>OW052066.1:14290391-17238724 GCA_932526445.1 Phragmatobia fuliginosa | reverse complement strand
ATATTTGAAGAATATTGGAGTGTGTTGTTATATTATTTGATCTCCATACGCCCAGAGATCTCAGTCTCAAGGCTGCAGCTTTTGCTTCTTCTTGTATCACTAAGTCTAGAGGTCTTAGGTTCAAGAGAGACTCTAGTGCGGCTGATGGAGTTGTTCTCATGCATCCTGTTGCTGCCAAGCTTGCTAAGCGTTGTAATCCTTGAAGCTTGGATTTCACTGTGCTCAGTTTGGTTCTGGGCCACCACACAACTGATCCATAGGTTATTGAAGGTCTGATTACTGTTGTGTATAACCAAAGAGTGATCTTTGGATTAAGACCCCATCTTTTGCGAACTAGTCTTCTACACTGATTAAAGGCAATACAGGCCATCTTTGTTTTTGATTCTATGTGACTCGCCCAATTCAGTTTATTGTCAAGTATTACACCCAGGTATTTCACTTGTGCTGATAGGGAGAGTTTTGTTTTAAATAGTTTCGGTAGTTGTAGTTCTGGTAACTTCCTCTTGTTGGTGAAAAGGATAAGTTCCGTTTTATTCGGGTTTACTGACAAATAATGTTCGTCACACCATTTTTCCACAATCTGAAAGGCTGAGGTCATGACCTTGCAGAGGACATTCTCAGCGTTTCCGTTTATCAGAATTGCTAGGTCATCTGCATACCCAATAGTAGTGTATCCTCTGTCATTTAACCTTCTTAGGAGACTGTCAACTACTATATTCCAGAGTAGTGGCGATAGGACTCCCCCTTGAGGGCATCCTCTGACTACAGTCGCACGCGTGGTAGTATTCCCCACTATCTGGACCGCCCTTTTTCCGACCAGTTCGGTGATCCACCCTCTGGTGACTTGGTCCACATTTAGTTTTCTTAGGGCGTGGTTTATGCTGTTGTGCATAGTTTTGTCAAAAGCACCTATCTATATCTATGAAGGCTGCGAGTGTTGAAGATTTGTTTGTGATTGCCGACTCTATTTTGTTAACCACTGCGTGTAGTGCCGACTCTGGTGATCTGCCTTTCCTGTAGGCATGTTGTTGGGGATGTAGCGGGACCTTTCCAAGGGCCCCATCTCTGAGGTGTCTGTCTACCAACCTTTCCAATGTTTTCAGAAGGAAGGAAGTTAGACAGATTGGTCTAAAGGATTTGGCCAGTGTGTAGTCCTCTTTTCCTGGTTTTGGTAAGAACGCTACTTTTGCCTCTCTCCATTGTTTCGGAATGTATTTGAAAGCCAGGCAGGCCCTGAAGATCGGTGTCAGGTGTCTAACTGCCTGGTTTAGTTGCCATTGTAGTAGCGCCGGGAAGATACCATCTAGTCCAGCTGATTTGAATGGTTGGAAGCTTTCCAGGGCCCATTCTATCTTTTCCGCCGTTACTATTGTTTTTGCCAGATCCCATTCCTGGTTTGTTGGTGTACTGTAGTGCTCGTTCAGCCACCCAGAATCAGGCGCCGGTTTGCTGCCTGGGAAGTGGGTTTCCAATAGCACTGCATTTGCTTCTTCCTCTGCTTTTGTGTAGGTGCCGTCATCCTTTTTCAGGGACCCTAAAAGGTTTGAGTTGTCCTTTGACAAAACTTTCTTTATTCTGGCAGCTTTACTTGTTGAGTTCACGCTGCTACAGAAGCTGCGGAAGCCTTCTCTACTCCGGTACCTAATTCGCTTCTTGTAGTGTTTTTGTGCTGTTTTATATCTTTCCCAGTCCTCATCGGTTCTGGTGTTTTTCGCTCGGTTAAGAAGTGTCCTGAGTTCTTTACGTAATCTTTCGAGTTCCGGCCCCCACCAGGAACTCTTACCCAGGCCTTTGGGAGTGATGGTGGGGCACGTCAGTTCATAGCTTTCAAGAAGTGTTGAAGTGAAGAACTGCACGTTTGTTTCTATTTTGTTCGTGTCTGATATTTCGTCACAAATTTGTGTTTTACTCAGAGCTTTTGACGACAGTTCAATGTACCTTGTTATATCGGTTTTGCGGGGGTTTCGATATGGAACAGGGTCTGTTTGTTCGTATTGTAGTTTAAAGCAAACCCTACGGTGGTCAGCAAAGGAAGGCTCGCTTGACACGTGCCATCCTTGGATAAGATTTGCCGCAGAGTGTGTTGCCAGGGTTATGTCTATGATCGTTTGGTACCTGGAGCTGACAAATGTGGGCTCCGTACCAACGTTCATGATGTTAAGGTTAGTTTGGAGTAAGAATTTGGTTAATAACTCACCCCTTCTGTTTGTATCCTTACTTCCCCACAATGAGTGATGTGCGTTGCAGTCTGTCGCTACAATCAGCTCCCAGTTGTGGTCATCGCAGTATTGTACCAGCTCGGTCAGCTCTTTTGGAGGTATTTCACCATCGTTCGGCATGTAGACCGAGGCTAACACGAGGACTGTTTGGTTTTCTGTGGGGATAGTCACAGCTGTGACGTCTCTAGAACAGAATTGGTTAAGCAGAGTTGTTTTAATAGACTTAGGCATAAAAATACATGTCCTTGGTTTTACAACGGATGTGTCTAACAGTAACTTACCGCCGATGTTATTGAGACCGCATATCTTATTGTTTCTGATCCATGGTTCCTGGATCAGGGCGACGGTCTTGTTGTTTTCCTCCAGCACTCTGCGTAGAGTAGCCGCCGCTATTTGTTTGTGCTGGAGGTTGGTCTGGATGATTTCAATACTAGGGACTACGTAGGACGCCATCTTCGTCACTGATGCAGTCCTCTGAGTTATGATTTGCATCCATATCCATCTCGCTCGTACCCGGTTGGGGAGCTGAGGTGGTTGGTGTGGCGATCGCAGTGCCGTGGTGCTCGGTTGCACTGGTCTCTGCGGTTGTTAAGTCGGCCGGTGCAGGTTCGTCCGATGAAAAGAAGCGAACGTATCCGCTCCCAGTCATGTGCGCAACACGGCGATCCCTGTCCAGTATATTCTGGCGTTGGTCCTCAGGGATCCCAAGGATTAGGTGTACTACCTTCTCCTTGGAATTTCCCTCCTTGTCGTCGACAGTCATATCGTAGCACTGCCAGGTGTCGACTTCGTACCATGGGTTTTGGGCACAAAGGACCTTGTGTAGAGTGGCAGCGTCCGTGACGCGGGTATGAAGGAGAAGCCCAGCTCTGAGTTTCTTCTTCATATCCGACATCTTTATGACTGTCAACTTCGTGTTAGGTACGGGTGAAGTCATGCCTAACACGGTTTTTTCGAGCCACTTGAGCGCGTTGTCATCCTCACACCACATCGCTAACACCCCGTCCAATAGGAAGGGTCGTCCGCGGAAAGATGGAGCTGGCGCCCCCGAAGACTGCGGAGTCAGAACACACTGCAGGATTGCATCGTCGATGGTCTCCTTTAGGTGTTCCGCCTGCTCGCTTGAGAGGTCTCTAGGCGGGACGGTGGTGATCGCCACTCTCAGATGCGATTTGCACGCATCTGCGTAGCCCACCGCCCGCTTCGACTTCGCGTCAGTTTTCGCGCGCTTGGCATCCCCCATCGGAGATTTCGTGTCGTCCAGGCGTGGCCGCTTCGTCGAAGCTGGAACGCCCGAACCACCCGCAACCCCAGGCTGCTCCTTTTCAGGAGCAGTGGTAGCCTGCGCAGCGGTCCGCTGACCACGATGACCCCTCTGCTTGGGTTTCCGTCGTGTCCGTTTGTTTATGTTGTGTGTGTTGTGTATTGTGTCTGACACTCTGTTGGCCTCCTGTATTTCTACAGGTTCGCGCTGTGTTGTTTCCACTGCTGCGGTGGCCGCCAGTGTGTCGGTTTGTTTGTTTTTAGGGCGCAGAGCTTCCCTTCTCGCGCGCCGGTTGGGGCGACTGCGTTCTGTTCGGCCCTGCGCGCCTTTGTTTGTGTTACTGGTGGTGGCCGTCGCATTAGCTGTTTCCCTTTTGCAAGGGTCCCTTTTGCAAGGGCGCTTATGGGCGGCCACGGTCCATTTTGCTGCTGTTACTGTTGCTGTGTTTATGGCCTCAGCTAGGCCGGTGAGGTCCAGGCTTGCGCCTTTTCCCGAGTGCTTTTTGTCCCCCCCAGAATACGCGGGACGGACCGAGTTTGACTCGGTGAGGGATTCTGCGCTTGTCGCGCTAACCTCCTGGGGTAGTTTATTTTCTTGAAAGGCACTCATGTTGTTTTGCTATAGCGGGAAATCCCGGTTAACTCACACACTCTTGCCCAAGGATGTGTGGTACCTTGTTTTTGGGGGTATTTAGTCCCCATGGCTATGTGGGCCTGGCTGTGGTTTTGCGCCGCCACGGTTCGGCTATGCGGGTCTGGGTCTAGGAGTGAGGACGGGCCTAAGCCCATCCTCACTCCCAGACCCAAACCCAGAGTGCGGCCAGAGGTTTTTGTTGTGTCAAATACAGAGGGTATTTGACCAATAACGGGCGGCAACCTCGTGAAGGGTAGTCCACTGGCCTTGATTAGGGGATCTCGGCGACATGCGCTACTCCCTAATCCATTCGCCAAACCCAGCATCGGACAGATACTGGGAGTAGGGGATCATCAAGCAAGAAGAAATTATGTGTCTTGCTTGACCATCCCCCGCCCTGACACAGCTGATATTTTATTATTATTTGACCAGCTCTTTGACTCTTTTAACGGAGGATCATATAAGAAAAGTTATAAAATTTATAAAAATGCCCTACAACCGAACTCAGAACATTTTGTGCTATGGAACAAAGCTGTACCAATTTTAAGGTCCATGGGGTTCAAGACCGAAACAAAAAAAAAAGGTGTGATAACATTTTCGTATGAGAAGGTTCCATCAATAAAAAATTGTATTCACAATATTCACACAATGAAGGATTTGTGGCAATATCTATCACAAGAATATGGAATAACAAGTTTAATAGTGAGAAATTTAAACCAAGACCCCGTGGAAAACTTCTTTTCGTCGGTGAGGAGCCACGGGGCTAGGAATATAAACCCTACCTGCCTTCAATTTGAAAGTGTATACAAAACACTACTGGTAAACAATTTGTGTTCGAATCACTCCTTGGGGGCAAATTGTGAGGAGGATTCTAATAAAATTCTTTATAATTTGGATCACCTACTCCTAAAAAATCCTCCTCAGCCTTCAGGGAGTAATGAGGTTATAGAAAAATCTACTACAGATTTATTGGCAGGTAGCAGTTCGGAAAATGAACTTGTTATAGAAAGAAAAAATATGTGGCGGGGTTTGTTATAAAAAGAACAAAAATAAATGTTTGTAAATCGTGTCATGTTTGCAACAACCAAGCCCCGCCCCAAGCAGAAAACTATATTCTTGCGATAGATATAAAAAGAAAATCGCTACAATATCCTTCACTAAACTTTTTACATTGTGTTACAAATATAATTGTACGAGCAAACCCGTACATTTTACTTGTTATTGTTTTACGCTGACATCGACGCGCAGCGAACCTCATTTACAATATAAAATTATTAAACACAATTAAACAGTAGTCGTTGCAATATCATACAGGGCGACCGATCGCACCATTCGCCGCGCATCGATACATAGCATTTTTATTGTAAATCTGTTAAGTTTCATGTTTCTATCAAATACAGTTATTTCTTCCTAGCACATCTTTCATTTAGCATACCGTACATTTTTGGTCCTTCGAGGCCTTCACTCGTGAGATCAGTGCAGTTTTCGGTTAGATATTGTGCCGCGTTTCGCGAGTGAAGTGAATTGAACTAGCAGGTTAGGTGTTTGTACTGTCAGCAAGCGTACAGTACAAAGTTGAAGCAGCAGCAATCATCAAGGATCAACAAGGATCCCCCTTATTGGTGAGCAACAAGGCTCTCCGTGTGGAATTTCAAGTAAGATCTTTCCATTTATCTTATTAGCAACATGTCTTTCGAAGACATTTTAGCAAACCAGCAACAACTACTCGGTGCGATTGAACAGATTTACACAAATTTCAAAAAGGATGGCTCCGATCGTAAAACTTCGGACTATATACGCCGAAGACTGGACACATTGGATGCCTACTGGCAAGATTTTCAATCAAATCATATGCAATTATGCAACTCAGAATATGCTGAATCTCATAGTTATTTCACTTCAAAACAATACGACATTGTGAAGGAGAAATATGAAAAGTTTAGAGGAATTATCCAACAATATCAACGACCCGACGACAGACCGTCAACGCCGTTATTAAAACCTGCAACTTCTCTGGCAACGTCTGGTCCCACACAGCAATCAACTTCTTTTTCAAAGACACAGGGTACAAACAGCAAAACTGATGAAATGATACGGAAACAATCAAGTAATTTCAAGGCCTTTGAGCATACAGTTTCCAAGATTAACCTAAACGTTGTCACGGAGAAGTGGGAATTTGAACATCTATTGAAGACAGTACAAGATCGCTGGTCTAGAATAGATACCCTGCATTGGGAATTAGACAGTGAGTTAGGAGACAGAAACCAAGAGTACTATAACACGTACCTCAAATATGAGAATACATATAACGACGCAATAAAGGCCATCAACAAGAAGATGTGGTCAGTGTCACATAGAGAACAAGCCACTCCAAAAATAGAGATTCCAACGTTCGGAGGCAGTTATCACCAGTGGACGTCCTTCAAGGACCTCTTCACTGAATCAATCCACAACAATCCAGGACTCTCCGGCGCTCAGAAGATGCAGTTCCTTAAGACTAAGGTTAAAGGCGAAGCTGAACGTCTTATACAACATCTCCCAATCACCTCTGATAATTACGTAATTAGCTGGGATATTTTAAGGCACAGATACGACAACAAGAGAATGATTTTTACATCCCATATTAATGTCCTGTTAAACTTGCCGATTTCACAGCAAGCATCTATCAACCACATAAAGCGGATACATGACTCCGCACAGGAAACGCTGAACGCCATCAAGAACCTCGGCGTAGATGTTACATCCTGGGATCCGTTAGTGGTACATCTTTTATGTCAAAAACTAGATTCGGATACTTTTTCGGAATACAATATATCTATCAAACAACCCCGAGAATTACCTGATTTGAAGGAATTTTTGATGTTTCTAGAAAGTAAATTCACTAGCATGGAGGTCAGTAGGCGAAAGCAAGAGAATGTTATTCAAAAACCGATCCCTTTGAATAGCAAATCAATCGGAAATAGCCATACAAACCCTTCAAAATCATATAATTTTAAACAAACGTACTCTAGTAATAAGCATACTCGTATTTCACAATTGCGAAACGACAAAAGGTCGGACTTTAGTACATATCATTGTCCAATCTGCAATGACACACATGCATTATATTTTTGCAAACAATTCTTAGAAATGGGGCCAAATAAAAAGAAGCAAATTGTTTCAAACTTAAATTTATGTATAAATTGCTTATATGACCATAACGGAAAGGCATGCTTGTCAAAAAAGCGTTGTCGTGAATGCAGTGAATTTCACAATACATTATTACACGAATCGTATCATCAGCAAAATAGTATTGCAAAACCGTCTACGAGCACGCAGCAAGACAACGCGCGTTCGACTTACGACCGTATGCAAAAAGACAATACTTACGTGGCTCAACAACACATGATTTCTGAGATCTTGTTGTCAACCGCACTTTTAAAGGTTCAAAAGGCAGACGGAACTTATCAAACAATGCGGGCTCTTATTGATCAGGGGTCCCAAACATCCCTTATCACGGAGAACGGGGCACAGTTACTGGGTTTGCCTCGACATAAAAGTAATAACATTATTTCCGGTATTGGACACACTGAAAACGTATGCAAGGGGACAATGACATTGAACTGTATGTCAACAGTCAGCCCTTATTCGTTTAATATTGACGTATACATCATGAAAAACCTTACAAAATACTTACCAACATGTACCTTCCCTAAGATGACTTGTCTATTCTTAGATAATTTAGAATTAGCAGACCCTGATTACAACGTCAGTCGCCCTATAGACATACTGCTGGGAGCTGATGTGTGCTCCAATATCATCTTAGGAGGGATGTGTAGACTCAGTGAGTCGCTTCCAATTGCACAACAAACTCGTCTGGGTTGGATATTATGCGGTGGTATGAAATCGCTCTCGTGTAACGTCATACAAATAGACCTAGATGAAATCCAGCAATTTTGGGAGTTAGAAGACGTTACAGAAGATAGAACATTATCATCAGAAGACATGTCATGCATTGAGTCCTATGAGTCCAGTACTATACGTTTAGAAGACGGAAGGTACCAAGTGAGACTCCCATTAAAACCAGATTTCCGAGAAAATTTAGGCAAGTCAAAAAATAAAGCCATAGCACAATTTTTACAGTTAGAGAAAAAGTTACACAATAATTCATCTATTTTTAGCGAATATAAATCATTCATTAATGAATACAAACAATTAGGACACATGAAACCGGCAGTGAGTAATCAGACTCTTGAATGCTTTTTGCCGCATCATTGTGTTTTACGCAAGGACTCTACTACTACGAAGCTACGAGTTGTTTACAATGCATCATCAAAAACTTCTACTAATAAAACTTTGAATGATTTAATGTATAGTGGCCCAAACTTGCAACAGGATCTTCAGTCTTTAATCTTGAAATGGAGGCAATATCGATATGCATTTACAGCTGATATAGAGAAGATGTTCAGGCAAATTTGGATCCACCCTGACGACCAACTTCTGCAGAAAATAGTATGGCGAGACGATCCACACCAAAAATTAAACGAATATCAACTTACTACCGTGACGTATGGGACAAAAGCCGCGCCATTCCTCGCGATGATGACTTTAAGACAATTGGCAAAGGACGAAGGATACAAGTTCCCGGAAGCTGCGAAGGTCATCGAGGAGTCATTTTATATGGATGACGCCGTTCACGGTAGCCACTCTCTATCATCCGCTAAGAAATTACAAGAGGATTTAAGCAATTTACTTAAATTAGGAGGCTTCAACTTACGAAAATGGACCTCAAATGATAGCCAATTACTACAACAAGAAAATCAAATTTACCGGGATCAGGAAGATTTGAGCTTTAAACAAGTAGGCTCAACTAAAACCTTAGGTCTCCGTTGGGATCCCACTGAAGACAATTTTACATATTCTCCCCAAATTAATTCACAAAAATCCAAGGTTACTAAAAGGAGTATATTGTCCGATATGTCAAAGGTATTTGACCCACTAGGATGGATTGTACCTATAACTACAAAACAAAAAATACTCTTTCAACAAACATGGTTATTAAAAATTCAATGGGACGAACAGGTTCCAGAAAATATTAATAAGGAGTGGACAAAGCTCAAGACCGACCTAGAAAATATCAATCAGCTTATCATACCACGATGGTACGGTACTCAGTCAACAAGTGAGGTCGAATTACATGGATTTTGTGATGCCTCAACAAAGTCGTATGCCTGTGTTATATACTGTAGAGTAAAAAATTCAGAAAAATCAATAATTTTGGTTGCCGGGAAATCTAAACTAGTCCCTACCAGCAAACAAATATCATTACCCCGGTTGGAGTTGTGTGGGGCAGAGCTACTTGCCAAACTAATGGCAAAGGTAAAACACTGCCTAGCCGGTTATAACATAAGTACCTTTGGGTGGTGCGATTCCACGGCAGTGCTGGGATGGCTTCAGGGTGAGCCTAGCCGGTGGAAGTTGTTTGTAGCGAATAGAACGAAGCAAATTACGGAGGTTATGCCACCACATTGCTGGCGGTATGTTAAGTCACATGAAAATCCTGCTGATTGCGCAAGCAGAGGATTAACCGTATCTCAGTTAAAGGATCACTCTTTATGGTGGTACGGGCCTACCTGGTTGAAGACGTTTGACGCCAAGAGGGAAAATAATACAAAATATTCTACAGAAGAAGACATAAATAGCAAAAAAATAGATAAACAAGTACATATCATTATGAAACAAGAATCGAGCATTATCACTAACTTATTAGCAAAATTTAACTCTATCAATAAGATTTCACGTATACTAGCATGGATTCTAAGATTTATTTTTATAAGGAAAGATAGAAAACACTATCAATATTTAACATTAACAGAAATTAATAAAGCAAAGCAGAAAATAATTATGCAAGTTCAGCATGATGAATTTTGGAAGGATATATGTGAACTAATGCAACATGGCAAACTAAATTCTAAGAGTAAACTGTTAAACCTAAACCCATTCCTAGATGAAAAAGGTATCTTGAGAGTTGGGGGCAGATTACGTAAAGCAAACATAAGCCATGACATGCAACATCCCATTATCCTCCCCCACAATGGACGTTTGACTGAATTACTGATACAAAATGCACACCAAACAATGCTTCACGCTGGAGCTCGATTAACACTGAGTTTCATTCGCCAAAAATATTGGATTTTAGGCGGTAACACAGCTACAAAAATGCAGATAAGACGTTGTGTAGTCTGTAGAAAACAAAGTCCATATTTTCAACCGCAGATAATGGGAGACTTGCCCGAATCAAGGACCAATCCTTCACGACCCTTTACCCATACAGGCATAGATTTTACCGGCCACATTTACGTTAAGGCCAGTAAAGGACGAGGCATAAGGACTACGAAAGGATATGTCGCTGTCTTCGTGTGTATGGTCACGAAGGCAGTTCACCTCGAACTCGTAAGTGACTTAAGCACCTCGGCTTTTCTCGCAGCATTAAAAAGGATGACCGCTCGCAGAGGAACGCCCCGTGAAATCTACAGCGATAACGGACGTAACTTTGTCGGCGCTAACAAAATTTTACAACAAGAGTACCAAAACCTTCATCATATCATGCAAAGTAAGGAGTTATCTTCAGAGGTTTTAAACATGGACATAAAATGGAATTTCAATGCACCATCATGGCCTTCTGCAGGTGGGTTATGGGAAGCAGCTGTAAAGAGCTTTAAGTACCACTTTAAAAGGGTTATTGGCGAACAAATTTTAACCTACGAAGAGCTGTACACCGTACTCACTCAAATAGAAGCCTGTCTGAATGCGAGACCGTTATGCCCCATATCAGAAGATCCCGACGATTTAGATTACTTAACACCAGCTCACTTTCTCACAGGGGGTTCTAACGTCAATTTACACGAAACTGAAACAGATTTAAGAACTCGTTGGCAGCTGACTCAAAAAATAGTCCAAGATCTCTGGAAGCGATGGAAACATGAGTATTTACTACAAATAACAGCACGAAGCAAGTGGCGACAAGCAAAAAATAACGTTCAACTGAATGACGTAGTTATGATTCAAGACGATAACCTTCCTCCAGGAAAATGGTTGATGGGCAGAATCATCGAATTATATCCCGGAACCGACGGGCGAGTCCGTGTGGTAATGCTGAAAACCAAAAATGGCACCTTGAAACGTCCTGTAACTAAGTTATCTATATTACCTATTAACGAGAATCTCCAAACACAACAGAAAACTAGCATTGTTTCAAACGCTTGCATCGCAAAAACAAATCGAATTAACATAGCCTCCATGTTTACATACATCATGTTATTTTTAACTATGATTACAACATGTCAAGGCACTCTTAATATCACAAAATTTAGAAATAATCAGCATGTTTACTTCGATAAATTATCAAACATGAAAATCATAAGAACTGATTGGAAAATAATTATATATTACAATATGGAACCTTATTATGAAGGTATCACAGCTCTAAACAAAAGTATTCAATCCATTGAAAAATCATGTGTAATGATACCGGAGCATTCACCTTGTGACATAATATTATTACAATTACGTCACGGATTAGATGAACTTGAGTACAATAACCACAGATTACTCAGTCAGCCGTTTGACTCGCGACAAAACAGGTGGCGACGCGGTCTTATAGACGGTGTCGGTTACATCGCACACGACCTGTTCGGCGTACTGGACAGTAGATTCGCAGAGCAATACGAGAAAGATATTACACTCCTTCGTATTAATCAAAAACATATTGCCTCGTTTTGGCAAAATCAAACATCTGTTATAGAAGCCGAGTTCAGTCTGTTAAAGCGAACCGAAACTGCTATGCAACGTCAACACAAATTAATACACCAACAGTTATCTAAGATGGAAAACTCCTTATCAGCCTTAAAATCGGACATTCAAAATGTGAGCTTCACCACCAACGCTATTATGGGGGGTATTATCGCAAGTAATTTGTTACATAGCTTGAAGGACTTGCAAAATGCTTTAGTTGACACCATTACAGACATATACCATGGTCGTTTCAATCCCCATCTCATAACAGCGCAACAATTACAAGATCAACTCAGTACCATAGCGAGCCACCTCTCGAACGACGTCATGTTACCCATTGAAAACATTCACTCCGAGTTTATACAAATCTATAAACTGTTACGTGTGAAAGCAAGTATGCTCAAAAATTATTCTATATTTGAGGTACAAATTCCCCTAATTGGTCGAGACACGTACGAAATTTTCAAGCTGATTCCTATACCGTTAGAAAAGGACGACACCACTATGTTAATCGTTCAGCCTGTCTCGGATTTCGTAGCCGTCAACATCAAAAAGGATGCCTATATCATCCTTACAGAAAACACATTGAATTCCTGTTTGCTGACGAATATACATTTATGCCATATCCACACTCCTATTTATAAATTAAACAACGATAAAGACTTCTGTCAAACGACAAATCAAGACGAGTGTGAAGTTATCATGAAACCTTGTAGAAATATGTGGCTGGAGACTTATTCTACTAATTTCTACATTTATTTCTGTTGCGGTCAATGTCGCGTACGAACTATATGTGAAGATCAAATAACAGCATACCAGTTGACTCACTCGGGTCTTGGGTCTATCGAGCAAGGCTGCATACTGAAATCAGACAGTTATGACATAATCGCACATGAACAGAGGTCGAGAGACGTTTACATTACGCCCAATGTATATGCACCAGTAGTCGCATCCATAAACTATCTTGTCAATGTGTCCATTCCACATCATTTTTGGAATGAATCTAGTTCGGAGATCGATCAAACCGAGTTAGATGCCCTTCACGACAAGATAAAGATCTTAAAGGAAAATGGAGCCTTGGTAGACAACCTTTCCTACCATGATATTCATCATTACACGTTGATATACGTCGTGGTAACCATATTAGCAGCAGTACTTGCCGTTTACATTTGGAAGCGGGCCCGAGCGCGCTGCGCCGCTGCTCCGGCACCGGCGCCCGGCGGCGTGGGTAGCATCACCGGTAGTGACAGTGTAGTGCAGAGTGTAAGTGAGAGGGTCAAGGTGGCCAGTGTACGACTCGCGGATAAAGCCACCTCCCCTATATTAAATTCAGTTACTAGCGTTTCTAATTTGTGAGTGATTTAAAGGTTTTAGAGACACTAAGCATTGCAGTATACGTTAAATATACATATTTACATGTTTTCCTTAAATTTGTACATTTTAATTAACTTTTCTTGCGGGGGAGCATGTACGAGCAAACCCGTACATTTTACTTGTTATTGTTTTACGCTGACATCGACGCGCAGCGAACCTCATTTACAATATAAAATTATTAAACACAATTAAACAGTAGTCGTTGCAATATCATACAGGGCGACCGATCGCACCATTCGCCGCGCATCGATACATAGCATTTTTATTGTAAATCTGTTAAGTTTCATGTTTCTATCAAATACAGTTATTTCTTCCTAGCACATCTTTCATTTAGCATACCGTACAATAATTAAAATAATAAAAAACAAAATTAAACATTATCCTCATGAAAGTGGGATAACCGAAAAACTTAAAATTGCCATTTGGAATACTGTGAATTTTGATGTTTTGTATAATTATGTGCTATTTTAATTCACTTCATTTTCTGAGCATAATAAATAATATGATATTAGTATTGACAGAATTAATTGCACAGTAGGCTGCAGGGGTATTTTCATTTTTAAAATTGTAACTAAAATCTTATTCTAAGATTTGTCTAACTGAGAATTTCAGCTGGATCAAGAGAAAACAAGGAATTTTATAAGCTGTTTATAGAAGTAATTTACTTTAATAATTTAATGAAATAAATATTTATAAATAAATTTATGTTTTATTAATGACTGTGAATCCCAATGAAATAAAAAGAAAACAAAAATATTTTGTTGTAGTATATGGAAGTACCACCCATTTCAGTCAGTTTCATGTTGGTGTTAACGAATGGAACTTCAACCTGCCTCGGTACTCAAATAGCAGATAAAGCGGCAAATAAAATGAATCTGCCGCTTGGAACTTACCGAGTTCCATTCCATATACAAAAATATAAATTAAAAGTAACAGTAGATAAGAATTCAAATTTTGGTAGCACGCTGAGCAGCGCCATCTGATTTCTAGTACGAGTAAACATTTACAAAAAAAGTGAAGTTGCTCATCTATCTCTAGTATAAACATTATAATCTATGATCGACTCTTTGTTCGCGTACATAAGGTACATTTCTTCTCATTCTGAGTGGCAGGTATTATTATTATGATATTGTAGGCTATTATAGCGTAGGTATTTTTACTTTTGTATGGGAGTGATGTATCTGTTACGTAGTAACTATTTTTAATCTGTGACTGTACTGAGGCGCCGTGGCGAGCGCGGGGAGGTGAAAGGAGAACGGGGCGGGAGGTTCGCATTCCAGCGAGGTCTCGAAATAATGTGACCGGGTTGTAGGTATTTCCTGCATTTAATTTTATTAGATTATCACAAGTATAAGGATGGCGTATCTTTTCTAAAAAGATCGATTTTTGAATCGATTCGAATCTAACTAAAAGAATTGGTCTATAATAAAATTGAGGTCTAAAAGATCGATTTCTAAAATATCTATTTTTTCCAATTATATATAATGTAAATTTAAAATCCATTTAATGAAAAACAAGAAAGAATCGTTTATTTTAATAAATGAATGAGGGTTTTCTGAAATGCTCTACGTCAGATGGCAGCACTGTAGCGTCAGGTCCAACCACCTGTCAAAATACATACATAATTTGTATTTTCCTATCATTTTAGTCGTTTATTAGGGTTCCGAAGTTTATGACTCGGAACCCTTATAGATTCGTCATGTCTGTCTGTCCGTCCGTCCTCGACTTACCGTCCAAACGGTAAGTGCTAGAAAGATGAAACTTGGCATGAATATGTGTTGTACTTACGTCGACAACGTGCTTTAATAAAATTATGAAAAATATTTTTATTTGGGTTACCTCCGCTACACGTAAAGTGGGGATGATATTTTTTTCTCGCGGCTACCCTATCGTGTGAGGTATCATAAGATAGGTCTTTTAAAAACAATAAAAGGTTTATAAGACGATTTTTTGATTTAGGTATCCGTTTGAGAGAAATTTGACTTTAAAGGACACTTTTTTGAAAAAACAGGGCGTCCCCCTCTAAAAGCTAATCGGCTGTCTCAAAAAGTCTGGATAAATTCGTCATGATGGTCCTTTGATTATATACATGTCTAGATGGAGTGTTGTCATGGGCGTACCCAGCTTCTGGCCTAGGGGGGGGCAAGTCAATTATTTTAGGTCGGATCGTCCGCGGCTGTTTTGTCATACACACTACACAAACACACCTACATGAAACATTAGGTATATGTCGGGCGATTAGTCCTTCGAGTACGAGGGGTAGCAGGAGCACTACATGGCCTGCTGCCCAATCTTGGGGGACCACGGGAAGGGGGCGAATCTCTGACGACCTGGCGGGCTTCTCCCGCTGCCAGGCTCAACTCAGGAGTTTGCAGCGGCTGATAGATCGGGAAAGGACCGATTCCGCATGAAGGAGGCAGCGAAGGGGACGCGGCAGTGGTCTCCTAGCTAGTGATGGGTTAAGGGCAGAAACAAATACGGGCGAAAAGGCAAAAACCTGGCACATTGGGCATAAATGAGTTTACGCCCGAATAAATGCCTGAGCACTGGGCAGAAAAACGTAACACTGTTTTGTTAAAAAAAAGTTGAATATTATCTGAATCAAATCGTAATTGATAGTCCGTATTTTTAAAATTAACAATTTTATTTCTTTAAAAATACCTAAGTATCATTATGTTGTTATAAACACAGTCTTGTTGAATCACAATTCGTATATTTTCTTTTTTTGTGTTCGAAGTTTCGATGCAGTCGAATTGTCGATTAATCTTTGCTACTCACACGAATGTTGCTATTTTATCGTCACCGGCTTTAACAGGCCACTGCTAGGCATAAGTCTATCCTTAGCAACGATATTTTACTATTATTATATTAAATAGTCACTGATATTTAAAAAAAATGCCAATTAAAGTTTTTGCCCAGATAAAAGACATTTATTGGGCGTTTATTTATTTACGGGCATTTATTCAATATGAGATGTGACCGCTGCAAACGTCCCGAGACAGGTGACATCCCGGTGCGGCCGGGGGTGTCGTATAAGGCTTGTTAATGTTACGCCTCTTACTGTGCAGAGCGGTGACAGGCGCAGCAGCATTCTGCCTTGGGAGTGAGTCCAGTCACCCCGAGATGTACCCCAGTTGAGGGATAAGGCAGGGGGGCACCAGAAGCCGCCGATGCGATCCTGGTGTTCCTCCCTACTGCCGTGGTAAGCCGCCGCGGGGTTTAGAGGGTAAACCGGTTGCCCGGGAGTCCCACACATGCCCTTCGCTTACTCCATCGTGGTGGTTCGTGGGTATGGTGTATGGCATAAAGGTATGGTGTCAAAAGCATTACCCGCGTAATAAAAAAACGTCTTCCGTGAAAGAATCGCCCATACTGTTTATAAGTTTTTTATGTACACTGAGACAACAAAGTACATTTAATCTGTCTTCAATTATTTTTGATCTCAGCCACGTTTTTACGCGTCTGAATGTACTGAATGATCTTTCTATTGTAGTCGTGGATTAAGGCATTGCCAGTAAAATACACGTCCCAAAAATACAAAACAAGATTTTAAATATATGTGGAGTTCTAATTAGAGGAAAATTGGATGATGATATTAAGGCTGCAAATAAAAGTATCAAATTAATTACAAAACTTTTATTGATTATATTCAAAAACATTAAATTAAAAATAAACAGAATTAATAGTATTCGGACTCATAATTATAATGACAGCAACATTTTTGGCAGGTTATTTAGAATTTATAATTAAAAGTAGCTTCTATTAAACTAAAAAAGAATTAACATGAAAGAAAACGTTAATATTTTACCTTATAATTAAATTACAATCACAGCACCATACCAACAGGAAGTGAATCAAGAATGAATTCACATTTTGTGATTCCATTTATGGTGAAGCCGTCTTTTGCAGCCAGCCTCGCCAATATTTCACCCGATGATTGTATCGGTGGAGTGTTAAAGTTTAGTTTCTGTTGCTGCATACTTTCATACCCAGGTCTGGTTTTTTTCGGTGCACTCACACCTGAACTTGTAGATGCTTTAGATTCGGATTCTTCTTGGGTCCCGCATTTAATCATATTGATTTTATGCACATGTGCTGAATGTCTCACCAACCCGCTAGTATTTGAACCTTTGCAAGCAATGGTTTTTGGGCACTTTAGGCATTGCGCATTTGCAGTTTTTTTTTTAATATTTCCATACATTTGATGCTTCCATCTTTGCTTGCAGCGAGATCAAGGGTGCCGCTGCGCTTTGGCCCGCGCCTCCAAGCAACATAACAAACCGCGATTTAATTTCTATATAGTTACATGATTTCTCGAGTTCTCGAGTTTTCTCGAGCTTGATTTCCCGGGAACAAAGCCCAATGATTTCCAGGAATTCTCGAGCCGAGAATAAACCCTACTCTGTATATATGTTATTCATATATAATTTTAACAATTCATGAGAAAAGTAAAATATTTAACTTTTTATGCTGACATGTGATGATTATGAAATTAAAACTTGTAAATACTGATATCACCAACCATGCTACTGACAAAATCTACTAACTACCAAAAATATTTTTTTTCTACAATTCAAAAATAAAAAATACTAAAGTGGTACAACTACTGACTCCGCAACCCTTCAATAACATCTATACAATAAAATAAAATTGAAATGTCTGTTTGTAATATCAAATAACCCGTTTTTAGGGTTCCGTAGCCAAATGGCAAAAAACGAAACCCATAAATAGATCCTTAATGTCTGTCTGTCTGTCCGTCCGTATGTCACATTCACTTTTTTCCTAAACTATAAGAACTATACTTTTGAAACTTGGTAAGTAGATGTATCTGTGAACCGCATTAACATTTTCACACAAAAATAGAAAAAAACAATAAATTTTGGGGGTTCGAAATTATAACTAAAACCAAAAAAAATTTTTTCATCAAACCCATACGTTTGGGGGGGAGTATCTATGGATAGGTCTTCAAAAATGTGTCCCCCCCCCTGTACCTTCTAAAATAAGAGAGTAATAAAACTAAAAAAAAATATGTTGTAAATTGCCATGCAAACTACCAACGAAAATTGGTTTGAATGAGATAAATCGTAAACCTCAATTTACCTTTCATTCATTCAACACACTATTATAAAAACATTGATCAAAGTTACAACGAACTATAAGAACTTTTATAATTATGATGTTACTTGCTGATACGGATCTCTTCATGGGCGAGTCCGACTCGCACTTGGCCGCTTTTTTTCAATACGTCATAAATCGTCAACCGCAATTTACCTTTCATTCAATCAATACACTATTATTAAAACATCGATCAAAGTTACAACGAACTTACTTACTTGCTGCTACGGAACCCTTCATGGGCAAGTCCGATTCGTACTTGGCAGCTTTTTTACTAAACGCACATCAAAGTATTTACGGTACAGACATTCAAAATTGAGTTTTTAATTTTTTTTGTCTGTCTGTCCGTCTGTTTGTTTGTTCCGGGTAATCTCTGGAACGGCTGGACCGATTTTAACGGGGCTTTAACTGATGGCTGATGACATAAAGAGTAACTTAGGCAAAAATTTTTTAGACTAGCTTCACTCCGCGGCGTTACTCGAGATTGACAACAATAACCACGGGTAACACTGCGGGACCTAGCTAGTGTCAATTATAATCCAACCTCAACTCGCAACTCCCTACCGAAGATAACCGAATAGAGTCAAGCATTCTAACGCTTTTTTTTTTTTTTTTTTTTTTTTTTTTTTTTTACGTGTGGAAATCCCCGCGGACCGTCACCCCGTCGGGGGTTACGGCGGGGTGGTGTGTCGGACTCGAACCGACTAAAACCACACGGTGTGACCCTCTCTGCGCCTTTGTATTGGAAGGAGTCCAGGGAGGGGATTTCCTTCTGGACTCCAACCGGCGCCTGCCCGCACTGTTGCGGGCACCATCTCAACTCTAAACTCTCTAATTGGGCAACGTCCGGTCACACACGGACGCCGCCCCCTCGCGGTTGGCCTCTACTGCGGACGGACGGGAAACCCGTCCCGCCCATCCGCGGCCACTCTCAGGGCGGCATGAGACGCAGGTATGCGCGCCTCCGCCGCCCGGGGCGCCGGCGGCGGATCGGGTCCGAGTGGATATCGTCCTCCCGGGCCTTCTCCGCCACCTCCTTCTGCAAGATTACATCCTCGCAGAAGGTTGCGACCGCGGTAAAACAACTGTCGCTGCCGGCCATCGATCTTATGACGGCCGGCAGCGAGAGATCCCCTCCGATGACTGCAGTGAGGACCCGGCGCTGCGCCGCCCAAGCGGGGCAGACCGCCAGCGTGTGCTGGGCCGTGTCCTCACTGCAGTCGCAGTGGTGGCAGGCGGGACTCGGTTCCCTCCTAGCGACCGAGTGCAGGTACTTTCCGAAGCAACCGTGCCCGGAAAGTATCTGCGTCAGCCGGAAGGAAAGGGTCCCATGCTGCCGCCCTGCCCACTCCGCGATGACCGGCTGAAGAGCCTCCACGGCGGCGAAGCCAGCGCGTGGGGTCTCCAGCCGGAACGACCATCTCTGCATGGTGGCTCGGCGAGCGGCTTCGCGCCACTCGCGCACGTCCTCGGGCGGAGGGCGAAAGCCGTTCTCCGCCCGGAAGTCAGCCACTCGCCGATAAACTTCGGCGAGCACTTCCGCCTCCAAATCCCACGGGGGTGTTCCGGCCAAGGCGCACGCCGCCTCGGTAGATACGGTGCGGTATCCGCGTATGGCTCTGACCGCCAATACCCTCTGGGGGCGCCAGAGGCGCGCCCTATTCTGGGCGGACAGAGCCGCCGCCCACACCGGTGCACCATACAGTGCCATCGACCGGACAACCCCCGTGTACAGCTGCCTAGTGGGGACACTGGCCCCGCCCAAATTGGGCAGAAGTCGCCCTAGGGCGGAGGCAGTGCCCACCAGCTTAGGACCAAGCTGTCGGAAGTGCTCGTCGAAGAGCCACCTACCGTCGAGGACCAGACCCAGGTACCTCATCTGGGCCCGGACCGGTACGAGGACCGAGTTGACCACAATGGAGGCGCCGGCGGGCGGACCGCGACGGGGCCCATGAAATAATAGGGCCTCCGTCTTGTCCAGGGCCACCCGCAGACCCAGCGCCTCGATGCGCCCGACCACCCGGGAGACTCCTGTGGTGGCCAGGCGCGCCGCCTCCTCAAAGTTTGCCCCCCGGGCCGTGACTAGGGTGTCGTCTGCGTAGCAGATTACACCCAGCCCGGGGGGGAGACGCCCTCGTAGGGCCCAGTCGTATCCCATGTTCCACAGGAGTGGTCCTAGGACAGACCCCTGTGGAACACCGCACGACATGGCCCTGCGTCTCAAGGCGCCACCTCGGTCCTCGTACTCGACGGTACGCTCCTCTAAGTAGTCTGCCACCAGCCGCCTCAGGTACCCTGGCACTCCGTGGTATTGGAGTGCGGCCCTGATGCAGCCGAATGGCAGACTATTGAAGGCGTTGGCGATGTCCAATGACACCGCCAACAGCACTCCACCGCCTCTCACCGCCTCTTCGGTCACGGCCCTCAGGCGCAGGATCGCGTCGACCGTCGAACGCCCTTCTCGGAAACCGAATTGGGCGTCCGACAGGTCGGGCCCCACCTCGCTGAGGTGCCGGACGATGCGGACAGAGAGAACCCTCTCAAACAACTTGCCCGCCTCGTCCAGCAACACGATGGGCCTGTAGGCCGCGACCGAATCGGCAGGCCGTCCATGTTTTTGGATCAGGACCAGCTTCCCGCACTTCCAACGCTCAGGGAAGCGTCCGGACGCCAGGCTAGCGTCCAACACTCCCCTGAGGTGGTCCGACATGTAGTCGAGGGCACGGGCCATCACTCGGGCTGGAACCCCGTCCGGCCCGGGGGCGGTGTTCTTGGACCGAATCCGTAGAACAGCCGCCCCTACCTCCGATTCCCTGACAGGCGGAACATCACCCACGCTGTCCCGACGACGACCGCGGCGGGCCATCGACGGGGGCGTGTGCTCCGCCTGCTGTGGGAATAGGCCCTCGACCACTTCCTGCAGGAAGCTGGGCTGGAGAGTCTCCGTAAGGGGGGGGCCCTGTGTGCGGAGCTTTTGTCGCACCGCACGGTAAGGCCGACCCCAGGGGTCACGCTCGAGACTCTCCAGCATCTCCACTCTGGACGCGTCTTTGGCGCGGCAGATGGCCAGCCTCAGAGTTTCCCGAGCTGCTCGGTACTCCTCGTGAAGCCGGTCCACCTCCTCACCGTCTCCGCGGTGACGTCGCCGACTCCGGGTGTGGGACCTCCGGGCACGTACGCAGGCCGCACGGAGGTCCGCCAACTCCTGGGACCACCAGTAGACCTCCTTCCGAGGAGGCCGACGGCCACGAACGCGGGGCATGGCCGCATCGCAGATGAGCGTTAACGCATCGGCGAAGCGACCAGCCCCCGCGTCGACCTCCTCGGTCGGGGCCTGCGGAGACAGCCAAGAGCAAACAATGGCCGCCTCCTCTAGTAGGTCCCTGTCCAGCTTGGCGACAGCCCACCGCGGAAAACGGGAGGGACGCCGCGCCGCGTGACCCCTACTGGCGTCCTGGGACCGGGAGAGCTCGAATCGGATATAAAGGTGATCCGAGAGCGTCTCGACCTCATCCAGGACACTCCAGTTCCTTACTCGTGCGGCGACTGCAGGGGTAGCGAACGAAAGGTCCACTATCGACCCCCCCTGCTGTCGCACGCACGTGTTGGTGGCGCCTCTGTTCAGCAAACAGAGGCCCACCGACGCCGCCCACTCCTCGACGGCTTCGCCCCTGGCGTCCGTCGCCGGGGAACCCCACGCAATGGACTTTGCATTGAAGTCCCCCAGCACGAGGACGTGCCCAGACCCCAATCGCCGTATCGAGGTCTCCAGGTTGTTGAGGAAGACCTCGAAGTCGCTCAGACTCCGGTTGGGGGAGAAATATACACCATAAATGGTGTATCCCCCCCATTCGACGGCAACATATCCAGTACCCTTGTCTCTTAGCGACAAGGGCGGGGAATGAGCCGCCGTGGAGCTGACGACTGCCACGGAGCCGTCCCAGTCACCCATCCAATTTGGACGGGGAGGGACAAAATAGGGCTCCGCGACTACGGCAACACCTATCGACCACTGCGCCATCGTTTGCAGGAGGAGATCCTGCGCCGCGGCACAGTGGTTGAGGTTCGTCTGGACCAGGAGGTTGGAGACTTGATCCATTACTGGATCGTCTCTACAACCCCCTCCATGGGCGACGACGTCGTCGCCTGATCGACGTCGGAGACAGCCCGGGTCGCCGGGCTAGCCTCCGGCGTCTGCCGAGAAGCGCGGGGAGGCTTGCAGCCCCCCTGCCCCATCTGGTGATTGGCGGGCTTTTTACCCGCCGCACACATCGGGCAGTGAGGGGCGGCAGAGCATTCTGCCGCCTTGTGCCCGGTTTGACCGCAGCGGAAGCAAAGTTCGCTGCAGTCAAAACAGCTCTCGCACTTGGTGCGAGTGTGTCCCGCGACGAGGCACTTGTAGCACCTCATCGGCCTCGCGGCCAGAACCGTGATTCTGGCATTCACGAAGCCGACGAGCATGCTCCCGGCGTCGGCCAAAACTTTGGCCGCCGCCACGGGACAGCTGACCCACACCGAGCCGAGGCCTCCCGGGCCCGGCCGGACGGTGCCGACTCGGATGGTGCCCGCGGTGCAGCCAGTCTTCTCCATGACTGCATCGCGGACATCCTCCGACGTGATAGAGTCGTCCAGACCCGAAATGCGCAGCTCAGCGCACTTGGTGGGCCTGGCGATCTTAACACCGTCCTGGGCGGCAAACACCTCCCGCAACCTCTCGGCAAAAGTATCTGCCGTCTTGGCGCCCTCAGCCCCCGGGAACTCGAATACTCGAGCTCCCGTCTGGGCGCGGCGCAGCCTCATCCCCGCAGCCCCGAATTCAGCGGCGAGCCCGGGACGGGCCCCTTTGAACAGGGCCGCGTAGGTGAGCCCGCCACTGGCCGCCTCCGGCGACACGGTCACCACTACAGCCGCGGTCTTGGGCGGCTGCAGCTTCCGCGGCCTCTTTTTAGAGGCCGCTGCCGCCACCGGCGGCGACTGCGGGGCTTGGGCTGCGCCTTGGGCGGCCTTCCTCGCCCGCTTTCGCTGCCGCTGCCCCCGCCTCTTCGAGGCCCCCACAACCTGCCAATCCTCATTAGAGGTGGCTGGTCCCGAGGACCCCGTCGGAGGCGCCGGAGCGGGAAGTGGGGGGAAGTCCGCTCCACTTGAGGGCGCCGTTTGAGGCCCCTTCTTGGCCGGCGCTTTGCCCGGAGGCTTGGCCGGCGCTTTGGCCGGTGCCTTGGCCGGCGCCTGGGCCGGTTTCGCGGCCCCCTTCTTCGGTCCCTTTTGATTTTGGGGGGGGGCCGGGGCCGACGTCGCCGCCGCGTAGGTGACGCGGCTTCCCACCAGGGTGGCAACCGGGGGCCTCTGCGACGCGAGCGGGGGGCGGACAACTGGCGCGGGGGGAAGCCTCGCCTCCAGGCCGGCCAGTCGCCCGTCCAGCATTCGCGTCATAGCGTCGAGCGCCTGACGCAGCATGGCGTCAGGGAACTCGCCGCCAGCAGGGGCCTCCGGCCGAGACGGCGCAGGCGGGGCCGGGACCTCTGCCCCAGACGGCCCGGGCGGGGCCGGTACCTCTGCCCTGGACGGCCCGGGCGTGGCTGGGACCTTTACTCGAGACGGCCCGGGCGGGGGCGGGGCCTCCGACTGAGACGGCCTGGCCGAGGCCGGGGCCGGAGCCCCTTGCTCGGGCGGCCCAGGAGGGGCCGCGTCCACTGGCTGAGTCCGCTCAGCCCGGAATTGGGCGAACTGCTTACTCAGCGCAGTCACCTGGTCCGACAGACGGGCGTTGGCCTCCTCGAGGCGCGCCATATTCCCACACAAGGTCCCCACAACCTCCGACAAGGCGGAGGAGGAGTCCTTCAGGGCCTTCACGAAGACGCCCTTCAGGTTTACGGACTTGATGGCCACCTTGTTGATGACGGCCACCGCCGCATTCGCCCTCTCCTGCATGGACACGGGAGCTTGGGGGGGTTCCCCCTCCACCGGCTCCCGAATCTTAAGCAGGAGATCGGCGATCTCCTCCTCCGCTGCGACTTGATACTCCAGTCGCCTCCTCCTATAGGCCTCCGATTCCGAGAATACGGAGTCCGTCTGTAGCGAGACAGGGGCCTGCGAACCGTCGGTGCCGAAGCGCTTCGGGACCGGCGTCTCTGCCTCGCTGTCCAGATCCTCGGAGTGCAGACGCTTCAGGCTATCGCCCGCCCGCATCTCCGTCTCCATCGGCTCCGGGCGCGCACCATCGCTCCTGCCCGCCACCGCCGACTTGGAGCGTATGCGCTCCGAGGATCTTCCTCCTCTTCCTCTTCGGCTCCCAGCAGTCCGTTTGACTACTGGGAGCCCCACCGAGGTGGGCGGCCCGAGTGCCACCACCGCCTCCTTGGACACTAGGTCCACTATCGAAGAAGAGCTCCCCTTGAGGATGCCCTTCTTCGCCCTTCCTCTCGCCATATCAGTGTCCGTTATGCTTGCCTGGTTAGTCGTTAGAATTTCCGATCGTTTTGTAGTTTTAGATTTATCACCTTCCATAATAGTCCCACGAGTGGGGGAGAAATAAAAGTCGACCCGGGCAGAGATCCCCCAATACCCGGGCAAGCGAAAATTTTTAACCCAGCCGAGGGGTCCGCAGGTACCTCGGCTTGGGGGGCGCTTACGACTGAACTTCCCATCAGCCATGCATCCCCTGGCCACGCACCAGAACTTGGGATTCGGGGTAATTTTTAGAGAGGTTTTCTTCCTCGCGGTCCGGGCGGTTAAGCCAAGACCCACGTCCCCGATCAAAGCCGCGAGACTTGACCACAGCACTTCTCTCGGGATTACGCTATGCCGACGGTGGCAAGAGGACTACGTCCCCCTGCCTGCTCGGTGGTAGTGTAAGTACACGCCGAGCCCGCCATCCTTTCTCCACCGCTATCAGCGGGAGAAACTCCGACCCATGAAGGGTCCCACCTTCGGTTTTTTAACGAGGTTAACCTCCTCCATGCTCCGAAGAGCGAAGAGCCAGCAGGGGAACCGGCGGAAACGCCCGCCCCGCTGGACCAGGCCTTGCCCAGGAGCCGATGACATGGCTTCCTCTCCAGCTAGAATATTAGCCGCTGGCGATAATCCTCTCCTCCAGATAACGCGGAGGAAATGAGGAGGAACAGTGCTATCGCCAGCGCCCAGGGTGCACCACGTGGAGGTTTTCTAGCCAGCAGCACCCCAAGCATTCTAACGCTGGGCTAAGTTCGGTATTTTTCGTCCGCCATCGTCGAGCGCGGTTTTTTGTCAATTACACCGTGCATTTTGCCAGTGCGTAGTACCTAGACACTGGCAAAATGCACGCGGTTTATTTAAAAGTTAGAACTTAAGGCCCCTTTACACTTTGATTAGTAATTAGGCGAGTTCATACATGTTATGCGAGATTTCCAGGGGGGGGGCAGCTGCCCCTTCCTGCCCCCCCCCCCTGGGTACGCCCATGAGTGTTGTGCTGCATTCGCAACAAAAACAACAGGCCAGATTTGCAGGGCGTGTGTGCGTGTTACACCACAGAACACTAATACTCTACGAGAAGAATGACAGCTTCATACATTCAACTTGCTTACACGGTTGCACACTAGCGCTTTATTGTATGCCATGATGAACTATTCAGTAGCGCGGGAAGTTTAAAATTTGTGATTCTATAGTTCGGGTTATGAATGCAGTAAAATCAAAATTAAGTCATTAAAATATTAATGACTTAATTTTAATTTTTAACTTTTAAGTGTATTTTAGATAAGATCAAGTTTAATGAATTTAAAAAATACACTTAAAAAGTTAAAAATCAAAATTAAGACATTAATATTTTAATGACTTAATTTTGATTTTACTGCATTCTTACCGCGACTGATTTATAGTATATGAAATATGCATAGGTACAAATCCCTGGTACTTGCTATTATAATGCAACTTCAAAATTTATAGTCATACTAGCTTTCGCCCGCGGCTCCGCCCGCGAGTAATATCGGTTATCGCGATAAAAAGTAGCCTATGTCCTTTCCCAAGTTCAGTTCTATGTTCATACTAAATTTTATCAAAATCGGTTCAGTCGTTTAGGCGTGAAAGCGTAACAGACAGACAGACAGAGTTACTTTCGCATTTATAATATTAGTAGGGATTATATTTGAGCACATTTTTAAACTTAGAATGCACATAGTTAAAAGTATTGTTTTTGGAGTTCTCATGTAAGTATTTTATTTTTTTTAATCACCACAGATAATAAACAAAACATATTATAACATTGCAAAGTTTCTTATTTTCATTTGGTATTCAAGGTGCAAATAAAACCACATTTTAAGCGTTTTTTAATATTTTTATTTTTTTGGCGAATGATTGTTTGGAGGCTTCCTCAACAAACTCTCGATTTTTCAAAATACAAAATCGTTTTAGGCATATGGCAATTGTGCTTTGAATTACTTTATATTTATTACTATCACGGTGAGTTCCACACCCCATCAGACACTCATAATTTAAATTTTCACACAATTTTCCTAAATTATTACTTATCACTACTTTAAACTTTCTCCTCAGCCACAAGATTTCTGACAAATTATTTCTACATTTTTTTATATAATTTCTGCTTTCGGGGTGTTAATTCTCCAACAGTTTGTACACCCATTGCTTCCATTAAACCCTTGTTTTCATGAGATTCCTGTAAAAATAACATTGTGAAATGAAATAATTTATTCAAACCTATAAAATGTTACACATTATTCAGAGTCCGTCAATATTAACTACCACCAGTTAGGAGAGCAGTTCTCACTAGAGAAGAACGGGCAAGAAACTGTGTGTGTGATTAATGAATTCTCCTAGTAAAAAGTAAACTCATAAGTAAAGAAAAGTGGATTTCAACTTACTTATAGCAACAATTGTGACTTATCAAAGAAATGTTATTAAAATTACCTTGGTAATTTTTTGACACGGAATTGTTTGGCTTGAGCTAGCAGGAACATCTAGGTCCATCTGAAATCATACATTGTTTGGCATGTAAATATTGTATTTTTTTAATGTATTTTTTTTAATTTATGTCAATTGAAATTTTAATGTATGTTTTTTAATGGAACTATACTGGTATACTATTGATTGAATACCAACTTGTATCTTTAAGGAACAAATGATAGGCAAGATAAATATACTCAACTCCATTTGAATGTTCAAAACTTGCACATTAAGATGCCCTGTGTAATTTTCAAGGTATACTAAAACTTGAAGGATCACAGAACCTCAAATATAGGGAAACCGCATTTTTTGCACCTTTAATTTAGAATATCTCATAAACCTGACGTGATAGTGATTCTGAGACTGTAATTGGATTCAGCACACCAAAATCTTTCGGAAAAGTATATTCAGGTGTCTTGTAAAGAAACTTTGTTGCATTGTGATAACTGATATTATTCTCCCTGATACATAAACAAATCCCTTCTTTCTCAAATTCTTCTTTAAAATAAAATATTTGGAGACCATGTGGCTTTGTAATATAAAAGATGTACTTACCTTTGATTATTTTGGGCTTGGAGGCTTGTATTCATTGAAGGGGGCTGAAGACATTGTACTCTGAGATGTACCAGCAACAATAACTGAGTCCATCTAAAACAAATTTGTTTTTTGTAATGTTAATATTCTGATATACAGGGTGAATTTTAGAGACGGGACAATAAGGACAGGTACCTTAACCGTTATAGTTACAGGGAAAACGCTTTAAGAAGACTATCCGTAATTTTTTAAGATATTCTGAACTGCATTTACAGATTTTGGAAAAAATGTACAGCCAGCAAGAAAATGGTCATTTTCAACAAAAACTTTTTTTGATGCCAATCGATCCTGACTTTGGAAGCTGTCGCATTCGGAGAGGCACCTGTAGCGGTCGTTTCGAGTCCGGCTTAAGCACTGTGTCGAACAATGATTGTAGAACCGAGTCTGAATCCTGGTCCACGCGGAGGACCAGGTTCGATTTCTGTTCAGCGTCCGAGTTGTGAGCCATGATTTACGTCGGAACGAAGAAATCTCGAAACCGAGCTGGCCCACCGCTGTGACACAACACTACCACGCGACGGGCTGGCGCGGCGCCACCCGACGTACTTGCAATATAGCGATCGCTGCGCGACTTGTACTAGCACGTTGCGTGCGGCTAGGTCCATGTACGTTGATTCATTTCGGTTGTGCTGCGGCGATGGCATCAGATAATCATCCTAATCCATAGGGAGGTTGAGCTTCAAGTTTCCAACCTTAATTCTTGGGCATGCTTTCAAAATTGCAACAGCCTCCGTGCGACTTCTCATGAGATCACTACAATACCTGGAACTCGAGAAGCCAGAATCACAGGCAACATTACTGTAGTAGTGCCTCAATTCACTGCTCTTCACAGGTGATTGGTGAGGGCACCTAAATTTATGATTCCACTATTCGATATTATTGACAGAATTTTTTGTTGCGTTGCTCGGTTCAGATTTGTTGGATATTGGTCCCATAAATGTATATACAATGTATAATAATTATAAAATTTAAGACAACAATGTTGCCATGTCAAAAATTATTTTTCCTTATCCTATTGATTCACTCTTAAATAATAAAAGTGGCTAGTCGTAAAGTTGCTTCTATAGAAAAATATTTTTTTTAAGTTTAGGTTTGTTAGAATTAGTGTGGGTCACCAAGCTACATTACAATCACAGTGAGGATGGTGACCACCAATCTTGAATCCCACTCTTGCTTTCCATCAGACATCGTAGCATCATTATGGCAGCTTTTCTATAAAAATTACTTGAGTTATGTATAGAATGTAGAAACTGCATCAGTTCAACAACAAAATTCACGAACACATCGTTTTCATGAACTAACTAGTTTGAACTGGTTTAATACTTATAAAGTACTAATCATATTTAGTTTTATGATCATGGTCAACAACAATAATTGCGAATCCACATCACTTTCTATGAACTAACCAGCTTTATCAGATGTAATACTTAAAAAGTACTATCTTTAGTTTTATAAGAATTTCTTGGTGTTATGTATATAAAATGTAAAAATTGTTGCCAGTCATAAACAAAATTCACGAACCTTTTTGTTGACTAATCAGCTTTAAGAGAGAATATCAAACGAATTTGATACTTATAACTACTGTACTACTGAACATAATTGCTTACAGAATTAATGATTACGAGATACTCTTTTAGTATAGCACTTCCATAGAGTATCCCTGTACAGGACAGCTTGTGTTTCTGGGCTTTTTGCAGCTACAATGCCTCTCCCCACAACTATCACGTCACCACCATTTTCCAGAATAACTTTTTCAGGTGTGTTGTACACCTGTCCGAAATTATCTTTGCTGCTCTCTAGCTGTACTCCAGGTGTTAACTGTATGAGTCCAGGATCTGTGAAGGTGTCCTTGTTCTGGCATACAAATCCTGTGATCAGCTCAGGGTATTTAGAAGCCATAGTAACTGTTGAAGCTTTGTACTCTGGTGTAATTAGGTTGCCCTGTAAATACACAACATTGGTATTAGTAAAGTGCTTTCTGTGTTCATCATAATCATCATGATTTTGAGATTCTCTCAATATATTGATAATTTAGTTTACAGTACACTTGTGATTTGTTTTTCATTAAGAGCTACAAGGTGAGCCAACATTAAAAAAAATCCCAGAATAGTGATCTTTTTGTTAAATACCCACACTAGGAGTAAAACCATGTAACGCGAGGACTTCACAAACATACGTGAAATAGACACAAACAAGGCTCAGAACAACAATTTGTGGATCACACAAAGTGTTATCCCACGTGGGTGTTTGTAAATTGTGGAGACCGCTAAAGCCACTGAGCTAACAGTAAAGAGAGTATAGAGTTTGTAGAAATTTTGTTCATTGCTCTGGTAATATAATACAAAAGGTGGACTTTACAAACATACAAGAAATTAACACGAAGAACTCAGAGCAGTAATTTGTGGATCATGTTTTATGATGTAGGGTTTGCACCCATAATACTCAGTCCAGTAAAAAAGCGACGTGAAGAAACACATAAAATACCAATCCAGTGAAATTAAGACTTTTAAAGATCACTTTTTAAAGTAACCTTATTTAATATTTTCTAACAAATTTTGCCAGCACACACATTCAAACAGCTATATAACAAGTACAAACACAAATTTCTCACCTCACTGCTCATTTCCGCCAGCAAGAAAACTCCATGATTGTCTCCGGACGCATACAAGGCTTTCAAAATACCATCTCCAGGTATTGAATGTGCTGTGACACAATCTGCCCATTCACTTATTCTATGAATCCCTTTCAAATACTGCAATGATACTGTGTGACCAATGTCGGCATATTTTCTATCTTCCAATATCATAAAATTATACCTATGGGCCAGTTGCTTCATCCTTGCAGTGAAATCATTACTGAAGTCTTCAATAATATCAGCATGAGTTTTAACTAAACAGATATATTCTCCGACCTTATCTAGAAGGTCTAGAATTTGTATTGTAGACGTCAGATCTACTGAAAGGCACAGATTTGTTTTCTTAGTCGCCATTATGTGGAATAACTGTTTTGCTACAGCATTCCTGGTAAGCTCTGCACGTTGTTCATATGGGAGTATGATTCTTTCCAAAGGTTTCTCTGTAAAAAAGTAAATATGTTGATTATAATGGGTACAATAAGAAATTAGTTTGTATAAATATAAATTAATAAATAAGTCATAAACAAAATTCACGAACCTTTTTGTTTACTGCTCATATCAGCTTTAAGTGAGAAAATAATATCAAACGACTTTGATACTTATAACTACTGTACTACTGAACATAATTGCTTACAGAATTAATGATTACCAGATACTCTTTTGGTATAGCACTTCCATAGAGTATCCCTGTACAGGACAGCTTGTGTTTCTGGGCTTTTTGCAGCTACAATACCTCTCCCCACAACTATGACGTCACCACCATTTTCCAGAATAACTTTTTCAGGTGTGTTGTACACTTGTCCGAAATTATCTTTACTGCTTTCTAGCTGTACTCCAGGTGTTAACTGTATGAGTCCAGGATCTGTGAAGGTGTCCTTGTTTTGGCATACAAATCCTGTGATCAGTTCAGGGTCTTACCTGAGTAGAGGTAATCAGCAACCGCATGAACTTGTCACCTGGGATAATCAAGTAGCGACCCGGGTCTCTTGCTATTTCAGCAAATGTGTCCGCTAATTGCTTAAATGACGGACGGCTATTATCATTTAAAATCCAGCAAGATACGATCATGTAATAAATATCCAAAGTGCAAATCAATTGTTGCGGCAATTCAGACCGTTTTCAATCAGCTTAGGAACTTTTCTGGCAGAAATATTTTCATAAGAACGAGCACCGTAGCTCTAAATTTCCCATATAGTTACTCCAAAGGCCCATACATCACTTTATGTGTAAAGAAGGCACCAAATCATCGGTAGGGTCGAGATTGTCGGCAAGTGTCATATCGTTAGAATCGAGGTTGGCGCCTGCTTCGCTAGTACAATCCATGCGGTCATCCATGCCTGACAGGAAGCCTTCTGGCGTGTGCGGCATGGAATATGAATGTGGCACGGCCATTCCGAGCCCGCTGTCGGCCGACTCTTGTCGCTGGTGGTCTGACAGCCCTGAGAGGAACGGGTCTAGGGGCAGCTCTGTGCTCTCTTCCGCAGCCGAAGCTTCTGCTGGCACGCCTGGAGCGTCGCACTTCCCCATATACCTTCCGGACCAGCTGTTCCCGCTGCTGGAGAACGTTGCAAGTGTTGTGGTATCCTTGGATCGAACCAGGATGTTGTGCGGGCCGCATGATTTATGAAGTAGATCTCTCCTTCCGCTGTCGCGGCTTGCTCCCAACCCTCCGGTAGGGCCCCTAGTGGATCCGTCGTTGTATTACTACTTGTACTCTTCGCTGCTGGTGTAAGTGTAGTGTTGGCAATGGCTTGTTGAGGTGGAGAGGCCTGGGTCAGCAACGTTTCGCTGCTTTGATGCTGGACAGCATTGGTCACCGATTGTGCCGCTAGCGTCTTGCGAGGGTCATCCCATGTTGTTGTCTTCGTTATGTGATTGAGATAGTATATCTGTCCTTCAGGTGTTCGAGCTTGTTCCCATCCAGGCGGAAGTGGACCAAGATCATCAGGAATATGTGTTCCCACATCATAAGATCTCTGTTTTGTATGTTGATGATGTAGAGGTGGCTGTTGATTTTGTTGACCAGCGGCATAGGTTTGTTGCAAACTTGCGGGTGACGAATGTGCACGAGAGTGCGACACCGGTGAGGCGCCAGTGGCGGACGACGATCCGAACGCCGAGTCAGCCGAGTTTTCTCGCGAGTGAGACACAGATGGCGACTTGGAACCGGTTGACGGCGGGTTAAAGAACGACTTTGGAAGCTGTCGCATTCGGAGAGGCACCTGTAGCGGTCGTTTCGAGTCAGGCTTAAGCACTGTGTCGAACAATGATTGTAGAACCAAGTCTGAATCCTGGTCCACGCGGAGGACCAGGTTCGATTTCTGTTCAGCGTCCGAGTTGTGAGCCATGATTTACGTCGGAACGAAGAAATCTCGAAACCGACCTGGCCCACCGCTGTGACACAACACTACCACGCGACGGGCTGGCGCGGCGCCACCCGACGTACTTGCAATATAGCGATCGCTGCGCGACTTGTACTAGCACGTTGCGTGCGGCTAGGTCCATGTACGTTGATTCATTTCGGTTGTGCTGCGGCGATGGCATCAGATAATCATCCTCATCCATAGGGAGGTTGAGCTTCAAGTTTCCAACCTTAATTCTTGGGCATGCTTTCAAAATTGCAACAGCCTCCGTGCGACTTCTCATGAGATCACTACAATACCTGGAACTCGAGAAGCCAGAATCACAGGCAACATTACTGTAGTAGTGCCTCAATTCACTGCTCTTCACAGGTGATTGGTGAGGGCACCTAAATTTATGATTCCACTATTCGATATTATTGACAGAATTTTTTGTTGCGTTGCTCGGTTCAGATTTGTTGGATATTGGTCCCATAAATGTATATACAATGTATAATGTTTATAAAATTTAAGACAACAATGTTGCCATGTCAAAAATTATTTTTCCTTATCCTATTGATTCACTCTTAAATAATAAAAATGGCTAGTCGTAAAGTTGCTTCTATAGAAAAATATTTTTTTTAAGTTTAGGTTTGTTAGAATTAGTGTGGGTCACCAAGCTACATTACAAACACAGTGAGGATGGTGACCACCAATCTTGAATCCCACTCTTGCTTTCCATCAGACATCGTAGCATCATTATGGCAGCTTTTCTATAAAAATTACTTGAGTTATGTATAGAATGTAGAAACTGCATCAGTTCAACAACAAAATTCACGAACACATCGTTTTCATGAACTAACTAGTTTGAACTGGTTTAATACTTATAAAGTACTAATCATATTTAGTTTTATGATCATGGTCAACAACAATAATTGCGAATCCACATCACTTTCTATGAACTAACCAGCTTTATCAGATGTAATACTTAAAAAGTACTATCTTTAGTTTTATAAGAATTTCTTGGTGTTATGTATATAAAATGTAAAAATTGTTGCCAGTCATAAACAAAATTCACGAACCTTTTTGTTGACTAATCAGCTTTAAGAGAGAATATCAAACGAATTTGATACTTATAACTACTGTACTACTGAACATAATTGCTTACAGAATTAATGATTACCAGATACTCTTTTAGTATAGCACTTCCATAGAGTATCCCTGTACAGGACAGCTTGTGTTTCTGGGCTTTTTGCAGCTACAATGCCTCTCCCCACAACTATGACGTCACCACCATTTTCCAGAATAACTTTTTCAGGTGTGTTGTACACCTGTCCGAAATTATCTTTGCTGCTCTCTAGCTGTACTCCAGGTGTTAACTGTATGAGTCCAGGATCTGTGAAGGTGTCCTTGTTCTGGCATACAAATCCTGTGATCAGCTCAGGGTATTTAGAAGCCATAGTAACTGTTGAAGCTTTGTACTCTGGTGTAATTAGGTTGCCCTGTAAATACACAACATTGGTATTAGTAAAGTGCTTTCTGTGTTCATCATAATCATCATGATTTTGAGATTCTCTCAATATATTGATAATTTAGTTTACAGTACACTTGTGATTTGTTTTTCATTAAGAGCTACAAGGTGAGCCAACATTAAAAAAAATCCCAGAATAGTGATCTTTTTGTTAAATACCCACACTAGGAGTAAAACCATGTAACGCGAGGACTTCACAAACATACGTGAAATAGACACAAACAAGGCTCAGAACAACAATTTGTGGATCACACAAAGTGTTATCCCACGTGGGTGTTTGTAAATTGTGGAGACTGCTAAAGCCACTGAGCTAACAGTAAAGAGAGTATAGAGTTTGTAGAAATTTTGTTCATTGCTCTGGTAATATAATACAAAAGGTGGACTTTACAAACATACAAGAAATTAACACGAAGAACTCAGAGCAGTAATTTGTGGATCATGTTTTATGATGTAGGGTTTGCACCCATAATACTCAGTCCAGTAAAAAAGCGACGTGAAGAAACACATAAAATACCAATCCAGTGAAATTAAGACTTTTAAAGATCACTTTTTAAAGTAACCTTATTTAATATTTTCTAACAAATTTTGCCAGCACACACATTCAAACAGCTATATAACAAGTACAAACACAAATTTCTCACCTCACTGCTCATTTCCGCCAGCAAGAAAACTCCATGATTGTCTCCGGACGCATACAAGGCTTTCAAAATACCATCTCCAGGTATTGAATGTGCTGTGACACAATCTGCCCATTCACTTATTCTATGAATCCCTTTCAAATACTGCAATGATACTGTGTGACCAATGTCGGCATATTTTCTATCTTCCAATATCATAAAATTATACCTATGGGCCAGTTGCTTCATCCTTGCAGTGAAATCATTACTGAAGTCTTCAATAATATCAGCATGAGTTTTAACTAAACAGATATATTCTCCGACCTTATCTAGAAGGTCTAGAATTTGTATTGTAGACGTCAGATCTACTGAAAGGCACAGATTTGTTTTCTTAGTCGCCATTATGTGGAATAACTGTTTTGCTACAGCATTCCTGGTAAGCTCTGCACGTTGTTCATATGGGAGTATGATTCTTTCCAAAGGTTTCTCTGTAAAAAAGTAAATATGTTGATTATAATGGGTACAATAAGAAATTAGTTTGTATAAATATAAATTAATAAATAAGTCATAAACAAAATTCACGAACCTTTTTGTTTACTGCTCATATCAGCTTTAAGTGAGAAAATAATATCAAACGACTTTGATACTTATAACTACTGTACTACTGAACATAATTGCTTACAGAATTAATGATTACCAGATACTCTTTTGGTATAGCACTTCCATAGAGTATCCCTGTACAGGACAGCTTGTGTTTCTGGGCTTTTTGCAGCTACAATACCTCTCCCCACAACTATGACGTCACCACCATTTTCCAGAATAACTTTTTCAGGTGTGTTGTACACTTGTCCGAAATTTTCTTTACTGCTTTCTAGCTGTACTCCAGGTGTTAACTGTATGAGTCCAGGATCTGTGAAGGTGTCCTTGTTTTGGCATACAAATCCTGTGATCAGTTCAGGGTCTTACCTGAGTAGAGGTAATCAGCAACCGCATGAACTTGTCACCTGGGATAATCAAGTAGCGACCCGGGTCTCTTGCTATTTCAGCAAATGTGTCCGCTAATTGCTTAAATGACGGACGGCTATTATCATTTAAAATCCAGCAAGATACGATCATGTAATAAATATCCAAAGTGCAAATCAATTGTTGCGGCAATTCAGACCGTTTTCAATCAGCTTAGGAACTTTTCTGGCAGAAATATTTTCATAAGAACGAGCACCGTAGCTCTAAATTTCCCATATAGTTACTCCAAAGGCCCATACATCACTTTATGTGTAAAGAAGGCACCAAATCATCGGTAGGGTCGAGATTGTCGGCAAGTGTCATATCGTTAGAATCGAGGTTGGCGCCTGCTTCGCTAGTACAATCCATGCGGTCATCCATGCCTGACAGGAAGCCTTCTGGCGTGTGCGGCATGGAATATGAATGTGGCACGGCCATTCCGAGCCCGCTGTCGGCCGACTCTTGTCGCTGGTGGTCTGACAGCCCTGAGAGGAACGGGTCTAGGGGCAGCTCTGTGCTCTCTTCCGCAGCCGAAGCTTCTGCTGGCACGCCTGGAGCGTCGCACTTCCCCATATACCTTCCGGACCAGCTGTTCCCGCTGCTGGAGAACGTTGCAAGTGTTGTGGTATCCTTGGATCGAACCAGGATGTTGTGCGGGCCGCATGATTTATGAAGTAGATCTCTCCTTCCGCTGTCGCGGCTTGCTCCCAACCCTCCGGTAGGGCCCCTAGTGGATCCGTCGTTGTATTACTACTTGTACTCTTCGCTGCTGGTGTAAGTGTAGTGTTGGCAATGGCTTGTTGAGGTGGAGAGGCCTGGGTCAGCAACGTTTCGCTGCTTTGATGCTGGACAGCATTGGTCACCGATTGTGCCGCTAGCGTCTTGCGAGGGTCATCCCATGTTGTTGTCTTCGTTATGTGATTGAGATAGTATATCTGTCCTTCAGGTGTTCGAGCTTGTTCCCATCCAGGCGGAAGTGGACCAAGATCATCAGGAATATGTGTTCCCACATCATAAGATCTCTGTTTTGTATGTTGATGATGTAGAGGTGGCTGTTGATTTTGTTGACCAGCGGCATAGGTTTGTTGCAAACTTGCGGGTGACGAATGTGCACGAGAGTGCGACACCGGTGAGGCGCCAGTGGCGGACGACGATCCGAACGCCGAGTCAGCCGAGTTTTCTCGCGAGTGAGACACAGATGGCGACTTGGAACCGGTTGACGGCGGGTTAAAGAACGACTTTGGAAGCTGTCGCATTCGGAGAGGCACCTGTAGCGGTCGTTTCGAGTCAGGCTTAAGCACTGTGTCGAACAATGATTGTAGAACCAAGTCTGAATCCTGGTCCACGCGGAGGACCAGGTTCGATTTCTGTTCAGCGTCCGAGTTGTGAGCCATGATTTACGTCGGAACGAAGAAATCTCGAAACCGACCTGGCCCACCGCTGTGACACAACACTACCACGCGACGGGCTGGCGCGGCGCCACCCGACGTACTTGCAATATAGCGATCGCTGCGCGACTTGTACTAGCACGTTGCGTGCGGCTAGGTCCATGTACGTTGATTCATTTCGGTTGTGCTGCGGCGATGGCATCAGATAATCATCCTCATCCATAGGGAGGTTGAGCTTCAAGTTTCCAACCTTAATTCTTGGGCATGCTTTCAAAATTGCAACAGCCTCCGTGCGACTTCTCATGAGATCACTACAATACCTGGAACTCGAGAAGCCAGAATCACAGGCAACATTACTGTAGTAGTGCCTCAATTCACTGCTCTTCACAGGTGATTGGTGAGGGCACCTAAATTTATGATTCCACTATTCGATATTATTGACAGAATTTTTTGTTGCGTTGCTCGGTTCAGATTTGTTGGATATTGGTCCCATAAATGTATATACAATGTATAATGTTTATAAAATTTAAGACAACAATGTTGCCATGTCAAAAATTATTTTTCCTTATCCTATTGATTCACTCTTAAATAATAAAAATGGCTAGTCGTAAAGTTGCTTCTATAGAAAAATATTTTTTTTAAGTTTAGGTTTGTTAGAATTAGTGTGGGTCACCAAGCTACATTACAAACACAGTGAGGATGGTGACCACCAATCTTGAATCCCACTCTTGCTTTCCATCAGACATCGTAGCATCATTATGGCAGCTTTTCTATAAAAATTACTTGAGTTATGTATAGAATGTAGAAACTGCATCAGTTCAACAACAAAATTCACGAACACATCGTTTTCATGAACTAACTAGTTTGAACTGGTTTAATACTTATAAAGTACTAATCATATTTAGTTTTATGATCATGGTCAACAACAATAATTGCGAATCCACATCACTTTCTATGAACTAACCAGCTTTATCAGATGTAATACTTAAAAAGTACTATCTTTAGTTTTATAAGAATTTCTTGGTGTTATGTATATAAAATGTAAAAATTGTTGCCAGTCATAAACAAAATTCACGAACCTTTTTGTTGACTAATCAGCTTTAAGAGAGAATATCAAACGAATTTGATACTTATAACTACTGTACTACTGAACATAATTGCTTACAGAATTAATGATTACCAGATACTCTTTTAGTATAGCACTTCCATAGAGTATCCCTGTACAGGACAGCTTGTGTTTCTGGGCTTTTTGCAGCTACAATGCCTCTCCCCACAACTATGACGTCACCACCATTTTCCAGAATAACTTTTTCAGGTGTGTTGTACACCTGTCCGAAATTATCTTTGCTGCTCTCTAGCTGTACTCCAGGTGTTAACTGTATGAGTCCAGGATCTGTGAAGGTGTCCTTGTTCTGGCATACAAATCCTGTGATCAGCTCAGGGTATTTAGAAGCCATAGTAACTGTTGAAGCTTTGTACTCTGGTGTAATTAGGTTGCCCTGTAAATACACAACATTGGTATTAGTAAAGTGCTTTCTGTGTTCATCATAATCATCATGATTTTGAGATTCTCTCAATATATTGATAATTTAGTTTACAGTACACTTGTGATTTGTTTTTCATTAAGAGCTACAAGGTGAGCCAACATTAAAAAAATCCCAGAATAGTGATCTTTTTGTTAAATACCCACACTAGGAGTAAAACCATGTAACGCGAGGACTTCACAAACATACGTGAAATAGACACAAACAAGACTCAGAACAACAATTTGTGGATCACACAAAGTGTTATCCCACGTGGGTGTTTGTAAATTGTGGAGACCGCTAAAGCCACTGAGCTAACAGTAAAGAGAGTATAGAGTTTGTAGAAATTTTGTTCATTGCTCTGGTAATATAATACAAAAGGTGGACTTTACAAACATACAAGAAATTAACACGAAGAACTCAGAGCAGTAATTTGTGGATCATGTTTTATGATGTAGGGTTTGCACCCATAATACTCAGTCCAGTAAAAAAGCGACGTGAAGAAACACATAAAATACCAATCCAGTGAAATTAAGACTTTTAAAGATCACTTTTTAAAGTAACCTTATTTAATATTTTCTAACAAATTTTGCCAGCACACACATTCAAACAGCTATATAACAAGTACAAACACAAATTTCTCACCTCACTGCTCATTTCCGCCAGCAAGAAAACTCCATGATTGTCTCCGGACGCATACAAGGCTTTCAAAATACCATCTCCAGGTATTGAATGTGCTGTGACACAATCTGCCCATTCACTTATTCTATGAATCCCTTTCAAATACTGCAATGATACTGTGTGACCAATGTCGGCATATTTTCTATCTTCCAATATCATAAAATTATACCTATGGGCCAGTTGCTTCATCCTTGCAGTGAAATCATTACTGAAGTCTTCAATAATATCAGCATGAGTTTTAACTAAACAGATATATTCTCCGACCTTATCTAGAAGGTCTAGAATTTGTATTGTAGACGTCAGATCTACTGAAAGGCACAGATTTGTTTTCTTAGTCGCCATTATGTGGAATAACTGTTTTGCTACAGCATTCCTGGTAAGCTCTGCACGTTGTTCATATGGGAGTATGATTCTTTCCAAAGGTTTCTCTGTAAAAAAGTAAATATGTTGATTATAATGGGTACAATAAGAAATTAGTTTGTATAAATATAAATTAATAAATAAGTCATAAACAAAATTCACGAACCTTTTTGTTTACTGCTCATATCAGCTTTAAGTGAGAAAATAATATCAAACGAATTTGATACTTATAACTACTGTACTACTGAACATAATTGCTTACAGAATTAATGATTACCAGATACTCTTTTGGTATAGCACTTCCATAGAGTATCCCTGTACAGGACAGCTTGTGTTTCTGGGCTTTTTGCAGCTACAATACCTCTCCCCACAACTATGACGTCACCACCATTTTCCAGAATAACTTTTTCAGGTGTGTTGTACACTTGTCCGAAATTATCTTTACTGCTTTCTAGCTGTACTCCAGGTGTTAACTGTATGAGTCCAGGATCTGTGAAGGTGTCCTTGTTTTGGCATACAAATCCTGTGATCAGTTCAGGGTCTTACCTGAGTAGAGGTAATCAGCAACCGCATGAACTTGTCACCTGGGATAATCAAGTAGCGACCCGGGTCTCTTGCTATTTCAGCAAATGTGTCCGCTAATTGCTTAAATGACGGACGGCTATTATCATTTAAAATCCAGCAAGATACGATCATGTAATAAATATCCAAAGTGCAAATCAATTGTTGCGGCAATTCAGACCATTTTCAATCAGCTTAGGAACTTTTCTGGCAGAAATATTTTCATAAGAACGAGCACCGTAGCTCTAAATTTCCCATATAGTTACTCCAAAGGCCCATACATCACTTTATGTGTAAAGAAGGCACCAAATCATCGGTAGGGTCGAGATTGTCGGCAAGTGTCATATCGTTAGAATCGAGGTTGGCGCCTGCTTCGCTAGTACAATCCATGCGGTCATCCATGCCTGACAGGAAGCCTTCTGGCGTGTGCGGCATGGAATATGAATGTGGCACGGCCATTCCGAGCCCGCTGTCGGCTGACTCTTGTCGCTGGTGGTCTGACAGCCCTGAGAGGAACGGGTCTAGGGGCAGCTCTGTGCTCGCTTCCGCAGCCGAAGCTTCTGCTGGCACGCCTGGAGCGTCGCACTTCCCCATATACCTTCCGGACCAGCTGTTCCCGCTGCTGGAGAACGTTGCAAGTGTTGTGGTATCCTTGGATCGAACCAGGATGTTGTGCGGGCCGCATGATTTATGAAGTAGATCTCTCCTTCCGCTGTCGCGGCTTGCTCCCAACCCTCCGGTAGGGCCCCTAGTGGATCCGTCGTTGTATTACTACTTGTACTCTTCGCTGCTGGTGTAGGTGTAGTGTTGGCAATGGCTTGTTGAGGTGGAGAGGCCTGGGTCAGCAACGTTTCGCTGCTTTGATGCTGGACAGCATTGGTCACCGATTGTGCCGCTAGCGTCTTGCGAGGGTCATCCCATGTTGTTGTCTTCGTTATGTGATTGAGATAGTATATCTGTCCTTCAGGTGTTCGAGCTTGTTCCCATCCAGGCGGAAGTGGACCAAGATCATCAGGAATATGTGTTCCCACATCATAAGATCTCTGTTTTGTATGTTGATGATGTAGAGGTGGCTGTTGATTTTGTTGACCAGAGGCATAGGTTTGTTGCAAACTTGCGGGTGACGAATGTGCACGAGAGTGCGACACCGGTGAGGCGCCAGTGGCGGACGACGATCCGAACGCCGAGTCAGCCGAGTTTTCTCGCGAGTGAGACACAGATGGCGACTTGGAACCGGTTGACGGCGGGATAAAGAACGACTTTGGAAGCTGTCGCATTCGGAGAGGCACCTGTAGCGGTCGTTTCGAGTCCGGCTTAAGCACTGTGTCGAACAATGATTGTAGAACCGAGTCTGAATCCTGGTCCACGCGGAGGACCAGGTTCGATTTCTGTTCAGCGTCCGAGTTGTGAGCCATGATTTACGTCGGAACGAAGAAATCTCGAAACCGACCTGGCCAGCCGCTGTGACACAACACTACCACGCGACGGGCTGACGCGGCGCCACCCGACGTACTTGCAATATAGCGATCGCTGCGCGACTTGTACTAGCACGTTGCGTGCGGCTAGGTCCATGTACGTTGATTCATTTCGGTTGTGCTGCGGCGATGGCATCAGATAATCATCCTCATCCATAGGGAGGTTGAGCTTCAAGTTTCCAACCTTAATTCTTGGGCTCTTCTTCCGAGCCTTTATTCCCAAGTTTATTTGGGGTCGGCTACTAGTTCAACCGGATTTACCTGAATTTCAGTTTTTCCACGGAGCGATTGGCATCGGACCTCCGCAACCCTAAGGGAGAACTGAAACTCGAAGATTGAACTAGTTGTCAGTATATTTGAGGGCACTGACTTCCCAATAACGATTGCCACAGATGTTCATGACAACCGGGACCGACGGCTTTACGTGCTCTCCGAGGCACGGGCGTGAATCACCGCCAAACTTCCAAACTCCGGGCTGCTATTAGGAATTTCCTAAGAAAATCCCAAAAACACTTTTTGGCCCGACCCGGGATTTGAACCCGAGACCTCTTGATTAGCAGTCGCATACGCTAACCACTAGACCAACGAGGCAGTTATCGATATTCACATATAAATAACTTATTTAAGTTAAGACTTATTACCGCTAAATAGTCTTTTACTACGGTCTTTCATTAAAATAATTACTTTTTTTCACAAACACAATCAACTTTTACAACATTCACACGCACAATAAGTAGTATAAAAATATGTGATGTATTATTTATAACGAATAATGTACTTTCATGTAGAAGATGATAAATCACAACTCTACAGTTCTGTTTCTCGTATTTCAAAAACTTGTTCCCCGAAATTTTCCTTTTCAACTAATGCCTTCTTCTCCGCGTTGGATTCATCTGTTTATAGAAAGTTATTCGCACTGCGCTTCCTATTCGGACTCTTATCGATGTTCACATTTATATTCGATAACGGTGACCTCATAGGCGACTCTCGATCAACTGCTAAATTACTTATCGATAACGTCAGATCTGAAGGGACGTTGCCGTCTAAACAGTAGAGTAGTGAATCGGGAAGTTTCTCATCGGCATCACTCGATTTGTTCAGTATCGATAAATCAACTGGAGTTGCAGTTAACACTGATCTGCTGAGTAGGTATTCTCTAAAGGGTTCGGTGAGTACTTTCGTTTTTTGGTCTATATTTGTGAGTGACATTGTAAACTTTGGTAGGACTTCTTCGTTTCCACAAAGAGTTGTATTTAGATCTTCAACTATGTTCGGTCGTTCGTGAGCGAGTATAAACCTGGTGTTCTCCGACCTTAAGGGGCTGACATCGGTGAGAGAAACAGACCTGGCGTCTAAAGGGTTCCTGTGTAATGACCTACTCGTTGACCGATTTGATCTATCACAAGACAAGCTAGACCTCGTGACGTCATTCTCATCGTCTGACGACACAACATCACTATCGTTCTTCAGAGACATAGATTGGTACATTCCATCCGATTTTGCCGTTTCGTTTTTATTCTCCACCGTTTCTGGCATACTGTCGCGTTGTTCTGATGTTATTATTAGAGGTTTGCGGGAGCGAGGGGTCATTATTGATTCCTGCATAGCCTTAGACAACTTTTGGGTGGACTTCGTAATAGGTGACATTGAGGCTCTTCTAAAATGTATCGTGTAAGGTGTAGCACAGTCTTTGTCGAAAACCGCATCAGATATACCCGGCGTACTGGTTAAGTATTTCAAATCATTATCTTGATATTTCTTTGGTGTATTTTTCACAGGACTCTTATCACTGCTCATTTGACGGTAGGAGATATCGTTTTCTGAGCCCGTGTCTTGATCTTCCACACAAGATACGCAGGTCGGAGTACTGCGTATCGCGCCGTTGCGTTTCTGATACTTTTTATTTATAGCATGATTGGTTATCATCTTAGATCTAAACACTCTATTGCCTCGTTTTTTCTTTGGAGTTTCATCGTTAACATCTAGAACGCTCAAGTTTGGTTCGGATACGAACTTGGGACTCATTTTACGTGGACTGTTTAATGCACCTACAGATAATGTGCTTTCGTTGCTTGCGTCCGATTCATAATCGTCGTCTAAAGACTCTGAACTTGCAATTTTGTTCACCAAGTTTTTAAGTATAATGTTTTTATGTGAGACGTCGACTTTGCTATCGTCTGTGAATCTTAGTTTTCCTTTGGCGGTTTTCTCTTCAATAACATTGATACTAGACCCCGAACTTTTCTTTGGCGTTTTATTGAGCAGGCCCTTATTAAATATGTGCCTTTTGATTGAATCCCCGAAACTTTTAGAACCGGCGACTTTACCCGTACGTTGAATTTGTATTGGAGTTCCATATCCATTCTGCCTATTGAAATGTTTGATAAGCCTCCTTTTGTGTTGTGAGTCGGGTAGTGCTTGTATGTGCGCATACAATTGCGCAAGCGCAGTGTCTGTTGGATTAGTTTCATTCTCGACTCGCGTTCTATGGCGGTCCACAAATGTGTAAACTGTATTGGCAGCGGTCTTGTCAGTGATACTCTCGTCAAGATCTACATCAGGCGACATGGCTCTCCGTTTCTCTCTCACGGTGAAGTATACAGCCGCGTCCGTTGTCAATTGCGTAGGCGCATCGAACAACCTTGACGACTGCCGTATCATAAAGCTGATGACCGGAGATAAAGCTATTGAATCCGCATGAAAGGTTTCTGGTGATAACTTTCTAGGACAAAGCAGATGTGGGGTGAACATGGTAGCCAACGTATCTGGCGACATTCTGTTAGAAGACTCATTGTCTGCAACAAGTCTCAATAGCCGCAACAATCTTTGTAAGAAACTCCTGTGAGAGGGAGTTAGCAATAAGAGCAGCAACTGTAGTGCTGTCAGGAGCTTGACTTCTGATGTTTTAGCATTTGGTGGATATTGAACTGCTAGTGTACAATACGTTTGATAGTATTGATCCATTAGTAAAGGCTGAGGTAGTTCAGCTAAAAAACCTTTCAAGACAGACGCACAATCATGAACGGTAAACATCCTTTCATCCAGACCAAGGTTGGAGCCTGTGAGAAGCAGGTTCTTTAGCTCCTGCTGGCGGGATAGCGAGCCTGTTCGTCTGAATATTCCTTCTTGGGTAACGTTATCGGGCTTTGATAGAAAATCTATTAACTCAGTGACCCTCAGAATGCCTTCTTCTGTTATAGAGTTCACTTCAGCTGCATTCTTGGCGCTATTAACATTAATTTGACTAGAATTGGAATTTTTTGTTTTCTTATGAAAATTCCACCGGAACTGCTTTGGTTTGTCAGTTGAACAATCAACATCATGGGCATGCTTTCAAAATTGCACCAGCCTCCGTGCGACTTCTCATGAGATCACTACAATACCTGGAACTCGAGAAGCCAGAATCACAGGCAACATTACTGTAGTAGTGCCTCAATTCACTGCTCTTCACAGGTGATTGGTGAGGGCACCTAAATTTATGATTCCACTAGTCGATATTATTGACAGAATTTTTTGTTGCGTTGCTCAGTTCAGATTTGTTTCTAGGCTGAAGTTATTGAACAGCTTATATCAGCGACTCAGGTCCTTCTATCGCCGACGCCAAATTTCTCATTAACTCTTTCTCATTCTGAAAAGTAAAAAAAGTCATGAGTTCGATGTCGATTATCCCACCTTGAAATGAATAATTTTTAAGTGTTATGGGTCTCGGTGTTAGCAACTTAACTTATCTTAAATTTAGATCATGCCATTACGACAAGCTTTAATTTTAATAGTGTGATTCAGATAATTACGACTAATACAATTAGGTATCTTAAAATGGCTAGCACAAATGTTTTGTTTTTTCTTACCTGAGTAGAGGTAATCAGCAACCGCATGAACTTGTCACCTGGGATAATCAAGTAGCGACCCGGGTCTCTTGCTATTTCAGCAAATGTGTCCGCTAATTGCTTAAATGACGGACGGCTATTATCATTTAAAATCCAGCAAGATACGATCATGTAATAAATATCCAAAGTGCAAATCAATTGTTGCGGCAATTCAGACCGTTTTCAATCAGCTTAGGAACTTTTCTGGCAGAAATATTTTCATAAGAACGAGCACCGTAGCTCTAAATTTCCCATATAGTTACTCCAAAGGCCCATACATCACTTTTATGTGTAAATATTCGATGCTGTTTACACTCCAGGGCCATCCATTTAATTGGAATTTTACCTCCAGCAGCTTTATACTCGTCTTCATTAATATCTAATAATTTAGCAAGACCGAAATCTGTTATTTTTACGCAGTTCGGATTTTGTACTAGCACGTTGCATGCGGCTAGGTCCATGTACATTGATTCATTTCGGTTGTGCGGCGGCGATGGCATCAGATAATCATCCTCATCCATAGGGAGGTTGAGCTTCAAGTTTCCAACCTTAATTCTTGGGCATGCTTTCAAACTTGCACCAGCCTCCGTGCGACTTCTCATGAGATCGCTACAATACCTGGAACTCGAGAAGGCAGAAGCATAGGCACCATTACTGTAGTAGTGCCTCAGTTCACTGCTCTTCACAGAAGATTGGTGAGGGCACCTAAATTCATGATTCCACTGTTCGATATGTCATTTCTAAAATCTCTATAGAGCCGTCTATGATCGTACAATCCTTAAAGATGAGAATATTTCCAAAGTGTATTGGTTTCTCTGCATGACACGTCTTTGGGCATGTAACATTACAGGGTATACATTCGCCATTCACGGCTGTCCTATTAAAAGGGCAACTTCTTACACAAACTGCGTTGTCTTTCAGTAGATGCTCGGGGCATTTCCGGGGCAGTTCACTGCTCTTCACAGGTGATTGGTGAGGGCACCTAAATTTATGATTCCACTATTCGATATTATTGACAGAATTTTTTGTTGCGTTGCTCGGTTCAGATTTGTTTCTAGGCTGAAGTTATTGAACAGCTTATATCAGCGACTCAGGTCCTTCTATCGCCGACGCCAAATTTCTCATTAACTCGTTCTCATTCTGAAAAGTAAAAGAAGTCATGAGTTCGATGTCGATTATCCCACCTTGATTTTTTAAGTGTTATGGGTCTCGCTGTTAGCACCTTAACTTATCTTAAATTTAGATCATGCCATTATGACAAGCTAAAATGTTAATAGCGTGATTCAGATAATTACGACTAATACAATTAGGTATCATTTAAAAAGTTAAGGTAAATCTCGCACAAGGATTTCATTGCTATCGTCTTTTGACATATTTAACGTTATATTTCATATACGAGTTTAACTGCCTTTTTCAAATACAAATCTTTATGAGTGTTTTCTATAAACGATTAACACATTTATAAAATTGAACCATAAGATTTTACTATAACCTAATAATACCAATTATTACTAATGAAATCTCTTACACTTACTAGAACTGTTTTCAAATTTCACGTTAAACAAAACACAATATCATTACAAACCGAGTCCGTATACATATCTAGATCATAGCATATTCTTCAAATAACTATGTATTATATGAATGTTATATGATTAACGTTATGTGACAAATAAAATTGTAACTTATCCAATGGACATAAAACACATAAAAACTTGTCTATTAAGACACTAAAGTCATTTAAGACACATAAGAAAGTTCTAGTAGTAAAGCGTCCAAAAAATTGATGGCAACAGCTTTTTCAAACCACATCTTGTGTAACAACACCTCAGTCAGGTCACGCACAATCTTAGAGATAAAAAATAATAAAAAAAAAAAAAAAAAAAATCTTGTTTCAACCAAAATCAAACTGTTACAGCAGAGCTAAAACAAATCTTATACCTAATAAGTACAACCACATTATACAGTTGAAACCGTTTTTAAACACATATATGCATCGTTTGAAAGCAGTAGGTAAAAATAGTTTCGTGGCAAATAATATTAATATAAGAGTACTTACTGTCTATAACAATACAATCTCATATACCGAATGTTGTAGCTGTAGTTTAGCTTTAATTTTTTTCACAAACCCTTAACAATTTTTAACCTAATTTTATGTAACAAATTATTAGGACTACATACTTGTGTTTGTTATAAGACAGCTATTCAATGTTAGTTAAAGACACTTTAAAATTTCATGTTAGAATATTGCCATCGGTCACGACTATAATATAATAATCAAGTTCTATTATTTAAGCAGTATTAACTAATGAAGGTAGAAAAACATAATCTCAATGAGCGCGGTAACAGCAAATCGCGACGGCTACCCTCCACACTAGTAAAAACAGTGTTGCGGCAGTGTAGTTATCATCGACTTAGGTGACCAATTTAAAAAGTTACGTGTTAGATTAGCGAGTGCCTATTATACAGTTCATCGCTAATTGTCTTCATATTTTAGCAAGTATAGTAAACGCAAAATTAAAACATAAAATTAAAACTAACGAAGTAGTAACAAAAAAAAAATCAAATGTAAACAAGCATGATAAGATATTAAAGTACTGTGTCAACTTACATCGATTATTTACATTTATGTAAATATATAATCAAATTTTACTCATATAAAGTTTATATTTTATACTATAGCCTTATGCTATGTATAAGTATAGCATAAGGCTATAGTATAAAATATAAACTTTGATATTAAACATACATACACCAAAAAATAAAAGCAAAATAGTGCAGACACTTCCCTTTTTTTTCTTATTGTACTGATAGAAATATTCCATAGAGATATGTAAATATACAAATAGATAATGTGATTAATATGAATATAATTATATGTTTGTTAGATGTAGAATCTACAAATCTTAAAATAAGAAATAAAATAAATATATCTATACACACATACATACACATTTGCACATACATGTACACACACATACATACATACATATAGGCACACACTTTAAAATGTATTTAGGTAATTATATAAAAAAATTGGTTTTAGATTAATGTCTGTAAAATAGCTTCCGTGGATTGATAGTCTAATGTCAATATAATTATAATCAGTTATGATTTTCTTGCAAGATTTCAGAGTTGTATTTCTGAGTGACTTAGTAGTGACTTCTCCGAGTTTATTAAATATCCAAGGACCCAGATATGAAAAACAACTCCTAGCGAATGTAGTTCTAGAGCGAGGTACTATATATACAGTAGCAAGTCGCCTTCTTGATATGACTAAGGGAGGTGGTATTCGGTGTTGCCTAAGAACTATTCGTAGAATAAAAAGTTGACGGACAGTCAGCACTGGAAATTCTTTGTATAGGTCCGAGGTGGGATAGCAGTTTTTTTTAAATTAATTACTTTTATTACCGCTCTTTGTGCCCGTTCTACTTTGACAAGAATTGTTTTTGTAGCACTACCCCAAGTTGAGATGCCATATGTTAATAAGGACTGACAAAAAGAGTAGTATACTATCTTATTTATAGTAGGATCCCGGATGTGTCTTATTTTCTTAAAAATACACATTAGTTTTCGTAACCGATTACTGAGCATCTCAATGTGACTCTTCCAGTTTGAATTTCGATCGATAATTACACCTAAGTATTTGATGGAAGAAACAGAAGTAAGTTGGAAACAATTACAGGTTGATTTTATACGTCGACTACATGCATTTATGTGGGCTTTGATATTGAAATTCAAAGGTTACTTGTTGTCGTATATACTAAAGGTTACAAAATTTGTTTTCTTGAAGTTTATTGTTAGGAGATTATTGTCAAGCCAGTTAAGAAGGTACTGCACGAAAATGTGGAATTTGACGTATTTTCAAATCAGTAGTATTATGCGCTGCATTAATTAAATACATCAAAAGTATTTGTATAGTTTAGGTCGATCCTTGAACAAGATCTTAGGCATGTTGGAATTTGAAACAGATACATATGAAATTAAAAAACGATACATATATGTTGTGTGTCAGATGAAATCTTAAAAACATTTTTCTTCGAAAAGATAGTAGATTTTACGTCTAGAACAATAATTTTCATATGACAATATTTGTATTTACATCGTGCAGGTTATCCGCGTTGTATAATTTAATTTAAAAGTATAAATCTAAAAATATTAGGACTTTTCAATTTTTAACACAAACGCCTGATGCACATTGCACATTGCGCTGAAAAAAACATTGCTCTAATTAAATTACTAGGTCTAAAACTTCAAAGCAGAATGGATCTAATTACTAATATTAATGAGATCGATTTTGTTTTGAAGTTTTTTTTAGACTTATGGTCATCAGCAACCGCATGAACTTGTCACCTGGGATAATCAAGTAGCGACCCGGGTCTCTTGCTATTTCAGCAAATGTGTCCGCTAATTGCTTAAATGACGGACGGCTATTATCATTTAAAATCCAGCAAGATACGATCATGTAATAAATATCCAAAGTGCAAATCAATTGTTGCGGCAATTCAGACCGTTTTCAATCAGCTTAGGAACTTTTCTGGCAGAAATATTTTCATAAGAACGAGCACCGTAGCTCTAAATTTCCCATATAGTTACTCCAAAGGCCCATACATCACTTTTATGTGTAAATATTCGATGCTGTATACACTCCAGGGCCATCCATTTAATTGGAATTTTACCTCCAGCAGCTTTATACTCGTCTTCATTAATATCTAATAATTTAGCAAGACCGAAATCTGTTATTTTTACGCAGTTCGGATTTTGTACTAGCACGTTGCATGCGGCTAGGTCCATGTACATTGATTCATTTCGGTTGTGCGGCGGCGATGGCATCAGATAATCATCCTCATCCATAGGGAGGTTGAGCTTCAAGTTTCCAACCTTAATTCTTGGGCATGCTTTCAAAATTGCACCAGCCTCCGTGCGACTTCTCATGAGATCGCTACAATACCTGGAACTCGAGAAGGCAGAAGCATAGGCACCATTACTGTAGTAGTGCCTCGGTTCACTGCTCTTCACAGAAGATTGGTGAGGGCACCTAAATTCATGATTCCACTGTTCGATATGTCATTTCTAAAATCTCTATAGAGCCGTCTATGATCGTACAATCCTTAAAGATGAGAATATTTCCAAAGTGTATTGGTTTCTCTGCATGACACGTCTTTGGGCATGTAACATTACAGGGTATACATTCGCCATTCACGGCTGTCCTATTAAAAGGGCAACTTCTTACAAAAACTGCGTTGTCTTTCAGTAGATGCTCGGGGCATTTCCGGGGCAGTTCACTGCTCTTCACAGGTGATTGGTGAGGGCACCTAAATTTATGATTCCACTATTCGATATTATTGACAGAATTTTTTGTTGCGTTGCTCGGTTCAGATTTGTTTCTAGGCTGAAGTTATTGAACAGCTTATATCAGCGACTCAGGTCCTTCTATCGCCGACGCCAAATTTCTCATTAACTCGTTCTCATTCTGAAAAGTAAAAGAAGTCATGAGTTCGATGTCGATTATCCCACCTTGATTTTTTAAGTGTTATGGGTCTCGCTGTTAGCACCTTAACTTATCTTAAATTTAGATCATGCCATTATGACAAGCTAAAATGTTAATAGCGTGATTCAGATAATTACGACTAATACAATTAGGTATCATTTAAAAAGTTAAGGTAAATCTCGCACAAGGATTTCATTGCTATCGTCTTTTGACATATTTAACGTTATATTTCATATACGAGTTTAACTGCCTTTTACAAATACAAATCTTTATGAGTGTTTTCTATAAACGATTAACACATTTATAAAATTGAACCATAAGATTTTACTATAACCTAATAATACCAATTATTACTAATGAAATCTCTTACACTTACTAGAACTGTTTTCAAATTTCACGTTAAACAAAACACAATATCATTACAAACCGAGTCCGTATACATATCTAGATCATAGCATATTCTTCAAATAACTATGTATTATATGAATGTTATATGATTAACGTTATGTGACAAATAAAATTGTAACTTATCCAATGGACATAAAACCAGAGATCGTAGATCGTTAGATGGGCCGCTCCATATTAAAAGGCGCCCAACTTAAATCATTACTCAAAGAGGTGCACGCACTACTTTTGTCTTAGTACCCGACAATTGCAGGTTGTGAGTGGACGCGGACTTAAAAAAATATTTTAAGTTTTTTTCGTGTTTAAACATTTTAGTATGCCTTCGTGTTCATTTTGGAAGTGTAAAAACACAAGCCGAAACACAAATAAAGATAAAGGTGTTACTTTTCATGCGTAAGTATTTTTGTAAACAATTTAATTTGATTTATTTAAAACACACGTCTCGAGCGGTTTAGCGGGACGAAGGAGAGGCGTGAGGGGTGGAGAAGCGGCCGGCTGCCAAAGATTATATACTAAACAGAACAGTTAAAGTTCTGAAGGTAACGATCTCTATATGGCACTGTTTCTTTTTATGAAACTGGAATATAATACTATAATACTTTGATATCTACTTTAAAATAGCAATGAGGTAATAACTTTCATTATGATTGACTTTTGTTCCTATTTTCTTCAATCTTAAGTTCAAATGTATATCAAATGTATCATAAATTTTTAAACAATGCAGGGATTATCTTTTATAGAATTCTTATATACAAAACGCCAAAAATTTAATAAATTGATGCTTTTTCACCGACTTTGATTTAATTAAGGTGATTAGCTGTGCATATTAACTTCTCACAGATTCTTTTGTTTACATTATATTATTATTAAACACATTCTAAATAAATGATTTTATTTCATTACTAAACTTCATCTTTTTATTATTTTCTATCATTCTTCCTAACCTGATTCCTTACAGTACTGTGTAGGTATAATACTTTAGTAATCAGAAGATTAACACTTTTTTATTTATTCTATGACGAGTGATGACGTACGAAACCTACGGAACTATGACCATTCCGCGACGCGTGAGGGCTTATCTAACGATCTACGATCTATGCATAAAACACATAAAAACTTGTCTATTAAGACACTAAAGTCATTTAAGACACATAAGAAAATTCTAGTAGTAAAGCGTCCAAAAAATTGATGGCAACAGCTTTTTCAAACCACATCTTGTGTAACAACACCTCAGTCAGGTCACGCACAATCTTAGAGATAAAAAATAATAAAAAAAAAAAAAAAAAAATCTTGTTTCAACCAAAATCAAACTGTTACAGCAGAGCTAAAACAAATCTTATACCTAATAAGTACAACCACATTATACAGTTGAAACCGTTTTTAAACACATATATGCATCGTTTGAAAGCAGTAGGTAAAAATAGTTTCGTGGCAAATAATATTAATATAAGAGTACTTACTGTCTATAACAATACAATCTCATATACCGAATGTTGTAGCTGTAGTTTAGCTTTAATTTTTTTCACAAACCCTTAACAATTTTTAACCTAATTTTATGTAACAAATTATTAGGACTACATACTTGTGTTTGTTATAAGACAGCTATTCAATGTTAGTTAAAGACACTTTAAAATTTCATGTTAGAATATTGCCATCGGTCACGACTATAATATAATAATCAAGTTCTATTATTTAAGCAGTATTAACTAATGAAGGTAGAAAAACATAATCTCAATGAGCGCGGTAACAGCAAATCGCGACGGCTACCCTCCACACTAGTAAAAACAGTGTTGCGGCAGTGTAGTTATCATCGACTTAGGTGACCAATTTAAAAAGTTACGTGTTAGATTAGCGAGTGCCTATTATACAGTTCATCGCTAATTGTCTTCATATTTTAGCAAGTATAGTAAACGCAAAATTAAAACATAAAATTAAAACTAACGAAGTAGTAACAAAAAAAAAATCAAATGTAAACAAGCATGATAAGATATTAAAGTACTGTGTCAACTTACATCGATTATTTACATTTATGTAAATATATAATCAAATTTTACTCATATAAAGTTTATATTTTATACTATAGCCTTATGCTATGTATAAGTATAGCATAAGGCTATAGTATAAAATATAAACTTTGATATTAAACATACATACACCAAAAAATAAAAGCAAAATAGTGCAGACACTTCCCTTTTTTTTCTTATTGTACTGATAGAAATATTCCATAGAGATATGTAAATATACAAATAGATAATGTGATTAATATGAATATAATTATATGTTTGTTAGATGTAGAATCTACAAATCTTAAAATAAGAAATAAAATAAATATATCTATACACACATACATACACATTTGCACATACATGTACACACACATACATACATACATATAGGCACACACTTTAAAATGTATTTAGGTAATTATATAAAAAAATTGGTTTTAGATTAATGTCTGTAAAATAGCTTCCGTGGATTGATAGTCTAATGTCAATATAATTATAATCAGTTATGATTTTCTTGCAAGATTTCAGAGTTGTATTTCTGAGTGACTTAGTAGTGACTTCTCCGAGTTTATTAAATATCCAAGGACCCAGATATGAAAAACAACTCCTAGCGAATGTAGTTCTAGAGCGAGGTACTATATATACAGTAGCAAGTCGCCTTCTTGATATGACTAAGGGAGGTGGTATTCGGTGTTGCCTAAGAACTATTCGTAGAATAAAAAGTTGACGGACAGTCAGCACTGGAAATTCTTTGTATAGGTCCGAGGTGGGATAGCAGTTTTTTTTAAATTAATTACTTTTATTACCGCTCTTTGTGCCCGTTCTACTTTGACAAGAATTGTTTTTGTAGCACTACCCCAAGTTGAGATGCCATATGTTAATAAGGACTGACAAAAAGAGTAGTATACTATCTTATTTATAGTAGGATCCCGGATGTGTCTTATTTTCTTAAAAATACACATTAGTTTTCGTAACCGATTACTGAGCATCTCAATGTGACTCTTCCAGTTTGAATTTCGATCGATAATTACACCTAAGTATTTGATGGAAGAAACAGAAGTAAGTTGGAAACAATTACAGGTTGATTTTATACGTCGACTACATGCATTTATGTGGGCTTTGATATTGAAATTCAAAGGTTACTTGTTGTCGTATATACTAAAGGTTACAAAATTTGTTTTCTTGAAGTTTATTGTTAGGAGATTATTGTCAAGCCAGTTAAGAAGGTACTGCACGAAAATGTGGAATTTGACGTATTTTCAAATCAGTAGTATTATGCGCTGCATTAATTAAATACATCAAAAGTATTTGTATAGTTTAGGTCGATCCTTGAACAAGATCTTAGGCATGTTGGAATTTGAAACAGATACATATGAAATTAAAAAACGATACATATATGTTGTGTGTCAGATGAAATCTTAAAAACATTTTTCTTCGAAAAGATAGTAGATTTTACGTCTAGAACAATAATTTTCATATGACAATATTTGTATTTACATCGTGCAGGTTATCCGCGTTGTATAATTTAATTTAAAAGTATAAATCTAAAAATATTAGGACTTTTCAATTTTTAACACAAACGCCTGATGCACATTGCACATTGCGCTGAAAAAAACATTGCTCTAATTAAATTACTAGGTCTAAAACTTCAAAGCAGAATGGATCTAATTACTAATATTAATGAGATCGATTTTGTTTTGAAGTTTTTTTTAGACTTATGGTCATCAGCAACCGCATGAACTTGTCACCTGGGATAATCAAGTAGCGACCCGGGTCTCTTGCTATTTCAGCAAATGTGTCCGCTAATTGCTTAAATGACGGACGGCTATTATCATTTAAAATCCAGCAAGATACGATCATGTAATAAATATCCAAAGTGCAAATCAATTGTTGCGGCAATTCAGACCGTTTTCAATCAGCTTAGGAACTTTTCTGGCAGAAATATTTTCATAAGAACGAGCACCGTAGCTCTAAATTTCCCATATAGTTACTCCAAAGGCCCATACATCACTTTTATGTGTAAATATTCGATGCTGTATACACTCCAGGGCCATCCATTTAATTGGAATTTTACCTCCAGCAGCTTTATACTCGTCTTCATTAATATCTAATAATTTAGCAAGACCGAAATCTGTTATTTTTACGCAGTTCGGATTTTGTACTAGCACGTTGCATGCGGCTAGGTCCATGTACATTGATTCATTTCGGTTGTGCGGCGGCGATGGCATCAGATAATCATCCTCATCCATAGGGAGGTTGAGCTTCAAGTTTCCAACCTTAATTCTTGGGCATGCTTTCAAAATTGCACCAGCCTCCGTGCGACTTCTCATGAGATCGCTACAATACCTGGAACTCGAGAAGGCAGAAGCATAGGCACCATTACTGTAGTAGTGCCTCGGTTCACTGCTCTTCACAGAAGATTGGTGAGGGCACCTAAATTCATGATTCCACTGTTCGATATGTCATTTCTAAAATCTCTATAGAGCCGTCTATGATCGTACAATCCTTAAAGATGAGAATATTTCCAAAGTGTATTGGTTTCTCTGCATGACACGTCTTTGGGCATGTAACATTACAGGGTATACATTCGCCATTCACGGCTGTCCTATTAAAAGGGCAACTTCTTACAAAAACTGCGTTGTCTTTCAGTAGATGCTCGGGGCATTTCCGGGGCAGTTCACTGCTCTTCACAGGTGATTGGTGAGGGCACCTAAATTTATGATTCCACTATTCGATATTATTGACAGAATTTTTTGTTGCGTTGCTCGGTTCAGATTTGTTTCTAGGCTGAAGTTATTGAACAGCTTATATCAGCGACTCAGGTCCTTCTATCGCCGACGCCAAATTTCTCATTAACTCGTTCTCATTCTGAAAAGTAAAAGAAGTCATGAGTTCGATGTCGATTATCCCACCTTGATTTTTTAAGTGTTATGGGTCTCGCTGTTAGCACCTTAACTTATCTTAAATTTAGATCATGCCATTATGACAAGCTAAAATGTTAATAGCGTGATTCAGATAATTACGACTAATACAATTAGGTATCATTTAAAAAGTTAAGGTAAATCTCGCACAAGGATTTCATTGCTATCGTCTTTTGACATATTTAACGTTATATTTCATATACGAGTTTAACTGCCTTTTACAAATACAAATCTTTATGAGTGTTTTCTATAAACGATTAACACATTTATAAAATTGAACCATAAGATTTTACTATAACCTAATAATACCAATTATTACTAATGAAATCTCTTACACTTACTAGAACTGTTTTCAAATTTCACGTTAAACAAAACACAATATCATTACAAACCGAGTCCGTATACATATCTAGATCATAGCATATTCTTCAAATAACTATGTATTATATGAATGTTATATGATTAACGTTATGTGACAAATAAAATTGTAACTTATCCAATGGACATAAAACCAGAGATCGTAGATCGTTAGATGGGCCGCTCCATATTAAAAGGCGCCCAACTTAAATCATTACTCAAAGAGGTGCACGCACTACTTTTGTCTTAGTACCCGACAATTGCAGGTTGTGAGTGGACGCGGACTTAAAAAAATATTTTAAGTTTTTTTCGTGTTTAAACATTTTAGTATGCCTTCGTGTTCATTTTGGAAGTGTAAAAACACAAGCCGAAACACAAATAAAGATAAAGGTGTTACTTTTCATGCGTAAGTATTTTTGTAAACAATTTAATTTGATTTATTTAAAACACACGTCTCGAGCGGTTTAGCGGGACGAAGGAGAGGCGTGAGGGGTGGAGAAGCGGCCGGCTGCCAAAGATTATATACTAAACAGAACAGTTAAAGTTCTGAAGGTAACGATCTCTATATGGCACTGTTTCTTTTTATGAAACTGGAATATAATACTATAATACTTTGATATCTACTTTAAAATAGCAATGAGGTAATAACTTTCATTATGATTGACTTTTGTTCCTATTTTCTTCAATCTTAAGTTCAAATGTATATCAAATGTATCATAAATTTTTAAACAATGCAGGGATTATCTTTTATAGAATTCTTATATACAAAACGCCAAAAATTTAATAAATTGATGCTTTTTCACCGACTTTGATTTAATTAAGGTGATTAGCTGTGCATATTAACTTCTCACAGATTCTTTTGTTTACATTATATTATTATTAAACACATTCTAAATAAATGATTTTATTTCATTACTAAACTTCATCTTTTTATTATTTTCTATCATTCTTCCTAACCTGATTCCTTACAGTACTGTGTAGGTATAATACTTTAGTAATCAGAAGATTAACACTTTTTTATTTATTCTATGACGAGTGATGACGTACGAAACCTACGGAACTATGACCATTCCGCGACGCGTGAGGGCTTATCTAACGATCTACGATCTATGCATAAAACACATAAAAACTTGTCTATTAAGACACTAAAGTCATTTAAGACACATAAGAAAATTCTAGTAGTAAAGCGTCCAAAAAATTGATGGCAACAGCTTTTTCAAACCACATCTTGTGTAACAACACCTCAGTCAGGTCACGCACAATCTTAGAGATAAAAAATAATAAAAAAAAAAAAAAAAAAATCTTGTTTCAACCAAAATCAAACTGTTACAGCAGAGCTAAAACAAATCTTATACCTAATAAGTACAACCACATTATACAGTTGAAACCGTTTTTAAACACATATATGCATCGTTTGAAAGCAGTAGGTAAAAATAGTTTCGTGGCAAATAATATTAATATAAGAGTACTTACTGTCTATAACAATACAATCTCATATACCGAATGTTGTAGCTGTAGTTTAGCTTTAATTTTTTTCACAAACCCTTAACAATTTTTAACCTAATTTTATGTAACAAATTATTAGGACTACATACTTGTGTTTGTTATAAGACAGCTATTCAATGTTAGTTAAAGACACTTTAAAATTTCATGTTAGAATATTGCCATCGGTCACGACTATAATATAATAATCAAGTTCTATTATTTAAGCAGTATTAACTAATGAAGGTAGAAAAACATAATCTCAATGAGCGCGGTAACAGCAAATCGCGACGGCTACCCTCCACACTAGTAAAAACAGTGTTGCGGCAGTGTAGTTATCATCGACTTAGGTGACCAATTTAAAAAGTTACGTGTTAGATTAGCGAGTGCCTATTATACAGTTCATCGCTAATTGTCTTCATATTTTAGCAAGTATAGTAAACGCAAAATTAAAACATAAAATTAAAACTAACGAAGTAGTAACAAAAAAAAAATCAAATGTAAACAAGCATGATAAGATATTAAAGTACTGTGTCAACTTACATCGATTATTTACATTTATGTAAATATATAATCAAATTTTACTCATATAAAGTTTATATTTTATACTATAGCCTTATGCTATGTATAAGTATAGCATAAGGCTATAGTATAAAATATAAACTTTGATATTAAACATACATACACCAAAAAATAAAAGCAAAATAGTGCAGACACTTCCCTTTTTTTTCTTATTGTACTGATAGAAATATTCCATAGAGATATGTAAATATACAAATAGATAATGTGATTAATATGAATATAATTATATGTTTGTTAGATGTAGAATCTACAAATCTTAAAATAAGAAATAAAATAAATATATCTATACACACATACATACACATTTGCACATACATGTACACACACATACATACATACATATAGGCACACACTTTAAAATGTATTTAGGTAATTATATAAAAAAATTGGTTTTAGATTAATGTCTGTAAAATAGCTTCCGTGGATTGATAGTCTAATGTCAATATAATTATAATCAGTTATGATTTTCTTGCAAGATTTCAGAGTTGTATTTCTGAGTGACTTAGTAGTGACTTCTCCGAGTTTATTAAATATCCAAGGACCCAGATATGAAAAACAACTCCTAGCGAATGTAGTTCTAGAGCGAGGTACTATATATACAGTAGCAAGTCGCCTTCTTGATATGACTAAGGGAGGTGGTATTCGGTGTTGCCTAAGAACTATTCGTAGAATAAAAAGTTGACGGACAGTCAGCACTGGAAATTCTTTGTATAGGTCCGAGGTGGGATAGCAGTTTTTTTTAAATTAATTACTTTTATTACCGCTCTTTGTGCCCGTTCTACTTTGACAAGAATTGTTTTTGTAGCACTACCCCAAGTTGAGATGCCATATGTTAATAAGGACTGACAAAAAGAGTAGTATACTATCTTATTTATAGTAGGATCCCGGATGTGTCTTATTTTCTTAAAAATACACATTAGTTTTCGTAACCGATTACTGAGCATCTCAATGTGACTCTTCCAGTTTGAATTTCGATCGATAATTACACCTAAGTATTTGATGGAAGAAACAGAAGTAAGTTGGAAACAATTACAGGTTGATTTTATACGTCGACTACATGCATTTATGTGGGCTTTGATATTGAAATTCAAAGGTTACTTGTTGTCGTATATACTAAAGGTTACAAAATTTGTTTTCTTGAAGTTTATTGTTAGGAGATTATTGTCAAGCCAGTTAAGAAGGTACTGCACGAAAATGTGGAATTTGACGTATTTTCAAATCAGTAGTATTATGCGCTGCATTAATTAAATACATCAAAAGTATTTGTATAGTTTAGGTCGATCCTTGAACAAGATCTTAGGCATGTTGGAATTTGAAACAGATACATATGAAATTAAAAAACGATACATATATGTTGTGTGTCAGATGAAATCTTAAAAACATTTTTCTTCGAAAAGATAGTAGATTTTACGTCTAGAACAATAATTTTCATATGACAATATTTGTATTTACATCGTGCAGGTTATCCGCGTTGTATAATTTAATTTAAAAGTATAAATCTAAAAATATTAGGACTTTTCAATTTTTAACACAAACGCCTGATGCACATTGCACATTGCGCTGAAAAAAACATTGCTCTAATTAAATTACTAGGTCTAAAACTTCAAAGCAGAATGGATCTAATTACTAATATTAATGAGATCGATTTTGTTTTGAAGTTTTTTTTAGACTTATGGTCAGTATTGTATTGTGTATCATGTCTATATGTCATTGGTTATACTTACTGGCAAATAAGAAAATTGGAAAAAAATCAAATGTCGAGTCGAATCCTGTACAGAGTAGTGCGAACGTAGAGCAACAAATGTACGAAACACAATACAAACGTACAAACGCAAATAGGTAAATATCTCAAACAGGTATGTTTAATGTTACTGTTATAATTTTATTGTAAATTCAATGTTCCGTTCACAATTATTCGTCAGTTGCTAGATTTATTATAAACTTTACAATGTCTTCTCTGTCCTTTCTTTAATAACTACATTAATTTTATCGCAGGCTACCTTTGGCAAATCATCGGGTAATCAAGACGGTAGAAAATTTCAAAACGTAAATATTTACCTTTGATTATAAACATGTATTTAATCAAAGGTATATCTACTCTTATCAAACTCACTTTATTATTATAGGCCTATATTTTTCAGGTTACATGTAATCTTATGGTCAAGAAAGAACTTATAGTAGAAAAGAAAAACACGAATGAAAGCAAAGCCACAATTCGGGTACCTGTTTGAACCAAGAACTTACTCACCACAACTCTCCATTTGGTTGCAACTTCAGTAATTTAAAAATTAATGGAGAATATAGAAATTGTTTTCATTCCTATATGTGTGATGCAAAATTAAGATTGGGAAATTGTAGAAAACCTAGAAACAACAAAGAACTTGCACTCAATCAAAATATCGTGAATAATTAAGTGTACAGGTATGGGATTCAGTGCCCTGGAGCAAGTCACAAATTCTCTTGATATACCCTGCATGTCAAAACATTTTTATGCCAAATGTCATGCTAAAGTATGTGAACTCTGGGAACTGGCCAAAGAAAATAGCATAGAGGAAGCAACAAAATAAAAATTTGAACTGGCTGAAAAAATGGTGACGTTAATGCAGATAGCGTACATACACGATGAGAACAGTTGTATCTGATGCGTATTGGAGTAAGAAGACATACAGGAAAAACTATACGACTTTGTCAGGAGCTACAGATATCATTGGCTACAAACTAAAAAAGTTCTATACATGACTGTTAAAAATAAAAACTCTATGGTCTGCGGGCGAGCTCAGAAGCGCAAACTTGAAGTACCTGAGCATGTATGATATAAAAATTACACTCTTTCATCTAGCGGTATGTAGTCAACTGCCATAGTAGAAGGCTTCAAAAGCAACTCAAGGTCTTATTTATTCTAAACTCATAGCTGATGGTGATTCCAGCACCTACAAAAATATTCTGGATACCAAACCGTATGCCGCACTTATTGTCGAAAAGATAGAGTGCTCTAACCACCTCCTCAGAAACTTTTGTACAAGACTAGATGAATTATCAAGAAAGACATGTTACCAATTAAAATGCCAAAAATACAGCTCCAAAACGTGCTACGCTTACGGCGATCCGTGAAAGATGCCATAAATCACATTGATTCTCAAAATGAAAAATCTTTCGCTGAAAAAGTCATAGATTTAAAACAAGGCCTTTTCAATGCATTTATTCACGTTTTCTACGATCACAACTCGTGCAAGTCTTATTTTTGCAAGTACATCCTCATAAATGAAGGCCATCAAACTGATAAAAACGTATTTGGTGAAATAAAATCAGATCCGGTCTTTGCCACCATAATGAAAATACTTTGTCGATTGATTAAAAATGTCAAAAATTTAATGGCGAATAAACTATTCACTTAGACAATCATACTCAGGACGGTGTGCTGCATCTGTTGTTTCATTTAATCCTGAAATTCCACAAACATAAATTAGCAAGAATCTTTTTCTGAAAAGTCCCAATCGACAAATTAAAAGGTTAGAGATGAGACGTAATACCAAACGAATAGCAAATTTAAAATGCAGACTTACAAAATCATTTTCTATCGACAGCAATACAGACATTGGTGATAAAGACTACGGTGAAACTTGCTCAAGGCCTGATTTTAGTAAAGCCGATTTCAACTTTGCTAACTCTACGCATATGGCAAAAATACTGTTACAGCTATCCAATGAGGATCGTCACGCACTTGAACGGCGCACTGTATTACAAGCTGATTCGATGGAATGGCTTCAGGAGCGGAAGCTTCGTCTCACTGCCCCTAATTTTGGAAAAAAAAACATGTAAAAGGGGCTTTATAAGATGTGGACCCCTTGTCATAGCTATTCTCCCAGTGCTCGTACCACCTATGCATTCTACCTTCCGAATAACATCTGTACACTCTTATGAATACTCGGTAATCTGGATGACGCGCTGTAGGGTATCTTTCCCTATATAGGAATGCATCAGCACTTGCGCTACTTCTACATTCACCATAAATAAAGTGCATGTTTGCGTATTCTTGTGCCGTATATTGAATACGCGGCATATTGATACACGAAACCAGTCCAGATACAAGCCAAGTCGTCGTAAAATCACCAAACTAAAGTCCAAATCAGTGAGCAAAACGAAGAGTCCAATGATTTCATTGGACTCTTAGTCAAAACGATGACTTCTGGCTGTTTAGCCAGAAATCGTCGTTTTAACACTGATTGACAATCACAGAGAACTGCACATGCGATAGCGAACAAGTCAACAAAACTTTCATAAATAGCGACTGAATATTTAGGAGATAATATGTATTACTCTGTGTGGAGCCTACTCTGTACAATTATTTTACATATCTTATATAAAATGTTTCACGTAGGAAGCGGCAACGGTGCTGCCTAACGGCGCTGCCGCGCAACTCTGCTCGTAAATACCTAAACTCGACGTTTTTTGTTCGCGCAGCACACTCTTAAGAATAGTCTCCAGTATCTCTTCAGCGACTTTATGTACCTCATCCCACGATGGCGCATTAAAAACCAGCACAGTGTCATCAGCGAAGGATAATATTTTGGTGTTATTTATGACAGTTTTACTAAGGTCGTTTAGGTAAATTATAAAGAGGGTCGGTCCAAGGACTGAGCCTTGCGGTATGCATTGTTTTTTTTTTTTTTTTTTATAAAAGACAACTCCCGCATTAGGAATATGAATTCCTGTGTCGCGGGGGACTTTACAAACATACATGAAACGGACACAAAGAACACCCTGACTCAGAACAACAGTTTGTGAATCACACAAAGTGTTATCCCACGTGGGATTCGAACTCACGACACTTGGCGCAGTAGAGAGCGGCGTGGCGACCGCTTAAACCACTAGGCCAACCGTGCAGCCATCATTATAAGTGATTATAAGTGCCAATGGGTTAACAATTACCCACTTTAATTTGATAGTAATCGTTTACTATACATTACCCAAGCCTTTTATGACATTACTGAATTAAACGGACAAGTAAAGGAGATGGGGACTTTTAGGCTAAAATGTAAAAAGTTGAGGTATGGCTCAAAAAAAGGTTACATTTTCTATATCAAAATGTGAAAAATCTACTCAAGTTACAATGAGGAAAATGAGAAATTCAGTAATTAAGTTAAGGTTACGAAGTAATGGAATAGCGATTCAATTATAATCGATTAACGTTACAGAGTTTACGAAAGTGCTTTAGTATATTTACAAACGTGCTTTCGCCAGATGATTAATTCTTTTAAAATAATAAAATCTATTACGATTAAAGTATTAAGAGTTTGAACTAATTAAATATCTACGTAATTAAAATAAATCTATTCACGTTTACTAATCGATTATTGTATTTTAAATCTGTGCTAACTCTGACTTGACATGCGTGACATGACATCGACACTCGTTTCATATATTTTTAATTTTATTTTTTTACGTAAGAAAACAACATACAATTAAGCACAAAAACACCCATCAAACTCACATTGGTTTATCTTGGGTGTGAAATAGACATTCCTCAATCCGTAACAATAGAAAATAGTTTGCTCAACAAAACAGTATTGTTTTGTAGAACAATCCACATGCACGATATAAACAAAAAATCAGGTACATATATAAATTTCAAAATTATGCGGGTATTACTACAAAAAGTAATAAGTACATGGTAGTGGTAGTGGTGGTACAGGTTTTTCTAGCTTACGACCGGTGCGGCTGTTTACGTTCGATCATATTATAACATTATAATATTATGATACAGTATACAGAATGATTGATAACTATTAAAAGGTTTTATTTAAACTATGTTGTTATTTTAAAAGTATCTATTATGATCATTGCTTTCTTTATTTAGGTATATACTTTTGACTATTCGTTTTATGTTATGTAAGTTTATTTTATTTCTTGTTTCCACTGGAATCTCATATATAAGTCTTGGAAGAAGGTAGTCAGTAGTTCGCTGGCCGTAGTAATTATTGGCTGTTTTGATAGTTAGCATTTTGTTTGCCATTTGACGTGTTATTATTTTGTGGTCAATGAAATTATTATTAAATTTAAAATAATTTTCTATGATAAGCATAATTTTTACTCTCTCATAAAATGGTACTATTTTGCAAAATTGAAATAGTTTTTCTTCATTATAATTAAATTGTTTTAGAAATTTTTTTTGGTGTAATAGATTTTAATAAACGGAGTTGTAAAGAATATATTTTATGTAGATATGACTGAAATGTGCGTCCATAGCTACTGAGCCCATATAGTATAATACTCTTCGCCAAGGCTGTATACATGTCTAATAAAATAGCGAAAGGTATTTTATATTTAAGTATACAGAATTTTGCCAAAATAGCACGCAGTTTGTCACACACAGTGTCAATATGAGCAGCCCAATTGAACCTATTATCTATTGTTACGCCTAGATACGTAATTTGAGAAACTTTATGAATGCATTCGCAATTACATTGAATTTTTCTGCTATGCAGACAGTCATGATCATGCGCAACCAGTTGGATGTCAAAATCGATGTTAACTTTATTATACGCCGATGACATTATCGATGAACTATCGATCGATAGAGAACCCCGCTTATACGTTGAACTTATGGACGTATAAAAAAAGGGCGGACGGAACTCCCGCTAAGACAGAACTGAGGCACTTTACTGCAAGCGGAGCTTTGTGTGCGTGAATGCGTTTAAGGTTGCCAGGTTACCCAAATTTATGCCTACACACAGTAAAAAAAACAGTCAATGATAAAAATATTTTTTTTTCGAAATTTTATTGTTTCTGCTGTTTAACATCCCAAATGCTGAGTAATTTTTTTATAACAATGTTTTTTACTTTGAGAGGTTCTTATAATTTCCTCTAATTTTAACAAGTTTCATAAGACTAATTTTGTGGTCTACTCTGGCGAAAGTATGTTCGGATTCTAAGTTAATAAAAACACTTTCATTACCAACAAATTTCTCGAATTTTTTTGTGAGAATGTATTTATTTTGCCTTTCGTTATGTAATGTGATGTTTTCTTTTATGATTTTTCGTATAACCATTTCGCAAATGCAACAAATATCAAACATATCTTTCGATGGAAAATGTAACCCTCCTCTAGTAAATCAAGCTTTTCTTCAGCAGACATCCGCGCAGTGTATTTTCCACACTTAATATGTTTGTATGCATAATGACAAATGCTACCTGCCAAATAACCGGTCATCAATTTTCGGTAATCATTAAATTCTTCAATATTTAGTCTTCTAGTTAAATTACTATCTTCTTTAGTGATTTATTTTAGATATAGATCTTTTAGATAGAAATATTAATGCGGTTCACAGAATACATCTACTTACCAAGTTTCAACAGTACAGTTCTCATAGTTTTGGAAAAAAGTGGCTGTGACATACGGACGGACAGACAGACAAACAGACAGACATGACGAATCTATAAGGGTTCCGTTTTTTGCCATTTGGCTACGGAAATCTAAAAAATACGTGTGGCACTCGGGGACTGCCACGGTAAAGCTATTGAATAGCATTTTTTATCAACATAAGCAATTATACTCATTATTTAGCGGTTTTAGGTCTGGAGAGCGGGCAGGCCATGCCATTGATCCAAGACGCCCAATCTATCGGTTAGGGAATTCTTGATTGTGATTCTAAATATATTAAAGAAATTAAGTAGTTTTTTATTGTTTTCCACTGGTTTCCTAGCTTTTGTTGTTATAGTAAAAACAATCAAACTTCAATCAGTTATGTTTTTCATTTAGATGTACTTGGCACGATAGTACAGTTCAGTAAAATATTAAGTTTTCTTTTCATACCAAAGAGAAAATAAAAGTAACTCATTGATTACCGAAACCCAAGTAAATTTACTTGTCCGTTTAATTCAGTAATGTCATAAACGAGCTTTATAGTAAACGATGACTTCGAAATATAGGAAATGAAAAATCTATATAGATATCGGACTCGGTGTGTAATGTAGATGTATTAAATAATAAACACAGCAACACAAAAGTTTCAACCACCAATTCACGGTGCTTCACAATGTGTGCACCTTGCCTTTCATCCCAGAGGATATTGTCATCTACACAAAATCCTTCACAAATCTCGGAAAACATTGTCACACAAAACTAAGTTTAATTTTTAAACATGTTTAAGTCACGCACGTTGGCAGTGCGATGGAACCTTGTCACAATGAGCGCTGCGTGACGTCATTAACCGCAAAATAGTACAGATGGCAATAAAAGAAATCTTGTCTGTTAGATACGTTTTCATTTATAAACCTTTTGACTAAAAAATTTAAAACCAAGTATTTATAAAATCAATGTTAATTACAACAATTTAGTAATCACTCTAATATTATAAAGGTGAAAGTTTATGAGTGTGTATGTTTGTTACTTCTTCACGCACAAACGACTTGACCAATTTTGATAAAATTTTGATTAGCATCTAGATTAACACATATGTTACTATTTGCCGTGAAAACCGTTATCGCTGAAATCAGAATTCAATTCAGAATCCGCTATGTCAGATTCACTGTCGTATCAATGATAAATAAAGGCAGAAACACATTATTGACACACCACGCGACCCAATGCAATGCGACTGAGTCGAATGTGTGGTGTTGAGTCGAATCAAATGTATGGTTTTCTATAGACCATAATCACTATGAACACCCGACGCGACGCCATGTGCTCACACGTCACAAAATCCAGACCAGCCAGGTTGGCATGTTGCCCATGGTAAACACGCCATCCAACGCGTCGCGCGCTGTATGTTTCTAGTCAACACCCAACGCCAGGCGTCAGTCGTTCGAGAACTGTCAACTGTCGAAATTAGTATAATAACAAAACTTAACAACATAAATAAAACAGGCTAAGCAACACTTACTCTTTCCTTTCACAAATTCAGAGTGTGTGTGTGTCTGGCGGGAGCTGCGTGATGCCGGCGGTGACCGCGGGCGGCGGCCGGCGTCCGCACAGCAACGAGGCCTAGGCACCCTAACAGGAAACGCGCAGCGACCATGCTGCGACATCACTCGCGACGACGTTACGCACATGACCGTCCGGCACAAAATTCCATCGTGTACTAGCCTCACTAGCCTGCCCGGTTTGTGTGCCCCTCTTGGTGCGCCCGCGCACCCATAGACTTGAGTCTTCACAGAACTGGCCACCGACAACTCCGTTTGGGCGGGAAAAGGTTTTGCTATTTAAATTTTATTTGGGTGTACATTAACACATCCAACTGATTCCAAATAGGTATAATTTAAAAATATTTACTGTAATTATTATTTATTTTAGTAAATATATTTACCAATTGCGTACCTATTGTTTTCATTTTTGGTTTTATGGATCTCCGCCATGGTTTACCTAATGACATTAAGTTTAGTTCTAGCAAAGTAATCGTCGTCAAATAATTAATTTAAAAATCGATCAGAGTAGTGTGCAATGGGAGAGGCCTATGTCCAACAGTGGACTGCGATAGGCTGATGATGATGATGACGATGAATTAATTTAATAAGACGGCTTATAGACACTAAAAAAAGTATGAACAACTGTTTTTTTCATTGATTAAAATGTAATTTAATTTTTGTAATCTTTCGTTAAATCATTAACCCGATCGAACCGTGGATGCGGGCTATTGAAGACGCCAATGACTAGCAGTGGACTGTGATATCCTGGTGATGATGTACATTTATCAGCAGTCTTGTTACACGGGTTCTACCTAATTCGAGATCAGACGCGTTTGGGTGATGTTTGTTAAGTTATATCGATTGAAATAATTTCACTAACAATAACTTATTTTCGTGCCTATAGTGAACTTATATCTTCAAGCTTGTTCCGTCGTAGGGGTCCACAATTATGGCAAACTTATGAGTGTATCGAATCACAATTACAGTGTACTCTTTTGCAGTCATGTTTATTATTTAATTACTGGTTTATTATTCTAACCTTATTTACTAAGGTATGAACATGGTATGGATATATTTTGCTTTTACAGCTACTTTTTATATATTATAAACCTTTCGCTACAATGCCTGTGATCGCAAGTTTATTTCAACAAGATAAAGGGTGTCCGATTGCTACGTGATCGATATCTGAAATCTGCTAAAATAGCTGGACATGCTTATCTACTGTATAAATTCTATTAATTAAACATTATATGACGCAGGAATAGTGCCTGATAATTATTTTCTATCGTGTAATTTAAAGAGGTTACATTAGTATAAAATTTGACACGTTTATTTGTCTCGTCTAAATGTACTTGAGTCTATGGTCTGCCCTCTTACAAGCACAGGTAAGCCGAGACCGAGAAGGACGCAGGTATGCAGTTGACAGTGTTGAAAAAAGCTACGTAAAGCGCCGAATACACGATCGGCAACGACTCCAACTCAACCAACCTCACACACACATACACAGCGTTGGAACGGCTTCTACACGATTTAACCAACCGAGCGACCGCTCGGCTCCGCCCACTCGTATGTTCGTTGGTCGGTGGTTGACTTCAGTCCTACTCCGGTATTCACGATGGCTCCTTGTCTCTCGAAGAAACAAAGGATCGGTTTGGCAATAACTTTTTTAATCTTGAGTGAAGAAGAAGTTCAAAAAAAAAAAAAAGAAAATGGATGAAGCAGTGGCTCAAACAGCGAATTACTTTAAACCATTTAAATATTTTACGGAGTCTTGATTCCGATGACTTTACGAATTTTTTGAGAATGGATCATGACACTTTTATGGAATTACTTGAAATGGTGCGTCCAATGATTACAAAGAAAAATACAGTTATGCGTCAGGCAGTGTCAGCTGAAGAACGGTTAATAGCTACATTAAGATTTCTGGCTACTGGAAGAAGTTATAAAGATCTCAGATTCAGTACAGTTACATCATTTCAATTGCTTTCTAAAATTATACCAGAGACTTGTTGGGCGATATACAAGGCTTTAAAAAAAACAATCAAGGTAATGTAATAAAATGTCATTTATTTATTATTTAAAAAAAATTAAGAACTCATCTATTCCACTAGCAGGGCCATCGTACATTACCCTGCTTGTGTCATTAGACATGGCGTGACTAGGCGATGGCATGGAAATTTGCACGATATTTTCGTCATTAGCTGGTTCGATTGAGATAATATGATGCGGGGGTCGTGCTTGCTGAAAGCCATGTGATAATATATATGATGATGGCTGAATATGTTGTGAGGATGGTGATGGCTGAATGTGTTGTGGGGATGGTGATTGATTAAATTGCTCTTCTATGAACAATCCAAATGATTTTTTCCGTCGTCTCTTTGCAGTAATAATTTTTGCGCAGTGTCAATTAAAGTTTGTTTTTAGGGTTCCGAAGTATATCACTCGGAACCCTTATAGATTCGTCATGTCCGTCTGTCCGTCCGTCCGTCCGTCCGTCCTCGACTTACCGTCCAAACGGTAAGTACTAGAAAGATGAAACTGCATGAATATGTGTTGTAACCACGTCGACAAAGTGCTACAATAAAATTATGAAAAATATTTTTATTTGGGGTACCTCCCCTACACGTAAAGTGGGGATGATATTTTTTTCTCGCTGCTACCCCATCGTGTTGGGCATCATTAGATAGGTCTTTTAAAAACAATAAAGGGTTTTAAAGACAATTTTTTGATTTAGGTATCCGTTTGCGAGAAATTCCACTTTATATATTATAATCTGGATTATTAAAAAAACATTACATTTTCAGTTACCCTCGTCGGAAAATGAATGGAGAACAGCTGCAAAATCTTTTCAAGAACAATGGCAATTTGACAACTGTGTAGGTTGCATGGACGGCAAGCATGTCATAATCGAAAAACCATCGGGAACGGGATCCTTGTTCTATAACTATAAGGGTACATTTAGTGTCGTGTTGTTTGCTATCGTCAATGCAAACTACGAATTTATTTATGTTCATACGGGTTCAAATGGAAGTGTGTCAGATGGAGGAATACTGAGAGCTACGAGATTCTATGAAAAACTTATAAACGATGATCTTAAGTTACCTGAATCATTAATACTACCAGGTACAAATGTGTCAGTACCGTATGTTTTTTTAGGAGATAGTGCATTTGCACTTGAAACAAATATAATGAAACCCTTCCCTGACAAGAACATCGCTATGGACAAAAGAATTTTCAATTATCGTCTATGCCGAGCTCGGAGAGTTGCTGAAAATGCTTTTGGCATTCTTGCTTCGCGTTTCAGAGTATTTAGGCAACCAATAAGTGTTAATCTTGAAACAGTGGACGCAATTGTTTTAGCCTGTTGTGCGTTGCACAATTTTTTAAGAAAAAAGTCAAAAAAATATTGGACCCCCTCATGTGTAGACAACGAAGATGTACAACAGCAAACATACAGACCTGGAGATTGGCGACAACAAAGTGCCTTGACGCCTCTTAACCGAACTGGTGAAAGGCATACTTATGAAGGACAGCAAGTGAGAAATACTTTAATGGAATATTTTAATGGTGCTGGCAAAGTATGCTTTCAAGAACAAATGGTTAAAATAGTCATGGAAAGAAGAGACTAAAATTGTTTATGGCAATATAATAAATGATTTGAATATATATATTTTTTGATGTTTGTTGGGTATTAGTTACATCTAATAAATATTCACAAATTTTAACAAAAAAACCGACTTCAAGAACTGGACGTAATTAATATGGGATCACACTGGAAGCACCAGCTTTTATTTAAAAAAGAATCATCAAAATCGGTTCACCTAGTGGAAATTTATGAGGTTTAGGTACGTCAGATGTACAAATAAAAGTTTTGTTTTTACGTAAAGGGTGGTATAATTTTTTCCTTGACACAATCACAATAGGTACAGTCACACACGGTAGGTACACAAAAGTTTAAACGTACACTTATTACAAGTTGGGACATACAGAAGATACAGTAGTAGTATACATATATGTACGTGGAGCAGAAAGTATAGGTAGCCAGTAGCGGTAGCGAGGTAGAGAGAAGACTGTTCTCTGTGCCTCGCGGTGGAGCGCCATATGCACGGCCTTGACCTTGCCGCCCGCTACGTTCGGCTCCGCACACTCGTATGTTCGTCTGTCCCACACAAATTGTATTACTCCTAAACTTCTTCAATATGAGTATAACTACGCTACATGAGGTAACAATCATAAAAAAACTGAATTGGATAGAGAGAAGTGGCTGCTTGCAGGAGAGGCCTTTGCCCAGCGGTGGGACACAAAAGGCTCATGAAAAAAAAAATGTAATAACAAAAATAGTATACATACTGATCTCAATTTAATTAAGTGTGTTTTTTTATAAATATACACTTCAGAAACAATATTGAACGCTCAATAAACTTATTTTAGTTAAAATATGTTTTGACACTTTTTTCTTGATCAAATATGTATGTACGTATGTATGTAGGTGTGTTGCTCTTTCACTCAAAAACTACTAAACGAATTTGGATGAAACTTTACAATAGGTAATAAAGCTTATATATCAGAACAGAAACACATAGTCGAAAATACGCGGGTAACACCGCGGGGCGCAGCTATTAACTTATTAAAAGTTACTGTGTTCTTGAGTTATAGATGCCTGACTTGTAAAATGAGCTTAATTGGTGAATTTCGTACAAAATAAGAAGTAAACATAATAATTATCTATTGAACAGGCGAACATTGCGAATATTTTACGGATTCTTGATTCCGATCACTATATATTATGATTTTTTCAAGGCCCGAGGCCCGGAGCGTGAGAATTTGTGATTGAACACCTACTTACTATATATTTTAAATATGTATAAATGACTGCCTGGTTGGTCTAGTGGTTAGCGTATGCGGCTGCTGATCAGGAGGTCTCGGGTTCGATTCCCGGGTCGGACCAAATATTTGTGTGATCCACAAGTATTTGTTTCGGAGTCTGGGTGTTTTCTATGTTTAATATGTATGTATTTACAAAAAAAAAGTATGTTTATGTATTTATATCAGTTGTCTTGTACCCATGATACAAGCACTGCTTAGTTTGGGACTAGATGATGTGTGTAAAAAAATGTCCGAAATATTTATTTATATATTTATTTATTTTGCATGCACACAGACGCATCGCGCACTGTCGCTTACATACCGTAGCAAGTAATCACCGACTTTCGGTTTTTTGCATAAGTTAAATATCCATCAACTGTACGCCTTTGTAGAACGTATTTTAATGTCTTACGACTAGAGATTGCAAATCCCGGACGATTAAACTATTTCAAATTTTCGTATAATCCCGGTACCAGTACCGGGATCCCGAAATCCCGGGATTCCGGTACTGGTACCGGGATTATACGAAAATTTGAAATAGTTGAATAATAAACACAATTTAATAAAGAAAACTAACTTTTATTAAATAACAAAGAAACAAATATGAATTATAACAAAATGAACAAAAAAGTAACAAAAGTAAATATATAAAAGTAAAGAATCATCAACATCAACAGCCTTTAACAGTCCACTGCTGGACATAGGCCTCTCCTTTGAAAGGAAGTTTTGGCCTACTATACCACGCTGGCCAGACGGGTTGGTATAGGGTTTGTTTCAAGTTTTCCTTCTGTTTGCATTGATGTTGTTTTGCGTAGTTTATCCCTCAGTCGCCTTTTACGACACCCGCGGGATGAATAGGGGTGGTGACACTCTGTATTCTTAATCCGTCACCACACGGATGGAACACATAAATAAAGTCAATATTTCTTAAAAACATATTATTTTTAGGTTAAAGCCAATATTGACAAAATTTTCCGGATCTCACCCGTAATTGGCCGTAATCTTACACTAGTGACTCTCCGCGGCTTCACACGCGATGCCGTGGCGAGTCGTCAGTGTAAGATTTTATTATGTCAATAATGTGTGATTTAAGATATGTAGTTTTTTAGGTATTTAAAAAACATTTAAAATTTGATAAATTATAACTTCCTTGAAAACCAATCTATCCATTGCTGCAAACATCATGAAAATCGGTGCAGTAGTTTTTAAGTTACGTTAAGTTTTGAGTTTAACAGACAGGCAGCAAGATTGGAGCGGCAGAGGACTTTGTTATTTTTATAATATTTAATGCAAACGGCTTATTTACGCAATAATGTTACTAAATAAAACATAAATACGACTAGGGGTTTATATTACATACGTATAAAAGTGAAATAATAATCCTCCAACACCAAACCATTGAGAAGTAGTACTTTCCATCATCACATTTGGATGAATGACAAAGACATCATCTACCTAGTCCCAAACTAAACAGAGCTTGTACCATGGGTACTAGACATCTAAATAAATATATATATATGTATGTAAAAGTATGTTTATACATGTATATGTATAAATACATAAACATACTTTTTTATAAATACATACATATTATATATACATATATTGTATATAGAAAACACCCAAATTCCAAAATAAATATTTGCAGATCATAAAACATTTAGTCCGACCCGGGAATCGAACCCTAGACCTTTTGGTTAGCAGTTGCATACGCTGAACACAAGACCAACAAGTCCCAAACTAAGCAGAGCTTATATTATAGATTCTAGAAAACTCATAGGTATTAATAAGGTATACAATAGTAAAATATGTAAAAGTATCTACAAAAGATTTACTTATAAAAATAATTAATAGTACGTATTTACGTATTTAGAGGCCTATGTCCAGCAGTGGACTGCGATAGGCTGATGATGATGATGATGATGACGTATTTACACAAACATACTTTTTTGTTACTTACCTATAGAATACACCCAGACTCCGAAAGAAATATTTGCGGATCACACAAATATTTGGTCCTACCCGTGAATCGAACCCGAGACCTCAAGCGCAGCAATCGCATACCCTACCACAGCGCCACCGAGGCAGTCATATAAAAAGAATTTTATAAATCGGTTCACAAGTGACAGAGTAATCAATAAATGTACATAAAAAAATACATTTAGTTACACATAAATAATACTCCTTTTTTGAAGTTGTTTAAAATAAAGTTTGGTGTGTCTATTCTGAGTTGCTCTCCATTGCTTTCTAAAATTATACCAGAGACTTGTTGGGCGATATACAAGGCTTTAAAAAAAACAATCAAGGTAATGTATTAAAATGTAATTTATTTATTATTTTTTAAAAATTAAGAACTCATCTATACCACTAGCAGGGCCATCGTACAATACCCTGCTTGTGTCATTAGACATGGCGTGATTAGGCGATGGCATGGAAATTTGCACGATATTTTCGTCATTAGTTGGTTCGATTGAGATAATATGATGCGGGGGTCGTGCTTGCTGAAAGCCCTGTGATAATATATATGATGATAGCTGAATATGTTGTGAGGATGGTGATGGCTGAAAGTGTTGTGGGGATGGTGATGGCTGAATTTGTAGTGGGGATGGTGATGGCTGAATATGATGTAAGGACGGTGATGGCCGAATATGTTGTAAGGATGGTGATGGCTGAATATGTAGTGGGGATGGTGATGGCTGAATATGATGTAAGGACGGTGATGGCCGAATATGTTGTAAGGATGGTGATGGCTGAAAGTGTTGTGGGGATGGTGATGGCTGAATATGTTGTAAGGATGGTGATGGCTGAAAGTGATGTGGGGATGGTGATGGCTGAGTATGATGTAAGGATGGTGATTGCCGAATATGTTGTAAGGATGGTGATGGCTGAAAGTGTTGTGGGGATGGTGATGGCTGAAATTGTTGTGGGAATGGTGATGACTGAATATGTTGCAAGGATGGTGATGGCTGAATATGTTGTAAGGATGGTGATGGCTGAAAGTGTTGTGGGGATGGTGATGGTTGAATATGTTGTAAGGATGGTGATGGCCGAATGTGTTGTGGGGATGGTGATGACAGAATGTAAGGTGATGGAGATCTCTGATAATGATGAGGTGGGACCGATGCATGAATCATTTGGTATGAAAAGGTAGAATTATTACTAGAGGATGGCGAAGAAGTAAAATTTTGAGGTCTGGCAGTTGTATCAATTTTTGTTTCGGAATTGATACTTCCTGTTTTTGCAAGAAACAAAATTTCATAAATTAGTTTTTCAGCCATTTGGCGTTGGAATGTTTCAACTTGATTCAATTGCTCTCCTATGAACAATCCAAATGAGTTTTTACCGTCGTCGTTTTGCAGTAATAATTTTTGCGCAGTGTCAATTAAAGTTTGTTTTTTCATCTCTAATGTAGTTTTCATTTTCTTTCTATGTTCTGATGATCTGGATTCCTAAAATCAAATTACATTTTCAGTTACCCTCGTAGGAAAATAAACGGAAAACAATGGCTATTTGACAACTGTGTAAGTTGCATAAACGGCAAGCATGTTATAATCGAAAAACCATCGGGAACGGGATCCTTGTTCTATAACTATAAGGGTACATTTAGTATCGTGTTGTTTGCTATCATCAATGCAAACTACGAATTTATGTTTATGTTCATACGGGTTCATATGGAAGTGTGTCAGATGGAGGAATACTGAGAGCTACGAGATTCTATGAAAAACTTATAAACTATGATCTTATGCTACCTGAATCATTAATACTACCAGGTACAAATGTGTCAGTACCGTATGTTTTTTTAGGAGATAGTGCATTTGCACTTGAAACAAATATAATGAAACCCTGCCCTAACAAGCACATCGCTATGGACAAAAGAATTTTAAATTATCGTCTATGCCGAGATCGGAGAGTTGCTGAAAATGCTTCGCGTTTCAGAGTATTTAGGCAACCAATTAGTGTTAATATTGAAACAGTGGACGCAATTGTTTTAGCCTGTTGTGCGTTGCACATTTTTTTAAGAAAAAAGTCAAAAATTTATTGGACCCTCTCATGTGTAGCCAACGAAGATGTACAACAGCAAACATTCAGACCTGGAGATTGGCGATAACAAAGTGCCTTTTTTCATACGCGTCGGGTATCTATGGATAAAAATGATATTGAGGTTTCTGATATATTTTATTTCTCAACTGAATAGTGTGCCCGAGAGTAGCCTTCCAAAGTGGTAAAGTTTCTATCCCCCCCCCTGTAAGTTTTAAAATAAGAGAGTAATAAAACAAAAAAATATATGTACATTACGATGCAAACTTCCACCGAAAATTAGTTTGAACGCGATCTAGTAAGTAGTTTTTTTTAATACGTCATAAATCGTAAACAGAGATTGAATACCGGGATCCCGGACCGATTTTTCTTCGGGATTACATCATTACATCAATTGAAAAAGAAAAATCTTGGCTAATAAAATCTTTTTGTTCCACTCAAATCTTCACCGAAAGTTTTTAAAACTCGACAAAGTTAATCTCATTGTTCTAAAAATAAATTCACGCTTTATTAGGCATTGAAATTTTTGACATTAGTAGTAAACATAACAAAAGAGACATGTACGGCTTTATAACTCGAATGTGATCCCACGCTTTTTCTTTAGCTGACTAATTACGCATTGAATTTTTTTACAATAGTAGTAAACATAACAAAAGAGACATGTACGGCTTTATAACTCGAATGTGATCCCACGCTTTTTCTTTGGCTGACTAATTACGCATTGAATTTTTTTACAATAGTAGTAAACATAACAAAAGAGACATGTACGGCTTTATAACTCGAATGTGATCCCACGCTTTTTCTTTGGTTGACTAATTACGCATTGAAATTTTTTACCATAGTTGTAAACATAACAAAAGAGACATGTGCGGCTTTATAACTCGAATGTGATCCCACGCTTTTTCTTTGGTTAACTAATTAGGCATTGAATTTTTTTACAATAGTAGTAAACATAACAAAAGAGACATATACGGTTTTAGAACTCGAACGTGATCCGACGCTTTTTCTTTAGCTTTAAGTTATGATTTGGGAAGATTAAACCCTTAAATTTGTAATTAAGTTATTTTTAAACTTTGTCGAGATTTGACAAAAATAATAAAACAAAGACTTTATTTACGACTCAAATGAAACGAAATAGATATCATGTGACACTAGGACAATTGTTAAATTTGACAAACAAACATAATTAATTATATGAAATTGAAACAACAAAACCTAACAATCAAAACGATAACAAATGGTACAAAACAAACTTAATTCGACGGAAAAACATAAATAAATATAACAAATCAAAACAACAGAACCTAACAAACAAACAAAAAATTGATATCATATTCATAAAAAAGCAAACAAACCTTAACAAACAACAACCGACCTATCAGAATCATTTCCTGGAAAAGAACTTGTTTTCCTTTTAGACGTCAAAACAAGGTGGAATAGCCCTGGTGGCCCTCATCGATCTCAAATCAACCATCACTTTCACCGAGGAGGATTTCAAATTATTGACTGAAACAATGGAAACCCTTACACCAATTAAAGCCACCGTAGAAATCCTGAATGAAAGGGATGCGAATTTGTTGATAGCGGATGCAGCAATTGATTTCATGTTGACTGACTTGGAACAACAGCAAACTGAAATAAGTGCGAAGTTGCGAGAGGCCCTCAAAGTGCGAATTTTGGAACGACGCACTGAATGTGACAATGAACTGAGCAGGAAATTGAGCAAACCAGCAATCGCTAAGATTCTGACAAAATTAATCAGAAGTACCCGGTTCAAGGAACAACTTTTGAAGAAGAAACCTGTTTCAGTGCTGAAAGTTCTTCTGAAGATTCACCTTGTACGGTAAGATAAAAAAACATAAATTTCTACATATTCCAAACCATTTCTAAATATTATTGATACATATGAGTAATAAATAAAAAAAAACATGATTCCAGGTGGCGAAAGAACAATTGTTGAAAGAAAAGCTTCAGCGTGCGATCCAGGACAAACTCAACCGACCCAAGACAACAAAAAGAACCGGCAGCTTAGAACAAACGATAACGCAAGAAGTATCCTTCTTCAAAAATCATAAAGTTCTAGGCCCAAATCTTTAAAAAGCGTACAACTTTTTAAAAACAATACCGCCAACTAGCGTGGAATCTGAGGGAGCTTTTTCAACAGCGAATATTATTTGTAGTAAACTGCGAACTCGACTAAGTGACGATAGCATTGATAAATTATGCTTTTTGCGGGCGCATTTTCTGAGAAACGATAATTGTATTTTTTGAATGATAATTTGTAAATTTATTTAATTAAAAACTGTCAACTTGTAAATTTTGCATGTAATTTGTAAAGATTGTAATTAAAATCATTAAATAAAACTAGTTCCAAAATTATATCATTACTTTTATATATTTACTTTTGTTAACAATTTTGTTCATTTTGTTATAATTCATATTTGTTTCTCCTTTTGTTATTTATTAAAAGTTAGTTTTCTTTATTAAATTGCGTTTATTAATAAACTATTTAAAATTTTCGTATAATCCCGGTACCAGCACCGGGATTCCGGGATCGCTCCGATACGATCCCGAAAGCCGGGATTGAAAAATCGTCCGGGATTTGCAATCCCTAAGCGTAAACCGTAATTTACCTGACGTATCAAAAAAACTACTTACTAGATCTCGTTCAAAACAATTTTCGGTGGAAGTTTGCATTGCATGGTAATGTACATCATATATTTTTTATAGTTTTATCATACTCTTATTTTAGAAGTTACAGGGGGGACACACACATTTTACCACTTTGAAAGTGTCTCTGGCGCATACTATTCAGTTTAGAAAAAATATATATTAAAAACTCAATATAATTTTTAATAAAAAAAAATTTTGACTTTCAGATCTAAGTATGGGGACCCCCAAAGTTTATTGTTTTTTTTGTATTTTTTATGCCGCCCTCTACGTTCGGCTGCGCACACGCATATGTTCGTCTGTCCCACACAAATTGTATAACTCCTAAACTTCTTCAATATGAGTATAACTACGCTAAGTACATGAGGTAACAAACATAAAAAAAACTGAATTGGATAGAGAGAAGTGGCTGATTGCAGGAGAGGCCTTTGCCCAGCGGTGGGACACAAAAGGCTCATGAAAAAAATATGTAAAATTAGTATACATCGATGGGTCCTATGTATATGAGCCAAAATGCAAAATGATAACTTTACAGGAGAGGCTCCCAAAGTTTAAATTTGCTATAAATTTAAGATTGATAAAACCGATGTTTACGAAACTTAGCTTGTTTGATAGACAACTGTCCTACTTATTTATACTATAGTATTTAATATATACATATCTATATCAGTTTTTTACTACATACTGGCCCTTTTACGTTTTACAATCTGCTTACCTACTGAGTTTACATACAGATAATTTAAATATTATATAAGTAACACACAATAGTTTCATTAATTTATTGAAATAAAAGTAGAATTATACAAACTATAAACAAACTCACTCTAAACTTAGAAAAAATCGGGTTCATATGTAGAATTTTTTTTTTGAATAGCTCACATGATTAATTATATCGCTAAGATGCGTTTACGATAAAAAAGGCAAAACGGCCAAATTGCTAGTTTGGCCCATTCACATAGGACCCACCGACATACTGATCTCAATTTAATAAAGTGTATTTTTTTATTAATGTACACTTCAGAAAGAATATTGAACGCTCAATAAACTTATTTTAGTTAAATTAAGTTTGGTCACTTTTTTTCTTGATCAAATATTGCATTGTCAGATAACGACAGTTTTTAGGTGATTATTAAAATAGAGATAGGTAGGTACTCACTTCATCACTGGACATCGTGTCCAGTCCGCATCTTGACTGATCATTTTTCTTCTCAAACAAAGGCAACAGTAAATTATAGTACCAAAGATTGGGAACATGGACATCATTTGCTCCTGCTCCCGTTCGTTTTGATTCTTTAACCTATAAAAATAATTACAATAAATGTAAAATAATTGACGTACGTAATGAAAATAATATTTACTTAAAATTACATTTCATTATAAAGTTAAATTAAAATACAGGTAAAACTAGATGTTTATAAAAACAAATATAAATAAATTCTACATAGCAGTACATAAATATAAAGTATTATATGAAATGTAAAATAATTGACGTACTTAATGAAAGTAATATTTACTTAAAATTACATTTCATTATAAAAATTAAATTAAAATACAGGTAAAGTAGATGTTTATAAAAACAAATATAAATAAATTCTACATAGCAGTACATAATTATAAAGTATTAAATGAAATGTAAAATAATTGACGTACGTAATGAAAGTAATATTTACATAAAATTACATTTCATTATAAAATTAAATTAAATACAGGTAAAACTAGATGTTTATAAAAACAAATATAAATAAATTCTACATAGCAGTACATAATTATAAAGTATTAAATGAAATGTAAAATAATTGACGTACGTAATGAAAGTAATATTTACATAAAATTACATTTCATTAAAAAATTAAATTAAATACAGGTAAAACTAGATGTTTATAAAAACAAATATAAATAAATTCTACAAAGCAGTACATAATTATAAAGTATTATATGAAAAGCTCATGCTCACCTTTTTATATTCTCTCTTAAACGCCGTTCGAAAATGTTCGACTTTTTTCTTTGCCGTAGCGATATTGGCCTGCGGTTCAATTTCTTTGAGCTTTTCTTTCAATAGCTCCCATGCCTGATTTCTTAGGTTCTTATCTTTATATAAGTCAGATCCCATGTCCCAAAGACATGGTAAATCTATATACAAACAAATAAATTGAGTTAGAATCTCTATTTTGCGCTGTTCGTCTTTCGAATCCATTGCGCCCGCGACGCCTGCCCATGCCCAGCGCACACTGAAGCGCTCGCGTTGGCCGACAGCGTTCCACACGATCGCACACGCACACAGACGCAGCCTGTCGCGAGATGCGCCTCCAATCAACCAATCAACCAACCTAGCCGGCGGCTCCGCCCACTATTGATCGGCAAACGAATTCTACACGATCCATTTCCAATTCAGATCAGGGTGGTAGGACATTGGCTTCGATTCTACACGATCTTTTTTTGATCAAGGTCAGGGTGGTTGGATTTCGGTTCCAATCGTGTAGAACCCCTTTAACAAAAGTTTTAATAATAAGGCATCGAGCCCGTTAGTACCGATACTCTGATCCCAACAAATTGTTCTGGACCAAATAGTAAATCTATTAGATTCATGATGCACGTTTTTTAATAATTAAACTTTTGACGATGTTTTTTAATATCGACGATTTTTTTGTTCAGGTCAAGATAAGAAAGGCCACAAATAGATTGAGCTACAAGTAAAATAGAAAATATAAGAACCATTAATTGGTAAATATTAAGAAAATGAGTATCAATGAGATTTTAAGCTAGGTGTTAGTTTTTTTAAAGTGAGCCTCTATTGAATATTTGTGTCTATGTGTTAAGCTTGACGATAACCATCCTTTGCGACTTTAGTCGTTACCTGGACACATGTAGAGAAAGCTTGAATATAGAGGAGGATAAAAGTAATAGTTGTAATAAATTTATAGACTGGTATATCATTTAAAAAATATGTCATGGTCATAGTCCGTAATTAATAATATCAAACCCGAGTAACTATTAGAAGTTTTGTTTTTTATACTTTGACTTAATGTGACACGGAAAATCTATGCAATGATAGTTAAAGCCAAAACAGAAATTACATAATTTCAAATATTTAAGAGTGAATTAATTTTGGATGAAATTCGATCACCAGTCGAAGTGTAGTAGGTAAATGACAAATAGGAGAAAAAATAGACCAAAACTGTGTTTTTTAAACGTTACTTAAATATTTTCATTGTATGTTTATTTGAATGAATTTCATCAGCCAAATTATTTTCTTTGCTAATGTTGGCCGATAAACTACATCGAGCGCGGGTTGAATTCTTTACGAAAGTTGAGATGTGCCCGCCATAAAATAAACTATTGGACCGCAGTACTTAACTCTTTTAAATTATTTGCTATTTGTGGATGGTTAAACTCAGATAGTATAATATGTTGCGGTCTTAAACGAGTAATGTATGTCATGTTTATATGTTGTAGTGTATCGGACTTGCGGAATGAATGTTTGGTCACAAAGCTTGTTGCTCGGTTTACTCCGCATTCCTTAAGCACAAAGTTGTCATGACCGCTCTCCTTGCTCGTACATAAACCGATGTCTGTAAACTATCAGCAGTTGAAACTAAATAGATTTACATGGTAGAATTGATTTTGAAATTCCTTGACATATTAATAGCCGGTTAATAACGCCCTTGGCCGTAAAAGAAACGAGTCAAAATGTCAAGACATTGCGTCGATTCCAAATAGAATTAGAAGAGCGCGCATCAACAGCCTTTAACAGTCCACTGCTGTACATAGGCCTCTCCTTGAAAAGGAGGTATTGGTCTAGGCGCAATAAGGCGCAGGAATGTCTTGCCTTCATAGACTAGGGTAGAGCCTTATATATAAAAAAAAGTGAAACGAAATTATAGTAGGATGAAACCCATTGGAAAAGGAGGAGAATATTATAAAAATGAAAGGAAAAATAATTTACGGGCGATCTGAGGTCGGGAAGGGAAAGGAGGGGGGGGGGGAGGTTTCAAAGGTAAAAAACGGTATATCTCGATTTCCAGCAACACTACAAGTCCTATGAAAAAAAAACAAAGAGCAAATTAAAGAATCTACAACTTTTAAATTTACACTTTTTTCACTTAACCTCAAATTTTGTGTGAAAAATTCAAAAAACCAAGTTTTAGGTTTTTTATTTTTATCTTTTACAAATAAAACTATTTTTTAACAAAATTTAGTGAAACTTACCTTATTTATGTCCTGAATTCACTGTAATTTATTTGATTTGAAATATTTATTTTTCACCTTATTTTGACTTAATAATTGAATAAGTACCCTAATTTTCAATCGAAAATTCACCCAAATTAACAACCTTTTTTAAAAAATTGGAGTGCTTTTTGTTCGATGAAATCTCTACTTTTTCCTTTTATTTTTATAATATTCTCCTCCTTTTCCAATGGGTTTCATCCTACTATAATTTGTTTTGTGTTCAAAAATTATCGGCACTAGTCTAAAAATTAATTTGTTCATCCAAAAAGGACCAAAACCGTAGAGGTTCTTTTGTTCACAATAGTTCTTATTATTATTTAAGGTACGTTTTTGCTCTTCAATAAATGATTTAATTATTACTTTATTCGTGGAAAATTGGGAAAATTGGAAAGAGAAGGTTGGGATATTCGGCATGCCTAATTAGGCAACATGACATATATTGTGATTTATAACACTATTGGGTAAGAAAAACAGATTCAGTACTCAACTTATTTGTTTTTTAATGTTCAGTAAATGGATTAAAAAATTGTTTTAATCTATTCTACCACTAAAAACAAACTACTTTATGGTATAGTAAAAATAATGACAAATACTAAAATAAACAGGACTACATTAAAAGCATCTTCCCAGACAAACTTCAAACAAAAAGATATTAGGGATAACAGGGAGCCCGGCTTTTACCTGCGCTCACAATAGTGAAATCAAAGACTATTGTACTAACACGGTGACTCTGTTGGCACAGGCACTTGCAGTTGCCAGTAAGAAAAAAGTAGACTTATTATTTGTATTTTTTTTAAAGTAACGTGTACGTGTCCGTGGATGGTACTTGGATAATAGACTTCACCTTGAGTATGCAGGTAACTCATGTTAGTACATGACATGATCTTTCAGCAAGCTATTTGCTACAACTCGATAAATGGTTTGACAAAGTACCATCATCTTCAATGTAAAAAATATTTTTACTACATTATGAAGGCTCTATTGATACATATTTTCAAACTAATAATAGTAATAATCACATATTCGTGGGAAAGGTTTAACCGATAGGCGTAAATGGCGCGAATGAAGTTATAAACTTAATGTTATCTATTATATTTAAGCAGATATTATTAAAAACATTATTGCAATAATCCAATAATTTATTGAACGTTTTCTTTAGGTAGGCATCGCATCGTTTTATATCTGCAGTTTCTAATAATGATCCGAAGCCCAAACTAAACTAAAAATCACTATGGAACTGCCTGCTCTACATGATGTTCTTCCTGGCAGTGTTGGTGTTTCCAATAATTACAATTTATGTCAGGTAAAGACTATAGATTGGGAACTTAGCCAAATTAAGAATAGTCAAAGAAGGAGACTTGTGACGAGGAGGTATGCTTGGATTTGGTGCTTCAGTAAGGTGTACAAAGGTGTTTGGGTACCGGAAGGTGAAAATGACAAAATTCCTTTGGCAATTAAAGTTTTAAAAGAGGGCCTATATAAGATTTCAGTCTCACTAAATTATTAGAAATTAACAAAGACGAGTATAAAGCTGCTGGAGGTAAAATGCCCTTTAAATGGCTGGCCCCAAGGCCAGCCATTTAATGGGCATTGTACACTCCAAAGTGTATCATCATCATCAGCCTATCGCAGTCCACTGCTGAACATAGGCCTCTCCCATTGCACACCACTGTGATCGATTTTGGGCTTCTCGCATCCAGCTCCTGCCAGCCATCTTACGCAGGTCGTCACTCCACCTCGCCTGTGGGCGTCCTACACTACGTTTACCGAGACGCGGTCTCCACTCAAGAACTCTTCTGCCCCAACGGCCATCAGTTCTGCGGCTAATATGGCCAGCCCACTGCCACTTCAGCTTGCTAATCCGGTGGGCTATGTCGATGACCTTAGTTCTCTGACGGATCACCTCATTTCTGATACGATCCCTCAGAGAAACGCCGAGCATAGCCCTTTCCATAGCACGCTGAGCAACTTTAAGCTTATGGACCAACCGTACCGTAAGTGTCCAGGTCTCGGCTCCGTATGTCATGACAGGTAGGACGCATTGATTGAAAACTTTTGTTTTTAGGCATTGTGGAATCGACGACAAAAAGACTCGACGTAGCTTTCCAAACGCTGCCCAACCCAACTGAATTCTTCTATTCACCTCATCCTCGAGGTTGTTTCTACCCAACTGTAATGTCTGCCCAAGGTAGACATATTTTTGAACAACCTCGAGAACGGTATCGTGTACTGCAACCGGTTCCGGTAGAACATGTTCATTGAACATGACCTTGGTTTTGTCCAAGTTCATCCGTAGGCCGATGCGCATAGAAGAATCAGCCAGGTCATTCAGCATCTGTTGCAGGTCCTGCAGTGTCTCTGCCATTATGACGATGTCGTCCGCAAATCGCAAGTGAGAGATAATGTTAATGCCACGTCCTTTCCAGTTTAACGTCTTGAACATATCCTCCATTGCATTTGTGAACAATTTCGGGGAAATAACGTCCCCTTGTCTCACTCCTCGATGCAATGGTATGGACCTTGTTTGCTGATTCTGTACTTGGACAGACATGGTGGCGGTATCGTAGAGACATCTCAGCACTTGGATGTATCGCCAATCTACCTAACAACCCTGCAGGGACTCCAGAACAGACCAGATCTAAACCGAGTCGAAGGCCTTCTCATAGTCCACGAATGCTAGACACAGGGGCTGGTTGTACTCCTGGGTCTTCTGTATAATTTGCCGCACTGTGTGTATGTGGTCTATGGTGCCGTATCCGCTCCGAAATCCGGCCTGCTCCGGTGGTTGAAATTCGTCGAGTCTTTGCGCAAGACGGTTCGTGATGACTCTTGAAAACAGCTTGTAGATGTGGCTTTGAAGGGAAATGGGTCGATAGTTCTTCAATAAGGTCTTGTCACCTTTTATAAAGAAAAGAACGACCAAACTCCTACTCCACACCTCCGGAGTTCTCCCTTCAAACAGGACAGCGTTGAAAAGCTTTTGGAGCTCCCTCAGTACGGGTTTACCTCCAGCTTTTAATAGCTCTGTTGTAACGCCATCCTCTCCAGGGGCTTTTCCATTTTTAAGCTGTTTAAGAGCCATCTTGATTTCATCGGTGCTGACTTCTGGCAGGTCTTCGGTGTAGTGACGCGTTAATGTGGCTCTGGTGTCCTCATTTTCGGGGTCAGGTCGAGATGCATGCGAAGTGTATAGCCGGCTATAGAAGCCTTCCACTTCCAAAAGGACTGCCGGTTTCGAGGAAACAACTTCTCCACTTGTTGTGGTCAACTTCGTCAGTTCGCTTCTACACAGAGAATGTACGAACACTTTTGACCAATTTGGTGGGATAAATTTGCAGGAAGTTTACAATCGTAAACTCGCGGGTTCATTTTTTGTTTAGTCGATTACTTAAAACAGGAAAATGTTCTGATTGCTCTAAACTATAAAATCCTTCCAAACACATGGTCTGCCTGACGATCTCATTGGTTATTTTATCACCCCATTCATTGATTTCAGGTAAATTTATGTCATCAATGAACACAAGCATTTTCTTTCCCCCTGGAGGTCCAAAAGTCATTCCACTACGTTTCTCTACGTAGCTTTCTATTGTTTTTTGATATTGATATGGGCTTGTGGCTGATGAAAAATTGAAAGAACGACCAATTTTCGGTCTCACTGAACTATTAGAAATTAACAAAGACGAATATAAAGCTACTGGAAGTAAAATGGTAAAATTAAATGGCTGGCCCCAAGGCCAGCCATTTAATGGGCATTTTACACTCCAAAGTGTAAAATGCCCATTATGCCCAAACTAATGTCTGGGCCTTCGGAATAATTTATGTGAATATTATGTAGTTAGTTATATATGTTATATAGGTAGTTATAGTTATAGTTTGTTATATAGTTAGTTATAGTTAGTTATACTTATGTAAATATATCTGCCAGAAAAGATCCTGAGCTGTTTGAAAATGATCTGCAGTTGTCTCAACAAAGTGTTTGCACTTTGAATATTTATTGCATTAGCAATCAGAACATCTTGCTGGATGTTGGATGCTGATAAAAAAAGTGAAGAAAAAAATGTTTTAGATATTTTATTTAATGTCACAAAGTTGAGTTACACCTCTAAGTTTCCAGTGTCTTGGATTACTGTCTGTTTCAAAATCTATTGAGCCAACATATTCAGCATCAGTTCTCTGGGGCTTTCTATAAATCGGGCACTCGTATAATCGTGGGTCCTTGCCTGCCGTAGTGTTGATGGCAAAAACGTAAATAACCGGCATCTGTTCATAAAGTACTTTTGGTTTTGATTCAATCAGTTTACCTGATTTTCTATCCAAGGACGCTCCTGCAATATAAAAATAAATAAATACTCATTCCATATAACATCATGATATTTGAAACAGTACTACTTTAATACCTGTACAAATTATCCCTAGTGATTGTGGGACTGTTTATATACTATACTTACATGGAAGTTTTCCTCCTTGATCTTTCTTCTGCCGTGTGACTCGCCAAGCTTGTTCATCATAGCGGCGACAAGCTCCGGTTGGTTCATAGTGTTCACCGCCGAGTTTAACGCCGTCATCAGGTTAATAACGTGTGCTTTGAACTGGGGGCTTTGGTTATACTGTTCGGGTGATTGTCCCTTAATCATCTTGAAGAAATCTTTGTTTTCTGGAAAGGCGGTGAAAAATCTGTAAAGAAGAAATTATTTTTGGTTAGATTTAAGTAATTGGTGCATCACTTTTTTACTTTCTTTGCTTTTTTTTACAGATTAAGAACACCAGTATGACATTATTAATCATATCTATGACTAGCTGAGTCCCGCGGTGTTGTTATTCGCGAGTTGTAAAAGCAAGTCTAAAAATTAGCCTAAGTTACTGCTCATGCCACCAGGTATCAGCTATTGTAAGTCAGTCATTGTCCGTAAGTAGCCAAACAGAAATGCAGATAAAAATATTAAAATTTTAAACAAATGCTCGAAATTTTTAAAAGAATTACATACCGCATACTGAGATCATTTATCATGTATTAATGTTATACACATGCAATGGTAATGTGAACTTAAATCTCGCCTTATTACCTTATAGACTACAGGCCCATGTCAAAAATGGATGGGTCATATGAACCACCAGGTGACGTATATAGGACGATATAAGAGCATAAAATAATAAGATTCAGCACTATGCCGTCACTTGTAAGCTGTCCAACTGAGTGCAGGTGAGAATTCAAAAGTGCAGGTAGAGTGAGTCCATTTTGGTCATATATTTTTGTACGGCATTTTTACCATCGATAGATCCATGAAAAATAATAAGAAAGCGCGCAGTGCCGTAAAAAAATAATGCGCCACAAAGTCGGTATTTTTCGTTGATTTTCTTAGAATTTTCAGGGTAAATTTGGTCATTTCATTCTGTACGGCATCAGTTTCATACTGTTTCAATACAGCTTCTAATCCATTATTCCGCAACGCCGTACAAAAATCATGCGACAAGGGGAAAAAATCGAGGGTTGCAACCCCCTCTTTTTCCGTGGTCCGGGGGGTGATTTGATACAACATAAAATTAATTTATTTTGAAAGTATTTTATGCAAAGATAATATTTTTTTACATGCCGTACATTTTAGTTGGTCCAAAGGTTTGTAGGTGAAATAAGGAATAATCCATAGAACGAAATGTAAGAAAAATCCATATCATTAAATGTAAGGTGAAATTCATGACGATATTTTTTTATACGGCATTTAAATAGTTTATTTGTACCTAATGCAATAATTCAATGCAAAAATCTGAAAGTTCATATTCATAAAAAAGGTATAAAAATATTATATAAATATAATTTACATAAATTTATATCGCTTACGGAGCGACGTTTTGTTACGACGTTTAGCATTTGTAGGCATATATGTATCTACACCTGCCTTTACTGTACTGTGTGCTAAGTAGTCATAATGTACTTTATTCGGATGTATGGGGTCAGTGAAATAACAGAACTGGATGAGGAATCAGGCAAAGAAGTCGATGACGTCATAGGTAAATAAATAAATCTTTACATCTTTAATCTGTATGTAAGACTTTGATTTTTGATTTTGAAAACTTATTAATATTTCAGAAAATGATAGAGAAGATAATTCGGACGTCGATGAATTCAATACCGAATAATTTCGGTTACTTAATTAAAATATATAATATAAAATATATATAAAAATATACTTAATTTTAATATTATTTTGTATTATCTTTTTAAATATATCGATTTAAAAAAAAAATGTTTTATTTATTCACATTACAATGAAACAAATCAATTATATACATGTATCAATAATGTTTGTAGTATATATTATACCAAAAAGTATCCAAAACTGTTGATATTGGGTTTTACAGTTTCAATTCTTGGATATTATATACACACCCTTTCACTTCGGTTATAGTTCATAATGATTTTATCATATTATCAATTGTTCTCTTCAAAAATATGTTAATACCGTACAGTATTAGATGGCCATAAAGTACTACACCCTTAAAATGGTAGCGTCATTTTCATCAGCTTAAAAGATATGGTCTGCATTAAAATGTACGGCATCATTTTTTTCTAATTAATTTATCTTAATACTATTTAAAACAAGGGAAAAATGTAGAAAATTGCTATATTTTATAAATCTATGAATATTTAAAGTTTTGCAATAATTTAATAAAATTCAGTTTTTGTTTTTCTCAATATTTTTTTTAGAACAGTTTCTTTTGAACGGCAATTATATATAACAATTGTATTTTACAATATCATGTTAAAAAACAAGTCGCCGTACAGAGTCAAATGATTTTACAGCTTTATAAATCAAGTATACCATGAAATTAAAATAATTATAAATATACATTCAAATGAACAATAACTTTTTGACGGCATTATTTTTAATAGTATTTTTGAGTGCTAGGTAATGTTTGGGAACCAAAGCCGTACTTTTTCAAATCACCCCCCGGACCACGGAAAGAGTGGGGGTTGCAACCCTCGATTTTTTCCCCTTGTCGCATGATTTTTGTACGGCGTTGCGGAATAATGGATTAGAAGCTGTATTGAAACAGTATGAAACTGATGCCGTACAGAATGAAATGACCAAATTTACCCTGAAAATTGTAAGAAAATCAACAAAAAATACCGACTTTGTGACGCATTATTTTTTTACGGCACTGCGCGCTTTCTTATTATTTTGCATGGATCTATCGATGGTAAAAATGCCGTACAAGAATATATGACCAAAATGTACTCACTCTACCTGCACTTTTGAATTCTCACCTGCACTCAGTTGGACAGCTTACAAGTGACGGCATAGTGCTGAATCTTATTATTTTATGCTCTTATATCGTCCTATATACGTCACCTGGTGGTTCATATGACCCATCCATTTTTGACATGGGCCTGTAGTCTATTAGTCTTTAAATACCCTTCAAGCTTTATAAAATATCATGTTTATCTGATGTTATAAATTCTTTGTCGACTATGTTAAATAAAAATATACAAAGCACAGGCATCTTTAGAAATACTAATATTGCATCAACGTTTATTCAAAGATCCTGAAATTGGAGGCAATACAATAAGGTTGTAATTAAATACAAAAAGCTGTTTTAGCTTTTTTTGGTTTATCGAGCTTTAAAGATACACTAAACATTAGATACTAAATGTTGAAAAAAAAAACGATCATAAAGGAGATTGTTTACGACTGTTTTTTTTACGCTTTTGCGTATATACCTAAGGGTAATATAAGGGTGATGTATTACTTTAGCTAATACATATAAGACTTTAACTATTGTCTACTGCTAATCAAGAGGTCTCGGGTTCAAATCGCGGGTCGGGCCAAAAAAGTGTGTTTGGGTTTTTCTTGGGAAATTCCTAATATCAACAAACAATCTCTTCAGCTTAACGTCGTACATACTACTTCCATTATCAGCATCCATGGAGCGGCGAAATCGACACGCATATCAGATTTTAAATAAAATGCACAATATCTACCACCACAAATATATATATTATATATACATAAAATATGATATGTATTATCCAGCACTATAGTTAAATTGAATTCTCGAAATATACTTTTTTGATCATAATTTAACATTTTGTAAATTGGCTAACACTCACATGGGAAATTTAAATTCAATTACCAGGCAACCCTGTAAACATTCCGTCAAAATGGTGGTCGAACTTTTGATAAAATTTCACTGAGTTAATTTATTTGTTTCTTTACAATATAGTTATTTAAAGTTAACTTACCGATGATAGGTAATTTTTTTAGTTGATTTCAATCGTCCTAAGTAATTCCTGCACGCTTTTATCATGCAAAACGTATTTTTTATACGCCACTCGATACGTGGTTATCGTACAATGACAGTAACGCCACTGATCGGCCGCGACGAGCTTAGTCTCTAACAGTTAGAGATTATTTTTTTGGACGTTTAGACGCTCGGACTCTCTATCTAGACATGTTTATAATCAAAGACACCAGTATCGATCGATAGCATACAGTGTGTATACACGAACAATATGGCCGCTTGCCTATAAGTTATTGCACTATTGAAGTGGTTTGAATGGAAAGTTTTAAACGAGCTATGGCTAAGGGTTCTTTCAGATTAAACAGAAAATTGAACTTTTAAAGTCTGAATAAAGTATGAAGCTTATCGCATGATATGCAATAAGATTTAAATCAAGACCACTGCGACTGCCTTATCATTACAGTTATAGTAGAAGAAACCTTGCACTAATATTATAATATGTAATACATTTTAATTTTCTACCTTTCCAATAGTACCACAACTGTTAACTTTTAAACCGACATTATTATAAAAATATTTTAAACTAGTTTTCGCCCGCAGCTCCGCCCGCGAATATGTCGGTTATTACGGTAAAAAGTAGCCTTTGTCCTTTTTCAGGCTCTAGACTATCTGTGTATCAAATTTCATTTAAATCGGTTCAGTACTTTTGCCGAGAAAGCCGTCCAGACAGAGTTACATTCGCATTTATAATATTAGTAAAAATTATCATCAAGCTGTTATCATCATAATGCATCAAACAACAACATGCTCTACCTATTTAAGGGCTGAAACTGCGTTAAGCGGGCGCCCGCGCGGTTTCATACAAAAGTGCTACGTCGCGGGGACCCGCGCGGGCGACTGGCACGGGGTGCCGCGCCCCGCACCCACGCACGCTAGTCGTCGTTTTGCTACGTAATAATATATTAAGTTTTCCATTGACACAACTATACATGCACACCATTAAAATTGAACAAGTGACACTGCGTAAATAAAATAATCCGTCTCTCCAACCACCCACGTGTCCACGCATGTAGCCACGCGACGGTAGCCCGTCGCGGGCGCCCGCTTAACGATGTTTCAGCCCTAAAATAGTATCTAATGAAGACGTACATCGTCTTTCAAAGCATTTAATTCAGTAAACGAGTTTATAAATTTTCAATAAAGCCTTTGTTTCAGACAATGCAGAATATATAAACAATTAGAGGCAGAAATCTATTCATGAAAGATAAGATAAGATAAGATTCTTTATTTGCTAGAAATATGGTACATTAAAGAGATCTTAGGGCTAGTTTTCGTTCTTCATATTTCGCCTACTGAATTCGGCATGCAAATATACAATTAGAATTTTATGAAATGGATTAACATCAATTAATTTTACAAAATAATGTCAAAAAAAAATAAAAAATAAAAATATAAATGTAAATTGTATAAAATTTAAAATCTTACAAACTAAGTCATGTCATATAATTATTTGTTACAATAGTCATTTCGATGAGATCATGTTATGTCATCAAATTATTTTACTGGTCTTATAAGTCATAAACTCATTTATGGTATAAAAACAATTTTTGATCAACCAGACCCTCAATTCCTTCTGAAAGTGATTTATTGGTAGCTCTCTGATTTCTTTGGGGATTCCATTGAAAATCTTTACCGCCATTACATTACTATTTCTTTTATTATATGTTGTGTTGCACTTAGGTAAAACTAGTTTAGTAGGGTCTCTTGAAAGTTTGTCAATTTTGTAAGTCGTATCTGAAGCCCTTTCAAATAGGTAAGAATGTTTCCTTACAAACACACCCATTTCAAATACATATAAGCCCACTAATGTCAATAGCTTATGTCTCACAAACAGTGGCCTACATGAATCCAATGGTCCTGCTCCGAATACTGAACTCAAACACCTTTTCTGCATTAAAAAAGCCCTATTTATATTTGTAGAGTTGCCCCAAATAACTATTCCGTACCTTAGGATACTGGAAACATATCCATGATACGCCAGGAGAGCGGCATCTACTCCAACAGTCCTCCTCAAGTTCCGCAAAGCAAATGCAAATCTGTTAAGTCTACAACACAAGTTTTCTGTATGAAGTTTCCAGTTGCAGTTTTTATCTATTATAACACCCAGGAACTTTGTGTGGTCAACTTCGTCTAATTTACTACCATTTCCAATAATATTCAAAGGCTCGATTAAGTTTACTCTATTCGAAAATGAAATGAATTTAGTTTTTTCAATATTTACCTTTAGGTTATTTGTTTCAAACCATTTAAGTACAGAATTTACAGCTGTATTAATAGTGTCCTCGTATGACTTATCAGTTCTATCTCCAGTTATTATTGATGAAATGTCGTCAGCAAATAAGATACAGTTATGGTCAGTGACAGTAGGTAAATCATTGATATACAGTAAGAACAAGAGTGGCCCTAATATGCTTCCTTGTGGCACACCCAACTTATTAGTCTTGTATTGAGACCTATTTCCTATTAATTCACCACTCTGGCTCATTCCCATGATTTCGACACATTGTTTCCTATTTTTCAGATAGCTTTTGAGCCAGTTTAGTGCTTTACCTCTAATCCCATAAATTTCACACTTTTCAAGCAGAATATGATGATTGACAAAATCAAAGGCCTTGCTCATATCGAAGAAAACTGCTGTGGTAGGCATTTTTTTATCTATGTTTCCAGTAACTGACCTAGTAAGTTGAAAACAAGCAAGACTGGTTGACTTTCCTCTTTGAAATCCATATTGATATTTACTTAATATGTCATACTTAATTAAAAATGCATTGATGCGATTATACATTGCTCTTTCGAAAATTTTTGAAATTACTGGTACTAGTGTTATCGGTCGATAATTATTCAGATACTGTTTACATTTGTTTTTATGAATCGGCTTAACTACAGACAATTTGAGTTCTACTGGATATTCTTCCCCAAAAAAGCTAATATTTATAAGGTGGGCTATAATAGGTGACAGTATGTCAGCACAGCTCTTTATGATTTCAGTAGAGATTTCATCATAACCAACAGATTTTGTATTATTTAGACTCCCAATAATTTGTTTTATTTCACTGTCAGTACAAGGTTCTAAGAATATACTATTTTTTACTCTTTTTATGTTTTTCATTGTGTGGGCTATGTTACCTAAATTGTTATCGGTTGAGTTGATAAAGTGATTATTAAAGGCCTCTGCTATTTGAGTGGCATTGTTTATGTTAGTACCGTTTAGATTAATAGTTTCTATTAGTTGGGAGTTATGTTTGGAGTTACTTTTAATTATTCTCCATGTAGCTCTACATTTATTTTTAGCCTTAGATATAAACACACGCGCTGAATTCTTCTTGGACATGTTAATGCAACTGTTCAGCATCTTTGCATATCTAGTATATATGAGTTTGTTTTCATTACACTTATTTTTATGATATTTTGATTTTAAGTATCTCTTAGTGTAACATGACTTTCGTATACCCTTAGTTATCCATTTTAGGGAGGAGGCTTTTTCCTTTATTTTTATTCTTTGTATAGGAAAATTCAACTTATAGAATAAACAAAAAAAAGCGGCCAAGTGCGAGTCGGACTCGCCCATGAAGGGTTCCGTATCAGCAAGTAACATCATATAAAAGTTCTTGTAGTTCGTTGTAACTTTCATCGATGTTTTTATACTAGTGTATTGATTGGATGAAAGGTAAATTGCGTGTTACGATTTATGATGTATTAATAAAAACTACTCACTAGATTTCGTTCAAACTAATTTTCGTTGGTAGTTTTCATGGTAATGTACAACATATATTTTTTTCAGTTTTATCACTCTCTTATTTTAGAAGTTAGAGGGGGGGGGACACACATTTTTTCACTTTGGAAGTGTCTCTCGCGCAAACTATTCAATTTAGAAAAAAATTATATTAGAAACCTCAACGTCATTTTTGAACACCTATCCATAGATACCCCACATGTATAGGTTTGATGAAAAAAAAAATTTTGAGTTTCAGTTCCAAGTATGGGGACCCCCAAAATGTATTGTTTTTTTTCTATTTTTATGTAGAAATCTTAATGCGGTTCACAGAATACATCGACTGACCAAATTTCAACAGTATAGCTCTTATAGTTTCGGAAATAATTGGCTGTGACATACGGACGGACAGACAGACAGACAGACAGACAGACTTGACGAATCTATAAGGGTTCCGTTTTTTGCCATTTGGCTACGGAACCCTAAAAATGTCATGGAAGTCAGAGAATGCCGTATTTGGATCTAATTCATTGTAAATATTTTGCCATGTGAGATAAGTAAACAACTTCTGAATCTTTTTATGTATTCAGGATTATAATTCCTTTTAAATATATAATAAGATGATGTTCTGGGCTTGGTAAAATGCATTACTGATTCTGTGTTAAATGTCAAAAATTGTGCAGTATTATGGTCAGATAAATATAAGTCACATGTTTCCCCTACTGCATCGCTTATGTTACTTATAATATGATCTATGCAAGATGATTGTCTAGTAGGCATATTAATATGTAATGAGAGGTTATAACTCCTCAACATGTCCTTTAATGTTGTAGAATTATGATTTGTAGTCAAAGTGTTTATGTTCAGATCCCCCAATAATATCATTTTCTTTTTTGTTTTACTATTACAAAGTTTATGAAGCAGTAGGTATATCTAACTTACTAAAAAAAGTTGTAACATTTGATGTTGGTGTCCTATAAATACCTATTATGATGCAGTTATAATATGGTATTTCCACACCACAACACTCAAATATTTTATCTATAGAGATATCTTGGCAATAATTTATTATTTTATATTCCAGAAATTACTTTATCAGTATGCAAACCCCACCCCTATACTCAGACTTCCTTGAGAATGATGTTGCTAATACATACCCATTAAGATGTACATTTGTTTCATCATTTGCTTTAACAAATGTTTCTGTGAAACATAATATGTGAATTTGTTTATTGTTGCAATTAAATTCATCCAAGCACAATTCAATTGAAGAAAGCTTATTCAAGATACCTGCTATATTTTGATGCATTACTCTTACAATATGAGATTTAATTGTATTAAATTTAGGTAAGAAAAAACTCACCCTGTGCTTCATAAGTTTTTGTAGTACTGAAGGCATTATCGTTAAAACTTTCACTAAAGCAATTTAGGTCTTTAACATAGTAGCACTTCAAATTTTGAAAAATTGTTTTCATACCATAATTATTTAAAACTCCGTTACGTTTATAAAACATAGTTTCATCATGTACAAGAAACTTATTAGAGTCAAAAATTATTACATTATCCTGCCTACCTAAGTTTTTGATCAATAGATTGCCAAAATACTCAATTCTAGAATTATACAAGTCACTATAACCATTAAATTTATAAGTGGGTAGGCATAATATTATATTTGTGTGATTCAATGTTTTGAGAATGTCATATAAACTTAAAACTAATTCATAATAAAAATGAATAGTTGTCATGAAATCCTTATGTCCTATAAATACTAAACAATAGTCATTCTTTGTGTAGTCTAAAAGTTTTTGACTCAGGCTATTAAGCACTAGGTATACTGTATACATTTGTGATGGGAAAAATAAATCATTATTATTATTATACTAATTATTAAGCTTGAGAGCTTGTTTGTTGAATCTGGTCCGAATTGAATACTTCTTTCAGTGCTAGGTTAGTTATCAAGGAATGTTGTAGGCTATTTATCATCGCTAGAACCAAAATAACAATAAAATATGTTGCAAAGACGGGTGAAAATTATTTCTTTCGAGAGCTTTCGTTTGGTGTGCTGCGTAAACAGTTAGTTTCACAAAACAGCATAATATGTGTCTGTATTTTATGGTTGACTCACTATAACCATTTTTTTTTCAAACATACGCCAAGGGCACCATACGATGTTGCATGAGTTAGATACTAATATATAAAACCGAATATCTAATCTGACTGAAAATAGTTGGTAGATTTCATAATCTAACCGCAAAATAAAGAAAATCAGATCGATCTAAACCATTTTACATTACACAAAAGTTATCTCATCCACTAGATCACAATACTAAATAAAAGAGATAAACACACATAATAATAATAATAAATAAATAAATATTTTGGACATCTGACACACAACATCATCTAGTCCCAAGCTAAGCAGAGCTTGTGTTATGGGTACTAGACAACTGATATAAATACATAAACATACTTTTTTTTTTTGTAAATACATACATATTATAAATAGAAAACACCCAGACTCCGAAACAAATATTTGTGAATCACACAAATAATATTTGGTCCGACCCGGGAATCGAACCCGAGACCTCTTGATCAGCAGCCGCATATGCTAACCACTAGACCAACGAGGCAGTCACATTTTCTATTTTCTATTTAACAGTAAAATTGCGATAATAGAAAAAAATACTAGGTTTTTAAAAAGATTACTCACCCAAAAATATTTAGTTTCTTCTAAAATATTTTTCAGAAGTTTCAGTTGGTGGTTAACTGATATTACGGGTTTCAAGTCTTCCATGGCGAATGTGTAGTAGCAGTTAATATTTCTTCGATGTTCCTGCAAACATTCAATAATTTCATATGTATTTTAAAATATATTTTTTTTTATTGTAAAGGGGAAGACAGGGCATTTAATTGTAATCACTACCGACGTCTATGAACATCTGCAACTCAAGAGACACTAGAATGAACTTTGAATAGGTATTTTTTTAAATTTATGACTATATTCCAATGTATTGTCTCAAATTAATTAAATATAAATATACGCATTAATCGATGTGAAATAAAGTTCTATTACATTTAAAAAATCAAATCTGTGGGGCCTATAACCACTTAACTATTATTAGAACTATTTAATTGTTATTAATTTATTCTGTTCTATCCATTTACCTTAAATATTTTTGGGGACGCCACAACAGACACCTGAATATGACGAAAGGCGTGCGTGAACCTTCCTTCAAGAGCAATGATGTACAAGTGGGTAGACAGTTCTAAAATTGTGCGTTTAGTTTGTACTAAAGATTTAAGTCATGTACCCTCATGAACGTCTGATCAAAGTAAAATTATATTTTCATTAAATTTAAAGGCAATTAAGTTTTAAAAATAACAAAACATAAATATTTTTTATTAAATTTAGTCTAATAACTATGTACAGAAGTACTATCCTCCGTAAGCATCTGACGGTACCATATTATGACTATGATAATACCAACAAACGTAGATAACGTAGACAAGGCTCGCACAGTGCAATTATGCCTACATATCGAATTATCTGTATAATAAACTAAATAAATTATGTGTCATTGCACCCATGTCTCGCAAAAAGTGTAAAGCCTTAGTCACTTGACTTTGACAGAGAATTTAGTATGACACAGATTCTAAGATATACCATCAAGCTACTGTTGTGGTTATAAAAAGTAATAACTGAGAAGGTTTTCATCCACTTCACCGTTATTTTCTTTTTAAAAAAAAGACATCTCCCGCGTTAGGAATATATTCCTGTGTCACGGGAGACTTTACCAACATACAAGAAACGGACACAAAGAACACCCAGACTCAGAACAACAATTTATGGATTACACAAAATGTTTTCCCGTGTAGGATTTGAACCGAATTGTGATAGGCCAACCATGCAGTAAATATATGTATCTGTAATTAAACAGAAAATTTCTTTTTGTGGTTTATTTTTTTACATTTTGTATAACGCTTTGTTCATCTTCCTAGTACTCCTAGAAATAAATCTTAGTATTATTATTAGGATTACATAAAAAGATGAAATATAAACTTGAGAGGTGTCAAGGTACACCCGGATGGAACGAAGTTACATGCACGGCTTGCTAAATACATACACATCGATGTAATATTAAAATATAACACTTGCTAACAGACAATAATGGAGAGTTTATAACGCATATGACTTGGTTAGCACAATAGTAAAGATAGATTAGAATGCGTACTTGCTAAAAATACATAAGCATTATTAAATCTCTACTTACTTAACCCATCAGCAATATTCGAAACTTGTGCAGAAACACTGTCAGGATTATTAATTTTTATTACATATTGTACAAAAAATCTGTATACTCAACAAAAATAATCGTCGCGACACTACACTGTTCAATGCGAAATAGAAAAACAAAACGAAAATAACTGGCTTGCTTTCTATGAGAGAGGGAGAGAGAGAGAGATAGAGAGAGAGAGAGAGCAGCACGCGCACGCCGCACGGCTTACAACTGTAGCAAAAAGTGCTACAATTGTAGTAAGCAAAAAGTGTCGTTACAACTTTTTGTCTTAATTTTTTCCGTCTAGTCCCCTTTCGCAACGTGCGATAAGGAAATTGTGTTCCAATATTTTTATATTATATATTTTTTCTGAAGGTAATGTTTCGGTTCCATTAAAAAAATTGTTATCAGTGGTGGACGAAAGAAGTCCCCAGACGCGACGATGCAACCCTCTGGGGTGGATTCTTGGTCAACATCTTGCTAGCCCTTATTATACCCAAGATTGTCAACTGTCGGGATAGTTCAACCGGTTTTACCTGAATATCAGTTTTTACACGGAGGAACTACGAGTACCATCGTACCTCCGCAATCCTGAGGGTGAGTAAATTAGGAGGTGGAACCAGTTGTCATTTATTTTACACATAACGATTACCATAGAAGTTTATGACCACCGGGACCGATCTATCTATCTATCTATCTATCTATTAACTGCCTTTCTAATGCTTTAATTTTCTTTTCATTTCAGGATTTAAAGCATCCAGTGCATTATTCCGACATGAAGTAGCATTTGTATTTGGCCAGATGCAAGATGAGAGGAGTGTACCATTCCTAAAGTCAACATTAGAAGATACACATGAGCATGAGATGGTCAGACATGAAGCCGCTGAGGCACTGGGGTCTATTGCTACTGAAGAATGTACTGAAGTTCTACAAAGGTAAATGCTGGTTAAGATTTTTTTATAAAAGAATAATGTTGAAACATATTTTATCAATCTTAATATTTTTATTATGTCACATCACACTAACGCCAATTGGTGGTCAGGCATCTCCTTAGCGGGGTGAATTTGGCCTATTCCATTCTAGCCAAAGGGGTTTGTATATGGCTTGTTTTGAGTTATGTTTATTTTCTAGTTGCAGTGTTGTTGACCTGCTTAGTTTCCTCCCTTACTGCATAATTAGGATGAATGATAAATAGGGATGATGACACATCAAATTGTTAATCCTTCACCACTTAAGCATTCATTATTTTGTATAAAAGTTATTAAACAACACTTGAAAGTAGTTTCTATTCTATTTCCAATCAGTATTCAAAATCAGCATAATACTTTCATTGCTGTAAGAAGGTAGTGCTGTAAGGTATTTTTTTTACAAAAAGATCTTTGTTTTTGTACTCACACAGTAATCTTTTGACTATGTGAACTAGGGTTAAAATGACTTCTTGAAGACTTGTTGTCATTCCCATTGGGGTCACCACAGTGGAGGAACGTGTGCCATGCCCTTGCCGCACAAAGAGTCTTCTGATCAGGAAAAGTAATCATGCCTGGCGGGGGCACCTTTAGCTTCAAATGTTTCAGCTAGTTTCACTAATAATATCCTTATAGAAAACAAAAAACATTATGACAGCATTATGTGGTCCGCATATAATAGTTGTCTGATTGCTGTACTAGATCTTGCACCTGTACCTGTACTGTACAGAGTTCCTAATCAATCGTTATATGATAAATAATAGATGAACAAAAAAAGTATATATGTATTCAAGTCTATCAGATGTTTAGTATAGTACAAGCTCTGCTTATTTTGGGACTAGATAGTGTTGTGTCAGATGTCCGAAATATTTATTTATTTATTTAATGCGAAATGACTAAATTGTACTCAGTACAGTACAGTCATTTCTTATTGATCTGGGTTCTCCCCAGAGTAGGACGCCTAAGGGCAGCCAAGGGAGGGAATGCCAGGATGGTTCATTGGAAACACATGGACATATTTATCTGACTGACTTATCGCCATAACACTTACACTACTTTCCACAGAGGGACAGTTCAAATAGTCTCATGCTATAACGTAAATGACTTTTTTACAGGTACTTGGAAGATCCACGTCCCGTAGTCCGCGAGAGTTGTGAAGTAGCCCTAGATATGTCTGAGTACGAAAACAGCCCAGAATTCCAATATGCCAACACACTACTCGCCGTTGAAGCTTGAATATTTCATTAATTCATATTATATTATAGCTAGAAATATAATTATAGGTAACAGGGTAAGAACTGTTCGAAAGACCATGAGAAATAAAAAACAAGTAACAAATTTATGTGTTACAGACAGGAAAAATCAAGCAAAAATATTGTTCCGTTCATAGCATTGCTAAATTAAAAAAATATACTTTTACGTATGTATAAAAATGAATGTAATTATATGTATAAAATGTAGGGAACATTCATTTATATACTTAAGGGATAAATTGCATATATGCTTCGGAAAGACATTAAGTGCTCAAATAAACTTATTTTAGTGTGCATCTTATTTATATACTTGCACACTGTTAAAAAACAATAAAATCAGGCTAATGCGAATACCGAAGTAGATATCTAAATATCTACTTCGGTATTTGCACAAGCCTGTTTTCGCTATTAATACCTCGAACTATTGATATATTGTATAATTTATTAACATAAAATTCTGATATTTGTTACCTATTTTTTTAAAATAAATTTGGTCAATACTAAAGTCTTTGTTTTCATTCTTCGTAATAATATTTAATGTGTTTCTAGCAAACGTGTTTGTTTTTCGCAATACCAGTATAGTAATAAAATTTATAGTTTGTTTTACAGTTTACATTATTTGGTTAAAGGTATAAGCAGAAATATGATGCTGTAATTTTTAATAATGTAATGTAAATGTATATAGATAGAAAATGAAGATAAGTGTCGTTTTAGTTGTGGTAACTATTACAATGGTGGTGAGTTTGTTTTTTCTAAACAAAAATCTATGTGTGAAGAAAGATAGGTTTTGGAAGCGATATTATCAGAAGATTTACGTATATATTGACTAGTGTGGAGGAACGGGTTTCGAGTTCCTCCATCACAAAGGGATCATTTATCAAGGTAGTAGAGCCACGATGATTTCAGCATGAATGGGTCGGCTCGACTGGGGCAGTACTACCCTCACACGAAAGACCAAGCCAAAATCATAGAATTCGTTTTGTCGAATTTCGTTGGTGAGTGCGAGACCGGTGGCCCAAAGATGCAGTAACATTCCACTAGTAAATAGTGCTGGTCATGATACTGCATTGTCTGTTTTGACAAAGAGGATGGTGGCCCCTACTCCTGGATTCTACTCATACTTCCCGTCGAGCAGAGTCACTTTGGTAAGCCAAGTGACCAAAACATTCGAGTGTTCATTTTTGTGCCTAGCAGCTCACTACCAAAGTATTTCCATGCCCCTCAGATCCCGGGTCCTTTATTCCATGAGATACCATGCCGCAGTGTCTAACATTCACAATGAATATGGTGGCCACCACTCTTGGAGTCTGCTTTCCATTAAGCAGGTTCATTTTGGTTGCTTTTAATTAATTAACTATATTAAAAAGGAATACAATTTATTACATTATGATGCAGAATACAGTTTATTTTCCGTAATGTTGGCAAGTTAATGTTACTGATACTACAATGCAATTTTTTTTTATTATACCTTCAATATTTTATTATACACATATAGTTAGTAGATATAGTCAATATTAGTTATGTCGTCTTGAAAATACCTGGCGATTCATGGTTTATAATATTTGTGTCTAAAACGATGTTACAAATATTTTGTTAAAGGCATCAGACGTATTGGAGTCCGAACGCACCTCATTTTTCGGCTTCGTCCGCGAGGTCCCGTTAAGCGGGAACACTGTAGAATTGGTGGAACAACTTCAAGCTGCTGTCTTCGAAACTGCTGTAGTTGGCGATCGACGTGTGCGCCGCTACTTCGAAGAGTATGGCACACCATTCTTTGGAGGAACTACTTAGTATGAATTGAGTTTTGTATATAAATAAACTAGATTTTACTCGTAAGTTGTTGTTTCTATTGGAGCTTTAGATAAGTGGAAGAATTTTCCTTCGATAAAGTAGATGCATAACATTCATGAGTGTTAAGTTTTTCATAGGTTATATCGTAACATGGATACAACAAAGGAAGACGTACGAGTATTACAGAGAAGTATGGCTGGTCATCAACAACCCATAATATCCCACTGCGGGGTCGGGTCTCCTCTCAGACCATAAGTATATAATGGCTAAGACCATAATGGCTGGTAGTCTGTCGTAAATGACCATCGAAGCATTTTTGCGAGAATTGTATCAATACCATTTTTCAGGTGGATATCAATTGGTTTTATGTTTCAATTCCAGTTTAAGAAGTTGACCTGAAACAGAAAAAATATATTTATTTACCTTTAAACATGTAAGCTAAACTAAAATCAACATACAATAATAAGGTAAAAATACAGTTAAATCCTCGGGGCCGTTGATACACTCGAATGACTTTGGGAAGGTTTCTCTGGGTAACAAACGCTCATTAACCAAAAATTCGCTAATAGTGCCTCACAGGGCCGTAGCTAGGGGAGGGCATTGTAGGGCAATGCCCTACCTTGAAATCAGAATGCCCTACCTTAAAAATACCAAAAACTAAGATATTTTTTTATAATTGAATTATTTGTAGTTTGAGATAAAAAAAATGTAGGGACAGGTCTCAAAACTTTTCTGAACATACCACAGTTTGTATATTCATTTCATATTATAATAATTCTTTGCTCTGTGTATGGCATTTGAAGCGGCATCACATGAAGCAATAGGTCTATTTAATTACAATATCTGTGTGGCAGACGGTACTCCCCGTCCCATAGATTGCAATATGGGCTACATTACAGTCTATGGGAAGGGGAATCCTTTTTTAAAATAAAACTAGCGTACATGTTTTGCGTGCAAGTGCACGCGTGTCATTTTTCATATATTTATTTCAATGAATATTTTTGTGTCGTTTGCATACATTTTTTGACACACGTTACGAAAAAAAAGTATCCCTGTTACATTTGCGTCCGTCCTTAGACACGACCAGTACCGCTGTCGCCGAATCAAGAATAGCTGCCTGAATCTTGTCCCAACTGTCTTGAACCAATTTGCTCTCAGCTCCAGCGCACTTGTCAATGAAGGTCGAGGCGAACTTTTGTGACGTGACTTCATCAAGCCGCCACCACCTGATCCGGCGTTGGCAGCGTTCTACATGATTGTCTTTGGGCTTCACACAGAGGTCCATGACAAGGAAACGGTGTTGTGCAGTGAGACTCTCTCCGGGTATGACTTTGCAGTTGGCCACTTTGCTAACAGTGTGTCTTCTCGTGTGTAGGAAATCGATTTGAGTAGCTTGCCTCCCACTTTTGTAGGTGATAAGGTGTTCCGGTTTCTTTTTAAAGAACGTGTCCCCAAGGCAAGATCGGTAGCCGCATATGTTCGTAAAATGTCTTCACCCTCTTTGTTGCGAATGCCATAACCGTAACCACCATGAACACGCTTAAACTCCACATAACCCTCACCCACATGCCCATTTAGATCACCACCCGGAACGATTCCCTGCTACAAAGGAATGCCGCGAAGAACCTCCCTGAGTTGGCTCCAGAACGACATCTTTACGGTTTCGCTACAACCTGCCTGTGGCGCGTAAGCACTTATCAGATGGGTAATAATTCCATCGATAAGCACCCTTACGACCATAAGACGGTCGCTACATCAACTCTAAAATGCCAGTCTGAAGCCACCCGGCAAGCACCACGGCCACTCCGTTCTCTCCACCAGGTGCCTCTGTGTATATCAGTTGGTAGCCATTCCCAATGAACCGGGATCTACTGCCCTTCCACCGAGTCTCCTGCAGGAACGCTACGGCTACCCTCCGCCTGGAGAGTACATCGGCTAACTCCCTCGCACGACCGGTTAAGGTGCCAATGTTCCAGGTGGCAAAACGGAGCTTACGTGTTACAAATGTTGGGCATAACTTCTTTAACCCGCCCTGGACCCGGTAGCCCTCTTCCACTTGACACAGGAGTCGGGCGAAGCTCCTGCGCGCCGTTTTCCGGCGGCGCCCTATCCGTGGCACTAACAGACCTATTGATCAATGCTCATGTTCTGCTAGACAAATTATTTGTCTACGAGGAGCTATTGAATGTACATCACTGACCTACAGGTCAGTGATATATGTACGTGGTGCTTGATTTAAGAGCCTGAGCTTCGGAGCATATTTATTTTATTTTATTTTAAACTTAATGCACATGTGGCACAAAGGCGGACTTAATGCCATGTGGCATTCTCTGCCAGTCAACCTTCAGGTGATGTAGGAATATGATGTGGTAGGTGCAGGCTTAGGATATAAAACCTGACAAGGTAGTTGTAAATGTAGGTATCACCTTTATTGTAAACCATTTTAATTTATTCAAATTTTATAGTTGTAAGTAATATACACAAATTTACTGTTATTATTACATTAGGGTTTATAACAGTGGATGAAGAAAACAGACATGTATATAAACATACGTATATACATATACATACACACATAAATCCACATATACACAGGCATACATAGACATACATATATAAATAAATGTAATTATATATATTGCGTTTATAAATACTCAGTCGGGTATTATCGTTGTGATCGTTCTGCCAATTCAATCCGTAGTAAATCACGTACTTTCATTTTGAATGTGAGGCGGTTCGTGGACATCCTGATTTCAGTAGCGCATTCTAACTGCACGAAGAAGGAAGAATTGATGAAATTAGAGGTGCGAGGAGGAGGAGAAGCATATTGTTCTTTGACCGAAGGTTTCGGTCATGGTTTGAGAATAAGAGACAAAAGTGAGGTACGACGTACTCAGGTAACGATGGGGAGTAGAGGAAAGCAAAAAGAGAAGTGAGTGCACGCAAACTGCGGCGCTGTCGAATTGGGAGCCATTGCAGCTGGGAACGTAAAGCAGACACATATTTGAGAATTGAAACGAAAACGAATTGAATGCAGTTATTGAGAAGGGGTTTATTAAGGAGGTAGGCAGGTCAAAATAACACATCACCATAATCGATTAGGGGATTTATTAGGGACTGCATAAGCGTAGCCTTGGTTTTAGCGGGAAGGAAGTTTTTAAGACGGTATAAAGCGCGAAGACACGAAGTAACTTTCTGGCTGACATGTGTCACTTGTGCTCGCCAATCAAGTGTAGAGTCCATATATAGCCGCAAGTTATTTACGACTGCACTCAGAGCTATCTTCTGATTGTTGTAGACAACTAGAGGAATGACTGCCATATCCGACCTACTTAGCATTTGTTTTGGCATATGATATGTCTTATGCCATTGAGAAAATGAACATTGGACTTGGTCAACATATCCTCAACACTTGACTACGTTAATTATGATAATATTTTTACTTCCGCCCTACCATTAACCAATGCTGCCCTACCTCAAATTCGACTCTAGCTACGGCCCTGGTGCCTCATAATGAACAATCATTATGAGGCACTATTAGCGACTTACCGAAACATCGGCCTCCGTCACCTTCGGCCAAATAAAGCACCTTTGGCTTCGTCCTAAAAGTCGGCCGAAGCGGAAGGTTGTTCCTCCCTAGCCAAAGTCCAAATATAAAATAAATCATAATCATCAAACCATTGCAGTCCATTACTGTGACTCTCACAAGGCATACCACAGAGTTCGATCGAACTGCTTTTTATATCCAGTTGCCACCTGCCTTCTTACGCAAGTCGTACCGCCCGCGCCATCTGGCGAAAGGCGCCCCCACACTACGCTTAACAAGACGCAAATTCTGGAGTGGAGCTCCAGAATACGCATACTCCAGCGGTTATCGGTTCTAAAACATGACCAGCTCATTTTTAACTACAAATTTTCAAAGCTATGTTGGTTATCTTGGTTCTCTGACGGCCCCTCGTCCTTTGTTCGATGCTGCTTTGTTTCTCGCACGCTAACAGTTGTGACTGCTTCAGTTTTATTTATCTCTTTAAATTCTTTGAACTTTTCTTGTATTCGTTTTCTATATAGTTCTGGCTTCCTAGACTGTTCTTTTGTGTTTACTTACTTAATTTTTGTGGACTAACCCCCTACACCCATAAACCTGTACGTACGTATCATTTGGCCTAATAACGCCATAGAAACAATGAATGAATAGACTGCCTCGGTGGTGCAGTGCTAGCGTGTGAGACTCCTGTCCTTCAGGGGGGGTTCGATTCCCGGGTCGTACCAAATGTTTGCTTGTTTATTTATTTATTTAATGAATGATTCAATGAAACGAAAAAAATAGTACGAAAAGCAAAACAGGCTTTTCGTAGGTATTTTACTCCAAGTGTTTAGTATACCGAATTACGACATACTAGACTACTCGTATATACTAGAGCTGTACCTATTAATTAGTTGTAGCTTTTGTGGACGTTACTTCTCATAAAGAGCTAGTAGTGTAAGTACTTCACATTAGTAGTCGACTTTGTATTCCCTGAGACCACGGTTTTGAAACTAAAAAAAAATTACATGGTAAATCCAGATTGTTTGTCTCGTACAAAAAACAGAAAATACCTATGCTGTTCCATGTAAACAAATATGTCATTAAATAAAAAATGTTAGCGTTAATTCGCGAATTTAACTCTGCACCAATCTTTTATTAGCAAAGCCGATTAACATGTTTCTGTCATTACTTATAAAAGGTTCCGTACATAGTCGCTTCTAATGCGATTCGTTAATATTAATAAAGCTCCATCTGGTCGCATTTCCGTGTGGTCGCAGGAAACGAGTGCGACGCATATTATATCCAATCTTATTATGTTGGTGAGTTGTCAAAGCGACTGGGAAAGAGAGCTTGAATACTAAGTGGCCACGCTGGAAATTTGCAGGAAGGATATATATGATGAATTTACTTTTAAGCAAACATTTTTGTGAATGGTAAACGACTGTTAAGACAGATTTTTATCTTAATTTGCTGACCCACGCTTTTTCGTCCACTTCGTCTGCGGCTCTTTTCAATGGTGTTTGGCTGCTAATGGAATAAGCGTGATGTACTGTCCTATCTTAGACACGCTAGCAAAATACATTTAAAAAGAAGACGTGAAAATCGATTATGTTGTTTAGTGTATCGTGAGCAACAAAGTGACACGAGAATTAAATTAGTAACGTTCAAACGAAAAGTTCATAGAAAATATGACTTTATTTTTTATTTTATTTTATTTTAAACTTATTGCACATGTTGTACAAAGGCGGACTTAATGCCATGAGGCATTCTCTGCCAGTCTACCTGCAGGTGTTGCAGAAATGTGATGCGGTAGGTGCAGAGAGAAAAAAATACCATTACTAGGCATAGGTATATAAATAAGATTAGCCTACTTAAATATATTTTTAAATACACATACATTTATACATATACGAGATATTCCTAAATACACATACATATACACTACTACTCTATATACATAAAACTACATATACATACGTACATACAATATAATAAAAATATTTATATATATTTATTATATTGTAATATTTATACTTTACACATTAGATTATTCAAATTCCTATAACAAATTAATAGGAATTTGAATTTGATTAAACGGAATTTGTTCCGACAAAGACTTAAATATGAAAATAGTATAAATGTTAACTTTGCCGTACACCTGACTTAATAATAATTTTATAATAATGTGAAGTTTCAAGAAAATCCATTCAGTAGTTTTTGCGTGAAAGAGCAACAAACATACATAAATACATACGTACTCACTAATTTTCGCATTTATAATATTAGTGGGATTCTTAAGGATCTGTTACACTTATTAAATATTTGTTGCGGAAAGATGTTCGTGAACTTTCGTTGCGTTTATGACTTAGGCCGGCAAAGTTATATACAGCATTTTGTCTCAATAGGTTTCTAATGTCGTGTTAGAATTGAATTGACATTAGTTTAATATTATATAACTTAGTAGCACATAACGTAATACCCTGTACCTGTACTTTTTAATAATAATATAAATTAATAATACCAGGAACCGTCATTGTTTATAATATTAAAAGAGAATGTAGACCTCTGCGGACAAAAAGTTTATGCATTTATTGGATACGAAATACTAGTCCCGCTTTGCTTAGGTACGTTGTGGTTGAATATATGAGATATGGGCAGTAATGGGTAACAAAGTTGACGCGAAAAATAGGGCTACAGACCCCCTAGCCTGGTTGCAAAGTGTTTTGTTTTCTATACAATTTTTTATTCTATTTCTCTATGCTCTTGTTTCAGTGACTACTATTTTGTTTTGATCACATGACTGAGTGACATTAGCCAATGAAACAAAAGAACATGAAAATAGAATATAACTCGTGCGACCTAAGATGGCACCTGACTCAAATGTCAGTCGTTTGAAGTACTGAGTGCAAGAAAAATATAATTTATCCTAGTTTTTTTAAATTTCAACATTTATTTTGCTTCAATTAGTTTCTCATAACATACTACTTTATCTTAAGTGGTACTTTACTACCTGAGTGAAGAAAATACATATGCATACCAATAGGAAGCAGGCCTCATTCATTATTTACCCGAATGCATTCTTCGTGCAGTGATTTAAATAATATTAGGTAATACCTAATATCATTTTAAATGAAATTAGGAACTGAAATATGGTTATAAAATACAATTTAAAATCGTCATGTTAAGCCTTTTAATCGTAGTCTCTGAAAATCATATGTATTTAGATATTCTTTATTTTAAACTATTGCGTCTCATAGTCGTCATGCTGGTTTTTTTCGTGTGACCTTTCTTAAACAATTGATTTATCCAGACGAATGTAATGATATATTTATAAAATAAATTCGAGGAGTGATTTATATGACATTAGGTAATACCTAATAAACTAAAATTATTATTAAAAGATTCTTGCAACGGTAATAGTGTTGCTAACGCTACTCGCAGGACGACTGAGGGGTATCACGCGGGGGAACGGTGTCATGTTTCGTTTTGAGCCAGGTGCCATCTTAGCTCGCACGAGTTATAGTGGAACATAAGGGCCAAGTGTGTGTCAGGCCACGAATAAAAAGGGTTCCATAGTCACCCATAATGGTAGATAGATTTAAAATCGTGTCCAATAATTGCTATGTTTACTTATTATTTCTTTATTTTTGTACTAAGTTTTCCAAGTAAGTGCATTTCACAAGCTAGGCCCCTATAACTCCTGAAATAAAAAAGTTATTAAAACCGTTATAGTTTTCCTTGAAAGTTCAATATATGGACTTCTATCATGGATTTTTTTAGGTTTTTTGGGCCAGCCGTTTAGTTTTTGGTGGAGGGGGGGGGGGGGGCTGTTTTTATAAAAAATTGCGCTTTAAAGTTGAATAACTCGCAAACGGATACCTAAGTTGAAAAATGGTTTTAGCAACCTCGCAATTTTTTTAAAAGATCTATCTAATGATACCCCACACGATGGGGTAGACGCGAGAAAAAAATCATCCCCACTTTACGAGTAGGGGAGGTACCACAACTAAAAATATTTTTCATAATTTTATTGTAGCACTTTGTCAACGTAATTACTACACATGTTCATACAACGTTTCATCTTTCTAGCACCAACCGTTTGGGAGGTAGAACTCGGACAGACGGACGGACGGAAATGACGAATCTATAAGGGTTCAGAGTCATGAACTATTGAACCCTAAAAACGTTTTCATCTTGGCTAGCTGGCAGTTCTTGAAGCGATTTATTTCGTACAAAGGTATGTTGTGTAAAAATTTGGGCCTCAACGGTGTAGAAGTTTTTGAGTTTTTGAAACTTACACAAACTATTTTAACAATTTTATGTTCATAAATAGGTAGTAAAACTGTGTTATTCTGTTTTTCTTGTTTTGTAAATATTGCGATGTTCGTTTTTAGCGTTATAAAAGGTTGCCAATGTTGAAAATATAAACTGTTCTAAGAAAAACTTTTTGTTTGAGTCTTTTATTCAACCTTCACAGATGTTCATTACCTGTTATTTAGATTGCTGAAATCTTAAATATTTTATAACTTAACATTTCAGAGGAATGAAAGGGTTTTTTTGCTCCACTTTTAGGTACTTTTTTAATGTCGATTTCTAAGAAAAGCTGAAAGTGTTTTTAACTTTTTCGAATTTAAATAAGTAAATCTGAAATAAAGCCACTTGAAAAGAGCTCAAATAACATCTACCCTTACATAAACATTTCAGTTAAACGTTTTCCCAAGGTATTACATAGACGTAGGTAGGTACATATAGCATTGACATACACAGATACATGCATTAGCTTTATTTAATTTAATTTTATCGTATGGTTGCACTTCATTTCCGTTTTTCAATTTGGTGTTGTATTTTATTTAATTACTAGTGGTCAACTAACACCACAACTAACAGTTATGTTTTGTGTTTTGTAGTTTCTACAGACTTCTACAGACGGAGTGAAGCGATCGTACAAGAATTAGTCTTTAATATATATATCAGTATTTATTATATTACTCTAGTGCACCATAGTAAGCGTGCAGGTTATTGAAACTACCGCTACAGGCTCCACGGCGCCCCTGTGGTCAGGGGCGCCGTGGAGCCTGTAGCGGTAGCATCGAGTGAGCATCGTACACCCTGCCCTATGCCCCGCAACCGCATCAGGCGGTTGGCCGATTGAACGAACCGCCTAGGCGGCAAACCGCTAGTGCGTAAGGGGCCTTAGAGTATAGGTAAAAGACGCCCCTGATTGAAGATTTTTCGTAGATTTTTTCTAATAAACCCTAATTATAGACAATAAACCAGCTAGAAATCTGTGCATAATAACATAACATGCATAACTGCATGAAGTTTGTTTAATTAGAATTCATAAAGTTGGACCTTTTCTACAGTGAAGAACATGGAGTTGAACATCCCTAATCCTCTAAGGGTAATTAAAAAGTTAAGCAATGGGGTTGATTGTTGAAGTATAAAAATGTTTTATTTTAAAAAAGGATACGCTAAATGCTTACTCATATTATAAATGCGATAGTCTGTCTGTACGTCCTGAGTGGTACAGCAGGTCAAACATTCCTGTGTGAATTAAAAAAGAAAATTAACAAGGTATCTTGCGCAAAAATGCGTATGAATAAAGTTACGTCACACTACTCCGTAATACCCAAAAAAACACAGAACTGACTTTACTGGCATGTATAAACGGCCGTAACACATACTATGATATTTATTGAACTCTCGTTTTAGTGTGTTGCCACGCTTAATAAATTTCCGCTTAAATTTTTACGGATATAGTTCCGAACGGGGAATATTTTAAAAAATTTACCGGACAAACACCCGGTCACGTTTGTGTAGGAAAAACAACATGTAATCAAAATACGCGGATGTTGTCGACATTTTGAATTCATTGCTTATTTTTATACCATATAAAAACTTATAGATTGTATTGATCTCTTTGACGATATAGAGTGTTGTTTTAGGATGCCCACGGCTGTGATTATCAATCTATTATTTATTTATAGTACAAAATCTGGGTTATTTCTTCGGATCGGATCCGGGATCTTAGATCGTTATAAGTTGGAGGGAGAAAGAAAACAGACATTTCTGCTTTCATTACTGCCTCGGTGGCCCAGTGGGAACGTATGCGACTGCTGTTCTTGAGGTCACAGGTTCGATTCCCGGGTCGGACCAAATGTTTGTGTGATCCGTAAATATTTATTTCGGAGTCTGGGTATTTTCTATGTTTAATAAGTATGTATTTACAATAATAAAGTGTGTTTATGTATTTATATTGTAGTTGTCTAGTACCCTTAATATAAGCTCTGTCTAGTTTGGGACTAGATGGTGTTGTGTCTAAGATATCTAAAATATTCATTTAAAAAAAACTGGCTAGATTAACATTCGCTTTCAAATTTGGTGTTGTGTTATAAAATTTGAAAGCGAATGTGAATCGAAAACTACAAAAGAAACTATGCTTTGGCCCGGATGGAACTTAGAAAGATCGTATTGCATTTCATAAGACGAGATTCCTAACTTTAAACCCAATTGTATTACTTAAATGATAAACAGATGAGAATCAATAACAATGTTATTGTGACAAGTTTATTTGAAATTTTTTCTTTATTATTTGTTCGTGCTATTTATAAACTGCTAGCTAAGCAACTGATCGACGCTTCTCATGACCAAAAGACTGGCCTTTTTTTTGGACAGAGAATTAGCATTGCCATTCAACGTGGCAGTGCCAGTCTTTCGGGAACGCTACCAGTAAGCCATGATTCGGGGGAATTTTTTGACGCTTGAATGTAAATATTGTAAGTATGCTTTATGTTATTATTGTAAAGTAAGTTAAATGAAAAGTAAATTAATCCCTTGCCTTGGGATACTGACGCGACACAGTTTAACACTACTACAGTTATTATCATTTCAGATTAATTGTACATATTGTATGTGTTTTTTGTTCCAAATGAACTTTATTAATATTATATATATATATATACCCAAATATTATTTTTATTTATAAATTATTAAAATAAGGCAAACCCCTCATTTTTTATTAGAAATTATCGACTATCGTAGAATGGAATGGTTAGGTTTTTCTTTAAAAGCTTAGGATTGATCGCAGTTCCGTCTTTATCAGTGACATTATTTTTTCGTTATTTCCTAAGCGGACCAACCATCAAAATCGAACAAAAATTCTAAAAATTTTTATTCTTCCATTTCTGTAAGCTCTCATTACTCGCGAATTAGAAGCATCAATTCTTTACTTCCTAAAGCTACTGAATTAAAATAAGATTATTATTTATTCCATCATGTTATAAGCATTATAAAGTAATCGCTTGTTACAAGTCTGCCATTTTAGTATTATAAATGTATTAGCTGACAAACTAAGGCTTTTATTTTCAGTTTTCCACGTTAGTGTTATACTCATTCACATAGGGAAACGTGCAATAACCAACAACAGCCAACTGATACCTGATGTAAAATGCAACGCCAATACGTAGAGATATTTGGATAGGAAATACTTTTGGGAATTGTCTGCAAGTATGCTGACCAAATAAGTTTACTTTGTAACGCGGAATATTTCGTGAATAATAGAATTTTGTGTTCATTATAGTTGAGAAAAACATTGTTATACTGTAAATTTTTGTCTGTCTGTTTGTTTCAACTATTCTCTGGAACGACTGGACCGATTTTGACGGGTCTTTCACTGGCAGATGGCTGATGATATAAGGAGTAACTTATGATATTATAATAGACATCGCGGGCCTTAGCTAGATCTAAATAAGAATTGAATTAACATAGACTGAAGATCTTTAACCACTTACTCAATAGGCCAATGTTTTACTAAGTCGTGGATTGGGGAATATTCAATAGGAATTTTTATGATATTCGAAACGTATCTGGTGAATATTTACAGAACATACGCCAATATGTAGTACTTCTATTTGTACAAAACTCTGCGTGTGTAACATAAGTACAAATATGTACATATAACCTTATATTTTTATTGCGCTGTATTCTCAGAGAAATCCACCCTACAGTCGTCATCATAATATTATATTCTGTTTTTTCAATTTCCCGTACTCAGTAGTAATAATATCAGTCGTGCTCCGTAGGGAGTTATATAATTTAATCACGTATATTCTACAGATAAAGAATAATTAACAATATTTATACTACACCTGATCGGAACAGTAGTCAATATTCCCTGAAAATAAAAAGAGAAAGTTAGTCTTTTCCTTGACCTGAATAAGCGGGAGGAAAAAATGTATGAAAATCCATTTCTAACGTGTTTTAGCGGGAGAGAAAGTTGAGAATTTTCATTTCTCATGTGTTATGAGAAATGAAAATTCAGATACATGGGAACAGTTATGGGAACAGTTTGTGGCCCTAGGCTGCGCCTTCGGGCCACAAACTGTTCCCTCGCTAGTAATCGGTCCCTTTCCTCCCTCGGTGAACAATGTACTATTGTATTAAAATTTCAATTCTGCTAACTATTTGTTAAAACGAAAAATGAATGAATTGCGGGGGCGTTTTTCGTATAGAACGTTTCAATTATTTAAGTAAATTCATGGTATATGTATGTTCAAGAAAAAATAAAAATAGTAGGTATGCCCAACTTCAAAGCATTGATGTTTTTTATTCTACTAAGATGACTCTACTCTGCCTGATGGAAAGTATGAGTGGGATCTAAGAGTAATCACCATTCTCATTGCGAATTCAGACAATGTATTACGGGGACCCACACTTTTGCTTCTTATTAAAATATTTTTGCATCATAGGGCCTTTTTTCCTTTTGGAAGTCCTCCCGGATACCACCACCACTGTATGTCGGACTCGAACCATCCAAAACGTACGCCAACTCAGGTACTAGAAGCCGAGGAAACAGTCGCACTCTCAGCATCCTACTGTTTGTAAATGGGAATCCCTTCTGTGTGGGAACTCTACTATTCACTCCTGCTCAAAAGAAAGGACGCACGCAGGGTCAAAAATACTATACTCACAATGTATAAAGATAACATAAAAACTGTGTCTAAATTATTACTTTAAAAATAAACAAAATAGATCACTTATATCATTGTTAAACACTCACCGCAATCTCTTGAACTCCGCGGTACGAGTTAATATTTTTTAATTTAAATAAGCAACAGAAAATAATTCACAAAGTGTTTGAACATTATTTACCATTTACGTAATAATGTTTCCTTCTCAACAGATTCTCGGAAAAGTGTTATGAAATTGTGAGAAACATCTCTAAAAATATCATTTTATTAAATAGAATACATCAAAATGCTTGTATCAAGATAACAATTACCTACTTATATGTATAATTTACTTGCTGAGTCCCGCGGTGTTCCCTAAGGTTATTGTGTATATTATGTGAGGACGCAGAACGAAGCTAATCTATACTAATATTATAAAGCTGAAGAGTTTGTTTGTTTGTTTGAACGCGCTAATCTCAGGAACTACTGATTCGAATTGAAAAATTATTTTACTGTTGGATAGTTCATTTATCGACGAGTGCTATAGGGTATATAACATCATGCTATGCCCAATAGGAGCGGAACAGTAATGAGAAATGTAGCGAAAACGGGGAAAATTTATTCCCTTTGAGAGCTTTCGTGACGTGCGCTGCGTAAACGCATAAAGTTACACAAAAATAACGTATGACGAATTGCTCTTCTTAAAACGTTCTACAAAAAAGTCCGCGATAGCATATGTCTATCTTTTAAGGTTGACTCGCTATAAACTTTTTAATGATAATCAAATGTATTCTAATATATAATGAACACGAGAACGCAGGCGACGAGCGGCGAGCATGGCGGTTCCGGGCAGCGGGTGCGGGGGGGCGTGACTCGGGCTTCAAAGGGGGTGAAATAGGTGATGACTTTTTTGTGGGAATCTTTTAAGGGCAGGACGACGTCTGCCGGGACAGCTAGTTTTAAATAAAACCTAAGTTACTCCTTATGTCATCAGTCATCTGCCAGTAAAAGTCCCGTCAAAATCGGTCCAGAAAATAGCCGAAATAAACGATAAGACAAAAAAAATTAAAATTTTAAAGTACCGTTATACTTTCATATGCATTTAGTGAAAAACTGATCATTTGACTTAACATATAGACGCATGAATTTTATTTATTTATATAGATGTTGGCAAGTGTCCCTCGCAATGAAAAAATAACATAAGAAAAATGTAACAAAAAATACAAACATAAATACGTATGTAGGTTTACGATACCAAAAACAGTCTGGGTTTACAGTTACACATAGACGTGTTTATTGCCTATATCTTCTTTATTTAATATTACAATATTTAGTATGCCGTGGTACGTGCTCGTAAGAGAACAAAACGGGAGCGAGAGCATCGTACACATATCTACACATAAAGGTCGAAGTATATTAAAGTACGTATCTTTCTTAATTACAAAGATAGGGCTATGGAATTTATTCGCTTGCCCTTGGCCATCTCACAGTACATAAGTGTTACTGAGCCATTTTGCAAGATTATTACTGTAAAGTACTTAATTATGAAAATTATTGCGATCCTTTTAGCCAACGGCGAACGTTATGATATCTTGTTGGGGGTTCCAGTTCATTTTCCGAATATTATATTGTTTAAATTATATTATTGGAGGTTTATAACGGTATGGTAGGTATATTAAAATTGAAATAGAATGTGTTATGGAGTAAATGGATCCTGTAATAGTCTATAGAAATAAATGTTGGGTACTGAAGTAAGGTTTAGGTGTGACATATTTTATTTTTAGTAGTGTGTTAATGTCTATATCTATATTAGAACTGAAATCAGTTTTTGGAGAAAATTTTAGTTGTTTTTTTTTTTTTTTTTTTTTTTTTTTTTTTTATATACGCCTGCCAAGATGACTCTACTATGCCTGATGGAAAGCATGAGTAAAATCCACAAGTGGGGGTCGCCATACTCACTGCAAATGCCAGCAGTATGGCGAACCACATTATGGCGGCCTAGTGAGATGCTTTTTCACGCCCCGCTTAAAGGACCCGGGATCATAGTAAGAAGGAAAAACATGAGCTGGTAGTGAGTTCCAGTGTTTAACTGCTCGGCACAAGAAGGAGGAAGGAGGCTGCTTCATTCCGGATGGATAGAATGGGAGGGTTGGATGTAACTAGGAGTGTATCTCAGCTCAATAAGTACAAGTGTCCTATTGAGACTTTGATTGCGCACTTTATTATATAGTTTTATTTATTGCACATCAATGAAGTATAAAATTTGGTACAGATTTAAATACAAATCAAATTTACATTTGGTATTACAATTTGCGATATTATCGCTCACGGTGATCTCTTCCAGACAACCTTACATTTGAACAACACTAATACATATGAATACATGCACAAACATACATATTCACATACTCACATATGGACGCTGTTAAGCATTTGTGTGTTAACCCACACCGAGCTAGTTTTGAGTAATCAGCTGTAAAATTTTTTTAAGAACAATCTTCTTTTTCCGCGTATGTTAAGCAAAAAAATATTGTTAAGCGGTATCATTTTTTTTGTTGAAATGCATAGATTATTAAAATTAATGTATATTTCTTAATAAATTAATCATTAAATAGAAAAAGCATAAAAATGATTGATGCTTAAATTGCTGAAGGGTTTATTTCATTTAGCATTAATGTGTTATGTGACTTAAGTGCCTTAAGACATTAATGCAAAATTCTGATTTGTTGTTTTAAAATGAATATCTGTACTCATTTTTAAAAAATGTAATAAAATAAACTGCTAACATTTTAAAATGTTCATGTACTTATTTATTTAAGTAATTGCTTTAACATGTTTTGAATCACATTTTAAGTTCTGTTTAAAATAAGAAATACAACAAGTTAACGCTTATATTATTTCAATTGTTCAAAAATCTTAACCAAAAATTTTAAACTTTTTTTATTATTATTATTTTAATCATATTAAATAAAACCATTTTTTTTGTATCCATCATATGGTACAAATCTATTATAATCAGCAAGCTCCTCCCTCACAGTTTCCAAGAAGCTATAGCTTTTTGCAATCTTCTGGAATAAACTTATGAATATCTTTGAGATCTTTTACTTTGCTGCTGGATAATTTCTTACTATTTGGCCATAACAAAGGCAATGTAATGTTTTTAAAATGTTACATATTTTTAATTTTTTGTTTTTGGACAAGTCTACTTACTATCCTAGGGGTTTCATTTAAAGCAGATTTTATATACATCATGGAAGAAGTATCTTTTTAGGTTTAATTTGAAAAATTTTAAGCCAAGAAATTTTCTTCGTAACTAAATATTTTTTAGTGTATTGATAGTTTTGAGCGCGGCGATCGAATCAAGAAATACCGTAACGAAAAGAAAACCTAACACCATGAAAACGTATAGAGATATGATTGTCACTGCAGTGCGACAAGGACGCCACATGCGTCTCCGTGCGCATGCGTACTGCCGCCACTGGCCGTTATCCGTTGCCTTGACAACACAGTCATTCTAGATTCTTCATAGGAACCCCATCGAGTTTGGGCTCGTTTGATTCGTCTTGACGAGTACCTTGACACTCTATGGTAACCAGGGTCTGATGATGGAGCTGGAAGGTGGCCATAGAAACCCCATCGAGTTTGGGCTCGTTTGATTCGTTTAGACGAGTACTTTGACACTATATGGTAACCAGGGTCTAGGATGGAGCTGAAAGGCGGCCATAGGAACCCCATCGAGTTTGGGCAAATTTGATTCGTCTTGACGAGTACTTTGACACTATATGGTAACCAGGGTCTGATGATGAAGCTGGAAGGTGGCCATAGGAACCCATTCAAGTTTGGGCTCATTTGATTCGTCTTGACGAGTACTTTGATACTAAATGGTAACTAGGGTCTGATGATGGAGTTGGAAGGTGGCCATAGGAATCCCATCGAGTTTGGGCTCATTTGTTTTGTCTTGACGAGTACTTTGACACTATATGGTAACCAGGGTCTGATGATGGAGCTGGAAGGTCGCCATAGGAATACCATCGAGTTTGGGCTCATGTGATTCGTCTTGACGAGTACTTTAACACTATACGATATAAATGTTATTTCAACAAAGCAAAATATTAAGTTACGAGTACCAGAGTAGAGTTTAATTGTAGCGTGCTTAGACAAGTTTTAATGATGTTGATAGAGTATGAGGTTTCGTCTGTATAACGACACATTTTAGCAAGCCGTGCGTGTAAATTCGTTCCATCCGGGTGTCCCTTGACTTGAGAAAGAACTTGAGAGGTGTCCCTCTCAAATTATTTTTATTTATTTCGTTTTTCATTCCATAGGTATGCTCATATCACTATTTATTATGTTCTCTGTTTAGTTGTCTTTCGGTTAATAGGATGATTATATTGTTTGGCAATAATATTGTTAGAATGTATGTTAGTGAAAAGACAGTGTACATTGTTTTGTAAACTTGAATTAATATCAAAGAATAAAAAACAATAAATAAAAAACAATTTAATTGCATAAGTTGATAAAAATGCTATGCAATAGCTTTGCCGCGGCAGTCCCCGAGTGCCACACGACTGTTTTTTTTTTTACAGCACGCTACAATTAAACTCTACTCTGGTACTCGTAACTTAATATTTTGCTTTGTGGGAATAACATTCATACCGTATAGTATTAAAGTACTCGTCAATACGAATCAAATGAGCCCAAACTCGATGGGGTCCCTATGGCCATCTTCCAGCTCCATCATCAGACCCTGGTTACCATATAGTGTCAAAGTACTAGTCAAGACGAAACAAATGAGCCCAAACTCGATGGGGTTCCTATGGCCATCTTCCAGCTCCATCATCAGACCCTGGTTACCATATAGTGTCAAAGTACTCGTCAAGACGAAACAAATGAGCCCAAACTCGATGGGGTTCCTATGGCCATCTTCCAGCTCCATCATCAGACCCTGGTTACCATATAGTGTCAAAGTACTCGTCAAGACGAAACAAATGAGCCCAAACTCGATGGGGTTCCTATGGCCATCTTCCAGCTCCATCATCAGACCCTGGTTACCATATAGTGTCAAAGTACTAGTCAAGACGAAACAAATGAGCCCAAACTCGATGGGGTTCCTATGGCCATCTTCCAGCTCCATCATCAGACCCTGGTTACCATATAGTGTCAAAGTACTTGTCAAGACAAATAAAATGAGCCCAAACTCGATGGGGTTCCTATGGCCACCTTCCAGCTCCATCATCAGACCCTGGTTACCATATAGTGTCAAAGAACTCGTCTAAACGAATCAAACGAGCCCAAACTCGATGGGGTTCCTATGGCCACCTTCCAACGCCCTCATCAGACCCTAGTTACTAGTTAGTTAGTCCCAAACTAAGCAGAGCTTGCATTATGGGTACTAAACAACTGATATAAATACATAAACATACTTTTTTTTTGTAAATACATATATATTATACATAGAAAACACCCAGACTCCGAAACAATTATTTAATACTAGCTTTGGCCCGCGGCTCCGCCCGCGTATATGTCGGTTATCGTGGTAAAAAGTAGCCTATGTCCTTCCTCAGACTCTAGACTACCTGTGTACCAAATTTCATCAAAATCAGTTCAGCAGTTTAGGTGTGAAAACGTAACAGACAGACAGAGTTACTTTCGCATTTATAATATTAAAATAGTAGGGATAATAATCTAGAATGACTGTGTTGTCAAGGCAACGGATAACGGCCAGTGGCGGCAGTACGCATGCGCAAGGAGACGCATATTGCGTCCTTGTCGTACTGCAGTGACAATCATATCTCTATCCGTTTTCATGGTGTTAGGTTTTTTTTTGTTACGAAATTTCTTGATGCGGTCCCCGCGCTTAAAGCCCGCGATAAAAGCTATGCAATTGCTTAAAAATTTACATGTCGGTGTGGTCAACAAGCCCGCGCAATCCTTACCGCCCCGCCACCGTCCGCGCTCGCCAAATATTGCATTTTGGTTCTAACCCACAATCCGATATACGCATTTCTATGTTAACCGTAGCATAACACATTAATGCTTTTTGTTGTAGTCTCATTAGATTTTGGCATTAATAATGTAAGGCACTTGTGACATAAATGCTAAATACAAATCTTAATTTAGGAAATAAGCAATAACAATTTTTGTACTCTAGAATGTTCTGCGATTTGTTTTCAATAAAATGGATTGCACTATCGTAAACCTTATGATTTAAAGAATAAGACAGCATTCATAAGTCAAAACTCGATTTTTTGTGGGTTAACACACGAATGCTTCTATATAATATACGTATCTGTCACAAGTATACAATTTTATATATTGCGTACCACACACCTGCAACGATCAACATTTTTGCAATATTTTTAGCAATACTACGCTTTTATTCCACAACCCACACAGCTTATAGAGTTCCTCGATAATATGGATATCTAATGGTCAAAAAAATTCTAATCGAATCATTACTTCCTAAGACAAGCGTGTTCAACTAACCAAAGCTTCAAAATAATAGTGTATTTAGATTAGTACCTAGAGACAATCGGGTGATCATCAGATAATTTAAGTTTTTTTTGTTTTGTTTTTTACAATTTCTGTTTTAAGATGCTATCATTTATAATGGTTAATTTTCCCTGAATCCTCACATACTAAGTAAAAATAATTTGAATTCTTTCGTTTATATAAAATTATGTGATGCAATTTAATTCACTAAGTTAAGAGTTCTTTGCATCTGAACTTTTCCAGAACCTTTTATGTAATCCGGATTTATCTCTGTGACCTGCTTTTCATTGCTCTTGATGTATTGTATACAAGCGTTTTCGATAAATCTGCATTTATAGCTTTAATATGTACAGAGTGTTCAGCTTGTGTTAGTAAGATTAAATGTGTATCTCTGTATTAGATCATTCTAACTTGATACGTTAAGAATAAAACCTGAATCGCGGGAGTCTTTCCCAGCACAAAAACCGACACAAAAACACTTAGACTCAGAACAACAAATGGAATCACAAAAGTGATATCGTATTTGGGATTTGAACCCTCAACAACTTAGCGCAGTAAAGAGCGGCGTGGCGACTTTTTAGCCATCATCATCATCATCAACAGTCTTTAACAGTCCACTGCTGGACATAGACCTCTCCTTAGAAAGGACGGTTTGGCCTACTATACCACGCTGGCCAGACGGGTTGGTATAGGGTTGATTTCAAGTTTTCCTTCTCTTTGTATTGATGTAGTCTTGCGTAGTTTATACCTTAGTCGCCTTATAATACACCCGCGGAATTAATAGAAGTGGTGACACTCTGTATTCTTAATCCGTCTATATACTGCCTTAATCTAAATTTCAATGAACGTAATTTAAATTACCTTATAGAAACTATTCTAATGAATAAATTAGTTGAATGTGGTAATTCAACTGCATCTAAAAAACTGAGCGGAGAACATTCAAGATTTCTACCATTCAAATTAAGATACGAGTATAAAATAAAACTTTTGCTCAGAACTTCGTCTTCTAATTAAAAACTCTTTGGTCGAAGAACAAATGACTCCGCTTAAAACGTCATTTGTACTATTTTCTTTCATTGTTCGCTTAGGTTTAGCATTGTAAATTATGATCTCTATTCACCCATACAAATAAAGATAATAATACGGTGTTCCTGGATGCTATGTCTTGTATAATAATTACATCAAAAAATAATTTAATTCATTGATACTCCGCTGCTATTGATCGAAGCGTGATGATATACATAGTCAATAACCTACCTCAAGAACTCGGCTATCTATAGCCCATTTCTTGAGCCAATTGTTATTGTAGTGCTTTATTTCTATACAACAAAGGTACTCGATTCTTTTGTTTGTGTTTATTTATATCAAAATCAAAAACTTTAATTTCAAGCAGGTCGTTTCCGTGACATTACAGACCGTTTCAGACATTATCGATATGTTACATTACAGACTTTAGTTGCTTGGTTCAAAAATGAAATTTGTGCTGAAGAACTAGTAGTAATATTCCATAAGTTCTAGAAAATCAAATTTATAATTCTCGAAGTTTGCGATATTGTACACTATTATTTATGTACGCAACAACAACGTCAAATGGCAAAATTATGAATTTCTATAAATAACAAGTAAAGGTTCCCAGTCACCCATAATGATACGTGGATTTGTGGGTAAAGAATTTTATTTTCTCAAAAAGAAATTTACATTTCACTTACATGAGAATGAATATTCGTCCTTCATATAAAATACATATCACACTACAGCACTCAAACAGTAAGCAGCGTAACAACAAGGATTTAAAATCGTATCCAATAGAAAATTGTTATGTTTAAGTATTATTGCGTTAATTTTGTACGACGTTTTCCAAGTAAGCGCATTTTACAAGTTAAGCCTCTCTAACTTCTGAACTAATAAAGTCATTTATAAACCGTTATAATTTTCCTTTAAAGTTTTGTTTCTCGCAAATGGATACCTAAAAAAATCTTCTTAGAAACCCTTTATTGTTTTTAAAATACCTATCTAATGATACCCCACACGATGGGTTAGCTGCGAGAAAAAAAAAACATCCCCGCTTTACATGTAGGGGAGGTACCCCAAACAAAAATATTTTTCATAATTTTATTGTGTCAACTTAATTACAACACATATTCATGAAAAGTTTCATCTTTCTAGCACTTACCTTTTGGACGATAAGTCGAGGACTAACAGACGGACGGACATGACGAATCTATAAGGGTTCTGAGTCATAAACTTCGGAACCCTAAAATCAAACCTACCGAAAAAGGAAGCAATAAAAGAAATATATACAAATGTATAAGATATACCGTGTTGATACATTTGGAAAACATATAGCATTGGAAAGCAAAAACAAGCGTAATAATAACTTTTTTTACACTTTTGCGATTTTAGTTTATTATTTTTGTTTTAGGTTATTTTTAGTTTTCGCGGTATTATTAAAACTTGCAATATATCGCGGATAAGTCCCGCTATATGTATACCTAAAACTAAGCATTACAATAAAAAATCCTACTAATGTTATAAGCGGGAAAGATTGTGAGTATGTATGTATGTTTGTTGCTCTTTCACGCAATAACTACTGAACGGATTTGTATGAAACTTTACAGTAATATAGCTTATATATCAGAATAACACATAGGCTACTTTTTCTGCAATAATCGAGATACACGCGAACGCATGCGCAGGTGAAAGATAGTACTTAATAAAACTAAAACTTCTACATACAAGGCATTCTCGTAGGTATGTAGTTGTTATCAAAATTCTAACTGAAATGCCTTGACGCAAGTCTAAGCTAGCAGAATATTAATAACTAGCACCATTTTAATTTTTGGTTAACGAATTCGATTTCTTCCAAACAGTAAATTGTTGTAGCTGTAAAATACTTTAAGTAAATTTAAGGTTTAAACTAAAAATGTTTTGTTCGCTGTGGTGTACTTTAATCTCGTCCTAGGATATATTAAGCCAAGCCTAATCTAGCTTATTTGGCTTATTTAATCAATAAATTGAGAGCTAAGAAGAGCTAAAGTGATGCTACTATCTAGGATAAGATACTTATTTGTAGTTGACAGTAAATGGTTTTATAAACCTTATCAAACTGAAGCGGATCGAAATTGGATTAAAGCTGTAAAGATACTGAAATATGCTATTAATGAATGACTAACTTTTAACGGAGACGTTTATAACGAGTTTTAAAGTGTTTTGAAGAGTCTAACAGATTCTTAGTAAAAGTGGTTTAACGATACAGGCATTAAGTGAATAATGAACCATTTAAAATTTTACCATTAAGACACTTGTGTCTCGAAGGAGTGTTAGACGTTTTAGATATTGCTGGCTCTAATTCTATTTTACAGATATATACTACTGAGCAAAAGCAAAGACTCTTTCTTAATGATACTTATGAGTTTAGTTTTATATTATCGTATGCGACTGCCGATCTCGAGTTTATTCCTCCGGTTTGGTTGAAAATGTTGTTGGTATTTTCCAGAAGAATAGAATGTTGGCAGAGTTGGTCTTTAAGTCGTCGGTACCATTTGTCATGAACATCATTGGCAATGAGAAGTCAGTGCCCTCAAATTAGCTCAACTTTCGAATTTGGTTCGCACTTAGGGTTGCGTTGGTCTGATGGCATTCGGTACGTGTAAAAACTGATTCAGCTAAAACCAATTGAAGTTATATTCGACCCCAAATTATCTTGGAATAATAAAAGCTAGAAAGATTAGAATTATACGCTGTAGTGAATAAACTTATAATTAGTTTGGTTAGAGCAGTTGAAAATACTAGTTAAGTTATTACTTAAGAGCGAATTTGTATTAGCACAATCGCAGTATCAAAGTACAAATAATACTGTGTTCTAACGTTTCATATATGTAGCTAAGTACACTAAGTTTAAACTTCAAAGTATAAGTTCAAGTTCTGAACTGATATTGCAGCGATTGTTCGAAGTTTGTAGTGATATTTGTTTCAAAACTGTTTACTTTCTGCGATTTAGTTGATTGTAAACTACTGTTTCCTGCTGGTCTTAGTATACATTTTGATATTGAACATTCTTGAGGTTTTTGGCCTTTGTGTGTGAATCTGTGTTGATTTTTTAATACCAACTTTTAACGTGATGACATGACATGAGTCACAGTGAAATTAAAAATACTGCTAGTATAATCTGTCTGTGAATCGAACCAAAACATGATGTTTACAATTTAATGCATTATTTCTTAATGATTGATCGTTTCTTTCTGAGACATTAAATTGCAAACTATGTGAATTCATAAAAATCATTGGTGTAATAAATACTTAAAATCGATAATATCTACATATACTTATGTTATATCACTTATATATATTTGGGGAATAATTAATTTTAAAAAGTAAATTTCCTTTCTTCCTTTTATGATAGACAACTCCCGAATGAGGTATATAGATTCCTGTGTTGCGGGGGACTTTTACTTATATGAAAACGTAAGGGGACGTAAAGAAAACCCAGGTTCAAACCAACAATTTTTGAGCAACACTTTTTTTTTTATTTGAACCCATAAGACTCAGCGCAGTAGAAAGAGACGTATCACCAACTTAAACCACTATGCCAACGGCAGTGCAATTAAACTTAATTGTTAAATCAACTTACTAAACTAAACACAACATTGCTGTTGGTAATTTGTCGTTTAAATTTAGACATTATGTATATGATACTTGTATGATAAAGTTTTTATGAGAATCACAAACATAGGCAAGTTGCGAATTCCCAGATAGATCGTTAAATCGTTATGTGCCATCATTTTGAACGCAAACTTTTCTCCTCTTAATGTTTAGCTTCAACTGTCGAAGTTTTAATGATGTTAGTATAATTTTATTAGAATACCCCCCGCCCCTCTTTTTGTTTTTTGGCCTTGAGCTTACACGGGCGACACTAAAATGTTTTTAAGCTTTAAAGGTGAATAAAATAAAATTGATGATCTTAATGGGTGTAGTTAGAACAATGTTTTATGACATTCCGCGGACAGTATCTTAATAAAATACTAAAATATATTATAAATAACAAAGTAGTTCTATCTGCAGACAGATGGCGTGAAAGCCGGTCAGATAGACAGATCTATCTGTTCGGCTTTCACGCCAAAACTACTGAGCCGATTTAAAAGAACGCATGTACGCATAGTTTAGAGCCCGAGAAAGGACATAGGCAATTAAATAAATTCAAATTAACAGCTTTTCAATAATTGTATGCATTGCATTAATGCATTTGTAAGTATACAGTGCTTAAAAAAAGGCTGTCTGTCTTTCTGAAAGGCTGGACCGATTTTAACTGGAAGGTATTTGACGATATAAGTGGTAATTTAGGGTACATTTTAGGGTTCCGTAGTTCATGACTCGGACCCCTTATAGATTCTTCATGTCCGTCCGTCCTTGACTTACCGTAAAAACGGTTAGTACTAGAAAGATAGTAGAAAAAAACTCTGCAAAAATATGTGTTTTTATCACGTCGACAAAGTGCTAAAGTAACATATCATCGGCCTTATTTATCAAAATTAATTCGATTCAGTTTTCGTAATACACTTTCAGATTTTATTTACATTGTCGCAGAATATTTAGGGCCCAAGGTTAATATTTTACAACGATAAGGGAAATTTAAAAGTCAACAATCTATATAAATACCTGCCATTTTTCTCGTAGGTTGATACGCAAAAATCAACCCTAACTTCATGTGAAAGTTGGAATTGAAGGTTGGAATAAGAAAAAACTAAAATATGGGTTAATAGTTAAGTCTATATTTGTGAAGTCGATACATCAATCAACAACCCATAATGTCCCACTGCTGGGGTCGAGTCTCCTCTCAGGAGAGGGTTAAGGCCATACGTCCCCACGCTAGCCGAGAGCGGGTTGGGGACTCATATCAGTCAATACATAAGCGGGCAAATTCACATAATGTAGATTAATTTAATAACAGTTCAATCCAAGTAAATGGTTAATTCAAAACGTAACTAAATGAAACAAGTAAACCAACATGTGCGAGTAAATAGCCTTAGTTATAACATAAACTGTTTGAACAATAAGTTAAACTTGTACGGATCTCGTCTTAAGCGGGGTAAGCCTTAGGATGTGGACACGAAGTCAGCGGGAGCGGGGCGCATCAGTCGCGGAGCGGGCATTGTCACGTTTTAATGTATAGATTTATATGGAACTAGCCTTCAAGTTAGCGGCGCGGGGATTGGTGGCAAGTCTACATTACTGCGTCGCTCACCGTACTTCCGCCGTCGACGACGCTCCGCGCTCGTTAACTTTGAGACCGCGGCTTGTAACTTGCGACCTCCCATACAATCAACCTTAACAGATTCCATCACGCACCTAAATGTCTTTTGACTTAGAAACTTTCCAAGATGCCTCCAATCTCAATTATCCTATTGAACTGTGAAATAGCGGAGGAATTAAGATTTAATACACTTTTGTTACGCAATTGTTCAATCGATTCCTTAATCCGTAACACAGGTTTTTTTGAAATTAATGATTCTTGAGTGATTAAAACTAATCCTTATCATTTGTAAAGGCCGCTGCATACGTAACGGGTTTTTACATGGACGGGACGGGACGGGAAGTTTTGCAAACATCGTTACATACAAAATGTATAAGGAAATGCATACTTCACGAAGACAAGGACGGGACGGTAACGTGGCACGCACGGGATGAGCTAAATATCGTCGCCGACGATGTTTAGCACGTCAATAGCAATTAAAGCCAATTCTTGAAATGAAAAATCCATCTTTCCTTGTTCACAGCACTAGCACGTTAGATTCGAGTCACAGTCACGGTATGCATTTACACCACGTCCCCGTTTATAACGTCCACGTCCCGTCCGGGGTAATATCTCGTTACGTATGCAGCGGCCTTTAATTGATGTTGTTGCTATAATTTTCAGTTTTCAGAGATTAGTCTATATATATATATATATATAGACTAATACATATATATATATATATATATATATATATATATATATATATATATATTTATTTATTTATTTATTTATTTAAACTTCCTGCAAACATATTGCACAAGGCGGATTTAATGCCACAGGCATTCTCTTCCAACCAAACCTTTACAAAAAAGGTAAAGTAAATATTACAAGACTTCTAAGAATATATACACAAATAAATACATTTATTTACATAAACATTCATATATACACAACACAAATACATATAAATACATACTAGGTACACTACATCCATACATACATACAATAAAAATTTGATTAAAAATATCTCAATAGAATGCACACATACGTGATATAACACTTAAGTAAAATAGTGAACTTATGTTATTTATAACACAATTTATGTTATTATTCTGATGACTCCGTCAACAAGTCCCTGAAGAACTTACGTACTCTAAACTTAAAAGTGGATCGACTGGTGGCCATCCTGATCTCTAGTGGGATTGTGTTCCAAAGAATTATAGCTTGAACTAAGAAGGATGAATGAATGATACTGGAAGTATGAGAAGGACAGCGAAGGAGAAGATTGTTAGAAGAGCGTAGATTTTTTGAATGGTTAGAGCAGATATACTCTAGTTGGGATTTCAAGTAGGTAGGCGAGTTTGGTGAGTTGAGAAGGGTGTATAGCATAGTCAGAGCCCTCGAACTGCGGCGTTGTCTGATAGGTAACCAGGTTAGTTGGGTACGATAGGCAGAGATGTGATCATACTTTCGCAAATTGAATATGAATCGAATGCAATTGTTGAGAAGTCGGTCTAATATAATAAAAAAATATATATACTATACAGCTACAGGTAAAGTGCGGCTCGATCAGGGCAGTACTACCCTCACACAGAAGACCATCCTAATAATGACAGCATTCTTGCTGTCGCATTTCGTTAGTGAGTGTGAGACCGGAGGCTCAATCATTCCGGCCGGCTTCCACAGGCCGGGAGAATGTCGCAGAAAAATCTGACGAAGCCGCTATGGTGCTTGCATGGTCACTATGCTGCATTGCTTACCCTCACAATGAGGATGGTGGCCCCCTACTCCTCGATTCTACTTATCCTTCCATCAGGCAGAGTAGAGTCACTTTGGTAGGCTTAAATATATCTATAAAAAAAAACCAACCTGTGACCTTCAGTGACTTAACAGGATTATTAACTATTGTACCAACAGGCCTCTTAGTTAATAAATAAGGCCGCCTTTTTGTTCAACTGTACTTGAAAAGATATTGATTGATTACTTATGTAGTGACTTGACTTTTTCTCGCGCTGATATTGTAGACATATTATATTTATGTTTTATATTGTTACAATTTTGAAAAGTTACTTTTAGCGATAATATGTATAGTTAAAAGTAAATCATCACACACACAATGAGAATGGTGATGCGTATTCATGCTCTAAACTCATGGATTCTAGTCATGCTTTCGATTAGTCACTTTAGTAGGCCTAAATATGAATAAATATATCAAAAAATAATCTTGTAACTGAATCATTTGCAATGTGTGTGTGCGGTGACTTATCCTTATGGTGACTTGTGGTTAAGAATATGTGTGGTGAAGATGACAATTTCATTATAATCTGGAGTTAAATTGATGTTTTCAAAATCCTTCACTGGGTTCATAAACAATACACATGACTCCTTTTATCAAGAAAAGTTATAAAGTATCAATCGATTCGAGACCGAGGACCTAAAAAATTAGATTATTCTTGAACTTTTATTGTGCTTGTGCTGAGGGAATTCATTGAGAGGTATGTAGGGAACATGATTTCGTCTACTTTTCACTTTCTCCATCAGGATTTCTTTGATCCACTTTAACAACTTTTAGATTAGGGTTACCAGATTCGGGAAAAAAAGTGTTATTTCAGTTTTTTTTTGGAAATATTTCCATTCAACTTTTTCAGTAAAAAGGTTGAATAGTAGTCTTCAGTCTAGAGCATTAATTTTTTATCTTTAGAATGGGCCGTTTAAAGTCTTGGCTTTATTGCGAGGTAGGTTCTTGAGGATCGTTATTTCTTTTGTATTTTTTTTAAATCGATGTAAAAAAAGTACTTATATTTTATTACATTTCAGTTAATTTGTGAATTAGTTCAAGTTCATCATCAATTTAAATCAAAAACTGTATAATTGTTATAGGTTTCGAAATTCTGTACAGAATTGTTTTTACTAAAATGTTACATTTATTATCTCGCTATTCTAAAATCTGTAAGAATAATTCCATTAAAAGGGAGGGAAGTATATATTATTTGATTTATTTTATTTGATCAATAAGTACGACGATACTAGTGTTGGTCGTCAGAAAGAAGTGCGATGAAATCTAATTGTAAGATAATAGCTTTCGCTCGCGGCCCCCAACACGAGTATGTAGGTTTCGCGGCAAGTTAGCCTAGGTCCTTACTCGTGACTATCTGTGTATCAAATTTCATTTAAATTGGTTCAGTAGTTTTGCCGTGAAAGCCGGATAGACAGATGGACAGATTTACTTTCGAATTTATGATATAAGTAAGGATTAAATCATTCTGCGATTCCATATTTTTTGAGCTTTTAAGGGTTTTGATAATTTCTCACATTCTTTTCTAGAGGATTCCCAGTGTTTTAGGGATCGCTCTATAAAAATCAAAATCATCAACAATATCAGCCAGTTGTAGTCCACTGCTGGCATAGGCCTCTCTCATGGAACATCACAGAGCTTGTTCTACTGCTTATTGCATTCAGTCGCTGCCAGCCCCTTACGAAAGTCATATTATTATATAAAATATTGTCGACCAACATCGAATAGTCGTCTATCATTTACTGTATATTGGATTTGGGGCTCCGTAGATATACATCGATGAAATATTTCAATGTCACCTAAGGAAGATACATTGAACTATGGAACAACCGGACAATAAAGTTCTCCTTCGTAATATTAACTTACAACTTCCCAATTTGAACTGTAAACAAAATAAACCCGTCTTTCCATCGTGGTATATTAGGCTAAAACCTCATAGCTAAAAGAGCCCTCGAAAGCTGTAGACGATGAACTGTAGAGCCGTAAAATATTAGGCGGGCTTAAATTATTCATCTAGTCTGGTAAAATTTTCTTTTTGCCCTACTTTCCTGCGTATTACAATGATATTACATTCATTTACATTACATTCGACTGCACGGATGGCCTATTGAAGCGTTCGCCACGCCGCTCTCTGCTGCGCTAAGTGTGCAAATCCTACACGGGAAAACACTTTGTATGATACTCAAATTGTTATTCTGAGTCTGTTATTCGTGTACTTCTTGTATGTTTGTAAAGTCCCTTGCAACACAGACATTCATCATCATCATCAGCCTATCGCAGTCCACTGCTGGACATAGGCCTCTCCCATTGCACACCACTGTGATCGATTTTGGGCTTCTCGCATCCAGCTCCTGCCAGCCATCTTACGCAGGTCGTCACTCCACCTCGCCTGTGGGCGTCCTACACTACGTTTACCGAGACGCGGTCTCCACTCAAGAACTCTTCTGCCCCAACGGCCATCAGTTCTGCGGCTAATATGGCCAGCCCACTGCCACTTCAGCTTGCTAATCCGGTGGGCTATGTCGATGACCTTAGTTCTCTGACGTATCACCTCATTTCTGATACGATCTCTCAGAGAAACGCCGAGCATAGCCCTTTCCATAGCACGCTGAGCAACTTTAAGCTTATGGACCAACCGTACCGTAAGTGTCCAGGTCTCGGCTCCGTATGTCATGACAGGTAGGACGCACTGATTGAAAACTTTCGTTTTTAGGCATTGTGGGATCGACGACGAAAAGACTCGACGAAGCTTTCCAAACGCTGCCCAACCCAACTGAATTCTTCTGTTCACCTCATCCTCGAGGTTGTTTCTACCCAACTGCAATGTCTGCCCAAGGTAGACATATTTTTGAACAACCTCGAGAACGGTATCGTGTACTGCAACCGGTTCCGGTAGAACATGTTCATTGAACATGACCTTGGTTTTGTCCAAGTTCATCCGTAGGCCGATGCGCATAGAAGAATCAGCTAGGTCATTCATCATCTGTTGCAGGTCCTGCAGTGTCTCTGCCATTATGACGATGTCGTCCGCAAATCGCAAGTGAGAGATGTATTCGCCAATAATGTTAATGCCACGTCCTTTCCAGTTTAGCGTCTTGAACATATCCTCCATTGCATTTGTGAACAATTTCGGGGAAATAACGTCCCCTTGTCTCACTCCTCGATGCAATGGTATGGACCTTGTTTGCTGATTCTGTACTTGGACGGACATGGTGGCGGTATCGTAGAGACATCTCAGTACTTGGATGTATCGCCAATCTACCTGACAACGCTGCAGGGACTCCAGAACAGACCAGATCTCAACCGAGTCGAAGGCCTTCTCATAGTCCACGAATGCTAGACACAGGGGCTGGTTATACTCCTGGGTCTTCTGTATAATTTGCCGCACTGTGTGTATGTGGTCTATGGTGCCGTATCCGCTCCGAAATCCGGCCTGCTCCGGTGGTTGAAATTCGTCGAGTCTTTGCGCAAGACGCTTCGTGATGACTCTTGAAAACAGCTTGTAGATGTGGCTTAGAAGGGAAATGGGTCGATAGTTCTTCAATAAGGTCTTGTCACCTTTTTTGAAGAAAAGCACGACCAAACTCCTACTCCACACCTCCGGAGTTCTCCCTTCAAACAGGACAGCGTTGAAAAGCTTTTGGAGCTCCCTCAGTACGGGTTTACCTCCAGCTTTTAATAGCTCTGTTGTAACGCCATCCTCTCCAGGGGCTTTTCCATTTTTAAGCTGTCTAAGAGCCATCTCGATTTCATCGGTGCTGACTTCTGGCAGGTCTTCGGTGTAGTGACGCGTTAATGTGGCTCGGGTGTCCTCATTTTCGGTATCAGGTCGAGATGCATGCGAAGCGTATAGCCGACTATAGAAGCCTTCCACTTCCAAAAGGACTGCCGGTTTCGAGGAAACAACTTCTCCACTTGTTGTGGTCAACTTCGTCAGTTCGCTTCTACACAGAGATTGTACGAACACTTTTGACCCCCGATTTTGCTCGATCGCTCTTTTGATGGTGCGAGTATTGGAGCACCGGAGGTCGTGTCGGACGAGTTTCCTTATCTCTCTGTTCAGCATCCTCTTTGCCAACGAAGTGACGGGTGGGTTTTCACGCCGTTTCCTCATCAACCCTAAAGTCTTCTCTGAAAGCTTCGACTTCCTGCCTTTACGCTGCAGTTCACAAAATCTCGTACCTTCGTCCCTGAGGATTCGAACCACATTTTCGAGGTTCTGGTTTACGTCTGTTGTGGTTTTCACGGCAGCGAATCGGTTTTCCAGGTTTGACTGGAACGTTTCAGATCCTATCATGGCTTGGAGTAGAGTTGGTCGGAGCCTGGACTTCATCAAACGGGCACGTTCAACTTTGAAGTTGATATTCAGAGAGCCTCGGACGAGTCGGTGATCGCTACCGGTATTAAACCTATTGACCACTGAAACATCTCTGAATATGTGCCTCTTGTCCGTAATTATGAAGTCGATCTCATTTTTTATCACAGTGTCGGGGCTTTGCCATGTCCACTTGCGTTGGGGCTGTTTTTTGAATAAAGAATTCATCAAAAAGAGCCCCTCGCGTTCAAGGAAGTTGACAAGCATTTGCCCCCTATGATTTCTGACTCCAAGTCCATGTGATCCTACTAATTATAATAATAAATAACACAGACATTGTCTGAAAAAAACTATCTGCCAGTATTGACTGCTTCAGTTCAGTTCTGCTTCTCTAGCCAATTTGCAAAAGTTTTTCGTTCTGCTAATGCTGACGCCTCTATTCTCTTGTTTGATTGGCTAATGACTGAGGTCACTCAGTCACGTGATCAAAACAAAATCTTAGCCAATCACAAAAGAAAATAGAGCCGTCAGCGAATGCAGAACGAAAAGCGTTAGCAACTTGGCTGGGACTGTCCTTTAATTAGTCAGATTAATGCTTTCACTTACATATCCAATAATAATAAAGAATTAATTGTAAGTAATGTGTATATGAAGCAAATCGATTCTAAAAACAACCCCTTTATAAGTTGACGCGTCTTAAGATTGCGGGACTACAGAAAGTCTATCACGGCGCGAGTATTGGGTAGACGTGACTCACAGTAATATGAGTCCAACGTCTATCAAGAAACGTGATGCTTTTACAAAGACGTGGCAACAGCTTCTAGATATTTGAAGACTATTTGATTTTCCAGAGGCCGCGGCCTCGCCTATTAAAACTTCGATCAACTTTAATCTATTGACGCCTTGTATCAAAGGTTTACGTACAAACTAACAACAAATGAAATGTATTAGGTGTTTATAAGAACAGTGTATTTGATACCTGAGAAGTTTGGAGTTGTTTTGATAGCATTTCGAGGTTTTGTAGAACAAAACCTAGTAATAATAAAGTAGCTTGGCGACTGCCTTGTTGGTCTGGCGGTTAGCGTATGTGACGGTATAGGTCGGGCTAGCCAAAGTTATTGAGTTTTTCTGATTAAAAAAAAAGATTTTAGAGTTTTAGAGTTTAGAAGTTCTATTTTTAACTTCGTTACTTGGAGAGTACATAAAGCAGTTGGTCTTGCACTTGATCTATTCTCAGTCGTATCGGATAGCAATCCCATCGGATAATGAAAGTGCGAGAACAGATAGTGCACATACATACTCGTAAACTAAAATATCTCCTTATCGATCTATTACCACATCTCCGCCGTTGTTGTCATGTTTGAAGAAATTTTCTTCTGTGTTTGGGTCATATAGGGCCATATTTAGTAATACGAAAGCAAGCTGTTTTTTGTAACTTTGATAACTACCAAAATTATTATTAGCATAATGTGTTCAATGGTTTAATATGCTTCTGACGTCCATTTCGAGAATAAATTGGGTATCTTTGTATGAATGGCCAGGAATAAGTGGTACTTGTTATTGAGTCTTCTTTTTGAACTATAATCCCTAGACCAATATCTTTATTTTACAAATGATTTAAATAAAGATACCATGATAAGTATCTATTCTGTAACAAGTGGGCAAGTAGACTTGCCCGTATAAACGAGTTTTATTATTTAACACAATGTGTAAATATATCTGTAAAAGATTTATTTGCAAAATGAAATTTCAAATCATTTATCATTTAGACTTTATAAAGCTTCTGGCACTATAAGACTGTAGAATTGTCATTTATCCATAAAGAACTTTTAAAAGTTTATAAATATTGGACTTACTCGGTCCCTTACTATTTTAGTAATACTTGTGCTAGCATCAGCTTTGTATCTGAAATGTGTATATCCGCATAGCAGCCGAGTTTATCTCAATTTTGGTGCCTCTGTGTATGGTTCAGTTAGTTTACGCATGACAGACGTTGTCATGAGTTCACGACAGCGAAGCGACATTGTAATCAAAATATGTGTATAGGAAGTACGCCAGTTTTCGCCGTGTGTAATATTTTTCTTCAGATTTTCTTAGCGAAGGGGCTAATACAATGTTGGGTAGAAGTTTTATAAGTTTTATTAACATTTTCATCTTCTAAAACTCGCCATATATGGAGAACCTTTTAGGCAATCATCATCATTATCAGCCTGTACCGACTTCCACATACAGCGCAAGCGAAAAACATATGACAGCGCCATTTATCTGCAAATATTTGTTTCGGAGTTTGGGTATTTTTTTTTTTTTTTTTTTTTTTTATATTTAGCCATCCAGAGTGAATCTACCCTGCCTGATGGAAAGCATGAGCAGAATCCAAGAGTGGGAGCCACCACACTTGCTGCGAATGCAGACAATAATGTATGCGAATGCGGCCCACACCATGGCGGCTTAGTGAGATGCTTTTTCACGCCCCTTTTAAAGGACCCGGGATCATAGTGGGAAGGAAACACGTGAGCTCATAACTAAACATATTTGTGCTAGGTGAACACTAAACAACATAAATGTGAAAGAAACGTATCGGTATCAAATAACAGTATTTCTGATACTAAACGTAGAAAATAATCTAGGCCTTAACAGTTGGTGCCTATTTTTTCTGTTTTTATAGCTTTAGCTGTTCATTTAGACATCAAAATAATCTGACATAGTATATAATGTAGTAAGAAACGTATAATATAGTACCTAACATATATTGCCTTGTATACGGAAATATTCTACTTTAACAAAATTTTCACAGTTTAATCCCTCGGGCCACAGATGATACAAAACTTTGAATCAAACTTACGTGACGGATAAGGTCGCAAACTGCTTTTTATCTTAACAGATCCCTTGCGACACAATATGAAAACATTATACGTTATCGTTGCTTGATCAAAGTGAACTAAGACGAGTGAATTAAGTCGTTAAAACTGAACTAAGAACATCGAAAATCATCATCATCATCATCAGCCCATCGCAGTCCACTGCTGGACATAGGCCTCTCCCATTGCAAACCACTCAGATCGATTTTGGGCTTCTCGCATCCAGCTTCTACAAGTCATCCTACGAAGGGCATCACTCCATCTCGCCTATACACTATGTTCACCGAGACGCGGTCTCCACTCGAGAACTCTCCTCATGGGTCATCAGTTCTATAGCCAGCCCACTGCCACATCGAAATACATGTTACATATTGCTATGCATTAGAAACAATATACTGATGTCCGAAATACAGATAATTCTATCTAGTTTGGACACAGATATCCTAAAAAACTCAGCATAAGCTTTAGTTTGTTAAATCACAAGTGTTAAACTTTGTGTGGTTTGCTTAATAAATTATTATTATTATAATATAATTAGATTTCACTACATAAACATTTATAATTAAGAACCTGAAATAACTGATTGATCAAGGCATTGTCTAAATTTGTGGTCCAAATATCTTAACGACGCAGTTCCTGGATTCCTCGCATTTCCGGTGCAAAGTGGCACATCGTGTGGTTTTTAGTCGGTCCGATTCTGGCACACCGTCCCGCCTTAAAGTCCGGTAGGGTGGTGGTCTGTGGGGGTTTCCATACGTAAAAAAAGATCCTAAATATCTGAGGTTACAAACATAAAACTTTCGTAGTTAAAGCTTTTTATGTTGTACAACCACTTACAAAGAAATATTGGTCTGTTGTATAGAAATTCGATGCATTTAAAAGCGAAGCCCAGGGCGGGCAGCTATTCGAAATTATCGTTGTTCATTTTGTTAAACTGGTGCAAATTGAACACATTACATATGAATGCATTATAATGAAAGTGAACTGCCAACGATTTGAATAACCGACTAATATAATGTTTGGTTTTTATAATTTCAATTTAAAACCAAAGTATTTCGTATTTCGCTGAGCTTTGCAGTGTTGCCGGTGATTGCTGTTACGAGTTTATTTTTAAAATAACAACAATGCTAGTTCAAAAAAGAAAACGATTGCCTAATCCGTAGATCAACAGCTGACTGTAGATCAGGAGCTACCTTTGTCATTTTGCCTTTGTGTCATTTTCATGTATTATAAAGTTCTCTGCGACATAGAATATATTCCTAGTGCAGGAGTTGTCTATGTAATTTATAAATAAATACAGTGGTACACAAATAGAGGTTTTCATTTTGAAAGTAGTATCTCTTTAAAATTCAAGTTTGGTATGATTATTAGAAGGAGCAATGGTATTGTAATCTTTAAATGGGGTAGAATGAAATTTAGATTTCAACCTTAACAGAAGTCAGATACTTATATTGATGTTCAGTAGCCGGTACACAGCTTTTGTAGCCAATCAGCCTGGTCAGCGTTAATCTTAAGTTAGTCCGTTGCTGGTCACTGCAGTTCAGACTTTGGAATTTGAATTGGAACGAACCACATAGATCCATGCATTCTCTTATTCTTCCCTTCATATTAAACATATTAATTTGAAATATTTAGCAAGAAAACTTTTTTTATTAACCTTATGAACATAGTAGGTATTCGAGTGCAAAGTAAAATGAATCTTTTTAATGTTTATTCTGAGTCTGAAACTAATATTTCTTAAAAGAGATGTAGGAATAACATAAAAACAAATATTCTATAAAGTTTCTTGTTTATGTACGTCCAGAGGCAGTATCTTAGTTAAAGTTTATTTTATCCTCCTCAGCAATAAGGAAAAACTTTACATATTTACACACACACACACTTACACACACATTTATTTAGCAGTATTTTTCTGGCTGGCATTTGGTAGATTTTTAGAGTTGTGCTTGGTAATAAGGATTTTCCAACCATTAAGTACATGTTAAAAACGACCAAACGTCTATTTTATAGGTATAATAGGTGCGGGTGTTGATGTAAAGGTACACAACAAAGTTGGTCAAAAATAAAAGTAACCTTAGCTACTGATCGATGTATTAATTTACCCTAAGGTTTGTATAGGAAAATAAGATTTTTAAATAAAATTTTTTTTTTTTCGGATGTCTTACACACAACGTCATTTAATCCCAAACAAATCAGAGCTTGTATTATGGGTACTAAACAAGTGATATAAATACATAAACATACTTGTTTTTAGTAAATACGTACATATTATACATAGAAAACACCCAAACTCCGAAACAAATATTTACGGATCACACAAACATTTGGTCCGACCCGGGAATCGAACCCGAGAGCACAAGGACAGCAGTCGTATACGCTCCCACTGCGCCACCGACGCACATTTAAATGTCTATTAAGACCATTAAATGAATAAAAAAGTTAAATGACCTAAATTGTACCTTAACCAAAAATTATAAAATAACTGAATCAAATGCTTGAGTTTTGCTCTTAGCAACAAATTCAGCAAATGAATTTTATAAATATAGATATCATAGATAAAAAAATAGTAATGAAAACATTGTAAGCCTAATCCTATGGTGATTTACGAAACCAAATAGGATTCTGGATGTTTTTTATCGACATACATATATGTTAAAATATAAAGTTATTAATAATTTGTCAAATAATAACATTCATATTGAAAATAACAACACCTATAGATAACGGCTTAGTAATGTGAGCTAAGTTGCTCCCAAAATCATTAACCATATTTCAGATACAGCTTTTGTGGTCACACAGAATTGGGCCCATTAGTCCTGCATTTGTTCAATGGACGAAAAACCTCTCTGCCATTACAATTGTATTGATTTGCCAGTTATTGTGTTACAATTGAATAGGGCTATCGGACTATTGTCAGGTGGCTATTCCTTCTATCTGGGTGAATGGATATCAATGCTTCGTAGTTTCACTTTCCACAATTCAAACTAAATTTTCACGCAATAGTTCTGTTCAGTTTAGTTCACGTCATCAGAAATCACGTGCTCTTATCTTTTTTTTTTTTTGCTTAAGCCTACCAAAGTAACTCATCTACCTAATTAAAAGCATGAGTAGAATCCAGGAGTAGAGACCAGCATCCTTATTGTGAGCGCAGACTATGGAGCATGGTGACCCACACCATGGCTGCCTAGCGAAATGTTTCAAAAAAGATTGCAATGGTGCAGAATGATTGAGCCTCCAGTCTTAAACTCACCAACGAAAAACTCTAGTACGAACGCTGTCATTTTTAAGTTGGTTTCTATGTGAGGGTAGAACAGCCCAGTTGAGTCGGCCTACAGACACGCTGATTTCAACACGAAAGGGCCGGCTTGATGGTAGTAGTACCTTTAATAAATTAAATCAAGAATTCAATAGTATTCGCTACATTATGTTGTAATGATTTCGAAACTTCCTATAGAATTTGGTGTTAGTAAAATAGTAGAAAGTCGGGGTTGGAATAACATTAAATAATAATAAGTCATTTGGTATTTTATAGAAGAGTTATAAAAATAAAGTAGCGAGACAAGCCAACGTTGGCCGCCTATACCACAGATTAATAAATAGTTACTACGTAACCTATACTCTGCTTCAGAAATCAAGATATGCATTTGCATTGACTACCTTTAAAAAAGAATTATTTTTAAAGTATTTTTATTTAAAGTTTTTTCTAGAGAAATATCATTCAAGAATATCTGTACATTTTTTTCTTTAACAATGTTAAAAATTATCTAACAATAGCAGAAATATAATCATTGAGGTTTATTTGAGGAAAACTGATATATTAATATATGATCATATTACTGACCGTTGAATGTTATTATGAATAAAAAAACAAAAAAAAAAAACAATAATGCTTCTACATCCCCCCTTTCGAAGAACAGTTTTAGGTTCCAACTCTCCTGTTTCACGACTTATTAAGAAATATAATCACTATTGTAATCAATTAGACATTTTTGGCACTACACTTCGGCGATTCAGGGTCCGAGTCCAGGACCTTACCACTGATTAACTATGGACTAATTGGTGACCTCAATAGGGTTAGCCACCAATGTACCCATTATTTACCCATACATTTATTTGCTCGTTTTTTGGACAAACTCTGTATAAAGTAATTTCTATATATATACTAGCTGATGCCCGCGACTCCGCTCGCGTTTTAGAGGTATCAAAAATAGATGTTGGTCGATTCTCAGACCTACTGAATATGCATATAAAGTTTCATAAAGATCGATCAAGCCGTTTCGGAGGAGTATGGCAACGAAAACTGTGACACGAGAATTTTATATGTTAGATATGCATGTAGTGTTGAGCTACATAAGTTGTACACTTAGATTAAGACTGTTCTGTCTTCTATTTTGTTTTGTATTTATGCATGTTTTAGTGTAACAACTACTGGTTAGCCAATAAATAAATAAATAAAAATAAATAAATTACTAGACTCAGTATGATCGAGAGAGTCAGGATGTTAAACGCGATAGGCTGATGATGATGATGATGATGATGAATCTGGGCAGTAATTAGTGATAGTGGTACCTTAAATAACGTAGTTTAGTCTATATACATACACTAGCTGACACATGCAACTTTGACTGCATTGTTGGTCTAGTGGTTATGCGGCTGCTGATCAAGAGGTTTGATTCCTGGTTGTATTTATATCAGCTATACCCATAATACAAGCTTTGCTTAGTTTGGGACGAGATGGCATTGTGTATGAGATGTCCGAAATATTAATTATTTATTTATTTTGTTGATGATTTAAATGCATGCTCGACTCATATTAATCTATAAAACGCACATTTAAAAAACGTGAAAAGCGGTTAGATGGTTTCGGAGTTCCCCATAAGCGACAAGGTGACATGATAATGTAATATTAAAAAAAAACAAATCTTTCCGCATGCTACGCCGAAGACTTGCCGGATTATTTAAATTGTCATAAAGAATCTTGCTCTTTCGCTTCCTTCAAATGTAATGGTTTTGTCGTGTTCTCAATTTAACAATATCAACTTTCATTAGCTAAGAAATTTGTTAACTTGATGGAAATTTTAGAAGTATTGTATTGTAATATGGCTTCTGTTGTTGTTTTGTTATGTTCTTGCTATAGAACCGTTTGGATTGTTTACCCTGTAACTTTAACAATCACAATTCAATATAATAGTTTATAAATATCAATACAATAGTTTATTTTTATAAATAAAAATTCAACAGTTGTTTTTCTGAACCTTTTTTCTATCAAGCCATTTGTTCCCAAAATAAAAGAAAGAGAGTGTCAGCAACAGTTTCACTTAATAATAATCAATATTTATTGAACACTTATATCAGGATGTTAACATAGATACCACCTACTCGCCGAGTTCAAACGATTAAGAGCATGCAAACTTTCTCGGGTGTATTCAGTGTTTTGGTATTGTGGAACCAATATTGTTTCCAGGGTTTCAGTGAATTACTATACGTAAGATAAATAATTAAATATTTCAGATATTTAACACACAACGCCATCCAGCCCAAACTAAACAGAGTAGACAACTGATATGAATACATAAAATACTTTTGTGTAAAGACATACATAATCTAAATAGAAAACACCCACACTTCGAAACCAATATTTGCAGTGCATACAAACACTTCATATGTCATCATCATGATTATGAACAGCCTCTAACAGAACACTGTAGGAGATAAGCTTCTCGTAAAAAAGAATGACCAAAACCCCTATTTCACGTTGCCAACACGAGTTGCTATAAGGGTTATAATGTCAAGATTTCGTTTATTTTGCAGATCTGTTGTCCTGCGAAGTTAGCTCTCTTAGTTGACTCTTACAACAGCCACAGGATGTATTACGATTACAATTCGTATCCATAATTTATTTTTCATCACATGATTTATCACTGCATATGGCATTATATAAAAACCGGTTAAAGAAAACTGGGCACAAAACATTCAGAACTTACAAATTTCGTACAATACCAACCTATTCTGTTCTATCTACTTTGCTCAATAGCCGTTCGCAGTAATATTTACTGAACTATATTGCTATTTCTCAGCCTTCATGCATACAATTCAGTGAGCTGTTTATTTTACATATCGCATGCAAGTCTGGTTCGAAGACGGCAGCATGTATGAATTCCGATTTTCACTTCGAGATAAAATAAAATAAGCTGTAATAAATACGGATTTTATTTTAAAAATGTATGAATATAAGTACCGGCTTTTGTTTGTGATTATACTGATAGTACACGTTATTGTGTACTTTATTCTGAATTGAATTGGTAATTTGAATTGTCACAATGATCATGGTCGTCTCAATCCAACACAAAACAGCCTGTAATCATTACACATATAGATTTTAGACTTGGATACAAACACAATTGCCTTTCACCATAAGTTCATACAAAACAATTAAAACAAAATCCAAAGTTCTCAGAAACACATTCTTTGTCAGCGCTGATATTGGATTCATGCTTATACAGAGGGAAACGCCTGCAATTGGCCACCGAGTTGATCTATAATGGTGCTGCTGAGCAATACCACGGGCGTCTTTACCTATAGTGCAGAACTGCAGGGTGTATGTTGCACACGGACGCAGCGGTGTCCAGGGGCGTCGCCGCGCCGGCAGCGCCACTTTTGTTAAACCTACCCAACCTCATCAATTCCGACTTCAACGTTAAGATAGCAACACTCGTATGTAGCTCTTGCTATTAACAAACTGTTGTGTAAGTACCCAATTTATTATTGACGATAATTAGATGTAGGTATGCAAAAATTTAATGATGCTTAATAAAACAAATATAATGATCATCGTCATCAACAGCCTATGGCAGCCTACTGCTAGACATAGGCTTCTTCTTAGAAAGAAGATTTAGCAAATAGAATATCAAAGCTAAAACAATAGAACAAAAAGCTTCTTAAATATTTATTACTATTTGGAAACTGCTGAAACAGATTTTGCTGCAATTTAGAACAGACATGAATAATAATTCTATTCTAGCTAAAACATAGGTATTCGGGAAACGGTATTTCGAAGTCGTGATTCAAATACTAGTAGTTATTTCTCTTTGTATGCAACTGTTTAGGCAAAACATGAAATTTATATACACACATAAAACGACGACCAAACTTTGAATCGTCAGAGTTTTCCATTTTATCTATTACGAATGCATGTGGAACAGAATGCTAAATTTATTATTGTCACGGAATAACTAATTGCTATTGGACAAAACACAGCAGTGACAGTGGAATGTGAATATTTTGTTTTTTAAATCGTGTATAGTATGCATAACATTTTATTCCGAATATTTTAACTTGCACGACTCTTATTCGAACTTAAATACATAAAATTCTCATCAATTTCATTTTTCGCTGTCTGCAAGTTTAAAATGGCAACATAGTTAAAATTAGAGTTAAACGGTTTTCATACTTTAGTTATTTCAATTTCCGTGATGATGAATGCACTCGGAATAACTAGTATGTGCCTTTAAATTTGGTGAAGGTAAGGTACTAAGTCTGTGAACCTTTGACAGGAAATTGTTTATTTATTTATTAGCGAATAAGATCTTAAATAATTTTATTGGTATTTCGTATTGGTTACTACTTACACTCAACATTTTAACTATGCATTTGTGTCAAAGAAATCGAATTTAGTTTACGGCCATCGCAAACTGGACGACTTGTCGCCGCGTCTTGTCACCGTGACAAGACGCGGCGTCGTTGTTTCTTCGGGCGTCTCTGACGCCTAGTGTGCGGAGCTTAGAGCAAATCATATTTTTGTCGGCCGCAACCTGTCGTCGCGTCAAGTCGCCGAGCTGTCGCTGTCGCGTGTCGCCTAGTGTGCGCGTAGTGTTAGACTAGCTAGAGCCGCCGCCGCGCTTGTAACTATACAACAACAACTGCATAAAAGACCGCGGGGTGAAACTAGTCTCGAAGAAAGTAGCTAAGTTACTCTTTATATCATTAGCTATCGGGAATCGTTATGGAGATTAGACTGAACAAACAAAAGTGAAAGACGAAAAAAAAAAAGAAAAAAAGAAAAGACGGACAAAAAAAAAAGTGTTTTGACATAAATAACGTAAGGAAGGAACGTCCATATGTAAGGACTAATATATGTAAGAGTATGTCTCTTATATATATTAGTCCTTACATATGAAATTGGCGTTTTGTCGTATTTGCCACTTTGATCTGAAACATCTCCTCTTAGGTTAAAAATTCCAAATAAATATTTATTTTTTTCATTTAGCTGGTACATTTGAGATTTGAAAACAGTCATTCATTTGTTTCTTCCTCATTATTTTTTCTTTGGCATCGCTTATTAACGCACAGTGCAAAACATGAAATATCGGTATATTTACGAGTACGAGTTCTACCGTGGCACCAGTGCTGCAGAAACAGCTCGAAGGGTAAATGATGTGTACGGCGCTGGTGTCCTTTGTGACCTTTACATTTATAGCTAATAAACCATACCAATACCATAAATTTGAAAGAAATTCTGACTGCCTGTCTGTTATGCTTTCACTAAGTAGCTGCTTACAGCTAAGTCGCTGTTTCAAATTCCATTAAAATTGTCATGACGTTAATTCTTATGGGAGGGTCAAAAGCTAGTGTATCAAATACACGATTTAATTTAAGCATAATATTATACAATCACCTTAACGAAGGGATCAGAGAATGGACTCTATAGAGACTGTTATGTCAACAAGGATTATTTTAATCCTTTTGCGGTTATATTCCTCTTTGTAAGAATACTGGGTATCAAGGGAGAAACACACATTGGATGTTTAAATCTTTAGAATATTTTAGTTATATATATACTTAACTATATACCTTTATACTCACTCACACATACACACACTAATGGCCGTTGTGTGATCCACAAATATTTGTATAGAGTTTGGATGTTTTTTATGTATTTGCAAAAAAAAAATGTTTATGTATTATATTTACATCAGTTGTCGAGTACCCATAATACAAGCTCTGCTTAGTTTGGGACTAGATGACGTTGTGTAAGATGTCCGAAATATTTGTTTATTTATAGCTAAATAGCTAAACATCTTTCAATCGTCGAAATATTTTTCAATTTTTCGAAAATTTTATGTGTTGTTGATGAATTTTGAATGTTTCATTTTTAAAGAGCCCGAAAGACCTTGAAATAAAAGCTTTTAATTTTGGTGTTAGTTCCAAAGTATGTTTAAAATCGGTAACGTCCTACTAAAAAACCTACTGAATACAAAATTTCATAACAATCGTTCAAGCCGTTTCGGAGAAGTCATGCTTCTCCGAAACGGCTTGAACGATTGTTATGATTTTTTATTATTGTTATATCAATCTGTGAACATTGATTAAACTGGGACCTAAACTAAACATCATGTTTAATTCTAGCCCAATACTTGGAAGAGAAATTACTTGAATGCTATTCAAATACATTGTGTAACTTGGTCTCGTATTGCAGGTGATTGCAATTTAAATTGGTTGGTTACATACCTGGCAACACAAGTCCGATCGACTTGTAATTTTGTCCTGTAAATGAACTTCGACCCTTTGACACTCGAGAAAATAGGCGAGCCTGACAACCACAGATAATAGAACATCATTTGTCGTTCCAAATACGAATTGATGGCGTGTAATAGACATTCTACATGGTCGGCACCAGTCATATTTGATGTCAGTGTTTGGCTGTATTTCGTTTATGTTTGAGTAATGATCAAACACAGACATCATAAAAGTATTTATTTCTTATGAAAGTAGGTAGAACTCCTAGAAAAATATTTTTAAATTGTGTTTATCGGTTTTAATGTAAGTTTTAATAAAGGAGTTTCAAGTTTAAAACCAATTTACCACTAATTTTCACCCGCTTAGATGTCGGTTTCCGCCTTAAAAAGTAGCCTGTCTTTTTACGGGTTCTAGACTATGTGTGGGCCAAATATAATTTAAATCAATTTGTTTTGGAGTTCGGTTATTTTCTAAGTTTCAAAATATAAGTCAATCTAGCTTTTATAGTACAAACTCTACTTAGTATGAAGCTAGATGGCGTTGTATGAAGCTTGTTCGATTTTTTTTTTTCAAATTTTTAGTTTTCTTTGTAATATTTGAAGTTAGTTGTTTTTCTGGCAAATAGATTTATAATCCCTCTAGATATATCATTAAATACTCACAATGATTATATTTTATTTGAAGTTGTACTTTGGGTAAACGTTTTAACATGGAGATTTTCATTTTTAAACGCTTCAATCGTCGAGATTTAAAGTAACGCTGATGGAAATCGTTTCTGACGTTATTGCATTTTCATGCTTCCGTATTTTCGTCACGAAATTATATTTTTGTAATCTTCCTTTTTTAAACAGCAGCTTGCAACGTTTGGTTTTTAATGATTGTCTTTAGAAATGGCTACTTTAATTAAGAGCTTATCGCACTAATATGTTCATCTCATTTGACAGTGTTGCTGTGCAATTTGAATGTTCCACCTACAAAATAATCGACTTTAAATTTCATTAATTACTCTGAAAATGTCATCGTTTTCAATCCATTATTTTCTATCGTTGTACATAGGTATCTTTCATTGCACGCCACTCTAATTGTTTTTGAGTTATCTGTATACAGCTTCTACCAGACTTAATGCACGAACGTCGTTTTTTACAGCTAAAAGGCGCCGGTATTTCTTGAAGCTCGCCTTGGAAAGAAATACCGAAGCAAACCACAGAGGTTATAAAAACCAATAATAATAATACAAAAATTATAAGCAAAATGAAAAGACGAAATACAACAAATATATTACATGTTTATCATATGATCATGTTTTTTATACATATATATACAATAAATTTTAATGCGGAAGTGAGCAGCATCCATCCAAACAATTTTGCTGCCTCAAAAAATCTGAAAAAAAAAACATGATAGTGGTAGTAGTAGTCCATATATCGAACTTTCGAGGTAACTATAGCGGTTGTGATAACTTTTTATTTCAGGAGTTATTGTGATCCTAACTTGCAAAATGCACTCACTTGGAAAACTTCGTACAACACTTTTGTACGAAGTTTTCCAAGTGAATGCAAGAAATAATTAGTAAATCTAACACACAATTATCTATTGGATACGATTTGAAATCTACCTAGCATTATGGGTGACTACGAAACCCTATTCTAGGTTTCCGGGCCAATTTTTACTGTAACCGCACCCTTCATTATATTTAATAATGAAGGGTGGTTGCAATTTGTATTCCTAATGAACATACATATAAACTTATTTATTTCTAATGACAAAAAAGTTAGGCGGATTATTTAATAATTGATTTACCTAACATTTTAAATTTCCTTTAACTCACGTTGTGATAAACTTTTGCCAAGCACCGTTATATATAGAGAACCTCTTCAACCTATTCGCTACTAAATCCCGACTAAATAAAATATTTTGTAGCACAAAGCCACGAGTTTCTAATATTCACCATGCAGGTTGGCGACAGTGACAATCCAATTTTATTCAAAACATCCCTAGAGTCTCGGATAAACATTCTCAGTAAATATTGACTTTGAAATCTTTGCATCTTCGTAAATACATTGCGTTGTTAGAAATATTATTTATAAGGTAAAAACGTTACTTTAAGAAGTGACAGTCGATGAAGAGTAAACGTTTTGAGTTGGTTGTTTTGTCTTACTATACGTTCTTTTCACTTTTTGGGTCACCGTGATATTATGTTGAGTCTGAACTTTAGCCCTTTGTAGAAACCCTGTGATATTTTCAGTAATACCTGTGAAATAACTAGTTACCTTTATTGAATGACGAAGCTTAGGCATTGTGTCCTAATTGAGAAGGTTCTGGGTGTTTTAACAGTTATGCAGCTATTGAAATCTTCAATTTGATAAGCGGTAGACATAGTGATAATGCGATCAAAGTAAATCGTTGCCTAGAACCATATTGAACTGTAAGGCATCGAATACTTTTCAACAGATAGTCTTAAGACTATTTTGGGGTTTTTTATTCTATTGCCATGAAGTCACTTTGTTGTACAAAAATATATAATTGAAAAGTCTTCCTCAAATGCGTATCAAACAGCCTAAGGGAATGTAATATCATCATTTCTCGTTTATACTTTGAGTATTCTTTAATTAAAAGTAAATACCGTTTTAATATTTTTTTAAATTGTTTTCTATTAGAAGGGAAGAAGGAAGAGTTCACTGGAACGGAAATATTTTTTTATAATATAGGCGATAGAAAGTATTAAATAAATACATTTTCTGTGTGTTGTTAACTTATTAAAACTTGTACGTGTAAGATTATAATTGACTGTGTGGTGATGGATTAAGGGTGTACCTTTGTTTACCTTGTGGGTGTCAGAGAGCTAATTGCGCAGGACATCAGCACTGTAAACAGAAGGAAACTTTGTTAAAGATAAGCTGTCTGGCACTCGTGGTATAGCAGGTCAAAACCCAATAAGCTACTAGGGTGACACGTCCGTGAATGGGTTGTTGGTGTGATAATCAGTACACATTGAACAAGTTATTTGAACAAAGTGGCGTTTTGTGAATATATTAATGATCATCTTCGTAGCCTTTATTATTTCTGGACTGAATTCGGAGATTCGTAATCATTATTTGAAGGCACTAGACGTGCACTTCGAGGCAATCCCAACACTTCTTAGTCCGACCCAGAAATCGAACCCGAAACTTTGTGGTCGGCAGTCACATGTGATAACTACTTGTGAAAATTTTATCATGGTAGAATATTACACCCAACCTACTGATCCAATGTATGAATATGGTAGAATATTAAGAAAACTGACTAATGGTTAGTAGCTTCAGTAGACAGTAGTCTTTGGCAATAAGGTCGCCTTTTGTACACTACATATCTGACATTGTATGTACTTTAATGTAACTCTGTAATATGGTGTGTAAATATAAAGATTTCTATCTTTCTAGTCAGCTTAAAAATATGACCTTAACATTAAAAGAGAAAGAATGCAGAGAGCGCTATTTATAAAAGCGAACATACCAGCAGATTTGCGCGGTGCTTACTGAGGCTAAAACTTTCCCTCTTATCCAGCTGTATAAATTTTTACACGTACTGCCTGTGGGCTAGGTTTACTCAAGGATTGAACAACGCTATTTGTGTTTGCTGAATACAATGATAGCGCTGATTGTACACACGTGAGTCGTTATTGCGTCTTCCACGTATCAGAAGTGAGTTTAGTCTTTACATGCTCCTATTTTTATCTTTGTGCATTGTATATTTATATATAGCCTTTTTAATTTGTTTATGTTACCTTCAATCTATATAATTCTATACAATACTTAGGCAATACCTAAAACGTGTGGGTAATGTATGAAATATTATTTATTTTATTTTTTGCCTGTAGAATGCCGAATACTCGGCCAGAAATATACAAAGTACAGGAATCTGATCAAAAACAATCTATTCAAACTCATTTTCAGCATGTCACATGTATATTATATACAGTCATCAATGATTTTTACTGTACTGTACTTCAATTAATAATGAGAATGACAATATTAATAATAGGAATCATAATTTCAAAAAGAATGTATTTAGGGTTTCGTAGTTCACGTCTAGGAACCCTTATAGTTTCGTCATACCCGTCCGTTCGTTTGGTTGTCATTAATTAACTTTATAAATAGTTAGTCCTAGAAAGATTAAACTTTGTTGCTCCATCGTTTGGTGTATCGTTAGGTAACTATTTAAAAAAATGGAGAAGTTGCGAAGACGACTTTTTTATTTATAAATACGTATGTGAGTTATTCAATTTTATAGCACATTTTATTGTTAAAACTTCCCCACCTCTAAAAGCGGCTGGCTTCAAAAATCTGAAGGAATCCACGATAGTAGTCTATGTGATGAAATTTAATGAAAAAGTGGAATGATATAGATAATTCTGTTAGTTAAGAAGTTATAGAGGCTTAACTTGTAAAATAGGCTTACTTGGAAACCTTAGTACAAAAATAAGAAGTAAAAATGTAAGAACTAACTCATAAATAATATTTCATACATTACCTACCCATTTTAGGTATTGTATATATTGCCTAGGTATAGTACAGAATGCCGGACTATACAGATTGAAGGTAACATAAATATAACTTTTAAAATATATATATACCTACATATATGTATAAATATATAATGCAAAGTAATGAGAATAGGAGTTAATACACGTGAGGTTATTTTTGGGAATGTATTTCAAGACCACTTTCTTGTTTGATGTAATATTAATTTGTTTTATAACATTGATTATTAACAAAATATATTATAGTACAATGTAAATCAAAACCTAGTAAATTTTGTGATCAAACATTGTTAATCATGATGAATCACGTATGGTTTCTGCTGTAAAATTAAATTGATCTTATATATCTATACAGATTAAATTTGAAGTCTCTGTATATAATATCAAATCGTATTTTTTTAATAAATGCATATGAAAGTATATACGTTACTTACACCAAAAAGACTTTTAATTTTTTTTTTCTGTCTATCTGTTCCAGGTAATCTCTGGAAGGGCTGGACCGAATTTGACTGGACTTGGACGGTACACTGGCAGAAAGCTAAAGAGCTAAGAAGTAACTTAAGCTAATTTTGAAGACTAGCCCCCTCCTCAGCGTTACTCGTGATTTACAACAAAAAAAGGCGGGTAGCACGGTGGGACTGAGCTTGTTGTAGCTAATTCTCGTCAGTTAATTACTTTCTAAATATATAATAATTTTCTGGCTTCGAATTCCTTCCATTATTAGTATAAAATAAGCATGTTTAGTTAATTAATTACCGCGGAACTGATGAAAATATTGGTAAGTGACTCTTACAGTTTTTTTTTTTTTTTGTTGAAGGTCTGGCCGGTAGCTGTTGACATAAGTAGTAGTCCAGGTTTCATTTTTTTCAATAGATATAGATAAGTATTTCAGACATCTTACACACATCTAGTCCCCAAACTAAGCAAAGCTTATATTATGAGTTCTAGACAACTAATATAAATACATAAACATGCTTGTTTTTTGTAAATACATACATAATATACATAGGAAAATATTTGCGAAACACACAAAGATTTGGTCCGACCCTCGAATCGAACCCGAGACCTCTTCTTCAGCAGTCGCATACGTTAACCACCAGACCAACAAGGCAATTATTTTTCTACTAGCTTTGGCATGGCGTTATTTAAAATTAACAATAACAACCGCCGACGACATGGAAACTAAATAAGAATTTGCTATATATGTTATGTATATAATGACATTCCCATAAAGCTTGAAAGAAAGAGAAGAAAGATGAAAATCTCAATTCTTTCCCTTTCTAATTTACAGTCTGTGCAGAAGACAAAAAGTTTATGTACAAACCGACTTAGCACTTAAGATTTAAAAGCACTTAGTGAACACATTTAAAGGTACTTTACACAATTGCAACAATTCTGGATTTAGCTTGGCACTGGCAGTAGATTTCCGTGATGTCAAAGTGCTATCTACATTCGTGACTTTGTCTGCGTTTAATGTGAAGTCTACAAAGAGTTAAATGGGCGCTGAAATCCTATTTGTACAGTATAAATCTAATTTTTATTTATTTAAAAACCCTCACAATATTTTAACATTTATTCCTAAAACAATATTGCAAGCTTATTACGACGATATACACGACATCGATTAATATTATCAAAGTAGTACGTAGTATTGTATATATATTTAACCTGAATTGGAGATTTCAGCGATAGTGCAACTTTGCGCTATTTCTGTGAACGGCAAGCTACAATTATAAATATTTTAATAAGCGTCTATCGTACTATAATAATTAATAACAAACATCATTAATATTGTTGCACTAGTAGAATACTATATACTATACTATATATACTAATAGTAAATAAATAATATTTTCTTTGGATATGTAACACACACTGCTATCTAGCTTCTAACTAAGTAGAGTTTTTACTATGAAAGCTCAACACACCACGAGTAATAGAAATCAATCATTTTAACATGAGAATAAAATAAACATACATGCTTCCGCAAAACTATTCCAAACCACGCTTTAATACATATTTATTTGATTTGATGGACTTTTATACATGAATAGGTACGTATTTTAGAGGCATGTTCTATTTATATATAAGAATAACATTTGACTCGGTTCAACGAATTCACGGTACAATGACCTCAAACTTTTCTTACATTTCTTTATATTTTCTGATAAATCAGTTTTTGAGAAGTATAGATATTTTTTCATGAATCGAAAATAGAAATATTATTTCTGTTTTAAGGCGGAACTTATTCGCGATAAAATCATTTTACGGGCTTACGGGTAGATTCTAGTAGGGGTAAAATTAATCGTAACCTTTTAAATAATTTTATCGTGAATGAGTGCCGCTCTATGTACAATAAAAAATATGTGTAAATATCGTGAAAGTCTAAAAATAGATATAGTTATTACAATAATGGTAACTAAAACATTATAAAGCCCATGTCATACAGGCTGTAACTGCGAATACATTGATAAGTTGTTCTATAGCATCAGTTCCGTAGTTTAGGCGCTATGTTGAAAACTATTCTATACTACTTTTATGAACAAGCATTCATAGACATTTAAGTTGATTTGTGTTGTGTACCCTACTAATACTCAAGATTTTCTTTTTATTACGGTTACATCCAAATTTGTCGCCTACCCGCCATCTCGCACAAATCGTTACTACAGTTGGACTGAAGGCGTCCTATACTATGTGTCAAAACCTTTCGATGCATACGCAGGGCATAGACTCCCACTATTCAAGATAAAGTCTGTCTCTGTACATCTACATTAAAAGATTTCTATACCTCTTTAAGGTTAATTAGGACGGAATGCTCTAGGCATTAAGTCCGTCTCTGTACAAATGTGTATAAAGTTTAAATTAATTAAATAAGAACAATATATAGACGGCAAATATTCCGTCACCTCCCTCACTCAGTTAAAAAGCAACGAAATAAGTGCTTAGCAAGGATTTTCTGTGAAACTGTGGTTTCTCCCCAGTCCAGAGCACATGTGACCACTGAAGCATGGCTTTCGAATTTCATTTCATTTTCCTCCCCTAACTATGATTTATTTTTACTTGACTGCCCTGGTGGCGCAGTGGTAGCTTCTGCAACTGCTGTGCTTGAGGTCTCGATTCTCGGGTCGGATCAAATGTTTGTATGATCTGTAAATATTTTATTCGGAGTCTGGGTATTTTCGATGCATAACATGTACGAGTTTGTATTGAAAAAAATATATTAAAAGAATGTTTATGTACTTTGATTGCAGTCCATGGGGAGGAAAATTCCTGCGGCACGGTAGACCGACGATTTGAGGAAGGTGGTTGGCGGCGGATGGATGCGTATTGCCCAGGACCGGGATGGTTGGCGTTCCTTGGGGAGACCTTCATCCAGCAGAGGACAGCGATAGGTTGACACAATATATATATATATATATAAATATATATATTATGTACTTATATCAGTTGTCTAGTACCCAGAATACAAGCTCTAATTAGTTTGGGGCTAGATGGCGTTGTGTGCAAGATGCCCGAAATACTTATTTAGTTCTTTATCTTGAAAACGGTGGCTTAATGTGGCTAAATCATTATTTGGTTACTAAAAGGATACTTCAAGAAATGATAAACTTTGATGAATAGAATCCATATTTCAGAATTTTAATTCAATATTATAATTTACAGATACATGTTTTTGCTTCTAGAACTATCAACGGAATCATATATTTCACTACACAATTTTCTAATTTAAAATACATATCGTTCTTAAAAAATAATTCAAACTTTATAAAAACCTGCCAGTAACCTAATACAAAAAGGTTACTTATCTGAGATTAATAATCAACACACCCCCTTAATCTCAGATAAGTACCGAAAAGCATTTCACACATTCTTACACATTCTTACTTCCACAACCACAAACACTTATATCCTGACAACAACAATTTAGAAATTATAACAACAAACTCCTACAACAGTAGCTCCAATCACCACTTCAACAACTCAAACACCAACAACTCCAACAAAACTACAACACCAACTCCAACAAAACTACAACACCAACTCCAACAAAACTACAACACCAACTCCAACAAAACTACAACACCAACTCCAACAAAACTACAACACCAACTCCAACAAAACTACAACACCAACTCCAACAAAACTACAACACCAACTCCAACAAAACTACAACACCAACTCCAACAAAACTACAACTCCAACAAAACTACAACACCAACTCCAACAAAACTACAACACCAACTCCAACAAAACTACAACACCAACTCCAACAAAACTACAACACCAACTCCAACAAAACTACAACACCAACTCCAACAAAACTACAACACCAACTCCAACAAAACTACAACACCAACTCCAACAAAACTACAACACCAACTCCAACAAAACTACAACACCAACTCCAACAAAACTACAACACCAACTCCAATAACTCCAACAATAACTCCAATAACTCCAACAATAACTCCAATAACTCCAACAATAACTCCAATAACTCCAACAATAACTCCAATAACTCCAACAATAACTCCAATAACTCCAACAATAACTCCAATAACTCCAACAATAACTCCAATAACTCCTACAACAATAACTCCAATAACTCCTACAACAATAACTCCAATAACTCCTACAACAATAACTCCAATAACTCCTACAACAATAACTCCAATAACTCCTACAACAATAACTCCAATAACTCCTACAACAATAACTCCAATAACTCCTACAACAATAACTCCAATAACTCCTACAACAATAACTCCAATAACTCCTACAACAATAACTCCAATAACTCCTACAACAATAACTCCAATAACTCCTACGACAATAACTCCAATAACTCCTACGACAATAACTCCAATAACTCCTACGACAATAACTCCAATAACTCCTACGACAATAACTCCAATAACTCCTACGACAATAACTCCAATAACTCCTACGACAATAACTCCAATAACTCCACTAAACAGCTCCACTAAACAGCTCCACTAAACAGCTCCACTAAACAGCTCCACTAAACAGCTCCACTAAACAGCTCCACTAAACAGCTCCACTAAACAGCTCCACTAAACAGCTCCACTAAACAGCTCCACTAAACAGCTCCACTAAACAGCTCCACTAAACAGCTCCACTAAACAGCTCCACTAAACAGCTCCAACAACAGCTTCACTAAACAGCTCCACTAAACAGCTCCACTAAACAGCTCCACTAAACAGCTCCACTAAACAGCTCCACTAAACAGCTCCACTAAACAGCTCCACTAAACAGCTCCACTAAACAGCTCCACTAAACAGCTCCACTAAACAGCTCCACTAAACAGGTCCACTAAACAGCTCCACTAAACAGCTCCACTAAACAGCTCCACTAAACAGGTCCACTAAACAGCTCCACTAAACAGCTCCACTAAACAGCTCCACTAAACAGCTCCACTAAACAGCTCCACTAAACAGCTCCACTAAACAGCTCCACTGCGCGACTCTTATTATCTCACACCCCCTTAAACTAGCATACTTACACAAATATTTCGAATTCAAATACCTAAAAAAGACCTAATAACATACATATATATATTATGACGAGAGAATAACACCAAACGCTTTAAAAAACCTAGTCACTAGCTTAATCTTCATCATGACCTTCAACAACATCACAGTCTACATCTCATCTTCATCTTTATCTCCATCGTGACCTCCAACAACATCCATCTACATCTCATCTTCTTTATCTACTCCACCATTACCTTCGTGACATCCATCATCACCACTTCTACAACTTCATGATCACCTCCATCATGATCATTAAAAACATCAGCTTTACCAAAGCATCAACAAACTCCGTCTCCTCCTCATTTATCTCATGAGCTTCACCAAAAACAACAACCTCCGTCTCCTTCTCTTTGCTTATCAGCTTCACGAAGAACATCAACCTCCGTCTCCTCCTCTTGGTCTCATTTTTCAATTGTTTTTATTTTTTAAAATAATTCGTCCTTTCTTTTCTATATCTTCAATAAAAATTCTCATTACTCACATTAGTGTCTTCACTTTGTTCATTTTTCAATTTCGTAATTTCATTTTACAATTTTCTTCCGGGGGCTTTTCACTTTTCTACATCCTTAATAAAAATTCTCTTTCCTGGTATCGTGCTGATATCTTGCTGGGCCCATAACCTCTTGAAAACGGTGGCTTAATGTGGCTAAATCATTATTTGGTTACTAAAAGGATACTTCAAGAAATGATAGACTTTGATGAATAGAATCCATATTTCAGAATTTTAATTCAATATTATAATTTACAGATACATGTTTTTGCTTCTAGAACTATCAACGGAATCATATATTTCACTACACAATTTTCTAATTTAAAATACATATCGTTCTTAAAAAATAATTCAAACTTTATAAAAACCTGCCAGTAACCTAATACAAAAAGGTTACTTATCTGAGATTAATAATCAACACTTTATTTATTATTTAGACTGTATACATTATTTCATCTTACTTTAAGTAAATTTAGCTACCTATATGTATGTTGATAATTCAATCAACCAATCAATAATCTATAATGTCCTATTTCTGGGCTGGGGTCTCCTCTCAAGAGGTAAAATGGTATAGATACATATATGGATTTTCAAGTGATAAAAAATTGTCCTCGTCAGTGACTTAATTTTTCGGGCTGCAGCAAAAATCATCTCTCTGGTCATCTTCAGAACCGTAGCATAGGCTGAGCTGTGACCTATTAGTGTTGCAACCAGATTCTGATCTTACTTCTTTACATTATTTGATTTGTTTTATTGTTTATTTTCTCTTTAATCTTTATTTTATGTGACAAATAAATATATTTTCTTTCCTTCTTTATTATGATTTCTTTAATAAATGTACAGAGTACAAATATTTTAAATGGTAACCCTCAATCCACGTAATACGTTTTCCAACTGTGTTTTCCAAGTGCGCCATATCATTTCTAGGATGTGTCCCTTACAGACTATGAATATAAATGAGATTAAAAAAGTTTTTATGTGAACATAATATACCATAAAAGTTATTACATCACAAGGTTTTAAGTGCTGTACACTTTTTGTACAGAGCGAGGGTTCGTTAATGTACACATACGCTTTTATAAATAATTCGTAATTGGATTTGATAATTTTTTATATATTTGAGTAATAGTTGTGTGATTAATTTCTTCATTTATTTCAGGTAAGGCGGTATTACTTTGGATTTTGTTAATATAATCCCTCCCAAAAGTCCACTACTGTAGGAGTGATTCACTAAATTGTATCACAATTATAATCTGCCGACCTGCTTTCACGAGATTTAAGGTATTTTATTTTTCTCAAATCTTGACAAACTAGACTATGAGAGTTACACTGCAAACAACCGACTGCACGGTTGGCCTAGTGGCTTAAGTGGTCGCCACGCCGCTTTCTACTGTTGTGGGTTCAAATCTCACATGGAACAATACTTTGTATGATTTACAAATTATATTCTGAGTCTGGGTATTCTTTGTGTCCTATTCATGTATGTTTGTTATGTCTCCCGCGATACAAAAATTATATTCTTAAAGCGGGAGTTGCATAAAAATAGTTTTTTTTTACAGATTTACATGCTCACTGTACATATAATTTCAAAAATAACCCAGTCTGTGTGTCTACTACTCTTTCACGACATTCTCGCGCCGATTAGCATATATACAACATTCCAACATCAACTGTCGGGCAGTGGCCCACCAGGCATGATCACCTCGCCTGGTCGGAGGATCCTCCCTTTGAGAGGAACACAACACCCGTTCCTCCACACTAGTATGATAAATAAAAGTAAAGTACCCGTCTGCTTTTAACCATCCTACAAATAAATAAATGAGAGTTTGTAATTTAATATATTCATAATAAGCACCTTTTGTATTAAGTAGTCTAGACAACAATCGTCGCTCCACTGGTTTGAAGTATAACCTGGGGAGGTCACATTTGTAAATGTAGAGAAATGAAGAATAAAACAGAACAGTGTCATAATATTACCTTTGTGTTCTTTATTTATCTTTTCATTAATGTAAAGAATATTTATTGTAAAAGATACTTTGTAAAATCGTAAATTATAACTATAATACGTAGTTATATATAAAGCTCCAAATGTGAAGATAATACAAATAAAAACGGGATGTACCTGTGACGACTTCGATCCGAATACCTCATATATAAATCTTTAATTAGTTTTAGAGAAATTGTATTAATGAAGCAACCCAATACTCGAGAGAGGGGATGGAGATGAAAGTAGGTTTTTTAAGATAAGCAATTTTGTACAGATAGAACTACTGCAAAGTATGTGCACAGTATGATCAAATTGTCAGTAGCTCTCGTACTGTAACTCAATATGACTTCTTAGTCACATTAAGTTACAATTATTGTCACTTAATATAACGACTTCATTTAAATAATTTGACGCATTACGAGAGGTTCAAATAATCCTACTAATATTAATAATACAAAAGAAAATCTGTCTTTCTGCCCGTTGCCCCTTCACTGCTAAACTGTTTAAAATATTACTTACGTGAAAACGGTAGCATGAAACGCTTTCGCTTTCATTTTCACGTTGTTAATAAATTTGAAACAGAGTCATGGACCTATTACCGTCATCTGCCGAAAGAAATTTTTCTCAAGCGAAGCTAAGGTACATTTGTAGTACATACATTTGTCTGGAAATCGTAGTGCGGGATGCCCTCTTCCCAGATGGTCTAACGACTTGCGTAAGAGGCTTGGCAGCGACTTGATGCAATAAGCAGCAGCTCTGTGGTGTTGGGAGAAACCTATGTCCAGCGGTGGACTACAACGGGCTGATAGTGGTGATGACATTTGCTTAATTTTTTTTTCTCCTACATAAAAAACCTTTTTTGCATAAATTGATTAAGCAATGCAATTTCACACTTCAGTGTCTTCCTTATTTTTTAATAAATGTATACAAAGTATTCTCTTTACGTATTAGTGTTTAGTGAACTAGTTGAATTTACAAAAAAACATTCATTTTCGTTTCATTAAAATAGTTGAACTAATTGTTGGTGTGTTAAGTTTCTAAATAAATTGTGAGGCCAGTAAATTGGAGAGACAATCCATACTATAATATTATAAATACGAAAGTAACTCTGTCTGTCTGTCTGTTACGCTTTCACGCCTAAACCACGGAACTGGTTGTGATGAAATTTGGTATGAAGATAGAACTGAACTTGGGAAAGGACATAGGCTACTTTTTACTGCAATAATCGAGATACAAAGGTTTTTAAATTTTTACCTAGGTGATTTTAAAAATACATAAATCGTAGATGTCAAAATGTATCACTGTTTATCTTCTTCAAAACTTAACAGGTTGCTAGGCATAACACACTTGCATGGCAACCATAATGATAGTTTGTAAATGACATAAAGACCAGTAGAGCAGGGTAGATAATTTTTGAAAACAAAATTATAGTACGATGAAACCCATTGAAAAAGGAGGAGAATATTATAAAAATGAAAGTAAACATAATTTACGGGCGATCTGCGTTCTGAGGGGGGTCGGGTAGGGGGGGGAGGTTTTCGGGTCCTCCTCGGACGGGGCGTGAAAAAGCATCTCACTAAGCCGCCATAGTGTGGACCGCCATACATTATTGTCTGCATTCGCAGCAAGTGTGGCAGCCCCGACTCTTGGATTCTGCTCATGCTTTCCATCAGACAGGGTAGAGTCACTTTGAATGGCTAAAAATATTAAACAAAGGGTAAATTGGGAATAAGGCTAGGAAGATGAAAGGGTAAAAAACGGTTTATCTCAATTTCCGGCAAAACTACAAGTCCTATGGAAAAAAGTTAAACGGCAAAGTTTGTAACATCTTTTTTTTTTTAACCTTAATGCTACGAGTGGATAACCAAGTATTCAGAACAGATTCTATGTACCTATAGCGCCACCTTTGGCAAACCGTGACTTTTTCTCCTCTGTCTCCCAACTGCATGTTAGATTTTGTTTTCACTAACGAAGCGAGAGGTGGCGTTCATGTCATTCGTTAAACAAGTTTTGACCAAAAAGATTTTTAGGTCTATGGTGCGTATTTAATCTGTGGTCTGGTTTGTCTTTGGAAATCGTATGAGGTTATTTTATTTTGTAAGAGGGTTGGATTTTTATTCTAGAAAAGTCCTTGAAATAGAATATAAAAGCCAGTATTGGTTCCTCAAAGGACTATTCTATGTCTCGCTGTGAACATATTGTGATCCTGCCCGTCGTAATTAAAAGTTGTGAAGAAATCTCTGCTGATCTGCCCCGCTGTTGAAGTGGTGAGAATTTGAATTCTTTTTACTGTATTTCTTCAGTGTATTTGTTTGCGAGATTATTTGCTTAGGATGATTAACTTCTTTTCTAGGGTCCAAGGTTTTGACCAAGATTTTGTCAAAGGATTTGTTCAAATATCCTTCTAAGGATCTGTACTTCAGTTTCCTTGCCGGGCCTACAGTGTGACAAGCCTCGAGAGCCGCCAGTTACGCGGTAGCATATCACCTGCCAAAGAGGACTTCTTGGACTCTGTGTGGGTGAACTAGCTCGCAGAGGCCTACGGCCTGTGGGAAGACCATCCGCACGTACCACGCTCATCCTTGACTTGCCACGGGATCACGTATGGTTTTTTTTTACAAATTAATTGACATACCTCCGGTTAATAACTTATTCTTTTTGTTCATCGGTTCTTCCGAGATCGGGCTGACGAACCTTTGCATCCGGCCTACTGGGTGTGAAGTTCTATTCTCACTACCACCTACGGAAGGGGCCAGCTTAAAAAACCTGGATCAAAAAGATCATCTTTTGTTGAGCAACCCACCTACATAACTTTGTATACTTACTAAATTTTTAGATGTATTACTAATTGTATTTTGCATCTCATATGTAAATATATTTGTGTGAAACTGGAGAGTGGTTTTTCTTTGGATTCCCTGAATCACTGCAAGGCACACCAGGTCAATCTTCTGTGAGATCAAGGCGCCCATCTAATTCATGCTCTCTGACATTAGCTACCCGGGGAGTAACCTTTCTTAAGAGAAAGTGTTACAAAGTGGCGCACCAACGTTTGGCGACCTACCCGGACTTTAGTGTGTGCTTTGCTGGTGTTCAAGTGGGTTTTCAAAGAGACCATTCCGTCCGATACGTCCCAGGACGCTAATTGGTTTTGCGAGTGCAGCGCATATAATTTAATTTGTTTGCATTTTTCAGCGCATCATACCACCTTTTTATGCAGCGTGCAAACCTAAATTCTAAATTTTAATGGAAATTTTATTCTGCACAAACATTTGGTAAGTCTGGCTTTTATTTGGAATTCTGTGTTTTATGTTTCTATGTTTTGTCTGTTTTGTCTTATTCAGTTTCACACAATTATATATTTTTAGTGTCCCATCTAGTGTGTTGAGGAAAAGTCACATAAGTGAGGGTAATTTTTTTTCACCACATTCTAGGTGTACCTACTTGTAGAAATAAGTTGTGCTAGCAGTGCACACCAAGTTATCACTTGGGTTATTATTTTAAAACTTAATTAGAACAAGGACATAGTTTCCTTATATCTAGACTTATACCTTTTCTATGAATATTGTTAATATCTGATGAAAACTTTTTTCATCACTTTTTTAGAGTACCTACTTACAAAATAAATGAGTGTCCTGTGAGCTTGTTATCTATATAGCAAGCACTCAATTCAAATACAATATTACCTAGTTTTAATAAGGATATTGTATTCCTTATATTGTGTTGAACAATTTAAATTCTTAATATATTGAAATTTTAACTATAAAACTTTGTAGCAATCAGTGAAACCTTTTATTACGATAGTACTTGATTATATTGGGTGTATTGTGTGCCTAATATCTTAAATTTATTTCAGAACTTAAATTCGAATAAAACTTACCCTTCTTTTGTTTATAAATAAGAATTTTCTAGAAAACTAAGAAACTTTGTTGTTAACTGCATAAAGAAGCAGGAATAAGTACCTACAATTAATTTTAAAACTTTAACATTAGCATTTAGAATCTCTTTGTGGAATTTAGAAACTTTATTGTAATCTGCATTATATAGCAGGAATAAATACCTGCAACTATTTTTTATTTTTGAGAATTAGCATTTTGAATCTTCTTTGAAGAACTTTAAACCAACTAATATAAATTAGTTTTATAGAATTGTTTTTGTAGAACATAGACTTGTGAATTACATTTAAACTCATTTACCAATATAAACACTTCCAACATATTGGTTACTTGTTTGTTTGAACTGTAATATCTGCACATAAATTAATATATACATTGTTGTAATCAACCTAGATTTTCTTTTGCAGGCTTAGGTTGTGTTCTTGACACTAAATAACCTTAGACTTTGAATTATAATTGTGAATCTTAACTTAGTATCTCAGCTTAGTATATCAACTTGGTATTTTAACTTTGTACCTTATCTTTGAAACAATATTATAATCTTATTAATTTGGAACGTTAACTTAGAACTTCAAATTTTTTTTTTCTCTTCATCATGGCCCAGTTGAGTGGGTGTATTAATTACCTGAAGAGGGATGAACTCATTAATGAATTGTCTGCCATGGGGATTTCAGTTGGCGCGGATGACACTGTGGCAAGTCTAAGGAGTGAGTTGCGAACTGCTTTGCGGCTCAGCCGACGGGGCAGTCTAAAGCCCAGTATCGCCTCTTCTGCCTCTGCTGCTTCGGAACTGCCTCTATGCGAGCCTAAGGTCCAAGAACTGGAGGGTGTTCTTTCCTCAGGTGACTTTGTTTCCAATAAATCTATTCGCCGTAAAGTGACTCTCAGAGCTAATTATATACTAGCCAGGCTGGCGAGGTGTGGTCTTGACTGCCCTGAACTGGTTGGTATCCGGGATCGGTTAGTTAAGGTGCTGTCCGTGTCTGAAGCGGAAACTGACTCTGACTCGGATGGTTTGGAGGAGGAAGCAGCTCCAGCTAAAGTAGCTAATGAACAGCTCACCTCTCCAGAGAGGGTAGGAGACCGTTCGATGCAGCCCAAAGTAGCTGCTGACGACTCAGCCCCAACCTTACTGATCAAGGATAGACCCATCAACTTAAATTCTTTCAACTTAAAATTTGATGGCTCTTCTTGTGTGAGGGTTTTTATTGAGAGACTAGAGGAGCTTAGATGCGCTCGTGAGGTCACTAAGGAGAAAATCCTAATTGCATTCTCTGACCTGTTGGAGGGTCCAGCTCTGTCTTGGTTTCGTACCAACAAGGAGGATTTCACCTCTTATGAGTGCATGTTGGAGGAGTTGAGGGAGAACTTCGATCTCCCCGACTACGACTATCGTCTCCAAAAGGAAATCAGACAGCGTACGCAGGCCCGATCCGAAACGTTGGGAAACTACATCTCCACGATGCAGGCCATGTTTGCCAGACTCTCGTGCAGGATGCCTAGCGAGGAGCAGCTGGACATTCTGATGCACAACATCCGACCTGAGTATATGAAGGAATTAGCTCTGCATGACGTAAGGTCCATATTAGATCTAAAGCGATTAGGAAGGCGTCTTGAACTTGCTCGTACTAGGGCAGAGGCATTTGACGAACCGGCTCTGGACAAAATGAAAATCACCTCTGACTTACATCCGACTAAGAATAAATCCTCTCATAAATCTTTTCGACAGGTGTCTGCGGTTTCCGGTCCCTCCACCTCAAGCGAACCCAAGTGCTTTCGCTGCGGAGATTGCAGCCATCTTGCTGCACGCTGCACGCAGTCGAGAGAGGTGGTGTGCTTCCGATGTGGTCGAAAGGGTGTCAGAATCCCGGATTGTCCCCGATGTAACGTCTCGCCAAAAAACGAGTAAGTCAGGGCCTTGCAAGGAGCCTACCAGTCGGTCTGTCCGTTCCTTCTCTGTTTGGTAATTACTCTGGTAAGGTCCTGTTTAATAAACGGGATAATGATATTAGACCGTATTTAGTGGTAAAGGTCCTGAACTTAAACGTTCTGGGCTTACTAGATTCAGGTGCGGCCTGCTCTGTGTTAGGCAAGGGTTCGCACCGCATCTTTTTGGAACTAGGGTTTGAGCTAGAAGGCATCAGCCCCACCTTTAGTTTATCTACAGCAGACGGCTCTAGTCTGTCGTGTATGGGTTGTATCTCACTTCCTGTTGAATATAATTCTGTTGTCAGAGTTATTAAATTCTATGTTGTCCCAGACATTACTACCGCCATGATATTTGGCGTTGACTTCTGGCATCAGTTTCATTTGGGAAACAGATTGACCACTCGGGATGTCAATCTATCCCACTTTAGTGATTGTAATCCTGTGGAATCACTGGCGCTTAACCATGGTCTGGAGGATTACGACAACTTGTCGGCTGATCAAAAGCGGATTATAAACAACATTATTGACAAATTCGAAACGATCAATACTGATAAAGTAGGTCTAGGCCGTACATCTCTTGTGCACCATGTTATTGATACGGGTGACAGCAAACCAATCAAGCAACGGTACTATCCGCTCTCTCCCTGTAAACAGAAAGCCCTGGAAGAAGAACTGGACCGGATGTTGGAGATGGGAGTAGTATCCCCGTCTCAGTCTGCGTGGAACTCGCCAGTGGTGATGGTGGAGAAAGCGAATGGTGACCTAAGACTCTGTCTTGATTCTAGGAAGCTGAATTCCGTGTCGAAAAGTGATGCATATCCCTTACCCTATATAAATCAAATCCTAGACCATCTCAATAATGCCAAATATCTATCATCTATAGATCTAAGTGCTGCCTATTGGCAGATCCCTTTTGACTCACCACAATCTGCTGAGAAGACTGCTTTTACTGTCCCTAGACGGGGTTTGTTTCAGTTCAATGTTATGTGTTTCGGGCTCGTCGGAGCTTCTGCTTCAATGCAGCGCCTCATGGACCGTCTATTTGGCCCAGAGTTTGACAACAGAGTCTTCGCCTTTCAAGACGACATCATCGTTGTGTCCAACACCTTTGAGGAGCATGTGGATCTCCTACATAGAGTCCATCAGCGCCTCGGAGAGGCCGGCCTCACGATCAACATGAAAAAATCCCGTTTCTGCCGAAGCGAATTAAAATACCTCGGGTACTTTGTTGATAGACACGGCCTTCGGACTGACCCGGGTAAAGTTGATGTTATTCTCAACTATCCCACTCCTTCCAATCCTAAGGAGGTGAAGCGTTTCCTGGGCATGGCTGGGTGGTACCGACGTTTCATCAACAACTTCTCTAAGATTAGCAGACCTTTATGCAAATTAACTTCTAAAAATGTTTCTTTCATGTGGACACCCGAAGCGGAAGAGTCTTTCAACCTCTTGAAGTCCGCTTTGGTCTCTGCTCCTATTTTGAAAATGCCTAATTATTCTTTACCGTTCAGGATTCTTAGTGACGCATCCTCCTACTCGGTGGCGGCGGTCCTCACACAGACACATGAGGGTGTCGAACACCCGGTCGCGTATTGCAGTCGTTCTCTTAACAAGAGCGAGGTCAACTACAGCACCACTGAACGTGAGCTGCTAGCTGTGATCTTTGCATTAGAACAGTTCAGACAATACGTGGAAGGTCAGAAATGCACCGTAGTCACGGACCACGCTTCATTATTGTGGTTTCACAAGTTAAAGAATCCGACTGGTCGTCTCGCCCGCTGGAGCATGAGGTTGAGTCAGTTTGACTTCGACATAGAGCATAGGAAGGGCAAGGATCATGTTGTTCCCGATGCTCTGTCTCGAATACAGATTGGTGCATTGCATACCAGTGACACCAAAGACTCTTGGTATCTCCATACTTTTAACAGTGTGTTAAAAAACCCACGAAAATTACCGAACTTCGACATTCGTAATGGTGCACTATATAGGTTGTCAAGAAATAAATTTTCCTTGACATCTGATTTCAGTTGGAAACTAGTGGTACCTCAAGAGGATAGAGCATCCCTGCTCACCAAGTACCATGACCATGTCATGAGTGCCCATGGAGGCGTTTGGAAGACCCACAAACGACTGGCTCTCAACTATTACTGGCCTAAGATGTATCAAAGCGTCAAGGAATACGTGGGCAAGTGTGAAATTTGTAAGCAGTATAAACCTGTGAACACTGCCCGTCCTGGTCTCATGGGAAATCCAAAACGGGTGTCGAAACCTTTCGAAGCCATCTCTTGTGACCTTTTGGGCCCATTCCCTACCTCTAGCAAGGGAAATATACATTTAATCGTGGTCTCAGACTACTTCAGTAAATATGTCATGTTGTATCCTATACGGACTGCTACAGGCATAGCTGTTGCGAGATTCATCGAGAAGAATGTCTTCCTAGTACATGGTGTCTGCAAAACAATCTATATGGACAATGGCCCTCAGTTTGTGAGCAAACCATTCAAGGACCTCTTAGTGAAATATAGTGTGCCCAACGTCTACTATAATCCAAGGTATCATGCGCAGACTAACCAGGCAGAGAGGGCCATACGCAACGTAGTTCAAGGGATCTCCTGCTATGTGAAGTCTCATCACAGGAAATGGGACGAAAACCTTGCTGAACTGCAGTGTGCCTTAAATACTGCAGTAAGCGAGGCAACTCGCTTCACTCCCTATTTTCTTGTTCATGGCAGGGAATTCATAGGAGACGGTATCCTCTACAGACAGGACGAGATTTCCGCTCATCCCAACTGTATTTCCGTCGATACTCCTGAGCCTTTCGGAGAGAGGTTGCAGGAAATACATCGTATTTACGCCCAAGTGCGCAAACACTTGGATGTGGCTCACAGGCGAAATGAAAAATACTATAACCTCAGAAAAAGACATATAGATTTGAAGGTTGGACAATTGGTCTACAAGAGAACGCACTACTTATCTAACAAGGATAAAAACTTCACAGCCAAGTTAGCCCCGAAATTTATGAAATGCGTAGTAACGGCGAAACGTTCGCCTTTAGTCTACGAATTGTCTGATCTGGATGGTAGGAGTCTAGGTGCCTACCATATCAAGGATATTCTGAAGTACAGTGGGGAGGAGCCACTCTCTGTTCCTGATCCACCTTGTATTGCTTCTGTACTTGTGTCTCCTGCGTCACTATGAGGCTCGCTGCTTCACAAGGTGCGCTTTTTCTTCACAGCTCACGCCTCTCTTCGGTTTGTCCTCCGTATAGTAAGGCGTGCAGTAACCTGAGTTTCTTCGGGTATTGAAATGGAATCTCTGTCTTATTGGGTGTTACTAGCTTAGCCATACTGTTTTGTAACTTTTTGGTTTTTTTTTTTTTTTTTGTTCTTTTATTGCATAGGCAATCTTTTAATTTCCTTCGCACCCTGCTCAGGAAATTTCACGGGGGAGGGGGTACTGTAACATCTTTTTTTTTTTAACCTTAATGCTACGAGTGGATAACCAAGTATTCAGAACAGATTCTATGTACCTATAGCGCCACCTTTGGCAAACCGTGACTTTTTCTCCTCTGTCTCCCAACTGCATGTTAGATTTTGTTTTCACTAACGAAGCGAGAGGTGGCGTTCATGTCATTCGTTAAACAAGTTTTGACCAAAAAGATTTTTAGGTCTATGGTGCGTATTTAATCTGTGGTCTGGTTTGTCTTTGGAAATCGTATGAGGTTATTTTATTTTGTAAGAGGGTTGGATTTTTATTCTAGAAAAGTCCTTGAAATAGAATATAAAAGCCAGTATTGGTTCCTCAAAGGACTATTCTATGTCTCGCTGTGAACATATTGTGATCCTGCCCGTCGTAATTAAAAGTTGTGAAGAAATCTCTGCTGATCTGCCCCGCTGTTGAAGTGGTGAGAATTTGAATTCTTTTTACTGTATTTCTTCAGTGTATTTGTTTGCGAGATTATTTGCTTAGGATGATTAACTTCTTTTCTAGGGTCCAAGGTTTTGACCAAGATTTTGTCAAAGGATTTGTTCAAATATCCTTCTAAGGATCTGTACTTCAGTTTCCTTGCCGGGCCTACAGTGTGACAAGCCTCGAGAGCCGCCAGTTACGCGGTAGCATATCACCTGCCAAAGAGGACTTCTTGGACTCTGTGTGGGTGAACTAGCTCGCAGAGGCCTACGGCCTGTGGGAAGACCATCCGCACGTACCACGCTCATCCTTGACTTGCCACGGGATCACGTATGGTTTTTTTTTACAAATTAATTGACATACCTCCGGTTAATAACTTATTCTTTTTGTTCATCGGTTCTTCCGAGATCGGGCTGACGAACCTTTGCATCCGGCCTACTGGGTGTGAAGTTCTATTCTCACTACCACCTACGGAAGGGGCCAGCTTAAAAAACCTGGATCAAAAAGATCATCTTTTGTTGAGCAACCCACCTACATAACTTTGTATACTTACTAAATTTTTAGATGTATTACTAATTGTATTTTGCATCTCATATGTAAATATATTTGTGTGAAACTGGAGAGTGGTTTTTCTTTGGATTCCCTGAATCACTGCAAGGCACACCAGGTCAATCTTCTGTGAGATCAAGGCGCCCATCTAATTCATGCTCTCTGACATTAGCTACCCGGGGAGTAACCTTTCTTAAGAGAAAGTGTTACAAGTTGTAGGTAATTAAAAGATCTACAACTTTTTAGGGTTCCGAAGTTTATGATTTCGAACCCTTATAGATTTGTCATGTCCGTCTGTCCGTCCGTCAGTCCGTCCTCGACTTACCATCCAAACAGTAAGTGCTAGAAAGATGCAACTTTGCATGAATATGTATTGTAATTACGTCGATAAAGTGCTACATTAAAATTATGAAAAATATTTTTATTAAGGGTAACCCGACACGTAAAATGTGGATGTTTTTTTTTCTCGCGGCTACCCCATCATGTGGGCTATCGTTATATAGGTCTTTTAAAAACATTAAAGGATTGTTAAGACGATTTTTTGATTTAGAAATCCGTTTGCGAGAAATTTCACTTTAAAGGCCACTTTTTTGTAAAACCGGGCATCCTACCCCTCTAAAAGCTAAACGGCCGGCTCAAAAAATCTGGAAAAATTCGTGATAGTGGTCCATGTAATGAACTTTAAATGAAAACTATAACGAATTAGATGACTTTGTTAGTTCAGGAGTAACAGAGGCTTAACTTCTACAATGTGCTTACTTGGAAAAGGTGCTACAAAATTAACGCATTAATACGTAAACATAACAATAATAATTATCCATTGGATACAATTTCTAATCCACGTACCATTATGGGTGACTGAGGAACCCTTTCCTGTGCGTGGCCTGACACGCACTTGGCCGATTTTTTATTTACACTTTTTTTTTACTTTACCTCAAATTATAAGTGAAAAATTAAAAAAAGTTTTTGGTTTTCTATTTTTATCTTTTACAAATAAAATAATTTTTAAACGAAGTTTAGTGAAAACTTACCTTTTTATGTCCCGAATACACTGTAATTTTTTTGATTTGAAATATTTAATTTTTTCACCCTATTTCGACTGTTTTCAAAAAATTGGGGTGTTTTCTGTTTGATGAAATCTCTACTTTCCGATGGTGTAATCCCTACTAATATTATAAATGCGAAAGTAACTCTGTCTGTCTGTCTGTCTGTTACGCTTTCACCTAAACCACTGAACCGTTTTTGATGTAATTTGGTATGAAGATAGAACTGAACTTGGGAAAGGACATAGGATACTTTTTATCGCGAAAATAAAGGTAGAAGGGTTTGAAATAGGGGACGAAAATTTGTATCGAAGTTCCTTATTATCAAACATAAAATCATGTAAGACGAATTCCACGCGGGCGAAGCCGCGGGTGGAAAGCTAGTACGTAATGAATTAAAAATTGTGATCAAAATATGCTTTTTTGGATTCCGTACCCAAAGGGTAAAATGGGACTCTAAAGATGCGCGTCCAGTGGCTCGCGCCGGACGCACCGCACGCACGGCACACAAGGGACTTTATATTGCTTTGTATGATTTCACATATTGCTGCGTCCACTATCCGCGCCGCCCGCACCGAACACCATCATTTCTGAGCAAGGCAAATCCATTCAATCCGTTGCGTGCCGTGTGTGCGGTGCGTCCGGCGAGGGCCAATGGACGCGCACCTTTATGCTAAGACTCCGCTGTCTGTCTGTCACCACACTGTAGCTCATGAACCGTGATAGTTAGAAAGTTTTTCACAGGTGATGTATCTGTTGACGCTACTACTATTTTAGTATTCATTGTGACAATGAATACTAAAATAACAAAATAAGTAGGCAAATATTGATAGCGACAATAAGTAGAATCTTCAAATGTATAGATAATGTTACGGAATCCTTCACACGATTCCGACTAGACAGATTTTTTTGTAAATTACTCCTCCTGTATGCCGATTAGAAAATTGACCAAAAAATTATATACCTAATCAAAATAGACAGGAAAATCATTTTCGAAGATTTTAGATTCTTAGAAATATAGAGGAACTTGAATCGTGTCCTACATTTGTTAAGTAAAAATAGATTGTCCGAGTGGTGTTAGATTAAGAACACGGAGTATTAACACCCTTGTTTTTTGCGTTCAATGAATTAGTAAGCAATTAATAAGCAATGTTAAAGCTTTAGGTGGCGGCCTTATTGCTTAGAGTAATTACTGCAATGTAACCTTCATATGAATCTTAATCAAAACAACATGAAATTCGATTAAAATAATTTCACAAAGAAACAGTTGGAATACACAGAAAAAAAAACAATAAATATAAAACAGATATAGGTAATCAAGATAAAAAAAAAACATGTTCAAAAGTATTCTAGCCCATATTCCTAGGTCATAAAATATGTATGATGCCAATGAACTTATATCTATGTACGAGTTTCTGTTATCTTTTATGGATATCCTGTAGTCGAATGTACACGTGTAAAGAAACTTAGATAGAATATCAAAGTAAGCTACATTTGTGGTAAATCCTTATTTAGGCAAAACTCGTTAGAAGACTATTAGATTCATGTATATTAATAAACAACATTATGTCGAAGTTATTAGCTGCGAGATAAACAATGGAAATAAAATTATTGGTCACTAAAAGTCAGAAGAGTCCAAGAATTAGGTTAAAAGTTTTACAGATAGTAAGTAGTTTAGATAAGAGTCGGAACAAAATGACGGGTTAGTGAAATTATTAAAATGACGTGACAAGATTGGATTCTACTTCAGTTTTAAATATTTTGAGAGAAAAAGAATAGGTAATAGTAGTATACATAGATGGTATAGTGTATTGCAGTACATTTGTGTGTATTTATTGCCCCGTTCTGAGTCAAAGGTACAGGGGAAAACACTGTCTGTACACATCGCAGTAACATTTTGTAAATGTCATTTTGCACTGTGTGATTTGTAAGTATTTAAGTGTAGAATGTAAATAGTTTCAACGTTGTGTGAACCTCAATTCATTATGAAATTATTTTCTGAATGTTTGGGAATTTTAATATATTATTTTTTTCAATGACTTGTTCTAATGGTCTCCTGGGCTATAGAACGTCAAACATCAACGATATGGATTATATTGAGGTTTGAACAAGCCCACATCACACAGAACTGTATTTGTATCATAACACATTTGAACTTCAAAGGTCAGGTTATTGAATTTTCTGGAAGCGTGTAGCGAAAACTTAGAGAGCAATGACACATAAATCTTTCGGGATAAAATAAGGATATATTTTGTATTTCATTAGGAGTCGGGTCTTGTTTAATAATGATTTATAAGTTCCCAGGAGTCAAATTGGCATAGCGTTTTCTTTCATTTCTTGTTTGGTTTTGACTCTGACAGCATTCCCAGTTTGACTCGGTACAACATAGTAATGATCTATTTTTTCTTTTGACAGATAAAATTAACAATGTGGAGTTTAATTTTTTTAAGTTACATATAGAAACCTTGTACGCCCTTCAATACTATTATTTTATTCATCATCTCAACAATTATGGTAATAATTGATTCCCAGGTCGGACCAAATGATTGTGTGATCCACAAATATTTATTTCGGAGTAAGGGTGTTTTCTATGTATAGCTTGTATTTTGGGTACCAGACAACTGGTATAAATACATAAACATACTTTTTTTTGTAAATAAATACATTGTATTTATTTACAAAAAAAAGTATGTACTAAGTATAAAACTAAGCAGAGCTTGTATTTTGGGTAGTTGTCTGGTACCCAAAATACAAGCTCTGCTTAGTTTGGGATTAGATGGCGTTGTGTGTAAGATGTCCGATTTTTTATTTATTTAAATGGTACTAAATATGCTGTGGCTCAAGTATGTCTCACATGCGTTGGTCTCTAAGTTTTATCGCAATAAATGTTTTGCTGTTGCCAGTATGTACACATGTGTAAATATACTAGGTAAGTCTAATTCCCAATAGAGTCTATGAGGAGAACAGTTAACATCTACGTTTGTAGCAATTAAAAATATAATCCGCGTGTTCTTTGGCTGCACTCCAGTTGCGAGTTCTTCAGTAAAGTAAATTCAATTAAGAATCTGTATCAAGTGGGACCTCTCCCTGGTTGTTTTGTAGCTAGCAGTGATTCTGCACTTTTTGTTACAATAGTTGCTTTATTGAACTGAACTGGAGTCTATAAAAGATTCACAATAAAGGTTGCTATCTTGTTTGAAGTTAAACTTACTGCTTACCTTATGAAGTTCGGTTTAATGATGAATTTCTTATTCTGGCGCTTTTTCATTGATTTCATTAAATGTTATCCAATCCAATTTCTCCAATGAAAGGTATATTTTAACTAGTATTAGGTTGCAATATAATATAATATTTGACCAGTTGAGTGCGGTCAACGGAGCAAATTGACGGTCTTTTTAACTACTATCTAAATTTTCTAATGGATAACTTTCCTAACTTTCTCTGAACCAAGAAATGAAATGTAACTTTCAGCTATCATAGAAAAGTATTATTAAGTAATGATATAATACTTATCGTAATGGATTATAATCCAAAGTGTTTAGAAAGGAAAATGTGTTTATAAAGTGAAACAGCTGAATTGTGAAGACTTTCTTATTTCTCTTTTAATATGTTCATATTAAATCATAACTTAATGATTATTATGGCGGAACTTACAATGTTTTGTTTAGAAATGTTTATAATAATGAGAAAACTATATCATATATCAAAAACTACTTTCTAGTTATTTATTTTTTATTTCAATTAGTCACAACAAACTAGTAAAACCTATAACATGCCTTAAATAACCGTATATCTGATATTCTTCTAATTTCCCTTAAAAGCTTTATTCGTAAATTATAAAGAAGCAGAGCGCAACAAAGGTAAAGCTTGTTCCCCTAAAGGTTGTCTATAAATTCAGTGTACTTCCGTCTCGGAAATCGAGTGTCTTATATTATAAGTCACTTAGTCTCCCTCTAAAAACAGGCATAAATTATAAGGGAAAGAGGGAAACGATGTTTGAAGGCAAGTTAAGAGTCCTTTTTTGAGAGTTTAATATCCGAATAAATATGTATTTTTCATCATGAAGAATGCCTCAATCTAACAGATATTAAATTAATATTTAAAGATTATACACGCAAAGCCAAGTGTACTATGGATTGAGGTTCAGTTGAAATAATTTATCTGTTTCTGAAAATAAATCAAATTGACCCGTGCAACTTCGACTGTGGCTCAAATTGGCCGTGGAGTGATGTCAAAAAAGCGTGAACCATTGTGTGTGAACCATAAAAAATGATACTCGTATAGTGAGGCAACCTTAAAGATAGGGAGATCTACTGATGTGCATATTTTTTAAAATCTTTAAGCAGAAAACATTTCTCTGAAACATTATTTTTGCGAAACGGTACTATTTATAACTGAAAGGAATCATTTTGATTTACACTCCGAAATATAAAATTTTCTAAAATTATATATCATATAACAGTGAAAGAATTTCGCAAATCGGATCAGCAGTTGAGATCAGCGTATTTAACGCTGATCTCGGCAACTGCTAACGGCAAAATGAAACAAACAAACTTTTCAGTTTTATGAAATTAATCTAAATGTGCGACATTTGCCCTTGTTTGTGTTTTCACTTGCATAAAAGCGTTTTTTTTTTCAACATCATTCATCCATAGTTAAACTAGATATTTAAATAGACAAAACAAAAACAGATTGATAGAATATTTTTGTTTTGAGAAAAGCATTGATCAAAGAGATCCTACTCTTGTTTATGTTTTATTGTTTTGAATATAACATCAATAAATATGATCCTGAAATACGATTGGAAAAACTCACCACAACTTTTCACACCGATCTTTGTTGAGGGCTGAAGTTCTATCATTTTTATATACAGTTATCGGATATGCTTTTCGAGTTGCCAAAGAACAAATAAAACTGTAGTAAAACAAGTTATTATTTACACAAGTTGGTTTCTCGATTTCTTTTTGCTATTTAATAAATGATTTATCGGTTCCGTGTTGGGAATACAATTACAGTCAACTGCTCTGAGAGATTTCAAGGTATCTGTTTATTAGCTGTTACTTACCTTACTTAGGGGCTAAGATTCTTTTTGTTTATTATTGAGCTTGCCAAAGTGAACTCTGCCTGATGAAAAGCATGAGTATGGTGACCACTGTCTTTGTGAATGCATTGTCACTGTGAATGCAGGCAATGAAACGTGGTATCTAGTAACTTGTAATGAAGCACACTATTGCGGCCTAGTAATTTGCTTCCACCTTTTTTTTTCTCAATGGGTCTCCGCTCTCGTATTAACAAACGAAACACGATATCAGGAATGCTATCAATTTAGGTTGGTCTTATGTGAGAAGGTAGTTTCGTCCTGGTATAGATGGCCTGTACATTTTTTTTGTTTATTCAGTCATATTTATGATGACATTTCTTTGATTTTATTCATTACTTGTTTTAGGCGACCCGGAGATCAAAAAGACAATGATTTGAATGTAAACATTCAAATCATTAACATATATGTCACTGTTTTGTAGTTCATCACTTTTATAAACAGACAAAATTTAACAAAACAACTAGATAAAATTGAAAATCTGTAGAATTTAAACATTTTAAAACCACGTTGCAGTTACAAAAATTATTTCATTTTAAAATAAATTATTTATGATTGATTTTATATGTATATATGGTAGAAACATTAACGTATTATGAAATAATAAATGTATTAAAACTAATTTAAGGCCGAATAGTTTAGTTACAATAATAAAGATAATATATAAAAATTACTGGTTTTCATTTCAACACTGACTTTAAACACTGGCAATGTGTTCAAACAATTTAATGGTCATTGCCGCCGTCCCTTACGTCAGGAATCGCTGCAGTTAAGGCTTAAGGGGATCGTTTCCATAACTGCTCGAAAAAGCTCTTACGGTTATGACAAGAGAAACAAATTAATTCATTATTTGACAGTAAAAAAAATATTTCAGTTCCTTAATAAAGCAATCTATAGAGAAACCGAGTAAAATTACTAATACGATTATTTATTTTCGAGAAAAAAATCATCAACAGTGACTAAAATCACCGAAATCGACCTTTTCTGTTTGGAATCAATCTAGTATTATGTTGCTTTATTTGAAATAAATATTTTATTAGTTGCAAGAAAAAAGTACAAAAAAGAGATTAACCATTTAAGGTTTCTATTAATTCTCACCAGAAAGTCATAATTTAATCTTAAACATCATTAATTTTTAGCGGCAAAAGTTCCATACATTTTAGTATGGAGAAATAATTTGCAATAAAACAGAGTTCACGCGATCCAAAAATTCAGTGTTCTCCGAATATTCAAGGCGAGCGCACGCTCGTTTTTAGCTCCACACGCACTGTCACGCACACAGAGATTTGATTGTTTACATACGACGACGTGACTGTGTGTAACTTTTGATAATATTTGGTAGGTCTGAGAATAGACACCACAAATCTTTATATTTTAAATTATTATTAACCAACTTCAAAAAAGGAGTATTATTTATGTTTAACTAAATGATTTTTTTTTATTGTACATTCATTGATTACTCTGTCAATTGTGGACCGATTTTTAAAATTCATTTTATATGACTGCCTCGGTGGCGCTCTGGTAGCATATGCGATTGAGGCCTCGGGTTCGATTCACGGGTCGGACCAAATGTTTATGAGATCCACAAAATTTTTTTTTTTAGGTGCTGGCTGTTTTCAGTGTTAGTTTATAGGGAAACCCTAAAATTTTATAAGCACGTTATAAATAGTTATTATATATTTTTTTATTTTGTAATGCTATTCCAGACGCAATATCTGGTAGCCATAATTTCATAATGATGAGGGCAGTAGTAGCGCATGCGACTACTTTGCTTGAGTAAGGATTCAGGTTCGATTCCCGTGTAGGACCAAATATTTGTGTGATCCACAAATATTTATTTCGGGGTCTAGGTGTATTCTATAGGTAAGCAACAAAAAAAGTATGTTTATGTATTTATATCAGTTGTCGAATCAATAACATATTATAAGCCACAACGGCGGTAGTTGTCATTTTTGTGGCGCCATCACTTCACTGCGCTTGGTTATAAATAGGAGTGATCTGTTGTATCGGTACGCATTTCTGACGAATGCGTCGCGGAGTGTGGATCATTGTCTTTGGACAATTAGTACTACTCTGTTTACAGATGTGGAAAGCTGTCTTTGACAAGTTAGTACTGTCTGAATTGCGGTGGGTGCGAGGAAAACTGTCTAACAGCTAGTACAGCCCTATGTGACCGCCCTTGCTGTCTATCTAACTGTAATTTGTTTAGATTCGTTACTTAATTAACGGTTGTTTGTGTCTAACTGCATTTCTAAGATTATTTTGTAATTAATGAAATAAATTAAATTGTTTAGAATTAAAGTAAATTGTTTAGAATTATAATTATTTTTCACTTCTGGACTCTAACATCAGAAGTTGGATCGATCTACGTTCACAAATTATTAATTTTCAATATTTGCGAAACGATCAACTACCGACATTTAGTTAGATATTTTCATTTAATTTGCCTATACTTCATTATCTAGGTGTGTCTTACGATAGAGAGCATTGACAAATGCACAATAGATCGCGCTGTCATATAGAACCAAAGTGAATATACGCAGTGATTCGCCGCAGAGGTCCCGGGAACGATAAACGCGATCGTTCGTTAAAAAAAAAAGGCATTGCACACTATTAGTGCTCATTTGAACGCTATCGAAATTCAGTGTTCGTTGTGATTTTTAATAAGGGAATCCGATTTTTGTAATATTTTTATCCGCTCTAAATCAAAGTCAAAAATCAAAACTAAATCAGTCAAAAATCAAAACAAAGTCAAAACATAGCAAATATAAAAATCGTAAAGGAAGTGACGACTTCTATATTTGGTTTTTAGTGTCAATTACAAACGGTTTTAAAACGATTATTTTAATAAAATAATGAGGGTATTTGTACCACATGTGTGTTCGTGTGTATAACGCTTTCTTTCCAGTTAGTAAACATTGTGCTAAGCGATGGAAACTGCATCCGTGCCAATGTACAAGGTGTACAATGTGGTCCACCAGTGCCGACACGGTAATGAGAGAAGGTTAGAAGGTTCAGTTAAGAAAAACTTGTGAGTTGTGCTTGACGCTGTACTGGTAAGATCAAATCATATTACATGTTGAGTTGTGATTTATTTTCACATAATTTTGATATGTAGTGTACAAAAGTGAATTGTGTGCGCAATTTAAAATGATGAAAAAATGGACTGTTTGGCGCGTATACGAAAATGCCTTAGGGCTGATGCAAAGCTGTGGCTTAACAAAAGGGCTTAAGTAGTTGGTTTAGTTTTAACAATGACCTCATCTCATACCTTTTGTTATTGCGAATATTTGGTACTAGCTATTGCCCGCGTGTATGTTTCTATCTTTATACCAAATGTCATCAAAATCGGTTCAGTGGTTTTGGCGTGAAAGCGTAACAGACGGTTACTTTCGCATTTATTGCGAATATTTGGTATAACGTAAATAGTGAATAGCGCTCAAACGAATGTTTGTAACTACCCCACCTGTGCATAATCAAGTAGGCGTTCTTTGCTATGGTTACGAACTATTTTTAACGAAGGAATGATGAATAATAGCAGTTGTAGTGGCTGCCTAATGCAACCCGAACTTATTACTTAAAGGTCAAGTAACTTTTATCCATTTACTTAAAATGTTACACTGACACAGCAAGTGTGACGGGACATAATACCCACACACGTTGTGATTAATCTGTTTAACTTTTATTTATGGAAACGAAAAATAGATACTTGTCAGATTATAACAATTTACAGTGTGTACACCAAGTTACTAGATGTTTCTCCGTAAATTTAAAAATTGAAATGACCATTATTAAACAACTAGCTTTAGCCAGCGGCTCCGCCCGCGTGTATGATGTCCTTTCTCAGGTTCTAAACTATTTGAGTTCCAAAATTCATCAAAACCGGTTTAGCGGTTTAGGCGTAAAAACGTAACAGACAGACAGACAGTTACTTTCGCACTTAATAGTAATAATAGTAGGGATGATCAAAAAAAAAAAAATGACAACAAGAAATAGTTGATGATCAATTACATTTCTAATTTTTATTTTGATAATTCGATGAATGGGCTATTCTTTTATATTGGTGGTTGGTGAGAGCAAATAAATCGGGAGTATATAAACGTGTGATGTAACTATTCACAATACGGCAAAAGGGTGCGTGGACAGCAGAGCTAGTCCTGACGGAGCCTATTTAAAACAGCTTGAGGAACTCTTATCATCCGCCGGTAGATGTACTATGTCACATTATTTACTGGTGATTGCATTAGTCCACTGTTATTGTAAAATCTATGAAGCGTTATAACAGTGGTAAATGTTTAAATTCTAATGATGTTAAATTTATTTAATAGTTCAGAGTAGGTAGTACGAAAGTGACTTCACTTGTTATTAATGGTTCAAAGAAAAAAAAAAAGTAAAGAAACTTCTATGAACCTTCTATAGTGGACTCCAAACTAAAACTTCATATTTTAAATGTAATCTAATAGGTTTTACACAACATCAACAACAAATTGTAAATGTTAAAGAAAGATCTCTTATGATAAAGCAAAACATATCGTTTGTTAGTTATGTTTTAATGTTTATCGAAATGCAAAGTATTGATACCGGTAAAGACTGCATGTCTATCGATCTTAATAGTACGTCTACTTAAGCATGCTAATCTTGATGTTATAGAAACATTATGAAAGGTTTTAAATACCCTCACTAGTGTCAGGTATTAAATGAACTATGTTATGTTGTTTGTGTAACAATAATGATTAATGGTCAGGTTAGACCGAGCTAAAATGAGGTTTAAGCACTAGTCATTGTGAGAGTACCAATTAGTGTTCCGGAAAGATAATCCTCATGCCTGACTGGCTATTTCAGGTGTTAAATTTTAAGATCATACACAAAATCATTGTAGCAAATTTGATCGTAAAGGTCTGACATTCATATAGGATCAAGATTAATAACATGTTCATAAGCACGTTACGAGCCAGCTCAGGTTATTGTGATCTTTCTTCCTGACAGAGGTACTTATTGAAACGTCAGTACCAGTGATGGTTTCGACTGCTTTGTTGGGTCGACAGTTAGTGTATGAGACTACCGTTCAATATAGGTTCGATTTCTGGGTTGAACAAACAATAACTAATAATACTGTGTACTTCTAATTATAGATATGCTTGTTACGGCCCGAAGTTTAAAAGTTGTGGTCAACGCTCCGTGACTCGAATGAGTACAAAGAGTCGACGGTCCTACGCCTGATCTCTTTCGGGTCATGTTGGGTGGCCGTCTCATCGAACCAAAGGCGTACACCTGTGTTAGACAAGTACTTGCGTGCTGTAGTGTCTACTGTGTTTTTGGTTGCTCACCATTGGGACTGGCCGCCGTAGCAGAAAGGTAAAAAGGTTAAAATGGTAAGGTTTAACTACAGACTCGAGACGATCGACTATAAGCAGACAGTGGCTTATTACAGTAAGTGATTGAACGACACCTGTCGGACAAGCCCTGGTTCATAAAATGATATTGAGGGCAATTAGTCTGAACTCGAATTCACTGCGTGGGCATACTTGGACATGTTTCGGGTTTGCTTGACGACAATCGTCAAGCTGCAGACATAACCAAAACTGGTGACCCGGTATCATATCCTAAGAGCTTTGCGATTATTGGGAACATCCTTAACCGAGTACCGTGAGACTTCTGTAACATTTTCTGACATCCTCCGGGTCTTGCGTCCTGAGAGATATGCGAAAGTTAGTAACATTCTTGACGATATTACTGCGTACATACTGAGGGCACTGTTATTTTTAAATATCCTAAAAGCTTTGCTTGCTAGTATCGCCTTCTAAAAGCTCTGATTATTCATGACGATAATGAAGCATATTGGTGACGTTAAAGTAATACCGTATTCAAAACTAATGCAATTTTTCATGCTTTCCTTAGATGATAACGATGCATTGAGAGCCTCGTCACTGTGCAAGGTGCAGTCTACGCGAGCCGAGCCCGGGCTGTGACCTGGTGTCTGCTGCTGCCTGGTGAGGCGCAGACTTGCGGCCTGCTCGCTGTATCGCGAGGTGCGGACTTGCGTCCTGCATGCCGCTCAGTGATAAGCGGACCTGCGGTCTGTTCTCCGTGTGCCCGAGATGCAACCTTCCGCCTGTTCACCGTGTGTACGAGACGCAATCTTCGGCCTGATCCCCGTGTGCGTGAGGTGTGGTGCAATGTATGGCGGATGGTGGAGAGCATGAGGTGTGTATATTGGAATGGACCCATGGACAGGGTAACCAGCCCCAAACTCGTGGTCTTCCTGAGATAATTTTAAGACCCATGGACAGGGTAACCAGCCCCAAACTCGTGGTCTTGTTGAGAGAGGTAAGACCCATGGACAGGGTAACCAGCCCCAAACTCGTGGTCTTGATGAGAGGTTTAAGACCCATGGACAGGGTAACCAGCCCCAAACTCGTGGTCTTGTTGAGAGAGGTAAGACCCATGGACAGGGTAACCAGCCCCAAACTCGTGGTCTTGATGAGAGAGGTTTAAGACCCATGGACAGGGTAACCAGCCCCAAACTCGTGGTCTTGTTGAGAGAGGTTTAAGACCCATGGACAGGGTAACCAGCCCCAAACTCGTGGTCTTGTTGAGAGAGGTTTAAGGCCCATGGACAGGGTAACCAGCCCCAAACTCGTGGTCTTGATGAGAGAGGTTTAAGGCCCATGGACAGGGTAACCAGCCCCAAACTCGTGGTCTTGATGAGAGAGGTTTAAGGCCCATGGACAGGGTAACCAGCCCCAAACTCGTGGTCTTGATGAGAGAGGTTTAAGGCCCATGGACAGGGTAACCAGCCCCAAACTCGTGGTCTTGTTAATTTTAAGTTTAAATGTTTAAGACACACACTTATGATAACTGTTCTTATGATATTATGGTTCTTATGGTAACGGTAGACCTTCATGCTGAAGTCTACTCTTGTGTTAGTACTAAGTTTCTAGTTTTATTTTAAATGTATCTAACAGTGACTGTTTGTTTCTAATCTGGCGCGGATTATAAATAATCTTTCACTCTTTTCCTTGGAGGTTCGAACCTTTCTTATTCGTGTTAACTGTTATTATCTTGTAAAACTATTCGTTAACTCTAACTGTTTACGCTAAATTTGATAACTGTTTTTAGTAACTGACCAATTGGACGATGATGTACTTACAGAGGCGTCTAATAAACTTTTATTTTTGTACATGTTCCAGTAACCGCGAATGAGAACAATGAAGAAATGTGGTCATCCGGACCTGCCGAGGACGTCAGGGTGTCAGGAGAGGCCGTATAAGCCACAACGGCGGTAGTTGTCATTTTTGTGGCGCCATCACTTCACTGCGCTTGGTTATAAATAGGAGTGATCTGTTGTATCGGTACGCATTTCTGACGAATGCGTCGCGGAGTGTGGATCATTGTCTTTGGACAATTAGTACTACTCTGTTTACAGATGTGGAAAGCTGTCTTTGACAAGTTAGTACTGTCTGAATTGCGGTGGGTGCGAGGAAAACTGTCTAACAGCTAGTACAGCCCTATGTGACCGCCCTTGCTGTCTATCTAACTGTAATTTGTTTAGATTCGTTACTTAATTAACGGTTGTTTGTGTCTAACTGCATTTCTAAGATTATTTTGTAATTAATGAAATAAATTAAATTGTTTAGAATTAAAGTAAATTGTTTAGAATTATAATTATTTTTCACTTCTGGACTCTAACAATATAATATATCAATAATATATAATAATAGTTTGGGTGTTTTCTATGTATAATATGTATGTATTTATAACAAAAATGTATGTTTATGTATTATAAACTGCGAAATAAATATTTGCGGATCACACGAATATTTGGTAGATGATATTCTGTGTCATTCGTCTGAAATATTTATTTATTGTTATTTATTATAAACTAGCTTTCTGCCCGCGGCTTCGCCCGCGTGGAATTCGTTTATATCACACGACATGTTAAGGGTAGATTAAACAATCTCACCTGATTTTATGTTTGATAATAAGGAACTTCGACACAAACTTTCGTCCACTATTTCAAACCCTTCTACCTTTATTTTCGGGATAAAAAGTACCCTATGTCCTTTCCCAAGTTCAGTTCTATCTTCATACCAAATTTCATCAAAATCGGTTCAGTGGTTTAGGCGTGAAAGCGTAACAGACAGACAGACAGAGTTACTTTCGTATATGTGTGTTACCTTTAGTCGCATCTTTCAAGATGTTCAGCTGATGATGGAAAGTAATACTACTCAATGGTTTGGTCTTGGATGATTAGTATTTCACTTTTATACGTATGTATAAACCGCTGGTCGTATTTATGTTTTACTAGCTTTTGCCCATGGCTCCGCCCGCGAGTGTATCGATTTTCGTAGTAAAAAGTAGCCATGTCCTTTCTCGAGGTCCCATATATCTCTATACTGAAATTGATCAAAATCGGTTCAGCGTTTAAGGCGTGAAAAGGTAACAGACAAATAGACAGACAGAGTTACTTTCACATTTATTTTAGTAACATTATTGCGTAAATAAGCCGTTTGCATTAAATATATTAAAAAAAAAAACAGTCCTCTGCCTCTTCAACCTGTCTATTAAACTCAAAACATAACGTAACTTAAAAACTACTGCACCGATTTTTATGATGTTTGCAGCAATGGATAGATTGGTTTTAAAGGAGGGTATAATTTGTCAAATTTTAAATGTTTTTTAAATGCCTATAAGACCACGTATCGTTAAACACACATAAAATCTTACACTGAGAGTCACTAGTGTAAGATTACGGCCAATTACGGGTGCGACCTGGATGAACGGTCTGACGTATTATAAAATATTTATTTAAATAATATTGTGTAATAAACAATTTTATTCTACATATTTCATGTAGAATAAAATTGTTTTAAATGTCTACAGTATTTATTATGTTAAGGATTAATATTACATTGTTCCAAATTACTTTGAAATTATTATTCACAAATAAAATAATAAAGAAATATTAAAAAAGTATAATTAAAAAAGTATTACTGTAGGTTATTCCTAATTTATGTAACTCGTAAACTTTTGTCAATATTGGCTTTATTTATGTGTTCCTTTAAAATAATAAAATAACATTAATAAATCTTCTTTAAAAGGTAACCTTAATTATGATGAAAACCGTATTTAAATACCTTGCGTATTTAAAAGGATCTGAGTTGACAGACAATGCACGCGAGCGAATTTATTTTATACTGTGTAAAATTATTTTATAATCTTTGACCATTCGATTGGTATACAGAAAGTATTATGACTTTCTGTACTGAATGAATCCTACGGGCTTTACGTTATGGCAAGATACATTGCGTGCGTTGTAAGACGTTAAAATACGTTCAACAAAGGCGAACAGTTGATGGATATTTAACATAAGCAAAAAACCGAAAGTCAGTGATTGCTTGCTACGGTATGTATGCGACAGTGCGCGATGCGTCTGTGTGCATGTAAAATATGTATGTGGGTGTTCAATCACAAATTCTCACGCTCGGTGTCGCGGGCCTTAATGGAGTATACAAAGTAATTATACGTTACGGTAAATATCTGTTTGAAAAGTCATAAGAACAGGTATTAAACTACAAACAAGCAGTTCTTGGAAGCACAATAATACGGCTAATAACTGCTACACAATGGAATTCCTAATTAGTGTTAGAAATATTGATCGACAGTGTTTTAATATCTTTCCCATTCTCTAGGGGGAATATCCTTTGAATTGTAGATGTTCATGAATCGCAGAAATACTAATTACAGATGATGAGATAGCACAGACAGATGACACAAGAAAGATGCAAAATGTTTCATGTACGTAGGTGCACATATAATCTACATTTAAAACTGCAAGGTCGTTACTAATAAACCTTTTTTTATATTTCGAAAAACTGCCAGTCTTTCAAACGCCTTCTATGCCGTATTCGCTTTGTTAAAATAACGTTTGACGTCTGGCTACCTCGCTACAAAGTAACGTTGAAAGTGTAGCCGGGCGTGAAACCTAAATGTTCATAGGTGTGCAAAAGGGAAGAAATCAAAAGGTAGGACTTGTAAAAGGACTGGGTTTGATAACGAGTGTAAAAGTCATATTTGGCGTAAAACTCAAGAGATTTCATACGTCGAGGTTTAATGACTTTCGTAATGTTGTTTTGCTTATGACGAACTACGAAACTGTCTAACAGATTTTCATGTTTTTTTAATGTCTGTAAAAGCCAAGCATGACTGATAAAGGTGCAGACGAAGTTGTGTGGGTAAATGAGAGTTTGTGTTTAGCAAACATACATTTGAATTCTAAATTTATACTATTATTCACGATTATATTTGCATAATACAAATATATTAGTATAATACAGAAGTATTAAAGGCGCTTAAGTTTTTTCAATATTATACAATTAAAAGCTGTATTACTGATTGTCTATTTATTTCAATTCATTTAATAAAAAAACTAGATTTTTAGAGACACTTTTATTCTGTTTCAGTTGCAGTAGTAGTATAATAAAAATAGAATTTTATAACTTTGATAATTACATGGTCAAGTGTATACAGCCGAGCTATTATCTCGGCTTAGTTATAATAACCTCGAAATATTGGCACTGAGCCAAAACCCTCGAATTCGTTGTCGTTTTAAAATGTTCGTTGTCGTTATTAATAATACAGGATGATTTGTACTCTCTGCGGTTAATTCTTTGAAAAAGACCGCCATTAAGATAGGACACATGTATTTTTAACTAACTTCGTGTATATTTCTTAAAATTTGATGATTGTTGTTTCATATGGGACTGCCAAAGACTTCTCTGATTGATGGTATGAATGCAGAATTCAAGCTCAGTGGGATGCAGGCAATGCAGTACTTACAATAAAAATCAGGCAAGTGAATAGAATCGGGTTCCATTGTCACCTATAATAATAATAATAATAACTTTATTGATCCCTAGATCCCACACTAGGATTCCCTGTGTCGTGGGATCTAGTCTCCTTCAGTCCGATGGGCGATACATTAAATAATTACAACTTCACCATGTAAACAATAAAGCAATACAAAAAAGAAAAAAGAGTTATACAAGGAAAGCAAATACAATAAATTCATGTAAACAAAAACATAAAAAAAAAATAATAAAAAAAATAATGGCACGTGATTTTAAAATAGTGGCCAATAGGAAATACATAATAAATTTTCCAAGTTATTATTTTGCATTTTACAATTGCAGCTCATATAACTCCTTAACTAAAAAAGTTATCTATGCTTTTATAGTTTTACTTTAAAGTTCATCACATGGACTACCATTATGTTAGTGTGTTAGTCAACTTTTTCGAAATAATAGGTCGTCCCCAACCCCGTCTTAAAGCTCAACGAAGGGCACAAATTCATGATAGTAGTCCTTATATTGAACTTTAAAGGAAAACTATAGCGCCTTAAATTACTTTTTTAGTTCAGGAGTTGCAGGAGCTTAACTTGTAAAATGCACTCACATGGAACTTCGTATAGAATTAAATAAATAATAAGTAAACAAAAAATATCTATTGGGTACGATTTAAATCCACGGGCCACTGTGGGTGACTACGGAAACCTATTCTATGAATGACCTGATACGCATTTGGCCGTTTTTTTAACCTTTTTCATTGATATTCAGTTCTTGTTTGGAATCAAGCAGATATTATCGATTCGAATCCATAGTCCCTCAAATTAATGTGGTCAACTAAGTCTTCAAACTTTCCAGCTATTTAAGTATAGATGTTTGACTAAAACTTTATGTGAATATGTATATATGCGAAATACGTAACAAAACCTTTTAAGTAAGTCTTTACTTATTCAAATGTTTTCTGGCTGTATCTGTTCCTTGTATCATTAATGGAGATTGAAATGGAAAAACGAGGCTTACCAAAACAACCTTGAAACTGACTTTACAGACAGTGAAGTCGCTTTGTATTCGTAGTTTCGTATTGATCTTAAATTTCCAATACTTGTATTGAAAGATTCGGGTAGCCTTTTAAACAAAAATACAGTTTCACTTAGACTTCAAAATTCATTTGTTTATTTATTTTGAATCTTTTTATTCCGCAATAACTTTGTAAGGGAGGCAACTCATAGAAGTTTTGATCGAAAACTAGCCTTCGCCTGCGTCTCCGCCCGCGTGCATCTCGATTATTGCAGTAAAAAGTAGCCGATGTGTTATTCTGATATATAAGATATATTACTGTAAAGTTTCATCCAAATACGTTAAGTAGTTTTTGCGTGAAAGAGCAATAAACATACATACATACTCACAAACTTTTGCGTTTATAATATTAGTAAGGATATGAAATTATTTTAAGAAGTATTCTGATTTAGTTATTACAGTGAAGTTTTGAATAGGCTTAAACAGTAAAATTAAATAGAATTCGCAATGCTATAGATACACGGTTGATATGATAGGCTGATATTCACGTTTCGGCCATATTGGAAGCAGCCACTAGCTAAGGAGTTTTTGCTAGAGGCATTCTGAGATTATTTGTTAGTTCACAGTACAATTAGTCTTGACACGACTCCATACATACAAAAGTTTTACATGATGTGATGATTGATGGCTCTGTATGATTGATAGGATACTCTCAGAAATGTCTTTCGAAGTTAACCTTCGAATGAACCTTGAATTCAGTACCACTCATTTCATATTCATAGAAAACAAGATAATATAATTTCCTTCCAAGACGAATTACCAGATTTCGGGCATTATTCTGAGTTGAACTCACTGGACATACTCGTAACTAACTATTATATAAGTCGAATCGATTCATCAACTTCCTAGCAATTAAATTTCAGCAGCAAATAAATAAATATAGTAGTAAAAAAAATTATTACGAAATTTATTTGGGATCGGCTACTAACTCAAACTGGCTTAACTGAATGTCGTATGTGTCTTTACGGAGCGACTGGCATTGGAACTTCGTTCCGCAACCCCGAGGAAAAATTTAATTCGAAGGTTTAAATGGTTGTCATTATATTATGTAAGGGTACTGACTTCTTAATAATGAGGAGGGAATATTTTTTAAGAGAAACCCAACTCTTGATCATCAGTCTCATACACTAGGCGCTAGACCACCGAGGCATCTAATGGAATCTATTTTTTTTTTAATTATCTATTGTATCTAATTCAAGCATGTTTTATACATATAATCATTTTTTCCATTGGTGAAAATTTCATTAAATTGTTACAGTGCTACACTGTTTTAGAATAAAAAGTGAAGTAATCAAATAATATGTAGAAATATTAATGTAATATTCATATTGGACGATAAAAATGGTGGTTTTATCAAAATAAAATATTACCACTATTACCAGTTACATTATTATTTATTGAAAAATAAAAATTGATTTTATTAAACGTTGTATTAAAAAACAATGATTAGAAATTTCCAAAAGGGTTTAAATGCTTTTCGTAAAAGAATTGAATAAAAATTCACGGGACGCAAGGAAGCGCTGTTCAATGCTGCATGTTCCACTGAACCATTGATTCTCCCAATATGCAAATCCGCTTTTAGCGCCATTTAGCTCACATTATTAATTGAAATACAATGCAGTAGTAGCATTATTTTATTTTAGAAACACTTTTACAAATTCATATCTAAAAATAACTGCTACTCCTTTTAAAATTGATTTTTTTTAACTTGTCAAATACTATATTTACACTTATAAATTGCCAAATGTTTTTCTGTGCCGCGGTGGCTTACAAATTACGTACAAATGATTCTCTTCGGGTATAAAGGGCGGGACGACTTACTTAAGAGGACTGGCAGCGACTGGATGCAAAATGTAGTAGACTGGACTCTGAGGCATTACTTCGGAAGCCTATGTCCAGCAGTAGACTGCAATTGTATGATGATGATGAACATTGAATAACTATGAGTATTAAGTAACTATTATTATATTGTTCGTGAATATCGACAATTTGTCATGAACGTCTACAAAAACTAGTTCAACATTTTAGTTCTCCCTCAAGTTTGCGGAGGTCCGATGCCAGTCGCTCTGTGCAAAAACTGAAATTCAGGTAAGTAAAACTGGTTAAACTAGTAACCGACCCTCAATAATATTGGGAATAAAGGCTAGGAAGATGATGAATTTCAACAATTTCAACAGGTATTTCAAATATTTTTGACTATTTCCAGTATCGATACGTCTTAACCAATTACAAAAAAGAATTGAAATGTAATTTTTAAAAGACAAGAAATTATGCAATGTTAGTCTGAAACTTAAGGAGTAATTGCAACAAACCTTTATTTAATCCCACTGCACAGAGTATGAACAACATTTTCTTTTTTTAATAAAAGATGGTTTTCACTGCTTTGTGCGGACAGATATATTAAATAGTTGTTCAGCGTTTAACCAAAGGAAACATCTCTGAATTTTCTTTTCTGTCGGTAGATCAAGTAAATTTGAAATTATTTTCAACGTATAGATAAATGATAAGATACATTAGTTCAATATTACTTTTCATTTTCATTAAATAAATAGTTTGTTATCTAAAAAATGTAATAATAAATGTATTATGCGATCTACGCTGGCTTTATACTATTGTAATTTACATTAGTTATTTGAAGTGTTTCTAAAAGTTTTTTTTAAACTTAGGCATGTCGAAGTGACTCTACTCTGTCTGATGGAAAGCATGATTAAAATCCAAGAGCGAAGGTCACCATGAATAAAATAGATACCCACACAACCCTATGGTGGCTTAGTAAGATGCTTTTGAGCTTTGAGCCTTCGGTATCACACTCACCAGTGAAGCACGGCATCACGGAATGCTGTCTTTATAGGTTAGTCTTCTGTGTAAGGGTAGTACCATGGCGGTTGAGCCGATTAGTACGTGCTGAAAACAGCGTAGCTTTACTACCCAACAGTCCAATACCAGGTTTTGTAAATTTACTGTATTAAAGAAAAAAATAATTACGTGATGATATCGACAATATTTACATCCTTTAACAGTCCAATGCTGGACATAGGCCTCTCCTTTGAAAGGAGGTTTTGGCCAACTATACCACGCTGGCCAGACGCGTTGGTAAGGGTTTGTTTCAAGTTTTTCTTCTCTTGGCATTTTGTTTTGCCACTGCGTATTTTGTTCCTTTAGTCGCCTCTTACGACACCCATAGAATGAATAGGGGTTGTGACACTTTATATTCTTAAGTCGTCACCACACGAATATTTACATATCATCATCATCAACAGCCTTTAACAGTCCACTGCTGGACATAGGCCTCTCCTTAAAAAAAATACATAAGAATGATACATTTCTCTGCATCTGAGCCTACTTGTAACGTCCCTAAAATATTGGCAGCATTGCCACGTTTAATGGCAATATTAGTTTTCTGTGCTAGAAAATAGTAAGCTTTCTAGACACGATACGCGTCAGTTGCTTAGCTAGTTGTTTAGATATAGAACCATTAATCGGACCATAGACCTAGCATCTCGTTAACGTGAGTTTAAAGAGGACATTCAACAACATGAATACGTATGAACACATTCATAAAGACAACTATATGCTTAAAAACATTGCACCTATACAAAAATAGAGGCCAGCAAGATATCAAAGCTAAGAACATGACATGTCTATTTCCATGTGGGTATACAAGCTATAGCTTCAACTTTTCTAAGTCCTTTGCAGCATGTGTCAAGTGCCGGCCAAGAGGGAAAAGTCGGCTTTAACACCACGTTTCTGTATTGTGTCTTATAAAGAAATATGGAATATGATAGTTAAGAAGCTGTGCAGGCGGTATTTCACATCGTCTTTTTTATTTAAAAAAACTTCCTATAGTACTTTAATTACGTTGATTTAGCACCTATGCGTTGCTATATGAAATTATGGAAGAAAGTGTTTTAGACATTTTGACTTAGTGACATTTTGACTCATGTTATCTCAACTATTTGTGATATTATTTTTTGTACTTATTCAAACTTTAATTTCTAAAATTTGTCATTTCTTATTATTTAATTTCTATTTGTTCTGTAATTTAATTTCATTAATTTTATACAATTTTTAAATTGGTTTGGAAAATATTTGTACACCACAGTATGTGGTAGGACATAGTGTACTTTTAAAATGTGCATAAGACCTGTACCTGTAAGTACCTATGTTTCCACTAATAAATGATTGATTGATTGATTGATTGAACGTGTTTTAGAGTAAAAGCGTAATCTGCATACAAATGTAACATGGCTTTTAGAAAACTGTCAGTTTAACTTAACAGTCATGCGCGAAAATGATGTACCCACTATGTGAATTTTTACAAAAAAATCTGCAAACAAAGAGCCTTAAGTTTCCACATTGCAGAATTCATGCATGACACGTCTGTATTCAAAGTGTTGGGGTTTGCAGCGAAACCTGATTCAATGTTTGTGTATAAATTCCATTCTTATAAACACACAATTGTGTAGGACGTCCACAGGCCAGGTGAGTGAGTGAGTGAGTGATGATTTGCGCAAGACGTCTGGCAGGAGCTGGATGCGAGAAGCCGAGGATCGAACCAAGTGGCGTGCAATTGGAGAGTCCTATGTCCAGCAGTGGACTGCGATGCACTGATAATGTATGATGAAACACACAATCGTGATTAACGTTCTTTGTAGATTTATTTACAATGTCAACTGCAGTTAATACTGCTAATGAATGGAAGTGAAAATATCGTCAATTTAAAGTGATTTTTATATTTCAATTTCCACTTTATACCTTATACTTACTGTTGTGTCTGGAGCGTTTTGTTTTTCTCTTTTAACGTAATTGCCATTGAATTTTATTCTATTTTAAGGCCTGCCAAAGTAAGTATATTATGCCTGATGCTCAAATATATATTATATATACATATATATATATATATATATATATATATATAGCTTGTTAACGGCATAATGCTATAACACTTACCACATTCTTTCCAAAATTAGGTGTAATTTTTTTTTATCGCCAGTTTCAGCTTGGCGTCGACTTCTGGGACTACCTGTATATATGTATATACTTGAGGCTATCAAGCTTAGCGGGGCTTGATAAGTATCTCTAGTGAGATATCGCTATTCAAATATATTGCGATAGGCTCAAATATATTATAAATACTAGCTGATGCCCGCGGCTCGCTCGCGTCTTAGGGGTATGAAAAATAGATGTTGGCCGATTCTCAGACCTACCTGATATACACACAAAATTTCATAAGAATCGGTCAAGCCGTTTCGGAGGAGTATGGGAACGAACATTGTGACACGAGAATTTTATATATAAATACTTCTCCGCTCGCGTTTTAGAGGTATCAAAAATAGATGTTGGCCGTTTCTCAGACCTACTGAATATGCATATAAAGTTTCATAAAGATCGGTCAAGCTGTTTCGGAGGAGTATGGCAACGAAAACTGTGACACGAGAATTTTATATATTAGATACTAGCTGATGCCCGCGGCTCCGCTCGCGTTTTAGAGGTATCAAAAATAGATGTTGGCCGATTCTCAGACCTACTGAATATGCATATAAAGTTTCATAAAGATCGGTTAAGCCGTTTCGGAGGAGTATGGCATCGAAAACTGTGACACGAGAATTTTATATATTAGATATACATTTGAGCCTATTGCAACTTATTATATATATATATATTGTTTTTTACCATATATAAATATATACATGAAAGTATACACGATACTGCAAAAATGCTATTTTTTGTCTGTTTGGTTTCCGGTTTCCGGGTAATATCTGGAACGGCTGAATCGATCTTGATGGGACTTTCACTGGCTAATGACTGATGACATAAGGAGTAACTTATGCTACTTTCTTAGACTATCTTCGTTCCAATGGCGATACTCGTGATTTCCAGCAATAACCGCGGGTAACACCGCGGGTCTCAGCTAGTATCAAATAAAATAGATCGAAAAGTATTTAACTTCACCGTATAAAACATATTTTATCACTCTTCGTAACTGTTCAGCATCAGTTGAATGGGGGATACCGGCCTCCGTTGTTTCGATTCAACATAAAAATGTCTTTCGGATAATTTATTGAGAAATATAATATATTACGTGTTTACGCGAATAGTTTTGAGGTTTTATGGTTGTATTAAGGGTGGTATATATTCTATTCAAAATGTACCCTTTGTTTATTCTTTCTTCTATATTTCTTTGTGTTTCTTTGTCAAAACAGTTTGCAATCATTTTACAAGGGAAAATTAAAAATACTTATTTAACTGAGTAAAAATATATAAAATTACTACTGAAGCTCTATATATGTGACGGAATAAGAATACAGAGTGTCCCCTATTCATCAATAATATAAATTCTATTCTATATGTAAAGTAAATCAAACAAAATATCAGTCATTCTCAAGTAAAAATATATTTCATCATAAAACGATACATATATTACCGTGAAAGAATAGAAAAAAATACCATGAAAAAGAGGCAAAACAGGTTTCTGTAACATTATTGCATAATTTGCAAAAATGTAATAAAAAGGAGAATAAAACAGCCACGTCACGAAAACGCTACATCACAATTATTGTATTGAAATCTGTGAATATGAGAGCCTTGTACCCATATACATACGTAAATATACAGTACGTGTGTATATACAAGCCTCGAGGCTCATAAAAAAGACATCTATATAAATAGTACCTCATATAGTTCCCCAATACAATATAGAGGGATGAATGAACAAATATTTATATTATTGCGTAGATTTTACTATATTTTTATAGTTGCTTTTCTTTTATATTTAGCTGATATTGTTTTGTTTCAGACTTCAGTTTCTTGGTTACTTCAACAGTTTGTAAAAAATTTACAGCTCAGGTTTCTTACATGTTCGTTCTTGTTTGTTACATGTTTGAAGCTTTTCCTAAATATTGACGTGTGTGGTGCCAATTAAGAAAACGGTGTCGCCACTGTGGTGATTTCCGCATACAGCGCGACATAAATATACAACAGCGCCATCTATCGAAGAAACATTGAACTACGAAGAAAACACGTAACGATCTAAACGGAGTAACTACTAATCCTGAATCGCGAAAGTGACATTCTCGCGCCGATTAGCATATATACAACATTCCAACATCAACTGTTGGGCAGTGGCCCGCCAGGCACGATCACCTCGCCTGGTCGGAGGATCCTCCCTTTGTGTTGGAGGAAAGCCGTTCCTCCACAGTGGTGACCCCGACGTGATTGAAAGCAGCCTTCCGTCATTTTTATTTATTCTATCTTTATTTATTCCATGGGTGTTATAAGTGGCAGAGAAAACGACATAGGATAACAACAACACTACAAAGTCAAGTAAAACTCCCGAAATAAATATTTCGGACATCTTAAATACGACACCATCTAGTCCCAAACTAAGCAGAGCTTGTATTATGGGTAATAAACAACTGATATAAATACATAAACATGTTTTTTTTTTTGTAAATACATACATAGAAAAAACCCAAACTGAGAAACATATTTGTGGATCATATAAACCTTTTGGTCCGACAGGGGAATCGAACCCGAAACCTCAAGCACAACAGTTGCATACGCTACCACTGCGCCACTGATTCCCAAATATTGAATGGATACAGAGAATGGTACTTGTTACTTAATCGCTCTTTTACTTCTATAAAATCGAGAACTAAAAACTCGGAGCTGCTTGTGATAATGATATGGCTATCATATTATTTTGCCCAGCATATATTTTTCGATCACCTAATTTTCTAATTATCTAACAATTAGTTAACTTCTTATTTACCTTGGCGTATCGGATCTATGAAACTGTTCAATAATCTGATTTTTAACGATAATGTTGAAATATAAATAAATAACTATTTATTTAGTAGTTTTACAACAAACTAAATTTCTGTCTTGTGCTTTCTCAATAGATTAGTGGTATTTATATATATGTATATATATATATGTTTATTTATACTTAAATGGTTAGTAGAGAAGAAGGAAGGAAGTCACACATTACTTACTCTAATATTTATTTTGACTCGTGTTATTCTCTTCAATTGAATCAACTAATAAGTATTCCAATATTAACAATGTCACTGAGGTAGCTACATCTTATAATAACAAGGTCAGGATCAGCATTTTATACAAAATTCTATTCTTTTTAACATTACTCTTGGGACAAGGGCCGATTTATCCTAGCTTTTCTTATTAAAATGAAACGTAATCTCAATTTATATATTTTGTGTAAAGAAAAAATCTGTACGATAATCTTGACTTAAATGTATTAGATTGAATTAGATTCTGATATAAGTAACTGTTTAGTAAATCCCGACAAAAGTTTACATTCCTTCCATCATAACTTTAGGATAAAAACTAGTATTAAAATATTGGAAAAAGTTCTACATCAAGTCATATTCTTCTAGGTATACTTACTGAAATGAAATATGTGATAATATTGCAGTGGAAATGTATTACTACTGGGCCGCATAATTATAAACGTCATTGGTTTAGACTTCAATATCATTTTACGATGCAAGCACGAAGCTGTGAAAGACAAGGATAAATTAATCTGCAAAAAAAACCCACACAAATTGTAGGCGTGCTCAATAAATGTATGAATTTCGACATCATTTTAGATTTTTGCATTCGTTAAAAATTCGTAGCTACATTTCAGAATTCATGTTCAACCTTGTCTTTGGCATAGTTATTTTTATGAGGCAGCACAGAATAACGGTGTAACTCTTTCCTCGATTGACAAATGTCTGGTTTTTCTAATGTTTCATGCAGTATGATTTTGTTTTATGATTTTTATATAATTTGGCATACATAATTTCCTAGAGCTAGATGTTAGAAGCTGATGATAGAACCAAGTGGCTTGTAATTTGACAGATCTATGTCAAGCGCAGTAGACTGCGATAAGCTGATGACGATGATGAAGTTGCTAGGGATATAGCAAAATATATATATATATATATATATATATATATATATATATATATAGAAGTGAAGAAGATCGTGCCTGGCGGGCTACTGCACAACGGTTGATGTTGGGATGTTGTATATATGCTAATCAGTGTGAGACTTTCTATATCGCGATTCAGGATTAGTACTTACTTCGTAACTCCGTGGTTGAGTGATTCTTCGGTGGTTGGCGCTGTTGTATGTTTTCGCTTCGGTGTGAGAATTTCTATATCGCGATTCAGGATTAGTAGTTACTTCGTAACTCCGTGGTTGAGTGATTCTTCGGTGGTTGGCGCTGTTGAATGTTTTCGCTTGCGCTTTATGTGGAACTCGCCACAACAAAACCATTGAAGATAGACAAATGTTAACTCTTTGTTATTATAATGGCGTTTGCACAACATCTACGTTATGTGCTAGTTGTACGTGTACAAATCTTCATTAATCTCCTTAATCAAACACATAATTTGCATTTAACATAGCATATTAAGATCCAATAAATGAGGCAAGTCAAATGGACTGACTTAGACTGAGCTCGGTAATTTGTGAGGAATTAAGCCGTTAATATTGATTGTCGTATACAGATAATGCTTGATAGTGTACTGGAAGTTATGATAGGCGAATGGCAAAACATTAAATATGATTTTATAATTTTAGATACCTAATGAACATTTAACGCTTCGTATTACCTGAGCATTATCTTAGATATATAATATACAAATATTCTATAATGTATAGTTTATAAATTTGCAACATTTACGGCGTACAGTCGACTCTTCCATCTATAAAGATCTGCTAAGTGCGTAATCAGACGACGCATAGAATAGGGTTTTGTAGACATACATAATGGCACGTGAATTTAAAATCGTGTCCAATAATTTAAAATCCATTATTTTTTATGAAGTTTTCCAATAAAGCGTGTTTTCGAAATTAGGCCTCTATAGGTTCTGAAATAACAAAGTCATCTAGCCCGTTATACTTTTGCTTTGAAGTTCATCACATGGACTGCCATTATTAACTTTTTCAGATTTTTTAAGCCAGCCGTTTGACATTCAGAGGGGTGACTTATTTTAACACAAAAATGACCTTTAAAGTGAAATAACTCGTAAACGGATACCTTAATTCCAATTTTTTTTTGAAAGACCCATCCAATGGGGTAGCGAGAAAAAAATCATCCCCACTTTACGTACATAATACAATAATATTTTTAGTAAATTTATTTTAAATCTATATCGACGTGACAAAGACACATATCGGACTTATAGTCTGTCCGTCCTCGACTTACCGTCCATACAGTTAGTGCTAGAAACATGAAGCTTTGCGTGAACATGTGTCTTTCTCACGTCGATATAGTTCTTTAATAAAGGAATATCTTATGTGTGTCAATATTGTTAATATTAACTCACTCAATATTGAGTTTATTATTAAGTTGCTTACCCTGATGACCTTTTAAGCATTTAATACGTGTATTAGTAATATCCTGTTGAATTATTATACTTGTCAACAACAAGCCTACATAAGTAGTTATACTAATAAAGAAGTAACTAGCCTCTTGAAAAACATGGGTGGTCTTTATCGGCAAAACCTTTGAATGTGCCCCTAATTCCCAAGGTTCGTACGGGCTATTGGATTTAAATAAACGGCATGAATTCATTGGGGCTGCTTCATTCAATGGTTTTGTTTTATATCGATTCGGTTGCTGTAAATAAAAGCTGTACAATTTAGCTGTGTTCTCAAAGACCTCCATATTATGATACTACCAGAGATTCAATTTATAGGATATTAACATGAAAACATATCTGAAGCGATCACTTCAGAATTACAGTGATGTCAGAATATGGAGTGTCACACTCCCTATTCATCCCGTTAAAGGAGCTAACTGCGAGCGACAGCAGCACTGCAAAAAGAAGGAAAATTTGAAACCTTTTATGAAACCGACTAGCTAGCATGGTACAGTGGACGAAAACCTTTTTTCTAAAGTGACCTATGTCCATTTTTTTTTAATTTAACGACACAGCTCTATCTAATGGTAAGCATGTTTGATTAGAATTCAAGAGATCATGATTAGAATCCAAAAGAGCAGTTGTCGTGTCTCGTGTAGTGAAATACACAACCCACTACCCGTACCAGGAGTATTTTGTACAAAAGGTTAGTTGGTATATTGATTAACTTTTTGGATGACGAACCCTAATAAAATATTTTAATTCAAAGTCCTCTGATATCACTTGTTTCAGCTACATGTCACGTACACGTTAATAATTATAAATTTATACGTTTAAAATTATGCAGCTAAGGTCCGACGATAAGTGTGTTTGAATTTATTAAATGAGTTACAGTCGAAAATTTTATTGTAAATGGTTGATAAAATTATTTGGACAGAGTAAATAACGTATACGTGACCGAAATTTCAATAAATTTACATATTAAAGGATCAAAGTGTTAGTACACCTAGTTTAATACCGTTTTTCAGATATTTGAATAATTCTAAATCAGCATAAGTGGAGGATATTAAGCTTTGGACAAACGCCAGTTTCAATTTATCGAACTAAGAATAGATCTTTTATGAGTACGTTTAAAAAATACTAACTAGGAAACCGCTTGTGGTGACTACCCCATACAGTGCAAGAGAAAATAAACATCAGCGCCGTCTACCGAAGAAACACTGAACCACGGAGTATTGAACAATATCGTGTATATAACTACTAATATTGGATCGTGATATAGAAATTCTCCGATTAGAATATTTTATACAACAATCCAACATCAACCGTAGGACCTCGCCTGGTCGGAGGATCCTCCCTTTGTGTTGGAGGGACACGTAACTCATCCCTCCACAGTGATGACCCTTACATGATTACAAGCAGCCTTCAAGAAGCCAATCAGCAGTGCCATCTTGTTCACTCCCACAACTTTCAATCAAGCCTCATCCATATTTGTTACTAAAGAAGTTTTACGTAAACAATTAAATTATAGAACTAGCTAAAAGACGGGAATTAAAATTTGGATTTGTTTCTATGTTTTTACTTTTGTCAAAACTTTTCAAACTGTCGCAAATACTATATAAACAATTGTTAAATCAATTGTTTGATTTTACATAATCTGCTATTATGACTTTACTCTGTCCATATGAAAGCATAGCATAGCATTGTAGTGATCACCAAACACATTGCGATAGCTGCAGAAAAAGCTGCATGGAGATCCACAATATGGCGGCCTACTGAGATGCTTCACCATCATGATGTCTGCGATCTCTCACTCACCAACGAACCACAACAGCTTGAATGCTGATATTTTTATGTTGATCTTCTGTGAGAGGGTAGTACTGCCCCGGCCGGGTCGTGCTGAAATCAACGTTGCTCTATTACGCTGTCATTCATAAACGATACGCTTTTCAACTAACTCTAACGAAATTGTTTTCTTTTCTATATGTTGAATCATATAAGTATGTATAAACATATATATTTATTGGTATAGTATGTATATATGTATTGTTATAAGTTTGTATTGATATAAATGTATATTTATTGTAATAAGTATGTAATTTATATGTAAGTACATATAAAATTGTATTTGTCTGTATTCAATTAGTACTGTCTATCTATAACATTTTGATCCATCCTAAAGTTGCCTGGATGAAATTATTTTGTACCTTTGTACACTTGATTTTTAATTATTTGGTTAATTTATGTAACTCTGTAATATGGTGTGCAAATAAAGAGTTATCTATCTATCTATCTATTTGGGTATATATATACTGAGATGAAATGTTAATACATTATAGTGATATTATAACAAATAGACCCATTACAGTAGCGAGTAGCCAACAACTCATATAATCAGACATGTGGACCCTCAGGACTCTCTATTATTACATATTATCTGCTAATAAATAGCGTATTCGGATCAATTAAGATATACTAGACATAACCCTAATATCTTTAGGTTAAAACTTATATTATTTTAGTAGTTTCATAACAAATACAATGTCCACTGTTCCAAATAAACCCATAAACCATCTCAAGTGTAGCAATCTCAGTTTATGTTCAAAGTAATTTCGACATGACTTTAATACTATAGTTATGAATGTATGTCCTAAAATAGTATGACACTTAGGGTGCTTTATGACTTTCTTATTTGAAATAACTACAATAATCGTAGCGATACTGAAAGATTGATCACTTAATACCAGCATATGGCGATAAAGGTTTCATAAAATGATCGTATTTCCCAATTATTTTGTCGTTGAATCTCGACCTTGGCTTCTTAGGATTTCTAACCACTTAAGTTTAGACTTTTGGATTTGCTTGGTTATAACCATAAAAAATATTCTAACGATTTCTATGGTTATTAGCATTTATTAGAATGAGTATTTTTTTTTAGGTTTTTGTTACTTAAGAGGAGACTGTAACACGTTATCTGAATACATCTATCTATTCGTAATAAATCTTATCACATTGATTGTCTGGTTGTATCAGAATTATTAGAAGAAAACCGAGAACTTGAACAATTGATTCGTATCTTTATTGATATTGTTGTGTTTTAATAAAAACTACGTATATTCCTTTTATCCGCTTTCGTAATAGATATTGCATAGATAGCTACGAAAATCAAATATTTTCTCGTTTGGCAACTAGCTACGAAAACATAATTTTATTTCTGTTTATGTAACTAGTTTTCATAACTAGCTTTTAAAGAAAAACTTAACGAAAATAAAAAAAATAAACACTGAAAACAGATATAATAAAGTGAACACACACATACGGACGTAGTTTTCTGTAATGTTATTGTAGTGCCATACAGAACAACAACTAAAGTGTCATAAACTGTCAATCTCAGAAATGGAGCCTTAGTGCCGATAAACGTTTTATGGCGAAGAACAACATTATTTTATTAAACGTCAAATATAAAGTAAAAAAAACATATTCAGGGGGACTGTTACAATTTATGACTCATAACAAACTTTGTGACAATTCTTCGGCGGGCCCATTTATGAGTTATTTTCGTGGAATTTCGTCCAAAGATATTTGAACCACTTTGTTTTGATAGAAGTTGGTTAGAAACAAATGTGAAGGAAATAAGTAGGCTAATTTGCTTTACGCTCGAAGCGTTTTCATTACATCGAAATGGGCAGGTGGACCTAAAAAATTCTATGATATTTTATGACTATATTTATTTAAGTTTTACGTACACTATTCTTCTATATTTGCATACGCCTCTGACGTAGTGAACATACCAATGTTTTTAAAATGCCTGGTCTGTTATGGCTTCATATTTGTACGCTGTCTTTATGTTTTTGTAAGGTATTTAACAATTTTTTTTTTTTTTTTTTTTTTAAAAGACAACTCCCGCATTAGGAATATAAATTCCTGTGTCGCGGGGGACTTTACAAACATACATGAAACGGACACAAAGAACACCCAGACTCAGAACAACAAATTGTAAATCACACAAAGTGTTGTCCTACGTGGGATTTGAACCCACGACACTTGGCGTAGTAGGAAGCGGCGTGGCGACCGCTTAAGCCACTAGGCCAACCGTGCAGTCAATTGCAAACAAATATTGAAGTTCTATTTTCGTATTTATACTATTTGGCTGCACGGTTGGCCTAGTGGTTTTAACGGTTATCACACCGCTTCCTACTGCTCCAAGTATTCTGTGTTCAAATTTCACACGAGACCACATTTAGCATTATTCAAAAATTGTTGGACTAGTCGGAGTCTTCTTTGTGTGTTTCATGTATGTTTGTAAAGTCCCTCACCACACAAGATGTATATTCTTAATGCAAGAGATGTCTTATGAAAAATTTAATGAATAATATGAAAACATAGATATTATTAATTTAAAAGGAACATTAACATTAGCATGGAAAATCAGCACGCTGAAGTGGAAGTGGGCCGGACATGTCTCCAGACGGACTGATGGATGCTGGAGCCGAAAGGTGCTAGAGTGGAGACCGCGATTAGGCAAACGTAGTGTAGGACGCCCTGCGGCACGATGGACCGATGATTTGAGGAAGGTGGCTGGCGGCGGATGGATGCGGACTGCCCAAGACCGGGATGGTTGGCGTTCCTTGGGGGAGACCTTCGTCCAGCAGTGGACGGCGATAGGTTGACGCTACCTATTAACGAGTTGAGGACTTGTTGGTAGTCTTTTAAGTTTTAAGTTCTGTGTACTGATTCTCCATTAGAACGGGATCCTATTACTAAAATTCCTATTACTCTATCGTGCATCGTAGTTTTTTAAAGTTTTTTGTTCGATATTAATAACGATAGGCTTGCAATATATACATTCATTTTAAAAAATATATTGAAATAAAGTATTTAGGGACATCTTACAAAAAATAAACGTGAAAATTTTGGAGTTTTATTATATCTTGATGAAAAAAACACTTTCTTGTACGACTATACTATTAAATATTTATATACAAAAAAAAAGTGTATTTGCTAACTAGGTCTGAGTATAGGATGTAAACAATGTTTTATACCCCTAGGCAATATAAAGCATGAAACGGCCGCAAGCAGAGCCACAAGCGTCGCGTCATATTATATGTAAATCCTCATATAGTTGTACGTTTATTACATGTATACAAATTAGTCTTTTTTAGTCTATAAACAAATAATAGTTTTTAAAACTAAACAAACACGCTTTTAAACTAAAAAGAAGAAAATAATTGTAATGTAACAAAGCGTATTTTTAGAAAGCACCCCACGTTTGTTTAGTTTTTTTAAACTATTATTTTTTTGATTTTACATTCATCATTGAGCTTACGTCTCTAAGTGTGCATTTCATAAAAGTTATCAAAAATTCATGACAGGTATTGTTTGACACTATTCACATTAGAAAATTATATGAGACTTGAATTTTAGGACACTTTAGTGTTTCCTTTAGTACAAAAAAGTATACAAAAACATTTTATATTCTCACTATAAAGCATTTAGTGAAAACGAAAAAAAAGAGTACAATTATCGGTCGTATCTCAAATTTAAAAGTTAGATTATTATATTCACTTTAAATGAAAAAATTACGTACAAAATTTGAAAGGCATCATTTCATAAATTCCCATACACACCTCTTTTACTAGACACCTGTAATTTGTTACGGAAATACCAAAACAACCACAATTTCTAACTACAAAAACCTGCTGGAATACTTTCATTGTCCCAGGAAAATTGTGTAGTCGACAATTCTGCTGTGCCGTGACAAATTGGTCTCGTTATATATAAGTGTAGAACTAGTGTAGCTGTGCTGTGAGTACCGTGACGTGTGTAGTCACAGGACTGAACTATATTGTATGTATAGCAAGTGAAAATGTTGAACACCAGCCTCATTTTTAAATGACATTGAAAAAAAAAACAAATTACCACAGTCTATTCGTGCTTAGAAAATAGTGTTGCATCGATCAAGCCTTGTCTCCTGACCGATCGGATTCCAAAAAATTATTGTTTCGTATTAAAGTTTGCAATTTGAATAGTCGGGACTAACACAAGCCAAGCCCTATAAGAGGTCGAAGTGGTCGCCATGGCCGAAATATGTTTGGGTGCATATTTTTTAAAATTTTACATAGTTTTTTCAATAAACAAGGGTGCTTTTATTTATAATGGTGCCAGAAATATTCCATACACTTCTTAACCAGCGTAATGTATACAGATAAAATAATTAAACAACTATACCAACTGAATTGCCACATTAATAATTTTTAATTCTTCCAAGTACCTCTGGCTATCATAATAACGACTATAATGACCTCATGAATTATCGCCCTCCCGCACAAGTGTTGTGAGAAATTCGCCCCATTCGGCGAACCCTTGTATCTTTTGAGAAATTCGCAGAAATCGTCTGCGTAAAGATAAGCGGCTCACGACGGTAAATTAAAATATCTCACTTCCTCTTTATAAATTTTCTCTTTAAGAATGTTGTATTCTGGATTTTTTATTGTGTTATATTACGTTATGATTGTTGTGAACCCCAGGGCAATGCTTTCAGAGATCTAAATATTAATTAACCTAACCATTGTGATTCTTTTTGGATGGATAAGGCAAGAGTACCTTTACACGGGTGTGTATATTTAGACTGAATTTCATAATCCCGACAAAAAATTATAATGTATCTAATATTTGCTTGCGGCTTTGAAGAATCTCTTTCTCAGAAGTATGTAAGTTACTTTCGAACTTTAAATATTAGCATCAATTTCAGGTATATCTGTACCATCTTTGCAGGTCCTCTGAACCCACTTGATGTTTTAGATATGGAATAAAAAATCTAAATAATGACATAAATAAGAAATTAATAACGAGCACTGTATTAAGAAAAAAACTAGAATTTAGAGAACTCCAAGAATTCAAAAGCAATGAGAATAATTTTAGCAACGATTGGAAGTATAAATAATTTTTAATAAAACGTGTGTTCATATTTAAATGCATTTCGAAATATGTTTTATGCATATAGCTACACACTCCTTTCTTTCTTCTATCTCTCAAAAAATATTTCTGCATATAAAACGTTGAGACTTTTGAAACAACGTGTCGTATAGAATTGTTGTGTACAAGGGCGTTTTGAGTGCAACGAAGTCGAACATTTGCACAGACATAAGCGAAACGTTGTCACTGTAACACGGAGACAGTTCCACAATCTACATTCTATGTTCCTTGTAATTACACAGTGTTCAGGCACACTCCTCTGATTTCTAGAAATTCTACAAGTTTAATGAAATTGTGAACGTATTATTTACACGGTGGGTTAATGTTGAACTACAGTAGGTTAATGTTAAAACATATAAGTGATATAGTTTTACAACACAGTTTTGTCTTTGTAACAATAAATGTCTTTAAATTTGTCATAATAATAATAATTTCATGAGATATTATACACCTCTTTTTAATACGACTTTGCATATTCTGTATTAGATGATCCACACAATCTTATCTGCGTCTATTAAAGGGAATAATTTTTTTTGTAAGGTATTTCATATCTACACTTTATAACTTTCCTCAATAAATGGGATATTCAACATTGAATAAATGCTTCATTTCAAAATGGTAAATCCTGAGATTAAAGCCTTAAACCAAGTAAATTAACAAACTGGTCAGTTTTGTAGTGTAAGGCTAGATACAAGAAAATATTTTGATAATCTCTCTCCAGCGCTGTCTGATGAATTTGAGAGTGGGGCAATAGAAAGTGCACTTATGTGTGTACACAGGTTCAAACCGAAATTGCTTTTCATAATCACTCTCCGGTCGTGTTGGATGTATATTTGAGTGATTGTTTAGTGAGTGCACCAGTATATTCACACTATTGCACTACAATATTTCCTAGCAGGCTGGTTTCGATTGAGACTGTCCCCTGCACCGAAGCTGAAATCACCAAATCATATATGCAGTACGTTAAACTTTTAAATCAAATACAAAAAAGTTTTATCTGGTTTTATTTTTTTCACCAGTATAATCTTTTTAAATATATTTAACCTTATTGTAAACTCAAATGAAAGAAAAATCACTGTTATTACAGTTCACCTCGATTACGAAAACCCACAAACATTCATAACAAAAGTAATAGCAAAACCAATCTCGCAAACAAATGAGTGTAACAATAACGGAACATAAATCACACAAAGCGGTACCTGTACAATAGGAAATTATGTATATACCGACTTAGTATTCAATTGCTATGGTCAGACGAATGAGGTATCCCCACAGAACAAATAAAAGAGGCGTAGAGAGTGATTTAGGGGTACTATCTGGGCACTAGATCGAGGGTCAGACGGACCCCACGATAAATAATAGCCGTTTCTTTGCGGTAGTTATGTAGAATATTTTGGTGTTGCATTTTGTCCACGTATGAGTTCCCGTAAACATTACTTTGGATGTAATATAATAAGATGTTTGTATATTCTATTTGAAAACGCATTCGCATTTACAAACCAATTTACGAAATCTTATTACTAATAAGTCGTATCTGTATGAGAAAAACATTTGAAACTTACACCAATACAAGAATTAAGTGTATCATCATCTCAACCAAAAGACGTCGGAGTTCTGAACATATGTCTCCCCGAAATTTCTTCACAGCAACCGGTTCTGTGCTGCCCGCATACAATGACTTCCAGCCACCTTCACCAGGTCATCGGACTACCTTGTCTATCAATGCTGCGTTTGCCAGATGTAGTACATAGTTTTATATTTTATTTCTTTTTCAGCCATTATTTTGGCGAGAATTTAACCGTTTACCCAACGCGTGCAATGGAAAAAGTCCTTCTGAAAAGGAAATTTCATTGATGCTCAGCTTGTTTTGGTCGTATCGTGGTGATATATAGCCTACCTCAATAACTACGCATTCTAATATTACATGACTTTGCTATTTTTCTTAATGTTTAAAAGCAATTGCTATCCTGTTCACATACAGTAAATATTTATTTTCTTGATGGATCACTCTGTCAGTGTCAACAAATAAAAAAAGAATTTAAGCATTAACCATTTCACGTGACCCCTTTTTCCTCACCGGACATAATATTTTACACATTAAATATACATAGAAGAATAACCCTCTTAAAAAACCCTTTTGTCTAAACACAACCTCATTATTATTACGTTATACAGGGAGTGCGCAAACGAGACTCACGTAGTGAACGACAGGTGGTATGTTCCCGGAAAGAAAATACAGAATGAGACGACCGAAATAAAGATGAACATTTTATAATAATTTTTATATTACATCCTTCATTTCTAAACCAAGTATATTATATCGGCTACTTGCACCGGTAGTATAGGCAAAAACCTGAATATCAGTTTTAAACGAAGCGGTTGGCATTGCATTTCCTGTCCTTGCGGGTAAACTGTTTCGAAGGATAAACATTAAATGTTTATTTGTCTTAGAAAGTGAGTCTACAGTGAGGTTTACATTAGGGTAGGTTCACTGTTTCCCAAACTAGGATAAAGCCTGTAATTTGGTAGACAGTTCACAAATAGAAACCTACAGTCTACTGTAGACAGTACAGTGAACGTGGAAATTTCAGGACATAATTTGATATTCATTCTGTCATTTAACTTTGTTTTGATTATTTTACTAAAGTATTAAGCAAGTGTAGTTAATAACATAACTTTATATTTGAGGGTATTGACATTTCAATAACGATTGACATAGTTCTATATGATCCATACCAACATTACATGGCAATGGGAACCAACGGTATTACGTGATTTCATAAGCAAGGGCTTGGAACACCGCCAAACTTTCATAACCCGGTCTGTTTTGCCCAGACCTGTGATTCAAACCCGAGACCTCTTGATCAGCAGTCACATACGCTAACTGCTAGACAAACGAGGCAGGTAAAATTACTATGAATCAAATAAAAAAATATAGAAAATCTTATATTTAAACCTATAATTCATGATACAATTTTTTTCAACTGCAATCTTTTTTGTTAACCTTTTTACAGACAAAGATTTTTGACTTAAATTTACCGATGAAGTCGAACATTTTCTAAGGTCTTCTAAAATTTCTTATTTGAGTTTTATTTTTTCTAACTTGCACACACACAACTTTCTAACTTTAAACACGGATAATATATTTAGTGGATCGGCACATTCTAAAGTTGACTAACGAACCGACTGGATGGAATGTTTCCATTGAAAGCTTTGGTCAACTAGAATTTTATTCGTAATAAAATGAACGGAGTTTTGCATTTTGTTCGACAATTTCAATTTAAAACTTCGTTTACAAAATCTTTAGAAAAACTATTACCTTTTTTATGTTTCTAAAGCTTACATTAAGTTTTCAAAGTGAAAGAGCTAATAGAATAATAATGAGAACTAAATATTTTCAAAGACGAAGCGTCGGGCGTCAAGCTCATCAATCGTTGAAAACGACGTGACTTAAATTTTCTGTTAACGTTTTATGCGGGAACTTTAGCAATTATTTTGCAAAGAAGCATCGTAATAAGGGATTGGGCGACGGGAAAACTAATAAATGATTTTACGTACAGAATATAATTAGATATTTTGAACCTGCATAGAGAGTTACTGGACATGAACAGAATCCGAGAGTGGTAGTCACCATTCTCATTGTGAGTGCACATATTGCAGGATGATGACCCACACTATGGCGGCCTATGCTTGCTGATGCGTGGGATGCTTCTGCATCATATGGCCTCAGATCTCGCACTCCTTAACAAAATACAACCGTCGTGCTGTGCTGTGCTGTCATGCTATCATTTTTAAGTTGATCTTCTATGCGAGTTTAGTACCACCCCGGTCGACCCGACCCATTGGTGCTAAAATCATAGTGGCTTTACTACTTTTTAAATAGAGTAGGTTTGGTTACTATTAGGGTTACAAAAATAAATTCTAGATACAAGAGTACATTCAATAAAGAGATTGTTTAAGTTTGTGTTATATCACACAAAATTCAGTGATGTAAAATCCTTTCATTAGTCATTTTATTCGAACAGTTCAAGGTAATCATCATCATTTCCATAACAGATATCAGGATTTTCTATAGTCCTTAAAATAAACCTTGATCCCTGTGACAGATGGTTATGAAACCGACGAAAAGCCTACCAAAGTGAGTCTACTCTATCTGATGGAAAGCAAGAGCAGAAACCAAAAATAGAGGTCACTATCCTCATCGTGAGAACAGACAATGCAGAATGCAAACACACTATAGCGGCTAAGTGAGATGTTTCTGTATTTTATAACCTCCACTCTCACACTAACCAACGAAATACGACAACACAAAGGTAATTTTGTTTAAAGAAATTTTCTTTTTAATCACATATATCTTCAATATTTTGATCAAGTTCTAAAGTGACATTAACGACACAGATCACGTTTTTTTTTTCGGATATCTTGCACATGACGTCATCTAGTACCAAATAAAGCAGAACTTGTGTTATGGGTACTAAACAACTGATATATTTTTATGTATTTACATTAAATACTTTTTTTTTGTAAATACATGCATATTATACATAGAAAAACACCCAGACTCCGAAACAAATTTGTGGATCACACAAATATTTGTGGTCCGACCCAGAATCGAACCCAAGGCCTCTTTATCAGCAGCCGCATAAATTATATATATAAATTGGGAATCAGGGCTTACGTCTATTTTGTAAAACTTGATTTTATGCAACAAAGAGATATTATTATTTTAAGCCTCTCAACATTATAGCGTCCTCCATAAGTATCTAGAGAAAATGAACTCCGAAAACGGACTTATAAATAGTTCATGAGGTTGTGTTATGCTCTACGCCAGATATGGTACGTTACGTGACGTGCAGAGAGGAAACATATTTTATCTTAAATGAGCACCGAAAGTCTTAGGCACTATTAAGGTACAGTGTAGTTAAGGGTACATATATTTACAAATTTAAGTCATTTACATCTATAAATAGGTTTAGAATTACAGTCATGACTTTCGAAGCTATTTAGAACCTGGCATTTTTTATGACTGTCCTTGAGAGGAAACACGGAACCAGATAACTCACGAAGATGAAAAAAATTAGGTTCAACTCGTCAGCGGATTTGTTTTTATTCTATACCACTGATTTCGTGTATTTGGCGATTACAATTTTTTATAATTTTATAGTGATTTTAGTTACAATTACTAAACTCTAGTCTTATGTCAAGAAATATTAACATGCAAATAATTAGAATACATAATATTTCATTACTACTATTTTGCAATGTCATTATATGCTCAAACATAGATACGTACTACTATGTATTAAACTTAAACTAATTTGTTACCATTAATATGAATTAATTAATATATAACTAAGTATCATAGTCTTAGAATATGTCAATTTTATAAATATGTCAAATTTATCATAAACTAGCTTTCGCCCGCGGATCTGCCTGCGTCTATGTCGATTTTCGTGAGAAAAAGTAGTCTATTTCCTTGCTCAGGCTTTAGACTATCTGGGTACAAAATTTTGTTAAATCGGTGCAGTGGATTTGAGTTTATCGCAAACAGACAGACAGACGTGGCTGAGGACTTTATATTATAACTAGCTGCGCCCCGCGGTGTTACCGCGTATCATAATGGTTGCTATGCAACCTGTGAAGTTTTGACAGGAGATAAACAGTGATACATTTTGATATCGATTATTGTAGTAAAAAGTAGCCTATGTGTTATTCTGATATATAAGCTATATTACTGTAAAGTTACATCCAAATCCGTTCAGTAGTTTTTGCGTGAAAGAGGAACAAACATACATACACACTCACAAACTTTCGCGTTTATAATATTAGTAGGATATGTAGTGACAGTTTAGTTTTTATATATCGTATGCAATATCACAAATATTAATATATCTATACAAAAAAATAATATTAAAATAACCGCTTTTTACTGAATACATATTTATACATGTTACATATGCCAAAGTTTTTTTTTTTTAATTTTTGTCTGTCCGTTTGTTCCGACTAATCTCTTTAACGGCTGGACGATTTTAATGAGATTTTAACTGGCAGATAGCTGATGGCATAAGGAATAACTTAGGCAATTTTTTTAGACTAACTTCACTCCACGGCGTTACTCGAGAATGACAACAATAAACGCGGGTAATACCGTGGGAGTCATCTAGTATTATTAATAAAATTATTTAGGTGAAAGAACATGAACCATTTGAATAAAGTAAAAAGGGAAAAAAGTAATTCAGCAAAAAAGAAGCCTTAGTCCACAAAGCTACTAAAACAATAAGTAAGCCAGGGAACCTGAAACCTAAAGAAACTCATTACCTTATTTTCAAAGAAATATACAAAAGGAAAATATTAATTAAAACAACTTCGTGTGCGGGCCATATTTTCAGAGAACGAAACCCACTCCTGTTTTAAGCGGAAAATATTTTTCGCTTTACGAAACAAATCGTTATGGTAGAATAAATTGGTTTTGCTTGTTCACATAATTAATAAACATTCAAGTACAGTCTCAGCATGACTGGTGGGAACGTTTGTAGTATCTGTGTTATGTTTACAGTAAGGTATATTTTATTGCATTTTGTTACTAACGGAGCACTTGATTAAAGAAGTAAGCAAGAATATTCTGTGTCCATACTTTTACTATTAAATCTGCCTCGTTGGTCTAGTGGTTAGCGTATGCGACTGCTAATCAAGAGGTCTCGGGTTCAAATCCCGGGTCGGGCGAAAATGTGTTTTTGGGATTTTCTTAGGAAATTCCTAATAGCTGCCTGGAGTTTAGAAGTCTGGCGGTGATTCACGCCCGTGCCTCGGAGAGCACGTAAAACCGTCGCTCCCGGTTGTCATGAACTTCTATGGCAATGGTTATTTGGAAGTCAGTGCCTTTAAATATACTGACAACTAGTTCAATCTTCGAATTTCAGTTCTCCCTTAGGGTTGCGGAGGTCCGATGCCAGTCGCTCCGTGGAAAAACTGAAATTCAGGTAAACCCGGTTGACAAATTAACTTGGGAATAATGGCTAGGGGGATGACTTTTACTATTAATATCTTAGTCGAGTCAGATAAATACCCTCTGTAAATACAATGCTTATAACGAACGAGTGACGACTTTCTAGGAGTGGTAGTGCTAACATATTATGATCCCTAAGTAACAAAGCTGAATTTATATTGTATTAGCTGCGTCCCACGGTGATACCGGCAGTTTTTGTTATAAATCCTGAGTAAAAACAAGGAGCTTAGCTAGTCAAAAATAATCGTCTAAGTAACTCAATTTGTCATGAGCCATCTGCCAATGAAAGTCCCGTGAAAATTGGACGAGCCATTCCAGAGAGTACCCAGATCAAACAGACCGACAGAAAAAAAAATTAAAAACTGTATTTTGTGTGTCAGTACCGTATATACTTTGATTTCCATTTAGTGAAAAACTGTTCATTAAATAATTAAATAGAGACACTCCAATTAAATTAATTTGTACAGATAACTTATGTTAGGTTAAATAATAGTATGATAGAATTTACGGAAGTGACGGATTAAGAATACAGAGTGTCATCATCATCCCGCGGGTGTCGTAAAAGGCGACTAAGGGATAAACTACACAAGACAACATCAATGCAAAGAGAAGGAAACCTTGAAACCAACCATATACCAACCCGTCTGGCCAGTGTGGTATAGTAGGCCAAAACCTCCTTTCTAAGGAGAGGCCTATGTCCAGCAGTGGACTGTTAAAGTAGGTAGGTACATCATATTTTTTGTGAATTTAGTGCTATAAAATAAAAAAATGTTAATCTTGGTATATAAATAAAGTATTATCTGTATATCTATTTATGCATAATATACATATATTTTATTGGATATAGGATCAATCTGTTTCAGGATTAAAAGTGTAAGCTTTCTCTATGGTGCCAAATCATATTCCCAGGATAAAAGATTACCAACATTCAGAAGAGGTCATGTAAATCTAACAGTTAAAAATATTGTTTTATTTATTATAAACACACTAATTAATAAATCGTTGCAAGTTAATTAAATAACATAGTAATTTAATAATTGGATTATATATTTATGAAACTGGTTAATTCAGGAATGGAATTTTCACCTATACATTGCTTTTTGGTATTTGTGGTGACAGCCGCAAATTTATCATAAATGTTGGAAATAGTTTCAGGTAGAAATACCAAATAAATTAGTATTTATATTCCCAAAAAGCTGAAACTCTCGTATTTATATAATTAGGAATTAGTTTATTTTATTTTATTTTAAAACTTTATAATTAATAATATTGATATTTAATGCGAAGACATTGAAAATAACTTTTTTTAATTAATAATAAACAATTAAAAATTGATAAAAATTTAAAAGGAATCACGTGACTATGAACGCACCACGATTGGTTGCCATAGTTGTGACGTCATAATGTTATAGCTATCTAATAACAGTACCATTCATTTTGCACCATTCTCCCAAGCCGCCATGGTATGGGTCACCATGCTGCATTGATTACCCTCAAAATGAGTATGGTGACTCCACCACTCCTGGATTCTACTCATGCTTTCCATCAGGCAGAGTAGAATCACTTTGGTTAGCTTAAATATAGAAAAAAATAAAGATATTTTTATTTTTTGATAATCGACGTATTTATCGATTCACTTACACAAGAATCGGGTAATATGGTACTAATATGTTTTGTTGAGTTTTGCATTAAAACAGATTAAAAAATGATAGTCACAGATACGTTCCATTTAAAAAAGATAAATAAAATAACATAAATTTAAAGCATTTGATTACTTGTGATTGCATTTAAAAGCAGGTAATTAATTGGACAACTTGAATTTTAAAAGTTGCATGAGGTGTGTGTTCACTATATACATATATATTTATATAAACATTATCTCAGCAACAATACAGTCGACAATCTACATTAATCTAAGTAAGTGTAGAGACAATAATAGTGTTGTCTTAATAAAGTAAAGTTATCTCTATACGTGTCTCATATGCAGAGCTCATTACAGAATTTAAATTAAAACGGTCACATGTAAAAGGACAACGAACTGCCATAACTCACGAAATTTATTTATCATCATTACATTTTGCATAATCCAGAATTAAGTTTTAAATGTATGCATAGATAGAAGAGTTTTTACTGTACGTCAATGATATTTATGTCCAGCAGTGGACTGATATAGGCTGATGAGGAGGAGGATGAGGAATGATATTTAGGTTCTATTACGCTACGCGGGAGTTGTGTCCGGTTTAAGGTCCTTTGCTTGGCCCAAGCCAATATAAAACGGAGGCAAAAAAGTGCTGTTGCGAAAAAAGACACGGGAGCTGGATCAAAGTCCAGAGATTCAATATGTGGAGGAGCGGAAGGAATGAATTGGGGTACCGTAAGCTGGGCACGCATTATTACGACTGTAAGACCCGCTATAGAAGATTGAGTCGAAAAGCATTACAGAAACCTCTCATACTGATTGACGAGATGATCCCTGGAAAAGGTTGCTTCGGAGATGACCTGTCTGATGAATGAATGTCCGGTATATGGGGAGCCGAGACGTGATCTCGTGATGGCCATAATGGTACTAACAAAATCGCGTGGAACTCCGTAGTTTCTGCAAGTTATGCTTGCGAAGAATATGGTCTGCCATGCCTCGAAATGGCTCTGGTACCGCAGGCGGTTGAGATGCCAGATATTTATTTATTTATTTTGGTTTGCTTACCGTCGAAACATTAATACTTAGTCTAGATTACATGTACTAAAATTAAGGCTAATGTACAAGCACTTTCAAGCAAACACAGCATGCACAAAAAATTGGAGTGAAAACTGGAAACACAAGTAACACCCGTTGGATTCAAATATAGGTACAATAGCTCAAGAACGAGAATCAAAACTGCCGGGTTCCCAATGAACAGGGGGATATCGCAAAACAATACCCTCTCGTCATTTATAAATATGTATATTATCTATTTCTAACTTTTTTGCTTAGATAATAATATTTAGATGTAAGAGATAAAAGATTCTTCATTAGAATAGGTATACTATACTTCACTTTTCTATGTATATTTAATAACATATATGTTTAGGTTGTAACCCTTTTTGTTAAGAAAGGTTACTCCCCGGGTAGCTAATAGCAGAGAGCATGAGTTAGAAGGGCGCCTTGTTCTCACAGAAGATTAACTGTGTGTGCCTCGCAGTAATTCAAGGAATTCAAAGAAACCACTCACCAGTTTCACACAAATATATATTCACAAACATTTACAATGGGGAAATAGATCCACAACTTAAAATCTAAAAGTATGCTAAAAATTACTAAGGTGGGTTGATTAACAATATATAATCATATTGATCTTGACTACTCCATCCTGGACCCGCCTGTAGGTTGTAGAGAAGATTGATCTGTACACCCAGTAGACCGGATGTAATGGCTAGTTGGCCCCCACAGAAGAACCGGTAGACAAGGGTAGGTATTAGTAAAAAATATGATTAGTGAATTGTAAAATCCCTGCGTGACCCCGTGGCAAGCCTAGGAGATTTGTTGTGTTCTCCTTTCCACCGATCACCTCTGCACGCCGGATAACCCACTCACAGCTGGTGGGTTACGTCGAGAGTGCCCGAAGGTACAGCTTATGTAGGCCACGTTACAAACGTACTGGAACGTTTCTTGGGATAATTCTCGACCCAAACCTTGAAACCCTAGGAAAAAGAGAATATAATCCTAAATACCCATTGAAACAGATAGACAATGGCACAACTAAATAAAGCTTAAATGACAGATTTCTTACCACTTTAGACAGCGGGTGACTGAACACAAATTCTTCTCGAACCAACACCAAGACAGGCAGAGCTATGCACAATATCGCAGTAGAACTAAGAATACTTTTCTCGGTGAATAATGGCTTGCCTTATATATTGTATTTCAAGGTCTGTCCTGAATAAAACTCCTACCCTCTCTTCACCACTCAAAAAAAAACATCACCTGATTCTCAGAGACAAAAATAGACTTTGACCAGAGACTAAACATAGAACGCAATTTACCACAGAGTATTAATCTCATCAGTGATATATCTAATAGTGAAGACGCCATCTGACGACTCGCGGGTGAAAGTTTTTCTAAAACCAATAAGATAGGTGTGTAAGAGCTACCGCTAACCTGAGGAAGATGGCGCTCACCCAAACACGTCACCCTATTTGTGTTATTAATTCTAAATATTCCAATGAAACAAAAAAAGTTGTTACAAGGTATACATTGAGCAGCAACATGCCATTCTTCGTTCATGCTTAGTGATGTCTATATAGAACTATACTATTCGTGTGCAAGATTTTATCGCTAAAAGGTGTGGAATTGAACTTTAATACTAAATACTATCACTAACACGATTATAAAGCCATCGAAAATAGTAAAATGACGTTCTGGTCTAAGTGGTTTACAGCTCCTTCCGCCAGTCACCTCATTGAGGAGAAAACGTAATATTATTTCCTAGAAAAGTTGTCCGAGTCGTATTAAAAAGTAATTTAAAACGAATAAAGTCGAATGCAAGTCGTCGCCTCCTGCCGTCTGCGTCTATCCGAACCACTTAACTTGTTAAACTTTAATAGAATTTATGTCATTGTGATTCATTTATGAAATACCGTCGCCCTGGTTTGTGATATTAACTGCAAAGACTTTTAACTCAGTTAACGGGTAAAAACACCTCTATTGGTTTCAATGCGGTTGAATTCCAATTCAGGATGTATTTAGAAATTTCAAAGCAGTATTAAAGCAAATTTACAAGTGAATTTTAAACATATAAAACTCTTACTTAACTGAACCCTAGATAGAGAGTTTATAAGCAACTAGTAAATAAACGAGTCCTAAGTACATGGACAAGTAGAGTCACGCTGATTTTAGCACGAACGTTACAGCTCGACTGAGGTGGTACTACTCTCACACAGAGGAGAAGACTCTGGAAGAATGGATGGATGTGTAATGATGCAGAAGTATCTTACTAGGCCGGGATAGTGTGGTTCACCAAGCTGCACTTAGAATGAGGATGATGACCCCTACTCTTGAATTCTATGCAAGCATTTCACCTCACCATTTCACAAGTCATTTTCATTGGCCATTTTCGTTTACTTATAGTACACATAATTATTGAAGTTTCAAACTCCAATGAATCTTAAGTCAGAAAATTAAATCAGTAAAAATTATTAAACCCATAAATCATTTGAATTTGGACAGGTTTTCCACAATACCAAAGGGCGACAAAGAAGACTAAGGTTCAACAAAACGTATAAATATATCTTTATCTCAGCTTAGTATAAAGCTTACCATATTAAAATACTAAAATAATAGTTCATTATCATTTGGCGCAGGTGCATCAGTATTCAAATGGGATGTTGTGGATAGGTGATAACGTTAATGTTGCCCCTACTATTGTCACGCAGAAATAATTCTATCGGACTCAATTAGTGAGCGTTTTTATTGTTCTTCTCTTTAACGTATTTCTTTAACTTTGAAAAATAATTATAGTTACGAAATGTTGGATAATTTTATGAACAGTAATTAATTTGGCATCCAGGTCACTTTCGCATTATGCCGTAATGCCCGTAGTTCTATTGCACCATAGAGCCAACACAGGCCCGCGGACCGGAGGGTAGTAGCCATAGCGTCGTTTGCCGATACAAAAGAGTCTATCATTTTTAGCGGGGGAAATCTTCACACACACACACATATTTTAAACTCGCATACAAAAACAATCGCTTGCCACTACGAAGTCACACATAATAAATAAAGAAAAAAACCCATAATTACACACACACTTATATACATCCTCTGTCACAACAGTGTAATCGGTAGGCCTAATTGGGCTTATGTTTTGACTGAGGGGATTATATTGCGTATGGCTATTGTACTACCGCGCGGCAATAGGTGTTACACTGTCTTATTAAATTAGTCCTACATAGAAATCTAGTAGCGAGTATTATTATTTTCAGCGGGTTGTATAAATAATTAGAGAAAAGAACAAGTACAAATATAACATATAACAAATCTCTGTGCTAAACGGAAATTGAAACTACAGTTTATGCGTACGCTTAGCATATTACACAGTTGAAGGGAATATTTGAGGCCAGTACACGAATTGATGTACTACCATATCATATTAATTTACTCGTATTACGTCTCTCAAAAGGAATTAACTTTCACATTTTGTAACTTTTATCATAGATACATTTTTCATTTCAAACTAGTTGTTTTTGAGTAGTTCTTTAACCAAAATAGACGAAAAAACCTTACATTAAATGTTATTAGCTTTATATTTTGTGTAAATAAAAACTCTATACCTACTTATGTTATTTAAGAACTTTCAGAAACCTGAAATATTAATAAAATATTTCCTGATCAAAGACCTTAAGCAATAAAATATATTATGAACTAAAAGTTTGGAAGGAGTTTCTTGAAAGTTGACTTCAGTAGATTAAAGTTATGAGACTTAATTGCTTATCGTTCTACTTATTGAGAATTTATGTAGGTATGTTTTGGTTGACGAGTGGTTTTACCTATTACACTTTTCTTCTTGTTTATTTTATTACTTAAATAATAAAGAGAATGCTCACATTTCCTTATTAAAACTTCCTCTAAAAGCTGACTGTCTAAAACTATAATAATCACGGATATATTTTCGAAATTCTAGATTTGTACCTATTATTTAAACTTGGAATTTTTTCTTCATATAAAATCCAACCATTGTGAAAGTCGATTAATCAACTTGAAATAACTGTATACAATTTACAAAAAGAAGGATCTACATCATCATCATAATCATTGTTCCATATACAAGATACCAGATTCCATATACGAAGTCCACATACAAGATCTACATACAGTGTTTAAAATGTAATCATATGTATGCTTAATTTGAATTGTGAGAAACCATCGAGTTGCATTAGTAGTTACAATAATAACTGTTACAGAGATACGTAACTACCTATCTATAGCGAAGCAATTAGTGGTTGGTAGAGTTAACTGTTGACCTAAAGATGATTAATGCTGGAAAGAGTAATGTGTATTAATATTTAGAATTTCAATTAAAATTAAAATGGAATGGTAATCGTAAATCGTACAACTATTACAATAGATTTATCATTCATAAGGAACTCAGGAAAAATTGAAATGTATAGATACCAACCAAACGTCTTCATAGCCCTAGGTGATTGGAACCAATCAGCGAGGGTACGCAACAACGGCGCGGTCAGACCTAGATGGGTGACCGTATGTGGCATGATATATTATGAGCGTTTCCGTAATTCGGAGGTTACGTTAAGCAGTTGGTCCGGGTTGTTGTCATAAGATAGCAGTCGTAAAGCTTAGTTGGAGGCCTTCGGGCGGCTTAAAAACATCCAACGGCAAAATTACGTAGCCACAACGTGTCTTGAAAGTCCCTTACCCGCACTCAGCCAGTGTGGGGACGTATGGCTTTAACCCTCTTCTGAGAAGAGACCCGACCTCAGCAGTGGGACATTATGGGTTGTTGATGATTGATGATAAATACCATGGAGCCATACGGTAGGGAATAGTCATACGTAGTCGTTATACTCTGTCAATGTAACTCGTTTTTAGTAAAATTATAATACCTATATTCCATAGCAGTAGAACTGGTAAAAAAATGTATCAAAAGATCATCAGAACATTAGAAACGTACTAAATCTTATAAAATATATAGATGTTAGACTTCCTCATTATAGATATTTATATAATTGTTTCTAACAAAGTTAACAGAGTTATAGCAAATCGTGTGCCGACGGAAAATCTAAAGGGGTCTAATTTATAATTTACACTCAAATTTTGCCTAAACGAGAGTCCTTTACGGAGGTAATTGTTGGAGGTAGGTTGTGAGTTCAAAAAGTAACTTAAAAATGGATTAATGCTTCAGTAGAATAAAAATTGTTTTATGATTAGTTAGATTTTTAGTCTGTGACTCTAACGTACGCAAGTTGTTAAATAGATGCAGTGACATTGTTGATAAATGTATATAACGATGCGTTAGGCAAACTTAAATCGAAGTTGAGCTCCTTTCTAGACCGTATTTAATTTCTCAATTGACTGTGTTGCTTAAACTAACAACTACCTTTTCTATTACTTAAAAACTGTTAGATGACTTATGTTTTAAGTTTGTAAATGTAACCAAAAATTGTAAAAACAATGTTGGAAAAGAGTGTCCATGGAGTTTCTTGTCTGTTCTTCTCTATAGGATCTACGAATTGGAACAGACAATTAGCTTCACGACTGACTACTGACTGACTACTTGACGTTTCAAAAGAGTCGTTGTATGGTTTATTTGAAATAAAATGGTTTGATTTGATTTGATAAAACTATGTTATATTTCTGTAATGATACATGTTGTATCTACCTTTAGGTAATTGTTACCTTTAACAAATTTGTAATACTCTTAATGTGAAAATGTAAATAAGTAATTTATAATTTTACCTAAGCCACTTTTTCATGATAATGCTTAATTACTACGCTTTTTAATTATTCGAACTCGTAATATTTGTGTAAAGATATAATAAATAGAAATCGGAATGACAGACAGTTTAATGATAGTATACTTATTCAGTGTATGACTTATGTTGATTGAAAATAAGATTCATGAGATGTGTGATAAACTTTTAACTGATTTTGGACATCCGGCATGAAATAGGAATAGTTCAGATAGTAATATAGATCCGTACGAGGAAGCACTGCAGAAACCATAAATAAATTAAATGTTTGTATTTCTAAAAACGCACCTAAGTTAGTTTCAGATCAGCTTACTGCTTATAATAGTGTTCGTTTAAATGAGGGGAAGATATATTTTTTATATATCCCTGGAAGAACTGGTAAGAGTTTTGTTACCAATTTAATATCAGTTTAAGTTAGGTCTCTAGAAAAACTGGCTTTGGCCATAGTGTCGTCGGGCATCGCTGCGACTCTACTGGCGGGTAGACGCAACGCTCATTCAACTTTTAAACAGCCTTTGACTATTTCTTTGCACAAAGATAGCGTGTGCTCGATCCATAAAAACGGACCTTTGGGAAAAGTTTTGCAAGATGTCAGCTTAATAATATTGGATGAATGCACTAGTTTTGCACTCAGTTAGAGGCTTTGGATAGGATTCTTAGAGATTTTAGAGGTTATAACAAAATCATGGGTGGAAAACTTTCATTTTTGCTGGTGATTTTCGTTAAACAATACTGGTAATAGGAGCTGACATTGTGAAATCTTGCTTAAAAAAATCCCTTTATGAAAGTTTATTCATGCCCTTAAACTATCTACAAATATGAGATCACATTTAGGTGGAGGTAGTACAGGTTTACCTTCAAAGTTACTTTTAATAGGTTAATATTTTAGTGTGTGTTTTTACTTCTTCACGCTCAAGCGGTTGGACCCGTTTTGCTAAAATTTGGTATGCAGGAAGTTAACACTCTTGATAAATAAATATGTAAGATACTTTTTATCTCGAAAATACGCGGGTAACACCACGGGACGCAGCTAGTATATAGAAAAAATAAATGAATGGCACTGTTCTAGATAATAATGCTAAATAGTAAGCTGATATTTTTATATATTTTTAATATTTAAGTCAACCAAAGTGACTTCTTTGCCTGATGGAAAGCATAAGTAGAATCCAGAAGTAGGGTCACCATCCTCATTGTGAGGGTAGGCAATTTTCGCAAAAAAAATCCCATAACCACATAAATTCCTCACCACTTAACAGCTCTGGTTAAGTCATTTCTGACGTCAGTAGAAGAACAAGACTACCAATAGTTGTGGGATGTTTATTTTCAGGAATGTCAACTATGTAATGCGGCTTATTGTGATACAAAACGATTCATCGTGTAAGAGGGGACATATTTCGATGTCCATGGTATCTGATTAATGAGCGGTGTTTGAACTGGTCATTATTCCAAGACATGAAGCGATTTAACAACGAATTACACATGATTGCTTTACTTTCGGCGAGGTTAAATATATTCATGCAACGTCACGATCACCCTCAGTTTCATCTACATAGTTTCGACGTAATGCCCTTTTCTTTTTTATCTTTTTAGACATCATGTTTTAATTAAATTTATTTACCATACTATATCATATTATTTGCTGTGTATTTAATGCATTTTATAATCTTTTGGAGTTAAGTAATCTATTATGAATAATTGCTAGAAATCTTGGAGAAATGATTCTTATCTCAGATTATATATGTATTACCGCAGTCGTGAGTACTAATAACTGTACAAACTCTGCCGCGGCATTTAACATGTATTACCAATAATACATATCTCCATAACCAACTGACTAGCGGTCATCATTGAGACTACCGATCAAGAGAACTAGCCCAAAAATATTATTGGGTTTGTATTACAAGTATTTCCTAAAAACAGCTCGAAGTATAGAAATATGATGGGGTTCAAGCGATGCTAAGAATAATAAGTTAAGCTGTTAGTCCCGGTTGTCGTCACATAAAAGGCAATTGCTAATGGGAAGTCTCGGCACTCAAAAATACTGACGACTAGACGAACCTTCGTATTCAGTTCCACTAAGGGTTGCGGAAGTCCGATGTCGATGCTCCGTGGAAAGGTTTAGCGACTGCTTTGTTGATCTAGCGGTTAGCGTATGTAACTGCCGATCATGAGGTCTCGGGTTCAAATTCCGTTTGTTGTTTCGGTTGTTAGGTTTTTCTAAGTTAAGACATTCTTAATATCATTCCGTGTCTATGTCGGTTAATGAGGTAAATAGTAGCCTATGCGTTATTCTGATCTAAATTACTATAAAATGTCATTTAAATTAATTCATACATATATAGGTGTATATAATATGACTATACTATTACACACTTGATTTAAGTGTTAATTTTTTTCATGCATCTTTAATTTGGCATGGTTTGTTTCCAAGAAATTCAATTATTTCTGAATCAGTGTTTTGTAAAAGATTATAATATTTTGAGTATACTGTGGGTAATAAAGTCCAACGCGAGTTGAATTTCAGACCGCTCAATTTATAGAACCTTGGTTTGAGTTACTGCCGGAACCTCCAACGGGTTCTAATAAATTTAATATTAATTAAGAAGTTGGTTTAGTGTTTCAGACTACTGTAAATGTTGTTGTTTTGACTAAAACATGCAGTTCCAAGAAGGCTATGACTAAGAGTAAAATCAAATTTAGTTTCAAAAGATGCACCGAACCTATTTTATTTCGCTGTGAGATGTGACTTTAAATTCACAAGTGGATTGTCGGTCTTTGAGGCGAGAGTCAAGAATGAACACTTTTCTGGAAGATTTAAAACTATATGCTAGACAATTTCGCAAGCAAGAATGTAATCATAAAGATGTGTTAAGCAAAATTTATGATCTTAGATTTCTTTATTACTTGTTTTATAACCAAAATTTTGCATTTCTTATAATGTAACTAAAACAAATTGTTTCTTTTCTTGGAGTCTGATGTCATATTAAGACGAAATTACATCATCATCATCATCATCATTATCATCATCATCAGCCCATCGCAATTCACTGCTGGACATAAGCCTCTAACATTGCACACCACTTTGATCGATTAAATTTTTTTTTTCAACGAAAATACTAAAGAAACACAAACACATAAAGCCAGTTTTTTTAGTTAGTTGTTATTTTATAAACGTATTAGAAGATTTCATATCAATATCATCTCAACTGCAAGATGTCTACTTTTAGACGTAAACCTTCCTTATGGCTTTCCATAACTACATTATGTCTTTGATAAAAAAAATGACGCCATACAACTTTTGACATTGTAAACAACGTGTTTGCTTTTATTAATTTACACTTAAATCTTTAATTTCAACTTGATTAAATAATAGATTAAACTTATATAATAAATTAGTACTTGAGTTTTCACTCAGAAAGTACTAATTTACTACCATAGTAATACTAATGTTAGTACATGCAACCAAATGGTATACAATGTAATCTTTTATCAACTTCTTACCTTTTATAAAATTTATTTTATGTAGATGCAGTGAGTTTCCTTCTTCAATTTTCCTTTATTTTTCATCATCATCATCTTCATCATTGCTTATTCTCTTTCTAGACATGTCCTTTTTAGGGTTCCGTAGCCAAATGGCAAAAAACGGAACCCTTATAGATTCGTCAAGTCTGTCTGTCTGTCTGTCTGTCTGTCTGTCTGTCTGTCTGTCTGTCCGTCCGTATGTCACAGCCAATTATTTCCGAAACTATAAGAGCTATACTGTTGAAATTTAGTCAGTCGATGTATTCTGTGAACCGCATTAAGATTTTTATATAAAAAAAGAAAAAAAACAATACATTTTGGGGGTCCCCATACTTGGAACTGAAACTCAAAAATTTTTTTTTCATCAAACCTATACGTGTGGGGTATCTATGGATAGGTGTTCAAAAATGATGTTGAGGTTTCTAATATCATTTTTTTCTAAACTGAATAGTTTGCGCGAGAGACACTTCCAAAGTGGAAAAATGTGTGTCCCCCCCCCTCTAACTTCTAAAATAAGAGAGTGATAAAACTAAAAAAAAAATATGTTGTACATTACCATGGAAACTACCAACGAAAATTGGTTTGAACGAGATCTAGTGAGTAGTTTTTTTTAATACGTCATAAATCGTAACACGCAATTTACCTTTCATCCAATCAATACACTAGAATAAAAACATCGATCAAAGTTACAACGAACTACAAGAACTTTTATATGATGTTACGGAACCCTTCATGGGCGAGTCCGACTCGCACTTGGCTGCTTTTTTTACACAGCTCTTCTTTCCTTTGGCCGTCCTTTACTCTTGGTTTAAAACTTTCTTCTTTCAATTTTTCTCTTTTCTAATCATTATATGTCCATATCAACACAACTTCAAACCTACAATGTACTTCTTACCTCAATTCAGCATCGTATTAATTAACTAATATCACGAAACATCACTACGAATAAATCACAAAAACTTTGACGTTATGAATAATACTGTCACAGAAAGTATAAAATCTCCTTGATTTTTTTACACCTGATATTAAAATGTAAACCAGAACTCTGAAGCAGTTGCTTAGGACCGATGAGAGGAATTATTATTTGTATAAGGGATCATTAGACTCGAACAAAAGGTAACCTTTTAATATCGCTTTTATTTGTCTGCTCTCAGATACACGGTCAGTGACTTGACGCTGTCATTTTCGTAATATTGGGTCCCCTTAAAGTGCCTCTTCAAAGTTTTGCATGGTTTATATCGATAATAATCAGAAACGAAAGTTAAATCGAGGAAAAACCGCGTAGGTTTCATCAAGATGTGTTTTAATAAGTATATAGTGATAACCAGCTCATTACCGGCTGATTACCGAAAATAATTTTATTTTCAGTTCTATTTATATGGTTGGGTATCTTTTTGGTTCATACGAAACAGATACCCAACCCAGCCAAATTATTAATAAAAACTTTTCTTCTTTTCTTTTCGTAAATAATCAACAAAATTAACATTAGTACGTACCCACAAAATTAGTGTGAAACGACATTGAAATGTACATTACAATACTATCTGGCAAAGACTGTACAAATAGTTAAGAGATTTGGACAAGTGTAAAAATGTAAACAAAACAACATCAACCAAAAAATGAATGAAATTAGTACTCTTTTTAATTGAATTTTTGTTATACTATTTTTTATTTACACTCAGGCTTATGTTATAAATTTTTATTCTCAAACAAAACATATTTTTGAATAATTTACTTCTTCCTAGCCTTATTCCAAATATTATTTGGGGTTTGCTACTAGTTCAACCGGTTTTACCTGAATAATCGTTTTTCCACGGAGCGACAGGCATCGGACCTCCGCAACCTTAAGGGAGAACTGAAATTCGAAAGTTGAACTAGTTGTCAGTAAATTAGAGGTCACTGACTTCCCAGTAACGATTGCTATTGATGTTCATGACAACCGGGACCGACGGCTTTACCAATTATTTTTGAATAATTTATTATAAAATAAAAAAAATTACATTAATGAAAAATGATTAACATTTATTTTTTGGTAAGTTCCTGAGAAAAACATTGTATAATTTATGTTTGTCTTTCAAATGTTTTCCAAACTTTTGTTAAAAACAAAAGTCGAAATTTTCCTGCTCCATTTGATCAAAAACAAGAACTTCCAAACCCGGAAACTCATCTTAAAGCTATGCAAAATAAAATATAAATCAGTTCATATATTAACTGTGAAGCTTCGTCAACAAGAATTCTAAGTAACAAATATCATTCATATATAACGTTAAGTCTACATCAAATTCTGAAGGTTTTGAAATTTATGTTGGTTTGACAAATTTTGTGATTGCGGAGCCGTGTTTCAAACTTTCAGCTTTCTTTGACATATATATTAAGTGATGTGATTATAAGTACTTTCTAAAATCATGTAAACAGATGTTATTTTACGCAGGAATAATTTTACTGGCGCAACTTGTTCTTAAAGAATTTTATTCGCCCTATAGCGTTATCAAAGTTACCTGACCCGTCAGGATTTAAGTGGATTAAATAGTAGAATAGAGACAAGTGCGTTCAGTACTAGAATAAAATATTATCAACCTTGGTATACGTTGGTTATAGTGTATGCTATGCACCTTACGAAAGAAGTATTTAAGCCGACATACTAGCAGGGGGGTGTCACTCCGCACTTTAGGTATAGTCGGCCGCCTGCCTGCCGCGCAGGCCATTCCGGTGGGTTGTCGCTTACGCACGATATGTGTCACATTCGTCGCCGCGTCGCTCTCGCGCATTATTGAAATTTTTTATACTTTTCGATACCCACATATTCATGTAAAAGCTAAAGTTCTGTTTACGGATGTCTGAATAAAAGATTTTAGGTGTTAGGTAGGAACTCTGTTCGTTTCATACGTTAATACATACGAATCGAACAGATATTTCGATATGATATTATTTAAAACGTCATTTGTTGACAAAAGTACCTACAGTAATTTTTCACTAAAGTGATAGAGAAAAAGTAGTTATTATACCTATATTAAAATTATTTTTAAAAGAAGACATGCCTGATTACGTCAAAATAGATAAGAGTTACATGATAGAAAGAGACGCAATTGTAGGTAAATATAACCGTCGGTGTTTCGGCGCTGTGCAATCTGAATTGAACTTAATGTAATGACACCAAGGGTCCCTATTTCTTTAATTTACTTTTTGCAGTGAGGCTTCTGTACTGGTACTATTATGTATTCTGTGATACTAGTGAAGTGCAGAGGAGTTAACACCCTTTTAAATGATACCAAACACGGCATATTTAACTCAAATTTATTTTTTAACACAGTACTTTATGGTCGACGCTTAGACCGACTCTGCCCCAGGTTGAAGCTGAATGCAAAAGCTACCAGCTGGAGCTAAAAAACCGATTCGCCATGTTGGAAACCGTGCAGGACGTAAACGACACCGCTGACAGTCTGGTGCGGATCGTTCGTGAGGTGGGCTCTAAACACTTTCGACCGAAGAGCAGTGGACGCAAGTCGAAACTCACAAGCGAGACCCTAAAACTTATGAGGAAAAGACGAGAAACAACAAACGCCACTCCATCTGAGCGCCAGGATCTTAACAGGCAGGTGAAGAGGCTAATAAGACGTGATATTCGACAGTCAAATTCTCGAGAAATCGAGGATGCGATTGTCCAAAATAAGGGCACAAAAGTCTTTGCTAAGCCAAATGCCTCCTATAGCCATCTGAACAAACTAAAAACACCACAAGGCACCACCGTCACCTCTAAATCAGAAGTTCTCGCTGAAATCGAAAAGTTTTACGAGGACTTATATTCCTCAAGAACCCACCCACCTGAGACCCCCAGCGCGGACGATCCGCGTGCTAGACTAATACGCCACCTCACAGACGAGCTTCCCGACGCCGATCTGGGCGAGATTAGAGTGGCACTCGAACAACTGAAGAACAATAAAGCTCCGGGCGAAGACGGAATTACAATAGAGCTCCTAAAAGCGGGAGGTACACCCATGTTAGTAGAGCTCTCAAGACTATTTACTTCCGTCATTCACACTGGCACTATACCGGAGGCATGGAGCAGGACCTTGGTGGTATTGTTCTTCAAGAAAGGAGATAAAAACCTACTGAAGAACTACCGCCCAATATCACTCCTGAGCCATGTGTACAAGTTGTTTTCGAGGGTCATTACGAACCGTCTTGCCCAAAAATTCGACGACTTCCAGCCCGTGGAACAGGCAGGGTTTCGAAAAGGCTTCAGTACTGTGGACCACATACACACTATTAGGCAAATAATTGAGAAGACAGAAGAGTACAATCAGCCTCTCTGCCTAGCGTATGTGGACTACGAAAAAGCTTTCGATACCATCGAGACCTGGGCTGTCCTAGATTCCATGCAGAGGTGCATGGTGGACCACCGATATTTCCAGGTGATGAGAGGTCTTTACGAAGCCGCAACGATGACCGTCCGTGTACAAGAAAAGAGCACAAGACCAATCCAATTGCATCGGGGGTAAGACAAGGAGACGTCATATCTCCGAAACTGTTTACCAATGCATTGGAAGACGTCTTCAAAATGCTCGATTGGGATGGACGGGGAATTAATATAAATGGCCAATACCTCTCACACTTACGGTTCGCAGACGATATAGTCATTCTGGCGGAGTCTCTGCAGGATCTGGAAGAAATGCTCAACAGTCTAGATAATTGTTCAAAACGAGTGGGACTGAGGATGAACATAGAAAAAACTAAAGTCATGCATAACAGGCATGTATCACCTTGTCCCGTAACCGTAAATGGCGCTGCTATCGAGGTTGTGCAAAAATATATCTACCTTGGCCAAATAATCCAACTCGGCCGGCACAACTTCGATCTGGAAGCCGACAGAAGGATACGTCTGGGCTGGGCGGCATACGGGAAGCTACGTCATATTTTTGAGTCACAAATACCTCAATCACTTAAGACCAAAGTCTACAACCAGTGCGTCCTACCCGTAATGACATACGGAGCCGAGACGTGGACACTCACTATCGGACTGGTCCATAAATTTAAAATAGCTCAGCGTGCGATGGAGCGTGCAATGTTGGGTGTCTCTCTGTCCGATAAAATACGCACCGATATTATTCGACAGAGAACTAGAGTTACCGACATCGCATGGAAAATCAGCACGCTGAAGTGGAAGTGGGCCGGACATGTCTCCAGACGGACTGATGGACGCTGGAGCCGAAAGGTGCTAGAGTGGAGACCGCGATTAGGCAAACGTAGTGTAGGACGCCCTGCGGCACGATGGACCGATGATTTGAGGAAGGTGGCTGGCGGCGGATGGATGCGGACTGCCCAAGACCGGGATGGTTGGCGTTCCTTGGGGGAGACCTTCGTCCAGCAGTGGACGGCGATAGGTTGACACTACTACTTTATGGTCGCTATAGGGCGCCACATGAGATTTACCTATACCTTCGGACGATCAAGACGATTCGAACGATACGTTATTTATTCAGTTCTAATTAGTAGTTGTGGAGCTATGAGGGAATAAATGAACATACATACATACATCCATACATACATACATAGGCTGTCAAAATTATAAACCTCCTTTGGCCTTGCCGCAGTCGGGTAAAAAAACAAATGTCATTTATTTCAATCCTAAATATCTACGAATAAATAAGTCGACTTATTATTTATTCGTAGCTAAATATTAGTTTAACGTACAACCCTAGAAATTTCATTTGTTTTATAGAAGTTAGAATAAGTTTCTAACATTAATTTTGTTTTCAAAATTTAACATAAACTATGATGTTTTTATGAAATTTTTCTACTTCTCAAGACTTTATATTATAGGTTGTTATTTTCCTTTATTAATTTAAATTTTCCTGATACGATCCCTCAGAGTCTAGACTAAAGTCATCTAGAACTAAAGTCATCGACATAGCCCACCGGATTAGCAAGCTGAAGTGGCAATGGGCTGGCCATATTAGCCGCAGAACTGATGACCGTTGGGGTAGAAGAGTTCTGGAGTGGAGACCGCGTCTCGGCAAACGTAGTGTAGGACGCCCACAGGCCAGGTGGAGTGATGATTTGCGCAAGATGGCTGGCAGGAGCTGGATGCGAGAAGCCCAAAATCGATCAAAGTGGTGTGCAATGGGAGAGGCCTATGTCCAGCAGTGGACTGATATAGGCTGATGATGATGATGAATTTAAATTTAATCTGTTACTTATTTCAAACTAGGAAAATTTTGCTATTTTAATTTGTAGTGTGATGACATGGTTTTAATTTGAATTGTACTATTTGTAATTTGCAGGCAGCTCTATTGGTGTCTTCTACGCATAATACCGAGTTGGGAATCAAGCGTTAGAAGCCTGGCAGGGCAGTCTCGGTTACACTGGCTGAGCTTACTGGCTGAGCTTACATCTCTTGTAATCCTCTTTAAATTCTCAAATGTCGCCTTTTTTTGTCGTTTCTGTTGTTAGTTGAGGGAACTCCCTCAACTACCGATGGCAAGGTATGAACCGTATTTTGGTCAAATTGCACTAATGGTAGTCTTAGTTTCAATTTGTAAGAAAAAGTAATATTCATTCAAATGAATCCAAAAAGGACTAAATGGATCAAATGATACGTTTTTGAAATATTTGATGATATAAGTACCTTTTCTCGCTCTCACTTTCTCCTCCTCTCTCCCTTTATCATTTCTCATTTAGCGTCCGACTTTGTGTGACATTATGCAAGTAATTATGTAATTTCACAGTTATAAATTTATTGCTGTGGTGTAAAATTATTTTAATACTACTAAAATACGCCATTAATTCAGGTCATAAGTAAAATTAATGCGATTTAACTAGTATTTGCACAACTTGAGCAAATATTAAAACGAATGCTAAAGTTATCTTTTAAATAGGTTTTAGGGCATTTAGTATAATTAAAACCTTCCATTAATTTTTATTGCTTACAATAACGCTTGAATGTAAATATGCCTACTCTTGAATATATCTATTTTATAGTTAACACCTATTAGGCTTATTGGGACCTGTGTCTTTATTATTTATAATAAATACGCTCGAGACAATATGTTAAAATGCATAGAGTGGTCAGAATACTCCTAGGACCTCAAATCAATGTAACATGAAATATGACCGCAATAGACAGCACTCACTTCTCTTTCTTCTTTCCTCTACTCCCCATCGTTACCTGAGTACCTCGTACCTCACTTTCGTCTCTTATGCTCAAACCATGATCGAAACCTTCGGTCAAGGAACAATATGCTTCTTCTTTGCCCCCCTCACACCTCTAATTTCATCAATTCTTCCTTCTTCGTGCAGTCAGTTCTTCTATGGAATGCGCTACCTACCGAAATCAGGATGTCCACAAACCGCCTCACATTCAAAATGAAAGTACGTGATCTACTCCGGAATAAATTGGCAGAACGGTCACAACGATAATACCCGACTGAGTATTTATATTATATATATTATTAAATTTATTTATATATGTAGGTTTGTATTTCATTTTATTATATATGTATATGTGTGTATGTATATTAACGTATGTTTATATTTGTGTATATTACTCAGAAGAGTTAAATTTGAATAAATTAAAATTGTTTACCGTAAAGATAATACTTACGTTTACATCTACTTTTATATTCTAAGTCTGTACCTACCACATCATATTCCTACATCACCTGAAGGTTGACTGGCAGAGAATGCCTCATGGCATTAAGTCCGCCTTTGTGCTACATGTGCATTAAGTTTTAAATAAATAAATAAATAAAATAAAATGAAAGATCCGAATTATTAACTGTTGAGTAGAAACAGCATAGGATATCCTAACCAATGCATACTAATGTTATAAAATCTTAAGTAACTCTGTCTGTTACAGTTTCACGGTTAAGCCGCTGTACTGACTTCAAAGAAATTTATTACAGAGATACTTTGATTCTTAAGGAAGTACATAATGGTGTTCATAATCATTATATCTAATATATACACATGAGGAACAGCGGAAAAAGTTGGCAATATTAGTAGGTTAGTAACGCGTGTGTGGTTTTATTTGTTTCGCATTCTAGTTTAAACTACCTAATTGTTGTTGACTGCCTCGTTGGTCTAGTGGTTAGTGTATTCGGCAAGTGATCAAGAGGTATTGAGTTCGATTCCCGTGGTGTACCAAATGTTTGTGTAATCCGCATATATTTGTTTCGGAATCTGGGTGTCTTCTATGTATAGTATGTATGTATTTACAAAAAAAAAGTATGTTAATGTATTTATATCAGTCGTTTAGTGTCCATAATACAAGTTCTAATCGATTTTGATAATTCGAATTAGAAATGGTGAGGATCATATGCTACTATTTACTGCGATAGCCGACGTATTTAGTGACTGGAGATACTGGATACTGGACGTGATTAAAAGCTAGTGTAATATGAATAATTCAAAGGTAACCTAAAAGTTACCTATGAACTGAATAACTCTACCCTGTAGACGTAGTTGGTCCGTGAATAATATATAATATTTTGACACATGAGATGTGGGCGTGTGACCACAAATTATACAGAGCCTGTGCTTTAGTACCTAGATGTTGAAAATCATACATTCATTAATAACCCATAACATCCTACTGCTCTGCTCGGGTGTCCTTTCAGGTCATACGTTCCTACTATGGCCGAGTGCGGGTTGAAAATCATGCACATAGGCCACTCCGACATAAACGCGGGCGGTGCCGCAGGCAAAAGCTATTAGAATATATTTTTTAAACAGTTTTTATTTTTAAACTCTAATTATCCTTATTATCCATAACTTTTTGTGCAAATTTTTAATCTAAGATCCATATAAACTTATTGATTTTTGAGTACAATGAATCCCTTGATGTTAATGTACAAATGTCAGTTTATCGAACAATAGCCAGTAGTCCAGTCAATAAAAGCTTAACTTTGCCATTTTGGTTGAACACCTGCAACCAACGCCAAAATTTCCGTAAGTCTTTGTAAATTAATATACTAAAATTGCAGGGTGCTGCAATACCGGCAAAGGGTGCAAATACATTGCAAAAGAGTGCAAAAACAACTTTTTCGTCTATATCTCGCGATTGGCTGGAAAAATAAAAAAAGATCCTACTACAAAATTGTAGGAAATTAAATCCTCTACAAAAACTTGGAAACGTATTTTCGCGTAGCTATCATAGTTTTTGCACAAAATGCATATAAAGGTGCAAAATTGTAAAAATATTATTATTAATCTTTTTTTTTCATTTTGAAGCGATCCTACATGTTTCCTTGGGATTTAATTAATATTTTTGTTCACTTATTTATACCTTTTTTCATATACCTAATAATCTTGACAAAAAATTCATTTCAATTTTAATTTATTAAATGATATTTTTATTTTATATTTTTTTTATTCCATCGGATTCAGCGCAAATTTTCAAATTTGAGAGGATGGTCATCTAATGAACGGGAGGCATGTAATATGCCTGATAGAAATGTTATATACGATGGTGATACAAGAGGTGAAATGCCTAAACATAGTTTACTAGGATCTGCATAGGTGATAAATAAATAAATAAATATTTTGGACATCTGACACACAACATCATCTAGTCCCAAGCTAAGCAGAGCTTGTGTTATGGGTACTAGACTACTGATATAAATACATAAACATACTTTTTTTTTTGTAAATACATACATACTATACATAGAAAACACCAGAAGGCAATCTCTCATCATACATCTCATCGGTGATATCTGTTTGGTATATATTGTAAAATAAGGGTAAGTAAATGTAACATTTTGTTTATGCGTAATTGCGTTCGTTTTCCCCTTAAAATTAAGTATAAACCACTGTTGTAGATGCTAATTGCGCTGCAGATTTTTTTACATTTGATTGGAGTTCTTTTATATCAAACACTACTTGCTGGTGTGTACACTGCTATGCCTCCTAAACAATGAAAAGTCTCCTGACTACCTGAGGTTCTTATACAAGGTGGGCCAAAAGAAGTCATCCGATGTTGTTTGGCTCTCAATTTTTTTCTAAATGAAAAACTTCGATTTTGTTTTTTGATTATGTTTATTTGAACCTTTAGAATTTTATTAGTGAAGTTGAGAAAATGATATCAGCCAAATGGGCGCAGCCACAATCGATTGCTATACGGGCTCGTTTTATGGCATTTTTCATTACTTCGGGCGACAGATTCTCGCACTCATGTCGAATGTTGTCCTTGAGGGCTTCCAGGGTCTCAGACTTGTTCACATAAATATGGGACTTCAAAAAACCATACAAAAAAGTCTGGAACGGTTAAATCGGGCGATCTTGCGGGCCAGTGCAAATCGCCAAAACGAGAGATGAGGCGACCCGGGAACGCCGCCTTCAGAATATCGGTTGTGTCTCGCGCAGTGTGTGCCGTTGCTCCGTCTTGTTGAAACCACATGTCCTGCGGAGAAAAAACTCGGTTAACATGGCCATATAGCGCGCACCGTTCACTGTTGTCGTTTGATGCAGTCACTTTTCGCGATTATAATGGCTCCTCGTGATACACTCGTGGATTTTTGCGCACTCCGGCACTAACAGCGCAGTGTTTGCGCAGTTAGTGCCGGACGACCGAGGAATCGGCGATGGAATTCGCGCAGCGCCAACACCACAGACGAATTTTTACGCAAAAGAATAGACACGATTATCCCGCGTTCCGCGGGGAGTGTATCGCTCCATGGCTTGTTCACTTGTATTCTACATCTGTCTAGTTTACAAATATCAAAACAGATTTGACATTGACCGCCATTTGCAAATATAAGAGCATCTTTAAATAGGGTGATTTCTTTTGGCCCACCTTGTATTACGGTCAGTATTATCGAAGACATATTGAAGGAAAGCAAAGTAATTATAGTCTTCTGAGGTTAAATTATTGATGAAGCTTCATTAAGCTAAATATTATGGTATGATGTGCAAACACAAAGTTTGCTTAGTAGATTGATAACTAACATCGATTCTGTTTTTCGATAAATGTATGTCTCAACAGCTAGTTGAAGAAAGGAATGAAGGATTTAGGACGAAGTGCTGAAATAATACTGTAGGCAATAGTATATTTTTTGGGATAATAGGACATTCATCTCACACGATATTTTCATCATTTAATAATAATTTATGTATGAAGCAAGTTAATAGTGGAGGTATTTCTGATACAACGTTATCAGGGAATTTGTCCGACAGTAGATAACTTTTTGTTTCGTAACGAGTTTGTTTAGTCCTGTAAAATTTCTGCACCAACAGTGATAATTGTTTTTTTAGCCATTTCACTGAGGTCCTCACTTTTACCATACCAATCACTACCATCATTATGCAATCCTGAGAGGATTGCATACTTTTCACAACAATTGTTGCATCTTACGTTTTCTTCATACAAATAGAACATAAAAATGAAGGATTCATTGTTTCCTTTAAATTGAAAACAGTGAATCAAGTTTATTTTGTAAAAAATAACTTTTGGACAGACGCACAAAAACGAAATATCCCTGAAACGACAGTTTGGAGTATAGTGACAGTAAATGACAAACAGTTAGTTGAGCATTTTCTGCTGCAGTCTTACTCATTGCGCTCAGCGAGATAGAAAAACAAACGCATGTGTGTGTGTTCTCAATGGTACTATTTTCGTCGAGCGCAAGGTTCTCATTTTTGTCTGAATCTCTATCTCTTTCGCTCTTGTTAGGAAACGTATGGTCTTATTCGAGCACATGGGTCCTATTTTTCGATCCTATCCTATAGATCTTGAATGGGACTATTTACGTCGAGCGCAAGGGTCTCATATTTGTCTTATTCTACCTATTCACTCTTATATTGAAGACTCTTACTATAGAAAATTGGAATCAGTGGGAGCAAAAGAGTAGAAAGTAAGAGTAAAGAATAGAAGTAGAAAGAATAATATAAAATATACCACGCTCTTTCTCCGCCAGTGATATATTATTATAAACGTCCCCCTGAAATTAAATTTATAATAGCTAATATATACTGCAAATATACGTTTCAAATGCAATTTTGCTTTGAATCCAATGCAATAAAAATAAACTAAAATTAATTTATCACTTCATAGTATAAGCTAAAGTCGCTTCCACTCTCTGACTGTCCGTATAAATGCTTCGATCTTTAAAAGTACGCAACGGACTTTGACGCTGTTTTCTTAACTAGATAGAATGATTCAAGAGGAAGGTTTATATGTATAATATATTCATAAGAGTATAGAAACATTGATAATTTTAGAGGTTTCTAATGTGATGTCGTAAATAAACCCATTTTTTTTACGCTGACATTGCAAACGCTGGCTGTACCCTACGAGATAGATCAAAATAATGGAATAGTTAGGAAACGATTATAAGCAATACAGTATTAATCCTTATCCAATTAAGTACCTTAAATACTTTGTGCATCTAATATAGATTAAAATGACCCTTTACAGTATGTAATTTAAATTAATATTTTTGAAGATAATACAGATTTAAAATGCAGAAACAAAGGTACCGGCGGTACCGGCCGGGGCCCGTTAGGTGGCACTGCTGTCAATTTATCAGTATTAGTATATAACTAAGCATAATATTTTAATGATTATTCTGAAGTGGTACGAATTTGCCGGGTCAGCTAGTCATTTAATAAAATTTTAATATTTTTTTTGCCAAGATTATTAGGTAATTGAAAAAAGGTGTAAATAAATAAAAAAAAATGCCCGAAACATATCATTTGAATCAAAATGAAACATGTAGTATCACTTCAATATGAAAAAAAAAGATTAATAGTAACATTTTTTTCATTTTGCACCTTTAAATGCATTTTGTGCAAAAACTATGAGAGATACGCGAAAATAGGTTTCCAAGTTTTTGTAGGGGATTTAATTTCCTACAATTTGGTAGAAGGATCTTTTTTTATTTTTCCAGCCAATCCCGAGATATAGACGAAAATGTTGTTTTTGCACCCTTTTGCAATGTATTTGCACCATTTGCCGGTATTGCAGCACCCTGCAATTTTAGCATATTAATCTACGAAGACTTACGGAAATTTTGGCGTTGGTTGCAGGTGTTCAACCAAAATGGCAAAGTTAAGCTTTTATTGACTGGACTACAGTCTATAACTAATTCATAACTATCGTAGGCAGATTACGCAATCTCAGAATAATTCATAAAACATAAGACAATCAACGTAGGTTTGCGAAGCTGACAGCAGAGTTAGGGCTAAATCTTGGCAAATTGCCATAGATATGGAGGGTCGGTCGACCGAACTTCTTGAAAGATCAAATCGCTAGGTAGTACCTGACCATTTACCAAAAATCTTTTACAACTTTGTAAAGATTTTTAATGTAACATTTTGCAAACACGTAGTCTTGTAAACCCATGAATTACTAAACCTCTGTTTACTAATATAATAGGATTTAGACTGAAATCAGAATAAGAACAAAATCAAAATCTGGCAAAATAACTATGAGCTCAATTCAAATTTGCAAAACTTAAAGTAACTTTAAGCTTATTTCATTTACATAAGTAATATGTGAAAATAAAAAAACCACTTTCATTTAATTGTTCTATAATAAAAATGAAAGTGGTTTATCTTAAGGTTAATAATCTTTATATATATAATTCTTCTGTGAGTGTGTATGTCACTAAACTTCTCTCAAACGACTGGACCGATTTTGATGAAATTTTTTGTGTGTGTTCAAGGGGATCTGGGAATGGTTTAGATTTGCAATTGGACCCGGTAGGTGGCGCTGCGATCAAGTTCTGGAATTTTAAAGTTGGGCGGTACGAAGTTCGCTGGGTCAACTAGTACATAATAAAAACCTTCCTATACAGTATTCCTATGTGTTATATATATTGCACACAAAAAATGGAGTGTAAAATGGAGCTATTTACAACAAAACCTGCGGATAACATCGCGGGACTTAGCCAGTTTCAAGTAAAAACTTCAGAGAACAGGAATAATATTGAACGAATATATGAAATTATGTCTCTCCGTACAAAAATAAAACTTCTACCAAATTTTCGCAACCATCTGCTAAAAATGTTTACTATCGCATTTATGAAAGATGAGAAAATATTCTTGCGCAAAAGCTCCGGTTCAGGGTTTGAGAACCCAATTTCGCTTGAAACTCGCTTTCATTCAAATCTTTACTTATTACCACTGTTTTCATTCTTAAGGTTTGCGGCCAAGAACGCACGTTTTTATTGCCGAGTTTTGGCCTCAACTGGAGTAAACGATAGCACAAAACTATCACTATGGTTATTTGAGAAGCTTCAAATATTTACGAGTTAGGGTTTATGGTATGATATAGGTACTCATAATTTTATCTTGTACACCAAGAAAAATCCAGTACTTATTAATATGCTTTCACTATATTAGAGTAAGCTATTTTACTATAAGTAGATTTATATAAACTTTTATTTACGTTCTAATAAGAAATGTTTATGAATAGTTCTCTGTTCAGCTATATTTATTTTTATAACAAATTAAATTCACGGAGGGTATTTTGGCGGTTTTGCTGTGCTATCACATTTGACTATTCAAACAGACAGACGTACAGATAGTTACTTGATGGAGATAGATAGAAAACTGTTTATTTGTACACCGTGCTATAGATTAACAATACAGAACAGAAATGACATACATTTAATATACAAACAAAGGCGGCCTTATTGCTAAAAGCAATCTCTTCCATAGCAGTTGACGACCATACATGTACACATACATACATACATACCAACGATATGAATACATATAATATATAAATAACTATCCATTATATTACATCATAATAACGGAAACATTCACATAATATCCAAATTTTTAAATTATGAAGTAAAAAATTCCTGATTTTACTGGTAATAATGCATTCCACCAGCGTACTGATTCAACCGTAAAGGACTGGTCATAGTATTTTGTGGAATGCACAGGCATCTCCAGTCTTAAACCTTCAGATGACCTTAGACATTTGTCATGTGTTATTAAGGAACTTAAACCGTTCTTTGAGTTAGAAAGGGGCTCTAGGATTAAACAAGATGTTATAAAGAAAAGTAAGGATATGTGTATTCCGGCGAGAGCGAATCGGAAGCCACTTGAGCATTTGACGAAATTCAGAGACGTACGTATTTTCGTAGGCCAAATACAAATCGTATACAGAGATTTTGTAGTCGCTCAAGCTTATCAAGTTGTGTTTCAGTGAGATTTACATAGCTGACATCGGCGTAGTCGAGAATTGTACATTAAATTCGTTGATGCGCATATAATCATGTGCTTCATAATACATTAAGTGCATGAAGTTGTTAATAAAAAAAATATATCGGTTCCTCCGGGTCCCATGACTATCCCAGATAATACCAGGCGAGTGCGTCACGGTCTTGAACGAGGGTCTTATGGTTTGGTTAGGGCCTGTCAATTCTGTTTTGATTACTTGAATATTTAAAGTCATAGTTAGAAGTAAGAATATTTATAGTTTGAAATAATGTGTTACTTTATCTTCACATATAATTTGCCAAGCAGTTAGTTTCATGATTACTATACCCTATACACTGTTGTATTTATACACAATTAAGCCAAACGATATATATTCCTTACATATAAAAATAATGAAATAAAAGGTTTTGATTCAATGGTTACCTCCTAGTTGCTGTAACATCTCCTATCTGATATACGCCTTGAAGAACCTCACTACAATAAAATAAATTATAGCAGTAAGAATAATAATTGCTCCGTTATTTGCGAGAATTCCTTTCCGTCAGGATTATAATGCAAATCAAGCCGTTTAAGTCAGATCTCGTCTTTATATTCAGAGAACACAATTAATTATCCCTATTTAATGAGAATGTACAAAAATTACTGTAGCCCAAGAAAGTACAAGAGCGGTATTTCAGCCTAAAATAACTCGGAATGTAATAAGCCCCTAGGGACAAGAAGAACAGCGCCGGTCATGCGATCCTATGTATGCGCTGCCTGGTAATATATCATAGTGTCATGTTAGATGTCTCGTTGAGAATTAGTTCTGGTATTTTTGTTTACTGTTAGCTCTCCTTCGTATATTATGGAGTTAAAACACTAACGGTAACAAATGACCTTAATTTATTATACATATTGATAAATAAAATAAATAAATATTTCGGACAAGCTAAGCAGAGCTTGTATTATGGGTACTAAACAACTGATATAAATACATAAACATACTTTTTTTTTGTAAATACATACATATTATACATAGAAAAACACCCAGACTCCGAAAGAAATATTTGTGGACCACACAAATATTTGGTCTGACCCGGGGATCGAACCCGAGACCTCTTGATCAGCAGCCGCATACGCTAACCACTAGACCAACGAGGCAGTTAGATAAAATTGTATTTAGTACGAAGCAACTAATTTAAATTAAAAAATAAAACAAAATTCATAATATTTTATTACTCTATCAGTTAAAAAAGCGGCCAAGTGCGAGTCGGACTCGCCCATTAAGGGTTCCGTAGCAGCAAGTAACATCATATAAAAGTTTTTGTAGTTTGTTGTAACTTTTATCGATGTTTTATATACTTGTGAGGCAGTATGAGTTCTCAGCCTTCGAAATGGGTTATACTACATTGTGTAGTATAACCCATTTCGAAGGCTGAAGTATTCTGTGGTATTGACCACAGAATACTTAATAGTACTAGTACAATACTAAAGTTGCACACTACTAGTGCTATAAATATATTCAATCAATAACCCTACCTAAAGATAGATTTGACCAACAATGAGATAACCTTTCTTAATTCGATTAACCCTTTTTTAATGTTCCCCTCATCGTATTTAGTGGACTGTAACTTATTTGATTGGAATAAATTTAAACTTAAATTGGACGCTTCAAACTTTTAAGGAGTTTATCTACTCTTGAAACTAATGATATGATTAAAGAACGCATTTTACGTTTACTAAAAAAGTACGTATAATATTATTATTAATTTAATGGATAAGTTGTAATTCATATGATCTCTATTTTAATTAAATTTATGGCCTACGCTTGAGTCTATGGGAATCTGAAAAAAGTGTCGGTATTAGATTCTCCGTTTCATCAGTGAAGCACTGTTTATCAGCTATTTCATTCAGGATTATCAGAGATAGGATCTTTGATCTATGTCAAACTTTAAATACCAGAAAGGTACAAATTTCAGTAAAAAAACAATTAAATGAATATACCCAAACATTACACTACTTGGTACGTCGATACAGCCGTTTAGCTTTCAGAGGGGGGGACGTCCTGTTTTTACAAAAAAAGTGGCTGTGACATACGGACGGACAGACAGACAGACAGACATGATGAATCTATAAGGGTTCCGTTTTTTGCCATTTGGCTAAGGAACCCTAAAAAGTGCCCTTTAAAGTGGAATTTCTCGCAAACGGATACCTAAATCTAAAAATGGTCTTAGAATCTCTATGTTACTTTTAAAAGACCTATCTAATGATACACCATACAATGGGGTAGCCGTGAGAAAAAAATATCATCCCCACTTTACGTGTAGGGGAGGTACCCCAAATAAAAATATTTTTCCAAATTTTATTATAGCATTTTGTCGACGTAAATACAACACATATTAATGCTAAGTTTCATCTTTCTAGCACTTACCGTTTGGACGGTAAGTCGAGGACTACGGACGGACATGACTCATCTATAAGGGTTCCGAGTCATAAACTTTGAAACCCTAAAAATGAATGATAAAATACAATATTGTACTTCATCATCCATGATTTAACGTGATAAATGGATAGTTAAAGGTTAAAAACAAGCATATATTCGAAATATTGTAAAGCAGTAGCGTTAACGATTTCGCTGTAGGAAATTGTCACATAAATATAAAATAATAATGTAAATTAAATTTTTTGCAGAGTTATCATTGTGCATTAGTTATTCTACCCACCTGAATGGCATAAAGAGAAATATTGTAACATTTTGAATCTAAAGTGTTGTAGTTGGCATACAAGTTATTTGAGATTGTTTCGTAGATATTTTTGATGAACAGAGTAAAGTAGGGAATTCTTAGTGCCAGTTTACAGACTTCAATAGTACTTTATTTTTACCTGTCTTCATAAAAGGAGTAGGTTCTCAATTCCTCAGAATCTTTTATTTTTATGTATGTTCAGCGATAATTTCGTCGTTTATGAAACGATTTTTCCTAATCAAAAATAGTCCCCCTTATTTGCTAAGCAACCTTATAAACGCTTTAACTCCCACCATGATTATATCAAGATTTGTTTGTGAAGAAAAAGTATGATATCCTAAAAAAGATAAGGATGCTTTATAAATGTAAAATTTATTAGATTAATTATATTTTCTGCAACTTCAAAATCATTTTAACAAGTACTCCTTGGTGAAATAAAACTGATGATAAACATTACAGATGGTTTCCGGAATGACTCGATGATGAGTATTTCATGGTTGCGATTCGATTCGATGCTCTAGATATAAGTCATTATGTACCTGCTTTCATAATGACATGGAATATTGTGACTTTAATATGTATACTAAACAATTTATACTCGCCAGAATTCATTCAGTGAATTACAAGTTCCTCTACAAGTTCTTCACCACGACTTGTTATGTAATTGCTACATAACTAGTAAGAGAAAAAAACAAGGTTGATATTGCAATATTGCCATTAGATAAATTATAAACCAATAAAATAAAAAAGGAGGTAAAAGTGTCTGCAAATAATGTACAAAACTTTAAACGTAAAACATTTAGACAATCGAAAGTTTGAGTTTTATATGCACAATATTACGATAATTAGGTTTTATTTAGAAACTTAGGTCTTGTGGAATGTATACCATTTTGAAATTGAGAGTGATCGTTAAGTATTTAGTAAACAAACCTAGATGTATCATCGTAAGCTAATATAGGAAGAAAGTGGCATAAGTTTAATATAATTAATTAACATATACGGCCTATTAAGGGACATCCAGGGAGTTGAAGGGTGAACGACTAGGGTGAACGACTTCTCAAATGGTTCGGGTGTTTATAGGTCAGCGACCAATTTTCTCTGATTAACTTTTTAAACTTTTATTTTGTAATATGCCTGATTTATTTGAATTAGGTTACCTTTTTATTTTTTACCCGTCTAGAGGGTAGCTAAAAGGAAGAAGATAGATTGGGCAGTCTATGTTTGTATGTGCTATTGTAACGTCTATTGAATCGATTTTAATGAATGAGTAGGTGTCAATAGATTCCTGATAATGACTACTGTGACATTGGTTTCACAAATGATAACAAAAAAGATTACGTAATCGGATTATAGTTTATAAACTTTTTCTTATTGTATTAAGAAAACTGAGATAAATAAAATACATTCTTAATATTACTGGATATTAACTATCCGGTTTTTCAGTATTTTGTCTTATATGAACATAATTATCTTATCATTACAAGAACTAGGATTATCACGCTAGCATTATGGAGGCAAAATTTTTAAGCGTGTGTTAATTTGTTACGTGTCAAATGATTTCTGCTAACATTTTACACTGTACAATAATCCTCTGAACTGACATAAGTGGGTCAGTACTTACCTTTATTTTTGTGAGTATTCAGGGTTACAGTAACAAATTTCCGATTTGTACCAAAAAGACCCCCTTGTTCGTAAAAGAACAATTATTTAATTAATCAAAATATTTGAAGTCATAGCCCAGGGGCATTAGGTGATTGACTTCCAATCATCTGGGGTAAGCAACGATGGCTCGGTCAGTGCTTAAATGGGTGGTGGTTTGTGGCATGATATGTTATGAGCGATTTCAGGATTACGAAATCACGATTACTTCAAGCAATCGGTCCCCGTTGTCATCATAGAAAACACTCGTGAAGCTTAGGAGGCCTTCAGTTGACTTAAAAATATCCGCACTCGGGCGCACACGCCTTCTCGGGCACTAGAAGTCGGGAAACGGGAAACCAGGTGCACCCTCGGAAGGAAAAACCCTGGGACCCCAACGTACCTCGGGCCATCTTTGTTTTCAGATGGCCTCCTACTGTGCGAGAACGAATCAAATCAACTTGCCAACCTGGCCTGCTTCTGTTAGGGTGGCAAGTGGCCTCACCTATCACCCCCAGGCCTGCGCTTATGGAGGACGGAGATCGTTTTGCGATCTCCGGCATCTGAGTCGCCTGCGGTACCTAGCCCGTTGCCGGGCCTGGCGGACCGGGAGGGTTCCGAACCTCTCCTGGTCCCGCTCCGCCATCTCCTTTGCAAGCATAACTTGCTCACAGTAAGAGACAGCGGAGTTCCACGCACTCTCGCTCCGTATCATGGCCGCAATCATGTCACCGAGCGAGAGAATTCCCACTCCGATGGCCGCCACGAGATCTCGCCTCGGCTCCTCCCACGCCGGACACTCTGCCAGTGTATGAAGCGCCGTGTCCACGCTGCAGCTATCGCAGTGGTGGCACTCAGGCGTTGGCTCTTTGCTGATCAGACACAGATGATCACCGAAACAACCTTTTCCAGTGATCATCTGCGTCAGCCGGTAAGAGAAGACCCGAGCCCAGTAGTGAGACACTATGAGTTGATGATGATTTACAATCATTAACTATGCAGAAAAGCCAATGCTGATTATGATATAACTTGTATATGTTTCCGTGAATGAGCGGGGCCCCGCGGTTCACAACTGCAAGTAACTTATTTTTTCAATATTTTTGTGACTGCCTTGTTATTCTAGTGCTTAGCGTATGCGGCTGCTGATCAAGAGGTCTCGAGTTCGATTCCTGAGTCAGACTAAATATTTTTGTGATCCACAAATATTTGTTTAGGACCACACAAATATTTGTTTAGGAGTCTGGGTGTTTTCTATGTATAATATGAATGTATTTATAAAAAAAGTATGTTTATGTATTTATATCAGTTGTTTAGTACCCATAATACAAGCTCTGCTTAGTATGGGACTAGATGATGTTGTGTGTAAGGTGTCCGAAATATTTATTTATTATTAATAACTCTTGGTATGAAACGGTACCTCGTATCCTTAATCTCCGAGATGTAACAAATACGACTGTGAGTGCCACCTGTTACATCTTTAAGTTAAGCGGGAGCAATTTGTGTCGCTCTTGATACATAAAGCTTTACATGAGACCAAATAAAGATTTCTAAATACTTCGACTAGTGTTTAGTTTCCAAATAGTTGCGAATGGATGTATCTTATGTATAGTTTAGAAGACTCCTTACATTATCTTTCGGGAGCTTTTATTTTAGTATTTAATACTGAGCTGAAGGAAACACAGGAGTATTTTTTTTATATTTCATTTCTCAAATATCTTATATCTTAACTCGTCCAATTCTTGTATATCTATTTATTTATATTTATAAGCAATTATTCTTATTTTTGTGATCTCGGAAATGGCTCTAACGATTTCGCTGAAATTAAATATTTAAGGGTTTTCGGAGGTGAACAATTAATTCAAGTTAGTTTTATATTTGAAAAAACGCGTGAAATCTAGTTTTCATGCGTTTTTCTTTCGTATTCATGATTACTCTTAGGATTGCTTGCGACATCTATACTACTCTCTCAGTAACACTTAGTCGATTGATGGTTGGTACTCCAACACAGAAACACTAGCTGTATATGAGAATAGATGGCGATGTTAAACAATATATAGTATTAACCGAGCAAAGGGGTCCCAGGTACTTTATACCTAGGGGTGATGACACCGGAGTCCAGTAAATTTTTTAACCTTTCATGGTGCGAAAGTCTAAATAATGATAGTTATTGTCTAAAGATGTTAGAATGGTTATAAGGAAGACATTCAAAACGATAGAATTTTGACACCAAGTGATCTCATGAAGATTGGTTTTAAAATCTGTGTCTGGCTTAGATATCTACTACAGTTTAAATTTACTTCTAATACTTCAAACGTTAATATTTCAAAATCCAATAAAGATAATGACTCTTGTAATTATTAAATTGTAATTAGTAACTTTACTAATTTTCCGGAAATAAATTTTGAAGAACAATAATATTGATATATTTTCTCTAAGATTTTACTTCTCATTAATCTCGTTATTAAGTAAGTCTGAAAAGTATGAAACTTTATTTACTTTTTAAGAAAGTTAAGCTAAACTTACTTATAAAATTTAAATTCTTGTTGAACTTTCTGGTTAATTATTTAAACATACTCTAGTAGGTATGTTAATTTTTTTTTTTAATTATTTATATAAATATACTCTAGTATGTTTAAATAAATATATTCTGTTCTCTAGAACAGAATATAATTCTTAAAGGCAGCTCGCGTACTAGGCATATGTATCATGTATGTTTGCAAGGCATTCCTGAAGGTTTTAGTATAATATGCACATGGTAAGCTATTCGCGGGCAATGAAACACATCCATAATGTATATCAGTTTGAATAAACTATTAATTGCGAAATAGTTGACGTACTAATAATGGGTTTTTCAACAGAACTTTGATTTTTTATTGGGGCAACACCAACAGCATGACAGTTTTGACATTTCGTTTTTTGACGTATTCGTAGTTGATACCTATGCAATTGTTAAAATGAATTCAATTTCGCTCAAAATTCGCCTTAAAATCCACTATTAAAATGGTGCTTCTCTTAAAGTTACATTTCTTAAAATTCTTGATAGTTTTGGACAACACAATCGTTCTTCTGAGACCACTATTAAGAAGTTGGTCACTAAATTTAAGTCGACAGGCTCGGTACAAAATGTGCCAACACATCATTTCATTAATTACACGAAATAATTTCATATTTTTTACATAATTACCATAATTTCACGAAATTCAGCGGTTAAGTGGCCAACCACATTATGTGATTTAACACCACTGGATTATTTTTGTGGGGCTATGTTAAGAACATAGTCAATGCGGAGCTAATCGAATCGATTGCAGTCTTAAAATTCAAAATCCGTGATGTGATTAACGGAATAGACTAGAACTAAAATTTCGCCAAAAAGTGATTAAAAACTATGATGAAAGAATCGACATCTGTCATATATCAGTTTTCATTCATAATTGCATACTTTTCTTTTCGTAATACAATAAAAAAATACATCATCTTCATAAAGTTCTTTGTTTTATTTTGTTTTAGAGAACAAAGTTCTTGTTGAAAAACTTATTATTTTAAAATGAAGGTTTAACAGCGTATTTCCTAGTTTGATATCCGTCATCTAATAATATTAATATTAACTTCTTTTGATACGATAACATGTATGATACAGGATGATTCTTTGGGATGCATAGGACACAGTTCATGTAAAATAATTGTCATCGTCATCAGCGTCATGAAAGCCGTAACATGAAATTCCTGATGTTTATGTAAGTGTTAAGTTAATTACAAGTTTTTTAATTAAAAATAAGGAAATATACTAGAATACGCGTATTTCACTTAATTTCATAATAATTCATAAAACTACTAGACGCTAAACCGCGGGTAAAAGCTAGTAGTTGTATATGGCCGCGTGTATATCTGTTGTTTTAGAGAGTTATGTGTTTTAGTCTTGAAGTTATTTGTATAATGTTACTGCTCTCAAGTGCCGAGTCTGGAACTTGGGACTTACAGCATTAAATTGCAATGTATCACAGAATCCATTATTTATGTGGCCAAGGTTCGAAAAATATTCTCAGTGTAGTTATACAGCACTGGAGCACGGCTTAATTTTTTTCATAAATGAACTACAAGTACGTTTTAATGTAATTATTTTGTTACAAATTTGAAGCAAAGTGCCTAAAAAATGTTCAACCTTGTTATATTAATGTACTCTACAGTTTCTTTCAAAAGAAAATTTATTTTTATTCTAATTTTATTACCCTACTAGGGTTTCGGTATTCAATTAAGAAATTAGTTAAGTAATTACCTAATAGATACGAAGTATATATTTTTTTCTTCAGAAGCTAGAAGAAATTTTGATTTTCATTTTATTACACGCCTGAAAATTTATTAAAAAATCCTACTTTCAAGACAAAGGGCAAAAATTGTGCAGCAATTTATTGAAGCTAATCATCATCATCGTCGTCAGCGTTTAATACTCTATTGTTGGACATAAGTCTCCCCTTAAAAATGGAGGTATTGACCTATTATATTAAGTTGGCTATACGAATTGATGTAGAGTTTTTTTTAAGTTTTCCTTCTACTTGCGGTATATTTGTTCCCTTAATAAGCACTCATAACACCTACTTAGTGCGACTGGTAGTTGGTAACACTCTTGAGCTCTCATATCCTAATGCCGTCATAATAATACAATCCATATAATTGTATTTCACAATAAAGCTACATGAAAAACCTATCCAGTTTATTTAATACGGCACCCTTGGACGATTTTCGTGACAAGCTAGATTCACTTTCTCCATTACATATTCGGTGGATTAGATTTACAAAACCATTCGGGTGATTACACATTAATCCTAGACTAGAGCGACCCTTTAACCACACAAGTACCCGCAAGAGTACGATTCCTGGCAACATTTTACACAGTAGCATAATCCTCTTAATAGTGAAATAACATTAATGCGTATTTATATTTTATATTAGTAATGCTTACACTTAAAATAGTTTTAAATTTTCTCTTAGAAAATATATATATCGCTACATGTTTATCTTTTGTTAAAGCCTCTCAAGGTAGTTTTCTTTTTTTTTAAATCACGAAAGCACTGTGTATAAACTATACAAAAAGTAATGAAACCGATAAAAGGGATGTAAATAACACCATTTTGAATTGGCGTTTAGTAAATGAGAATTATATTGGTTTTAAAAAGTCATTTGCTTATTATTTTATCGTGATTGCTGAAGGTAAACCATTTTAGAGATAGCTTCAATAAATTAACTTGTCCAAAGCACAGTATAAAGGTGCAGCAAGCCACTGTTTGTGGCTGCGTGACTTGCATCTATAAAGTTCTGATTTATTTTCTATAACTTATTGCAAATGTATCCTGTATTTTAACGAGATTAAAAACAGTTGTTGAATAAACTACATATTTATTACGGTATTGTGTAGTCGAGAAAGCGGAATAATTTATTATTCATTAGCTAGTTAATTTTTATGTATAAGTAATTCAGTCGATCAATGCAACTTAAAGTAAAATCCCCGCGGGGAATGGTCGAAGTCGGAATACAGGTTTTTACCTACTTAGGCAAATTATGTTACCCAAACTTCGATATTTTTCGTTAACAGGTTTCCCATATTACAGGTTCTTATCTAGCTTGGAAGCCATTAGTTTCACAATGTTGAAGCAATATAATGTGAAAATAAATAAATAAAAATAATTATTATAATAAACCTTACATAAAACACAATAGTTGAAGAATTGATAGGTTTACCTATAGCTATTTAAATAAGTAAAAGTTTCGAACATATTACATAAAATGCCAACCTAACTAAGCAAAGCTTGTATTTAATTTTCCTTTTAATTTTCCTTTTAGGTAATTTCATTTATTTATTTACATATTTCTGTAAAAATCTTCACATTTTTGTTGCTATTTATCATCCCCATTTGGACATATGTTTAAAAAAGAAAAAAAGTTAGTGATTCAATTAATGTCAATTTTGACACGACAAATAAAAATAATGTAATTTAATGTAAAAAAATAGTTATTTAAAAGTTTTACTTCTTGTAGTCTTCTATTAGTAATTCTGCGCCTCTTTCAGCGATCATCATTGTAGGCCCATTTGTATTACCGCTTGTAATGGTAGGCATTATACTTGCATCAATAACACGGAGATTTTTTACACCATGTACTCTCAGCCTGCTATCCACGACTGAAGTACTTATATCAGATCCCATGGCACATGTTCCAACCGGATGGCATATAGTTTGTACCGTGTTTAAAGAAATGCATTTCCAATAATCTTTGCTGTCTAATTCATATTTATTACAATCTGGAACGTTCATTCTAGCTATAAATGCACCAATTGATTTAAAATATTCTGTTTTTAATGTACGTGTCACGATTTTAATACCTTTTGCTGTTGATTCTAAATCAAAATCGTTTTTCAAATAATTTGGGTAAATATACGGATGATCCTCGGGGTTATCAGAACGTAAAGTAATATTTCCTCTCGTTGTTGGATGTAGTAAATTAAACAAAAATATGATCATCGTATAGTTCTTATTTAGCTTAACTAGAGGTTTCGCTACGGAGTCTTTAAGTCTATACATCTTTGTCAATACGTCTTTAAAATCAGTTTTGTTTTTCCAAGCAAGTAAATGATGACTTTGGTAATCTGGATAAGTAGCATTACTTGATGCAGAAAAGAATGCTGCAATATCTGAAGCCGTGCTTTGTGCTAAGTATCCCGTACGATTGTAGAGATATTTCATGACGTCAAAATTCTCGTCCTTAAAAGATTCTGGGTTTGATTCGTTCGTGCAAATCGGTACAAGTATAATAAAGTGATCTTGTAAGTTTTGACCCACCATTGGTGAGTGAACAATCTGATTAATTTTCTTTGAAGCCAGGTGATCGCGATTGCCAATTCCTGATAACATTAACAGTTGAGGTGAATTTATTGATCCGGCACATACAATGACTCCCTTTTTGGCATAATACTTATGCATTTTTGATTCACGTTTTACCTGAACACCGTAAGCCATCTTAGCTGAGCCTTTTATTAAGATTTTTGTTACTAAACTATTTTTCAAAATTTTTAAGTTTGTTCTATTTTGTACAGGATGTAAATATGCTTTACTCGAGCTTTGTCGCTCCCCATTAGCAGCTGTAGCCGACATTATACCTGAACCCATGACGTTTGCTGTATTTAAGTCAGGTACAGTCTTTATACCAATATCATCCCATGATGTGAGAATTTTTTCAGTTACTTGTCTATATGTACTATTAAAAGTATTAATAACCAGTGGGCCATCATGACCGTAATGTTTATAAATAGCTTGATCTTGTAACAGACGCTGGTTTTGGTAGCTTTGACTTTTCTTGAAACATCGCCTAACATCTTGTACGCTCCATTCCGAATTTCCAGCATTATACCAATTTTGATAGTCTTGATCATTACCTTCAACATAAGCCATAGCGTTTATGTTACTAGAGCCACCAATCAGTTTACCTCTCGGCCAATTTATAGAGCCCTCTTTAACACCCTGATCAACGATTCCATCATTTGTAGTTAAATACTGCCAATCGTATTTAGTGAGCCTCATATTTCTATATAACCCTGGAACCTGAAAAAATTTAAATATTTATTTTAGTTCAAAATCCCTTAACTATTTTTCTTCAAAATTCTCATATTGACATTGCCGCCATCAACTTATACGGTGTTTTTATCTGGATTAATCAATACACGGCAGTTACTTATGGGTCACCATAACAATCTTTAAAACTTTGTGACCCATCCTATTGATTTGAAAAAAAAAAATTGTTAAAAAATTTGATACCATAATTCATCATCTACTCTCCAAAGCTACAAAGTAAAAAAAATTGAAAATGTTTTGACTCTTATTATTTACAAAAGTATGTAGTGTTTTGTCCCGGAGTATTTTTGGCTTCATGTTGGTAAGGTATATTTTATAAAAAAAATATAAGATATTTTGTTTTGTATATAAAATAGAAACTTGTACGATATAAATTTACAATGGCAAAATGTTTCAGTCGGGTTGGAGAAATCATTTTGAAAGTATGTTTTAGTTTAATATTATTATTTTGCACACACACACACACACACAGACAAACTTAGTTAAGTATTAAGTATTTTCCTTTTATAAGAAATATTATATTAATTTATATTTCCTTGTATATAAAACCTAATATCAGTAATTACTACACCAAGAGGGCCACTTTTGGTGTAGTAATTACTGATCTTAGGTTTTAAGTTAGTTTCGTTTAATTTCTACACATGATAAATAATTGTAAGGGTGGAATGGGAACGATAATTCATTTCGTCTTTTTTTTTCTCTTTTAGGGTTCCTTAGTTCATGACTCTTAATCCTTATAGTTTCGTCATATCCTTTCGTCCATCCTCCCGTCCTTGACTTATCGTATAAACGGTTAGTGCTAGAAAGATGAAACTTTGCAATGATGCGATAATGCTAATATAAAATCACGCAAATTATTTTTATTTGGTATACCTCCCCTATACGTAAATTATAATTTTATATAATAATATTTTTTTTCTCGCGTCTATCCAATCGTAGGTAGTGTTATTAGGTAGGTATTTTAAACTAATTTAGAGATTGCTAAAATGTTTTCTTTTAATTTATTTTTTAATTTATGTAAAAAGGGCGTCTCTACCTTCTCTGAAAGTTAAACGGCTGACTCGAAAATTCTGATATAATTTACGATCGTAGTCGTCCATGTGATGAACTTTAAAGTATTTTCGAGTTGTGTCGCGCTTCTATAAAGCGACTCAATCTCCGCGTTTGGCGTTTTTAGGGCCACCGCACACTAGCTACTTTTAGTATCGGCGATCGGCGATTTGGCGACTGCATCGATGTTGCATCGCGTTTTAGCGACTTCCTGCGTTCGATCGCGGTATCGGAAACGCGCATTTTAGCGACTGCTCAGATGCCAAATCGATGCTACCGGCATCCGAATGTGTGCGGAGAGTAGCGTTCAGCTGCTGTGTCGTGCTTCTAAAAAGCGACTCAATCTCCGCGTTTGGCGTTTTTAAGTGTGCGGTGTAGAGCGTTTGGTCGCCGTATTTAGCTTCTAAAAAGCGACTAGTTGCCGATCGCCGATGCTAAACGTAGCTAGTGTGCTGTGGCCCTTAAGTGTGCGGTGTGGAGTGTTCGGTCGCCGTATTTAGCTTCTAAAAAGCGACTAGTTGCCGATCGTTGATGCTAAAAGTAGCTAGTGTGCTGTGGCCCTAAATGAAAATATATAGAATGGGAATATTTAGAGATTTCAAAATAATCGTGAGTAAACTAAATTCGTGGTAGTAGTCTCTGTTTGTGAGTATGTATGTATGTTTGTTCCTCTTTCACGCAAAAACTACTGAACGGATTTGCTTGAAACTTTACAGTAATATAGCATATATATCAGAATAACACATAGGCTCATTTTTACTGCAATAATCGAGAAACACGGGCGAACAGTAGGTGACTATAAAAATACATAAATCGTAGATGTCAAAATGTACCACTGTTAGCCCCGCCGCACATGCCCACACTCGCACTCGTTCACGACTCTGCGCCAATGTTGCATTGACATTGGTGGACACGTGTGTGTCCGCAATTGCTTTCACGAGTCGTACCTACATCAGTCAGTGTCTCTACCATTCATATACGAAAACGAAGCATGAAAAAAAATATGGAAGAGCTCTTAAATGTCCAAAAGGAAAAAACATGGAGAATTCAAATTAACTTCTGAATTTTCAGACGAAAAATTTAAGAATTAGAATTAAAATTAGTCCTTAAATTTTGTATTCATCTAATCACAAACACTCGCGCCACTGCCACTCGAAACAATGTCTCGGTCATTTAGCCGACACGCGCGTGCACGCTCATGTACGCGCCTGCGTCGACACGTGAGAGCAAATGCGGAGTTTGGTACTGCGCCATAGGTTTTAAATACTGCCACTCGCACGCGCCTCGTGACGGCCAATGCGAGTGTGAGCATGTGCGGCGGGGCATAATCTCCTGTCAAAACTTTACAGGTTGCTATGCATAACACACTTGCATAGCAACCATAATGATATACGCGGGTAACACCGCGGGGCGCAGCTAGTTTATGTATACAGGGTTACTAGTTAAGTCGACCTATTCCCTTTATGGGCGTGTAGCTTATACATTTTAAAATGTGTAAGTTCTTATCATTACTATTACTTAAATTTTACATGAAAAATAAGATGCTTCCCAAACCTCAATAACCAATATTGTACGTAAAATGAATAAAAAAAGCGGCCAAGTGCGAGTCGAACTCGCCCATGAAGGGTTCCGCAGCAGCAAGTAACGTCATATAAAAGTCCTTGTAGTTCGTTGTAACATTTATCGATGTTTTAATAATAGTGCATTGATTGAATGAACGGTAAATTGCGTTTTACGATTTATGACGTATTAAAAAAAAACTACTTACTAGATCTCGATCAAACCAATTTTAGGTGGAAGTTTGCAAGGTACATCATATTTTTTTTTTAGTTTTATCATTCTCTTAGTTTAGAAGTTAAATGGGGGGTACACAGTTAAGTTAGAAGTTACACACACATTTTACCATTTTGAAAGTGCCTCTCGCGCAAACTATTCAGTTTAGAAAAAAATGATATTAGAAAAATCAATATCATTTTGGAGGTCTATCCATAGAACAACATATGTAGATCAACTATGGGTTTGATGAATTTTTTTTTAATTCAGTTCTAAGTATGGGGAACCCCCAAAATTTCTTGTTTTTTTTTTCTATTTTTGTATGAAAATATTAATGCGGTTCACAGAATATATCTACTTACCAAGTTTCAACAGTATAGTTCTTATAGTTTCGGAGAAAAAAGGCTGTGAAATACGGACGGACAGACATGACGAATCTATAAGAGTTCCTTTTTTGCTATTTCGCTACGAAACCCTAAAAAGCCGTTGTAGACGATAAACTTAAAAAACTATTAAAATTTAGAAAGTTTATTCTTTCATAAGGGATATCTAAAAAAAATATTATGGCGTCTGATTAACAGATGTACTTAAAATGTTGACGTTTCTTAAGTAACTCAAAACTACTTAACTGAATTGAAAAAAATTTGGTACACAGATAGCTTTGGAGCCTGTAACTAATATAATCTACTTTTAAATTTTATCACTATAGCCGACATACACGCGGGCGGAGTCGCGAAGTAATACATATATATTGAACTCGTATTTACGTCATAAAATTACGTAATTTGCTTGATCCGATCTCAAAACTTACATTGGCTTCAATAGGCGGATCACCTCCAGCTTCTATTATTAAAACATCCCATTCTTCCATTTCGCTCAATCTATTGGCCACAACGCTTCCTGCCGACCCTGCTCCTACTATTATGAAATCAAATTGTGCTCCATCTAGAAAAAAGTTCGTATTAATCAACAACTTTTGTTGTTCAGAAAATATGAATTTCTTTTTTTTTCATTAGTAGTTATTATAATTGATATATTTCAAAAGCGTACAATATATTTAGAAAATAATTTGTTCAATTACATTTTTTTCAAGAATGTTCAAGTATATCATAGGTTCAAGAAATCTTTATGATAATAAGGTTCTTAATCCGAACCCTAAAACAGCAGAAACTACGTTGATGTGACGCAGGAATGTGTGATAAGAATATGTTTAGTTCCCTGCTCATAGTTATCTATACAAAAAAATAAAATTGGAGTGTCTGTTTGCAATATAAAAATAACCGCTTTTTACTAAATGCATATGTATGTATACACGGTACATATGCCAACATACAACATACTTTTTACAATTTTTGTCTGTCTGTCTGTTTGTTCAAGTAATCTCTGGAACGGCTGGACCCATTTCGACGGGACTTTCACTGGCAGATAGCTAACTTAGGCTACTTTTTTTAAACTTCCGACGGTGTCCGATGTTACAACAACAAACGCGGGTAACACCGCGGGGCTCAGCTAGTAAATACTACGGCTATACTTGTTATTTTTGCTCCGGTTTAATATTTTGAATTTACTCTCATGAGAAATATCGGAAAATAACATACACACATGAACACACACACCCACACACATTCGTACATACGCACGCACTAAGACACAATAGATACGTTACTGCTACTTTCTACATAACCTAGCATTGCAGGCAATAAAACGATAACGTCACCCCAGGAGAGGAGATTTGCATGAACACCACTCCATATTTATTACCTTATTAAAACTTTAAATCACTAAACATGTTTTATATACAATTTAAATTCGGTAAATATTAAGTCATTGCTTCATTAGTTAAGTAGCGTCACAACACTTATATCGAACACAGACAATGCAACATTGTAACCCATACCGTGGCGGCTTCTTGAGATGCATAAGCATTATTTGGTCGCCCCCAAACGAATCACGTCAGCATGATTGCTGTCATTTTAGGTTCGTCTTCGTTTGTGCTAAAACCAGCGTGATGCTACTACTAGATTTATCCGAAACTATTCAGAACTCTTGTATGAAAGACTAACAACATCCACATAACCATTTACACAAATTTTCACATTCAAATATATTACACACACATAATCCTTACTAACATTATCAACGCGAAAGTTTGTGAGTATGTATGTATGTTAGTTGCTCTTTCACGCAAAAGCTACTAAACGGATTTGGATAAAACTTTACAGTAATATAGCTTCTATATCAGAATAACACATTGCCTACTTTTTACTTCAATATTCGAGAGCCGCTGGCGAAACCTTGTTTATTATATACACATTATGATATAAAATTATTAATATTGATTTTAGTTCAGTACAAAGTAGAATTAAATAAAACCATCCGGGTGGTTGTAAGACCAGATGGTATAGACCAGAAAAACAGATTTTGAAAATGTTAAAAAACAGTTCTTACAAAAAGAGGTTAGCAAGGGTGACACACTCTTGCTGACCTTTGCGCTGATAATGATGGTTTTTCAAGATTTCATTGTTTATTGTTCTATCATTCATAGAAATATTTAGACAGTTTTATTATTTGTAAATAAAACCCACCTGGAACATTAGAATTCTTCAAAGCTTTTTCAGGTACTAAACACTGACTCGCTGCAAAAAACTGCACAGCAGAAGCAAAAGCGTTGGGAAATCCACCCGTGGTTGGTAGTGTACACGACGTATTGTAACTGTTTTGAACAGAATAAAAATGCGTACCATATTACATTTGAATTACAAAACATAACGGTAATTAAACTAAACTAAACTTAACCAAACTAAACATTAAACTAAACTATATTTCTTATACAAGTAACCTATATTGTGTAATAACAGTTATGTTATTTAAAATTAAAATGTATTTAGATTTTATTACACTCAAATCTTAGTTGGTCTATAATTAAATTATTTTAAAGATTACCTTTTGTATTTTGTTGAATGTCTTGCTTATATTGTCGTCGGGCCTAAGCCCATGAGGAATGGTACCCGATGTCAAGATTATTAAAGTGACTAAGATTATTGAATATAACAAATAAGTATAAAAATATTAATCGTCTCATCCGCTTTCATAAATTTAAATAATTATGATCTAATGACAATGGAAATAGAGTAGCAATAATTAGTGTTTTTTCAATATAATGTAATACACGCAAATATTATACTTTAACAAATATTTGGCCCGACTCCGGAATCGAACCCGAGACCTCAAGCACAGCAATCGCATACGGTATATGGCGATACCGAGGCAGTCATAATTAAGAAGTATAAGAAACTGTTTCGAGATGTAACAAGTGTAGCTTATTTCTTATATCGACGAAAAATAGACGATTAATAGCAAATTAGTTTTACTTTTGAATAAACCCAAATACCTAATCAACTCACCACGGCATTTTGAATACGAGTGTTTTAAATTTACGAGGTACCGAATTGAAATGATAAGATTCTACTTTTTATTACTTAATTTATTACTTAATTTGACTGCGTTAACGATGCGTTATGTTTGGTAATATAAAGCCAGTTGTAGACACTACATTATTGTGACTTTATACCTATACTTTAGTGGAAATATCACAAATAGAGCTGAGAAGTTGGAGATTCGAAAATATTTTCCAAAATAACTATAAAACCGGTTTACTATAAAAATAATGTAAATTATTTTTCACAGTAAATAATAATGATGTCAAAATCCGTACAGCATTTTCGGCTGTGAGGCGTGCCAAAGAAATTGACATATACGCTCGAAAAATATAACCTTCTTCCTGACGCAGGCGGGTGAAAAGAAATTCTGTAGCCATCATAGTTGAGCATCCATCCACTCATTTTGTTGCAAATGTCCAGCACAAAAGGAGTATTGTACAATCAAAGTATCCACTCTTTTTGTGTTGGACATTTGCACATGAGCTGTGTGTTTGCTCTATGGTTATGGATTGTAATATAAAAGTTATTATTATCAAAATATTTTAGAGTTTCGTAATTGAACAACTATTATTTAGTTATATCGAGAGACGGAGTATTTTCGTTAAACCATATGGTTACTCTGTCAAATCATATCTGTGTAGCGTCAAAAGCTATAAAGAACAAATATTTACCCTACACTAGATCTAGGTTGCAAAGTCCATCTCATTATTCGCCTACCGGCCCATAGTGCTGCTTGAAGAGGTATGCAAATTCTAAGAAAAAGTGATTCAATGGCGCCGTCTCGATTATACGGTTTCCATCAGAAGTGCTCCACCAGGGATGTGAGGGCTCTGGAGGAGGAAGCAGTTACTCGGGGTGATGTCTAAAGACACCCGCAACGTGTTTAGCACTTTGCCCTGGAGCTGTAGCAGGGAGGGACTAGTCTATCATTGAGTGCCTTTGTACATTCGTTCATAGCCGGGGCATATTTGTCAGAGAGAGCCGTCGTTTACCCAAGTAGAATTTGTCTCGGTCGGTGTGCAATGCCTGGTTAATAATGGCTACGATTGGGTGCTTTGCGTGGCGTTCTTAGATGGTGTCACCGTCACGTCTTATGTGGACGACGTTGTGAAGCGTATCCGACAGGTGGGTGTTGAGGTGTCCTTGAATAAGTCCGAGGCCTTGTTTTTACATGACCTCGGAGGAAGCTATCTGGTGCACTCAGCCTAATAATAGGAGGTCCACAAATTCAAAGTCGCGCATCGTGCTATGGAGAGGGCTATGCTCGACTCTCTAAGGGATTGTATTAGAAACGAGGTATCGACATAGTCCACAAGATTAGCAAGCTGAAGTGGCAATGGGCTGGCCATATTAGCCACAGAAGCGACAACCGTTGGCGTAAGTGTATTGTTGAGTGGAGACCGCGTGTCGGCAAACGTAGTGTAGGACGTCCACAGGCCAGATGGAGTGATGATTTGCGCAAGACGGCTGGTAGGAACTGGATGCGAGTAGCCGAGGATCGAACTAAGTTCTTGAATATATTTAACTAAGTGAGCAGATTGAGTGTCCGTGAACCCATTATTTTTATCATAGCTTGATGCCGAAATATGCGTATACTTTGCAGGTAATGAATTGCATTGGAAATTAGGATGGCAGCGGCGCTGTATGTGCGCCGTTCTCATGAAACAAAGTCAGTGTGTATACAAACGTCATTCGCCTTGACTATGCCGTATTAACATACTAAATAGATACAATGTTGACATACTTTTTGTCGTACGTAAGTAGTCTTTATCTGAAGGTTGCCTGTGATAAGGTTGTCAAGGTACGGTACTAAAGGTTTAATGTGTCCTATATAGATACGATTGATTTACGTAACCTATCCATCTCTAGTTTTCCTTACTAGAGATAATAAAATTTTGGACGCTTACTTGATTTTAAATAACCTACTGTCAGATAGCATTTTCTATCGAAGTTGTTTATCAATCGTCGGGAGCACGGACAGGCAAATCGCGAGGGGGCGGCGTCCGCGTGTGACCGGATGTTGCCCAATTGAAGAGTCGAAATTTGAGGTGGTGCCCGCAACAGTGCGGGCAGGTGCTGGGAGGAGTCCAGAAGGAAATCCCTTCCCTGGACTCCTTCCAATATACAGGCGCAGAGAGAGTCACACCGTGTGGTTTTAGTCGGTTCGAGTCCGACACACCACCCCGCCGTAACCCCCGACGGGGTGACGGTCCGTGGGGATTTCCACACGTTAAAAAAAAAAATGTTTTTACACTAGTTTATTGATTGGATGAAAGGTAAATTGCGTGTTACGATTTATGACGTATTAAAAAAAAAACTACTCACTAGATCTCATTCAAACCAATTTTCGTTGGTAGTTTACATGGTAATGAAAAACATATATTTTTTTTAGTTTTATCACTCTCTTATTTTAGAAGTTAGAGGGGGGGGGGGACACACATTTTTCCACTTTAGAAGTGTCTCTCGCGCAAACTATTCAGTTTAGAAAAAAATGTTACTAGGAACCTCAACATCATTTTTGAACACCTATCCATAGATACGTATACCCCACACGTATAGGTTTGATGAAAAAAAAAATTTTGAGTTTCACTTCCAAGTATGGGGACCCCCAAAATGTATTGTTTTTTTTCTATTTTTATGTAAAAATCTTAATGCGGTTCACAGAATACATCGACTGACCAAATTTCAACAGTATAGCTCTTATAGTTTCGGAAATAATTGGCTGTGACATACGGACGGACAGACAGACAGACAGACAGACAGACTTGACGAATCTATAAGGGTTCCGTTTTTGCCATTTGGCTACGGAACCCTAAAAAGGTTATTAGTACGCTAGTAACCACACTTAGATTATAAACATGTATATGCATGTATATAATCAAAGTAATTGCATTTGTTTATCTGTCAATATAGACCAGTTACACTTGTAGTAGCTTTACGAAAATAATAATTTCTTTGAAAGAAATATAAATTAATGAAAGGTTTTAGCTGTGATGGTAGCGATTTAACAGTATTTTTAATTTTTATGGATACCATTGTAACATAAATAATATAGAACTAAAAGAGACCCTGTATAAATTACTCGTATTATATTGAACTAGCTTTTGCCCGCGGCTCTGCCTGCGTGTATCTCGTTTTTTTTTTTATATAACGCCTGCCAAGGTGACTTTACTATGCCTGATGGAAAGCATGAGTAAAATCCACAAGTGGGGGTCGCCATACTTACTGCAAATGCAAGCAGTATGGCGAACCACATTATGGCGGCCTAGTGAGATGCTTTTTCACGCCCCGCTTAAAGGACCCGGGATCATAGTAAGAAGGAAAAACATGAGCTGGTAGTGAGTTCCAGTGTTTAACTGCTCGGCACAAGAAGGAAGACCCGAACCGCTTAGTTCTGGAGCGTATGTCTTCCACTCTGAAGGGGTGACTTCGCTGGCCAGATCGTGTTGTTCTATAGAGGAAGGGAGAGGGTGGGATGAGTTGGAAGAGCTCTTCAGAACACTCGCCATGGTAAAGGCGATAGAGGACTGCCATAGAGGCGACATCTTTTCGCAACTGCAAAGGTTTTAGGAACTCGGTGGCTTCGGGACTGTCTATGTTGCGAACTGCTCGCCTCTGCAACCGATCGAGAGCGTCAAGCAAATACTGCGCAGATCCATCGCATAGATGAGAACAGTACTCCACGCAGGAGCGAACCTGGGTCCTATAGAGAAGACACAGATGCTCCGGCGAGAAGAACCGTCTCACCTTGTTTAGTACGCCTAGCTTCCGCGAGGGCGCCTTTGTGACGCTCTCGATGTACACCCGTCAGTTGAGATCCCGGCAGATATCCATGCCTAGGATACCGAGCTTATCCTGTAGTGGCAGCTGAGTGCTCTGGAAAATAGGAAGGGGAAGGAATGGAGACTTTTTTTAGCACTGAACTCGACTAGATTCTCATCACCCCATTGAGAGATAACGTTCAGAACCCGGTCGAGTTCAGCGACAAGTTCCTGTCGTTTTTCCTCAACATCCGCCGATTTAAATGTAGGATGTCCAAAATATTGTCCATGCACTGTTCTGTCATCTGCATAGCAATGTATGTTACCAAGGGCTAACATGTCATTGATATGCAGAAGGAACAGCGTGGGCGACAAGACTAAGCCCTGGGGTACGCCTGCGTTTACTTGTTGGAAATCAGATGCCGCGCCGTCACAACGGACTCTAAAGCGGCGCTGGCGCAGGAATGCGGCAATCCAGCTGCACAATTTAGTGGGTAGGCCGTATACCGGAGGCTTAGAGAGAAGCGAACGGTGCCAAACCCAATCAAAGGCCTTGGCCATGTCTAGGCTGATGGCCAGGTTCTCTCCATACCTATCCAAAACCTAACCCCATAGGTGCGTGAGGTACGTTAGAAGATCACCCGTGGATCGGTTCGGTGTGAAGCCATATTGCCGATCATTGAGCAGAGAGTGATCATCCATCCATTTAGCAGAATAAAACTAATTAACAGTACTACGAATCAGGTAATTGATTTGATACAACCATATTTAAAATGTAGGCTTTTATCAGTAAGCACCAATAAGATTGTAGAATTCCTTGTATTGCTATAGAGTATAAGATTTTAACAAAGCTTGCAGAAATCACAGCATATCCTCTCTATCAGATACTTTTGGCTGTAAGTGTACACTTTTATGTATTGGGTACGATGCTGGTATCTATTGGAGGTTATATTTTAGTATCTAGGTATAGAATTAACTCTGATGTATCCAAGCCACAGCAAGATTGTACTCAAACTTTGTTGTGATAGAAGCTACACTCAACTCGAATTTTACAATATTACTAGATACAAGGTTTTTCAATATCTATTTATGATTGTTTTACAATTCATGGGCGAGTCCGACTCGCACTTAGCCCCTTTTTTTCAACTCTATCTGAGCTTGCTAATCTCTGGCATCCCTCGACTGATTTTAACAGACTCGGTGCGGTATCGTAGCACGGCGCGTTGACGCGACGTGCTAGTGCACGTCGCGTGGTCCATGTGCTTGCTCATTTAATGTTTTTAACCGACTTCAAAAAAAAGGAGGAGGTTCTCAATTCCTCGTAGTTTTTTTTTTTTATTGTATGTACAGCGATAATTTCGTCGTTTATGAACCGATTTCTAAAAATCTTTTTGCATTGGAATGGGCGTAGCTTACAGGTGGGCCCATCGTCACCACATCGGGATCTGATGATGGGATCTCGAGGAAATCGAGGGAACTCCTCAAATATCATAGGCACAATTGTCGCGATTTGGGTACTCGGAATAGTTTTTCTTTGAAGTCGGTTCCTTTTTATTAAAATTATTACACCTTAAGACTCACTCTGGAAAAAAATGCCGAAACAAACAACAGAGGTGTCTCTTGTTGTATCTTTAGCGATTAGTTGTGAATAAAAGATGTCGGAGAACATAGATTGTGATTTATTGATTTCACTTGTTAAAGAACTTTTAGTGCTTTGGGACACTAAGGGCTTTCACCCACTGGCCACGCGCTCACGCGCGTGGGCGCGTGGCAGCAGATCACGCGCGCGGCGACGGTGGAGCAGATCTGCCCGTTCGAGCAGATTCTACCGCGCCTACGCGCCTGCCGCGGTGGCAGAATCTGCCCGCGGCACACGCTCACGCGCCTGGGCGCGTGGCCAGTGTGTGAAGTCCCTTAGGCGCGTGAGCGCGTGCCGCGGGCAGATTCTGCCACCGCGCGCTTAGGCGTGGCGGGCCGCAGCAGTAAACACATTTATATACGAAATTGAACGAAGTATCGCGCCTGTTTTCGTGCTATAAGGACTTGTTCACGATGGATCTGGACACGGATACATTTATATTCGAAATTGAACAACGCCCAGCAATTTGGCGACAAAGCCGGCAGGCGCGTAGGCGCGGTAGAATCTGCTCGAACGGGCAGATCTGCTCCACCGTCGCCGCGCGCGTTATCTGCTGCCACGCGCCCACGCGCGTGAGCGCGTGGCCAGTGGGTGAAAGCCCTAAAGACACTTAAACGTTTAATGAGCGAGCTCATGGACCACGCGACGTCAACGCGACGTTGCCGTACCGTGCACTAGCACGTCGCAGCAAGGCGCCGTGCTACGATACCGCACCGATCCACGTTAACGACGTCGTGACGTGGAGATGTGGACAAGCCCTATGGACTAGCTGAGTCTCGCTGTGTTGAACAAGAGTTGAACGTTGCCATTGACACGATAAGAAGAAGAAGAAAGGATTCGTCGTTTGTGGTGGCCTTACGTAACCCGGGGATTTTTAGCACCCCCTGCCCCGCCGTTACCTCGATCGCCACCATGACCAGGAATAGCGAGACTACCGATAATATAAAATATAATCATAAATATAAATATATTTCTGTTTCATAATAAGGTATAAATAAAAAGCCTTGATGAAAAGCACTTCACGAATTGACGTATCCATTTTCATAAAGTTTTCATAAGAAGCACTTAATAACAATTTATTGCAAATTTAATTTAATTTAATTTACTCTAGAGCCTCTATAAAAAATAGTTTAGTACTGAAATTATAAAACTTTATATAATATAAATTACTCAAAAAACTTTTGCAGACAGAAGGGACTGTTTACTTATTTATAACTTGTTAACTTCTTTTCAGTTTTACTAGATTATAGTAGGTTACAATGACGGCTTGAAGTAACAAGTTTCAGCTGCTGTTCCGCCTTCGTGTATGTCGGTTAAAAGTAGCCTTAGTTCTTTTTCAGGCTCGACACTATCTCTGTACTAAATTTCATCGAAATCGATTCGGTAGTGTTGGCGTGAAAGCTCAACAGACAGACAGATAGTGTTACTTTCGCATTTATAATATAAACCAAGGATTTACCAGCAAAACAAGTTCGATAGTCTAAGCATAGCTTGAAATTTTATTATAAAACCAAAAAAAATCTCCATTCTAATTTTGTAATTTGCACGAACTAAGCAGGTTAAACTCTGTAAGCTTGGAACCGTTAGCTACAGAATCCATCCTGAAAATGAGTTTCTGTGTTTTAATAGATAAACATTTAGAAAGTTATTAACACGATCAAAGCAACAATACACTTAAAGTTCTGTCTAACATCACTCCGAAGCATGTATACTTATTATGAGGCTTATGATAATAATCCATTGTGTACTCGTAGATGTTTTTATTTTATTAATGAAAAACCACGGAACATCCTGAAACTGACCGGATCTCTTTAATTATAAAGTCTAAATCTTGTAAACACTACAAAATGACGTTAAAATGAAATTAAAATAATTCAATTATACTTGTTTTACTCTCTAGTATACTCTCATTATTGGCCACGATTTTGCCCGAATATTACTTACCCCATTTTTAGGCTATTAGAAATATGAACTCCTAGCAACACGTCAAAGTAACATTGAAGGATAATGTTAACAAGTAAGTTAACATTTTCTGTGTAATTTAAAAAAAAATCTGTTTTGATAATTATAAAAAGTCTCAAGGAATTACGCTTCACACGTACTCAATACGTACACATACACACCAACTTATGTTTGTAAATATAAGTTTGTGTGTACTTACGTGAGACTTTTTATTCACTTTTGTGTTACTTTTACACCATATAACTACACAGGACGGCATTTTTTTGCAAAGTTACTAAACGACTGCCTGTGCGAGACTGAGGAAATGAAGCGTAGTTTTGATACATGTGTTTGCGTGAGCGCGTGTGTTTACATAAACGAGCTGAGTTTTTTGGCTTCACTGCTTACAAAGGTCGTGCGTTATCTACCTTTTTATTTATTTGAGAACATAGTACATAAAATAAAGTCAACTTCCATAGCCGGTTCGCTTAAATCCTTTAAACAACTCCACGGATTTAAATGCAGTTTTATAATTTGATAGAGTTTTTAAAGAGCAACGTTTATATGTGTAATATATGCGTATTGTAATATAGAACATCTATGAATTTCAATTACTTCTGTGAAAAGCCGGATCGGAGTTTTGTGTACAGATACCTGATGGGCAGTAAGTAAATAGTTGAATTCCATATTCCTTTAGCGATGCTTCTGGAACATGTATAGCGTTCAATGTATAACGTTCATTAAATCAATACGTGTGGTGAGGGATTATAAATACGGAATATCACCATTGCTCCTCATTCCATGGGTGTCGTAAGGGCAAGCTGCAAGCTCAAGAAGAGCCTGAATAAGAATGCTGAAGAAGAAGAAGAAAAACTACACGTCACACCAGCGTCATATTTGCATCGTGCATTTACATGATATTTATTTATGTACATTTTTATTTGAAAGTTAAACAGTTGCAATATACTTTACAGTCAGAAAAAGCCATCGAAATAAAGTTAAAGTCATGTGAGAAACTGAATCGTTTTAAAATATAAAAGAATCAATAAGTAGGTTTTGGGCTACCATAGCACGCAGATCTGACGTGTCGGTATAGAGTTTGTTTCAAGTTTTTCTACAGCCTACAATGTTCCATTGCTTCTAAGATGATGATTGGAATTGATGAATGTCCGAAGGCGTATCGACACCTTTTATTTGAAATATTTTATCTTCACTTTGTCTTTCTAGAATCGAGAAGCTCCTTGTCTACGTATGACTTTACACAGTAAAGTACATATTCCACACACTGTTACGCTTTAACGCGAAAACTATTCAACCGATCATCATGAAACTTTGTACTTTGTACACATATTCTTGGAGGTTTTAATATTTTGTTAAGGTGCCCATTTCTCAGTGTAATTTCCATGTAAATTTCCGCAAGGCTTATATATCTTTCATGTCGTAATAAAATAACGCACAATATTATTATTTTATATCAGTTCCAGCTATTTTGGATTATATCTATTTTTAAGCTATTATTATAATACCAGTCCGACTTATTATCTTTTGTTGGAGTGCTTTTATTATATTTCCAGCTTATAGTATTTTACTTTTACATTATTTTTTAATTTTTATATTTCTTTATATAATTTTATGTTTTAAAACACTTACACAGCCCACGTATTACGAGACCTTTACAAACATTGGCTGCAAAAGTAAACTCAAACTCAGAATGTAAATAATGAAGTTGCAGAACCTCAGCTAAGCAAACATAATGTTATTACTTGCTCCGTGGTGATAACTTTATATTGTTGTAATACGTCTTTCAGTAGAACAAATTGCAAATCTTTTTAAAATACTACTTCTAAATCATAATAATATTATAAATTCGAAAGCAATTCTGTCTGTTTATTCGCAAAGTACTTTTACGGCAACACCACTGAACCGATTTAGATGTATTTCGGTATTTATACAGATTAGTATTTAGTGTTTTAGTTGGTTTAGTGGTTAGCGTATGCAACTGCTGATCAAGAGGTTTCGGGTTCAAACTCCGTGTCGGCCCAAAAGTTTTTTTTTATAGGAAATTCTTAACAAGAGCTCGGAGTAAGGAAGTTTAGTTGTGATTCACGACAGCACGGTCGGTCAAAATTTTAGCCCTCGATGCCAGTTGTCATGTACATCTATTGCAATCGATACTGAAAAGTCAGTGTCCTCAAATTTACTGACAACTATTTCAACCTTAGAATTTCAGTTCGCCCTTAGGGTTGTAGAGGTCCGATGCCAGTCGCTCCGTGGAAAAATTGATTTTCAGGTAAAACCGATTGAACTAGCAGCCAATCTCAAATAATCTTGGGAATAAAAGCTAGGAAGAAGATATAAATTAGACTTTAGACCAGGACATAGGCTTTTTTGTCGCTATAACTAACATACACGTGGGTGAATCCACGGTTAAATGCCAGTACTTCAAATCTTATATTTCTTGGCACGTAAAACCCATATTTGCCATGTTAGGTCCAGTTGAGCAGTACCAATATGCCGAAGTATGAATTTCACAGTTATATAATAAAACTAACAGAAAACCGACATCAAATAAAACAGCAATATATATAAATCTTTGATTATTTTATTTTTAGCTTGTGGGATACTTACAACTAGTAGACAAGCTAATATTGCTTTTAATTTACGCCACATTCCACTCCGGCTGCGTGTGTCCCTGACGTCCCTTAGAGCCGCAGGCGACATTTCAGAAATAACAGTCATCGTTACACCGTCACCTTGTTTAATTACACGGAGATGCTGAGGCCAGGACGTGGCATCAAAATGAAACGAAAATACGCACGACCCTTAGTCAAGTCATTTAACATTTATTGCTTGTCAGGCAGTATAGGTTCAGTTATTAAAGTCATCTCGTATAGGTTAGGCAATTATTAGTAGTAGTAGCACGTGTAGTTGGGGCCTGAAAAAATTCGACAACTGTCTGTTTAATATTAATTCCAATGTTCATTTACATGTCTAAGGTTGGCGACACCTAACTTATCTGTGCTTTAAGGTACTTAGCTTATGGTAGTAGTATAGATGTTATTCTGTCAGTTCACACTTTCATTTTTTGCCTATTTTGTAAGAAAGTAACGTTGTTAACGTTAAATAAATAACAACTTGATTAATATAAATCTCTATGATTTAATTAAATACCACACATTGACACATATCAAAGTCTTTGTACAATACTTCTGTATACAATTAGTACGTGATTTATGGAGGTCTGATGACAATCACTCAATGTAAATAAAACTATTTGGCATAAAAGTAAATGCCAAAAGTAATTTTAAAAAAACTTACTTCTTATACTAGTTTAAGCTGACCTAAGTAATTTCGAGTCACCTCGAAACAATCAATGAACAAAGATAACTAAATTACCCTAACTTTATTTATTTATTGTCTTCATTGTTAATACAAAATATTAGAGAGGAAACATAAGAGTTACAAATTATATGTACAACAATTGGCGGTCCTATCGCTCATGGCGATTTCTTCCAGACAACCATTGTATTAAAGAAATAAATCAGATTAATAAACAAGGGCGTGTCTTCACGCTTTACGTAATTAATTAATTTTCTTGTTTGGCGCCAACTCAAAATTATTTAGGTATGCTTAGGTACGCTACTTTAAGAAGTGTAATTAAGGTGCCATACTCCAGGTTGTTACTAAGATTTTTTTATATGAAATACAACCTGGGAATAAAATCCGAGACTTCTTGATCTTCATCGTATTATATGCTAACCGTTTGACCAATGAGTCAGGCAAGACTTATGTACATCAAAACACATAACATATTTTTTATCAGAAAATAGTGTTATATATATCTACGACTATATATTTCATTGATGTGGATAAACCAAAATATCAAACTACGATATGGTAACAATTTAAAACTACAGGGGCACTAGGCTTGTTTGTGAATAGTCGCATAAATCGTTTGTCATTTATTGTCAGATATCAGTTTTTATTCTTATTTACCAAACTTTTCTCTTCGTAGTACAATAATTTTTTAATCATTTTCATATACGTTCTCTGTTTTATTTTGCTTTAGAAAACAAAGTTCTTGTTGAAAAACCCGTTGTATCAATGTACGATCATATAAAATATCTTTTCTTAACATATTTTAAGTAGTAATAAATTAAATCACGTTCATTCTATTTCATTCAAAATACAAAGAACGAATTTTATATCGTAAAATTTGGAGGAATTCATTATTTCGTTTATTACTTGTATATTCTAAAATATTCTGAATTATGAAATATTCTAAATTTATTTATATTAATTGGAATAGCTCACTTTTATTAGTCTAAAATTTCTTGGCAATGTTAAAGATTGAAGCGAACTAATGAATTGACACCAATTAACACGAAAAGCCTTATGAACTTTATTGGCTGTTTTGAAAATACATTTTGTAATAACTATTCATCCTTGCCATTCAGCTATTGACATTTCTATGAGAAAATCTGCTTTAATTGGTGATTTTAATGAGGAAGGAGAATAGCTGTTGGTGTTGTATAAAACCGTTGATGTTTATCTAGGAAATGAATGAAGTAATCTCTTAAAACCGAGAACAAAATAACGATTAAAATATAAAAAATATTGTAAAACTATGTTGAAACATACTAATGTTAATAAGTTTGCACTAATTGCTTCAGTAACGCTCATTCTAACTTTGTAGAAAGAGAATGAAATATTACGACGAACAAAGGAATCCAATCTACTTCTAGATTGCTCTGGTTTTGACTGATGGTGATTTTGGTCAAGAGATTTAGGCCTTATTTAGTCTGTATTGTCATATGAGCACTGCTACTTATTATGTGTCTAGGTATAAATTTTAAGCGACCCGAAATAGATGAGACCCCGTTGTGGCCGGAGTCGTCTAAGCCAGGTCGGTGTCGCTTCTTACCGCGGAGAGCGGTGGAGGCGCGACAGCGTTCTGCCCATGACAAAAACTACTAAACGGATTTGTATGAAACTTTAAATATCAGATTAACACATAGGCTACTTTTTACTGAAATAATCGAGATACAGGCGGGCGGAGCCGCGGGCGGAAACTAATTCTTATATATTTTGCAACTATTGTAATTTAATAAAAACCGAATACCAGGAGTGTATGCTGTTTCATTTTGCTAACCCTAACATAATTATTCAACAAGATATTATTTTTAGTTCATCTCTAACGCATTATATAAATCAGTGCATTTCATTTGATAATTTTGGCGGAGCGTTTTGATACTCAATAATTTATACTGACTGACTGACTGATCTATATCTATATCTATATCTATACTAATTTATAAAAAGGTAAAGTTTGTGAGTTTGTGACGTTGTAATAGGTAATCTCTGGATCCATTGAACCGGTTCTGAAAATTATTTTACCAATAGAAGGCTACGTTATTTGTGAGTGACATAGGCTATATTTTAACCCAAAAAATCAATAAAATATGTGCCCGTGCGGTGCCGGGGCGGGTGGCTAGTAACATTATAAAGAAGTAGAATTAAATGAGTAGAGTTAAAATTGAGGGGCTAGTAGAACCAAATCCACATTTACTAACCCGATTTTTAAAATACATGTTACCCATAAAAAGTTACACTATTGTTAGTGTCAGGCTATATATATGCTAGATTTTTTCGTGGTCGTATTTCTTAACAACTATAATACTTTTCATTTCTCTACAGGACGCCTGCATCAAAAATATTGCTGTATCGTGAGAACTTTACATATAAAATTATACGGTCACTTTTACAAAGTACATACGATACGAATTTTTATTATCTTTGTATGTCATGTCTAGATTTCATCGATATTGAAGCAAGGGAAAGATACATAATCAGAAATAAATTACACCACCAATAAAAGAGTAATTTGTATTGACACAACGTTTTAACGTTTGTTATGATTGTGTTGATCCTAGTGGACTTGTAAAATCTGACTAAGTCAGGATCTGACGATCGAATCAAGACTAACTAGGTACATGTTATTCAAGCAAAGAAGCGCTATATGTTTAGATATACATATATGTGTTATAAATATACAATGAACTGAATTACGATCGACAGTGCCTTCAATATATATAAGAAGGTCGTGTACCACATCCTGATCTCAGGAGCATCGTAAAGCCTATATTGTAATCACTCCGGCTCGTAAAGCGCTTTACCGGACCACCGCAAACAAATTAAACGATTTACAGGTAATAAATGGTTGCGATAAACATAATATACTGAAATAGAATTTGTTGTTAAACAGATTCGTGATACGGAAATTGTTTTGGGATGAACCATGCTATGCATGCGTGCTTGCAGTATGAGCATTGTGGAGACTGTATTTAGGCAGACATAGGTCTAACAATTGATGTTCGTATCGGAATGAATGCACATTGTGCGATGCACAATGAGCATTCTTGATCCGATATTTATATTTATATAACCGATATTTTTATTTTATTCAAGACTTCATAAATAAAGTTGTAATGTAGTTTACATAACAATTTTATTCCTTCATTTCTTTTATTTGCCATAAAGCAAAATAAATGAAATCAGTACTACATATAACATTAACATAATATAAATAACCAGCTTTTGCCCGCAGCTCCGCGTGTATCTCGATTATTGCAGCAAAAAGTACCCTATGCGTTATTCTGATATTTAAGCTATGATACTGTAAAGTTTCATCCAAATCCGTTCAGAAGTTTTTACGTGAATGAGCTACAAATATACATGAATACATACATACATACTCACAAGCTCTCGCGTTTATAATAGTAGTAAAGTACATTCTTGAAATTAATAATAATCATTTTTGGCATTATCAAAGGTTGATGAGCATCGAGCAAGTGATCGTCGGAAAGCAGAAGCGGTATCCAACGGTAAATTAGCTCTCTGATACCAAGCGTTTCATGCAAGATCTTCTGAATGGTTGTCCCTGAGATGCCTAATAGAGCCTCTATCTTACGATACGTCACATGACGATCTTCAAGAATAAGTTTTCTCACAGCAATGATGTTATCCTTAGTGAAGGCGGATTTTTGGCGTCCTTCGCGAGATTTGTCACTAACACTAGTATGTAAACGCTGGAACTCTAAATACTAGCGTTTGTTAGTCCGAAGACATGGGGCTTTATCACGGAATACAGATGCTAGCTCTTCAAAACACTTAAGCCGTGTCAGGTCTCTTCTAAAGTTGTAGAAAATTATTTGCCGAACATTTCCTTTAGGAAGATTCATTTTCGCATGTAACCTGACAGATTCCAATCGACGCTGTGACTAAACAATAGCATTAATCCTAATATTTTCAACTGTTTCAATAAATTCAAAATTGCCAGGAAATATGGAAACGACAGAACTTAAAAGGCATGTCTAGTATTATGTAAATTGTTATAAGATTATATACCTTTTGAGAGAAATCAACACAATTTGATTTGATATATTATTTGTTTAAATATATTTTGTGTGTATATTTTAATTTTCTAATATTTATTATTTTTCTTAACTTTTCCTAATGGACATTTCTAAATGTAGTAACTACGTTATGCTGTCTTAAACTAAGTTTCAAAAGTGAGAAGGAAGCTTGGTTTTCCACATTACATGTTCTTACCTAGCTTCGAAACCATTGGTTTTAAAATGTTGAAATATATATTGTACAACTAGATGTTTTGTTAGTTAAATATATAAATAATTGTCAATATTATAACATACCTCACATAAAACACAACAGTTAAAAAATTGATAGGTTTAGTAGTAGTAGTAGTCCCAAACTAAGCAGAGTTTGTATTATGGATACTAGAAAAACTGATATAAATACATAAACATATTTTGTTTTGTACTCACACAACGTATAGGTCTTCTAGTTTTTCAGAAGGCGTATCGAAACCTGGAATGCTGTACTTCCTAATTAACAAAACTGGCAATAACAGAAAAAATACTCAAGAAGACTCGGACGTACCCAAAAATGTATAGCAACCAGAATCCCAGGCTCTCCGGAAGAATCTAACACAAACAAAAGAAAACATAGCAACTGAAACACTTCTTCCAAGCCGGTTGGTCACCGTGGAAGAATACGACCATAACCCTCCAGGAAACCTAAACAATACCCGGCAAGAATATATCAAAAACAATACAACCAAACGTCTAGTGTCTACCTACAACGTCAGAACATTGCTAACGTATGAAAGACTTATCGAACTAATAGAGGCCTTAAAAAATATAAAGTTCGATATTTTAGGCCTATCAGAGGTGAGACGGCTAGGAAACCAAATAGAAGACTATAGGGACCTAATTCTGTGCTACACTGGTGAAACAGCTGGGCTGCACTGTGTCGGATTCTTAGTCAAAAAACACCTTAAACCTTAAACTGAAAGAGTAGCTCTTTTGAACATGAACATCAATAACTACAAACTAACACTGATTCAAGTATATGCACCAACCGAATCAGGCGGAGATGATGTAGTCGATAATTTTTGACCTATGAATACAAAATAATGAAAGCAAACGGATACGGAACACGTAATAAACGAGGAGAAAGACTGATCGAATTTGCCTTGGAACACAACCTACCTATTATATTATGAATACTTTCTTCAAGAAAAGACCAGAGCGCAAATGGACTTGGCAGTCACCAAACGGCCAGCATAAAAACGAGATATATTTCGTCTTAGCGAACTGTCCTAAGCTCTTTCATAACCTGGAAGTCCTAAGTACAAACTACCCAACCGATCACAGATTGATCAGGTCGACCCTAATACTAAACCAAACAAGAAAAAACAGATCAGAATACTCTAATAGAGTTTGCAAAACACTAAAAAACGACTAGGAGATTACACAATACAAAGAGAACCTTCACCATAGTATGTTATAATTAGTAGAAAACAAAGAGTTACCTACAAGTACAGTTCAAAATTTATATACTCTCTGCTATTAACAATAGCCTACAGCAAATAAAAACAAAAATAAGTTCTAAAAAAAACACAACATTATCAGACCGCACTTTAACTCTCATGGAGAGGAAAAGACAGATTCAGAAATCTAGAACAAAAACAAGAGCTATAAAAAATGAACTAAGAGCTTTGTACAAACTTACCAGTAAACACATAAAAACAGACTAACAAAAATACAGAAAAAAATTATAAATTTTAGAAAGACACCTAAAAGCCACAGGTAGCTTAAAGAAAGCTCAGAAAGAGCTACGAACTCACGTAACATGGATAGACAGCCTAGACAGTCTAGGAAAAACAACTCAAAATAGACAGGAAATAGTAAAAGTAGCAACTGAATATTATAAAACTTGTACGCGAATCCAGCATTATGAATTGCACAGCCAACAGCGCTCGAAAATCACACCAATAATAGCTACACTCAAGAAATAAAACTTATAGACGAGATAGAGATAGAAAATTGCATCAGAAATGTAAAATTAGATAAAAGTCCAGGACCAGATGGTCTAACAAACGAAACTTTAAATCATGGGGCATCAATTCAGAGAAACCCATTACCGCTTTTATTTAACCGAATACTAGATACCACTACCACTCCGTCACAATGGAGTCACTCGAATATTCTACTAATATACAAGAAAGGAAACCCCAAAAACATCTCAAACTATAGACCTATAAGTTTAGTACCAAGTCTGTATAAATTAAAAAGTAAATTAAATAATTGAAAAGCGTCTAAGCACCACCGTACATAAACTCCAACCTGTTGAACAAGCTGGCTTTCGTAAAGGATTCTCTACAGTGGACCATATACACACTCTAGAGCTATTGATAGAAAAATACTTAGAACAACAAGTTCCACGGTATATCGTATTCATTGACTATCAAAAGGCCTTTGACACTATACTAAACTCGAGTATCTGGGAAGCCCTCAGAATACAAAACGTAGAAAATCAATATATAGAAGTTCTGAAAAACATCTATCAGAAATGTACGAGCAAGGTCAAACTTGAAGTCTCAGGGCCACAAATACCAATACAAAGAGGAGTGAGAAGGAAGACCCACTGTCCCCAACACTTTTTATTTCAGTGCTAGAAAACGTCTTTAGGCAGTTAGACTGGAATCGTCAAGGCATACTTATAAAAGACACTTACTTAAACCACCTAAGATTCGCGGACGACATAGCTATAGTATCTGAAAGCTCTAGCCAATTAAGCTACATGATCCAGTCACTCCACTCGCTAAGCAAACAGGTAGACCTCGAAATGAACTGGTCTAAACCCAAAATCATGTCCAACAGCACACAAAGCCTTATAAGCGTTAACAACGTACCATTCGACTATGTGACGGATTACATTTACCTAGGGAAACGAATATAATTCGACAAGAACAGAAATGTTACAGAGGTAGTCGTCTCTACGATTTATTCCATGCTTGTTTGACTCTTCAAACAAGCATGGAATAAATACTGGAGTCTAAGCGAAGTTTTTAAAATTGACCTCCCATTAGAACTGAAAAAGAAAGTGATAGACTCAAATCTACTACCTAGCCTGACATACGCATGCCAAACATGGACAATTAGCAACATTGTCAAAAATAAACTACTACATGCCAGAGGGCCATGGAGCGCAGTATGCATAACATAAAAAATCAGCCAAGTGCGTACCAGGCCACGCACAGGAAAAGGTTCCTCAGTCACCCATAATGGTACGTGGATTTAAAATCGTATCCAATAAATAATTGTTATTATCATAACAAATACAAAATTAACCTATTACTACGTTATCACGTATTATTAGGTTAATTTTCTATGATATTTTCCAAGTAAGCGCATTTTACAAGATAAGCCTCTATCTTCTGAACTAACAAAGTCATCTAATCCGTTACAGTTTTCCTTCAAAGTTCATTAAATGGACCACCATCATGAATTTTCCCAGATTTTTTGAGTCAGCCGTTTAGCTTTTAGAGGGGGGGGGACGCCCTGTTTTTAGTAAAAAGTGCCCTTTAAAGTGGAATATCTCGCAAACGGATATCTAAATCCAAAAATCATCTTAGAAACCTCTTATTGTTTTTAAAAGACCTATCTAATGATATCTCACACGATGGGATAGCCAGAGAAAAAAAATCGGTCCCCACTTTACGTGTAGGGAAGGTAAAATATTTTTCATAATTTTATTGTAGCACTTTGTCGACGTAATTACAAACAAATATTCATGCAAAGTTTCATTTTTCTAGCACTTACCGTTTGGACGGTAAGTCGAGGACGGACGGACAGACGGACATGACGAATCCATAAGGGTTCCGAGTCATAAACTTTGGAACCCTACAACGAAACAACCCTAAGCAACAAAGAGTCCGTCATACAAAAATAAGATCATCATCAAAAGTAATTGATGCACTTACGCACGCAAAAAAACTTAAGTGGAAATGGGCAAGCTACGTCGCCAGACTACAAAACAATAGATGGGCAAAAAAAATGTCCTGGAAAGGTCCGCTTGGGAAACGCAAACGCGGTAGACCACACGCTCGGAAGACGAAATCTCACATGTAGCTGGAACAAAATGGCTCGAAATTGCGAAGAACAAAGATACTTGGCACTCTCTGGAGGAGGCCTTCACCTCAGGGGTTCTCTAATTAATTATATAGCACTTTACTATTGTTTATTTACTTTTTTAACTATGTTTAATTTTAATTAAGAGAAATATAAGGCTTTTTATTTTTATGTATTTATTTATTATTTTGTTTTTGTAGAATATACATTTTACCGTATGTAACGATGCTCGTAAACGGGCTTGTTTTTTTGAAAATTTGTTGCTGCAGTATTATAGCCGCCAAGTTGCTGATTATATATCTCAACACAGTGCAACAATGCTGCAATATTGTTGTATAGCCCGGCGATATTGTAAAAAGAAAATATATAATATTTCATTTTAAATTATATAAGCTGCAGCAACGGCAACATCTTCGGTATCCACCATTTTGTCCTGCGAGATCTAGCCGCAATATGGCCCGCGTGTACGAGCAAAACTATTGAGCAATCCAGGTGTCGAATCTTGAAGGGCTACACCCGGCAATGTACTAATATCTTACAAATTACGTATTGTATTTATACTTTCAAAATGACTTTTCCTTTATTATAATTTAAGCAATTTTATAACGTATGTAGTTTCACCCATGTGCATTAGAAAGAACTGCTGCGTCGATTTCTGTACAAGTGGAATCTATTAATCTTGAATAAGGTCTAACGTCGGTAAAGACTAACACACCAGATTCTCCTCTCCAAATTGTAAAACTTCCGACGCCAATAAGCGTGCCATTCGTGAACAACATTGCACTAGATGCAAATCCTATTAAATTTGGTCTGTTTCTCAAACAAATAAAATATCCCCAGGATTTTGGTAGCCAAGACTTACAGTCTATGAGACGACTTTGATCGAATATTTTATATGTTAATCTTTGATACACATGCATCGGTTCTGAGATTGACATACCTAAAGAAATTATCTTCAATTTTTTGCCAGGATGTGTTCTAGCTGTGCCAAATTGCGTTACTATCGGTCCAGCTTGTACTATGCTAGTTGTGCGGTTTGCATCATCTATTCCTTCGGTTGTATTTCCTAAATCACCTAGTATTACAGGAGAATTTGTTCTTAAAACCAATAAGTCATGAAGAGGGCTATGTCTTTGCTCTGGATCGTGCCACTGATCAAGCATAATTTCGTTATCTTGCATGGGAATTACACTACGTGCGCATCTAATGGTTCTAGAATAAGTGCCATAATAACCTTTAGTTTGAGAACCAGATTCGTAAAACTTTCGACTTGACATAAAAACAAACTTAAGTTTCGCCATCTCACTTTTATCTTTGATCATTTCCCGAATAGGATTAAAAGAAGTTAAAATCCTACTGTCATCTATTAATACGCCAATAGCTATATTTTTAAAAATAAGACCACCATTAGGTCCAAAATCGAAAAAAGTGATGGCCACAATTCTATCACAAAATGAATCATTTTGACCGAAATTGTTTATTTCGTCGGGGTAAAGCAAAACGGTCTTGTTTGATTCTTCCCACTCCAATAGAACAGGTTTTTTTTCTACATTTTCTTCTTTTGTTTTTTCTGATGTTGTGTTTGAACTCGGACCAGGACCTGGATCTGGACCTGGACCCAGACCCGGGCCTGGACCCGGACCCGGACCCGGACCCAGACCTGGACCCGGACCCAGACCCGGACCTGAACCCGGACCCGTACCTGGGCCTGGACCTAGTCCTGGACCTGGGCCTGGGTCTGGACCTGGATCTGGACCTGGATTTGGAGCTGAACCTCTTGTTATTGTTGGTTGGTTGTTTTCCTTAATTCTTTCATTACACGTGATGTAGACGAACAACATCAAAGCCATATACGGTAATGGATATATTCTGAAACAATGAAAAAGAAACATGAGTTCATTAAGTACCAGAAATCCCAAACGTAGGTAATTATTATAAGGTGTGCCAACTAGTACATCACCGAAAAGCATCAACTAAACGTAATTTTATGTAATCAGTAGCTACTTATATTACAAAGTAAAAAGGATTTAATATTTACGTAAAAAGTAAATCTAAATGCAAGCAGAGGGTGAAATCTTGGCTAATGGGACTAAACAACAGTCGTACGGAGATTTTAAAACTTGTCATCATAATCTCAGTTACGCGTACTGGTAAACAATAACAACAATAACTCATTCGAACACAGAACAATACGCATACACACTCTCTTTCTCTCTCACACACATACACATTTATGTATAAAAAAGTATTATCTTTAAGAAATGATTTACATATTAAATTGCACATCTTTGTAATTATCATTAATGATAAAAATTATCTTTTTTGCATAACCTTTACTAATATAGTGTACACTGGTGCTCATAACACAAGATAATACTTAGCATGAATACCAGTGTCTACAAACTCAATTATTCATTGCACAGTGATGTTAATGTGTATAACTTTAGTGCATTGTATATTTTTTTATATTTTTTTTTGATTTGATATTAATGCCAACACGGAACATCGATATATCGAAGGTAAAATAAAGGTTTCGGTCACGTCCAAAACTAGTCAAGCATTTCCCAAAAATACGCGTGAAAAAACAACATATTAATACGATACAGCTATTTCATACGAGTTGATTAAATGTCATTTTAGGGATCCGTAGCCAAATGGCAAAAAATGAAACCCTTAAAGATTCTGTCTGTCTGTCCGTCGGTATGTCACAATCACTACTTTCCGAAACTATAGGAACTATAGTGTTGAAACTTGGTAAATAGATTCTGTAAACCGCATTTAGATTTTCACATAAAAAAAGAGAAAAATAAATGAATTTTGGCGTTCCCCATACTTAGAAGTGATACTTAAATTTTTTTTTTTATCAAACCCATTTGAGAAATGAGATAATACTATTGTGCAGTTTAGGAGTTCGGTATCAGCGACAACGTGCTCCATTCGCGTGGTTATCCCGATAAAAGTAGCCTATGCGCTTTCTCAGACTATCTGGGTACCGACTTTCAATTAAATTAGTTTAATTGTTTTAATATTAGGAATAATATTAGTAAGGATAAAGATATACCGCTCTTATTATTTAATTTTTAGTGCATGACAGAAAAATACAAAAATATTAAAGATGTATGTAATACATAATGAAAGTTCCGAACTTACATTTTCATTTTGACTTTTAAAAGTTACACAAATGAGTACTGAGAATTTTATAATACAACTGAATAACGTGCAGTAAAGCGCTTTAATCCGCTTCTAGTGTTTGTTACCTAAACATTTCAGTTTCGTTTACTGACTGAATTTTAACTGGATTCTCTAAACACACAAAGTATTTTAAAACATCCTTTACGTAGATTATTCATACCAAGTTTTGTTTATTGTTTGTATTTCGTGTGTTTAAAGTACTTATACTAAACTATATTTCATAAAAAAAAATATTCGTAAGTATTTATATAAATATGTATATAAACATTCTAACTAAAACTGGTTTCAATTATTTATAGTGAACTCACCATCATCCACAACCCACAACGTCCCACGGCTGGGCTCGGGACTCTTCTCAAGAGAGGGTTAAGGCCAGGCTACTTAATATTGCCGTGGAATGTTTTTAAGTCGCGAACTAAACTTCATGACCCTTATCTTATGATAAAAACTGGGACCTACTGCTTAACGTGACCTCCGAATTACGGAAACGCTCATAATATCATCATCAACAGCCTTCCACAGTCCAATGCTGGACAAAGGCCTCTTGTTACAAAGGAGGTTTTGGCCTACTATACCACGCAGGCCAGACGGGTTGGTATAGGGTTGGTTTCAAGTTTTCCTTCTCTTTGTTTATTGATGTTGTCTTGCGTAGTTTATCCCTTAGTCACCTTTTACGACACCCGCGGGATGAATAGGGGTGGTGACACTCTGTACTCTTAATCCGTCACCACACGGAAATAATATATCCGTGTGGTGGTAGTAATATAGCATATCACAAACCGTCACCCATCTAGGCACTGACCGCGCCGTCGTTGCTTACCGTTGGTGATTGTTTCCAATCATCTAAGTCTACTTGACTATGAGCGCAATACAAGCGTGCAAGAATTATATATTTATAAAATACCAGAGTAAAGGGCAAACGATCTACCTGATGGTAAGCAACAAAGAATAGGAGTCCCATCAATAACAAGATTACTCTTACGCTAAATAGTCAGAGGGAGATCGATGAAAATCAACGAATATTTTCTGATATTTAAAATTCCGATTGAGAGTTAGAAACAATTCTTATACATTATTATTTTAAAAGTCTCATATTATTTCATTGTATTTTACATGTTCAAATTGTACTCCATAAGGGAAAATAAAGCTAACATAATAAATATAAAAAAAAAGCGGCCAAGTGCGAGTCGGACTCGCCCATGAAGGGTTCCGTGTCAGCAAGAACATCATATAAAAGTTACAACGAAATACAAGATTTCGTTGTAACTTTGATCGATGTTTTTATAATAGTGAATTGATTGAATGAAAGGTAAATTGCGGTTCACGATGTATGACGTATTAAAAAAAAATACTTACTAGATTTCGTTCAAACCAATTTTCGTTGGCAGTTTGCATTGGTAATGTACAATATATATTTTTTTTAGTTTTATCACTCTCTTATTTTAGAAGTTACGGGGGGGGGGAACATACATTTTTCCACATTGGAAGTGTCTCTCGCGCAAACTATTCAGTTTAGAAAAAAATGATATTTGGAACCTCAATATCATTTTTGAAGAACTATCCATAGATACCCCACTCGTATGGGTTTGATGAAAAACATTTGAGTTTCAGTTCCAAGTGTGGGGACCCCCAAAATGTATTGTTTTTTTATACTTTTATGTGAAAAGCTTAATGCGGTTCACAAATTACATCTACCTACCAAGTTTCAAAAGTATAGTTCTTATGGTTTCGGAAAAAAGTGGCTGTGACATACGGACAGACAGACAGACAGACATGACGAATCTATAAGGGTTCCGTTTGTGCCATTCGGCTACGGAACCCTAAAAAACGTTTAAATAATTTACTACACTAAACGCGATCCAAGCTGACAGACTGAATTAAATCTCAATTTGATTAAATATAATTGATTAAGTAGAGGCCAGATGGTTGTTGACTTTATGAGGGAATGGGTTTCATGTTCTGTATGTAGAAGTCGTCACCACTTTAATATTTGAGATAAGTATTTTTAAGTTCAATTGTATTCGTAAATTTTATTTTCAGATAAATAGTATGACATTTTTCTTACCTAAAATAAAATAAAAATGGGGTGTGGACCTCATGTATATGGGTATATATATGGGGTATGTAATGGGGTATGGGGTAGGAATAAAGAAGTTTGGCTAAAGAATCATGATGAGCACACACAACAGAGTAAAAACCACTCTGGTTTTGCGCTTCCCAATTCTATCACACCAAAGATAGGTCTAGACACACCATGTGACTGTCACCTTTTGCTTTCGGACCAGGTAAGTGAGAATCAACCGACCTAGGATGGGCATTCTTCGAGAATCTGAAACCCCCCTGTCGTCGGGACAGTTATCGCAATCATATATTTTATCTAGCCACAATCAGTAATCTAAAGTTTATTCTATTAAAAGAAGGAAACAAGAAATTAAGTAGCCGTGTTTAAAATTATAATATTTCATAAAATATACCGAGGTTTACTGGAGGCTTGCATGCATTTATTTACAAATTAATTTTATTTAGGAAAAACGAGTTTATCTTGGCAACAAGTGACTGAAATTGTCACAAATATAACCATGTCGCCCTATGCGTATTTCGAAAATTTGATTTATATTTATGAATAAGATAAGAAGAATTCTGTTTTCTCGGAATACTTGAAACATATTTTCTGCCTGTTTTTTTTTAAGGTGAGGTTTCGTGTACAAAAATAAATTGGTGAAAAAGTATTATTTTATAAACATTAAGTTGCACTTAACTTAATACCAACTTGTTATTGTGTTAAGTACAACTTGATGTCTGGCTAGGGAGGCATAGTAGGCTGAAATTTCGTTTATAGGAGAGGACTGTGGCTGAACATAAATACTTGACTGCCTTGTTGGTGTATGATATAGTGATTAGCGTATGCGGCTGTTGATCAAGAGGTCTCGGGTTCGATGCCCGGGTCGACCCAAATGTTTGTGTGATCCACAAATATTTGTTTCGGAGTTTGGGTGTTTTCTAAGTTTAATATGTATGTATTTACAAAAAATATGTATATTTATGTATTTATATCAGTTGTCTAGTACCCATAATACAAGCTCTGCTTAGTTTGGATCTAGATGGCGTTGTGCGTAAGATTTCCTATTTATTATTTATTTATTTAATGTTTTAATAGCCTTAAAAAGTTCATTACTAGCAGTGGGTTTTAAACATAATATTTATACAAAATTTCAATATAATACAAAGGACTAGTGATCAAAGATCTGCTAATGCTAATGCACTATCGTCTGTCTTCGTTTTCAAGAGCAATTGGCTAAAATCAATTGTATTTGTTTTAATTATATTTGAAAAAAATAATTGTTTCTCCTATTTAGAAAGATCTTCAAACGTACATAAGCATTCAAAATAATAAGCAAAATTTTGCTTCTAACAGTAAACTATGAAGCTCTAACTTACAACAATCATATATGTATTAACTTTAAAGTTTTTTATTCACTGGTTGAATTTTTTACTCTCACTAACTACGTAATATCAAAAAAGTAAGTTGGAAAACGTAGTTTCTTCCAAATTGGTACATTTTTAAGGCCCACTGCATGTGACACAGTAATAAGTTAGCTGGTGTTATACAATGCCCCAGGATTTAATAACATTCGAAGCAGGTCTACGTCGTCAGTAATTCAAATGAGATTTTTCTTTCATCATGTTGAGCTCATAGTACTATTTTTGAACTAAAATTTTACAAAGACATTAGAGAACACGGTTTAATGGCTTTTCAAATAAATTAAAAGATCCATAAGTACACTGATTTATTATTGACACTGATATATATTAAATTGTAGGTATTTAACAAGAAGTGAAACATGCTTAAAGAGAAATTAAATAAGTTAAATAATCTTACACACAACGCCATCTAGTCCCAAACTAAGCAATGCTTGTAATATGGGTACTAGACAAATAGTTATTGTTCATATATTTTTACATTTTAAAAACTGCTAAAGTGACTTTATTCTGCCTGATGGAATCCAAGATACTACTGGAGGCCACCATATTGAGATACTTTTTCACGTTCGCTGATAGGACTCTCGACCATAATGGGGACACGTACTCTGGTAGTGACTTTCAGGTTTTCAGTGCTTGGCACAGAGAGGTATAGCCGAAACGTTTGATTCGAGTCATTTCTATCCTTAAATCGTGATGAATAGTGTTCAACTGTATACTTCATTTCTGAAATGTTCTACGAAGAGGAAATTAAATTGAAATAAGACCAAAATGTGGAATATTATTTTCCGAGAGTATTCTAAAATGGTTCACAAACCAACTAGAACTAGTTCTGATTTAAAAACATTAATACACTCGAAAAACACTAATACACTGGAAAAATAGTATTAAATGTTCTTTTATTTTGTAAAATAATTATATTTAACCTGTAGGTACATTTATTTTTATAAACACAGAGAGAAAGACTATGGCAAGCCTTTGTAAAGAAAGACTATGGTAAGCCTTTGTAAAGAAAGACTATGGCAAAAGTTGTGCGTCAAAGCCAAGCATCCAATTTAGAAAGCTTTAGTGCCTTTTGTTTCATAATCAAAGCAATATTAGAATCATTTGTTCTGTGTCTTACTATAATCCTTCTACTTACTATATTTTACTATAAAAAATAATAAAAGTATAAATACGAAGGTTTAGATATTGTATAACTGATATTTGTAACTTCACCCAAAATGGAAAGGATAAAAAAATATATACACGAATATAGTTGGTTAAGAATAAGGAATAGGGTAAAAACCTATATACTCGTGGCTCTAGTACATTTTTTACCGCCTTCAAAAGGAAGAGGTTCTCAAATTGTTTGTTTTTTTTTTTAAGTATGCACACCGATAACACTGAGATTTATAATGCGATTTACAATGATTCTTTTTTAGTTTGATGCGTTATAGTTCCATAAGTTTTTATTTTATGAACATTTATAAAAAAAAATACGTGGCCGATGTGTGTTTGTCTTTGGCATGACGTTTATGAATCTTAGCGAGTCGAGCTAGACTTCTTCAGTTTAACTGTTTCTTGACGTGAACATAAATGAACCCTTTTTTTTTTTTTTTTTTTACGTGTGGAAATCCCCGCGGACCGTCACCCCGTCGGGGGTTACGGCGGGGTGGTGTGTCGGACTCGAACCGACTAAAACCACACGGTGTGACCCTCTCTGCGCCTTTGTATTGGAAGGAGTCCAGGGAGGGGATTTCCTTCTGGACTCCAACCGGCGCCTGCCCGCACTGTTGCGGGCACCACCTCTGTCGTGTACTCTCTAATTGGGCAACGTCCGGTCACACGCGGACGCCGCCCCCTCGCGGTTGGCCTCTACTGCGGACGGACGGGAAACCCGTCCCGCCCATCCGCGGCCACTCTCAGGGCGGCATGAGACGCAGGTATGCGCGCCTCCGCCGCCCGGGGCGCCGGCGGCGGATCGGGTCCGATTGGATGGCATCCTCCCGGGCCTTCTCCGCCACCTCCTTCTGCAAGATTACGTCCTCGCAGAAGGTTGCGACCGCGGTAAAACAACTGTCGCTGCCGACCATCGATCTTATGACGGCCGGCAGCGAGAGATCCCCTCCGAAACATAAATGAACCCAGGCCAACCAGCTTAGACCAACTTAACAATGACAACATTCATGATGTTTTATTTCGTAGGTGAGTGCGAGACCATAGTGTGGCCTACCATTGTAAAGTGCATTGTGTGCACTCACAATGATAATAGTGATCACAACTTTTGGTTTCGGCTCATGCTTTCCATCAGGCACATGCCTCATGGCATTAAGTCCGCCTTTGTGCTACATGTGCATTAAGTTTTAAATAAATAAATAAATTCTTTAGCAGGCTCATATCAAATAGAAAAATAACACGAAAGTGGAGCTGTGGGCAAAAGCTGGTTTGTTAATAAAATGTATGTGTTTATCTATGTTAATCAGTAATCTAGTTAATTAGAACAGGCTTTCTGCTCTGCGCTTACTCTGGGATGAGACTACCGTATGTATAGTTACTAGTATTATTGTAAAACTAAATGTTTCATTAAAAAAGGAAAATCCATAATGTGGACATATAAAATAAGAGAAAATAGGATTTTCAACACTAGTGATTCTTCAACAGTCCAAATAAGAATGCAGTTCAAACACTTTGTACTACAAACAAACAAAACAAATTGCATTGCAGATTTCTAGTAAGTGTTTAAAACACTTTCCGTCCCGTCACTCTGCTACTACTTTACAGTAGCAAATCTTTTGTGAAACTGTGAACAATCCACTTAAAAGATTCAACAAGAGATTTATTTATTCAACAAGAGACGAGAGAGAGTCATGATTTGTCACTTATAAAGGCAACGTGGTCAAGAAGTTGACGTATGCGATGGCCGGTTTCTTCCCGGGTTCGATTCTTGGGTCCAACCAAAGAATGTAATCGAGTTTTTCTGGCTATTGAAATATTTAACAATATCTAAGATTTTAGAAGTTGTACTCAAAATCCAAAATGCATCGGGGACCACGTAAAATAGTCGGGTCCTGCGCCTAATCTCTCTCCCGGGTCGTGTGGAACTGAGCGAGTGAGGGAACAGAGAGTTCACCTATGTTTTCGTACGAACATATGCACTATAATATCGTCTGCGTAGTTGGCTATTCTTAGTTAAGACTGGCTGCCGTGGACGTAATCGGCTAGGAGTACATCATCAGGGGCAGATCGACTGATGTGAAATCATGACTTCTCAGAAATGTCAGGCAATTATTTTTCAGCACCAAGTAAGTTTACAGGAACTTTAGAGTTTCTTTAACTTCCTTGCAGCTCTGTCTGCAATCTGTCAGCAATCACTTTACAGTAGGTATCCTATATAATAGATGTTATCTATTTACTCGTTTGTCCTATTTCTATTAGGTTTTTAAGGCTGAAGAATTTACGAGTATTATAGTTCATCTCAGAACCTACTGGTTCAAATTGAAAAAGTATTTTATTGCGGAATAGTCCATTTATCGAGCAAAGAAATAGCCTACAACATATATAATATAACGTTGTTGGTTGCAGCCAACAGGAGCGGGGTACAAATGAAAAATATTGCAGTAATTCCGGCTAATTTATTCCTTTTGAGAGACTTAAACGAAGTTGCGCGAGCGAGTTAGTTAATATATAATTCCCTAAGCATATTTTAAACCAACATAAACAAATTTAAAGTGGGAGTATTAAATGTGTTATTAACATTGAACAAGCTTAATGTTTATCTCATAACTGTTACATGTATTAATAATTAATTTTTAGATGTATGCTTACGACTGCTAGGAGCATGTAATGAAAGGCTTGGGTTATAATTTTAGATTATCATAGTAACTGAAGGTAATTACTTATATGTTCAAGGGGCGGGAAGGTTCTCGTTACATCCTTATGTTTACTTATATTATAATTGCGAAAGTAACTCTGTACTGTGTAAAGTGTCTGTTTGTATTGCTTTCACGCCAAAAGTACTAAATCGATTTGAATAAAATTTGGTACACAGATAGGCTAGAGCCTGAAAAAGGCCCTAGGCTACTTTTCCCCGTGATAACCGCCATACACGCGGGTAGAGCCGCAAGCGAAAACTAGTAGGAGTATAAAAACGGAAGGTAAAAGTGGTACAAAATAATAGGTGTACAGGAGTCAAGTATTTTTTTATTATTTGTAGAAATATAGGTATACCTACAGAGATCTTAAAAGGAAGGAACAAAATAAGCAGCTAACATCACTGCCAAGAGAAGGAAAACTTGAAACAAACCCTTTACCAACCCGTCTGGCCAGCGTGGTATAGTAGGCCAAAACCTTCTTTCAAAGGAGTAGCCTATGTCCAGCAGAGGACTGTTAAAGGCTGTTGATGATTGATGATGATTAAATAATATGTATCTTATTAGATGAAAAACAACATGAAAATATTTATATAAGCACTAATGCGAGGCATTTCCGCTAAAGAGAATAAGAAATAAATCAGTTTCGACAGAAATTGATTAGTTTCGATTAATCAAGTTATGATTATAATTTAGTGTGCATATGATTATTGTTTAAAATATAAATATCTTTCAAAACAACTACACCCTATATATCAGTTGTATTTAATCTTACCTTATAACCCATGAACCAAGTAAATTCATTTATTATCGCGTACAAAGCTGTTTTGACACTTCAAAATTTATCTACCAAGTTACTGAGTAAGGGATTTAAGTCTGCCACACATTAGATTGTATTAACTTATTGGCTATAGATATGTTGGTTGACTTTACTTGTGTCTTACACATGCGCATGTATTACAAGTACTCATGCTATGTTTAAACAACTAGCTAAGAACGTTTCTCATAACCAGAGGCTGGTTTTTCCTAGTTTACGGCCCGTTTACGACCTTACCGCTGTGAGCGGTAGCTAAGAGCGAAACGCCGAGCGATAATATCAAAAGTATAAAAATGTACGAGGCACGCCACGAGTCGCCGCTCTTAGCTAAGCGCCGCCACCGAGCGGCGACTCGTGGCGTGCCTCGTACATTTTTGTACTTTTGATATTACCGCTCGGCGTATCGCTCTTAGCCACCGCTTACAGCGGTAAGGTCGTAAACGGGCCGGTAGACGGTACAAATGACAGTATTATCATCCAACGTGCTGTTACCCTTTTTATGGAATGCTACGAGTACACGTAGATTACGTAGCCACAACGTTGTCTTGCCAATACCCAACACGCACTAGACCAGCGTGTGGACATATGGCCTTAATCCTCACCTGAGAGGAGACCCCAGCCCAGCAGTGGGACGTTACGGGTTCTTTACTTGACACGAGTAGGCTATGATACAAAGGATGAGTTTGACGCTTGTATCAACTTGTATGTAAAGTAGATTTTTTAAGGGCCACCGCAGACTAGCTACTTTTAGCATACGCGATCGGCGATATGGCGACTGCATCGATGCTGCATCGCGTTTTAGCGACTTCCTGCGTTCGATCGCGGTATCGGAAACGCGTGTTTTAGCGACTGCTCGGATGCCAAATCGATGCTACCGGCATCCGAATGTGTGCGGAGAGAAGCGTTCAGCTGCTGTGTCGCGCTTATAAAAAGCGACTCAATCTCCGCGTTTGGCGTTTTTAAGTGTGCGGTGAGAGCGTTCGGTCGCCGTATTTAGCTTCTAAAAAGCGACTAGTTGCCGATCGCCGATGCTAAAAGTAGCTAGTCTGCGGTGGCCCTAAACAAATGCCTACTTCATATTATATCAGAATGTAGTCCACTATAAGAGAACTGTTGGAGTCTTGGGGACAGTACGGGATTTTATGTTCTGTGTTCTTAGTTTGGAAATAAACCACAAAAAATAAACTTAACATTACTAAACATAATAAAAAAACAATATATACATACCTTTTTCAATGGAAAGATTCTACAGAATCTGCTTAAAAGTTACTATTCATTACAACCATCCATCACAGTCCACACCTGTGAAGCCCACCAACACTTCTGCTCCTGTGGTCATCTGGACAGTGCTTTTGCCTTGTTGGTCTAGTGGTTAGCGTATGCGGCTGCTGATCAAGAGGTCTCGGGTTCGATTCCCGGGTCAGACCAAATATTTGTGTGATCCACAAATATTTGTTTCGGAGTCTGGGTGTTTTTCTATGTATAATATGTATGTATTTACAAAAAAAAAGTATGTTTATGTATTTATATCAGTTGTTTAGTACCCATAACACAAGCTCTGCTTACTTTGGGACTAGATGATGTTGTGTGTAAGTTGTCCAAATATTTATTTATTTATTATTTTACTATCAAATATCTCGGTGTGATTGTGGAAAGTTCGTTAAGTTTCAAACAATATTTAGTTTTTTTTTACAATTAGAACACGTAAACTGATATCCATTTTTAAAAGATTACACATAGTGGTGGAATGATTTATATATCTTTACTAGCTGACCCGGCGAACTTCGTACCGCCCTAAAAAATAGGGGTTGATCGTAGAAGGGTGAAAATTTAGGATTGATTACTTACTCAACCCAGTCGAAAGGTATCGACATCTGTTAGAATCATTTGGAGTTAACAGATAATTGTGACTGTCAAATAATAACAGACAATAATTAGCAATAAATTAAAATTGCGACTATAATTTGAGATTTAAACTATCCTATCTCTCAAGTTAGATCGAACTGCACATGGTGTGCGAATTTTATTATAATCGGTTAAGTGGTTTAGAAGTCCATTGAGGACAAACATTGTGACACGAGATTTATATATATCTTTATATCAACCAGTACTTATATATGAAGTATTGTATCTCGGTTTGGGGTGGCGCATGTAAATCTAAAATAATAAAACTGGAGGGAGCTCAAAGGGCAGTTCTTAAGGTAAGCCATTCCCTATTTTGTACAGCATTCCCTTCTAGTTTACGATCCTATGCGCCTAGGTAAACGACTGAATCACAAGGTTTGTAGGTCAACATCTTTAATATTACATAATACATATTTAATTACCTTACACACACTGTGCCAACAGAGTATTTGAACTAATTAGGAAATATCTGATCACAAGATCTTCCTCGTTGTCGCAGGGTTGGCAAAGACTAACACACATCCCGAGAGGTTTTCCACACGAAAAAGAAAACAAAAAAAAGAATCACACATACACACCCACATCACACATACACACCCACCTCACACATACACACCCACCTCACACATACACACACACACACCTCACCAATTTCTCCCGTCACACAAATTCTTTCCATTAACACATCCCATTTCCATCATACTTCGCTCAACCTACACTGGTAAATCTGTCATACAGGTACTCCTAGTATACTTACCAGTCTCTCGCACAATTTCACTTATGCTGTAACACCTAATTTAGGATGACGAAATTGTGAAATGTCTGTGTGACAGAGAAAAATATACTAAATCTATGAGTAAATGCATACGTGGCTAGTAATATATAAAAAAATCAATATCAAAACAAACCACATGTGGAGACTGAAGGCAAGTTAATTGAAGCAAAAACTTAACAGTGGCTGCAAATACGCTGTTATCCTTTTCGTTAATCTGCTAATGAAATGACATGGCGTATAATTTTATTTTCTCTAATGAATAATAAATGAGGTCACTATAGCGACGGACTGAGCTCGATTTGATTTGCAATCCTGCTTCAAGAATGCGACTTGAATAAAACAGAATGAGTTGAAGCGGGTTGTTGTGATTTAAATTTACGAGAAGGCTCCAATTTTTGATGGCTTTCTTAAACAGATGTCGTTTTTACGCTTCCTTAGTTTTGGATGTCAAACCCAACTGATATTTTGAATCAAAAAAATATAGATCAATTTACTTGTTATCAATTTCCTTTAAAAATAACTCTAGAAATAAATTCTGTATCTCGGGGGCTTGTAAAAACAAATCTACATTTATGATATAAATTAAGTAATTACATTACTAATCAACAACACTTTTATGAGACTCATTGGACAAGTTAATTTTGATACAACATATTATCATTAACAACCGTACGGAGCTATCGGACTTGATATAGGCCGTTACATTTTTATTAACGCGTGGATAGTCCCTTGGGTCACCAACCTGATTTTGCGGCAAATGGTGTATCTATATCGGACCGACTAAAACCATACTATGTCCCCACACCGGGCACCATAACTTCATTAGTGCCAAAGTTTTTATGTACCTACCAATTAATGACAAAATGCAACATTACATATAAATAAATGTTATATTAAACAATTGGAAAATAAAAACAACGAAATTATCGCTGAACATACATAAAAAAAAAGATTCCGAAGAATTGAGAACCTATTCCTTTTTTGAAGTCGGTCAAAAAGAGATTTATTAAGATAACGTGTTAAACTGTTGGAATAATATTATAGCACAAGTACTTTTATTATTGATAAAAATATTGGAAGTTAGCGCTAACTTACCAAAAATATCAGTAGCCACAGAATATGTTGAGTGCAACCGCGGTTCAGTGAGAGTCAGCAAATTTTGAATACATTTTGATGTTTAATGTTACATCACAGAATTTCCAACCGAATTTAAGTGTACTTATGTGTATTTACTAGCAATAAACTCGCTTTTGAACGTTGTTAGCGGTGCAATTCTACAAATGGAATTTACATATTATTTCATCTTTTTACCTATTTTTCGATAGTGTTAATACTAACAAATAAGACTATACATTGTATGATAGTAAACAATACTAGTGTTTGTTTAGAATACGTGTTGTAATTAAGTCGACAAAGTGCTATAATAAAATTATGAAAAATATTTTTATTTTGGGGTACCTCCCCTACACGTAAAGTGAGGATGTTTTTTTTTTTCTTGCAGCTACCCCATAATGTGGAGTATCATTAGATAGGTCTTTTATAAAAAATAAAGAATTTTTAAGACAATTTTTTGATTAAGGTATCCGTTTGCGAGAAATTACACATTAAAGGACACTTTTTTTGTAAAATTAGGGCGTTCCCCCCCTCTAAAAGCCAAACGGCTAGATCAAAACATCTTGAAAAATTCGTAATGGTGTTTTATATAATGAACTTTAAAGAAAAACTATAACGGATTAGATGAATTTGTTATTTCAGGAGTTATAGACTTGACTTGTAAAATGCGCTTACTTGAAAAACGTCATACAAAATTAACGAATTAATACGTAAACATATGCTATATATCTATTGGATACGATTTTATATCCACGTACCATTATGGGTGACTGAGGAACCCTTTCCTGTGCGTGGCCTTAAGGATTGAGTCTCCCTAGCCTGTCTCGAAAGTTAGAAGAACGTGATACTCGTTATTAAGTGATCATGCTGTATGCATGCATGCGTTCCATAATTCATGCTTAAATAATTTCCGTATCACTATTGAAAAACTTTCTATACTTAAAAAACAAAAAAAAATACTCATCATAATATTGTTCAGAGAGTAGCGGGTAAGTCAAAATTCTGCCATAGTGAAAGTTAGTTTTTGTGCTTATTATTTTGTTGATAGAGCACAAGAAAAAGTATGTAAACTATAGTTCTTATAGCCTATGTCACCTCGGTTATCATATTACTTCACCTCATTTACAAGAATTTGTTCAGTAGTTTAGACGCTAGGGTGGAACACATTAACAGCCAAAGCAAATACCCTCCTTTTAGGCTCCTCATACTTATGTAAACATGATTTTACTTTATTATATGATTATCAAAAAATTGTAATTTAGCCCAACAAACAATCAAGATTTTTGGCAAAGAAAGACATCATGTTAATATAGCTTTTCCCTTTTGTAACAAATAATTGTATATATTCAAGTAAAATAATATATCAAAGCGGTTTAAAATATACAGACTCAATTTACTTTTTTACGGACACCGTAACTGAAAGGGTAACTTAGCATTTTGACTTTATTAGCTACTGTACCTTTTATAAATTCCAATTTTAAGGGTTTGCATACTGGAAACCTAATTTTTAAACAAGCTATCTAATAGAGTAAAATAAACCCGTGTAAAAATGTGAAAAAACTTTACGAATACATTTTGGCTGGGCTCATCTAATTACACGCCACACTGGTCGATTTTGGTCTTCTTGCATCATACATTATACAGTTTCATCATTATGATGAATTTAACGAAACTTCTCATGGAACTTTTTGAATGGCTTAAAGCGGTCACTGAATCCTTCGTTGAAGCGGTTTCCTAATTATCAATTTTACCTAATTTTTTTAGAGAGCACTGGTATCAGACTTCCGCTCCCCCACTTTTTTGGAGTTAAACTCAAATCGAAGCTTAAACTAGTTGCCAGTATATTTGAAGGCACTGAAGAAATGTCTTTCAAATACAATTATTAAAGAAATCCACTAGAGGTGTATACAAAAATTAACACATACCTACTTGATTTTATTAAATCTATAAACTTAAAGAAAAAACAAATCCAAGAACCGAACGATATTCCTTTTCTCGTATTTTCCTTGTAAGTTGTAAGAATGTTATCAAATCCAATATTTGTTTCATTAATATAACTCTAGTAGAAATACAACGCAAGATTTTAAAGCGTTCACCGTAACCAGCCTTAGATTGAGTTAGCTATCTCGCGTTCTTGAAAAGGAATTTATTGTAATACTATTTCAATTGAATTCGTAGTATTTATATTTATTCGTAGATATTTTCCTAACAAAAATGTCTTTACTTTATAACAATATGAATTGTATCAAGATAGATTATTTTATCTCGGAAAGATGTACAAAAAGGTTCTAAATAGTAATTTCTCTGATGCGAAGTTTAACTTACTAACAGTCGTGCAGGTAAAAAACCCAAAAACTTCTAAAATATTTGTCGTAAAACTCAAGGTACGTTGAAAAGTGACGTATAACAAAAATTGCGTTCACTTTTTGGGTAGTTTTTCTCTCAAACTCCGAAAACTTTAAAATACAATTCCGAACTCGATGCTGGTTCCAAAGAAAATCGACAGTTTGCTGAAATTTACTGTTATTAGAAAATGTTCAATGTCGCCATGAGCTTTGGTTAAATTTGCTTTAAAAATGTCTCGGCACCAACCCATCCATTATTAATCAAATGTCATAAAGATTTTTTATTATTGTCGTCTTATTAAGTATTTCCTAGTCATTCAGTACTCAAGAGTCATATTTCCTTGAGAATCTATCTAGATTCATATACAAAAGAAATTATATATGTATATTTATTTTATATCATTCCGTTGAAGATTTGTTTTTCTTTTTTTGCCAAGGTTATTTTTCATTTCGATTCAGTGACCTTAAAAAAATATAGAGATTTTGTACTGGCAAAATTATCCTTAGACTTTGTGACTCACTTAATCAAAACATTTGCAGCTAATAGATTTGTTGTGAATCACATATATATTCATCAGATACATGATACATGTATGGAAATTATAAATAAATTTATTTATTTCTCTGCATATTATTCAAGTGTTTGTTTCAGTGTGTAAGTTTTTTTAAATTACTGAAACCTCTCATAATCTTAAAGTAATTTTAATATGTTCATATAACGAATTAGATAAGGACTTAAAGCTCAAAGAACAGCGAGAAGAAGAAATGAATTGGTTTCTAATTAAAATCTCGCTTTGTGTGCTTGCTTGTTGGTACTTTTAAAATAAATTCTATATGATTTGTATATCAATTTTACATGCACACCTATGTAGTTGTATCTATTTCAGTATATGCTTTTAATTAAAAAGTACAGTAATAGATATCCGTATCCTTTGATAACTTACCCCCTTGTTTATTAAAAGTTGCATGTAATAACAAACCCTGATCGTATTCCAAACTTTGACGTCGCTTCGATAACTTTGAAATAATGAAACTTGTAGCGCATTTAAGAGATTGCAATTTCGATCGAGCAAGTCGTGTTTTGAATTAAACAGATTTCGTTGGAAGTTTGAATAGCTGTTGTATACATTGTGATAATTGTGATATTATACGCAAGCGCTGAAATTATCTGTACATATCATGTTAATCGATTTGTATTCAAGTATTAGGTGTGAACTCACTCATGTATTTCGGGAAGTTAACCTTGGCTAATGGAGCTAATAGACTGATGTTTCGCTTTCTTTTGTATTATTAGCTTACATTTTATTTTTACCACGTGGTTTTGCCTTAAGATGACATCTGTTTCATATATTTGTTAGATATCTTATTCTAGAAACGATTTCAATATATGCTATTGTTATTCAAACATTATCAACTTGGCAAGCTGTAATAACTAGTTACATTTTAAAGATGTTTTGTATTTTGGTTTGCCCGTTGATAAAGTTTTAAATAGCAAAATATTGCTGAAAAATAAATTAAGAATCGAATTTCTAAAATCAGGTAAAGTAAAAGGCTGTTGATGATGTTAAGTAAAAAATAGTTAAGAGTAATCTGCAGGAAGTAAATTATACTGTGGTAGCTGGAGTAGAATCCAGCAGTCAAATCGATGCTAATCACTCACTCAAAACGAAAACAGTTGTTCTAAGAATGTAAGACTCAACATTGACTTATTTGCTATTAGCTTCTACTTCGTCTCACACACGCAGACGAAGTAGTAATATATCGGCGAAAGAATTGTTGAAAATCGGCTTAGTGATTTGGCCGTGGATGTATAACATAGAAACCAATCCACATTCAGTTTTCGTTAAAATAATTACCTACAACCATTACTATTATTATTATGATTAACTAACTTCACCTTTCAGTATTACTCGCCATTGTTGTTATACTTTTACAACGAAAATTGCGGTTACCGCGGATTGAAGTAGGTCTAAAGTAAATGTAGCCTACTGCTTGTATCGTTAGCTATGTTTTAATGTAAATCTCGTCTAAATCTTCCAGAACAAACAAACAGACGGATAAAGATTATAAATCTACTAAGTACCTATAATCTTTCAAATGAATTTATTTGAAATTACAATCAGAAATCTCAGTTTTATGTACATAATTGTAAAGATCCATGTACTGTTTTTTTCTTTATCAAATCATAAACAAAGTTCTTGTTATTAAAAAGAATATCGTGAAATTTACAAATACCGAGCAAGTAACCTTTTATCTAGCTAATGATGCTTGGCAATATTTTTCTTAATAAAAGAGAAACCTTATCTGGGCTTTTGAAGTTTTGTATGTCGCGGGGGCGGAATTTATTTTAATACGTTCAACTGTTAACTTCTATAATGTTAAACCATTAAGGATAAATCTTTGATGATTTTCTTTTATATCAATTATTTATCTTTATATTTATTACTAGCTGTTGACTATACCTCTGTGTGCATTTGTTGGTTATCGCAGTAAATATGTTACATAGTATCAATGGAAAATGTTTCTGAAATGAAGAAAAACTATTCCTAAATCGTGTAAGTATCGTGAGAAAATGTATGTATAGAGGAACAATTCTCCTGTTTCTCCATAACAGTTCTAAAAAAAATCAGCATCAGGTTGATTCACTGTACCCTGTACCCTATTATATTGCAAGCAAATTTGTTGACGCTGTATGATCACGCTATGGACAACACAGACATGGTTTCGAGAGTCAGCTAGTTTATGATAAAGATATATAAACATTCAGGTTGAAAAACAGTTGGTTTGATAAAGCTGCCAACTAGTCTTCGTTCACGATTCCATCCATGAGTACTTATGTCAGTTATCGGGGTAAAAAGTTGCATAAGTCCTTCGTCATTAAAATATCTCCTCGCCAAATTTCCTTGAAATCAGTGTAGTGGTTTAGCCGTGAAAACGTAACAGACAGACAGACCGTTTGAATTTATAATATTATTATGTATTAGTATAGATATGGATTTTGTTTCATAGCTCTTTTCATAAATCATAATTTCTAATGATTTATAGAAAAATGTAAGATAAATTAAAGGACAATCGTAATGTACAACGTTTTAGTTTAATTAGGTCTGTTTCTTTCGAATAGATGAACAATAAATAACGCTTTATCACATGTATTTATTTGTAACAGCGTTAGTCATAAATTATCGGAATGGGATAACGACAAACCCATAAGTAAATTATACTTATGGGTTAGTTATGAGAATGACCACTATACATATTGAACTAGTCAATTAAAACTAATTTATGTTGTCGATATAATTGATGTTTAGTTTTGTTTTAATACCGAAATGAGTGTAAAAATAGGTATGACATCAACAACAAAAATATTACACATCGCACTAACGACTGTCTGATTATCTTTGATTTTCTACATCCATTATATAATATTTTTATTGTTTTATCTTTTCAAACCAACACAAATAAAATCTACTTGGTTTAATAACTTCAACGTCACGTATTCTATGCCAAAATATACCGTGACCTACCGTGACTATGCGTGACAAGTGACAGATCCGCAAAATAACATTTAAAATTAACACGTGTGTTACAGAACGCCGTCGTAGTCTTTGTATGACAAATTAGAAATTAAAATGTCCTTATTTGTGTTTGAATTATTTATTGTTCTACTAAGACTTTTCTACTCCTTACCAAAAGGAATGGTAAAGAAAAACAACAACGGATTGTTGGCTTTCTTGTTTGGTTTTAACAAACAAACAATATAGTTACTACACGTGCTTCTGAGATTTATTTATCGAAGTCATGTGCTTGTTTTAATTTATTTTTCTATCATTCAATATACTTCATATATATATATATATATTACTAGATTTTGACAGCGGCTCCGCACGCTTGAAAATTATTTTATATCAAGTTTCATTGAAATCGATTTAACGGTTTAGCTATGAAAACGTAACAGGTAGACAGACAGATGTGCAAAGTTACTTTATTATAAAGTAGAGTATTTGTTGAGAGAGATCGTAACTTACAAATTGGAGCAATGACGACAATAGCACGGATACTTTTGGAAATCTTTATATATATAATTCTTCTGTGAGTGTGTATGTCACTGAACTTCTCTCAAACGACTGGACCGATTTTGATGAATTTTTTTGTGTGTGTTCAAGGGGATCTGGGAATGGTTTAGATTCGCAATTGGACCCGGTAGGTGGCGCTGCGATCAAGTTCTGGAATTTTAAAGTTGGGCGGTACGAAGTTCGCTGGGTCAACTAGTAACCAATATAAAACGCTTTATTATAACATAACTTAAGTTCGCCCGGTCCTGCTCACACATTGAAAGCCAACTGTATAACTATCAGATGTATGTCCTAACAGTTTTTAAAACAATCAAAATATGTTTACTCTGTGAAATTAATTCAACTAATACGTAGAAGATTGCGTTTGTTCTTATACCTTTGGTTGGTCTTTTTATTCTTACTGACATCACATGTATTACCACTGCTAATAGTTTACTTACTTTCTAAAAATATTTAACCCATATATTATGTTGCTAGTTTATTTTGAAAAATATCAACAAGCTAGAAGTGAATAAAATAAGAATTTTATTTTCTTATTCTCTATAAAGTTTTGTGCCGGTAACAAATAAAAATAATATTCTAAGATTAACTTTGTAGTGCAGTTGGACACAAATTGCTTGTTCTTTGTCATAGCATCTTGAGAAAAATCAGAAAGATTATATTGTGAAAATGTCTTATATCCTTCGATCAAAAGTTGTCTGAAGGTGTTGTGTATTTCTGAGCCTGTTATCTGTGTTACGAGACATATGCGACACTTATAAATTGGCTGATTGATGTATGACTTAATTTATACATTTTTATATTGTGTTTCTCTATTATAGTCGTAGTTTGAATCACGCCATACAAATCGAGAAATTGAAGAAGTTGTATTACTTTATTTAAAAATAAAACTCGGTAACATATTTTTTTCTTGTTTTTAATACAGGATATTGCAGTATTGTTCTCAAAAAGGGGGAATTGAAAACTGGGGCAGTACTATCCTCATAAGACCATTCTAATGGTGATAAAACTTTTGCTGTCGTATTTCGTTGGTGAGTGAGAGACCGAAGGCCCAATCATTCTGCATCATTCTCCCGGCCTCCGGGAGGAGTAAGAATAATACAGAATTATGTGATCAGGCCGCCTTGGTGTGGGTCAACATGCTGCGTTGCCTACCCTTACAATGAGGATGGTGACCCGTACTCCTGGATTCAACTCATGTTTTCCATCTGGCATAGTAGAGTCACTTTGGTAGGCTTATATATATGTAAAAACATTTATATTCAACTTAGTACTACAGAACAATAAACGATAGCAAACTCTTTAGGACTATCACAACCATTTATGTTAAGTGTCAGACTTTATTAATAACCTAAGTAACAAAGAAATCATAAAAATTTTTTACTAAACATTTTGAGCTCGTGGCAATTAGAAAATTGTTAAATGTTAAATAAATTTAACATCTGCTTGTAAAAAGCTCGTAACACGGAACAGTTCGCCCCAAGTCGGTACAAAAGGCATTGTCACCGCCGCGCCACTCGCGACAAACAAACCTCATTGCCTTATACAAGGTTTCCTTTCCACGTAAAATATTTCTAAGCATCATTAGCATAACAAAAGCTTATTTATTCAACGTTTGTAGGAGTATAACAATAAGGTTAAACAGAAAAGTCGATTAAGCTGGTGATCTTAATTTAGTTACGATTACAAAGTCGATTTGAAAAGTAAGAATACTTTGTGTTTTTAAATTTAATCTATATTTTAATAAATTAAAAATATTGATGAGGGAAGCATTGGTTCAGCAGTGGATGGCAATGCTTAGACTGAAGAAGAATATCGGTAACAATACTATATGTAAATCTCATGAGACATAAGATAGATCTTATAAAATTGATAAGCAGTTGCTAATAATACTATATGTAAATCTCATGAGACATAAGATAGATCTTATAAAATTGATAAGCAATTGCTGACAATACTATATGTAAATCTCATGAGACATAAGATAGATCTTATAAAATTGAAAAGCAGTTGCTACCAATACTATATGTAAATCTCATGAGACATAAGATAGATCTTATAAAATTGATAAGCAATTGCTGACAATACTATATGTAAATCTCATGAGACATAAGATAGATCTTATAAAATTGAAAAGCAGTTGCTAACAATACTATATGTAAATCTCATGAGACATAAGATAGATCTTATAAAATTGATAAGCAGTTGCTATTTTTCATATCTCTTGATCTTCCTGATAGGTTTTTCTATCTATAACTTGGGAAAGGACATAGGCTACTTTATATTATATAGGAGATAACCGACATACACGCGGGCGGAGCCGCGGGCGAAAGCTAGTATTGAATATTTAGGATCTGAAGAGAATTTGAATTATTTTAGTATTTTATTTTCCGTATATTTTCATAATTGAACTATAACACATAGAATAACACGTTAATGAGTAGTCATAGGCCCTTTTTTCAATTATAAGCCCAAATAAACGCATGCATACACTATTAAGTATAAGTAAAATAAAATAGAGGTTGATGTATTTTAATACTGGTTTCATTAAGTCGACTTATCTAAAGGAAAATAAAGTTTACTCCCGATCAGTGTTTGTCAATTATAAGTTTTAATAATTATTAACAATTCAGAGTCATTAAAAGGAATATGGGTTCATGCGCTGACCTATTTAGAGATGGAATGTGTTCATCTCTGTGAGAAAACCATCGTTTTGATTGCTCTCCTGTTGCAATTAAACTCCGTATTATGATAGATGTTAATATACAAAGATATAATAGTTAATAAGTAGGAGATCTGCTGCCTGTGATCGAGCAGAGGGACATCTACTAATATTTATTTCGTTGTTATTACAAAAATATACATTTACAGTTTTTCTCAATTAAACCAGGTAGATTTGTAGACGGAAAGCGGACTTAATGCATGAGGCATTCTCTCCCAGTCGACCTTCAGGTGTTTTAGAAATGTGATGTGGTAGGTGCAGAGAAAAAAACACATTACTAATAATAGCTATGTAAAAAAGATTAGTCTACTTAAATATAATTTTTAAATACACATACATATATACATATACGAGATATTCGTAAATACACATACAAATACACTAGTACTCTATATATGAAACTAAATAAACACACGGGTACTATCGTTGTAGCTTTACTGCCAATTCGCTTTGAAGCAATTCGCGCACTTCCATTTTAAACCTAATGCGATTTATGAACATTCTGATTTCGGTAGGGAGCGCGTTCCATAGTAGGATTGACTGCATATAGAAGGAGGGGTTAATAAAGTTGGAGGTGTGAGAGGGGCACAGAAGAAGTAAGTTGTTTGATGACTGGCGGCTTCGGTCGTGATTGGAGCATAAGAAACTTAAATGATGTTCAAGTTATTCAATTAATGATGGGGAGTTGAGAAGAGAAAATAATGTAGTCAGAGCCCGCAAACTGCGGCGCTGACGTAATCTTGCCGTTGGATACTTTTAAGCCGCCTGTAGGCATTTAACTAAGCTTCACAACTGTTATCTTATGATAACAACCGAGACTGATTGCTTAACGTGACCTCCGAATCACGGAAACGCCCAAACAAACATCAAAGTACCGCGCGTCGCTACTTATCCTCGTCGATTGTTTCCAATCACCTAAGGCAACTTGGCTTCTAAATGGTACAAGATAATATAATATCCTGTTCAATTCAATTCGAGTGGCTTAGAACTGAGAACACTTACATTGTCAGATCTAGTCATGTCAATAGGCACAATGGGTAGGCAATCATCTATTACAACGTAACAGGAGCACGTCTTCGTAATTGAACTAGATCACTATGAAGATTAATAGCAGTAGGTTAAATTCGCAACTGTTTTCAATGACTTAAACATAAAATTAAGACCAAAGTATCTATACAAATTTAAAATTGAACTGTCTGTATGTAGTATCAAATTAGTAGCATTTTACAGCATTCACTAGCAGAAAGCTGATGATCTGAGGAGTAACTTAGCCTTTTTAGACTAGCTTCGAACCGCGTCGTTACTCGTGGTTTACAACAATAACACCGCGGGTATCAGCTTTTTAATATATACAACATATAATGACAAGTACATTATTTGCGGCTTATCACCGTCCATTGTTGAATGAAGACCTCCCCTAAAGAACGCTAACTGGTATTGGACAGTCTACGTCGATTTACTACCAGTCAAAAGGGGGGGCGTGAAAAAATGTCTTACTTGGTCGCCACAGTGTGGTTCACACTGCTGCATTATCTACATCGCAATGAGAATGATGACCAACACTTTTAGATTCTCTCTAAGAAACTGAAGTATATCCTTCTATATTGTCGACTCAAAAACGCACGCGCCCACGCTCTATCATCGTTAATAGTCGACTAAACTGTCTCACGACCGCACGTGCACTAGAGTTGACACAATGTTTCCTTCTCTAAGTGAATAATTGAATGAGTGAGGTGACTGAATGACACATACACTACAAAATTACAGATATTCATCGGAGTACAGTCGTTTTGACAGTTATAATAAATAATATTAAGTCAGGTGTAGTGTCAGGTAAAAGTGAGGTCATTCTTCAATTCGTCGGTCAAATAACTAACAGCATTCAATGTAAGTGTACATTTTTGTGCAGAAGCTGAACGTTAAATTAATATTTTCCGTTCCATCAATATTTTATTAATTCGTTTCGCCATATTGCAAAAGGGTAGGATAGGTTTTAATTACTTTTGAATCTAGAAGAACTGGGAAACTTATTTATGGTACAAACATATTTGTTGAAAATGACCTGGAAGTATCGTAAAATAAGATACTAGTTTATCTCGTAAGTTATACTGAATAGATGATTATTTTTTTCATCATCCCATACAACCCATTATGTGCCCCTACTAAGCTCAGGTCTCCTCGTATGAGAGGGTTATTATTTAAAAAAACTAAAAATCATGCTTACAAAAGCCTTTAACCAACAACACACAGCTAAAGGTAATAAAAGCTTTTGAAAAGGGCATATTTTATGTTTTTTTATCATACAACCATTCATCATATAACAAGTCAATTTGCGATAAGGTGTATTGCCTAATAGAGGATTTCAATTTAATTTCAGAAATAGTAAGCATTTAATACCTTAAAACTAAACCAAGAAATTTGATTGACAACCTTTCAAACGATAATTCTAACAAAAAAGAACCGACTTCAATGAATAACTATTCCGAGTATCCAATTCGCGACATTGTACCTATGATATTTGAGGAGTTCCCTTGATTTCCTTGGGATCCCATCATCAGATCTCGATATAGTGACAATGGGACCACCTGTAAGCTACGCCCATTCCAATGCAAAAAGAATTTTTGAAATCGGTTCATAAACGACGAAATTATCGCTGAACATACATAAAAAAAAAAAAAAAAAAAAAAAAAAAAAAGATTCCGACGAATTGAGAACCTCCTCCTTTTTTTTGAAGTCGGTTAAAAATGTGTCAACAGTGACCTTAATTCTGCAACTATTTGTCACCATTTGTGAATCAAACACATTCAAGGGATATTGTAAATAGGTAGTATTGGGTCTTCTTTGATGTAAAAAAAGAATATGGAAATATCCTTGAAAGGATTTCACATGTTTTGTCATGTCTATGTCAATTTACCCATGATTTACATAAAAGCGGTATGTCCCAATTCAATGCGTTCTGGCGACGCTATTTGTCATTCTTCGGCAAATTGCTATTTGCGCATTTGTATTGAATTTTTATTCAAACCCGTGAATGTTACTTGTTGTCATATAATTATAATTATGTAATATATGTAATAAATGATGCAGAAGAATACCGATAAGCAGCGAACGCAGCAAATACAGTATGGTGGCATGCATTTTCTCTTGAATTCTACACATGCTTTCTGGCAAGCAGAGAGGAGTTACATTAGCAACACATACGTAAAAGAAAATATATTGCAATTTAAAACAGTAGTTCACAGTAAAGTTATCTCAAGATTAGCACGTTAAACCTAGGAAAGATTTCAACTTTATGATATTAATCTAGGTATAAAGTTAGTTGACATACTGTTATATTTATTTAATATGACTCAGGATTAGTTTGAAATTAGATACGTCAGTTACAAATATCAAACAAATACTTATTGAATCAATTTCATTTAGATTTAAGTGTAGCAGAATGAAACAGATTTTTTTGAAAGTCGTGATAGATGTGGAATTTTAATCAAATGTTTATTATCAGTAAGGGAGTCTATTATTCTACTCACAATATGTGTTATACTACCTTTGAAATTTAACTTACGTTAATTTTAACTTTTTTTCATACTAAGCAATAAAAGTAATTTTCTATCATCATCATCATCAGCCTATCGAAGCCCACTGTTGGGCAGATCTCTCCGTTTTTGCAAACATATAAATAAATAAAAGTATAATTTTAATATTGTTGAAAGTGAATTGTATAGTATTTTTTTTTTTGCTTTTTTTTTGTGTAAGTTTGTAAATGTTAGTATAGTGTAGGCTTGTAATGTTAGTTTATATTTTAGTAATTTTCTGGTGGTTTTGAGTGTTTCCACGGCCTACTCAAGTGTCCTGCTGGCGTCAGTGTCGTGTTCCGGGTTGTGGATCCTGACTACATCGGTTAGGCTACACGATGGCTGGGGCCCGTATGCCGTCTGTATGGACAGGTCGACTCAAAACTATGGTCCTTTCTTCAAAAGGCCAACCCAGACCCTATACTGCACTCACATAGTTCTCTTTAATGTTGTACACGGACTTTAAAAAAAAAAAAAAGACATCTCTGTGGTTTGTTTCGGCGTTTCTTCCCAGAGTGAGTCGTAGGAAATGCCGGCGCCTTCTAGCTATAAGTCCGACTTGTAAAAATGTCTCAAAAGCTTTACTTACAGAAATAAATATCATTTATCATTTATATAAAACAGTTTTACATTAAATGTATATGAACGTTAATAGTATTATGTATATCTAGTACTTACATAATAAAATTACGTTTAAAAAAACCTGTTTGGCTTATCTTTGGAACGGATGGACTGATTTTAAAGAGACCTGTGAAATTACTAAAAATATGAATAATTCATGAAAATAAGTTAAAGTAAAATCTCTCCTAAGCCAACTGACAAAGAAAATTTTATTGTATAAATTTGTCATCGTGCATTAAAAAAAGCCTCACTTTCATCCTTTTAGGTGATATTCAAACATAAAACGGGAAAACCTGTACATTTCGTAAGTTCTTGGAATTTTCTTTTCATATATCGTTGGTTCTCGTCGAGTTTCGCGGTTTGGCTTAACATTACTCACTGGAATGAGCTCTTTCATTTGAGTTTTTGCCAACCTCAAATAGTTCAGTTTGAGTAAAGTTAAGTTTGAATATACTAATTGAACTGAACGGTGCACAGCAAAATGGCTTTTTGTTTATGCAGGTAAAAGTTTCGTATTGATAGAACAATTACTCACAAAAAATCATTGAAAAGCAATTAATAGACCTTGTTTTTACTGCTTTAAAAGACGGGGAAAGGAAAAAGGTGACAGCTTTATTCGCTATAAACCTTTACACGTGTTTCGCTCGTGTACCTATATCGATTGTAGCTTTAGGGAAAAGTAGCATGTGTTACGCCCTGATAATATAACTTTATTAATGAAATTAATTTTTATATCAAATAAGTGTTTAGCCCTGAAAGTAGCAAAGAAATGAACATGACATTCGCATTTATAACATTATTATTTTAAATATATTTTATATCTGACATCAGCTTTCAGTATAAATTCTGTATATGTAAATTTACATTGCACAATAAACACGTCACTTAAAGGTGTATTGAAGGGTGAATGAAAAACGAATTTACTATTTTAATGTATAAAGTCCTCGTAAGTGGCAAGCGTATACAGGTAAACCCGAAGGTAATATAAGGGTACTGATTGGCTGTGTGCTGAAGAAAGGATTCTTACAAGTGCCCGTAACGAGTGACCATCTATGCCACTTGTTACGATGGGGACAAACGTTAGTCACCTATGTAACCTTAACGAGTATGAGGCTAAATTCAGCTCCAGCCTAATTTTGTTCTTACAAAATATGTGGTAAAAGGTATTTCAGAATACAATTTAATTCAAGTCTAGAAGATTAAATAAATAAATATTTATTAGATCTTACCCGCAACATCATTAAATCCCAAACTAAGCAGAGCTTGTATTATGGGTACTAAACAACTGATATAAATATATAAACATACTTTTTTTGTAAATACATACAAATCAAATTATTATACATAGAAATCACCCATAGATTACTGATTAAAACTTTCGGCCACAATTCTGAATCCCGGATACTAAACTATATACCTATATGGGCAAAATTTGTACAAACTTAATGTCAAGTAAAGTGTCAAGTATTTACCTATCATTTTAGTCCATCCTAAGGTTGCCTGGAAGAGATTGCTTTAAACAATAAGACCGCCCTTTATACATTGATTTAATTCCTTTTTTATTCTCTATTGTAAATCTGTAATAAGGTGTGCAAATAAAGAGTTTTCTATCTATCTTCATGAGTTTTCCTGGGTTTCGTTTTAATTATAAAATTAGAAATTCAACTTTATTTTCTACGTTCACATGTGTTAAAGATTTGAAAATATACCAACACAAGTCTTTGTGTAATGGACATAAGCATATTTTGTTCTGTGTCTTGCTGTAGTTTATCTATAACATGTATGTTCGTAGAAATATATAAGTATGTATATCAGCAATCTGATAACAATAGTACAGGCTTTACCTAGTTTGGGATATTAATATTATTTTTTACTGCATACCATTCACCTAGTTAGCCGTCCCCAAAATAATCTTAGGAACAAGGCTAGAAAGATGATGATGACCAATTTCGTCAAACCTGAAAGTTTTCGAAGAACTTACTGATTTTACCAATAATTAAACGTTTAATTTTCTATCTAACCTCGCGTAAATAATTCGCGTATTTTATGATTACCCCCTACCTAGAGGCTAAGAAGTAGATCAAAATTGTTACTTGGAAATTCTTCCAAGTAACAATTTTGATCTACTTCTTCATCTCCGCATGTTTGAATGGTAATATCCGCTGACAGAAATGTCTTTAAGGTTTATACAAAGTTTGATAGGCAGATGATAAACTTACCTGTTTTGATTTTGCTCTATTGAATGAAAAATCTTTTAATGGGACTTTGCATGTCAAGGCCAAAGAAAAATGCTAAATTATATGGAGATCCGTACTAAAGTGTGTTAGACTACATTTCCTCTCAAGAGACTTGGCTTATTTGACTTAACTACCATTAACATTTTTTCAGATTATGTACCAGCTTTATACGCTTGCAGTCAGCTTTTCACATTAATTGAAAACTGTAATGGATCAAAAATTTATAGGAATTCAACTTTTGTGTGACAGATCTACAGTTTTGATCAGAAATAGATAAATGTTATTTAGAAGCGATTATGTTTGAAATGTCTGTTGCGAAAACTTTTTAGTGATACACCGGAATACACAATTTTTGGAGGGATTCATTTTGAATCATTTTGTATTTCTATTTAATTGGTTCTAAGATCGAATAGGAGTAAATGCCTACGGTATTAAATTTGCCTTTTATTTACATGTAAATTCTTTGTTTACTATCAATTAATTAAAACCCTCATAAGTAACACATAATAATATACGCCTTAATGTCGCAGAAGCGTAAAAGCCTTACATTTGTTTACTTTTTTGTTTTACGACTGATGGTCTTCAGTTGGAATTGGTCTTTGTCCTACATGCAGTTGGTCTCTTAACCCTAGATAGCTAACGTTCGTCAAAATGACGAACATGTGATGAGTATTGTTTTCTGCCACTTTCGTTGTTCTACCTAAACTCTTGCAGTTTCGTGCCAACTAAGTGTCTACCTGACTACATCACATGGTGGTATTGTGCTGTTGGTAAATAGTTTCATTTTTGAGATAAGCACTCACGTACTCGTCATTTTGACGAATGGTTAGCTTATGTGTGACTTTTTGCTGTCTACGTGTTAATTAATTTTTATTGCATTTTTAAGCTATTTCTCAATAATTTTGTTTCTGCTGATATGGTTATAGTAGAGAATGGCTAGGAGGTCCACCCTTACAAATAAAGAGATAATTTGGGCCCTAGACGATGATGATAGTCCTAACATAGATGAATTCCGATAGTTTCTCACTATCAGAAGACGGCTTACAGCGGTGGAAAGTGATTTTCACGACGAAACTTTGAACACGGAAGAACTAATAAAACCTTTGGATAATGAAGTGGGATGGTCTTCCCCGGATGATCGTACGAGAAGACTCTTTATCAGTAAGAGTTAACTTGACTCAAGCTAATATTGGCGGCAAAAACCGTCAAAGAAAAATTACTGCCATAATGTCTTGGTTGCTGGTGGTAAACTAATCTCAAGAAGGAGTTCATTACATGAATAACTTATTGATCTATAGCTAAAATGTCGCCTCTAGGTACCTACAATGCCTCAAAGTATTATAAACAAAATAAGAGTCGTTTTGCGCTCGACCGAAGAAAAAATTGATGAAGATGAGGACCAAGGTTATGAGCAATCAAGTTCTGGAGGTTCTTCTACTCACGAGGGTACTTCTAATAATAAAAGGAAGAGTTGTGGTTTGTGTTGCTATAAGAAAAGGCGAACGAAAAAAATCAATATCATAGTTGTAAGGTACTCATTTGCGGCGAACACACAGTTGATTTTTGCCCAAGTTTTGTCAAAAATATATACGTGACTTATATATATTAGGTTACGTATATCTACCTTTTTCAGAATATTACAAAAAAAATACATATTACTCAATAAAAATATCTAATTTAGTATTTTAAAGTATCAGGTTTAAACTAATCTCAAAAAAGCATGTACAATACAAAATACCTATTTTTTTACTAAAAAAAAATTATATATTAAATTTTCTTTAAAATTATTATTAATTTATGCTCCGTATTTTCTAGAAATATTATAAAAATAAATAAAATATGGAAAAATATGTATAAAATCAATATTTCAAAATCATCGTCAAAAAGTCGAATAGTTAGCTTATCAGGGTAGTTCAGCAACGTTAGTCTAGGGTTAAATTATAACGCCACGTTGAATTAAAATTATATTATTGTAAACTTTCATGGTCAGTAACATTAAAATAGTAATCTGCGGAATCAGTTACTCCGTGATCATGGCGCTTGCAACAGTGCCGAAATATCGGATACTCGTTAAAAAAAAGATACATGGTAGCAATCCCGCATATATTTTATGTTGAATTAGTTGACTTATATTTAAGCTTGTTTCAATACTACACAGTATACTAGTAGGTAGTAGAGCTACGCCGGTTTCAGCACGAAAGGACTCGACCGGGGCAGTACTACCCTCACACAGAAGAACAATCTTAATGACAGTTTTCGTGCTGTCATCTTTCATTGGCGTGTGTGACATTCTGATTCTACAGATTCTATACACGCTTTCCAATAGGCAAAGTCACTTTGGTAGGCTTCAATATAAAAAAATATAGATTATAATTTGTAAATTGACAGATTTTTACCCCATAATGACATTCATTAATTACTAAAACTGACAATCATTCTTTTCAAAAGAAATTTAAATTCTATATGATGATAAGAACTGGTTCAAGCTAATCAATTACAAGTACATTCATACCTCATTTGAAAGCTATTGAAAGTCACAAATTTATTTTTGTAAAGTACGCTCAAATGATAAATAAATAAATAATAAATAAATAAATATTTTGGACATCTTATACACGACATCATCTAGTCCCAAAGTAAGCAGAGCTTGTGTTATGGGTACTAAACAACTGATATAAATACATAAACATACTTTTTTTTTGTAAATACATACATATTATACATAGAAAAACACCCAGACTCCGAAACAAATATTTATGGATCACACAAATATTTGGTCTGACCCGGGAATCGAACCCGAGACCTCTTGATCAGCAGCCGCATACGCTAACCACTAGACCAACAAGGCAGTCAAAATGATCACCTTTTATAAAATTAATTGTCAAGCTCACCAACGAATGTCGACAATAAAAGCTTCACACACCCAGTAGCCTGTTTGTTTTCAGTCTTTTCTCATTTAACTGTTTAAAATATTATTATATGCTTTTGCTTGTTTACTAGAAACTAATTTATAGATGTAACAAGTTATACGGTGCAAAATTTGGCTTTGTCGAGACTAGTAGCTATAATCATTTTTTCATTCTATTCTTTGTCTAATAAGTTTTTTTTGTTAATTGGCAACATCGTGGTTTTTCTGGTTGTACAGCGTTGACCGCTGAAGGACTACCTCGTTGACACGGAGTAGAACAAATAAAGTACAACAATTAAATTTGATGGCGAAAATTGTAATAAATTCGGAAGCTGGAGACATCTTCGGAATGCTCTTAAAAAAATTCTGAGACTCATCGTAGAGGTTATTAACTAAGTTTAAGTTTATCCTATGTTTATTACCGTTGACCATACTTTCTTACCTGACTGACCTGGCGGCCTTGATCTCCTTCCGTAGGCTGCTTTAAGACCTCTACTGTTATCTTTGTGTTTTACTCTAAACAAACAACAGTGTACGACTTATAGGGTATTTTCTTTATCTCATGCCCTCCGGCTTTATCAAGCTTGATGTGGCTTTGTAAGAAACTGACATCACATATGCTTGCTATACTTTTTTAGGTGCAAGATAATTAAAATAATTGTAACAGTAACAAGACAACTGGTAATAACAGTAATTGATAGTAATATTACGTACTATTTAATTTAATGTAACTGATATCTAAGTTCTTATGAAAATCATCAAGTTTATTTATAAAACATAGTACCAGTAGATAAAATACCATCCTTGTTGTTTTATGGATATAAAGCAACAAAACATTATTAGTTACAAACCCTATTTGCTTTCACACAATGTACAAAGTCAAAGCTACTGGGAGTTGACAAAAACTAGAACGCAAATGCGTTTTACGAAAGTGAGAATAGAATTAATCAAATAACTTTGTGACATAGAACTAGCATATTATTAGAACTTCAATAGCATCAAGAGATCAAGAGATTTATTACTGGTTATTACACTACATTGTTCTCGTAAGTTGTTTTTTTAAAAGTACAAAATACAATTGTAATAAAAGACAACCTCGACAGCTTACAAAATACGAAACGTTGTTCTATAACATTTTTGAAAAGAGAGACTCACGCAGTATTAAACTGTTGAGGAACGGGTGTTGTGTCCCTCACAATACAAAAGAGGCGAGGCCTCCTACCAGGCGAGGAGATCATGGCTGACAGGCCTCGGCCCATTTTTTTATATTGAGCATTTGTATATTAAGCTTATCAACGCGAACATTTCTATATCGCGATTTAGGATTAGTCCATGGTTCAATGTTTTTTTCGGTAGATGGCGCTGTAGTATATTTATCGCTTCCGTTGCATTCCACATACTACTGTCCTTACATGAAAAAATATATATTTAAGTCTATATTTTTGTTCCGGGTGATTTCTGAAAAAAAAAGTTATTATTAATTCGTAAAAGTAGGGTTCAATAATTTTAATTAAAAAATATTAAATAAGGTGTAGACGTACGACTACACGTAAAAACCCTCACCTCATAAAAAGCTCATCATCAGCCTATCACAGTCAACTGCTGGACAAACTCTTTTCCCGTTGCATATTTAAATATATCTTGACATAAAAATAAATGTAAGATGTCCATTAATTACATTAATCACTTTACCATTTCTTTAAATCGATATCCACTGATATAAAGAAGTTTCTTACTATAATTGACATATTTTTCCGTGATTAAATAAAAGACGTCTGTCGTTATCTCCATCCCCCAGAATAGTTAGATAGCGGCTTCAAGCGATTATGCCAATGCAAAGCGATTATAACTTAGACAAGATTCTCTTTAGTACTGCGGCAGAAAAAAACTGCTTCAAAGCTGCTTCATCGCGATAAACTCTGAAACAGAACTATTTCTTCAAGTTAAAAATAATGATGTACTGGGGTCTCTTTTTATCATTTTAATGGGTTTCCGTTTGTATATAATTTACTGCTTTGTTTGTTTGACTGCCTTGTTGGTCTAGTGGTAAGCGGCTGTTGATCGGGTGGTCTCGGGTTCGATTCCTGGGTGAAATGTTTGTGTAATCCGCAAATATTTGTTTCAAAGTCTGGGTGTTTTCTATGTATAATATGTAGGTATTTACAAAAAAATCATCTAATATATAAAATTCTAGTGTCACAGTTTTCGTTGCCATACTCCTCCGAATCGGCTTGACCGATCTTTATGAAACTTTATATGCATATTCAGTAGGCCTGAGAATCGGCCAACATCTATTTTTGATACCTCTAAAATGCGAGCGGAGCCGCGGGCATCAGCTAGTGTTTATATATTTATATCAGTTGCCATAATACAAGCTCTACTTAGTACCCATAATACAAGCTCTACTTAGTTTGTGACTAGATGACATTGTGTGTAAGATTCCGAAATATTTAAATATTTATAATAGCTTGTTGATTGGTAAAAGGGATTAGAAAAGGCTCAGATTGTTGTAGTGTTGGTTCTAATACTTTCAAATTTGTAAGATATTCTTTTCTTTATATTATAAAAATAAAAGCACAAAGCCGTTTGATTAAGGTATAAGAAAATGTTCATTTGTCTCTTATATTACATACAAAACATCAACTACAGTACCTATTTGTACATTAACACTGTAAAGACAAAACGGCATATGGTTGAAAATGCAAATGACACAGGCAGGCTTCTAAAGATCTTTGTCCAGTAGTAGGCTACTAGTTTTTAGATAATGAAAAAAAAAATTGTACCTAAATATAAAAACATACAGGAATACAACCGAAAATAATAGCATTCGTGCTGTCGACTTCGTTGGTGATTGCGATACCGGAGGACTGTAGTACAATAATGCAGAAGCATCGCACTGGGGCGCTCTGATGAGTGGTCTAGTAAGGTGAACCACACTATCTATGAGACTATGAGATCATCTCAATAGTGTGGTCACCATCCTCATTGTGAAAGCATTGTCTGCATTTTCAATTAGGATGGTGACTACTGTAGAGGAACGGGCGTCGTGTTCCTTCAACACAAAGGGAGGATCCTCCGACCAGGCGAGGTGATCATGCCTGGCGGGCTACTACCCAACAGTTGATGTTGGGGTGTTCTATATATGCTAATCGGCGTGAGAATATCACTTTCGAGATTCAGGATTAGTAGTTACTCCGTATAGATCGTTACGTGTTTTTTTCGTAGTTCAATGTTTCTTCGGTAGATGGCGCTGTTGTATGTTTACGTCGCGCTGTATGTGGAAGTCGCCACAACCACTACTATTGGATTCTATTCATGAGTTCACAGTCACTTTATAAGGCTAAAGTATATAAAAATACTGCATTTAAAAACTTTTCAGCTATAAGAAGAAAGTTTGTTAAAGCGAACAAAACTTAGGAAAATGACATTAGGGGTTCATGAAAAAATATTGAGTAAAAGTCAACAGTAAGTAAGTTTAATGCTAAGTTGTCTTATTTCTCATAATAAGAGCAAAAGTCGATAAGTGTTTTAAGCTATTGTTCAAAGGCTTATCGATCCTCATTTGCATACCAGGTAAGTATAGGAACAAGAAACAGATTTGTAGCGACGCATGCAAACTATTGTTTGTAACTGAATATATTATCTTGGGGTTTAACAATACCGCCGAGATATTCTGTTGGGTTCAGTTGTATTACCATTACTCATGGTGTTTTCGATGTTAAATAATTGAATTCAACTCTAATCTTGAAGTCCCTAGAAATGTCGTAATATTTATGTAATGTTTGTGTTGTTATATGTATGAGTGTTTGTATATTGATATGAAAGTTGTTATATTATAATTTATGATCTTGATAAACTAATGCAAAACAATGCCTTAGGGCAAAACCAATCACATAAAAATCAATTAAATAGTAGTCTAAAAGTATAAGTGAATGTAAAATTAGGAATGCAAGTTGTTACATAAATCTCTTATAATAATAAAGCTTTTTACGCGAGTTAGTTTAATATTTTCCAAGTCCATTTCAAAATTGTAAGCAAGGCATAATTATACTCTGTCCATTCCTTTAATATCTTTTTGACACTTCAACAAATTTCGAAAATAGTGACGCCCTCACACGTCACCGATTCGATTTGAAATCAAAATCAATTGATATAATATTCTTTAAGTCAGTATTTTAAATAAAAAAAAGTGCACTATTATGATATATAAATTGACCCAGAACAAAGAAAACTTCCTAACACAGTCACTTGAAGGTCGGTTTAGTAAGTATTATGTTATTTTTCATATGTATTTTCTCATAACTCTGGATTTAAACGTTATTAACCACGCGTTTCAAAGTTAAATTTTACTAACACGTGTATAATTACATTATAAGTCAGTGGTCTAAAAATAAGTTAGTTGATGCACAGAGTTATTGTTCTTTATTCTAAGTTCGAAATTAAATTCCAAAATTTCGACTTATTTCCTTGCAAATAATCAATCTTGAAGTCAGACTATTTTAATTTCCTTTTTATTTTATTAAATTTACAGAAACAATACCTACATGAAGTCAAATTATTTTGATCATAATAAAATGATAGATTATTTAAATCGTTTAATCGATTCATCGAATTTCAGGAACTGTTTAATATGTTGTTTTTAGCTATGCACACTGCCCACTTCCCTACCCGTCTATAAAGTACGACATTACAGTAGTACATTATTTCAAAAAAAATTACGGTAATTTATAGACGTGACCTGTCAAAAAGATAATAAACGAATGGACAAAGTATAGTTCTACTTTTATTCTACTAATGGCTACTGAAATATCACAATTGAAATTTTAAGTAAATTGGTAAAAGAATTCTTAAAATGTGATAAAAGTTTAGAGGTCTTAAGATTTAATTAAAAAGCGGCCAAGTGCGAGTCGGACTCGCCCATGAAGGGTTCCGTATCAGCAAGTAACATAATATAAAAGTTCTTGTAGTTCGTTGTAACTTTCATCGATGTTTTTATACTAGTGTATTGATTGGATGAAAGGTAAATTGCGTGTTACGATTTATGACGTATTAAAAAAAACTACTCACTAGATCTCGTTCAAACCAATTTTCGTTGGTAGTTTGCATGGTAATGTACAACATATATTTTTTTTAGTTTTATCACTCTCTTATTTTAGAAGTTAGAGGGGGGGGGACACACATTTTACCACTTTGGAAGTGTCTCTCGCGCAAACTCTTTAGTTTAGAAAAAAATGATATTAGAAACCTCAACATCATTTTTGAACACCTATCCATAGATACCCCACACGTATAAGTTTGATGAAAAAAAAATTTTTGTGTTTCAGTTCTAAGTATGGGGACCCCCAAAATGAATTGTTTTTTTTCTATTTTTTGGTAAAAATCTTAATGCGGTTCACAGAATACATCGACTGACCAAATTTCAACAGTATAGCTCTTATAGTTTCGGAAATAATTGGCTGTGACATACGGACGGACAGACAGACAGACAGACTTGACGAATCTATAAGGGTTCCGTTTTTTGCCATTTGGCTACGGAACCCTAAAAACCACTGCTTAGAGTAAAATAACGATTATAAATAGAGCTTCAATTTTTAAAAAAAACAACATTGTAAACATCGCAAGGATCCCGTCATATTAGAAATACAATACAACCTCTTTGCCTTTGTAACCAGGACGGTATTCGGGTTGTTGCTGATAAGAACCATGTCATGGTTGGCGGTTTTCACATCTGTACCTTTCGATTTGTTATCAGCTTTTGTTGTTACGTATGTTTTATGGGTTGACAAGGGTCAAGGGATCAGACTAGTACTAGGACTACTTACGAGTTATAGGCAAGGATGTAAAACGAATTTGAAAAGTAGTATTTATTAAGCACACTATAAACACTTATTCCTTAGCTATTCTTAAAGGTCCCAAGAGTTGATGTAGATTGTCAAGCAAAGATTTTCCTTTTATTATGAGTTTTACAACTTAAAGTATAATTATTGTAGTACGAAACGTGTGTTTTTATAGGTATCTTATGGAATTAATTCATACCCATAGTTTTGTGGGTGTAAAATCCTTAGTATTTTTTTTACATCAGTGCCCGCGATATTAGCCGTGGTTATTCTTGAACCTTCACAACAACGAGTTCTTGGGAGACCAATACTTGGAGCGATTAATAAAACAAATTAATCTTCGTACTGTTTTTGATGTGAAACATCTATAGGCGCACGTAAAATAGATTTCTGGCCTGGCGACTGGCGACGCGTCGCCGCGGCACGCTATACGATGGTATATATATACAGTCTATATGCAGTAGTGTGTACGTACACACTACTGCATATAGACTACTATTTTAATAATTAGTAATATTTTATTTTATCATTATGACATATTTAGTTCCTATTACAATATGTTCTTTTCTGCATATTACTTTTACAAAATAATGGCGATGTTTCACATCTGCCAGGCGTCCCGTGACGGCTAATTTTTTTAATGACATTTTTCCTTGGTGACCTATGAGAATAAATAACTGGGTGGGTGGGTGATTACATGCAGGATCGATTGTTCTATACCTGGCTGTTGAAAATATAAGTAATGAATAATCCGACATAGCCACCATGGTATCTTAAGGGATTTAGCACAGGAAAATTGGGTGTTCGTTGTATCCGTTTCACGTATGGTATGTATGCTAAAAAATAATTCAAAATTGACATTTTTACTACTTGTAAAAAATATATTTAAAATGTTCTCTTTTAACTCTGTACATATTAAGTTTTTTTAATAAAAACTTGGAGCGCATAAATAGTATATTTGTAATATGTAAAAAGAATAAAACCAGTAAGTAGCTTGTATGAAATTTAAAAACAATTTCTTTCCATAGGATCTACGAATTGGAACAGACGATTAGCTTCACGACTGACTACTGACTGACTACTTGACGTTTCAAAAGTGCCGTTGTATGGTTTACTTGAAATGAAATGGTTGTATTTGATTTGATTAGTACCTACTTAAAAGTATATTTAATACTAAAATCATGGGGTGAGACAAATCACATTGTTTTTTTGGCATCGAATGTCTTGTCATAGTCTGGAGTATAAAATGTATCTGTAAGCCAAATCAGAAGTGGGTATTGACCTCACGTCCTGCCTACATAAACAATGAGAGGCCATTTATCAAAATACGATATTGACGATATTTTATGTCAATATCAGCAATGATATTATGTCTAATACACCTAGGCATCTATCCATCTTAATATTTATACCTGTTACTGATATATAACACGGATTAACCCTTGACATATTATGAAGGTGAGACGACTTGATCTAGGGACCAGTGATACAGATTGAAATGTACCATCAATCAGGTCTACGAGTATCAGACAAGAAATATAATACTGGTAAATATAAAAATAAATAAGAATGGATTCTTAATTTATTTTGCAAAATATGAAAATGTTGTTAATAATAGTAACGTAGGTACAACATAAAACCTCCTTTCAAATGAGAGGTCTATGTCTGGCTAGTGGAGTACTAAAGGATATTGATGATTATAATGATGGTTAAATTGACTACCCGTAATACATTAAAGGCTAGGCTAAATTTAAAGGCTAAAGGCTAAATTTAAAGAATTTTATATTAAACACCTGGCCGAAATATCTTCGTATTCTCGTTACTTCAGATTTGACTTAATATTTTTAATGTGAATGTATGTTATATTATGTCATCATCTTCCTAGCCTTATTTCCCAAGTTTATTTGGGGTCGGCCACTAGTTCAACCGATTTTACCTGAATTTCAGTTTTTCCACGGAGCGACTGGTATCGGACCTCGAACCCTAAGGGAGAACTGAAATTCGGAGATTGAACTAGTTGTCAGTATATTTGAGGGCACTGACTTCTCAATAACGATTGCCATAGATGTTCATGACAACCGGGACCGACGGCTATTATTAATTAGTATGTATATTTATCTATATTTTCTAATAAGATGGTCTAGCTCCTCTTTTTAAGACACGTGTACCTTCCACGTCCTTTACTGTACCATCCAAACGTTGACTGGTAGAAAATGACATATGGCATTAAGTAAAAACGCCACATAAAAAAAGTAATGCAGGAAGTGTTATTAAATAAAAAATAAAATAAAACAGCAAAATTAGGTTATAAGGTTTCACACCATCACATTAACAGAGTTCAATAATCTACTGCTGAATATAGGCTTCTCCATAAAAAACGTACATTAGGTTTACTAGCTCAATTATTTATTTTCAGACGATTATAACTGTTTAATCACATCGATACTTTTGTCACGACTAATATTAAGAATTTTAAAACATTTGTTTCTTTTTGTAAAGAGCAACCATGAAGTTTCTTGATAGTCTTGGATGACTGCATTGGCAATTTTGAAACTTAATAAATAATTTAGGTATCAAAATTAACAATTTTAATAATATTTATTTAACCAACCATCAGAATATTTTCTCTTTAATAGTCTTATCGTATATACAGTCGGGACATTTGTGTATATTTTTTCCTATCGATACCGTTCAGTGTAGCTCTAAAAGCCTCCGAAATGAAGCCTAAATGTACATAAAGCTGCTGCTGAAATGGGAAATAGTTTTCTTACAATCAGTGCCTATATTTCCGTTACATATAAGCGTCAATCACATGTATATAACTTCCGTAATCCTCTTTAATAGTGACATGAAATTTTTAAAGATGCAGTATGTATTTAGAGACATATAATACAGATATATTTGTATTTTAATTATATATCTTTTGATCGATCGGTTTGGATTGCCCAAGACCGAGATTGTTTGAGCTTTTCGGATATACCTATGTTAAGCAGTGAACGGCAATAAACCCCAGTAGAAGTAGGGCGATTTTAAATTTTAAAATGAGTCATTAAAGATCGCAGAGATATTCAAATATTTTATGATTAAAACGTACCTACTAAGTTACTTTCTTTGCTTAGTTTAAGTTTTATTAGTTATGAACAAGAAACTCAATATCATATTAATGTATTAATTTTTAGGTCTGACATTTCAGCCCTTTTTAAGAACTGTTATGACTCCAGACAATTTCAATAAAATTCTGTAAGATTCATTTTGCTCTAAATATCATTACTACCTTTAGATTAAACATCATTAGTTTACTTAAATTTTTCATTATTGTGGCAATACCTAAGAATTTATCTAATAGGATATCATCAAGAACATTTTCAAAGTCAAAAGCCACTCCATTTAAAGTAGACCTACGAATTTTTATACGCGTCTATTATTATCCAGAGATGAAAGAAGGACGAATATTTCCAGATTAATTTGACATCAAAGGAGATATCTTGAATATCAAAGACTCGGTCTTAATAATAATTTTCTCCTAGCATTTTTTTCTTGATATTGACCGGATATTGTCTTGGGAATTTTAAAATTTTATCTTTAATGTCAAGGCAGGTAAGATAAGGTATTTAAAGATTTAGAGGATTTACTAAATGTCATATTATATTAAATTTGATTCAGTGTACAAATTGACAATAAATTAAATATGCTCAGCGTTTAGGACGTATTTACGGTTTTATTAATGCGACACTGACTTAATAATAGTATATTGCGAAAGTAACTGTGTCTGTCGTCTTTCAAGCCATCACTACTGAACTGATTTAAATGATACATAGATAGTCTATAGCCTAAGAAATGACATGGCTACTAATGTCCTTGTGCTGTTGTGTTGTTATTCCTTTTATACATTGACGTTCTTCCTGATTTTGTACAACACATGTCAATTTTAATTGCTGATGAAATATCTATGATATTGAATTGTAATGGTTTGACTAATCTTAGTGATTAAGTAAATGAGAAGATCCATGTGGATCTATAAAATTATGAACAGATTAGATGACTGTAATCACAATAATAATTCACAACATAATGGAAACTCTAAACGCTTTTTTTTCTACCCGAATACGGGGAAGTCAATAGGAACAGTTATAGTTTTAGCAGTTTGTGTATATTTGTATATTCCAATAGCTTCGTATTAATAGCCCGGATAGTGGCCACATAAACAACTATAAATGAAAGCATTTATAATAGTTCGAGCGTCACGATGTGTCTAACATGTACATAGGATTGGAATCTACTATTTTTCTTTAGAACACAACTCCCGCATTGGGAAATGATGATAGTGTTGGACTTTATTTGATGTAACCAATTAAAAGAATGATTCTTAAATAGAATAGAGTATTAAAACAGATGTTCTTTTTGGTAAACTATGAATGAAGCAGCGCTAGTTCTGTATCATTATTTTGAGGCCTTTTTAGAATTCTTTTAGGGTGTGTCTCATTTAAATGTGTAACAACCACACAACAAAACTTCCAGTGTAAACTGTCGTTCATCCATTGATTTACAAAAAGGTATTCCTAAAAATATTTCTACAATAAAAATTTGCGAGATATTTTTACAAACACCTCTTAAAAAATTATTCTGAATAGCTGTTTTATAGACGTATAAAATATCGGAAACCCGTTTTTACTGTCAATGTAAGTGCAAGATAAGTATAATGACGACTACGTGTTGTACGTAGTTTAGTTTGTAAAAACCTGTATGAAATATAATAGTCTTCAGATGAACTAACTTTGGTTGTTACTAACGTCAACGCAATGAGTTTTCTATTCAAGATTCAAATAGAACACCATCATACAGTTGATTGATAGAAAAAGGCTTGAACATTAAATTTACAAAATAATATTAATAATGTATAAAACAATAATATGTAAGTACGACAATATACAAAAGTGCGTACAGTTATAGTAAAACTAACCTGTAATGATATGTGTCCGTAGATATCCACCGGTGTCTGTACAATCATTTATTCTTTGGTGGTATGAAAAAAGGATGCATAAATATTTGAAATGTAAGGAACTAGCAGGAGATGTCATAGCCAAGTGGCCTTAGGTGATTAGAAACAATTACCGTGGGTGAGCAACGATAACGCGGTCAGTACCTAAATGGGTGACCGTTTGTAGTATGATATGCTACGAGTGTTCCGTGATTTGGAGGTCACCTTTAGCAGTCGGTACCGGATGCTATCATAAGACAACAGTTATGAAGCTTAGCTAGCACGTTGGACGCTTTACGGCCCACCGGTGAGCCTAGTCTACTATTCCATTGAGGCCAAGGTAAAATCATGAAGTTACTATTTTTTGTCAACTTGAAATTTTCATCCCTACGTTTATAAAATGCGTAATTTTGTACAGAAAATTAAAATTAGCAATTTCTACCGTCTAGTTTTAGAGATATAGCAAAAGGCTCACGGGTGGGTCGCGTGGCCTCCTACAAAGGAATAAAGATTTTCCGTCGGCGGGGGCCGCGGGGTCACGCTACGGCTCACTCCGCGCGTACGCCACTTGTAAAGTGGTATAAGAAGCTGGTTAAAGATGTATTACTTAATAGTGCGATAGTAAATGCCCTTACTTAGTATAAATCAGTGACTAAAAAAATATACAAATAATTGATAACAGGAGGTTTATATTGATGAAACTTTGCGGAGTCTTACCGCCGCTCCGACCGAAAAGAGTAAAACACACTTTGGAAAAGAAAGATGGTTTGGCTAGAAAAGTTAGAAGAACATGTCGTAAATGTTACGCAGAAAACGTGTCAATCATGGGTAGCAAACAGGCTAAGACAAAAACCAAAAAAGTATCTACTTATTGCGGACGTTGTCCAAGTAACCCTTACTTTTTGCTTACAGTGGTTTAACAAATTTTTTTTTTTTTATATTTAAATTTCTTTAGTTCTGTGATTATTACAGATTAACTATTATTCTGATAAAGAAGATAAATAGTGCCATTCAAACGTGATTATTAGATTTCATGAAGTATGACATAAATTAGTCGTAATGTTCGTAAGCAATATTTTTATTTGGAGAATAAAAAGTTAATTATGTTCCAGTATTTTAAATACTATATATATTTTTAATAATGTATAATATTTTTCCGTTTTTATTAAATTTCATTATAATCTGTAGGACCAACCCTAGTGTCGTCATTACAAGTCCTAAAATTACTACAAATTTCTGAAGGATTTAAAAACCACGCCGTCCGGTTAGGCTACAGGGCCACGCGGCTCACTTTAATATGCGATTTGTTCGATAGCTACAATACTTGGCTTGTGAGAAACGTTTTCGTTGAACCTAACACTCGGCTCACCGGTGACCCCCGTGGCCTGAACGGTTCAGCAAGAGAAGGCTCACCGGTGAGTCCCGTGGCCTATACGGAAATACTCAATTTTTCACGTGGCGTTTAACGTGCTAGAGGCCTTAGGGTGGTTTAAAACATCCAACAGCAAGATTACGTAGCCACAACTTGTCTTGCCAGTCCCCAATCCTCACTCGGTCAACATGGGAATGTATGACCTTAGCCTTCTCCTGAGAGGAGACTCCAAGCCCTACAGTAGGACCTTATGGGTTGTTGATGTTTGTTGTTGTGTTGACCTGTGAACATGTCCGTTATTACTAAAATTAATAATAGCCTTGTTCTTCTCTACGGCATAATTGACAATTTAATCGTGTTGAATTGTCAATTATGCCGATGTTATTTTGAATTTATAATACTAGTATAGATTACAATTAATGTCATTCTACTGAATTGAAGGCTGTTCAACACTTTCAAATTATTTACACTGAATTGAACACTAACACAGTAAGATTAATTTCGGGTTATTTCACACGCTCCATTCATGTTACTCTAAATGTAATAATCAGAATCTCTATATTAGTTCTATAGCATAGTATTAACATAAAAGCAAGTTAGATCTTGAGCCTTATTAAGCAACGTGTACAGTCAACTGTGGTCGATTTATATAGCGTTCACTTGAGTGTATGCGGATTAATTAATTAGAGCGAACAAACGGAGATATAGTTACTAGTACTTGTACTATGCAAATATTTGTATGTTATTACATGAAGGTTTATTCATGAATATGTTATTAAATATTTTTTTATAGTACATTTTGTTTAACAGACTTCTAAAAAGAGAAGATTCTCAACTCAGTTTCTCTGTACTATGTTTTATTTCCATCATACTACACTAGGCAGCTACACATGGTTTAATTTTATTTATAATGATATACTTGTCTCTATCGGACATGCTGAAAAAACTAAGTGCAAAGAGTAATCCAAAGTTTAAATTCAAGGCATTTCCATACTTTTGGATTTTAGAAATGTAGCAAAGGAGATTACCACATTTAGTACACTGTGTATTGGTTTTATTTTGATTTTGTGCTTAACAACTCACTTTTGGCATAATTTGGCCCACAAAATAAGTTATGGGTACTTATCATACATACTACTTACTTACTTCCTGCCGATAGGGATAAGTATAAAGTTATACTTACGACTACCGGCTAATAACTAATAGACCTGAGGGTAGTTGTCCTTTCATACGTCAGCAAGAATTATTCAAATTGGTATTAAAGCCGATTTGCAAATTTCTTTCTTTTTTATTTGCATAGTTCCCAAACATTTAAGTAATTTCAGTCTCTACTTTAAACATTCTTGAGCTTGAAATTTAGCAAAATACTATTTTAATTGACATAAAATATGTAAGACTTTGTAGATACAAATTCTTAGAAAATATATTTATAGATGTTTCTAGCATAAATATCTTTTAAAGGAATGTAGAAGAGATAATTGGCGTAAGCGAGTCTTATTTATTTAATATCATTGAGTAAAGATCTAGTTCAGCTAAGTTTATCTTCACAAATAAACTAAAGGAGAGCTTTCATCGGTTCGCCCTTTGAGTCTAATATTCTTTTTAGTATTAAACATCTCTCTACAAAGCAGGGTTTCCTCAGAGATTTAACGCGTTAAAGTAAAAAGAAAATATTATATAACTACACAACGATTATATCATAGTCATACAATTTGTAAGTATATACGTAATCATATATAATTTTAATAAATACAATAAATACATAATATATATATATACAATAAATACATAAAAGACTATCCTCTCCATCAAATCCAACGCTGTGGGTTGTGATCAGATCAGCAGGCGTATGATCATAACCATTCTCGAAGAACTTTTACCTGTAATCACACACATCATTAATTACTCCTTATACTCCGGTACCTTTCCCTCACTATGGCGTAAAGCTTACATAATTCCTTTACCCAAAATCGCAAATCCCACACTTCCTAATCACTTCAGGCCCATATCTATTCTTCCCTTCCTCTCCAAAATCCTTGAATCCTGCGTACATAAACAGCTGTCTGATTACATCCACAAAAATAATTTGCTAAGCCCATTTCAATCGGGTTTCAGGCCCGGCCATAGTACTACCACTGCTCTCCTCAAAGTGACTGGCGATATTAGAGAAGCCTTGGAGGAAACAAAGGTGACAGTTTTGGTTCTGGTTGACTTTTCGAACGCCTTTAATACCGTCAGTCACGATATTCTTTTGGCCATCCTCTCCTATCTCAAGATCTCGCCTGAGGCGCTGGAATGGTTCTCAGCTTATCTTCAGGGACGCCAACAGTCCGTCCGCGTTGACGAACTCTCATAAGGATGGTGTGATGTTGACTCTGGTGTCCCTCAAGGCGGTATACTTTCTCCTTTGCTTTTCTCAATGTTTATTAATCTCCTATGTCCCGAACTTCGCAGTGCGTATCACCTGTATGCTGACGACCTACAACTGTATTCTCGGGCCAGTGTGGATGATATAACGACGGCTATTAGTAACATCAACACTGATCTTAGGACTATCGAGAGCTGGTCTGCGCGGTTCGGATTGGCGATTAACCCGACTAAGTGCCAGGCTATAGTAATTGGCAGTCGACGTTCAATGGACAGGGTCAATTTAGAAATGCTCCCTCAAATAATTTTGAATGGCACCACTATACCGGTCAGTCGAAAAGTGAAGGACTTAGGCTTGGAAATCGACTGTACTATGAGCTGGCGTGACCAAGTCGCATATGTATGCCAGAGAGTCACCGGCATCCTCAGAGCACTATATCGCTTAAAAAACTTTCTTCCCGTGAAAATTAAGACAATGCTTGTGCAATCTCTTATCTTCCCTTTGATCGACTATGGTGACGTGTGCTATTATGACCTGAATGCAGATCTTCTCAACAAGTTAGATCGTCTTCTCAATAACTGCATTCGATTCATTTTTAATCTACGTAAGTATGACCACGTTTCCAGCTTTCGTTCCCAATTAGGTTGGTTGCCGATTCGTCAACGCAGAAAAATGCGCGCACTCACTTTCCTGTATACTATCCTCAATTCCCCTTCCCCTCCTACTTATTTGAAAACACATTTACAACTGTTGTGCAGTAATCACAACCGAAATCTTCGCTCGGCTAATAATCTCCTCCTACTTTGCCCTTCACACACTACTGCTTTCGTGGGTTCTTCGTTTCTCGTCCAATCTATTCACTTGTGGAATGCGCTTCCCGTCGAGGTCAGAATGGCTAGAAATCGAGACGCTTTTAAAAGGCAGTTATAGGAACTTTTATTGAGTGAATTGGTGGATTCGACGGGGTCCTAGTTTGTCAAGATTATTTTTTTGAATTATTAATAAATATAAATGTATATGTATGTATGTGTATGATTATAGACCTATATATGTATGTTTGTGTAAGTATATTACTTATTATGTTATGTATTATATTACTTATGGTATTACTTTTAAAATCACAATAATTTATCGATTCCCCCTATGTGCACCTACCACATCTTTTCTCTGCATCGCCCAATCGGTTGACTGGCAGAGAATGCCTTAGGCATTAAGTCCGCCGATGCATGTATTTGTGCATAAAGTTAATAAATAAATAAAATAATATGGTAAGTTGAGAATATCAATAAATACCAACAATGAATTCAAAACATGTTCATTTTGTTTTCGTTTTAGTTTGGAGATTGAAATGAAAATTATATGCCAAGGATTCTTATGTCTAATTACACTTCTTTTTAGACAAATGACAACAAACGGAACCCTTATAGATTCGTCATGTCTGTCTGTCTGTCCGTCCGTATGTCACAGCCACTTTTTTCCGAAACCATAAGAGCTTTACTGTTGAAACTTGGTCAGTAGATGTATTCTGTGAACCGCATTTAGATTTTCAGACAAAATACTTAGAACTGAATCTCAAAATTATTTTTTTTCATCAAAACCATACACGTGTATCTATGGAGGTCTTCAAAAAGGATATTTAGGATTCTAGTATAATTTTTTTCTAAACTGAATAGTTTGCGCGAGAGACACTTCCAAAGTGGAAAAATGTGTGTGTGTCCCCCTGTAACTTTTAAAATAAGAGAGTGATAAAACTAAAAAAAAAAAAATGACGTACGTACATTACTATGCAAACTTCCACAGAAAATTGGTTTGAACGAGATCTAGTACATAGATTTTTTTTAATACGTCATAATCGTAAACAGCAATTTCCCTTTCATTCAATCAATACACTTTTATTAAAACATCAATATACAATGAATAAATATATATAATGAATAAATTAATAAAAATACCAGATAAAAACGGGAAAGATATTTAAAGCCCATATTTTCTATTTAAACTTCTTCAAATTTGATACACAAGTATAAATTATTTAAATTTTGTTTATTTATTAAATTTTTGCCCAAAATTTTATTTAAGGATGCGATCATCCTTAAATAAAATTTTGGGCTTAACATTTATACGCCTTTCATAATAAATCAAATTATATAACACAATAAAACATTAAAGGCTTTCATCTAATGGACATTTTACAACTTAATCTTCGGGCCTCAGTCGCGGTGAGGTAGGTCTCTCGAGAAACATCATATTTTATGGCCTAAAGGCACTTTAAACAACTATATTTACCAAAAAGAAACACTTTATCAAGTAAATATAATTTGAGAATTATGTCCTCATGTCATGAAGCTCTGTAATCAGCTTAAGAGTCAATATATATATAAATGTTAAATATCCTGTGTATAAAAAAAAGCTGTAGATTTTCTTTTCTATGTTTAGGTTGCAAGTGGATAAATTGAAGTAGAACTTCAGAAAAACTGAATAACAACGGCTTTTATCGAGTGGTAGGTAGTAGAGCTACGGTGATTTTAGAAAGAATGGATAGGTACCGGGGCGGTACTACAAAGTATGTCAGTTTAAGAACGCCGATGTGACCCGAGACTTGGGATGAAAACTTCGGTTGTGGTGATGTACAAGTAAATTTAATATTTGTAGAGATTATTTACACAGCGCACATATGTATTAACAACTATTAACAATAATGAAATAGAAGGTGCGAAGGAGAGGAAAGGAACAGTTAAACTATGTACACAAACCAATTACAACCAAAATTGTAATTCAGAAATAATTATAAATGTACATACACAAGATATCGCGAGCGGAGAAGTCTGTTGTTCGAATTATCGATTTTTCACTTGACACCAAAAGTCTCACATGTCGTTTTATTTTCCTCTAACTTTGAAAGAACTGAAATGAGGTGAAGAAAGAAAGAGTATGTATGTGAAGGCGAAAATGATGATGATCTAAGGTGATGGAAGAAGGAGATGAACAACAGCATTCATGCTATCGTGTTTCCATGGTGCAGGACCGAAGGGCCAATGGTGGGGAAGCATCTCACTAGGTCGCCATAGTGTTGGTTCCAATGCCGCATTGGCTGCAGTCACAGTGAGGATGACGACCCATACCCTAAGGTTCTACTGATGCTTTCCATCAGGCAAAGTAGAGTATATATATTGTTTGAAGTAAATGATAGAATTTATAATGAGATAAGCTTGGCCAGCATATTTCAGATAATAATATGAGTCTATTATCGAGCACGTAGAATTCGGACAGTCATTATCTCGTTGAGATCAAGACGTGATTATAGGCATTGTAGCAATATGTTTTAGAATAAATAATGTAGCCGTATGTCGGTATAAATAAAATAAGCATACTATACTACTCGTAAGTAGTCATAGAGTAGTAAACCAGTGCCTGAATAATAAAGATGGATCCCAAAGTGTATACAGTGGTGGTTATTCGATACGACTTATAAGTTCGCCATAAGTTGGTGACCCCGACGACTCAACAAGCCTGAAGATATAAGTTCGCTATATAGAGTCACTTTGGTAGGCTTCAATATAAAAATTCTTCGTGATTTACATCATCATCTTAATACAAAGAAATCCACTGCTGGAATACTCTCCTATACAACCAGTCCTCTAGCCCGCATCGTAGAGATCCCAGTTTTCATTGCCCTTGTGGTTTTGACTTCATAAAATTCTGGCATCAAGTGCAAGAGTATTTTAATTCAGCGCTAATTTGGCTGTAATTAAACAATGATGTTCATAGATAACTGTCTTGACATTTAATCAACTAATAAGTTTGTCGTGGACCGCGATCCTTTGTTGGAGATAGGCCAATCCATCCATTCGGATAATTAACTATCACAATGATCAAATAAATATCCAACAGAAAGGTTTCTGTATCACTTATTTCATTTCAAAAGCACATTAATCTTTAATTTATTTGAGTTGTGTAGTCATTTATTTTAAGCTAGCTTTTATAGTTTGCTTCGGTGAAATATATAAAAAAAAAACAGTATATAAACAACGTCTACCTATAAAAAATTTTAAACGTTATGCTTAGAGTATCTAATGAATGTGATATTTATAATAATAATCATTAGTAACAGAATGCAGGTCAGGTAAACAATGACGCAAAAGCATCTCAATATACCTCAATAGTATGGGCACAATGCTGCATTGTGCACATTTGCAATGAATATGGTGATCACCACTTCTAGAGTCTGCTCCTTTTAGTTGAGAAGGCACTTCTTCAGGCTCATTATAAAATAAAGCATAGTAATAACACACTTATTCACCTCAAAAGATATGCGAAAATAAATGCGACTGTGGCGCATCACCACAGACAATGGACCATTTGTTGACATGCCCCACGAGCCCAGATTCGTGTACGCTTGAAGACCTGCACCAAGCAAGACCAAACGCAATCCGCGTCGCCGAGCACTGGGCCAAAATAGTGTAAAGTGTTGCCACCGACACGATAAGAAGAAGACCTCAAAAGAGTCGGAGTGTACGGCTTTAGAGAACTAATATGAAAAAGAAAACTTATAACAAAGCTAGTGGCCCAAAATTAAGGCGAGCCCTACATATGTCCATTATAAAAATACAAATTGAAAACCATTACCTTTTTTGACGTCAATTAAAAAGTAAATAGTCACGTAATGCACTAGTAATGCACCAGATTTAATTAGATTAACATGTCAACATTGCGTTTTTATTTTCCTGGCACAAATGTACACATTACGTAAATTCAGTTTTATTTATTGTAGGTGGAAATAAGATTTCAACAAAATATATTACAGCTGCACCTTATTTAAAATACTGCCTCTTTAGCATAATGATATTACAGACACTGAAACGTTTCACTTTAAATTTTTAAGACAGTGCTTTTAACAACGTGAAAATATAAGCGGAATTGTGTATATTTTTAATGTATACTTCATTCAATAAATAATGAATTAATATGAATTAAACATAATTTGACTGCACGTTTGGCCTAGTGGTTTAAGCGGTCGACACGCCGCTTTTAACTGCGTCAAGTGTCGTGGGTTCAAATCCAACTTTATTTAAATTCGATTTGGAAATGATCTTATGAGCCTTTGTGTTCGTTTCATGTATGTTTGTAAAGTCCCCCGCTACACATAATGTACATATATTCCAATTGCAAGAAATAACATGAAGAATTTAAGACTCTTTTTCTAAATATATCTTAGAACTTGCTACAAGCAAACTTATGAAACTTACTAAAGTTTTCTTGCAGCAAGTTACGGAGCTATTATATACCTTTGTTATGGTTGATTTTTGTATACTTACTAATTTAATAAATATAATATGTACAGAAAAGTACTTTTTTTGCCTATCCGATAACCTAACTGGTAAACTACAAGTACTAGCTTAAGATTCATTTTTAAAATATTATAAAATTCAATTTTGCGTCACTTATAACTCTGTCCATTCCTTTATTATCTTTTTGACAGTTCAACAAATTTCGAAATTAGTGACGCCCTCACACGTCACCGATTCGATTTGAAATCAAAATTCTTCAAGTCTTCAAGTCATACTACTTTAATTTCCTTTTTTATTTTATTAAATTTACAGAAACAGTATTTACATGAAGTCAAATTATTTTGATCATAATAATATGATAGATTATTTTAATCGTTTAATCGATTTATCGTATTTCAAGAACTGTTTTATAGTTTTTGTTTTTTGCTATGCACAAGCACTTCCCTAACCGTCTATAAAGTACGATATTACTGTAGTACATTATTACGAAAAAAATACCGGTAATTTATAGGCGTGACCTGTCAAAAAGACAATAAACGAATGGACAAGTATAGTAAAAAAACATCTTATAGGCAAGTACAAAGTTGATAATTTTATTGGTTACTAGCTGAGTCCCGCGGTGTTACCGGTTGTTGTTGCAAACCGCGAATAACGCCGTGGAGTGAAGCTAGTATAAAAAATATACCTAAGTTTCTCCTTAGGTCATTAGATTTGTACCAGTGAAAGTCCCGTCAAAAACAGTCCTACTGCTTGTTAGGGTTCCGTTGCCAAATGGCAAAAAACAGAACCCTGTCTGTCCGTCCGTATGTCACAGCCACTTTTCTCCGAAACTATAAGAGGTATTCTGTTGAAATTTAGTCAGTAGATGTATTCTGTGAACCGCATTAATATTTTTACACTAAAATATAAAAAAAGCAATAAATTTTGAAGGTCCCCATACTTAGAACTGAAACTCAAAAAATTTTTTTTTCATCAAAACCATACATGTATGAAAAGGTCTTTAAAAATGATATTGAGGTTTCCAAACTAATTTTTTTCTAAACTGAATAGTTTGCGCGAGAGACACTTCCAAAGTGGTAAAATGTGTCCCCCTTGTAACTTCTAAAATAAAATAATGATAAAACTAAAAAAAATATGTGATGTACATTACCATGCAAACTTCCAACGAAAATTGGTTTGAACGAGATCTAGTAAGTAGTTTTTTTTTAATATGTCATAAATCATAAACCGCAATTTACATTTCTTTCAATCAAAACACTATTATTAAAACATCACGAGCTACAAAAACTTTTATATGATGTTACTTGCTGCTACGGAACCCTTCATGGGCGAGTCCGACTCGCACTTGGCCGCTTTTTTGGTGTAACGTAAATACTTTTAAATTTGGTATTACATACAAAAACTTCAATTTTATTTATTGGTATAAATTTCAACATTCTTTAATTTGAAACATACAATATCACTTCCTTGACTTGCTACATTTTTCTAGCGTAGAAATCAGAAAATTTCGATGCCGATTGAATCGCGTAATAAAATAAATAGTGTACAAGTAACTTGTTACAAATCTCAAAGCAAACAAAGTAATACTTACAGTCAATGATATTATTTACTTATACAGTTGTAGAAACAGGAACACCTACGGCAGACAAATAGACGCCTGTTCAATATATACGGCATTATGCTGATTGATCTCTCGCACAGTTATTTTTATTACAATTCCCTCCCGTTCTAGCTGTGTTCCCTAGAATACATTTATGGAACAAATAAAGTACCAATGTATTTGATGCTTAAATGGATTTGACGTTATCTTCTGATTTTGTTTCTTTCCTTTTATGATTGCGCATATACTACAAGATTCGTCATATTAATAACAAGCGCGTATTTGTATCACAAGATTTTTGTTTACTAGTACTAAATGCTGTAACATATTTGATTTGTTTTTAAGTATATAAAGGTTTATCATCTTGAAGTTGAAGTACTAAACTAATCTCCTGATTCATTTCTAATCTAGTTTGAACTTTAAACCAAATCGAAAAGCTGGCTATTAATAAAATATATACTAAATATATACATCGGTCTCTATAATTGAAGTTTACTCAATACTGTGAACTAGTTATTCTTCTTCATTTGTAAATTGATTTTCATACACTCTACGAATTTCAAACATCCTGTACTTTTCTCATTTCAAGTAGAAATTCAATTGAAATTTTTTATCAATAGATAATCTAAGTGTTGCCTGGAAGAGATTGCTTTTGGCAATCAGGCCGTCCTTTGCACACTAGAAATTTGAATATTATGTTCTTTAATGTAAATCTGTAAAATGGTGTGACTGTGCATATAAAGAGTTATCTATCTATCGATCTAAAATAAGATCTCCCGAGTTTCTTCTATTACTAATAGTTGCACAAACAACATAAATAGTATTCTCATAATTTTATAAACATTTCAATTATTTTGCTAAAATTTTAAGAGGTCAAAAAAATCGAAATCGAAATAAAAGCTTGTCACATAATAAAATATAATGTGAGGACGAGAATAATTGCGGCACTTATACTTTTTGATCACTGAAGGAACTCATGACGCCGCGAATTAAAGGGGACACGGGGGAAGCCTTTTCGTATTTATCTTTTCATATTTTGAAATAATCATGCTCGATTATACATTTGACTTTGTTGTACGTACAAAAATATTCTATGACAAAAGATGAATAAATGGAATACCGTCAGACAACGATGTGTATTATTTATGTGGTCAGAGTAATAAGAACTTTATAGGGCTTATTATTCAGTGTGTGAAATGATGAACTATACGGAGTAACTACTAATTCTAAATAGCGATAGAGAAATTCTCGCGCCGATTAACATATGTACAACATCCCAACATCAACCGATGATCAGTGGCCCGCCTGGCATGATGACCTCGCATGGTCGGAGGGTCCCCCTAATGTGATGGAGGAACACTACACTACTTCCCGTTCCTCAACATCTCCAATGAAATATAACAACATGAATGCTGTTATTTTTAGGTTGGTCTTCCGTGTAAGGGTAGTACTGTCTTGGTTAGCATACTTCAGTATATATTTAAATTTCGGTATGTACGTCTCTAGTAATTATAATACTGAAGTATATATTTTACTTTCAGTATACATTTTTTAGATGATAACCACACCACCATAGAAACCATTCCTAAAACTTGAATAGAGCCGGAATATGTTATTTCAAGGCCTACCCATATCCACACCATTTTTTCACGTGTGGAAATCGTGTGGGTTTGTGGCGGGGCGGTGTGTCGGACTAGAACCGACTAAAACCACATGTTGTGACTTCTTTGCGCCTGTATTTTGGGAGGAGTCCAGGGTGATATCTCCTTCTGGACCTCTCCCGGTGCCTGCCCCCAGATATATTCTCGAATTGACTTCTCGACGTCCGGTCACACGCGAACGCCACCCTCTCGCGGCTGGCCACTAAAGCGTATGAACGGGAAAAACCCGTCCCGCCTATCCGCGGCCATCGAGCTTATGACAACCGGTAGCGAGACATCCACTCCGATGACTCGATGCAGGCGGTAACTCGATTCCCTCCTAGCGACCGAGTGCAGGTACTTACCGAAGCAACCGTGTCCTGAAAGCACCTGCGCCAGTCGGAAGAAAAGGGTCCCGTGCTGCCGCCCTGCCCACTCTGCGATGACCGGCTGGAGAGCCTTCACGGCGGCGAAGCCAGCGTGGTGGCTCGGCGAGCGGCTTCGCGCCTCGTATGGCGAAAACCGCTCTCCGCCCGGAGGTCAGCCACTCGCCGATAAAAAAGGCTTCGGGGACACATATTTGACCACTTTGGAAGTGTCATGTGTTCAGTTTAAAAAAAAAATGACATTAGAAACCTTCATATCATTTTTGAAGACCTATCCATAGATATCCCACACGTATGGGTTTGATGAAAAAAAAAAAGACTAATCTTGAGTCTACGTAAAAATATTTACAAAAAATAGAAGGCTAAAATAAAAGAGAAAGAGAAATTATAAATTACTTAGATTCCTGTAAATAATTTATTGAGACTAAAATGAGAAAGTATCTTTCTTAGTTAAACACATTTGTTGTTCTTAACATTGTAAGCAAAGTGAAACTTAACAAAATCGTGTCACACAAATGTTTTGAATTCTTGAGGTTGCAAATAAAAAGTAGAGGAATTTAATAAATTTTCAACAAAAAATAATGGGCGTGTATTCAACCCAAAAATGTGAGTCATCACCCAAGTTCAACGCTAAACGTTCGACAAAGCTATGAAAAATTGCAAACGCGCTCATTCGTGGCGTCATTCGTGGATTATTAAAATTGTTCAACCATATTGTTCCGCTATATTGACAAAGTTCGACCGGTTCCAAAGTTTATGTCGTTAATTAAATGTTGGGACGATATTTGAGTCTTCTTTTCAAAAGATTGAAAGAAAAAGCATCTACACACGTGCTTTTGGAATTTAATTACGAGTGTGTTTCAAGCCGTAAAATGTTATGAGTTTCTCGCCCTGCGTACGTATGCATAATTCAATGGATACATCCAACGTATACTAGAACCCTTTTAAAAGCAATTTCATATGCCCAAAAGTACCTTTTTGATCCTTACACGACTAGTTTCTGTCCCTAATATACATTTGTGGTTCTGAAATGAGGTTATTGTTCATTCTTCAGGATTTCGGCTGCCTATTATATTTAGTTGTATATGTAATAACATTATCGTTGAATACCGTATAATTGTGTGTTAAAAGCATTACTTATTTTTTTTCAGAAAACTGAATTTAAACAATTAATGACATATGTGAATGTTCTGTAACATAATTATATTGTAATATAATAATAATATTAATAATTATAAATACAAGAAATAGAGAAACTCGGCAAATATCACGCTCTTAAAGTAGGAATACAAAAATTGAAACCATACCCATAGCAATAGGTAAACAGGAATAGTAGCGAAAAGTATACATAGATACATAAATAGATTAGACACAAATATAAACATACATATATTATACTACAAAAACAGGCAGCCATACACACATGCACTAAGCTTACGAAATTTTTAAGGGACACCGTATTTTTGAATGCGAGGGAATCCGAACCTCCTCCTCTCTGAATGTTTCAGAGCAGGAATTAGGATGGGAAACCGAGAGAAAATAAGAAAAATCTTGAAAAGTGAATATCAAAGCTTTTCACATGTTAAGTTTCAGATTCTCTAACGTAATCTAATTATGTCAAGATGTTTGGGGATTGTGAACTTTTTGCAACAGAGACCAGTTTTTTTAAATAAATGTAAATGTTTTCAGCTTTTTAATTTCGTACACGTTGGTCACAGTCAACTGTTTTTCTTATTAAGTTTAGCAACCAGTTTCTTAACAAATCCGAAAAAGTCTCTAAAACGTACAATATTAAAACTCACATCTCCCAAGACGACTATTCAAGATAGATCTAATCAAACTTTAACGCTATCTACTTCAAAAAAAAAACAATCGTTTGAACCTCTTTAAAAACTGCGTGTAAAGATGATTTTTTTGATAGCATTTTGTTTTTACGAACTTAATCTAATCTATTAACATTTTAAGCTTATGTCACATTACGCAAACATTTATTACAATTACAGACAAGTCTCAGACTTTTACTGCTAAATAGTAAATTTGCTAGAAAAGAAAGTTTACCGCAGAGCAGTCAAAATTTCATGATTCATATTCGCACATACTAAGTATGAATTCTCTAAAAGGTTTCCGTTTTACGAGTAACAAACTACAATAAAATAAAAATCAAACCTGTTTTTCTAAATCTCATCATCAACAGAAGTTCTTCAAACATGTTCGAATAAAAAAAAACATTTACATATTCCGCTGTATCGGGGTGAGATCTTTTTTTCATGACCCCATTTGGCTACACATCGCTTGAAGGTCGTAAAAGTCGCAATGAGTGTTACACAAACAAGAGAATAGGCTGTTGTGCATGCATTCCTTGCTCTTTATGATAAAATTAATATATGGGAAGGTTCTGTTTTAATTATTAAATATGTTTTTAAGAACATGAATGAAATTATGTAACCCAGTTGATACTGCTAAATTTATAGGCAGCATTTAACGCAAATGTTTGCCATTTTAGGATAATAGGATTGTAAGCAATTCATTTAAATTATCGCAGTGCTATTTGGAAGTACATTCTTTTTTATTTTTAAGACTAATTTTATAAATTTGAAAGAAACTGCCTCTCTGCCTGTTACGCTGCAATTAATTAATTGGAATGATATTTGGGATGGAGATATCTATCATTGATTCTTTAGGAAGGACATACGCTACGGATATGCGACCCATGGGAAAAACTAGTAGTTTTAGATAAGTAAAATTAGATCTCTAAATGTTTCAATTTTGTTCTTTGAAACTGGTTCGTTAGAACAGAAGCAGGGCTAGTATTATTGAGCTACAAGGGTAAGATTTTTGCAGAAAACAAAATATTACTTAGACACACTTGAAAATTTCATTAATTGTTTAGGTGACGTACGACACAAGCAGACGTCGCCTCGTCTTAGCTGGCATCTAAAGTGGATAGAGGGGAAAAACCATCCCGTCAATCCACGGATACACTCAGGGTGACATGAGGCGCTGACATGTGAGACCTCCGACGCTGATTCGCTGGCGGTTGGTTGGTTTCGACTGAGGGTTGGTTCCGCCGCCACCGTCTGCGAATTTCTTCGCAGAAGATTGCAATCGAGGTACAACAGCAAAGGCGGGATCCTACGTTCGGGAATGATTGATTCCACAAACAGATACACACACATCCACACATACCCACATAAAGACACACGTTAAACTTATAACACTTGCACACGTCGTTTTTGCGTTAGAAATTAAAAGTATCATGCAAAGTAATTACAAGCAAGTTGAGTTCCATAAAGGTATTTATTAACTGAGAAATTTAATTATTACCTTTTTCTGCCAAATAGACAAATATAGAATATATATCCCTCATGCGCGGTTTTACAGATTGCTTCAAATCTTAATTTTGCTCAAATCATGACTAAAAAAGTTTTATTTCAAATTAAAAAAAAACGAAGAAATGGCGACCCTGAAATTCCGGGGCCTTGTCGAGCCCTGGCATTGATGGATCGCTCTCAACTTATATTTGAAGGGCAACCCTTTCAAATATAAAATATTTTTTAGAACGTTGCTCTTAGGGTTTGTTTACATATTTGTTGTATGACTTCGTTCAACCGTCTATGATTAAATATGAAATGTAATAGTTACATTTTAAAAATAATGCATAGTAGTAAACATTTTTTTTTCTTGATCTGTGAAACATTACCGTATCATAGGCATAGAGATATTTACGTATATTACCAAAGGGTAATGAAAGAAGTTATTAATATCTATTAATATTGTGACAATTCAAATAAATTGCACCCATGCCTGGATCAACCGTGTAAACCAATGTGAATATAAAAAATGCAATTGAACAAAACATTTAAAAAAAACTTTATTCATTTCTATGTTCCATTCCTTTTTTTCTCATTCAATCAGAGCTTTTTACAAACAATCCTTATGTCAAGTTTCGATAAGAACAACGTATATTTATAACTTTTCCAATATTATGTTTTACAGTCAATAGAGGAAAAATAATATTTACAGACACTTGTTTTAATAGGACTGTGAACTAACGCAGTTTTCATTTTGTTATCTGTTTTTTTATTGTTTTATTATTAATGTTTTTCTTATTATTAATAATTATATCTAATCAAAAAATTAACTTATCCAGGCCCAGTTTAGAACAAATGATTCTCATTGAACATTTTTGAAAAAATATATGGCCAAGTGCGAGATGGACTCGCGCTCCGAGAGTTCTATTAAGTTTTAGATTAGAAGGGACAAATTTAACTTTTGTCTACTAGAAAACTTTTGTCCCCGTATATCGACTTAAAGCTTTAATTTACAGCAGCAGTGAGGTGATCGTGCCTGGCGGGCCACGACCAAACGGTTGATATTGGGATGTTATGTGTATACTAATCGGCCCGAGAATTTCTATATCGTGATTCAAAATTAGTAGTTACTCCTTAATGTTCTTTACTTCGCTGTTCAGTGATGCTTTGGTAGATGACGCTGTTGTCTATTTTCGCTTGAACAGTATATGGATGTCGCCATATTTTGTCATTATTATCTTATCAGTGGAACGTGAAGCGCAGATTCTCGTTACATACACTTTAAATACTAACCAAATTAAAGAGTTATAGTAAAAGCAAAATTGGTTGTGCAAAGAAACTAAATCCTATAAATTGAGCTCGGCCTTAAAAAACGTGATGGCGATTTAATTCAAAGGATTGATGCGACTATTTACAAACAAGCCTGGTGATGCTGCAGTTTTATAATATTAGCACTATGATATTTTAGTTTGCCCACATCACTATATATATACTATATATAAACACATACATATAAACATATATATATGTATTAAATAAAACTATTCACTGGTAATAAAAGTTTGATGTGTTGGAATGTAAGTTTTGCCTGAATCGTTGATGAAACGGTTAGCATATATAATTGCCGTGCAAGAAGTCTCAGATTTTATTCCCAGGTTGTTTTTCATACAACAAAGTCTAAATAACAACCGGGAGTTTGGAACCTTAATTATAAACTTCATAACCTAGCGTAAGCATACCTAAATAATTTTGAGTTGGCGCCAAATAAGAAAATTAATTAATTACGTAAAGCGTGAAGACACGCCCTTGTTTGTTAATTTGATTTATTTCTTTAAAGTTATTTTTATTCATTGGTAATTTAGCAGGGACTCAAAATTACTTAGGTCTGCTTAATCTAGTTTGAGAAGTTAGTTTTATAAGACAAAGTAGTTTTCTGCTTCTCTGTTCTTTTGGCAGTTTAATTTTATGCCAAATAGTTGTATTTGCGTGGAGTGATTGTCATCAGACCTCCACAAATAACATACTATATGTATGTCGAAGTATTGTACAAAGACTGTAATATGTGTGGTATTTAATTAAATCATAGAGATTTAAATTCATGAAGTTGCTTTTTATTTAACGTATACACAGAAAACTTTCTTACAAAATAGGCAAAAAATGGAACTGTGAAGAGAGAATAATATCTATACTACTACCATAAACTGAGCACCTTATAGCAGAGATAAATTAAGTATTGCCAACCTTAGACATGTAAATGAATATTGAACTTATTATTTAATTTTAACAGACAGTTGTCGGAGTTTTTCAGGCCCCAAATACACGTGCTGCTACTTACAGTTGCCTAACACACACGGGATGGCTATTTTCTGTGACTATTATGGATAAGGTTATGTGATGAAATTGAATATCTGAACCTATACTCCCCGACAAGCAATAAATGTTAAATGACATGACTAAGGTCATGTGTATTTTAGTTTCATTTTGATGCCACGTGCTGACCTCAGCATCTCCGTGAAATTAAACAAGGTGACGATGTAACGATGACTGTTGTTTCTGAAATGTCGCCTGCGCCTCTAAGGGACCGGACGTCAGGGACACAGGCAGTCGGAGTAGAATGTGGAGTAAATTAAAAATAATATTGGCTTGTCTACTAGTTGTCTTCAACAAGGTTAAAAATATTTTTTTTTCAAAGATTTATAGACATTGCTATTTTATTTGATGTCAATTTTCTGTTAGTTTTATTCATAAAACTGCGAAAGTCATACTTCGGCATTTTGGTACCGCTCAATTGAACCTATCGTGGCAAATAAGGGTTTTACGTGGCCAGAAATGTAAGTTATAAAGTACTGGCATTTAGCCGTGAATTCACCCACGTGTATGTCAGTTATAGCGACAAAAAAAGCCTATGTCCCGCTCTTAAGTCTAAGCTATATCATCTTCCTAGCCTTTATTCCCAAGACTATTTGAGATTGGCTACTAGTTCAAACGTTTTTACCTGAATAACACTTTTTTCACGGAGCGACGGGTATCGGATCTCTGTAACTCTGAGGGCGAACTAAAATTTTAAAGTTGAACTAGTTGTCAGTATATTTGAGGGTACTGACTTCCCAATAATGATTACCATGAGGTTAATGACGATGGAGACCGACGGACGAACGGACGAACGTGCTCTCCGAGGAACGGGCGTTAATTACCGCGAAACTTCAATACTCCGGGCTATTATTAAGAATTTCTGTAAGAAAACCCATCAACACTTTTGGCCCCACTCGGGATTTGAACCCGATACCTCATGATTAGCAGTCACATACGCTATCTGCTAGACCAACGAGGCAGTTACAATACGTTATATTACAATACACATATATTACACATTATATAAACCTTCTTTTTTAATCACTATAAAACTGTATTAAAATCCGTCTATCCGAACAGAACAGTGAGTGACTTTACTTTATACTATGCGTATATTATGATTTAGACATAACACGAGGTACTGACATGTCAAGTAATCACCGCGATTAAGTGCGGGTAAATGCAACATGCACATCACGAAGACGTCGCTAAACTCACATCAGTCTACCTCTGGGGATTGTTTTAGGTGATGATTAGTCGGTTATAACTAATGAGGCTAATGAAACCGATTTTAAAATATGGACAGCTAAAACTCGTTCCGTCTTCTAACTGATTGGGAGATGCAACGAGCTGTAGCTGTCCAGATTGTAAAACTTAACTGATTAAGTATTTAAATATTTCTTTCTTTCTATTTCTTCTTAATATTTCTTTCATTTTATGTATAGTGCCAATAACACATCCCAATTCAGTAAAGAAATAAAACCAACATAAAATATATCATAAAACGGGACGAAGTAATTTTTACATACGATTTTATATTTACGTAAAAATGAACATCAAAATTCTACGTGCTGCGCATAGCGTTATATTTTTTGTAACGGTAAAATCAGTTTTATTTTTATATTTTTATCACTCTATATTTTATAAATGACCAAGAAAAAGTAGCATTTTTCCTCAAAATATTAGCCTTTGCGCGCGGTTCCGCGTGTATATCGGTATTCGCGACAAAAAAATACTAATAGATTTACCCAAACCGGTTCAGCGGCATAGCCCTGAATGCTTAACAGATAGATGGAGTTAATTTCAAATTTATAATATTATATTAGTATAGATAGCTGTATTTTTTGAGGTAGATCTAACTACTTTACTTCAAACCCTACTTGGAATAAACTAAACTACATTGTCTAACTACTAATAAGGCGTATGAAGCAAGCATTTCGTCGCCACAATTTTTCTCAACTTTGGCAGGCTTAAATATAAAAATAAAATTCCAGAAGTTAGCGTAGCTCTCCTACCTATTTATTTATTCATAATGAGGCAAATAAAAATTATTTTTTATGACAGATATCACTATAGATAACTTTAGTCAGAGGGGTAATAATTATTTTGTATTTTACTATGATTCAGTTTCTCACATGACTGTAACTTTATACTATTATCTGACTGTAAAGTATATTGCAACTGTTCAACTTTCGAATAAAAATGTGCATAAATAAATAAATGAATAAATATTATGTAAATTCACTATGCAAATATCACCACGTAAATTGTCCAAACAGTTTTGAGTGTTCATCACACAAAAGCTTTTAGTGTGAGTAGCATTTATAACTGGACTTTTTCCTTTTGTAATCGTTTACAATGCATGGGAAAATTTCTTTGAGGGATTTTGTTCTTAGTAACTAAACTAGGTTAACAAAATGGTGGTGGTATTGGTACGGGTTTACAAAATGGTACTTTGTGCGTTAAGGATTTTATCATGTCCTCAATTCTAGATATCAATACTTGCAAAAAAATACGTTGTGAAATAAATAACGTTGAACAATACTTTGTATGATCCATAAATCGTTTTAAAAGTAAAGTAAAAAAAAAGAAGAAATTATACATTCTATCTCTATTTACTTTCTAAGATAGAAAAAGTGACGTCAGCAAAATTAAGAAAAGATATCCCTTAATTAATTTTTCTAATCTGTACAAAAAAAAACTTTTACTCATCATTTATCGTTGCAAAAACTGATATGATACATAAAATAAATTATTGCATATCGAGATTAATAATCGTTTCTCACCTAAAACCTTAAGTAACGACAAAACCGGTTTCAAAAAAACATTTTAAATTAAAAAAAAAAACTAAGAACACAAGCAAAATAAATTTAGTGTGTAAGGTATCAGACAAGGAAAAGTGGTAATACCCGAATTATGAAAAAAAGGAGAATAAGCAAACTCCAAAGTTGCAATGTACTACGTACTTGCTACTACTACTAACGCGAATATTCCGATTTATATAATACATTACTTCATTACACCAGTAGCTTTTACTAGGCAACTATAGACATAGGCTTCTAGGAAAAAATGGGTTTTGGTATAATACATACTCTGGCCAAATTGATGGTTTAGAGTTTAATTTGATTTTTCCTTCTCTTTAAAATACAATCATCCTACAAAGTTTGGCTCTATTGGGTGCTTACGACACTCACGGGATGAATAGTTAACTCATATAATCAGTTTTGTAGTCATTTATTTAAACTAGTAGAATCAAATTATGTCTACTTGTAAAGTTCTCAGTAAAACAAATCGAATCGGACGATTGAGAAGTTACGATAAGTATAAAATGGTAAAGCTATGAAAATAGCTATTTAAGTTTTCTCTTGATATCTCTAACGGAATTGAGACTACTTGGTTTAATTAGTGATAGATAGATTAGAGTTAAATGTATTTTTTCATAACTATGTTAAAGATAAAACTGTTAGAGATAATTTTAAACATCGCATTTCTTAAATCTGAGACGTTGTTTGTATAATGTTTAAAAATGAAAAATGTAGATCTTAAAATGCGTCTTTGAAACTTTACGGTTGGCTAGTCATTAAAAAAACAAATAAAAACTTTATTTATAATTAACTATTTTGATAGTTGTTATTAATAATGCTACTTCTTCCCGTTTTTATCTGACAACTCCTTGGTTTGATGGGGCATATAAATCTTAGTATACTTTTAAGCAGTAGTCAGTTCTTAAGGCTTTTATAGTTTAATATTAATTCTGAAGTTTTTCTTTAAACTTAACTTATATTAAAATGTAATTATTTTGAAATAGTTCTGAAATGAAATTGAAGTTATAGCAAAAATAGAAAGATTTACGAACCTCTATACTTTTATTTATCCTGTTCAATCCTATCTAGATTGTTCCTACTCAGACGTAAAGCAAATCTGATATTTTTCTCTGGAACTATTAAAGTAAATGTGTATCGTGTACACATAAACCACATCAGTGTGTGTTGAAGATGTTTTTAACAAACCATTTATACAATATATTTATAGAGAGAAGTAAAAACATTTTAGTATACTTTGAAAGAAACAAAAATATTGATCTACCTGGAAATTATTCTTTGTAGATCGGAACACAAAGCTTGTATGCCGCAAAAAACCTCACTTCTGATGTTTTGTTGAACATGAAGATTGTAGATATAAGGTTTGTATTTTTTTGCTTTTGAATGATTAATACCTTCAAAACCTTAGTACATGTCAAAAATATATGAATAAACATTGTCCGGCTCTCGAAGGGGAAGTAACCTCGCAATTTTTTTTCTATTTTTGTTACATTTTTTTTTACATGAAACTTACATAAGAACTACCCAGACTCGGAAAAACAATTTGTGGATCACACAAAGTGCTGTCCAACGTGGGATTTGAACCCACGATACTTGGCGAAGTAGAAAGGAGGCCTATGTGGACTGTTAAAGGCCGTTGATGATGATGATGAACCGTGAATACGCCTTTTCAACAAGAATACAAGCTGCCCCATACCTAAGACGGGCTAATCTTTAATTCAGAATATTACTATTTGGTTTTGGCTACATTCTAGAGGAGTTCCAATAGAACATACAAAAAGCTGTATTTCTGAGGTTTGTATTTTTTAATTATAATCAATAGAATGATATTTGCATTCTAGAATATAATTTTAACATTTAGTCGACTGTGAAACATAAGTGTTCATTCAGCACACCTGTCCTGAATTGGCAATTAAAACTTTATAATTTATCCCCTTTTTTCCACGTCCCAAATGAAAACTACCGTCCGACTTTTTAATTTAATTTAACAAAGTTAGATACTTCTGGTAATAAATACATGACACCCTTTCTGTGTTAAATAAATTCAATTATAGGACAACAAGAGCCATTGTTCAATATTAGGTCGCTTTATATTTTAGTAATGTTTCAATACGAAAAATAAATTTATAAAACACATAGGTTTTTGCAACTGATTAACTATGAAATAGTTTATTTTAAAAACTAGGTCCCATAATCGGATTTTGTCCGCAGTAAGAAACATTTGAAAGTAGATATATATTGCAACACTGCAAACTGGCAAATGGTTCTTAAATCTTTGAAATTTTATTAGTGGGTAACAGGCAACAGGGATTTCCACAAGTGGAAAAAAGGTTGATAGTAAACTCTATGGCTATAGCATTTTAAAATTATAAACACTAACGAGGAAGCTTCTTTTGAGGCTAGTTCAAACTAAACTCTAATGCATTAAGAGTGCCATTATTCTACAGTGATCTCAATTTTAATGAAACGACAGATCCTAAATTCATCAACGTCTTTGTTGACGTAAAGGAATACAGTTATAAATTTTCGTTTATTTTCAGCCCCTCAACTGAGCACCTTGTAGTGTTATTACGAACAGTGGTAGTAAAATGTCGTGAATTGGGTGACAGAGTACCAGCTAGATATTATGAATCATACACTACGCCTTTTTTCCATGGAGACTCGAAGACTAAAGTAAATTAAAAGTGTAATATAAATTTAGTATCAAGAATAACATAAATAATTCATACGTTATTATGTCTATGAGGCCTATATGTCTATGGCTGGACAGCAGTGGACTGCGATGGGCCTGTGATGATGATGATGACGTTAGGTAAATTAATACTGTTATACTTAAACACATTTTAGTATTTAAACGTAGTGTTATAGATAAAATATTGTAAAAACAAATTAAATTCTACAACTTTATAATTTAAGTTTTAAATATATATTTTATAAAGAGATGATTTTGTTTTTATAAAGAAAATTCTACTGAATCGTAACTAAGGTTAAACAAACTTAACATAAGTTCAAGTAGCGCTAAGTTTAGTTTTGTTACAGTTTTGTCTACATGTTTCATATTAAGAATCTAACAACATCATGGTAATTTTTCCTTTTTTACAATTTATCGGTCTCTGTATCGGTCTATCTATTTACGGTGCTATGAATTTATTTATATGCATATAATTCTAGTGTATATAAGCGACTTTAAATGTGTGTTTTGCTAGCGTGCCTAAGATAGGAAAGCTAACATTACGTTTAGATCAATATACAAAGTTGTGTGGGCTAAGAAGTAACACTACGTAACTATAATGCATGCATTGGTTTAGATAGATAGAAAACTTTGTATTTGTACACCGTGTAACAGATTTACAAGAGAGTATAAGAAATGACGAATAATATAGTAGGTATACATACGTATACCTTCTTATACCTTATACGTATACATATATCTAATATATAAAGGGCCGTCTTGTTGCCAAAAGCAATCTCTTCCAGGCCTTAGGATAGATCAAATGCTTCAGAGTGATGGTAGACAGAAGTTTAAGTAAGTAAGTAATCGTTTTAATAACTTTCTAAATGTTTATCTATTATAACACAGCTACTCATTTTCGGTTCCAAGTTTACAGAGTTTAACCTGCTTACTACTTGCAAATTATAAAATTGGAATGGAGAAAGTTCATCTAATATTTAGAATATTAATCCTTTTGGGTTTACAATTTCAAGCTATGTTTAGACTTTAGTGAATTTGTTTTGTTTGTAAATCCTTAATTGACATTATAAACGAAACTAACACATTCTGTCTGTCAGTCGGGCTTTCATGCCAACACTACCGAACCGATTGCGATGAAATTTAGTATACATATAGTCTAGAGCCTAAGAAAGAACAAAGGCATGTAACTAACTAACTTTTTACTCCGATAACCGTCATATACGAAGACGGAGACACGGGCAAAAGCTAGTATTAAATAACTTGTAAATTGAAGCCGTCATTGTAACCTACTACAATCTAGTAAAACTAGAAATAAATTAACAAGTTATAAATAAGTAAACAGGCCCTTCTGTCAGCAAAAGTTTGTTGAGTAAATATTATACAAAGTTATTTAATTTCAGCACTAGACTATTTTTACACACAGACTCTAGAGAAATGTAAATTAAATATTTTTTAATAAATTGCAATTAAATACTTCTTATAAAAATTTCATGAAAATAGATACGTCAACAAGGCTTTTAAATTACACCTTATATGAAATAGTAATACATTTATGATTATATTAAAATATCACCAACAAAAAAAAACTACAAAATGTCAACACATTGGATTTTTTAATGGCAATTTTTGTAATATTATTTTTACTATTTAACAAAAATATAGGTATTTCACACACGATACCATAAAAATCAATATTACGAACAAATTTAAGACACACTCGTAAGATATGTTAATCATTTTTCTGATTACCAGCTTGAAGATGAACGAAATTCTGATAATTAAAGTATAGTAATAGTAATTCTGATAATGATAGTATTAGTGATGAAATATTTATTACTTAATTACAGCAAAATTAAAACCACTTACATTGTTACAAACAATAGAAAAAATATTGCGACACGAAATTGCTTCTAGCGCAAGTAGCTAGTGTGTGACAGTTTAATTTGTCATTGTAACCACGACGAACTAAATAAGTTCATATTGTGAGTCGTTATGTGCTGTGAAATCCATTATTTGCTCAGCTTATTACTAAAAAGGAAAATAAATTTGCGTTTTTAGTTCTAGTTTGTTCTTATTTAAAAGCAATTTGAATTTATTATCTGAAAAAGGAAAATAAATGGACGCAATATTGCTTTTAAAGTTTTAACATGACGCTATGTAAACGCGCAGACTCTAAAATATTTTCAGTTTAGTAGTTATGTATCTATTTGTAAATATCAATATGTTTAGTTGCTTTATATATGTTTGTAGCAAAAGTGTATACTTACCGATTAGGGGAGAAATTATCTTTATACTACACCTGATCGGAACAGTAATCAATATTCCCTGAAATTAAAAAGAGAACGTTAGTCTTTTCCTTGACCTGAATAAGCGGGAGGAAAAAATGTATGAAAATCCATTTCTAACGTGTTTTAGCGGGAGAGAAAGTTGTATGAATTTTCATTTCTCATGTGTTATCTAGGGCGCGCTTCTGCCCGAGGAGTTTTCATGGAATTTAAATATGGAATCTCCGTGCAACTGACATCCCTTTGTGAAGAATAAAAAAAAACATAAGAAGCGCCAAATATTGGTCAAATTCTAAGCTAAATTTATTGTGTCTTACATGGTGTCTTACGTTTTGATTTTATTTTAAAAATACTTTAAATGTTCCTCACAGGTGTAGAATAAAGCACTGTGTAGCACTCGGGTGAAAGTCCCATTCCTACCTCGGGAGTATTGTGGCCCTAGGCTGCGCCTTAAGGCCACAGACTGCTCCCTCGCTAGTAATCGGTTTCTTTCCTCCCTCGGTGAACAATGTACTATTTTATATTAGACCAAACATTAACCCTTAATTTGATTTTGTTCACTGTGAGAAACATATGAGAAAAAAAATGATTTCGTTATATTTTTACACCAAATTCGTATTTTTTGTAATATTATCATACCGTATATAATATTTTTTAATAGTAAAAAAATAGTCTACGCACCTGGCAACACTTTTACTTGTCATTGTCAAAGCAAAATGTCGGCGCCTCGCAGGTCGTCTATGTTCCGCAAGGTAAATATAAAGATTGTACTTGATTTTCTATTGTTTCAAGTATTTTAATGCTTTCACTAACTTATCTAGACTATTTGTTATATTTTGGTGTGTGAATTATGTGCCTTTATGTGAATCCTCAAGTTTTATGACCCGCTAAAAACTTATGTTTATTGTGATGAACATTGCCAAATAACCTATAAAGTACCTACAATTTGTTATGTTCATCACGGTAAACGATGCCAAATACCTAATGATAAACTAATCCAAAATAGTTATGTCTTTTTTTTAACATTTTGAAGTTATGGGTTTTATTTTGCTTATTTCGGTATTTTCTGTTGCCAACAGCATACTTTGCATGGACGCACGGCAAAAATATTGGCGCTTGTGCCTATACAGCATGCTCCCTCAGATACCAGTGATAGGTCCGACATGGACAATGAATTGGCAGATCTGCATACTCCAAGTTTGGCTTCATCATCAGCACCATCTCTAGATTCATCTTTAGAGCGAATGCATATTTTAAGCAGTCCTGAACCTGATGCTGAAAATCATGACACTGGGGACGATCCACCTGAATTTGATTTTACAGAAACATCATTGCAATTGACTCCAGTTCTACGTCAAATTTGCCCAGCTACGCCAACTAGAGAACCGAACTACGAGAACATACCTTCCTTATCTTCTATACCATCTCTTCCGTCTGAAGCCCCTTTATCAACTCCTGAAAGTGCTACCAGGAAAACTCGAGCCCAAAGGCACATTACTCCAGTGCTGGCTAAAAGACGAAAGAAAGTTCCGAAATTTGTACTAACCTATAAATGGAAAAAAAGCGTCACCTTCCGTCACCAAGCTACAATTGAAGAAAACCTCTTGGTTTACCCTTTGACCATAATATAATGAATGCCTCTTTCCTGCCCACTGCAGATTCCCTAGAATATTTTAATTATTTTTTTTCTTCAGACATTGTGACCGATATTACCGTACAGTCAAATCTATACTCCGTTCAAAAAACTGGCAAATCTATTCAAGTGACAGAAGACGAAATGCGTGATTTTATAGCTATCCATATACTTATGGGTATTGTCTCAATGCCTAGTTACCTAGACTATTGGAGCAGTAGATTCCGGTATGCTCCGATAGCAGATCTAATGAGTTTAAAACGCTATCAACAGATTCGTAGATTTCTACACTTTGCTGATAATAGCTTAGAAGATACTGATAGATATTACAAAGTAAGACCAATAGCAGAAAAAATAAGAAAAAACTGTTTGCTGCAAGAAAATGAAAACAAATTTAGTATAGATGAGATGATGATTGCTTATAAAGGAAGAAAGGCAGGCAACAGAAAGCAGTACATGAAAGATAAACCCAACAAGTGGGGATTCAAAAATTACGTGCGAGCTGGAGTAAGTGGCATGATTTATGACTTTATCCTATATGGAGGAGAAGATACATTCCGTTTTCATAAATTCACTGAAAAAGAAATTTCAATTGGGTTTGGGGTACAAATTGTAATAGCTCTGTGTCAATCTATTCAAAGAAAGCCAGCCACCATATTTTGTGACAATTTTTTTTCATCGCCTGAGTTATTTTATATTTTAAAAGAAAATTATGGCGTATTTGGTTTAGGTACGATTCGTAACAATAGAACCAGGGGAGCTGGATCTATTTTGCCTAGTGAAAAGGCAATGAAAAAGAAAAAGAGAGGAGCTTATTCACAGGTCGTATGTGACAAAACCAAGCTGGCTCTCGTTCGCTGGAACGACAATAAGCCTGTCACCCTGATAAGTTCATTTGTTGGATGCACACCTGTGCATAAAATAAAGAGATATTGTAAGGTAGAAAAGCGAAAGTTAGATGTTGACTGTCCTCAAATAGTAAGGGAGTACAATAAACATATGGGAGGTGTAGACCTGGGTGATATGTTAGTATCTCTTTATAAAATACCATTCAAGTCTAGAAGATGGTATATAGGTATATTTTGCCAGTTGTTAGATATAAGTATAAATAATTCATGGATTTTATATAAAAAAAATACTAACGACAGAAAAAAAATGTCTTTGAAAATATTTCGGCAAGATCTATATCTAAATTTAACAAAAAAGAACCGGTCTGTACGTTCTCACTCTATCGTTGAAAATTCAACAATAAGGAACCCTAAGTTACCCAGGCCCATTAGCCCCATACGTTTCGACAATATTTGCCACTTTCCTAATACAAAAGAAGACATGGGGAGGTGCAAATATTGCCTAAAAAATACTACTGTGTACTGCATGAAATGTAATATAAGACTCTGTTTTGTTACCGGAAAAAAATCTCGTAATTGTTTTCTCAATTTTCATACAAAATAATACTAAGTTTTTTGTGAAATGCTAGAAGAGGCTCTATTAAGTTATAAAAGATATTTTGTTATGTCTTTGTTTTGTTTTTTATATAAATAAAAATATTTTGTAAACCGCACTACCTGTTTGAATGTGTACCCTAATTTGATTATGTTCATCACAGTAAACATTACAATAAAGTGGTATTTCTCGACAGATTTGGCAATGTTCACTCTGATGAACATTGGTTTCCTGGAAACCTGAAGGTCGCAACATTTTTTTTTTATTTTTTCTGGATTCCTTACTACCCTAAACTTATAAATATACATAAATTTTACATATATATAACACATTGAACCTCTGCCAAATTAAGGGTTAAATTACAGCATTCGTGCTGTTTTGTTTCGTTGGTGAATGAAAGACCAGAGGCCTGACACAGAAGCATTGCAATAGACTGCTCATATGGGTCACCATGGTGCTTTGTTGGATAGTCTGTATTCGCAATGAATATGGTTACCACTATTCATGGATTCTGCTCATGCCTCCAATCAGATAAAGTAGTCACTTTGACAAGAATAATGTGTATGCTCATTTGTATAAAGAATAAAAATAATAATATTTGAATTTATCAAATTACGCTATCTAGTCCAAAACTAAACAGAGCTTGTAGTATGAGTACTAGATAAATTTTGTTTTAAACCGATTGATACACGAAAATGGTTCACCAGTTTGAGAGATCAGTTTTGAGTCTCATCAATTTTATTACAATATACCATAGATACGTGTGTTAGGGTACATATTTCTATTAGATAAAACCTAGTTGCTTGAAAGATTACACACAAATGTCAAATAACAAACCGTTGCTATGAAGTAACAAAGTAGTAATAAACGTCATTTATAATGAGGTTGTAGTTGATTTCGGCCGATAACGTTAGTTGTTTATTAGAGGAGCCATAACTTTCTAGCGTGATTATTTTGCGTGTGGTGTAACAAGTGAACTAAATAGCTTAGAATAGTACACGCACTTATAGCGCTAGTAATTTGTTCAATTTAATAAAGATTGATTAGGTTAGGGCTGAATCTTTGAAGTCACGAGTAATACAGTGTGTTTTGAAAATTTAAGTTAAAAACATAATAATATAATGTACTTTTACTTCTAAATTATATACTACTGCTTGTGTAGCCTTGAATACATTTCAATAACGACCGTATCACAATACAATTGTTTAAAACAGTAAAAATGCTTGTTTAATCTAGTAAAAGTATTTTATAAACAGTTAAAAGTCGTATAAAAAGAAAATAATGAAACCTGTTTTAAGTAATAGGGCTGAACTTTGTTTTTCGATAATATATAATTATCTTTATATGATAAGTAGGTTCTCAAGTTTCCGGTTTCTTGATCCCTCTAACTGAAGTTGGTGGTCTGCTTTGGTGGTTGGTGGTCTACTATTTTTTATATTTTAAATATATTTTTACATATATAGTTGGTAAAAATGTAATCGAAATGTACATAAATATGTAGAAGAGTAATATTCATATTTATTCATTGAAAAACGAGGTACACCTTATTTATCTTGAATGAAAATGTATTTTTTTTTTATTTATAACACATTAACGATAGAGTTAAATGAAGACAGAACAGATATTTGCGGAACCGTTGACTGTTTTTCATTGTTTATAAAATCCAGAAAACATTTGTGAAGCGATTAATTGTCTCACGTGGTCTTAAGTATCGTTTAAACTCCAAGCAGTTAAAAGCACACTATTAGTAGGTACTATTATGTATTCTGTGCTATTAGTATTCCGAAAGCTTGCTGATTACTTCATGTTGCAAATGTTTATTTATGGAAGGGATTCATACTCTGATCAAAATACATATTTGTATTTATTATGATTTGCTATAAACAAATCACGAACAAACTCAAATAATTGCAATGAACATTGTGGTAAATTAAAAGAAAAACATGTTTAAAATCTACAACAATTTTCCAGTAGAATTTTATTCTATATATATTATCATAACATTCTTATCCTATTATTTTCCTAAGCAAGGAAAATGTTGAAACAATCCCCTGTTCATTACATAACCGGTTGTTTCTCAGACGGCTAGTTCCAATTACTATACTAATGACTTGCTCAATCAATACAGCCTTGGGAACTAATCCTTATAATGCTACCATCTTATCAAAGCAAGTTTCATCCGATCAAACAAAGGGGGTAAAGCTCTCGAATTATTTCGGAATGGGATTCACTTGGCATAAAGTTTGTCTCGAACCCTTAGCTTACCGCCAATCCTAGCAGACAGTAAATGATGTATGTTGTCTACAATTTTTTTTTTTACATTTATTTCCATTAAATAAACTTATGATGGATATATAACTAGAGAAATTTGAACTGATATCGCATAGTGGTTATGAAACCACAATCATTTTCAAATGCTCATCCATGAAACAATGAAAGTGTTCAACGTTGTTAGTACAATTATCTAGTAATGGTGCATTCAAATTACATTTGTGTTACTGACCAGGTATTTCATTTGACGTTCGGATACGAGTTAACGACTATATTTTATGTTTGCTTTTCAGTCCTACTTCTTATTCAATTTCATTTTATTTTAATTTACTTTATTTCCCTGAATCTGTGGGAGATAGCTTTCTTAGCGACTATAACCAGTAGATAGTAATAAACAGGTCACAATTCATTTCAGTGTTATGATAAAAACAACCTAAAATGTAATTGAACGATGGCAGGTAAGTGTTATTGTAAGGAGTGTTTAAAAACCACTACTGAGTGGCAGTGTGTACGTCTTTTATAGTTGGGAGCATCGAGATATTATGTACTACGTACAATATATCTCGATGGTTGGGAGAGTGTGAGTGTATGTGGGCGTGTGTGTTTATGTGTATTGCGTGAACTCACTTAAGCGTGTGTTAAAAAGTTAGAAGTAAATGTAATAAGATATTATTTAATTTATAAATATTTTGTGAAAGTTAGAACGAGGACTTTAGTAAAAGCGCATGTCTCTTATTTAGTCCGACGCATTAATCATAAGCGTAGTCTTAGTAACGAACAATGAAATGTTGACAAAACCACTGTTTCATTAAAACGGTTTATTTAACAGCTACTTTTGTTTTGTTAGGTTGCATGGTTTTTGAAATCTGAGTAATTAATTGATATATTTCAAAACGTGAACAGAATGGTTATATAATTGAGACTTTTGGAAATGATTAATGTATTTATGGTTAAACTATTGTTAACATACACTTAAAATTAAACTCATTAGTACTATATTGCACTATTTAAATAAATAAGAGTTAACATCAACTTTAAATAAAAAGTGGAAAAAAGTCAGTTATCAGTTATAAATTACTGTTAACTGTTTATACTCTAAAGCACAATCATTTACAAACGCGAATCTCGAGTCAATAATGTAATATGTCGAAAATGCCTGAAAATGCCTACGTGAAACAAAAGCTTTTTGATTTTAATTGAATATTTAAGCAGTTGTGTGTTAACCAGTATAATATCAAACTTTCAATGCCCATCTGTTTTCATTTTAGTCAAATTTAAATAAAGAAAAAATCATTGAGTTATTTCGGTTGTTTCTTTAGTTTATTGATCTTAAAATTTACTCATAAGTAAAAGGATTCGAAATATTTTATTTATTTGGATGATGGGAGTTCTATAAATACCACAGAATACTTAATAGTTGTAAATACTTCTGATTGTACAAACTTAAATTATATAAAACAAAAAAATCATCAACAACAACCAATAATGTCCCACAGCTGGACAAAATGCTTACATTACATTTCATAAATATAATTTAGGCGTAACGAAACAGATGATATACTTTCCAGAAGTAAATGATCGTAGTTGACATAAAAATCTCATTCAAGTTATAACTAGCTGTGCCCGCGACTCCGCTCGCGTCCTAAGGGTATGAAAAATAGATGTTGTCCGATTTTCCGATCTACCCAATGTGCACACAAAATTTCATGAGAAACGGTCAAGCCGTTTCGGAGGAGTTTAACTACAAACACCGCGACAAGAAAATTTAATATGTCGTGGATTGATCGTGAACTAATAAATCGTTACCGGAAATGTCGTGGATTGATGCTATGGTGCGACGGACAGCGCCATCTAAGAATTATTTCAGTGAATTAATAAATCGTCAACGGAAACGCAAGTGGCGCCCTCCCGCTTGGACACGATCGTCGGTAGAGGGGATGCAGCGATGACTGGCGGGAAGATATGGCGGTGGTCATTCTACCTCGGACAGTCTTGGCATACGCTCAGTACCAACGCACGTGTCTGTTTCCATATTGTAAAAACCGTTAGTAAAATAAAGTTAATGTTGTGATTTAAATTATCTTTCGTTCGAGTATCCAAGTCAGTGCCCACATTTATCAAAAACTATGTCGGATCATGATGAAGACCCGATGTTTCGCATCTCGGCCACCCCTGATGCGACATCAGAAGTTGGGATTACCATGTGTTCAAGGCTGTTCGCTATCTAAATTATTTAAAGTATTTTGAGTGTTCTTTGTGTGCGTTTCATGTGTGTTTGTGGGTTCCCCCGCGACACAGGAATTTGTATTCCTAATGCGGGAGTTGTCTTTTTAAAAAAAAAAAAAAAATCAGTTCATTCAAATCGATAAAGTTTTGGTCAAAAATAACTAACGGCAACAACAAGAAAAATAAAATGGAAAGTTAATTAAAGATGCCGGTATATAGAAATCATAAATTGACATATGGCCCATATCTGGTTTTTAGTAACAGTTAAAAAAAACGAATTTAAATCGTTTTAGTTTTCAGGAATGTTGTTATACGTGTGGTACATTAAAAAATAAAAAAGTAAAAATAATGCGGGTACTTCACGCTATGTTTCAGTGTGTTCGTGTGTATACCGCTTTCTTTCCAGGTAGTAAAGATTGTGCCAAGCGATGGAATCTGCAACCGTGCTTTGTACGGGATCGACAGAGAGTGCAATGTGATAGAGGTGCAATGCAGTTCACCAGTGCCGACACGGTAATGAGTGAGGTTACTGAAAAGCTTGTGAGTTGTTATTAACGCTACACTGGTAAGATCGAATCATATTTTCATATCGAGTTTTGATTTATTTTTACGTAATTTTGGTTTGTGGTGTACGAAAGTAAACCGTGTGCGCAATTTAAAGTGATAAAACGATCGATAACGCGTGTAAGAAATTGCCTAAGGCTGTTCGTAAAGCTGTGGCTTAACAAAGGGGTTAATAGTAATCGTAGTTGATTGAATTTTAAGACTAAATTCATGCTCTGTCTCTATCATAGTTTTATATTGTGAATATTTTTTTTGACGTGATGAAAACGAATTTTTATAACTACCCCACCTGTGCATAATAAACTAGGCGTTTCTTATTACGATCACGCATTGTTTACCGAATGGGTGATGAATTAATAGCAGTGGTAATTATAGTGTCTGTCTAATGCAATGCTAACCTTTTAGTTAAAAGTAAAGTAACTTTTAAATCGATTTACGTAAAATCAAACAAAGTTTCACTAACGCACCAAATATGCCAAGACATACCCACCACATTGTGTGATTTGTTGAGTTATTTTAGAACGACAGAGACAATGTGTACACCATTACGAACAGGTAACCCACACTGCTAAGTATTGACAGCGGTGAAGACTGCGTTGTCTATCGATCTTAGTAGCACGTCTACTTAACCATGCAAATCTGTGATTAGACATTACGGAAGATTAAAAACCCTTAAGTACCAGGTTTTCAATGAACTTTTAAAGTGTTAAGTTTGCTAGACAGCAATGTTGTTAGTGAGACATTTTATAAGGGTCAGTTTAGGCCAAGCTTATAAAAGGTTTAAGCACTAGTCATCGGACAATTTCTGTAACTGGCTATTTTGTGTTAAGTTTAATGGCCTTAAATTTTAACTACACGGGATGACGAGCAAGTTTGTAAAGACATTATTGAAAGCTTGACAAGTGATCTATTGCTGGTTATTTTAAATCATTCCTTCCTCAGTGTTTGTGTGTTTACACACACTTGTGTACTACGGTGTCTTCTGAGTAAGTGGCTTGTCTCCGTTGAGACTGGCCGCCGTGACAGAGATTAGTCATCATATTGTCGTTCTATTGCAGACTAGTGACGGTAATCGTAAGCAGCCTAATGCCTATCACAGCATCTTCTCGCTGTCTACGCGAGCTGAGCGCGTGCTGTGATCTGCTGTCTGCCACTGCCTGGTGCCTGGCCAGCGCGGATCTCCGGTCTACTCGCCGCCTGCTGAGGTGCGGACCTGCGGTCTGCACGCCGCTCCGTGAGATGTGGACCTGCGGTGTGCGCGTCGTCTGCGTGACATGCAGCACACGGCCGGCTCACGCTGTGCGCGAGGCGTAACCTGCTGGCTACTCACTGTATGAGGGAAGTAAAACCTTTGTTCTGTTCTCCGTCTAGCAAATGAACGCTGGATACGCGCTCAACCTTCTTCGAGAGAAGCGAGTGACGCCAGTGTTGCTAATGTGTTTAGGCCTTTGAGAGAGCACATACAAAAGTATGGATCTGTTTTTACAGCTTTGCTCTCAAGAAAGTTTTTATTTGTCACACATTCATAGTTTGCAATCCTTAAGGTCTATGATATGTATGCGTGAAAACGACAAGCAAACTTTTGGCCTCTGTCGTGTAGCAGTATATGGCGGGTGATGGAAGTCCTTTATTTTTATTGGTGTTGAGTCTGAAGCTATTTAACACTTAGAGACAGACCCTTGTCTGTGGGCGCTTGAATGCAGGCTTGCGCCTATGAGTAAAAAAAAAAAAAATTAAGGTCATTTTCCTTTCATTCCTTCATAGTATATGCTTCGGATTCTAACACGAAACTGGGTAAATTACTTCAATGTTCTCTTTGCTTATTTCGGAACATGAGCTAAATGATAATTATCAGGTAGGCGAACTTGGGTGGTGTTCTGGGTGCTGTATCACTCTATGGTGTCTCATCACGGAAGACACGGGTTGTCATAGTGACAGCTATCTATTAACTGTAACCGTACCTTTAAATACGCTCATCATAAGTTGCAAAAGAAATGCCGGATTACCAGAACATAACTGACGAGATCGATGTAGAACAACGTAGTTGTGATTTTGAGGAGTGTTAAACTTAAGTTTGCATGATGGTTGGATCGTACCAGAGGTTGTCGTGTAGACTCCTGGGTAGACTCGGCGTTCCCATGTGGGGTTCGCACAAGGATGAGTAACTGGAGGTTACTGTTCTATGGTATAGCAAAATAATCACATGTAGAGCTTAAGTATTTTGGTTTGCCTAGTGCGATTGATGTCTCTAGTGAGAGAAACAACGCGATAATCAAGTCAGTTGTGTTTTGAGTGCATCGATTATTGTTTTTGCTATTATTTGATGAGAAAATCATTGGTTTGATGTTAAGGGTTCTGAAATTGTCTTGATTTGATGTCATGAGAGACAGAGCTATATGATACTGCTTATTGAATTTTGTTTCAGAGTAACACACAGAGACGTGTGTCCCGTAGGATGGCCGTGTTGGAATAAATCAAACGAAGTGTCAGTCGGCAACGGCGAAATGTCACAACTGCGACGCGGCAACGCCGTACATTTCGCAACGAAATGTCTACGTGGCAACAGTGGAGCTGGCGCGGCAGGAGGCTCAAGCAGTTGCGAAGCAGCGCCTGCAGCAGCGGCGAACAACGCAATCCCAGCGGTACGCTGATGATCACTGGTGGGTCTTATCCATTTTATTACGATTCTGGTGCCGAATGCTCTCTCATCAAAGATTTTGTTGCGTCAAAGCTTAGTGGAAAGCGGGTAAATAATACTGTCAGCTTGACAGGTATCGGTCATGGTAGTGGGAAAAGTACCCTACAAATTACGAGACTAGTCGTGACCACTCTTGGCAGGACGCTTTAAGAGGTTCAGTTGGCTATTAACTCTACTATTAATGGGGTGACTAATCTAGCCCTCTCGGGTTGATGATAGGAAAAGTAGCACGGCCACTTGGTTTAGTGACCGCTGATGATGATGTGAGTGACGTTAATTTAGATGAGATTAGAGAGCAAGCGACACAGAATATTGAGAAAAATGCCAATTATGATAAAAAACGATTTGATCAAAGTAAGGCTCCTAGCTATCAATGATTGTGTTTTGATTGAAAACGAGGAAAGGAATCAAACATTCCAGGTCCATTTAAGATTATTCATGTAGGGGGACAGATACTTACCAAAGGCGTTTGACTCTAAGCGAAAGTACAAACAATCATGGGGGGGATACCCATGATCGTGTGAGAAAGATCCCCGATCACCAAGTTCCTCGAGAATTAGATGTCACAGTTGTAAGAATGGCTTGTATACTCATACTCGAAATCTACACGGAATCGCTGGTGCGATTTCTGTCTGTGTTGGTGCACGGAACGTTTCATGTGTTGGAGCACATGTTGCGTGAGATCTCTGAGAGTCGTTGGTGCGATTCTTGTCCGTGTTGGTACACGGAGCGTTTCATGTGTTGGAGCAGATGTTGCGTGAGATCTTTGAGAGTCGTTGGGGCGATTCTTGTCCGTGTTGGTGCGCGGAGCCCCTCATGTGTGGAGCATATGTGGCGGCAGATCCGTAACAAATCGTTGGTGCGATGATAGTGAAAGATTCAGGAGTTGAGTATGCATTGCTTATGAATTATGGTAAAGAATAACAGAACTGATAGAATTACCTTGCTTGGTAATTTTGACTTGTTGGTCGGATCTTTTGCAATGAATGATATTGTGCAGGGAGCACTGTAGTAAACTTAATTATTTTAAGTCATGAATATTGATGATTGTACCTAGATTTAGGAGAAACTAAGTACCAATGAGAAACTGCTACCTTTGGTTCTATTGGCAGGATAGCCGAGCCAGTTTACTGTTTGAGCATTTTTGTCCACAGGTACTACACCCGAGGACGGGTGCTAGTCAGAGATGGCCGTGTCGTGGATTGATCGTGAACTAATAAATCGTTACCGGAAATGTCGTGGATTGATGCTATGGTGCGACGGACAGCGCCATCTAAGAATTATTTCAGTGAATTAATAAATCGTCAACGGAAACGCAAGTGGCGCCCTCCCGCTTGGACACGATCGTCGGTAGAGGGGATGCAGCGATGACTGGCGGGAAGATATGGCGGTGGTCATTCTACCTCGGACAGTCTTGGCATACGCTCAGTACCAACGCACGTGTCTGTTTCCATATTGTAAAAACCGTTAGTAAAATAAAGTTAATGTTGTGATTTAAATTATCTTTCGTTCGAGTATCCAAGTCAGTGCCCACATTTATCAAAAACTATGTCGGATCATGATGAAGACCCGATGTTTCGCATCTCGGCCACCCCTGATGCGACAAATATATAAGATTTACTGATTAAGAGATTCATTAATTATCTTATACACCCTAAAATATCCCACTGCTGACCTAGGGTCTCCTCTCAGGAGAGAGTTAAAACTATACATCCCCACCCTGGACGAATGCGGGTTGGACACGAGTGGTTTTTTGAATTTAAAAGAATACGAACAGAAGTGGGATTACTAAGGGGAGGTGTAAGGGGAGGTAATATCTAGCGGTGGACTGTTAAAAGCTGTAGATGTAAAGTAAAGCGAGCATTATTCATACTCTTGGTTCATTAGATTGCCTTGTTGGTTCGATTCCCGGGTTGTACATGTTTGTGTGATCCGCAAATATTCGATTCGGAGTTTGGGTGTTTTCTATGTATAATATGTATGTATTTTAAAAAAAAGTGTGTTTATATATTTATATCAGTTGTCTAGTACCCATAATACCAGCTCTGCTTTGGGACTTTGCGCTGTGTGTCCGAAATATTTATTTAATTCGAGGTGATTACATGTTTTTTTTTTTTTAAATACCAAGAATTCCACTATCTTTTTTCTTCAATATCATTACAACTCAAACAAGTATTTGAAATGGCACATTTTTATCTGACGAGGTCATTCACTATAAATTCAATCACGAACCATTCCCGGAGTCTGTTGTCTATTTACTTTGAAGATCCAATCTCAGATTCTAACGATGTTATTTCAAGTCAATCTTCAATTTCAGCTATATAGAGACTTACTGTACTAAATCAATGCTATATATTAATGTATAATTTATTTTGAATTTAATATGATTACTTTTTTCACGGAATATAGCTTAATAAAATTTATTTCAGGCGCTTTAAAATTATATTACTTGTGCTATAAGAATTAGTTCAATTGTAGTTGTATATAGGACTAAACTGACCTGAGCTACCTTTTCTCCTGGTTAATTAAAATATGATATATACAAATGATTAAAACTATCCTATCTTAGAGATACCACCGCAAGCAGCCTTAAAAATATTAAAATAGGTTAGGTAGTTTGAGAGTACATTGTGCGCAACAACATGACACGAGAATTATATAATATATAATTTAACGGATTGTAGATGTTGAATGTGAATGTTGATGTAAGTAGAGTTGTCAAACTAGCACTGATTGCACTGAAATAATTACTAAAACTAGCGTGTTAACTTTAGTATTAAAAAACATACATAAACAACATACTTCTTAAAGATTCCTCGATAATTTCAAGTATTTTAAAAGAAACAAGACGTCCACTTTTGTTGGATTATATATGTACTAGCTGATACCCGCGGCTCCGCTCGCGTTTTAGAGGTATCAAAAATAGGTGTTGGCCGATTCTCAGACCTACTGAATATGCATATAAAGTTTCATAAAGATCGGTCAAGCCGTTTCGGAGGAGTATGGCAACGAAAACTGTGACACGAGAATTTTATATATTAGAGATTATACTATTTCTTCATAAACAAAGACGACTGATTCATTGAGACAACTCCACGCCAAGGGTAGAATTAGACCTTTAATTTATTACCTTATCATTCTTACCATGAATGTGACTACAATAGTAACTATATATGTTATAATTTAACACAATAATAGGTGAAACATTTTTTTTATGCTACGCTAATCATACATTAACAGCAGTGTTTCAAATAGTTTCAGGAATGTTTTATTTTACCAGTGGTTACAGATTATGGTTCTTCCGAGTCTATTTTCAAAAAATTGTTTTGGCTTTACATCTCTCTTTATATCTCTTCAATCTCTTTAGCTACAATTACAGCTAAGGTTCTAGACTGCCTGCTTGATACACATATGGTGAGCCGAGTTAAACTACATGACGCTCAATTTGGATTTAGACCTACACTATCGACCGAAAGTGCCATTATGTGTCTCAAGCAGACCGTGCAGTACTATGCAGCCAGAAAGACACCCGTCAATGCGTGTTTCCTTGATTTATCCAAGGCTTTCGACCTGGTGTCTTAAAACGTCCTGTGGGAGCAACTGAGCATAGAAACTACAGTCGATGTTGCTATGCTATTTCTTTGCTAAAATATTGGTACAAAAATCAAATAAACTTTGTGAAATGGGGAAGTGCTGTATCAGACATTTATAGAACGGAATGTGGGGTGCGGCAGGGAGTAATTATCTCCCCACGCCTTTTTAACCTGTACATTAACCGGTTGATCGTTGAACTCAGCAACACTAATATCGGCTGTCACGTTGATGGCGTGTGCATTAATAACATTAGTTACGCTGATGACATGGTGTTGCTGAGTCCATCGATCGGAGCTCTCAGGCGACACCTTAAACTGTGTGAGGATTATGCGTTGGCGTACGGGCTCAGGTACAATGCGAGAAAGAGCGAGTTGCTCGTGTTTAAGGCTGGCACTAAATGGTATGCCAACATCCCGACGGTAGCAATTGGTAACACTCCTCTAGTGAGAGTAACGCGTTTGAAGTACCTGGGTCACTGGGTCACCGATGATCTAAATGATGATGTGGACTTAGAGAGGAAACGCAGGGCGTTGTCTGTCCGCTGTAATATGTTGATTCGCAGATTTGCGCGATGTAGTAAACTAACAAAACTCACTCTCTTCAGAGCTTACTGCACATCATTTTACACGTGCAGTATGTGGGTTAGATATAGGCAGGGGGCATATAACGCTCTGCGTGTCCAATACAACAATGCATTTAGGATGCTGAATGGGCTGCCTCGTTTTTGCAGCGCTTCCGGGGTGTTTACCTAGGCGAGGGTTGATGGTTTTCATGCCATCATCCGCAAACGAACCGCCTCATTACTTCATAGAGTACGCAACAGCACACAAAGCCTCCTGAGTGTATTGTGCGACAGATGGGATTGCCCAATGTTGGGACACTGGATACGTTTACATACGTACGCAGGGTCCTAATAGTGTGCAAGCTTATCTGTATTTTAATTTTTTATTTGTGTTTTGTATCACCTCTACTAACATTAGGTTAAGATTTTTATAACTAACAATAAAATATGGATTTCGGTCTGAAATAATAATAATACTTTCCGTATTTCAGAATGGATGTAGATGTAGAAGAGCTCCTTATCGTGGATGACCATTAGCCAACAGGTACGTCGTAATCGTAAGAGTTTGGCGACATGTTGGATAGATTAAAAGAAGGCATATGACTCAGTCCCACATTCATGGCTTTTGAAGGTGCTGGAGTTGTATAAAATTGATACAACTCTATGCACTTTCTTGAAGTCATGTATGGGGCAATGGAGGACAGTCCTTCGCTATCCTGGATATCGCCAAACTGCGGTAAACGACGTACTTATAACGATCGAGAGGGGCATCTTTCAAGGTGTTAGTTTGAGTCCCTTGTGGTTTTGTCTGGCCTTGAACCCTCTTAGCACTCTCTTAGAGGGTTCAGGGTTAGGCTGTAGGTTACAGAAAGATGATCGAGTTATATCTCACCTTCTTTACATGGATGGTTTGAAACTTCTGGCCTCCACTAAATTAAAATTGACAGCGTTACTAAAGGTCACTGAATTTTAGTAATTCCATCAAGATGGAATTTGGTGTAGACAAGTGTGCAGTCATGTATGTGAAGAAAGGTGTGATTGTAGAATCTGAAGGAATAGAACTTTCAGATTCAACAAAACTCAGATCTCTTTCTGCCACCGAAACCTACAAGTATCTAGGTTTTTCGCAGTCCTTAGGAATACCAGAAACTGATATGAAACAAACGTTGCGGGACCGCTTCTTTGGCCGCCTGAAAAAAGTCTTTAAAAGTCTTTTGTCGGGGGGTAATAAGGTGCGAGCCTACAATGGTTGGGTCATGCCAGTTCTGATGTATTCCTTTGGTATACTTAGATGGACTCAGACCGAATTAAATGCCCTTGACAGGAGACCTTATTGACTGCATTTCGAATGCACCACCCACGTTCGTCTTTTATGAGATTGTACATCCCGCGAAAGTTTGGGGGTCGTGGATTTTTAAATATCAAGACCCTACAAAATCGCGAGATATACAATCTCAGAGAATATTTTCTTAATACTGATGTGGGAGTGCATCGCAATGTGGTTGCAGTGGATAACGGATTCACTCCACTCGCTCTGGCTAAAGAGAATTGGCGCAAACCTGTAGTACTTAGTACTGATGATCGCAAGGAGGTATGGAACACTGTTGAACAGCTTCAGTCGGAGCTTACTACTTCACAACACGAATTAGAAAATATTATACTGGAAAACAACGACCTGCGTCTACAGGTATCTAGGTTAACTAAAGAAAACACAACATTGAAGGAATTTTTAACGCAATCGCCACACAAGTCTACTTCGGTAAAAAATTATAGACCCTCTTCGCTACATCTAGATGTGTGCTCATTCTTCACACCGCCGAGACTTTCAACGAAACGTAGCATAGAATCATCGCCCAGTGAGACTGTCTCAACCCTACAACGAAGGGTAGCTGATCTACAAAAACAGCTACACCTAGCAGAAAGCGAAATATCTGCCCTCACTGAGAAAATTGCCGTTCTTCAGAAATCTCTTCAGGTGAAAGAAAACAGTAGTTCCATATCTTCTGTGTCTTTTATAAATGCAACTGTTGCAGAGCCAAAAAAGTGTACAAAGAACAAATTGTGTATTTTAACAAACAGTAGTCACGTTGGAACGCTTTCAGATTTGGACAATATCTTTGGTCGTAAGTTTGATTACTGTCGTTATATCACTTCACATTGCACTATTAAACAACTTATTAAAAATATTGGAAATAAATTAGTAAATTTTAGTATGCTCGATTATTGTATCGTGATGATTGGGGAAAGCGATTTCAAACGTTCATGTAACTACACTGAGCTGATAAAGTCTATTAGAGAAACGCTGCAGCACATTACTCATACCAATATCATATTATGTACACCCGTTTATGTATACGGATCCCTTATATATAATTATAAAATTGAATTATTTAATAATCTGCTATATTCTGACATCCAAAACTATTCATATGCGTATTTTTTTGACTCAAATCGTAATCTTTCTTTTGACATGTTTTCTTATAGAACAGGGAAACTCAACAAGGATGGCATTAAAAATATTAATATCACTATGATGAATGATATTAATTTTGACATATTATGTAAGAATAACAGTTCTTCTGCAACTTTATCGCATAATTATAATATGGCAGAATTAAATTGTGATAGTATTCAGTTATTTCGGGAATAATATTAATTGTAAAAAGGGAACGCAAAGTAAATCAATTCCCCGTCAAAATAAACTGATTTACAAGAAATATAAATGTTCTAAAAAAATGCTATTATATTACCAAAATGTGAGAGGTCTGCGATCTAAAACGACTATGTTCTTGAATGGCATTGCTTCATGTTCTTATGACCTAATTACTGTTACTGAAACATTTTTGAATAGCTCTGTAAGCGACGCCGAATTGTTTCCTTCGGATTACATAGTCATACGTAAGGATCGCGCTGGTGACGTCGGTTGGGGCGGTGTCCTGCTAGCTATTAAAGACTGCTACACTGTTAAAAGAATAATTGATGTGGACGAACTTACGGACGATAAAGAGTTGCTGTTTGCATTGGTTACATCGAACAATGTTAAAATTTTCATAGGTGTAGTATATTTACCACCTAGCTACAATGATAAGCAATATCTTGACGTATTAAATTGCCTCGAGAATGCCTTAGTTAAATTTTCAAAATATCAGTGTATAATCGTGGGGGACTTTAATCTAAAGTCCTGTAGTAAATCTGTAAAACACCAGTTTGATAACTTTGTTGATTATTGTAGAGTTACCCAGTGTAATAGTATTTGTAATGAATATGGGTGCATTTTGGATCTAGTCTTAACGAATCTCGAACCTAAACAGATTAGTGTAATGTCGGATGCTGAACCTCTTGTACCGATGGACAAATATCACCCTCCGTTAGAAGTGTTGCTCACTCTGCCCAAAAATAAAAAAAATGAGAAACCGCTAACTAACCTTCAGTCACTAAATCTGAGGTCTAAGTGGAATTTCCGGAAAGCGAATTTCCATAGTTTATATTCTGATATAGCCGACATAGACTGGACGGACCTACTAAAACAGCAAGATATTAATAAGACCGTAAACGAATTGTATGATCAGTTAATTAACGTTATTGGGACACACGTCCCTGTGAAACAAATAATAAACAACAGTAAATATGTTTATCCATCATGGTATACCAGTGAAATAATTCATTACATTAAACTGAAATATTATAATTTAAAAATGTTTAAAATTCGTGGACTTCAATTTAATAGAGAACTTTTCAAATATTATAGGACTAAAGTAAAAAAATTAATTGATATTGCGTTCAAAAAATACATTAACACATTGGAAAATAATATAATTCGCGAACCGTCAACGTTTTGGAAATTTGTTAAAGAAAAGCGTAAAGATAGGCAATCTACAGAATACACGGTTGATAGTAAAATCATCGAAGGACAGGCAGCTGCCGATAGCTTTGCAGATTACTTCAGTTCTGTTTTCCATAACAATGTTCCGGCGTTAGACCCGGAAGCAGCAGAATCGGCATCAGCTGGCAGACATTGTATGTCGCAAATAAAGATAGACCTTATCACCTTGTCTGAACTGAGACATGCATTGTCACGTCTAAAACCATCTTCTGCCTATGGGCCTGATAACATACCCCCTTTCTTAGTCAAAGACTGCTCATCCGCTTTGGAGGAGCCTCTTCTGTATTTGTACAACCAGTCACTTCAACAAGGAATCTATCCCAGTAGATGGAAGGTCTCAAGGGTGACACCCGTTAACAAGGGGGGATCATCGACGGATATTAGTAATTATAGACCGATTGCTGTGCTGTCTGTTTTTGGAAAGCTCTTCGAGTCTATCATCAACCGATGCCTATTCCAGCAGATTAATGGGCTTTTGAACGATTGTCAGCATGGATTTCGTCCTGCTCGGTCTACGCTAAGTAACCAGATCAATTTTGTTGATTACATTAGCACCCAAATGAAGAGCGGGTGCCAAGTTGACGCTGCATTTTTTGATTTTCGGAAGGCCTTTGATCTTGTAGATAATGACGTACTTCTGATGAAATTTTCGTCTATGGGATTTTGTTCAAGACTACTTAAATTTATGGCTGACTATCTCAGAGATCGTAGGCAGTTTGTTAGGGTCGAAAGCTATGAGTCCCGCGAATATTATACACGATCCGGGGTAAGCCAGGGCAGTACTTTGGGGCCCACTCTATTTCTGATCATGATCAATGATTTGCCATGTGTACTCTCTAAGGCGCAATGTCTCCTGTTCGCCGATGATCTTAAATTGTTTTTAACCATCACAAAAAGTGATGATTGTGTGGCACTGCAACGCGACATTGATGCAGTGGTCGAATGGAGCCAAGACAATAAATTACTATTTAACACTTCCAAATGCAAAACGGTAACCTTTAGCCGATCTCGACATCCAATCTCTGCGATTTATGAAGTATCGGGTGCTCCTCTTCAACGTGTCACGACAGCACGTGATCTTGGGTTAACAATTGACAGCAGACTGAACTTCCATGAACATATTAAGGAAGTTAGCAAAGACGCAAGCAAGTGTTTAGGTTTTATAGTCAGAACTGCTGCAAACTTTAATAATGTCCACGTTATGAAACTACTATATAATGCATACGTGCGTAGTAAACTAGAATACAATGTAGCCATCTGGGCACCTCAAGAAAAACTATACATACTGATGCTTGAAAAAATCCAGCGTAAATTTGCTAGGTATCTATACAAACGTACGTATGGATATTATCCGTTTTTGTATCCATCAATTTATGTTTCTGGAATGGTTGGCTTGGATACTCTAGAACTCAGACGGAAGTATATGCTTATAGTGTACTACTATTTGTTATTGAATAATAAAGTGGACAATCCATCGGTCCGTGAGTCTGTTCATCTCTACGTGCCTGACCATTACTTGCGTGGTTGTGGTCGTAGACAGCATCCACTTCTCGCGTACCCACCTTCTTGGCACATTACAAAAACTAGTAATAGCCCCACCGTTACAGCGATCAATCTTATAAATCATCTTTTAAAAGCTAGCCCAAATGTAGACATATTTTTCGATACGACTGGTGTATTTTGTAATAATGTAATGACATACCTAAATACCTGTAAATAATTGTATTTTAATTAATATTGACATTTATTGATGTATCATGACATTTAATTGAAAGTACTGATTTTTTATCTTTTTTTTGACATTATTTATATTTAAGCTATTTATTGTTGAAATTTATTTTGTTTATTTCTCTTTTAATGTAAATGTTTCTTAAAAATCATTGTTTTGACATAACATGTAAGCGTCTTGGTGCATGAACTGTAAGCTTATATTGTTTATTAAATAAATGAATTGAATGGAAGGGTAAAGAGTTTCATGCCCCCCCCCCCCCCTCTCCCCCTTCCCGAACTCAGATCGCCCGTAATTTATTTTTCCTTTAGTTTGTATACTATTCTCCTCCTTTTGCAATGGATTTCATCCTACTATAATTTATGTTCACTTTTTGTTATTTTAAGAGGCTTCTACCCTGGTCTATTAAGTCTGTTAACTGGCATATACACTGGAAAATTATATAAAAAGGCTATTGTCGTACATTTTAGAGTGCAACTACCCGTAACGATTGGGAATGTTGTTCGTATGGTCATTAGAAACGATGAATCGATGTTTTCTCTATGGCACAGAGGGGTCTGAACAATATATTAAGAAGGATTACCCATCGCAGACTAACTTGGATAAGATTGTTTATCTTTGCAACATGTTCAGCAAATTGATGTGCATGCAACGTGTGAAGCGCTCATAGTCCAGTTGCCCTAGGTGGTTAGAAACAATCACCAAGGGTAAGTAACGATCGTGAGGATTAGTACCTAGATAGGTTACGATTTAAGCATGATTTGTTAAAAGCGTTTCCTTGATTCGCCACAACATGTCTTGCCAGTCTCCAACCCGAATTAGATCAATGTGGGGACGTATGGCCTTAACCCTCTCCTGACAGAAGACATGTGACCAGCAGTGGGACATGATGAGTTATTAATAAAGCCTCAATTTAGCCATGAGTCATTTTCGCTATACGTGTTGGATAACTAAGTGCAGTGAGCAGTTGAATAAATTATCCCTTCCAGCTAGTGCAGTCGTCATTTCAAGGGCGAAGTGTCTATTACTTTTATTTATGGATATTACTGAATGAATTATTGTTTTTACCAAATTATGATAGTTATGATGCTTTTTGCTCTTAATTATTTGGTGAAAGTGTATCCTTTGCATTTTAAAATTATTGTCTGAACTTTAAAAGAGACAATGATCCCTGTGTTTGTTTCGCGCTTTCTTCGCAGGGTCATTACAGTTATGAAAGGCCCAACTCATCTGTTCAAATAAAAATTACTTGAATTAATATTTACAAAATCTAATTGCAGAATAATATTTTTATTTCATTTATGACTTTAATATACTTCTAGAGAAATAATTTTATATTTCTGTTTAAAGTCGTCAGTTACAACCTTGAGCATCACTTGAACATCACAAAATATATATCGTTCGTATGAAATATGCCAAACCCAAATCAAACTTGCGTTTGGGTCGATTTGAACTATTATGTGTTAAGCAGTTGTAAGTGTCATCCAAAACGACGAATGATAAGTACGCAATGGGGTTCATAAGATTTTACTGTGTGCCATAACGTATTTGTAAATTTTAATGTTATTTTTGTCCCATTTCGTTTAAAGACGATTTTGTTTTCCTAATCGCACTTTTGATTTAATTAAATTTGTTTGACAAACACTCCTGACAAACACTCCTTCGCCGACACATTTATTATTTTGCAAGAAAGTGAATATTTTTCACATCTTCCTAGCTTTACTAATAAATTTTCAATATTATTTGTGGTTGCCTACTAAATCAACCGGGTCCTTTAAGCGGGGCGTGAAAAAGAATCTCACTAGGCCGCCATAATATGGGTCGCCATATTGTTTGCATTCGTAGTGAATATGTCGACCCCCACTTTCAGATTTTACTAATGCTTTCTATTAGGCATAGTGAAATCACCTTTTCAGGCGTTAAATAAAAAAAAACTGTTTTTCCACTGAGTGACTGGCATCGAACCTCCACAAAACTGGCGGTAAACTGAATTGCAGTGTTGACAGTATATTTGAGGCCACTTGGTCCCCAATAGTGATTGCCATAGGTGTTCATGATAACCAAGACCTAGGCACGGCAGTGAACCTCTGCCATTTTTCAAACTCCGTGCTTGGAAAACTCACTAATAGGGCGACCCGGAAACCAATCAATAGTTCTCTTTGATTAACAATCGCATACGCTTACCACTGGACCGATGAGATAGTAAAGTAAATATATATGGCCCAAGAAATATTAAAAGCAATTTTATCCAAACAACAGAATATATTTTTATCTTTCTATAAAACTAAACGTTACCTACATTTTATACTCTGTTTAGTTGACAATACGGCTGTAAATTTGTTCTTTTTTTCTTTGTTCTTCTTTGTCAACTATAGTTACAGTCGCTTGCTAAATATTAAAACCGAGAGTAGAGGTGTTGGAAGTTGATAAAAGCGGGAACGGCGCGGTTCCATTGTGTTCAAATTACTGGAACACGGAAACTTGACGTTACAAAAATTGTGGTTGTAGCGCTCAACGCTGTTTCTACGAACGATGTTAATCTTTATATATATAATTCTTGTGTGAGTGTGTATGTCACTGAACTTCTCTCAAACGACTGGACCGATTTTGATGAAATTTTTTGTGTGTGTTCAAGGGATCTGGGAATGGTTTAGATTCGCAATTGGACCCGGTAGGTGGCGCTGCGATCAAGTTCTGGAATTTTAAAGTTGGGCGGTACGAAGTTCGCTGGGTCAACTAGTCTTTATATATATAATTCTTGTGTGAGTGTGTATGTCACTGAACTTCTCTCAAACGACTGGACCGATTTTGATGAAATTTTTTGTGTGTGTTCAAGGGGATCTGGGAATGGTTTAGATTCGCAATTGGACCCGGTAGGTGGCGCTGCGATCAAGTTCTGGAATTTTAAAGTTGGGCGGTACGAAGTTCGCTGCGTCAACTAGTATTTTATATAAATATTGATATATGTTTGTATTAATAGTTTACTTTAAACACATTCTGAAAATATTGTACTTTGATAAAGGTACTTGATTAAAATACATGTCCCGAAATTGTTTGTCGTCGCCTATAAAAGCAAGGGTTCCGACTGGACAAACGGACTTGTTGTCGAGACGTGGACCAGTACGGAGCTCTCTACTATTCAACCAGTAACTGAGGATATTATATAGATTTAAAAGCTAAGTTTATGCAATTCACTTGTGTATTTCTTTTTACTAAAATGTTCTCTAAGTTTTGTAATAATTTATAATGTTTGATTTATGGATATGTGTATAATGTGAATTATGTATGTAAATATGTTGGAAAAGAGTGTCCATGGAGTTTCTTGTCTGTTCTTCTCCATAGGATCTACACCTTGAAACAGACGAATAGAATCACGACTGACTAACTGACTGACTACTGGACATTGAAATAAAAAGAAAGTTTAATATGATTTGATTTGGTTTGATTTGATATACTCAAATTCCTTTCGTTCTAAATATTCTAATATTTTAAAAGATAATTAATCTCATCTTTTCTCTAATCTAACACGTGCAGATAGCGTTGGTAACCTATACTATGTTCGGATGAGTCATAACTCTGTCAATAATGTTGCAGCCACGAAAAATTCATTAGGCATCATATGGCATCAACGACTCGGACATCTCATTGAACGTGACCTAAAAGATATGGCCAAGAGAGCTTTAGTACATGGGCTAACATTCAAGGATGATGAAAAATTGAATGTGAAATCTGTATAAGTGAAAAGCAGACTTGTACGCCTTTTCCAAGGAAAAGAGAAGATCGTACTAATGAACTATTAGAGATAGTGCATAGCGATGTTTGTGTTCCCATGGATCATCAGTCCTATGGCGGTAAAAAATATTTCGTCACATTCATCGATGATAAATCTAGATGGTGTGAAGTCTACTTTATAGCGAGTAAAAGCGATATCCTAAGTGTATTTAAAACCTATAAAGACCCTACACATCATAATTTCTTAAGAATAGTATAAGCGGAACCTTGTACCTTAAATTTATTTTTTTTATTCTCTTTTTTATTTAATTATATTTAGGGGCGCCCTGGAATTCATGTTCTACTGCTGACCTTGCCGGTGTGTAATTCCCCCTTAAGAGGGCTAGGGGTTACAAATAATTCCCCCTTGAGAGGGCTAGGGGCTACAACTTCCCTCAGACAGTGAGTAGCCAGCAGGTTGCGCCTCGCGCACAACGTTAGCCGGCCGTATGCCGCACGTCACGCAGACAACGTGCACACCGCAGGTTCAAATCTCACGGAGCGGCGTTCAGACCGCAGATCTGCACCTCACCAGGCGGCGAGTAGACCGGAGATCCACCAGGCGGTTGCAGACCGCAGATCACAGCACGCGCTCAGCTCGCGTAGACAGAGAGAAGACGCTGTGATAGGCAGTAGGCTGCTTACGATTACCGTCACTAGTCTGCAATAGAACGACAATATGTAATAACTCAAAAACATTGTAAAGTTTGTCTACCTTAGTTTCATTGTTTATTTATATAGTAAACATAATTAATGTTTGACATGAACAAATAGAGTGAAAACGTCGAGTTTCTAAGCTGGGAAAAATTGTGTGACAAACACCAAAGATTGATAGTATAGACAGTGTGTACACACCTTTAAAGTATTACGATTTGAAGCCAGTCAATCACTTACGTTTTTATAGGGATATAGTAGAATAACCCCACATTATTCTTATATGAAAAGGCTGGGTCAAGCAACTGATTTCTTTTATTTTATATATATATATATATATATTTAGCCCAACAAAGTGACTCTACCCTGCCTGATGGAAACCATGAGCAGAATCCAAGAGTGGGGGAAACCACACATCATTGCTGCAAATGCAGACAGTAAAGTATGGCGGCCCACACTATGGCGGCTTAGTGAGACGCTATTTCACGCCCCGCTTAAAGGACCCGGGATCATAGTGGGAAGGAAACAAGTGAGCTGGTAGTGAGTTCCAGCTTTTGACTGCTAGGCATAAGAAGGAAGAGCCGAACCGTTCACCACTAAATAATGTTTGTTCCAAGTCGTAGATCCTATGGAGAAGAACAGACTAGAAACTCCATGGACAATTTTTTACAACATAGTTTTTTCAATTTTTTGGTTACATTGGTTTAGGCGTTTTATTAAGAAAACAGTTAAATGTGAGGACGATGTAACGATGCTGATATTTACACAGATAGTGTCCAAAAGTAACTTAACATAATGTTATAACTACTGCCACCATTATACTAACAAAAAATCGACCAAGTGCGTGTCAGGGCACGACAGAATTCCTTTGGTTCCACCACTCACATACAAAGAGGTATATTCCCAGACTTGCTAAAAAGCTTACCTATCCTATATTTGAATCTAGGGATTATTTAAACAGACTTTGCAACTTTTTTTGTCTGTTCAGAAATCGACACCGACACCGACTGAGACCAATTCTACTTGGGTAATCGACGGCTCTCTCAGACAAATATGCCCCGGCTACAAGGTGGAGGTATGTTAATATACTCAATGATAGACCAGTTCCTCCCTGCTACAGCTCTAGAGAAAAGTGTTAAGCGTGTTGGTGGTGTCTCTAGACATCGCTTACTCGTTTACTAGCACCACTTCACCCCGGGAAACTCCTTTCTCCTCCAGAGGCCTCACACGCATGATAGCATCTATGGTGGAGCACTCCTGATGGAAACCGTGTGATCGAGGAGGCACTATATAATCATTCTTTCACAGAGTTTTCTTAGCTCTTCAAGCTACAATCTGGCGCGGTAGGCGCATGATGAGATGGACTGGGCAACCTAGAACTTGTGTAGGGTAAATATTTGTCCTTTATAATTTTTGACGCTACATAGATATGACTTGACAGAGTAACCATATGGTTTTCTGAAAATACTCCGTATCTCAATGTCGATAAAACTAAATATTTGTTGTTCAATTACGAAACTCTGAAATATTTTGATAATAATAACTTTTATATTACAATCCATAATCATGTACCTACACAAAAAAGTAGATACTTTAATATTTGGGCATTATTTTAGAAGCGCGTTTAAGTTTGTTTTTTTTTTTCATATTATAGGGAGCAAACGAGCAGACGGATCACTTGATGTTAGGTGATTGCCGCCGCCCATGGACACACCGGCCTTTAAGAAGGGAGTACGCTCCTTTTTTGAATTTTTGAAGGTCGTATCAAATTAATTAAAGCAATTTAGTTATTTATATATTTTTCATAATATATGATGCCAGTTTTTACCTTTATTTTTTAATTACTATGATTTTATTTTGTTCAATTAAGATGGCTACAGAATTTCTTTTCACCTGACGCAGTCTGAAATTATATATATAAAATTCTGAAAAGGGTTATGTTTTTCGAGCGTATATATGTCTGTACGGATTTTGACATATTATTTTAAGATTATTTACATTATTCTGACAGTCGACCGATTTTATAATTATTTAACAACGATAAAGTATTGTATTTTATAGAATCTTTTCGAATCTCCAGCTTCTCAGGGGCGCATCTGGGGTATGTGATATTTTTACTAAAGTTTATGTATAAAGTCTAATATTATATACAATAATGTAGTGTCTACAACTGGCTTTATATTATCAAACATTACGCATATTTTACGCAGTCAAATTATGTAATAAAAGTAATATCATATTATGATTTAAGTTCGGTGCCTCGTAAATTTTAAACACTCGTATTCAAAATGCCGTGGTGAGTTGATATTTGGGTTAATTCAAAAGTAAAGCTACTTTGCTCTTAATTGTCTATTTTGCACCCATATTTTCGCGATATAAGAAATAGGCTATAGGTACTTGCTATATCTCGAAACAGTTTCTAATATTTCTTATTTCTGACTGCCTCGATATCACCATGGTAGCGTATGCAATTGCTGTGCTTGTGGTCTCGGGTTCGATTCCGGTAGTATATATAATTATTTGAGTATATATCGGTAAAGTATAATTAAGTGTATTACATATATTGTAAAAAAAATACACTCATTATTGCTACTCTATTTCCAATGTTACTAGATCATATTTGAATTTGTGTAAGCGGTTTAGATTAATTATATTTTTTTATATTTGTTATATCAATAACCTTAGTCACCTGTATAATTTTGACATTACGTACCTACCATTCCTCAAGGGCTGAGGCCCCATGACAAAATAAGTAAGACATTCCACAAAATATCATTAAAATGATTTTAATTATAATCCAACTAAAATTTGAGTAAAATCAAATCTAAATCTAAATCCATTTTTATTTTAAATAACATGATAGTTTACAATGTAGCTTAGTTGTTTATGTAAAAAAAATACTGTTATATTTTATAATGTAAATGTATTGTTAGTATTTTTTTCTGTCCAAAACAGTTACAATACGTCGTGTGCACTACCAACCACGGGTGGCTTTCCCAACACTTTTGCTTCTGCTGTGCAGTTTTTTGCAGCGAGTCAGTGTTTAGTACCTGAAAAAGCTTTGAAGAATTCTGAAGTTCCGGGTGGGTATTATTTATAAATAATAAAACTGTGTCTAAATATTTGTATGAATAATAGAAGAATAAATGATGAATTCTTGAAAATCCATCATTATCAGCCGTTTATGTATGTTATCCGCGCAACTAATTTAGGGGTGCCAACATCTTTAACTCGGTGAGCAGAGATTTGTGATCAACAAGAGTGTATCAGCCTTGCTGACATCATTTTCTCGAGCTTTTTCTAGAGCTCTTGTTTTCAAAATCTGTTTTTATGGTTTATTCCATCTGGTCTAATGCCTTGTTGTTTTGAATGATTTCATAAGCTATTTATCCAGGACAGTTTTTTCAAATCCTACTTTCTACTGAACTAAAATTGATATTAATTTTATATTATAATGTGTATATCATATATTTTGTGTGTATAATATATTTGAATGTGATAGTTTGTGAAAATGGTTATGTGGATATTTGTTAGTCTTTCATACAAAAGTTCTGAATAGTTTCGGGTGAATCTAGTAGTAGACCAGACCTCTCGCTCACACTTATAGGCATATCGGATCTCTCGCTCACATTTCTAGTGCTGTTTGAGAACCGAAACTGATTTATGACTCAGTTCGCACGTTTGTAATGGCCCAAGTATAAAATGACAGCAATTATGCTGTCGTGATTATGCAAAATTGCAATAATGCAAAAGCATATCAAGAAGCCGCCACGGTATGAGTTACAATGTTGCATTGTCTGTATTCGAAACGAGTGTCGTGACGCTATAGACATTGTATATAAGTATAACATGTATAATGCATGAGTGTGTGTGGGTGTGTGTGCTCGTGTGCGTATGTTTAATTCCGTTAATTCTCATTTAATCGGAGCAAAATTAGCAAGTGTAGTCTTAGGCCCTTCGTACACAATGATACGCAAATCTCCGATACACAACGATTTTAGTCTCCAAGCGACTACCGCCATACAAATCCGTTGAGGTTCGTACACGAGTCGCGTCGCCGACGAGATCGCCGCTACTTAAGTCTCAGCGATTTTCAAGATGGCGGAGCAATTTTTAGGGTTCCGAAGTATATCACTCGGAACCCTTAAGGATTCGTCATGTCCGTCCGTCCGTCTGTGCGTCCGTCCGTCCTCGACTTACCGTCCAAACGGTAAGTGCTAGAAAGATGAAACTTTGCAAGAATATGTGTTGTAATTACGCCGACAAAGTGCTATAATAAAATTATGAAAAATATTTTTATTTGGTGTACCTCCCCTACACGTAAAGTGGGGATGTAAATTTTCTCGCGGCTACCCCATCGCGTGGGGTATCATTAGATAGGTCTTTTAAAAACACTAAAGGGTTTCTAAGACGATTTTTTGATTTAGGTATTCGTTTGCGAGAAATTCCACTTTAAAGGGCACTTTTTTGTAAAAACAGGGCGTCCCCCCCCCCCTCTAAAAACTAAACGGCTGGCTCAAAAAATCTGGGAAAATTCGTGATGGTGGTCCATATAATGAACTTTGAAGGAAAACTATATTGGATTAGATGACTTTATTAATACAGGAGTTATGGAGACTTAACTTGTAAAATGCGCTCACTTGGAAAATGTCATACAAAATTGACGCATTAATACGTAAACATAAGAATTATCTATTGGATACGATTTTAAATCCACGTGCACAATTATGGGTGACTGAGGAACCCTTTCCTGTGCGTGGCCTGACACGCACTTGACCGATTTTTAATATTAAGTTTGTTTCCGTGTGACTGTTTGAAGCTGCAAAATATTGTAAATATTTTAAATATTTTTTAAATATTGTAAATATTTTGCAGCTACAAACAGTCTGCACTTTATATTTATCTCTATATACGGGTGAACCCAGTATCTTCTGTTACAACGATTTCTTAGTTTTCGATAAAGATAGAATCACATTATAGTTTCATCATCACTTGTGTCAGACATTTTGGAAAAAGTGTGATCTGTTTAGCCGTTGCGCCTATATAATAGTGATGAATAGGCAACTCGCGTCTTGGGATTCAATGTCGTTTGTACGGACCGTGCGCTACTCGATACTGGCGACTTGATACTAATGTCGTATACAACATTAGTATCGACGATTTGCGTAGTCTTGTGTACGAAGGGCCTACGTGTTGATTAATAAGAACTTTTTTCCAGATGGAGCACAATTTGATTTCATTATAGTAGGAGCAGGGTCGGCAGGAAGCGTTATGGCCAATAGATTGAGCGAAATAGAAGAATGGGATGTTTTACTAATAGAAGCTGGAGGTGATCCGCCTATTGAAGCAAATGTAAGTTTTGAGATCTGATCAAGAAATTACTTAATTTTATTACGTAAATACGAGTTCAAATATATTACTTAGCGACGGTTATTGCGATAAAAAGTAGTCTACATCCATTCTCAGGCTCGAAAACTATCTGTGTACCGAATTTCATTCAATTCGGTTCAGTAGTTTTGACAAACAGAGGTACTTATAAAACGAAGCTTATGAAACGTAAACATTTTTAGTCACATCTGCAAATCAGACGCAATAATACTTTTTTAGGCATCCCTTAAAGAAAAATAAACTTTCTGAATTTTTATATTTTTTTTAAGTTTAATTGTTTACAACGACATTTTTATTTATTTTACGTACAAGATTGCTTATTGAGGTAATGAAGCATCTTATTTTTCATGTTAAAATTAAATAGTAGTAATGATAAGACTTACACATTTTAAAATGTCTATTCTGAAAGGCGAAATACGATTTTCATAAAAAGCAAATCAATTCAAATATCTTGAAAACGGTTAGATTTAAGATGGGGTGGTTCATATTCAAATCAGTCAGAAACGATGAAAACTACTTGCCCATAACGGGAATAGGTCAACTTAACCAGTAATCCTATAAGCATAATTAAGTTATTTAATACATACAAAATAGACCCTGAGGGAGCAACAGACGTGCGATGTATATAGTAGATTTGCCAGTTTTTTGGCAAGGAGTATAATGAGACTCAAGGTTCAAGGACCACCTATTGATAACTAAATTAAACAGACTATCATAATAGTCTGTTTAATTTAGTTATCAATAGAGCTTATTTAATAAAATGGTGCGTGCGTATAATTACTTTATTTTATCTTTGAACTGTATCTTATATTAAGTGACTTAACTAACAATGTGTAATTATGTACGTCATATTGTCACTACATAGAGACTCCTACCGCGTATTTAGTTTACTCATATTTTGTTTTTTTTTTAAATATTGAAATGTGACAATTATTCGGTTGTGGATCGCTGGGGCCTAATTTAGGTTTGAAAACCTGTGTTACAGGACACCAGGTCCCCACTCGAACCATGACTTCTTATTTCAATGTGTAATATAAATGAGTTGGGGAAAGATCGAACGGTTTTTAGGGTTCCGCAGCCAAATGGCAAAAAACGGAACTCTTATAGATTCGTCAAGTCTGTCTGTCTGTCCGTCCGTATGTCACAGCCACTTTTTTGCCGAAACTATAAGAGCTATGCTGTTGAAATTTGGTCAGTAGATGTATTCTGTAAACCGCATTAATATTTTTACACAAAAATTGAAAAAAAAATACAATAAATTTTGGGGGTCCCCATACTTTTAACTGAAACTCAAAATTTTTGTTTTCATCCAAACTATACCTGTAGGGTATCTATGGATAGGTCTTCAAAAATGATATTGAGGTTCTTAATATCATTTTTTTTTCTTAACTGAATAGTTTGCGCGAGAGACATTTCCAGAGTGGTAAAATGTGTGTCCCCCCCCCTGTAATTTCTTAGTTAAGAGGATGAAAAAATATATGATGTACATTACAATGCAAACTCCCATCGGAAATTGGTTTGAACTAGATTTAGTAAGTAGTTTTAATACGTCATAAACCGAAAACCACAATTTCCCTTTCATTCAATCAATACACTATTATTATAACATTGATCGAAATTACAACAAACTACAAGAACTTTTATATGGCGTTACTTACTGCTACGGAACCCTTCATGGGCGAGTCCGACTCGTACTTGGCCGCTTTTTTGATGAGATGGGCAGTGTTGTGTTTGACGCCTTGTAGAACAGCACATATTAACTTAAGCTAAAATTATATCTATGTATGACAATGTTTTTAGTATGACAAAAGGTGGTGGGGTAAGATCGAAGTAGTTTCTAAAATTGTTCAAATTAATGTCAAACAAATTGACGGTCAGTAGGCTACAGTTTTAATTGTCCTGCCACTTCAGAACTGTCTATAATATCAAAATACCTTCAATTAACACAGATAGCACAAATTATTTGTTTTTATATATCAATCTTGCCCCACCGCGGCAAGATTGAACTAGAGGTTCTCAAACTACACTTCACTTGGACAGGCTTTCGTCACTCGCTCAAGGCCTATGCCTACCGCTCGGCGTATCATCAACGATACAACCGACAGAGGGCCGTCAAACGTACGCCTGAGCACGTTTCCCGCGCTTACGCTTCGTAATGCCGAAACCACGTAATTATTGCGCAGTAGATGGATGCAAAAGTCAAATCTTATATATATATAAATATTATAATATATAACAAACTATAGAGATGTATATACGTGGCGTACTCATGCATATTATGACGATAACAACTTTTATAACTTTTTGAATCGTTATATCTCAGAAACGGTAGCTCCTAGGACAAAAGTATTGAAACATTTTTTAAAGATAATTTTATGATCTACAATTTTTGTCACAATACTTTTATGATGAAACTTACAGTTTTGGTGAAAATCGCGAAAAAATCATATTTTTTACCTTTGACCTTGAATAAAAAAAAATCCATATACGGGAATGATGGGGAACTTTTAAATATTATTTATAATTATGTTTTGAACAATTTTACTGATTTTCAGCTTGTTATAATTTTATGTACCTTCACTCTCTTTTTGGTCTAGATTGAACGGACTAAAAGCCTCGCGTCTGTCTGTCTGTCTGTCTGTTCGTGATAAACTTAAAAAGTACTGCACCAATTTTCGGGCTGTTTACAGCAATGGATAGATTGATTCTCGTGGAATGATTTAGTTACAGTTTGTCAAGTTTAAAATGTTTTTTTAAATACCTGTATCCACCCGTGCAAAGCCGGGGCAGGCCGCTAGTTAAATATAAAGTGTTACAAGTACTTGATCCATAACCGTAAAATAATTTAGTTCTCTTACGTAACAATCTTTCAATTAACAGCTGTAAATTGTGAAACAATAAGGAACAAAATGGACATGAAAATAAGATAATAACCGATTTGTATATTTTTTATATATATTTAAGCCTACCAAAGTGAGTTTACTCAGCCTGATGAAAAGCATGAGTAGAATCCAGGAGTAGGGGTCACCATCCTCATTGTGAGGGTAGGCAATGCAGCATGGTGACACATACCATCGCGGCCTGGACTGATGTTTCTGGATCATTTTCATGGCCTCCGGAGTCCGAGGGGAATGAGAATGATGCAGAATGATTGGGCCTCCGGTCTAACACTCACCAATGAAATACGACAGCAAGAATGCTTTCAATAATAGGATGGTCAAAAGAACCGAATTTTATTTATTTATCTATTAACTTTATTGCACACCACAAAAATATTATATACAGAGATCGAAACTTGGTTTTACAATAGGCGGTCTTATCGCTCACGGCGATCTTTTCCAGACCGCCTATAAGTAAGGATATTTTTATAATAAAAGTTTGGGTTGTCAGTGACGTACTTTTACAATAATTTGTGATATAATAATACATAAAGTTACTTACAAATTTAAACACAGTATATATATCACTAATACACATAAGTACTCAAAAAAAATAAGAAAGAAAGAGATATAAATAAATAAAACATACTACAATTACACACCATCATTACACACACAAACATTTACACAATAATTACATGGAATACCTACACTGAACTAACAAAGTAAACTGAGCCGTTATAGTATTCCTTTAAAGTTCATCACATTAACGACTACGATTGTAAATTATTTCAGATTTCGAGTCAGCCGTTTAACTTTTAGAGAGGGTGGGGACGCCGTGTTTTTACATAAAACTGCCTTTAAAAGTTTATTAATTCGCAAACAGATACCTAAATAAAAATAATCCATTTTGGCAATCTCTAAATTAGTTTAAAATACCTACCTATTATCACTACATACGATTGGATAGACGCGAGAAAAATAAATTACCCTACTTTACGTATAGGGGAGGCATCCCAAATGAAAATATGTTTTTTTTTTTTTTTTTTTTTTTTTTTTTTTTTTTTTTTTTTTTTTTTTTTATTATTTTTTTTTTTTTTTTTATTTATTTAATGCTGCCAAAATGACTCTGCTCAGCCTGATGGAAAGCTCAAGCAGAATCCACGAGTGGTGGCCACCGTCCTCATTACCAATGTGGACAATGCAACACGGTGACCCACACTATGGCGGCCTAGTCAGATGCTTCTTCACGCCCCGCTTGAAGGACCCGGGATCATAGTAGGAAGGAAACACATGAGCTGGTAGGGAGTTCCAGTTTTTGATTGCTCGGCACAGGAAGGAAGAGCCGAACCGCTTAGTTCTAGTGCGTATTGGTTCCACTCTAAAGCGGTGACTCCCAAGGCCAGCACGCGTAGTCCTGTAGAGGAAAGGAGAAGGTGGGATCAGTTGGAAGAGCTCTTCAGAACACTCTCCATGGTAAAGGCGATAGAGGACTGCCATAGAGGCAACATCTCTTCGCAACTGCAAGGGCTCAAGGAACTCGGTGGCTTCGGGACTATCAATTATGCGGATTGCTCGCCTCTGCAACCTATCGAGAGCGTCAAGCAAGTACTGCGCGGATCCATCGCAAAGATGAGAACAATACTACACGCAGGAACGGACCTGGGTCTCATAAAGAAGACACAGATGCTCCGGCGTGAAGAACCGTCTCACCTTGTAAAGCACTCCCAGTTTACGCGAGGCCGCCTTTGTTTCGCTCTCAATATACTCCCGTAGGTTGAGATCCCGGCAAATATCCATACCCAGGATACCGAGCTTATCCTGTAGTGGCAGTGGAGTGTTCTGAAAAGCAGGAAGAGGAAGGAATGGAGACCTTTTAGTAGTGAGCGCGCACACCTGTGTTTTTTTGGCGTTGAATTCAACCAGATTCTCATCACCCCATTCAGAAATACGGCTCAGAGCCCGGTCGAGCCCAGCGACAAGTTCCTGTCGTTTTTCCTCAATGTCTGACGACTTAGCTGTAGGATGTCCTAAGTATCGCCCGTGAACTGTGCTATCATCTGCATAGCAATGTATGTTGCCAAGGGCTAACATATCATTGATATGCAGAAGAAACAGTGTGGGCGACAGGACGGAGCCCTGAGGTACACCGGCGTTTACCTGTCGAAAATCTGAGGCCGCGCCGTCGCAAAGGACCCTAATGCGGCGTTGGTGCAGGAAGGCGGCGACCCAGTTACAGAGTTTTGGGGGCAGTCCGAATGCGGGAAGTTTGGAGAGAAGCGAACGGTGCCAGACCCTGTCGAAGGCTTTGGCCATATCGAGGCTGATGGCCAAGGACTCACCGTGCCTATCAATAGCCTCACCCCAAATGTGTGTTACGTACGCCAAAAGATCACCCGTGGATCGGTTTGGCCTAAATCCATATTGCCGATCATTTAGCAAGGAGTGATCTTCCAGGTAGTGGACCAATTGCTTGTTGATGATCCGTTCTAGAACCTTGCAGAGAATTGAGGTGATGGCTATAGGTCGGTAATTGGCTGGATTGGAGCGCTCGCCTTTCTTGGGGATGGGTTGAACATTCGCCTCTCTCCAGACCTCCGGAACGATTCCTGAGGAATATGACAGGCGATTCAAGCGCGTCAGTACGGGAGACAACTCTGGTGCGCAGTTCTTGAGAACCACCGCTGGAATACCGTCGGGTCCACTGGCTTTCCGAACATCGAGTGACCGTAGCTCCGCACGGACATCACTCTGCCGGATACGGATATCTCGCATTGTGGAGTCACAGGATGGAATCGTAGGCGGATGCTTGCCACGGTCATCGACTCGGGAGTTAGACGCAAAGAGGTTAACAAGCAAGTTTGCTTTCTCCTGCGGCTGATGAGCAAGCGTTCCGTCGGGATATTTCAACGGTGGTAGCGAGGGCTGGCAGTGGTTTGATTGCACAGCTTTAGCCAGTCGCCAGAACTTACGGCTACCCGTTGGATGAGCAGCGAGTTCCTGGCCAATCCGCGCAATGCGCTGGGCATCCGCTCTTTTGTAGGCCCTCTTGCATTCCCTTGTGGCTTTGTTATACGCTGCTTTTAGGCGATCAATGTCGGGGTCGCCGTGAGTGCGGGCCCTGGCCCAGGCGCGGTAAGCTGATTGCTTAAGTGCAACGGCATTGGTGCACTCGCGATTGAACCAGGGACGGCTCTTCATGCTGGCGACATCACTGTGAGGAATATAATATTCCATACCGACAGTGATCTCGTCAACTACGGCAGAAACACTCTGCGACAGATCCCTATCTTTGAAGCAGCGCTGAGCCCACGGAATGGATGCTAATCTCGCATTCCATCCCAATCTGCTGACGAATAGTGCCATGGTCGTCGTCTTGCTGTCACAGGTCGTGGCGGAGCAGTAAGGGGCACCGTGGTGGATACCAGGCAGTGATCGGAGGATCCCAGAGGGGCGAGAACCGATGTACTATACTGCGCTGGGTAATTCGTCAGCAGAAGGTCAAGCAAGGAGGGGGCCTGACCCAGTATGTCTGGTATCCTGGTGGGCTGGAGTACCAATTGGGTGAGGTCATGTGTGAGAGCGAATGCATGGGCGGTTCGACCAGCGTGGTCTGTTCTGGGAGATCCCAACCAGGACTTATGGTGGGCGTTAAAGTCTCCCAAAAGTACCAGTTCGGCGGTAGGGAACCGCTCCTGCGCACCATCCACTGCCAGGCTCAGATGGTCAAAAAGGCGTGTTGTCTCGGAGTCTCCAGTATGAGAACGGTAGAGGCACACGTATATTCGGCTCCTAGAGCCTAATTCCACGTGCACCCCGAGGATGGAGAAGGATGGATCCTCAAGGCAGCGCAGACGGCGACAACAAACATCCGCCCTGACAAAAAGACAATAAGTCGAGGACGTGAGTACTGACGAAAGGTCATGACAAAACTATAAGGATTAAGAATCATAAAATATGGAACCCTTAAAAAAGGTGAAATGAATTATCGTTCCCATTCTACAGTTTGTTATCATGGGTAAAAATCTAATCAACCTAACTTTGTTCGAAGTTCTTCATGTACAATTCTCACAAAATGATCTTGACAATTTATTTCGTAGATATCTAAAATAGGAACATCCTTATCTGTTATTCCTTTCCATTATTTGAGTTAGGCGTTTGGCGAAATATAATTGGTTTACGTACGTAGTGAAATATTATTACGTAGTTTTTACTTTAAGCTAAGTTATCGAAAGACGAGTAAAATATAATAAACTAAAACACACTTTCAAAACGAGAAATATGATTTCTCCAACCCGACTGAAACACTTTCCCATTATAAATTTAAATCCTACAAGGTTCTATTTAATATCCAAATAACATATCTTAGATAAAAAACAATTTTAGATCCCTAAAAAATATACATGAAGCCAAAAATACTCCGGGACAAAACACTACTTTTATAAATAATGCGAGTCAGAACATATCCATTTATTTTTTTACTTTGTAGCCGTACGTACATACATATATAATCGTATAAGCTGATGGCGGCAATGTCAATATGAGAATTTCGAAGAAAAATAGTTAAGCGTTATTGAACTAAAATGAATATTTGGATTTTTTCAGGTTCCAGGATTAAATAGCAATATGAGGCTCACTAAATATGACTGGCAGTATTTAACTACAAATGATGGAATTATTGATCAGAGTGTTAAAGAGGGCTCTATAAATTGGCCAAGAGGTAAAATGATTGGTGGTTCTAGTAACATAAACGCTATGATTTATATTGAAGGTAATGATCAAGACTATCAAAATTGGTATAATGCTGGAAATTTGGAATGGGGCGTACAAGATGTTAGGCGATGTTTCAAGAAAAGTCAAAGCTACCAAAACCAGCGTCTGTTACAAGATCAAGCCATTAATGAACATTACGGTCATGATGGTCCACTTGTTATTAATACTTTTAATAGTACATTTAGACAAGTGACTGAAAACATTCTCAGATCATGGGATGATATTGGTGTAAAGAATGTACCTGATTTAAATACCGCAAAAGTGATGGGCTCAGGCATAATGTCAGTTACAGCTGCTAATGGGGAGCGACAAAGCTCAAGTAAAGCATATTTACATCCTGTGCAAAATAGGACAAACTTAAAAATATTGAAAAATAGTTTAGTGACAAAAGTCTTAATAAAAGGTTCAGCTAAAGTTGCTTACGGTGTTCAAGTAAAACGTGAATCAAAAATGTACAATTATTATGCCAAAAAAGGAGTCATTGTATGTGCCGGATCCATAAATTCACCTCAACTGTTAATGTTATCAGGAATTGGCAACCGAGACCATTTGGCTTCACAGAAAATTAAGCTGGCAGTCCACTCACCAATGGTAGGACAAAATCTGCAAGATCACTTAATTATACTTATTCCGATATGCACAAATGAATCAAACCCAGACTCAATGAAGGATCAGAATTTTGACATCATAAAGTATCTTTACAATCGTACGGGCTACTTAGCACAAATTTCGGGTCCAGATTTATTAGCATTTTTTTCTGCATCAAGTAATGCTACTTATCCAGATTATCAAAGTCACCATTTATTTGCTTGGAAAAACAAAACTGAGTTTAAAGACATATTGACAAAGATGTATAGACTTAAAGACTCCGTAGTTAAACCTCTAGTTGAGTTAAATGAGAACTATACGATGATCATATTTTTGTTTAATTTACTACATCCAACAACGAGAGGAAATATTACTTTACGTTCTGATAATCCCGAGGATCATCCGTATATTTACCCAAATTATTTAAAAAACGATTTTGATTTAGAATCAACAGCACATGGTATTAAAATCTTGACACGTATATTAAAAACTGAATATTTTAGATCAATTGGTGCATTCTTAGCTAGAATGAACGTGCCAGATTGTAATAAGTATGAATTAGACAGCAAAGATTATTGGAAATGTATTTGTTTAAATACAGTACAAACTGTGTACCATCCAGTCGGAACATGTGCCATGGGATCTGATATAAGCACTTCAGTCGTGGACAGCAGGCTGAGAGTACATGGTGTAAAAAATCTCCGTGTTATTGATGCAAGTATAATGCCTACTATTACAAGCGGTAATACCAATGGACCTACAATGATGATCGCTGAAAGAGGCGCAGAATTACTAAAAGAAGACTACAAGAAGTAAAACTTTTTAAATAACTAAATTATTAATTTACATTAAATCACATTATTTTAATTTAATAGTTGTCAAAATTTACATTAATTAAAACAATCACTTTTTTTGTCAAATGTCCAAATGGAGATGAAAAACCAAAATTAGAAATTTTACTGAAAAAAAAAAAAAATATATGTACCTGCCTAAAAGGAAAATTATAGGCATATTCTTAGTCATTTTATTGTATATTATGTTGGTGCTCACTTTTCTGGGATCGGACATTCTACCAGTGTGTCTTGCACCGTGTTCACCGTTCGGCCATTACAGTGGTGGCGCTCAGGCTTTAGGTCTTTGAGGATCAGCCTTGGGTGATCACCGAAACATCCCTTTCCATCCTCGTGTCAGCCGGTATAATAAGGTCTTTTTTATGATATATGCATAACTTCCAGTCTATTAAAATAAATAAGAACGTTCTATTTTGTTTCTTACTTAATTTACAGCAGGAAATGTTTTTTATTAATTTTGTTCATTATTTTATTATAACAATGACATTGGTTTGAAACTATATCGTGTTTTTTTTTTGTGAATCAAATAAAAACAAGTCTTATAATATTTAAATAAAGTAGACGATAAAACAGAATTCGATTCGTATTCTTCTACGGTCATTCCACGCTACAAGGTATCTGAACGATGCACGAACACACCCAAATCGGCAGTGACACATTTCTATGAAAATAACTCACTGTTCTTATAGTGAAGCCAAAATTTTGCCAACAGGAGAGATAGCGGAAAACTGTACGAGGGAATTATTCCCCGTCTACCACTAACGTAGACATGAGCATGACTGCTTTGCCATGAATGACACGAGATAGAAGAAGAATTATGTGCATAATAAAACTCTTTTTCAACTTGCCCTTTTCGTCTGGATATGGGACATATTTGATTGTGTAACAAATACTGAGAATACAACCGAGTCAAGTGATAGTACATACCTTTACGGGAAATACGTACTTAATACCTAAGTCTCCCAGGATTACCCATTCTGGCTTCTTAAGAATAACCATACTCGATGACATTTATTATCTTAGACCCGTGTACTGTAAATACCTCAAGTCATTTCCTAAAATATAATTAAGAGACACATGACTTAAGTCATAAATAAGTAGGTTCTTTCTTTGACCATACGCATTAGTTTATTTGAAACTATAACAAGACACTTTTGTGGGTTTGATGTTGTTATTTCTGTTTTACACGATACACTTTCTTACAGGAGTACATAAAAACGCATAAGAACGGAAGTGACACAAAAATATTGCATATCATACTATTTTGTAACAAAGATAAATAAATAGTATTATAAGCCATAACAGCGGTAGTTGTAATTTTTTTGACGCCATCGCTTCACTGCGCTAGGGTATAAAAAGGGCTGCTCCGTTGTATCAGCACGCATTTTCTACGAATGCGTCGCGGAGTGTGAAGTGTAAGTACTATTGTGTAACTACAGAGTAGTACTATTTTTCCAAAGACAATGGTCTTTGGACAAATATTACTACTCTGTTAACAGACGTGGAAAGCTGTCTTGGACAAGTTAGTACTGTCTGAATTGCGGTGGGCGCGTGGAAAGCTGTCTAACAGCTAGTACCGCCCTATGTGACCGCCCTTGCTGTAAGGAAGTAGGGCACGAAGAGTGACTGTTTTGCCAAGGCCCGATCTGGGTCCAAAGGTGGTAATGGTAACCAAAGCAGAGTTTTGTAGCGAAGCAGCCGTGTATAGGGTAGGTACATAGACTATATCAGTGATGATCTCTATCCTTAATATCGTCAGCAGTGGTAGCTTACTTATCCGGTTCGCGTAAACAAATTAAATGCTTTTTGAAGTGTAGCGAAAGAGATTTGTTGCTTGCGAGTGTCACTTTAACTATCGAATTTGGGAATATGGCGCTTGAAGTAGATTTTGTCATGGTGCTCGGCTCGTGCATGAATATGCCCATTGTCATAGGGACTGACGTACTAAGTTGCGATGGCATCACATTTATTCGCACGAAAAACTGACAGTGCTTGACTCGCAGGCCAAAACGGCGTATTGAGGGTGGACGCTGTAGGTGTTAAACGTGTGGTACCTACTTTAATTTAAAAAAAGAAGAAGAGAAATGCGGGTTCTTCACTTTGTTTCGTTGTTCGTATTCTTGACAACTAGTCAACATTAAGCCAGGCGATAGAAGCTGCCGTGCTCTATTCGGGAACAACACATAGCGAAGTACAGTCCATCAGTGCCGACACGGTAATGAGTGAGGTTGCTGAAAAGTTTGTGAGTTGTGATTAACACTACACTGGTAAGATCAAATCATATTTTCATGTCGAGTTGTGATTTATTTTCACATAACTTTGATGGGTATTGTATGACAATCGTGTGCGCAATAAAGCGATCGTGACGATTGATGGCGCGTGTAAGAAATTGTCTATAGCTGGTGTAAAACTGTGGCTTGACGAAAGGGTTAGCAGTTATCATAGTTGATCAAATTTTAAGCGTCGGTTTCATATTAGGCTTAGGCCGCACTACGGTGAAACCGCAGCGTTTGTTAACCGTGTGAGTTTATGACACAAAAAAAAGGAATACAAGCGGCTGCACTTGCGGTTTTTACCCGCGACTGATTTTAAAACCGTGAAATGTTACAAAATTGACGCGGTAAGAAACCGTAGCAAAATTTGTAATCCATAGAACTAAATGGAAGCACACGCACTATGCGTTAACCGCAGGCGGTTTATAGGGTTCTGTAGCCAAATGGCAAAAAACGGAAACCTTAAAGATTCGTCATGTCTGTCTGTCCGTCCGTATGTCACAGCCACTTTTTTCCGAAACCATAAGAACTATACTGTTGAAACTTGGTAAGTAGATGTAATCTGTGAACCGTATTAAGACTTTTACATAAAAATAGAAAAAAGCAATACATTTTAGGGGGTCCCCATTCTTGGAACTAAAACTCAAAAAATATTTTTCTGAATAACTGAATAGTTTGCGCGAGAGACTCTTCCAAAGTGGAAAAATGTGCCCCCCCTGTAACTTCTAAAATAAGAGTGATAAAACTACAAAAAAATATATTGAACATTACCATGTAAAACCGAAAATTGGTTTGAACGAGATCTAATAGGTAGTTTTTTAGGGTTCCGTTTCCAAATGGCAAAAAACGGAACCCTTATAGATTCGTCATGTCTGTCTGTCTGTCTGTCCGTCCGTATGTCACAGGCACTTTTTTCCGAAACTATAAGAGCTATACTGTTGAAACTTGGTCAGTAGATGTATTCTGTGAACCGCTTTAATAATTTTACACAAAAATAGAAAAAAAGCAATAAATTTTGGGGGTCCCCATACTTAGAACTGAAACTCAAAAAATTTTTTTTCATCAAAACCATACGTGTGGGGTATCTATGGATAGGTCTCTAAAAATGATATTGAGGTTTCTAATATCATTTTTTTCTAAACTGAATAGTTTGCGCGAGAGACACTTCCAAAGTGGTAAAAAGTTGGTCCCCCCCCCTGTAACTTCTAAAATAAGAGAGTGATAAAACTAAAAAAAATATATGATGTACATTACCATGCAAACTTCCAACGAAACGTGTTTTGAACTAGATCTAGTAAGTAGTTTTTTTTTAATCATCGATCAAAGTTACAACGAACAACAAGAACTTTTATATGATGTTACTTGCTGCTATGGAACCCTTCATGGGTCAGTCCGACTCACACTTGGCCCCTTTTATATTTTTTGGCTAGTATTCGGCCGATTTCAAATTAAGGTCGAAAAAATCACACCCGAAAAAAACAAAAATCACACAGCCAAATGGCTCTCTGTGCAATAGAGGGTTAACGAATTCTCGAAAATTCATGTCTGGTTAAGTTTTGCCAGAGTTATATTTTGTTAAATCCTGGACATTGCCAGTTCACATTTTTTATTATTAATAATATACAGGATGGACCAAAACTTCGTTGAAATTTGAATCGGTAGGTGCGACGAGCAGCGACGGCGTGGTGGGGCGGAGGGGCAATGCAAATGTGGCCAATGGGAATGGAATCAGTACAATGTGGTCGTTTAGTGATAAGCAACGTGCGTTCTGTGTACGCGAGTTAGTACTCGTAGTCTGCAACAAAGATTATTTTACATTAGCGTAACGAAAATTTTGTGCTCATTACAACATACGGCGTAAAATGAAGCTCCATCGAATCAATTGATTAGAAAATAGGTACACAAGTTCGAGGAAACAGGTTCAACAATGAATCAACCACGATCCGGCCGACCTAGAACATTAAGAGATTGACTGCCTTGTTGGTCTAGTTGTCAGCGTATGCGGCTGCTGATCAAGAGGTCTCGGGTTCGATTCCCGGGTCGGATCAAATGTTTGTGTGATCCTCAAATATTTGTTTCGGAGTTTGGGTGTTTTTCTATGTATAATATGTATGTTTTTACAAAAAAAAAGTACCATAATAACCATAATACAAGCTCTGCTTAGTTTGGGACTCCATAGCGTTGTGTAAGATGTCCAAAATGTTTATTTATTTATTTAAGAGACCCCTAAAACGTCGAGCGTAAGAGCGTCAAAAAATCTTTGATTCGTATTCTTCACAGAATTCTTCGTTACATTTTATATCCGTACAAAATTCAAATGGTACAGGAATTAAAGCCTCTAGATCGCGTTCACAGTTCACAGGCTCCGATTTGCAAATTTTTGGGCAAAAAGTGATATCCAAAAGAGGTGCCATCAACTGGCCACCTCGTAGCCCTGACTTATCAGCAATGGACTTCTTTCTTTGGGGATACCTCAAAGCAAAGTTTTTAACAGCAATCCAGAGCCCTTAGGAATTAAAGAAAAATATTCGAGAGGAAATGCAAGACAGTTCACGAAACACTTGTGAGGCCGTCAGGTTGCAGCAATGTCAAAATAGTAAATGATCACATATTGATGATATAATTTTAAAAAAAGGGAAATTCTCATTTATGTACTTTTATAATAAAAAGGTAAATAGTTTTTAACTCCCAAAACTAGTTTCTTTTAAATCATCATTTGAAATGTAAACGAACTCTTGGTCCAACCTGTACAATGTATAAAAAGAATACGATTCAGTCTATCGTTCACTTATAATATCACTAGAGAAATTTTAATATGTATCTGATTATACTAAAATAGTTTCCATAATTTTCACAATAGACCGGTTTTTAATTTATTACTTTCCTTATAAAGTAATAATGTATTGTATTTTTTGACTGAGTGGAAAATTCTTATGGATTATCGGCTCCTCCAGAGGAAGCGAGAACCAGGAGTACTTTCACTAAAAACTATCAAAGGGAGAACTGTAGCACCCTGCTTCGGGAGGGCCCAAGTCTTTTGATTTCAGGTCTTCCCCGATTTAACGCCATGCCTAATCAGGTCTGAAGGAAAACTATTCCCGCTGTAATATAAAGTCAGTTATAGACAATCAAGATTTGTCTGCAAATGGCTTTATATTTCTTACGTAGGCAAAACAAGTTTAAAAAAGATAGCATCATATCATTACGACTCGGTGCCGCGTAAAGTGCATACACTCTCACTGAAAATGCATTGGTGAGTAATATATTATAATTAAGAAAAATAAACATATGCATTTGGTCCATTTTATATTTTTAGTTAATACTAGAAAGTTATAAGAAGGCAATCCTTGTTACTTCTCTATATATTTTTTACACTTATTATATTTTATACTTACTATTAGTTTTTTACTGTAACAATTAAAACTTATTTGTTTGGATGTATTACATATAACGTAAAAATAATTTATTATTTTTGCTGTATTTGCAATTGTTACCTTTTATTAAAAAATAATAATATAATCAATCTAGCAGATTTAGGATTTTGGTTTTCAACAATTTTAGGCCCTGTGATAAAATTAGACTGAAATAATACAAAATCAGATCTGACCTGAAAAAGAGTACCTTTTAGGAAATCTTTAAAATTATTTTAATTACAAACCAAATAAAATTTGATTTAAATAAAACGCACTCCTAAATAAGTACACATACATATTAAATTAAATGAGGGGTAAGTTACATGTGATAAATCAAGTAGAACATAAGTTTTCGTTAAAGAAGTTGTTTATGTTATTTATACAAATATTTGGGCATTCTGTAACACACAACACAGTTATTATTTATTGCTTTAAATGTCTTCATCAATCATCAACATTAGCCTTCAACAGTCCACTGCTTTACATATACACATACGCCTCACCTTAGAACGGAGGTTTTGGCCTACTATACCACCCTGGCCAAACGGGTTGGTATAGGGTTGGTTTCAAGTTTTCCTTCTCTTTGCATTGATGTTGTCTTGCGTAGTTTATCCCTTAGTCGCCTCTTACGACACCCGCGGGATGAATAGGGTGGTGATACTCTGTATTTTAAATATACTTTTAATGTTTATACTTTATTATACTGTACTTACATGTACTTAGTTCCCTCCGTTACCACATGGATTATTGCACAACTTTAAATTAACAATCGTATCTAGGACACATTAAACCTTAGTAGCTCATTAACAACCTTATCACAGACAACCTTCAGATAAATACTATTAAGGTAATATTAGATAACAAAGTAATAATGTACGACAAAAAGTATGTCAGTCTCGTATCCATTTAATATGTTAATACTGAACAGTCGAGGCGAATGACGTTTGTATACACAGCTGCCATCATAACTTCCAATGCATTTAAGTACTGCAAAGTATACGCATATTTCGGCATTAAGTTATGATAAAAATTATAGGTTCACGGGCACTCAAGCTGTTAGGTTTCGATTCTAGATTCCTTTTTCATAATTTTTTTTCTTCGGATACGAGTTCATCCCATACTCATAGTCAACAAGCACCATCGTAGAAATAATTGTAATTTAATTGCATGGACAACTTTTTTTGTCTGTACGGAAATCCACTCTGATAACCACTAATTGGTGGCTATTTCGGACTAGAACTGACTTAAACCGCACGCCTTCTTGGGTACTATAAGCTGAGGAACCAGGTGTGCCCTCGAAAGGAAATCACAGGAACCAAGACGTACAACTGCATAGAGACCTAATATCGATTATCATTTTTTCAAAACATTCTTCTTCTTCTTCATAATGTATCAATGGCAACACTACATGGTTTTGGCCTTGTGCTTGGTGACGCGGATTGCGTTTGGCCTTGTGTTGATCCATTGTGGTGAGAGGATTTGTCACCTAAACTCGGCGATACCGAGTGTTAGGTGTCCAGGGTGCGCCGGACGTCGGGACTCTAGTTCTCTTTTTTACGTCGCTCGGGGAGGCTCCTCTCGTGCACCAAAACATTGATAACATGTTTTTACTTACTTCACGTGGAAGTCTGTTTCTTGGTTTCTTACCAACTTTTGTAAGCGTGTTTAATGAGTTTTCTGAAACATTATATTTTTATTAGTAAAATCTTATACTTCTAGGAAATTCATAACAGGAAAGTAACAACCCATAGCATCCCAATCCTGGTAAGAATAATGTTTTCTTTATTTGGACATCCGTTTGCGAGTTTTTCAACTTTTGAGGGCATTTTTTTCTTAAAACAGGGCCTCCTCCCCCCCCCCTAAAAGCTAAACAGCTGGTTAAAAAAATCTGCAAACATTCATGAAGCTAGTCCATGTATTGAACTTTAAAGGCAAACTATAACGGCTTACGTGACTTTTTTAGTTAAGAAGTTATAAAGGCCTAGCTTGTAAAATACGCTGACTTGGAAATCTTCGTTCATAAATAACAAAATAATAAGTAAACATAACGACTAGCTATTGGACACGACGAAAGCCATTATGGGTAACTACGAAACCCTGTGTAGGTGCCGAAATCGACACCGACACCGACTGAGATCAATTCTACTTGGGTAAACGACGGCTCTCTCAGACAAATGTGGGGCTATGAGGCGGAGGTATGTTAACACTCAATGATAGACCATTGCCTCCCTGCTACAGCTCTAGGGAAAAGTGTTAAGTTGGTGGTGTCTTTAGACATAGCTAACGCGTTTACTAGCACCACTTCATCCCGTGAAACTGCATCCTCCTCTAGAGCTAGGCATTATTTAATCATTCTTTCACAGAATTTGCATACCTCTTCAAGCTACACTTTGGGGCGGTAGGCGGATGATGAGATGGACTGTGCAACCTAGATCTAGTGCAGGGTAAATATTTGTCCTTTATAGTTTTTGACACCACATAAATATGATTTGACAGAGTAACCATGTGGTTTTCTGAAAAAACTCCATCTCTCAATTTCGATAAAACTAAATATTTGTTGTTCAATTACGAAACTCTGAAATATTTTGATAATAATAACTTTTATATTACAATCCATAATCATGCAGCAAATAAACAGCTCATGTGCATATTACACAAAAAAAGTGGATACTATAATACAGTAGAACCTCGATAACTCAAACCTCGGTAACTTAAAAACCTCTATAACTTCAAAAAATAATATGTTCCCTTCCCATCAGAGCCCAAAACCTCTATAACTTAAATAAATAATCTCTGTATTGGCCCTCAGTAACTTAAAGAAATGTTTTCACAACCTCTACAACATAAAATTGTCTGTCAATGAGTCATTTTGAAACAGTGTGCAGAACAAAAGGTTTCGGTTACGATCATTTATAGAGCAGTGTAGCAACATAAAAGATTATGTATTCTCCTCTCTATTTGTCATTGAAAATCAAGTTGATTTAGAAACTGTAAATTGTTAAAAACAAAAGAAAATCACAGACTTTTATAAGTAGACTAAACCTTGAGTTGCTGTTTTTTTTTCTGTAACGTGCAATGTGAATACATAAATATGATTATTGAAATTTCCGTATTTTATTGAACCAATCCTTCTGACGCATTCGAGTAAAAATAAGAACAAGGGTGCATACATACATATGTACATACCTACCTCTATGTTATCCCTAACATAGACCCTTGATAACCTAAAACCTCTATAACTTAAAATATTTTGCGTTTCCCTTGGACTTTATCGAGGTACTACTGTATTTGGACATTATTTGAGAAGCGCGGTTAAGTTTGTTTTTATATAACAATTTAATTATTTCGTAATATAGTGCTAGTTTTTACCTTTATTTTTAAATTGCTATGATTGTTTTTGTTCAACTATAATGGCTACAGAATATCTTTTCACCCGACTAAGTCAAGAAGAGGTTATGTTTTTCGAGCGTATATGTCAATTTCTTTGGCACGCCCTACAGCCCAAACGGCTGTACGGATTTTGACATAAAATATATGATTATTTTACATTATTCTGACAGTCAACTGATTTTACAATTATTTAACAACGATAAAGTATTGTATTTTATAGAATCTTTTCGAATCTCCAAAATCTCAGGGGCGCATCTGGATTATGTGATATTTTTCAGATATTTTTACTAAAGTATAAGTATAAAGTGTAATATACAAAATAATGTTACAACAATAACTACAACTGGCTTTATATTAATAAACATCACGCATTGTTGACGCAGTCAAATTCAGTACCTAATAAAAGTAATATCATATTAAGATATCAGTTCGGTGCCTCGTAAATTTCAAACAGTCGTATTCAAAATGCCGTGGTGAGTTGATATTTGGGTTAATTCAAAAGTAAAATTACTTTGCTCTTATTCGTCTGTTTTTATCCATATTAGCGAGATATGTGAAACAGTTTCTTAAACTTTTTATTTATGACTGCCTCGGTATCACCATGGTAGCGTATGCGATTGCTGTGCTGGTCTAGGATTCGATTCCGGGATCGCACCAAATGTTTGTGTGATCCGCAAATATTTTATTCGGTGTTTTGATATATTCTGTGTATTTATGATATGTCTTTACAAAAAAAAGTATGTTTATTATTTATATCAGTTGTCTAGTACCCATAATAGAAGCTCTGCTTAGTTCGGGACTAGATGGCGTTATGTGTAAGATTTCTGATATACCTATTCATTATACCTATTCATTTGTTCTTATTATATCAATGTCTATTTTCATATTGTTTACCTATAAATTTAACCTAAAATTAACGTATAATTATTTGAGTGTATAACACATATTGTAAAAAAACACTTATTATTTCTACTCTATCTCTATTTTTACTAGATCATATTTGAATTTATGTGAGTGGTTTAGATTAATAATATTTTTATATTTTTTATATCAATAACCTTAGTCAGTTTTATAATTTTGACACTACGTACCTACCATTCTTTAAGGGCTTAGGCCCCGCGACAAAATAAGTAAGACATTTAACAAAATATCATTAAAATGATTTTAATCTTAAACCAAGTTTTGAGTGAAATCAAATTTAAATTCAATATTAATTTTATTTATTATTATTACGACATTTATTATACAATGTAAGTTAGTTGTTTATGTAGAAAAAATATTACTGTTATGTTTTGTCATGTAAATATAATATTGTAAGGATTTTTTTTCTGTCCAAAACAGTTACAATACGTCGTGTACACTACCAACCACGAGTGGATTTCCCAACGCTTTTGCTTCTGCTGTGCAGTTTTTTGCAGCGAGTCAGTGTTTAGTACCTGAAAAGGCTTTGAAGAATTCTAAATTTCCAGGTGAGTATTACTTATAAATAATAAAACTGTGTCTAAATATTTCAATGAATAATAGAGAATAAACAATGAAATTTTGAAAATCCAGCATTATCAGCGCAACATATTTAGGGGTGCCAACATCTCTAACTCGGTGAGCAGAGATTTGTGATCAACTCGAGTGTGTTACAACTCGCTGACATCTTTTTCTAGAGCTGTTTCTTAAAATTTTTCGAAATCTGTATTTTTGGTCTTACCTCCTTGTTGTTTCGAATGATTTCATTTAAGACATTTTTTTTTTAATGATACTTTCTATTGAACTAAAATAATATTAATTATATGTTATAATGTGCATATAACATATTTTAATGTGATAATTGTTGAAAAAGGTAATTTGGATGTTTGTTAGTCGTTCACAAACGAGTTCTAAATAGTTTCGGATGAATCTAGTATGTAGTAGAAGCACCTACGAAACGAAAGCCCATTACAAACGTGCGATCAGATCATTTTTATCAGACCTCTTGCTCGCACTTATAGGCACATCGGATCTCTCGCTCACACTTCAAATGTTGTGTGAGCGAGAGATACAAAAAAGATTAGAGATTCAGTTCGCACGTTTGTAATGGCCCAAGTATATAATGACAGCGATCATGCTGTCGTGATTCATTTGTGGGCGACCGAATAATGCTTAAGCATCTCAAGAAGCCGCCACGGTATGGGTTACCATGTTGCATTGTCTGTATTCGAAATAAGTGATGTGACGCTACTTAACTAATGAAGAAATAACTAAATATTTACCGAATTTAAATTGTATATATATGTATACCATGTTTAATGATTTTAAGTTTTAATAAGGTTATAAATATGGAGTGGTTTTCATGCAAATCTCCTCTCCTGGGGTGACGTTTTCGTTTTATTGCAAGCAATACTAGGTTATGTATAAAGTAGCAGTAACGTATCTTTTGTGTCAAAATTATATGGAAACTAGACCCAGCGAACTTCGTACCGCCCAACTTTAAAATTCCAGAACTTGATCGCAGCGCCACCTTCCGGGTCCAATTGCGAATCTAAACCATTCCCAGATTGCCTTGAACACACACAAACAGACACACACACTCAGAAGAATTATATATATAAAGATATTTTGTACACTTTTGAAAAATAAATAAATTAATATCTAAAAATTTAAAAAAATCCATTTAGATTTTTCTGAATAACAAAATTATAGTAACATGTTGATTAATAAGAACTTTTTTCTAGATGGAGCACAATTTGATTTCATAATAGTAGGAGCAGGGTCGGCAGGAAGCGTTATGGCCAATAGATTGAGCGAAATGAAAGAATGGGATGTTTTACTAATGGAAGCTGGAGGTGATCCGCCTATTGAAGCAAATGTAAGTTTTGAGATCTGATCAAGAGATTACTTAATTTTATTACGTAAATACGAGTTCAAATATTTTCGCGACTCCGCCCGCGTGTATGTCGGTCATTGCTTTAAAAAGTAGTCTATATCCATTCTATTTTCATATTTTATTCATCAAGTTCCTTATAAAATGAAGCTTATGAAACGTAAACATTTTAGGCACATCTGCAAATAAGACGTTATAATATTTTTTAGATATCCCTAAAAAACAAATAATTTTTCAACATTTTTTTTTGAAGTTTAATTGTCTACGACTTTTTATTCATTTTATGTACTTTAATGGTTATCGAGGTTATGATGCATCTTATTTTCATGTAAAAATAACATGTAGTAACGATAATACTTACTTACACATTTTAAAATGTCTAATCTGAAAGCTGAATAAATTTTATTTTAATATTATTAAGCGTTTTCACTACATATTATTCTAAAACAAATTCCTTAAAGTTTCGCGTCGGTCCGGTCGTTGGTAAAAAATGCCAAATTCGTGTCAGAAACGCATAGAAATAGGGTTCCGCAGTCACCCATAGTGGCACGTGTATTTAAAATCGATTCCAATAGATACTTGTTGTGTTTTCTTATTAATTCGTTACTTGCGCACGAAGTTTTCCAAGTAAACGTATTTTATAAGTTAGGCGTTTATAACTCCTGAACTAACAAAGTAAACTGAGCCGTTATGGTTTTCCTTTAAAGTTCATCACATTGAAGACTACGATTGTAAATTATTTCAGATTTTTTGAGTCAACCGTTTAACTTTTAGAGAGGGTGGGAACGCCCTGTTTTGACATAAAAGAGGCTTTTAAAGTTTAATCATTTGCAAATAGATACCTAAATAAAAATGCCATTTTAGCAAACTCTAAATTAGTTTATAATACCTACCTAATAACACTACATACGATTGGATAGACGCGAGAAAAACAAATTACCCTACTTTACGTATAGGGGAGGTATCCCTAATGAAAATATGTTGTGAGATTTTACTTTAGCATTAGTGATCAAAACGCATATCCATGGAAAGTTTCATCTTTCTAGTACTAATCGTTGGGACGATAAGTCGAGGAAGAGTACTCTCGGTACTGACGAAAGGTCATGACAAAACTATAAGGATTAAGAATCATGAACTAAGGAACCCTAAAAAGGTGAAATTAATTATCGTTCCCATTCTACAGTTTGTTATCATAGGTAGAAATCGAATCAACCTTACTTTGATTTAAGTTCTTCATGTACAATTGTCACAAAATGATCTTAAGAATTTATTTCGTAGATATCTAATATAGGAACATCACTATCTGTTATTCCTTTTAATAATTTTATTTGAGTTTAACGTTTGGCGAAATGTAATTGGTTTACGTACGTAGTGAAATATTATTACGTAGTTTTTACTTTAAGTTATCGAAAGACGAGTAAAACATACTAAACTTTATCACACTTTTAAAATGAGAAATATGATTTCTCTAACCCGACTGAAACACTTGTCCATTGTAAATTTAAATCATACAAGGTTCTATTTAATATACAACAAAAATACCTTAGCTCCGTAAAAACTATGCAAGAAGCCAAAAATACTCGGGGACAAAACACTACCTTTATAAATAATGCGAGTCAAAGCATGTCCATTTATTTTTTTACTTTGTGGCCGTACATACTTAATATATGTAATCGTATAAGTTGATGGCGGTAATGTCAACATGAGAATTTGGAAAAAAAAAATTTAGCGTTTTTGAACTAAATTTAATATTTAGATTTTTTCAGGTTCCAGTATTAGATAGCAGTATGAGGCTCACTAAATATGACTGGCAGTATTTAACTACAAATGATGGAATAATGGATCAGAGTGTTAAAGAGGGCTCTGTAAATTGGCCAGGAGGTAAAATGATTGGTGGTTCTAGTAACATAAACGCTATGATTTATATTGAAGGTAATGATCAAGACTATCAAAATTGGTTTACTGCTGGAAATTGGGAATGGAGCGTACAAGATGTTAGGCGATGTTTTAAGAAAAGTCAAAGCTACCAAAACCAGCGTCTGTTACAAGATCAAGCCATTAATGAGCATTACGGTCATGATGGCCCACTTGTTATTAATACTTTTAATAGTACATTTAGACAAGTGACTGAAAATATTCTCAGATCATGGGATGATATTGGTGTAAAGAATGTACCTGATTTAAATACAGCAAACGTCATGGGCTCAGGTATAATGTCAGTTACAGCTGCTAATGGGGAGCGACAAAGCTCAAGTAAAGCATATTTACATCCTGTGCAAAACAGGACAAACTTGAAAATATTGAAAAATAGTTTAGTGACAAAAGTTTTAATGAAAGGCTCACCTAAAGTTGCTTACGGTGTTCAAGTAAAACGTGAATCAAACATGTATAAGTATTATGCTAAAAAAGGAGTCATTGTATGTGCCGGATCCATAAATTCACCTCAACTGTTAATGTTATCAGGAATTGGCAACCGAGACCATTTGGCTTCACAGAAAATTAAACTGGCAGTCCACTCACCAATGGTAGGACAAAATCTACAAAATCACTTAATTACACTTATTCCGATATGCATAAATGAATCAAACCCAGAATCAATAAAGGACCAGAATTTTGATGTCATAAAGTATCTTTACAATCGTACGGGATACTTAGCTCAAAGCTCGGGTGCAGATATATTAGCATTTTTTTCTGCATCTAGTAATGCTACTTATCCAGATTATCAAAGTTACCATTTACTTGCTTGGAAAAACAAAACAGAGCTTAAAGACATATTGACAAAGATGAATAGACTTAAAGACTCCGTAGTGAAACCTCTAGTTAAGTTAAATGAGAACTATACGATGATCATATTTTTGTTTAATTTACTACATCCAAGAACGAGAGGAAATATTACTCTACGTTCTGATAACCCCGAGGATCATCCATATATTTACCAAAGCTATTTAAAAAACGCTTTTGATTTTGAATCAACCGCACATGGTATTAAAATCTTAACACGTATATTAAAAACTGAATATTTTAGATCAATTGGTGCATTCTTACCTAGAATGAACGTGCCAGATTGTAATAAATATGAATTAGACAGCAAAGATTATTGGAAATGTATTAGTTTAAATACAGCACACACTGTTCATCCGGTTGGGACATGTGCCATGGGATCTAATATAAGCACTTCAGTCGTGGACAGCAGGCTGAGAGTACATGGTGTAAAAAAACTCCGTGTTATTGATGCAAGTATAATGCCTACTATTATAAGCGGTAATACAAATGGACCTACAATGATGATCGCTGAAAGAGGCGCAGAATTACTAAAAGAAGACTACAAGAAGTAAAACTTTTTAAATAACTACATTAATTATCATTATATCACATTATTTTTATATGTTATTTCTCATTAATTGAAACAATTACTATTTTTTTTGTCTTATGTCTAAAAGGAGATGATTAATAAAAATAAAAACTATAAATTTGACAGGAATAAATAATTAAATGTACGTATCTAAATGGAAACTTTTAGGCACATTCGTATTGGAGTCCGGCATAGTAGACATCTGGCGTTATTACTTAACCAGATCGAAGAAAGTTATACTGAATAACACCATGCTGAGACCACCAAACAGTTACCATTACCTTTTTATTGGTAAGCTTTGCTTTAGATCACTGTTGCGGCGTTTAACATTGGGTCATGTAGTATATCCTTGTATATTGTCGGCTCACAGTCGCACGCGTCCACTCGCTATCATTGCTAACAATCGACTGAAATGTGTCATCCGCACGTACTCTCGAGATGACACAATGCTTCCTTCTCATTCATTCATAGTGAACGAGTGAATGAATAACTCAATGACACCTCATTCATTCACAGTAAACGATTGAATGAATAACTCACTGGCTCGGACCATAATAGCATTACATTCCACATACACTTACAAAAACCTAAAGGAACACAAATATAACGCACTACACGTATATACAACACATGAGTCCAAATACACCAAATACACTACATCCCTTCCTTTTTGTATATTTTTTTCTTTGCATTAGAATAACCAGTAAACATAACAAAATATTATCTCAGGTTGTCGGAATGAACAATCTAACAGCTGTTAATAAAACAAATCCAATGAAGATGACTGCTGCTACTTCAATCATCTACTTGTGCATTCTTTCCTCTGTAGCCTTCTACACACTTTTTGGTTTTTTATTTTTATTTTATTTGCATGTGTAACGACGCTGACGCCTGCTTTCCGAAATAAAACTTTTATTTAGGAAAGCAGGCTCATAATGACACTCACTAGAGTACACACATAGCCCATCACGGGGAAAGGCAGTGGCTAGAAATAGACTTCTGAAGTATATCTCGAATTTCGAGATGACTAAAATCTGGTGCGCAGGCCAGAGACTACATAAATACACAACTAAGCATTATTTTCCCAAATTCAGTCATCTTCATATGGATTAGTCAATAAACATTGCCTTATCGAGTCGTCGCCGCCATCAGGGACCCGTCGAAAATTCTAATAACTATGGGGAATTCGAATATCAACTTATTAGCACCCTGGTACAAGCTGCGTGTAACAACACGACGTTTACGGATCGCTCATGCTGCAATCGAACACACCACCCTGTATAGATTTGGAAAGCAGCCCATAACTTTTCCCCTAAGCAAAAAGCATCTCCACGCCAAGTCAATCTTAAGTCATATTTTTAACCTTATTTTTTATATTTAGTGTGCTGTGCTGTAAAGTTAGATACTTTACGGTAAAGTGACTGAAACACGTAGCTCATGTCGACTTCAAAAGAGTGATATTTTGATTTCACTCTTGCACTTTAGAATAATAATAATAATAATTTAGTTTTAAATAGTCTTAGTGATAAAACTTATTTATACACAATTTATTACGATAATATAACACTATCACTGCCACTACTAGATGCCAGTACTGCGATGGGTCATGCCCAAAGCAGTGAACGTTGGAAGACTACCCATTCCGCCAGACACGACGTACGTAGCGAATAAGTTTATTGTACGTAGTTTAAACTACCCAAACAAAAGCTTCAAAATAAGATGTAAACCTTAAGCAACATGAAAACGAGGTTCTCATCCTGTAAATACATTTTATTTATTTTGGCTGGTCTCGAGATTCGTACTCGCCTATACAGCGAATAATTCCAACGATTTTGTTATAATTTAGAAACCACCATAACAATTTAATAAATTGCTCTCAAAAAGTGTTTCTCAATTTCTTAAAACAAAGAGCGATGTGCGCCAGACGTATAATTGACGACTTAACCAACAACTTATGAACACTTCTTGAGACACAGATAGTCATCCATGGCAAACTTACACCTAATCCAAGAACCACAATCTGCCTCCTTTCAGACTCTCTGAAAACTTTTCAATGCCACCGGTATTATCTCCGAGCCAGACAACACGACCACATATTGCTGGATTGGCATATGGAACCCTACACTTATCATTATAGAACTGATCCAGAATCACGAAGCGCTCCTTGGTAAATGGGTTAATCTCATTGTATCAATCATAACATTGTAGTAAAGTCCTGTCGGAATATTAATCAACAATTAATTCGTGTTTTTAAGTGCATTTTTTCAATATAAAGTTAAACTTGATGCTTATTTATGATACGCGTTGTGATAGTGTATGGGTTACATAGTAATTAGATAGGATTATGAATTTGATTTTTCAATTTCTTACATAGACGTTCATACAAAGTTATCGCGGCATGTCAAATGACAAATGTCAAAACGAGCTTCTTATTTTGTGACGACTATAGTGTTTTTTATTCCATAGACATGCTCATATTACCATTATGTTCCCTAACGGCGCTTGCAACAGTGCCGAAATATCGGATAAACAAAAAGGTACATGGTAGCAATCCCGCACATTTCTGTTTTAATTATGTTCCCTGTTTAGTTATCATTGTCTTTCGGTTAATAGGATGATTATATTGTTTGGCAATAATAGTGTTAGAATGTATGTTGGTAAAAAGACAGTGTATATTGTTTTGTAAACTTCAATAAATAAAGAAAAAACCTATGTAATAGCTGTACCGCGGCTGTCCCCGAGTTCCACACGTATGCTATAACAAAAACTATACGCAAGAATTTAACAAACTCTCAGAAACACCTCCAAGAGGGTATTATATAATTTAGTTACACCGACCGGTAGTAAAAGACGATCTATAGTTCAAGGATGTGTTGTTACTAGATGTACGTTCACTTCGTTTTTGATGTTGATATATATTTTATTAAGATTGTTTTAGAAATTCTTTTGTTTTCATTTAAAAATAAATCGGAGCATAAAGTAAGTTCATAAATGTAGTAATCCTTCTAATAGTATGTTTTTGTGGTGTTACATTAAATATATGTTACACACTATTTAATATATGATATTTTAATATATGATATTTTAATATTTTTATAAAAGTAGTAGTTGACTTTGAATCCTTGATGTTATTTGGTAAATTATTATAAAGTTGTACATCCTCATATACTACACTTTTCTTGCCATAGTTTGAGGTTCGCAACTTGCAATTTGTCGAACTGAACCAGTGAGAGATACAAGTTTAGATCCTACTTTGTCAATATACTGCTTCCAGCTAAGACGATCATCCACCATCAACTCAAGATATTTTACGTGTTTTTCTATGAATTCAAATGTTACTTATAGATAGTTCTTTAGAATCAAAATTTACTTTTGTTTTTTGCACTAAATATCAAATCCAAATAACTCTGGACATCATCAAATATATTATTCATCGATTGACCATTAATTCATTGAATCTTTCGTCATCATTCTCCCGGCCTCCGAAGACCAGGAGAATAATACAGAATGATGGGCCTCCGGTCTCATACTATTTTTACCCTTCTATAAAACTAAACGTGTATACTCTGTTCAGTTGACAATAAGCATTTAAATTAGTTTTTTTACTTGTTCCACTTTGTCAACTATAGTTACAGTCGCTTGCTAAATATTAAAACTGAGAGTAGAGGTGTTGGAAGTTGATAAAAGCGGGAACGGCGCGGTTCCATTGTGTTCAAATTACTGGAACACGGAAACTTGACGTTACAAAAATTGTGGTTGTAGCGCTCGACGCTGTTTCTACGAATGATATTAATATTTTTATAATACTGTCAAGCTTGAGTTTTATTTAGTAAAAATAAAAATAAAATCTGACATGTAACACAAGCCATCTAGCTTCAAACTAAGCAGACCTTGCACAATTAAAGATAGATTGACTGATAGAATACTTATTTTGTAAATATATACGAGTACATATTATTTAAAGAAAATACCCAATGTCCGATACAAATATCTGTATATCATACAAACATTTCATTATTAGACTTGAGATCTGAAGTATAGCAGCCACATACACTACACTGCTGCGCCACGGAGGCAGTTGAATATCAATTTTAAATGTAAAGCATAATAAAACAAGTCGACAAGAACAACACTGTGTTTTTCGATTCTTGTATAAATCACACTTTAGTTTCAGCTCAATCATCAGCATAGGAATAAAATATACCGAATTTATACTATCCCTATTAAGTTAAATTCCATTCACTCCAGTTTGTTTGGCCACATTTCCTGTGTAATTAAATAATAATTGAAAAATATCATCATAATAACACATAACACAAGTAACAAGTAACACTCAACACAACTTTTGTGCCAATAAAGAATTATTATTATTATGAAAAGAGAAAAACAGGTAGGATCATAATATCTATATGAAATAGGACTGAATGCATTGTTTTGTAAGCTTACTAAACACTTTTATGGTGATCAATGTCAAAGTCCATCCATCCAGCCGTTTGGGCTGCAGGGTGTGTCGAATAAATGGGCATACATACATACGAAAAACACAACCCCCTTCCGACGTAGTCAGGTAACAAGATACAAAATAACCAACATTGTCGTCTGATGTTCAAAATGGTGAAAACTTCACTAGCCAAGACACAAATGTATCGCGTCTAGTCTTATTCTACAATTGCCAACTCCTCTATAATCTTCTATTACATGTTTGACCACTGACTAACTGATAAGATTATACATTAGATTCGTTTCTACATTTATAGAATGTGAACTTAACTAATTCAAAAGAATAAAACTAAACAGGTCCAGTTGTAAGTTCATTGACTTGATAAAATAAATCGGATCTATCACCTGATTTGAATGTTAATAATAAAAACGAAATGCCGGTACACCATTTTGCCTCGTTTATAGGTATAATAATAAAAAAATAATTTAGCGTATAGATGTAATTCCTCTTGAATATTGAAGCCGAATTTAATCCCAGTGATCACAATATACCTTTACCGAAAGGCCAAATGTGGGACTGCCACCCTAATTTATTCCGGGTACCTATTTCAGTGGTGGTATTATACATATTTTCATTGAGGATTGAAATTTTGTGGTTGATAAATAACTTGTGTAGCAATTTTATAACAAACTAGCGGAGTCCCACTGTGTTGGTTAGTTCACGGCTATTGTAAATCGCGGCTATTGTAATTGCCAAAAATTAGCAAGAACAGAGAGAAGAAAAATTTAATACTTAATTGCTTTCTTGATTAAATTGCCTTGTATACTTTCATATACAATGTAAGTAAAAACTTTTGATTTAATTTTACAAACTTCAATTTTATTTTTTGTATAGATGTGAAGATAATAAGAATACGTTGAAAGCTTTTTTAGCGTCACTATTTTGAACTTTTTTCATGAACATCTATGGCAATCGTTATTGGGAAGTCAGTGCCCTCAAATTTACTGAAAACAAGTTCAACTTTCGAGTTCTCCCTTAGGGTTGCGGAGGTCCGATGCCATTCGCTTCGTGGAAAAACTGATATTCAGGTAAAACCGGGTGAACTAGTAGCCGACCCCAAATAATATGGGAACAAGGCTAGGAAGAAGGTACAAAACTTCAGTTAAATCTGAAGAATGCTGTCATTAATAGAATGACCAATTTAAAAATGACAGCAAAGCAGTCATGAATTGAATGCACATTATCTTAAATTTTATGGGTTTTAAGAGTCCCTTTTAGATATAAGTCTCTCCTAAGAAAGGAGGTTGTAGCCAACCACCCCACTCTGGCCAGCCGGGTTGCCTCTGGCATTGCGACGCTGACCAAACGGGCAGTAGAGGCGCGCTTACGAGGGTCTCACTCATGTCACTCTGAATGTGACCGCTCTATCCGATACAGTGGTAGCATTATGGGATACCGTATGATGCCTAAACAAGGGGTCAGTCAAAGGTGGTCCGCGATAGCGGGCAGGTGCTAGAAAGGGTCAAGATGTCATAAGTAGTGCTGATCCTGGATTCGTCCCAATTCCGGAGCAAAGTATACGTAGCATACCGTGAGGTATTAGTCAGTCTGCTGACGACATATCTTCCTACCGTAAACCTCAGTGGGATGTCGCCTCGAGGAGACTACACGTTAATAATAAAACGAAAACGAATTTATGAAAAGTTTTCCTACTCTTTGCTACTAAGCAAAGAAACTTACTGTACTTAGTTCCCTAGTAGGCTCATATAGCACTCAGTTACCACATGGATTATTGCACAACTTTAAATTAACAATCGTATCTAGGACACATTAAACCTTAGTAGTTCATTAACAACCTTATCACAGACAGACAGATAAATACTACTTGGGTAATATTTAATTACAAAGTAATAATATACGACAAAAAGTATGTCAGCCTTGTATCCATTTGATATGTTAATACGGAACAGTCGAGGCGAATGACGTTTGTATACACACTGACTTTGTTTCAGTAGAACGCTGCCATCATAACTTCCAATGCATTTAAGTACCTGCATAGTATACGCATATTTTGTCATTAACTTGTGATAAAAACGATAGGTTCACGGGCACTCAAGCGGTTAGGGTTCGATTCTAGATTCCTTTTTCATAATTTTTTTTCTTCAGATACGAGTTCATCCCATACTCATAGTCAACAAGAACTATAGTAGAAATAATTGTCATTTAATTGCATGGACAATATTTTTTTCTGTACGAAAATCCACCCGGATAACCACTAATTGGTAGCTATTTCGGACGAGAATCGACTTAAACCGCACGCCGTCTTGGGTACTATAAGCCGAGGAACCAGGTGTACCGTCGAAAGGAAATCACCGGAACCAAGACGTACAACTGCATGGACACATAATATCAATAATCATATTTTCAAAACATTGATAACATGGTTTTACTTACTTCACTGTCTGTTTCTTGGTCTTGCCAACTTTTGTAAGCAAGTTTTTTTAATATTCTGAAACATTTTTTTTATTTATTAGTAAAATCTTATACTTCTAGGAAATAAGTAACGGAGAAGTAACAACCCATAGTGTCCCAATGCTGGGCTCGGGGTCTCAGTAGGGGTTTAAGGTCATACATTGCCACGCTGGCCGAGTGCGGATTGGGGACTTGCAAGACAACGTCGTGGCTACATAATCTTGTCGTAGGACGTTTTTAAGCCACCCAAAGGCCTCCAACTAAGCTTCACGGCTGTTATCAAATGATAATGACCGAGACTGACAGCTTAACACAACCTCCGAATCACGGAGACGCTCATCATGCCACTAACGGTCACCCACTCAGGTATTGACCGCGCCATCCTTGCTTACTATCGTTGATTGTTTCTAATCTCTTAGGGCAACTGGACCATGAGTGCTATGAAAGCCTATATTGGACGCTGTTAAGCATTTGTGTGTTAACCCACACCGAGCTAGTTTTGAGTAATCAGCTGTTAAATTTTTTTAAGAACAATTTTCTTTTTCCGCGTATGTTAAGCAAAAAAATATTGTTAAGCGGTATCATTTTTTTTGTTGAAATGCATAGTTTAATAAAATTAATGTATATTTCTTAATAAATTAATCATTAAATAGAAAAAGCATAAAAATGATTGATGCTTAAATTGCTGAAGGGTTTATTTCATTTAGCATTAATGTGTTATGTGCCATAAGACATTAATGCAAAATTCTGATTTGTTGTTTTAAAATGAATATCTGTACTCATTTTTAAAAAATGTAATAAAATAAACTGCTAACATATTAAAATGTTCATGTACTTATTTATTTAATTGCTTTAACATGTTTTGAATCACATTTTAAGTTCTGTTTAAAATAAGAAATACAACAAGTTATCGCTTATATTATTTAAATTGTTCGAAAATCTTAACCAAAAATTTTAAACTTTTTTTATTATTATTATTTTAATCATATTAAATAAAACCAATTTTTTTTTGTATCCATCATATGGTACAAATCTATTATAATCAGCAAACTCCTCCCTCACAGTTTCCAAGAAGCTATAGAACTCTTTGCAATCTTCTGGAATTAACTTATGAATATCTTTGAGATCTTTTACTTTGCAGCTGGATAATTTCTTACTATTTGGCCATAACAAACGCAATGTAATGTTTTTAAAATGTAACATTTTTTTTTTTGTTTTTGGACAAGTCTACTTACTATCCTAGGGGTTTCATTTAAAGCAGATTTTATATACATCATGGCAGAAGTATCTTTTTAGGTTTAATTTGAAAAAATTTAAGCCAAGAAATTTTCTTCGTAACTAAATATTTTTTAGTGTGTAGCTTTTAGCAAAGGACCTTTGCCTTTTAAGCTATTGCATAGCTTTTATCGCGGGCATTGAGCGCGGCGATCGAATCAAGAAATACCGTAACGAAAAGAAAACCTAACACCATGAAAACGTATAGAGATATGATTGTCACTGCAGTGCGACAAGGACGCCACATGCGTCTCCGTGCGCATGCGTACTGCCGCCACTGGCCGTTATCCGTTGCCTTGACAACACAGTCATTCTAGATTCTTCATAGGAACCCCATCGAGTTTGGGCTCGTTTGATTCGTCTTGACGAGTACCTTGACACTATATGGTAACCAGGGTCTGATGATGGAGCTGGAAGGTGGCCATAAGAACCCCATCGAGTTTGGGCTCGTTTGATTCGTTTAGACGAGTACTTTGACACTATATGGTAACCAGGGTCTAGGATGGAGCTGGAAGGCGGCCATAGGAACCCCATCGAGTTTGGGCTCATTTGTTTCGTCTTGACGAGTACTTTGACACTATATGGTAACCAGGGTCTGATGATGGAGCTGGAAGGTCGCCATAGGAACCCCATCGAATTTGGGTTCATTTGATTCGTATTGACGAGTACTTTAATACTATATGGTATGAATGTTATTCCAACAAAGCAAAATATTAAGTTACGAGTACCAGAGTAGAGTTTAATTGTAGCGTGCTTAGAGAAGTTTTAATGATGTTAGCAGAGTATGAGGTTTCGTCTGTATAACGACACATTTTAGCAAGCCGTGCGTGTAACTTCGTTCCATCCGGGTGTCCCTTGACTTGAGAAAGAATTTGAGAGGTGTCCCTCTCAAATTATTTTTATTTATTTCGTTTTTCATTCCATAGATATGCTCATATCACTATTTATTATGTTCTCTGTTTAGTTGTCTTTCGGTTAATAGGATGATTATATTGTTTGGCAATAATATTGTTAGAATGTATGTTAGTAAAAAGACAGTGTATATTGTTTTGTAAATTTGAATTAATATCAAAGAAAAAAAAACAATAAATTAAAAATAATTAAATTGCATAAGTTGATAAAAATGCTATGCAATAGCTTTGCCGCGGCAGTCCCCGAGGGCCACACGACTGTTTTTTTTTCTTACAGCACGCTACAATTAAACTCTACTCTAGTACTCGTAACTTAATATTTTGCTTTGTTGGAATAACATTCATACCATATAGTATTAAAGTACTCGTCAATACGAATCAAATGAACCCAAATTCGATGGGGTTCCTATGGCGACCTTCCAGCTCCATCATCAGACCCTGGTTACCATATAGTGTCAAAGTACTCGTCAAGACGAAACAAATGAGCCCAAACTTGATGGGGTTCCTATGGCCATCTTCCAGCTCCATCATCAGACCCTGGTTACCATATAGTGTCAAAGTACTCGTCAAGACGAAAAAATGAGCCCAAACTCGATGGGGTTCCTATGGCCATCTTCCAGCTCCATCATCAGACCCTGGTTACCATATAGTGTCAAAGTACTCGTCAAGACGAAAAAATGAGCCCAAACTCGATGGGGTTCCTATGGCCATCTTCCAGCTCCATCATCAGACCCTGGTTACCATATAGTGTCAAAGTACTTGTCAAGACAAATCAAATGAGCCCAAACTCGATGGAGTTCCTATGGCCACCTTCCAGCGCCATCATCAGACCCTAGTTACCATATATTGTCAAAGTAGTCGTCAAGACGAATCAAATGAGCCCAATATTATGGACATCTTTCACACAACATCATCTAGTCCCAAACTAAGCAGAGCTTGCATTATGGGTACTAAACAACTGATATAAATACAGAAACATACTTTTTTTTTTGTAAATACATACATATTATACATAGAAAACACCCAGACTCCGAAACAATTATTTAATACTAGCTTTGGCCCGCGGCTCCGCCCGCGTATATGTCGGTTATCGTGGTAAAAAGTAGCCTATGTCCTTCCTCAGACTCTAGACTACCTGTGTACCAAATTTCATCAAAATCAGTTTAGCAGTTTAGGCGTGAAAACGTAACAGACAGACAGAGTTACTTTCGCATTTATAATATTAAAATAGTAGGGATAATAATCTAGAATGACTGTGTTGTCAAGGCAACGGATAACGGCCAGTGGCGGCAGTACGCATGCGCACGGAGACGCATGTGGCGTCCTTGTCGTACTGCAGTGACAATCATATCTCTATCCGTTTTCATGGTGTTAGGTTTTTTTTCGTTACGAAATTTCTTGATTCGGTCCCCGCGCTTAAATCCCGCGATAAAAGCTATGCAACTGCTTAAAAATTTACATGTCGGTGTGGTCAACAAGCCCGCGCAATCCTTACCGCCCCGCCACCGTCCGCGCTCGCCAAATAGTGCATTTTTGTTCTAACCCACAATCCGATTTACGCATTTCTATGTTAACCGTAGTATAACACATTAATGCTTTTTGTTGTAGTCTCATTAGATTTTGGAATTAATAATGTAAGGCACTTGTGACATAAATGCTAAATACAAATCTTAATTTAGGAAATAAGCAATAACAATTTTTGTACTCTAGAATATTCTACGATTTGTTTTCAATAAAATGGATTGCACTATCGTAAACCTTATGATCTAAAGAATAAGACAGCATTCATAAGTCAAAACTCGATTTTTTGTGGGTTAACACACGAATGCTTAACAGCGTCTATATAGAAGTATACTGAAACTAAAAACATTGAATATTATAATGTATATATTTTTTTTAAATAATCACCATTCACTTTTCGTTAGTGTAAATATTCACATACATACTACTATTAATAAAAAAAATACGTGTGATCTGTGAGACTATATGAGTCTCACAGATCACACGTATTTTTTTTTTATTTTAAGAGAGCAGAAGAGCAAGCGTCAACAGAATATACAAAGAATTTAAATGAGCATCAAAAGTTACATTCTCGAGTAAAGTTTAAATCTCGACGTCCCCACTATTTATTATACTTAAGAATAATAGGTCAACTCAGGTCAGCAATGTATCGCAAATATCAATGTAGTAGGAAGATTATAATATATCATCAACAGCCTTCAACAGTCCACTGCTGGACATAGGCCTCTCCTTAGAAAGGGGGTCTTGGCCTACCACGTTGGCCAGACGGGTTGGTATAGGGTTGGTTTCAAGTTTTCCTTCTATTTGCATTGATGTTGTCTTGCGTAGTTTATGCCTTAGTCGCCTTTTACGACACCCGCGGGATGAATAGGGGATAGTGACACTCTGTATTCTTAATCCGTCACCACACGGAATATATACTTAATAATATAAAAGTATTAATTAACTCAAAAACAAGGTAAAGTTTGTCTACCTTAGTCTTATTGTTTAATTATTTAGTAAACATAACTAGTATTTGACATGAACAAATAGAGTGAAAATGACGAGTGTCTAAGCTGGGAAAAATTGTGTGACAGACACCAAAGATTGACAGTATAGACAGTTTGTACACACCTTTAAAGTATTACAATGAAAGGCTAGTCAGATACTAATCATTTCCTGACCACGCATCACTAACGTTTTTATAGGGATACAGTAGAATAACCCCACATTATTTTCGTATGAAAAGGCTCGGTCAAGCAACTGAATGCTGAATGGACTTTTATATAAAACATAAAAAAAGTCCTAATCTTCATTACATAAATTAAAAAAAACTTTTTTTATTGGCGTCGTCGTACTGTAGATTTTCAGTTTTCCAAAATGACAATAACAACGATGCCTAGACTCGTCTCGTTCTGTCCATAGTTTTGTGTTTTTATTTTATTCCGGTGAAGCTATATACAAGACAAAATTATGAAGTCAAAATGTTATACTTTTTTACTCGCCCCTTTTTTTCCGTAGTTCATGAGTCGGAATAAGGGTAACCACGAAGAAAACACGGAATGAACTATACGGAGTAACTACTAATCCTGAATCGCGAAAAAGACATTCTCGCGCCGATTAGCATATATACAACATCCCAACATCAACTGTTGGACAGTGGCCCACCAGGCATGATTAACTCGCCTGGTCGAAGGATCCTCCCTTTGTATTGGAGGAACACGATTGCCGTTCCTCTACATTTTTTTTTCTGACGTCTACCCCATCCTGTAGAAGAAACATTGAAGGGTTGGTGAGAAGACGGCTCTCTCAGACAAATATACCCCGGCTATGAGGGCGGAGGTATGTTAACACTCAATGATAGACCAGTGCCTCCCTGCTACAGCTCTAGGGAAAAGTGTTAAGCGTGTTGGTGGTGTCTTCAGACGTCGCTTACTCGTTTACTAGCACCACTTCACCCCGGGAAACTGTATCCTCCTCTAGAGCCCTCACATGGGCATGATAACATCCATAGTGGAGCACTCCTGATGGAAAGCGTATGATCAAGGAGGCACTATTTAATCATTCTTTCATTGAGTTTGCATACCTCTTTAAGCAACACTTTGGGCCGATAGGCGGATGATGAGATGGAACAGTCCATCTCACCAACCTAGATCTAGTGTAGGGTAAATATTTGTCCTTTATAGTTTTTGACGCTACTTATATATGATTTGACAGAGTAACCATATGGTTTCTGAAAATACTCCGTATCTCAATTTCGATAAAACTAAATATTTGTTGTTCAATTACGAAACTGACATATTTTGATAATAATAACTTTTATATTACAATCCATAATCATACAGCAAATAAACAGCTCATGTGCAAATTACACAAAAAAGTGGATACTATAATATTTAGACATTACTTGAGAAGCGCGGTTATGTTTGTTTTTATATAACAATTTAATTATTTATTTATTTCGTAATATGGTGCCAGTTTTCCTTTTATTTTTTAATTACTATGATTGTATTTTGTTCAACTATAATGGTTACAGAATTTCTTATCACCCGACTGAGTCAAGAAGAGGATATGTTTTTCGAGCATATATGTCAATTTCTTTGGCACGCCCTACAGCCCAAACGGCTGTACGGATTTTGACATATATGATTACTTACATTATTTTGACAGTCAACTGATTTTATAATTATTTAACAACAATAAAGTATTGTATTTTATAGAATCTTTTCGAATCTCCAGCTTCTCAGGGGCGCATCTGGGGTATGTGATATTTTTCGGATATTTTTACTAAAGTATAAGTATAAAATTGCGTGCAATGGGGCAAATTGTGGAAAGTGCTACTCGAAATGGGAGTCTCTGAACACCTAGTTGCTTTGATCCAAAGTCTGTACACTGGGAACGGCTTTTTCATTAAGATAGACACTGAATGCTTCAATATGTTCCAAACCAAGAAAGGAGTGAGACAAGGTTGCATTTTGTCCCCTGCATTGAACAACAAATATGGAGAGTACATCATTCGGAAGACCATCGAAAATTGTGAGTCAGGTTTCCCTATAGGTGGGAAAAGACTATCGAACCTCCGATATGCCGATGACACAATTCTTCTGGCAACATCCATGGAAGACATGAACGAGCTATTCCGAAGACTCGAGGTAGAAAGTGGCAACATTGGTCTCATGGTGAACAGAGCCAAAACCAAAATAATGATAGTGGATCGAACTGGAAAGCTAACTGATACCACCTGCAACATCCCTGGCATTGACATCGTCGACCGCTATGTCTACCTGGGCTCCCAAATATGCAGCGAGGGCAGCTGTGTCACCGAGATCAAAAGGCGAATTAGGAGTGCAAAGGATGCTCTGACCTGTTTAAGCAACATCTGGAAGAAAAGAGGAATTGGTATCAAAACCAAGATCCGATTGATACGAACTTTGGTATTCCCTATCTTCCTGTATAGAGTGGAAACTTGGACAATACTCGCCCGAGAAAGGCAAAGGATTGATGCATTCGAGATGTGGTGTTGGAGACGTACATATGGTGAACGACCGCGCGATCTTTTGCTTTCGGTGTTCCCCACCATCAGTTTTTCAAGACCTCCGTCGCCTTTGCGCATTGCGTGGCCGAAATAAGAAAGAATGCGTTGTTGGCACGTGGTGGACAAGCGAGTTTTTATTTGAAGCTGGTTTAGGATCAATGCATTCGTGCGCTTCGTAGTCCACGGTATTCTTAACATAATATGTTAAGAATACCGTGGACTACAACAAGATGGATCGATCAAGTAAAGGACTCGTCGACCTCTAAATTCTACTCGGTTGTAGGAGACGCGTTGGACAGGAACCGGTGGAGGAAGATCGTCCGCTCCAGATGCAACCCTGAAGCTGACCACGATCCTCAGACATGAGGGTCCGACTTCAGAGAGATAAGTATGATATACACAATAATGTAGTGTCTACAACTGGCTTTATATTACCAAACATTACGCATTGTTTACGCAGTCAAATTCAGTACCTAATAAAAGTAATATCATATTAAGGTATCAGTTCGGTGCCTCGTAGATTTCAAACAGTCGTATTCAAAATGCCGTGGTGAGTTGATATTTGGGTTAATTCAAAAGTAAAACCACTTTGCTCTTAATCGTCTATTTTACCTATATTAGCGAGATATGTGAAACAGTTTCTTATACTTCTTATTTCTGACTGCCTCGGTATCACCATGGTAGCGTATGCGATTGCTGTGCTTGTCTAGGATTTGATTCCGGGATCTTACCAAATGTTTGTGTGATCCGCAAATATTTTATTCGGAGTTTTGATATATTCTGTGTATGATATGTATGCCTTTACAAAAAAAAAGTATGTTTATTATTTATATCAGTTGTCTAGTTTATAGTATATACTCATAATAGAAGCTCTGCTTAGTTCGGGACTAGATGGCGTTAAGTGTAAGTTTGTTTTTTTTTTTTTTTTTTTTTTTTATATTTAAGCCTGCCAAAGTGACTCTACTCTGCCTGATGGAAAGCATGAGTAGAATCCAGGAGTAGGGGTCACCATGCTTATTGTGAGGGTAGGCAATGTAGCATGGTGACCCTTACCATGGCAGCCTGGTTAGATTATTTTGCATAATTCTCCCGGCCTTCGAAGGGCGGGAGAATGATGCAGAATGATTGAGCCTCCGGTCTCACACTCACCAACGAAATACGACAGCAGTAATGCTGTCATTATTAGGATGGTCTTCTGTGATATACCTATTTATTTATTCATATTATCAATGTCTATTTTCATATTGTTTACCTTTATGGTTTTTTTTTAAATTAACGTATAATTATTTGAGTGTATAACATATATTGTAAAAAAAACCGATTATTGCTACTCTATCTCCAATTTTACTAGATCATATTTGAATTTGTGTAAGCGGATTAGAATAATAATATTTTTATATTTCTTATATCAATAACCTCAATTAGTCACTTTTATAATTTTGACATTACGTACCTATCAGGGCTTAAGCCCCGCGACAAAATAAGTAAGAAATTCCTCAAAATATCATTAAAATGATTTTAATCATAAACCAACTAAGTTTTGAGTAAAATGAAATCTAAATTCATTATTATTTTAAATAACATGACAGTTATTATACAATGTAGGTTATTTGTTTATGTAGAAAAAATATTACTGTTAAATTTTGTCATGTAAATATGATATTGTAAGCATTTTTTTTCTGTCCAAAACAGTTACAATACGTCGTGTACACTACCAACCACGGGTGGATTTCCCAACGCTTTTGCTTCTGCTGTGAAGTTTTTTGCAGCGAGTCAGTGTTTAGTACCTGAAAAAGCTTTGAAGAAATCTAAAGTTCCAGGTGAGTATTACTTATAAATAATAAAACTGTGTCTAAATAATTCAATGAATAATAGATTAATAAACAGTAAACAATGAAATCTTGGGGTGCCAACATCTCTAACTCGGTGAGCAGAGATTTGTGATCAACACGAGTGTGTCGCCCTTGCTGACATCTTTTTCTAGAGCTGTTTCTTAAAAAAAATCGTAATCTGTATTTTATGTCTATACCATCTGATATTGTTGTTTTGAATGATTTCACAAGCTATTTATCCAGGACAGATTTTTTTTTAAACAGAACTAAAATTATAATTTTATAAAAAATGTGTATACAGGGTTACAGGAAAAGTCGTGCTAGATCCATTAAGGGCGTAGAGTACCCATCATTTCTGACTTATTTCACTATGAAACACCATACCCTAAACTAAGCTCTTTTCGAGATATTCGACTTAATTTTTTTATTGAAAATTGCTGATTTTTAGGCTACCACATATAATTTTATTTATTTTGTGTATCTTATTATTATTATAATTGCATTTTTACATGTGTAATTAGATGCTTTAGGACGTCGATCATTAAAATAGTGTTTTTTTAATAAAAAAGTTAATTGAGTAGACCGTAGTAGACAAGTGAAAGTAAAGAAATAAAAAAATAATTAGAAATGTTTTTTTCTCTAACGGATATCTAAAAAAAATATTATGGTAATTGTTCGGCAGATGTTTTTTAAAATATCTACGTTTCATCAGTTATCTAACGAGGTATAATAATCTAAGGTTTTATTCAAATGCATTGAAAAAACTTTAGTTTCATAGGCGACAGTGGAGAAGAAAATTTGTACTTAGCCCAAAAAAAGTAAAATAAAACATTAGTTAAGCGTGAAATGTCATTTATTAAAGGTTTTCACACCACTTTTTCTTATTCTACAATTCGTGTTCAACATGGCCGCCTCTATTTCTGATACATTGTCGCATCCTTCTACGGAGACCAGTCTTCACTACTCCAGTGGTCAACGTGGTCCTCATTTTATTTGCTGCATCCACAATCCTTTCTCTTAAGTCTTCTTATGTCTGTATTTCGTCTCAAAACAGAGGCAGTTTCTAGAAGTCTTCGATAAACTCTGTCAAAAACGGCCACATCCGGCACTCGACAACCGCGGTAGCAAGTTATGTATTTCTTGCGAGCTTGCGCAGACACATAATCGCAGTATCCGTAACAAATAAGCATATCAGCATATTCCTCAGGTCTGTAGGACGTCATCCTCAACACTTCCGTATCCCAGGTATAAATCAGAGTCCGGTTAACAAACACAGTAGTCATAAATCAGAAGAAATAGTCCAGAATCACAGCCAAGTCGAGAAAAAGAGCAAAACGATATCAGATCTACTATGTACGAAGCACAAAAGCAGACTGACAACCTAACAATACCCCCTGTTGTATTCCGAGCCCTAACCAGTCTCTACACATTTTTTCTTTCATTCGCACCTACATAAATCGTCACTTGTCTCGCTCGCTTGGTGCGTCTTAACTTGAGGACAATAGGCGCAGGACCGTTAGTACTCCTACCTGGAGCGTCCATACTACTTTTTTTCCACGCAATGTAATACAAACCCTAGATTGTTATACCTCGTTAGATAGCTGATGAAACGTAGATATTTTAAAAACATCTGCCGAACAATTACCATAGTATTTTTTTTAGATATCCGTTAGAAAAAAATAATTTTCTAATATTTTTTTTTTATTTCTTTACTTTCACTTGTCTACTACGGTCTATTTAATTAACTTAAGCACTATTTTAATGATTGACGTCTTAAAGCAATGTATGACGACTTAACACAATTACACATGTAAAAATGCAAGAATGCAACCTATACGTGATCCATTTTTATTAGACCTCTCGCTCACACGTCTAATGTTGTGTGAGCGAGAGATACAAAAAAAGTCTAAGATTCAGGTCGCACGTTTGTAATGGCCCAAGTATCAAATGATGAAGCAATGAAAGCAATGAATTATATTGTGTCTTAGTGCGTGTGGCTGTGTATGGATGTGTGCGCTCGTTTGCATAATAATATGTTAAATTCTAATATTTCTCATGAGACCAAATTCAAAATATTAAATCTTAGCAAAAATAGCAAGTGTAGTCTTAGTATTTATAGCTATGAGTACGAAATGAAACATTCATTGTCTTTATTCCTGTGTGAGGTGAATGTAGTAGCTGCTGTTGTGGGACTCGTTCGGATTATGAAACTTATTCTCATAAAGATTTCTTGAACCTATGATATACTTGAACTTTCTTGAAAAAAATGTAAATTGTCAAATTATATGGAAATATTTGTACACTTTTGAAATAAATAAATTATATTAACTAATAATTAAAAAAAAAACATTTCGATTTTTCTGAATAACAAAAATGTAAGTAACGTGTTGGAATAATAAGAACTTTTTTCTAGATGGAGCACAATTTGATTTCATAATAGTAGGAGCAGGGTCGGCAGGAAGCGTAATGGCCAACAGATTGAGCGAAATGGAAGAATGGGATGTTTTACTATTAGAAGCTGGAGGTGATCCGCCTATTGAAGCCAATGTAAGTTTTCAGATCTGATCAAGAATTTACTTAATTTTATTACGTTCTATACTTACTCATTCTACAGTTATTTTTTATGGATAGAAATCGAATCAACCTAAATTTGTTTGAAGTTCTTCAATACACAATTCTTAAAAAATGATCTTAAGATTTTTTTTGTAGATATCTAATATAGGGACATCATTATCTGTTATTCCTTTTAATAATTTTATTTGAGTTTGGCGTTTGGTGAAATGTAATTCATTTACATACGTAGTAAAATATTATTTCGTAGTTTTAATTATAAATTAAGTTATCGAAAGACGAGTAAAATATAATAAACTAAAACACACTTTTAAAATGAGAAACATGATTTCTCTAACCCGAATAAAACACTTTTCCATTTTTTCAAAAAAATTTCGTAGATTCGTAAAAACTATACAAGAAGCCAAAAATACTCCGGGACAAAACACTAATTTTATAAATAATGCGAGTCAGAATATATCCATTTATTTTTTGACTTTGGAGCCGTACGTACATACATACATATGCAATCGCCTAAGTTGATGGCGGCAATGTCAACATGAGGATTTCGAAAAAAAAAATTTTGTGTTTTTGAACTAAAATTAATATTTAGATTTTTTCAGGTTCCAGGATTAGATGGCAGTATGAGGCTCACTAAATATGACTGGCAGTATTTAACTACAAATGATGGAATAATGGATCAGAGTGTTAAAGAGGGCTCTATAAATTGGCCAAGAGGTAAAATGATTGGTGGTTCTAGTAACATAAACCTTATGGTTTATATTCAAGGCAATGATCAAGACTATCAAAATTGGTATAATGCTGGAAATTTGGAATGGAGCCTACAAGATGTTAGGCGATGCTTCAAGAAAAGTCAAAGCTACCAAAATCAGCGACTGTTACAAGATCAAGCTATTAATGAGCATTACGGTCATGATGGTCCACTTGTTATTAATACTTTTAATAGCACATTTAGACAAGTGACTGAAAACATTCTCAGATCATGGGATGATATTGGTGTAAAGAATGTACCTGATTTAAATACCGCAAAAGTGATGGGCTCAGGTATAACGTCAGTTACAGCTGCTAATGGGGAGCGACAAAGCTCAAGTAAAGCATATTTACATCCTGTGCAAAATAGGACAAACTTAAAAATATTGAAAAATAGTTTAGTGACAAAAGTCTTAATAAAAGGCTCAGCTAAGATGGCTTACGGTGTTCAGGTAAAACGTGAATCAAAAATGTATAAGTATTATGCCAAAAAAGGAGTCATTGTATGTGCCGGATCCATAAATTCACCACAACTGTTAATGTTATCAGGAATTGGCAACCGAGACCATTTGGCTTCACATAAAATTAAGTTGGCAGTTCACTCACCAATGGTAGGACAAAACCTCCAAGATCACTTAAGTATACTTATTCCGATATGCACAAATGAATCAAACCCAGAATCTATGAAGGACCAGAATTTTGACGTCTTACAGTATCTTTACAATCGTACGGGATACTTAGCTCAAAACTCGGGTGCAGACATATTAGCATTTTTTTCTGCATCAAGTAATGCTACTTATCCAGATTATCAAAGTCACCATTTACTTGCTTGGAAAAACAAAACTGAGTTTAAAGACATATTGACAAAGATGCTTAGACTTAAAGACTTCGTAGCGAAACCTCTAGTTAAGTTAAATAAGAACTACACTATGATCATATTTCTGTTTAATTTACTACATCCAAAAACGAGAGGAAATATTACTTTACGTTCTGATAACCCAGAGGATCATCCGTATATTTACCCAAATTATTTCAAAAACGATTTTGATTTAGAATCAGCAGCAAATGGTATTAAAATATTGACACGTACATTAAAAACGGAATATTTTAAATCAATTGGTGCATTCTTAGCGAGAATGAACGTGCCAGACTGTAATAAATATGAATTAGACGGCAAAGATTATTGGAAATGTATTAGTTTAAATACAGTACAAACTGTGTACCATCCGGTCGGGACATGTGCCATGGGATCTAATATAAGCACTTCAGTCGTGGACAGCAGGCTGAGAGTACATGGTGTAAAAAATCTCCGTGTTATTGATGCAAGTATAATGCCTACTATTACAAGCGGTAATACAAATGGACCTACAATGATGATCGCTGAAAGAGGCGCAGAATTACTAAAAGAAGACTACAAGAAGTAAAACTTTTTAAACAACTACAATAATTAACATTATATCACATTTTTTTATATGTAACATCTCAAAATTAACATTAATTGAAACAATTACTATTTTTCTTTTTTGTTTTATGTCCAAATGAAGATGAAAAATAAAAATAAAAAATATAAATGTGACAGGAATAAATAAATAAATGTACCTATTTAAACGGAAAGTTTTAGGCACAATCGTATTGGAGTTCGGCATAGTAGATATCTGGCGTTATTGCATAACCAGATCGGAGAAAGTTATAGTGAATAACACTATGCTGAGACCACCACACAGTTACCATTACTGCTGCGGCGTTTGACCTGGGGTCAGCCATAGCATTTTTCGCTTACGGTCACCGTAAAAAATCCACTTTTTATCGCATGTCACATTTCAATCCAATATTCCTTCTTTTCTGTATCGGTTCAACAAGTGAACACAAGTTTCAACACGCGTTTCTTTATGCAGATCAGTCAAATCATGAGGCACCCATTTTTCATATTTTCCTATTTTATCGATTTGACGCAAATGAGTCAATATTGTAACGTTAAATGGCGCTGGCTAATTCCTGGGTAACTTGGTTTGGATCGGCTTCCACCATCTCTTTTCATTGTTATTCGCATGTGGTCTTCCACGTGGTTCGTTCTTCAAATCAAAATTTACATCACGAAAGCATTTAAACCAAAATCGCATGGTGCGTTCATTAGCAGACCCCTCTCCAAGTCAGTTCCGGAAACTAGTGAAGTTCAGGAACTCGTGTTCCGGCACGGAACTGACGCTTCAAAAATAACTCGAATTTTTCAAGTATTCATCTTTTTGTCCAAGCTGAATAAAAAAACAACTGGAAATCGATAATCAAATGTTACACATTTTTTAAAAAAGAACCTCAGAGGTATGATTTCAAAAAAGTTTCAATCAAAAATCTGAAACCATGAAGGTTATATGTCAATTCGAAGTTACTAGTACAATAAAACGGTAATTTTATACTTTAACCCCTATTCTTTGCTATTATTATGTTGTTGCTCATTTTTCTGTGATCGGATATTCTACCAGTGTGTATTGCACTGTGTATACCGTTCGGTCATAGCACTCAGGCTTTATCTCTTTGAGGATCAGACTCGGGTGATCAATGAAACATCCCTTTCCATCAACTGTGTCAGCCGGTATAATAAGGTCCCGTGACGCCTCTCAAGCCAATCCTCATAACGGCTCTTACCACCGTATTAGTAGCGAGCCAACCCACCTGTAATTGTTACCTTGTATTTGTATAGAAATGAGGTAAAATGTGAAGAGAGATGAAAACATCCCTGCTACCACCGATTGTATGAAGACTTCACTTTTTTTTTTTTTATTTATTCAAAGAGTTACATTTTTATGAGTACACAATCTCATTGGAGATTTACTTGCTACACGTATAAGTATTCTATGGGGTTTTAAGAATCAGAAGGTCAAATATCCAGAATGTTGGCTTTTGTATACAACAAAATGATAGATAAAAGCCAAATATTGTTTTTTTTACATTTGCATGACTTTCAGTCTGTTAAAATAAATTAGATCGTTTTATTTCGTTTTATACTTAGATTAGGTACAACAGGAAATGTTTTTTATTACTTTTGTTCGTTATTTCATTAAAACGATGACTTTGGTTTTAAAATAAATAGTGTTTTATTGTTTTGTAATTTAAAAAAAAACAAGAATTAAAAGGGGTCTACATAGGGTCTATATGTGCGCGTGTACTTGTTGTTATTGTGTGTTGTTTGTATGTGTGCACTGTTGTATTTCCTAAGTATTATAGCCTACCAAAGTGACTCTGCTCGGTCTGATGGAAAGCATGATTAGAATCCATAAAGAGAGGGTGCACTAAATTCACTGCAAATGCAGGCAGTACGGCGACCCAATCTATGGTGGCCTAGTTAGATGTTTTTTCACGCCCCGCTTAAAAGATCCGAGATTATAGTGGGAAAGAAGCACGTGAACTGGTAGTGAGTTTACAGAAAGGAAGAATCGAACCTTTCTAGTGCGTATTTCTATCGCTCTATAGCGGTAACTTCCAAGTCCAGTACGTGTTATCCTGTAGAGAAAGGGAGAAGATGTGATCAGTTAGAATAGCTCTTCAGAACACTTTTCATGTTAAAAAAGATATATATTTTTTAAAGATATTTTTAAAAAAGAGACATATATAAAATATAATATTGCATCGAATAATGTATTCGTAATCGTATTGCAAAATGAGAATGGAAGTGATAATTCGAAGTAGTCTTGGTACTGTAGATAGTTTTGTGTTCTTGTTTTATTTTGGGAGAGCTATTTAAAACGAGACAAAAATATTGTACCTGAATATAAAATGAAAATAAGTAGGTTCCTTCTTTGACCATACGCATTAGTTTATTTGAAACTATAACAAGACACTCTGGTGGGTTTGATGTTGTTATTTCTGTTTTACACGATACACTTTCTTACAGGAGTACATAAGAACGGAAGTGACACAAAAATATTGCATATCCTACTATTTTGTAACAGAGATAACTAAATAGTATTGTCAATTTTAGACATTTTCCTGTGCATTGGACTTAACTTTCAACAGGGTTCATTCAGAACAAAAGAAAAATAGAAAAGTTAAATATTGATGGTCACTGGTTTTAAATGATATCATAATCAATAGTCTTCTAATAGTCCACTGCTGGTAGGTCTTAGAAAATAGGTTTTGGTGTCTCTTAACATATTATCACAATATTAGTATTCTTTAAACTCTTTGTAAACATTTTAATATTTCCAAAAATCAAAATACACTTAGCAATATTTAAAATTATGAGAACGAAAATGTGTGACCGACAAAATTGTTTTTCATCTACTAAAACTGGGGATGTTTAAAAGTGTTGACACAGCTAATAAAAAAGGTTCAGTACACATTTTACGCAATGTTTATGCGTCAAGGGTTCAAAGTACTGGGTAATTTAAATCTTCGTTTGTATAAACCTTTCGCATATCATTATAAAAGCTGTTAACGGTATTTTCCGAGTTAAATAAGAGATTATTGGGATGAACTCAAATACATATTTGTTTTTTGGAACATCTGTGCTGGAGTATCCGAAGCCTTATCAGCAGATTAACTTCACAAGTATAATGAATGATCTTTCATTTCACGTTCTCTCACTATTTCTTTCCTTTAAAGTTGAAGAATAATAGTTGAATTAAAGACTATGAGTTTAGTGAATGTAAATTATTAACAGTAAAAGCAAAATACATGAGTATGTGTAAAAGTCACGGAAGTCTAAAAACAAATTATTAACTTATATATATTCATATACTTTGATATATCTCTTATATAAAATCTAATTACAAAGCACGAATAGATACAGCCAATAATATTTTGAACAAACTGCTGATAAACAAATTTCGATGATCAGAGAAACAGGTTAATCCTCGTACCATTTTTGGCTTCCGTAAACAACAAATACCTAAAAATCATAGAAAGGAAAATTCTCTAAGACAGTATCTTTTCTCATTCAACAACTGATTTAGGTATAATTGTCGATTCCATAAATGAATTGGTATATAATAATTTTGTCCCAGCGTACTGAATTTACAGCACTTGCACTTTTATTAGGTTACCCGTGCCATTTTCCGAGATGCTGAAGATTCATCTCTACTGGTGGTACCCGTTCTGGTTGACGTAGTTGTATCAGAGGGTGTCACTCCGCAGTTTAGGTATAGTCGGCCGCCTGCCTGTTTAGGAAGGCAGACCGGCGGGGCTGTTGCTTACGCACAATACGCGTTATGGACAAAGAGCCCAGAGCCGCCAGACCTACGTCATTAGTGCAAAGCTGAAATTTTCAGGATTATTAGTACAATGTCTTGTTAAGATGTATGTGTACCCATTAGCTTGAAAGCCGAGCCGTTTCTGTGGTAGCGCGAAGTGCAGATGGATAACAACCTTACTTACCTACGTTACAGGTTCAAAGCTAGTATTTACATATTTTTTCAAGAATATTTTTTAAAATTAAAATTCATTACTGCCAGACATTTTCCGTGGGCCATTACTTCTGCCAGACGTCTTGAAAGTGTTGAAAAAATTAGGTAAACTACGTTATAATAGCAAACCTAAATTTTATACATAATTATTATCTAAGGTACTATTTTAAGACCCTTTGTATGCGGCCAGACCAATCCGAAGGGCCAATCATCCCCCCAGACACCTTTAAATATTTGTTGTAATTAGGAAGCTAAGGTATATCATCTTTGGTATTATTTCAAGAATAGAATTGTAAAATATTAAATGGTTTTTACAAGCTTTTTATTAGCTTCACCTGTATGTTTGTTTGTTTGTAACCAACTCCTTTGGGTGCGATTTGGACCCACTTTAAACAGCCAGATTTCGTTCAAACTTTGTAAATTTATCGGGGACCGGGACCGGTGATTACTTTGTTATACTTTTCGATACCCACAATGGCATAATCACAAACCTCTATCTTCTAGTCCATGTAAAATATATTGTTCTGTTTACGGATGTCTGCATAAAAAATTTTAGGTAGAAACTAATCTGTCCGGGTCGAAACGTACATACGACGCGAACAGATATTCCGATGTGATATTATTTTAAGCGTCATTTGTTGATAAAAGTACCTACAGTAATCTTTGAGTAATATCAGGCCCGTCTCACTTCCCGTGGAGTATCGGAAATGTAAGAAGGTATGCGCGAATTCATTATAATTAAAGTAACTGCTAACAACTACCTTATGTTTATTTGGAAAGTAGTTTATTCACTAAAGTACTAGTTTTTATTAAATATTTAAATTATTTTTAAAAGAAGTCAAACCTGATTACTTCAGAACAGAACCTGATCACTTCAGAACAGATAATATCTGATCGAACTGCACCTGAACGGCTCATTCAAATCAAATTGCACAAGTGTAACAAAACATGTCGACGCATTGAAACTTGTGAATGCTCTTATATAGAGCAAGTTCAATCCATCAGATATTTGGGTGTAATAATTGATCAACATCTTGACTGGGCGGCACAAGTAGACGCTCTGTGCAAACGATTGAAAATGCTATCACATGTTTTTAAAAAATTGAGCTCAGTTGCCGATACCAATATTCTAAGATTATTATATTTAAGTATTTGTCAATCAGTGTTATACTATTGCGTAATGATATGGGGAGCAACACATAAAGCTACTCTGTTGAAATTAGAACGGGCTCAAAGGGCTGTATTAAAAATAGCGTACAAGAAACCATGGCGTTATTCAACTGACCTCCCATATAGAGATTGTGGGTTCCTCGGAATAAGACAGCTATACATTACCGCGATCTTTTTAAGGTTTCATAAAAATGCGAAGGAGAAGAGTCGTGCTTCATATAGATCTATTAAACGAGACAGGCCAAAAGTACGTACATCGTTCTCGCGCAAAAGCTTCCAATTTATAGGTCCTTACTTGTACACAAAAATAAACATCTTTGATAACAAAGTGGTTGACATGAATAGGAAAACGTTTAAAAAAGCAATATACCAGTGGTTATCGGACAAAAACTACACTGACACTGAGACTATAGTACAAGTCTTGCAATAAATGCCAATAAACATACGCACCCACCCACTCATTCAAAAACACATACACACATATACAAACACACGTGCACACACACTCATACACACACACACACACACACACACACACAAGTACACACACAAACATGTACAGACACATACGCATGCACAGAACAAACGCGTCTTGTTTTATTATGTTACTTATGTATAAGGAAGATACTACTCCCCACGATACAGGGTATCCTAGTCTGGGGTCTAGTGTATATTATAACTGTAAAGTTTGTATTGAGAAAACAAATAAAGTATTATTAATATTATTAAAGATAAGAGTTACACGATAGAAAGAGACGCAATTGTAGGTAAATATAATCGGAGATGATTCGACGCTGTGCGATCTGAGTTGAACTTCATGTTACGACGCCAAGAAATAGAGACCTTATTTCTTTAATTTACTTTTCGGAGTGAGTCTTCTGTACTAGTACTATTATGTATTTTGTGGATGTATTTACTCTTGACAAGGTAGGTGTACCGGAATTACTGATACTAGGACGGTCACTTTTTCTTGAGATGCTCTTCCCAGCTTTGCAGTAGTGTTCAGAAATGGCGAGCTCGAAGTCAAATAATGGCATGTATATGTTAGTTTTTGACCTGGGTTGATGTCTGATTTGACTGTTCTGTAAATGTTATCAAATCTTCTGTGAAAAATTTTTTTTTTTTTTTTTTGTGTTATCTGCTACTGCAATCTGTCTCCTTTATGGGACATTCAGCCGTATGTTGGTTGGTGCTAATGCTGGCGCGCTCAGTATGTGACCTGTGTCACATCCTCATCATTGAGACAGTAGTTATTATTACTGTGGTTGGATTAGATCTTGAGGTATTTTACGCTTTAAGCGTCGTGATTTATTGTGGTTATCCATCAGTGGCCGGGCCAAGGCATTTGGATGTTGTTTGATGCGTTCATTATAGGACTTAGTATAATATACAATTTCCTGTCTCACAGTGGGTATCCGCAGGTCACGGTGTAATAAATCGTTGGGTACAAACCAGGGAGCGTTGGTCATCATACGTAGTGCTCTATTTTGAAACCTTTGTATGATCTCTATGTTCGAGTGAGATGCTGTTCCCCATAATTGGATTCCATACGTCCAGATTGGCTTAAGTATTGCCTTATACACAAGTATCTTATTCTCAAGAGATAGTTGAGACTTTCGTCCGATAAGCCAGTAAAGCTTTCGTGTTTGAATGCCAAGTTGTTTCCTCTTTGTGGAGATATGTTTCTGCCAGGTAAGTCTTTTGTCCAAATGCAACCCAAGATATCTCACATGATCTGCCTGTGGAACTTCAATGTTGTTAAGTATTACTGGAGGACAAAATCCTTTTCTTAGAGTGAACGTTACGTTGACCGACTTTGTCTCGTTTGCTTTTATCCGCCACTTTTTGAGCCACTCAGCAATTTCATTCAATCCTTTTTGGAGTATTTGTGAAGCTGTTTTCGGGTCGTTATGTGTAGCTAGTATTGCGGTGTCATCAGCAAAAGTTCCAGTAGTTAAGGATTCAGATATCGGCAAATCTGAAGTAAACGACATAGTTATCTATGCTTCTATGTGGTAGCTGTGGAGTTGAAGACCAGGCGGCGTCCTGCACACTGTTAGTTAAGTACACTACTGCTTCTGCTATTTCATTGTTTGATTTTAAACTGACAGGTTCCTGGAAAGCTTTGCCTGTGAGTTCTCGAAATAGTGACCAGTCAGTTCTTTTGTTATGCAGAACACATTTTTTGACGCATTCCTGAGCGGTAGTGTGTAGTTCAACTATGATTGGGGAGTGGTCGGAGGATAAATCCTAGCAGCTCCGGCACGATACATTTTTCTTTGTGATGCCTTTGCTGACACAAAAGTCGATAATGTCCGGAATTTTCCTTTGATCTGCCGGCCAATAAGTAGGCTGACCAGACGATATAACGTTCATATCCCTCCCCAATATTGACTTTAGAAGTTCTCGCCCTCTGGGTAGAACAAGTCTCGATCCCCAAAACGTGTGTTTTGCATTGTAGTCACCTCCAGCAATAAATCTGCCTCCAAGGGATTGAAAGTAGTCATTGAACTCTTTCTCTTTTATTGAAAATCGAGGGGGACAGTATAAGGCCGATATTGTGATGTCACTAATTCAGTCTGTTACAACAATATTTGTAGCTTGGATGTAGTCTTTACAGTAATTTTGTATTGCATGGTGCTTGATGTTTGACCTGATTAGCACGGCCGATCCCCCATGTGCTTTGTTGTTCGGATAATTAGTGTGGTACAAATTATAGCCTGGTATTTTAAAGTAGCTTTTGGAGGTAAAGTGAGTTTCTGAGATCAGTAAAACATCTATTTTATGAATTTTGACAAATATTTTCAACTCTTCCGAGTGGTTTGACAAGCCATTAGCATTCCATACACCCAATCTTAGATCTGTGAATGTGATGACATTTTTGAGATTAGGTCGGTCAACGTTTGAGTCATAATTATCATTTGATTCATCAAGGCAACAAGTGTTTCCCGTATGGCTTTGAGTTCATTGGTTTCTTGCTTTTCATCTTCAATGTTGATTATTTGCCTCGCAGGATTTTCAGAAGACTTTTTTGTGGCTAAAGCATACGATTTTTCATTTATTGTGATTTTATTTAGAGGTTCTTTTTCATCTCTAATGTGTGCAGCTTTAATTCTGTGTGTGATAGAGGGGGGATATCGGACTTTCATCAGTTCCTTGTAGACTGTGCAGCCCTTGTAATTAGCTGGGTGGTTTCCTTCACATAGGACACATTTAACCTGGTTCGATCTTTCTTTTCGTGGGCACGCTGAAGTGTGATGTAAACCTGCACATTTGACTCATCTGGGTTTTCTATTACAGAACTTTTGTGTATGATTATAATCTTGACAATTAGTACATTGGGGGATTGCTCGCTTTGGTCTGGGTGCTTCAAATAATATGCGACAGTGTAGTAATGATTTTATGTCATATATATCTTTATTGTTTTCACGGGATTCTAGTTCGATGTACCACATTAGTAGTGGCTGTTTTGTTCTTGAATTTTGAATATTCCAGATATTTGTTACTTTGTGGTCAAGCTCTTCAATAGCCATTTTTATTTCCTCTTTATCTGTGGATGGGTGCAGGTTTTTTAGCACCACTCTAAAACTGCGTTCTTGTTTAGGCTGGTAACTGTAAAATTCTGTGTCTTTGGCCTTCAGTTCTTTAAGGATAGTGGAGTATGATTCGGCTGTTTTCGATTGAATTTTAGCTCTATCGCCTCGTAAAACTTTAATTTCATACTCCCCTTTTGCTACTTCTTGTAATAATTTCAATAATGGTTGGATATTTCTAACACCATCAATGAAAAGTGGAGGAGGTCTTATTGGTTTTAGTTTTTGTGTTTCAGAGATATCCGGCTGCTCTATAACGTCGAGCCCTGTGAAACTGTTGGATGTTGGTACTGATGGTGTTGCGAACCAGTAATTCAGTTTCGTTTGTTTTAAACTACGCGTTACTGAGTCTGGGCTGGATCTTTGCCTTTTCCCATAACGAACTTCTGTAAATTGCTGATCATCGGGTTCTCTATCGCTTTTGTCTGTCAGCTCAATGTTTATTTTGTCCAGACTCGTTGTTCTGCTTAAGCTTGGGCTTAACAATCTTCTATGAAGAACTTGTTGGGTTATGGCTTTTGGGTTATTATTGTCTAATTTTAATATATTTTCAGGGGTTTTAGAATTGCTCATTTTGTTCCCACGAGTAGGGCCGATTTAACACGTCACAAGAGGGGTGACGCCCATTCCCTCAAGAAGGCAATATACAACGACGTTTGCCGGATCCGTCGAGGTTGGCGCTTAGAACTTGTCTCCTACAAGCCATGCATCCTGTCGGCACGTAGTCCCACCTTAGGATTAGGGTGACTTTTTAGAGAGGTATTCTACCTCCTGGTCCGGGCGATTAAGCCAAGGCCCTCGTTTCTGTTAGTAGGTATGTCCGCAGAGTTACGAGTTGTGGAGGTCATTTCCTACCCCCAGCGTATTCCGGCTTGTTAGGCCTGGTTTTTTCGGGTTAATTTTCGTCGCCCGTTGCTCGACGTTGATTTTTTTTATGGCTAGTTAGATCTTCACTCAGCCAACCCTCCTCTTTTTACATACGGGCTTGGGACCGTCAATGGCAGAGTTGTGAAAAAAAATGGAATAATTCGGCACGTGATTCTAATTCTTGAAAGCAACTCTGGATTGCAAGCTGCCACTAAATTTTAAATTGTTTTTATTTGCTGGTATTTTTCCTTCTACCCAGATTATTTTTCCTTTACTGCTGGCTTCTGTTTAAAAGTTTTAGGTCTAAGATCCGCTATTTCAGTATCGGAAGTATTGGTATCAGATGGTGGAATAATTATTGTTTATTTGCCTGTTTGGTTGCGCAAGCGTAAAAGCGGAACATCATCGGCATCAGTTAAGAAATCATCGTTACTAAGAGAGTCATTAACAGGAATGAAATAGATAGGAATAGATTTAAAGCGTTTAGCTGTGCCATAAAATCGTGAAGGAAGCATACTGGAAAGATAGAGAAAAATACTCGGAATGCATGCGAAGCCATTTCAGGCACAAGCTTACCTACTTGTAATTGAATACGAAATCGAAAATAGTTTCCGTAGAAAATAGTGCAAATGTGAATAAGATTTTAATAAACAAGAGAGGCGTCAAAACTTTGTAGTGCTTTATTTATATTTTTTAAAATAAATTTGTTACCTTTTCTACAAAATTTCTACCAACAAAGCTGCACTTATTTCACTGTGAACGACTTTGCGTACGCACGCAGATGACGACGCAGGAAAGGTAACTTTCGTTTCAAATTGAACTCCATAATATCACTATTGTAAGCAGTAACAAGATCGAGTGAAGTCCGCTGATGTTCTGTACCTAAGTTCACGTTGTGTGACGTCATTCGAACGAGACTATAAATTGAGCAGCATCGTGAAGCTTAATCTTTTTGGCTCGGGACCTCGTGGTGTAAGGTTAGGTACTCTCTGTGTACTCTTTGTGTAATGTATAACGTAATGTATTGTTATTAAACTAGCTTTTATATTGTGATTATGTTTAGAGCTAAATATATAGTTTCATGTTCTGTGTAAGATTAAATTGTTTTATTTTCATTCAATAATTTGTTTTTGGAAAACACTTTTAAATTAGTTTCAAAAAATTTTATTTCAATAATAAAGTCGAAAAAAATCACACACGAAAAAACAATAAAATAATACAGCTGACAATGGCTCTCAGTGCAATAGAGGCTTAATTTATTATCGAATCATTCTTCATTTCGAAAAACCATTTCTGTTTAATTTTTAAAAGAGTTATACCTTAACCGTTCTAAAATCCTGGACATTGCTACGTCACATTTTTTATTATATTAATATACAGGTTAATCGAGCAGCGACGGCGTGGTGGGGTGGAGGGGCAACACAAATGTGGCCAATGGGAATTCAGTACAATGTGGTCGTTTAATGATAAGCAACGTGCGTTCTGTGTACGCGAGTTAGTACTCGTAGTCTGCAACAAAGATTATTTTACACTAGCGCAACGAAAACTTTGCACTCATTACAACATATGGCGTAATCATGAAGCTCCATTGATTAGAAAATGGGTACAGAAGTTTGAGGAGACAGGTTCAACAATGAATCAACCACGATCCAGCCGACCTAGAACATCAAGAGACCCCTAAAACGTCGAGCGCAAGAGCGTCTATTCGTGAATATCCTGGACTCTCTACTTGGAAGCGGTCTACTGCCTTAGGCGTACCCAGAACATCTTTGATTCGTATTCTTCACAAAATTCTTGGTTACATTTTATATCCGTACAAAATTCAAATTGTACAGGAATTAAAGACTCTAGATCGCGTTCACAGTTCACAGGCTCCAATTTGCAAATTTTTGGGCAAAAAGTGATATCCAAAAGAGGTGCCATTAACTGGCCACCTCGTAGCCCTGACTTATCCCCAATGGACTGTTCAAGTTTTCAACAGCAACCCAGAGTCCCTAGAGGAATTAAATTAGGAAAATATTCGAGAGGCAATGCAAGACATTTCACGAAACACTTGTGAGGGGGTCAGTGTCAAAATCGTGAATGATCACATTTTGATGATATAATTAAAAAAAAATGAAATCCCCATTTGTGTACTTTAATAATCAATAGGTAAATAGTCTTTAACTCACTTATCTAATTTATTTTAAATCATCATTTGAAATGTAAACGGACTCGTGGTCAATGTTTGAAATGAATACGATTGACAATCTATCGTTCAATTATTTAATCATATATATATTATATTATTAATTAATCACTGTATATATAATAATTAATCACTAGAGCAATTTTAATCATCATCTACAACAGCCTTCAACAGTCCACTGCTGGACATGGGGCTCTCATTTGAAAGGAGGTTTTGGCCTACTATACCACGCTGGCCAGACGGGTTGGTAAAGGGTTTGTTTCAAGTTTTCCTTCTCTTGTCAGTGATGTTAGCTGCTTATTTCTTTTTCCTTTTTCGTTCGAAATTTTAATATCTATCTAATTATGAAAAATAGTTTCCATAATGTTCATAATAGAATGGTTTTAACTTTATTTCGTAATATTTATTAGGTAATAATGTATTATTTATGTGGAAAATTCCTACAGATTATCGACTCTTTAGAGGACGCACGAACCAGGACTATATGATGCTTTGGGAGGGCCCGAATCACTTGATTTTTAGGACTTCCCCGAATCACCGCCATACCTTATCAGATCCGAAGGAACCTGAAGGAAAACTATTCCCGCTATAATATAAAGTCAGTTATATACAATCAAGATTTGTCTACAACTGCCTTTATATTTATTTACATGTAGGAAAAACTAGTTGTAAAACGATAGCATCATATCATTTCAATTCGGAGCCGCGTAAAGTGCAACACTCATTGAAAATGCCTTGGTGAGTAATATATTTGAATTTAAAAAAATAAACATATACATTTGGCCTATTTGTCTATTTTTAGTTTATATTAGGAAGTTATAAGAAGGCAATACTTGTTCCTTCTCTATACATTTTTTACACTTATTAATAGCAATGTAATTATTATATTTTTACTTAGGTCCCTTAGATTTTTACTTTAGGTAACAATTACAATTTTAACAAAAAGAAACCGACTTCAATGAAAGACTATTCCGAGTACCCAAATCTCGACAATTGTGCCTATGATATTTGAGGAGTTCCCTGGATTTCCTTGGGATCCCATCATTAGATCTCGATATGCTGTACCTGTAAGCTACGCCCATTCCAATGCAAAAAGAATTTTTCAAATCGGTTCGTAAACGACGAAATTATCGCTGAACATACATAAAAAAAAAAAGATTCCGACGAATTGAGAACCTCCTCCTTTTTTTCGAAGTCGGTTAAAAACATATTTATTTGGATGGACACATTACATAAAAAGAATTTATTATTTTTGCTGTATTTGCAATTGTTACCTTTTGTTCTAAATTTTTTTTGGATCTTATTTGTATAACTGTCTATAAACATAATCAAAAGCAGATTTTGGTTTTCTAAAAGGCCCTGTGATAGATTAAGACTGAAATAATACAAAATCAGATCTGACTTGACAAAGAGTAGCTTTTAGGTAATCTTTAAAATTATTTTAATTACAAATCAAGTAAAATTTGATTTGAAATAAAACGAACTCATGTGATGTGATTAATCAGGTAGAACACAGTTATCATTTATTGCTTCAAATATCTTACCTTTATTACATTACTTTAGTAGTTTTTTGTAATTTCAACGTACTATTGTAAACATTTTTTTTGTCTACAACTAGTTACAATACGTCGTGTGCACTACCAACCACGGGTGGATTTCCTGACGTTTTTGCTTCTGCTGTGCAGTTTTTTGCAGCGAGTCAGTGTTTAGTACCTGAAAAAGCTTTAAAGAATTCTAAAGTTCCAGGTGGGTGCTTTTTATAAATAATAGAATGGCTTTTTCATTATAAATATTTCTATGAATAATGGAAGAATAAACAATCAATCTTCAAGATTCATCACTACAAGCGCGCACGGTTATATACAATCATACAGGGGTGAAACTGCATCTAATTCGGTGGACAGAGATTTGTAATCTGTTTTTTGATACACCCTTATCGATCTCGTTTTCTAGTCTCAGTGCTATTTTTCAATTTTTTTCTTATCTCATGGTCCATACCATCTTATCTTACACCTTGTTATACTGATTGATTTCACTGACTTTTCATTCTGGACTGTTTTGTTTTAATCCTAAACACTTAAAACATGGAACTTCTTTTTTCAGACGGAACAGAATTTGATTTCATAATAGTAGGATCAGGGTCGGCTGGAAGCGTTATGGCAAACAGATTAAGTGAAATAGGAGAATGGAATATTTTACTTTTAGAAGCTGGAGGTGATCCGCCTATTGAAGCCAATGTAAGTGTTCCGATTATTTTAAGAAATGATTCAATTTTATTCAAAATATACGAGTATGTACGTTAATTTGTAGCTGTATAACCGTAGTTTATCTTTACATCATTAACATTACGGAGCGAAGAATTTCAGCTACTGAAATTGGCCTTCTATTGAAGGGGAGTAGCTATTGCATCTTTAAATGATACAAAACAGTCTGTATCGTTTCGAGGAAGGTTTCACCTATACAAAAACAATCCTCTGCCACTACAAACTCACACAAAATAAGATTGGACATTTCACAAACATATATTCATATTTTGTATTATAAGTGTATTATAACCATGGCTGTAACGACTGTCGAACCACACTGATAAAGAAATCCGGTTGAAAAGTAATGAAAAGCTGGATAAGGTAATACCAAAGTCAGAACTCCTAAACTGATCAGAGTAAATGACACTGTTTCTTGTTGCTATAAAGATGCAATTAAAACTTCAAACACAATGTGGTCAAACTTCACAGTTATTTATTTGAACTATTAGTGACCGACTGAAAATTTTCCAAATTTCTTAATATTTTTCTATTATTATTGCACATCTTTTACGCTAAACCTGACGGTCCAGGTTGTTGATTCAAATATAATGGCTATTAAAAGTGAAGAATAAAGCAAACTAAGTCGAATAAAACTAATACAGAGGATCATAATTAAATTTAAAACTCAATGGCATGCAGTTGATTCAGATATGGTTGTTCAGATATTTGTAGCAGTGTTCGGGTATTACTATAGTACAATAAGTATGTATAATTTACAAAAAAAAACAGTACACATGAATTTTGTCAGTTAATCTATCAGTCATAGTACAAGTTGGTGGTTATTTTTTTTATACTCATTTTTGTTAATTAGTTTACATGATATGGTTATTGTTGTGTATCAAATCAATAGACTAGGATACAAAGTCATAGAGCCGGTATTGGTTGCCCATAAGTAACTACCCTGTATTTGTTGCTATAGATGTAAATACCGTGTACATTGATGGCATCAATGTTAATGTAAGAATTTTGTAAGTAATGACTAAAGGTTTTCAAAACTAATAATAATAAATATTTCGAACATTTTACACACAATGCCATCTAGTCCCTAAACTAAGCAGAGCTAATAAAGCTAATATATACATAAACATCCTTTTTTTTGTAAATAGATACATATTATATATAGAAAACACCCAAACTCCGAAACAAATATTTGCGGATCACACAAACATTTTGTCCGACCCGGGAATCGAACCCAAGACCTCTCGATCAGCAGTCGCATACGCTAACCACTGGACCAACGAGGCAGTTAAATAAAATTAATATTTAAATTTTTCAGATTCCAGCATTAGATAGAAGTATACAGCTCACAAAATACGATTGGAAGTATTTGACTACAAATGATGGTATTATTGATCAAAGTGTTAAAGGGGGCTCTATAAATTGGCCAAGAGGAAAAATGGTCGGTGGTTCTAGTAACATAAACTACATGATTTATATAGAAGGTAATGATCAAGACTATCAAAATTGGCATAATGCTGGAAATTCGGAATGGACCGTACGAGATGTTAGGCGATGCTTCAAGAAAAGTCAAAGCTACCAAAACCAGCGTCTGTTAGAAGATCAAGCTATTTATAAACATTATGGTCATGATGGCCCACTGGTTATTAATACTTTTAATAGTACATATAGACAAGTAACTGAAAAAATTCTCACATCATGGGATGATATTGGTATAAAAAATGTACCTGACTTAAATACAGCAAACGTCATGGGTTCAGGTATACTGTCGGCTACAGCTGCTAATGGGGAGCGACAAAGCTCGAGTAAAGCATATTTATATCCAGTGCAAAATAGAACGAACTTAAAAATATTGAAAAATAGTGTAGTTACAAAAATCTTAATGAAAGGTGCACCTAAAATTGCTTATGGTGTTCAAGTAAAACGTGAATCAAAAATGTATAAATACTTTGCCAAAAAAGAAGTCATTATATGTGCCGGATCCATAAATTCACCACAACTGTTAATGTTATCAGGAATTGGCAATCGGGATCATATGGCTTCAAGGAAAATTAAACTGACAGTTCACTCACCAATGGTAGGACAAAATCTACAAGATCATTTAATTATACTTATTCCGATATGCACAAATGAATCAAACCCAGAATCAATGAAGGACGAGAATTTTGACGTCATAAAGTATCTCTATAATCGTACGGGATACTTAGCACAAAACTCTGTTTCAGATATTTTAGCATTTTTTTCTGCCTCTAGAAATGCCACTTTTCCAGATTATCAAAGTCACCTTTTGATTGCTTGGAAAAATATGTCTGTGTTTAAGGACATATTGTCGAAGACGTTTAGACTTAAAGACTCCGTAGCAAAACCACTCGTAGAGCTAAATAAGAACTATACAATCATCATGTTTTTGTTTAATTTACTACATCCAACAACGAGAGGAAATATCACTCTACGCTCTGATAACCCCGAGGATCATCCGTATATTTACCCAAATTATTTAAAAAATCATTTCGATTTAGAATCAACAGTAAATGGTATTAAAATCTTAACACGTACATTAAAAACTGAATATTTTAGATCAATTGGTGCATTCTTAGCGAGAATGAACGTGCTAGATTGTAATAAATATGAATTAGACAGCAAAGATTATTGGAAATGTATTTGTTTAAATACAGTACAAACTGTGTACCATCCAGTCGGAACATGTGCCATGGGATCTAATATAAGTACTTCAGTCGTGGACAGCAGGTTAAGAGTACACGGTGTAAAAAATCTCCGTGTTATTGATGCAAGTATAATGCCTACTATTACAAGCGGTAATACAAATGGACCTACAATGATGATCGCTGAAAGAGGCGCAGAATTACTAAAAGAAGACTACAATAAGTGAAATTTTTAAATAAGTAAATTAATTAAAATTTTAAAATAAATTAAAGCCAAAATCGATCAGAGAGGTGTGCAATGGGAGAGGCTTATGTCCGTTGATGGACTGAGATAGGCTGATGATGATGATAAAATTATTTTAAATTAATAACTTTATTAAGCTATTACACAGCTTTAATCGCGGACTTTGAGCGCGGCGAATCACGAAATTCCGTAACGGAAAAAACCTAACACCCCGTGTTAAAAAAGATAGAGAACATGATTGTAACTGCAGTGCAAAAAGGACAAATAACGGGTGCCTGGCATGCGTCATAGATTAATCAAATAGAAGGGATATCGTAGGCACTATACATAGGGTCTGCGTCCTCCAGTACGGTCTAATTGAATCTTAGTGTTTTTTCATTTCATAGATATGCTCATATTACTATTATGTTCCCTGTTTGGTTGTCATTGTCTTTCGGTAAATAGGATGATTATATTGTTTGGTAATAATAGTGTTAAAATGTAATATTTTTTTTTTTAATTCTTTTGTCTTCATTAAAAAATAAATCTATAGCTTAAAGTAAGTTCAAAACTGTAGTATCCTTTTAATAGTATGTTTTTGTTTTGTTACATATTAATATATGCTACACACTATTTAATATACGATGTTATAATTTTTTTTTTAAAGTACTAGTTGACTTTGAATCCTTGATGTTATTTGGTAAATTATTATAAAGTTGTGCATCCTCATATACTACATTTTTCTTGCCATAGTTTGAGGTTCGCAACTTGCAATTTGCCGAACTGAACCAGTGAGAGATACGAGTTTAGATCCTACATTGTCAATATGCTGCTTCCGGCTAAGGCGATCATCCTACATCAACACAAGATATTTTACGTGTTATTCTATCAATTGAAATGTAAATAAACTTATAGATAGCTCTATGAAATCAATATTTATTTTTGCTTTTTGCACTAAATGTCAAATCCAAATTACTCTGGACATCATCTAATATATTATTCATTGATTGACCAAAGTGAAAAAGACTTTTACCGTCGTAACGTTGGCTTTAAGACCGACTGTATGAATGTCATTGGTGTATATTAAGAATAACAGAGGTCCCAAGATTAATTTCTGAGGTAGACCAAACGTAACTTTGGCCATATTTAATTGAATAAACGTTTATTCAATAGGATTCAAATATTTTATAGGCATTTCCTACAATACCTATATTTTTAACCTGTGTAATATCTTTTAGTTAGCGACAGTATCAAATACCTTCTTTAATCAATAAATACACCTAACACAATTTGTTTTTTTGTCTATTTTCATTTTGATATTTTAGGTTACCAAACTGACTACTCTGCCTGATGAAAAGCCTGAGTAGAATCCAGAAGTAGAGGTCACTAACCTCATTCTGAGGGTAGGCAATTTGTTTTTTTTGCTAACCTTGAAGAAAGGCTGCCCTGCCGGCCCCGCATAATCCCGGCGTTGCTCCATCGTGCCGGTTAGCGACTGGATGGAGAGGACCCGATGGCGACTCCCGCGGGGTTCGGGTGTCCCGGAACTCTCCATACAAGTTCCTCATCGGTGTATTGTTCCTTGCGGGCTGCTTGGCTCCTGGTGTGGTACTTTATCCCAACTTCTGTCCCCTTTTCCTATTCACTCTACCTATGAAAAGAACCAAAAAGAAAAGTAAGTTTAACCAGCGGTTGCACTTCCTCTTCCTTAAAGTGCATTTCTCTAATATCCAAGGATTGTACTCAAATCTCAATGATGTCCATCATCATCTTGCGACTACATCTTGAGACTAAGAGACCGCACTTACTCTTTCTAACGGAGACGCAGATCTGTAACCCATCCAATCCAACATACCCGCACTATCCAGGGTACATCCTGGAGAGCCAATTCCGTGCCCACGCAGGCGTGTACGTATACATAAAATGCGAATACTGGCCTTGATCAAATAGTTTACGCCAGTGCAGTGCATATAACACACTGCGTTTTGCCTAGACCTTCTGCTGACAACCGATTCTAACAGATATTCGGTTTCCATGTCACCACCACTCGGGACATCGGATCATTAGGTGGTGAAATCTGTGTCACGCTACTCGCCTCCTGACACCAGCCCTAAAGGCACTAAGCGAGTGTGGCGATACATGTTAACGGATTGGAATGAGATGCGTCACTTTTTCGCCTCTTATCCATAGGGGCAGGTCTGTTTGTCTTCTAGAGATCCAATGTGCTGCGCAGATGCTGTCTCGAGTGTGATTTATCAAGCCATGGAGTATTTTATTTCTTTTGCTGAAGTATCCCTTGAGACCAAAGCTCGCCCGTAGTATAATGCTGAATGCCTCTTAGCTGAAAAGCATAAGCATGAAGCCTATTTGTCTTAGGTTGACGCTCGTAAAAACAAAGCCATGGATATCCAGGCTAAGAAGAAAACGTACGTAAATCCTGTAAAAAAGCGATAAGAAAAGCTCGTTTTAACCACATTGACCATATAGGGGAAAAGTTAGCTTCCTTTCCCTCAGGGAGCAAAGCTTTCTGGAGTCTCGCCAAGTCGATCGAGAAATTTTTTGTCGGTCTTCGCTGCCTCCTCTGAGCAAACCTGACAGATCCCTGGTCCACAGCGCTAAGGAGAAGGCAAATTTATTTGCCAATCTCTTCGCAGAATATTCTTGTCTGGACAGCAACGGCAAATATCCACCTCAGTTACCTCCGTTTGGCCCTAAAATGAGCGCTGTTAAAATCCACCAAAAAGTCGTACTTAATTTTTTGCTGAACCTGGACGTTAATAAGGCCAGTGGTCCTGATGGCATTCCAGCAGTGGTACTGAAGTGTTGTGCACCCGAGTTGTCTCCTATTCTGACTCGTCGACGTGTAGACAGGTGTTTTTACTTTGGGTAAGTTTTTCAGCTACAAAAAGAAAGAATTAGGTAGAGGTAGTTTTCAAAATTGGTTCTGCAGGTTCAGAGATAACCTACTATAAATTTACAATTTCACATCGTTATCTCTTTATAACATTAGCATAGATATTCGCCTATATTTTTCTTTAAAAGACAACTCCCGCCAAGCTAATCTAGTAAATTGAAAATTAATTACTCTTTAAACATTGTAAAAGTAGGAAAACCAGTCTATTATCAGTATGCTACATTTTTACATAACATTGAAGTTATATGCTTTAAAGGCAGGATACTACTAGGTACTTTGCCTTGTAGTATACCTACCTAAAATAATTTAACACATAGTAACGACATGATAGAATGCGCTGCCTTACACTGGCTTACAACAAGAATTTCATTAAATCATTCCCACTTTACGTGTAGGGGAGGTACCTAATATAAAAATGTAATGCACTTGATAGAAACATGCAAAGTTTCATTTTTCTAGCACTAACCATTTGGACAGTAAGGCATGACGAGTCCATAGGGGTTCCGAGTCATGAAAACGGAACCCTAAAAATGCACATCAAATTTCTACTATTTAAATCTGCTACGATGGAGTCACCAGACTCGATGAATTCATTAGAGTATCTTTCAAGGTAGATGGGATGGTGGAGAGGCGTTTGCGAGAGTCAAACGTAATGCTGTAAAAAATTGTCCGGGCTATAGCAGATACAAACGAGGACGGACGAACGGACGGACGGACATGACGAATCTATGAGGATTTCGAGTCATAAACTTCGGAACCCTAAAAAAAGATAGAGGGATACCACTGACCAATATCTGACACGGGTAAACTAGATATAGGGACAACCCAAGATCGCCTGACTTGGCGCCGTAATACGAGAAGGGCCGATCTTAAACATAGGGAAAAGGCACAGAAGAAGAAGAAGAAGAAGAACAATTAAGTTCGATTTCTCTAAACATCTTTTTCTTACTGGCTTAACTAAAATCATAAATACTCATTTCATGTATTTAATATATAGAAATATGCTAACCTTTAACGCAATCATTATTTACGTGACGATAAGCGCCATTATTAAGGCACAACATACCTTGCCCCGGTTTATTTATTCCTACGCATTTTAAAGATATGATTAGCGTGTGACCTTCATCAGTGTACTGAAAGGCCCTGAAAAATCTACATAATTCTACATAGAATGGAATCTTACGTGCAGGTATATTATCACTCGTTTGTGTAACATGGCCAATTTCAGGCAATTGTCAACCTTCATATCATGTGTTTTAACAAAGTAATATGATCCATACTATCTTTTTTTATGACTTCTACTTATATTGTGTTTTCTTGCTATCAACGTTTTAATTAAAAGTTTTAAGTACCACAACTTTAGTTTTGTTTTATGGGTTTTCAGTGATAAAATAAAACAACTGTTTACATATTATTTAACATAGTGAAACAAAACAAAACATTATCTCACTTTTATGTAGATGATAGTAAATTGTTGTGGCTGGTGTCTTGGTTAGTTCAAGTTTTTGGTGATTAATAATGTCTTGGTGAGTACTTTAGTAAAAAAAAATAATGTAACTTAGCTAAATATTATTCTATTCAGGTGGATAAATAATTATAACAGAGAACCTGAATAGGATTATAATAAGCGTAATTCTGTTGTTAACATCACTGAACCTAAATTAAAACTCCGTTTTATTTTATTAGATATTTTAGTTTCATTGGTTTACACTCCATTTTTCAATATCTCAAATTCTAGCTATCCCTGTCAAAACGTATAGGCAATTTTAGCGGTAACTAAAATTAGAATTAACTGAAATTAGACATCATGTAAATACATGCTGATTAAATCTGACTAAATTCTTAATGTAGAAATTCTTACATTTCTGTGGATTCGTCAATCAGAACCACAATTATGTAAATTATCATGTCTCATGGTGGTTATACCCTTAAGCGAAAATTGTTTTGTTAATAATTTTAACAAAAAGAAACCGACTTCTAAGAAAAACTATTCCGAGTACCCAAATCGCGACAATTGTGCCTATGATATTAGAGGAGTTCCCTCGATTTCCTTGGGACTGAGCATACATAAAAAAAAAGTTTCCGACGAATTGAGAACCTCCACCTTTTTTTGAAGTCAGTTACAAAGGTGAAAGCTTCGATAGATATCAGTCAAGGGTTTTTAACTGATAAACAAGTGGTGTCTCCAATGAACTTTAAGTTAGTTCTGAACTAAATAAACATCCATGCATGCGATATTAAAAAATCGGCCAAGTGCATGTCAGGCCACGCATAGAATAGGGTTCTGTAATCATCCATAATGATAGATAGATTTAAAATCGTGTTCAATAGATAAATATTATGTTTACTTATAAATTCTTTATTTTTGTACGACGTTTTCCAAGTGCGTGTATTATACGAGTTAGGCCCCTATAACTCCTGAAATAAAAAAGTCATCCAAACCGCTATAGTATTCCTTCAAAGTTCAATATATGGACTACTATCATGATTTTTTCAGATTTTTTGAGCCACCGCTTAGCTTTTAGAGGGAGGACGGGGGTCGCCCAGTTTTTACAAAAAAGTGCGCTTTAGTTGATTAACTCGCAAACGGATACCTAGATACAAAAATGGTTTTACCAACCTCATAATATTTTTAAAAGACCTATCTTATGATACCCCACACAATGGGGTAGACGCGAGGCAATAGAAACATCCCCACTGTACATTACATTCCCACTTAATGGTACCCCAAATAAAAATATTTTAGCAATTTTATTGTAGCACTTTGTCGACGTAATTACAACACATATTCCAAAGTTTCATCTCTTTAGCACCATCGTATGGGTGGTGGGTTGGTCACGGACGGACATGACGAATCTATAAGGGTTCCGAGTCATGAAGTACAGAACCCTAAAAAATTATATATATATATATATATATATTTATTATTAGAAAATAATGATTTACTATATTTGAGTTGATTGAATGAAAAGTAAACTGCGGTTTACGATGTATGACGTATTAAAAATAAACTTACTAGATCTCGTTCAAACCAATTTTCGGTGGAAGTTTACATGGTAATGTACATCAATTTTTTTTTTCTGTTTTATCATTCTATTATTTTAGAAGTTACAGGGACACACACACATTTTACCACTTTGGAAGTATCTCTCGCGGAAACTATTCAATTTAGAAAAAAAAAGATAATGGAAATCTCAATAATAAATTTTTGAAGACCAATGCATAGATCCCACACGTATGGGTTTGATGAATAAATATGTTTGAGTTTCCGCTCTAAGTATGGGAACCCCCAAAAATTATCGTTGTTTTTCTATTTTTGTGTGCAAATATTAATGCGGTTCACATAATGCATCTACTTACAAAGTTTCAACAGTATAGTTCTTATAAACAATATAGGAAAAAAGTGGCTGTGACATACGGACGGGCAGACAGACAAACAGACATGACGAATCCATAAGGGTTCCGTTTTTTGCCATTTGGGTACGGAACCCTAAAAATAGACTGTAATTCAATGAGATTAAAGTATGCTACCCAACAGCAAAATTTAGTTTACTTAAAGTTGGTGATATAAACAAGAGAATTGTTACTGAAATGTTATCACTAAAACATAACAGTGTAACCTTTTTTAATGGTCACTGGCCTGAATACCCCTGGGCGGTGCAGTTTAGCGATATCTGGACAACGACGAAGGTTGAGCCACGCTAATTTTAGCACTAACGAGCCGAATCGACCGGAGTTGTACTATCCTCTCATACAGGACCAAGATAAAACGACTGTGCTGTCGTGTTTCGATGTTCGTGTGTCAGAATCAAATCAATAGGACGCTATTTTGTAGGTTATTCTACTGCATAGTTGCATTGTTTGCAATTACATGTGTTGAGCATCAGGCAAAGTAGAGCCACCTTGATACCATTAATTGTAAATTTATTAAAGCTTAACAACTAAAGACACTTAATGTACCACTCTGCATCTGGAATGGAAGCGATCCGCGCATAGCTATTATTAAGACATCTAGCCCTTCTTCGCAAATACTTGTAATAACGCGGACGCCACATTTGGGTGGCGTACCTAAAGTTGAGTTTGTGTAGTTCATTATTGAATTCACAGGTCGCTTTTTTGACATGATCGCTCAGCAGCTTTTAAGCCTAGTGTTATTTGAGACGTAATTATTTAAGACGTTACCATTACAAAAATTAGTAAGTTCATATAATTTACGATTTCTAGTGTTTTATTATGTTGCACTTACTACATTTTATTTTATTTTATAAAATTATATAATAATAAATATTACTAGTATGAATGCACTCATAACTATCATTATGTCCGTTTTAATTAAAGCAAAATTTTAGTGTCCAGCGATACAAAAATAGTCTTAGTGCAGGAGTTATCTTTTATTCAAAGCAAAAATTAAACTAATGTTCATCTTATTTCTTGCAATAGCTATAATACATCGTGTGAGCTGCCGACTACGGGAGGATTTCCTAATACTTTTGCTTCTGCTGTTCAGTTTTTCGCAGCTAGTCAGTGTTTACTTACAGAAGGAATTGTAAAAGAAGAGCATATTCCAAGTGAGTATCTAGAATTATATCTAAAACGTAAAAAGAAATACAAGTTAACTTTTATTATTTTAATATCCCAAATAATAATTTTGTAAAAAGTGGCGTTACATAACTTAGAGGAAATGTAACATAATAATTTGAAAAATATCAGCAAGATTCCACTTATATATTTGCTAATACAAAACACATATCAACGAAAGTACGCCAGCAAGAAAGAGAACGCCACCGCCGAAGCCTCTAATAACCTGAGCTTTAATTGGCCATTTTAAATCACATGACAACGAATGTATGCAATGAAATTAAAAGAATAATTGTTTATGTGGATCTATAAGATCAGTTTCTTATATTACTCTTATAATTCTGATTGTTTTTATTTTCAGACGTAAACCCTTTAATTTGTAATCCTATAAATGATTGTGTGTGTGAGATATGAATCTAGTAGAAATAGTTTAGTGGCCGACTTGGAGTTGAATGGAGCCGACGTAGGAATGTTCCACAAAATTCTGCCGGAACCTAATAGTGATGACACAAGAGCTCTATTCAAATTCATGTCGATTGTGTTGAAATGATAAGCATGTAGTGATATGTTTAAGATACGATGGAACTGAGATAGGCTGTGTAAAAGTTCCTGATAAAAATTATATAAAAAAATACTATAAATATAATAACATTAATTAGCATTTACTGATTTCAACGAATGTATATTAATTTACAGGTTATACGAAATTTGATTTTATAATAGTAGGAGGTGGATCAGCTGGAAGTGTACTAGCAAATAGATTGAGCGAGAGAAATGAATGGAACGTTTTACTTTTAGAAGCTGGAGACGACCCTCCAATAGAATCCAATGTTAGTACCACAATATAAATTAAATTTCTTTTGACATAACTTTACAGAAAGTAAAGATTTAAAATCAGGTTAGGTTAGTTTACATAATAATGAGTCAAATTATAAAATATCTCTTAGGCCTTTCGTACACCAGGCTACGCAAATCTTCGATATTCAAGAGTCTCCAAGCGACTACCGCCATACAAATCCGTTATGGTTCATACACGAGTCGCGTCGCCGACATTCGTCCCGCGACTCGCGTCGTGCCAGTCGCGCGCTACCTGCCGGACAAAATCGCCGCTACATAAGTCTCGGCGATTTCCAAGATGGCGGAGCAATTTTTTAATATTAAATTCCGAGATAAAGAAATGTCTTTGTTTATATAATTATATTGTAATTCTTTTGCAGCTACAAACAGTCTGCACTTTATATTTCTCTCTATATACGGGTGAACCTAGTATCTTCTGATACGACGATTTCTTTGTTTTAGATAAAGATAGTACCAAATTATAGTTTCATCATCACTTGTGTCAGACATTCTGGCAAAAGTGTGATCTGTTTAGCTGTTACGCCTTTATAATAGTGATGAATAGGCAACTCGCGTCTTGCGATTCAATGTCGTGTGTACGGACCGTGCGCTACTCGATACTCGCGACTTGATACTAATGTCGTATATAACATTATTTTCGACAATTTTTGTAGCCTTGTGTACGAAGGGCCTTAGATTTTTTTTGAAGGTACAGTTTTTGTTTACGTCTGATTTACTGGCCAAACGATTTTCATTAAATAGTTCATAATATAACAATGCCATTTATAAAGTACCGATACTAATAAAATTACAGTTGTCATATTGGCGCTTCTTCTTCTTATCGTGTCGATGGCAACACTTTACACTATCTTGGCCCAGTGCTCGGCGACGCGGATTGCGTTTGGTCTTGCTTGGTGCAGGTCTTCAAGCGTACACGAATCTGGGCTCGTGGGGCATGTCAACAAATGGTCCATTGTCTGTGGTGACGCGCCACAGTCGCATTTATTTGCGCTTGGTTGTATAAATCCCCACTTTGTCAGATTGTCCCCAGATCTGCCAACCTGGGTACGCAGCCTATTAAGCGCCTTCCAGGTTGGAAAGGGAAGTTTATCTCCCGGAGGTAGTTTTTCGACTAAGGGGACAAAATTGCAGAGAGGGAACCTTTTACGAATTGGCGCTTATTCAAGACTTTATGTAATGAAAAAGTGTTGATTGAATTTCCGGTTCGAATCTTTCGAAGGAACCCACGAAGGAACTCAACGAAGAAAGATTTACTTACTAATAGACGTACACGTTGAGAAAGCATGGGCACTAAATCAGACATGCCTCTATGTTGTTTTTTTTTTAATTGATCAGATATCTCTTGGCACCTTCAAGTTTTTTTGAACAGTATCATATTGTTGTTTTTCATATGTGGCCTTTTCTTAATTGACTTTTAAGTAGTACATGTTACATATTCGGAGGGCTGTTACTTAAGTTTGAGTGCGGCTTAAATCTTATGTCTAGAGCATGCAATAATCCTTTATGTTTATATATATATAAGTAACGTTTATTTCTAATGTCTACTATAATTTCAGATTCCAGCACTGTATCAAAGCGTATATAGAACAAATTATGATTGGCAATATTTAACCACAAGTGATGGTAAAATAGATAAAGCTGTTATAAATAATTCCATAAATTGGCCAAGAGGTAAAATGTTGGGCGGCTCCAGTAATATCAACGCCATGATTTATATAGAAGGAAACGAACATGACTATCAAAGTTGGTATGATGCTGGTAATTTAGAATGGAGTGTACAGGATGTTCGACGGTGCTATAAAAAAGGACAAAGCTACCAAAACCAGCGTTTGTTAGAAAATCCAAAAATCAATGAACATTATGGTCATGATGGTCCACTAATAATCAATACTTTTAACGCAACAAATAGAATTGTTACGGAAAAAATTCTTAAATCTTATAATGATATTGGTATTGCAAATGTACCTGACTTGAATACTGCAAACGTGTTAGGTTCAAGTATAGTATCAGTAACAGCTGCAAATGGAGAAAGGCAAAGCTCGAATAAAGCATATTTAAATCCTGTGCTGCATAGGAAAAATTTGAAGGTTTTAAAAAATAGTTTTGTTACGAAGGTTTTGATAAGGCGTTTATCAAAAAATGCTTACGGTGTTGAGGTAAAACGTGGGCGCAAGCGCTCTACATATTTTGCTACTAAGGAAGTTATTATAAGTGCAGGAGCCATAAATTCACCTCAATTATTAATGTTGTCAGGAGTAGGAGATAAAAATCACCTTTCTGCAAAGCAAATTGAGCCTTTAGTTCATGCGCCTATGGTAGGACAAAATCTTCAAGACCATAATTTTATACTTATTCCTATTTTTAGTAATGAATCAAATCCTGAAGGTATTAAAGATCAAAATTTCGATGTTTTCAAATATTTGTATAACCGAACGGGTTATTTAGCTCAAGGTAGAATTGCTGATATTTTGGCATTTTTTTCATCTGATAAGAATGCTTCTTATCCAGACTTTGAAAGTCATCTACTTTTTTTTTGGAAAAACACATCAAATTTAGATAAGGCTTTACCAAATACATATAGATTAAAAAGTACAGTAGCAAACCCTCTAATAGCACTCAATAAGAACTACACTTGTTTTCTGTTTGGCTTCAATTTATTACATCCAAAATCAAGAGGAAACATTACTTTACGTTCGAAAAATCCTACAGACCATCCATTAATTTATCCTAATTATTTTGAAAATCGTTTCGATTTAGAGTCAATTGTTACTGGTATAAAACACTTTACTAAGGTATTAGAAACGGACTACTTTAAGTCGATTGGTGCATTTTTAGCTAGAATCCAATGGCCGCCTTGTGATAAATATGAATTAGACAGCAGAGATTATTGGAAATGTGTTTGTTTAAGTACGGTACAAACGGTGTACCATCCAGTAGGAACATGTGCTATGGGTACTGATCCAAAAACTTCAGTTGTGAATAGTCGGCTAAAAGTATTTGGTGTAAATAATCTCCGAGTCATTGACGCAAGTATAATGCCAACTATTACAAGCGGTAACACGAACGCACCATCAATGATGATTGGAGAAAGAGGCGCAGAGATAATAAAAGAAGACTATAATAAGTAAAAAGTACTTGATTTATTAGTAATAATAATCACTTTATTGTACACCAGAAAAAAAATATTAGAACTAAGTACATATTATATAAAGAATTGATATAAAATATAAAGTATATGGTGGTATGTGTTAAAAGTAGGTAAGACGAGAAAAAAATACAGTATTTAAAATTTTTCTCATATTTCTCTACGCCCTCACATAATGTGGGTTATTGCGGTAATTAGCCTATATAGTCTATATCCTTTCTCAGGCTTTACACTATCTGGATACAAAATTTCATTTAAATCGGTGCAATGGTTTTTTAGGGTTCCGTAGCCAAATGGCAAAAAACGGAACCCATATAGATTCGTCAAGTCTGTCTGTCTGTCTGTCTGTCCGTCCGTATGTCACAGGCAATTATTTCCGAAACTATAAGAGCTATACTGTTGAAATTTGGTCAGTCGAAGTATTCTGTGAACCGCATTAAGATTTTTACATAAAAATAGAAAAAAAAACAATACATTTTGGGGGTCCCCATACTTGAAACTGAAACTCGAAAAAATTTTTTTCATCTAACCTATACGTATATCTATGGATAGGTATTCAAAAATGATGTTGAGGTTTCCAATATCATTTTTTTCTAAACTGCATAGTTTGCGCGAGAGACACTTCCAAAGTGGAAAAATGTGTGTCCCCCCCCCTCTAACTTCTAAAATAAGAGAGTGATAAAAGTAAAAAATATATATGTTGTACATTACCATGCAAACTACCAACGAAAATTGGTTTGAAAGAGATCTAGTGAGTAGTTTTTTTTAATACGTCATAAATCGTAACACGCAAATTACCTTTCATCCAATCAATACACTAGTATAAAACTTCGATGAAAGTTACAGCAAACTACAAGAACTTTTACATGGTGTTACTTGCTGATACGGAACCTTTCATGGGCGAGTCCGACTCGCACTTGGCCGCTTTTTTTTTGAAAGAATTATTGTGTCTGTGACTGATACATTTCGTTTCGACCAATCATGACGTGTTTTGTAACTTTGAATTTCTCTTCCTTATTTTTCTTTAAATTGTCATAACTTTATTATGTATGAGACGATCGATCGATTACAAACACTAAATGCTAATGTGTTTAAAAAGTCAAACAGACCGCATTTATTGAAATCCAAAGCATATTATAACACTACGATATTAATATAATAATCAATATATTTTTGTGTACATGAATCATCGTAAATATACTTACATATTTAAGCTCCTATGTAACGTAAACGTAATGTAATTAAACAAAAATCAATACAGAAACAAAGCTATTTGTATATAAAACCTTCTCAAACATGAAATGAATCCCACAATGTGAGAATGTGATTTGTCTGTTCAATCTCAAAATCCTATCGTTTCCCTTACACAATTGTTTTCAACAAAGGCACCTGTATTTTCACATGGGTTGATGATGCAAAGAGATCTTGAGAAGAAATTATTAGCTAGTAGGTATATGCCTATAATACAAGAGTGAATAGTAATGGGCTAAAGTGGTACATATATACAAAATACTTATTGTTTAAAAAAATGAGTGTTCCTATTTTTATTTCACTTTGTCTTCTGCTTAGGGAAGTGGTATTCTTATATTGCTTCTTCCAGTTTTCACTTGATTAATTTTGTTGCGGATCCCCGAGTGTCCTATCCTATTGATCTTAGCGATTATTCCCATTATACGAAACATATTTTGTATTCATTTTTATGACTACCTTTTTTTTTTTAAATCTTAACTTTGGTTAAAACTCCTAAAATACATTTTCAGAGTAATTTGTACACAATATGAATACTTTGTATAGGCTCCTAATGTAAATCAATAAAATATATTGTTCATAATTTCAACAATGTTTTGTAAGAAATAAACACCGATACGTAATACCTCCAAATACTGGTGTCACTGTAATTTTTAAAACTTTCTGGCTCAGAATCTGATTAATGAAAATATTAAATGTTTTTAATTAATGTTTATTAATAATTTTTCTCTTAAGGGTTTAAGAAATGCATTCAATGTTTTTTTACAAACATAATTTAGCAGATTATACATTATTGTATAAATTTTGGTATTTATTCATTTATTTGATTTTATGATTGTAGGAAAACTTACATTATAATATACCAGTTTAGGATAATATTAAGTGTATTCTTGAGAAACTTGATCAATAAGGTCAATCGAATTGTTAGCTGATATGAATTTATGTCACAATAAGCATGGTGACACCTACTCCTGGATTCTACTCATGCTTTCCATCAGGTAGAGTAGAGTCACTTTGGCAGGCTTAAATATAAAAAAAAAAAATATATATTATATTTTATTAAGGTTTTTAGTTTTAGATTCATTGTTTTAGTTTATAACCAACATTGTACATACATTATAATAAAATACTCTAAATTAAAGTAACTATATGAAAACATAACTTTCTTTTGGGAAATAAATCAAAAAGTTTTTGTCGTTTGTTAATTCATGAGTCGCAAAAATAAAATAAATAAAATTTATGTAAATGTTATATTCATTTTTATGAAGGTATGTAAGCCATTTATTGTAGCTCATAATTAATAAAAAAATGTAAAGTAAGCGTTAGATCATTACAATACCTCTGTAGATCCCTAAGCGATTTAAATATAGTGAGTAAATTTACTCTTTTAATTATAGGTATTAGGTGAAACGACTGCATATTGATGCTGATTATTATGGGTTCGATCCCCACTCGGGATAGCACTAATATGCTAATCCACAAATTATCGCTCTGGGTCTGAGTGCTCATTAAGTCCGCTTCTTATACTTTTATAAAATTACTCACGACACAGGATATCTTGGAAGTGCGTGTACAAAACAAATAAAAGCGGCCAAGTGCGAGTCGGACTCGCCCATGAAGGGTTCCGTATCAGCAGGTAACATCATATAAAATTTCTTGTAGTTAGTTGTAACTTTGATCGATGTTTTAATAATAGTGTTTTGATCAATGATATTATAAAAAATCGGCCAAGTGTGTGATAATTGTTATGTTTACGTATTAATGCGTTGATTTTGTATGACTTTTCCAAGTAAGCGCATTGTAAAAGTTAAGCCTCTATAACTCCTGAACTAACAAAGTCATCTAATTCGTTATAGTTTTCATTTAAAGTTCATTATATGGACCACTATCACAAATTTTTCGGCGGGCGGGACGGCCTGTTTTTACAAAAAGTTTGCCTTTAAAGTGGAATTTCTCGCAAACGGATACCTAAATCAAAAAATCGTCTTAACAAACCTGTAATGTTTTTAAAAGACCTATATAATGATACCCTACATGATGGGGTAGCCGTGAGAAAAAAAAACATCGCCACTTTACGTGTAGGGGAGGTACCCTAAATAGAAAATATATTTCATAATTTTATTGTAGCACTTTGTCGACGTAATTACAATACATATTCATGCAAAGTTTCATCTTTCTAGCACTTACTGTTTGGACGACAAGTCGAGGACGGACGGACGGACGGATGGACAGACGGACATGACCTATCTATAAGGGTTCGAAGTCATAAACTTCGGAACCCTAAAAAGTTGTAGATCTTTTAATTACCTACAACTTTGCCATCTAACTATTTTCCTTGTAGTTTTGCTGGAAATCGAGATAAACCGTTTTTTACCCTTTGTTGTATATATTTAGCCATCCAATCTGACTCTACCCTGCCTGATGGAAAGCATGACCAGAATCCAAGGGTCGGGGCTACCACACTTGCTGCGAATGCGGACAATAATGTATGGCGGCCCACACTATGGCGGCTTAGTGAGATGATTTTTCACGCCCCGGTTAAAGGACCCGAAAACCTCCCTCCCTACCCCTTCCCGACCTCAGATCGCCCGTAAATTATGTTTCCTTTCATTTTTATAATATTCTCCTCCTTTTCCAATAGGTTTCATCCTACTATAATTTTATTGGTTTTCAAAAATTATCTACTCTGGTCTACTGGTCTATATGTCATTTACAAACTATCATTATGGTTGCCATGCAAGTGTGTTATTCCTAGCAACCTATGAAGTTTTGACAGGAGGTAAACAGTGATACATTTTGACATCGTCGATGTATGTATTTTTATAATCACCTAGCTTTGGTCTTTGTATCTCGATTATTGCAGTAAAAAGTAGCCTATGTCCTTTCCTAAGTTCAGTTCTATCATCATACCGAATTTCATCAAAATCGATACAGTGGTTTAGGCGTGAAAGCGTAACAGACAGACAGACAGAGGTACTTTCGCATTTATAATATTAAGTAGGGATTAAAAAAAAAACTACTCACTAGATCTCGTTCAAACCAATTTTCGTTGGTAGTTTGCATGTTAATGTACAACATATATTTTTTTTAGTTTTATCACTCTCTTATTTTAGAAGTTAGAGGGGGGGGGACACACATTTTTCCACTTTGGAAGTGTCTCTCGCGCAAACTATTCAGTTTAGAAAAAAATGATATTAGAAACCTCAACATCATTTTTGAACACCTATCCATAGATACCCCACACGTATAGGTTTGATGAAAAAAAATTTTTTGAGTTTCAGTTCCAAGTATGGAGACCCCCAAAATGTATTGTTTTTTTTCTTTTTTTATGTAAAAATCTTAATGCGGTTCACAGAATACATCGACTGATCAAATTTCAACAGTATAGCTCTTATAGTTTCGGAAATAATTGGCTGTGACATACGGACGGACAGACAGACAGACAGACAGACAGACAGACAGACAGACAGACTTGACGAATCTATAAGGGTTCCGTTTTTTGCCATTTGGCTACGGAACCCTAAAAATGGATCACATGCTGGCGAGTAGTAAGCACAAACTTGGAGGGAGGCAGTCGAGAGACGGTAAAAAGGGTGTTCGACGCTATTCACTCGACAGAAAGCATAAAAAAAAGTCAAGGAATTTTAACACTTCTTGTACGGCCGTGGTATGGAGTTCGCCGACTATTCTATACACATACTAGCTGACCCACGTAACTTCGTCCGCGTCTCTTTTCAATCACGCTTGGCTCCTATTAGTCAATATGTGATGTAAATGTTGTCACACCAATAAAAATACATTTAAGAATATAGGTGAAATGGGTAAGATAGTTTCGCAGTTCTTCGTGAACAAGAATGCGAATAAAAGAGTATGAAATTTTGTAGAATTGTTGTTTAAATGGAAGAGGAGTGCAGAAAGCTAAGAAAATATTAAATTAATGCCTACTCCACGGTAAATACTTCAAGAGTTTTACTGTTAGACATCATAACATCGCAAAAATAAAAATACTTTATCAAAAGATATTGCTTGCATTATATCAAGGAACTGCAACTTCTTCTTTGTCGTTCCCTCAATGCTGAGGATCGCGACCACAAGTAACAAGCTTCCACTTCGTTCGGTTATACGCAGAGTGGACCGCACGGTGCATGCTGCCGCCCACCGCCTCCTTCACAGTATCACTCCAACGTGTAGGTGCCCTGCCTCGAGCACGCCTGCCATCCATTTGCCCAACAATGATCTGCTTCTCCAGACTGTGCTTTGAGGACCGCATAATATGCCCGAAGAAGCTTAGAGCTCGCTTCCGACAAAGTGAAGACAGCCGCGTCGTGATGTTGAGCTCTTTTAATATGAACTGCAACTAGCCTACCATGAATTAGTTTTTAACGTAGAGCTGAAAATTATAGAGGACAAAATTTTCCGATGGTCGAGAAACTAGTGTGTCATCCCCACATTTTGTCTTACACGGACCATGGGGCAGTGGCAAAACGTTCTTACTGAACTTGCTGCTGCCACAGTTGCGCAAAGACAAAGTACTTTTTTTTTTTCATTTTTTAAGATAGTAAGTGCATGTGATTTCTTACATCTCTTTATTATATTTTGTTCAGAAATCTACATAGTTTTAGCATATTAAATACTCATAAAGTAATACGTTGTTCCTGACAGGGGGAATTTGTACAAATAATTATTGAAAGTAAATAGCACTAAAATAAGAACAAACAAAGAATGAAAAATCAAACTGAAACAGAATTAAATTAAAAAACTAAAATAAAATAAAACAAATCAAAACTGTCGCCATACCACTGACTTTAACCTGGACGCACCCAGATTGTATAACAGCACCAGGTTACGCATCATAGAGCAAAGACGGCATCGTGCAGGCAAATATCCCCATCGTAGAGGCCACAGAAGAGATGGTATTGATATCTAAGATACCCATAATACCCAATAACTTGCTATTCCAATTCTAGCGCTCGCAATTTCCTCTAAAGGTGGCTTTCTCAATCGTTGTAAATATAGTCAGGGGTAAACTCTTAACGTATCTGGAATCCACTTAGGTACCCTCCGCTTCTCCCACGGTAGCTCTACGTGGGTTGCTTGCTTATGTCAAGAGTGAAAAATCTTTTTGTTATCACAAAAAATAATAAGTTACATAATGTTGTTTACTGGAATGTACTGCAGTAAATAGATTTCTGATTCTCTACGGCTCGAGACAAAATCAATTAAATATTATAAGTGAGTTCAGTCAGTTTTCCCGTTTACAGTCCTCGATGAGATTAGTTATTGTGAATTGTTATGCAATTTACCTTTAGCAAATTTCATCTTATTATTTATATTTTTTGGCCCTAAAACCTCGAAAATGATGAATATTTTCCTCATAGGTTAAGCAATCCTACTAGTTGTAATGTTTCTAATCACAGCTAGTATCTAAATAAAAATTATATTTTCATTGAGTAGTTTCTGACAAGATTCCGTATTCACCTTGGAGATAATCTAACCTAATATAAATATAGACAAAGAGTTTTTTACTCGTATCATTTTTTATTATTAAGATATTTTAAATTACATTAAGCCTCTATTTACATTTAATGAGTATGTTGCCAACTGCCGGCTCAAGATATTTTTCTAGATGTCCATTTTGCGCATCGATTAATGCACGTAGTCACTTCATATTTATGTTATTACCATAGTCAATTCATGCTTCTTACAAAAAAGTCAGTATTCTTTGTAATACGCATGATCCATCAATTCTTAACTTATAGTACATAAAGTTTATTATATTACATTTACACATTACAGCTACGTAATAATAAACTTTAATAAACCTAGTAAAAGTATACGATTCTTTTACCATTGAACTTGTTATTAAATACTTGTGGCCATGAGCCTCTCCGAGATTTGAGGGTCACGTAAAGCGCTCATAGTTAAATGGCCTTCCAGTTATCTACTGGAAACATCACCAAGGGTAAGCAAAGACGGCGCGGTTTGTACGTCTAACGACAAGATTACGTCACAATGTCCTCTTGGCAGTCTCCTACACACACTCGACCAGAGTGGAGACCCGAGCCTAGCTGTGGGACATTATGGGTTATTGATAATGTAGAATTAGAAGTGGGCCGGTCATCTCTTCAAGCACTCATGGTCACTGGAACCAACATATGAAAGGCGAACTGTAACTGTAGCCTGGTGAACTGTATACCTGGTGGCCAGTCTGGCAGGAATGAAATGAATTTAAAGTGATAAAAAATATGTTTATAAATTTTCACGGGCCTTTCCCATCAACTGTCATTATAGTTAATGAATTTTACGCTGAACTGTAAATTTAAATATATTATAACTAGCTGCGCCCCGCGGTGTTAAACGCGTTTCATTATGGTTGCAATGCAAGTGTGTTATGCATGGCAACCTGCGAAGTTTTGTCAAGAATTGCAGCAAAAAATCAATAAATGTCAATACCAATGTCAGTTTAACAGATAGTTTATTTTTTACGTAGGAGTTCTAACCCTCATAATGAGAAACCTTGTAGATTATTATACCTTAGAATAACTCTGTCATAACCTTATCGATTTAATTCTTAGATGTGAGCAATGCCAAATATCACTGATATAGTTTACTTAAATTTATCAATGTTTTTGAAATAAGTACATTAAATTTGGGTAAAAATCATACAGTAATTTAATGCAATCAGGCTGTTGGTATAATATTTTTTTTAATTTAACATATTTCAATGTAACTCTATTTTACCCAATGAAAAGAATAAGTAGTATCCAAAACTGAGGATAACCACACTCACTGGTAACGCAGGCAGTGTGGTTTCAAGGACCGCTTAAAATACCATGTTACCCGGAATCATATAGGAAGAATACATATGAGGTTGTTCCAGTGTGTGAGTTGGTGAGCTCCAGTTTTTAACCGAACAATTTATTTAATATCTTACGAACATCAAAACATAATGTAACATCTTTATAACGATATGGTGTGCAATAAAGTATTGAGTATTGAACTAATAATTGAACAGTTAAATTTTACAGTTTTATAACGCCTGACAGTCAGTGACACAACAGCAAATGACAAAAATCTCCTCTTCTCTTCTTCTAAAAATATTAATAACTCGATAAAAGTTAGTTTCAATATTAAAAAAACAAGAAAACGAACAGGTCAGGTGATATAAGGGGAATTTTTACCTGCTAGAAGTGTTAAAAATTATTTTGGAAATACATATTAAGCCAAATATGTCAGGCAATTTAAAATAATTACAATGTTTAATAAATATTTACAAAAAGAATAGTCATATTGCAGTTTTTTTTTATTTGGCAGGTGATCAATAAATTGTTTAGTGATTTAATTGTCCGCTAATTTCTATTCTATTGCATTTCTGTATAAGGACACTATGGAAAAGATGGTTGACAAATTTTAAAAATACCTCAAACACCTAATCCAAAATTCCTATCAGCTCAAATACCATCAACGAATTTAAAAACCTTTGAGTCACACTCTGTATAAAAAATATAACTATATTTATTTAATTAAGTTATACTGAATTTTAAATTTATTATTCTTTTAACAAACGCAACCGCAGAAGAAACCTGTTAGTTACCTGTATGTTGCGGTTAAACTTGAAAACAAACTTATCTCATCTGTGAGACATGAAGAGAATCTGCCTACGTTTAAAATAAAAATACTATTTGGAATATCTCAAAATTTTTTTTACAAAAAGCGGTTATACTGTGAATAACATTTTCTTTTTAGGGTTCCGTAGCCAAATGGCAAAAAACAGAACCCTTATAGATTCGTCATGTCTGTCTGTCTGTCCGTCCGTATGTCACGGTCACTTTTTTCCGAAACCATAAGAACTATACTGTTGAAACTTGGTAAGCAGATGTAATCTGTGAACCGCATTAAGATTTTCACATAAAAATAGAAAAAAACAATACATTTTGGGGGTCCCCATACTTGGAACTGAAACTCTAAAAAGATTTTTTCATCAAACCCATACGTGTGGGGGGGTTTCTATGGATGGGTCTTCAAAAATGATGTTGAGGTTTCTAAAATCATTTTTTTCTAAACTGAATAGTTTGCGCGAGAGACACTTCCAAAGTGGAAAAATGTGTCCCCCCCCCTGTAACTTCTAAAATAAGAGAGTGATAAAACTAAAAAAAATATATGTTGTACATTACCATGCAAACTACCAACGTAAATTGGTTTGAAGGAGATCTAGTAAGTAGTTTTTTTTGTAATACGTTATAAATCGTAAACTGCAATTTACCTTTCGTTCAGTCAATACACTATTTTAAAAACATCGATCAAAGTTACAACGAACTACAAGAACTTTAATATGATGTTACTTGCTGATACGGATCCCTTCATGGGCGAGTCCGACTCGCACTTGGCCGCTTTTTTGTTAAAAATGTAAGTTGATCGAGTGTAATTTTGGATAATATTATGCAAATACTTATAATATCAATAGCAAATTGAGATAACTTAAGTCCACCACACCACTCTTAGTCATTCCATGGGTGCTGTTGGTGCAAAGATTCATCAACAACCCTTAACGTCCCACTGCTGGGCTCAGGTCTCCTCTCAAGAGAGGGTTAAGGCCATACGTCCCCACGCTGGCCGAGTGCGGGTTGGGGACTGGCAAGACACATTGTGGCTACGTAATCTTGCTGTTGGATGTTTTTAAGCCGCCCGAAGGCCTCCAACTAAGCTTCACGACTGCTGTCTTATGACAACAACCGGGACCGACTGCTTAACGTGACCTCCGAATCACGGAAACGCTCATTATATAAAATGCCACAAACGGTCACCCATCTAGGTCCGACCGCGCCGTCGTTGCTTAACCTTGGTGATCGTTTCCAATCACCTAACGCCACTCGGCTATGAGCGCAAAGATTATACAATTTTAAGTGCACAAAAGGTAGGTAACATTATAACAAAGATGGTGACAATAAAAGAGTTAATACGCAAGACAACAACACTGTAATGTGAAGGGCCACTTGAAATAAACTCTATGCAAACTACCGTAGAAAGTGTTACCTGCCTAATAAATAGCTACACTTCCAGATCTGAAAATATTTTGAACTAGTACTACTCTCATCTCTGATTCTTTGGTTTGTTAAGTAATATTTATAGTATAGTAATTTTGCCTGCCACTCCATCCGAAAGAAGCCTATGTTCTTTCTCAGATTCTAGATTACTTGTGTACCAAATTTTACTTCAATAGGTTTAGTAGTTTTCGCATGACAGCCGGACAGACAGAAAGACGGAGTTTTTTTCGCAAATGTAATATAAGAAAGGATTTGATTGATTATTCCCGTGATTTTTTAAGTGAGTCTCCACAAAAACCACTTAACGGCTTACATTGAAACGTCATTTAAATACTTATTTATTAAAAATAGATAGTAAAATGTCCATGTATTGATAGATTAAGAGTGTCACCTAAATATAGCCTACTTTATAGTTATTTTATAAGGAAAGGTCCATAATATGCAGTAGTGACTATTGGAAATTTTGACAATTGTGAAGCGAAAATGCACCGGCTGTTAATTTATGATGGTATTCTTAGAAAGAAAATAGTTGAATAATCAAGTTGAGCTCTGTGGACATCATCATCCTTATTATTTATTTTATATATTACTCATCATGCACTGTAATGCATTGACGGACTCAATTCACTCAATGCCTTAGACATTCTGAGCTTAGTAGAAAAGACAGTGGAGGTTATTTTAACTTCATAATTCTACGTAGCGTGGACATTCAGTTCGAGATTATTGTTTTACTTGTTATAGAACTCCCACAGTGATTTACGAACTACACGAATTCAGAATACGAAATGTCACTTTCCTCATTCATTCTGTGGGTGTCGTAAAAGTCGAATAAAGAAGCAAACTGTGCAGGACAACAACGCGGAAAAAAAAAACAAAATATTAAGTAAAACCCAAAATTAAAAATATTGTATCACAAATTCTAGCAGTTACTTCGGCCTAGTGTATTTCGGTTCCCACGGTAAACAAGTAGGCTATGTTCTAACTTGAGAATATTTTTTTCTACAATGTTTAGTTTAATTGAAATCAGTTCAAAGGTTTAGCCGTAAAAACAATAGAATAACAGTGTTACTTTCGAATTTATGATATCAGTATGGATTCTCAATAACTATTCATAATCCATACATTTTGGATATGGTTTAAGAATAAAAGTTTATTTACTTAAACTATGGTTTCATATTTTAGTTGCCACATATAAGTTTTATTCAATATGTCGTCACGTTAATAACAATGATGCTGTTCACATGTATGAAAATGTGAACAATGTTGACAAGCGTCTTTGCTGTTAAGGTTTGGTGTCTTGTTTAGTTCAATTTATTTAGTGGTTAAAAATGCCGTGGTGAGTATTTAACACAAAATGATTAGGAGTTTTTTTTTATTCAATTTATAAGTTCATTTACACAATAATATTTTTTAATGAAAAGTAGTATAATATGCAGATAAAATGAAGAAATAATATTAGTAGTTAATTCTTGAATTTGCCAACTGCAGCCCTATCTATAACCGCTTCAATTGCTGGTCTTGTATGCTTTGTTTATGTTTGATAATACATAGATTTTAAAAATGTGACTGAAATTCATATATGTGGTAGGAAAAAATTATAATAATACATTACTTATCAAATTTACCAAATAGTACATTGTATCCAAGACTTGGCTGTATCATGACTTTCAAATTATCTATATTATAACTTATATAATGATATTTCTATCAGTAAATATTTTACCGATATTTTTACACGTCGTATATCAAGCTACATTCAATTATATTCATTAAATATAATTAGTAAATGTTATATTATTAAGTCGGCATCCGGTTTGAAACAATGGGTATACCTTTAGTTATAGTTTTTCGCATGCTCGACCAATATAACAATTACTTTTACTGCTATCATTTATTTATTTTCAAATGATAACTCATTTTTAATTCTTTTTTGTGAAATAGTTACAATGCACCATGTGAGATACCAACTACAGGACGATTTCCGAATAGTTTTGCCTCTGCTGTCCAGTTTTTTGCAGCGACTCAGTGTTTCCTTACAGAAGGAATTTTGAAAGATGAAAATATTCCAAGTGAGTATTAAGTATAAAACAGAATATAAAAGATTCCACATTATAAGGAAAATTAGTTCATTTTAAAATATTCAATTACATTTTTATAAAGTATGACTGACTTAAAAACAAGTAACTAAATGTGAATACATTAAAATTGTCAAGGTGACTGAGAACGTAATATCTGTTAAATTAATGCGTTTGCTAATTACATCATAAGCGTTCTCTCTGGTATATCCAAAGAATTATAATATGCTTATATGCACGAGGACAGAGTGGTACAATTTACACTCATATAAAGTATAATAAAGACTAGGTTTTTTTTTTTTACATCGTAAAAAAATATACATGAAGACTAGGTACTAGACTAGGGAACATTGTAGGTAGTAGAGCCACGCTGATTTCAGCACGAATGGGCCGGCTCGACCCGGCCAGTACTACCCTCACACAGAAGACCATCCTAATAATGACAGCATTCTTGCTGTCGTATTTCGTTGGTGAGTGTGAGACTGGAGGCCCAATCATTCTGCATCATTCTCCCGCCCTTCGAAGGCCGGGAGAATGATGCAGAATCATGCTTTCCATCAGGCAGAGTAGAGTCACTTTGGCAAGCTTAAATATAAAAAAAAAAAAAAAGGTTAGAACCATGGTTTACCCGCAGTTGCTGTCATCGATCATAATCATGAGTAACGCCGTAAAGCGAAGCTAGTCTATAAAAAAAATAATCTTTGTTACTCCTTAGGTCATGAGCTTTCTGCAAGAGAAAGCCCCTTTAAAATCGGTTCAGCCGTTCCAAAGATTAGCCGGAATAAACATACTGACAAAAAGTTTAAAAATTGCCTCTTTGATGTTATATGTATTTAGTAAAAAAAATGTTCATTTGATATTATATAGATACCTACTCCAATTTTATTTATTTCTATAGATAGTGGAGACTATTAAATTATTGATATACTTCACTATGTTCAAGAAACTATCTACATATAATTTTACTATTTACAGTTGTGATTAGGAACGCTGAGTTTGAAATAGCTCTTAGTTGCCGTATGTGGTAGTAGGTAGTACCCACTAAAACAGGTTTAAAAATTAACCAGCGTCACATCATTAACACTAGCATGGAATTTGATATGTACATATTTTTTTTTTAAAACATGTATGGTAGAGGTATGCCAGAAGTTGCAGCTATTTCATGACAAGTGTTTAATATGTGTAGTAGTGTAGATTTGTGTTTCATTATATTATTCATAATCTTATCGTCTCAATAAAAAATGTTCTTAGACATGTATGTATGTATAGAAATAACCATTTCTTTTATGGTATTGCGTTCAATATTAAAAAAATGATCTGATAATATTATGTCTTTAAGATCTATAATAACATTTACTTCCACAGTCATTATATTTAAAAAGTTATTAAAAACTATGTATTAAATTCTATAAGATAGTTCAGACAGATTGGTCTATTTAACAATTATTTCAAAATTTAAAGTTGTTCTGAAACCTTTTAACGTAAACTCTTTCAGTAAAATTTAACTTTAAATGAAAATTATTGATTCTAATGAACGTAAATATATTTCCAGATTACACAAAATTTGATTTCATAATAGTAGGAGCTGGATCAGCAGGAAGCGTACTAGCAAATAGATTGAGTGAAATAAACGAATGGAAAATTCTACTTGTAGAAGCTGGAGACGACCCCCCCATTGAAGCCAATGTAAGTACTGAAATATCAATTTCTTACGTATTTCATTTCTTCTTCGTCGTTCCCTCAATGCTGAGGATCGCGACCACAAGTTATAAGCTTCCACTTCATGCGGTTAAACGCAGAGTGGACCGCACGGTGCATGCTGCCGCCCACCGCCTCCTTTACAGTATCACTCCAACGTGTAGGTGCCCTGCCTCGAGCACGTCTGCCGTCCATTTGCCTAACAATGATCTGCTTCTCCAGACTGTGCTTTGAGGACCGCATAATATGCCCGAAGAAGCTTAGGGCTCGTTTCCGGCAAAGTGAGGACAGCCGCGTCGTGATGTTGATCTCTTTTAATATATGTATACTCGTTAGTTCGCATCGCAGTCCAGAGGATGCGTAGCATCCTACGCCAACACCACATCTCGAAAGCATCGATCTTATTGCTATCGCGGCTTCTCAAGCTCCATGACGTATTTCATACTACAAGATAAATATACAATTAAATGCAACAGTTCAATTTATATAAAACATTGTAAAAAAAAAACTGTTATTGATACAGTGAAATATCCAATTATTTTTCTTTTGTTGCATGTACTGACTTCTCCATTTTATTTGTATTTTTTTAAGTTTGAAAGATTAATATGTGTAATTATTTATTTAAAAGATAAATATAAATTAACTATTTAAATGTTTCTATTTTAGATTCCAGCTTTAGCTAAAAGCCTACGTAGGACAAAATACGATTGGCAATATTTAACTACAAGTGATGGAGAAATAGATCAAGCTATTATTGACAATTCTTTATATTGGCCTAGAGGTAAAATGTTAGGAGGTACCAGTAATCTCAACGCCATGATTTACATAGAAGGCAGTGACCATGATTATGAAAGTTGGTATGATGCTGGTAATTTGGAATGGAGTGTGCAGGATGTCCGACGCTGTTACAGAAAAGGACAAAGCTATCAAAACCAACGTTTACTCAAAAATCTTAAAATCTATGAACACTATGGCCACAATGGACCGCTTGCAATTAATATTTTTAATATCACATACAGAACTATAACAGAAAAAATCCTTAAATCTTGGAATGATATCGGAATTAAGAATGTACCTGACTTAAATACTGCAAATGTTTTAGGATCAGGTATATCATCAGTAACAGCTGCAAATGGGGAAAGACAAAGTTCAAACAAAGCATATTTAAATCCTGTGTTGCATAGAAAAAACTTGCAGGTTCTGAAAAATAGTTTTGTAACAAAGGTTTTAATAAGACGTTCATCAAAAATTGCTTACGGTGTTGAGGTACAACGTGGCTTAAAGCGCTATACATATTTGGCTAACAAGGAAGTTGTCATAAGTGCTGGTGCCATAAATTCACCTCAATTATTAATGTTATCAGGAATAGGCGATAAAAATTACCTTGCCTCGAAAAAAATTGTGCCTTTAGTTCATTCGCGTATGGTAGGAAAAAATTTACAAGACCACACTTATATATTTGTAGCAATTTTTAATAATGAATCAAATCCTGAAACTATTAAGGATCAAAATTTTGACGTCATAAAATATCTCTACGACCGAACAGGTTATTTAGCCCAAGCCGGGATTTCTGATATTTTAGCATTTTTTTCAGCTAATCAGAATGCTTCTTATCCAGATTATGAAAGTCATTTTATTGTATTTTGGAAAAATGATCCCAAATTCCCCAACGTATTGAAGAAGGTATTTAGATTTAAAGACGCGGTGGCTAAACCCCTGATGAGGCTCAATAAAAACTACACATGTTTCCTCTTTCCCATAAACTTATTACATCCAAAATCAAGAGGAAACATTACTTTACGTTCAAAAAATCCTAAAGACCATCCATTAATTTATCCTAATTATTTTGAAAATCTCTACGATTTAGAGTCAATTGTTACTGGTATAAAACAGTTTACTAAGGTATTACAAACTGACTACTTTAGGTCAATTGGCGCATTTTTAGCTAGAATGCAATGGCCACCTTGTGATAACTATGAATTAGACAGCAGAGAATATTGGAAATGTGTTTGTTTAAGTACGGTACAAACGGCGTACCATCCAGTAGGAACATGTGCTATGGGAATCAATCCAAATACTTCGGTTGTCAATAGTCGTCTAAAAGTACATGGTGTAAGAGATCTCCGAGTCATTGATGCAAGTATAATGCCAACTATTACAAGCGGTAATACAAACGGACCATCAATGATGATCGGTGAAAGAGGTGCACAGTTAATAAAACAAGACTATAATAGGTAAAAAAATGTATACCTAAACAGTGCTGCAATATAATTTTATGGTGGTGGTTTTTAAAGAAATCAAGTAATTAACTGAAACAAAAGACCTTAGGAAGCTTGTAATAAATAGCTTGAAATTTATGGCCTAACATGGCTTTAGATTAGGCTTGTATATATTAAACTTATTCACTATATTTATCGAAAAATTAAGGTATGTCATTAAGTGATTTATCCAAAACTAGACTTAACGAATAAAAAACCCTAAACACTGTAAATTGTTGACTTGTCTGTTGCTATAATAGTTAGTAATTCTAGCTGTAGACCACAAATCGGATTATTGATTTTACAAATAGATTTATCATCATCATCAACAGCCTTCAACAGTCCACTGCTGGACTTATCATGAACACGATAATATTTCTTTGTGTCTGAGTGTAAAATTTCTATTACACTTTTTTAAATCTGCCTGACTGCCTCGTTGGTCTAGTGGTCAGCGTATACGACTGCTAATCAAGAGGTCTCGGGTTCGATTTCCGAGTCGGACCAAATGTTTGTGTGATCCACAAATATTTGTATCGGAGTTTGGGTGTTTTTCTATGTATAATATGTATGTGTTTACAAAAAAAAAAGTTTGTTTATGTATTTATATCAGTTGTTTAGTACCCATAACACAAGCTCTGCTTACTTTGGGACTAGATGATGTTGTGTGTAAGATGTCCAAAATATTTAATCTGCCGTCTGAATGTAATATCAAATTTGGGACCAGACAAACTCATTAATATTCTACATCGATTTAATATGTTAGATGTTATTTTATGGTTATAATAAAGCTTTAAATACTATAAGCTGTGGAAAGGACGACGACGTAAAAACTTATAAATGATGTATAAAAATACATAATCATAAATCTTTCATGAATATTATTTTTTTCCACGTGCTTAGATTACATTTTTAAAAGTATGCAAAATAGCATTCCCGTTAAACAGAATATAAAGATAACAAAAAACATAGCTCGTTATAACATATTATATTTTACTCGATAGATATTAGTTTTAATAACTAATGGTTAATGGTCCCCAATCCATTGATCCATCACATTTCTATTATAAAATTTTATTTAATTTATTATTAAAGAACAAATTTTGTTGTACTTTCTTTCCTTTCTATCTTAATTTACTTAGTTAATTAACCTCTTTATGTTATCAAGCTCATTTCCATAACAGATAATACATTCCATTTCGGCCTATAATAGCTCATTAAACGAAATGCTGCACACTTTCATGTATACAGTTGTTTTCTGCAAAGTTTCAAAAGAACCGCACATTTTACTTTATTAGAATAACGGCAATACATATTTTATTTTATGGCCACTAAATATATGGATAATATCATCAAATAAATTACTCGATGCTTAATAGGAATCTCCTACCTATTTTAAACTGACTGTTCATTAGTTGACTGTTTTAAATCAACAATCCCTGATATACGAGTGATGTAAATATAATGTTCAATTTGAAAATAAAGTGGCAATTTTTTATTCAAACTTAATAAATAAATATTTATTTATTTATTTAAGTCATTACAAGCAAACCTTTGCCTACTAGATGCCTAGTTTTTTATTCCTATACTAATTTCATAAAAAGGTAAAATTTGTAACGTTGTAGGGGAATGCTGAACCGATATCGAAAATTATGTAAAGAGTAAAAGAAAAATATAAAACTGAAACTTGTTTTTGAAATTCTGTTTGCCTCTTCATTTCACTATCTAAAGCGTAACAATAAACTTTATTAAGTCCAGACATGTAAAGAGCTTTGGATATACACAAAACACTCAGCTTGATAAACAAAACGCAAATAATCCTTTATGCCCCACATTTGGGGAGTAAAAACTATTTACAGAACATAGCATATTTTCTTGAGACCACAATAATATAAACCCATATACATAGTTATCCTTTTTTGGGACCTTCCTTTCTTGACCCTTTATTGACATAGAAAGCGGGAAGCTTTTTCATGATTGCGGACCCGGAAGTAAAGTATTTGTTTAACCATGGGAGAAATTGTTCTTTATTGTCTTTTTGCTCTTAAGCAAAGAGGACGAAGCAATAGTCGGTATATCACCCGCATAAGCATTTGTTGATTTTTGTTGGTGATCCAGATTTGTGAACACTATCTATTTTTCTCTCTATCTATTTCACTGTTACTATGATGATACTAGTTACATTTTTTCTTTTAATTTGTATCTGAATTCAATTTTATTAATCTTAATTGTGTCCGTCAAGCTTTGGGGTGTAACGAAACTGTTTTTCTTTTCTGTATATTGAATCATTTAAGTATCTATTTCATATGTAAGTATAAAATTGTAATTGTTTGTAATTATAATCATTAGCATATAGTAGGTTTAAAAACGAGCACATTTAACTACTACTCTCTCTCTATAACATTTTGCTCCATCTCAATACCTTGATCACACGTACCGAGTAAACGGGCGAGACAGTAAAATGTTGCTACTCAGCTGTTCACACGTGATTTGAATTAGCACCACAATTCAGTTCTATTCAGTCTTTATTGCCTTGATCACACGTACCGAGCAAACGGGCGAAACAGTAAAATGTTGCTCGGCCGTAAGGTTGCCTGGAAGTATTTGCTTTCGGCAATAGGGCCACCCTTTGTACGCTCGATATTTAATTATTTTGTTCATTCATTAAGGTATGCAAATAAATAGTTATCTATCTATTTATCTACAGCGTAAATCAAATTTTTTATATTTCAAACTCTTTGTCATTTCTTTGGCTGGGTATCTATGCGTACAATCTCATCTTCAAGTAAACTTTAATCAGATGCGTGTGAAAAATGGTGACTATTTGTTCACGTCACCGCAAAGCCTACAGCCAAACTTTTTTACAGAATTCCATGCCATACAGCCTTATCCCACTGCTAAAGATACGGTTAATTTGTTCAGACAATAACAATGTTGTATTTCTTTCCGAATTCAATTTTAATTGCAATTGGATTAATAAATATCGATTGAGAGTCCGAATAGGGAATATTGATTTGCTTGCGATAAAAAAAACTCTTAGCTTAATTTCTGATGTTACACGTTGAAATAATACGTTAAAAAAATGTTAAAAATGTGCGGGGAGATAAAGAATTATCGATATGATGAACGGCGTGAACCACTGAACTAGATAAGCCCGTTAGCCAGTGTCAACACAACTGCTTTACTGCACTACTGAAAAAAGTTATAATAGAAAATACAGATAAGCTATAGCAGAAAAGTAACAATATGTACCTAGTTAAGATAACGAGTCACTTAAACGAGTTTTTATTTTTCAAACTCCACGATTTGCTTTGAAAAGTCGTGCTCTTGCAATAATCTCATACATTTAAATGCCATTAACGAATTCTCTATCTCAAATCACCTTTCAAGTAATTTCATTTTTATAGAACTATTGAAACATGAATCAGGTGTGTCTTTGACTAAAATTACTTGTAATGTGCAATTACAAGTCATTGTAGTTAATAGTTTTGTAACGTATAGAGAAAACGTATACAAGTTATTCGTTGTGGGAATTTCAAATAAAATAATTATTTTGATACATTTTTTTTTCATGATTTAATATTAAATACATGTTGTAAAGCCCTTCAGTGGGAAATAACAGAACTGCAAAGTAATCAATTATTCTAAATTCTTCAATAAATAAAATTTTCACAAGATATCGGTGGTTATTTAAATTCAATTGAACAAATCTCATAACGCAGTACGATTTTGTAGGCACACATAACTACCTATAATTGTAATATTATTTAAACTGTTTTTTTTTGAAAAATGGTAAAGTGAACATTAGTAAACACTAGTTGACCAATTTTACAAACAGTGTGACACGTGAAAATTGAAGGGACTAAACAGGGAGGAATGAATGATTGTATTTTTCTTTTCTTGTAATAAATAACAATAGAACTGCCATTGCTTTGATAAATGGCTTCGTATTCAAATGTACGTCATTGCTTGTATGCTAAATAAGAATTGTAAGACTTTGATCCAAACCCTAGAATACTTTATATGAAAAAATAAATTAAGATTTTAAGTCTTTCGTTTTGTTATTATTATTTAACATAGATATTACGTCAGAAGAAAATATGACAGCTAAACTAACATTATTAAAATTAATGGTTTTATTAACCGTGTTAGGCAGTATTTATCTTCTTGTGTATATAATTATATAAGAATTTGTAAAAATGCCTCGTAGAGGACGGTAAGTTGTCGATCCCGGTTGTCATGAACATCTATGGCAATCGTTATTGGAAAGTCAGTGCTCTCAAATTTACCAACAGCTAGTTCAACCCTCGAATTCAGTTCGCCCTCGGGTTTCAGAGTTCCGATGAAAACTGGTATTCAGGTAAAACCGGCTGAACTAGTAGCCGACCCCCAATAATATTGGGAATATTATAAGCAAGGAAGATGATTATCTGTTTGGTGAATATATCAAGACTAATATGATACTAAATACTTTATTAATGTATCTATTTACATTCGGTTTTGATTTCATTTGACTTTGACACATTATTTTATCCGAAATAAATGGATAAACAAACCTTACACCTATTTGTCTGGCCAGCATAGTATAGAAGGCCATAATCCAAGGAGAGGCCATGGCCAGCAGTGGTATGTATATTAAAGTCTGTTCCTTTTGCGTTTAAAAATATACGAATGTTCAAACATTTCCAAATTAGTACCCAGAGTTTTCTAATAATGAATCCGAGTCTGTGATGAAATTTCATACTCATTGTTCATTATAATGTCCACACTCAATGTTCGTTATACTCCTCCGAAACGGCTTGACCGATTCTTATGAAATTTTTTATGCATATTCAGTAAGTCTGAGAGTAGGCTACTATCTATTTTTCAAACCTCTAAGTGATAAGGGGTGTTCACCCTAAAAGTATTTTTTTTATTTTTTTATTAAGTGGCATTAAAAATACATACAACCCTAAATTTTCAACCCTCTACGATCAACTCCTATTTTTTAGGGTGGTACGAAGTTCACCGGGTCAGCTAGTCTATATATAATATCTACAACTTCTACAACAATCTGTTTTTTGACGGAGTATCTTATGATACGATGTGACTAACATGGTGGGATGATACAGCCATCATGGTAAAATTGGGTGGATGGCATCGTACATTTCTTGCACGTGATAGTGATTGATTGGTAGTGATTAAGTATTAGATTAACTTAATCTAAAGTTTTTTTTTTCTGATTAAACATTTCTATTGGCTATTGAAAAAAGACAACTCCCGCATTAGGAATATGAATTCCTGTGTCGCGGGGGACTTTACAAACATATATGAAACGGACACAAAGAACACCCAGACTCAGAACAACAATTTGTTAATCACACAAAGTGTTATCCCACGTGGGATTCGAACGTGTCGTGGACACTTGGCGAAGTAGAGACTGTAGAGAGCCTATTTCTCTGTAATAGCAGGTATTATGTTCACTTGGCTAAAGAGAGGGTTTACATTCAATTCTGGTGGATAGATTACTTTTTAAGGCAATACATGCGAAGGCAGTCGCGGGCAAAAGCTAGTCATTTAATATATAAAAAAACAATTTTTACTTAAATTTAGCAATAGTTCTTTTACAAATGTTTACAATTACAATCACAAAAAAAATTGGCTAAAAACTTAAATAATGAGTTTATAGTTTATATTAAAATAAAGGTATGAATTTTACTGGTCGGGGAAAATACAAAAAAAATACTATTTTTCTAATCAACACAGATTATACCTTGATCCAAATACTGTCATATATTGCTACTTAAATATGCGAACTGCCTTGATCTCAGAGTTGGCAGCTGTGACAGGCATTCAATATTTATTATCATTTTTTGTATATCGGGACGGAAATTGTGTGACTCGCGGCGATGATATAAATTAATATAAACGCAAAATGTTATTTCAGGGAATATCGATAACTAGGTACAATATCTCTAACGCAAACTTATATAATGTTTATTATTATTTGTTACTAGCTGAGTTCCATTGTAGCTAATAGTTGTTGTAAGTCGCGGATATCGCTGCGGAGCCAAGATATTCTAAAAAAATTAGCCTAAGTTATAATGAGTAATTGGGGCCAATTTTTTCCGACTGACTTCGCTCATAACGATGTCAAAGGCTTTCTGTTAATGAAAGTCCTATTAAAATCGGTCTAACATATTCAGAGATTAGCCGAAATAAATAAATAGACAAATAAAAATTCAATTTAGACACTTCAGACACATGGACTCTTTAATTTTATTTATTTATATAGATGAGTAATGAAAATTTGGAAGTTTGGCGGTGATTCACGCCCGTGCCTCGGAGAGCACGTTAAGCCGTCGGTCCCGGTTATCATGAACATCTATGGCAATCGTTACTGGGAAGTCAGTGCCCTCAAATATACTGACAACTAAAGCCGGTTCCAAAAATAACGGGTCAGTCACATAAACCCGAATATCTCCCGAACTACGTATGCCATCCTAATGAAACGAAGACTGTTCAATTGAGAATTTAATTATACAGATAAAAAATAAAATAAAACTTAGTTACACCCACAATATTAATCTTAAATTAAAAAAAAACTAAAGTAGTCATATTTTTCTTAAGATTACATTTTTTTTATGATTGTTTTTTTGCTGTTTTTCATCACTTTCTTCATTTAATACTTTGTATTGCCTCCACGAGCTCTTCTGACAGCTTCCAGGCGATTAGGCATGCTGTACACCAAATTTCGGAGCCGGTGCTGAGGAATACCTTCCCATTCCTCCACCAGTGCTTGTATGAGCTCGGGAAGCGTGATTGGTGGGGGGTTTCGACCTTTCACGCATCTCTGAAGCTCGTCCCAGGCGTGCTCGATGGGGTTTAAGTCCGGGCTTCGCGCTGGCCACTGCATGAGTTCGATACCGACCTCTTCAAGGTAGTCATGTACAATTCTGGCGGTATGGGGACGCGCATTATCATGCATTAATATGCCATGCCGGTCCATCCTGGCCATGAAAGGACCTACATGTTCATTGAGGATCTCTTCCACGTACCTCTCTGCATTTAGAGTTCAATTTTGAATGAGCACCAGCTCGGTGCGGGCCTCAGCAGAAATCCCAGCCCAAACTTGTACGGAGCCTCCACCGTACGCCACTTTTTCCTCCACACACGCTTGATGGAAGCGCTCCCCTGGTCTTCTGTACACCAACTGCCTACCATCATGCTTATAAAGCATGAATTTAGACTCGTCCGTGAACATTACCCTAGACCAATCGTCTAGTGTCCAGTTTAGGTGTTCGCGCACGTATCTCTGTCTTGCAATTCGATGTCCCCGTTCCAGTTTGGGGCCATTTGCGGGCCTCAATGGTTTCAAATTTGCTTCAGCAAGACGTCTTCTTACTGTTTGAGCGCTTAAATTGCCACCTCCAAAGCGAATAAAGTGAGTTTTTAGACCAACAGCAGTTTGAAAACGATTTCGGAGCATTGTAGCCACCAGTTGTCTGTCTTCCCTGGCCGTTGTGCATCTTGGTCTGCCATTTCCTGGTCTTCTAAGGTGTGATCCGGTCTCTTGGTACCGCTGGACTACCCGCTGAACAGTCGACAAAGATACACCAATGTTTCTGGCTGTTTCACGCTGGCTCCGCCCAAGTTCCAAAAAAGTTAGGATTCTGGTACATTCCTCTAGCGTGACTGCCATGCTTCACCTCACAGAATAATAATTATGCACGTGGAAGACGTTCACGATAATTTTTTTTGTGACAGAATAGAAATGGAAAGCATCCATAATGACATGAAACAAAAATTTTGTTTTTAAAAATAGTCATTTTTTTAAATTTTGTTTTTCTAATGAAGTTTTTTTCATCAACCAGTTTAAATAATATGCTATTAGAAGCGCAACTAAAAAGTCTTTATTCTGTTTTTTATTTCATTGATCTAGCTTTTACAGTTCTGGAGGTATTTCAATTTTTGTGACTGACCCGTAATTTTTGGAACCGAGTGTAGTTCAATCTTCGAATTTCAGTTCTCCCTTAGGGTTGCGGAGGTCCGATGCCAGTCGCTCCGTGGAAAAACTGAAATTCAGGTAAAACTGGTTGAACTAGTAGCCGACCCCAAATAAACTTGGGTTATTCCCAAGGCTCGGAAGAAATAGATGAGTAATGAAAATCTTTCACCTTTTTTAATAAATGTTTCGTGTTTTATGTTGAGGCTGATGAAAGTTTTATGGGATTCGCCAATATTGGCATTCACTCTGTTAGTTTTTATACTAATATCGTTTTGAAAGTAACTTTGTCTGTTGCGCGTTGACAATATGACGGATTTAAGTTACTGCAATTCAATGAAGATATTTTAAGTCTTGAAAGAGGACATACGCTAATATTTACCGACATTTATATGTAGGCGAGCAAAGTCATTGACAAAACTAATACTTAAATAAATAAATATTGACCCACACTAAGGCATAGGAGGATAAGGAGATACTTCTGCATCAATGAGCATCCGGTCTCGAATACATTTGGTAACACGATATACGACAGCACAAATGCTCTCATTTTTAGGTTGGACTTCTAAACGAGGGTCCTTTCGCCTCGATTGTGCCGATCCATAGGTGTTGAAATCAGCGAGACCTATACACGTTTTTGCACGAAACCCTCACGGGCTGTCACCCCACTAAGGTTTGCGGCGGAGTGGTGTGTCGGGATCGATCCGACTAAAACCAAACGGTGGTGGAGGTTCTGGTACTGCCGTTATTACGACATCTGGGCACCTCCCTGTATGCCCTACCACCTTTAGTTAAGGTTGTACAAAACAGTGATAGTCACAATTAATTTACATTTTGACATCGGATCTCGGTGTAACAAATCAGCATCATCATCAGCAATCCATAACGTCCCACCACTGGGTTCGGGTCTAGACTCAGAAAAGAGTTAAGGCCATACGTCCCCACGATGGCCGAGTATGGTTAGGGACTGGCTAGACACGTTGTGGCTACGTAATCTTGCTATTATATGTTTTTAAGCCGTCCGAAGGCCTCCAACTAAACTTCACGACTGTTATCTTATAATAACAACCACGACCAACTATTTAACGTGACCTTCGAAATACGGAAACGCTCATAACACATCATGGCATAAACGGGTCACCCATCTTGGTAACAACCGCGCCGTCGTTGCTTCCTTTCGGTGGTTTATTCCAATCACCCAAAGCAACCTTGCTATGAGCGTTTTGTGACAAATAGATACCGGTTAATAAAAGTTGTAGTAGCAAGGGTCGCTGTATGTAGTGAATACAACAGCCTCAACCTTCATCAATGGAAGATCAACACGCGTAGTCGTAAAGAATGCTGAAAAAATGTCGAATAATATTAGGAATATTAGGCAAAATGCTTCTATATTATTATAAAACTAAAGAGTAATATGATCAAAGAAAATATTACTGTTTTATTAATAAAAACATTGTTCTAACTAAACTATTTTTGCTAACAATCGACAAAGAACAATACATACAAAAGAATACTTCGCGTGCTTTTTAAAATAGCTTTCACGGATAAAACGTCACTGATCGTCCCGTCCTTTGCAAATACCAGGAATATTTAATATTAAGAGCGTATACACTCACACAGAATAAATTATTATTGAATTCACAAAAAGGTAAACGCGCACGCTAGCAATATGAGATTTTGTGTCCTGTATTATTAGCTGCCAAAATGATTCTGCGTGGTGGAAAGTATGAGTAGGATTCTAAAGTAGTGGTCAACATCTTCATTGCGAAAGTGGATAATGAAACACGGTGATCCAGACTTTTTTTAACGTGTGGAAATCCCCACGGACCGTCACCCCGCCAGAGGTTTACGGCGGGGTGGTGTGTCGGACTCGAACCTTCTAACCACCACCACGGTGTGACCTCTCTGCGACTGTATTTAGGGAGGGTGCCAGGGTGTTATCTCCTTCTGAATCCCTCCCGGTGCCTGCCCGCACTGTCGCGGGCACCGTCTTCATTTATACTCTCGATTTGAGCGGCGTCCGGTCACACGCGGACGCCGCCCCCTCGCGACTGGCCACTACAGCGGATGGACGGGAAACCCGTCCCGTCCATCCACGGCCACACTCAGGGCAGCATAAGGCGCAAACCGAGACGAAACTCAGTGCAGGTACTTTCCGAAGCAACCGTGCCCGGAAAGCACCTGCGTCAGTCGGAAGGAAAGGGTCTCGTGCTGATGGTGACCATACTAAGACAACCTAACCAGATGCCCAATATTGCATTGTCCATGTGCGCATTGAGAATGATGACCTGAATCTTGCTACTTCTACACATGCTTACCATCGGCAGAGTTAAGTAATATTGGCAGTTAATATCATAAAAACTAAGCAGATCTTGTGCTATAGGCACTAGACAGCTGTGTATACTTTTTATGTTAATAACACATAATGTGTTTAAGCATTACTAGCATTATTAACTGTCATTCACAAGAGTAAACGTTCACTGACATGGTAAGTATGTGTGTAATCGTCCCTATTGGCAGTAACTGGATACCAACGATGTTTATATTGGTCGCAGTAACAGCTGGTCACTGTGTGCACTTTAATTCATTCCACATACTTGTACACATTCTCGTACATGAGTTAATTTTAGCACTGATTGAAAGTGTAATGGTTGAGATAGAATTCCTGCATTAGTTTTAGTTATGTTAAGGTTTTTAACTGTAAATGATACGTAAGCCATTCTGTCGTTTTTTTTTTTTAAATTACTAGCTGATGCCGACGGCTCTGCGTCAGTCCGTTTTATCCTAGCTAATAAAACCTAGGGGTCTAAAAATTCTGATTCTGCTTTTTAGGGTTCCGTAGCCAAATAGCAAAAAACGGAACCCTTATATATTCGTCATGTCTTTCTGTCTGTCTGTCCGTCCGTCCGTATGTCACAGCCACTTTTTTCCGAAACCATAAGGCTATACTGTTGAAACTTGGTAAATAGATGTAATCTGTGAACATTAACATTAAGATTTTCGCATAAAAAAAGAAAAAAAAACAATACATTTTAGGGGTCATACTTGGAACTGAAACTCAAAAAAATTTTTTTCATCAAACCCATACGTGTGGGGTCTATCTATAGATAGCTGTTCAAAAATGATGTTGAGGTTTCTGATTTCATTTTTTTCTAAACTGAATAGTTTGAATATTTTCACATAAAATTTGAGGTTATGTGAAAAAAGTGTAAATGCAAAAGATGTAGATCTTTTTATTACCTACAACTTTGCCATTTAACTTTTTTCCATAGGACTTGTAGTTTTGCAGGAAATCGAGATAAGCCATTTTTTTCCCTTAACCCCCCCCCCCCTCTCCCCCTTCCCGACCTCAGATCGCCCGTAATTTATTTTTCCTTTAATTTTTGTACTATTCTTCTCCTTTTACAATGATTTCATCCTACTATAATTTATTTTGTTTTCAAACATAAAAAGCACTGGTCTATATGCGGCTGCTGTTCAAAAGGTCTCGGGTTCGGTTCCCGGGTCGGACCCAAAATATTTATTTATTTATTAATAAGTACTTAGATCATTTACCAAACAGTTTCATTAATTACATAGTGCATAGACCTTTTGAACTTGAAATATTTTGCAACATATTTTTCATTAAAGCTTAAAACTTGTTTACCATGATTTTTGACATCTTAATAACAAAAACATTATAAGCAAAACATTTTGTACATAATCACAAATACGCTAAGAAAACTTTGCTAAACTGTTCGCTATATTTTAATCAAAAGAAAGCTTCAGTTTTGTAGCAAAACAAATTCATTCAGACCTATGCATAACGAAACCGATAAATTCACCTCGTTGACAAATGTTACTGAATAGCGTTTGGAACTTGTTGAAAGCTTGTTTCCTCCAAATATTATAATTTAAACACAAATTGGGAGGGTGCGAATATGTTGGTGCAAAATAATGTTCTATCCATAAATTGCTTAGTACTATGGTTTGGCAATAAATATAATGTGTTTACATGCTTGTAGCTCATCTACACAGTGTTATGTATACTAATATATATTATAGTGCCTGAAAAATTGAATGGAGATATTCTCTTGGAATCGGTATAAAAGAAGAACACCAAACTGCTAAACAACATATTTGCAAAATGATGTGTCATAAAATATATGTATATAGAAGTAAGTGAATTGTATTATCTATAGTCGTATTTTTAATTAGACGAAGCTACCTGACAGTAGCTAATGCATATTTAAAGTAATAGTGATGCGTTCAGTTCTCATTCAATCAGATGAATGAACAATGAGTGTGAATAGTTAATCATTTCAAACTATAAAAGAATATTATATCTATTTAAGAATGAAATTGTATATAAGTGCTCTGATATAAGATACTAGTAGTATGTAACAACAATGTTATTTCAGGATTTATTTTTTTACAGCTATATCTTGTCTTAGTTGGATTCAAAACCTTGATAAATAACTAGCCTGCAATAGTACCAGTAATACAAAAAATAACAAATCCTAATCATCCAGGATATTTAAGTTACAAGCTTCTCGAGTTTTGTACTTTTTTCTTTGGTTTTAGGGTTGTTATTAAAGATATTACTCGTCTGTGGGCAAAGGCAAAGCAAACAGGAAGGGTATTGGCAGTATACATGTCAATAAATTTCACTCTAGTGTTTAAATTACTGAACATCAATAGATTTGCTCTATTATTTTGGTTTGTTTGTTTGTTGTACTTTCTTGCACTTGTGTTAAAAATAAACGAATCGAATTGAGTGACAGACAGACAGAAATTTTTGCCTATTTATACAAATTTTTAAAAAGAATGAATTGTGAAAGTCGGATGTAAAAATTAAATCCTCACAATCTTCAAAGAGATCATTTACATCATCTGGTTCATTTAAATCTGATGTTGGTATTTGATTTGGTTGGATCAGTTCTAAAGCTCTCTCTCACTGGTAGTGGCTTAGGGTCTAATTTTTGTAGCCTCTTCTTCATTCTTACATCAGAAATGTAGTGGTCAGACGACACAAGTACCCTGTTAAATAGATCTGTCATGTGTTTTTCGCGGCCTGACTTTCTGGCATGGTGTTCCCGGTCATATCTCTAAAATTTATTTCTAGATTCACCAGCCTGTCTGGATAGCATGCCTATTGGAAGCGCCGAATTTCTTATGATCTCTTTACCTCAAACCAATATTTTATGTAGAGTTACTGTCACCGGATACCAAGGATATTATTTTACGTATCTGATGGCTGAGGCGCTATGCACAGATTGCACAGCTTCATAATTTGTCACTCATATACCAACAAGAAGGTTGGCACCCTCTTGTCCTCCTTGCATTAAGTTAGCTGGTCGGAGCCCAGACTGACATCCCTCAACAGGTTGGGTTAATTCCTGTTGAGGCAAAGTGGCAACATGGGTCTTTGACGGCTACATGGTGCTTCACCCCCGTTCCTCCAAAAGAAATATTTAGGTATGAGGTTTTAACCAAAGTCTTACGAGGGCGGGACCCTTCCCCAGAAAACATTTTTTCTTTCATTGTAAAATTCCGGCTTTGAGTTATGTCAATGAACACATGACATATAAGTTTGTATTAATAGAAAATACAAAAGAGTTCATAAACAACAAAAAATACTTTTTTATTTATAATAATAAAAAAAAAGTATTTTTTGTTGTTTATGAACAGAACTGTTTATGTTTTTAGAACAGAGGTTCTAGTGTTGGTAGATTGAGTTATAGCAGACGTTCTTCATAGGACATGTTTTTCAAAGAGAAGACCATTTTAGTTACCCTTTTTTGTACTCTTTCCAACATTACAATATCTTTTTTTTAATATGGATTCCATATTTGAAAGGCGAATTTCAGCAAGGATCTAATGTACGTTAAATAGCTGCTGAGAAATAATTCTTTATTGATAACATAGAATGCCTTTCTAATTATATACAACAATGAGTTTGCCTTCTTTGTTATCATTGTAATATGCTCATCCCACTTCAGATTATGTGTTATGATAACTCCGAGGTCTCTTTGGGAGTCCTCTGGTTGTAATGGCACAGAATTAGTTGTGTACTTGTGTTTAGGATTGTTTTTTAATTTTATTAATTCATTTTAATTTCATTAATTTTATTCATTCAGGAGTTTTTTCAATCATTCACTTTGTCACAACACTATTTTTATTTCATCAAAAACTGACAACACAGTAAACGTCAGTGGATATCGTCTAATTAAAAATCCGACTATAAATCGACATTGCTCTTGATATTATAAACTGTACGTTATTTAACATTTAAGGAGGCTCTCGTAGCCAAGTTATTTTAGGTGATTAGAAACAATCAATGAGGGTAAACAGCGGGTGATCGTTAGTGGCATGATATCATGAGCGTCCCCGTGGCCCGTAGGTCACGTTAAGCAGATGATCCCGGTTATCATAGAATCGTATCATATCATAGAATACAGTCGTCAAGTTTAGTTGGAGGCTTTAGGGCGGATTAAAAACATCCTACGATAAGATTGTACGTAGACACAACGTTGTCTTGCCAGTCCACCCGCAATTGGCCAGCGTGGGGGTGTATGGCTGTAACCGTCTCCTGCACCAAATACATTATAAGACACGTATACGTTAGTAAGGTATTGTGTGTTTCAACCTATCGCCGTCCACTGCTGGACGAAGGTCTCCCCCAAAGAACGCCAACCATCCCGGTCTTGGACAGTAAGAGTAAGATATTATGGGTTGTTGATTAATTGATGGGAATTAAGATACATAGACGTGAATACTGATACACGAAAAACATCTAGAATGATGGCTGAATGCTATCGCCTTTCTTTGGTGAGTGTGGGACCGGAGACCCAAGAGGCCAGGATAATGATGCTTTCTGCATCATTATCCTGGCCTATCTCACTAAGCCGCAACGGTGTGGGTTACCATGCCGCATTGTATAAACTCACAGTGAAGATGTTTGCCCATGTATTCTACTCATGCTTTCCATCAGGCAGAGTAGAGTCATTTTGGTAGGCATAAATAGATAAAAAAATATATTACAAAAACAAGTATTTTAGTTAATTGTTGTCCAACCGTTATCAGTAGCTGGTATTGGATATGTTATTAAAACGACCTAGTCCGTTTTCTTCATTTTGAAATATGGAGTGTAATCGTACTTTATGGATTTAAAGATTTTAAACAACTTCAAATTCCACGCTTCATGAGTAGGGTCCTCAAATAGAATAATAGGTACAACTGCTTAAAGTTTCAAGACCTTAATAAATAAACCACACAATTTTTCGAATGTCTCCTACCTGTTTTTATTCCAGAGTTCGAAGCGTCGTAACTAGAACAAATTCATTCAACCTAAGGGTTCAAGGAGTCAATAAATCCGTCTCCGTGACAAATGGAATTGAATGGCATTCGCAGTTTTCCGAAACCTAGTTTCTTTGAAACGTAATAATTCCAAAATAAAATAAATAATTTTGACATAAAATAATTACTACATATTATAAAACAAAGTCCTCTGTCGCGTATATCTGTGTGCTTGCAATAAACTTAAAAACTACTACACCGATTTTGATACTGTATTCAGCAATGGATAGATTGATTTTCTACCAAGGTATTTTATTGGTCAAGTTTAAAATAATTTTAAAAGACCTTTATCGCGTGCAAAGCCACAGCTGGTCGCTAGTTAAAAATATAATAAAAACACGAAACCTTTCTCATTATGAAAATTATATAAGTTCCATCTGGTTTCATATATATTTTATAGAAATATAAACACTATGGCAATCATACAGTGACGATTTTGGCATGCAGAAATCCGACATGCGGTAACTAAATATTCTGTCAACCGTGCGACGTCGTCTGGGGAAATATGCTTGTCGATTCATACAAAGAGCGAGATTTCGTGATGAGGCTGCAATGCTGTTTTCGTTTACAGTAAGCTTGCAAACGGCATGCAATTTGAGTAGTTTGATATGTATCTTAATTTTAGGAAGTGCAATGCTGATGATGATAATCCTAGAAGACTTTGACCCCGGCGGTAGTAAGTCTTAACGAAGAGAAGTTGACTACATACGATAAAACACACACACACACGTTTGTACGCAAACACAGTAGCTCTTCTGTTCCATAACTCTCACAATCCGCTTCGATGTATCATTTCGAGTTGATATTATTAGGGTTATTGAGTTTTTTTTTATTAAAATAGCCCGGAGGTTTGTTGCAATTTTAACCCTTATGCCTCTTTTCTGCCTAAATTCTCGCGGTCGTGTCGGATAGCCATGCTATATATAATATAGATAAGCTTGTAATTTAGAATGAATCTTATTCAAAAGACGTAAGTCACCAACAAGCCAGGTGGGCTCACGACTTGCGTAGGATAGGTGTCAAGAGCTGGACGCAAGAAGCCCAAAACCAATTAGAGTGGTGTGCAATGGAAGAATCTTATGTCCAGTAGTGGTCTACGATAGGCTGATGACCATGGTATGTTCTTTTTTAAATTTCCTTCAAACAATTATCGCTGTATAACATTTTGATTTCTACGACGAATGATTAGTTCTGTTACGTAAACATTTGGAAGTAGGAAGCTATTTTTAAAATAAGTAAATTTTCCCAAAATAATGCAAAAAATCTCAATGGCTCAGTCTCTGGTTAATTTTATTTGCTTTTACTCTAAGGCGTGTCGGTTTCGTCTGTAATTACTTAAAAATGTTGTTGTCTGTCACCGCTACTACGGTCGAGAATCACGATTATACATTCGACTTCGTGATTAATTCGGATTATAAGTAAATATAATATGATATAAATATTTATTATATTTATAAATAAATATTTTGTTTCGATTTTTGCTTTCATTATTCCTTTGTATTTAGTAAAATTGAATGACACCTACGAAAAATTGAGGTGTACTTCAGTACAAGTTAACATAACATAACTTTAGGATTATGTATTTAATTTATTCTATTTATGGAATCACTTCATGTAAAAAAGCATTGTACTTTTTTACGGACTTATTGCTTTAGGCATTCTCTACCAATCTTTCGTCGGATCGTGTAAAATTTAGTGCAACTCTGTAAGAGGTGCACTAAATTTTGGTTGAGAGTGATATTAAGAACAACATATTGTGAGGATGCTCACGAATTGGGAGCCAATTTAAATTTTAGATGATCGGGGGAAATATGATCATATTTACGAAGATTAAAAAGTAATCTAATGCAATTTTTAAGAAGTTGGTCGTATTAGTTTAGAAGATTTGTATTAAAGTCGTAATATGTATTTTATAATTAAAAACTAGTTGTCGAATTAGGAGAACTAAGATTAATGAACATAAAAAGCTTACATCACCACTTAATTTAGAAACACACCAGCTCATTTTATATATTGAAATTATGTTCATAATACAAGTAAATGTTTCATCTGTAATATAATTCTCATGTTACGTTGTTGCTCACAATGAACTCTAAAACTATCAATGTAATTAGTATATAGATTTTCACGATTTTTTAAAATGTGTATTTTGCTGGCGTGCCTTATATTAGGGAGTCCAGCATGGTGGAAAAGAGAGGACTCAAATGTTTGTATATTCAGGGGGCGATCGTCTCCCCCTCGGGTGTGGGGTCTAGTTCGTATCGGTCTAATTAGGTAATCAACTAGAAGTTTATCGTGTGTACTCAGAAATAAACCCATCTCTCAGGATTAAAAGATGAATCTGTTCTTGCTTTTATTACGCTTTCTAGAATCCTTTCAGATTGGATCCATGTTCAATCACAAATACGCATTAATTATATTAAACAGTGCGCCAAATAAGACGACGAACATTTTACTGTTGGCATCAAGTTTACGACATACTGGCCTTAGAGAAATCTTTAGGAGCTCGTGTGTGTTCTTCTAAGTTCATAGAGTCATAACTCTGTTACGAGATACTAACATAAAATAACATAATATTTCTATGAAATATCACAAATACTGTTGTTGAGTAAAATGATGACATATACGAGTACGTCGAGTACCTACTTACTTACATATTGAATAAAACCCTGTGAACTGTCAATAAGATATTGGAAAGCTGTAATATTATTCCGAGAATTCCTAACATTCTGATTACACACTGATAAATTCACTGATTTGTTGAACGTTAGATCCTGTATCCGTATACAGGATACCTTGTATATAAGTTATGCTGTCTATATATCATCATCATCATCATCAACAGCCTTTAACAGTCCACTACTGGATATAGACCTCTCCTTTGAAAGGAGGTATTGGCCTACTATACCACGCTGGCCAGACGGGTTGATAAGGGTTTGTTTCAAGTATTCCTTTTCTTGGCAGTGATGTTAGCTGCTTATTTTGTTCCTTTAGTATCCTCTTACGACACCCATGGAATGAATAGGGGTGGTGACACTTTGTATTCTTAATCCGTCACCAAACGGAAAATAAATAAAATATACAAATTAATAAAATTCAAGTGTTTTTAAGTAATGTCACACTAACCGTTTGCAAATGCGTATGCAACTATTTACTTATAGGCCGGTTTCAACTTAACTTGCACTAGCAGATAGCTGAAGTTGTTAGAAGTATCTTAGGTCTAGTTAACTTTTATATTGATCAAATAATAATAATTATCATATTTGATTATTATTGTCAATTACAATTACAATTACGAATCAAAAGCAAGAAAAACTGAGACTACCTATGTATATTGTATGACGAATACCTCGGAACGCAGTTATTTTTTTCTTTTATATTTCATAAACTTGAAACTCTGAACGAATACAATGAAATGTAACAAAAGATATCCCTACTAATATTATAAATGTGAATGGAAGTTTGTTTGTTACGCTTTCACGCAAAAACTATTATATATATATTCTTTGAGGTATTAGAAGTAACATAGGATACTTTTTATGAAAAAAAAAAAATTTTGGAAAAAAAATTACCGCGATAAAAGCGACTCACAAAATTAAGTACTGTAGTACCTACTTTATAGATATCTACCTTCAAATACATATTTATGATTCAAACATGTTTTAGAACGGTATTTCAAACACTTTTCATATGATTATTGCAAAATTAAGACTACAATCCAAACTTAATATAATAAATCCAACATTAATTTTGCCTGTCTGTCAATTAGGATTAGCATAAACATACTTTGATTCTTGACGAAGCACATAGGCCACTTTAACCGCGATGACAGACCACGCGTATAGCGGGCGGCGGTAAAAATTGTTTTTATAAAGTAAGTCAGTAAGTTGTACTTAAATATTGCTAACTAGCTTTCGCCCGCGGCTCTAACCGCGTATATGTTGGTTATCGCGGTAAAGAATAGTCTATTTCATTTCTCAAGCTTTAAAAACTATTTGCTACCAAATTTCATTTAAATCGGTTCAGTACTTTTGGCATGAAAACACAACAGACAGACAAATAGAGTTACTTTCGCAATTATTAGTAAAGATCTAAGTAAAGAAACGTCAGTAGACTGAGTACTAATGAAAATATTAGTCTTAACCCATATTTATATGACTGTATGGATGTCAGCAACCTATTAATAAATCGAAAATTGCATGAATTACTAAAGAAAATACATTAACCATGACTCTATAATCAATAACAATACGTTACCGTTAATTCCGTGACCATAAGAGAAGATAATATAACAGAAACAGTAGTAAATATATTCTTATAAGCTTATTAGATCGTAGTAGAGGCCAGAGTCGGTTTTCTCTTAATTATAAGGAAAGGACGGGTCCGCGTCGCTGTAAATCACGTTTCGTGACGAAAACGCTGCGGCTAACTAATACATTATACCTTGGTTAATGGATAAATATACAGGAATTCATTCATTCTTGTTTTGTATCACAAAATCAGGAAGAAATGAGATGAATCGTATAATGTACGCGGACTGCTTAATTTCTAAATAAAGTATTAGTACCTGGTTATCTGTAAATTGTTTGAGTAATATCATAATAGAATGTATTATAAATTGAAAATATCTTACGGCCTATAAACATAAGGCTGAAACAAACGTACAGAAAAAAAAACTGCTTTATAATGTAAGTTTATATCCATTCAGTGAAAAACTAGTAATTTTCAGTTACGGACATACACTTCAATTATGCATTGATGAAAATAATAGTTCCAATATTTGAAAATAATACGCATTAAACAAATATATTAGTACTCAAGTTGAAAAGAGCTGATGAATGAGGGCAACTTAAATGTATATCATGTAAGGTTAATGGTGACTTTAGACACATTACAGATTACAAAATAATATAATTATGTTTATGTTAGTTAAACAATTCAAAAAAGTGAAATTGTTTAGATAGATTAACTGTGTATGGGAAATTGGCATTCACCATGCACAAAATTAACCAGTTTAATTTTTATCATAAAAAATTATCAAGTGCGCATCATAGGCGTAGAATAGAGTTCCGTAGTCACCCATAATGGTAGGTATATTAAAAAAATGTGTTCAATAGATATTTCTTATGTTTGCTTATTATTTCGTGATTTTGTACGAAGTTTTCCAAGTGAGTGCATTTTACAACTTAGACCCCTATAACTCCTTAATTAAAAAAAATATCAAAACCACAATAATTTTCTTTTAAATTTCAATATATTATTATGGACTGCTATCACGAATATATTCAGATTATTCGAGATAGCCGTTTAGCTTTTAGAGGGGGAGGGATGCCCTGTTTTTATAAAAAAAAATGCGCTTTAAAGTTGAATAACTCGCATACAGATAACTAAATCGAAAAATGGTTTTAGCATCCTTCAAATCTTTTTGAAAGGCCTACCAAAAAAAATGTCACCACTTTTCGTAGAGGGGAGTTACCCGAAATAAAATAATTTTCGTAATTTTATTGTACCACTTTGTCGACGTAATTACAACACATATTCATGCAAAGTTCTTTATTATTTTTCTAGCACCAACCGTTTGGACGGTAGGTCGGTGATGGACGGACGGACCCCCATGACGAATCTATAAGGGTAAAAAATGATTAGACTACTACTCCTTTGAATGCTATAAAGAGCTATGTAGATTAGCGACAACTAATATAAATATATGAATATACGAATACAATTTGAAAACACAATTTACTACCAGTCAAACAGAAGCTGAAAAAACATTTTCGCGCGAACAAAGTCAGTTAATAATACAGAGGCTATGAGGCATGGACTATTGACATGAGAAAATGAACAACTCGATGCTGCCTTCGGCACGATGCCAAATTTTAATGACGCTCGTCGCCTCTTATGGTCGGAAATTATTTGCAAATAAATGTTAGCCTTGACTCTTTACTTTGACAAAGTTATTTTACTCAGCCAAAATTTATTTATTTAACTCTAATCTATAATAAAATCTTATGCTGTTGACATAAAGTTTACTATTGAAAAAACTGCAAAACGACCGGAACGTTCATCTGAAATTGCTTTTGGTTATGTTAGCTTAGATACAAAAATTAACAAATACGTAGATGATTATATTACACTTAATTAAATAAGTGAAATGTAAGTGAAATATTTATTGTAAGTATGAACTTACTTGCGTTACTTTTATTTTCAGTGGCGTGCTTGATAAAAATAAATTGTTTGATAAGAAACTTGTTATTAGCATGTTAAGATTTTGGTTCTATATTCAAACTGCAGGACTTTAACAAGAATAGAAAATATGAAGGTCGGACAAACAAAACATAAAGAAAGTAAAATATAATAATATACAAGCCGATTATTTAACATACTTTTCTTAGAGGTAATATTATTTCAAATCAAATCAAATCAATCCATTTTTATTTCAAATAAATCGACATTTTTGAAACGACACATATTGTTTCAAAAACAGATGCACGTGTGAACATAAGTAGGAAAAATCGGTCAAGTGCATGTCAGGCCACGCATAAGAAAGGGTTCCTCAGTTACCCATAATGGTACGTGGATTTCAAATCGTATCCAATAGATAATAATTGTTATGTTTACATATTAATGCGTTAATTTTGTATGACGTTTTACAAATAAGCACATTTTACAAGTTAAGCCTTTATAACTCCTGATCTAACAGAGTCATCTAATCTGATATAGTTTTCCTTTAAAGTTAATTAAATTGACCACCATGACGAATTTTCCCAGATGTTTTGAGCTAGCCGTATAGCTTTTAGAGGTGGGGTAACGCCCTGTTTTTACAAAAAAGTTCCCTTTAAAGTGGAATTTCTCGCAAACGGATATCTAAATAAAAAAAATCGTCTCAGAAATTTTTCATCGTTTTTAAAAGACCTATCTAATATATTCACATGATGGGGTAGCCGCGAGAGAAATAAAACATCCCTACTTTACGTGTAGGGGAGGTACCTCAAATGAATAGTACATTGTTCACCGAGGGAGGAAAGGAACCGATTACTAGCGAGGGAGCAATTTGTGGCCCGAAGGCACAGCCTAGGGCCACAATACTCCCGAGGTAGGAATGGGACTTTCACCCGAGTGCTACACAGTTCTTTATACTACACCTGTGAGGAACATTTAAAGTATTTATAAAATAAACTCAAAACGTAAGACACCATGTAAGACACAATTTAGCTTAGAATTTGACATCATATTTATAAATATTTCGCGCTTCTTTTGTTTTTTTTTATTCTTCACAAAAGGATGTCAGTGGCACGGATATTCCATATTTAAATTATATGAAAACTGTTTAGATCAGATAACACATGAGAAATGAAAATTCATACAACTTTCTCTCCCGCTAAAACACGTTAGAAATGAATTTTCATACATTTTTTCCTCCGGCTTATTTAGGTCAAGGAAAAGACTAACTTTCTGTTTTCATTTTCAGGGAATATTGACTACTGTTCCGATCAGGTGTAGTATAAAATCTTTTTGATAATTTTATTGTAGCAATTTGTCGACGTAATTACAAATTACAACACATATGCATGCAAAGTTTCATCTTTCTAGCACTTACCATTTGGACGGTAAGTCGAGGTCAGACGGACAGACATGAAGAATCTATAAGGGTTCTGAGTCATAAACTTCGGAACCCTAAAAAATACAACCGTTTTTAAGCCCATTACCTTCCATTAAAATTAAATGAATAACTTATGCTAGCTTTTTTTTTTTTTTTTTTCTTTTTTTTTTTTTTTTTAAAAAGACAACTCCCGCATTAGGAATATAAAAACTTATGCTAGCTATGCCTACCTACCATATTGTGATTGCATCTATAAGATATCTTCAAATTTGAATCCATGACAGGTCCTACTGAAATCAATATTATTCACAAAGAACAGCAGAGAACAAATAAAATTAATTATAATTAATCATTTAAAATTGCAAAATATACAGGAGTAGTAAGGATGACTCTTGTATTGTGTGGGAAAGAGATACAGAGAGAACGAATTTATTAATAGATTACGTTACAAACAGACAAAAAGAACGTCGTTTGCCCAAAATTCAAGAATATAGTACATTGTTCACCGAGGGAGGTAAGGAACTGATTACTAGCGAGGGAGCAGTTTGTGGCCCGAAGGCGCAGCCTAGGGCCACAATACTCCCGAGGTAGGAATGGGACTTTCACCCGAGTGCTACACAGTGCTTTATACTACACCTGTGAGGAACATTTAAAGTATTTATAAAAAAAAAATCAAAACGTAAGACACCATGTAAGACACAATTTAGCTTAGAATTTGATATAATATTTATAAATATTTCGCGCTTCTTTTGTTTTTTTTTATTCTTCACAAAAGGATGTCAGTGGCACGGAGATTCCATATTTAAATTATATGAAAACACCTTGACAGGCGCGCGCCATAGATAAGATAACACATGAGAAATGAAAATTCATACAACTTTCTCTCCCGCTAAAACACGTTAGAAATGGATTTGCATACATTTTTTCCTCCCGCTTATTGAGTTCAAGGAAAAGACTAACTTTCTCTTTTCATTTTCAGGGAATATTGAATACTGTTCCGATCAGGTGTAGTATAAAAATAATTTGTAACATAGGTACTTTTATGTTTAAAAAGAAAAAATATAATTTATGTTCTGCTATTCATATGCATTTGATAATGGAATGTTTCCTCAAAACAATAGAGTAACAGCCAAATACTATTGTAAGGAATGGATTTTGAAAGTCATAAAACTACGAAAGGCTAAAGTGAAAATCAAACATATTGAAATTGTCAAAACCAGAAGACGAGAATTTCTATTAATTTACAAGGAGATTCAATATTAAAAACGCTATGACCTCATCTATATAATCAGTAAATGAATCTGAGATATACTACTTTAAATGATTTTAATATATTGAAAAATGTAGCAAATTTTAGTTGTTAATCAACCATTGAAAGTTTAGTAGTAAGAAAAAACTCTTTAAAACCACATTCTTAAATTAAAATTGCATCAATCATCACAGTATTCAGTACTCACTGTACACCGTAACTCAGCACGTATTATTCCATTACTGTATATAAATGGACTTTATTTTTGAACCAAAAGAACCCTTATTAATATATTTAACCGCATACAACTACTGCTTGAATTGCAGTGTACACAGCCGGGTCAGCACAAAAACCATTTAATGTAAGTTTAAGGAAAAACGCAATGTAATGTTGTATTGAAGAAATCGTTAACTCGGTAATATTTTGGTAGGATGGTGAACGGATTCGGTGACTTGCGAAATAGGAACACACAATTTATTCGTTTACACTTGTGAACGTGCTACGATTTCCTGATACCCAGTAAAGTCCCGGCATTTCTACTTTATTAAAATTGATCGCTCTATACAATGGTTAACGCGGACTCAATGAAACGTGCGAATTTCGAAATTCCTCTCATCATAAAGGGAATGTAGTTCTTTATTTTCAGTTTGTTCTATTTCAGAAAATTAATCAATTATAAAGTGACATGTCTGAAAGACTAATAAAGTAAACTCAGTATTCAACAAACATCTTTGTGACGTGTGACATTTGCATGAATCAGAGAGCTAACCAGAGATGAGTCTGGTGGCTATTTCGGTTTCCATGTACATGTTGAATTCCTATACGCACGTGATTAATCGGGAAAGCAGTAGTGGCAAAGTCATAGTTTTATTCAAAACTTGAAGCTCGATCTGAATGCTAATCTACATAGAATCAGTGCTAATCAATTCTTTTGTTGCTCTGATTTTGATGGGATTTTCACTAACACATAGCTAGTAGTATAAGGAATAATTTAGTTCTTTAACTAACTTTTTAGACTCACTTCACTCCGCGGCGTTGACACGGTTTGAAACAACAAACACGGGTTGCAACTAGTGTGTAGTACGTATACTATACCTTAGTGCGAAGACTGCTTAGTTTGGGACTACATGAGGTTGTTTGTTGGATGTCCAAAAATATTATTAAGTATTATTAATAAGTTTTCCATTTCTCCTACGCCATAAAATGTTTTATATTATGTTTATAATCAGATAAATAATGAACATATCAATAAGAACATTGATCTTTGCTGAGAATTATTATAGTAATGTACCTAATACATTTAATGGTATGAAACATCCAGACTTGACAAAATATGTAGTAGAAAATTGAGTGTCAATTGACTTGAAATATGACCCAATAATTACCATAAATATGTAAGCGTCAACACTTTTCTTCCGACGAACTAAAGGAAATCTAGTGAGGAAATAATGAAATATAAAACCTTCCTGAGTTTCTATGTTATATTTGAATTCATTTAATATGAGTATTGATGACAACATATGTATAATGATAATAATAACATTTATTTTAACACACTTGTTGGTATGAGAGTTATAATAAATTTAAATTTGAATCTAACTCAATCTTGGTCTAAAATACACTCGGTTCCAAAAATTACGGGTCAGTCACAAAAATTGAAATACCTCCAGAACTGTAAAAGCTAGATCAATGAAATAAAAAACAGAATAAAGACTTTTTAGTTGCGCTTCTAATAGCATATTATTTAAACTTTAGTGATTTAAGATTTAGTGGAATGATTTTAATCTAGCATAACTAAATAGAAACTAGAAATGCTATAACATAATATGCTAAACAGAACATTATGTTAGATTTTATTCGATATTTTCCATGTTGTGGCGTATTAAGAATATGGAATTTCACCACATCTATTCATTCCATGGTTGTCATAAGAGGTGACAAAAAAACCTACACAGGACAACATCAATACATATATCTAAAAACTTTTTTATTCAGTAAAGAATTTCCAAAAGATGTTAGCCACACTGTGGGTTGTGGCCTAAATTTAAAGCAATCAAAGTTGCTTTTAATAGCACTAACGATCGAAGCTGCTCGAATATGTTTTATGGGTTCTTAAACGCCATCATTCTTCTCGTGAGTAATGGCTGTGGTTGAGGACTATCTGTTTGTAATTTGTTCTTTTTGTAAACATTCGAGTGGATGTTTTCGATAGCTTATAGCTTTCAGAACAGTTCGTTTTCCTTGTTATGTTTCAATATCATCGTAACAACAAAATAAATATAAAATACTGGCAGAATTGAGTGTTCTGTCAATTATCAAAGCCTCTTGTGAATAGCAATCATAATATTGTAAAAACAATTTCAGGATTTATTTTTAGTGAACCCAGAGTTTTATTCTGATATTGTGTATTAGTTGAAAATGTATTTATACTCGTATGATATGTATATATAATTAACTTACAATGAGGTCACTACGATTAACAATATTTATTGTGACCAAATCACTACTAAGTAATTTAATATGCACTTTTATAAAACACGATTTTATTAAGTATTATAGTTCGCCATACATAAACAAAAATAAAAAATAAATATTTCGGACATCTAACACAGTCTTAAATACATTTAAGTCTTAAATATATTCAACGTAAAGTCCACTGCGTCTGATATTATATTCAATGTGAAGGCAAAACATAATTGTGAAAAACTATTTAAATGCATGCAACTCCATAACACTGATTTAGATGCAGACTGCTCATAGAATCTGTCATCTATATATCTTACAACTCACAACGCTGTATGTACTCACTTCGATTTGTGTTGATAGTAAATTTAGCTCAACACGGCTAATTCGTTTAGAACCATTCAATTTGTTCCAATGTTACGTTGTATTCCATTTTATCAACTTTATGGATGTAGCTTTCGTTCAGAACTAGATATTTGATAGGTTAACGATGATTACCAAATAACTTTATACTATAGCATGTACCTCAGACCAGACCATCTTAGTACAATTTATAGACACTGCATAGGTATTTTATTAAAATGCTTCTTGTCTGTAATGCTTTCCTTGACGACTGAGTGACAAGCAAAATAATAAGTAAAATATTAATACAGAAACAAGTTTTAAATGTCAGTTCATGTTTGCTTAAACACAAACTTAATATAACTCTTATTATTTTTTATTTATTTATTCTCAGTTAAGTTACAAACACTACGTCAGTTTGAAATGATACTGAATACCTATGTTTTTTTTTTGTAATTTTGATTTAACTATTGTTATATACAAACATTGGTATTTGTGCATGACTGCACACATAAAAAAACAGCAATTTCAAGATTTAGTTTTGGTTTATGGCGAAATTTAACTCACGAACTACACTTTTTACGGTTACTACTATACTTACACGGTTATATATGGCTAAGTAAAATTTGTATATAAAAAGAAATAAGGTTTGAAATCTTTTGTGACCTTTCGTTAAATAAATACAAGTCAAACAAAGTAAGTAATTCTCTTATAAATATATATGAGCCTACTAAAACATGATCATGATGAAAAGCATGATCAAACATGTCACTTGGGGTTGATCTTCCGTGAGAGGTTAGTACTGCCACACCGGCCCATTCGCGCTGAAATCAACAACGCTCTACTACATACTTAGGAATGTACCTTAAATTCTCATACTCATAAAACTGTTGACTATTGATTGACTGCATGAGAATGCCAATTAAGTCCGTCGATGTTCAAATTTTGTGCATAAAGTTTATAAATAAATAAGAATATGACAGTACTATAAAATCTTATAGTGAGATACATGAAGTAGAAACTAAAAATTTCAATATTTACGTGTGGTTATGGCTTCTCCAATTCGATTGATAGTGTATTCGATAACAACAATTTAATCATTTTACCAAACTACTAGCTTTGTATGCGTGTATGTCAGTTATTCTGGTATCTTCATGTCAAATTTTAAAGATATCAATGAAGCGGTAAAGCTATGAAAGGCTAACAGACAGACTGACAGATCTGCTTCCGAATTTATATTATCAGTATCGAGAAGATATCGAGAGGTCACGTCAAGAAATAATCTAATTTGGCAATACATGCCAGCCAAACTTACGACTACTTTATTATGTGTTCAAACATTAGTGATCATATCGTAAAACAATTACATTCTCTACGATTAGAGGCACTGTTATCGTTTTGTTTATGTGGTGCATATATAGGCACCGGACGATCATTTTGTTTTTAAGAGAAAAGTTTTTTGGTAATGAAAGCAAAACTGAGAAGAAATTTCAGTATGAGAAGTTAAAAGACAATGATAAATATAAATATTCAACCTCTTTAAGAAAAAAGTATTTTCATTATGGAAAGATCACTAGCCGATCCTAACCGTTAATGCATGTCGTGGATTCGGTTTCTACTCAAGACAAATAATACTGTGATGAGATTAATTGTTTGTTCTGTATGTGAATGTTATTTAAGTGTGATAGGTTAAGTTGGAATCAAACTATCGCCTAAGAAGCGCAAACCATTTTGGTCTTGGGTAGTCCACATTCTTCCGTTGCTAGTCACTTTCTTCAGGTCGTCGATCCATTGTGCTGCTGGATGCCCTACATTACGTTTGCTTGATCTCCACTCAAACACTTTTCGGCTCCAACGACCCTCGGTTTGTCTGGAGAAAGCTTCTCAAGAATTACTCAACTCCGCTTTTCTGTGTTTTACTATGAATCTTTCTATACGAGTATCTTCACATTTTATACTAAAAGAGAATGTAGTCTTACCGTTTTCAAAACGATAATAGGCACCTTAAAATTTAATTTAATAATCACTACTTAAATTGAAAAACACGAAAATAAGGTATTTAAAATACTGTTGCATTTTTTCCCTTCATTTCAGACAACTCTCAAACAAAACTTTTCGTATTATTGTTAAAGGAAACGTAAGGTAATTTTCGTTATTTAATTTCGAAATTCAGAACGTGATACGACACCACGGATCTAATTAAATTGTAATCAGATTTATTTCTTACCAAAATTATCATTATAATATATATTATTATGATTTGACTTTGAAACCGGGATTAACTTAATATTCTTATTATGCGCAGCTTAAAAAAGAGGTATAATTTATTCTGGGCATATTCATTATCTCGTTACGGCTAAATGATTCTTTAAATGATTACTTTGATAAAAATATAATTCACTGAGTACTATCTTGTTTATATTTAGACACCCATCTGTTTGGCCTTTCAAGTTTTTTTACTCATCAAGGCAGCAAGTTGGGTCAGAAACTAATTTACGTCACATATCAGCTGCCTTGAATAAACCACTGCTGCATATAGACATTTATTTTATAAAGAGAAGAGGTTGTGTTTACTGTCACTAACTATACCAAGTTGTTTAAGGTTTGTGTTCTCTTTACAATGCTTAGACTCTGCGTGGTTCGCTCCCTTAGTGGACTTTTATAACACCCACAGGATGAATAGTGTTAGTTACATTATTATACCATATTTTATTTTATTTGGGGTCATCGCAGCTTGTTTTATAAATATTAATAAATAATAAATAAATAATTCGGACATCTGACACACAACATCATCTAGTCCTAAACTAAGCAGAGCTTGTATTATGAATACTACGCAACTGATATAAATACATCTCTATATATTTTTTGTTAATACATTCATATTAAACATAGAAAACACCCAAAGTCCGAAACAAATATTTGCAGATCAATTCTGCATGATTGCCGAACATGAGACCTATTGATCAGCAGCCGCAAACGCCAACCACTAAACCAACAAGGCTCTCAGTATCCAAATCCAAAGTCTAAATAAAATTATTGCATTATGAATTGGGTAAATTTCTAAGATTATCTTTTGTAATGTCGGTAATTAATTTCTCAATTAGTTGTATTTATAACCATAATAATAATTTATCCCTGGTGTACAACACCAGAATAATAACACACAATGGTAGCGTATACTAGGAGGTACAAGTGGCGGCCTGATCGCCCGAATGCAATCTCTCCCAAGCAACCATGGGATGGAAATAAAGACATGGAAAGTATATGGTAGTCCCTGGTGTAATTAAGAATTTAGAACTTAAGGGAATTCGGAGTAATTAGTTTAATTCACTTCATTTGTATAATCTCCTTTCAACTTACAGATAACATTGAATTTTACTTTACGTAATTGAAATTATTACCGGTGCATATTTAACAAAATATCTACCGGTCACAATTTAAATTTCTTGAACAAATACCTGATTCTCAGGTTTTCTTATCAAGTACTTACCTGAAAATAATTTATACGTCACAAATTAGTATGCCATCTTATTGTACCTCAAATAAGGTATTTACTCGTCGTTCAAACCCAACCCTACTTATCCTTAGATTTACCTTCTATGAAAGTAATCAAATCGATGGAACCCTTTACCGACAGATTTTTTTTTCTAATTTCATGTCATAGGACCCTTGAAGGTAGAAAATATCCATTAACTTGAATTTAGTTAAATCCAAAGTAGGATATAGGTCACCTTTTTGCTTAGAAATATTTTAAAAAAAAAGTTATTTTTATCTTTTGAAAGCATTTTGATATTCATTGTGGATGAATATTGTTTTAACTGTTTTTAGACTTTCGCGACTTTTACACATACTGACTGCACGGTTGGCCTAGTGGTTTAAGTGGTCGCCACGCCGCTTTTTACTTCACCATGTGTCGTGGGACTAAATCCTACGTGGGAAAACACTTCGTGTGATTCACAAATTGTTGTTCTAAATCTAAGTGTTCTTTGTGTCCGTTTAATGTTTGTTTGTAAAGTTTAATTTTATCGCGAATAAGTCCCGTATACAGTAAAAACATGAATATTGTTTTTCCTATTTTAGCTTTGCATTTTATTGTTACACTATTTCAATACCATAGAGATTTTGTCATATTACATAGAATAGAAATAACTATTAAGATTGTATTATACTATAATTTATCTGATATCGTGTAGTGTAGTGATGATTTGCGCAAGACGGCTGGCAGGAGCGGGATGCGAGAAGCCGAGGATCGAACCAAGTGGCGTGCAATTGGAAAGGCCTATGTCCAGCAGTGGACTGCGATATTCTGATGATGATGATGATGATAGAAGACAAAGTAATTATCGTAATATTATGATATTAATGTCAGACATACATATTTTACAAGTATTGGCTCCCTATATGACTAAAGTATTATTTCTAATATCTCTTTGTTAAAAATATCAGGAATACGGCCAAACTAACTTTCACACCGAACGAAACCAGCCCAAAATGATTTTCACAATTGTGTTAATCATTATGTTCATTCTTAGTAATAATATAAAATTTGAAAGTAACTCTTTATGTCTGTCTGTACGTCACGCTTTCACAAAAGAACTACTGAGCCGCTTTAATTGAAATTTGGTACAACAATGGTCTATACAACCTAAGAAACTACATAGGCTACTTTAAACCGTGTTAACCGATACAGGCGTAGCTGTGGGCGAAAAATAGCCTGTAATAATAAATAGAAATGTAAAACTCACTAAATAGTTAAAATTCCAATTATCTTTGTACAATTGCATATAACAAACGCCGATTAAAACGTTATTTATGTAATAGGCATGATGCTTAAAGAGAAAAAAACCATGTAAATAAATACCCATTTCAATTCACAGAACAATGAAAACAATAATATTATCGGGTCCAATTACTAATCCATTTGGTCAATACATTAGTCTGATCAATTTCAAATGTTTTTAGGATAAAGAAATTAATGAAATTGCTAAAACTGTTTGCATTTTAATATCGAATGTCTGATCTATTTGTTTTTTACTGAAAAAATAACTTGATGTCCAATTTTAAACCATTTGTCTTTCAAAATAAGGTATTCTTGTGTTAAATTCTAAATTTTCCATTAGCCACAGCTACACTGAGTGTTTATGCTAAGAAAATGTCCAATAATATCAGTTTTACACTTTTAAATTTATGTATGGATTACTCCATACATATGTATGGAGGAACGAGTGTTGTAGGGATCCATCACAAAAGGGAATGACCAAGCGAGGTGATTGCGTAGTTGTATAAATACTAACTAGCTGCTGTGCTAGAACTTCTATATCGCGATACAGGATTAGTAGTTAATCCATATAGTTTGTTACTTAATAGTTTGGTGTTTCTTCAACAGATGGCGTGTGGTAAAGGTTTCTTGTTGCGCTGTACGTGGAGTACCTTAAAAAGTAATATATTTTTATTCAGTAAATTGAATGAATGGTAAAAATTGGCAAACCATTTGATGCAGATTTGACAAGTTTATTATTTATCGAACGCTGTTCTATAGTTCTTTTACGAAAAGTTGTAAGTACAAAATTAGGTGCAGTATTTTAAATTTTAGATTTAGTCCAGAACTAAATCTGCTATCATATGACGAGCTGCTAATAGCGGCTACTCAGGAGATCAAAAGCGGAAATAGATTTGCTGTCGATTTTTTAAAAATGCAAACGTAGTATTACATAAAATTTTCATTCGATAAAGAGTTGCTTATATGGTACAGGTTAGAGGTTACATCCTTGATAAACTATATAACATTGTATAGTACAATCATCATATTCTTGTCATTATCCCAAATTCTCGGGGTCGGTTTAATACGTGTATTCTTATTCATATTTCTGAGAAGTTTTGGCTATAATTTTTTATGAGCGGCATTCTCTCTGACGTCAGTCCTTAAATAGTACCTACGTTATTAAAATTCGCCCATAAATAGACATCGAGGTCATTTTATTTCTAGTTTAAGTATTTTGTGGGAGGAAGAGCTTGGAATTAGATAAGTACAGCAATTTATGTAAGGTGTATATAGGGAATATGCATAAAATTTAAATTATTTAAATACTTTAAATACATAAAATTATTCTCATTGTTTTTTTTATAGATTCTTTATTGTCTCAACGTTATAACTAAAAGGTTTTCTTTTATTTGATTATTATTTCAAACCAGAAAATTTAAATAAAAAGTGACAAAATAGCTGAAGTGTGAGAATGTTTGTAAAAAGTATCGTTACTATTTGAGATAAAATGTTATTTTTAAAGGTGATATTTAATATAATACACAATAACCTGAATAAATTATCGATCATTTAAATTTCTTAAAACCGCGATAAAAATAATCAAGCTACTTAGAGATTTTTTGAAAACTTTTGTAAACTAGGTTACGTTAATTTAAGATCAAAACTTTTACTGATAATAACTAACCCATACTAAGCTGTATAAAAGTATTTCTTATTTACTTTCATACGATCTTCGTAGTAAAAGGAATCTGATATTTCGATCACCTTACATCATTGTTTTCGAATTATCGCATCGCGTGGAATACGAAAAAAATACTATATTGGGTGTACTAAAACAGTTTTGCATTTCGATATAGTATATAATTACATGTAAGAAGATTTTTTTAACTATTTTTTTAATTTTTATTATTACAATCAGAAATAACACGCTCTAATTTAAATAAAATGTTGTAAATAAACACGTGACATGACCACTGACGACATCAAAAGCGTGCGCACAATGTTGGCGTTTGAATAGCTCAAATTTTATTAATGTTTTAAATTTCACCTAAAAGTAATTATAATTTGACTCTTTCCAAGCCTATTTTTTCCTATATTTAAAAAACGTAAAAGATTGATTTAAGAAAAAACAAAACACGCATATACTTTACTTCCTTTACTCTTACTGTACTATAATATATAACATGTTTGTAATGTACGATTCTCTTTGTATTTGTTTTGGAAAATCAACTTGTTAGTTCTAGCGCTAGGAAATGTCTACACGGGATACTGTCAGTTTTAGAGAGTGAACGAGAATGTGAGTTTGTTTTTCACATTTTACGCCTAATTCACTAAATCGGTTTTGAAACTTCTTTTACCGTAAAGCTACATTTTCACCGCGTGAGCGTGATAAAAAACGAACGGAGTCACGTAAAAAAATAAGGCTCTAAAATTTTTTTTGAGTAAAAAACTAATTTAAACGCTTTGATACCTCATGTATTCTCCCTTTACTCTAACAGCTCATACATTGCAGAATCATTAACTCGAGTATTTTTAGAAATGAAACTGCGTCAGTCCGGTTAAAACAAAATACAGAGTCAAATAAACCTGAAATAATGAGTTTATTTTTAATACTCAGTATGTCATGTACAAAGGAGATTCCGAGAACGCTGTACTTAATGCCCCTACAAGTCATACATTACGCTGCTATAGTGACTAACTAAGTGAAACACGGGTTTCAAAATACTACAACTTTTGATACAAACTAAATATGAGTTGGCTTTATTTTATTATTTTTTGTAAAAAATAATAAAATAATGCAAAAGCAGCTCATTAAGCCATAGTGTGGGTCACAATGCTCCATTGATGCATTATCTGCATTTGCTATGACTATGGAGACCACTTCCATTCAATTCTGCTCATGCTTACTATCTCATTTTGGCAAGCTCACATATAAAAAATTAATAGATGAAGAAGTCACCAATCTCGATACGCTCCTTAAATCGATTGGTACGGATTAAGTAACGTAAAAATAAATAATGTAGAAAAAAAAACTTAAAATATAATTTGATTTCTTTAAATTAAATCTAAATAAAAAAGACAAGACCTAAATATAGAAAAAAATGGTACTTAAAACCAAAATTCTGGTAACCTTACTCATTTGAAGAAGAATAAGGAAAGAATTGATTGACACAGGTTTCAGATAAGGGCTATAAGGATAAGGATATTGTTTCATGTCGGGGGAACCAACACATGACACGTGTGTGACGAAACATGACCTTCACCATCATATAATGCTGCTACATGTATTTGTGCAGACATATAACTACTTCATAAACACACTTGATTAACATAATACGAATATAGATATACACTCGGTTCCAAAAATAACGGGTCAGTCACATAAACCCGAATATCTCCCGAACTACGTATGCCATCCTAATGAAACGAAGACTGTTCAATTGAGAATTTAATTATACAGATAAAAAATAAAATAAAACTTAGTTACACCCACAATATTAATCTTAAATTAAAAAAAACTAAAGTAGTCATATTTTTCTTAAGATTACATTTTTTTATGATTGTTTTTTTGCTGTTTTTCATCACTGGAGGCTTCATCACGTGGAGGCAATACAAAGTATTAAATGAAGAAAGTGATGAAAAACAGCAAAAAAACAATCATAAAAAAAATGTAATCTTAAGAAAAATATGACTACTTTAGTTTTTTTTAATTTAAGATTAATATTGTGTGTGTAACTAAGTTTTATTTTATTTTTTATCTGTATAATTAAATTCTCAATTGAACAGTCTTCGTTTCATTAGGATGGCATACGTAGTTCGGGAGATATTCGGGTTTATGTGACTGACCCGTTATTGGTTTATGTGACTGACCCGTTATTTTTGGAACCGGCTTTATTTAGGATTAACATTAGCTTTAGCTTACCTTTGATTTAAGAGATAGATAAATAGATACTCTGCGTAACTATAGTGTGAAATATAGCGAACTTATGGGTCGTATCGAAGAACCACCACTGTATGCACTTTGGGAGCCTTCTTTATTATTCAGGCACTGATTAATTACTCTAACATTACTCTCTTAGATATGTTTATTTATACCGACATACGGCCACATTATTTATCCTATTACATATCGCTATAATGCCTATAATCACGTCTTGGTTTCAACGTGATAATGACTGTCCGAATTGTACGTGCTCAATAATAGACTCATATCTGAAATATGCTGGCCAAGCTTATACCTGTATAAATTCTATCCATTACTTCAAACAATATATGACGTAGGAATATGAAACACACAATATAAAATGCAAATAAATAAAAATAGTGATACAATGGACGGCCTTAAGCAGTCTACGATCTCGTCAAGGCAACCTATGGATGGACCATACTTTATAATAATATAAAAGTTACAGTTTGATACAATGAAAACTTTAGGCATAGAAAATACTAATTTTTTTCCTCATTATTTGATGATTTTTAGGGTTCCGAAGTTCATAACTCGGAACCCTTATAGATTCGTCATGTCCGTCTGTCCGTCCGTCCGTCCGTCCGTCCGTCCGTCCGTCCGTCCGTCCTCGACTTACCGTCCAAACGGTAAGTGCTAGAAAGATGAAAGTTTGCATGAATACGTGTTGTAATTACGTCGACAAAGTGCTACAATAAAATTATGAAAAATAATTTTATTTGGGGTACCTCCCCTACACGTAAAGTGGGGATGATTTTTTTTTCTCGAGGCTACCCCATCGTGTGGGGTATCATTAGATAGGTCTTTTAAAAACAATAAAGGGTTTCCTAGACGATTTTTTGATTTAGGTATCCGTTTGCGAGATATTTCACTTTAAAAGGCACTTTTTTGTAAAAACAGGGCGTCCCCCCCCCTCTAAAAGCTAAACGGCTGTCTCAAAAAATCTGAAAAAAATCGTGATGGTGGTCCATTTAATGAACTTTGAAGGAAAACTATAACCGATTAGATGACTTTCTTAGCTCAGGAGTTATAACCACTCGTCAGTTGGGCCCAATAGTGGGACTTTCTCGTGTCTGTTGAGTCAGCTCTGTGGACGTCAACAGATAAAGGGAAGGTCAAAAAAAAAAGTTGATTTTCTCTAAATCTATCTATTCTATCTATAATTAAAAATATAAATTGAATGCCTATTACATTTCTTTATGTTTTTTTCTAACATTTCAATGGCCTTTGAAATGCCATTCAAACGTTATGCCATAAAAACTGACTCACCTGGAACGGGAGGGGCCCCATTTGGGGGCCGATTTTATTTTCCAATTCTTGAAAAATTACGATTTTGCCACCACTATATACACAATTTACACATTAAAACACTAAACACTTAATAACACAAACAAAACATCTTAATATCAACTAAAAACTAAGATAACTAAAATTGGCGCCAAAGTACGCGATCAAAAAACCGTTGAACGCGGCCACATTCCGATGCCGACTGTCAAAAAAAGTTCTACCAACGAAAAATTGAATTAAATTTGGTAGGATGGACCGGTTCGTTCCCCTTCACTCGTGAACGACAACAGTACAGTAGAAATAGTAGATTTCGCCAAAATAAACCCTAAACAAAGGTCTTAAGAACGTCCACAGAGCTGACATCAACAGAAATATCCAACTTTTTGGTGTCAGCTGTGTGGACGTTCTTAAGGCGTCAACTGATGAGTGGATAAAGGCTTATATGGTAAAATGTGCTCACTTGGAAAACGTCATACAAAATTAACGTATTAATACGTAAACATAACAATTATCTATTGGATACGATTTTAAATCCACATACCATTATAGGTGACTGAGGAACCCTTTCCTGTGCGTGGCCTGACACGCACTTGGCCGATTTTTATTAATTAATATAACGAATTCAGAAATAAACGAATTATTAGTAAAGCAAATTATGAAATATTAATAAAAGCTATTAAATATGAATCAAGATTCCATTAAGTTTCCTACCAGACTAACTGAAACATATAAATCAAGGAAAAATCTAATAAACCACGCGTTAATTTATTTGATTAATTTGTTGACCGTAAATGAACAAAAGGTACTCTTTAAACGTTTGCTGTGGCTGTGCCAATAATTTAGAATAGAAACAAAAATTATATTTGTTGGGTAGAAATAAATAGTTGGATTGTCGATTGGTCAGACAGTACAACCGTGTGTCCCATCACAACTGTGTACTTTAACGCTAAAATACAAGGTCGAAATGACTTTAAACTATTTGGAACAACGACTCACGAAAATTTTATTGAGATGACTCTCGGTAACTAGGGTTTTCTAATAATCCCAACGGAAAAATAATTCAAAGGAAACATAAAATTTACATTAAAATGAAAATAATTTACAGTAGTGCATAAATAGATAAAGTGAAAACAGTTTAATTAGCTTATAAGTTTAAATATACATCTACCTTATGCTAAGTTTAAGTTTATTCTTGCTAATGGTCATATTCTACAAGCTTGTTTAAAATGAAATTGATTTTTGCTACGTGTTACATGTAAGAAATTTTTTATATACTATTTCAATAATTAGCAAATTATTTTTCACTAGTACTGATCATAAAATGTGCTTTCCCTTTTACATCATGCTGTTACATAATTTCAGGAGATGTGCAACTCACTACCATCGCCCGTATTTCTTTCCCACGTTGATCACGGGTCTTTTAATCGGAGCGTAAAAATAAAGTCTCACTAGACCGCCGCAGTGTAGGTCTCTGTACTTATGCTCTTACCCTTGGCCTACACTTATTCTTTTCTTCAACAAAGAATGCATTAAAAAAAGTATAAATATAATGTAAGTCTTAAATTTATATAATTTTCATGTTACCGACCTTCTGATAACTATTGGCTGTGTTCAGAGTCAATGCAGTAAATTTGAAATTATAGTACCCAAGAATATATTGTTGTTAGAAGTTTCTAAGCTCTAGTTGTATATTAAGTCTAGTACATGTTCCATTTTACAATCTATCTAAATGGTAATCTAAGTTTGATGCACGCCTACAATGCCATTAATCTTTGAGAACGATCGAAATTATTAATCTATCTAAACCAACAACTATAGGAGGCACATATTTACTGGTTACCCGTAGTTTGCCTTGTGTTTATGTTTAATGACGTAGTCTTATAGTTGTGACTTTACTAAAAAGAATTGATTCATCAAATAACAAACAAAATTTTAATATTTATTTTCTCATTTAATTCCTGAATTTATATTACGCAAGACAAAATTCGAGAGGGAAAAATATGACAAAAGTGCAATGAGAGAGGGCTGAGTCCAGAAGTCACCTGAATTCAGGTCTTTCTCAAATCACGCCTGGTCCTAAAAAAAAAACATTACTATTAACAGGGTTATAAGAAATGTTAATACCCTCATATATGAAGATACGTAGTGTAAACTTCAAGGATTTCTTTGTGTCATTCAGAGCCTATAGATAACCTGTGTATCGAGAATAGATAAAGGTGAATGGAATCACATTATCAACTGGCCACTTTAGGAGCGACGAGATTAACACCCTGGGGTCATATTAAGCAGAGCCTTTAAATCTAAAAAAATAAGTAGGAGCAAACTATTGAATTTCAAAAAATGAGAAATTTTGAGACTTATATTACTTTCATGAGCTTCGTTTAAATTATGTTTTAAAAAAGCCGGACCGAATCCAATTAGCTATAGTGGCGTTTCCCGATACAAAATGGTCTCTAATTTTTCACGGAGAAAATTTTAGACTAACATTAAAAACAATCGCCTGTCAATATCAACTCACACATGACAATATAAACGAAAAATCAAAGTTTTACCCACACGTAAACACATTTGGGCTTATGCTTTGATAAAGGGAATCTCTTGCGTATGACTATTCAGTACCGTGTGTTGCTTTAAGCTCATAATTCTGTACACGGAAATTAAGATTTTGAACAACTTTTTTGTATTAGACTTCTTCTTCCAAACCTTTATTCCCAATAGTATTTAGGGTCGGCTACTAGTTCAACCAACCGACTTCCACGGAGCCACTGGCATCGGACCTCCGCGACCGTGAGGGCGAACTGAAGTTCGAAAATTGAAGTTCGAAGGTTTTCCCGTCTATCCGCTGTAAGACAGCCGCGAGGGGACGGCGTCCGCGTAGTGCTGACAGGCGCTGGGAAGGGACCAGAAGGAGATTTTTTCCCTGAACTCCTCCTAAAATTCAGGTGAAAAGAGCACACCGTGTGGTTTTAATCGGATTGATTCCGACACCCCGACCGCGTTGTGACACCCTGACTACATACCACACGTAATATATAGAAAATGAATATTATGTGCTTTGGTATCTCATAATTTATATTCAGCTCAGCGAGCTAGAGTGACCGCAATCGTTTAGGCACTTAACCAAAGACAATGTCTGTGTGACATTTATTAAGACGCTTGCCAATGTATACAACAGCTGTATCTGGCAGGTAAGATATATTGTCCTAAGATTATGAGTTGTCATAATACATATGTATACATAAGATTGTGGGAACCGTTTGATATAGTGCTTTTACACCGACCAAGTCTAAAGAATATTGAATAAACCATTTTCATATTGCAGATAGGTTCATGTTCGAATTTAAAGGTCCTGACTTTCTCATTCAATCTAATGTTACCAATAACATTCAGTTTTTCCTCGGATACTTGTTAAATGATTAAGAATACATATGAAGAAATTACTATAGAATAACGTTTTCTGACATCTGATTCGCAACGTCATCTAGTCCCAAACAAAGCATAGCTTGAACTTTGAAACCGATATAATTACTTATATACTTTTTTTTATAAACACAAATATTTGCAGATCATACAAATATTTTGTGTAATCCGTGAATCAAACCCGATACCTCAACTACAATAGTCACATGCGTTACCAATGCGCCACTTAGGCAATCATTTACATTACTTAACACATTTCGGATAAATATACATAATCTTTCATTTATATTACCATTTATAGTGACAACGTTCAAAGCAAAATGGTTTATAAAACTTGGAAGCATATTAACAATTTCACCCAATTAACTTTACACACTGACTTTTGAGTGTCGGTAGACCTACGTCATTCTGACAACACTAAACTTTTGAGGACAATAAATTACAGAAGTCCGGAAGACAAGAGGCATGTGGAAATTTTAGAATACATAAATATAATTATAGTGTAAAACTCATTCGAATCTAGTAGTTATTAAGACAGACTAGCTTTTGTCCAGGACTCCTCCAGGATGTATGTCAGTAATAACCGACAAAAATACTACGGAATACCAGTAAAGAGTGGCCTATGTCCTTCTATACAGATATACATAGATAGAATTACTTTCATTTTAGGGTTCCATAGTTCATGACTTGGAACCCTTATGGATTTGTCATGTCCGTCCGTCCGTCCACGACATACTGCCCAAACGGTTGGTGCTAGAAAGATGAAACTTTGCATGAATATGTGTTGGAATTACGTAGACATAGTGCTACAATAAAATTATTAAATAAATTTTTATTTGGGGTACCTCCCCCATACGTAAAGTAAGGATGTTTTCTTTTTCTCGCGTCTACCCTATCGTGTGGGATATGATTAGATAGGTCTTTTAAAAACATTATGAGGTTCCTAAAATCATTTTTAGATTTAAGTAGCCGTTTGCGAGTTATTTAACTTTAAAGCGCATTTTTTTTGTAAAAACAGGGCATTAGTATCGATTGTAAATTTGACCAGGCCGCCATAGTATGAGTCACCAAGCTGCATTGCCTACCCTCACAATGAGGATAGTGACCCCACTCTACTCATGCTTTCCATCAGGCAGAGTAGAGATATTTTGGTAGGTTTAAATATAAAATATATAAAAAAAGTTCTTAATATCCAGTCAGGTATCATGAAGTGACTACCTTCACGTGTTTCTTTTGTGAGTACAGACCCGAGACCCAATGATGCAGCAGCATCTTAGAGTAGAGTCCATTCGGCAACAACAACCACTAATAACTTCTCAATGCTGGTTACGTATCTCCTCTCAGAAGACCAAGTCATACGGCCATACTGGCCGAGTGCGGCTTGGGGACTGGCAAGACACATTGTGGCTACGTAATCTTAATATTGGATGTTTTTAAGCCGTCTGAAGGCCTCCAACTAAGCTTCATGATTGTTATCTGTTGATATAACGATAACGCTCATAACATATCATTCTACAAACTGTCACCCATCTTTCTCCGACCGCGCCGTCGTTGCTTGCCCTCGGTGATGGTTTCTATTCACCTTAGGCCACTTGAATATGAGCAGTTTGACGAGCTCAATGTTAAAAAAGATCTCCTCCTTGAAGTAGTTTTTACGTATCTACGTTTTTACGTATATGTAAAAAGGTATTCGTGAGATATTTATTTGTATAAGAAATGATTATTTTTTTAAATTTGTAAAACAAAATAACAAGTACATTAGACGCGTGTGTTAGATTCATGTAAATGTACTTATTAATATAACTAAATACTTTGTATAAATATTGATATATGTTTGTCAATAGATTACTTTAAATATTGTTTGATGACGGTAGTTGATAAAATACATACTCGTATGTTTTACTCAGTTGTCGTTGCCTATAAACACTGTTTAGTAATGTTATTGTGATTATTATTACTTTTAACTATATGTTTTATGTAAATATTGATATGTTTGTATTAATAGTTTACTTTAAACACATTCTGAAAATAATGTACTTTGATGAAGGTACTTGATTAAAATACATGTGTCGTACTTGTTTGTCGTCGCCTATAAAAGCGAGGGTTCCGACTGGACAGGGGACTTGTTGTCGAGAGGTGGACCAGTACGGAGCTCTCTACTATTCAACCAGTAACTGAGGATATTATATAGATTTAAAAGCTAAGTATATTCATATTCACTTTTATGTATTTCTTTTTACTAAAATGTTCTCTAAGTTTTGTAATAATTTATAATGTTTGATTTATGGATATGTGTATAATGTGAAATATGTATGTAAATATGTTGGAAAAGAGTGTCCATGGAGTTTCTTGTCTGTTCTTCTCCATAGGATCTACACCTTGGAACAGACGAATAGAATCACGACTGACTAACTGACTGACTACTGGACATTGAAATAAAAAGAAAGTTTAATATGATTTGATTTGGTTTGATTTGATATACTCAAATTCCCTACGTTCTAAATATTCTAATATTCTAAAAAATAATTAATCTCATCTTTTCTCCTAATCTAACACGTGCAATTTAGTAATTGTTTTTACTATGTCACTCAACTTGATTTCAAATAATTTTTTTTTATTTTAAGCGTCCCCCTCAAATGAGAAGAGCATAGTGCAGAAAAAAATATTTATAGAAAAATAAAAATAATAATTATATACTCCTGACGTTTTCGTTTTACTTTACGTATTACATTATTCACAAATCAGTAAAAAAAACCATTCATTTGAAACCATATCCAATTTTGTAATTTGAAGGTTTCTAAAGTTCGATACTCTCCAAGAAAATCTTAAGACGTAGAAAGTTACTTTCAACGTTGAAACCTTATAATTGCAAACAATTAAGAAACATAAAGTTTGTTTTTCAACATTTGTAATTAAATTGTTAAAAGGTAAATACTCATAAATGTATGTAAGTAATTAATATTTTTATTTCATCGTAATAAAAAACTTTTTTATTAAAGTAAGAACATCTATAGGCAGGTTTGAATGGAAAGTAAATTTATGGTTTATGGTCACGTGACTCGTTACCCTCACACATAACACCACACCACCCTAAAATAATATTCGTGCTGTGATTTTTCGTTGGTGGATGTACAACTGGAGGCCCCATCATTCTGCATCATTCACAATAAAATTACGAAAAATATTTAGTTGGGGTACCTCCCCTACACGTAAAGTGGGAATGTTTTTTTTTTCACGTCTACCCCATCGTGTGGGATATCATTAGAGGCCTTCTAAAACAGCCCCCCCCCCCTTTAAATGCAAAACGGCTGTCTCAAAAAATCTGAAAAAATGTTGATAGTAGACATTGAACTATAAAGGACTATGGCGGTTTAGATAACTTTTTTATTTCATAATGTTTAGGGGCCTAACTTGTAAAAGGCACTTAATATGGAAAACTTCGTACAAAAATAAAGAAATCTTATGTAAACAACAATTTATCAATTTGACACGATTTTAAATCCACCTACCATTATCGGTGACTACGGAACCCTATTTTATGCATGGCCTGACATGCACTTTGTCAATTTTTATTTCATATCAATGTTTAAGGTAGTGAGGAAAAGGGCAGAAGTGGCAATTTTTTTGTTTACTAACAAAACTTGAGTTTTCTAAGTAAACCTTTATCTTGTTTTTTTCGTCCTATATATTTATCAGATACCAGACACAATAGATAGAGAATATAGTAGACATAGATATAGAGTACACAATAAATATTTCGGAAAATTACCTCTTTTGAAATAGTTTCATACGTTTAAATTCGATCGATGAAACGCCTACTTTCTTACAATGGTGATGACGTAACAACTACCTAAAAACTACATAACAACGTTCAGCAAAAAAATAAACAAGTCCATTGTGTCCATTCGAACGATAATTTCAATCCATAACCGAGACCTTTTACCTTCATTACAATATCATCCCATTGAATAGCCGACCCATAGACAAGCAATGAAGCCTGACAGTTTTGTATCGTGATGGCAGTTAGCCAAATAGGATACGTATTAAGTTTTATGTACTATGTATATTTATACAGTATTTTCATTTATTGGAAACATAGATTGTTTTGTCGAAGGGTTTTCTGAAATTTCATTTATAATCAGAGATCGGAATTGGGTGTGTGAAAATACCTAAAGTTTGCAGTAAGTTTGCAATAATAATATGGAGCTGTTACAACCACTTAAGTTAAACCATTAAGTTAAACCAATATTTATCATTTCTAGGAAAAAAACTAATATTATTGCATGTTCCGAACTCTGAATGTCGAAATAGTTTACGCACAACTTTCTTGCAATTGAAATAAATGTATTTAATTTATTTTTTTATGCAGTGCAGGTTTAATAATTTAAAAAAAAAGCCGACTTCAAAACTATGTAAAGACGCGAAAATGTTCGTTTTCCTTGCATCAACCTGTAGCAAAACTGTTTAACTTAAGATACAGATCAAAAAAAGAAATTAAAACCGCATTAGCATTTTGCAGATATATAAAATTCTGGGTTTGACAGACAAAGAACAATTGGTACTAAAAGACCGAATTTTAACCGGAAAAGTACAAAACAAAAATTTATTTAGAACTGTATTAGCAGCTTGTAAATGTTTATAGTTCGGTGTCTCAAAGGTAAGGAACATGTAAAAAAAAAACAAAACTAAACCGGTAAAATTCAAACCCGGTTTAACTTAAGTGGTTGTAACAGCTCCATATTATGTCCCGCTGCAAACTTTAGGTATTTTCACACACCCAATTCCGATCTCTGTTTATAATATATAAATTTAATTTAATAATCGACAAAGTCACTGTAATCTAATCTTAAAGAAGACACGTGTCGCATATATATTTTTTTATTTTACGTATATAATTATTATTTTGCCTTCAACCGCAACAAACACCTATCTAACGCAAAGATTGACATAATCATACAAAAAAACAGCTCATCAAAACTTATATTTGAAGCATTGCGCTTTATAGCTGCGAAACGTGGACGCTGACTCAAAGAGACAGAGACAGGTCGTCAGCATTTGAACTGTGATACTGGAGGTGGATGATGAACATCAGTTGGACAGAGAAAAATCCAACGAGGAAGTATTAACGAAGAAAGGAGACTTTTGGATAGTGTTGACAACAAGAGAGGCAAAATGGTTGGCCAATCGATAAGACACGACAACCTTTTTAAAACCATACTGGAAGGAAAGATAGAAGACGCAAGTGAAGGAGAAAGTTGGAGTCGTGGCCTATCAATAGTTCAAACAAATTGCAGAAAATAAACAGGAGGCGCGATTGCTCCACCGACAAGGGCCTGATCTTAATATTGAGTAGAACTTAATATTGTTAAGAATAAAATCAAACAAAAAAGTATGGCTACAAATTAAGACATCTCTTTATACGAGTCTATTTTAACAGTTAATTTGTTAAATCTAGAGTATTACCTGAATAGCCTACTACAAATGAAAGTGAATATGCAAAACCTAATTTAAAATAAACCTTTTTCCATGTCAAGAAAATTGATGTTTGCTGACTTTATCTAAGTCTCTAGAGAGGTGTTCCAAAAATTGCACGTAGTTTACGTGATATTCCGAATAGATACCCAATTTAAAAATATTTTATAGGGTCACCGTGATACTGTGCCGACTAAAACCTTTTTCTTTAAAAATTTACACTTACGTATGTATTTCTCAAAGAAATTCGATGGTTACAAATAAGTAAAAAGCTTATAAGCAGGCAATAGTTATGCTCATTTATATTTCTACCATGTATATCTCAAATGTATATTAGCATATCCGTGAGAGTATTATTAAACGATGTCAATTTCTTTTAACATATTTATAAGTATTTTTGCAAAACTTGGTACTGTAAAAACTAATATTTGTATACAAAAATGGCTACATAATCTACAGTTCAAGTACATTATCATGATCAATGACAATTCAAGGTTTATGGGTCAAAGATTGAATCCGATCGAAATCCGACCGCCAGACGGTTTTTCGTTAAAATAATACTTATCTAAAAGGATAATGTTTGTATACGTGTTGAAAACTAAGTGGTCTTTATACACTCAGCGTAATCAGAAATTGATGTTAGGCAGAATGTTGCGTTAAGTTCTGATGACACTTGAACTTAAGGTATTTTTAAATGGCCAAAATTTTACTAGTGAGTTAGTTTTTCAGTATTTTTGACCAATATTTTATTTTGTAAATAAAAGTCATCAAAGAATGTAATAATTTAAAAATATCTAATGTTATAATAAACAATAATGTAATATTTTTTTATTGCTAGTTAAGTGAGATTATATTTAAAAATGGTCATAAAATGTCACGGACTCTGCTGCAGTTGCAAATAACTAGAAAGTTTTTAAAAACAAACTATTGACAACAAAAACAATGCTGTTATAAATAAATAGGGTTTTAGAAACTGGAGAGTAATGTATTGAACTATCATTTTAATTTTCTCTAGATCAGTTACTATAAACGACTTCGTATTAAATTTTGTGGTCAGGTTTCAAACAATCAAACACTTGAACGCAGACATAAAGCATAACCTCAATTGTCACAGCACCCATTCGTGGAACACTCGAATAATGCCGAAGCCAGATAGTATTACATGTGATGGGCTTATATCAGAATCTATTACTCACTTGTATAAGTTATGTTGTATTTCGCTGCCTTTACTCTCATTAAAATGAGAACGGTAAGCTCACTTACCCACTTAGTGCAAGGGAGTTTGCTGCGAAAATCGGCTATATAAGTAATCTCCTGGCGCATCAGCGCCAAACCCTATAAGGGGTCGAAGTGGTCGCCATGGCCGAAATCGTTGGGATTATTATATGTTGTATAAGTCTAGGAAAGTGACTCTATCCTGTCTGATTGAAAGTATGAGCAGGATCCAAGAGCAGTGGTCACCATACTCACCATGTATCATGTAAGTCTTTCAAATTAAACGAAATGTTTCGTTATTTGCACATAGCTAATTCTGTTACTTTGTATTATGTTCTTTATTCTATGAATAATTAGAAATACTTTCATTATTTCATTTTATTTTAAATAATTTAGTAAAACTGTTTGAAAAAGAAATTCGTATGCAATTAACTTACGCAAATGTTTATACGCTTCCGCAAATAGAATAAATAATAAGAGCATTCCCCAAGCATTCATATTGCAGTATATTGGGCGCTCAGGTGTATTTTTGTAATGGATGACGTACTAATGTGATTAAAGACCAAAAATGCATAAATTTTAACATATAGTCCAAATAAGAGTACTGAGAGATATGTTTAAATTGTTAAACTCAAATTACAAAAGAACATTGTATTTTAAATACTAAATCACAAGCCAGCTTTGGCAAAGTTTACACTGGTTGTCGACCACGATCCATGTAGTATTAGATTGACTTAGCTAGCGCAGCTAATCCAGTTCTTGTATCCAGTACTGGTTTTCCAATTGAGCTGTAAATCCAGTTTTTAATGTATTTTACTACTTACAAAAAACTCTGAGTAACGCATGGGTTGGTAGTGAGTTCAAGTTCTAATTAACTAGCTCATATGGACGGTAGAGGATTGCCTCTTCCTTGCCTTGTCATAGGCAACATCTCTTCGCAACTGCAGAAACTCAAGTGCCTCAGTATTTAGGACTCTCGACAATGTGGGCTGATCGCTGCTGCAACCGATTCAGAGCGCTTAAAAAATACCGTGCCGATCCGTGGCAAAGGTGAGAACAGCAGCGTAGCGTAAGAACAAACCTAGGTATTATAAAGTAGAGACAGATACTCGGGACAGAGATAGACAAAGAACAATTGTGTTGCTTTGTTCAGGCTGCCTAATTTCCGTGAAGTCACCAAAGTGTACCTCTCAACGTACTCGCGAGGATTGAAATCTCGATAAATATTCTGATAAATATGTCTAGAACAAATCCCATTCAAAATTAATCTTCACAAGCCATCTTTAAACATAATATCCAGTAAAGCCCCAGAAACCGGGTGTATAAAGAAGTAGAAAAAAACATGTTACCAAGATTTCCAGGAAATATTTCAAACACTACCTGAACACAAATTCATGAAAGGGATTTTTGATATTACATGCATAGTCTACCTAATATAAAAGTGTACACAATTGACACTAAGAAGAAGAACAAGAAGTAGAAGGAAGTATAACTCGTGCGACCTAACATGGCACCTGACTCAAATGTCAGTCGTTTAAAGTACTGAGTGCAAGAAAAATATACTTTATTCTAGTTTTATTAAATTTCAACATTTATTTTGCTTCAAGTAGTTTCTCATAACATACTACTTTATCTTAAGTGGTACTTTACTACCTGAGTTAAGAAAATACATATGCATACCAATAGGAAGCAGGCCTCATTCATTATTTACCCGAATGCATTCTTCGTGCAGTGATTTAAATAATATTAGGTAATACCTAATATCATTTTAAATGAATTAGGAACTGAAAAAATGGTTACAAAATACAATTTTAAATCGTCATGATAATCGCCTTTTAATCGTTTTTTTCTTTTTTTAAAATTTTATTTTAAGCTATTGCGTCTCATAGTCGTCATGCTTTTTTTTTGTGTGACCTTTCTTAAAACAATTGGGTTATCCAGATGAATCTAATGATATATTAATAATATAAATTCGTGGAGTGATTTATATGACATTAGGTAATACCTAATAGACTATAATTATTATGTTAAGATTCGTGCAACGGTAATAGTGATGCTAACGCTACTCGCAAGATGACAGAGGGGTATCACGCGGGGGAACGGTATCATGTTTCGTTTTGAGCCAGGTGCCATCTTAGCTCGCACGAGTTATAGAAGAACCGAGCTAAAAGTCAAGGACGTCAAAAGTGACATTCTGTCATTTCTATCTTCTGTATAAGTTATTATAGTGGTCTATTTGAATTTAATTCTTTTAACTGGTAAGGTATTTAGACATCTAGGCTTTTAATGTCACTAATAGATTGATTTGTTTTTTCCCCTTTGCTTAAGTAAACCTTATTTGAGTAAACCTTAAACCTTTTGGTTGACAGAATTTTCACAGAATTTTGTTTCATTTAAAAGTCATCAGTAAATTCAATATCAAAAATTACATTAACGTTATTTATCACTTGGTTGACAAGCGAATTAATTATAATTAATTACTTTGTAAGTAGTCTGAATTTCTAAATTAATTTGAGTTGTGTTAAAAATCAAGTCCCAACAGAAATCAAAAAGTTATTTAATTTATAAAAGCTACAGTTGTGCCAGCTTTAGAAAAGTTATATGACTTTTTGACTTTCTACTCATAAATCTTTCACATTACTATTATTTCTATAATAGAAAAGGTCTATTCCCTTTTATATTGCCAACCATAATACCCAAATATCCAATAAAACTAAAATGAAATTAAGGTAGACAATTCTCCCATTCCACAGGTCCCTGTTTAACTGCAAATCATGCCTCACAGGTCAAGGGAATGATGCCTCTCATGAATAGGAAGTTATCCTCGACGAGACACCTTTCTAAAACGTGATATGAATGTGGTAAACAGTGTGACCTAAACTAGAATATATATACCATGATTGTACAATTATTTGGCTTTCATTCTAAAATTAGAGAAAGATTTTTTGGTATCACCATCTGAAATTTGTAAAGGATAAAGAGCTAGGTTACAACCGAGTGAAAGAATTGTTTTAAAAGATATTATTTTAATCATTTGTTGAAAGTATATTCTCTTATCTACACACATCAAAAGTGTCTAGGGATCAACATATATTTTTGCAATAACTTTTCTCCTGATTGATATTAATTAAAAATTTCTTTAAGGATTCATCAAATAAAGTGTTTTCGTTTGTCACAGTAACGATAAACCAAGTCACCTTTGCATTAGTAAAGAAATTTGCCATTTTCCTAATAAAGGGATTTTTGACATTTGAACCACTAACATTAAAGTTCGAAAAAAAGACTGAAATAACAGTTTTCTTTAAAATTTTATTAGGTAACTTAAACAATTAATAATCCGTGTTTCTACCGCGAACACTAACAACACAAGAACATCGGTTTGGCATACTCAAAATGAGTTCATCCAAATCACGCTGTGGAATGGCCGCCCATGTTCGTTGCAACAACAAAAAAAGGTCTTCTTGCGACTGGATACCCTCCATATTCGGCAGAGCTCTTCTCTGTAGCATATCCCATGCATGCTCAATCGGGTTCAAGTCTGGCGACTGAGCAGGCCAGGGCAGGACATTGATGTTAGCTGCGGCGAGAGTCTGTCTTACAACTCTTGCGGTGTGCGGTCGTGCATTATCATGCATTAACTGAAATAAGGGACCGATTTGCACTTGTAGAGGAACGATGACGTCTGATACAATCGTCTCAGCATAAATTTGAGCGTTGAGGTTGCCTCTGATCCAAATCAACTCAGTTCTTCCGCCGATCCAAATACCCGCCCATACCATGATGGTTCCACCACTATAAGGATGGACTTCCTGGCAGGATTTTAATCGCTGTTGGCGTCCAGGGGTTCTCCAGTGTCGTATACGTCTTGTATCCGGTCTCATACCAAAACGAGACTCATCAGAAAAGCACACGAAACGCCATTGTTCTTCTGCCCAATTTCTGTGTTCAAGAGCCCATTGATATCGAATCCTACGATTGTGCATTGCTATAGGTGGTACCCGTAGCGGTCTTCGGGAATGAAGGTTCACTTCATGCAAGCGGTTTCTGACTGTTTGGTCGCTAATTAAGTTCCCTGAAGAGTGATGAAGCCTCACGGCTAACATCATGGCGGTTATTGTTGGAGCTCTTCGAGTTAAGATTTGAATGTATCGGTCTTGTCTCCGTGTGGTGCAGCGATACCGTCCTCCATGGCGCTCAGCCACGGTACCAGTGCTTCGGTAACGTGTCCAAAGTCGACTGATAACACTCTGACTTGTATTCAGAGCTAAAGCCACAGTACGTTGCCGGGAACCAGCTTCTATCATTCCCACGGCTCTGAGCATTTCTTCCCTGCTTAAATGACGTCGCCGCTCCATAATAACGTTGGTTTTAATCAGTAGTAGGGAAACAGTAGCACTAATAATTTCTTCAATGCGTTGTATGTTTTTATAGGGAAAATATTGGCAGCTGATTTTCATCTTTTACTCGAATTTGATTGACAGTTCCTGATTCAAATTATGAAATGCACCAAAAAGGATCCATATAAATTTATAAAATCATAAATTTATTACAAAGCCACATCTCAATCTCAAGAAATCCGCATAAAAATGCTTGATCCCTAGACACTTTTGATGTGTGTATATTTTCAAGTACACTTTCAGTGTAAAGTAGAATAGTTTTTATTATTATATGAACGTTCGAGAACGAACAAAAATACGGATAGATCGAACATTATCTTCATTCTGGAATGACAAAACTTCGCTATTACGACTACTCTAGAATCCGAGTAATAACTCATCATAAAATCATCGTATAGTATCAAATAATTTAAAGAGTTAGAGAGGCTAGTCGTATTCAAATATAGCTATATGGAAGATAGTCCATTTATTGAGGAAGGCTATAGGCTATATATTATCACGCTAAGACCAATAAGAGCCGAGCACCAATGAAAAATGTTTCAAAATTGCAAGTATTTTTTCCTCTTATGAGCTTCCGCTGCGAGTGCTGCGTAAACGGTTATAGTTTCGCAGAAATCATGTAGTACAAAAAGTTGAAAAAAAAAATCGACAGCATATTATACTTTTTTTAAGGTTGACTCACTATAACATTTTTATGGGAAGTTTTGCTTCCGCGGTCTAACATCACACGGGCAATAGAAGACACAGATAAGAATGTGTGGGTCAACTATGATATAAAAGCTCATCGTTTTAGTGCTGAAAACTGAAGTAATAAAAAGTATATCAGTCTTTTAATCCCTCAACTTCTGTAACAAGAATGCCTCGACCTAGGTGCGCTTGATGATGTTTTATACGATGAAAATTAATAATTTTGGTTAAGATCATAGTTACAACACATTTTATGTAACTTAAAATGCAAAACAAAACTTGCTTTTTAACAAAAAAAAATAACGTTTTGGATAGTATTAATTAGCGCCTTTACATTCAAAAGGATTTTTTCAACAGCAAATAAATAGTTTACTGACATTCATTATAAAAAGTAAAAGTAAACATTATACTTGTGTCTTAAATATGACATTTATTGTCTTATTTAAGAACATTGTTTTGAAAATCCATTGAAAGTTTATAAAGAAACGGTTACAGTGCAAAAAAAATAAAGAAACGGTTAAGCAGATTACCAAACATGAATTTTTCGTTCACTAACGATGTCCAATTCTCCGTATTACGCATTCAATTTGCAGTCCTATTTTTTCTTAAATCTCGTATTAAGGATTTTCAGAGCTACACTGTTATTATTAATCCGTAACCGTATATTTGTATTACAAATGATTGGCAGAGCTTGTGTATGACATATCTTAATTTATATGTTAATAAGATGAATAGTTTGTTTCAATCCCTGTAGTTATCTGCATAGATTTCACCCGTGGGTTCACCTGCGTGTATGTCGATTAATACAGTAGCTTATGTCTTTACTCGGACTCGACAATCATAATGTGTATCAAATTTCATTTAAAATAAATATTGCGTGAAACTGCGACAGACAGACAGACTACTTTTACATTCATGATGTTAGTAGGGATTGAGGTGTTTGAGGAAAAGGTGAATAAACTGTAAAAAACTCTAATGAAAATTTGATTCATAAAATATCTAACTATCATATTCCTTTGGACATGTAAAATATAATTTGCAAACATTATATCCTGCAAACAAATAATAACCGAAAAATATCTAAAGTCAAAAAAATATTTCATATACAGATCAAAGCCTCATAATTTAATAATATGGTATTCAGAAAAGCGTTTTCATACGCGACCAACATTAAAGATTCTGGTTCACCTTGGCATATTGCGTTCCGCGTCCAACGTGAGCCGGTCAGCCGGGGCCCGCAATTTAATGATTTTTATTGGTCCGCTTTTCCTGTAAGGGACAGGAAAGTTTACCTGACCAAAGAGCCCTGGTTGCGTACAATCATTGAACATTTATTAGGTAACACATTGAAAATTACGACCTTAGGGCGGTTAGATCTTTAATTTCGTTCGGGAAATGTGTAGTGTTTCTATTTACGCGTACGACTTTCGTATTAGAGGCTGCTATTTAAATTTTATGGGTGCTTTGCAAAGGTATTGTACTGTAAAGGATAGTTAACGAATTTATTATTATGCATTGAGTCCTTGCTATAAATTAAATATTTATTTCTGTTAAATGTTGTAACGTTATATTACCAATTTCTATGTGACTTCATTAAACTACGGTAAACGTTTTTAAAGAAGACCAAAAAATCATGAAGAGAGTAAAATTTAACATTATTAATAATAATATTTTCACAACTGAACTTGTATACACTGTTTGTCATGAAATAAACGTCAATACCTTCAAAGCCAATAGCTTTATTAACAAGTACATAGCTTATCACATTTCATAACTTGGTGAGAATATTGTAAAAACATCGGACTATAAATAAAATTCTTCCGCCTAATTTTTTGGATCAAATTAAACTTTATGAAATTTTCCGAACTTTTAGTACTTGACATAATATATTCATTGACCGAGTTTGAGGATAACGTTTTTACTAAAAGTCTTGTTCGATGCCGTCCTTATTGGATATATTATTTAAATTAGGTGTGATTTTATGCTAATTTAATCTCAAAAATCTTTATTATTTGAATATTGAATATTAGCTGAAAGTATTTATCATTGAAAGTGTACTGCCATGTTTGTATGTACACTGCTCATTACAGTCTTATTTTAATAATATTTAGTGTTTATTTTTGATCCTTACCAAATAAAATATTACTGCATTATATTTTACAGTTAAACAGTATACAGTACATAATAAAAAGCAAGAATATCCTGATAAAGCATCTTAATGAGACCCAACTTGAGATTCGAACTTAATTGGTTATATGTGAAACAACAGGACTATGCAAATTTTGTGATTAATTAATTCAGGAAACCCTCTCGTGCTATATTCTGTATACGCAAAATAAACAAAACTTTATATCTAAAATACAGAGACAAGCAAAATCATTTTATGTATACTTTAATATTAAACCTTGACTACAAAATAAGCAAAACATCTGGCTAGTAACATGCAAACACATGGGAATAGAGATTAATTATGGAGAGAGCTTGTGCGCTACGAAAACAGCCATTTTAAATAAACTCTGTGTAAATCAACAAACTATTTTCATCTGGTGTACCTTGTGTTTAGTTAAGTTTTATAAAATTTTGTAAGAACTTAAAAAGGTTCTTTTGTACCTACGGGTCTAATTTGAACGTTATTATTCATGATTGGTTACCAAGTGATAGAAGTAAGCAAAAGATCTTAACATTAGATGTTTCCAACATTGAATTCCAAATGAGTTTCACAACCACAAGTAAGTTAAAAAAACAATGGTTTTCACAGTTTTTTTTAATATGTAAAATTAATACATTTTTTAAAAACTTAACTTTCAAACTTTATTATACCTTGAGCAGTATTTGTGATAAAAGAGATAATAATAATAATAAATTTATTGTACATTATGTAATTAAAGAAGGTATTAAAATTAGGTTCTGAACTAACTAGGGTTATTTGGCAGCCTTATAGCTTAAATAGGAAACCATGGGATGGAGAGTATACATGATTAGGAAAAAGTATAGGGTTGAGTCTGATATATTTATTACAAGCAACATAATACAGGGAAATTAAAATAACAGGTATATTATATAAAGTGGTTTAGAAAAATACATAAAGTATATATAAAACATTTATTCATGCTTAGATGAAGTAATATTATGAGCTATTAGACTAAATGAAAAAGTTTGCAATAGGCATTGATGTTTCTTATAAAATTATGCCTCAATTGTCTTTTAAGGATACTTAGTAAATGTTTGTGCATATTTTACTGTAACAGGCACGTCGTTCTACAATCGAACTGCTTGATCAGAGAAGCAATACTTGATAATCTTGAAAGAATATCCAGGCACTCTTTCCAGGTTCTCTGACGATCTGAATAATATGAAATGTGTGTCGTGTAAGAAAGTTACACCAAGTTAATTCATTCATTCATTCTTTTACTTCGTTATCTCCATTTAATTTAAGGTGTAATATATTAAATACTGCTTATAAAGCAAAACATTAATGAAACAGTAATTGTAGGGACTTTATAGGCCTTATTTCAGGTTTATAAAAGCTACAAATATCTATACATTACGTGAAGCCCCAAGCGGTAACCGTTACTTAGAAATAAAAGGTTTGCAGCAATTAATTACATTTAATTATCTACTTTATAAACCTTAAACAGAGGAGTTATATTAAAAGACAAAAAGGCCAACCACTTTACCAAAAATGTTTATTTAATTTCAATTTTACGCTTGCATTTCACGGTCACAATTAAGATAGGGGCAAACTGATTTATGAGGAGGAAGTGTTTCTAAAGTTTTATCGTTAAAAGGTATTTTCTTGATTTTCAGTTTATTGGAATAAGAATTCTAATTTGTTAGATTAAAAGTATACAACTTTTAATCGAGTATCTGTAGGAGAACGATTGCACCAGTAGAATTATAAGGATAATGTTAGTGCTTTGTATATCATGTAAGTGTAAGTATTACAATGTTAATATAGCAGTAATGTCAGCAGTAATACTGAAATATAAACTTATTATTTTAAACTTTTGCATAGATTGATGGCAAATTACAACTACTAAACTGAATGATAGTGATCTGTGACATTTACTTATGAAGAAAATTTGTGTTTGTTATACTGTAAACTACCGATTAAATATTTTGCTTTGTTTGTATGATGATACACCAATTGGTAGGTTATCTAATGACTAGTAGAAGTAAAAATATACTTGAGATACAGTGAATTGATGAATATATTACAAATACAAATAGAAAATCCAATGGCACAAATTAATAGTTTTCGCAACTACAATGTGTCAGCAATAAAATAGAAGCATGTAAAAAGTCGAATTCAACGTTTCGTAATCCGAAATACATTTACAATATATTACTTACACAGAATTTTTGTTGAATTATAAACATGAAGTATTTTACAATACGGTGCCACGGTAAAGTTCTGGTAGTTAGTACGTGCGGGATTAAGTTACGGGTCGTAACTCGTTTACAGACATCGCTGTTCCTTACACCATTGGGTCAACCACGTTAGTTGAACTCATGTGCTCGTGTAAAGTTACGCCTAGTTTGTTAATTAAGTTTACCGTTTATTGTAAATATAAAAATATGTTGATTAAAATATATACTTTTCTATATAATATCTAAGTTTTAACTGCCGTGTTGCTCTAGTGGTTAGCGTATGCGGCTGCTGATCAAGAGGTCTCGAGTTAAATATTTGTGTGATGCACAAATATTTGTTTCGGAGTCTGGGTGTTTTCTATGTATACTAAGTATGTATTTACAAAAAAAAGTATGTTTATGTATTTATATCAGTTGTTTAGTACCCATATTACAAGCTCTGCTTAGATTTAGACTAGATGATGTTGTGTGTAAGTTGTCCGAAATATTTATTTATTAAGTCTATCAAAGTGACTGCTCTGCCTGATAAAAAGTATGAGTAGAATCCAGGAGTAATGGTTACCCCAACCATCCTCACACGCAATGCTCCTCCTGTGGTGACCTAGTAAGATTCTGCATCATTCATGATTAGGCCTCCGGTCACACACTCAGCAACAAAATACAACAGCACAACTGCTGTCATTTTTAATGGTCTTCTGTGTAAAAATAGTACTGCCCCGGTCGGCTCCGCAGTAGTAGTGTCCCGGTTAACGTGTGTTGTATAGTACATAATAGTTTAATACGTACTTCCATAATATACTATTATTATCCGTGTGGTTACGGATTAAGAATACAGAGTTGCACCACACCCCTATTCATCCCGCGGGTGTCGTAAAAGGCGACTATGGGATAAACTACACAATTCAATTCAATTCATTTATTTAATAAACAATATAAGCTTACAGTTCATGCACCAAGACGCTTACATGTTATGTCAAAACAATGATTTTTAAGAAACATTTACATTAAAAGAGAAATAAACAAAATAAATTTCAACCATAAATAGCTTAAATATAAATAATGTCAAAAAAAAAGATAAAAAATCAGTACTTTCAATTAAATGTCATGATACATCAATAAATGTCAATATTTAATTAAAATACAATTATTTACAGGTATTTAGGTATGTCATTACATTATTACAAAATACACCAGTCGTATCGAAAAATATGTCTACATTTGGGCTAGCTTTTAAAAGATGATTTATAAGATTGATCGCTGTAACGGTGGAGCTATTACTAGTTTTTGTAATGTGCCAAGAAGGTGGGTACGCGAGAAGTGGATGCTGTCTACGACCACAACCACGCAAGTAATGGTCAGGCACGTAGAGATGAACAGACTCACGGACCGATGGATTGTCCACTTTATTATTCAATAACAAATAGTAGTACACTATAAGCATATACTTCCGCCTGAGTTGTAGAGTATCCAAGCCAACCATTCCAGGAACAAAAATTGACGGATACAAAAACGGATAATATCCATACGTACGTTTGTATAGATACCTAGCAAATTTACGCTGGATTTTTTCAAGCATAAGTATGTATAGTTTTTCTTGAGGTGCCCAGATGGCTACATTGTATTCTAGTTTACTACGCACGTATGCATTATATAGTAGTTTCATACCGTGGACATTATTAAAGTTTGCAGCAGTTCTGACTATAAAACCTAAACACTTGCTTGCGTCTTTGCTAACTTCCTTAATATGTTCATGGAAGTTCAGTCTGCTGTCAATTGTTAACCCAAGATCACGTGCTGTCGTGACACGTTGAAGAGGAGCACCCGATACTTCATAAATCGCAGAGATTGGATGTCGAGATCGGCTAAAGGTTACCGTTTTGCATTTGGAAGTGTTAAATAGTAATTTATTGTCTTGGCTCCATTCGACCACTGCATCAATGTCGCGTTGCAGTGCCACACAATCATCACTTTTTGTGATGGTTAAAAACAATTTAAGATCATCGGCGAACAGGAGACATTGCGCCTTAGAGAGTACACATGGCAAATCATTGATCATGATCAGAAATAGAGTGGGCCCCAAAGTACTGCCCTGGCTTACCCCGGATCGTGTATAATATTCGCGGGACTCATAGTTTTCGACACTAACAAACTGCCTACGATCTCTGAGATAGTCAGCCATAAATTTAAGTAGTCTTGAACAAAATCCCATAGACGAAAATTTCATCAGAAGTACGTCATTATCTACAAGATCAAAGGCCTTCCGAAAATCAAAAAATGCAGCGTCAACTTGGCACCCGCTCTTCATTTGGGTACTAATGTAATCAACAAAATTGATCTGGTTACTTAGCGTAGACCGAGCAGGACGAAATCCATGCTGACAATCGTTCAAAAGCCCATTAATCTGCTGGAATAGGCATCGGTTGATGATAGACTCGAAGAGCTTTCCAAAAACAGACAGCACAGCAATCGGTCTATAATTACTAATATCCGTCGATGATCCCCCCTTGTTAACGGGTGTCACCCTTGAGACCTTCCATCTACTGGGATAGATTCCTTGTTGAAGTGACTGGTTGTACAAATACAGAAGAGGCTCCTCCAAAGCGGATGAGCAGTCTTTGACTAAGAAAGGGGGTATGTTATCAGGCCCATAGGCAGAAGATGGTTTTAGACATGACAATGCATGTCTCAGTTCAGACAAGGTGATATGGTCTATCTTTATTTGCGACATACAATGTCTGCCAGCTGATGCCGATTCTGCTGCTTCCGGGTCTAACGCCGGAACATTGTTATGGAAAACAGAACTGAAGTAATCTGCAAAGCTATCGGCAGCTGCCTGTCCTTCGACGATTTTACTATTAACCGTGTATTCTGAAGATTAACTATCTTTACGCTTTTCTTTAACAAATTTCCAAAACGTTGACGGTTCGCGAATTATATTATTTTCCAATGTGTTAATGTATTTTTTGAACGCAATATCAATTATTTTTTTTACTTTAGTCCTATAATATTTAAAAAGTTCTCTATTAAATTGAAGTCCACGAATTTTAAACATTTTTAAATTATAATATTTCAGTTTAATGTAATGAATTATTTCACTGGTATACCATGATGGATAAACATATTTACTGTTGTTTATTATTTGTTTCACAGGGACGTGTGTCCCAATAACGTTAATTAACTGATCATACAATTCGTTTACGGTCTTATTAATATCTTGCTGTTTTAGTAGGTCCGTCCAGTCTATGTCGGCTATATCAGAATATAAACTATGGAAATTCGCTTTCCGGAAATTCCACTTAGACCTCAGATTTAGTGACTGAAGGTTAGTTAGCGGTTTCTCATTTTTTTTATTTTTGGGCAGAGTGAGCAACACTTCTAACGGAGGGTGATATTTGTCCATCGGTACAAGAGGTTCAGCATCCGACATTACACTAATCTGTTTAGGTTCGAGATTCGTTAAGACTAGATCCAAAATGCACCCATATTCATTACAAATACTATTACACTGGGTAACTCTACAATAATCAACAAAGTTATCAAACTGGTGTTTTACAGATTTACTAGAGGACTTTAGATTAAAGTCCCCCACGATTATACACTGATATTTTGAAAATTTAACTAAGGCATTCTCGAGGCAATTTAATACGTCAAGATATTGCTTATCATTGTAGCTAGGTGGTAAATATACTACACCTATGAAAATTTTAACATTGTTCGATGTAACCAATGCAAACAGCAACTCTTTATCGTCCGTAAGTTCGTCCAAATCAATTATTCTTTTAACAGTGTAGCAGTCTTTAATAGCTAGCAGGACACCGCCCCAACCGACGTCACCAGCGCGATCCTTACGTATGACTATGTAATCCGAAGGAAACAATTCGGCGTCGCTTACAGAGCTATTCAAAAATGTTTCAGTAACAGTAATTAGGTCATAAGAACATGAAGCAATGCCATTCAAGAACATAGTCGTTTTAGATCGCAGACCTCTCACATTTTGGTAATTTAATAGCATTTTTTTAGAACATTTATATTTCTTGTAAATCAGTTTATTTTGACGGGGAATTGATTTACTTTGCGTTCCCTTTTTACACTTAATATTATTCCCGAAATAACTGAATACTATCACAATTTAATTCTGCCATATTATAATTATGCGATAAAGTTGCAGAAGAACTGTTATTCTTACATAATATGTCAAAATTAATATCATTCATCATAGTGATATTAATATTTTTAATGCCATCCTTGTTGAGTTTCCCTGTTCTATAAGAAAACATGTCAAAAGAAAGATTACGATTTGAGTCAAAAAAATACGCATATGAATAGTTTTGGATGTAAGAATATAGCAGATTATTAAATAATTCAATTTTATAATTATATATAAGGGATCCGTATACATAAACGGGTGTACATAATATGATATTGGTATGAGTAATGTGCTGCAGCGTTTCTCTAATAGACTTTATCAGCTCAGTGTAGTTACATGAACGTTTGAAATCGCTTTCCCCAATCATCACGAGCATACTAAAATTTACTATTTTATTTCCAATATTTTTAATAAGTTGTTTAATAGTGCAATGTGGAGTGATATAACGACAGTAATCAAACTTACGACCAAAGATATTGTCCAAATCTGAAAGCGTTCCAACGTGACTACTGTTTGTTAAAATACACAATTTGTTCTTTGTACACTTTTTTGGCTCTGCAACAGTTGCATTTATAAAAGACAGAAGATATGGAACTACTGTTTTCTTTCACCTGAAGAGATTTCTGAACAACGGCAATTTTCTCAGTGAGGGCAGATATTTCGCTTTCTGCTAGGTGTAGCTGTTTTTGTAGATCATCTACCCTTCGTTGTAGGGTTGAGACAGTCTCACTGGGCGATGATTCTATGCTACGTTTCATTGAAAGTCTCGGCGGTGTGAAGAATGAGCACACATCTAGATGTAGCGAAGAGGGTCTATAATTTTTTACCGAAGTAGACTTGTGTGGCGATTGCGTTAAAAATTCCTTCAATGTTGTGTTTTCTTTAGTTAACCTAGATACCTGTAGACGCAGGTCGTTGTTTTCCAGTATAATATTTTCTAATTCGTGTTGTGAAGTAGTAAGCTCCGACTGAAGCTGTTCAACAGTGTCTTTCATTTCCAGGGCCGAAATTATATCAGTGGTAGTTGTATGATCCATACTTCTTGACAAGACAGGACAAGACAAGACAACATCAATGCAAAGAGAAGGAAAACTTAAAACCAATACCAACCCGTCTGGCCACCGTGGTATAGTAGGCCAATACCTCCTTTCTTAGGAGAGGCCTTTGTCCAGCAGTGGACTATTAAAGGCTGTTGATGATGATGATGATGACGTACTTACATATGTAAAAGATATTCAATTGTTGCTTATGCTATTGCTTATTAGCTCTAAATAGAAATATTGAATTTTTATCATGTTTTTGTTATATTATTATGTGTATTAGTATGAAGGAAAGAAATGGAATAACTATTCCATTTCTTTCCTTCATACTAACAGCACAGAACAGCTACAACCGCACAGAAACTTAAACTTTTATTAAAACATAACAATGGCCCATTTAAAAAGCTTTTATCATTTTGAGATTAACACTTATCTCTACAGGCATATTTTTATATCATTAATGGTCATGCTGAAATATGCGTGACTCTCACAAACAACCGAACGAACGATACATCGATAAAATAAGAAGTGACTAGAATTTACAGTTTAGAAATGTAGACTAAGAGAAATCGAATTTAAGGCAAAAAAAAAGAATAACTGAGACTCGACATTTTAGAGAAATATATTCGCAGTATTTATTATAAATGTTGAGTTATTAGTTTGAAAGTTGTGCAACGTGTTCTGCACAGTGAGATTTTGGCATGGTATTCACCGTTATTCAAATATACCGTTTTTATTTCTTTCTTTCAACCATAGTGTACCACATTGAATACAGTATTTTTTTATAAATACAGGTTTACGATTTAATACAATTATTCTTAAACGCGAGTATTAGTATCCTGCAGATATGAAGCATATGGCATTTTCTTATGACTTACAGCACAACGAAAAATACTTACTCAGTTTAATATTACTTGGCTAATACGCTAAATATACTATGTCAATATAACACATAACACATATTAGGGCCACCGCAGACTAGCTACTTTTAGCATCGGCGATCGGCGATTTGGCGACTGCATCGATGCTGCATCGCGTTTTAGCGACTTCCTGCGTTCGATCGCGGTATCGGAAACGCGCGTTTTAGCGACTGATCAGATGCCAAATCGATGTTACCGGCATCCGAATGTGTGCGGAGAGTAGCGTTCAGCCGCTGTGTCGCGCTTCTAAAAAGCGACTTAATCTCCGCGTCTGGCGTTTTTAAGTGTGCGGTGTAGAGCGTTCGGTCGCCGTATTTAGCTTCTAAAAAGCGACTAGTTGCCGATCGCCGATGCTAAAAGTAGCTAGTCTGCGGTGGCCCTTACTTGTGAGGTCCATTGTATTTTCAGGCGATGGCCAAGTCACTTAATATATATAGTATAATAGTTTATTATTTTTAACATTGTTATTATATAAGATTTGTTTTGGTTAGTCAATTATAAGATCTCTTAGACACGACAAGACAGGGATCTCAAAATTTTTTTCGGTAAAATAACTAACTAGTTCGACTTGCTTTTTAGGGTTCCGTAGCCAAATGGCAAAAAAAGGAACCCTTATAGATTCGTCATGTCTGTCTGTCTGTCCGTCCGTATGTCACAGCTACTTTTTTCCGAAACCATAAGAGCTTTACTTTTGAAACTTGGTAAGTAGATGTAATCTGTGAACCGCATTAGGATTTTCACATAAAAATAGAAAAAAAACAATACATTTTGGGGTTCCCCATAATTGGAACTAAAACTCAGAAATTGTTTTTTCATTAAACCCGTACGTATGGTTAGGTGTTTAAAAATGATGTTGAAGTTTCTATTATCATTTTTTTCTAAACTGAATAGTTTGCTCGAGAGACACTTTCAAAGTGGAAAAATGTCCCTCCCCCCCTGTAACTTCTAGAATAAGAGTGATAAAACAAAAAAAAAATATGTTGTGCATTACTATGCAAAATACCAACGAAAATTGGTTTGAACGAGATCTATTTAGTAGTTTTTTTTTAATACGTCATAAAACGTAAACCGCAATTTACCTTTCATTCAATCAATACACTATTATAAAAACATCGTTCAAAGTTACAACGAACTACAAGAACTTTTATATGATGTTACTTGCTGATACGGAACCCTTCATGGGCGAGTCCGACTTGCACTTGGCCGCTTTTTTTTACAAGTTATGTTTTGATGGCACAATTATGACAATTCAATTACAATTCAATACACCTACGTAAACTGCAGTATAACAAATAATCAATAACATAAATAAACCGGAATTTGCAACAAATTTATTAATTTGCTGAGCTATAATTTTCCATTGTAAATTCACCTGCCAATAAATCGCTCAAACATCAATGGTCTGCGCTGTTATTGATACATTATTCTGCATTTAAAGTGATTGAAGTCATAGGGTAACATTGTAGAGAGTAGCCAGCCATAATGTAGGCGTTCACCTCTGTCAAAGAAATTACCAAAATTGGCTTGTATTGTAATGTATTGTAATGTTGTTGCAGAATGTTTTATAGTTTCAGTGAAAAGTTTTTGATTATTTAAATCATTATATACATATTTATGTGATAGTAATAAATTTGCCTGATGTTTTTTTAAATAAAAAGTTTTTTAAACTTTTTATTTTTTTAACTTTTTAATTTATTAAATTTTAAGGTAAAAGAAATTAAGGCATCGTTTAAAAAATGTTAAAAGACACAAATTCATGTGCAAAGTACTATTTAATTTATATGCTACGTCTTTTGGGTCTACGGTTCTTCATACACTACAAAAATAATTCCGTACTTAGGTAAATTAAATTATATTGTGACTTATTACATTGAAAAATATTGCAAATATATTGCCGACAATACCTAAATATTGTAATTTTTTTGTATATCATATTTAGAATGTACTATATCCATACTACTACATCCATACATTTTGATATAGAAAAATATAACGTTTTTCAAGCCATACCTCAACTATATCTCAATGCCTCAACTTATTACAATCAGGCCCAGAAGTCCCAGTCTAATTTAAAGGCAACTCTGTCTATCTGTCTGTTACGCTTTCCTGGCTAAACCACTTCACCGATCTGATTTAAACGTTGGTTTATGGATACTTCGATTCATGAGAAAGGATATAGACTACTCTTGAATACGTTAACTGACATCAATGCGGTCAGAGTCGCGGAAATAAACTAGTAAAAAATATCAAATCAAAATGCAAATCAGTAAAGTCCACTAGTTTTCAAAAGCTTTTCAAAACTGAATCTAAATTATAGAGGCGATTGAACAAATATTTACTTTTATTACTAGTTTATAATGTGCCAACATGACCATAAACCAATTTAGCCTGGCTCACCTCGGCAAACACATTATGTCAATAATACGTTTGAGTTTGGGGATGATGTATCATCGTTATCAGACGTTTATATATCCTTTCTGAGGAGAGGATTATGCCCTGCGATGGACAATAAAAGGCTGTTTATGATGATGCTTATGATGTCTTTTGTATAGTTGTCAAGGCGTATAGTTGAAATTTAAACTTTATCAACTCTTATTTTAAGTTGGATTTTACACGCGCAATAATGGCTTGATAGTGTCTCAATAAGATCAATGACATTATTGTGTAAATTCTTGAAATTAATTAACTTGTTCTTTTATTACAGTTCTATCTGAGACCCGCGGAAAGCCTAAGTAGAATCCAGGAGTAAGGGATACTTTTCTTATTGTAAATAATATATTTTTATGGGTCGAAAGTGAAATAAAAACAAAAATATAATTAAATTATATTTAACTGTTTTTAATAAGCTAATTGTCTGTTCCAAGGAGTAGATCCTATGGAGAAGAACAGACAAGAAACTCCATGGACACTCTTTTCCAACATTGTTTTTAACAATTAATAATCATTACAGTACTTACACAATAAACTAACTTTTATTAGTATTTGAATAGAAATAGTTACTTTAGATTTCCAACTCTAACAAGTTAATTACTTACAATACTCGCAGTCCTTACTTTACAACTTGATAATAACAATGTAACAATATAGCAAAGATCACAATAATATTCCTTCAGAGTTACCACGACGAGCGCCGAACAAGAAATGTCATAAGCACAGGCGCGCGCCGCCTTTTATACCCTAACTTATGAAATATCTAATACGGCCTCTCCTGACACCCTGACGTCCTCGGCAGGTCCGGGTGACCACACACTTCTTCATTGTTTTCATTTCTAGTGACTGGAACCTCTACCAAAAAGTTTATTGGACGCCTCTGTAAGTACACCATCGTCCAATTGGTCAGTTACTGAAAAAAGTTATCAAATTTAGTGTAAACAGTTAAAGTTAACGAATAGAGTTTATGGTAATAACAGTTAACACGAATAGGAAAGGTTCGAACCACCAAGGAAAAGAGTGAAAGATTATTTATAATCCACGCCAGATTAGAAACAAACAGTCACTGTTAGATACATTTAAAATAAAACTAGAAACTTAGTACTAATACAAGAGTAGACTTCAGCATGAAGGTCTACCGTTACCATAAGAACCATAATATCATAAGAACAGTTACCATAAGAACAGTTACCATAAGAACAGTTACCATAAGAACAGTTACCATAAGAACAGTTACCATAAGAACAGTTACCATAAGTGTGTGTCTTAAACATTTAAACTTAAAATTAACAAGACCACGAGTTTGGGGCTGGTTACCCTGTCCATGGGTCTTAAACCTCTCTCATCAAGACCACGAGTTTGGGGCTGGTTACCCTGTCCATGGGCCTTAAACCTCTCTCATCAAGACCACGAGTTTGGGGCTGGTTACCCTGTCCATGGGCCTTAAACCTCTCTCATCAAGACCACGAGTTTGGGGCTGGTTACCCTGTCCATGGGTCTTAAACCTCTCTCAACAAGACCACGAGTTTGGGGCTGGTTACCCTGTCCATGGGTCTTAAACCTCTCTCATCAAGACCACGAGTTTGGGGCTGGTTACCCTGTCCATGGGTCTTACCTCTCTCAACAAGACCACGAGTTTGGGGCTGGTTACCCTGTCCATGGGTCTTAAAATTATCTCAGGAAGACCACGAGTTTGGGGCTGGTTACCCTGTCCATGGGTCCATTCCAATATTACATACCTCATGCTCTCCACCATCCGCCATACATTGCACCACACCTCACGCACACGGGGATCAGGACGAAGATTGCGTCTCGTACCCACGGTGAACAGGCGGAAGGTTGCATCTCGCGCACACGGAGAACAGGACCGCTTATCACTGAGCGGCATGCAGGACGCAAGTCCGCACCTCGTATCCACCATCAGCGTAGAGTGCACCTTGCACAGTGACGAGGCTCTCTCAACGCATAGTTGTCCTCATTTAAACCTTTCTGCTACGGCGGCCAGTTCCAATGGTGACCAACCAAAAACACAGTAGACACTACAGCACCTCAAGTACTTGTCTAACACAGGTGTACGCCTTTGGTTCGATGAAACGGCCACCCAACATGACCCGAAAGAGATCAGGCGTAGTACCGTCGACTTTTTGTACTCATTCGAGTCACGGAGCTTTGACCACAACTTTTAAACTTCGGGCCGCGACATGCATGTCTATAAATAGAAGTACACAGTATTATTAGTTATTGTTTGTTCAACCCAAAAACCGAACCTATATTGAACAGTAGTAGCATACACTAACTGTCGGCCCATCGAAGCAGTCGAAACCATCACTAGTGCTGACGTTTCAATATGCACCTCTGTCAGGAAGAGAAAGATCACAATAGCCTGTGCTGGCTTGTAATGTCCTCACGAACATGAACTCGTGATCACATATGAATGTCACACCTTTACGATCAAGTGTGCTAGAATGATTTGTTTAAGATCTTAAAACTTAAAACCCGAAATAGCTAGTCTTATCTTTATGTAACACTACTTGGTACTCTCGCATTGACTAGTGATTAAACATTGTTTTAGCTCAGTCTAACCTGACCATTAGTGATTATAGTTTCACAAACAACATAATGTCTCGCAAACTAACACTTTTAATACCTGACACTAGTGAGGGTATTTAAAACCTTTCATAATGCTTCTATAACTTTAACCCATTATTAAAGTTATGCCTAAGTAGACGTACTGATAAGATCGATAGACATTTAGTCTTTACCGGTATCAATACTTGGCATTTCGATAAACATATCACAACATAATTAACAAACATACGATATGTTACACGTTATCATAATTTTTCTATAAATTTGTTGTTGACGTTGTGTAAACCCAATAAGATTACATTTGCAATATGAAGTTCCAGTTTGGAGTCCAAACTACGTATTTAAATATATACGCCGTCTAAAGACGAATTTAAAGAAGTTTCTTTGAATCATAAATTACAATTGTAGTCATTTTCGTACTACCTACTCGTAACTATAAAATAAATTTAACATAATAACTTTAGAACCTAAACGTTTGCCACTCGATGTCATAACACTACAGATTTTACAACAACAGTTGACTGATACAATTACCAATAAATAATGTGACATAGTACCTCGTACTGTCTACCGGCGGAAGATTCTCAAGCTGTTTTATACAGACTCCGGTAAGGACTAGCACTGCTGTCCACGCCCCCTTTCGCCGTATTGTGAATAGTTACAATACACGTTTTTAAACTCTCGATGTATTTGCTCTCACCAACCACCAATAAAAAAGAATAGCTCAATCATCGAATTATCAAAATAAAAATTAGAAATGTAATTGATCATCAACTATTTCTTGTTATATTTTTTTGATCATTTCTACTATTATAAATGCGAAAGTAACTGTCTGTCTGTCTGTCTGTTACGTTTTCACGCCTAAACCGCTTAACCGATTTTGATGAATTTTGAAACTCAAATAGTTTAGAACCTGAGAAAGGACATGGGCTACTTTTTACCGCAATAACCGACATACACGCGGGCGGAGCCGCTGGCTAAAGCTAGTTGTTTAAAATCATTTTTACATTTACGGAGAAACATATCCAGTAACTTGATTTACACACTGTACCTTGTTATAATCTGAGAAGTATCTATTTCCATAAAGAAAGAAATAAATTAATCACAACGTGCGTGGGTATTATATCTCAGCGTACTTACGTTAATGCAACTTCGTTTCATTTTACGTGAATCGATTAGAATGTGGTTAGCTTTGTATTAGGCAGCCACTTTAAAACTGCAACTGCTATTAATTCATCATCGATAGTAAAGACGCCCAGTTGTTTACGCACTGGTGGTTTAGTTACAAAAATTCATTTCCATCACGTCAAACAAACTAAGTCAAACTATGAAATAACTTGATAAATTTTGATCAGCTACGATTACTACTAACCCTTTTGTTAAGCTACAGCTTTACACCAGCTTTCGACAATTACTCATAAGCGTCATCAATCATTACGATCGTTTTAACGATTTAAATTACGCACACGGTTCACTTTCGTACACTACACATCAGTTATGTAAAAATAAATCAAAACACGATATGAAAATATGATTTGATCTTACCAGTGAAGCGTTAGTAGTAACTTACAGGCTTTTCAGTAACCTCACTCATTACCGGGTCGCACTGATGAACTGCATTGCACCCCTTTCACATTGTACTAGTTCCCGTATAATGCACGGGTGCAGCTTTTGTCAGCAGAATATTATCTAGCTAGAAAGAAAACGTTACACACAAACACACCGACACAACATAGCGTCAACTACCCGCGCTATACACATATAACATAAAACATTGATGGCAGTAACAGAAGGATCGAAATCTGAGACATAATTATTTGACCTACTTAGATGCAAGGATTGGATAGCTTTAGTCAAATTTGCTGATCTAGGATCACAGTTATGAATAGTTGCTTTAGTCAAACTACACTTTAGGGTTCGATGTCAAACTACCTTCGCCTACCGACGGTCGGTCGTTCGATATAGTTATTTACCGGTGTATTTGTTGTAAATTGTATCTACAACTCTGATGTACAAGTATTCTGGTCAACAAACAAAGACGTGATCGAATCAAGAAGAATTGTGTTATTCGTATTGGAATTATTTGTTATTACCTGCCTACTAGTAGGTTTTACACAATTCTGAAGTGTTTCATCCACCTGGAGTCGATTTATTCGACTCGATGGCATTAAATCATCATTAAAATCGTATGAAATGTATTTTGCACATCGGTGTCGCATACACTACAACGACGGGAAGATGAACGTGACTCATGACACCGAGTATGCTCGTTACGCTTGTGGGTAGGCGAACGCGAACGTCGAGCGCGGCGAAAATCATGGTTACTACTACGACTTATTGACACGCTGTTACGAGAGTAATCTCGAGCCCTATGCCGTGTCCTAGCACAGGACCGGTGTCGTGATCTGCTACGGAGCAAGTTGCAAAACTTAGACACAAAAATACCACACCATATACAAGCAAATTAAAAAAAAAGTGGTTAGAAAAGAAAATAATATAAAACGAATTAACGAGTTGGAAATCAAAGTTTTATAATGCTAATGAGCTTGGTTCTTTATCCCACTTCTGATTTTATGGGTCGAAAGTGAAATAAAAACAAAAATATAATTAAATTATATTTAACTGTTTTTAATAAGCTAATTGTCTGTTCCAAGGAGTAGATCCTATGGAGAAGAACAGACAAGAAACTCCATGGACACTCTTTTCCAACATTGTTTTTAACAATTAATAATCATTACAGTACTTACACAATAAACTAACTTTTATTAGTATTTGAATAGAAATAGTTACTTTAGATTTCCAACTCTAACAAGTTAATTACTTACAATACTCGCAGTCCTTACTTTACAACTTGATAATAACAATGTAACAATATAGCAAAGATCACAATAATATTCCTTCAGAGTTACCACGACGAGCGCCGAACAAGAAATGTCATAAGCACAGGCGCGCGCCGCCTTTTATACCCTAACTTATGAAATATCTAATAATATATAATAATAATAAATATATCGGTCATCTAACACACAACGCCATCTAGTCCCAAACTAAGCAGAGCTTGTACTATGGGTACTAGACAACTGATATAAATACATAAATATACTTTTTTTTTTTGTAAATACATACATAATATTCTACATAGAAAACACTCAAACTCCAAAACAAATATTTTCGGATCACACAAATATTTGGTCTTACCCGGGAATCGAACCCGAGACCTCTTGTTCAGCAACTGCATACGCTAACCACTAGACCAACAAGGCAGTTATTGTTGTGATTGCATACAATACAGACTCATACAAAAGTGGCTTAGTGAAATGTTTCTGTATCATTCTCTCGGCATCCAGAGGTTGCGAGAATGATCCAGAACGATTGAGTCTCGGTATCACACTCACCAACGAAAGACAACAACTCGAATGCAGCCATTTTAAGTTGCTCTTCTGTGTGGGGGTAGTACTGCCCCGGTAGTAGTAATCTCAATTTGGTTGAAGTGCCTACAGGCCAACAACTTCTGTTTTCAAACATCCGTCATTCCAATTGGTTGCAGCAGCGTCATACCATTCCAATTCTCGTTTAATCTGAAGAATACTTCAATATATCACTTACACTCCAATACTTAGTTATCACAATCGCTTACAGCCTAACTTCAATTGAAACTAGATTCACGTTTAAACTGCAGTGCAGTTAAATATTTCAAAGTTTCGAACTAATCGTTTCGAAGTCATTTAGGTTGTACTAGTCGGTTACATAAGTAAAATCTTAAATAATAAACATTTTTATAGTAAGATTAATTTAAAAAAATCTGCCTAACAAATATGTAAATAAATTTATTTATATCACTAGCTGAGTCCACCAACGGTTATTAATATTATTTTTACGGGAATTAACGCGATCACTTATTAAGGGTATACATACCTCTGATTTGCCTGAAAAAAGAAAACAACGGTTATTGTTGTAAATCCGAGTAACGCAGGGGTGCGAAGTTGGCCTAAGAAAAAATATATTTCTACCAGTGAAAGTACCGTCAAAATTATTACCTGGAACAAACAGACAGACCGACAAAATTTTTATAAATAGTATTTTTTTTTGTTTTATGTAACGTGTATACTTTCATACACATTAAATAAATGTTAATTTGATATTACATACAGACACTTTATTTGTATAGATGAAATGATGATGAATCTCAGGCCCAAGCCAAAAATGGTTATCATCATCTGTTAGAAGAGAAATTGTTTTACAATATATAGAATGGACTTTTCATCATTATTATTGAAATATATCTTGGACGAAGCCATTAAAACTTAAACAGCTATCCTGTCTTTTAAAAAATTAATAATATTAGATTAAAACACGTGGCTGACTCAAAAGGTGTATTACCAAACACTATCTTTATTTTTACTTTAATAAATCACATTTTTCCGTATCTCGAAAAACACGTTCAACATCAGTTCCGCTCTTCAGTTAACTTTGTAGCTTCAAATATCCCACTGCTCGAGCTAACAAGCTGCTCTAATGGTTAAGTCTTTATTTGTTTTAGTTGCAGAGATTATTGCAGGGATTCATTTACACGCGCCAATACTAAATAGACAATCTCAGATAGTTATATTCTCTATATAAAATATAGTTTTATAACTATTACTTGTAATGTTGACCTAATTATTAACTATCAAAATAGATATGATAGTTAAGGTTTAGGTAGGATCGATGTACTACATAACTATCAACGCGACTTTCAATGTTACAGAAAGTGAAGTTATGAGGCTAAATTCTTAATTTCAAGCCCCTTTATGTAAAGCCCCTTTATGTAAGTTGTCTACTATCACTTTGATCTATTTATGTTTTAGGCATCTGAAACACAACGCAATCAAATCCCAAACTAAAAAGAGCCTGTATGTATAATGGGTACTAAACACCTGATATAAATGATTGGGAAAGGGTAAGTAAAAATATAAAAAAAAACAGTAAAACTATAACTTTGAAGCAGTACATAACTGTAACCGAAAACAGTTCTCTCCTGCATTCTAAACAAGATTTAACAAATATATCCTTGCAATCTAACATGTCCTTAGAAGCCTACTAATAGCAGTTTACATCACATAGTTGCACGAGTCATATTAATGTTTAGAGTGACATCTTCACTGTGAAAATTAAATGTACTCGTAATATGCATTTACATCGTGCGCAAGTTGGCAACTTCAGACGTCAGTTACTAACTTGTAGTGGTCTAACTTTACGATATTGTTACGTCATATAGTTGCATGTTAAAATTAGTACATATTAAGTATCATACTATACCTCATATTTATGACTTTAAAAATGACCGTTTTCCCCAACGATCCCTAAATGTGAGGAGATTTAGAGAGAGTTAGATAATAATTCTTAGTGAAATTTTGTAAAAATAGTCCTTAGTTGGCGTTCCTTGGAGGAGACCTTCGTTTAGCAGTAGAAGGCAATTGTTTGATACTAGTGAAATTTTATATTCCCAACCTATAAGAAACACCTAATGATTGGATTTCTCATAAAATGTTGCGGCTATACATATTAGGAGGTTGTTAGTAAGGAGAGGCTTTAAGTTTATTTGGTCAAAACAGGCTTAACTATTGTAAAATCTTACACCCCTTATTTTATATCCCCTCTAGGTGGAAATATAAAATAACCTTTCTTGTTAGGTACTTCCAATATACAATCATTAAATTTTGGTTTAAAGTTTGTTAACAAATTAAAATTGTTGTTATCATAACGATTTAAGGTATGCGTTAATGAACCGGTCAGTCAATCAGGGCAAGTTGTTTTACTTCATACGTAAATTAGTTCAAAACTATGACTTCTTCAGAAATTGAAACTAGAAATGGCAAAATGATAAATTGTAAAGTCATGCTTTTGTCAGCAACTCCGCCCGCGTGTATGTCAGTTATCGCAGTAAAAAGTGTCATGCTTGGCGAAGCGGCTTAGCTGTGAAAACGTAACAAAAAGACAAAGTTACTTTTGGATTTACAATATTAAGTATAGATCAGTAATGTAATCAATTATTTCATCACCATCATCATCCTCAGCATATTTGCATCCACTGCTGGACGCCGCATCCAGAAGCGAATGGAGAACCATGTAAGAGGCATACTCTTACATGGTTCTCCATTCGCTTCTGGATGCGGCGTGTCTAGTCCAGGTCGGCCCTGCCGTCTTTTTTATATCGTCCGACCACCTGGCAGCTGGTCTACCAACACTTCGACTTCCTGTTCGGGGTCGCCAGAATAAAATTATATTGCTCCATCTATCGTCCTTTCTTCGGCAGACATGTCCAGCCCATTGCCTTTTCAGTTGAGCAATTCTTCTAGCTATGTCGAAGACTTTCGTGCGTTGACGAATGTCCTCGTTTTTGACCCTATCTCGCAAAGAGATACCGAGCATTGATCTCTCCATCGCTCTTTGCGCGACTTTCAGACGATGTATTAGCCCTACAGTGAGTATCCATGTTTCGCAAGAATATGTCATAACTGGAAGAACACATTGGTTGAAGACCCTTGTCTTTAGTGTTTGTGGGATTGTCGACTTGAACACGTCCTTGAGTTTGCCGAAAGCACCCCAGCCTAGCTGTATTCGCCTGTCTATTTCGGCATCCAGTGAACCTTTCTCGATGCTAATTTTGTGTCCTAGGTAGATGTATTCCTTTACATTTTCTATCGTAGTGCCATCTATAGTAATCGGTGTGACATTAGTCGAACCCATCCTGTTTGTCTTATCCGGGTTCATTTTTAGGCCAACTCTCAGTGAAGCCTGACTTAGTTCTGTAAGCATTTTCCGTAAGTCTTCGGGTGTCTCTGCGAGTAGAACGATGTCGTCTGCAAAGCGTAGGTGACTTAAGTACTTTCCATCGACTTTTAAGCCGTCCTATCCCAGCACACAGTCTTAAAGATGTCTTCCAGTGCGCATGTTAAATAATTTTGGTGAAATGACGTCACTCTGGCGTACACCTCTTTTGATTGGAATAGTTGTTGAGTTGTCTTGTACCTGAATAGATATGGTCGCATTTCGGTAGAGGTTCTTCAGCAACTGGATATACCTATAATCAATTCGACAGCGTTGCAGTGAGCTGAAGACTGCCCAGTGTTCCACAGAATCGAAGGCCTTTTCATAATCCACAAAGGCAAGGTATAGAGGGCGATTGTATTCGATAGTTTTTTGTATCACTTGTCTTAATGTGAATATATGATCGATCGTACTGTAGCCGCTACGAAACCCTGCCTGTTCCATTGGTTGATATTTGTCGAGCCGTTTAGTCAATCGTGAAGTGATGATGCGTGAGAAGACATTATAGATATGGCTTAACAGCGCAATTGGGCGGTAGTTCTTTAGTGTCTTGGTTTTAGGTAGGTCTTTAGTGTTTAGTGTCTTGGCGCCTTTTTTATGGAACAGAACCACAAGACTATCCTGCCATGAAGCTGGTATCTCGCCAGTAAACAGCGCTTCGCCGAAGATCCCTTGGAGTTCTTTCAGTATTGGTCTCCCACCAGCCTTGAGTAGTTCCTTGGTTATACCATCGTGGCCAGGTGCTTAGTGGCGCGCGCTGCTGCGACGACCGCAGCGGGTGCTGGCTATCAGAATTATAAGAGGGTACCGCACGATCTCCTTTGAGGCAGCAAGTCTCCTGGCCGGAACTCCACCATGGGACCTGGAGGCGAGGGCCCTTGCAGCTCTTTATCAGTGGCGCAAGTAGGCGCGGGAGCTGGATAGGAGTCCTGATCCTCGAGAAATCGAGAATCAGAAATCCCAGCTCCACCAGGTCCTCGTGGAGGAATGGAGGGAACGACTTGGGCAACCAAGCGCTGGGCACGCCGTTATTGCGGCGGTAAGACCCGTTATGGAGGATTGGCTCGAGAGGCATCACGGCAGCCTCTCATACCGGCTGACACAGGTGATCACTGGAAAGGGGTGCTTCGGAGATTACCTGTGTCTAATCGGAAAAGAGCCAACGCCTGAGTGCCACCATTGCGATGGCCAAACCGTGGATACGGCGCTCCACACGTTAGCTGAATGTCCAGCGTGGGCGGAGCCGAGGCGCGACCTCGTGGCAGCCATCGAAGTGGGGATTCTCTCGCTCCGTAACATGATTGCTGCCATGATACGGAGCGAGAGTGCGTGGAACTCCGCTGTCTCCTTCTGTGAGCAAGTCATGCTTGCGAAGGAGATGGCTGAGCGGGACCGGGAGAGGCTTAGAATTCTTCCGGTCCGCCAGGCCCGAGAACGGGCCAGGTACCACAGACGACTCAGGCGCCGGAGATCGTTAAACGATCTCCGTCCTCCATAAGCGCAAGCCTGGGGGTGACAGGTGAGGCCATCTGTTACCCTAGCAGAAGCAGGCCAGGGTGGCGGCGCCAGTGCCACGAAGCACCCGCGCCCCCTTTTAGACAGTTCTGAACTTGGGTTTCACACAGGAGAGGGTCACCTGCAAGGCGTAGATGGCCCGAGGTACGTCGGGGTTCCAGGGACTTCCTTCCGAGGGTACACCTGGCTCCTCGGCTTATAGTACCCGAGGCGGCGTGCGGTTTTGGTCGGTTCGAGTCCGACATAACCATCAACTGGTGGTATCCGGGGGGATTTCCGCACGAAAAAAAAAAAAAAAAAAAAAAAAAAAAAAAAAAAAAAAAGGTGCTTAGTGGCGCATGAGTTGATTTAGCGCTTGTTTTACTTCAAAAATACTGATTTCGGGAATGTCTTCCGTATAGTGTCTGCTTAGTGTAGCCCGCTTATCTGCAGTATCTAATATGGCAGGACTGTCCGTGTATGAGCTGTAGAGATCACCATAAAACTTGGAAATTATTTCGAGCTCTAATGGTACTTCCGTGACCACTTGAAGTACCATTAAAGCTCAATTATTTCAGTCCTCACAAATTCAAAAGTAAACATATTTCTATATTCCTTTGTTAAAATTATAATCTATCTTAAGAACATTTCATTGTATCCTGTTCTTGATTAAAATCTTAAGTTTCTTAAAGTCTAAAGATTCTATTTTTGCAAAAGAGATTTAAATAAAATTTTGCAGCAAAACCACTGGGAAAATAACAAACAACTACCAATTAATGAACTTTGAAGTAAATCTGTTATAAAATTTCTTTCACTGAATACTAACTAGTGCACTAACTGATAAAACGGCTGAATTTGGTTTAACGATTTCTCGTACATTTCAACTGCAATAACTGAACGTATTTCGGTTACAGGGAACATTGGAATCGTAAGCGGCAAAATGTAATTGGTTCCCAGATACGTGGAGTTCCCTTGTGCATTGTTAACACGCTTGTAGGACCAAGGGTCAGCTAAACCAGTGACGTGACATATTATAAGATATAAGCATGCTATACAGGGTTGACCTAAACAAGAGGTTGTAGTTATTAAGATTTTTTTAAATAATGTGAGTTCCGTTTTATTAGTTTCTGAAAAAAACAATATATTTCATAAACTCATTGTACAGTTTAACTAAATTTGTAGGTTAAGTGATAATTTTACTGATCCTAAATACATGTACTTATATAAATTATTGAATCTTCAAAACAACACAGTTTTACGTAAACTTTATGGTTTGTAAAAACTGTATTTGCAAGGAATGGAGACAATCGTGTAGACATTTTTATTCAGTAAAAACATTTTCAATATTTGAATTTTTTTAATTTAAACAGATTTCAATTAAATGTATCATTATCATTATTATAGGCAAAATTGCGAGAACGGGTAAAAAGTAGGCCGCCGGAAAAAATTGTGGCTCTGAAACATCCGCGAGTGGACCGGAGTCAAGAGCGCCGCGAAACTGTTTCACCTCGCCAGGGACAAAGCGAGGTTTTCAAGACTGATGTCCGCATGTCTACTTTTTACCGCGATAACCGACATATTCGCAGGCGGAGCTACGGGGATAGTTAGTTTAACAAGTAAAATGATATCATCATCATAAGCCCATCGCAGTCCACTGCTGGACATAGGCCTCTCCCATTGCACACCACTTTGATCGATTTTGAGCTTTTCGCATCTAGCTCCTGCTAGCCATCTTGCGCAAACCGTCACTCCACCTGACCTGTGGGCGTCCTATATTACGTTTGACGAGTCGCGGTCTCCACTCCAGAACTATTCTACCCAAACGGTCGTCAGTTCTGCGGCTAATATGGCCAGCTCACTGCCACTTCAGCTTGTTAATCCGGTGAGCTATGTCGATGACCTTAGTACTCTGTCGGATCACCTCATTCCTGATACGACCCCTTAGAAACATTGAAAAACTGAAAATGTAAAATCCTGAGAAAAATGATCGGCGTTTCTCTGAAATGATATATTTTCTATTTATAATAAAAAATAACTAAAGTTATACTATGTTTTTCCTATGCAAAATAAGATATAGAATAGAATAAAATAAAACAAGGAAACAAATCGGGAACATTCATCGATCATTCCACAACAGCAACAAAGTTCTGGGATTTCACGAATTCATCATTTTCGTCATTATTATCTTTCATATTAATTATAACTTTTAATAGAAATAGGTATATATTGTTTGTCAAATTATGTTGAATAATTTTCTACTGTTTTAAGTTTTAATGAACTTTTGAATTTTCAATATTATTCACCCCATCGCCATAATTATCTATCTATGAAGCTCTTTACATGTGTAATTATATTGTTAACTGGATTTTAAATATTAGAATGTACAATCAAGAGCTATTAAAGTGTTGATTTTTAAAAAATACTCAATGTAAAATAAATTTATTTTATTTTATTATCGACTTTATAATAATAAATAAATAAATATTTGGACATCTTACACACAACATCATCTAGTCCCAAAGTAAGCAGAGCTTGTGTTATGGGTACTAAACAACTGATATAAATACATAAACATACTTTTTTTGTAAATACATACATATTATACATAGAAAAACACCCAGACTCCGAAACAAATATTTGTGGATCACACAAATATTTGGTCTGACCCGGGAATCGAACCCGAGACCTCTTGATCAGCAGCCGCATACGCTAACCACTGGACCAACAAGGCACTAAATTTGTACATTGGCGGACTTAATGCCTAAGGCATTCTCCAAGGTCCACTCTATTATGTTACTTCAATACATTTTCTTGAGTTGAAGTGATTGACGACATTATTATAATTGAAGATAAAATTTTATTCTTTTGTAGGAAAATACTAATTTCGACACCCCCCGCGAATAAGCCGGTAATGTGCTATTACGGGGTTTTTCATGTTATATATTTTTCGGCTACTAGGAGTTAAAATACACTATGTAAATTTTTTCCACATTTTTTAAATGAATATTGACGAAGATATGAAAAATTACTTTGTTATTCCGTAAAATTGCAATAAAATATATTTTGAACGAATAAAATCGTTTGCGATCATTACGAAAAATAATAATAAAATGATTAGGCAGTAAACATTGTTACGATATTATTCGGGTTAATAATATACTAACAGATTTCTGTAACCTGATATTACAATATTATTCGGGTAAATCGTTCACTCCCTTGTTTACGTAAATGTTACTACAGGCTTATTCGGTATTTTATTAGAAAATAATTGTACCTGTAAAAAAAGTTTTGGTTTATTTGTTTGGGTATTCAACACAGAGGACAGGCTAGCCTTACATACAATTTTTTATAAACTTGCCAACTGAGAATTTCAATGATAATTTATTACACGACACATGAAATCGAGTGATGTTGGCAAAAAACGGAACCCTTATAGATTCGTCATGTCTGTCTGTCTGTCTATCCGTCCGTATGTCACAGCCACTTTTTTCCGAAACCATAAGAACTATATTTTTGAAACTTGGTAAGTAAATGTAATCTGTGAACCGCATTAAGATTTTCACATAAAAATAGAAAAAAAAATACATTTTGGGGGTCCCCTTACTTAGAACTGACACTTAAATAAACTTTATTCGTCAAACCCATATCTATGGATAGGTGTTCAAAAATGATATTGAGGTTTCTTATATCATTTTTTTTCTAAACTGAATAGTTTGCGCGAGAGACACTTTCAAAGTGGAAAAATGTGTCCCCCCCCCCTGTAACTTCTAAAATAAGAGAGTGATGAAACTAAATAAGATATAATAATATGTTATACATAACCATGCAAACTACCAACGAAAATTAGTTTGAACGAGATCTAGTAAGTAGTTTTTTTTAATACTTCATAAATCAATACACTATTATAAAAACATCGATCAAAGTTACAACGAACTACAAAAACTTTTATATGATGTTACTTGCTGATACGGAACCCTTCATGGGCGAGTCCGACTCGCACTTGGCCGCTTTTTTTAAACACACTTTCTATTACTGAGCAAGTGATTTACACAGCCATAACAAAAACTTTGATCGATAAGATTTTAACGAGAACTACATCAAAATAGACCACATCAGATGAAAGTAGATACAGAAGACAGTATAAGAAATCATATAAATTTATTTATTGAATCACATTACACTTTTTTTTTCGTTTCGACTCTAAAATCTATGGTTTACAAATTTTAATCAAAACTATCCAGATACTGCTATGGCTTCAAAACGACAAAATTAAAGAGTGTTTAACACTAACTACAAGTTATCGTTTTTTAATCTCAAAAAGGACCATCGCTATTTATGTTCTGAATATCAGCAAGCTGAAAAGGTGCCCTCAGAAGAAAATTACAGGAAATATTTGAGTATGAAAGAAAGAGTTCGTGAAATTAAAAAAGAAAAACTGAATAAAGACGATACCATTGGGCCCATCTATGTTTTAGAAAAAGTGTCAATCTTTCACTACAAACGTAAATATTCTACTTATAATTTTACAGTTTTTTATGCTCTAAACAAACTCGGGTTCTGGTACGTTTGGCAAGCTCAAATCGGGAAGAAAGGCTGCATCGAAATAGGAAGTTGCTTGTTGCAATTTGTAAAGACCGTACACGAAAAAGGTATCCGCAAAACTATATTTTACTCTGACGGCTATCATGGTCAAAATAAAAACAGATACATTTTTGCATTGTATCTTCACATTGCAATAGCCCGTCAAATTAAGATTTTTTGTGGGTGGGCCATAGCCAAAATGAAGGCGATTCGATGCACGCATGTATAGAAAGAGAGCTAAAAAAACTAAGTTTTGTATACACCAGATCAAGTATATAGCATTATCATGAATGTTACGGTACTAGAGACAAATATATATTAAGAGATGGAACTATCTGATATACTCGATATAAGTGAACTTGTTGAACCCAAAGATGGATTCAAGATAAGACAGGAGCAAAAGTACGATGGTCCAACGTGATGGGGGTAAGTGTGTCGCACACTAAACCTAAATGTGTTCTTTTCAAATATGATTTTGATCAGGATCGTATTGAACTGGATTACGATGTAGGTGAAAGTAGACAGCGTCAGCATCGTCTAAAAAAAATTGAAGCTGTTGAATTAAGGCAAGCATACGATAAGCCCTTCCCTATTAAAAAAACTTTGTACCATGATCTCTTGAGCCTGTGTAACTCTCAAGCAATTCCTAGTTATTACCAACCATTCTATAGGACCCTAAGCTATTGTAACACTAATTTAGATTATGATGAAAATTCTTGAGCTGTGTCTATTTTTTTTAAGAAAATATAACAATCATGTTTTTCAAACCAACCAAAGTCATCAAAATAACACTTATATAAACTATTTGAATTAACGATAGGGGATAAAACAGTAAAATATACGTTAATTTTAAACATCGAATAATAAAGTAATTGCTATATACAAATGTTCGGCATAAAAATCATTTCAGACGAATAATACTGCAACACGATATTATTGTTGCAGTTGAAAATACAAATTTACACGAATAATACTGTAAGTTAACTTTACCAACCAGAGCTCATACAACATAGTATAGTAAAATCTATTTGTCTAATTTATATTGAAGCGATTGTGACTAGTTAAAATTTGATGAAATATCCAAATAGCTAAAAAAATTTGCTTTCATATGAGATATAAAAAGTCTCCAATACTTGTTGTTCAATGGAGTTATTAATAAAAAACAGTTTTTTATTTTTCCTGAACATTTTAAATTTTCTGATTACCGGATTATTCGCGGGGGGTGTCGATTTATTAAATAACGTCATATACCATTTATATAACGTTTGAGTTTAACCGTAGTAACAAAAATAGAACTATATATTTTTTCCATTACAAGAGTGATCTTTGGCTTTCTAGACAAAATTTAGTAAGAACTAGTTAAGCTAGAAATAGGTAGTAGAGTCAATCTGATTTCAGCACAAGTGGGCCGGCTCGACGGACTCTGTACTACCCTCACACAGAAGACCATCCTAATAATGACAGCATTCTTGCTGTCGTATTTCGTTGGTGAGTGTGAGATCAGAGGCCAAATCATTCAGCATCATTCTCATTGGATGCAGAAACATCCGATTAGGCCGCTATGGTATGGGTCACCATGCTGCATTGCTTACCCTGACAATGCGGATTGTGATTGTGCGGTACTTCTGGATTCGGCTCATGCTTTCCATCGTGCAGAGTAGAGTTACTTTAGTAGACCTAAATATAAAGAAAAAAAAACATCTCGATCTTTTAGCAAACTACCTCTGGTAATACTGTCATTTGTAATGAAAATTGTGACAGCAAACTTGCAAATGATTTTACGAGCATTCGGATTACCAAATCAAACTTACGGAGCACTTATTCTCGATGATATGTCTCTGATATTTTCAACTACAGATAAATTTTTACTTCCACTGTGTTCCTAATTTGTTAACAAGTTGATAGATCGACATATTGCATCGTTGTTCTCGACAGATTGCGGCAACACAACAAAAAGTTCCAGAAGACTTCCTTGTGACAATTTTAGGGCGAACAAAATCATAATAAATGCTTTGGCTAATGTTATTATTGGGATATTTATACAGTCGAAATTATAATACCAACTGTTTATACGAACGATTAAAACGTACAGTTGTTACGATCTACCTTTTAGATGTGAAGACTAAAAACTGAAGAATCTCTTGGCAATAGTCGATTCTTCAGAAGAAATCTTTTGACAAGATGACTCGAAAGATAAGGAATATGACTTTAGTAACAATTAGATTATTTCATTTAAAAAAGTATATGGATGAAAATTGAGAAATTTTAAAAGTAGTCACTGCACCACTCTTGAATTCTACTCATGTTTTTCAACTACACAAACTATAACTCTCTAGAAAGCTGTGATGCTATTTCTCATAACCGACTTACCCACCTAGTAAATTATTTATCTAACCTTTTAAAATCACAGTAACTCAAAAATAATACTATTTCAAATAACAGTTCACTTTTTTTAAAACTCTGCTATTTTCAAGTTGCTGCTAGAAATATGACTTTCTAAGCAGTTTAGTGGAGATATACAACGTAAGTTCATGAGAAAATCCATGATTAAACGGGTAAGTTTAAGATTGCCACTTGTATCCGATTGGTTGACGAGATTATTGTCCATTCTTGCTCTTCTAGAATCACAAGCGTATATTTTCTCGCAAATATTTTTCTACTTAACCTTTGTGTATACAAGTATTCTAAAGTTGCTGTGCTAAAATTACTTTCTATCTTAAATTTTAACTTTATACGGTGTTCATGTTACATAGCATTTAAAAATTTAGAACTAAATTTAAAGGTCCGTTAATACTTCAGTTAACTAAATACCAAAGGCTTCAACCGACAAAAAGTCTACATCCTTGAAATCTTTGTTTGTTTTGTTTCTTTTTATAGATAGATATAAATCTTTGTTTCTTTTTATAGATAGTTGTGTTCGTTATTAACGGTGAGTTGAAAGACCTATTCAAATCTAAATGTTGTTCTTCAATAAAAAAACAAATGTAGAAATTAGACCGAGCCGTAAATTTAAATTTTGACATAATGTAGATAGTTTTGATGAATTAACGAGTGGGTGTAAGTTACAGAGAGATATTATTGATTACGTTTCACATTAATTAGCCAGTGGATAAAGGATCATTTAGTAGTGACAGTTGGAACGAGTACTGTTCAATTAATATGATTAATTTGTGATTAATGTTCATCTAAATGTAAATAGAGATCGCAAGCATGCAAATTTCGACCGTATTGAATATTTTGTTTCATTATTCTTTAGAACACCACACACAGATACACACAGATACACTAGAACAGTGTAACAGTGTTATTTATTTCTTTTAATTTACATCTTGTTAAATCAGGACTATTATTAAACACCATTTATATTATAGATTGTAAATTATGGTCTAAAAAGTATTTTTTCAACTAAGCCTTAATTTTACAATGGGAAATTTAATAAAAAATTTACTAAACTATTTAACCAAAACTTTAAAGTATCACGTTTGTCTTTTTACGATTTGACCACGTGTTGTGTGACGTTTTTTCATTATGGGCGTTTTCGTCCTTTGCGTCTAACGTGTACAAAATGGTGTTTTGAAATAACTGAAATAACTATCTCTACACTATAAATTACAAGTTAACTTTCCGGAACAGGACTCAGGTGACGTATAAACATATTTATATATGTATCTAAACTGTATTACGTGATCTATCACCGTCCTCACTTGCAGCAACTTCGCAACTTCATCCAAATTCAATAATATACCTATTCCATTATTGAGATGTTAATATTATTTTTGATATTGCATATTCTTCGTGGTATAATATAAGAGTCAACTAGTAGACACTTAATGTGACAAAATAAATGGCTGCAACATAAAATTAACATGTTGAATTTGAGTTCAGTTTCAGAAATCAGAGATTGTCATCATAAAAATCAACAGCCTTTGTCAGTCTAGTGCTGGATATATGCGTCTCCTTGGAAAGGAGGGTTTTAGCTTACTTTAATAGCTGACCAAACAGGTTGGTATTATTTTGTTTCATTTTGTATTTGTTTCAAATTTACCTTATCTTTGCAGTGAAGTTGTCCTGTTTAGTTTGTTCTTTACTCACCTATTACGACACCGATGGGACAAATAGGAATGATGATACTCCGTATTCTTTAACTAGTTCAAATCCATTAGATATTTCCAAAAAATAAAATGGAATTATAAAAAGAACAAAAAAAAACACTCAATCTTCATCCCCAAGTTATAGATTACAAAATACTACTCTAACGAATCTTATTTATTAATTGTTTTTTCAATATTTCGTATCTTCCAACTTTTGTGTTTTTACATCATTTAAATTTGGCTTCGGAACTAATAATTTACCTAGATTTGGCACGGAATAAGTTTTGTATACATAACAGGTTTGATATATTTATTTATTTTATTGATTTGGTTAGTTTGACTGTTACGGAGTTTATCAGTTGTCTAGTACGTACCCATAATACAAGCTCTGCTTAGTTTGGGACTATATAGCGTTATGTGTAAGATGTATAAAATATAACTACCTTGTAGGTTTTGTGGTTCGTGTATGCGGCTGCTGATCAAGAGGTCTCGGGTTCGATTCCCGTGTCGGACTAAATATTATTTGTGTGATTCACAAATATTTGTTTCGGTGTCTGGGTGTTTTCTATGTATAATATGTATGTATTTACAAAAAAAGTATGTTTATGTATTTATATCAGTTCTCTAGTACCCATAATATAAGCTGCGCTAGGTTTGGGACTACATGATGTTGTGTGTCAGATGTCCGAAATATTTAAATATTATTATTTATAAGAAAATGCAATTTACTCATTCTAGGAATAAAAACTGGATAGTTTTTAAAGTTTGGAATAAAAACAACCTTTGCTGAACTGTGTACAAAGTACAACATGCAAACACCGTTCTGTTCACGAAACAAAATAGTTCCGTTTCGTTTTCAAAGTTAGCCTTTATTTTAACACCGTGACTGCATTCAAAACTTTAGAATGGACGACCAACTTGGTCGTTCCTGCATTCTTTTGTCTACTTTGAAATGCTACCCACTTGTATTTTATTTCACTAAAATAAAGATCTAAAACTTAGATGTTTTACAAGATCATTGTTGAAAGTATTTTAAAATCAATTTGTAATATTGTACCATACTCGGGGCAGTAGATTTTAATAAAATTTATAAATTCATTGAAATTCATATTTATAGAGTAATTAAAAAATCTTCAATACAACACTTGTTCTTAAGTGTGTTAAGGGCACTAACGATTTACAATTCTTTGGATGACAATGCTGACTAAAATTTTATGAAATAATAATAATATATTTTCTGTTGCTAATGCTACTGATTTGATAAGTTTGAGATTATATGGTGTTATGCGAGATATACGAAATATTTGATCATTTATCTAAAATATTTATTTTAGTAAAAAAAATAAGAACCAATATCAATTTTGCAAATTTAGGAAAAATGAAAACAAAAATAATGCTATTGCTTGCATATTTTTTTCTCTAAAACTGTACACATCAATTTAATTAAATGAGATATAAATATGTAGTTAGCTATACTTACATATATTCTGTGCTGAGTGTAATCAAATGTTAGATGAAAAGAGTCATAGTATTATTTCTGCGTATGATAAACTATCAAAGAGATTAATTACGCAACACAAGGACCTCTTATAATACACAGAGTTAATATAGCAGCCAGACTTTATTGTTCCCTTATTTTTTAATATCAAATAAAACTTAGATACTATTTATATGAGCTGCTTTCTAATTACTTGACTTGATTTTCTAGAAACTTAGAAAAGAGAAAATCGAGAGTTATATGTTTCATAGATGATGGCGCAGTGGTTTGAAAGGTGACCTTGCTCAACGTTTCATATACATTTGGAAAAACCCACGCGACACAATATTAATTTCCAAAAAGGAAATTTGGTTGTCTTAAATATGACAATAAAACTCCGAAACAAACTGTAGATCATACAAAAATTTTGTCCGACCCAGGATTTAAATGTGAGACCTCATACAGCAGATCGCATACATTATCACTACGCCACCGAAGCAGGCATATAATACACTAACTTCAGTTTTTAACAATTTATGTTTGTCTCTCAAATTTTCAAAATTTCAGTTTTCTCTTAAATGTACTTATATAGTTTATATAAAAAAGTATTACAAAATTACAAAATTTTATCTCAACATTTAGTTTGTTTGAAAAAATTGTATTGCATTGTACAATGTCATTTTATTTGTATTAGTTATCATTTAATTTATACATTCCTAAAATAATAATAAATATGCTTAAAGAATATAATTCAACTTTCAAAATGTGCAGTGTACATGGTAGCGTTTCTCTCTTATTCACAAAGATTTGTGACAAAGGCGGTGGGGCGAGTCTACTCAGGGTATGGTTCTATGAGAGTTCCATCGACGTTGCCCCCCAAAAAGGGAAAGTACTTATCTTCAGAAGCAGCTCCGCCCGCAGCCAGGCTTCGGACGAAAAAAGGGCTGATCATGCAATGAATAAAGCTCGACTGTCGCTTACAGAGGTATAGATAAGTAGCAGTCTCACTTACAGAGGTCTATGAGAGCAAAACTTGACTGCACGGTTGGCCTAGTGGCTTAAGCGGTCGCCACGCCGCTCTCTACTGCGCCAAGTGTCGTGGGTTCGAATCCCACGTGGGATAACACTTTGTGTGATTCACAAATTGTTGTTCTGAGTCTGGGTGTTCTTTGTGTCCGTTTCATGTATGTTTGTAAAGTCCCCCGCGACACAGGAATTCATATTCCTAATGCGGGAGTTGTCTTTTTAAAAAGAAAAAAAAAACCAAAAAAAAAAACGACTCTCTTACAGAGGTTTCTAATAAGGCCAGGCCTAATAAGGCCAGGCCTAATAAGGCTATAAGCGCCTTTGAATATTTTCATCGTATGTTATTGAAAATCTATGACAATGAGGGCCACCGTTTTTGTACTCACCAGTTGGCGCCACTGTAAAATGAGGTCCTTAGGCATAGCTGACAGCTGTCAAAGTTTGTTATTAACATGCACGTGATAATTTTTAAAGCCTCAAAAAAGTATTGTAAAAATATTAATAAACATGCCACATGTTGTGTAGTCGCATTTGTTCGAAAAGGAGAACATAAGTTTCCGAAAGATAAGATCGTTTGAAAGCACAGATGTTTCTTGGGCCGTAATTCGTATTTTTCCATTATAGGTCGTAATTAATATCGTGTATGTCAAAATATTCATAAGCTTACTTTTTTTTCTTTAAAAATAAACTCCAGCCCACAGCAATGTAATTTGACATTTCGGAGACCTTATGCTACACTAGCGCCTCTGGCACCGATTGCCCTCATTAACTTCACACACTCAAACTTACCACTAAAGTTCACTAAACTCTTCTGAAGTTATATCGAAGTCTAACAAGCCTAAACTATTACGACCCACCTATTCTAACTAACCTAAAATCCTGACCTAATAGCCTTTACAATAAAATTGACTAAGTACCAGCTCAAAAGCAGAAGCTTCATATTCAAAATCATAAGGTAGGTCGTCGTGATGCCTGTTCATTAAACTTATAGGATTCACCAATATTGGTTTGTAAATAACTTCATCAATTAAGCTTCCATAACTTCTTAAGAGATTTACTTGTACTAAATAACACGGTAGATGAATGATAGTCTTTCTTTGTATGTCCTAATAAATTATGTTGGTATCCTTAATAAAGTGCTAAAAATAAAAGCGCATTAGTTCGAAAGGCTTCATCAATCTATAAATGTAATTTGAGCATAATTCTGACCACGATCTGTAAACTGCATGGAATCACATCAGATTTTGGAGAACACAAACGCAATGATATTCGACCTACACAAAGCAGGCTTTTTGGGTAACGATTCGGACTGACCTGTCGAATCATGCCTCTGATCTTATGATGCCCTCACTTCACTCACAAACTCTTGAGACTTATTTGTGACGGAACACCTCGTGGTTCGTCGATTGTATAGTTATGAGCTAAGGTAATTTAGATGTGGAGAAATGAGGTATTAAACAAAAAGTTTTGTATAAGTATAAAATGATAATTTATTTTTGTAATAGTTCTATACATTCATGAAAGTTACAAATACAAAGATCAAAGAAGACATTAGGAACATAGGTAAAATTATTTACAACGACATTAAAGTACCACAAAATATACATTAATCTAGAGAAAAGTAAGTATTTACTTAGTAGGCTCACAATAATTTTCTAGACACAAAAAAAACATAATAATAAAAACATATCAAACACGAAGTTCATTAAAAAAAATTACAATTTATTGACGTGTTGCCTATTTCTGACAAATAGAGCTTCTACCGAACATATGAGCTGTACATTTTAAAGAAAATAATCTTAAAATAGATGTGTAAGAAAAATGTTACATGTTGAATAAAATGAATACATTCACTAAAGACAATATTGAGTGTAAATAAAAGAATATTATTTTTAAAAAGTGAACACGTAATATAACAAACTCCTGACGATGATCTCTCAATTTGAAACAGAGAAATTGTTGTGTGTACAGTTTGAAAACTGTTCGCGTTACAGTAGGAAAGTTTTCAATTAATATCACAGTTTTCGTATTTAAAAGTAGAACATTATAAACTTCACTATTTAGTATGTGAACTATATACACTTCACTACACGATTCAACTAGAAACAGTAAGTTCTAGATACGTCCGAACACTGGCCTTTGTCTTCTTGTCACCCGAAGTAGTACTGTGCGTTGGAATATCGATATAAACTCCGAGCGTTATGGTCTGTTTCAGTTTGTATTTGAACTCTTGGCAGAGTTTTGACCGCAACTCCGCGGCCTAACGTACCATGTGGCATAGTTCGAAGAGGCATTTCTATAGGGAATTCAGCCACCTGTCCGTACATATTAGTACTCACATGTGGGTACGTGTTCGGTACTGGTCGACCGACGTACTTATTGATTTTCGGGCTAAGAGCAACGTTAGTGTATTGTATGTCTTGCTTGATCCCTGAATCAACAGAGTCGACGGGTCCCGATAGACTGGTTATGTTGATATCATTATCGACTTCTGATATGCTGTCGTTAAATCCATTGGGTATTTCGGTTGTGGCAGATACGTCTGGACCTTTTGGTTGATCAGCTGTTTGTTTGTGCATAACACAGCGTACTATTCCGAGTATAATACATAACAGAAGAGCTACAGTGACGGCTCCGATGATGTAGATGTAGATCATGTCGAATTCATCTGTCGAAAACAAAAAAATGTTAATGAAATGGTTCATTTATGCAAGAAGCTTAAATTTAAGTGGAGAATCGTAAATATTCTGCTGACTATAATCAATTTAGTGTAAGGAAAGTTAAAACTACCTAAATATCAACTTAGTAAAAGTTACCTTTATTTCATAACTTAAAGACCCAACCTAATGATTTACTTTAGCTCCAATAAAGTTTTATCATTCCTAAAACATTTTACAGAAGTACTTTATAAAATTTAATATCAACAATGTAATTAATGAAGCTTTGAAAGTGCTTATAACCATTTTACTCTGATCTCAAGGCCTGTAATATTTCTAACAATGTAGAGCAACCCAACACTTATCTTTGTTTACGCAAGAGGGGTGATTATGCATATTGCTGAGTTCTGTACGTAAACTTGGGTAAATGAGTAGATTAAGTAAATTCAATAAGGACCCTTAAAATAAGTAATGTTGTTAAATCTGTAAATTGTATTATTATAGGAATATTTGTCAGTATTAATTGTGGTAGGTAAGTGATACTTACCTACCACAATGACAAGCTATTTATATTCGAAAACTTTTAAAAAATATCGATACTTAAGTATCAATTACTATTATTGTTTCAATAGAAAAATAATGTATACAGGTTTGTTAGGAGTTTGAACATATTATTTGCCTACAGTAAAATGTATACATTTTAAAATTTGACTAACTGAATGAAAAAGTTGTTACGAGGTTTTGGCAACTAGTTACTCCATATAATGTTGTTTTATATTCAATGTAAGGTCATTTTTTAAAATTTTAAAGTCTTTCTAAAAGGTGTAAAACTACTTAATTTTACACACGTAAAAAGCTAAAGATGCAAATAATTTATCTAAAATGATTACTGTAAAAGTCAACAGTTCTAGCTTGTTTAGGACTTAGTAAGTTTTCATAAAAAAGCGAAAAAAATATAAAAGACTTTAATTTAAACAAAAGTCTTTTAAAATTACACAAAACTCTTCATTGCAGTATAAATTTAATTAATCGGATTTATAAGGCGCTATAGATTAAACAAGACTTTAGGTTTGAGTAATGTTCGAGATTGTTGACTTGATAGTACTAGAGCTAACAAACGATTTTTGGAAGGTATTCGTGCCACCGAGGAAATTTAAGACGTCTACTTCGGGAATGTTTGTATACAAAAGCGAAAACCAATTGGAAGGTAAATTGAGTTATGACTTTTTGTAATAAAATATCTTTTAATTAAAAAAATATGATTTAAACGATATTGTAATGTAAACTAATGAGTTGTTTCTGGATAATTCATTAAATAGGAGCATGAAAGGATTTAAGTAGTTTTATTTATAATATACTATACGGGTAAATTTTACTAAAACATTATGAACGATTTATACTGTGTGTTTATAATGGTTTGTTCTAAAGTAATACTAATACTTTTATGAATTGTAGCTTTAAAACCGTTTAAAATTGTCATAAACACACAATTATCAGATTTTTAATATGAATTTGATAAGAATAAACTCTTCGCATGGATAAAATGGTCATCAGAGTAACATTGTTATACCGTTTTTAGCCAGGTGATGTCTAGGTGGCGATGCAGAAGGTTCATCTCTGCTGATACTCGTCACATTTAGGCTGGTCGACATCGAAGGTCTTTGTGGAGGAACTGCTGCTACTGCTGGCGCTGGAGGGACCGCTGATTCTCCCCACCAGCGATCATTGGTCTCATCTGGAAGAACGACTTGGTTATTATTTGAATTAATAAATTGAACTACATGTTTTTGAAATTCAATATCAGAATTACATGCCTTATTGTTCTGATGTAAATACCAATAACAAATAGCTATCAAATTTCCGTTCGTTAGATAGGAAAGTTTACAGAACAATAATTGTAAAGTATTCAATAAGCTTTGAAGTGGTAAAGTGACTGATAAAGTTTGCTTATAAGACGTAACAAATGTCGACTGAGAACTCGTACCACTAGAACATTTCATGGGATGAAGTAATTGCTTTCTTAAAAAACTTCAAGTGTTACAACTTCTGCAGCCGTTAATATGTGTACAGTGCACATAGTATTCATTCTATGAGCACAAAAATGAAGACATTTAGTAGACGGTTAATTCAGGGGTACATTTTAAATTACTTTGAAACATATTGGTTACCTGTGAAAAGGTGAAAACATAGTGGATGCTATTTAATGCAAAATTTCCTAAAAAAATCTGCGTCTTACAATAGTACATTATGATGTGTAGCATCTGTCATCTTAAATACTATTTTAAAGACTAATTATAGCTTTGCGCTCATTGGTGAAATCAAATAGAACGTGCTTCCGCTTGCTGTTACGTACTTTCGTCCCAGAAAAGTAAAAGAAAAAAATATAGAACACTTAAAGCAAAATATAATTCCTACGTATCAAAGGGTGCATTTTTAATCAAAGGTTTGTTGTACAGGCAACGTCATTTTTGCACTTAACTGTTCAAAAGAGTGTTATTAATAGATTTAGAATATGAATCGTCACGACCAGCTCCCGTCTCAAGAAAACCTTTTATCTTATAATCCGTTACACTGACAAAGCAAAGAACCGTTCTGACACGGATCCAAACAAATCCTCGTAGATTGCACAAGTCCAAATTAAGAACGGATTAAGCAAATTTCTTCGTTTGTATCCCGTTTCATACACTTTAAATGTTCGATAATACACTTAACGGGAAGGATTTCAATACTACACTTGATATATTTGAAACCATCGAGGATATTATGTACTATCTCGATGTTTGAAACATAATGATGATGATGATACTTTACTACTATCAACTGCGAAATAGTTTATGCAGAAAAAAATTACAAGCTAAATATTGTCTTGTAGTATTTTGTAGTCCTTACTTGTCCAACTGTTCATCTGGTATTCTGATGATCTTAATATTTTATTTTAAAGATTTTGATACATTAAAATTTATTATATTATTTTCATTCTATAAACTTTTAAAATCTAAGTCATGCATGAGTCTATGATAGTAAACACCTATATTATCAGAGACTTAAAAAAAGAACCAATGAAGCCTATGTTAATTTAAGAACAATAGTCAAGAGTTAATGTTTAAAAAAATGTTATTTAATTTTTTTATGTTGTTGGTTGTTTTTAGGGTTCCGTAGCCAATGACAAAAAACGGAACCCTTATAGATTCATCATGTCTGTCTGTCTGTCTGTCCATCTGTATGTCACAGTCACTTTTTTCCGAAGCTATAAGACCTATACTTTTTAAACTTGTTAAGTAGATGTATTATGTGGACCGTATTAACATTTTCATAGCAAAATAGAAAAAAAACAATAAACATTGGGGGTTCCTCATACTTGGAACTGAAACTCAATTTTTTTTTTTTTATCAAACCCAAGTGTGGGGTATTCTAGTATATTTTTTTTCAAAACTGAATATTTTGCGCGAGATACACTTCCAAAGTGGTAAAATGTCCCCCCCCCTCCTGTAACTTCTAAAATAAGGGAGGGATAAAACTAAACAAAATGTATAATGTACATTGCAAACTTCCACCGAAAATTGGTTTGAACGAGATCTTGTAAGTAGTTTTTTTTAATACGTCATATATCGTAAACCGCTATTTTTCTTTCATTCAATCACATACAAAATACACTATTGTTAAAACATCGATCAAAGTTACAACGAACTACAATAACTTGTATATGATGTTACTTGCTTCTACGGAACTCGCACTTGGCTGCTTTTGTTTCATTTGGAACAGAACCATAAATAGCACATTGCTCGTCATGCAATTAGCAGTTTTTTTTTCTTATACATTAAAAACGAGTTTTGAGACAGCTGTGTTACTAAAGTTACAGACGAATTCTTAAATTATCTGGATTTCCAAGGGCTCTAAATTATTTGCAGACTCACTCTGTTCATAAGATTCATTATTGCCAAGTCCTTTATTAATACAAGAAGACATCAAACGCCTTTTCATAACGTGCCAAATACTGAAGCCAAGTTTACGAGGAGTAAAGTTTGAAACACATTTTTCATTTTAGCGGGATGGTTAGTCCGTATCAGCAAATGTGATGCCTCTTTATTTCATAAAGTACTTTTACCAGTTTGATTTATTTCCTAACAGAGAAATGAGTTATTATGAGGATAACGGCTTTAAATCTTACTTTAAAAACGGTAATTGTTCAAACTAGAAATATTGTGGTAGTTGTCAAATTTCCGTCCGTGTGGTGACGGATTAAGAATACAGAGTGTAACCACCCCTATTCATCCCACTAGGGTGTCGTAAAAGGCGACTAAGGGATAAACTACGCAAGACAACATCGATGCAAAGAGAAGGAAAACTTGAAACCAACCCTATACCAACCCGTCTGGCCAGCGTGGTATAGTAGGCCAATACCTCCTTTTCAAGGAGAGGCCTATGTCTAGCAGTGGACTGTTAAAGGCTGTTGATGATGATGACAAATTTAGAGAAGGGTATATCAGACAATAACTCAGACTTGACAATTATATTTACGATAAAAATAATTTAAAAGATTACGAAACTTCCGATTTGCCGATATCGCCACAAAAAACATATGTATTTCAAATTATAGTTTCATCAATCGTATGCTAATAATACACTCCCGACATGCTATTTTAAATTTTTTTTTTTTTTTATTTATTTAATTTATTTATTTAATTCAAGGAACACAAACAATGTATAGTACAAAATATCTTAATATCTAGTTTTATAACGTTTGAATCCAGTACATACATAAATAATATGTGTCCACAGCTGATGACATGACAACAACGTTCACTTACTTACTCGACTGTTAACATGTACACCAAATTTTAACAACCAAATAGTATAATAAACTCAACTTTACTTTTAGAGCTCTATGTATGGTGGTGATGTTTAAAAAAAAGATTGTTGGCCGTAAAAGGTTTGTAAAAGAGTCTTGGATTAGTATCACAACATAGAAACGTCCGTAGCAAAACATGCATTGCGATTATTCTCAGATTCGCATGCAAGAACCACAACAACTTTTATAGTTTTGCATGATCATAAGATTTAACAGGATTTTTTTCAGCAAAAACAGTGTCAGGATAAAAAAGGAAAAAAATAATCTATGCAGACGTTGCACTAGTTAGGTTTTTAAACAGTGAGCTCTCATAAATGCTAGGTCAATAGTTCCAAAATTACCAAAACGAATACCAAAAGCATATTTTATTATGACACATTTGTATACCAGACAACATAACTGGAAATGAAAGCCAATTACCTTCGACTGCCTTGTTGGTCTAGTGGCTATCGTATGCGATTCCCGGGTTGGACCAAATATTTTTGTGATCCACAAATATTTGTTAAAATGTATGTATTTAGAAAAAAAAGTATGTTTATGTATTTATATCAGTTATCTAGTTACCTATAATACAAGCTATGCTTGGTATGGGGACTAGATGGCGTTGTGTATAAAATGTTTGAGGTATTTATTTATTTTATTATTTATAACACGTTAAAGAATATATCAACATTGGCCTTATAAAATATAGCTCAACTCATTTTCAACTTTCTGTATTCATTGTATTCATGATTCGGTTTCATATTCGAGCAGTGACGAATACGAAGTGCCACCACTGATATTTATACCCTGGACATTGTGAGTTAACAAACTATGCATATTGCGTGTGGTGACGTATTAAAAATATATATTGTCACCCCAATTCATCTCGTGTGTGTTATAAGAGGCGACTAACTTATTACAAACTGTAATCAAATGTGATATAGTATGCCAAAACCTTTTAATTAATAAATATTTCGGACATCTAACACACAACATCGTCTAGTCCAAAACTAACCAGACCTTATACTATGGATCCATAATAAACCCAAACATATTATATTACACAGAAAACACCCAAACTCCCTAACAAATATTTGCGGATCATACAAAGATTTGTTCCGAACCAGGAATCGAAACCGAGACCTCTTGATCAGTAGCCGCATATGCTAACCACTAGACCAACAACCAACAAGCAAATCAAAAAGGCCTATATTCAGCAGTGGATTGTTAAAAGATGTTGTTGTATGTGATGAAACTATGTAGTACAACAACATTGCAAAGAGAAGATCAATTTGAAACTCAAATCAAATGATCTAGCCTGCATGGTAGGCTAAAAGAGATCTATGTCCAGCAGAGAATTGTTATACACTATTGATAAGGATTCGGCAATCCCCAAATAACTTTTGGAATAATAACATTACTACGTTTGTAAGAAAAAATATAACAAAGCTTACAGTATTCGATTTTCACTGTTAAAAGCAACATTTTATGATACGTAGTAAGATTTTATGTTTAGAAAATCGAGAATTGATTGGGGTTTATCTGTGAAAATACTTTCTCCTGATACAGCATTATCTCAATAATGGTGTCATTTTGTTTATTTTATTATCTCCATTGGGTGTTTATAAAATTTTACAGAATGTACAAACAGCTAAATTTGTAAACGCTTTTGTTTAAATATTTATAAAGCACGAATGTTTAACATTTAAATAACATCGGACTGATGTTAATTATGTTCAGCATTGAAGCTTCACTACTTAATAATAGAGCAAATTGGCAGGAATTTATATGTTTACTAAAATCATAAGATCCTTTGTGTAAAGATAGTGTGTAAGATAATGAATGAATTCAAATCGTATTTATTTAAAAGATTTTCATCCTAAGCTTTTCTATTCTTAAATAAGTTTTATATTAACGTATTAAAATTAAGTGACAATTAGGCTAATATTGACTAACAAAATACTCCCCTAAATGACGCTAGGGACTTCTTTAAAGCTTGTTTATGTAAATAAAATGTTTTAAATAAATAAATTAAATATTTCGGACATCTTACACACCATATCATCTATCATGTAAGGCTATTTGACAAGTGGTATGAATATATATAATATAATTTTTTAGGGAATACATACATATTATACATAGAAAACACCCGAACTCCGAAACAAATTTTTGCAGATCATACAAACTTTTGGTCGGACCCAGGATTCGAACCCGAGACCTCTTAATTAGCAGCAGCAAACGCTAACCGCAAGACCAACAAGGCAGTGAAACTTCACGTTAACATTCGACAATTTTTGATAACAATTTTTGATGGAATGTTTATGAAACAACACTGTTTTTACTGATATTTTAAGTTATTTTATCAAATCACAATTCTTTTAATATCTGTTACCAGAAGCAGTCGTCGAATGCTTTCCAATATTCCTAAATGAAAAAACATATACAATAGCTGAATTAACAAACTTTCTGTGAACTCTGAAGGCAGTTATGATAGGCAACTGTGGTACTAGTAAAATTTTGTTTATTAGGCTACGATAAAATTACTTTTTTAATTTATGAAATCAATTTCAAAGTTAGGTGTAACACCAATAACGAACTATATGGAGTAGCAAGTTTCGATAGTGAGCACTATTTCTATTCCCATACATTGTTTAAAGTAATTGATGGAATTTATACAGCGATATGCTTAGCCAGCATATTTCAGATATGCGTCTATTATCGAGCACGTAGAATTAGGATAGTCATTTCCTCGTTCAGATCAAGACATGATTATAATATGCATTGTAGCAATATGTTTTAGAATAAATAATGTAGCCGTATGTCTGTATAAATATGCATGCTTACCTTAGTAAGTAATAAAAGAGTAGTAAGCCAGTGCCTGAACAATAAAGATGGCTCCTATAGAGTACATTGTGGTGGTAATTCGTTTTGACCCATATGATCTGATAATGATCTGATCAACTGATTAACCCTGAAGATACAAGTTCGCTATAATTCGCTATAAGCCCCAATGAGTCGGAAATATCGCACTAGGTCGCCACAGTGTGGATAATCATGCTGCATTGTCTACATTTACAATGAGAATGGTAACCACTAATCGTTAAAACTACTAATGCTTTCCATTAGACAGGGTAGAGTATTTTGGCCGGCTTAAATATAAAAAAAAACTAATGGAAAATTATGATCCTCACCTTTCATATTTTATTTAAAAAGTAGGTCTTTTGTATCTTCATATACGTCTGCTTGTAATATAATTAAATTGGTATTTCACTGAAATTAAGCGAGGTGGCGGGAAAAACTTAAAACGTAACGTTCAGCTTTATATGGCCAATATTCTGACGAACAGCACCTATCGCTTTAATTACACACACTATTGAGATAAATTACTCTAAAAACTCGAAAATATTGTTATAATATTTATTAGTTCTCAGAAGTAGGATCTAATCAAAATCAGTCAGCCATGAGGTAATTATCTAATATTATATTACATAAATATAATTAATATATCTACCAATATGTAGCAGGTAAGTCTATAAATATTTTTGTAATATGTTATTTATTGGCTTCTCCATTAAACGTGTAGTCTCAGTCTTGTATTATGATATGAAATGGCTAGGACACTTGGCACAATTGAGGTCTTAAGTCTTACGTAAATAAATTCCTTGTCCCTCCATTTAACAAAGATGTAGGCGCTTGTTGTTACTCATACGTTATCCCAGACAGAATACTTTATTTTATCTCGTCCTTTCATATATTATGATTTTATATCATATTTTATTACTGTCATCGCGTGTAGATTATCTTTATTGATAAAAGTACGTCTTTTTTTATGCTAAAATATTAAATAATGAATATAACATATTCTCCAAAAATAAATTAAAGACAAGTTACATAATGTTAGCAATCGTTAAATTAAAAAAAAAACAAAAATGTTAGCCTGAAATTTTTCGAACATAATTATTAATTATTTATCATTCTTAGCCATCATTTAGCATTACTTTATACCGTATTCTCGGAATATCTGAAGGATAATCGACAAGTATATTTAATTAGAACATAGGTTTCGGTGATTGATATAAGACCGTATTTTTAATTATTTAAAAAAATTGAAGAGCAATCATTTCCTGCCCACTACAAGAGGCTTAGAGTACCCGTAAATAGGTATTTAAATTAAAATAATGTTAATTTGAGTCTAAAATCCTAGTAAATAAAGTACTGGTTTAAGTACCTTTATTAAGTTTCTAGCAGAGGATTTAAAATATAAGCGGGAAATTAAAATATAAGTAGAGCACTAAAGTTTATACCCTTTTCAGATTACACGTCATAATTATTTATTTAGACGTTTCATAGTAAGTTTATGGTAAAACCTTAACGGGTAGGTAATAAAATTAAATACTATTTGAGAATTCAGGTATTTATGACAATATAGTACTACTAATATTATAAACGCGATAGTTTAATAGTAAAGTTTATTAATATAGCTTACATGTCGGAATAACACAGGCTACTATTTACCGCCATGACGGACCTACACGTGGGCGGAGCCGCGGGCAAAAGGTAGTTTATTATAAACGCAAAATCATAGACTTTTTAAATACATATTTCAAATCTTTGTCTATTAGTTTGACAAGTATTCACTTCTGAAACACAAAACGAATTCTGACTTTCGGCATAAATATAGATGAAAACTTATTTTTCGAGAAACAATTTGAAACTTATTTGACGTGATATATGTCACCCTACGTCACGGCAGACGGAAGACTTGAGAAAAATTTCTGGCAGCGGGTTGGTACAGACTACCCGAGATCGGTATTGTTAGCTTTCTTCGAGGAAGGCCTTCGTTTAGTAATGGAAACTAACCACCCAAAGTATATTCTTCCAGTTGCATATTTCAGTGATCAATTCATTTTATTTAAACATTCAGTCTTTTAACCGTCATAATTTAATTAGGGATTAACTTTTGCCCGCGTCTATATCAGATAAAGCTACAATAAGTAGTCTGTATCCTTTTCGGATGTTTAGTTAATCTCTATATCAAAATTCATCCAAATCGGTTGAGCGGTTTAGGCGTGCTACGAGCACACACACAGATTGACAGCGTACTTTTATATTTATTATTTATTAATTAGCACTCATTCTATTTATGTACGTAACTATAATTTATCAAATGAACGACAATCACTTTAAATATAGTAATGGTTTAAAGAAGCAATTCACAATTCATTTGCTGTTACATGGAATAGCTATCTATCACACAGGCGAAATAAAATGTATTTGCATCAATAAAATAAGTACTTTTAAGTTTAAAGTACAAATTCAAACATCGTTCTCAATATAATCTTTCAAAGAATGGCTCTGTTTCCAGGAACCAACCCACTTAGACACCGTCTGGTCTCTTATTAAGTAAAAAAGCACTCACCGACATCATCGTTGTCAAGATCGGACACGTCGTGAGCAACCTCGTCCTCTTCAGGCGCACTTTCATAACGCTCCTTTAACACCGTACGTGGCACTGTAAAAGAAAATATACCTTGAGCTTATAAAAATAAAAGCCATTTTAAATCTCCACAATTTCTTGTATAATTTAATAAAGGGATGTTAATTTTAGACTTTAGGGTGCTTTATATTTGAATGTATTTTTATTTTTCAAGTGCGGCAGACGCTTTACGTGGCGTTGAACAAGCAGTTTTGGTTGAACGTGATCTTTTAATCTGTATCTGTTCTATTTTTTACTAAACTCTCGCTATTCAATTGTCTGAGGGATATATTTTTATTTTTTACTAAGTTTCGTTTACGAAGCATTTTTAGGTTTTTATTTATAAAATTTTCTTTGTACAGTTTAATTGAAATCGACAAACTTGGTTCCGAATTTATAAAACATATAAGTACAGATTTTCTTCTATTGCCTCAAAAGTGTTTGGATTTATCACAGAAGATTTGGTATTTTATTATCCATTCTAAGTTAGCCTCGCAACTCCAATCATTTTAAAATTAACATGAAAATTAATCAAACTGGAAAATTCAACCTTCAAAGAAACGTCGTGCCTCGGATCTTAAGAACGGCGTCAGATATTAATTATTCTAAGTCAGTCTTTTGTTAACATCTACTTCTTGACGTAAACACAATGTAAAAGGATTCAAGAATTTTGATGTCTTATTTGTTTGTTACTATATTTATTGATTTGAATATTTAATCGACTAGAATGCGTCGAATAAATTGAAAACAACACTTTAGAATGTTGTTTGACCTTATATTTTGTCTGAAGTTAAAAACTAGGCACAAATATTCATTCTGTAGACTTAGCGTTCGCTCAATAAAGTTATATAACAAGGTGGGCTAAAAGCCTTTGATTACTATTTAATATGAGACTTTAGCTGTATATTTTTTAATAAAAAGAACTCTCTTCGACACAACAGTACTGTGAACTGTCAGTTCATTTAGTCATGCGGATTCCATTCTCGGTCTGAATAAATAAAATACTATTCACGAACATTAACTGCAGCTTTACTACGAGAAATAAATTTAGTGAGAGAATTTTATTTGTTTGTTGTTTGACACAAGTTTACTGCTGATACTGTTGTGTATGTGGAATATGTAATACATTATACCTTATTACACATACACACTCCGAAATAATTATTTACAAAAATTCAACAAAAAATAGACATGACGTAAGCGTAGAACTCACTACGATTATTTTTTTCAATTTAAATTTTCCATTTTTGAAAGTTATTGAAGAGTGAAAAGTTATTAGTAAACTCTTTGGATTAAAACTGTTTATTGTTAATTTTCAGTCAGAACATAAATTAAATTTAGGCAGCACACAAATGACAGAATGAATTTGTAAATGGAATGTCTAAACTTTGTAACGTACAACAGGATTTTGAAACGGAATGTAAATTAACATTCTTTAGTTGAATACTTTGTGAATGCAATAAACGTGGCGCCAGAAATCAATATAAATATTTCACAAGATCTGAAATACATATATACAAACACACATCGTAATACTTGTGTCGTCGTAATACTTCTGTACTATTATCTAAGGACCTAAAGTATAAAATATGATGCTTTTTAGGGTTCCGAAGTTCATCACTCGGAACCCTTATAGAATCGTCATGTCCGTCAGTCCGTCCGTCTGTCCGTCCGTCCGTCCTCGACTTACCGTCCAAACGGTAAGTGCTAGAAAGATGAAACTTTGCATGAATATGTGTTGTAATTACGCCGACAAAGTGCTACAATAAAATTATGAAAAATATTTTTATTTAGGGTACCTCCCCTACACGTAAAGTGGGGATGTTTTTTTTTTCTCGCGGCTACCCCATCGTGTGGGGTATTATTAGATAGGTCTTTTAAAAACAATAAAGGGTTTCTAAGAATTTTTTTTGATTTAGGTATCCGTTCGCGGGATTTTCCACTTTAAAGGGCTCTTTATGGTAAAAACAGAGCGTCCCCCCCCCTCTAAAAGCTAAACGGCTGGCTCAAAAAATCTGGGAAAATTCGTGAAGGTGGTCCATATACTGAACTTTGAAGGAAAACTATAAGGGATTTAATGACTTAGTTATTTCGGGAGTTATAGAGGCTTAACTTGTAAAATGCGCTCACTTGGAAAACGTCATACAAAATTAACGCATTAAGGCCTCAATCACGAGAGTTTTTATAACGGACGTTAAAAAAGCGTTCAAGTATGAAGTTGCATAATATTATGGTCTATTTCCAACGCCCAAAGTTGAAAATGCAACACTGCTCGATAAAAAAAGCGGCCAAGTGCGCGTCGGAATCGCCCATGAAGGGTTCCGTATCAGCAAGTAACACCATATAAAAGTTCTTGTAGTTCGTTGTAACTTTCATCGATGTTTTTATACTTACTAGTGTATTGATTGGATGAAAGGTAAATTGCGTGTTACGATTTATGACGTATTAAAAAAAACTACTCACTAGATTTCGTCCAAACCAATTTTCGGTGGTAGTTTACATGATAATGTACAACATATATTTTTTTTAGTTTTATCACTCTCTTATTTTAGAAGTTAGAGGGGGGGGGACACACATTTTTCCACTTTGGAAGTGTCTCTCGCGCAAACTATTCAGTTTAGAAAAAAATGATAATAGAAACCTCAACATCATTTTTAAACACCTATCCATAGATAACCCACACGTATATGTTTGATGAAAAAAAAATTTTTGAGTTTCAGTTCCAAGTATGGGGACCCCCAAAATTTATTGTTTTTATTCTATTTTTATGTAAAAATCTTAATGCGGTTCACAGAATACATCGACTGACCAAATTTCAACAGTATAGCTCTTATAGTTTCGGAAATAATTGGCTGTGACATACGGACGGACAGACAGACAGACAGACATGACGAATCTATAAGGATTCCGTTTTTTGCCATTCGGCTACGGAACCCTAAAAAGCGTCGTGTTTTAAAACGCTGTCGTGTGAACATATACACTCATTAGCAAAAAAAACGGGTGGTTTCGATTTTCTTCCTGGCTGAAAAAAATAAAATACCGAAAAGGTTTTAATCATTTGAACATGTTACTGGACAGTTATAAAAGTGGCATAATGTTTATAAGAGTACCTTCCAAATTCAAATTTTTGACTGAGCCTGGTTTTCAAAGAAAACAACTTTTAAGTACATTTTGTGGCGCGAATTCCCTATAGTTAAAATCGACTCTAATTAACTTTATGTCAATTTTTATTAAATTATCTGATGTCCTTGACATTTAAAAGTATTGTTATTGCTGTTTAGCAATCTCGAAAATGGTAGATAAAGTGATAAAAACGAGTAAAATTATTGCGCTGCTTGAAGAATGTTGCAGCCAATGCTTCGTGGCTCAGAGGCTAAATGTGAGTCGGTCGACAGTTCAAAGGACCTGGCAGCGATATCAAGAGACCGGTTCCGTCAAGAGAAGGCCTGGTTCTAGCAGAAAGACATGTACCGAACCACGGGATGATTATTTTCTAGTAAGTCAAGCGTTGAGAAATCGCAAATCTTCTTATGTGGACCTCAAGAACAGACTCGAAGAAGTAAGAAATGTGCAAATTAATCTATGGACGGTCAGGAGGAGGCTTCTCGCTGCTAACATACACAGTCGTCGCCCGGCACGCGGCCCTAAATTACTCCGTGGACATGGAGTTGCCAGGCTTAGCTTCGCTCGAAATTGTGTGTCATGGACTCATGAAGACTGGGATAGGGTATTGTTCTCCGATGAAGCCAGTATATCTCTGCATGGTGAAGTCCGACGTAGAAGAATGCTACGTAGACGAGGAGAACGCTTTGCAGAGGCATGTTTTAAAGAAATCACACCTTATGGAGGAGGCTCTGTTATGGTTCGGGCAGGAATAAATTCTATGGATCGTACGGAGTTAGTCTTCATCGAAAACGGTACACTGACTGGACACCGATACATAGCGGCAGTTCTAATTCCTTGTCCACAACCCGCTTTAACCGCTCTTGGCGAAAACTCACTTTATGGACGACAACGCTCGCGCCCACTGGTCTGGCGATGTGGAAGCGTATATGCTAGAAGTTGGAATTAGTCGTTTGGACTGGCCAGCTAGAAGTCCGGACCTCAATCCCATAGAGCATGTCTGGGACGTTCTGAAGCGACGAGTAAGATTAGTGCAGCCGGCTCCGCAGACCATCAGAGAGCTAAAGAATGTGAATACCGCGGAGTGGGAACGTATTCCCCAAGAAACCATAAAATATATACTTGCTAGCATACCCAGACGAATGCAAGTCGTGATTTCAGCAAGAGGGGGTCACACTCAATACTAAACTTTTATCTGCTTTTAATGTATTCAACAAAAACAAAGAAATTAACGCGTTTCATTTTTTTCAACGAGCAGGTACAATAATAGTGTTTTGAGCTTAAACTTCTTTGCTTAAGTGCCCATTTTTTTTGCTAAAGAGTTTACTTGGGAATGTATTTGTTGAATATGAACGTTTTTTTTAACGTCCGTTTAAAAAACTGTCGTGTGAATGAGGCCATAAACGTAAACATAACAATTATCTATTGGATACGATTTTAAATGACTGAGGAACCCTTTTCTGTGCGTGGCCTGACACGCACTTGGCCGATTTTTTGTTTATAAATTTTGAAAATATATGCATATAAATGCGAAATAAAATATTAAAACGTTTTAAATTAACTTGTCTATGTGTTTAGTGATAACAAGTTTAAATATAATATAAACTCGCATATTTTAATGAGATAACTTTAATGGGAAATATATTAATTTAAATCTGGTACAAGCTACTTTTTTAGTACCTTTAACTTTGGGAATGAATCACAGACCCAAACCTATCCCCCCTTTTAATTCTAGAGGAAAGCGCGTGATACTTTTTTAAGGCAATAGACATAAGAGTCAGTAATATTTGTAAGTTAGTTTACGTTGCCAAAATGACGTCTTCGCAGAAAGGTTGCGACTACAGTAAAGTAACTGTCGTTATCGGCCATGGAGCATATGACAGCCGGCAGTGAGAGATCTTCTCCTATGACTGCAATAAGGGCCCGACTTTGCGTTGCCCAGGCGGGGCAAACCACCAGCGTATTCTGGGCCGAGTCGTCACTCTCATTGCCGTCGCAGTGGTGATAGGTAAACTGACCAACGTATCATCCGCGTAAAAATTTACGTCCAGTGCGCTAGGGGGAGACGCCCTCGTAGGTCCAAGTCGTATTCCCCGTTCCACAGTAGTGATCCGAGGACCGGCCTGACGAAGTGACTCTACTTGTATGCCTATTGAAGAATTTGAAGAATTGAACGGTGAAGAGTACAATTCTCAAGAATAAAAATATCTTCGAGCCAAATTCCATTGAAATCGATGCGACAGTTTGCCCAGTAAGTCGTAACAGACTGAACTACTTTCGAGCTTATAATATTAGTTAGTGATAATCTTCTGGTAAACTACTCTTCCTATATAATTTTTTGATAGTAAATTCAAAATATAAAAATGTTAACTGTATTACTTTCGGGTTTAAAACCATTCCATGGTTTTTAGAAAAAATATATGGTCATGTAACGTACCTAGGGACGCTTGTACCTTTGGACACAGATTATATTGCGAAAAGTACGTACATTAAAATTACAAAATTCTTCCAAACGGATAGTATTTTTCCTACTTGGTAACACCAGTTAGTGGCGTGATTGTATCGACATCGGGTGACGTGTGAAAATGTTGTGAAGTTTTTCTTGTTCAAAAATAAGTATTTTGATGTTTTGATTATAGATTTATATATGACATGCATGCACATATTTAATATAATAAATTAATTTACTTGACTTAAGGGAATTGCGTCTATAATACTATAACTAACAATACCGAATTCGAACCTACAAATCAAGATAATTCGTTTCTTTTTTAAATTGCTTTGGTTGTACCTTTGGACATAATTCTGTCTGTACCTTGGGACACGTCCGGAGGTTCAAACAATGTTTGTACCTATGGACACTATTTGATGATGTTCCATTTCTTTTTGCCTGTAGTAAAGGAGTAAAACCGGCGTTAAAAGAAAAGGAGTTAGCCCAGAACGATTCAAAGAAGCATTAAAAACTGTAAAAAAAATTAATAAAAGTGCGTACTGTTGCCAGAGAATTTGGATTAAAGAAGTCAACTTTACACAGATATGCCAAGTCTATTCAAAGCGGTTCTACTATAGAAACAATAAGTAGCCCAAATTATGCAGTATAAAAGGTATTTTCTGAGGAGGAAGAAAAGCTGTTATTGGAATATATAGTGAAAGCAGCTAAAATGAACTAAGGGTTATCAGCAAAGCAAACTTGTATTTTAGCGTATCAATTTTGCGGTTGGAAGAAAACTAGCAAACATTCCTGAAGCTTGGAATCGTGATGGAATGGCTGGCCGGCAATGGCTGTTCAGATATCGCAGCAAATACTCTGAACTATCTTTACGTAAACCAGAATCAACGAGTCTAGTGCGTGCGATTTGCTTCAATAAAGTTCATTTCCAGAATTTTTACAATCTTTTATTATAATGTATGTACAATGTTGGTTATAAACTAAAACTAAAACTAAAACAATGAACCTAAAACTAAAAACCTTAATAAAATATAAAATTATAACTAAAATATATAGTTAATTTTTACAATAATTTGAAAGAACTATACCATATTTATGAATTTAATCAGCAAAACATTTATAATTTGGATGAGACTAGGTGTCCTACAGTTTCAACAGATCCATCATCGTCACGATGATGAATCTGTTGAACAAATATTTCAAATTGTTCAATCATCTAAGTAAATATCTTGGATGACTTAGATCTCATTTTAATTTCTAATTTAATTAAAATTTAATAAAAACTTATTATTACCTAAGACTACTATTTAGTTTTGTTGTATAACTAGTAGAATATATCTTGTTATAGTTCTATTATTTAATTTAATGATGATTAAAAGACTGATTAGACAGAAATCTTTGTCTTTTGTTTCGTCCCAAGGTACATACAAGGCTGTCCGAAGGTACAAACAAGTAACGTACCTTAGGACAAAACACCATACTTACAAATAATATTTGAAAATAATATAATGGCAACACTAAAGACGTAATTAAAAAACACAGTAATATTAAACCGAATGCCCTGCAATATAAGATCTTAACTATTTTTATACTTTGGCTTAATACAAAGATACGTCGATTCAAATATTAGGTAGTCAAAAATGTCCATAGGTACGTTACATGACCTACGTATAAATGGATTTGAAATTACATTAATCTAGACTATTACTGAATTTTGAAATCAAAGAACCAATACCAAAAAAGGCCGATTACTATCATCAAATCCAATTTCGATTGGCAAAGCCCCAAAACATTGAACCCTTTTCGCCCTCAATAATTGAATGAATAGCTCAGGCACACAATTGATTCCTTGGTCGATTAACAGTCTTACCAATCGTTATATGTGGATATTAACGAGAACGCGATCGAGTCAACTGTCCCGAATAATCGTTGTACTTCATTGACAAGCAATAAATACGAACTGGCAAAGTAGTGTCGTTTTTATGTTTGTATATTTCTATTGAACCATCTATCTACCATTTATAACTAAGTGCTTATCTAAAAGTGCGTGTCTAACTTTTAAAGTGCTAATAATAATATGCCAATCATACTATAATTTAAATTATGAAATTGAAATTTTATCTACGTACAGATATGGATATTTAAAGAGGTAAACTTTGTGAGGTTGTAAGGGGTAGTTTCTGGATCTATTGGACCGATTACGAATTTTTTTTGCTAATAGAAGTCAGCATTATTTGTAAATTTATGAGTATGATAAAAAATATAGCTATATCCGACAAACACAAAGGAGCCGCAGGCAAAAGCTAGTTGAAAATATTTCTATGAGTATCCATTAATAATTAATAATCAATTTTAGATGTTCTTGTTTTTTAGTAAAATTAATTTAACGAAATTACTTATCTAAACAAAGTTTTGAACCGTTTTGGTACCGTCATGTAAATACATTATGTCTTTGTTATATGTTTTACAAGACCGGAGTCCTATATATTATTACAATGTAATAAACATTTAATAAATATTTTGGACAATGAATGATAATAAATATTTCGGACATCTTACACACAACATCATCTAGTCCCAAACTAAGCAGAGCTTGTATTATGGGTACTGGGCAACTGAATTATATACTTATACATACTTTTTTTGTAAATACATACATATTATACATAGAAAAACACCCAGACTCCGAAACAAATATATATAGATCACACAAATATTTAGTCCGACCCGGGAATCGAACCCAAGACCTCTTGATCAGCAGTCGCATACGCTAACCACTAGACCAACAAGGCAGTCGAGTCGCATTACTTCTTAGAAGTTTAATAATCTAACATATTGGACCATCTTTGTAATAACGGGTTCAATTTTAAAATAAATTGTATAAAGAATGGCTGTTATCATTAGAAGATTTATGTTCAACCAAAAGCACGTGAAGCATTAATTTGGAAATAAAAGTTATCGTAACCTTTTATATTTTTGTACTGTACTATATAAATATGTGTATATGCAAAGCTCGCGGCTGTCTTGAATCACTAAAAAAATGGAAAATAAAACATAATTTATGCATTTTTAAACAAATGTTTAGATACGTATCAAAAACACAAAATGTTTTTTATCTAACTTTATCATCTGTTTCCTCATCAATGGAACCACAATGATAACAGTAAGGCGGTGTAACTAGTCCTACTAATATTATAAACGCGACAGTTTGTGAGTGTGTATGTATGTCTGTATGTGTGTATGTATGTATTTTTGTTGCTCTTTCATGCAAAAAGTACTTAACGGATTTGGATGAAACTTTACAGTAATATAGCCTATATATCAGAGTAACACATAGGCTACTTTTTACTGCAATAATCGAGGTACACGGGCGTAAGTTAGGGCTACAGCACACTAGCTACTTTTGGCATCGGCGATCGGCGATTTGGCGACTGCATCGATGCTGCATCGCGTTTTAGCGACTTCCTGCGTTCAATCGCGGTATCGCAAACGCGCATTTTAGCGACTGCTCAGATGCCAAATCGATGCTTCCGGCATCCGAATGTGTGCGGAGAGTAGCGTTCAGCTGCTGTGTCGCGCTTCTAAAATGCGACTCAATCTCCGTGTTTGGCGTTTTGAAGTGTGCGGTGTAGAGCGTTCGGTCGCCGTATTTAGCGACTAGTTGCCGATCGCCGATGCTAAAAGTAGCTAGTGTGCTGTGGCCCTTAGGTGATTATAAAAATACATAAATCGTAGATGTCAAAATATATCACTGTTTATCTCCTATCAAAACTTCACAGGTTGCTATGCATAACCACACTTGCATAACCATAGTTTGTAAATGGCTAATTTAAAAATGAGTTCTTGATAATCACATAATATGTAGGCTTCTTTTTATCCCGAAAATACGCGGGTAACACCGCGGGGCGCAGCTAGTTTAGTATAAAAAAAGGTATTTCGGCCTACACAAAAACCATACTTTTTTAATCAAAACACATTTAAACAGTGGTTATGCAGATACTAACCAGTAATGGCTTAAAAGATAAAGTTGCGATGGAAACTTCGCAAAGACATTTAATAACGTGAAAATGATTTTACAGTAATAACCATCAAAATTATGAGATGTCGTATAATCCTATCTGACATTACACTGATGTTGTAGAATATGGTACTTAGAATTCAAGGCACAGACATCACCATTTTGTCTAATGCGATAACCGACGCTTGAGATGAGGACCGACATGGAATTACATATGGCATTGATTCAATACTGATAAATGTATGTATAGACATTTAGATACCGAAAAAGCAATATTGGAATGACGTCTGACTGACTGACGAATAATCCCTTATTTTTTTTACTTTCTTTGTATTTAAACTAGAATTGTGATTCTAATATCCTCTAACGTTAGGGGACACACTCCAACCTAAGAATTACCGATATGCTTAGATGTCTCTTAAAATTTAGGAGCTGCCTACGTTAGGGGGATCCTGGCAAGGACATAGTTTAAGTATAGTAGGTGAAAACGAACATAAGAACTATACTTATGACGGTACTTGAATTCGCAAAACCCTTTTACACTGTTTTCCCTCAGACGAAATACGTATACGTAGTAATGGCAAGGTAAAAAATGTAAAGTATGTTCGCCACACTTTTGAAACCTATCAACTCAATATATAATGAACATTTAATCACAAATATTCAGAGTAACACATTGTGATGCTTTCTAATAATGCTAGATAGACTGATGACTGATTTATGGACTGCCTCGGTGGCCCAGTGGAAGCGTATGAAACTGCTTGCTTGAGGTCTCGGGTTCGATTCCCGGGTCAAACCAAATGTTTCTGTGATTCGCAAATATTTAATTCGGAGTTTGGTTGTTTTCCATGGATAATATTAGTGTTTTTACAAATAAAGTATGTTTATGTATTCATATCAGTTGTCTAGTACCCATAATACAAGCTCTACTTAGTTTGGGACTAGTTGGCGTTGTGTGTGAAATGCACGAAACAAATTCTATAGGTCAGAGATTGATATAAAAACACTAAAAATACTATAAAATGTTATATTTTAGTTTCTACTCACATATTCTTTCCGTCTATTCTCTTCGCCAAAGTGCTAAACGTGACTCAAAAATTTACATTTCAATTTTTAAAAGCTTTTCTCGGCAAAGCACTCCTCGCGATTCCAATATAAAAAATTCTTTTAAAATATATATACAAATATTTGTTTCGGAGTCTGGGTGTTTTTCTATGAATAATAAGTATGTATTTACAAAAAAAAAGTATGTTTATGTATTAATATCAGTTGTTTAGTACCCATAACACAAGCTCTGCTTACTTTGGGACTAGATGATGTTGTGTATAAGATGTCCAAAAAAAAAATATTGATAATAGGTACCTTGACGCCGACCATTATCAACAAATGTATTTTTTATTATTAATTTCATTAAAATTGCTTCATTTATTAATTAACGAAATAGTAAGTATATAGCTAACCAGAAAACATGTTTCAGAATATATCTACAATAAACAACAGAAACAAAAGTAAAAATAAGCGAAGAACACAAAAACATCTCGCATTATGATAAAAGGCGCTTATCTTAAACTACCTCTGAGTGGCATTTACTAGTCCTGCTAGGTAGTAAAACGTGATGGAAAGAGTTTCCACTCTAGGCAATACAGATCACATTATTATATTTTGGATTTACTGAGACAAAAGCGTGGGTGTAGCGGTTTTTAAATTAAACTTTACTAGGAGAGTATTCAGGATTAAAAACAGAGTATCTGGCCTATATGCTCGTAAATTGCATATACACACCTCATGATATTATCCACGATTTCATTGCTTATTAATCTGATATTGTTCACTATTTCATTGTTGTTTTAAAGTATATAGTAGAACAATTTTGTTTTAAATTCACTATTCATTCAATTTACTACTATCTACAATCTACCGTCAACACATTCTCGATTAATATATTATCAGACCATTGATAGGTTCGATTCAACTTTTATTCTGTTGTACGTAGGTTTCGAGTAATGTTTAAAGTTATTAACTTTATCGTTCCTAGCGTGGAAATAAAAGACACTTGAAATACATTTTTAATTTAGTTGTTGGCTAAGACACCAACCGCATTGACGTAGGCTGTTCGTAATATCAGTCGGTTTAGCAATAAAAAGTGACTGTAAAATTATTTTATTTAGTTCTTCTGGAACTTACAGATTTTGGGATGGATACTCATATACTAGCTGACCCATGCAACTTGGTCTATGGCTACTTCTATTGGTCTAAGCGAAATATAAACTATGCTATTTTAGGAACACCAGTTAACCGCACATTTAAATATGTGAAAATCAGTTAAACAGTTTTGGAATTCATTGTGAGGAACAACATGGCATGAGAATTATATCTAAACATTTTACATAATATATAAGTTACGAAACTTAAACAAAAATGAAAACTTTTACATATGTTTTTACTGCTACAACAGACTCAGTGAGACAGTACGAAGGATAATCGGTAGAACGTTTTGCTGCTTGATATCGGCTTTGAATTAGTCAGACATTTCTGAAAGGCTAAAGCTAGTTCAAACTTACTTATTTACAAAGTACCAGAAATATGAATATACTGCCTTTTTAATGAACGTGTAAGTCTATAGAAGTATGGACATTTTGTCCAGACTGGCTTTTGTTATGATATTTTCACATGCTCATAATAATATTTTTCATACTTGTAGCTATACTTTTAGCTTTATGAAAGTCTTGAAAAAATACGCCACTGTTTCACTTCTGTATAATTTATATTTTGTTCGCGTACAAATTCTCTGGATACATAATGAGGATCTTTGCAAACTTGAAACATAAACATTGTTAGGCATTATCGTAGTTCTCTGTATCTAGTTACGAATATTTTGTTGAGACACAAATAGCAGGAGTAGTTGGTTTGCTTTGTTTAGCCAGTGCTATAAGACAAAGTGCTTAAGATTTATGGTTAGTACTACGGAATTCATTTTATTCAAAAACTTTACTTTCAAAGTCGTATAGCTTACAACTCGACTTACGTTGTTTTGCATTTTTGAATATAAATCAAATAATTAGTAACTACGAGTACTAATAAAAAATGTATGTATTAGACATAATATATTATGTACCATCAAGGGAGGAGAGGAGACTAATTATTTTTCTTTCCACCATTTATAGTAAATTTTCGTAATAATTTCGTTTATATTTCAAACTTTAATGTAAATAAAACTTTTAGGTTGTCTTTGATAACTATTTAGAAAGAATCCAGACAACCCCTTTGTTTGCTTAGGCCTATCCCAATACAAATAGGATCGGCTCTTCTCGTCATTCTTCGCCTGGTAGTTCTATTTAGCGTGGTCGAGTCATGGATTTGGTCTTTCCTTATGACGTTGCTGATGACGGCCATCCAAGTTAGGAGGGTCTAACACGCTTCTTCGAGTCGGTTTTCACATCCAGAACTTATCTAGTCATGTGTATTTGAGATGTGCTTCGCTGAGCTTGTCTTCGATGGAGGAGGGGAATCATAAAGGTTACAAGGATGTATTCGTTGCTTACTCTATCGAAGACGGTGATGCCTCCTACCTATCTCAACATTTTCATATCTGTTTTGTGTAATTTTGTGGTATGGATCTTCGTCATTTCATAGATCAGCATTTAGCACCATCTTCCCCTTCACACTTACTAGCATTCTAATGTGGCATAATTAATCGTAGAATTCTTGCCAAATCATTCAGCCGGTTTATAAATAAATAAATAAAGCCGGTTCCAAAAATAACGGGTCAGTCACATAAACCCGAATATCTCCCGAACTACGTATGCCATCCTAATGAAACGAAGACTGTTCAATTGAGAATTTAATTATACAGATAAAAAATAAAATAAAACTTAGTTACACCCACAATATTAATCTTAAATTAAAAAAAAACTAAAGTAGTCATATTTTTCTTAAGATTACATTTTTTTTATGATTGTTTTTTTGCTGTTTTTCATCACTTTCTTCATTTAATACTTTGTATTGCCTCCACGAGCTCTTCTGACAGCTTCCAGGCGATTAGGCATGCTGTACACCAAATTTCGGAGCCGGTGCTGAGGAATACCTTCCCATTCCTCCACCAGTGCTTGTATGAGCTCGGGAAGCGTGATTGGTGGGGGGTTTCGACCTTTCACGCATCTCTGAAGCTCGTCCCAGGCGTGCTCGATGGGGTTTAAGTCCGGGCTTCGCGCTGGCCACTGCATGAGTTCGATACCGACCTCTTCAAGGTAGTCATGTACAATTCTGGCGGTATGGGGACGCGCATTATCATGCATTAATATGCCATGCCGGTCCATCCTGGCCATGAAAGGACCTACATGTTCATTGAGGATCTCTTCCACGTACCTCTCTGCATTTAGAGTTCCATTTTGAATGAGCACCAGCTCGGTGCGGGCCTCAGCAGAAATCCCAGCCCAAACTTGTACGGAGCCTCCACCGTACGCCACTTTTTCCTCCACACACGCTTGATGGAAGCGCTCCCCTGGTCTTCTGTACACCAACTGCCTACCATCATGCTTAAAAAGCATGAATTTAGACTCGTCCGTGAACATTACCCTAGACCAATCGTCTAGTGTCCAGTTTAGGTGTTCGCGCACGTATCTCTGTCTTGCAATTCGATGTCCCCGTTCCAGTTTGGGGCCATTTGCGGGCCTCAATGGTTTCAAATTTGCTTCAGCAAGACGTCTTCTTACTGTTTGAGCGCTTAAATTGCCACCTCCAAAGCGAATAAAGTGAGTTTTTAGACCAACAGCAGTTTGAAAACGATTTCGGAGCATTGTAGCCACCAGTTGTCTGTCTTCCCTGGCCGTTGTGCATCTTGGTCTGCCATTTCCTGGTCTTCTAAGGTGTGATCCGGTCTCTTGGTACCGCTGGACTACCCGCTGAACAGTCGACAAAGATACACCAATGTTTCTGGCTGTTTCACGCTGGCTCCGCCCAAGTTCCAAAAAAGTTAGGATTCTGGTACATTCCTCTAGCGTGACTGCCATGCTTCACCTCACAGAATAATAATTATGCACGTGGAAGACGTTCACGATAATTTTTTTTGTGACAGAATAGAAATGGAAAGCATCCATAATGACATGAAACAAAAATTTTGTTTTTAAAAATAGTCATTTTTTTAAATTTTGTTTTTCTAATGAAGTTTTTTTCATCAACCAGTTTAAATAATATGCTATTAGAAGCGCAACTAAAAAGTCTTTATTCTGTTTTTTATTTCATTGATCTAGCTTTTACAGTTCTGGAGGTATTTCAATTTTTGTGACTGACCCGTAATTTTTGGAACCGAGTGTATTTCAGTCATCTTACATACAACACCATCTAGTCCCAAACTGAGTAAAGCCAAAAAATTATTTAATCTGCTCTTTGCAATTAATAAATTTCTACTTTCAACAAAAAAAAAACTATTTTGTACCAGTAGAAAGTTTAATCCAATTAAAACTTCAGAAATTTTCACTCGAACGTGATACAAGTGATTTGTCATTTTTAGGGTTCCGTAGCCAAATGGCAAAAAACGGAACCCTTATAGATTCGTCAAGTCTGTCTGTCTGTCTGTCTGTCTGTCCGTCCGTATGTCACAGCCAATTATTTCCGAAACTATAAGAGCTATACTGTTGAAATTTGGTCAGTCGATGTATTCTGTGAACCGCATTAAGACTTTTACATAAAAAAGAAAAAAAACGATACATTTTGGGGGTCCCCATACTTGGAACTGAAACTCAAAATTTTTTTTTTCATCAAACCTAGACGTGTTATCTATGGATGGTATCTATGGATAGGTCTTCAAAAATGATGTTGAGGTTTCTGATATCATTTTTTTCTAAACTGAATAGTTTGCGCGAGAGACACTTCCAAAGTGGAAAAATGTGTGTCCCTCCCCCCCTCTAACTTCTAAAATAAGAGAGTGATAAAACTAAAAAAAAATATGTTGTACATCACCATGTAAACTACCAACGAAAATTGGTTTGAACGAGATCTAGTGAGTAGTTTTTTTTTAATACGTCATAAATCGTAACACGCAATATACCTTTCATCCAATCAATGCACTAGTATAAAAACATCGATGAAAGTTACAACAAACTACAAGAACTTTTATATGATATTATTTGCTGGTACGGAACCCTTCATGGGCGAGTCCGACTCGCACTTGACCGCTTTTTTTTCATATCGAGAATTATAATAAGAATGGGGTAAAAATATTTTACCAAATGAGTAAGAACGAAACATTTAAAATGAAAATAGTACATTTAATTTTAGTATCATTTTCGGTTAGTTTAACCGTTACTAATATTTTAAATGCGAAAGTAACTCTGTCTGTGTGTTTATTTGTCGGACTCTCATGGCAAACCACTGAACCGATTTAAATGTTTTTACACATATAGTCTAGAGCCTGATAAAGGACTGCTATTACTGTGATAACAGGCTAAAGCTAGTAGGTATTGTATATCTTCTGAAGTTTACTTCAATATTTTAACAATTTTTATTTTTTATCAATTTTTACAGGAACTAGTATCGGACCTCCGCAACCCTGAAGGCGAACAGAACTCGAATGTTGAACTGAATATTTAGTTTAAAACAATATAATGTAATAATTACTATATAAGCAAGCAGGCAATTGATTATAATATTTCAAATGAATCTATACAACACCTTTTCGTATTCCTTCAACCAGAATAAATTAAAGATTTCAGAGAAAATGCTTTGGTATTCTTTCAAGTTTAAGGCTGGGTTATGTTGCGTAATGTAGTCTGTAGTACTCAAAAATATAATACTAAAGGCGAAGCAGCTGTTGTACTATAGTACTAAAAATTAGCCACGTAAGACAAATTTAGGGCTTTTTGAAGAAATATTTTATAACCATATCTCACTGTCAAAAATATTTACTGTTTACAATTTCGTGTCTCTTTTGGATAATACATTATCTACATAATGTTTTAAACCAAAAATATATTATGTTTGTCTTTTAAGCTTTGACGGCTAAAATACTGAACAAATTTCGATGAAATTTACGATACAGGAACTTTGTTCCTTGCGGAGAACACAAACCGTTTACTACAGTCATTGTTCTCGTCCTAGAGTTATTTATATATGATATGTCAATTTCTTTTGAAAGTAGTACAATATGATCGTCCATTTTAAGTAGTACCTGGGCTTCTGAGCTTTGCTTGGTTTCCACTATGTATTGTTCAACAACGCTATTTATACAAGTAAGTAGCTGTAGTGTTGATTTGTTGGAGTACCAACCACCAAATAACTAAGTGCTATGCAGGCACCACACTTCGTTATGCGGGTTATTCGCGCGCATACGGCGAAGTGAGGAGAGTATATTCGCCAATATTCGCTTTATTCGTACGCATAGACACATAAGCCGATTAGCGAATACGCGTATTCGTCGACTTGTCGGTTTTTTGACACACTTCAAAGGCACGAATAAGCCGAATACACGCATCGACTGCCCACACCTCGGATGGGTAGTGAAGTGCCCTGTGCATAACTAACAACCATAGACTATATATAAAACAGTTTTTGAAATACGATAAATCGATTAAACGATTAAAATAATCTATCATATGATCAAAATAATTAGACTTCATTTAAGTATTGTTTCTGTAAACTTAATAAAATAAAAAGGACATTCAAATAATATGCTTCGTTCGTTCGTATGGTTTCGATTCGTTGACCATAAAATGACAATGACACATCTCTACAACACACATATTTGCCTTATTTGGCATTGGTATGCCAAATAAGGCTTCAAAACTTCTGCCTTCATGCCATCCACACTTAGAACTGGTGTTCTAAGTGTGGATGGCATGTTTGTTGTTTGCGCGCTTATCAAATATTTGGAGGAATACGGTGTAGACACATAACGAATAGCGCATAACGAAGTGTGGTGCCTGCATTAGTGAAAAAGAAGTATAGAGGTCACAAGCAAAGCTAAGTGTAATAAAATAAAACGCAGGAAAACTCGAAAACTCGAGTTTCCCAAACACAATACTAACCTGTATCGATTTTTACACCCCTGTTAAAACTCCCAAACAAAAATTTCAGCGAAATCCTTAGAACCTTTTCCGAGATCACATTATATATTTACATATAATGTGATCGGTTATATTATATACTATCCATACTACATAATAAATAACTAGGTTAGAAGTGCTCGTTTCAAGTATTAGATTTTGTTAAAAAACTTTAGATTATAAATATACTCCTACGTTGTTACGACAACGGGAGTAGTTAAATAATTAAAAAATATTGTAAACGATCACATTAAACAAATTATGTAATGAAACCCTTGCGAAATTTCAAGAGTAATCTTAAAGAGGTAAAAACTTAGGCAGTCAGTCAAAGTACAAGGAGATTCCACATGCTAACAATTTGTATAAAAGGATAATGCTAAGGTCTGGATAGATTACTTCTACTTTTCCAACGTATTCAATAGCCTCTGTGAGCATTATATGGAGTTAATTTACGACCATAATTAATCTAGTAAGTGGAAAAAGAAAATGTGATATTAATAATTTACTAATATCTAGAACACCTAAGACACAACGCCTACTAGTGTACAAACTAACCAGAACTTGTATTGTGAAAACTAGATTGACTTATAAAATACTTTCATTATTTTTTTTTGTAACTACGTGTTATATATATAGATATACCAAACCCCGGTAAAAAATAACAGTAGATCATATAAAGATCTGATATGCCCCCCAATTTTAATCTGATACCCAAAGTACAGCAGACACTTTTTTTCTGTAACATTTTATTTAAAACTAGCTTTCCGCCCGCGGCTTCGCCCGCGTGGAATTCGTTTATATCACGCGACACGGTAAGGGTAGAATAAACAATCTTACATGATTTTATGTTTGATATTAAGGAACTTTGACACAAACTTTCGTCCCCTATTTCAAACCCTTTTACCTTTATTTTCGCAATAAAAAGTATCCTATGTCCTTTCCCAAGTTCAGTTCTATCTTCATACCAAATTTCATCAAAATCGGTTCATTGGTTTAGGCGTGAAAGCGTAACAGACAGACAGACAGAGTACTTTCGCATTATAATATTAGTCGAGACTAGCTTTCGCCCGCGGCTCTGCCCGCGTATATGTCGGTTATCGTGGTAAAAAGTGGCCTATGTCCTTCCTCAGACTCTAGACTATCTGTGTACCAAATTTCATCAAAATCAGTTTATCAGTTTAAACGTGAAAACGTAACAGATATACAGACAGAGTTACTTTCGCATTTATAATATTAGTAGGGATAAATGAGTATGAGTATAAATAAATGCCGTACTTTAAGCAGTACATACTAAGTACAGTACAGTAATACTAAGTGACGAGTCGAATAATACAGTCAAAAGCTGTAATAAAAAATACTAAAGTTTAAGGTATAAAATCCTATAAGATATCTTTCAATGTAAGATTACGTAGTGAAATTATAATATTATTACTGAAACGTTGGCCAAAAATACAATAACATGCAAAGTGGAGGAAAACCCAATAAATGTAAATTGTCATTTCTGACATCTCAATGAAATTGAATTCGCATGGCCAATCACAAAATTTTCCCAAAAATATTTCCGCTATCTAATCTTATATAAGTAAACAAGGACAAGTTGACAAGGAGAACGGCAAAACATCGAAAAAAATAATTAAAAGTAAGTAAAAACATAAAACAAACTTTTTGACTGATCGCTGAGATACAACTTCTAATAGAAAACGAAGACTTCGTTTCGTTTGGTGTAATAAAAAAGAAATTGTTTTGTAATGGGATTGAAATCGTTAACCGTATTTATTTACAAATCGTTTTATATATTTGAAATGTGTTGTCGATATTCGAAATGGAGATTTGTGATTAAAATAATGTCGGCAGATGTTCATAAATATTAATAACTGACTACATAGGTTGGTCCTCGGGCTCTGTTTGAGGGTTACAATTTAATTGACCCTTGGAAAATGGGATGTAATATTGAAATATACTTTTATTTGCGTTTATTTTATTACTTGCTGAGTCCCATGATGTAAGCCGCAGTTATTGGTCAATTGCGAGTAACGCCGAAAAAGGCTATTCAAAAAAAATGCCTGAATTACACCTTGTGTCATCAGCTACCTGCCAATGAAAATCCCGTCAGAATCAGCAGCAAAAAAAGACAGACAGCTGCACAAACATTTTTGGAAGGTTTTACTGATGTATCGTAAATATATAATATGTACTTTTATATGCAATTAGTAAAAAAAACATTTGATGTTACAAACATACACTTCTATTTTATTTATTTGTATAGATCATTATCATCATCATCATCAACAGCCTTTAACAGTCAACTGCTGGACATAGGCCTCTCCTTAGAAAGGAGGTTTTGGCCTACTATACCACGCTGGCCAGACGGGTTGGTATAGGGTTGGTTTCAAGTTTTCCTTCTCTTTGCATCGATGTTGTCTCGTTTATCCCTTAGACGCCTTTTACGACACCCGCGGGATGAATAGGGGTGGTGACTCTCTGTATTCTCGCTCGGCTTTAGACTCGCTAAAGTAGACTCCTCTTTTATGGGGTACTGTTTGAGATGCTATAATAAAATTCCACAAAGTATCGTTCTCACATAATGTACCATCTCAACATGAATGATGTAACCATGATTTTGTAAAAACATTTTGATTTAAAAGAGTGTCCATGGAGTTTCTTGCCCGTTCTTCTCCATAGAGATCTACGCTAGGGAATGGGCAACTACAGTACTTTCACAGTTTTTATGTCTTGTGACTGGGACTGTAGCTACATTTTTGTTTCGACAATTCAAAAGTGCCTGTAACTGGCCTACTTGAAATAAATGCTTTGATTTTGATTTTGATTCTTAATCCGTCACCACACTAAGAAATGCATACTCGTGCTCACATAAATATCATTTTTTCACGACAATGTTTAAACCTGTTTTTCTTTTTAAAGTTATTATTGAGTTGCAGCGCAAAGTATTACTCGCTCGTTATCTATCAGTTTCAAAACATCTGAATGAGTTTTCCACCGATGTCGAAGAAATATCTATTTTGAAATTGCATCATAGTGTCTATTACACTTTTTTTTTAGGATATAATTTGATTATTTTATTTCTTTCAAGTCAAGTTTCTTCAATCTTTAATTGTTACATTTTATTCAATTTGAAGCAATTTCTACACACGCTATACACAATAAAGAGAAGTAGGTTCCACAAGTACCAAATTTGTTTGAGATATTTCATCACCCCTTAGAAATAAACAAACATAAACATACTTTTAATTACTTAAACAAAAAACTTTTTAACATTCGGTAATAACTTCACAAATGAGGTTTACGACTTAATTGTAAAGCGCCTAAAATATTCTCATGAACTCACCGCAAGTGTAAACAACTTTGAGGTAGGTTCTGCTGCCTGTTCTGCATGGCCGTCCGAACATGTTACTGTCTGCTGACAGCACACATCGCCTTTTACCATGGCACTCCCTCATGGCTGTCTCCGTCGCATACGGCTCCATGCAGGCTGAGAAAATATAAGTTGCATCACTAAAGACATAAAAGATTATATAAATATTCAGTTCAAAACATTAATTTGGGAAATCATTAACTACAGCATGGTGCAGATAAAATTATAGTCGTTACGTTTCAAGTAATGACTATTTAAAAAGCACGTAATAAAACATGACGATTGACGTTAAAGGACCACTTTATTAGTCTATAACAGCACTAGTACTTGTATACAATATATCTTTATATATATAATTCTTCTGTGAGTGTGTATGTCACTGAACTTCTCTCAAACGACTGGACCGATTTTGATGAAATTTTTTGTGTGTGTTCAAGGGGATCTGGGAATGGTTTAGATTTGCAATTGGACCCGGTAGGTGGCGCTGCGATCAAGTTCTGGAATTTTAAAGTTGGGCGGTACGAAGTTCGCTGGGTCAACTAGTTTTATATATAATTTGGAATCTTTAATTCTTGTAATTTAAATTTCTATAGGAAATAATAAGAACAAAGATAAAATCGACACCACAAGCAATTTTGACCCACAAAAAAAAACAATATCAACAACTCATCTTCCCAAGAATGATTGATTGGGTCAGTTTGTAAAACTAATAACAAATTGTTAACACTACTCTTTATTGCAATAAAATTACAGTAGGAACAAAAGGAACAGTAAATCTAGAAGTTTTTAATATCAAAGGAAGAATAAAATTCCTCAAGTTTGAATCGCAGTTATCCATCATTACGACGCATTTTTATTCAAATAATTGCAATAGCAGTCCTGCCCATTATTCCACAAAGAGAAAGGAAAAGGTATAGTAAAAATGATAAAAAAATATCATTTTCAGTGTCTAGTTTAGAAACTAAGGCAGTTACTGCATTTACATTCTACTGTAGAATGTCAAATTAAGCAAACATTTCGAATTCGCCATAACAAAGTAAATAAACTACATAAATCTCATAAATCACCAAATATTTTATTTTAAAGAATATCATTAAAAAAACTAGTATTATGTTTTATAAATAAAAATCTGTATACTAAAATTAATATTAAATATCTAGTTATAAGCATTTAACATGTTACAATAAAATCTCACATACTGACCTCGTTTAGATAAAAATATAATACTAAGTACGAGCTCAAAAGAGTTTATATCACAATTTTCACAAAGCCGATCATTATTTTTATGAGTTCGTTCTCATTTTTTCGGTATGTTTTTAGGGATGTTAATGTTACACATTATTAAGGGCAACCAATACGGTTTCACTAGAAAATATATTTCTTAAACGAACAGTACAAAGCTAGTTTTGTAATCAATCAACGTGTGTTAGCTTCGCACACAGCAGAGTTGCCTAACTCAGCTGATCGATCAATCCACGCAGTTGCCACTTTGCCGTAAGCTTCTTAACTTAGTTACAGAGCAGTAATTGGTATTATTTACTTTTTATGTTAGTCAGTTCTTATTATACTCAAAGATGTAAACTTTTTGGGTGTTATTTTGATATTTTTGCTATGGTTTTCTAATTAAATGTATCGCGCATCTTAAACACTATACCATTTAGTCCCCAAATTAAGCAGAGCTTGTATTATGGATCCTATTTTTTTTTTCGTTGACGGGGTGTAAAAAATCCTTTCGGATCTTCGGCTCCTTGGGGACAAATGAGGAACCAGGAGTATGTGGTGATTCCAATAAAAAAAAACATCCCGACAGCCTATCTCAGGCACCCTGCTCTGAGGAGGACCCGGACCATGTTATTTCAGGTCCTCCTCAGAATCGGCACCACGCCTATCCGGGCTCTGTCTTAGAAGGAGCCACAGAGGCTCCCTCATGCCCCTTGGCCGATCAAAATGTTGGCGGCCTGATCACATTAAGTAACCAGGCCACCCTCCTAACTCCAGCCGCAGTAATTAAGAGCTTGCTACCCGAGGTCCCCTTCTCTGGTAGCTTGCGGCCTCGTTGACGGCTGTTGTCGCCGCCTTCGTTCTCTACGCTCGGGATCGGCCCTCTCCCGATCCCGTTCAGCAATCTGTTTCTGGAGCATTACAGCTTTACAGAAAGAGACCACTGCGCCCCAGCCCTCCTCACCCGCCAGCATGGCAGCAATGATTGCTGGATGGGACAGGTCTCGTCCAATTTGGCCAACTAGGCCTTCGCGTTCAGACGCGGGGTTCAGGTGGCATTGTGCCGTCTCCTCGCGTCCGATCCTATTCAGATACTCACCGAAACAACCATGCCCGGTGAGTATCTGCGTAAGCCAATAGGTGACGCGACCTCCCTCCCTTCCTATCCAAGCTTCGAGGTATTAAGGGTCCTAGACAATTGATATAAAGACAAAAATATACTTTTTTTTTGTAAATACATACCTACATACAAAACATCCAAACTCTGAAACAAATATGCAAATATTTGTTTCAGAGTTTGGATGGATGGATTACACAAATATATGGTCCGACCCGAGAATTAAACCCGAGACCTTTTGATCAGCAGTCGCATTCACTAACCACTTGACCAACAAGGCAGTCATGTCTGTCCAATAACACAAATCTATGTATCTGATGCTGATACCTACGATTATTGTGCCCCTGTTTAAGCACAAGCATAAGCAACGACGGCGCGGTCAGACCCAGATGGGTGACCGGTTCTGGCATGATATGTTATGAGCATTTCCGGGATTTGGAGGTTACGTTAAGCAGTCGGTTTCGGTTGTTATCATAAGATAGCAGTCGTGAACTTAACTTGGAGGCCTTCGAGTGGCTTAAAAATACCCAACAGCAAGATTACGTAGATCTTGAGAGGAGACCTGATCCCAGCAGTGGGACGTTATGGGTTGTTCACTGACATGTAAGTTTTCTGAATACTACTGGACTCCTTAAGCTAGGGTTTGAGGTAGCTAGTTTGACTGAAAATTAGTCCAAATTAAGCGTTAATAGAGAAGGATAAATACACACTTGAGGAATGTATTCCAATCGAAGTTCTAAAATCTACTATACTGGCCTAAACATTATGGCAATACCCCAGATACTGTAACATAAACTAATGTAACTGTGCCGCCATAAGCAAAAGCTTTGATGCCACAAATAATTACCTAAACAAAACCATCGCTTTGCATTTGAACAAAAAGGTTTCAGTTACATGAGACGGACAGTATAATGAGGGCTATTATCGATTTGATGTTTTCCAGCCGCGTTTATCGCTCACTTAGGGTTGAGTAATGTGCCTACCCTCTTTGAGAGAGTATAGGGGGACGAATCTTGGACTAAAATTAGAGATGGAATAATCAAATGTTGCGTTTGGATAAGCTTATGCATTATTTCTAAATAACCATTCTTTAAAAACGTTTATAATATATTCTAGTTCGTCACGCCCTATTCTCACTTTTCACTATCAGGATTATAAGTACTTCTTATATATAATGTAAATAAATATTTTGGACATATAATAAGCATCTTACACACAACGCCATCTACTCCCAAACCAAGCAGAGCTTGTTTTATGGGTACTAACCAACTGATATAAATACATAAACATACTTAAATTAAATTTGTAAATACATATTATACATAGACAAACACCCAAACTCCAAAACAAATATTTACGGATCACACAAATATTTGTTTGTCCGACCCGGGAATGGAACCCGAGATCTCAAGCACAACAGTCGCATTTACTACTACTGCGCCACCGAGGCAGTGAAATGTAAACAATGAATCAAGAGTTTTGGTGAACTTCGAAAATAAAAAAAACATTATTGAAATATTCGTGTAAAATTACCTACACACATCAATAAAAACTTAGAATAACAGCAAATTACATAAAATACAGTTTATTTATTTTGCTGGAAGATATTATCGACTTTGTAATTCAAATATTTAGATTTTAAAATCCAATAAAAGAAAATGTAAAGAATTCAAATATCATTCGGATCCACTCAACCATTCTCAGCGTTTCTGTTGAAATTGTAAGAACCTAAATAATTTATTCAATAAACAGTCTTCAATGGGCTGAATTTACACGTTAAAATTAAATTAGCGATTCCAACCGAGGAACGATTTCATTTTGAAATTAGATTTCCTTGAGAATGAATTTAAGATTATAAAAGTATTATCGTTAATTTTTATTTTTGTAATATTATTCTTTCAAAACTACTTGGTACTAAAACAAAGCTCATGATTTTAACTACTAATTTATATACATATATAAGCAGTCGTTGAGTTAAAGATCAGCAGCAGATACTATAGAAAACAGTTTTGACAGATATAAAATCCATACTTTGATATAAAAACTACGTATCAATAAGTTATGATAAAATAAGAAATAAGAGATATTTTGCAAAATGGATAAAATTTAATTTAAAAGTTACGATATGACTATTTGTATTACGTTTTATAACGTAACTTTTTCAATATTGAAGCCAGTAATGTAACTGAAGTGTAAACTTTGTTCTGAAATCAGTTCCTAAGTTCAGTTTTAATGGCAGCAAACAGAACAAGAATTTCCCAATATAGTGATTCGCAAGTTTTGACTCAAATAACAATCTATAATCAGATTAGAATAAAAAAATCATGAATGGTATTCATATTTATTCAATATCATAACATTGAGGTTACGGGATTTACACAATTACTTGTATATATGGAGTAAGACGCCTTGCGCTACAAAATACACCATAAGTAAAACCGCACACCTTTTGCGGAATACATAATGGCGGTGTACGATTACATCATCCTTTCTGTAAATAGCTTACTGAGTAAATACTTTTTTTGTGTAGATTTATTTCTTGAATTATTAAGAAAAATAAATACAAAAGCCTTTTTGCTCCAAACATAACAAGTCGTATTTAAAATTGAGTTACCTCCAGCAATATGTCTTCCTTTTATTTTTCCATATAATATTTGGCATTGGCTACTTAGTGAACTAGTTTTACCGAAATATTAGTTCTTCTAAAGAATGACTGTCATCGGACCTCTGCAACTTTAGATGCAATGATTTTGGAAATAGAACTAGTCGTCAGTATATTTGAGAGCTATGACTAACCACAAACTAGAAAAAATTTAGTTGGTATACTTATATTATTACATAAAACAGTAACTAAGTATTTTTTTTTTCACCAAAACATTAAATTCAAAAGGAAAAGAGGGAAAGATCAAAAATAATTCAGATTAGAAGAAGATTCATTACAGAATAAAAAGAATGTCAGGGTTTTACAGGTGAACGAAATTTCAACGGAAATTGATAATGGATTGAAAAGGAAAGTTTTTAGGGTGATTATTTCGATTCGTTCTTGAGGCTTCTCGATAACTTTATCGGTGACAAATGAGATTTGAACAAGTTACTTGTAATATATATTGAAGACCTTGAAGACCATAACATATGTATAAGTAAAGACATGTTTTTGTATAGATTTCAGTATCGTGTTTTAAACTGTAAACAATTTTTTTAATAAATGAGCTTGCCAAAGTAACTCAGCTTGATGGAAAGCATCAGGAGAATTCAAGAGTAGTAGTTTTCTTTCTAATTGCGAATGGATTCAATGCCGCATGGTGAACCACACTATGGCGGCCTATGCTTCTACATCATTCGGCCTCTAGTCATACACACACCAAAAAACATAACAGGATGAATTCTGTAGTAAGGTAGTACCATTATTTTTTTTTACGCGGGGAGTGCTCTTCACACCATACCCTTCGGGGGGCAAGCGAAGGGCGTGTGTGGGATTCCCGGGCAACCGGTTTACCCACTAAAGCCCGCGGCGGCCTACCTCGGCAGTCGGGAGGAACACCAGGATCGCATCAGCGGCTTCTGGTGTCCCCCCTGCCTTACCCCTATTCTGGGGTACATCTCGGGGTGACTGGACTCACCCCCGAATCAGAATGCTGCTGCGCCTCTCACCGCTCTGCATAGTAAGAGGCGGAACAGCAACCCGCCTTAGTCGATACCCCCGGCCGCACCGGGAATGTCACCTATCTCGAGTCGTTTGCAGCAGTCACATTTCCCCAGGATGTGACCGCAGCGATCCTTAGGCGACGATTGGGGAGCTAGCGGCCTCTACCGTGTCCCCTTCGCCACCTCCTTCGAGCGGGATCAGCCCTTTTCCGATCCCGCTCTGCGGACTCCTTCTGGAGCATAACATTGTCACAGAAGGAGACCGCGGCTTCCCATCCTTAGCCACTCGCCAGCATTACCGCGATCAGGCTGGTTTCGTCCTATCTGTCCGACCAGGACTCGATGCTTGGACTCCCAAGCAGGGCAGTCCTCCAGCGTGTGCTGGGCGGAGTCCCGGTCAGACCCGCAATGGTGGCATTGTACTGTAGCTTCACGTCCTATTCGATTCAGATACTCACCGAAGCAACCGTGCCCGGTGAGTATCTGAGTTAATCAACAGGTGAAACAGCCGGTCCTTTCTACCCACGCTTCAAAGTTCGGCAGAACGGCTCCGACAGCACGTTGGCTAGCACAGCCCTGAATTTCGAGCCGTGCATGCCAACACCGCAGTGCTTGAGCATGTGTGTTCCGCCGTAGCATTCCGGGCTCATGATCCGGCGCTGTCCCCTCGCCATCCCGACCGAAAGAACAAATTTGGTCATAGACCATCGTGTACATGTCGGCCAGAATGTTGAAGGGAGGATATCGCGCCAAGACCGTCGCTGCCTCATACGAGAAGGTGCGGTAGCCCCGTACGATCCGTATTAGCCGTTGCAGACTCTTAAGTTTAGCTTCACAGCGGGAGGAATCAGCCAGGTCCTCAGACCAAACGGGAGCCCCATAGAGGACCATGGATCACACGACGCCCATATAGAGGCAGCGAACTTCCTCCCTTGGTCCCCCGAGATTGGGCAGCAGACGATGTAACACTCCTGCTACCCCTCGAACTCGGGAGACTAATCGCCCGAAATGCTTTTCGAAGCACTCTGATCAAGACTGCCAGTTCGTGCTGAAATCAACGTGGCTCTACCTCTACACTCGATATCAGCAAGGCTCTATCAATTTGGTTTTAGCTTTTCACCTAAGACCGATAACTGTAAATTAACTGTACTATGTATTTTCAACTTTAATAGTACATGAGAGCTAACGTTATATGAAGTTTTATTTACCTATACATATGTATATGTTTACTATTTCAAACCAGTGGTTACAAAACCCAATAATTAAATTCCACCTCACCTAAATTCAGTTCATTAAAATCGACTGTAATTATAATTATTTATCTACCGTATTTATCAAGTTTTCTCATCATTACACTCCGTGTTTTAATTACTTTAGTTTCGTAACTGAACATCTAATTAAGTTAATTTTGATTTATTAATATACGTTTAAATAATTTCCAAAAATTTTTAACATCTTAATCATTTTTTTATTGTCTGAAGATCAACAAAATGCTAAAACGAATCTAGGAAGAACAACCCTTTTAATAATCAGACTGTTATCAGCAACATCAATATTCCTGTTTCTCCGTTCACTATACTTAGACTTTTTTATTTATCTTGTGTCAAATATGAATAATTTATTTTGAAACTTAAGGTATCTTTTTGTTTTTGTTTACATTTAGATTCAGCAGGAAGATAAAATTGGATCCGTTAGAAAATTACTTTGGAACTCAGTTCCGGGCTTGAAAACAATTTAATTACCTACTCGTATACGAATGCACGGCTGGCCGTTAACCGTGCATTCTAGGCTTAGGCAGTCGCCACGCCTCTTCCTACTTTGAGTCCTACATGAGACAACACTTTGTTTGATTCACAAATTTTTCTGAGTCTGCTATTCTTTGTTTCCGTTTCATGTGTTCGTAAGGTCCCTACGATACAGGATGTATATTATTAACGCGTGAGTTGTCATTAACAAAAGAAAAAAACGGCCAAGTGCGAGTCGGACTCGCCCATGAAGGGTTCCGTAGAAGCAAGTAACGTCATATAAAAGTTATTTTAGATTTTAGATTTAGATATTAGAAACCATATCATTTTGGAAGACCCATCCATAGACTCATCCATGGACCCCACACGTATAGGTTCGATGAAAAAAATTTTTTTGAGTTTCAGTTCCTAATATGGGGAGCCCCCAAAATGTATGTTTTTTTTCTATTTCTGTGTGAAAATATTAATGCAGTTCACAGAATACATTTCTACATTTTTACCAAGTTTCAATATGCTGTTGAAGTTCTTATAGTTTCGGAAAAAAGTTGGCTGTGACATATGGACGGACAGACAGACAGGACAGACATGACAAATCCATAAGGGTTCCGTTTTTTGCCATTTGGCTACGGAACCCTAAAAATAGGTCCAAAGTTTTCTAAAAATGTTTCGTTTTTTTGAAATAATATTGTTTCTTTACTCAAAACTGAACTGAACCACAATTATATGAAATAACTACATTGTGCTTACTAAAGTAAACAAGCAGTGTTTAAAAGTTATCAGAGGATTAGAAAATGATTACACAACCTAAAATAAGTTATAGCGGACTACAGTATAATTCTATAGTATAAATTCGTCCCTGTATGAGATAAGGGAGTGATTAACAATCGTTTCTTGATACATACGGGAATATGAGTATAAATTCATGAGATATCCTAAGCGTGGATAGTTTTCTGTATTTTACATTTATAATTATAATAGTTACAAGCACGAACAGTAACTCGGCTATAAACGTTTTTTACGTTGATAATATAGGTTACCACGGAGTCATCAACTGCCATTAAATTCCACACTTTAGAGAGGAGCTCTTGGTCTACTATACTTGTCTCATACATTAGTTTAATGTGAAAAAAAAGCCTGTGGGATCTGTAAATATTATTTTTGACCTTCGAATTCATTTCGCCCTCAGGATTACGGAAGCAAGATGACAGTCGCTCCGTAGAAACCGATTGAACTAGTAACCGACCCCAAAAAATCATAGGAATAATAAAGGTTACGATAAAATGATCTAATTAGTGTAACCCTATTTTTTACTTGATGGATTAAGAATACAGAGTGTTTTTATTTCTTTTATACACAGGACAACATCACTGCGAAGAGAAGGCAAACTTGAAACATACTTATATCTACTCATGTGGCCAGCATAGCATTTTAGTCCGAAACCTTCTTTTTAAGCAGAGACCTAGGTCTGAAAGGACTATTGAAATAACTATGAACTATTCTTGACTGCCTTGTTGGTTTAGTGGTTGGCGTATGCGGCTGCTTATCAAGAGGTCTCGGGTTCGTATCCCGGGTCGGACCGGTGTATGATCTGCAAACATTTCTTTCGGAGTTTATGTGTTTTCTATGTATTATCTGTCATCTTCCTAGCCTTTATTCCCAAGTTTATTTGGGGTGGGCTACTAGTTCAACCGGTTTTACCTGAATTTCGACTGGCATCGGACCTCCGCAACCCTAAGGGAGAACTGAAATTTGAAGATTGAACTAGTTGTCAGTATATTTGAGGGCACTGACTTCCCAATAACGATTGCCATAGATGTTCATGACAACCGGGACCGACGGCTTTACGTGTTCTCCGAGGCACGGGCGTGAATCACCGCCAAACTTCCAAACTCCGGGCTGCTATTAGGCATTTCCTAAGAAAAACCCAAAAACACTTTTTCGCTCGACCCGGGAATTGAACCCGAGACCTCTTGATTAGCAGTCGCATACGCTAACCACTAGACCAACTATCTATGTATTATCTGTACGTATGTATTTAAAAAAAAAATGTTTATTTTTTTATATCAGTTTTCTAGTACCCATAATACAAGTTCTGCTTAATTTGGGACTACACGAAACATCCCACATGTAGTCCCAAATTAAGTAGATACATAACAATACTTACATAACAGATTAACATAACAATGTATTGTGTTAGATATCCATAAATATTTATTATTTTATTGTTAAAATAATACTTACTTTCTTCCTTCATCCCTCTCGGTTGCGGACATTGTATAGAGTCGTACTCAGTTCTGCCGTACTGTGCTGAGTAGATGGCTACTCGCGAGTGAGGGTTACAACTCAGGTGGAGGACGTCATTTTCACAACCAACTTTGCTTCGGAATTCATCTGTTAGAAAAAAAAAATACATTTGATTATTATAAATCTTTTATAAAAACAAATACGATTTTCATTATACGAGTATACGCTTTAAGAACTCTTATTCTCTTGTTATGAACCTATATAGCCACGATCGATACAAAACTATTGAACACAACAAAGACTCAAGGAAAGAAATGAAATAAACCTACTTCTTCCCTAAACAAACAGGAAAACAAAACAGTAAATACTTACAGGTGCCTAATAAATAAATGATGTATAAAGTACTAACAAATAAAATCTTAACTTGAACAATGAAAATAAATTGAACATTGATATTTCATAAAAGAATGAATTACCCATCTTCATTTGTTATTTGTGATGTAACGAATACACGCAGAACAGATAATACTTACTCCATCACAAAGGAGGTAACGGAGGAAGGAGGAAATAAATTGAATCGAATTCAAATCTCGCTTCGCATTTCTATCAAAAAGGAATTTGTCATCAGAGAAGGATTTAAAAAAATGTCTTTTGAAAAAAGGGTCGCTAGCAAATAAGGTTTTTGCAAATTCTTATTGTTCACCATTAAGAAAAATGGTTGGCATTGAATTTCACTTCTCATTGCGCTCCCTTTGAATTATATCTACTGCTGTTACTTGTTCTAGTGCTAAATGCTTTATGTACTGTAAAATTAGTGGAATTAAAATATTTTCTAGTAGTCAAACCGAAGTATTTATAGAAGTGTGACTATCATTTATTTTACTACAAATATAAATAAACTCGTGGGCAGCAATTATTAATAAAATATTTTTAATAGTAACTTTATCTTTTATACATTGCTAAGAAAACCATTTCATGAAATAAAAATAAGTCAATAAATAAGGCGCGGGTCATAAGAAAGCTTAATTTTTAGCATTTTCTTTTTACAAAGCCACTACTACCAAAGTTTATTCCAGTACAACATGTAAATAGGTTGTATAAAACATAATTTACATTTACCATACTGAGATACCGCAAACCTTACATAGCAGATTATAATAATATTTACGTTAAAGTATTTGAATGTGATATGTACTCACAAGGACGGCACTTATACGCAACCTCGACGAACCTTCTTGAACCTGGGCAGGGATCGACCCCAAACGCTTTAGGGCTCGTATGGAATTTGCACTGGCGTTTCTTCTGACACGCTTCTACCACAGTCTGCAACAATGAATACTACTCCAATTAGTTAGTATGCCTATTCTGGAATAACTTGACTGTCAGCATAGTTTCCACAATTTTAATTTAAATTGCAAATCACATATTAGGTTATACATTATTTTGTTATTAACGTTGTGACATTAGTATTAAGTCTGTAGCTTGTATTATCGAGATAATAAATTACACAATTTAAAAAAAACAACCAACCAAGCAACCGTAAATACAACTAAACATGATTTTTGTTTCCAATTAATGAGGAAAATTTCAGAGAAGATTTTATATAAGCTCAATGGAATATAAAGGCAATATGTGAAAAACTTATTGTGATAATATTTTTGCTTTCATTTCCGAACGTCAAAAAAAGTTACCAAAGAGTCATAGCCTGTGTTTCCCGCGTTTACAGATACACTGAGACACAATTTGAGCTTGGCTTTGCATGTACCTCTGATAGTATTTGTATTTTAACCACAACGATTATGAATGAAAACCCACAACTATAATACTGATGGAATATCTGTATTATAGTTTTGGACAATTTAAGTTCGAAAACCGAGTACTTAAAGTATCAGTGTTCATTTACTATAAATAATTTGTTTTTTTTTGTGTGTATTAGTTACCATTATTTCAATAAGGAATAAGTAAAAGTAGTAAGATGTTATACAATCCTTACTAATATTATATACGTGAAAGTTTGTGAGAACGTATGTATGTTTGTTTGTTGCTCTTTCACGCAAAAATTACTGAACGTATTTGTTTAAAACTTTACAGTAATATAGCTTATATATTAGAATAACACATAGGCTACTTTTTACTGCAATAATCAAGACACACGCTGACGGAGCCGCGGGCAAAAGGAAGTTTAAATAAATGTAAGTAAAGCTCACAGTTGTCAAATTCTATCTCACAAGACGCCGTGAACAATACCGATACGGAAGCACCGATTTCTATTCACATTTTAAAGTCGTTCTATTTTTACATCTTCCAATAATATCGTGCAAAATACAATGTATAAATCAATTTGACACGGTAAAGAAGAAACAACACAAAAGACAATAGGCATATTTATTCCCGAGCACTGCTTCTAAGAAAAATATTGGTAAAATATGAAATGACTGAAATCTCCTCAGGCGATGTTGGGATTAGGAAGGTTGACGGGATTGGCAGTTGCTCGTAAATTCGGGTTATTGCCTAAACACATCAGAATGAGTAATAAAGTTCCAGTAAAAAGTATGCCTATAACATGTTCAATATTTCACTAAATAGATGTTTGGAAACCTATAAAGTTCGTCGTAAAGTATAAAAAGCCCCTGAATAGTAGAATTTTGTTATAAAATGTAGATTCTTACGAGTGTACTTTGAAACTTTTCAGCCAAGGCATATTTAATGTGCCACATTATATCTTTAGCTTTATTTAAGTATCGGTTAAAGTAATATCTTTTATAGAACCTTCAAATTTGCGTACGTCACGATGACTATCCTTAAGAATATTGTACGGCGATACTTTGACACCAAGACTTCTAGTGTTTGTTTGTATATAGTTCAGACAATTTTATTATCTGCCGCAATAAAGGTCTGATTAAATTTACGTCTCTATATTTTTAAAACACCACTTATCTTCAGACAATACGTTTGATACTTGTAGTGAATGCTTATGGTATTAAATAAACCGATCTTCATAAGCGGCTAAAGTTATAAATATATAAATAAGTCAAGTGAACTGTGGATTAAAAGTTGATTTTTTCTATCAGGCCTATGAATATTTTTATGAATAGAATGATTTCATTTTTATTTATAACATAGCTATCATCCCTCCTATTTATAGTTTTGGATAGATGTATTATCTACTTATATTAACAGTGGAATAAGCAGAGGGTCTCCACCCACGTTGCTTATTGATACGCAGTGATCTAAAATAGTTATTCGAGGTATTTCATCAGCTGTTAGTTCCCAGGTTTAACAAAAATCTTCACGATACATAGTTATTTGAACTTAGTAATTTAAAGTGAAATTTACTCATTATTAAATTCGTAATAGATCTTCAGAATTATTGACTGTAAATTGTTTCAGACTTTGACTACAAAAGAATGTCAAGTTCAACTATCTATAGAAAGATTTCCATCAATAGTTGAACGTGACAATGCCTATAAAGCTTATAAATTTTTTCAAGTGTCTCTTAGGTCTTTTTGACTGCACACATGTCCGTGTATTTTAAGAGGTGGCCTCACCTTTTTGTATTGTACTGAATATTGTCGGTTCAAAGCATTCATGGTAGAACACTTTGTGTGACACATTATTGTTCTGAGTGGAAGTGTTGTATGCGATTCAAATAAGTATGTTCGTCTTTCCTGTATTGTGGAATATTCCTAGACAGGGAATAGTCATAGTTCTTCCGTACTTAAAATATAGTTTTACGTACGGACAAAAGTTACATTTCAAGCATAAGTTTTCTTAAGTATGTTACGAACAGTATTTCCTTAGTATATTTACCATAGTCAACACCTCAAGATTTATTTTAAGGCATTTTAGTTAATTGAAATACTTTATATAAAACAGTAAAAACTATCTAACCTGCAGAGCGTTAGGCCACACACATGACGTGTCTCCAATAACTTCGACAGCAACGGGCTGGTACTCGGCAAGGTCTGATGCACAGGATCCTTGCGTCACAGATGCTCCGTACTGTGCTACCTGGATACTAATAGTGGTTCCACGTGGACAGATTAGCGTCACCATTTCTTCATCACAAGCAGCTTTTTGATGTGTTCGGAGGGTACCCAGAAGAAGTTCTGTGAATAATAAAAATAATCCAGTGAGTACAATACAAATATGTATAAATATAACCTAATGTTTAACTTCTACTTTTTATTACTGCGTCTGCGAAAATGACTCTACTCTGCCTCCAAGGATGAGTAGACTCCAAGAGTTATCATTATAATACGCATTGTATTGCATCAAATAGTAGATACAAAATTTTGTAATCCACAAATAAAATTGAAAATTGACAAGCTTTTACTGGATACTGAATTTTCTTAAATATACGAGGCTTTCAGTCCAGTCATATCTAGGTATTATTAATAAAATAGAAATGATATTGTAAAATATATAATTAATATTAATTATTTTAATCTCAATAGCATCCAATAAAACGCAAGCTATAAGAAGTACCTCAGGAATAAGAGTCGAGACTTTTATCTGTACATTAGACGTAATAAAAATGGACAGTGTTCTGTCTCAAATGAGTCTATTGTTTAGGGGCTCCGGGAAAAAGGATTTTTGAGATTGCTTGCTTGTTTTTTTGCTTGATGGAAACTCATTTTTCTGACCGTTAAATGAGTTTAATACAATACTAGCAAGCAATTTAATTATTGAGGTAAAAATCACTTTGAAAATGCCATAGAGTAAAACCAGTCAGGTAAAATTTATGTTTGAAACTAATGATTTGAACTTAGTCAAATTAGTAAAGTTTATATCGTTTTACTCTCGACAAAGAAAATTATTACTTTTATGGACAAAAAATGTTTACAGTTTTAATTATACTCAATTCCTACCTATATTTCATTTCAAACATTTGAAATTCTGAAACATAGTGTAAAACTTTTTCTTTATAAAACTCTTTCATACATTATAATTATCAAATTTCAAAGTAAACCGTACACCACTCAAAATGTTGAACCTTAATATAATACACAATATAGTTATCATGTTATATTTAAACGATACACATGTATTCTCGCTCTAAATTCGATAGAAAATTATCTTTCTGTAGAGATAAAATCAAAACATTTTCTCTTCAATTTTCTGGTACCGCTAACCTAAGTATTACGGCGGTCAACATCTTATTTCAACTAGCCAACAAACGTCGCGTCACCGCATTTTCTGATATAAAAATGTCAAAGAATATCTCCATTAAACACGGTCGGTGTTCTAGAGCCGTCGACAGGTCTATTTACCTTAGAAACTCAGCGGTGTGTAGAAAAATAAAATAAAAATAACACGTTGTCCCCTAGCGCACCTTGTCAAAATGATTTATCAATCTGCTTGATCTCCGGAGATGTTATTCAAATATTTTCTTGCAAATTGTTCCTGGTATTTTCTGTGTTTTCGATGAGTATTATACATGGCTATTTCCGTATTGGGCCATTGTTTTCAATTCTCCTTTTTAATTCGCTGTCTGGCTTTCAATTTGTTATATTTATTGCAGTCATTAAATTGAACGTTTTTAATTTTAGGGAAAAAATATTTAAGTTCAAAAGTTGAGTTGTAAAATCAATTACGTATTTTTTTAAATTTCATTTGTAAATGGAGTTAGAGGTTTAACATATAAAATCTTAATTTGTAGTAAAACCACGACATTACTGTCTTTATTTTTACAATAGGGTAACTGCCATTAGACATAGAATACAGAATCACAAGAAGAAGAATACAGAAGGTCATGCAGAAGTTTTGTAGATAAAAAGATAAAAGATAATTGTATTGTACGGTTTTTGAGTTTAGATTGATGGACAGACGCGGCGGAGTACTTTATTTTATCACATGTGTTGAAGTTAAATTTAATACAATGATTTTTATAAAAACAGTAAACTCATTTGCCGTGTTGTGCTATGACACAATATTTTTATTTTTGTATTTGAAATCAACAAAATTTCAACACAGCACTTTTAAATTATATTATTTATGAATCATAATTTAGTATATTAATACTTGTTATTGGATATCGATTACCCTTCTCTAAAGCAAAACTTACGTGATTTGTCTTTCAATATTAAAAAAAAAGCGGCCAAGTGCGAGTCGGACTCGCCCATGAAGGGTTCCGTATCAGCAAGTAACATCATATAAAACTTTCATCGATGTTTTTATACTAGTGTATTAATTGGATGAAAGGTAAATTGCGTGTTACGATTTATGACGTATTAAAAAAAAACTACTCACTAGATCTCGTTCAAACCAATTTTCGTTGGTAGTTTGCATGGTAATGTACAACATATTTTTTTTTTAGTTTTATCACTCTCTTATTTTAGAAGTTAGAGGGGGGGGGGACACACATTTTTCCACTTTGGAAGGGTCTCTCGCGCAAACCATTCAGTTTAGAAAAAAATGATATTCGAAACCTCAACATCATTTTTGAACACCTATCCTTAGATACCCCACACGTATAGGTTTGATGAAAAAAAATTTTTTGAGTTTCAGTTCCAAGTATGGGCACTCCCAAAATGTATTGTTTTTTTCTATTTTCATGTCAAAATCTTAATGCGGTTCACAGAATACATCGTCTGACCAAATTTCAATATTATAGCTATTATAGTTTCGGAAATAATTGGCTGTGACATACGGACGGACAGACAGACAGACAGACAGACAGACAGACTTGACGAATCTATAAGGGTTCCGTTTTTAGCCATTTGGCTACGGAACCCTAAAAAACAGTAAACACAATCATTGAAAGAATCAAAGGTGATAAAAATGACTAAAAATAATTAAAACCAGTCTGTTCGTAAATCTAACTTGAAGTTGAAAGAGTCAGCTTTACCAGCAATATTGTTCTTTCGATATAATAAAAAGATATTAGATACCCTAATTACGAAGTGGTGGGACTACAAGAATGGCACTATAATTGTAGGTGCATTAACACTAATGGGGATTATATTGCCTACATAACAGTTTGAGGGCGAGGTACTACAACAGTATTGTACAATACTTAGGTATATGGTTATGAGTGAAAATTGTTATGATTTTCAGAGGGTTAATGTTGGTTTTAAAATAAAATTCTAGTAATAAGAGACAAATTTTAATTTAAGAGTAAAAAAAAATGGTTCTTTTGTTGCAATTTGACTGCTTCGTTCGTCTAGCAGTGATCAAGAGGTGTCGGGGTCGATTTACTCAACCGAAGGACTCAACAGTCAAACCGATTTGGATGAGTTTCGGTACAAGGATTGGACCTTGTTAATGGATTTGGGGTATTTTCGCGATAACCGATATATTTTATACGGGTTGAGACGCATTCAGAGGTTAGTTAGAGTAAATACAAATTATTTTTGCTCTTAATTAGTTTTTTGGGCTATGTAAGTACCGTAAATATTTTCAAACGTATTTAATAATAACTGATAATTTTAAATTACAAATGGACATTTCCATTTTATTTGTTTTCATAGATTACACTTCATCCGTGATAAAATTGGCACATGTTACAGACCTTAAGACATTTTTATTGGTGCTGGGCATAATAATATTGAGTATAGCAACTGAATATTAATTTTGTACAGAATATAAATACATTTCAAATCTGCTATTGTTTGCAAACAAAAGGATTTAGTGATTCAAATGTAAAACATTTTGTATTAAAACACGGTGCTTTATTACAGTTTTGCGTGATCAAAAGCAAATGCTTTATAATAACATTATTCGCAATATTATATTGTACGTTAACGACTTGGAGCTTTAACAACTATTTCAAGGGAAATAGTGATAATAAAGATTGAAACAGGGAAGTCTTCAAAGTTTCAAAATGAAATATTTATGGATTGAAAATGATTGATTTATACTAAAACTTATTTTAAATCTAAACTATTCAAATGTAAATACACAATCAGAATTAAACAATGTTAAAAAAGTATAATTGCTCTCAAAATTCATGAACTTTGTTATTTATAAATAATTACTATGCAAGAATTTATTTCATAATGTTATTTATTATTTTCTTTTAACCAAGATACAAAATTAAAAGCAATTTGCTTAAGTTACAGTTTCGAGTAAAAACACTTCCTCTTTTGGTTTCTTTAAAATTGATGATAAACTCCACCTGTTATTTTTTTAACCGCACTTGTGACTAAACAATCTATTCCACTTAAGTGTTCGGCGTCTTTTGCAAGTAAATAAAGTGTTTTTAAAGTGTTATCTTGGTTTTCTATCCTTCTTGAAAAAAATTGCTACTTGTTTTTTTAAATGCTTTATACTTTACTTAAACGTATACTCTGAATCTCAGATATCTTTTTTTGGCATAGAAAGACAGCACTAATTGTCTTATTTTCAAAATAAGCTTTAGTCACATAATGAGTAATAATAGACTACTTACATGGAAGGCGACTCGACTGTGAACCTTTGTTTTTTTATTAATAGTCATATACCAAGAAATAATTATTATGAAACTGATCTAAAGAGTCTGACTGTCGTGGATGTATAAATGATTGCTGAAATAGAGAATAGACGTTAAGAGCAGAGTAGTGAGAGTCATCATCTGCCTGCCCTTATACCTATCTTAGTATTAAAGAAAAAATAATGCTCAAATAATCAGAACTCACAGTATTAAAATTGCTAATATAGCAGCTGTAAATAAAATTAATTATTTTGCATGCGATTCCGCCTGCGTGTAATCAGTTTTCAAGTTAGGATGTTTACTAACCCGAAAACTCAAGCTCAGGCTGTAGCCTATGACACTACTCACAAATAACGTGGCTCTCTATCAGTATCAAAAATTCGAAGTAGTTTCAATAGATCTAGAGATCACATAACATAATATTAGTACAGATAAATAAAAGAGTGTATTTCTGTACTCTAAGAAATAATAAGCTCAAACTCAATATTAAGTTCAAATATTATTAAAAAATATTATAAATTCTGCTACGAATATAAATCCCAAGACACAAAATAGAAGTATGAAGAAATGATAATATGAACAGTATATTATTACTGTTTTTGTATCTTTACACACGCCCGTGTGACTTCTCAAAGCCGAGAAACCCTCACAAATTGTGAGGTGACATTTTGCATATTGAGAAATTATGTCACCTCAAGATTCGTGACAATCTTCAAGTCTCGTGAAATTGTTTGAAGGTAAATATGTACGGCTGTACCTGCGGGTGACATGCCTACATGACGTAATTCAAAAATTATTAAGGCCTTTATTTCGGGGACCCGAGTTTTTTATTATAGTTGTATTACGTTAGCTAGAGAGAACTACGGTTAGGCGACTCACGATAATCTACTCGTATCAGAAAATTTACTCCCAGAGTTGTTTATGTAAAAACAATCAAAGTTATATGATAATAACTTATTCTAGTTGGGACCTATAACAATGTTCATTTATTAAATACACTGACTTGTGAACATCAAAAATAGAGTCGTGATCCTGTTTAAATAATATTAATAAATATTTTGGACATCTTACACACAACGCCATCTAGTCCCAAACTTAACAGAATCTTTGACATTTGGATTCTCCTTATTATGACGAAAGTATAATTATTATAATCCGTTTTTAGATAGTAGTATTCTCTGACAATTCATTACTAAATTTTATACCAAATTCATATAGACACATACATTTAAGGTATAATTTTAGCTTTATCTTCTGAAGTAGTATAATATTTTAAATATTTATTTCTAAAACTTTTAGTCGAAGATAATAAAGATTATTATTCTCCTCTATCAAAGACACTGACTGTACGTAGGGCTCAAAACAAGAAGTTAATCAAAATCTATCACAGCGTTCTAATAATATTAATACAAGTAGCTCCTTACAAACGCATATAAAATAACCTGAACACCGTAATTTACTTGATATTAAAAGAGTGCCTACGGCCCGAGAATTATCGGGTTTCATAAACAATAAGAATACACTTTCTATGTCATACGGAGGCGAGCATGATCTACGATAGCGCCTATCACAAGATGAAAAAAAAAACACCCACATGAAAAGGTAATATTCTTTTAATTATTTCATGATTCTTGTTTTTTTTCTTGGTAAGTTGTGGTTCCGTAGCCAAATGGCAAAAAACGGAACCCTTATAGATTCGTCATGTCTGTCTGTCTGTCTGTCCGTCCGTATGTCACAGCCACTTTTTTTTGAAACTATAAGAACTATACTGTTTAAACTTGGTAAATAGATGTATTCTGTGAACCGCATTAAGATTTTTACATAAAAATAGACAAAAAACATTAAATTTTGGGGGTTCCCCATACTTGGAACTGAAACTAAAAAAAAATGTTTTCATCAATTCATACGTGTGTTCATCTTTGGATAGGTCTTCAAAAATGATGTTGAGGTTTCTTACATCATTTTTTTCTAAACTGAATAGTTTGCGCGAGAGACACTTCCAAAGTGGTAAAATGTGCCCCCCCCCCCCCTCCCTGTAACTTTTAAAATACGGGAGTGATAAAACTAATAATATATGATGTACATACCATGCAAATTCTACTGAAAATTGATTTAAACGACATAAATCGTTACCCGCAATTTACCTTTCATTCAATCAATACACTATTAATAAAACATCGATCAAAGTTACAACGAACTACAAGAACTTTTATATGATGTTACTTGCTTCTACGGAGCCCTTCATGGGCGAGTCCGACTTTTTTGCCGCTTTTGCTTTATGTTATTAACCGGCGATAAAACGGAGGAGGTTCTAAAGTCGACGCGTATTTTTTTTGTTAAAGATGTTTAAGAATATTAATAAAGGTGTATTTTTGTTGTGCAGCGGAACTGTTTCGCGATGAAAGTATTTAAAACTTAAGATTTTATTTCCCGATGTTTATATTTGTGTGTAAGAGTCACGAAAGTCTTAAAACATTTATAAATACGTTACTTTAATTTATGAAGTTAATCATCTTTAAAGCTTCTTTTAAAAGATACTGAACTATTTGGATTTTGATAAACAAGAGGATGTGCGGTTGAGCTTAAATCCTCTTTTAAACGAAATTTTAGCTATCCTACACACTAGTATTTCTTCTCCAAGTTTCCCAAAATCTTATGTAGATTTCAATATGCTTCCTTTATACCGCGTTGGTAGTACTTAATACTAATTTATAATGTCTAATAAATCTCGAGTGCTGTTTACGTTATCTTTATAGAGGAGGCCCACACGTGCACGATAATAAAGCTCTGGGATTACGGTTTACGAGTTCTGGTTTTGTTTTGTATGAAAAAACACGGATGAAGCTTCAGTGGTTTTGTAAACCTGTTGTCTTATTTAGATAGTGTTATCTTCAGCAGCTAGGTATGCATTTTTAATCTAATTATTTTATATTTTTCAAACATTCTTGTAATTAAACTCAGTTGTTTATTTGTTTCACTATTTCATGAACCTAATTTTTTATTGATTGATTAGTCTCACAAAAGATCAAAGAATTCTTTTTAATCTGTTTTTTAGAGAAAAAAATATCGCAATTGACTTTACTCTCATTTGTGAAAGAACAACAATATTTCTAAAACACAAAGCAGCGAACGACCGTTTAAACCACTACGCCTTCCTGATTGTTGTTTATCAGCATTTTAGAAAAACAAAAACACATATATTACGGGTAAGGTTGTTTTTCATTTAGTTAGAATAATTACGTAGTTAAAAAAACCGGCAACACATAATAACAATAAACAGTAGCTAACTGAAATCCACAGCCTATTTTTTTCAGTAAATAAGCTGATTATGGTATTAAATAAAAATAGTTACATAAAAAGGTCCTTAAAGAAGTAGACTCATTAGATTTGATGATGATTTGTGGCCTATTTTGTTAGTTGTACTTATCTAGGTCAGATACAAGGCGATTAGGTGTTATCAAATGGGCACAGTTCCAGATTCTGAGTTCATTCTATCATAACAAAATTGTACGACCTCGACAATGCGGTATAGTGCATTCAACTGCCAAATCGGGGTGTGGATTCGATTACTGTTATGCGTAGAGACTTGTATGCATAAATGTGTCTATTCACATTGATCTGTTTGTGCCAATGCTGATGTATGCATTAAAAATTATCTCGCCTCGAACTTGGCTCGCCTTATAACCCCAGGCGAGCTAAGTTTAAGTTTAGGGTAGTACAACATTACACTTACATTCTTTGCCAAACTTCATAGAAATCTGTATAGCGGTATAGCCATGAAAGCGTAACAGACAAACAGATAGACAGAGTAATTCACTAATTTATAATCCTAGTATGGATAAAACGGTTGTAATATTTTTTTGTCATTAGAAATTGAAATTAATTATTCTATCATAACAAACTTGAGAAATAGGTACCTACTGTGACTGCTTGTTAATTTGATTGTAACGCGGTCAAATCAATTACTATAGAATAAGACCATTACTATGAAATAGAATAGAATATAATATTCTTTATTGTACACCAAATATAGTTTTTACAGTTCAAAGTTTCTATAAGATATGTACAATGGGCGGCCTTAATGCTAAAAGAAATCTCTTCCAGGCAACTTTTGGATGGATAATGGACATTTCGACAGAAGAAAAAGAGTAAAAACCTATTCATGAATATATGGTTCAAATTATTTAAAAATTAAATTAAAAAGGCTGCCAAAATATCACTATCAAAACCAGAAACTCATTATCGTATTATAAAAAAATATTCTATCAAAAATATTTTCAATGTACATTATGTACTTAAGATTAAGATCTGAATTAGTATCTCAAGTGTTGAAGTTTATTATTCTTTAGCCGAACAACGAGTCATTATTAGGGATAAGGTCTATTTATAGAAAATCATCTCGTATTTCATACTCGAGGAGAGGCGTAATATGGCGCACGTGGTCGCTGTCAGATGGACGCCAGGGACGGACTTGAAATCGTTTGATGTAGGGGGCGTGAAATGTGCCACAAAGAAAATATTTTATAAGTGTATCACCATTATAATAATTTTATTTTAAGTTGTACTTTATAGCTTATGGGATATTTACCGTATGGAAGGGAAAAAAGGAAACGTGACCAATAATGATAATTAACTACCTACTAACAGTTGACTGTTCTTTAGAACGCAAGCAACTCAGACTATGAGTCCAGCGCCACCTTTAGAGTAATCCTTTAAATCATACTTTTAGATTCCGAAGAAGAATGGCTCCTATAAAAGAACTCACTCGATAATAACCTAAATGAAAAAAATATTAAATTATTTACCAATTTTCTTAGACGCTGTGCTATTCTTCATCGTGCAGGCTAATTTGTAAGCATGACATTTAGGTATGCGATATACGTGTATTTACATACTAAATTGAGTACTATCTTTATGATTGAATTCTCTCCGATCAAAAAGTAACTCATAATCGTCTTTAATGACTGACCTTGTCTGTCTAGACAGACGTTATTATTCAATTTTTTTGCAGACCTTTCAGATTTAACATAATTGATTAGAAGATTGAGTGATTTTGCATAAAAAGTACGTCAATGTATTCAGTGTTTTCTGCTCATAGGATTTTCAGGTCAAAGGCTATTTCGTTCAGCTTATTTTTAAATATGTTTTCGGAGTTTTACACAAAGAAATTACTAGATATTCACTTTAATGCAGACGATTATCATAAGGAGAATAACGCAACTTCTGCAAAACAGTCAAACCTTAGATTAATATTGTGTTTTTTTCTTATAGTTTTGAAAAGGATAGATTATTATTATTAACGCTGATGATTGTAATTTTAAGAATACAGTAATATGCTGCATTCAAACTTTTAGATATCCGATTTTAATCCAGTTACCTACATTTTTCATTTAAATACATATTTCTGCTTAAAAAAATATTCTTATCCTACCTTTATTATTATCACAAGACCATCAGATTTATTAACTGTAAACACACATGATGTCAATTCCAACATTCAATGTCACTTATCACTTTCATCATTTGAGAAACGAAAACAGTTTACAGTTATTTCAAGACTCATTTCTTAAAACAAAAAAAGAAAAAGTGGCCACTTATAATCCTGTAGGTATTTAAAAACACATTTTAAAAATAGAAACAACAGTGCGCATCTGTTCGGATGCACGCTTTAGGGGCGTACATAATGAGAGTTGAAGTTGATGAAGACACGGTTAGCGCGCCATCCATCTTTGTCACGACATGAGGATGCCAACTGTACCAGACTCGTTATATGACGTACGTAGTTTACGAGAACTTTATTTTTAAAGAAATTTTGTTGTTACCCAAGATGATGATAATCTTATGGTCGATGTAAGTATCGGGGAACGTCTCCTAGCTAGGTAAGTCAGAAGAATTACTCAAGTAGATTTAGAAGATTTTTCATACAAATGCCTATCTGTATACTATCTAACATTCACTAAACGAGATCTACAGGTGTAACTTATGATAAAAATAGATGAATGACTAACATAAATCTTCCATTTTTGTAGAACTTTGCCATCGCCATCACTGTCCAAAGAAATGTTAAGGGATAAATCGTGATCTCTGTATGTTATGTAATATTTCAACTCAAAAGATTTTATTAGACGGGTTTGATCTAATTTATCGCTTACAAATCTTTAGCTCTGATACCGAAATACTTTTTTATGGTGACTACACTTTACTTACACTTACATTTTTGTACAAAAAAATTACAGGACGTTCTGTTTTTATAGCTGTTTATTGGGCACACAAATACAGTCATGTACCTAGTTCCAGTACATTTAATATTATATGTTCATAGGAATGTTTGAGAGATATACAGTATAACAACCATATCTTATACTCTGTCTTGAAAATCATGCTGAAAAGAACTTGTAATTTATGGCCAAGTCAAGAAAGAATGCCTAGTAATATTTACAGTCTACTTATTTTACTATTATTCATACTGTAAACCTAGCAGTGTTCGAGAACCAAATTGAAACATAAAAGTATTATGAGTGGGTGAAAGATGTAAAATCTTTCATAGTGCCCATTGATGGGACCCAACACCCGTGTGTATTATGTCATAAAAAGATATATGACTATACTGAGAGTATCTAGTCCATATTACTTATGGTAAAAATATATTTGGACATCTTACACACAACATCATCTAGTCCCAAAGTTAGTAGAGCTTGTGTTATGTGTACTAAACAACTGATATAAATACATAAACATATTTTTTTTTGTAAATACACACATATTATACATAGAAAAACACCCAGACTCCGAAACAAATATTTGTGGATCACACAAATATTTGGTCTGACCCGGGAATCGAACCCGAGACCTCTTGATCAGCAGCCGCATACGCTAACCACTAGACCAACAAGGCAGTCATATATGTTCTTCCTCAAGAATCAAAGTATATTCATGCCAAATTTGATTGAAATTGGTACAGCTGTTTAACCGTGAAAGCGTAACAGACAGCCAGAGTTACTTTCGGATTATAAAGCTGAAAAGTTTGTTTTGTAGAACGCACTAATATCAGGAACTACTAGTCCATTCCGAAAAGTTGTTTAGTTATTTAAAGCAAATTTATTAAGAAAAGATACAGGTTATTTGTTAGAACCGGAGTATCAAAGTAAAATATATCACAGAGATAAAATAGAATAGAATACTCTTCATTTGCACACCTTATTACAGAGTTAGAATACAATAAATTAAATGACATATACCTATATATGTAGTGTACAAAGCGCGGCCTTATTGCCAAAGGCAATCTCTTCCAGGCAACCCTATTTATATTTTTAAAAATACTTAATTATTGAATTTGAGAACTTCTAATTGCGTTCATTGTGGAAAAGGTTAAACTTTCGCAATTGTTTCATGTTTTAAATTTATGAAACAATTGTTTCACTTATAAAGTTCTAAAAAAATCAGCTACAGCATAGGTCTGTATTTCAAAGTTGCCTCATGAAATCATTTTATGGTAAATAAATTCGTTCTGTATTTCATTACGGCACGGGCAACAGGAGATGCAGGCGAAGCTGCTCAGGTCAGATAGTACTGGATAAACTTCTATAATAATTTACTTACCTACTACTAAAACATTTGGAAAGATAAATGTTAAGTCCTTTAACCCTGCGTAGGCTCGCTGTTTGTTATAGGTTTTATTGACTAGAATTTGTTGCGCGAGTACTCCAAAAGGATACTTCAATCTAACCTGAGTATAAAAGCTTAATGGAGAAATAGGTACTCAAGATTGGGATAAATCGTTATCAGCTATAATACTTGTATATACATATATATGAGGATATATCCGACCATGCATGCACACTTTAAGGATTTTATGTCATACTAACTTTTGCAGGTTATCGCGGTAAATAGAAGCCTGTGCGTTTTTTTAATATGTTAGGTATATTATTGTGAAGTTTCATTAAAATCCATTCAGTAATTTTTTTCGTGAAAGAGCAATAAACATACTTATATACTCACAAACTTTCGCGTTTATAATATTAGTAGCATGGGATTCATTTATGTTAGTGCGATTCTGCTATACCTTTTAATGGGGGAAACATTTTAGTTTTAGTCCTAAATATCATTAAGTAATAAGCTAAGACAGTGTATACCCAAAGGGAAAAGTCACTTTCTTTTAGAACTAGGTTACAACCTAACCTATCAAGAGTCAAAAATGTTATAGATTACCTTCCTTAGTAAAATTATAAAGTGGTTTTTCCTCGGACATTTAGAATATCATAACTCAGTGTGTTTTTGGCACACTGATGTTGATCCTAGTGAACATGAGGAATCGTAAGCGTGTGTGAGGGATTTGTCTTAAATCTTAGAACCGAGAGAACCCAAAAGATTTATAGCGTAATTTTGAAATATGTATATTTGTCATCTCTGTTCATCCTAACATATTTTTCATTGTTAACAGTATCTTAGGAATGTTTATCTTCAGATGAACAATATTAATATTTTGTAGATAATAAAATGTAATCATCACTGGAAATGAAACGCTGGCATAAATATCAAATAATGTAAAAATAAAAACAAAATATATGTGTAATAATACAGTATACATACATATTATTTTATTTTCGAAAGCGCGGCTTTGACTCTATGCTTTGAAATCTACTTGTGTAATTCCCCTTACATTTTTAAAATCTGATTCAGATGACGACAATATCAGTGGTATTGAAAATTTGTAATAAAGTTTTTTAATTATAAAGTATCGTTATTTTTGCACACCATACAAAAACATCTGAAGTTGTTGAAAGTGCAGGGCTAGATGGCAGATTTCCAATCTTATTCTGAATGAAATGCATTTTACATTGCATTTTTACGCTACTAAACTAGTGTAACGTTTTACGAAATTAATAAATTCCTAAAACTTAGAAATTGGCCATTCTAAACACGACTTTAACTTTAGAGTGAAACAATTTCTGTAAGGCAATGTTATGTTAAATGTAATTTTAACAAAAAGCTTAAAGTATTTCAAAATCGAGCTTAACATTGACGATAGCAAATTTCTATTACCGGTTTTCCCTTATGTAGTTTTCTTATGTTTCGGTAAAAATAGTTCTTTAAACATTTTTTTTTCCAGTTATATGCTTGTGTATTTATATTCCTTTACTTTACATCATCTGTCATCAGAAAAACATCAACACCTAAACCGAACAAATTACAAAGTGTTACTTTTATAGTTCAACTTTCGAACGGCATAGTACTTAGTATTTTCAATACTAAGTACCATGCCGTTTGAAAGCGTCAATATTACTTTAATCGTCTATGACATTATACTTTTACACATAAACGTTTCTTCGTGGTATTTGACACGTAAACAAACAAAACGTAGGCATGTTCTTGTTATTTTGAAACGTTCTCCATTAAATTACATTTCGTTTTGTATTTCTTTAACCATTTCTTGTGCAACTTTGATACTTCAAAGTACCTTTCATTGAATAAATATTTCAGTCGGAGAGAGTCAGTCATCTTTCAGAGGGTTTATTACATGGAATAGGGACTTTGGAGTGCGAGTTGAGCATTCGTCTTCTTTCTATTTTGATAAAGCTATTAATCAAATTAAAAAAAAATAAACAAAAGAGTATTTAGCTGTTTTAGATATTTGTTTCTTTTACACATAGTTCTTGTTTTATATGCGTGACTTAAAATTATTTATAAGTCTACCTGTGACCAGGGGCGGTATAACCCGTTCGAATCGTAGCATATTCACAAATTCTAATAGTGATAATTCGAATGTGTAATGTGTAATTTAGAGTGTAATAAAGTTTTATTGGGGTAGAGTTAGTAAAATGGTTATGCAATGCATTAATGCAACAGATCGTATTCTTTTTTTTAGTTTTAAGCTTGCCAAAGTGACTCTCCTCTAGACTTTGACCTCTAGACTCAAAATGTTGCCCTACATGGGGTTTGAGCCCACTTTGAAGACGTAGATTCATCATGTTTATTAATTGAAACGATGGACATTGAGGAAACAGAAGAATATATCAGATGATTGCTGGTTGATGGCGCCACTATTTATGCTATCTCTATTTTGTTTTTTTTTGGGTGTCTAATACTTTTTCAATGTAATAATGCAACGCAATTCGTTATAATAAATCTCAATTATAATATTCAATCCTGTTTTATTTTGTCCTCAATCCTCAAATGGAATTGAAAGAACCATAATTACAAAAAAATAAACAATAGCTTATTAATAGCTTATTTTAATTTGCACATCAATAATAATGATTCACAGTAAGAAAAATATTTACTTGTTTTTGTTTTCATTTTTATGTAAATTTTGGAATTTAGTTAGATAACTCCTACTGGAAATGCCACTTGAAAAAACAATCTTGTGCTCTACCTCAAAGGTGATGTGCGTGTTACATGAGAAACATAAATATAATTACGTTTAAAAATCAAATTTTCTCGAAAACGGATTTATTTCCTGAATACGTAAATGATCTTTTTTTGGCAATTTCATGAGCTACAAATTTGATAACCACAATTTTTTTCATAATTATGACCGTTCACAAGATAATCGCGGAAACCGTTTGTTGCGACCTTAGACCCTGAATAACTTTTTTAGCTGCACATAGATCAATGGGGAATCCTGGAGTTTTGTTTAGAACCACAAAAGGAAGGTTCATCTAAAAATCTAGCTTTCTCCCAAATTTTTCGAAGTTCGGTCTTTTTTTGGTCTTTATTCTCTGGACTATAACTATAGTATATATAGTTATATATAAACTAGTATATATATAACTATATATACCAGTTTATTGCTTACATTAACACATACGATACTACTTACCACTGTAAACGAGGCCAACACGAGCGATGCTTCAGACATTCAAAGTTTTATTGTGAAGCATTACTTCTATTTACGGAAACTACTTTTGCATACTGCTCAGTGCACAATACTCCCATTTATATTATTATTGTTATAAAAATACGAAACATTTATTTATAAATAATACAAAATTAATTTGCCTTTAGAAAACTACAACATGATTTACCCAAATAACTTGGACGTAATTTGTTATTCTCAAGACCCTACCTTATGTTACAAAACAAACTGATTAACTATAAATAGGGATAAAAATATCTTATACAACTCAGTTTCTTGTAATCTTGTTAATATTTCTGACTTATTCACCTGACTATGGCTAAGCTAACAGAAAGACTAATAGTTTTAGCAATCTATGTATGTATGTTCCACCGTAGTGCCTAAACTACTAAACCAATTTCTATAGATAAGGTTTCAATGGACTTGTAATGATAGCCCAAAAAACATAGACTATTCATTTTTTTTCAAAACGTGTTTACATGCGACTTATACATGGGTCAGCCTGACCGGAATGACACCAAGTTCTCCCGGACTATCTTTGTAACTTTTCATGAATGCGTGAGTGAGTGTGTTTTTACAAAAGATCCATTCAAATACTCCAAGAGTGCCAACTTACTCTATCTCCTTGATTGCAAGTACTAAGTAATTATTAATAAATTAAATAAATAATAACAGATGAAAATCCGATTTTAATGTAAGCTTCGATAATTTTGAATTGAAAATTTTCAACAGCTGACACTCGACAGAAATACTTCAACAGATACCTAAACCTGCAGACAAATAAAATTTAAATTCCTTGGACGGTCAGGTAATGCACAGTTGCATAGTAATCCACTTGCAAGTAGCAGGAGTCAGCCAAGCGAACTAGGTCAGTGAGGTGTCGACGACGAACTACTCGTGGTAATGTCTCAAAGCGTAGACGGCTATATCAAGGCAAAACATAGTGTGATATAAATCATTTCTATCACATCCGATGCTTTGAACTCGCTGGGAAATTGGAACCTTATGTTTATAATGGCTAGGTGAAGAGTTTATTCTGTACTGAATGGAGAGAAAATTAAACTGAATACATCTGTCTCGTTCAAAATGAAAGCTGAATTTAATTATTTTATTTAGAACAAAATTAGCAAGCTTTGAAATTGCTACAAGAAACAACGTACTCTGAGGTTTAAGCTAATTATGTATATCTTTGGGCTCCTAAAAGCATAGTAAATGTAAGTATATATTGCGCTCTTTAATTTACACTTTTTGATACTAGAGATCTGGTATTTACCTTGTCTCCAGGAGAGACTACTTCTTAGTAGTTCTCAGAAATGTTATATTTTACTGCTCTATCTATAGGATAAGTAGAGTAAATAAAGTAATTAAATTGAACCATCAAACATACTTGGTTTTATATTTTTTGTATAATATACACATACTAGTTGACCCAGCTTCGTACCGCCCAACTTTAAAATTCCAGAACTTGATCGCAGCGCCACCTACTGGGTCTAATTACGAATCTAAACCATTCCCAGATCCCCTTGAACACACACAAAAAATTTCATCAAAATCGGTCCAGTCGTTTGAGAGAAGTTCAGTGACATACACACTCACAGAAGAATTATATAAATAAAAATAAGCGCCTGTACATTCCTATCATCAATATCAGACCGGACATAGGTGAGTCCTATGTTAATAGTTAGTAGGTCTGTGGTACTTCTTGTGTGAGCCCAAGGAGCGCCACAGAGCCCGGTCTGCTGCTTCTTCCAGCCATTCTTTGCCAGCCCTCTTATGCAGCAGGTCATCCCGCTATTTGACTAGAGGACGTCCAACACAAAGTTTGCCAATTTTTTTTAAACTGTATGGATATGTATTAACATCTTCATACATTTAAAAAATATAAAGTTGAGAGGTGTCAAGGGACACCCGGATGGAACGAAGTTACACGCACGGCTTGCTAAATACATACACATCGATGTAATATTAAAATTTAATTTGCTTTTAAATTTATTAAAGTTATGCCTACATTTGCTAAACACACAATAATGGAGAGATTATAAAGTGTATGACTTGGTTAGCAAAATAATAATTTGTACTTTTAAAACAATGAAAGTTCAACAGAACTGCTATAATAAAAAAAAAGTTTTCCATCACATAAACTCAACGATTTACTCCAGAAATCTTAATTTTCCTAATAATTAATTTCAGATTGTGGAGGACCCTTGAGAAAACGTTAATTTCGAGGAAATAAAAAAGTTCTAAGGACCTTCTTACCTGCTACACAATTTACAAACAAATGTACCCAAACTTTACTTGAATTTGCAGCATAAAAGAACTTTTGAAAGGATTATGATTAATATTGCTTTAACAATAATTTGATATCACAAAAAGGTCTCGATAAAACTTCAAAAAGAATATCCAAATCAAATTCACGTTCTTTTGAAGTCAACTGATCTGAAAAATTACTCAAAGACATAGTTTTACGATTGTAGGAAAGGGATAAAAACTGGGAGACATGAACGGACATTTATGGTTTCGGAATGTTTGGGCCCATGCTATGCGACCCATCAAAACATTTTTACGACCAACATGGCCAATAGTAGAAACTGCCCCCAACGACTGATTTATAACGTTTCCGTTGAAAAACATAAAGAATACAGCTGCAGACATATTTAGCGGTCGATGTGATGCTTGACTCCTATAATGTTGACATAAACAGTTTAATGTTGCTTCTTGGGGGCCCATTAACGTTCTTTTAGATGTTCGATAGCTATAACAATCTTGTGCAGTAAGTACTTGAATAGATCTTGCTTGTGACCAATTAAGAACAACGTATTGTTGAATTGTGTTTATAGTAAGGCGTCAATTTACCGAAAATAGAAGCAATTAGTAAACTGCGCACAAGTAATTCATATTTATGAGACTTATAAATTTAAAAGCCTTTATTAATCCCAAGGTTATTTGAAGTCGGCTGGAACCAGTTTTACCTGAATTTAGTTTCTCCATAAAGTGACTGATACCGACTCTATGTAAACCTGAGGCCTGAATTCGTAGGTCAGTATTTCTGAAGGAACTAACTTCTCAATAACGATTACTATAAATGTTCGCGATAACTGAGTTCGACGGCTTATCGTGCTCTGTGAGGCAGGGGTGTGGAATATCGCCAAACATCCATTTCATTCCATATCATCATCATCATCAGCCCATCTCAGTCCACTGCTGGACATAGGCCTCTCCCATTGCACACCACTTTAATCGATTTCGTTCCAACTTGTTAATTAAAAAAAATCTCCGTAGAATAACACAAGGACACTTTTGCCCCAACTCAGGTATTGAACGCGATATATATCGGCATTTGCTAGACTAATAAGGCTGTAAAACTATTAAAAAAAAAATATGAAAAATAAAACGGTGCTTCACTCATAATAAAAATAATAAATATGGGTTTATTTTCATAAAGTCTGAATACGACTTCAGTTTCTTGTCTTAACATATATGCATCTGTCAAGCCAAGGACCTTTACTCCAGGGATTTACTACTTCTAAGGCGTTCCAGGATTTTTTTTAAGGTACGCCTTATTCATTTTCAATGTCTGTGTCTGAGTTTTAATAATAGTAATAATGTGAAACTATTTTCACATTTTACCCCTCTCTCTAAACGTACTAGTTTTTTTAAATCATAAACGTATTCACTTATCCCTATTCTAAAACTAGTAAGTTCATAATGGTACACGAAAATAAATCATTTAATTCTCTTTACTTTTTAAATAATTTGTTATCTATTCAGAAGTTTTCGATTACAAATCACCAATTTAAAAAAGATCGTAAAATATTCTCAACATCTATAATCAGTGTATTAAATGTATACAGGAACTTCAGAACCTATAAAAACATACGCAATTATAGTAATGTACCGTGACTTAAAACTTGATCACAAAATTTTAACTGACAACTATTAGATGTTAATAATGCTCTATTTATAATTTCATTCGCATAAGCTTTCTTCTTCCTAGCCTTTATTGGGAAGATTATTTGGGGTTGACTAGTAGTTCAACAGGTTTTACCTAAATATCAGTTTTTTCACGGAGCGACTGGTATCGGACCCCCGAAACCCTGAGGGAGAACTGAAATTCGAAGGTTGAAGAGTTGACCTAGATGTTCATGACAACCGCGAGCGACGGCAATAGTGCTCTTTGAGGCATGAGCGTGACTCACCTCAAACTTCCATATTCCGGGCGAGGTAAGAATTTGCTTTGAAAAAAACCCAACATCACTTTTGGCCCGACAAGGTATTTGAACCCGAGACCTCTTGATCGGCAGTCGCATATGCAAACTTCTCGACCAACGAGGCAGTCAAATAAATACTTAAGTGTATATTTAGCAGTATAATACATTTAAACACGAATTTGTAACCAAAAGCGGCATAGGTTTCGAAAGCATTCTACAATGTTTGACCATAAAGTTAGAAACTTACTGAATAATGCCCTGTTTCGGTTTACCTTTGTGTCTTTGTTCTCACTACACCCTTTAGGACCTTGCGTGTACACTTGTAACCACAGGAATTAGTAGGTTTGGGGAAGTCAGCCGTGAATAATCTTAGCAATTCACTGTTCAAAATGATTTCTCTAATGTGTTTACAAGATTTGATATCCTGCCTGTATTCTAAGAATGTTTGATTAAATTTTCAGTATGCATAGGATATTTTGGTAGTAACATAAATTATACACGAAACGTTTAACATATTAAATTAATTAAATATCAACAAATCTTTAAATCGAAATTAAGCCAACACTACCTAAAACTCTTCTTAGGCAATCTTTAAATTTTAGTAAAAAACAAAAGATCAGGTAAAATAAAATATCAGATAAAAGATAGAATCCTAAGATGGATGTCTAATGTAACTCGAATGGACAAGTTCAGAAATGAATAATCAAGGTCTAAGTGGCGCCACTGGATGAAAAGTTAAGAAATAATAGGTTATCTTGGTATGGACATGTTATGCGGAAGGATGAGGAAAATGTGGCAAAGAAAATGTTGGTTATGGTAATTGAAGGTTACATGGCAAAAAAACAAAGAAAAGGTGATATCATATATTTGAATACGAATGGGTAACCGACAATATCCTTGTAAAAGTACCTATTGAAATTAATCTTTCTTCATCGCAAATACGTTTCAACGGTCAAAGGGGCCTTTGTATTTAATATTTAAAGAGTAAATATCAACCCTTTTAATGTGAAATTATTAACAAACTAAAGCTCTCCCTCGTACATTTCATACATGTATATTTTATAAGCCATCACATACATCATTGTGTTTTATGTATCTGTCTATGAACCCACTATAAAACATAAAAGGGTTACGGAAATTTAGGCGTGTTGAAGACGGTGCTAATTTTATGTGTGCTACACTAAATATTGTAGGTATTTTCTTAAATGAATTTCTTTTTAAAATAAGACCGTTCCTTTTAATGTTTCATGTTGATTGTTAGATGTGGTATTTTGGTATTTCTAAGGCTAAGTACACACGAAGCGTTTTTCTCCCGTGCCCGCTGCGGTGGTGGAACTGCGGTTTTTTTTCTATACTCACGAAACCGGTTATTTGCGCGGTTACGCGGCCGTCGCGGTTGCGATCTTCGCCCGCCGAGTTTGCGGGCAATGATCGCAAGACGGGCGGTTGCAAGATGCGGTAATGTTCAGTTCACGTTCAGACCGCCATGGACACACACCAGAAACGAGCTGTTGCATTATATTTACTTCACAGAAGAATTAAAAGCCTCTCCAAGATACGTTGGCCGAGGTATAGAAAACATGTCACGATGCGGTCGCCCGCCAAGCGAACGAAAAGCGCGCGGGCGCAACCCGCCGAGGGCGCGGGCGACCGCGACCCGCGCGGTTCTACAGGTTGCCTGCCGGTGCAGCGGGAGCCGCAAACAACCGCGCACGCCGCGGGCGTAAAACGCGTCGTGTGTTGTGCTTTGTTTTTTTTTAATATAAATCTGCATTCTACGGAAGCTGCGGGCCCGCAACCGCAGCGGGTACGGGAGAAAAACGCTTCGTGTGTACTTAGCCTAACGGTGCTTATTTTGTGTGTGCTACACTAAATATTGTAGGTTTCTTTATGTCATGCATTATATTTTTAAATTAGACTGATATTTTTTGTTTCATGTTAATTGCTAGATGCTTGCACATCTATGAACGTGGTATTGATAGCCACGCACTTGCAATTATTGCTGCTCAAAAGCATTGATACTTACCACAAATTCTGCAATACTGTCTCAAAAAAAGGTAAAATAGTTAACATACAGAAATAATAAATAGGAGTTCTTATCGTTGTCTGCTCTTACAGATACTTAGGATAGACTAAAACTGTATAGCAGTACTTAGGTTATGTGCTACAACTGCAGAGAGAAAGAGAGAAAGAGAGACAGAGAGACAGAGAGAGCGAGAGAGAAAACATCATCAATCTACTTATAACTTCTTAAAATGAACTTAGAAAAGCTCTCATCCACACTATGTCACTTCTAATCCCATTCCTAAAATCTCTTTAAAGTAAACAAAAACTAAAGAAAACTTAGTTCATACAATCAAGGTTCGCCACAAACTTGGTTGCTTGTGTTTGTTGAACTTAAGAACACATGGGTATTGTTCCAGATCTACTTAGGAACTGCAAACTCAATCACACAAGTGCGATAACGTACTTGATTGTTGGGCATTTGCAAATGAACGTGGGAGTGAATAAACGAATGAACGAATAGCATGGGTGTGCTGAAATAATTTATTGTTCTCAGAATAAGGGAACGTTTCTGTTTTACTTTTGTGTGTACATATACCTCTAGATGTTGTATGTATAGGTAGAATCGTGATGGAGCCCTGCCATATTATATTTGAATAACGTATTCCTTTTAGAATGTACAGGCACGAACAAGATAATGTATTGTCGATTGTGTAAAATTAATACAATTTTAGCGACGAACCTGGAGTAAACAGCTTAAATTTACCAGAAAGGTATCGTGTTCACCTAAAATTTTTATTTATATTTACTGGTCTATATGTAATTCTATGAATTAGTTTAGAGTGACTACGAATCATTGGCTCGTCACATTCCGGATGAAGAGAAGATATTATAAAACTTAACGACAATCAAAAACTATTTCTAATGATTTCCATTTAAGTATATATAGTTTTCGAACAACTGAATAAGCATCGTTGCATCCCCAAAACATGTACTTTAATGAATACCTATCTTCTTGTTTAACTAACATACTAGAAAACTTCATAGAAAAATAAAATAGGACTGTCATTTTTTGGGTTTCATCGAAAATCTAAAAATTTACTTCGTGTATAATTTTGTAATAACCGAATGTTTTACAGACAGAAATAAATCCCATGTGAAATTTATTGCAGTCTGAATTTAAAAGAACACTATTGAACATACCGTTGTATATATGACCTAGTTTAAGCACGCTGAGCTATAACCGTAGTAGTTATAAGTTTATTGTACTTATTTTCGTTTCGACGATTCGTATTTATCGAAGATGAGAAGTCAAAAAATAGTAAAAAAACATACTTTAATAATGTAATAAAAAATCAAATGGAAAATAATAAAGGTACCTACTTGGAATATATTTTCTAAATAATTCTCAACACTAACTACCTTCAAAAGCTGCATAGCAATAACTTCAGAGTTTAATTTAGTAAATCTATTATCTATTAAAAGACCAAACCAAAGGGAGTAAAAACAAAAATATTAAAATCAAAAATCATTGTACACTTCAGTGAAACACAAAATGTATTTCCGCGATAAAACGTTTTTATTTTTTCACCAAAGCTCATTGGGATTACGTGGCGTTCAAGTGGTATTTATTTCTTACATAAGTTGGAGTGGCGCAGAGAATGATGGAAATGACCGATTGCGAACACGCTATCCATCATTCTTAATTGTACCTTTTAAAATAAATACTTTTTAACTGTATGAGAATTTTGATACAGGTGAGTGTATACTACATATGTATGAACGTTTAAACCTATGTTAAACATTAACTGACGAAATTGGTGATCTCCTAATCAGGGATTATGTGAAAAGCACTAGGATCCGATAAGCGTGCGCGGAGCGATCGATAAATATGGACGAGGCAAAAGAATGTGTCAAGACCTGTTGTAGTATTTGATTATTTTATTATGTTTACTTTACATACATTATTATGAGTTGCAGTCAAAGTTCAAAAATATTTATTGAGAAAAAAAACGGATAGTTTTATGGCATAGTTTAACATTTACATATACTACGTCAAAATATACAAAATATATTATTGTATCGTCTGTTCACATATATTACCTATTTAATTATGTTTGTTCAAGGCAAAGTCTGAAAACTCTCATATTTTTATTTCAGTAAAACAGTGGAGGATATACAAAAGAAAATACATAAATATATACGTAAACTTACGACATTCTCTCAGTTTTTGTTTGTTCAGTTCAAAGGAATAAATTTATTATGTAAAGGAAATTAACTCAAAGCTTCATACCTAAATTACAAAATCTGTTCATTGTCGTGTGGAAGTTGTAAAATTTTGTTATCTCAAACACTAAAGTTAATTGAATGTTACTTTTGTATTCTATATTCAAATCGACACACTGCGGACGATTGCGGTTATAGCGTACTACCGGAGTAATATTGGGTTTGTAGGACTTAAGTGGTATGACTTGTGTTGTACTTATGCTTACTATTATCTCTGACAAGATTGACCTAGACTTAATATTGAAATAGATTTTGGTGACTTACCGGTCAGGTTAAGAAATTTGTCAATTTTTTATTCTATACGAAAGGAAACAATTATTAAACATAAGATATTTATTGATATTTGTACTGAAAAGATATTTAAAAAAAACTGTTGTTTTATTTATTGAATCTGCTATTTTTATTCCAATATATAATGTGATATGATAAATATATAAGTAGTTAGTTCAAGGTTTTAATTAATTTGCACAAGAAATAATAGCCAAAGTGTTTATCGTACTAATGCATACATCTATTACTACTTTTATATCGTAGTTTTCTGTAATAAATAATAAATGATTCATTTATTCGAAACAAGTTCAGAACAGTTTGTCGACGGGATTAGCATTTTAAGTTATTATTGAAGGAACTCTTACATTTACATATAAATAAACGTTTATATAATTATATATACATGTAAGTTTCTTCAATTAAAAACTTAAAATGAAATACCTAGTACCTACCTTATATTACAAAATTTAGCTTAGGCTATATTTTCTTAATGGAATTCTTATTGGGACAGTTATCTATAACACAATTACATACATATCACAAAGATTTTGTGATTGTCCTTGTACAGCATGTTCGAAATTTATTGCTCTGACACAAGAAAATCTTTTTATAGCAGATCCTTTTATAAAGTCGTAAACATTAGATGAGGTTACTTCAATATAGGGTTTTATAAAGGTTGTATATAAACAAGAAAAATGGTTTTTATACATATATAGATGACCCGGTTAACTTTGTATCACTTTTATATTTACGTTACTTTTTTCGACAAACGAATTTCTAAACGCACATATAATAGAGTAAGAGCCCAGAGCGATCAGACATAACTTATTTTCACATGGATGAAACCTTAACTACTCAGTAGCGTCTAGTGTACTTTTAAATACCTGCGTGTTTGTGGAACTAGATCTGTGACACCTGGGCAGATATCAGGTGAGAAAGGTAACTAAAAATAAGAGTTATCTAACTTAAATTAGTATGGCTGATCTTTATATATATTTTGTAGAATATTATTCTATACTAGTTTCATAAAGTGTCAGACACTTTTCATGGACCAGAGCTTGTGTCAGACGCTTTAAAGATCGACAAGAAATTAATGAACTTTGCTTATTTTTACATGTCTGATTTTTTAATATGTTATTAAAGTAACTATTACAAAGTTACATTTCGTCAGTCAGACAAATTCGAGTGACCAAATATCCCTTAAACACAAAAATTATTCAGCCGGGAGTGCGATCATCATGCTATTTCAGAGTGAGTGAGACGTCCACAGCAACTTGGATCCCGTTTTTAGGGTTCCCTAGCCAAATGGCAAAAAACGGAACCCTTATAGATTCGTCATGTCTGTCTGTCTGTCTGTCTGTCCGTCCGTCCGTATGTCACAGCCACTTTTTTTGGAAACCATAAGAGCTTTACTTTTGAAACTTGGTAAGTAGATGTAATCTATAAACCGCATTAAGATTTTTACATAAAAATAAAAAAAAAAACTATACATTTTGGGGGTCCCCATACTTGGAACTGAAACTCAAAAAAAATTTTTTCATCAAACCCATACGTGTAGGGTATCTATGGATAGGTATTCAAAAATGATGTTGAGGTTTCTTATATCATTTTTTTCTAAATTGAATAGTTTGCGCGAGAGACACATCCAAAGTGGAAAAATGTGTGTCTGTCCCCCCCCTCTAACTTCTAAAATAAGAGAGTGATAAAACTAAAAAAAATATATGTTGTACATTACCATGCAAACTACCAACGAAAATTGGTTTGAACGAGATCTAGTAAGTAGTTTTTTTTTAATACGTCATAAATCGTAAACTGCAATTTACTGCAATTTTTTTTTAATTTATTTATTTATTTATTCCAACGACTGCGTCGATGATTGCGATGATTAGGAGATATTTGCTGTAATTAATCATAGTGATATTTGTGTGGTAGTGGTAATATTTTGTTTATATCTTTTTCTAACTGGTATCTTTTTTACAATAAAATAAAGATATTTCCTTATAAAACAAAATGGATCCTCATATATTTACCTATCACAAATACATGCAATAAATGAATTCACTTTAATATTTAATAATTAACAACTTAATGTTGAAGCCCATGTTGTTGAAACAAGAATGCGAAATCTTAGATTGAAATTAGTAAGTATTTTCATTACATTTAATTTTTTTACCCATCGAGGGTTCGATGAAAAATTTTTTTTGAGTTTCAGTTCCAAGTATGGGGACCCCCAAAATGTATTGTTTAATTTTTATTTTTATGTAAAAATCTTAATGCGGTTCACAGATTACATCTACTTACCAAGTTTCAAAAGTATACCACTTATGGTTTCCGAAAAAAGTGGCTGTGACATACGGACGGACAGACAGACAGACAGACAGACATGACGAATCTATAAGGGTTCCGTTTTTTACCATTTGGCTATGGAACCCTAAAAAACGGGATCCAAGTTGCTGTGGACGTCTCACTCGCTCTGAAATAGCATGATGATCGCACTCCCGACTGAATAATTTTTGTGTTTAAGGGATGTTTGGTCACTCGAATTTGTCTGACTGATGAAATGTAACTTTGTAATAGTTACTTTAATAACATATTAAAAAATCAGACATGTAAAAATAAGTAAAGTTCATAAATTTTTTGTCGATCTTTAAAGCGTCTGACACAAGCTCTGGTCCATGAAAAGTGTCTGACACTTTATGAAACTAGTTTAGAATAATATTCTACAAAATATATATAAAGATCAGCCATACTAATTTAAGTTAGATAACTCTTATTTTTAGTTACCTTTCTCACCTGATATCTGCCCAGGTGTCACAGATCTAGTTCCACAAACACGCAGGTATTTAAAAGTACACTAGACGCTACTGAGTAGTTAAGGTTTCATCCATGTGAAAATAAGTTATGTCTGATCGCTCTGGGCTCTTGGACCATAAATATGACAACCAAGTGCCATTTTCAAAAAGATGAAAGATTTCAAATGTTTTACAGCTACGAACAGTTTGTATTGAGAATTTAAATTGACGTTTTAATGTTATCCGTTACTTATCTTATTTCTCACTTTTTAAATTTTTTGACCTTTCTTGAACTTCTACAAGTATTTCAAAATCATAATAAACCAAACCGCAATTAATTTGTGTTTAAATAGTTAGTCTACCTGACAGAAAATAATTTAATATTAGAATTTTATGCTACCCAGCTCGATACAACCTTGGTGATATAGGTACCTTTATAACTACCTAATTTTTTTTTTAACTACCTGGGTATACTTACTGTTATCAAATTATTTGCCATCTAAATTTACATTTTAAAATACATTATGCCTTTGTTTGGACTGCATTTTAGTAAATTTGAAGCGAACACGTAAATTTTAAAACCTAAAAAAACATATTTTTCAATAATTCTTTTTAAATAAAAATGAATAATTTTATACTAACGTTAACTTTACTTAAAACATTAAATTTACTTTCTAATAATCCTATCTATATTCCTTCTTTAGCTATAAGGTCAAACGATTAACAAAATGTAACTCATACGTAATAATATAAAAGTTTTGACTTTGAATAGGAGAGTTTAATATTAATAACAGATGGGTTTTATCCAAAGTTTGACCAACCGAACCATATTACTTGAAATGAAAATACTTTTTGGGCTATTTTCGATGAATTTAATATGTTTTGAAACTAATTTTATTTGCGATTATAGATTTGCGGGTAGACGAACAGCTTGTATTGATACCTGCCATTGTTAATATTTTAATATCCTTTTGAATCTATATTTATACACAGATCAACTGCCTTTAACAAGACACTGATAATTATTCTCTTTTCTAAGAAGAGGTCTATGGTTTATAACTGAATTATAAAAAAACAATTAAATTAGCAAGTCGGGCGGCTTAAAAACATCCAACGGCAAGATTGCGTAGCCACGACGTGTCTTGCCAGACCCCAATCCGCACTCAGCCAGCATACGTCCCCAACGTATGGTCTTATGTGGGACATAATGATTTGTTGATTGATTGAGGTAATTTATAATTTGAACTATACCTTTCAACAATACGTTTTAAATATGATATTTCTCAGCCTAAAATAGAATTATATTTTATAAACCTCTTATGTTTCTGCTATACTATACTCAGGGAAACATCGAATCAACCTATCACCGTCCACTACTGAATAAAGGTCTCTCCAAAGCAGCGTCAACTATCCCGATATTGGGCAGTCCGCGTCCATGCCAGCCACTTTTTCCAAGCGTCTTATACATCGTTTGCCTAATTGCGGTCCTCACTTTAGCTCATTTCGGCTACAGTAACCACATGAATCACTTCCTGTGTTTCGTGTGGTTACTATCACTGAACTTCACTTCTACATTCATCTTCCTAGCCTTTATCCCCAAGTTTATTTGGGGTCGGCTACTAGTACAACATAAATACATTAATGCACGCAAGAGTAGATTGAAGTATAATTATAACTTACATTTTGCTTTAAATTTTTGATAATATGGGAAAGAAAATATAAAAAAGATTATTATTTAAGAAAGGCATACATCTCACGTGAACAGAATGGTAAAAATATGCAAACTTTTTACCTACATATTAAAAAACAATTTCCACATTAAAAGGGGCCTTTTAAGATTAATTTGTCTCTCTGTGTACATATGATTTTCATCTTAGTATAAAGTTCAAAGTTCAAAGTATATAATTTGAAATCATTTAGTTATGTAATTTTTCTATGAAAAGAAGACACCATTATGTCAATCATAATACAAATACATAAGCTATAGCGATATTTAGACAGAAATAATACAAATTGTACTCATACAAAGGTATAAATTAACATAATTGAAATTCCTAGAGATTTAACGACTACAATCACGACAAGAACTCCGAGAACCTGTATTTACCGTAATTTGATGTGTTAACTAGGAAACCATTAATTGACGATCTGATCAAAAGCGAAGCATTTGACAAGTTACACTAGTGTACTCAGTTATGGTAGTGGTTACCGCCATATGTGTTCCTACTTGTACTATAATTAGTACAAATTTTTGGTAAAGAACTGAATACTTTAACTTTCTAATTAGATTAATTAAGAGAAGTGTTTGCTAGAATAGAATTCTCAATATTCGGTCTAGTTTTGAAAAGACTTAGTTCAGATCACTATTGTACTAAATAATATTCTATAAGGATTCTAACATAAAATATTGAACGATATTTTCCTGCCCAGCTAGCCATATTAATGCGTTATAACATGATTTTAAACCACTAAATTTATACCTGCCACGTAATCAGAATGTCGGTACTAAATTCGTTAAAGGGCAGAACCTTTTACGATACGTAATAAACGAATACAAAACAAATATAAAACTAAAACAAACGGCCTACGCCTATCTTTCAGACAGTAAGAGTCCTGGTTCGTTTAAGCCTGAGTGGGCTTTTCTTAGATAGCTAGCTAGATACCTTCTTCATTAAAGCGATATTTTCCATCTTTAATTTTGAATGAAATACTACTTATTCATAGATTCTATTATATTTTGTCAAAGTTTAAGTATTTAAAAATAAAGTCAGACATGCGAATAAATACTTTCAAGTAGGGTATTTATATTTACTTTAGAAAATGTTATTACATAAGTCCTCTTTTCACATTAAAAGCAATAATTGAAAATATCGGTTTTAAAACTTCGGCTACATGGTTCTATAGCTTTTTTCTTTTATAACAAATTATAAAAGAAAAAAGCTAAAGGACTGAAAATTTTTATACATTTAACAGCTTTTATCTGTTCTTTGTTATAATTATTATATGCCAGGCACCTGGCATTTAATGTATATTAACGCAGTAACACATTCTACACTACACCCTCTAAAACATTTAACATTTAAATAATTCTGCTTTGTATTTTGTGATTATCTACAGCCTATTTCAGAGAGAGTAGTGATAATATGTAGTATTGTAATATTCAGAATTATTTATTACTCGTCTAAGGAAACTCTCACGCGGAATTGTAAAAGGGTTTAATCATGAGATTATTGTCTGATCTACCTTGGGGATTGAATGTTGTTCTCTTAGTGATTTTTAAGTACAAGTAAGTTCAACAAAATATTCTTTCTTCTTTTCATTTTCACTACGAGTATTTTAATTTTAACTAAACTTACTTCTACTTAATTGTAAGTACAAGTAAATGGGACAATGGTGTGTTTCCACAAACAATAGATCATTTACTAGCGTGCTCCGAGAGTTCAGAATCACTTACGCTTGACGACCTACAAGCCAGGCCAAATACCATTCACTTCACCGAGCCTTTGTCCAAAACAGTGTTAAGTGATGGCACAATAATAATAAGAAGATTTGACAATATAATTATTTCAGATTAATAAATACAAGTTTTGTACTCTGTCTCTTCAGTGTACAAAATATGTATTTAGGTATTGTTCCTTAGGGTAGAAATAAAAGTCACTGGGTTAGTTAAGTCTATGTAATACACCAACCACCAGAGTATATCAGTTACACAATTTACACACTTAATACAAAATATTTTGAATTAATAAAATGACTTATTATATATTGTCTATCTCTCTATCACGCGACGCTAAGACTGGCCGTATCGTACCGGACCCTTTTCCGAGCGTGGGAATGATACCAGAGACATGACACCCATACATCGCCGAGTACGTATGACGTACCTAGCTATGCATGAGTGTGTCCCTACAATGTATTTGATTTTTTGTTAACCAAACCAAACTAAAACTATACAAAAATAACTTTAAAATATTATTTCAATTTTAAAAATTGTTGCTGTTAATCCATTTCACGCGTATTTCTGTGACTTACCAAATAATATGTACTCAGAATCATGAGATTCAGAAAATTTGATATTAATTGTAGATTGTGTTACATCATTGTAACACGATCTGCAATTGATATAAAATTTTCTTCATCATATCACAATCTGTCATTTTTACTAACTGCCTCAGTGGAGCAGTGGTAGCGTATGCGACTGCTGTTCTTGAGGTCACGGGTTCATTTTTTTGGAGTTTGAGTGTTTTCTATTTATAATATGTATATATTTACAAAAAAGTATGTTAAGTATTAATATCAGTTGTACTGGGTACTAACCCACAATACAAGCTCTGCTTAGTTTTGGACTAGATGGCGTTGTATGTAAGCTATCCGAAATATTCAAATATTCATTTCAAATGGGGTTTCGTGGTATTTCATTCGATTGACCCAATTATTTTGCGATGAAATGGAACCAAAATATTAATTCATAGAAATGAGAAATTGAGAATACAAAAACTGTTGAACTGGTGCTGGTAGATTTGACAAGTTATATTACTTTGTTTCCGTTGCGAAACCCGTTTCAAGCTGTCATCGTCACGACTTTATTACTCGGACGCTTTTCAAACTGTCAGTTATTCGCAGACTAAGGAGTTATTTATGAGTATCGGGCTAGTAATTTTGCGGAGATCCCTGTCGTGATATCCTTATGCTTTTCTCTTTAAGTTGAATTTGATGAATCATAATAAAAATCGGCCAAGTGCGTGTCAGGCCACGAACAGGAAAGGGTTCCTCAGTCACCTATAATGGTATGTGGATTTAAAATGGTATCCAATAGATAATTGTTATGTTTACGTATTAATACGTTAATTTTGTATGACGTTTTCCAAGTGAGCGCATTTTACCATATAAGCCTTTATAACTCCTGAACTAAGAAAGTCATCTAATCGGTTATAGTTTTCCTTCAAAGTTCATTAGATGGACCACCATCACGATTTTTTTCAGATTTTTTGAGCCAGCCGTTTAGCTTTTAGAGGGGGGGGGGGGGGACGCCCTGTTTTTACAAAAAAGTGCCCTTTAAAGTGAAATATCTCGCAAACGGATACCTAAATCAAAAAATCGTCTAGGAAACCCTTTATTGTTTTTAAAAGACCTATCTAATGATACCCCACACGATGGGGTAGCCTCGAGAAAAAAAAATCATCCCCACTTTACGTGTAGGGGAGGTACCCCAAATAAAATTATATTTCATAATTTTATTGTAGCACTTTGTCGACGTAATTACAACACGTATTCGTGCAAACTTTCATCTTTCTAGCACTTACCGTTTGGACGGTAAGTCGAGGACGGACGGACGGACGGACGGACGGACGGACAGACGGACATGACGAATCTATAAGGGTTCCGAGTTATGAACTTCGGAACCCTAAAAAACTGAAACTTTTGAACAACTTTTATTCAAGTATTAGAAAAAGATACATTATATTGTAAATTGGTAATTAACTGTCTGTCTTTCTGTCTGTCACGTATAAACAGCTGCACCGATTTCAATTGAATTTGGCATGAAGATATTGTGATCCTTTAGGAAAAATATATATTACTTTTACCGACTTCCACGCGGGCTGAGCCACGCGCAAAAGCTTTACCTATAAATATAGAACCGCAACTCTTTAAACCATAAACCATTTTTTTCACAGTAAAAAAAATGTTTGCTACTTCGAGTCTAAATTAGAATCTAGTTCTATGAATATCAGTATCCTTATTTTTTCAGATTTATTTAATAGATTCATACAGAAAAATATTTTAAAGATGTGTTTAGAATTGATGTATTCTGGTTTTGGCAAGTTGGGCAAGTGTAATATTGTTTTTTTTTTGTAGTATTGTTAAACCTATTTTATTTTTTACTTGTTATTTCAATAATTTCAAAATTGTAATTCACTTGTATAACGTTTACAGACTCAAGAAAGATAGCATAAGTGTAAATCTTGGTAGATTTTAGTTGCTATTATTATGTAACTTTTGTAATTATTATTGTAAATGTAGATAAATAAAAAAATAAAAACTTACAGCCAGAAGCTACCATTTCACAAGTATCCCCTAAAAGCTTGAATAAAATATGAAAATCAGGTTAACATAGACGTTCCCAACCTAACTCCCAGTACTATCGGCCATTAAGCGTTCCAAGGATGATAGGAGCAGATGTTCAATTTTCTAATGGATAACGTAGATTAAATGACAAATTTATTTTAAAGGTAGATCACGTTACACCGAAGGATCTTTGATGTGGAACATCTCCTTAATAAAAAAATTAGAACTTTTAAAATGAAAAGAAGAAAAAGGAGCACACCAATAGTTAAATTCAAATTGTTCATTGTTAAAAGAAAAAAATATATTGCATGCTCTGTGTATATTATTGGATTATTGCAAGGAAAATCCTCATTCTATTATTATTTTATTATAAATTATTATATTGTCCAGAACCAGGGTTTAAAATTTTCTTTGTCATCAAAGAACCTTATAACCTCTAGTTCTGACCAAAAATGATTTTTCAATTTCACTTAGAAATCATCATTATCATCAGCCTATCGCAGTCCACTGCTGGACATAGGCCTTTCCAATTGCACGCCACTTATTTCGATCCTCGGCTACTCTCATCCACTTAGAAATACTTTTGCTCAAAGCTGCTTCTTAAAAACATTGTTAAATTGGATCATATAGCTTAGTTAATATTCTAACCTTTTTCTCTGATACAAGGATGAACAGACAGAATGATCGAGGATAGTTACTTAAACTATCGTTAGCCATGTACAACTAGCCACAAATATGCTGCAGCATTTTGAGAACTCACTCAAAATTTGGGGAATTGTATTTTGGGTCTGAGGTAAACTCAGTCAGTGAAAGGCGGAAAAAAATTGCTTGAAGTCGGTTTCCCCTGAGGCCTTAGTAAATTCTTTCTACAACAGTCTCAACTATAACCATTTGCTCAATATAGGCCAGGTTCCCCAGTTTCCCCTTAGACAGGAACTATTGTACTGTACCGACAACTTTCCCTCTCTTTGCACTACTCTGCAGTGATATTATCCTTCATAGTTTACTCCCTTAGATGTTTCTTAATACACCCATGTGATGAATAAGGGTGATGGTACTCTGAATTCTTGAAATGTACTTTTGATGAAGCGTTATTCAAAAGCTTTTCAGTCAAATTAAATTTTCTTTAAACCGATCACTAGTTTCTTCTGTAACTTATAAATGACTCTTTTGCTATCGCTTCTAACTGCTTTCAACTTAAGTGCTTTTTAAGTAACCAATAACTTTCTTTGTAGAGTAGGGAATACTAGAGTGACTTTTATAGTTTTCAGTTCAGTCTCAGTATAAAGTCAATTTTTTTTAAACCTTAAAAGTGCACGACTATAACAAAACCTATTTATTTTTTTACAAAATTGAAAATTTTGAAGTTAAACCGAAATAGAAGAGATTAAAGTTTTGATTTCTTATAAAATTTAATTATAAATACAGAACATTACATTGTGCAATGTATTTTTGTAATTTTTGTAATTTACACTGCTACTCGTATCTATGTTCTACCAAGTTTTGAATAATGAATTAATAATACATTTCCAGATTAGAAGCGATATTTTCGTGATGCCGCTTGATAGATGGCAGCACACTATGTTAACACCAACTTCACTCAGGAATGTTCGACCCGCTATTTATTTACGCGAAACGTGAATACAACTAATTATATAAGTTATATTCCATAAAGAGGGTAACTCCTGGAAACAGGGGCCCCTTCATATATATATATGTCTGTACCCTCAACGTCTCAAAATCCCTCAACGTATATACCAACAACAATGTCTCGCGAATCACCCAGTGCCTCAAGTTACGCAAATGTTACTTCAACCACTTGTTTTCCCAAAAAAGACCAAGCCATAGTATTAGACTCCATTGACGGAATAACACTACGAGAGTACCTCATTGGATTATCAGCAATTACACCTGCGGCGTCAATACGATTTATATCTCGGATATCGAACGCACGAATATGCATTTATTTGGATTCGAAAAAAACGGCGGATAACCTCATTGAAGAAAAGAAAAAGGTAATCATAAAAAATAACACTTTTGAAATAAAATCGTTAATAACCAGAAATAAAAGGATTGTCTTATCAAATGTTTGTCCTGTTATACCAAATTACGTAATCGAAAAACGTTTCGAAGAATTAAATATAAAAATAATGTCACCACTATCATTTATGAAAATAGGTGTTACTGACCCTGGATTTTCTCACATTTTAAGTTTTAGACGACAGTTATATATCAGTCCAGAAGATGTCGCACGCCTACCAGAATCATTTCAAATTTCATTCGAAGGCACTAATTATTGGATTTATACGTCTACTGATGCTCTTAAATGTTTTACTTGTAACACACTAGGACATTTAGCTAAAAACTGTCCACGAAACAGTATTCAAACTCAAGACCACCCACATGAAATAGATAATCAAACAGCAAAAGAAATTGTTGACATATTTGATAGACGCGATGATGCACCAGTTACCCGACCCCAGGATAGCCTTACGTGTACCCCTGTAAACGATGGGTTTACACAACCGTCTCAATTGCACTCAAAAGAAATAAAAAGAACACACTCAACAACAACTACTGAATCCACAAAAAATAATATAGAAATACAACACACACAAGAAGAGAACTCTGATAACATGGAAATTGAAACTGATGACAATAGCAGTATTATATCTCTAGAAGATGAGGAAACTAAAACAAAAACAAAAAAAAATAAGAAACTGAAAAAATCTGATCCTAGAACTGAAGAAGAAATCTGGACTAGTATTGAAAAAGAATTAAGTACCTTAAATAATGACAATTCATTCCCTATTAATTTAGACCAATTTATTAGTTTACTTGATAACACACGAGGAAAACAAAATGTAAAAGAATTAGTATATACTTACACTGATAACATAAAGGACCTTATAAAAATGTGCAACAAATTACATTGTAAGATGAACAAAAGCTTGAAGAATAGATGCTCACGTCTGTCCAGAAAATTACATGAACTATTAACACCTTTTACACCTATTGTTACAGCGGACATAAATCAATAATTGTATACCTAACTAAATTATTTACCACTTTTTCTGTTTAGATAAATTATTATATTTACCACTACTTTTTTTAGTTGTTATGGATATTTTACAGTGGAATGTAAACGGTTACTATAAAAGACTTGAAAATATCAAATTACTAATAAGTAGATTATGTCCAACTTGCATTTGTTTACAGGAAACTAATTTTAATTCTAATCATTGTGCTTTATTAACAGGATATAATCATTTTTACAAAAATCGGTTACAAGGAAATAGGGCTAGTGGCGGAGTAGCAATTTATATTAAAAGTCATACAAGTCCGGAGGAAATCATCTTAAATACAAACCTAGAAGCAATTGCAATAAGTATTAAATTTCCATTATCTCTTACATTATGTAATATTTACCTACCAAACAGTACTACTCTTGATAAACAGCATTTAAACCATCTTATTAGTCAGCTTCCACCACCTGTGGTAATTTTGGGCGACTTCAATAGCCATCACTTTAATTGGGGTTCAGATAAATGTGATTTTAGAGGTAAATTGATAGCAGAATGGATTGACGAACATGATAATTTATTTTTGTTAAATAACGGACAACCTACGCGTTTTAATAGTCATACCGGTCTCACAAGTAATATAGATCTAACTTTGGCTTCACAAAATATAACGTCATATTTTTAATGGAACGCCCTAGACGATTTGTATGATAGTGACCATTTCCCAATTTCAATTAGATCCAATTTTTTTAATCACAATACATCACAAAACATAAGACTACCTAAGAAGTGGAAGTTCGACAAAGCAGATTGGGTCATGTTTCGAGAAGATTTTGATTTGAATATGACAGAATTAATACCTGTGAACCAATTTAGAAATTTTTCTATAAACGAGGTCGTTCATAAATTTACTAAATCTATTCTTAAAGCTGCTGATAAGTCCATACCAAAAACATCTGGTATTTTAAGAAAAAGTAATTTACCATGGTGGAATGATGAATGTAAAATCGCAATTCGGGAAACAAAAAAAGCTCTAAAACTTTTCAAACGATATGCCAGGGATGACCCCAATTCAGCGTACAAAATAGATTATAAGAAGAAAAGAGCATACTATAGGAGACTTATTAAAGAAAATAAAAAAAGGTATTGGGAAAATTGGGTTTCCTCTATTACCAACAAAACCCCCATTGGGGACATGTGGAAGAAAATTCAGAAACTGAACCACCAAAACACAAGATACAATCAAATAGTAATAGAAAAAAATGACGGTACATTTACAAGTAACCCTATTGAAGTTTCAAATCTTTTAGCTGAAACCTTTGCAGCAAATTCTAGTTCTAATAATTATGATGATAAATTTATTGAATATAAAAATTCATCGACATCATGGGGATCTCACAAAAAGTGCCTACTAAGTACATACCACGCTTTAATACGACAAAAACTAGATTATGGCTCCATAGTTTATGACTCGGCAAAAAAAAGAACGCTTGATTCTCTAGAAAGCATACAAAATACTGCACTAAGATTAAGTATTGGTGCATTTAGAACAAGTCCGATTAAGAGTATTCTAGCTGAAGCTGGAGAAATACCTTTAGAATTTAGAAGGAAGGAACTTGTTATAAGATATTGTATTAACATATTATCTCAACCAGAAAACCCAACTTATCATACTTACACTAAATCAACAGCTGTAGATACAGAATATGAACTTAAAACCATTTTATTGAGACCCTTGCGAATAAGATCAACTAAATATTTAAATGAAATGAATCTTAAGATTCCAAAAATCTTTACAAAAAAATTACTCACAAGTGGCCCATGGGAAAATTTAGAATTACCTATTAACCTCGAACTATCCAAAAACTACAAGAGAGATACTCCTCAAGACATGTATAAGACTTTATTTTTAGAATTAAATAGTAGGTACACTGATTATAAAATATTTTATACGGACGGGTCAGTTAAGGATGGAAAATCAGGATGTTCAATAGTCTATGGGAGTACTTGTTATCGTTATAGGCTTGGAGATTATAATACAATTTTCAGTTGCGAAGCAATAGCTATCCTTAAAGCCTTGGAATTAATATGTGGTAATACTAATACCGATAAATATATAATATACACTGACTCGAAATCATGTTTAACAGCGTTACAAAATACACATAATATAAATACCTTAATCATAGAAATAAAACAAAAAATTATAAACCTTCTTAAAAATAACTATAAATTTGAAATTATTTGGATTCCAAGTCATCAAGGGATAGCTGGCAATGAAAAAGCAGATATTGAAGCGAGGCAAGCTATTAATGAGGATGGAAATTGGCATACAAATAAATCAACACCGGATGAATTGCAAAAATATTTCAGGCACAAAATTAAAACGACTTGGGATCATTATTGGAAATCAGAAAATACATCAAAATTACATAGCGTAAGGAAATCTATTTTTGAAAAATCCCCTGATAAATTTACTTGTAGAAAAGATCAGGTGGCCATTACCCGTTTACGTATCGGACATACAAACATAACACATATTCATCTAATAACTAAATCCAATAGAAATAAATGCAAGTGTGGACAAGATTTAACTGTTAAACATCTATTAGAAGAATGTACAGCCTATAGTACTGAGAAAAAATCATGTAAAATTCCAAGTAATCTACAAGACAGTCTAAATCAAAATGGATGTATACAAACTTTATGTTTTCTGAAAATGATTAATATTTATGAATTAATTTAAGCTACTGTACTTTTGCATGTATCACTATTGTCAATCGTGGTCGCTAATGACCTGAGCTGTTATAAAGCGACCTAAAATAAATAAATTAAAAAAAAAAACCTGGCAAAGTGCCAACTTTTAAGTTACGAAATTAAAACGTTTAAATAAAATTTATTTGTTTTTTTAAACTGCATTAAGTACTTACGGAATATAACATGACTATTAATATTCGAGGCAATCTTAAGTTAATTAAGGTTGTGTATAGTTTTTGAAATTCATCCAACTTTTTTTACCCAACTTTATTGTAGTTGGGTAAAAAAGTCAAAGGTCAAAAGGAATTTGTACGTTCTACTGTAGCGCCTATTTTACCGAACTGAATTTAATGAATGTTTTGTTCATGGATTTGTAGTAATATTCCAAGTAACATAAGATGTATAAAAGTCAGCAAGAGATACTACGTAGTCAGGTTATAGTTTTTTAACTTGTTCTTGTTAATCTATCATAAATATTGCATCTCTTTACAGGGACTAAGATTCGATAGCATTCGCGTTGCGAGACGATTAAACAGGCTTGCAAGTTGAATAAACACCAAAATAATAATGGTAAATTATAATTATTTTTCATGTTTACCTATTTCAATAACTATAAAACTTTAACTTGCAAAAATGAAATTATCATCAACAGCCTTTAACAGTCCACTGCTGGACATAGGCCTCTCCTTAGAAGGAGGTTTTGGCCTACTATACCACGCTGACCAGACGGGTTGGTATAGGGTTGGTTTCAAATTTTCCTTCTCTTTGCATTGTTGTTATCTTGCGTAGTTTATCCCTGAGTCGCCTTTTAAGATCACCACCCGCGAGATGAATAAAAAATGAAAATAACACATTTGCGAGATAGTAATGGACAATGATGTAATACTGCATTGCCGACGTTCACATTGAGTATGGTGACCACCGCTATTGGAGTAAACTCGTGCTTTTTATCAGACAGAGTATGGTCATATAGCTAATACTTAAAGAGAGTTATAGTATGGGTAACAACATTTCAACAATAGATACCTAATCGTATAGTGAATAGGTATTGAAAATAAGGTAAAAGTGACCTAAATTTGAACTGAATAAAGTCGTTACTCCCGCAATGAATAAGAAAGTTGTAACATTTGCACAATCATTTACATAATTTCGATTAAACTGAAATAGACTACTTTCATAAAAATACTCACATTATCTTTAACGTATAGGATGAGTTATAGGCGCCGGCTTAATAACTATTGTCGTGTATGAAAGTCGATTGTAATCTATTTAAAATAAAATACCATTATTTCATGGCTATTTTTGCTTGGTATTCAAATCTATGATATTTTTCTTTTGTTACGCTCGGTTGAAACAATGGTGGATTTTAACAGCTTATTTGATCAGAACTTCTATTGTGATAGGGGTAACGAATAGTAACATTTTTATTCTGTATCGTATTAAGCACTGAATGTATAAAAATATATTTAAATGTATTAAGCTTACTTTACGCAGAGTGGTAAAGAGAATAACTATTATTGCAATAAAGATTAAACGCTGTTATGGACTGTTTATATTTCCTTACCTAATTTTTGCTCGGCTTTAATTTTGTTTCTTTTACCTTAAAATATGTTTTCGCAATAAACGAACATTTTCAAAAATTATACAACTTCATAATATTGTTATTATTTGATAATTTCATTTAATTATACTTGGTCTGTGATTGGTTTAAATTTACATCTGTAGTAGCTTCCATCATTTCTTGTACAACTCAAACTTCGTCACTAACTTCAGGAGAAAGTTTGGTTGCGTAAATGGATGCCCTCCGTACTAATATTGAGTATAAGGTACATCAGAAGTGGTAAACTTAAAAACTATATCGATTTTAAGATAAATGATTTTATAGTAACTAATGGCAAAGAAAGTAAAAAATACGCTTAAGATTGAGCGACTGAACTCTAAAGCAACCATAATATGAAAATATTGGTCTCATTTTATTGCGAAAATATATTTTAAAGTAAAAGAAACAAAATTATAACCGAGCAATAATTAGGTAAGTGAACACATTTAGGTTTAAAAACTGCTTTAAAATTTAGATACATATATTATAATAATATTCACTTTTGAAATATAAACAGTCCATAACAGGTAGTTAAAAGTAATTAAGATCAACATGATCATAATATATACTTTTAAAATATCTAACGCCTTTGACTTAAATTTCTTTTGATTATTATATATATATTTTTTTGTTCGGTAACGTGGTTTGATTAGGAAACGAAGGCGGGCGTACAAAATTGTCATAACGGCAGATACAAAGCAGTAGAAATAACACACTACATATTGCAAGGCAAACCCTTTGTAGTTTTATATTAGTAATTTTATGTAGGTACTTTCCTGTAAATCTGTAATACAGGTACAAATTAAAACTAATCTATTTACATTACAAAATGAATTGCTGTTCGTTAGTCTCGCTAAAACTCGAGAAAAGCTGGACCGATTTAGCTAATTTTGGTCTTGAATTGTTTGTGGAAGTCCAGAGAAGGTTTGAAAGGTGAATATAAAAAAATGAATTGCTTTTTTTTAATAAGTATGGATTAATTTTGTTTGTTTTAAGTTTATTTTATACCAAAGTTTATGTCTTCTATTTATCGATTATGGCAGTATGAAGTCTGCTGGGTCAACTAGTTAGTATATAAAAATAAATATTATTTATCTATAATATTATCCTGTTATTATGTAATTAAATAGGATATAATTTCATAATTTATCCATAGAAAGTTCCTGCATAGTTATTATTAAAAGTTGGTACTCGGTAAAAAATTTGTACTCGTATAAAATAGTTGTTACAAACAGCCATTCAAAATTTTATTTATGTAAAGATATCCAACAACTACCTTTAATCTAGAATAGTTTTTAGTTTCAAAGCAATCAAAATTGCAAATCATAACTACGAAATTATACATTAAAATAATAACAACTAATAAACTTTGAATTAGTGTTTACCTTACTTTGCCTCATAATACTTATACAATATATACCTAAGTTAGCTTATTTAGACATATACAAGTATATAGTATATATACATATATATATGAGGTACTCTAGAGAATATTTGTTTCTATAAGCATTTTATATGCCGTATTAGCTCAGAGATATATCGCCTTAACCAGTGGTCTATAAATAATCTATTAGAACTATGAAAACAACGTCTGTGTGGTCTTGGTTTAAAAACAGAATACACTTTTATAACCACCATGGATTCAAGAGGCGATCCAAATACTTCTTCAAATTGATTGAATGTTTAAGTATGTTTATTTTAAAAACAGAACTTAATTATACACTTTCTCGGATGAAACGATGTCTGTCTAATGAGCTGGTAATATATTTTATCTCAGTTGTATGAATAAAGGATTTTGATTAACATAGGATTTTACACATTGATCAACCGATTAATTATAGAGCTCGTTGTTTTATTATAACATACAAGTCACTGTCATTCCCATGTTATGCTAATGAGATATAAAGATGAGTAAAAATTGGTATTCTAATAAGTTATCATACCTTTGATTTTGACCTTTTTAGGGTTCCGTAGTTCATAACTGGTAACTCTAATAAATTCGTCATGTCTGTCCGACCGTCCTTAACTTACCACCCAAACGGTTAGTGCTAGAATAATGATTTATTAAAAAAATTAACCGGCTTCAAAAAATACCTCACACGCAAACTCCCTGCCTAGGACACTGAAAAGTATAAAATAAATTGGCTTTAATTTGACTGGCTTAAATTACTTTGTCAAAATTCCTGTCGATACCTAATTATCTATTAATTAAATAAAGTAAAATTATAATCTGTGCTAGTTACCTAAAATCTGTTTGAAGTCGGTGCCAAGACGAAGTTACTGGATCGCCTTATTAAAGTAGATACATTAAATTTTAACCTTAGTTGTCAGATTCTAATGAACTTAAAAGAATACTATTAAACCCTATTTTATGTATATGCTATTTAATAAAGAATCACCGTCTAACCCTTAACCGGATTACCTTCCATTATCAGCTCTTGTAAATGAATACAATTTAAGGTCTTATCCCTGCCTCACTCTCACCTCACCTGAATAGGCTGAAAGTATATAACTAATGGTACATTATTCTTAAGAAATCGAAATATTTATTCTCCAACTCTTGACCGTTAAGGAGTTGTACATTCCATCATCAGGTCACCTGAATGACTTGAAAGAAAACGGTTAATGGTAATATACATACATAAACTACTATGTTTTGCTGAATATATGAAGATATTTGCAGCAATCTCATCATTTGAGGATATGATTGCGCTTCAAGCTGATTTATCTCGTTTGTAGGAGTACTGCAAAAATAATAAACTAGAACTGTATCGACGAACTACAGAAGGAATAGCTTTATTATCCGTGCAAGTGGAGGCATTAATGGTGTGTGTGAACAATTTAATATTGATATTTTTAATGAACGTGTGTCGAGAGTGAGGTGTTTAAGCCTTAAATTCTTGGGTGCCATTGATGAGCGGTCCGAATGACTGGTGTTTGTGATCAAAATGAATACCAGGTTGGTGCATCAATGTCTGTAAAGTGCTTTATTATTGTATTGTCTTGTACACTTTAATTGTATTCTGTTTCTATAAGTGAGGATTTGTCATTGGCTGTCTGTTTTCTTGTCTGCTCATATTCTGAAAGTAAATCTGTAAATTCTCCATAGCATATAAATATTAAATATCATATTTAAATAATTTTCCTCCAACTCCTGAAAGTTAAAGAGCTGTACCTTCTATCATCAGCTCATCAACTTAATATAATGGCTATCAGACACAAATACTTGAATATCTTTAGAAAATACATGAAACACATAGTATGTTAGTATGAAATCTAAGGGTTGCCCTCAATTTCCTTGAAATACAATCACCTGATCATGGAGATTATGGGACCACCTATGAGCTACTCCGAATCCAATGCAAAAATATTTTTTTTAATCGGTTCAGAAACGACGAAATTATCGCTGAACATACATAAAAAGAGATTCTGACGAATTATGAACCTCCTCCTTTTATGAAGTCAGTTAAAAATGAAAGTATATTGGTTTTTATCATTACAGCAATGAGTTAAAATAAAACTGCGGAAAGTACCTCCACTATACGTAAAGTGGGAATATATTTTTTTCACGTCGATCCCATCGTGTGGGGTATCATTAGATAGGCCTTTGAAAACATTGAGAGGTTACGAGGCTAAAACGATTTTTTGTTTTAGGTATCCATTTGCGAGTTATTAAACTTTAAAGACCAGTTTTATTGCTAAAGCATTGCTTTCCCCATACCTTCTAAAAGTTAAACGGCTGGCTCGAAAAATTTGAAAAACTACAACAGCTTAGACAACTTGTTAATTTAGGAGTTATAGGGGCCTAACTTGTTATATACACTTACTTGGAAAACTTCGAACATAAATGACGAAGTAATAACTAAACATAACATTATGGGTGACTATGGATCCTAATCTATGCGTGGCCTTACACACACTTTGTAATTCTTTCGATACAAGCAATTGAAAAAAACAACAATAAATTTAGCCGTTTAAATTATGGACTTTCCTATATTCATTTAATTTTTGTTTACCTTATTACAAAATCCGTAAAAAGTTTTAGGTCAAATTTTATGCGTGTTTAATATAAGGTCCTGCGTAAAAAGGACTTTTAGAGTGAATATTTAACCTAATTTTGACACCTTTAATATTTCAGGAGAATGTGGCTTATATTTTTTCAAAGAAAATGAAATTACAATACGCCCCCTTATCTTTAAAGGCGATCATTTCATACAACAGATTATATTTTAGAGTTATTGATCAAAAGCATTTAGAAGGTCATTTTTGTTACTAAAATAATTCTTAATAAATTCAATTCAGTCAAGCATTAATATAATTGCTTTAAAGTTAAGTTAAGTTTAAGTGCTTTCTATGTTTAATATGTCATCATCATCATTATCAGCCTATCGCAGTCCTCTGCTGGACATAGGCCTCTCCGATTGCACAACACATTGGTCGATTTTGGGCTAATATATATTCACAAAAAATGAAATATCAATTTGCCAATCTAACTTTATTACTATCTCTGAATAATATAAAACCAGATGTCGTTTTGCCCTAAATATCTAAAAAGTAAATCAGTACAGTTATTGCTCTAATCACAAAAATATCTTTATACTAAAACCTTTTATTTCGAAAATCCTTGTATGCATTTGAAAAGTAAATTTATTACTTACTTCTACTGCATTCAATAAGTGCATTAAAGATACGTTACGACAGCAAAGGACAACATTCAAATTTATTACATTTATGGCTGAAATTTTCCAACTCATAATCTGTTTCTATGTCATAAACTTTATACGTTAAGATACTCACAGCTGCAGTACAGCCAAGACTTGGAACATTATTTAAATCATACTTATTAAACACCCCTGGTTTGCTTCATACGGCTGAATTTTATTACACAGTCTGTAATAAATTTAGGTTCTCTTGAAATTTCAAAGAAACATAAACGTATACGATTTCATTTAAGTACTTACTTTTTATTGTCGTGTGAGTTAAAATGAGTGTGGCTTAAGGTTAATATAAATCAATACACATAAAAAAATTGTTGAAATGGACTGCTGATTCATTAATGTAGAGCAGGAATAATAAATAAAAATACCAAATAAAAGTAATCCGAATCCGCTAATAGTTTAAAGCATTAGTATGGTGCTCTTAGAACCGAAATAATGTTTCGGTCTTAACCGTAGGTATAAATAATTTTACGAGCATAATTTATATCTTTGCTTCTACTAATTGTTGTGTATATATGAATTTAATCTTAATTAATGAAAATGCTTAAATTGATCGGAAACTGGATTTTCTTCTTTACTGAATGTTTATTATCTCAAACTTTCTATGTATCTAACCTAACATTCTAACTTATTGCAGCAAGTTTAGTCAAAGTTTGTTAAGCAATAGTCTGATACCCGTTGTTTATTCTTTTATTGATTTTTCGGAAAACTTTTAACTCGTACCATCAAGCACGCAAGCAAAATACTTTTACTTAATACTTGCACTAGCAAACTTGGAAGTATGAGTAGGTATACTTTTAAAATTAAATTTACTTGTTCTTAAACAAGTTCTACCAAGTGACGACTGTTGAGAGTATAAAATATTGGAAGTATGAGCTTTTGCACATGCCCATGCATTTCAAATCGGTCCAAGGTGAAAATAAATTTGGAGTTTCACGATCCTGATAAACAGTCAGTGTATATTTTTTGGAGTCTGCATTTACTACATCACTCAATTATCTTTTAAATTTATTATATCAATTAATATACACATTATCATCACCCTGAATACCAGTTAGAACAGAAAGAGATAAAGAAAAAATTCAATAAGAACTAAAAACTAACCCAAAAAACTCTAAAAACTGTTTACACTAACAGTCACACCCTTGGATTATGCCAACTTTATACAAAATAACGGGTAAACAAACGGTACTGTTAACCTAGGTACTTAATAACACTCAAACAAAATACCCACAACGTATATAATTTGGTCCCTAAGTTTAATCGATCCTAAAACAACACAGTTTCAAAACACCTCGTTTTAAACAATCTGTTGTTTTAGGATGTGTGTGAATGAAGAATAATAACGGTATCATTGTGCTCACATTCTTATATATAATTAAAATTGTGATGGATCTTCGTATGTGTATTTTTGGGTTATAAACTAATTTCATTTTTGTTAAAGAGATGGACAAAATAAAGGGAGAACCTGAATAACTAAGGCCTCCAGGGTTAAACTAGATAATGATAGTTAGTAGCCCTAGAGGCAATTAATAAACTAGAAAATAAAATATGAGATATGTTTTTCATGGTATTGAATGTGCAAACGAATAATACAATTTTCATTGATGAATTTATAAATTAGTTTTTCACATAGCTTGTATTATAGTTTTTCATTAGTTTTTTTTTATTTTGCTATATACTTAACAGCAACTGACGAAACTAGCCCGTAATCTATTATTATATGTAAATAGTGTACTTGCAGATTTATTCAAACTAGATCGCCATTGTCATAAAACAAAAACTGCTTCCATTTTCTAAAGTTAATCGTGTTAAATATAAAAAAAATCTCGTGTACCTATTATTATACATATTTAATTTAACTTTAAATAAAATTAAAATGACTTACCAAGATTGTCAGCACGACATAATTGGAATATTGTCATCCACAATATCATAAGTACTCCCGTTTTCTTCTCCATCTTTGACATCACAGTATTAGTTACGCATGTGAAGAATTATTTTGTGATGGGTCGGTATATGACATGATATCCTTAGGCACGTCTATTTTCTTAGAGAATCCTGAAACAAAAAAAAGGTCTTCATTACATTAATGTAAATTAATTACATGCGAAGTGCTCATAGCCAACTAGCCTCAGGTATTTGTAAACAATCACTGAGGTTAAGAAACGACGTCACGGTCAGTACCTAGATGTAACCGTTTATTGCATGACATGTCCGTGTTTAGGAGGTGACTTTAAACCATCGTTCTCGGTTGTTTTCATAAGATAACAGACGCGAAGCTTAGTTGAAGGCCTTCGGGCGGCTTAAAAACATCCAACGGTAATATTGCGTAGCCACAACGTCTAGCTAGTCCCTAACCTGCACTCGGTCAGCGTGGGGACGTATGGCCTTAGGATACATGAGCTGAGCAGTGAGACATTATGGGTTGTTGATGTTTGAAATAAATTAAAAAGATTTCTATTTGAAAATTAGCTAGAGTGGAGACCGCGATTACACATAAGTAATGTAGCGCTCTCTACTACGTAGTGGACAGACGCTTTGTAGTTTATATAAATAAAACAGAAGATATAGGATTACATTTCTTGGTTAATCTGAAATCTAACTTGTCTAAAATAAAAAGCTATTCTGCAATATACAACGAAATACGATTTACCTACTATAACAAGTTTCATTTGTATTCCGAGTGTAGTTGAAAGTTGTTTTATGTTACGTTTGTTGACTATAAACTCACTTTAATTGCTCAAATCTCAAAGTATTTACAAGCTTTCATTATTAACAACATCTTATTTGTTCACTATCAACACTATGCAAATGAAGTAAAATGTTCTATGAGAAGATATGTTGGGTCGGATAAACAGGAACTAGGGACGAATTATTTCTCATAAATGCTTAAATACTCAGATCTTCTGTGTAAATCACATGTAAATGTGGCTCGCAACTACGCTTAATTGTTTTGTAAAATTAACAGTGAATGTATACATAATCCGGGTTTCATTAAAATTTTGGTTGCGCCTTTGATATAGTGTTTTATTGATTACCCTGTGGTATGAGTATTATATTTAGGTTAAGGTAAGAAAGATCCTTTCTTGATGTTATTATAGTAAAATACTAAGGGCTTTTCATACCTGTTAGCGTAATTATAGAACCTACATAAAGGCAACCTCTACGCTTTGTCAACTGACACTATAATTATACTATTATTAGCTTTGTCAGAACTAATTCGTACTCTACGTAGTTTACAAAATTTTGCTTTAAATTAACTAAAATATTTTGTAAATGTAATGATTTCTTGTTAATTATTAATCTAACCTTAGGCAATACGAGACCTTTTCATTTAATTTGATTTCATTGAAATAGAATTCCAAGACAAGTTATTAATAAACAGAGTAAGGAGATTACAAGAAAATTTGTCACCATTTTAGTTGTCATCTCAGAAAGACTTTAGACGCTACAGCTATATTTTTAACTAGCTTTTGCATGCGACTACGCCCGCGTATATGTCGGTTATCACGGTAAAATATAGGATAAGTACTTTCTCAGGCACTAGACAATAGTTTCGTCGTGATATACAGAGTTACTTTCGCATATTTATTATTAATAATGAATGAATTACTTTTACATGAATGCTTATAGTATGAAAATGAATAATTGAGCATTTTTGGGACAAAATTATTGCTGGTTCAAGTAAGTAGTGGAACTCTTTTTTGAATAATATAAATCGATGGAGTCTGGCCTTAGTCGTTTGGAAAATTTTGTTTCGCTAACGAAGGGTCGATGACGGAGCAAGTAGAAAGACTTTTTTACATTTTAATTGGGTTCTACTAAGGTTTTTCTTTTGGCTGACTGAAATACGGTATGGTATTTTTTTATTTTAAAGATTTACAACCGTTTTTACCAATAGCTTTTTTTAAATAATCTACCGCTTTGGTAAGTCTAAGAAGATAGAGTAATACTACTTGTTTATGTGTATTTTCCAGCACAAAATAGTTTTACTTCTTTCATTTACACGTAATCAAATAAAAGAACGTAAAATATTAGATAGACAAAGTATATATTTCGATATAAAACATAACATTTCCTATTAACCTAATAGGTAGCCAAAAACAGAATGATTCAAGTACGACCTAAAAAAAATCTACAAAGAAAATTTATGCCAGACATTCCCTCTGTCATAGATCATAATGGGAATAGTTAACAATATCAGGAAATTATATAATATATGTTGTTCTCTAGCTCATCAATTCTGTGATGTTTTCTCGTAAATAATAATGACGCCTTTCTAATATTTTTTTCTCCTTTTACGTCACCATCTCATATGTGATATATCTAAATTGTGACATTAGAAGAAATTATACGCCACTATTTTTCCTCATTCATTATTTGGTTTCTTATGAAATCTAATATTAAATCTTAATCACATCTGCGCAAACTAAAAAGGATTTATTATTTTCCGGAAATTATATTTACAGTGAAATTCAGTACTAAATAATAATTATATGGAAGGTACTAAAAATATTAAGAAAACAACGAAATGGTTTTAGAAAAACCATAAATAGCAGCAAATTTTTTAATATTCAATTTAGGCGGCTAGGTAACGAAGAGATAGAAAGACGGTAATTGGAATATGGATATTCTTATAAAGGTTCATTAAATTCATGACTGTTTTCATCATCGTCCCGTAAATTTAAGGGGCTTCTTAGAGAGCATCTTGAACAAGTCTTCTATTCTATTGCATTAGTGAACAATTTCGGGGATATAACGTCCCCTTGTCTCACTCCTCGATGCAATGGGCCTTTGCTAATTCTGTACTTGGACGGACGTAATGGTTGCTTCGTAAAGAAACTTCAACACTTGGATTTATCACCAGTCCACTTGGCAATAATACAGGGACTCAAAAACAGTTCAGTTCTCGATCAAGTCCAAGGCCTTCTCATAGTTCAGAAATGCTAGATTCACTTAACACGAATTTCTGTTTAAATTTTTTTGTTAAAATAGTACACTGTTGTTAAAACAGATTCTTAGGACCAGTAGCTTAGTTTCTAGCCTCTAAAAACTGAACTACTGGTTCTAAAAATCTGAAAATGGTTAACATCATGATATTTTCAGATGTTTTGTTACTTCGGGAGTTATACGAGGCCTAGTTTATAAAATACGCTTACTTGGCAAATTTTGTACACAACGGGTATTTTTCCTACAGTGCAGTTGGTTATCTTAATATAAAATAAACTAGTGACATTTTCGTTTTTCTCAAAAGCTCGCGAAAATTTCATAAAATATATTACCATTTACTATTTGGCTTTACTTGAAGATAAATCACTATATCACTTGACGTACTAACCGGAAAACGTGAATGTGATGTGTGATAAACCGGAATACATGAACTACCACGTAATATTCTGTTAGCTATAATATGTTAACGTTTGATTTATATATTTTATGTATTCAATATTTATGTTATGGTTTTTTAACATAATTATTGTAGGTAATAAATAAACCCTTTATAATAAAATATAAATTGATAATAAGAACTCTATTTCACTTTAACGGTTCTCTTATTATGAAAATAAATGAAATTATAGTTTCTTTATAAAATTACAAAATAATAGTTTTTTAGTAAATTCATTTGAAAGTAAATACGGTACTTACAACAAAAAAGCCATTTTCAATCGTTAAAATAACCGACACGAGGTACACAGTAACTCGTTACTTGTGCTATAGTAAAATCATTCCATCACTTGATTAGTGTATTGGTTGTCTCGAATAATTAAAAAAGCGGCCAAGTGCGAGTCGGACTCGCCCATGAAGGGTTCCGTATCAGCAAGTAACATCATATAAAAGTTCTTGTAGTTCGTTGTAACTTTCATCGATGTTTTTATACTAGTGTATTGATTGGATGAAAGGTAAATTGCGTGTTACGATGTATGACGTATTAAAAAAAAACTACTCACTAGATCTCGTTCAAACCAATTTTCGTTGGTAGTTTGCATGGTAATGTACAACATATATTTCTTTAGTTTTATCACTCTCTTATTTTAGAAGTTAGAGGGGAGGGGACACACATTTTTCCACTTTGGAAGTGTCTCTCGCGCAAACTATTCAGTTTAGAAAAAAATGATATTAGAAACCTCAACATCATTTTTGAACACGTATAGGTTTGATGAAAAAAAAATTTTTGAGTTTCAGTTCCAAGTATGGGTACCCCCAAAATGTATTGTTTTTTTCTATTTTTATGTAAAAATCTTAATGCGGTTCACAGAATACATCGACTGACCAAATTTCAACAGTATAGCTCTTATAGTTTCGGAAATAATTGGCTGTGACATACGGACGGACAGACAGACAGACAGACGTGACGAACCTATAAAGGTTCCGTTTTTAGCCATTTGGATACGGAACCCTAAAAAGGGATTAGACAAGAATTAAGGTATGTCTTACGTTAAGACAACAAATCAGCAAATTCAGCTTCTTTTCGACACAACAACAACTCATAACGTCCTACTGCTGGGCACAGGTCTCCTCTCAAGAGAGGATTAAGGCCATACGTCCTTAGGTTGGCCGAGTGCGGTTTGGGGACTTGGGGAGTGGGGATTGATTGTGCAAGCTCAATTTTAGTTTCAGTAATGTTCAGTGGCATTGACTGCACGGTTGGCCTAGTGGCTTAAGTGGTCGCCACGCCGTTTCCTACTACGCCAAGTGTCGTGGGTTCAAATCCCACGTAGGACAACACTGTGTGATTCACAATTTGTTGTTCTGAGTCTGGGTGTTCTTTGTGTCCGTTTCATGTATGTTTGTAAAGTCCCCCGCGACACAGGAATTTATATTCCTAATGCGGGAGTTGTCTTTTTAAAAGAAAAAGAAGTTGGAAGAAAATTGCGTAGTCTTCTGAAACAAGCTGAAGAGACGAATAGTTTACGGCTACATTTTGTACTTGAGTGTTCCAAGAGAGGGTTGTAATAATGAATATCCCTAACTTTTTAACTCTTTCGAAAGCATCAGCTCAAATAAATTTGCAAATCGTCCTCGCACAGGTGGTAGGAAAAAAGAAGATTCAGTGATAGTATTAATGAAAATAGAAAATAGCAGAGGGGATATAACGTCACCCTGTGGCATGCCAGTGGTGTGACGCCGGCGGCCAAGCAAGTAACTACAAAACCAGTCAACAGCTGAGGGAGTTTAGTACAGCAAAGAAAACGTCATAGTCAACTGTATTAAAAGCGTTGCTAAAGTTTATTAGACATAGCACAGTGAGTTTTCGTGACTGAGTTTGTTTATATAATCGAACTCAAATATATAGTTATAAAATCGCTCACATTTTCTCAGTGAATCATTATTTTATTAAAAGATAGGTGATCAAATTAAATGTTATAATAGCTTTGTACTTTAAAATGCTCCTTCGCCCGCCTTAAACTCAATTTAAAAGATTAATTGAACATAAGTGTCTACCTATATGACATAGTCACCAAAGCACTTTAATGCATCCTCGGATTTAATTATGTAATTTTAATGTTCTGGGAAATAAGTCGTATTTTCTGGTTTCATATTAAATTCATTATTCTTATGTGTTACAATATTTTACTTAGCTTTGTATTTAGCCCATGGGAGTATTCATTGTGAAATGTACTTGTAGTATTTATATTTACAATTTCAGCAGCAGCTCGTTCGAGTCACTATAAGTGCAAATTGGTTTTTAACTAACCTAGATTCTGAACCTTTATTTAAACAAATATAACTACCTACCTACCTACCTACCATACATTCTGAAGAGGTTAAGTAAGATATCTTCTTGAAACTCTAGGAAAAAATAAAAGTTGCTGTACTAAAGGTAATTTATTTTACTTTTTAATTTTAGAGTTTTTATCTTCATATTTTTTCGAAGCTCCTACTTTAGTAGTAATTCTCTTGAACATCAGTTTTTTTTTGGTTTGCAAAATTAATAGTAATTTAAAATTTCCACTACAAATATTTTGCCAACCCTCTGGCATAAATTAAAATCATCGAGGCCTAGAGACAAATCCTACTACAAACATTTTGTAATTGATAAAGCACTAATTATTCCAAACACGTTTCCATTGCCCACCAGTCTTCGCTCTCGCACACGGCCGCAGTGTAAACAAATCGTTAACTTTAATACAAACAAAAGAAGGAGCAAGTCCCTTAAATTAAATTCCCAATTTCTTGATATATAAAAGTCATTCATTGCGACCAACGTTAAACCATTTTGGTAGCTATATAAAGGCAGCTTGTGGCTTCTGCGATTGCCTTCATTTATTCTGATGAGTTTTATGGGAGAAGAGTTTTGTAAACGGTGCGGGTTCTGTATGAGCATTTATGTGTCTTGAAACGTATGTTATTTTTGGAAAAATATTTATTACACTTGGGTTACGGCTCCTTCGATTGCCCATTCGGTTTTAAGTGGCAGAGTGGATTATTGTTTTTGTGTTAAAACGTAACAAAACATTTATGTGCTGTCTCTGTTTTGTAACGTCCGACTGTTATTTCGCGCCATCTTGAATTTTGTTTACAGAATTCTCTATATTAGAAAAAGCAATTTCATCGCAATTCACTTAAAATTTCTATCTCAACTTAATGATAAAGGTTTTTGCTTATAGGTGGACGTTAAAACCGAATATTTAGCTTTAGTTCTTAAGTAAATTTTATGTGTATTTTAAATCAGGTGTCAGAGTAACCTTCAGTATTGGACTACTTTAAACATACTCTGGTTAATCTAAATGTCTTTTTAGGGTTCCATAATTCATGACAAGGAACCCTTATAGATTCGTCTTGTCCGTCCGTCCATTCTCGACCTACCGTCCAAACTGTTGGTGCTAGAAAGATATAAATATTATTTTAAATTAAATGATTTAAGGATTTAGGTATACGTTTGCGAGTTAACTTGAAAAACCTTTTTTTGTAAAAACAGGGCGTCCTCCCCCTCTAAAAACCAAACGGCTGACTCAAAAAATCTGAAAAAAAATCGTGATAGTAGTTCATATATTGAAATTTTAAGAAAAACTATAGCGGTTTTGAAAACTTTTTATTTCAGGAATTATAGGGGCTTGTAAAATGCACTCACTTGGGAAAATAAAAAAATAAAAAAATAATAAGTTAGCATAACAATTATCTATTGGACACGATTTTAAATCAACCTGCGCTTATGGATGACTACGGAACCCTATTCTATGCGTAGCCAGATATGCACTTGGTCAATTTTTATATATACCTATTTAAGCCTACTAAAGTGACTTTACTCTGCCTGATGGATAGCACGAGTAGAATTCAAGATTAGGGACCTTGTGAATGCATACATTGCATGATGACGTACAGCATGGCGGCTTAGTTAGATATTTCTGCACAGGAGGCCGGGAGAGTGATGCAGGATAATTGGGTCTTTGGTCTCACCAACGAAAAACGTTGTGATTTTAGGTTGGTCTCCTGTGAGAGGGTAGTACTGCCCTGGTCGAGGCGGTCCATTCGTGCTGAAACCGGCGTGGCTCTAATACCTATTAAACTATAAAAATAATTATAGCTTAGTTAAAATTAATATCTGTATAATAATAAATAAATTAAATATATTCACAGTTTACTATAGCTTGCAGTTACGTGGTAACTGAGAAGTCACCAGCCATTTCGAAGGGCCTGATACCAAAAATATGGAATGCAAAAGTTTAAAAGTAATGAAAAAGAATTAAATAAAAAAGGCTATCTCAACTAGTCGAAGTTCTCATAAATTAAGTCTTTCGATATATTTTTTTTTTTTTTTTTTTTTTATTGTTGTAATGGAATAGGCGTTTGTCTTCCATCTCACCTGATGGAAAGTGTAGATGAAGACGAAGATGGTACACGCCCATCCAATAGAAACACCTGTTCACTCTACTCTTAAAGGCTCCAGAGTTCAACTCATCAGGTTAAATAGAAAGTACTGTTTATATCTTTACCTTTATATCAAAATATGTACAAGTACAACCCTTTAACTACTGTCAATTCTCAAAAGAAGCCAAGGATCGCTAAATAGATATTTTCTTTATTCTACAGAAAGAACAAAATAATGTTGCTCCAAACAACGCCCTGATTTCTGTTTTATACATGGAGATTAAACAAGAGTGTAGGGGGAACAAGGAAGGAAGATAATTTAATGCAATTAGAGAATAAAAGCTCCTTAGTGAACTGTTAGCCAGTGTCAGAGAGGTCTCGTGATATTTTTTAAAGAATCCCTGAATAATGTGATAAAAGTTTTACATATTTTTTTAAAGTTGATAAATTTTAGTATGTACTTCTGAGTATTTTTTCTTTAGATATATATTAGTCTCAATCTCTAAAGACTCATAAAATCTATAATTGAAATTAATTGCGACTATTAGAGCGAGAAAGATAGCTAGTAGGAACTTGATGCGAGAAGCACAAAATCGATCAGTGGTGTGTAATATGAGAGGTGTTTCTAAAGTGGTGAATAATTATGAATTTGAAGGAGTAAATATTCCCTTAAAAAATAAAATGTCATGAAATATAAGATGTTTTAGATCAGATTTTGTATCGTCAATTACGGTCATACTTGGATGACTTTATATCTACAGCTAACTTGAGTGGCTAATCACCTTATTTTGTCATTTTTTTACTGTATGTAATTTTAAAGTATGTTCAATTGATGTTCCTGTCAAAATGGGACCGCAAAACACAAGATTCAGGTTTTTCAGCTCACTGTTATCTTAGAACAATTTTCCATTCAACATTTGCAGTATTATTTATTTGGTTCCTCGACCTACCCATTTTATTACCCCAATTTACCTACTAGGTATATTTTTCGTCTGAAGACATACAAGTTCCAATAAAAAAAAACCACCAAAGATATAAGTCTAAATCTTTGACCTTACGCAAAATAAAATGGGTGCTAGCAGCAAATGTCAATAACTTTAATAAGTTTAAGCTTGAGGACTACTAAATCAATAATAAACTACTAGTCATAACAGCAAAAGGCTAATATGTCATATGATATGTTATACCCGTATTAAATATGAATAAGTTTCGGGTTTCGAGCATCAAAAGTTTTTATAACTTCAAATTGAAGCTTCATTCAAGATTGTCAAAAAAGTTTGACAAGTATATTTAGGTAATAGACAGGAGTGATTTGTATTCAAAGATAATCGGCTCAAAGAAGTAATACGTCAGTTATCCTGAATTTCATTGTCTTCCAAACCAAACTTCAATCTGAACAGGAAACGTGTTTAGATTTCTAGTTAGATTTTGTGAGTACACTCCGAGCCTTTGAAAATATTCTTTCTGAAGAGGTGTTGATTGTGCTACTTTGGGCTTATTTAATAAGTTTTTGATATAATATTTATAATGAGCTTGGTGTATTATTAATTGTGTCCTCGACCTCGAACTAGTTACTGAAGTAAATAGGTAATATAATAAATTATAAGGGAGTAGGTTGTTTAGGTTTATTAGAGCGCTCGCTTCTAGTAAATAGCGGCAACATTTAATAAGGTATATTACATAATAGAATCAAAAAGAATTCTTAAAAATAAACTGGTTGAGTAAAAAAAATATTCTTAGAAAACAAGAATGATGATATTTATGTATGAATATGTATATTTATGTGTGTATATTTTTTATATATTATTGTATGTATATATAGTTTTGTATATGTGTATAGTATATGTGTATATAGTATATGTGTATATACAGAGTAGTAGTGTATATAGTAATGTATGTATAATATATTTATGTGTATTTAGGAATATCTCGTATATATGTACGTGTATTTAAAAATTACATTTAAGTAGGCTAATCTTTGTTTTACAATTATCATCAGTACCTACTGGCTTTTTTTTCTTTGCACCTACCGCATCACATTTCTACAACACCTGAAGGTTGACTGGGAGAAAATGCCTCATGGCATTAAGTCCGCTTTTGTACAACATGTGCATTAAGTTTAAAAAAAAGATTTACATTAAAATGTTTGAAAGAAAAATATTGTTTATATTGGAAAATTAATAACATTCTATATTATTAATTATAATACAATTATTATTTTGTATAGGTAATAAATAAGACAGAAAAACGTAAATACAAAATCAATCATGATATGAAAATGGCAAGGCACGAAAACATGAAACTCTTTTAGTTCAACATTACAGCTAGATGTTACTTTGACACGTCTTGTTATAAATTGTTTAATTCAGAATCACTGTTCTCAAAGCTTTTAAGTGATTGAACATCGGGAAAACAAATGAGTGAAAAACCTTTTTATATTTGTCACTTTGAAGGCGACGGTTTTGGTTAAATCAAGTGAAGTAGCGTAATTTGCCTTTTACCAAAATTGAGTGTCGGGAAAGTTCAATCGAGACATCTTCGAGAATTTATTAAACAAGGCTCTTGTCAGTATTTCAAAACTAGGAAAGTCGTATAACCATCAAATATATTACAACCACTTTGAACGACCAACTTAGATCATTTTCGAAAAAAATAGTTTTCTTTTATAAATCCCAGCCACATGTTACTCACAGCACACTTCTATTTTGTGTATCTATTTTTAAAACTTAGGCTTCGGTTACTTCATTTTCTTGGTGTGAAGTGGCTGTTTTAGTAATAAATAATATTTTTATACATGAAAAAAGAACTGGAAATAACGTAATGCATTAGCTCCCTTAAACTAAGTGACTTTTCGAGTATAATTATCTTCTTAAGAACTCGTAATCTTGAGCTAAATTAATTATTACGCAAAATTCACCAAGTGAACAACTTTGTCTCTTGTGAACCCATGAGACAAATTCGTTTTCAAACCGTTACACTTTCAAAACTTTCTTTTAGAGGCCATTAACACTGGTAATTTGGTTATTATTTATTCAGAAACTTCGGAACTGAACTAAAAAGCTTCAAGAAAGGATATACGATTTTTGATACAAGATGTCCGCAGTAGAACAGGGATGCCGAACTTTTTATAAACCCTACCGAGGATCCTTGTCACAAGGCGGATCGGCCTTCCGCGTATATGTCAAATGCAAGTTTGCACTATAAAACATGAGTACAATTTCATAGCAACACAAATATAATAATGATGCTAGCTATAAGTGTGTTTTTGATTCACTACTCAGATTTAAATATATAATTATTTTTACAATGGATAGAACAAATACACTATGACGCTGAATCTATTTCTTTTTTCAGTTCGTTTCGAAGAATCAGTTTGCTGTTTATTATATTATAATAATACGTTTTCTTTTGCCTCATCTCATTTCTCTTAGGATTTCAATTCCAATCACGTTTCAATAAAATCATTGATTGTATCACTACGTTCCATGTAGACAATGTTTAAAAGAATTATACAATATTTTGCCTGCGGCTCAGCCTGCGTGTCGGTTATCGCGGTAAAGAATAGCTTATATCCTTCTGGATAAATTAATCTGAATGCCTAATTTCATTGTAATCGATGTAGACGTGAAAGTGTAACAGTCACAATTACTTTCAATTTTAAACTATTAGTATGAATTTTCCTAGATAGGTACAGAATGATAGTACACATTTAAAGTTTGAATTTTGTTGAGGGGCTAGAAAAGTTCGTTAACGCGGAGAGCGTTGTGAGTTGGGTTTCCATATTAGACTAGAAGGTAAGCAATCAAAATTTTTTGCTAAACATTGCCAGTAAATAAATTGGTTTTTGAATACTTGTCGCTACACCGCTTTCAACTGCGCTAAACGTCGAGAGTTCAAATCCCAAATGGGACTACACTTTGTGTGATTCATTCAAATTGTTGTTTTGAGTCTGGGTGTTCTTTGTGTCCATTTCATGTATTTTTGTAAAGTCCCCTGCAATACAGGATGTATATCCCTAATGCGGGAGTATCGTACGTACGTAGTATGACAGATTAAAAAAATAAATAAAACAATGACTTTTAAAGCATTCGATCATATTTATATTATACCCAGGTGTGCAGATTGCTCCTTTGTCTTTAGAGGCAAAAGGTTTGAATTTTTTTTTTATAGGTAGTCTCAAACTTTTGATCGGCAGTTTTAATTTCAAGAATCATGTTGTATCTGTCATTTCAGTAAGTGGTTGCAATATATTAAGTTTACAGTGTGTGTTGTGATATAATTTTTGAATGTATTAAGATAAAAGTAAAGTGATATTAGATATACCACCTAAATTCACAGCGCGCTATTCTAATAAAGGTGCACAGCGATAAAAGGACCAGGTATCGAAAACCTTCTAAATTCGAAAAGAATTTATAGCAAGTGTACTTTCGGTACTGTATTTACATGTACTTATTATACATACTGTCATTTGATATGTAAAAAAAACAGTTATGTAATTCATAATATTTTTTTCACCATATTTATGTTATTCTACATATTCAGAATAATACAGAGAATAAAGTCTTATGATTACATTAAACGTCGGATGAATAGATTAGACGACGTTTGTAAACCACGAAACGGTGAATGGGCGGTAAAAACTGAAATAAAATACTGAGGCAATGTAAGAATTTGAGATACGGAGTATATTATTTTAATAGCTTTCTCGAAATATATGAATGAAATAATTGAATTAAAACAGTTTCAACAATTACTTTTTAGAAGTCAAGTGAAATATAAAGTTGGAGAACATTACTTATATTTCTAAAGCGATTTCTTTATAAAGCATTGAACCGTTATAAATATTAATTTTTTTTACTAATGCTATTAGTAGACTTTATACTAAATGGCATTGACATAGCCTAGACGCATAAAATAATTGATTCATAACCAATAACCGATAATTGAATATAATGTAATTGAGTATAGATATAAATAATAGAATCAATAAACCAAGAATTGAATAACCGAAAATTCAACTTGGGTAGAGTATAAAGGAACGAACTAGTCCAATAGAAGAAGTCAAACATTACCTATTACAAGCTATTATTATAATATTATACAAAATTTACTACAGCTTATAAATATTCCTAAATACAGAAAAACAAACACGCATAGAATAAAATATATTAGAAAGATGTTATAGTGAGATCATGAGGAGACTTCTGTTTATCATTTTTTGATTAGTGTTGCTCTCATTTAATAAACCATTTTACGGAATATGAAGAATAAAAAAGGGTACATACGAAATACCTATGTATGTGTAAACTAAAAGAAATAACGTATCCTTTATGATCGGCGTTCTCTCTATAACAGTTGACCGATAGCTTTTAAAATGTGATATAACAAGGAACTATGTATTATTGTCTTATTATTATAATTGAGATTGTAACCTCTATAAGCAGAAGTAGTGTAGGTAGCTATTGAACTTACCTATATTGATAGTGTTTATGTACACAAACTATATTATTTTAAATCACTTCATTTAAATAAACTGCCGCGTCTGTCTGTTCGTGATAAACTTAAACTACTGCACCGATTGATATGCTGTTTTCATTAATGGATAGATTCTCGAGGAAGGATTTAGTATATATTTTTTCAAGTTTAAAATGGTTATAAATACCGTGCAACGCTGAGGCGGGCTGCTAGTTTCATATATTTAATAGCCCGCCACAGTGGCCCCACTCTGCCTGATGGAAAGCATGAGTGGAATTCAAGATCCTATGAATATTATGAATCACTTTTCATGAATATAACGATCTTTTAATATTCTATATTTTTTTTATTATTATATTTGTCTCTCTGTCCGTTATTCCAGAACTCTAGTAGTTTTAAAAATACAGATAGGTATACCTATTGAAAGAATTACGTTTTAACAGTAAATGCAACTTAACATATCCAAATAAACAAAATTAAACCGTCTCTACTTAAGTAACATCAAAATATGAATAGTTTTTTACTTAATGCATATCAAAGTATATATCTATTATTAAAAATATTTTTCGGACTTCTTACACACAGCTAATATAAAAATTCAGTCAAGTGCGCGTCAGGCCACGCAGAGGAAAGTGCTCCTTAGTCACCCATAATGGTACGTGGATTAGAAATAGTATCCAATGAATAATTATTATGTTTACGTATTAATGCGTTAATTTTGTATGACGTTTTCCAAGTAAGCGTATTGTACAAGTTAAGCCTCTATAACTCCCTAACTAACAAAGTCATTTAAATCGTTATGGTATTTCTTTAAAGTTCATTATATGGACCACCATTACTAATTCTCACAGATTTCTTGAGCCAGCGTTTTAGCTTTTAGAGGAAAAACGCCCTGTTTTTACAAAAAAGTGCTCTTTAAAGCGGAATTTCTAACAAACGGATACCTGAATTAAAAAATCGTCTTAGAAACTCCTTATTGTTTTTAAAAGACCTATATACTGATACTCCACATGATGGGGTGGGAGCGAGAAAAAACAAATATCCCCACTTTACGTGTAGGAGAGGTACCCCAAATAAAAATATTTTTCATAATTTTATTGTAGCACTTTATTAACATAATTACAACACAAGTTCATGCAAAGTTTCATCTTTATAGCACTTACCGTTTGGACGGTAAGTCGAGAACGGACGGACGGACATGACGAATCTATAAGGGTTCCGAGTCATAAACTTTGGAACCCTATAAACGTAGTTTTAAGTTTTTTGTCTGTCTAACTGTCTGTTCCGGTTAATCTCTAAAACAGCTTTACTGATTTTGACGGTACTGACACTGGTATAAAGCTGATGACACAAAAAGTAACTTAGGTTATCTTTTTTAGACCACCTTAGCTCCGCGGTTTTACCCGCGGTTATATTTAATAACTGCGGACAACACAGTGGGACTCAGCTAGCACGAAATAAAATAGCTTTGAAATACAAAATTATTAACTATCCGTGCGGTGAGGAATTAAGAATACAGAGTGTATGTATATGTTATGATCAGCGGTGGTGACCCCTCATCATCACATGCTGTCGTAGGAGGACAAGAGAACAAGCCTATCGGTACACATCACAGTAAAAAGAAAAAACTGAATCAAGCCGCGTTAGTTTAGATCAAAGTCTTCTTTCAAAGGAGAGACTTAAGCCCTGAAGTATAATATTAAATTGATGTGATGTGAAATAGAAAATACAAAATATTTTCAATTTAATTTGAGAGGTGCTTTCAAAATTACAACATTACCAAAATTAGTATGTACATAATTATGGAGTTATTATTATTATTTCGAGATTTGAATAATTATTAATTATGTGTAAATGAAAAACAACTACTAAAGTACTCCAAGGATGTAAATAACCTAATACTATGTTTATCTCAACAATAACAATTTTAGTTAATGAGATCAAGTCATCCAATTAGTCTTATCAAAAAATAATAAAACAGTTATTAAAGAGATAAGATAATCCAAACATATAAATAGGTATATCAACAGAAAACAACATGTTTGAAACAATTATTGCTAGTACAACGGAATCAGACGATAGAAAATTAAAAAAAAAAACTGATAAGGAATAAGTACAGAAACTCAAATATAATTATGCAACCAATAAAGAAGGTACATACTTATATACAGAACTAAAAACAATTGATATAATCGAAGTTAATTTCGAGAAGTACTGAGTTAAGCTGTTGGTATAAATTTGATTGAAACTATACAGTGGAAGTACTATCAGATCCTGGAAACTTAATGGCACCATATTACTTAACTATATGTGACTTAGTTCCATCTATTCAGTCAAGGGACCGCCTTAAGATGAATATCTGATATTTGAGTTGGTACTGAACAATTAGCCAGTTATATCGTAAATGTTAAATATCTTTGTAGATGTTAAAATAAATTACATATTTATTTATGTATCTTTTGTAAAATATGCCTCTGTCCGTATATCTATCTAAACGTTTGTTTAAAAATAGCATTGTGCTTAAAATTCTTAGATTGAGATATGATAGTTCTAAAAATAACTCTGATGTCTCTGACACAAAGCTAAAGGGCCTTTAACATTATCTCTTCTATCAGATAAAGTCACGCTAAAAGCCAATTTCATATTAAGTAAGCTTTTAATTAGATCCAATGTGTTTTGATTTTACCTTCATATCATCTTGAGCATAATTACGATCATACCTAGTCACTAATTAAATTATTATAATGAACATACCTTCAATCAAAAATTCAAAATTAATCATGAAACTTTTTGTACTCAAATTAAAATCAACATTTTATAACTAAAATTCATTCAATACAACACCACACTAATGAAAGTCGCACGTTAAAAACATTTCACATATTAAAGTTTCACATTTTAACACTGAAGTTTGAAGTACGTTCAACTGTAGTGCGCGCGTGTTTCATGGCGTGGTTAACCGTGAGGTTCACACATGCGTCCAAGCCGACAGCGCGAGGGTGACTGGTACTCTCTTGGATCGGGAGACAATCAACGCGACCAAACTGCGCAGAGACGCTGCTAAGGGATATTTTATGGTGCTCTAATATCGGTTAGATGTTGCATCGAAGGATGATGTTAATTGAAATTATATAATACGACTGAAGAAAAAAATATTACGTACTTTAATAACTTTTTGTGCCAAGTTAGGGAGTCTTGTTGAGATAAATTCTTTACGTCATAATGGGAAACGGTTGTATTTTATGAATTACTGTGTGTATTTTATAAATTTTGCGATTCAATTTAATAGATAATAAAAAAAATCAGCTTATCTCACTTATGCACAACTTAAAAAGCGAACCCAAAAATATTAAAAGATTTATAGTTTTAAAATAATGATATTCCCAAGGTACTGTCTTGCTATGCTGATTTCAGCACGAAAGAACCTGCTCGATGGTAGCGGTATCCTCTGCAAAACTGCAGCTTAAGTGTTGTCGTGTTCCGTTGGTGAGTGCCAAAGCGGAGGCTATCGATGCAGAAGCATCTATAGGCCGCCAGAATGTGGATGACCATGCTACTTTATCTTTTTGAGAGTAGAGTCGCTTTGGTAGCTCATGATAAAAAAATCCTTTTGATGTTGTAAGGAAATTAATATCTTTATTACAGGAAAGCTTTTATTTAAAACTTATTAACATCTTACACACAACGTTATCCAGTCCCTAAACAAAGCAGAGCTTGTAATATGCATAGGCACTAGGTAACTGATATAAATACATAAACGTATTTTTTTTGTAAATACATACGTACCATACATAGAAAATACCCCAACTCCGAAAAAACATTTGCGGATTACACAAACTTCCGATCCGACATAGAAAATACCCCAACTCCGAAAAAACATTTGCGGATTACACAAACTTCCGATCCGACCCGGGAATCGAAACCGAGACCTCTTGATCAGCAGCCACATACACTAACCACTAGACCAACAAGGCAGTCGATTTTATTAGAAACTAAATGTATAAATATTTACCTAAACATAAACTTGGCATATTTTTTCAGTTGTTTCTTCATTTCAGTTTCTTGGGACTTGAAATATTTATTATCATTTGAAAAGTAAATCAGTAAAATTACAATCAAGACTATTGAATACAAGTAGACAGTTTATTTTTTTTCTCCAAGAGAACAGTCATCGTTCTCATTTACGAGAAACATTTTTACGGCTTTACTAGTCGTAAAAATTGTTTGTTCTATCGGAGTATATGCTGTGTTTGTTTTCAGCTTCGTTGGTCAGTTGTCATTAAATAATGTAAGTGATTATATTTTTGCTATCCCGGTAGTAATAAATACATGCAAATTTGAAGAATGTTATTTGACGCTTCGGTTTAAACTACTTCCTCCCGCTTCTTTCATTTCCAAAAAAAAAACAAGTTACGTATGTGTTATGTTCTTATTTGTATAAAGGAAATCTTTCTGGTTTTTCTGCTCATGAAAGGTTAAAGAACTCTACTGAAGACATGATTAGTGAATCACTTCTATGACTCATTATTTAACTACTTAAATGAAAAATAATGATGTTGTATAGAGATATATAAATCAGATATTCTTGAGCATTTCATTAATGTAAAAATACTTGTACCTACTAATGAAAATCTTCTGGTTTAGTTATACTCATCGAAAGCTTGTCACTGATAAAATTCACTTTCTTCGAAGATCTAACCAAACGTAACCTAGTTTATTACCTTAGTGGTATAAAATCAAAACATCGTACTTGGCATAAAATGTTCTATTTCATTTTCAGCAACACAACTGGGACTCGTTCTGAAGGTGTTATTGGTCACCAACGAAATATTAATGCCAACTTTGAATATACACCGTACATACTTAATTTTATGATCCCACCGTAAGGTACCGTCAGCTAGTTATGCGTATAACTTTGAATTACTTAGAATCACTTTATTGTCAACACTCGGTCAGCCGATGTCTTAATTCGTTTAATTAATCATATGCATTTTTAGCCTTAGTTAATGGAGTAAACCTTAAAAGATCAAAGGGAGGTCTAAATGATGATGCATGAATGTACAAACAGATGATCTGATCTGGTCCCAGAAAAATTTCAACTGCGTAGCTGTCCTGTTAGAAAAGGTTGCGTAATCCAAAGTGGTACGGACAAACGTCCCACCTAGTTTTATACCAGTAGTCCAACTGAAAATAGATGAAAATTAATTCAATGAAAACAGGGCTAAGCTTGCAAACACGCTTAATTCCGGTCAAAGAGAGGATACTGAACAATAAAGCACTTAATAGTTTTTAGTTCATTTGATGCAGCAATAGTGGAATGTTGATGATCACACAGTCATCATCTGAACTATTAACGAACCGACTATCTTGTTTATAAAATTTTAGTGTCACGGTGTTCGTAGTTAAACTCCTCCGAAACGGCTTCACTGATTCTCATGAAATTTTTTGTGCATATCGGGTAGGTCTGAGAATCGGACAACATCTATTTTTCATACCCCTAGGACGCGAGCGGAGCCGAGGCACAGCTAACATAACTCTATAAAAACATAGAAAAAGCCCTTTACCACTGTTACCATCTCAAAATAGGAGCAATAAAATTGAATTTGCAATTATACTCAAAATCAGACGAGATCCCTAAAATAAACTGGCAATCATCATTTAGTCTGTAATTAATATATTCAACGTGAACCGTAAATCATTCGTGCTTTTCCTTCCCCCGAGACTGTGACTAAGAGAATTAAAGATAATTGACTTAATGATAAACCGAATAATAAAGAAATATGCTGCTGAAATATCTGCCGGCGTATATATCGCTTATGGCGATAAAAAAAATTCTATGTCCTTTTTCAGGCTTTAGACTGTCCGTGCACCAAATGCCATTGAAATTGGTTCATTAGCTTTGGCGCAAAAGCATGATAGATAGAAAAAGTTACTTTCGCATTTATAACACAGTATTAGTAATAAAGTTTATAGGTAAAATACGGCCAACGAGAATTGATACTAAACGTAAACAGCAGAAATCCTAGCTCGTGTAAAAAAAAAATATCTATAAGTATAAGAAAAAGTTAAACTTTATGTCATCAGCTATATGTCAGTGAAAGTTCCGTCAAAATTAGTTCAGTCGTTCCAGAGTATATACAGTAAATATACTTTAATTTGCATTTAGTATAAAACTGTACTATGACCCACACTCGTGAGATACTTTTTCACTCCCCGTTTATAGGAGCCGGGATCGAGAAAGAAACACGTGAGCTGGCAGGAGTTTCAGTTTTTAGCTGCTCAGCACAAAGAAGATGTTTTTAACTTTTAATTTGATATGAAAAACACAATTAAATTTGATTTATTTGAATAGATTTAAAATTTTGGAAGTAGACTCATATAAAAAAAACTGAAGTCATTGAATAATCAATTACATGTCAAATTAGTCCATTAAAATGGACTTCGTTTGATAAAATTCCACTATTCATAGCTTACATATTTGAACCTTTTACTGTCTCCCATTAGACAAAAAGCTGGGGAGTTCATGTTATCTATTGAATTGCTAAACCAGACGGATCAAACAAATTCAAAAGAAAGCCAATTGTTTTTTCTATTCTGTCCTGTTTATTCACGTTTCGTCTCATCCATCACATATCAATTTCAAAATGTATTTTGGTTCAAAGCAAAAATAATCAAATACACAATAGTTTTGTATAAGTTTATTACGGAACGTATTGATCATATAGAAGTGCATTTAATAAAGAATTCTAGGGATTGAAGTAAACAAATATTATATCCAAATTTGACAAAATCAATAATAAATAAATAAATATTTGGACAACTTACACACAAAATCATCTAGTCCCAAAGTAAGCAGAGCTTGTGTAATGGCTACTAAACACCTGATATAAATACATAAACATATTTTTTTTGGTAAATAAATACATTATACATAGAAAAACACCCAGACTCCGAAGCAAATATTTGTGGATCACACAAATATTTGGTCTGACCCGTTAATTGAATCCGAGACCTTTTGATATGCAGCCGCACACGCTAACCACTAGACCAACCAAAATGCAAAAAGATTGCATGAAAGGGAATGTTTATGACTATGTATGTTGTATGTTTCTGGCTAAAAAGGGAGCAAATGAAAATAGAACAAATGTAATTTTTCTGATTAAAGAGAAACTTGGAAAAAGGTCACCTTGGTTCAGCGACCTGGTGAGGGATTCTAGGCGCTTTAATAAAGAATTCAAGCAACTTAAAACAGGACAACACAGCATATAAGTTTGCTGTATCAGGTCGCAAAAAGTTATTGCGTTATAAATGGTGATGATGAAAACGGCAAGAAGATAATGATAATTGGTATTTTTATCTCACATTTCTGGTTGTGGCTTTCATTATACGATTGCCACCATTAAAATCCGGAACATATAATTATCAGAGCATGATTGCATTTATCATTGTCACTAAAAAATAATAGTAAGTAATCTCGATATCCAATTAATCGTTTAATTAACCTACAGTAATTAATTTCTGATTAACGTAGATGACGCTGCATGTTTCGCCGAGCTGGGCGATAACACTGTGGCTTGTAGATATGCTGCATTTAATATTATAATTAAAGTTATATATTATTTGTTAGTCTAAAAATTTGGCGACACTAACGTGAAGTTAGTTAACAGCACTCGTAATAAAAATTTGTGAGCATTGTGCATCGCAAGTGCATGCAAAAATATATAATAATTATAATCTTTTACAATGGCTAAATCACTTAACTTTGTTGGTTTTTAATTTATTATTATTATTTTTTCGGACATCTTGACACACAACATCATCTAGACCCAAACTAAGCAGAGCTTGTGCTATGGGTACTAGACAACTGATATAAATACATAAACATACTTTTTTTTTGTGTGTAGAAAACACCCAAACTCCGAAACAAATATTTGCAGATCATACAAACATTAGGTCCGATCTGGGAATGGAACCTGAGACTTCTTTATCAGCAGCCGCACACGCTTACCATTAGACTAACAAGGCAGTCAATACTGTAACAATATTGTATTTCATATACTCATAAATATGTTTTTACTTTTGTATTTCACAGATAATATTTTTAGAAAATAATATTTGGGAGCATACATGGAATGTATTCTACTTGAACTCTACAACAAACAACTTCAAAGTTCACTGGCATCAATATATCTTGCTACTAAACAATCTCGTTTCAATGAAAATATCAAATTCCATCAAACATACACTATATTAAACTGTTTATCCGAGACATCCCTTGATAAAATCTCAAGTAAGAATAAGAGATATTGTGTACGAATATGTAAACAAAAGGTTCACTTCATTACATCAACTACACTCGGTTCCAAAAATTACGGGTCAGTCACAAAAATTGAAATACCTCCAGAACTGTAAAAGCTAGATCAATGAAATAAAAAACAGAATAAAGACTTTTTAGTTGCGCTTCTAATAGCATATTATTTAAACTGGTTGATGAAAAAAACTTCATTAGAAAAACAAAATTTAAAAAAATGACTATTATTAAAAACAAAATTTTTGTTTCATGTCATTATGGATGCTTTCCATTTCTATTCTGTCACAAAAAAAATTATCGTGAACGTCTTCCACGTGCATAATTATTATTCTGTGAGGTGAAGCATGGCAGTCACGCTAGAGGAATGTACCAGAATCCTAACTTTTTTGGAACTTGGGCGGAGCCAGCGTGAAACAGCCAGAAACATTGGTGTATCTTTGTCGACTGTTCAGCGGGTAGTCCAGCGGTACCAAGAGACCGGATCACACCTTAGAAGACCAGGAAATGGCAGACCAAGATGCACAACGGCCAGGGAAGACAGACAACTGGTGGCTACAATGCTCCGAAATCGTTTTCAAACTGCTGTTGGTCTAAAAACTCACTTTATTCGCTTTGGAGGTGGCAATTTAAGCGCTCAAACAGTAAGAAGACGTCTTGCTGAAGCAAATTTGAAACCATTGAGGCCCGCAAATGGCCCCAAACTGGAACGGGGACATCGAATTGCAAGACAGAGATACGTGCGCGAACACCTAAACTGGACACTAGACGGTTGGTCTAGGGTAATGTTCACGGACGAGTCTAAATTCATGCTTTATAAGCATGATGGTAGGCAGTTGGTGTACAGAAGACCAGGGGAGCGCTTCCATCAAGCGTGTGTGGAGGAAAAAGTGGCGTACGGTGGAGGCTCCGTACAAGTTTGGGCTGGGATTTCTGCTGAGGCCCGCACCGAGCTGGTGCTCATTCAAAATGGAACTCTAAATGCAGAGAGGTACGTGGAAGAGATCCTCAATGAACATGTAGGTCCTTTCATGGCCAGGATGGACCGGCATGGCATATTAATGCATGATAATGCGCGTCCCCATACCGCCAGAATTGTACATGACTACCTTGAAGAGGTCGGTATCGAACTCATGCAGTGGCCAGCGCGAAGCCCGGACTTAAACCCCATCGAGCACGCCTGGGACGAGCTTCAGAGATGCGTGAAAGGTCGAAACCCCCCACCAATCACGCTTCCCGAGCTCATACAAGCGCTGGTGGAGGAATGGGAAGGTATTCCTCAGCACCGGCTCCGAAATTTGGTGTACAGCATGCCTAATCGCCTGGAAGCTGTCAGAAGAGCTCGTGGAGGCAATACAAGGTATTATATGAAGAAAGTGATGAAAAACAGCAAAAAAACAATCATAAAAAAAATGTAATCTTAAGAAAAATATGACTACTTTAGTTTTTTTTTAATTTAAGATTAATATTGTGGGTGTAACTAAGTTTTATTTTATTTTTTATCTGTATAATTAAATTCTCAATTGAACAGTCTTCGTTTCATTAGGATGGCATACGTAGTTCGGGAGATATTCGGGTTTATGTGACTGACCCGTTATTTTTGGAACCGGCTTTAGATTAATTTAAAACTTTCCGTTCTTAGGTTTATTCTTAGGTTTAAGATTATTTGGTTTTTACACGGAGCGCTTTTCATCAAACTTCGGAAATCTTGAGGGCGAACTGAAATTCGAAGGTTGAACTAGCTGTTTGGATATTTGAGGGCACTGACTTCTGGTAAAAGTAATAAAAATATGTTAAGATTAATCGTAGTCGTTTAAGTTTGGTGCAGTCTGAGTTGCTATACAATTATACATATGGAGACCTTCTGTAGTAAGTAACAAAGTACACTTTTTTCTACCTTTAATTACTCCCAAGATTATTTGGAATCTGTTATTAATTCAACCGTTTACCTGAATATCAGCCTTTCCAAGGAGCGACTTGCAACCAACCGCAAACTAAATTCGAAGGTTAAATACAAATTAATAAAAACCGGAACCGAAAAACCATTAAAAGCACACAAGTTGTAGAGAATACAAAACATTTAACAACTGTAGCGTTTTTTTACGATACAAAACCAAATAGTTTTTCCATTGAATAAATATTATCCTTTCGTAGTAACGTATTGCTATTGATTTAGTAAATGATAGACGGGTTATCGTTCAGATGGATATTAATTGATAAACAATCGGTTATTGGTTTTCTTTTAGACAAATTACGTGCGAATCCATTATTTGATTAAGCTAGTTTAGGAAAGGCTTTGGGTAGGGCCGTTAAATTTACATGTACTGTTTATACGTTCCTCAATGTAGGTGCCAATAATAATAATAATAATCTTTATTGCAACAAAGTGGTTAACATAACACTGTACAGCCCTGACTCCCAAAAAAGCGCTAACTGTGTGTTGGGAGTCAGTTCCTTATCAAAGGCAAATAAACAAAACAATAGTTACAATATTAGAAATTTAGTTTGTATAGTTAGTTGTGTTTGTGTGTCGATGTGATGTGGTGTGTTGTGTGTGATTGAGAATGGATTGTTGTGTGTTTGTGTGTGTAACATTATTCAAGGTTTTCATCCTTTTATTATTTAACTATTTGTAGTAGGCTTTCCACATCATCAAATTCCAGATCCATAAGCCACAATTTTACGATTTGTTTTATTTTATAGTTTGTTAAGTTTTTAGTTTTATAAGTTACATTTTATTTATTATAAAGCCTTGGTGCAAGGTTATTATAATGCTGTTGGGCAAATTTACTTGCTACCCTTGAAACCGGACATTTGTCTATCCTTTTGCCCGATGGTTTTAGATGTGGTACAATAGTTTTATGATATCTGCGTATTGTCTAATATATAAATAGTTTTCGTACAGTAAGAACATCAGCATTCTTGTAGACTAAATGTGTAGGGTGGCGAAACGGTAGCTGTAGAAGTACTTTAAGGACGACGCGTTGTGCCCTTTCAAGTTCAATTATATGTGTCTTAGCCGCTGAACCCCATGAGCATATACAATAGCTAACTACACATTCAGCTAGTGCTTTGTAAGTTTGAATTAAAAGTGCAGCATCCTGGATCAGTCTCAAGTCTCTGAATATATATATAAGTTTTCTTAGTCTATTACTAACCACGGTTATGTGCTTCTTCCAATTCAATTTGTCATCGATGCTTACTCCCAAATACTTAACGTCAGTATCTCTTATTAACGTCGGACAGCAACAAATTGAAGGCAAGGCTTTAGTTCGGTTACATGGATAGCAATGGACACGAAGCTGACAAATGTTAGGCACTGAGGCCGATGTTTTGCTAAAGCAGAGAAACTTGGTTTTGGTGGTATTTAACGATAGTAAACTATCTTCAAGCCATGCTGTGATAATAGACATGCCTTCTTCTGCTAGTTGTCGCACAAGGTACCATGAGTCACCGTGAAAAAGTACGACAGTGTCATCTGCAAACATTTGTATGTCAGCGCCCCTTATCTGGTACTTGCATAAATCATTGATATACGCCAAAAAAAGAGTTGGACCGAGGGTACTGCCCTGCGGAACCCCATACGTCACTGTGTCGTAGTTACTGGTATGATTGTCAACTCTCACACATTGCCCTCTATCCGTAAGGTAGTCCAATGTTAATGTAAGTCAGTTCAATGGAATATAACTTCCTTCATTATAAATTAATTTAGATTCTTCTCAGTCTAGAAACGAAATCTAATAAGCTTTAATTTTTATAATTTTGTGAATGAATATTTGTGTCTTCTATTTTGCTCAACTACGGCAAAACTAAAATTAAGGGTAATACTTTTCGCAGTCTACTTATGCATATGTGTTCATCTGTTTCATAATAGCGTCTGAACTACATAGGTACTTAGGCCTCTGCCTCGAATTTTGCGGGCAGCGGGGCGGCGGCGGCGGCGGCGCGGGAGCGGGGCGGTCAACACAAACCTGTTCTCCAAACCAGCGGGCAGATCGCGCGGTACTATAGCGGCATAATGTTGTGTTCGTAGTTGTGTTGTCGAGATATTTATTTTTATTCGCGAACAAAATGTCTCAAAGACGGCGACAACAACTTTTTGATTCGAATTTATTCCTAACGGTTGATTTATTGTGGGCAAAAGAAGAAGTGGATCCTTACTATAGGGCAAGGAAAATAAATGGTGAATTTTATCGAAACTATGAAGAACAGAGACAAAATCCCGACAAATTCTACGACTACACTAGAAAGAGTGTAGAAACTTTTGAATATATTCTTATTTCTTGTTTTTTATTTCTTCCCATAATTGGTTAATTATTCTTTAATTTGGTTTAATTATGGTTGATATCTCTGCTGTTCTATATGGGTCTCCTATCAAAGATTGCCGAAATAATTTGTTCTTGCACGTCCGATGACATTTTGATATGTCACAACAGAAAATTGTACTACACTATACCACAATGCAGACGCGCAGCGCGAGCGGTCACCACTTGACTGAAGTGCACCGCTCGTTGCCCGCCCCCCGCGCCGCTGCCGCGCCGCTGTTTTCAAAAACCGGTCCATATGATTTTACGCATAAGATCCCGCCGCGACCGCGCCGCCGCCGCTGCCGCCCCGCTACCCGCAAAATTCGAGGCAGAGGCCTTAGCCAATTTTAGTGAATGAGGTATCAACAAATGTGTTATGGGCTTGTTGTTTCTTTTAGAACTTAGTTTAGCTTAATAAATAGTAAGCAACAAATACCTATCTTTTAAAAAAAGTGAAGTAGTAAAAACAAAAAAGAACCAATTTTTTTCAGAGATAATAATAATATAATAACTTACTTATAAGTTATCATATTATTATTATCTCTGAAAAAATTGTATTCAAGCAAAAAAATACTTTTGTAGAATCAAGATACATTTTTTTCTTTAAATAGTACCTAAGCAACAAATACCTATCTTTTATAAAAAGTGAAGTAGTAAAAACAAAAAAGAACCAATTTTTTTCAGAGATAATATAATAACTTATAAGTAAGTTTTTATATTTTTATTATCTCTTGCTAGAATTCGTTTGTAAAATTCGTAAAACGTAACCTTGCTCAACTTATGAACAAAATTATGTACACAAATGTAAATATTTCCTAAGCGACCCAATTACTTTAAGAAAAAAAAATCTTTAACTGTCCAATTAACCAATAAGTAAAAAAGTACTCAAGTGACTTTTAACTCCATCAATGTTTTTGTAATATAATGTCAAGATTTTCAGCCTAGCATTCAGCAATTTTATAAGAAATATGATTGTTCCACAATTGCTTGAAATTACTGTTACAGGTTTTTCTGCTTAAAATGTGTAACAGTAATTTAAGATTCGGTAATTATTTTTATTTACGTTAACATGAATGAGGAAGTAAATAACAGGTCACACCAAATTGTAAAAAAAACCTTTTCTAAACAATAATTCATCGAAGAAATATTTTAGATAGATTAGTTATAATAAGTACAAAGGACTATAGTTTTAGATTTATAATATGTTATTAAGTAACAACCATGACATCGCAAAACTTCCATGCTCCAAGCTGATGCTAAAAATTTATTGTAAGAAAAACCCACCAACACTTTAGCCCCACTCGAGAATTGAACTATAAACCTACTAGCTTTCCGCCCGCGGCTTCGCCCGCGTGAAATTCGTTTATATCGCTCGACACGGTAAGGGTTGATTAAACCATCTTACATGATTTTATGTTTGATATTATGGAACTTCGACACAAACTTTCGTCCCCTATTTCAAACCCTTCTACCTTTATTTTCGCAATAAAAGTATCCTATGTCCTTTCTATGGAAGTTCAATTCTATCTTCATACCAAATTTCATCAAAATCGGTACAGTGGTTTAGGCGTGAAAGCGTAACAGACAGACAGACAGAGTTACTTTCGCATTTATAATATTAGTAGGGATTACACCTTCGGAAAGTAGAGATTTCATCAAACAGAAAACACCCCAATTTTTTGAAGAAAGTAGATATTTTGACGGGTGTATTTTCGATATTAAGTCAAAATAGGGTGAAAAAATAAACATTTCAAATCAAATAAATTACAGTGTATTCGGGGCATAAAAAGGTAAGTTTTCACTAAACTACGATAAAAACCAAAAACTTGGTTTTTTGAATTTTTCACATAAAATTTGAGGTCATGTGAAAAAAAGTGTAAATAAAAAATCGGCCAAGTGCGTGCCACAGGAAAGGGTTCCTCAGGCACCCATAATGGTACGTGGATTAGAACATGTATCCAATGGATAATTATGAAGTTTACGTATTAATGCGTTAATTATGTATGACGTTTTCCAAGTAAGCACATTGTAGAAGTTAAGCCTCTATAACTCCTGAACTAACAAAGTCATCTAATTCATTATAGTTTTCATTTTAAGTTTATTACATGGACCACTATCATACATTTTTCCAGACTTTTTGAGAAGGCCGTTTAGCTTTAAGAGGGGGAGGACGCCCTGTTTTTACAAAAAAGTTGCCTTTAAAGTGGAATTTCTCGCAAACGGATACCAAAATAAAAAAATCGTCTTAAGAACCCTTTAATGTTTTTAAAAGACCTATATAATGATACCCTACTTGGTTGGGTAGCCGCGAGAAAAAAAAAACATCCCCACTTTACGTGTAGGGGAGGTACCCTAAATAAAAATATTTTTCATAATTTTATTGTAGCACTTTGTCGACAAAATTACAATACATATTCATGCAAAGTTTCATCTTTCTAGCACTTACCGTTTGGACTTTAAGTCTAGGACGGATGGACGGACGTACAGACGGACATGACGAATTTATTAGGGTTCGAACTCATAAACTTCGGAACCCTAAAAAGTTGTAAATCTTTTAATTACATACAACTTTGCCATTTAACTTTTTTCCATAGGACTTGAAGTTTTGCCGGAAATCGAGATAAACCGTTTTTTACCCTTTGTTTTATATATTTAGCCATCCAAAGTGACTCTACCCTGCCTGATGGAAAGCATGAGCTGAATCCAAGAGTCGGGGCTACCATACTTGCTACGAATGCAGACAATAATGTCTGGCGGCAAACACTGTGAGGTGAGATGTTTTTTCACGCCTAACTGTAAGGACCCGAAAACCTACCCCCCTACCCCTTCCCGACCTCAGATCGCCCGTAAATTATTTTTCCTTTCATTTTTATAATACTCTCCTCCATTTCGAATAGGTTTCATCCTACTATAATTTTATTTCTTTTCAAACATTATCTACTCTGGTCTACTGGTCTATATGTCATTTACAAACAATCATTATTATGGTTGCCATGCAAGTGTGTTATGCCTAGCAACCTGTGAAGTTTTGACAGGAGATAAACAGTGATACATTTTGACATCTACGATTTATGTATTTTTATAATCACATAGCTTTGGCCTTTGTATCTCGATTATTGCAGTAAAAAGTAGCGTATGTCCTTTCCTAAGTTCAGTTCTATATTCATACCTAATGTCATCATAATCGGTTCAGTGGTTCAGGCGTGAAAGCGTAACAGACAGACAGACAGACAGAGTTACTTTCGCATTTATAATATTAGTAGGGATTGACTGGCAGTCACATACGCTAACATCATAAAATAACAAAGCTTTAATAGTAATTAAGGTTACTTTTGCATTTATCGTGGTTTCTTTCCAACTACTAAAAAAAAATAGAAAACGAACCTTAAAATGACAACAGTCATGCTTAAATGCCATAAAGCAGAGAGGTCACTTTTGCAGGCTTATGTATAGCTACATAAATAGTATAATAATACATTACGAACAATAAAAATTCAGCTGTCTGTTTCCTATTTATTTTTAGCCATTAACAATACAACAATATTTTTTATACTTTTTTATTTTCAATGAATGGTACTTCCGCGACAGCTTTGGACGTTATCAAACCAAAGTCAAAAGCCAGTGCCGGTGGCGTACTAAAGGGGTTCCTAAACGTGTTCTTTTATTAATTTCTTTTTTTATTTCACACGGTTTCTATTAACTTCAGCTGTATGTTAGTTAGTAACCGAGTTTTGTATGCATATTTTTCTAGGTATTTAACCTTAGTCATTGTTAATACGGTCACTATAAGATGTTCTTGGGTTAGCTATTTACTTAATAACTTAAGTAGGGATTGAATACATTAACGAATTGGTATTGATCTAACAAATTTTTAGGCTGGATAAAGTCGATCACGCTTCGTTCGCGATCCGATCTAGGTCTGGTAAAATATTATCAGAAAATAATGTGTGCATTCACACTATCCGTAACAGTCAAGTTCCGGTCTGATCCCATTCCAATCCCGATCAGTCTTGAAGAAATATGCAGAAAGATTGTCTAATGTGAACACGATTAGATTTTACTAGACCGAGATCGGACCGCGAACGAACCGTGATCGACATTATAGTGCGGATCCTGTCTGACGGTGGAAGAACAGGGTTGATCGACTTTGTTTATTTTACATGTTATGTTTTTGATGACATACCATTATTCCCGAGCGCATTAAAACAAACAAAACTCAACGCTTTATTGATATTAAATAATAATACATGCACTGTTAGCACAGGAACTAACAATAAAATTGAAATTTCAATAAAATTTGGTTTCAAACAATATAATTGTGTTTGTTTGCTTCAAAATGTATTTTAATGCAAATATTTGCTTGCAAAAATATTAATATTTCTATAGGCTATTTATTTTTATTAGGTAGGATTGTTACTTTAACCATTCCATTATGCGTTTGTTACATTCGTAATAATATAGTTATAAGAATCAAATCAAATCAAATAAAAACATTTATTCCAAGTAGGCTAGTTACAGGCACTTTTGAATTGTCGAAACAAAAATGAAAATTAAATGCAGCTACAGTCCCAGTCACAAGACATAAAACCTGTGAAAGTACTGTAGTTGAGCATTCCCTAGCGTAGATCTCTATGGAGAAGAACGGGCAAGAAACTCCATGGACACTCTTTTAAATCAAAATGTTTTTTACAAAATCTTGGTTACATCATTCATGTTGAGATGGTACATTATGTGAGAACGATGTAGCAAGACGTGCAAGTTAAAAGTGTTCATAGTACAACAAAAATACAATTCAAAAATAAAAGAAATAATTCAAATAAGCCGTGGCAACTAAGAGATGACCAGTCACAACTGACAGCGCCCGTTCACGAACATGACGCATGGATCCGCACCATTCAACTCAACCATTTTGAAGGGAATTAAATTATCCGTCACACGGGCCACCATCAGCGTGACATTTGAGTGAGCATGACATACTCTCAACCGCCAGGGCAGATTCAAGTCAAGAAAAGACGTAGGTTTCCAGTGAATGATAGCTTGAATAGCTTCCTAGTACAAAGTACTCACACAATATGGGCTATGCGATTATATAATACTAAAGAGATTGAATCTATACAATACAAAGAAAGTTGAATGGTTATATAACTTAGGAAACAATAGGACAAATTAGCTGCCCACGGCCCTGCTCCCGTATATTATGTCGGATATCGCGGTGATTCTTTGAACTGATATTACATTAAGCTAGATTGAATTAAAACAAACACTAAGTGTTAAAACTACTTCCAAGTCGATTAAAGCCACTACTAAGATTAGCGATCACATAGGTACACACAAACAGTTTTTTTTTTAAATGTTTGTCGGTTTGTGTGTTTAATAAAGACCACTCTTATAATTTTAGTAAGGTCTTAATATCTTACAAGCATTAGTTTTTATTATTATAGATAAATAATGACACTGGGTGAAGCACATTGCTAAATAAAAACTATTATACTATGCAAATAAATAAATTGAAATATTCTTCTTTCTTCTTTTTTACGTTACATCAAAAAAGGGTTTAAAAAAATTGACCGGATAATCTCTGGTACAGCTGGACCGATTTCGACGGGAGTTTCATTGACAGAAAGTTGATGACCTGAGAAGTCACTTAAGCTAAATATTTAGCTTCGCTGCGTGGTGATACTCGTCATATATAACAACTAGCTGTCCCGGCAGACGTCCTCCTGCCCTTAAAAGATTCCCATAAAAAAGTCATCCCCTATTTCACCCCCTTTGAAGCCCGAAGCTATTCCCCTTTGGGAAGCGCGCTCCCCGCACCCGCCGCCCGGAACCGCCGTGCGCGCTAGTCGCCTGCGTTCTCGTGTTCATTATATATTAGAATACATTTGATTACCATTAAAAAAATTATAACGAGTCAACCTTAAAAGATAGACATATGCTATCGCGGACTTTTTTGTAGAACGTTATAAGAAGAACAATTCCGCCATACATTATTTTTGTGTAACTTTATGCGTTTACGCAGCGCACGTCACGGAAGCTCTCAAAGGGAATAAGTTTTCCCCGTTTTCGCTACATTTCTCATTACTGTTCCGCTCCTATTGGCCATAGCGTGATGTTATATACCCTATAGCACTCGTCGATAAATGAACTATCCAACCGTAAAAGAATTTTTCAATTTGAATCAGTAGTTCCTGAGATTAGCGCGTTCAAACAAACAAACAAACTCTTCAGCTTTATAATATTAGTATAGAAAACCGCGGGTAGCCCCGCGGGATTCAGCTTGTTTAATAATAATACTGAGATGAAAAACAAGAGTGTTTTTATAAAACTTCATGTCTAGTATTTTCATTGTGTGACTTTTCAATAAGTAGATTTTATGAGGTAGGGAACATGAATTTACTAGTATTAGTTTAATTGAACAGTTCGAATACAAAATCGAAGTAGGTAGTATATAATGCAGTATACTGTTAACCCATCGAGTCCTGAGCTCGAGGCTATCATTTTCTATGCAAAAGATACAAATTGAAAGTCAACACGAGAACTTAGTAAGGGAATTTTAATATTCATTTTGTTTCGAGATATTTTGGTAAAAAATATTTTTAAGGACCTACTACTTGATTCACTTTGTATGTGTTTTATGAAGGTTGAATTTTTTGTTTTTGGTCCGAATTAGTTGTACAAAATAACTTTTGCAAAACCTTTTATTACATTTTTAAATTAATTTTAAACTAGCTGAATCCCGTCGTGTTTCTCGCAGTTATTTTGTACTCGTCTAAAATAGTTTAATGTACCTTAGCTACTCCTTATATTAGCAGCTATCTACCGGTGAAAGACCCGTCAAAATCGGTTGAGCCGTTCCTGAAATTAGCTAAACCAAACAGACAGAATAAAAGCTTTCAAATTTATTTAGTAAAAAACAAAAACATACTTTAATTTTATATATTTGCTTAGTTTCACTAAAATTTAATGCAAATTTTTTTATTGAACGTGTTTTATCTGCAAGTTAAAGGTGATTCTATCTAAATGTGTATGTGTGTAATAGCTATTGCTCTAAATCTGTCCAACAACTGCAGTCTGTAAAATCCGAAAGCACTAAAATTCACCATAAATCTAAATTTAAAACATCTTATATATACAAACTACGCAACATCGATCGTACGTCCAAACTATCTGTAAGTCATTTACAAAATTCGTAACCCCACAGATAAGCGTGAGGTCAGTAATGAAACCAGTTCAAGCGGAAAGAGCAACGATAAGGTAATTTAGATTTAGTATACGGGCATATTTCATCTGTCCATCAAACTATGTCTTTTAGATATTATTTCCGTCTTAATCTACAAGAATGCAAAGTCCTAAACTTAGTACAATGTCGTTGCCCGGTCGCTTATATCGAACACCGCAGTAATCATTTTTTGGTTTAATATATATAATCAATTATATAACTCATAAAAACACGCGTTCTATTAGTAAAAGAATTATTAAAATCGATTAAGTAAATCCTGTGATTACCCCCTGGCATAAATTTAAGAATAGTAAAGATATCTATCTATAAGAACATAGTTTATCGTTGTAATTCAAGAGTAACGCTATGCACAATTATCACACAAAATGAAATGAAAAATACAGTAATCTCGGTGTACTCCCATAATTAAAGGAGACAACAGTATGCATACATTAGTAACAAATGATATATTAAACGCCTGCGACTAATTAATTTAAATAGATTACAAATAATTCAAGTTCATTTTAGATAGCAAGTTTACATATAGGCAAACTTGTCAACAGATTACTACACACGTACACATTATTACTCTAAAAAAAATCGGCCAAGTGCGAGTCGGACTCGCCCATGAAGGGTTCCGTATCAACAAGTAACATTATATAAAAATTCTTGTAGTTCGTTGAATAAATGAAAGGTAAATAGCTGTTTACGCTTTATGACATATTAAAAAAAAACTACTTACTAGATCTAGTTCAAACCAATTTTTGTTGGTAGTTTACATGGTAATGTACAACATATATTTTTTTTAGTTTTATCACTCTTTTAGTTTAAAAGTTAGAGGGGGGGGGACACACATTTTTCCACTTTGGAAGTGTCTCTCGCGCAAACTATTCAGTTTAGAAAAAAATGAAATTAGAAACCTCAACATCATTTTTGAACAGCTATCTAAAGATATCCCACACGTATAGGTTTGATGAAAAAAAAATTTTTGAGTTTCAGTTCCAAGTATGGGGACCCCCAAAATGTATTGTTTTTTTTCTATTTTTATGTAAAAGTCTTAATGCGGTTCACAGAATACATCGACTGACTAAATTTCAACAGTATAGCTCTTATAGTTTCGGAAATAATTGGCTGTGACATACGGACGGACAGACAGACAGACAGACAGACTTGACGAATCTATAAGGGTTCCGTTTTTTGCCATTTGGCTACGGAACCCTAAAAATGCCTTAGATACTCCTTATATTATTAGTTCCAGTGAAAGTCTCGACAATACAACAGGCACACAGACAAAATAAAAAAAGCGGTCAAGTGCGAGTCGGACTCGCCCATGAAGGGTTCCGTACCAGCAAGTAACATCATATAAAAGTTCTTGTAGTTTGTTGTAACTTTCATCGATGTTTTTATACTAGTGTATTGATTGGATGAAAGGTATATTGCGTGTTACGATTTATGACGTATTAAAAAAAAACTACTCACTAGATCTAGTTCAAACCAATTTTCGTTGGTAGTTTGCATGATAATGTACAACATATATTTTTTTTAGTTTTATCACTCTCTTATTTTAGAAGTTACAGGGGGGGGGACACACATTTTTCCACTTTGGAAGGGTCTCTCGCGCAAACCCTTCAGTTTAGAAAAAATGATATTAGAAACCTCAACATCATTTTTGAACACCTATCCATAGACACGTATAGGTTTGATGAAAAAAAAAATTTTGAGTTTCAGTTCCAAGTATGGGGACCCCCAAAATGTATCGTTTTTTTTCTATTTTTATGTAAAAATCTTAATTCGGTTTACAGAATACATCGACTGACCAAATTTCAACAGTATAGCTCTTATAGTTTCGGAAATAATTGGCTGTGACATACGGACGGACAGACAGACAGACAGACAGACTTGACGAATCTATAAGGGTTCCGTTTTTTGCCATTTGGCTACGGAACCCTAAAAATAAGCTTTTGTGGTGTAAGTACCGTATGTACTTTCATATGCATATAATATAAAATGGTTCATTTGATATTACAAACAGAAGCTTCTATCATACTTACTTGTATGTATAGTAATGAGACTTTATCCGCCACTTGTACCTTCTAGTCTTAAGGTAATGTTACAATAGATCTGGTGTAGAATAAAGCGATACATTATTATTGTATTGTATTCAATTTCAAAAATAATTACAATTAATTACAGTTTTTAATGTTTGAATAATTAATTTATCTAAGCTCTTTGGGAGATTCTATGATTGTTCATTCTTCTTGTTCCTCTCCAAGTACTGAAGGTTGGACATCAGCCCTGAAAACCTCGCTTTGTCCCTGGCGAGGTGAAAGAATTCTGCGGCGCTCTTGACTCACGGTCAAACCCGCAAGTTGATGAAGACCATCAAAACAAGAAAAGTTGCCTACCTCGGTCATGTCTTCAGACACGAGAGAAACAATTTACTGCAACTCATTATGATGGGCAAAATTGCGGGGAAACGTCGAGTTGGCCGTAGAAAAAAATCGTGGCTTCGAAAAATCCGCGAGTGGACTGGAGTCAAGAGCGCCGCGGAACTCTTTCTATGATTGTTGTAAGACGATAATGTCTTTAGCTATACGGTTGCGGAGACTGTCGTTAGGACACTACATTCCAAACTATCTTAATGTAAGTTGAGCAGCGTACTCACAGTATTATATTAGTATCTCATTGGAGACTAGGGCCAATAGTCACAAGTGATTTCAGCATTTATATCATGGTTGGAGATGTCATAAAAGCCAAAAGAGCTCACAGCCGAGTGGCTTTAGGTGATTGGAAACAATCATCGAGGGTAAGCAACGACGGTGCGGTCAGTACCTAGATGGGTGACCATTTGTGACATGATATCTTATGGGCGTTTCTGGATCTGAAGCTCAGTTGGAGGCCTTTGGACGGCTTTAAAACATCCAACGGCATGATTACGTAGCCACAACGTGTCTTGCTAGCTCCCAACCCGCACTCGGTCAGCATGGGGACGTATGGCCTTAACCCTCTCCCCAGAGAAGACCCGAACCCAGCAGAGGAACATTATGGGTTGTTGATGACCAAGAAAATTATTTAAAGTAAAATCTATAACGTCGTAAGTTATCACATCCAAATAATATAAATAGGATTGGGATGAAAATTTCAGCCTACCAGACAAATCAAATTACAAACACAAAGGTCCAATCAACAAAATAAAAGTTTGCAGGTTGTCGGTCGTTTAGATACAACATATCGATTTGTTACACATCATCTGAGCTCCTAAAGCTCTGGGTTTGATTAGATCCTCCACATAATAGTATCAATATGTAAGATTTCTTGCCTGATTCCTCTGTAAATAAAGAAAATAAGACTTCATGTTTACAGTTGTTAAGTTTTTTGTAAATGTATAAAAAATTATATGATTTTAGATAGCTATTGAATAAATTTCAAATGCAAATTATTTTTATGACTAATGAAGATACTGCTAGCATAATGCAAAAATGTAAGTGCTCTCAAGGGCCTATGTGATGCAAAGAGAAACTGGCTAGCGCGATATACATATTATATGAAACACAAGATAACGTTGACTTATATTTTGCTTATTTTTAACTACATAACAACCTTCTTTATGTAAATTCTAAATTCGTTATTAATCGCTAAGATTCTTGTTTGATATCATATCAGTTGTTTGCGTTGTTATTCACCAAGATATGTACAGTCTTCTCTGCTAGATGGAAACATGAGTAGAGTCTTGGGCTGCCGCTCACCAACGAAACACGACAGTTGGTACGAATTCAGTCCTTTGAGGTTGGTCTTCTGAGAGAGCCAGTCTACTTCTGCTATAATCAGAGGGACTCTACTACCTTGAAACATATAAAAAAATATGATTAAAGAATAACATTACATTATCGTAATATCATTGCACATTTTTTTTCATCATCATCATCATCAGCCTTTAGCAGTCCACTGCTGGTCATAGGCCTCTCCTTTGAAAGGAGGTTTTGACCTACTATACCACGCTGGCCAGACGGGTTGGTAAAGGGTTTGTTTCAAGTTTACCTTCTTTTGGCAGTGATGTCAGCTGCTTATTTTGTTCCTTTAGTCGCCTCTTACGACACCCATGGAATGAACGGCACACACGGACCTTTTTTTTAATGAACATAATAAATAACACAATAAACACATTGTTATTTTCTTAGGCGTAAAACTGTTTTCATTCAAATGGTATAATTTGCATATAAATCTATGCCTGAAACGTTAATGCAATGACGCTAAGGATATTTTACCCGTAAACATAGATTGTATAAAAGAAACTGCTGTGTGTCTATATTTGATAATAATTTACCTATATATATATATTTTATTTACTACTTTTCTCCAAAAAAAATAACAGAATGAATTTCATTTTTTGCGGAACAGCGAGATTTCAACTAGCAAGCATCAAATATTATTACCTATATTCAAATTCATTTCAAACTATTATAACGTTAAAAGTGATAGTCAAGTTCAGAAAATACAAATGTCTTCGAAAATAACAGAAGCCGTTTAACAACACGCTTCTGCACTCCGCTCACCTGCGAGATCAGTAGATAAGGGTAAGACTTAAATTTATATTCTGCGTAAAATGGTATAACAGAATATCTAAGCTTGAATGGTATATGGGGAATCGAAGTATTAACCCGAGGACATTGACTTATTATTCAATGTGTTTTTGTGGTCCTCTACAATTTTATAGACGTTGTAAGACAGATGTAAAGCTATAAATTTGAAATAAGGATTGTGGTAGATAAAGATTTTTTTTCTTTGTTAAGTAATTGTGCAAATTGAACGTATATTTATTGAATTGAGACAGTATATATAAACTCTTTCATTTTCTGATTGCTACAGATAGAAAGGTCTAAGGGAGCCGTCAAATTATGTGGTTGCTGTGTCTTGTTACACGTATGTTTAAACAGTATAATAGTCTCGTTACAACTACTTGGAACCAGAGTGCTATCTGCAGAATGTTTTAATTTATTGTTGTTTTCATTTTCTTTCTTTTGTATTTTGTCAGTTTATTAAAATACTATAAAAATTCTACGTATCTGTATCTATGCAAAATACATTCATATAAATAAATAATAATAAATAAATATTTTGGACATCTGACACACAACATCATCTAGTCCCAAGCTAAGCAGAGCTTGTGTTATGGGTACTAGACAACTGATATAAATACATAAACATACTTTTTTTTTGTAAATACATACATATTATACATAGAAAACACCCAGACTCCGAAACAAATATTTGTGAATCACACAAATAATATTTGGTCCGACCTGGGAATCGAACCCGAGACCTCTTGATCAGCAGCCGCATACGCTAACCACTAGACCAACGAGGCAGTCGACATTTATGTACACTCGGTTCCAAAAATAACGGGTCAGTCACATAAACCCGAATATCTCCCGAACTACGCATGCCATCCTAATGAAACGAAGACTGTTCAATTGAGAATTTAATTATACAGATAAAAAATAAAATAAAACTTAGTTACACCCACAATATTAATCTTAAATTAAAAAAAAACTAAAGTAGTCATATTTTTCTTAAGATTACATTTTTTTTATGATTGTTTTTTTGCTGTTTTTCATCACTGGAGGCTTCATCACGTGGAGGCAATACAAAGTATTAAATGAAGAAAGTGATGAAAAACAGCAAAAAAACAATCATAAAAAAAATGTAATCTTAAGAAAAATATGACTACTTTAGTTTTTTTTTAATTTAAGATTAATATTGTGGGTGTAACTAAGTTTTATTTTATTTTTTATCTGTATAATTAAATTCTCAATTGAACAGTCTTCGTTTCATTAGGATGGCATACGTAGTTCGGGAGATATTCGGGTTTATGTGACTGACCCGTTATTGGTTTATGTGACTGACCCGTTATTTTTGGAACCGGCTATATATGACGTGTTTCTATACAACTACAACCTCGATGCATGAAGTTTTAATAAAAAAAACCTCCTTGAATACCTCCAAGTACAAAAGATACACCTTGTACTATAGTTGATATTTACCAGATAAAAAAATGTTTTCTTATCTAAAAAAGACAACTATCTATCTAAAAACCCCTAATGTTTTCCCCTTATATTAGAAGTATCACTGGATAATCTAAGATTGTCTCAATGAAGTCTATTTTCATGTTATGTGGCAGTGTTATTTTTAGGGAAGTAGTTTACTCAATAACGTTTGACTTAACACCAGAAAGTTCTTAGTAGCGAGCTTCACCTCGAGACAATACGAGTACTTATGTATACGTACGTCTTTGAAAGTAAAGTTACGTTGCATACGCAGATTAGACCCGGACTACTTTCTGCAGGAAGAGCTTTAGATTTTTTAAGTTACACAAGGGACAATGCTGTACAATTTTATATTGTAAGTCTAAAGCGTTTTATTTTACATTTCACTTTTAAACTCCCAAAACTGGTTATGTTTTTGTATTACTGGTATTCTTTTGTATGTTGATCGAAGTTCGTTAACTAAATACGTATGTAGTTCTTATATTGAATATCGTTTGGAGTTTGGTATTAGTAAGTACTTAAAGTTCTTATTAAAGTTCTTGATAAAAAAGTTACATCAAGTTACATCAATTTTAGTTAATGAAATTTAAAAACAAATAACTTGCTTACTTTATTCAGGTTTTTTATTGTTTATTAAGTGATACATGTTCATATTAGAAATACATAAAGTGTATTATGTATACTACATCTCTTTATAAGAAACTAGTAGCCGATGAAACATTTAACAAGTATAACATTCAAAAACAACAAAAGTCACCAAACTTTTAAACACTTGTTGTGGAAACATTTCACACAAACATTTACTGAACTTTAATAATTTCAAACGAAAAATGTATTTAAGTAGGTATGGGTATATTTGTGTATGTTTGTTTATATATATAATACATATATCTTTTATGGTATGTAAGTGGGTATATAAATGTTTAAATATTATGTACACTAATATCAATATTTATGTAATGTGTATGGGATAAGTTCTATTATTTATATATATTATGTACCGTATACATATGCTATAATTTAAAAGCTTATTTCTCATTACTCTGCATCGCCCTTATGGTTGACTGGTAGAAAATGCCTACGGCATTAAGTCCACCTTTGTCACATTTCTGCATACTCTTAAATAAATAAAAAATAAAATATTGTCTCACTTACGTTATAGAAGTTAGTTGATAAGTAGATACTTTTGCTTTGACTGCCTCGTTGGTCTAGTGGTTAGCGTATCCGGCTGCTGATCAAGAGGTCTCGGGTTCGATTCCCGGGTCGGACCAAATATTATTTGTGTGATTCACAAATATTTGTTTCGGAGTCTGGGTGTTTTCTATGTATAATATGTATGTATTTACAAAAAAAAAAAGTATGTTTATGTATTTATATCAGTTGTCTAGTAGCCATAACACAAGCTCTGCTTAGCTTGGGACTAGATGATGTTGTGTGTCAGATGTCCAAAATATTTATTATTATTTATTATTATTTATAGATACTGTGTTTAATTACTGAAAGCGGGTATTGAATATATAAAATTAAATATTTTAGATACATATGAAATCGAAAGACTTGCAAGAAAGGCACTATATTATTTATTAGATGCTATTTAAATGACTTGCAAAATGTAAACAATAGCCCAAGAACTTAAAAAAAAAAACAATTTATGCCTAATAATTTATGCTTATCAACATGAAAACCTTTCCAGGAAATCTTACTGTTCGAGCTTATGTTTACCTGCCCTACTCTCTAACAGATAAAATAGCGTAAAAGAACCTAGAAAGAGCTCTGTATTTATACTACGTTTACATAAGATTTGCCGTAGTTTCCTTTACCTCGAGGACTGCCTCTTACAAAAACATTTTGTAAAGCTCAGTATTTCTGTACAGTCGTTTTATGTATTATGATACATACATTGGAATATTACACATATATCAATTCATATTTTGTTTATAAGATAGACTACTTACAGAAAAACGTTAGTATTTTACGTTGCTATTCGATAAGTGAGTGAGATCGTATTCTTATTCTTGTATCATTGTCAATGGGGTTATAAATTACTTTACCGTTTTTAGAGTTCCATAGTCAGAAGCCATGAAACTCTTATAGGCATCCCTTATAGTTTCGTTATGTCCGTCCCTCCGTCTAGCGTCTGTCCTCGAATTAGTTTCCAAACGGTTAGTGTTATAAAGACGAAACTTTGCATGGATATATTATTAACAATGTCGACAGAGTTCTATAATAAAATCACGAAGAAAATTTATTGGGATACTGGGCGATGTTTTACTTCTTGGAAGTAACTGGAAATATGTTATTTTTACTTATGGCGGACATAAATCCGCGAACCTTTCCTTCCAGTTAAACCTTTGAGTGTTGTTTGTGTGTGGGCAAGCTGCAATTACCAGATGATCCCTGTATTCTTTGCCCTTGTATCATTAAACTATCGAGCACCAGAAAATCCTTCAAGATAAACTGTCTACAAGTTTTCAACAAACTTATCAGAACAAAATAAGCAGAGCAGAGAAGCAGTTTCAAACTTACTTGCTTTTTAAGTAAAGTGGAACATACAAAAATAAAATTGAACAAAAACTACTAAACAACTACGACTTCTTGTACTGTCTAGTACGGATAAGATTTTATATTAATTCCAAACAGCAAAAATAATAGCGTTCGGATTTAAATTATGGAAGAAATCCCTTACTTTGTTTTTTTTCTTAAGATTAATTTATTGAATTGATTTTACATAACGATATTTCGTATATACTCGTATAACATATTACATACCTATCTTAAAAATAAACACAGAACATATGCGCATTCATACCAATAGAAATAAATTCAATAAAATTTTAAAGCGTCGTAAATATTCCAATTTATTTTTTAAAGAATTTAATATATTGCAACGTAATAATGCCAAGCTGAAAGGTATTTGCACATGTTATTGCATGTTTTGTATCTCTGTATTTAAAAATGAAGTCGGTAAGTTTTATGTTTTGTTAGTGAATAAATTAAGTAATATAAGAATACAAGCTGATGCCCGCAGTTCTGTTCGCTTCCACCTCATCCTACATTGCCTAAGGGTATAAAATAGTTTACAAATTACTGAATAAATGCACAAAGTTTATATAAGGAGTATAACAACTAACATTGTAACACAAGTATTTTATACGAGTATATGTAGATTCTGTAGTAACGAGAGATGTTAAACAAGACGATATTAATACGTTTTAAATGCGATATAAAATAGTCTATAGTAATAAACTATTCTACATCACATTCATGAAAATAATCATTTTAGTAAAGTTTGCTCTTATTTTCAGATCCCGATAGTAGTTGTTCTGAGTGTGCTGATATTTCAAGACAGCCAATCAGTACGACTCCACAAGATATTTCAATTCATAGACGGCTTCAAGGCAGAACACAATTTAAGAGGATTTCTTCACGTCGGTTTTGATTATGCAGTATTTATAAGAACTCCAAAACCACATGATAAATACATTGTATATGAATTGTATGAAGCTAGAAGTGTTCCTGATAGTGAAGTATATAAGCCCCAAATGCTTGCAATAGCTCAAGTACCCATAGATTATTTAAAAGAACAGCTAGTTATTTTTAGAAATGAGCTATACAAGGCTAAATATGTGGATGATAATGTGATACCTGGGACTCAAGTCAAAACTCTGCGAGAGTGGCAACTAGACAAAGCACTGACTTTGCATGATGTTTCTAAACCATTGTATGATAGACTACCCATGTTGAGATCAGTATTATAACTGAATATACTATATACTAAAAAGCTAATCGCAATACCTAAATAAAAGGTTCAGTTATTGTGCTAAATTAAAACGGAAAGTTACTGCATTCCAACAAGTATGATTTCTATTGTTGATAAATTAAAATGATGATTTTTTTCTAAAAGTTTTATTCCTTTAAAGGTTAGTCATTCAATTTTTCTTGTTCCAAATTCCGTCAAAATTAACAGTTCGGTTACAACGAGCCGTAACGAAAATCTTGAGTTGAGTATAATATTTTTACTTCTATATATTCCTCCTCTTCCTTCTTCTTCTCTTTCTACTTTCCTCTTCTACGTGAAGTATAAACTTTATACCCATTTTTATCAAAACTGCACTGACGAAGAAGTATCCCACTCTAAAAACTAAACGGCTGGCTCAAAAAGCCCGAAAAAATATATAATGACCTTTATAATAAAAACTATTAGAGCTAAGATAACTTTGCTAATTCAGGTGTTATAGAGGTTTAATTTCTAAAATGCTCTTACTTGGAAATAACAAATATCTATCTATTTAACACGATTTAATATCCACGTGCCATTATGTATATCTACGGAACCACATTCAATGCTTGGCCTGACATTCCTTGTCCTATTTTGTTTTTGTTATTTTCGTGTATTTCACCATGGAGTGTACATTTTCTGACAGTTCAAAACTGGGTACATAAATTATTATGGAAACATAAATATACAATACAAGTTTGCAACTTTGTCTTGAAAATTTAGTGAGTGAATCGGGTTCATCTACTACTAAGTTAGTAATCCTTGAACCGGAATGCAAGCACGATAAAGTTCCGTTCTTGTTTTACAAATGTAAGGTACTTAAATTAAAATATTCGTGACTCCATTTACAAGCTTCTTATCCGATACAAAAATCGAAGTATAACATTATATTATATTAAGTATATTCTTATTGTGTTCGAAACTTACATAATAATAATATTTCAGTTCTATTCTACAGGCCATAATACAGGCTCTGCTGCTGTCCGAAATATTTATTATTATTATTATTATTCTACATAAGTTGTTCGATATGACTTTTGAATTGAATAACCTTATATAGTATTTTTTAAATTTAATTCAGTAGGTACACTACAGTTACCTTACATTTAAAAATACGTAGGTATTACCTGCAAAATACATGCAATAGTAGCAAAAATATTTGCTATGCGCTACCACTTCTAAGGGATATTATAAGAAAATCTCAATAATTTCTTTTTTTCCCAAAAATATTGACCTTCCAGTCTTCATGCAATTCTTCGAATCTTTTTTTAGCTACAAAGTACGCTATTGTGAGTAATTACATTTTACACTACACATTTTTCTGTGAAATAGATAAGATACTTTGTAAAATATAGCTTTATTCGACAAAAAAAATAGTTTCACAAATCGATGCAACTACTTTTAGTTTATACATAGACATAATCGATAAGATCAACACAAAATATCACAATCTAAAAACTGTTTATTTTATTTTTTGTAGCTGCTGGTTTTCCAAAAAAAAAAAAACTTATTAGCACTAGCAGATAGACGCAGCTTCGTCTGCATCATCATCATCATCAGCCCATCGCAGTACACTGCTGGGCATAGGCCTCTCCCATTGCACACCACTCTGATCGATTTTGGGCTTCTCGCATCCAACTCATCCAACCATCTTACGCAGGTCGTCACTCCACCTCGGGTGTCCTACATTACGTTTACCGAGACTCAGTCTCCACTCCAGAACTGTCCTGCCCCAATGGTCATCAGTTCTGTGGCTAATATATATATAGCTTCGTCTGCGTTTCTCTTCAATCTTTCTTGGCTTCTCTTGGTCCAACCGTGATGTAAATAATCTTACCCTAGGCACGTCAGCAAAACACACATTAAAAAAAAACTGAAAATCTTTAAGATAGCTTCGGACTTTGTCGTGAGCAAGAACATGACATGAGAATAATAGATAAATACATTAACGGAGAAAACATCCTTATATTCCACGACCACATAAATTTTATCCCCATTTATACAACACTTGTATCCTCTTTCAAAAGGTTATATTCTCCTTATCGGAACAGTTTGATAAATAATTCTTAATATTCACTACTTGAGGCTCATTGACGGTCATCAATCATCTGAATGGTTCCAGGCAGCTCGCTCTGCTAAGAAATTCTTATTTGTAACTATGAGTTCTCGGTAGAATACACTTCGGGGTGTGAGGTCACGCAACTCAGACATTAGAATTTGTAATATTTTATGAGTTCAACGATAAATTAAACAACACTTTGTAATAATATTACGTTAGAACCGGTAAATAAAATACAAAATTTGTACAGTAGAAATAGTGTCAGTTTCGCATCATTGGATGGAAAAACATTTGAAAAAGTTGAACTTAACAATTTTGTATGTAGTAGATAACAAAGTAATGATATGATGTGATGATGTCCTCGTATCCAGCAATACCAGGGTTGTTTCCTGGCGTATGCGGGATGTGAGTGGCAAAACTAAATATCGTCTTTAATATGCGATCACAGGTAATATACAGGAAAGTTGATAGCTTTTTTTGTGAGTATGACGGGACGTCCTGTTTTGAGAAAAAAATGCCCTTTAAACTTGAATAACTCGCAAACGGATACCCAAATCAAAAAATCGTCTCAGCAACCTTTTAATTAAAAAAAAACGGACGGACGGACATGACGAATCTATAAGGGTTCCGAATCATTAATTACGGAACCATAAAAACGAATAAAACATATTTATTTATTTGTTTACAGTTAATTAACAGTTTTTGGCTTCATGCAGTTTACAATAAATTAGAACGTTATGCTTGAAATTTAACACTTTCCTTGAGAAATGCTTCATAAACATTCAGTTTAAGACCAAAGACAAACAATAAATGATGTAGTACCTTGGTAGGGGTTGGGCTTTCATTATCGCATAATTTATTGCTTTTACGCGGTGCGGAAAGGGTTCATCACCCACGACGTCACAGTAAGGAAAAGTATCGAAGCGATTGTACTTTTTCTCATTCAGATGTACGACAAACAATAGAATAATGCCAAGAATGGGATCAAAGCATTTTGTTTTCACTGAATAATGCGTTAGTTTTTGTTCCGAGAAGATCAATAGAATAAGCCATTTTGAATGGTTGCCAAATCTATTGCCTCATCTGGAGTGGAATAGAAAGCATTAGTGTAAACTGTTTGTAAGGCTCAGTAAACCATTTTGTTTGCAGGTATGCTTACACTAGTTTAATAAGTTACTTATGAAAGTAAAGTAATAATAGTTTTTTATTTTCTGCTTTACAGTTCTTACTAAAATTAAATTCTTGCAACTTAATAATTCAAATGAAATTAATGAACACTCACCAAAATGAAGTGTTGTCAAGAGCAATAAACGTAACAGATCTGGCTATAAATTACTTTAATGGTGTTGCGATGACATATTGTTTGAATTTTGAAGGCATTTTGGGTTTTCTGGTGCGGAAACATTATGTTGATGATTTTTAACTCAAAGAGTTATAATGACACTAAGCTGTCCAGAAATATAAAACGGTTAATAATTTTGATGAAATTTTATGGAAATTTTGGCATTCCGCTAAAGCATTTTACTTTATTCGATGTAATTAAGCGTTCTTATCTAAATCGTCTTTTTAAAAATAAATGATCCCTGGTTAAGTATTTATAGGAAAAGCTTTTAATAAACCAAGTACTAAACTAGCTACAATACCTTTAAGTGTGTAAACACGACTTACTTATTATAATCTATTCTGATTAAGTTACATAATATATTTATTATATGCTTTATTATCATACATACATCAAGAAACCAAAAGAATAAATGAATATGAAAAAGCTGCCAAGTGCGAGTCGGACTCGCTCATGAAGGGTTCCGTAGCAGCAAGTAACATCATTTCTAAGTTCTTATAATAGTGTATTCATTGAATGAAAGGTAAATTGCGGTTTACGATTTATGACGTACTTATTAAAAAAAAAACTACGTACTAGATCTCATTCAAACCAATTTTTGGTGGTAGTTTACATGGTAATGTACAATATATATATTTTTTAGTTTTATCACTCTCTTATTTTAGTAGGACACACACACACATTTTTCCACTTTGGAAGTGTCTCTCGCGCAAACTATTCAGTTTAGAAAAAAATCAAATTAGAAACCTCAACATCATTTTTGAAGACCTATCCATAGATATCCCACACGTATTTTTTTTGATGAAATATTTTTTTTTGAGTTTCAGTTCCAAGTATGGGGACCCCCAAAACGTGTTGTTTTTTATCTATTTTTAATGTAAAAACCTTAATGCGGTTCACAGATTACATCTACTTACCAATTTTCAACAGTATAGTTCTTATGGTTTCAAAAAAGTGGCTGTCACATACGGACGGACAGACAGACATGACGAATCTATAAGGGTTCCGTTTTTTGCCATTTGTCTACAGAACCCTAAAAAAAGATGCCCGATGTAGGAAAATGTTCTTGTCGCAGGAGATTTCATTTACATACATGAAACGGACATCAAGAACACTTGAACTCAGATTATTTTCTGGATCACACAAAGTGTGGATGAAACCTACAATACTCAGAGCATTACAAAACGGCTAGTTGACCGCTTCAACAACTGCGCTATCCATGTAATCCAACTTGACTAGTTATCTCATGTAATTTTCATACCTTCAATGTATATAAAATAGTTTGGTTACTGACTGGCTGATAAACAACGCATAGCCGTTGTTACTACTGGATGCAGGAAACTAATATTTGGCATGTGTACTTCTTGAGGAGTGTAGGCGAGCACTGAGAGAGGAATTTTGAAATTTCCAACCCTAAGGGGTGAAAAAAACAACCAAAGTTTGTACTTGGATTTTTATTTTTTATTCAGGAGTTTGAGAGTGAAGCTGCAGGCATCAGCTAGCACTGAAAAAGTCATAAGCACAAAGCCAGTAAACGCATCGCTATAAGAACACAAAAACAGATTTTGAAGGCCGCCATAAATATCACTTCCCACTTGGAATTGCAGACAAATGCCTAAAAATTTATGCTAATAGCTTGCTATTTATTTAAGCTCGCATTTCATCGTTACAATGGTTTTATATTGTGAATTATAATTTACAGATTTAATAAGAAAAAGTATTCAACTTTATCTTTTCTCATGTATCTCAGAACTTGCAAAATAGTACTGTATACAGGTACAGCGTTAACGTTTATTTTTACTCAACTACTGCAAAGCAAAAGTAGGTTTATGATTTTGACAGGCTATGTTACATACATAATAATGTAGATTTAAACTTGAATATTTATATCTCTGTATACTGCTAATTGTGGCATGAGAATCTAGTTTCATACTTTTTCAGCGCGGTATTTTTTTTATTTTTTTATTTTCTTGATGCCTACCAATGTGACTCTACTCTACCTGATGGTAAGCATGAATGGAATCCAAGAGTGGGGGCCACCACACTTCTCACGATGCAGGAAGTATGGCGATGCTGACCCAGACTATGGCGGCTTTGTGAGATGCTTTTTCACACCCCTCTTAAAGGACCCGGGATCATAATAGGAAGGAAACACGTGGGATGGTGGGACGATTTTCATCGCTCGGCACAGGAAAGAAGAGCCAAACCGTTTAGTACTAGTGCGTATTTCTACCACTCTAAAGCGGTGACTTCCAAGGCTAACACATGGGTTTTTTTTGTAGTTAGGTTTTAGTTTTTAGATTTTTTTATCTCGTGACATGAAAATAAGTGTGACTAGCGATAAAATTTTAACACTAATCATCTAGTGTTCTTCAATGTTATTATTTTTGATGAATGAAATGAAATGTCTCTGAAGCCGTTGAACGTAAAAAATATATGCCGGCGTATCGATTATTTTAGCTGGCATCACTGTTAAGTGTCTGAAGGTGAGACACTGACGCAACACCGGGCACTGGCATGTGTACGACCGGTGACCGCAGGGATGGGAATCATTGACACTTTAAAATAATAATAACGCGATTGAATGATTGATTTTAGTCGATTACTTTCATGTCATAAGTCATAGACAAGGATCACAGGTGACAATGATTTTATCCCATCCCTAGATGATTATTGTTCGTTCATTCGTTCGTGAGTTCCTATAAAAATGGAACGCGGTCGTTGACGAGCAGAGATCGTCTCGTGTGAGCACCACATGTTCGGTGCAGTGTCTTATTTAAAATTATTAATCATGGGCTGCTATTCGTGATCGAGTGCTACAATAAAGTGAATGTACGAGAATATTCTCCTCACCCGCTAAACTCACGTCTACCCTCAATTAGAAATATGAGGCCTACTAACGTTCCCAGTGGCTTCAAGATTTAACATATATATTGATGTCAAGTTAAGATTACTCAAAGTAACGTGCTTTGACTGTTCTTGTAAAGGATCTGGAAGATGGACTGCACTATCCCTTCATAATTTAAAAAGAAACAGTCAACATGTATGAAATGTCAATAATGTCATGTAATAATCTACGAAACATATACAAATTGTATTCACAGCTAGTTACATCTTACCTTTGCCCTACTACGTTCTCGGCTTCATAATTGAAATCATTCACAAAGCGTATATAGCTTAAATTAATTAGGGAGGTTCAAAGTGGTACGTAACAGTAAACGGCAACGTAATGAATGGAACATTTCAATTTTATTTCAAAATAAACTGAGAGGTGTTTGAGCTACTGTGTGAACTAATAAAGAGTGATTATTATGAAAAAAGTAACATTTGGAAATGTGTGGAGTCGATTTGGGAGGATCCTCAAAACTATGGTCTATTTCAAGTCAGTGAAAACATCACATATTTCTAGGACCTGTATAGGACCGAAGAGCCTGATGTGGCGGCTTCCACATACAGCGCAAGCGAAACACATACAACAGCGCCATCTACCGAAAGAACATTGAACCACTAAGAAACACGTAATGATCGTTCCTCTGTATAGTACAGAGTAACTACTAATCCTGAATCGCAACATCAATTGTTGGGCAGTGGTCATATATCATAGTCAACTCGCCTGGTCGGATCCTCCTTTGTGTACAAGGAACTCGATATCCGGTCCTCCACACCATCAGGTGTCGTATATCAATACGAAGGAATTTTCAAAGCCAATCAACAAAATTAAAAGAAAAGTTAGTCAGTCAAGTATTACCTTATTTTTTTATTTTCCAAAACTTTTTATTAAAGCAATAAAGATCTTAGATGGTTGATGGTTACTGTTGTTTGATGAAATAACTACTTGTAAATGTAAAAATGTAAAAAAACTACATTCATTTCACACCCGGTAAAATATCCTCTGTGTTGCTTTCAGAGCAATACGACCTTCGTTTTAATTTTAAGATTTTAAGAATAGTGTACTCCTTTCTCAAAATTTGGCAACGCGGTCGTCACTCCTTAGTTGAAGACGTGTAGGGTTAACGGCAGCTACTTTGCGTAAAGTTAACTGACGACTCGTTTGCCTGCTCCGTCATAAAAATACTTATTTATTCCTTGACTCAATAAAGATAATTTTAAGAATAGTTCTTAATAAAATAGTTGTTCAAACCAAATATATGAACTAGCTCAGAGTAAAAAGCTATTTAAGTAATCCGGTACCGTCAAACTAAATTGCAGTAGTGACACAAACTTTCATTACGTTCTTACTAACGTTAATAGAGCCGTTGGTCACACTGTAATGTAATCTTGCCTTATAAGGCGCGTTCAAGTAACATTAGTTTAACTTAGTCTCAACATAAAAACTTCAAAAATATAAATAAACTGTTGTATAATATATATATAACATAATAACTATTGTTATAAATATTATAAATTAACCTATATGTTACCAATTACAGATAAAAACAATAGTCACTTTTTAACTTACTTTAGTTTAAGAGTGTAGAATAACTTTTCTGACTTTAATATGTTAAACGAAAAAAAAATAGTTTAAAAAACTAAACAAACACGCTTTTAAACTAAAAAGTAGAAAACAATTTTAATGTAACAAAGCGTGGGGCGTCTCCCGCGCTTTGTTACATTAAAATTGTTTTCTACTTTTTAGTTTAAAAGCTAAAGTTTTATTGAAATATTTTCAGAAAGCACCGTTAAAAGCGTGTTTGATTGGTTTTTTAAAACTATTATTATTTTCTTAACTAAAATAGACTAATTAGTTAAACATTTTTTTTGCTTTTTTTTTAATTTAGTGTATTGTTATCATTGTTATCGATCCTTGATAAATCTAAAAAAGTGAAAAACGAAATTTGACCGCTTAAAGTGGGTCAAAATCGCACCCAAAGGAGTCGGTTATAAACAAAAATACAGGTGATAGTCCAGGCACGTTGAATATGGAGAACAAAAAAATGTTATCCAGAAACCTACGTTTTTAAAGTGTTAAAAGGGTTAAAGTAAACATAAGGAAAATGTGTTATGTGCCCAAGAAGGTTAGGGGACGATTTTAGGGGTTGAAAAGGGGGGAAAATGGATACATCTCGTGTTTTTTGCAATTTCACGCGAAATTTGATGTCCTACTGAAAAATGTAAAATGTAAAAGTTGTAGATCTTGGAAAAATCTACAACTTTTGTATGGGTCACTTTTTAATATAACCTCAAAATTTCAGAAAAAAATGCAATAAATCAAAAAAATATTATTTCTTTGTTTTTTACTTGTCAATTTTTATTTTTGTACAATACTGCTATAAACATTGTAGTAGCATATTCCGTGTAGTTGAAAGATGTCAGGTATATGACAGACAGACAGACATACAATGCGATCGACTTTTACATTACTCGCGATGAAATTAATTAATTCAATTATTTTCTACATATTTTGATAGATAAATCGTCTTATAATTAATTTTTGTACAAAATTTGTTTACAAAAAATTTGTTTTTGCAAAAGTAATTATTTTTATTTTTCAATTTTTAGACATGTTTTTAAATGGAAGCTGTATTGTTTTTATTTCATTAAAAAGCAGACATCAAAAAGAAAAAAATGAGCCCTATATGACCTCTCTACGATGATTGTATGTAGTAAAATGTAATTTTGAAAACAACGTGTTTCGGACCGAAAAAAATGAATCTTTCAAACAGTTTTTAATATTTCAATCTAAAAATTTTTTTTGTTGTTTGGGACACAAAAAGGAGAACTTTCAGCGAGTTTGGTTAAAAAAAAATTATTTTTGAGAAATTGACAAGTGAAAAACAAAAAAAAATTATTTTTTTGATTTATTGCATTTTTTTCTCAAATTTTGTAAATACATTAAAAAATGACCCATACAAAAGTTGTAGATTTTTCCAAGATTTACAACTTTTGCATTTTACATTTTTCAGTAGGACATCAAATTACGCGTGAAATTGCAAAAAACACATTTTCCCCCCTTTTCAACCCCTAAAATCGTCCCCTAACCTTTTTGGGCACATAACACATTTTCCTTATGTTGACTTTAACCCTTTTAACCATTTGAAAACGTATGTATCTGGATAACATTTTTCTTTTTTTATCTCTGTAAATGAGTCAATGTGCCTGGACTATGAAGCTAATATAAAGCGTTTAATAAAAACAAATTAATTTGAAAGGGAAAGGATGTTCCTATATCTAAATTCAAAAATTTTGAAAAGCTGTTAAAATCATTGCTAGAATTGTGAGAATTATTACTTTGTGTTTTTTACCATGTGACATTATGACTCTAATCTGCCTGGTGGATAGCACAAGTGAAATCCAAGAGTGGTCCTCGATCCTCAATATGAACGTAGATAATGCAGTATAGTGAGCTACACTATGGCGATTATAACAAATTAAATTTATCATCAAAGAATTTTAAAGAAATTTCCGAAGATAAAGAATGATGAAAAAAAAACAATGAATATTTCTATTCATACTACATAACGGTGTAATAGACGCCCTACAGTCTTTCAACGACATGTTTCACTGACATTTTTCGCCGAGGGGCACATAATCTCCAAACGGGATTTCGCTATTACTTAGTGGACTTTTCTTACTAATAAGCACAACATAACTACTATTTTTGACGCTAAATTTTTGCTCTTTCATGCTGTTAAAATTATTTCTGGTGAGCAATTTTTTTAATAAATACTATTTGGCCCAGACAACACAAATATTTATGTTCCAGATATTTGTTCAAAAACAATACCAATGCATCAAATCTCAATCAATGCTTTGATACAATCGAGTCGTTTCGAGAAATCGTACCACACGCGACACATGCTACAAAATCCTAGTAAGATGTAGTTCTTTTATTGAACTTTGTCTTCGATATTGTCTATGATTTCGAAAAATGGAATCTTATAAGACAAATATAAAACATGAATATGATTGTGAACGAAATGTTCAAGCTGAGCTACAATATTCACATTATCTAAATTAAACTAGCTTTGCTTGATTCAGAATCTAATATATCGTTTATTTTCTTAATTTTCTTTTTAAATAAATAAAGCCTCATTCATATTCATGGTTAAATATATTAAAAAACATTTCATAAAAGGAATACATCAAAATGTTATGATGTAATGTTTTTGAATTATACGTGTATCTGAATATTGACTGTGACTTAAATGTATGATAAATAAATTTATACATCCCATTTATGTAAATAAGCTGGAAAAGTATTATAAATAAAATGTTATGTGTGTCATCGATTCTAAAAACTAAGACAGTTTTTCCGAAGTTAAGTTAAATTCACATTTAACTTTTAAACCATAATGTTTGCCGTTCCCAAAGTCGTGATAAAACGAAATAAAAACTACTCAATATAAAGAGGAAACAGAAGGACTCCTTAAAAGGACTGATGCTAATTTATTGCCACCTACAAGAATTTACGGGCGCGAAGCGTGAAACTGGGTAATTTGTCTTTTGGTTAATATCCGACCGCCGAGTTCTGCTCTAATTGAATTAGCCAAGCTATTATTCTACTAGAATAGAGACAAATACAATTATTTTGGACTCTGAAGTACTTTGTTAAGAAGATTCGAAGGAGTCTTTAATTTGCTAACAGTGAATTTGGAATTTTATATCAGTGTATAATTATATCCCAAACCTATAGAAATGATTTGATAAATATATAGGAATCCGTTATAGTTAACATGTTATTAAAATTACTTTAAGTAATGTTTTTATTACAATAAAAACTTTTCTTAAAATAACAATAACCTTGTAGTTAATTAAAAAGAAGTTATGTACGAATTATCTTATTACCTTATTAAAATACATTCTGTAAGACACCAGTGTGTGACAACATCTGTCATATTCTCATCATAATGTGCGTTATTAATTGAAGAAATGTTTTTTTTTCATTGGCTCTTTTAACAACACACATACATTTTAATTCACCATACCAGTACAATATTAGAAGGTAACAAAACACATTTAAGTAATTCCCGGTCAGATATAACAGAGATTTAACACGCATTCTAAATTTAAAAGTGTAATAGTTATTGTTTTTTTCATATTCACAAATTTTATAAAATCTGTACACAGCTCACATATACCTAGGAAATTTCATGTCAACGTATTATTACTATGTCAAATGAAATGATTAAAAATTGGGAAAGTGCGTGTCAGGCCACGTATAGTATAAGGTTCCGTAGTTCCCTTATTGGCTTTTGTCGTGTCCTTTATAGTTAATTGTTATGTTTGCTTATTACTTCGTCATTTTTGTAGTCGAAGATTTATAAGTAAGTGTATTTTACGAGTAAGTCCTCTATAGCTCCTTAACTAAAAAAGTTACGTAACCCGTTATAATTTTCCTTTAAAGTCCATCACATTAACTACCATCATGAATTTTTGCAAATTTTCGACCCAGCCGTTTAGCTTTTAGAGGGTAATTGAATAACTCGAAATCCAAATCAAAAAACTGTCTTAGCAACCCCTCAATGTTTTTGAAAGACCTATCTAATGATACCCTACACGATGGGGAAGACACTATATACACACACCCCAAATAGAAATATTTTTCGTGACATAATATGTGTTTTTATCACATCATTTTATGCAAAAACGAACGGACGGACGGACATGACGAATCTATAAAGGTTCCGAGTCATGAACTACTGAGCCCTAAAAAATGAAATGTTCTCTTGATAGCCTTCAATACCATTAAAAATATCATTCTACATTCGTTTGCTTAGTACAAACAGGAATACAGGGAAATCAAACAAAAGTTGAATGTACAAACACCTTTCTTTATTCATCGATACTCGTGTTCTGTCCCAGTTTATTTTATTACCCAGATGCGATTTCAGCATTCATGAATCCAAATGTACTTTTCTATTATTGCCTACGATTTCGTACATTGTGGCGGAGACCTCAACCTGTATTTTTTGAAATAGACTTAAAGTGAGACTCGATTTACAGTGTATTTCTTTTCTTTTTGAATGAAAAGGGCTCTTGGGGTTGTCTGATTTAAATAGTAACCGTAGTTGGTGTTCTGGTGTTTTATTCTTGAATTTAACGCAACTAATCGTAATTTATATCTTGTTTTCATTTAGATAATTAACATTAACATTTCTAGTGCACATTTCTATGTCTTAAATATCGTTTCTATATCGTTTGGTATAGATCAAAATAAAGTACTTGCTATCACAACTATTTATTTATATTCGTTCGTAAATAAGCGCACTGGCCTTAGGTGATTGGAAGCAATAACCGAAGGCAAGCAACGACGGCGCGGCCATACCTAGATGGGTGACCGTATGTGGCTGAGGTTATGAGCGTTTTCGTGATTTAGAGGTCACGTTAAGCAGTCGGTCCCAGTTGTTGACAACCGGGTATGACAACAGTCGTAGCTTAGGTAGAGGCCTACGGGCGGCTTAAAGACATCCAACAGCAAGGTTACGTAGCCACAACGTGTCTTGCCAGTCCCCAACCCGCACTCGGCCAGCGTGGGGACGTAAAGAGCCTTCATTCTAAAATCATACACAAATCATAATAAATACATGAAACAGCTAATGTATAAAAACACATGTCTTGAGGAATATTCGTTCTTTTTATTTCTTTGTTTTTCTTCTTTAATTTTTATATCCGACTACCAATCAAAAAGTCTCGGGTTCGATTCCCGGGTTGGACTGTAAATGAGTTTTTCTTAAAGAAGTTTTTAAAAGTAACATAATTAACGTTACAAAATTAGTTAAAATATGTCAACTTGAAGATACGGTGATGTCTGTGCTAGAGTAATCGGTAAACAGTGTGACTGTGTGACAAATAACTAAAATTGACTATTTTGAGAAAGTTTACAATATTAAACGGTATCTACATTATGTATTAAACTTTAATAACACTCCCAACGTAAACTACAATTACCTGGATGGTGTGCTTATTTGTCCCCACTGTGCACGCTCATTCAGTGCCAAAATATGTGTGTGTGTGTGTGTGTGTGTGTGTGTGTGTGTGTGTGTGTGTGTGTGTTTGTGTGTGTGTGTGTGTGTGTGACTGGTAATGTGATGTGTGTACACGTGTACACCATGACAACGTTAGATCACTTTCATTCACAAGCTTTCTGTTTCTTCCTATAAAAAGGCTAGGAACATGGATAAATAAAAAGACGAAGAATGAGTATTCTATAACTTTATTAACAACCAATAACGTCCAATCGGTGGATTCAGGTCTCTTCTCGGGAGGCTTAAGGCTTAAAGCTATATGTTCCCATCCTGGCCGAGTGCGGTTTGGGCACTGGCAACACAATGTTGTGGATACGTAATCTTGCCGTTGGATGTTCCAACTAAGCTTCACAACTGTTCCTACGATAACAATTGGGACCAACTGCCTAACGTTAGCTCCGAATCACGTAGACGCTGTCATGCCACTAACGGTCACCTATCCAGGCACTGACCGCGCCGTCATTACTTACCTTCCGGTGATTAAAAACAATGACCGAGGGCAGCTGGGCTTTAAGCATAACCCCTTCTTTATCTTGGTAGTGTATATAATAAAACATAGCTTGGGTTAGTAGTATTAGTAAAAGTAGCTTTGTACTTTTTTAGGGTTCCGAAGTTTATGACTTATACCCTTATAGATTCGTCATGTCCGTCTGTCCGTTCGTCCTCGACTTACCGTCCCAACGGTTAGTGCTAGACAGATGAAACTATGCATGAATATGTGTTGTAAGTACGTCGATAAAGTGCTACAATAAAATTATAAAAATATTTTTATTTGGGGTACCTCCCCTACACGTAAAGTGGGGATGAATATTTTTTTCTCGCAGCTACCCCATCGTGTGGGGTATCATTAGATAGATCTTTTAAAAAAAATACAGGGTTTTGAAGCCGATTTTTTGATTGAGGTATCCGTTTGCGAGATATCCTACTTTAAAGGGCACTTATTTGTACCTTTCTTCTCAGGGCTAGTCCAGTTAGGAAAGGCCGAACTCATCTGCTCAAAAAAAGTTTTACTTGCAAAAGTGTTCATGTAACCTAATTGCAGAATAAATGATTTGATTTGATTTGATAAGTCCCCCCCCCCCCTTCCCTCTAAAATCTTAAAGGCTGGGTCAAAAAATCTGGAAAATTTCGTGATGGTGGTCATATAATGACTTTGTTAGTTCAGGAGTTATATAGGCTTAGCTTGTAAAATGCGCTCACTTGGAAAACGTCATACAAAATTAACGTATAATGACGGAATTATTACGTAAACATGACAATTGGAAACGATTATATATACATTATGGGTGACTGAGGAACCCTTTCTGAGCATGGCCTGACACGCACTTGGCCGATTTTTTAGCAAAATTACTAAGCATGCACGTGATGTAGATGAGTTGAGTTACACCTGCTCCTTTAAAAAGGGTGGGTTACTTAGACCTGCAAAGGCGCATGGTAATGTCAGTGTGTTTTAGGAAATGAGTTGTCATCACTGAAACATTGTTTGTATATGCATTTACTTATGTTAAGTAACACATTCTATTACTTACGAAGGTACTTTACGCCCTTAAGAAAGACAGAGACATGATTTAAATTATATTTTAATGAGAACAATGTTCTTAATAAAACTTTTTAGCAAAAAAAATGACCCGCCGTAAGAACAGAAAAGCAGAAAATAATAAACTATTATTGCTTAACCTTAAACTAGTGCTAGCTTACACATATAATGTTAAGTACGCGCTAAACAATCAATGAACAAAGATGACTGCCTCGTTGGTCTAGTGGTTAGCGAATGCGGCTGCTGATCAAGAGGTCTCGGGTTCGATTCCCGGGTCGGACCAAATATTATTTGTGTGATTCACAAATATTTGTTTCGGAGTCTGGGTGTTTTCTATTTATAATATGTATGTATTTACAAAAAAAAAAGTATGTTTATGTATTTATATCAGTTGTCTAGTACCCATAACACAAGCTCTGCTTAGCTTGGGACTAGATGATGTTGTGTGTCAGATGTCCAAAATATTTATTTATTTATGATAAATTTTCTAAATTTAAAGAAATAAATAAATAAAATTAACAAACAAGTACGTGTGATCGCGCTTTATGTAATTAATGATTTTTTATGTTGTTCAGTGCTTTCGGCGGATCATATTTTTGGTAAAAATGTTTGTAGTGCTAGTAATTACTAAATGTATATTTTTTACCCTTACATGTATATTTAGACTGCCTCGTTGGTCTAATGGATAGCGTATGCGATTGCTAATCAAGAAGTCTCGGGTTCAAATCCTGGGTCGGGCCAAAAAGTCTTTTTGAGCTTTTCTTAGGAAATTCCTAATAGCAGTCCGAACTTTGGAAGTTTGGCAGTGATTCAGGCCCAGGGCCTGAATCACACGGTCCCTCGGTCCCAGTTGTCATAAACATCTATGGCAATCGTTATTGGGAAGTAATTCCCCTCAAATTTACCGACAACTAGTTCAACCTTCGAATTTCAGTTCTCCGTTAGGGTTGCGGAGGTCCAATGCCAAATCCAAGTCCGTGGAAAATCTATATTTATACCCTTTCAAACAAAAAGAAAATGATCGAAATCAAACTACTCTGTAAAAAGTTATGCGTGGTAATACATTAAAAATATATGCATTGAAATGAGAACCTCTTTCGTGTTTTTCGCATAAATGGATGCAAAAAAAATGTCTTTCAAATGTCTTAGTTAAATTCTACTTTGCACAAAACCAATGACCTCGAACTTAAAGTTCTATAATTTTACTCGTTTGTACCCGAAACGGCCCGTCTAGTAAATTAACCCGAATTGATCACCCATTCTTGCGCATTACGTTAAGCTAAGGAGATAAAGTTAAGTTCAGAGAACATTACAGCCAGTGCACAGTTGTTTCCAGTCTCCTCTTAAGTGAGAAACAATTGATTAGGGGCCGTTTTTAGAGAATCTATGTCTTTTTGCGAGAGATATTTGGCATAGGTACTTTTTAAACTTGCATGGATAATTTTAAACTTAAGACCAGTAATGCACAAATTATCACGCAGAGTATCAACACATGATATCAAAGTTCTACGTTGCAAATCCCTAAGTACTGGGTGGACCAAAAGTTTGTTTACATTTTAAATGTTGATTTAAAAGAAAGTAGTTATGTGAGATAAAAACTGTTTGTTTATTAATGAAGTAAACAAATAGGGATGTCATTTTTTTTTATTACATCATTCATATGTGATCCTTGACTATTGACACTATTGCAACCTGGAGCGAAAATTTTCAATTTCGGTCTCACAAGTGTTTCACGAAATGTTTTGCATTTCCTCTCGAATATTTTCCTTTAATTCCTCTAGGGACTCAGGGTTATTATTGAAAACTTTGCTTTTAAGGTATCTCCAAAGAAAGAAGCCCATTTGTGATAAGTCCGGGCCAGTTAATGGTACCTCTTTTGGATATCACTTTTTGTCGTTTCGTTTGCAAATTGGATCCGGTGAGCGTGATCTTGAGGCTTTAATTCCTATACCATTTGAATTTTGTACGTATTTAAATGTAAATCTTTGTGAAGAATACAAATCAAATATGTTCTGGGCACGCCTAAGGCGTTAGACCGCTTTCAAGTAGAGAGTCCACGATTTTAATGTCATTGTTCTGATAAGAAGTTAAACATACTTAAACTAAATATGTGCTGTTTTGTTCAAATTCCAATCCTTAGAAAGAAACATAAAAATTCTTACCATCTTTATGTAAAAGAGTTTTGAAAGTACATTCTTGCAAACACACTTATAGATCGCAACATCTAAAAAAAGCAAAACTTTTTAGGTAACTTGTATTTCCAATTAACCGTTTCTCGGTACTCTATTAATTTATATTTTTCCATTTTGAATTTCATTTATTGCAAGTAAAACTGCGAATTCAATATGAGTTTACTGAACTAAAAAAATTTAAAGCATCCAAATTATCATTACAATTATAATAATTATCAAAAAGTACAAAAGTCATTCAACCTGATAAAGTGAAAAAGGGAATTAAACCTATTAATTTCATTATAGCGATAAAACAATAATTCAGCCTGATGGCATGACCAAAAATAATATCGCTCGGTCTTTCAGCAATATTAGGGAATTTGGCAAGGTGTGGCTTAAAATATCGGGATTCCTGCTCGTAATTTTATTACACCGTAGAATTAAATTAGACGATTTTATTTTTAATCTAGTGAAGTAGAAGACTATTATTGAGTATATTGATCGATGTCCGGACTCGGTGAACTTTATAATCAAGAATGTAAAGTTTAAAATCGTTAGGATAGATACGTTAAAGTACTTTAGCTTGAAGATGGGGCAAGTTAATTGAAATCAAATTCCAGAAACGTTCTTGTAATGGTTACTTTTAGATACACGGGGTTGAGACGTTGGCTTGAAACGAGTATATTTTTCATTTTTAATCGACTTTCACCCGTTTTCAATAAACTGGAGACAATCTTAATTTTTTTCAATAAAATTGGTTTAATAATTTCATTGATATGCAGGATATGTTTCTTTCTTTTTAAAAGTGCTAATTGTCAAAAAGAAAAAACTTTTCTAGAGTAAACTTAGATTGTTTTCCATTATTTATATCTAGTTAAAACTAGAGATAGCTCTACTCTCTCTCTCTCTAAAAACTAGAGTCATCAAAATACAAAGATGTATAAATATCTTGTTCAAAACATCTAAGATTTCCATCAAACAGCTACGAACACTCCCGACTAATTCACCTTTCAAACAAAAAAAAAACAAAATCAAAATCGGTTCATCCATTCGGGAGCTACGATGCCACAGACAGACACACACAGACACGTTAAACTTATAACACCCCGTCGTTTTTGCGTCGGAGGTTAAAAATCTTTGTCAAAAAAATATTCAACAAGTACGAGCAAAAGAATGACAAATAACATAAACGTATAAATTATTTGCAACATTAATTAAAATAATGGTCACCGCTTTTAATAACTACCTGCCACTACTAGTAAGTGTAACATTCCAATATCAGAAGATTTACTTCTTCCATAAAAATAAACCACACCTATACATTCCGTATTTTCCGAACACAATATAAGATCATAAGAGCCTCAAAAATACCAAAACACGCCATGGCCCAATAACTAATATATCAAGGGGGGCAATAAGCGGCCGGTGCGTCCGATAAATGACACAAAACGCCTGTTATTGCCTCGCCCAGGTGTTAAACATTAGGCCTTTTTGAAATATTAAGCATATATTTTCCAGAAATAGTTATAGAATAGTGTGGAAAGTAAATTTTTTCTTTGTGTAAGACTACGGATTTTTTTTGTAAGTCTAGCATTCGATGTTGAATCTGGTTGAATCACTGCTACTCTTAACAATTAAAATACTAAGTAAGTAAACTAAATATTCGAAGTCTCACATACACTACTAAAGCAAAAACTGTTTTTCTGGCGATGATATTTCAGTGTTAGCAAGCATCAAGAAACCGCTGCTTTACAAATACTCAATATTTTCCTTTCGACATTTATGTTGTTTCAAAACTGTGCTGTAGAATTTTTTATCGTTTCTTAGATTTCTGTATTTAAAAACAATTGTACTCTACATTCTTTATTTAAAATTTGACCGCACTATTAGATTTTTAGTGCAAGACTTGCTTAATATATTACTTCTTAGTATTTGGTACTGTTAGGGCCACAGCACACTAGCTACTTTTAAAATCGACGATTGGCAAGTAGTCGCTTTTTAGAAGCTAAAGACGGCGACCGAAAGCTCCACACAGCACGCTTAAAAACGCCAAATGCGGGGATTGAGTCGCTTTTTAGAAGCGCGACACAGCAGCTGAACGCTACTCTCCGCACATATTCGGATGCTTGTAGCATCGATTTGGCGTTAGAAAATTATAGACAACACTAAAGCCATTGTGATCCAGGCATCTGAGCAGTCGCTTAAACGCGGGTTTCCGATACCGCGATCGAACGCAGGAAGTCGCTAAAACGCGATGCAGCATCGATGCACTCGCAAAATCACCGATCGCCGATGCTAAGAGTAGCTAGTGTGCTGTGGCTCTTAAGAATGATATTGCAACTAACCATTAACATAGGAAACAGAAGCAATACACACTAAATGTGTATATTATAGCTTTCTCTATTCCTCAATTTGTAAGCTAACCTAGACCAAGAGGCATTGAATTTATTCTAGTCACGTAGTCATTTGTAATTCTGGAGAGCAATGTTTGGCTACGAATTAAGAGCGCACTGGTTAATTGTATAATTACTAATTACTTAAGTGGTTTATTTAAATAAAAATTAAGTCAAATTGTTGATTAACAAAATTAATTTATGATATTATTATTTCAATTTTCGTTTAGATACTCTTTTTCATGCGGTCCCATTTGACTTGTAAGTAAACTTTTGAATTAAGCTAACCAAACAAACTCCAAAAGCATAAGCATGGATTTTTGTTTTATTATTACTTTACAGCTATCAAAACAAAGTAGGTTGTGCTACTATGTATACCTACTCCATAGTGAAAGTAATATTCCTACAGCTTAATACATTCTTAACCATCATCTTCATTATATAGCTGTATGTAGATTTATTTAAATCTAATTAATAATATTAGTAACTAGTTTTTGACAGCAGCTTCTGTTGATTATTAATCTCAGATAAGTAACCTTTTTGTATTAGGTTACTGGCAGGTTTTTATAGTTTGAATTGTTATTTTTTAAGTACCTATTTGATTTTTAACTAGAAAATTGTAATTCGAAATTTAGCTATTCCGTTCATAGTTCTAGAAGCTTAAACATGTCTTTTTAAAATATAATATTGAATTAAATTCTGAAATATGGAATCTATTCATCAAAGTTTATCATTTCTTGAAGTATCCATTTAGTAACCAATAATGATTTAGCCACATCCACCGTTTCCAAGAGGTTATGGGCCCAGCACGCTTCCACTGCGCGACTCTGCTATAATCTCTCACCCCCTTAAACTAGCATACTTACACAAATATTTAGAATAAAAATACCTAAAAAGACCTAATGACATACATATATATTATGACGAGAGAATAACACCAACTAACTTAATCTTCATCACCTCCATCAACACCATCGTGACCTCCATCATCACTTATCTTTATCTCCATCATGACCTTCAACAACATCACAGTCTACATCTCATCTTCATCTCCTCCACCATTACCTCCACCATCACTATCGTGACATCCATCATCATCACTTCTACAACTTCATGATCACCTCCATCATGATCATTAAAAACATCAGCTTTACCAAAAGCATCAACAAACTCCGTCTCCACCTCATTGTCTCATCAGCTTCACCAAAAACAACAACCTCCGTCTCCTTCTCTTTGCTTATCAGCTTCACCAAAAACCTTCAATAACCTCCATTATCCTCATTTGTCACATTTTACAATTATTTCCAAAATTTAGTCCTTTCTTTTCTATATCTTCAATAAAAAATTTTCATTTCATTACTCACATTAGTTTCTTCACTTTTTCACTTTTCACGATAGCGATCGTGGAAGTAAGGATGTAAGAATGTGTGAAATTCTTTTCGGTACTTATCTGAGATTAAGGGGGTGTGTTGATTAGTAATCTCAGATAAGTAACCTTCTTTTTGTATTAGGTTACTGGCAGGTTTTTATAGTTTGAATTGTTATTTTTTAAGTATTTGATTTATTACTAGGAAATTTGTAATTCTAAATTTAGCCATTCCGTTCATAGTTCTTGACTACACGGTTGGCCTAGTGGTTTAAGCGGTCACCACGCCGCTCTCTACTGCGCCAAGTGTCGTGGGTTCGAATCCCACGCGGGATAACACTTTGTGTGATTCACAAATTGTTGTTCTGAGTCTGGTTGTTCTTTGTGTCCGTTTCATGTATGTTTGTAAAGTCCCCCGCGACACAGGAATTCATATTCCTAATGCGGGAGTTGTCTTATAAAAAAAACTGAATAAAAACTGAAAAGTTCTAGAAGCAAAAACATGTCTTTGTAAATTATAATATTGAATTAAAACTCTGAAATATGGAATCTATTCATCAAAGTTTATCATTTCTTGAAGTATCCATTTAGTAACCAATAATGATTTAGCCACATCCACCGTTTCCAAGAGCTTCGCCTTCGTGTTATTCTGCGGTATAACTTTGATTGCCTTATTCACCCCGTCGGGGGAGATATTTTGCACAATCCTCTCTTAGTATTCGTCTACGTTCCTCTAGGAACACACAATTACAGCTTCCTATGCCCGGTAGTTGTGGCTGTGCGTTGTCTGTCAGACAGTCAATACTGAAAAAGTTTTATAAATATGTACTAATAGAGTTACTTTACGAGGTTCAACTTTTGTTTCTTCTAAAAAAGCATATTTATTTTGCAGCACATAAAACCTCCATTCTAAGGAGAGGCTTATGTCCAGCAGTGGACTGTTAAAGGCTGTTGATGATGATGATAATGAAAACCTTTTTAAATATATTAATATACTAGCTTTCCGCCCGCGGCTTCGCCCGCGTGGAATTCGTTTATATTGCACGACACGGTAAGGGTAGAATAAACAATCTTACATGATTTTATGTTTGATAATAAGGAACTTCGACACAAACTTTCTTCCCCTATTTCAAACCCTTCTACCTTTATTTTCACGGTAAAAAGTATCCTATGTCCTTTCGCAAGTTCAGTTCTATCTTCATACCAAATGTCATCAAAATTGGTTCAGTGGTTTACGCCATTCACACACTGCCCCGCGCTCCGTCACGTAGCGCGAAGTAGCAGATTTTAATATTGTATGCAAGTACATCGATTAGTATAGAAAACACGCCAGGTCCTACACACCAAAAACGCGCTACGACGCGTGAGCGCGTGCCGCTAGCAGATTCGGGATCTGCTGCCCTGCGCATATGCGCGTGGGCGCGTCGCCAGTGTGTAAATCGCCTTAGGCGTGAAAGCGTAACAGACAGACAGACAGAGTTACTTTCGTATTTATAATATTAGTAGGGATTACACCATCGGAAAGTGGAGATTTCTTCAAACAGAAAACACCCCTATTTTTTTCGATATTAAGTCAAAATAGGGTGAAAATATAAATATTTCAAATCAAATAAATAACAGTGAATTCGGGACATAAAAAGGTAAGTTTCCACTAAACTTCGTTTAAAAATAATTTTATTTGTAAAAGATAAAAATTAGAAACCAAAAACTGGGTTTTTATAATTTTTACAAATATTTTGAGGTTATGTGAAAAAAAGAGTAAATAAAAAATCAGCCAAGTGCGTGTCAGGCCACGCACAAGAAAGGGTTTGTCAGTCACCCATAATGGTACGCGGATTAGAAATTGTATCCAATGTATAATTGTTAAGTTTAGATATTAATGCGTTAATTTTGTATGACGTTTTCCAAGTAAGCACATTGTAGAAGTTAAGCCTCTATAACTGCTGAACTAACAAAATCATCTAATTCGTTATAGTTTTCAGTTAAAGTTCTTTATATGGTCAACTTTCACGAATTTTCCCAGATTTTTGGGCCCGCCGTTTAGATTGTAGAGGGGGGGGGGAGTCGGGGGGACGCCCTGTTTTTACAAAAAAGTGGCCTTTAAAGTGGAATTTCTCGCAAACGGATACCTAAATCAAAAAATCGTCTTAACAACCCTGTAATGTTTTTAAAAGACCTATATAATGATACTCCACATGATGGGGTAGCCGCGAGAAAAAAATAACATCCCCACTTTACGTGTAGGGGAGGTACCCTTAATAAAATTATTTTTCATAATTTTATTGTAGCACTTTGTCGATGTAATTACAATACATATTCATGCAAAGTTTTTTCCTTCTAGCACTTACCGTTTGGATGGTAAGTCGAGGACGGAGGGACGGACGGACATGACAAACCTTTATGGGTTCGAAGTCATAAGCATCGGAACCCTAAAACGTTGTAGATCTTTTAATAACCTACAACTTTGCCATTTAACTTTTTTCCATAGGAATTATAGTTTTGCTGGAAATTGAGATAAACCGTTTTTTACCCTTTGTTTTATATATTTAGCCTTCCAAAATGACTTTACCCTGCCTGATGGAAAGCATGAGCAGAATCCAAGAGTCGGGGCTACCACACTTGCTGCGAATGCAGACAATAATGTATGGCGGCCCACACTATGGCGGCTTAGTGAGATGCTTTTTCACGCCCCGCTTAAAGGACCCGTAACCCTCCCCCTATCCGTTCCCGAGCTCAGATCGCCCGTAAATTATTTTTCCTTTTATTCTATAGGTTTCATCCTACTATAATTTTATTTGTTTGCAAAAATTATCTACCCTTGTCACTAGACATAATGATAGTAAATGACATTTAGACCACTAGGTCTAAATGTCATTTACTATCATTATGGTTACCATGCAAGTGTGTTATGCCTAGCAACCTGTGAAGTTTTGACAGGAGATAAACAGTGATACATTTTGACATCTACGATTTATGTATTTTTATAATCTTGTCAAGCTTTGGCCTTTGTATCTCGATTATTGCAGAAAAAAGTAGCCTATGTCCTTTCTCAAGTTCAATTCTATCTTCATACCAAATTTCATCAAAATCGGTTCAGTGGTTTAGGCGTGAAAGCGTAACAGACAGACAGAGTTACTTTCGCATTTATAATATTAAGTAAGGATTTAAGATTTAAATATATTTAATTAAATTTATTTATTTCAATATATTTCTAACATATTCTAAATAAATAATATATATTCTAGTAGTTCATTTTTATATTCAACTAACTTTTGCCCATGGCTCCGCCCGCGTGTATGTCAGTTATTGCGGCAAGTCAAACCATTTTGTTATCCACTATTGGGTTGAATGAGAGGGTTAGAAGTTAGAAAGTGTATAAATCCCTGATTACAATAATCGAATTTGAGTTCAAAGACAAAATTATTTACTATCGAAAAAATCGATATATGACCATAAAAAATTACTGGAACAACTATTGTATTACCTCATCCATTATAAAAATCGGCCAAATGCGTGTCAGGCCACGCATAGAATAGGGTTTCTCAGTCACCCATTATGGTACGTGGCTTTGAAGTCGTAACCAATAGATAATTGTTATGTTTCCTTAATTTTGTATGAAGTTTTCCAAGAAAGTGCATTTTAGGAGTTAGGCCTCTATAACTCCTGAACTATCTAAGTCGTGTATGCCGTTTTAGTTTTGCTTTAAAGTTTATCGTATGGACAACTATCGTGTTTGTTTTAGATTTTTTGAACCAGCCGTTTAGATTTAGAGACGAGGGGACGCTCTGTTTTTACAAAAAAAAATGCGCTCTAATGTGAAATAACTTTCAAACGAATACCTAATACGAATTAATAATGTTTTATTAGAAACCTCATGATGGGGTAGCTCGGAGAATGAAATCATCCCCACTTTACGTGTAGGGGACCTCCCCTACACGTAAAGTGGGGATGATACCTACCCCAAATAAAAATATTTTTCATAATTTTATTGTAGCACTTTATTGACGTAATTACAGCACATGTTCATGCAAAATTTCATCTTTCTATCACTAACGGTTTCGAAGGTAAGTCGAGGACGGATGAACGGACGGACGGATGGACATGACGAATCTACATGGGTTCCGAGTCATGAACTTCGGAATCCTAAAAAAGTATATTTGTTTTCAGTAATCTATTGCCCGATTTTTGTTCTGCTATTTATTCAAACTTCTAATAAAGTATCGATATAATATTTTAATAGGTTTATTTTTAATATCGTGGGAAGAATTAAACTTATATAGTTGGCAAATATAAGTGTTTAAATTGCCTCTGCATACTTCATACTTTAGGAATGAAAATGAGTATGTAGGTATATGTAAATGAAATGCTCATATCTGAGTGGTCTTAGGTGATTGGAAACAATCACCGATGGCAAGCAACGAAAACACGGTCAGACCTAGAAGGGTGATCGTTTGTGGCATGACATGTAATGATAGTCTCCGTGATTCAGAGGTCACGTTAAGCAGTCGGTCCCGGTTGTCGTCATAATATAACAGTCGTAAACCTTAATCGGGCGGATTAAAAACATCCAACGGCAAGGCTACGTAGTCGCAACGTGTCTTTCCAGTCCTCAACCCGCATACGGCCTGCGTGGGGACGTATGGCCTTAACCCTCTCCTGAGAGGATAGCATAACTCAGCAGTGGGACATTATGGGTTCTTGATGATGTAAATGTAGGCCTGAAAGTAAAGATGGTTATCAGTTGATAGTTAAAATATTTTCACCATTTTTGATACATTTACAGCAAACCATTTACGTCTATTTCATTCGATTTGAAGGTATCTAACACAATATACATCACAAAAGTTTTCTATCGATGTCTCAAAACAATGTTCTATTGAGAGCCGTTTACGAGTGCGTTCCACTAAGCGTTCACAAAGATCACGCTCACGACCGCAGTTTTTCCCGTTCCACTTGCTTGTGAGCGTTACTATCGTAAACTCAAGTGGAATGGATTTTGGGCGTGGAGGTAAATAATATAAAAATTAAATAATAATTAATTATAGTTTAAATCGACTTATATTGAAAAAACTTATAATTTAATTTTTATATTTAATATTAGTGGTGTATTTCATTAATTTATGTTCAAATGTAAATAAAATATCGTTTGCGGCGGCACTTGGAGATTTGGTAAGAGGTCGCATTAATGCTCTAGAAAGTACTAGTTCATCCAGTTCAGATGAAGAATGGAATACGATTTTACAAAAATATGATTGTGAAAAAAGAAAACTTCAACGTAAGTTTAACGGTCGCCATTTTTGTTGCTTTGACATTTAAAAAAGCCGCCAATATTCTCAATGATCACCACGACCCACCTTTTTAGATGGGTCGTCGCGAGCTTCGCGTGAGCGTAAGTCATGACGTCATGAGTAACGTTTTCGCCGCGACCACAACGACCGCGGTCGTTATGTGGAACGACTAAAGGAGCATTTTGATCGTTGTGGGCGCTTAGTGGAACGCACTCTATATCAATCGAAATGTCATCTGCCACGTTCTGGCTCTGTCTAATAATGCCTTGAAACAATGTGTATCAGTTTTGTCCAACAGTACAAATAACATGCAACAAAACATAATTTTAGAATATATTTTTTTTTATAAAAATGGCTCCATTGTCTTTAAAAAGGTTTTGCTCCAAGAACTTCGACTATTTCAGTTTCGGATTTATAAATTTTAGTTAGGCTTAACCTTATGTTTTTTTTTTCTTACATTAAAAAAGTGAATATTTTGCCACCAACCGAGCACATTATTTATAGACGGTCACCGCAGTTAGGATGGCTGACTGCTGGTAGACCACCAGGTCCGTCACTTAATTGAGGAGTATTAGTTTTTTGTTTTAAAAATCTATCACTAGATTGTTTCCAATTATTAATACGAAATTTGATCTGTTCTACGTTTATTTGCATTTAACTTTTTAAAAAATTACATTATTACTGTTTGTACCTTACTGATTAATAAATTTTAATCAGATTTAATGGGCTTATAACAAAACTGTTAACTTATGTATACTTAATATTATTAATTTGAAAGAAACTCTTTCTGTCTGTTTTTTACGCTTTTACGGCTTTGTGAATCGAGTTCAGTTAAATTTTCATCATAATAATTTGATTCTTGAGTAAGGACACACACTACTACTAATGCCCGCAAAAGATTGTAAGCTAGTATCTCATAATACGATAATAATGTCATCAATATTAAGAATCTTAACATTATAATAAATTATATTTTATTTTAAATTTAGGTGCTTTTGTTGCAATCATTGTCGTTACTGTAATATGAGTACGCATGTTTTATCTAAACGATAACTACAACAAAATATGGCATTTCGAAAGCTTTTAGGTACATAATACTGACGGAGTACTTTGTATGCAAAGGCGTAAGTATTCAGCTGGCGAGGCATTCGTCTTACCGCAAGATATAAATGTATAATATATATATTTATTAATAGTACCAGTATGTAAGTGAAAGAAATACTTATATAATTTTCTTAATATTCGGAGAAATTCTAGATTTCAAATCATTGAATTTGTCAACCTATAACCTAAAAAGTCATGCAAGTAGACGAGCTTGCGGCACAGTTGTGAAAGGGGCAACAGCAGGGGGGGTTACAGCTTAGTTAGTATTACAGTGTGCTCACAAACCGAAACCAAACAAAACATTTTAGAAAAAATAGTTTTATAATTTAGTATTTATAAAAAAAAAAAAACATTGGAATAAATGTACACTAAACATAGTAACATATTTTATTGACAAAGTACATTAAAAATATTTAACGCCAACGACAGATAAAAATTTTGTACCCTTGAATAAATAATCTTGTTTAAAAAAATTGAGAAAAGCAAGATAATAAATCTAAAAAACTACATTCTATTGAAGCAGAGATAATTATAAACTCAAGCTAAAAAACTGAAGAGGGTGAGCTAAATTTATCAGAAAATCTGATGCTTTAATGCGTTGGGCTTTTTTCTAAACGAACGAATTTAATTAAGAGAAGAGACGAAGCGAAGTGTAATAAAACACTCGGCGTTGAGTGACGAAAATCACTACTACATCTATATATAAGCCAGGGGAATTTTCAAGTTGTTCCCTAATGAGTTAAAACACCTGCAACATAAAATTAATTTACACGACTAAACTGCTTTTATATAAATCATTTTGTTTATTACGGGTAGATATTTCTCGAGATCTTCAGCGATATGTTGATGATAGATTAATGATGTAATGAAGATATAAACATCTAGTGAACAAGTTTTATTTTTATGGTGTATTTTATACGTTTGCTGGATTTAAGATAGTGTTTTACTTTTAAAACAAAGTCATTACTAGATTCTAAGGAAATTCAACTAAGAGGAAAATCTTGAAAAAATCTAGTACCATACTTTTTTGTTTAACATGTAATTACAGCAATGCCGAAAATTATTGTTTATCTTAGTTGGTAGCTACGTACGAGAATTTGTGTATTTCCGGGTAGCTAGACTTGTTTTAGACCCAAAATACAATCTAGACAACGTTTAGACTAGCTACAGTTGAAATACCACGTGTAATAACACGCTTCTAAAACCATTCTTACTTCTTAAATAAATCATCATCATCATCTACAGCCTTTAACAGTCCACTGCTAGACATAGCTGCTAGACTCTCCTTAGAAAGGAGGTTTTGACCTACTATACCACGTTGGCCAGACGGGTTGGTAAAGGGTTTGTTCCAAGTTTTCCTTCAATAACAGTGACGTTAGCCGCTATTTTGTTCCTTTAGTCGCCTCTTACGACACCCATGGCATGAATAGGGGTGGTGACACTTTGTATTCTTAATCCGTCACCACACGGACAAAATAAATACGTATTATGTATCTATATTCTTATACGTGTGATAAGTAAGATTAATGAAAAGACATTAACTTCAGTGCAACTGATCATTCCATTCTTGTTGCATTATTTACATAAACATTTTAACATATTTACCTAAATGTGTATATTGTAAATTCTGCAACAAAACTCCATATAAAGTAATAGTCAATATAGTAAAATTCAAGAAGTCACGTTCGCGCTTAAATCTCTCCGACCGTAGGAAATATTCTAAGTTTAACCAACAAAGCCACATAATGATCTGAATTTAATTCTAGTTTTTAACACTAAAAACAGCTTAAGCTAAGAGCACATTTATAAGATGAAACCACAGGGCCCTAATTTTACTCCAACCACAGTTTAACGGGCGAAGTTAAATGACTGTTAATGGACGCACTTTGTAAGGTAAAATTTCAGCGCTTCCACCATTCACTTGCTTTGGTGATTTGTTTGAATTCAGCATATAATTATGAACAATTCCACTTAAGGGTGTGTAAGGGTGTACCATCAGTGTCTTGGCAGATTCACTCGAAATATTATCTTTGGCATTTATTTTGTTTATCTGTAGAGAAACTGATAATTGATTTGTTTAGATCTGGGTAATGTCAACTTTCTTTTAAAATAAATACAATATATATTTGCACACAAACGAATTCGAAACGGAAAAAAAAATCCAGAGTTGCTTCTAGCATTTTAGCACACCTTTACCAAGAATTCATTTAATAACAACCGCTGTATATATTAAATTGATATATGAACCGAGAACAGATCAAACACATAAATCACAACATTAGAGTAACAATGAATTCACTTCTGCTGCGTTTATTGTGATATAGTAGAATCGAACCGATGCGATCCTGCTGAAATTAATTATCCACAATTTTGAAGATTTGAACAAATTGTTACTGTGAAACGCAAATAGCAACGGAATTTAAATTATATCTATTTCAAATTCGATAAAAATATGTCTTAGGCATACATGTCGTTGGGGTTCCTTCATAAGAAAATGTAGAAAGTTAACCGTATTTTTTAGATATATAATTTTTAATATCTTAATATAATTATTAATATCTGTATATTAGAAAAATATCTAGTACTATATAGAAAAAAGAATGAACATAAATCGCGAAAACTAATGTAGTCATTTTCTATTCCATGAAACTGTTATATAACGGAAAAGTTTTACGGATCTGTTATTGAAATATATTGTTTACCTTAATAAGGATGAGATTACAGTGAGCATGACGCAAGTTATTAATTTACTTGAATAATGTGAATAGTAACAAAGAAGCTACAAAATAAATGAAATAAACCATATTTGTTTATTATATAAGAACTTTGTAACATAATAAAATGTACTGAGATAGCAAGAACTAAAACAAAAACTAGAACAAAACTGACTCAATTGATTCTGGAATTCAAGACACTGTAAATTATACCTCAACAACTTTAATGACATGAATATGTATTTAATCGTAATAATATTATTTTGGACGGTACAAGACAGTGGTGGTAGGCGCTTTTTAGTAAAGGCTTTCGTCCTGCTGTGCTAAATCAAGTGTTAATTTTTGGCTGCACGGTAGCTTGGTAAGTAAGTAAGTAAGTACGACAATTGGTGCAGTAGAAAGCGGCGTGGCGAAAGCGTGGTTCAAATCCCACGTGGGACAATATTTTGTGTGAAATTCTTGTCCTGAACTCCTCAGTCTAGGAGTTCTTTGTATCTGTTTTATGTGTGTTTGTGAAGTCCCCCACAACACAGAATATATTCTCCTAATGCTTTGAAGATAAAAAACAATTAACAATTCAACAACTCTAAAAGGTTTAATTTTATTAGCCGCGTACTGATTGAGCGAGCAGCCTCGCGAGGCTGCCTCGCCTCGCCCGAGCCGAGCGTTGTCGGTTTTTGTCGATGCTCAAAGGCGCCTCAGTACGTTTGCCGCGCTCACTCAAGACGGTAGTGTTTTGCCTCGGTTTTATCTCTATTCGACTTCAAGTTAAACTGAGCGTCGATGCTCACGGTGGCTCGGCCTTGCCGCGCGAGGAAGCCTCGTATTAGAAAACTTACAGACCGAGGCCGCCTCGCGCGGCATGCGTACTGCGGCAAATGTCCGAGGCTGCCTCGCGAAGCCGCTTGCTTGGTCAGTACGCGGCTAATACTCTACTATCAATTCATATGAAATGTTGAATTTACGTCAACAGAAAATATTGTACACAAATAGATTTGTTCTAAATTCCATGCGATGGGTTTTGTATTTTAGTACATTTTTTCCATGAGGAAAACTCTACTGAATATTACTTCGCCGAGACTACCTCATTGTAATTATGTTGGAATCTAATCAACTTAAGCTACACGATTTCTTAGACATTAGAATGCTTCAACCATTTTTTTCACTATGTTTATATTTGGTTTCCGAGTTTTTTATTACTTACATGAAAATATTTTTTTAGAGTAGGAGGCAGTGGCTTCAACAATTATAAGTACACTTTCTCCCCAAGCAGTAATTTCTTCTTATCATCATCATAATCATCAACAGTCCACTGCTGGACATAGGCCTCTCCTTGAAAAGGAGGTATTGGCCTACTATAAGACGCTGGCCGGACGGGTTGGTATAGGGTTGCTTTCAAGTTTTCCTTCTCTTTGCATTGATGTTGTCTTGCGTAGTTTATCCCTTAGACGCCTTTTACGACACCCGTGCGGGATGAATAGGGGTAGTGACACTCTATATTCTTAATCCGTCACCACATACCACAGTTTCCCTCTAAACTAAGTTAAAAACATATGTTAAGGAACATATATTTCCTTACAGACCCGAACAGATATTTCCATGTGCATACAATAAATGAGATATATTAAAAACATATTATATAAACATTATAAAAACAGACGCCGTGAATAAAACGGTCTTAACGTAAACTCTACCTAAGTCTCATTGTTTTTCCTGTGTTATCTTCACAATGAGGTTATTATCTGGATCGGGTTTCGTACACAACCGACGTTGATGGAGGTGCCTCGTTTAGTTTATCTCAAGTATTTGACCACGGCCCTAAGCATTTACCTACCTAGTAACACTATTTGGAATTCTTAATAGAAAACTATTGTATGGAAAATATGGGCGTATTGTATTTTAAGATTTACTAAATATTTTACGTTGTCCACATATTTACATTGAACAATAGATATGTCCTAATTGTATTAATAAATGAGGTAATGTATTACATTTCTAGGTCTCTTCAGCTGTGAAGATTCATGAATCATTTAAAGTAAGTTTTGTACCAATTACAGGAAAATAAATCTAATGACAATGATAAAATGACAGCTAATACGACTTCGTATCCTTTGTCAGCTAAAACTGAATTGAAATACTCGTATTTGTTTAGCTGTACATAAATGAATTCCTGTAAAGATAAAAAAATATATAAAAGTAGAAAAAATAAGCGATAGAAAACAACAGGAAACAGGGAAATAAACTTGCAAACTGTAACGGGGATGCTAGGTGGGTGTATAGCAAACTGTGAGAGTAGGAAAACACAACACCAGGAAAACGTAAAAACCTTAATAGACATTTGAAACATGAGTACCTTGACGAAGTATTGCCATCAGAATGATAACAAACATTGATGTACGAATACTTATACGTTTAGAAGAATTTTGATATTTGTACATATTTTTATTAATAGTGTTTTTTTTTTCATTTTAGTTTCAATATAATCAATGATTTTTTTTTCTTATTGAAGGGGCAGGCGTGGTATATTGTTTTACATATTGAATTTCCTATGGAATTGCTACAGGATTCAATATTATCCAATATGCAATAAGCGCAGCTCAAAAGGCTCACATTTATAGTGTTACTATGAGAACTAACAATTTCCATTATTGTACACATCAACCGGTTCGACCGGGGCAGTACTACCCTCACACAGAAGACCATCCTAATAATGACACCATTCCTGCTGTCGCATTTCGTTGGGGAGTGTGAGACCGGAGGCCCAATGCTTCTGCAGAATTCTGCAGGCTTCCATATGCCAGGTGAATGATGGAGAAACATCTGACCAGGCCACCATGCAGTATGGGTCACCATGCTCAATTGCTTATCCTCGCAATGAGAATGATGACCCCTATTCTTGGAATATACTTATGCTTTCATCAGGCAGAGCAAAGCCACTTTGGTAGGCTTAAATACAAAAAAATAAAATAAAAAAATAGCTTTTAGCGAATCCGACTGCTGATCAAGATTATACCCGAGTTGGGCCAAAAAGCGTTATTTAGTTTTTCTGATTATAAAAATGCTTAATATTAGCCGGTGTTTTGAAGTTGGGGTTTTGGTTTTGGTTTTTGGGTTGGCTGCTGTCCCCTTGGTTTATGAGAGTGAGGGAACAAAAAGTGCACTTGTGTTTGGGCTCACACTTGTGCACTATGCTAGCAATAAAAATCAATTCGTGGTGATCTTTGATTTTGACGCATTGCTTCCTGTTCTAACATTTCGTATCATTCGAATAAGAACTGACAAGAGTATAATTTATTCATAGGAACATTATGTGACATACTAAAGAGACCCGTTTGAGCCCTGAATGGAAATGGTAATTTGAAGACACTGTTTCAATTGTGACCCCCGTTAAAATTATTTGCGAGTTTCGAAAAAGACTTATTGATGGTACTACAATGTTCCTGAATATCTTTTGTGAAGAGATCTCATAATAAAAATGTAGCATTAAAACATACAAGTATTTAAGATAGTTGTTAAGAATTTTATCCTTTAAAGCTTTAACGAAGTAGATGGTTAAAATTGTCTTCAATTTTAAATTACTTCATATATAACATATCAAACATCCCCTATCCTCAGCCTGATTTAGTACGAGTAAAATTTTGACATGAAAAGTAAATGAAAGAGATGTCAAACGCTAATGAACCCTGTAATTGGACTTGTCCAAATTTCAATCCCATGATGTTGTTCGAAATTCCGATACTACATTACCTAATTCAAGTGACCTGTAAAGTTTTTTTCCTTTATTTAATATACTAGTCATGCTGTTATTTTTTAATCAATGGTTATTGAATAGTTTTGTTTAATCACCGCAAAGTTCTCGTTAATTATTGAAATGTGTTTTGTTTCGACGGTTTAAGCTTTTGATTCCACAGAATATATTTATAAGAATTTTTAAAAAATTTAAAAAAGTATGGTTGAAAATAAAATGTTAACTTTTCGTCATTTATTGAGTTTTAATAATTATCTACTACTATAGTTCGTTCGCGTTAAGAATGCAGCGAGTCATCAGTGCAACTGCAGGAAAAAGGTGTATTCACAGTGGTGTTAAAATTCAAACAAATATATATTTTTAAAGTTTAAGTTAGTTTAAATAAATACACTTAAAAGTTTAAAATCGAAATTAACTCATTAATATTTTAATGACTTAATTTTGATTTTACTGCATTCTTATCGCGAACGAACTATAACTGCGGTATAATTAAGAATATACAAAATAATACATATAGGTAATAATTTCAGATTTCATAAGGTCTCAGAAAGGAATCTAGTAGTAATAAATAATAAATACAAATAAATGTTTTGGACATATAACACACAACGTCATCTAGTCCCAAACTAAGTAGGGCTTGTAATAAGGGTACTAAACAACTGATATAAATATGTAAACATATTTTTTTTTTTGTAAATACATACATACATACATATACCTTTTTTTTGAAATACATAAATATACTTTTTTTTGTAAATTATACATAGAAAACACCCAGACTCCGAAACAAATATTTGTGAATCACACAAATGTTTGGTCTGACCCGGGAATTAAGCCCGAGATCTCTTGATCAGCAGCCGCATACGCTAACCACTAGACCAATAAGGCAATAATGAATAGTGGACTTGAAATGATACGAAGATCGTTGTGGTAAATATTACAAAAAAGCTTTTAAAGATAGATTTTAAGATTAAGAAACATCTGAATATATAATATTTTTTCATACGTAAATTGTATTTTTGGTACAAAAGTATTTTATAAACACGATGCATTCTTTGATATAAGCTCATCTCATTGGATCTTATTCTTTTGGCAAGCACTCACTACTATTCATTATCTTCTAAAGTCAACTAGAAACACAACAATTTTCAGGGTTACGAATATCGATTAGGTATATAATATTTCTTGCACTACATCTAATTTTTATTAAAAATTTCAAAACAGACCGCTGGACAATCATGAGCTACTCACGTTTAAACCTAGATACTCTATAACTTAAAGAAAAAATAATGGAACGAGCTACTACCTTGCCAATACTTATTGAAGGCTTTTTTTTTTTACGTGTGGAAATCCTCACGGACCGTCACCCCGCCGGGGCTCTCGGCGGGCGGTGTGTCGGACTTTAACCGACTAAAACCACACGGTGTGACCTCTCTGCGCCTGTATTTGGAAGGGATCCAGGTAACTGTTTTCCTTCTGGACCCCTCCCGGCGCCTGCCCGCACTGTTGCGGACGCCATCTCCATGTCCTCTCCAAATTGGGTGACGTCCGGTCACACGCGGACGCCACCCCCTCGCGGCTGGCCACTGCAGCGAATGGACGGGGAAACCCGTCCCGTCCATCCGCGGCCACTCTCAGGGCGGCATGAGGCCCGGGGCGCCGGCGGCGGATCGGGTCCGAGTGGAGGTCATCCTCCCGGGCCTTCTCCGCCGCCTCCTTCTGCGAGATTACGTCCTCGCAGAAGGTTGCGACCGCGGTAAAACAACTGTCGCTACCGGCCATGGAGCGGACTACGACCGGCAGCGAGAGTTCCTCTCCGATGACTGCAGTGAGGGCCCGGCGCTGCGCCGCCCATGCGGGGCAGACCGCCAGCGTGTGCTAGGCCGTGTCCTCACTGCAGTGACAGTGGTGGCAGGCGGGACTTGGTTCCCTCCTCGCGACCGAGTGCAGATACTTTCCGAAGCAACCGTGCCCGGAAAGCACCTGCGTCAGCCGGAAGGAAAGGGTCCCGTGCTGCCGCCCTGCCCACTCGGCGATGACCGGCTGGAGAGCCTCCACGGTGGCGAAGCCAGCGCGTGGAGTCTCCAGCCGGAAAGACCATCTAGCCAAGGTAACTCGACGAGCGGCTTCGCGCCACTCGCGTACATCCTCGGGCGGAGGGCGAATGCCCCTCTCCGCCCGGAATTCAGCCACTCGTCGATAAACTTCGGCGAGCACTTCCGCCTCCAAATCCCACGGGGGTGTTCCGGCCAAGGCGCAGGCCGCTTCGGTCGACACCGTGCGGTATCCGCGTATGGCTCTGACCGCCAATATCCTCTGTGGGCGCCAGAGGCGCGCCCTATTCTGGGCGGACAGAGCCGCCGCCCACACCGGTGCACCGTACAGTGCCATCGACCGGACCACCCCCGTGTACAGCCGCCTAGTGGGAACACTGGCCCCGCCCAAATTGGGCAAAAGTCGCCCGAGGGCGGAGGCAGTGTCCACCAACTTTGGAGCCAGCTGTTTGAAGTGCTCGTCGAAGAGCCACCTTCCGTCTAGGACCAGACCCAGGTACCTTATCTGGGCCCGGACCGGTACGAGGACCGAGTTGACCTCGATCGAGGCGCCGGCGGGTGGACCACGACGGGGCCCATGAAAGAGTAGGGCCTCCGTCTTATCCAGAGCCACCTGCAGACCCAGCGCCTCGATGCGCCCGACCACCAGGGAGACTCCTGTGGTGGCCAGGCGCACCGCCTCCTGAAAGTTTGCCCCCCGGGCCGTGACTAAAATGTCGTCTGCGTAGCAGATTACACCCAGCCCGGGGGGGAGACGCCCTCGTAGGGCCCAGTCGTATCCCATGTTCCACAGGAGTGGTCCTAGGGCAGAACCCTGTGGAACACCGCACGACATGGCCCTGCGTCTCAAGACGCCATCTCGGTCCTCGTACATGACGGTACGCTCCTCGAGATAGTCTGCCACCAGCCGCCTCAGGTACTCTGGCACTCCGTGGTAGCGGAGTGCTTCCCTGATGCAGCCGAATGGCAGACTATTAAAGGCGTTGGCGATGTCTAGGGACACCGCCAACACCACTCCGCCACCTCTCACGGCCTCCTCGGTCACGGCCCTAAGGCGCATCACGGCATCGATCGTCGAACGCCCCTCTCGGAAACCGAACTGGGCGTCCGACAGATCGGGGCCGACCTCGCAGAGTTGCCGGACGATGCAGGCATGGAGTATCCTCTCAATGAGTTTACCCGCCTCGTCCAGCAACACGATAGGCCTATAGGCCGCGACCGAATCGGCAGGCCGTCCCGGCTTCCTCAGCAGGACCAGCTTCCCGCATTTCCAGCGCTCAGGGAAGCGTCCGGACGCCAGGCTAGCGTCCAACACCTCCCTGAGGCAGTCCGACATGTGATCGAGGGCTCGGGCCATCACTCGGGCTGGAACCCCGTCCGGCCCGGGGGCGGTGTTCTTGGATCGAATCCGTAGAACAGCCGCCCCTACCTCTGATTCCCTGACGGGCGGAACTTCAACCTCGCTGCCCCCGTCGTCTTCGGCTGATGCAGCCATCGACGGGGGTGTGTGTTCCGCCCGCTGCGGGAATAGGCCCTCGACCACTTCCTGCAGGAAGCTGGGCTGGAGAGACTCCGTAAGGGGGGGGGGGGGGCGACGTGCGGAGCTTTTCACGCACCGCACGATAAGGGCGACCCCAGGGGTCACGCTCGAGACTCTCCAGCATCTCCTCTCCACTGACATCCTTGGCGCGGCAGATGGCCATCCTCAGAGTTTTCCGAGCTTCTCGGTACTCCTCATGAAGACGGTCCACCACCTCACCGACCCCGCGGTGACGTCGCCTGCTACTAGTTAGGGACCTCCGGGCACGAATGCACGCCGCACGGAGGTCCGCCAACTCCTGGGACCACCAGTAGACCTCCTTCCTCGGAGGCCGACACCCACGAACGCGGGGCATGGCCGCATCGCAGACCCGCGTTAGCGCGTCAGCGAAGCGGCCAGCTCCCACGTCGACCCCCTCGGTCGGGGCCCGCGGTACTTATTGAAGGCTACAACAACTTTTACCAACCTATTGATGTTGGGTAATGTATATTTTTCGAGAAAAATGTACTTAAATTTTATCAGTACTTTCACAGAGTGAAAAGAAATGCAATATAAAAGTTGCAAGAATATTTTTGCTCACATTCATGTATTGCATTGTGCGGTAAATTGAATTTTTGTAACTCAAAGTGATGTGGTCACCTCGACGTACCAGGAGTTTATGTAAATACAATGGTATGTGAATATGACGGGGGTACAACAACGTTCAAACATTCACCTTTTAAAACTGCTGTAAAGAATAGTAACTTTGCTTAAACAGCAACATGCTGCCTTAACTGTTTATGAATAAATTTCAAAACAATTCTTCATAACGTACCATTATTTTTATGTTTTAATTGCCTCGTTGGTCTAGCGAACAGCGTATGTTGCCAATCAAGAGGTCTCGAGTCCGAATCCCGGGTCGGGCCAAAACTGTTGTTGGAGTTTTCTTGCAAGAATTTCCTTATAACAGTACGGAAGTAAGGCGGTGTTTCATACCCGTGTTTCAAATATAACGGACAACATTTATTTATTTTAACGTGTGGATCGGTGGCGGCGGAGTCCGAGTGGAGGTCCTGCCCACTCGCCAATAACTGGCTGGAGAGCCTACACGGCGGCGAATCCAGTACATGGAGTCTCCAGCCGGAACGACCATTGAACCATGGGGGCTCGACGAGCTGCTTCACGCCACTTCACACACTCGCCGATTACCAATGCAGCACTTCCACCTCCAAATTCCAAAATATAACAGACAACTAGTTCAACCTTTGAATTCAGCTCACCCTGACAGTTGCAGGGGTCACCAGTCGCTTAATAATACGACTGTGAAGAAATATTGAACTATTTTTCATTTGGTGCAAAGTTATATCATTTGTCCCATCTTGCAAATGTCCATGGATGAAAGCAGACTCTTACCATCAAGTCATACGTCTACCCGTGAGAAGTCAATCATGATCTTTATTCAATCTACCATTAACCTTGTTTCAATTTGCAATTTCATATCGTTATCATTTCCGGACATGAAATTTTATGCTCAACAACCAAGTATGAAACATATATTTTTCTTGTATATATAAAACCTTAGATGAGGGTAGAACCAGGGTAGACAGGGTAGTGGCATATTAAATTATGCGTGACATAGAAGGTAAAGAGGGATAATCCTACAAAGTCGCGCTACTTTATTGGACAAGGAACGTATTAAGCTGGCTGCTTTTTATCATCTGCATTGTGCCCACCTTTATACATAATTTGGGTGTGAAAGTGAATAATACCTTATTTACACATAAAACTCATTTTATAATTTTTTTATTGTGTAATATGAAAACTGAGGAGTTTATTAAAGAAGAATATAGTTCATTAAAGTTAAATTTGTTACTTTGTTGGGCCAACGCTTACGCTTAAACACTTTGTACAGAGCAGATTTTATTTCTCAATAATTTACTACGTTCCTCATCACGTAAAACTTGAACTGATTACTAAATTAGTAAATTCTGTAAGTGAGGAAAATAAATATCAATCTTAGCCTTTATATCTCATGAATATCTACAAAATTATATTTTTTTTCTTGAAGTATGTTACTATATATTTTATTGAATAACTAGCTTTTGCTCGCGGCTTCGCCTAGGTGTTATTCTGATTGTCTTCATCAAGGAACACATTTTTAGATTCTAACGTCCAGTAGTTCTAGCTGTGCGTTGTCTGTCAGTCAGTGACGGAAGAATTTTATATATATTGACACATATGACATGACAGGCCATAGACGGCATTTTCTCTACGACTAAAGTATTGCTAAAAGTACATAATTACACATTTAATATTACATACAGGCATATTTTTAAAAGTAGTAGTGCTGCACGAATATTAGATTTTAAATTTTTTTGAGCGACTTTTAAATCTTGAATGTTACAAACTTGTGACCGGTCACCTGCCCATTTTAGAGTTCAGTAGTTAATGACTCGGAACCTATAGATTCACCATGTCCGTCCGTCCGTCCTCGACCTACCGCTCGATTCGTTGGTGCTAGTAAGATGAAACTTTGCATGAATATGTATTGATAATACGTGGACAAAGCGCTACAATAATAATAATAATAATAGTTTATTTATTGATGCATTAACGTTAACAATAAAAATATGAAAAATATTTTTATTTAGGGTACCTCCCCTACCTGTAAAGTGGAGATGATTTGTTGTCGCGTCTACCCCATCGTGTGGGGTATCATTAGACAGGTTTATTATTATTAAAAAAAATGTGATTTTAATAATATTAAATCCTCCTAGCCATTATCCCAAGTTTATTTGGGGTCGGCTACTAGTTCAACCGGTTTAACCTGAATTTCAGTTTTTCCACGGAGCGACTAATAATAATGATTTTAATAACATTGTGAGGTTTTAAAAATATTGTGAGTTTTTTAAAACTATATTTCGATTTACGTATCCGTTTATGAGTTATTATACTTGAAAGCGTATTTTTTTTCTAAAAACAGGGCGTACCCTCCCCCCTCTAAAAACTACGGCTGGCTAAAAAAAATCTGAAAAATATCATAATAGAACTTTCATGAAAAACTATAGTGGTTTTCATAACTTTATTATATTAGTAGATATATAGGCCTAACTTGTATAATGCACTTACTTCGAAAACTTCGTAAAAAATAAAGAAACAATAAGTTAGATTAACATAACAATTGACTATTGGGCACGATTTTAAATTCACCCACTGTTACGGGTGACTACGGAACTCTATTCTATGCGTGGCCTGACACGCACTTAGCCAATTTTTATATATCTTACTTCTTTAATATTTACGCATTATCAATATCAATATAACGCACCAAAGTAGGAAAGTCTCTTGAGAATCCTTTTCACAATTCTAATCAAAGTATCCAAACATGAATAAGACTTTCTAAAGTCTACGGTTTCACGTAAACATCTTTTATTTTCTGAGTACTGCTCAGGCTTTTAATACGAGATTGTATAGAATATTTCTCTCACGCAGGTGTATTATGTGTCACTCAATCATTCATTCACGCGCTCATTTTACCATCTATGAATGAATGAGAAGAAAGCATTATGTCCTCTCCAGTGCACGTGCGGTCGTGACCCAGTTTAGTAGATTGATAACGACAATAGGAAGTGGGCGCGTGCAACTGTGAGCCGACAATATAGATGGATATACTACAGCAGAAATCATGATCATGAAAGCGATAAAATAAGCAAGGCATTTTTGAACGACTGGTTTTTCATTTATGTACTGTAGAAATATTTTACCATTAAAATAAGATTAAACATCGAAATAAGTAAATAATGATATAGTTGTAATTAAATATGCATTATGATTTTGTTGAAAATATATTTTTAATAAATATAAATTATGACAATTTGACTACACCCAAAATTCACACATAGGTAAAAAAAACTGTGTTAAACTTAAACGTAAAGTTAAATTCGAACATACAGTTCTCTAATCAATGCAAATCAAAATGTCCCTTGAAAGGTGGTTAGCCTCAAAGTTTACGTACATGTATAGGAAATTGTACCACAAATTTTCATTCATGGTTTTTAACCGACTTTGGAGAAGTGGTTTGAATCAATAAAATGTACTATGAGTGTTGAACGATTGTACTTACAGAGGTAATCTATTTTAAAAGAGAAATGGAATCTGAGTGATCAATACTCCTCTACTCTAAATCACTCCACTTCAATTTGATTTATGTACCTATGTAACATCTATCCTAGATTCAGATTAACTAAGTACATAATATTTGAAGGGTACAGAAATTGCATTGTAATTTAGCGATTTATCCGTAATAAATTTTCATATCAACATAAAATATTCAAAGAAGATGACATAACATGTTTCAAGATTTCAAACGTGATAACAATGGTATAATGCTAGTAAATTGTTACGTTACTGTCCATGTACTAAACAAAGTGAGTTGGAAAGAAAAGGTTCAATCACTAAATAACAAAAAAAAAAAGAAGTTTTCCTTCCCTTGTACTTTGTTTTCCCAATTTATGGTTTTAGGTCACTGGGAATCTTAAAATATAATACCTAAATAGCCGTATCTCTTGATTAAGTCAAATTAGAAGATCGATTTTGTATAACTGTATGCGATTTTTTTTTCGTTTACTTAGGACCACCTTAGAATTTCTATTTTATTTTTAACTTAATACCTCTAGGGCAGTAATTAAATTGAAAAAACACTAGGAAAATGTCTTGAGAGACGTACAGTTAAAGAAACTGGTATAAAGTCAGACCAAAAATCTTGTACTCCTTTTAAAGGAAAATAAAGACTAAAATGATTACACGAATAACAAGTATTGTATTACCAGTTTAACATTGAAGCTCTAATCATGTTACAAAACAGTCTTGTTTCCTTCAAGAAAAATTACATTTCCCTGTTAAATGTTAAATTAATTAATGGAGTCACAACGTCGTGAGACGTACACAGAAATGCCAACATCAAAACAAACTTTTGTGATACATGTTACGAAACTTGTATTGGAATAAGGATTAAGGACTCTTTTTATTTTTTTTATAATATAAAGGAAATTCAATAAATTGTCATTTTGGTAACTCTGAAGCTCAGTGACTACAATTGTAGAAAAATTTGCCACACTTACGCCCGCCGATTCTGTTACCAGTAGCTGGGAACCAGTTGTATCCTAGACAGAAAATTCCTAATACTCTGGCCATAAATTTTGCTATACTCTGTAAACAAAAAATTAATAAATATTATTTAACTTTTCAATTTGTAAGAACGTAAGTCAAGCATTTTAAGCAACGCATTTAAACTTCGAGGATCGACATGAAACCCTAAGAAGTTAGGAAACATATACTTACGTAACATTTTTATGTTTTTGTGCAAAAACCTATTACACATTTATGATTTACTCAGGACTGAATAATGGGTTCACCGTAGAAGGCACTTACATCGACAATAAGGTTATTGCCAAAGGTACGTTATTATAGTCGTTTGTGAAAATATACGTCGTGTTAACGTTTTATAAAGTGTCTAGTATATTTTGGTACATATATAAGTTAAAATACACTAATAGTTTATTATAAAATTTAATAATATATTATAAAATTTAAGAATATCGATGACTTTGCATTATTGTCGATTTTGGAAATGAGTTATCATCTATCATCACATCTTTAATGTCTAGTCTAGTCTAGTCGCAGTCACGTGATCAAAATAAAATATCAGCCAACGAAACAAGACATTAAAGAAATAGAATAGAAAAAGAAAAACGTTTGCAATTTGGCTAGGGGGCAGGTATCGATGGTAGAAAAATAGATACAGATAGATGCAATGGACAATTTGTGCAATTCAAACTTCAAATTAAAACTGTATTCCGTATCCACAGGCACACAATAGTAACGGAGCGGTACCGTTTTAGAAAAGTTACCTGTTTCCGGTATTATAAAAGTATGTATAATGCCATATATATATATATATATATATATAGCGTGGTATAGTAGGCCAAAACCTCCTTTCAAAGGAGAGGCCTATGTCCAGCCGTGGACTGTTAAAGGCTGTTGATGATTAAATATTATATATATATTTAAACGTATATGGAATTTACTAACACAGCCAGTATTGTCAAAGCATACAATTGACAAGCAAACTTAATATAACATTCATTTAGTGACTATATAACTTATATAGTCATTAAATAAATGCCTATGGCATAATACCAATAGCCTATATTTTTTTCGGTATTATTCCATTTTCATAGATAAATAAATCTACAAAAAAGTCAGTACCTAGACAATAAATATATGACAATGTCCGTCAATGTTTACACACATTGTACGAATTAAAATAACAGCATAACAATTAGCATACACAACAAGAAGCTTTATCTGATTCAGTGAATTTGGGACCTAGTTTGGAAGATATCTACGTATATTTTCTGTTTTTACAAAGGACCTACATGTCAGATGTATTTAAATTTTTGAAATAACGATGTCCTTAAGTTCTATAAAATGCATAAATTTACGAGCAGTAAAAATATTTATTAAAGGTTGCAATAACTTATTCTCTTTAGGTTTCACTACAGGTGCTTTGGTTTTTTCATTTGCTCATCCGTTTTATATTCACACTTTGCTATACAAACTTGTATACCTACATACATTTAAACTTGGAATGAATATCGTATTCAACATCTGTTTATAAGGCCCCTATAAATTCAAGGGGCGTAAGATATTTCTCAAATTCCGCGGCGCATCAATCTATGCCAAGTACTTATGTCAAGACGCCGGTGCCACTGTAATTTATAGTTCAATTTCTCAAGTTAGATGACCACTTCAAACTGTTCTTCGCTAATTGTCAGTCCTAATCGAAATTGGAGCATATTAAAATACAGAATAGAATTCAAGAACGATTTTCTGTTCATTCCCTTTAGAGTTTGAAAGGCCCTTTTGAGGTTTAGCTCTAAGATAAATTTATTTGTCCTAATTAAAATGTTATTTTGTTAGTGGTTGTGGCTGTGGCCTGTGACTGTGGCCTGTGGCTGTGGCCTGTGGCTGTGTTATTTTGTAAGTTTTTAAAAATATTTTCGTGTCCAGCTTAAAATTGTGGAAGCAATACACCAAAGATAAATAAATATTCATTTATTTTTCGCGTAATGTTGACTTTGCATAATTATATGTGTTTGCAAAAAGTTTATATAGTATCATAGTTCTGCTCAGTTTAAAGCTAGAAGGCGTTGTATGTCAGGTGTCCGATAATATTTCTTCCATTCCTACCTATATAAATATTGGCCGTAGTTACGAAAAAATCACAACTGTTTAATCAATAACATTTATTTGAAAAAAAGGCTCATCTCAGTACTTGTATACTAAAAATAGGTACTGTTAAAAAGAATGTCATAAAAAACAATGTCATCTACACGAATAAGTAAACATACGTTATATTATTATTTAATAAACGCATTGACAAAACCTAGATATAATTTATCAAGGAATGATACGTTCATTTCAGCAACTTGTCACCAACATCCTAAAGTAGCCACGATTGATAGGCAGCGTGTATTTTTTTGCTCAGCGGAATAAAACTTTTCTTTTGAATAAACTTGGAGAAATGGTCTGATGAACTACTTAATATGCGTAAACTTTTGGTATTTCTTATTTGAATGATGTAATTACACATCAACAACTTGACTTTTGAATACGGTTTATTTAGTAACAATGTGAAAGTTACTTTTTAAAATATTTATGGAAGTGCGGGATGTTAAATAGTGGAAACTACCTAAGTATTGAATAGAAATAAAATAGATGCTACATTGGACTTGCTGTTAGCGTATGAGACTACTGACCAAGAGGACTCAAGTTCAATTCCCTAATCGGTTCAAGTTTGCTTTTCATAAAAGGAATTCGGAATTTGAGTTCAGAGTATATAAGGCCGAAAATCTATGATAATCGTCACTGGGACGTCAGTGCCCTCAAATACATTGACCGGTTCTTCAAATTCAGTTCACCCTCAGAGCTAAGGAGGTATATTAAAGCAAGACTGATTAAACTAGTAGTCAACCATAAAACATTAAAGGTAAGGAAGAAAAGCTGGCATGAATTTAGAACAGATCTGAATATTCTTTTGATAACAACATACTTCATGACAAAGCTGCCTGTCCCTTTAAGCGAACCTATCTAGTTAGTAATTAGCAGGCCTTTAATTTCGTAAAAATTCTCATCATCTCATGGCCGTTTTCACCAACGTTTCCTACGGTAATCGGGTAATAGGGCAAGAGAGTTGGGTAATCCTTGATGATGTTTTCGTTTTTTTTTACCTTTAATATTAACATCTAAGCGAAAACGGTTTATTAACTTATATATATAAATACAACTGGATGTCTATTTTTATTTCAAACTATCAGTTTTGCACTAAATGTTACTTTTGCTATCCAATAGCTGATTTTATAAAGAGTTGCTTTTAACTTTTGAAAATCATTAATAAATATAAAAGCATTGAAATTGTAGATTATATTCTAGCAAGCGACAAAACCCGCGGGTAATACCACGGGACATAGCAAATTATAATTAAAATTTGTAAAACAGGGAAGAGATTAGCAAAGCGTAGCAAGTACAAGCCTGAATTTGAGCGTTAATTATAAGATGGCTTTTCGATGAAGAAGCAAATTAACCTTACGTATTTATAACCTCTTATTTTTAATTATGCAATCAGAATGAAGGCATTGTGTTACTAAATTAATAGATTGTGGAACGTTATTGTATATCACACAAAACTTATCTATTATTTGTTACAGTATATTACTTTATAAGGTCTTCACCTGTTTTTCATAGCCCAAGAGTCTTAGTCAAGTTTATTACTCGTGTTATTTTAATGATACTTCATAAATCGATTTTATATATTTTTACTTTTTATGGAAATCAGGCCTACTAATAATTATTTCTAAATTTTATGTAATTTCATGAAATTTCCAGTACAATCCTTATGCACTAATTTTAATACAAAAACCACCAATTTGTATTATATCCTTTTCTTGTATGGAGTGATTTCATTCATCTCCTATATAATAAGTACTTATGTAAACAATATATGAAACCAAAATCATAATTTCAAAAAAAAAAGTAGCGTAAAATCAGTTCTACTACCGTAAAGTTTGAAATCCACGTAATACCAAGTCGGTTAATTATTCAGTCCCTACTTCAGGGACCTTCAGTCTTATGTAATTACGTAATATACTAAGTTAATAACATCTTATAGTGACCATACATTTATAAAAATATTTCAAGAAATAGAATTACTGCCGTGCCTTCAAAATGTTCTCTGTAGTATGTGTACTATGAAGTTTATATCGTGCAATAGTTAACCTCTGAAGACCACGAAACTTTCTAATATCTGTAAGCAGTGTTTTTAAGGCATTTTCTGGTACTAACCGCAACTTGTCAGATTACTTTAGAAGCATAATTATAAATTACCATAACGAAGACTCTTGGTACAATCTGTTACAGAAAACACATTTTAGTGAGACTAAAACATAATCATTGGAACGACCACAAAATACGTATCCACTAAGTTACGGCCGACGAGAGTAATTTAAAAAACAATTAGGTCGGTAAATTAGGCAAAAACGAAATTCCCTTTACTTTGAGTTCTTTATTTATAAACGTGTACAGTAAAATATTACAAGACTTCTGGATTTAGATTTTCTATGGTAAAAGGAGCAGGCGAGTAGATGAGTTATGTGATGGAAAGTGCTTACCGCTGCCTATCGAGATATTAAACTCAAAAGACACCAGTATACCGGTACAAATGGTGGTCTTATCACTCGGAGCCAATCTCTTACAGGCAACCATGAGACGGAGACTAAACGTGATTGAGCAAAAGTAGAGATCAGTGTGGTGGGTTACAAGGAAAATAAAAAGTAATATAATTTTTTTACCGCCTCTGTCTGTCTGTCTGTTCACAATAAACTTAAAAACTACTGCACCGATTTTCATGTCGTTTTCAGCAATAGATAGAGTGATTCTCGTGGAAGGTTTTAGTATAAAATGTGTCAAGTTTCAAAAGTTTTTTAAATACCTATATCTATCCGTGCAACGCCGGACCGGGCCGCTACTATAATATAATACAAAGAAAATTCCTTTAAATATTTTAATAATAAGACAACATTGCTAGAATTAGGTTTTCAGGTTTGAAGAAATAACTTAGTATTGTTTTATTGGCGACAGCCTCCAGGTCTGTTTATAAGTAACGAGACTCCAATAATAAGATTAGCATTTTCACGCGTCAAGCCATCTGGCATCTGGCATTATATAATTTTTCGGAATAAAGGCCTTCGGTGATAGAACTTCTTATAAGTATAGTAAGTATAAGTTGAATTAACAAGCATGCATTTGGCAATGTCTGTGTTGGCCTATGTAGTACTGCTTTGTTTCAAGTTGAACAGTTGCGTTGAAAAGTTAAACATTACCGACCCTAACCATTTTGATTGCCGTTTTTATTTTAAGTCGTACTCCCATTTCAGTTTTGTAAAGTTCAGTTAATAAAGAAAAAAAGGTGTATGTGCGATTCACACACACATATTGTTTGTTTAAAAATGAAATAAAAATACTCACAAACACTGTTATACAATAGCAAACCACGTTGACTTCTTACTAAAAACCTGTAATACGCAACCGCATACAGTGTACAGTATTAACTCACGTACGTTAAATATATACTAACACACGTTAAATACTCAAATACAAGCAAGTATTAAACAGTGTACAATATACATACACACCGACATTTTGCTCTCTCGCTCTGGCTCAGTAATTTTATTATTGTCTCTTACCTGTTTTGCTCTCTCAATTGCCTATTTACTTGCCTACCTACTTGCCTATTTACTTGCCAATTTACTTGCCCATTTACTTGCCCATTTACTTACCCATTTACTTGCCCATTTACTTGCCCATTTACTTGCCCATTTACTTACCCATATACTTGCCCATTTACTTGCCCATTTACTTGCCCATTTACTTGCCTACCTACTTGCCCATTTACTTACCCATATACTTGCCCATTTACTTGCCTACCTACTTGCCCATTTACTTGCCCATTTACTTGCCCATTTACTTGCCTACCTACTTGCCCATTTACTTACCCATATACTTGCCCATTTACTTGCCCATTTACTTGCCTACCTACTTGCCCATTTACTTACCCATATACTTGCCCATTTACTTGCCCATTTACTTGCCTACCTACTTGCCCATTTACTTACCCATATACTTGCCCATTTACTTGCCCATTTACTTGCCCATTTACTTGCCTACCTACTTGCCCATTTACTTACCCATATACTTGCCCATTTACTTGCCCATTTACTTGCCCATTTATTTGCCTACCTACTTGCCCATTTACTTACCCATATACTTGCCCATTTACTTGCCCATTTACTTGCCTACCTACTTGCCCATTTACTTACCCATATACTTGCCCATTTACTTACCCATATACTTGCCCATTTACTTGCCCATTTACTTGCCCATTTACTTGCCCATTTACTTGCCTACCTACTTGCCCATTTACTTACCCATATACTTGCCCATTTACTTGCCCATTTACTTGCCCATTTACTTGCCTACCTACTTGCCCATTTACTTACCCATATACTTGCCCATTTACTTGCCCATTTACTTGCCTACCTACTTGCCCATTTACTTGCCTACCTACTTGCCCATTTACTTACCCATATACTTGCCCATTTACTTGCCTATTTACTTGCCCATTTACTTGCCAGTTTACTTGCCCATTTACTTGCCCATTTACTTGCCCATTTACTTGCCCATACTTGCCCATTTACTTGCTCATTTATTTGCCACATTTACTTACTTAAATAAAATATTGTTTAATTTTACATACGGTATTTTTACCAACATCTCGATTTGTTTTGCTATCTCTCTAGTTTTCATGACATCCTTTCCGACGGGCAGTACACACTGACAATTACTCTCTCGCTTTGGCTTACTAATTCTGTATTTTTGTCTCTTACCTGACGTTTTTCATTGCATCCAGTTTGAAATCACAACGATTCTAAAGAAGTTTCGCTTCAAAAAATGATGACGAAACAAGAGCAACGGTGTAAATGACGTCCAAACAATATCCAGAAGTTTCCCAAGTTGTGCTAATTGGACATCGGAAAGAGGTCATATTATTCGAAGTTGAGTCAGTCATAACTCAAAGACACAAACTTGGACAACGCAGTCACATCAAACTACCCTGAACTTCTTCAGCTTCCTGAAGAGTTTTCGACGAAACAAGAAACTGCAAGAACTTAAGTAGTTTGTAGTTATTGATATTTTCAGTTGATGTAAAAAAATTACAACTGATGGTAAGAAATTTGAATATAATTTTTTATGAAAAAAATATTTAAGTTTTTTTTTACATTTATACAAATAAATAAAATTATTTAAATATTTGTAGTTTCAAAATAAAGATTCATAAAATGTATTTAATAATAAATAAAGTACTTACATTTAAAAAAATCAATTTTCTGTAAGCAATCAATATTTTTTTACAGCGCTAAAACACTAAATGGTCGGTAGTTTATGTGCTAAGATTACCGCAAAACCAGCTCGTCAATTGCTGTTGTATTCCCAATTGGCTAGTTTGGAATATCTAGCTGTGTGTTAAATTTCACGATACACCTACATTTTCCAAGGCAAACTCCAGTAGAAAATTAACTAGTAACAACATGTTATTGTACCCAAGACGTAAAAGTGTTCAACACTGTCTGTAGTATACATTATTATAACACACATAGATATTACATACAACGATTTAATTGTACCTACACTGTGCTTACATAAGGGTAAAAAACTACGTTAGAAGAAGTTAAGATAATTCAAAAATGTCTTTTTAGAAAATCATTTCGGACATATGAGTACTTTATTATTATGGAGAATATCCAAAAATGTCAACACACCACAACTTTGATTAAAACTTTGCGTATGTTCAGAAGTTGAATGAGAAAATTTTGTATAAAGTTAATATACTTGCTTAACTCGAACGTATTCATAACGCGGGTTTGTAATACTGTATGCGTGAGGCGAACTGTTTACATAACGAGAAAACTACGTTGTATTTTGCACTGACTTGGTATTGTAAGAAATACATTTTATATAAACTATTCTGCTTATTTTAACAAGCATATAACTTTAAAAGAAAGATTTAGTAACCTATATACACGAACATATAAAGTTCACTATGCACTGAGCATTTCGCACCCGTTCACAGCGAGCTTTCAGAACTACATTTGTTTAATCACGGTTTCCACTCTAGAACATTTCGACTCCAGTGACCATCGGTTCCTCTGGAGACATGATCGGTTAACTTGTACTACAGCTTACTGATTCTCCTTGCGATGTCGCTTATTTTATGTTCTCTGTTCAATGACTGATTATTCGATGTGGATTCATAATATTTATTTTTTGTTTCTCTGTCGAATAGATGCGAAATGCCCATGATCAGGAAATTATGGCACTTTCGTTATGCAGTGGATACCGATTTGCTATAGATAAAAAGCTAAAATGCTCCATCCATGGGCATATGCAACTCATGAAGCTCAAATTTGTTTGTTATAATTGAGTTAGGATCAAACTTCAATTAACCGTGAGGTTACGGGTTATCTAATATCCACTTAAGATATTTATCGTTACATAAATTATATCAAACATCTTACGTGACAGTTATTTCGTTTAACACAAAAAACGAAATGCCTAGTCGTTCGGACACACACCTTATCCCAATATAAATGGTTGCCTTTGGTCCTGAAAATGCTTTATCTCAAAGAAAAAAGATGTATGAGTTTTTGTAATCGGTCACCAATTTATAAAATAGCCTGTGCCAAAATTACTTTAATCTAAATCGTACAAAGAAGTGTACAACTAAGATTAATATTTGTTGAAAGGAACCTAAATATTTGTTGAAAGGAACCTAAAAAATGAAATCTGTATAAGAAAATGGAAATCTTTCTCGGAGGCATTTATAAATAATTTTGGAGCGACTCGGTGTTTTCATTTTAGTAATACGGTGTTAAGTTTAATTTTCCTGTTGCCACATAATACAATTCTTTTATAAGTCTTTTCAAGTAGTCTTAGTGTAAACCAAATTGCCAAGCAACCTGATTTTTAACCGACAAACAAGGAAAGAGGTTCTCAATTCGCGTATTTTTTTTGTATGACAACGCATAATTTTTTACAGAGTAGCCCGATTTTCATATATTTTTATCGTTTGAAAGGATTTACTCTGAAATTGGTCCCATATAAATTTGGAAAAAACATTCCGACCCTAGGGGTAGTAAAACAGGGGATGATTAAATGTGTTCTCATTGATTGAACTATGTGACCACGATTAAATTTTTACAGAATAGTCGGATTTCAATCTGTCTTTTTTATTAAAAAAGTTACACTTTGAGGTTAGTCTCATAAATGTAAAAAAGCGGTCAAGTGCGAGTCGGACTCGCCCATGAAGGGTTCCGTATCAGCAAGTAACATCATATAAAAGTTCTTGTAGTTCGTTGTAACTTTGATCGATGTTTTTATAATAGTGTATTGATTGAATGAAAGGTAAATTGCGGTTTACGATTTATGACGTACTAGCTTTCCGCCCGCGGCTTCGCCCGCGTGGAATTCGTTTATATCGCGCGACACGGTAAGAGTAGATTAAACAATCTTACATGATTTTATGTTTGATATTAAGGAACTTCGACACAAACTTTCGTCCCCTATTTCAAACCCTTCTACCTTTATTTTCGCGATAAAACGTATCCTATGTCCTTTCCCAAGTTCAGTTCTATCTTCATACTAAATTTCATCAAAATCGGTTCAGTGGTTTAGGCGTGAAAGCGTAACAGGCAGACAGACAGACAGAGTTACTTTCACATTTATAATATTAGTAGGGATTACACCATCGGAAAGTAGAGATTTCATCAAACAGAAAACACCCCAATTTTTTGAAAAAAGTAGATATTTTGACGGATGAATTTTCTATATTAAGTCAAAATAGGGTGAAAAAATAAATATTACAAATCAAATAAATTACAGTGTATTCGGGACATAAAAAGGTAAGTTTTCACTAAACTTCCTTTAAAAATAATTTTATTTGTAAAAGATAAAAAATAAAAAACCAAAACCTAGATTTTTTGAATTTTTCACATAAAATTTGAGGTTATATGAAAAAAATCGGCCAAGTGCGTGTCAAGCCACGCACAGGAAAGGCTTCCTCAGTCACCTATAGTGGTACGTGGATTAGAAAGGATTAGAGAGGTACCCTTAATAAAAATATTTTTTTCATAATTTTATTGTAGCACTTTGTCGACGTAATTACAATACATATTCATGCAAACTTTCATATTTCTAGCACTTACCGTTTGGACGGTAAGTCGAGGACGGACGGACGGACGGACGGACGGACAGACGGACATGACGAATCTATAAGGGTTCGAAGTCATAAACTTCGCAACCCTAAAAAGTTGTAGATCTTTTAAAAAAATTAACGCATTAATACGTAAATATAACAATTATCCATTGGATACACGTTTCTAATCCACGTACCATTATAGGTGACTGAGGAAGCCTTTCCTGTGCGTGGCCTTACACGCACTTGGCCGATTTTTTCATATAACCTCAAATTATATGTGAAAAATTCAAAAAATCAAGTTTTTGGTTTTTTATTTTTTATCTTTTACAAATAAAATTATTTTTAAACGAAGTTTAGTGAAAACTTACCTTTTTATGTCCCGAATACACTGTAATTTATTTGATTTGTAATATTTATTTTTTCACCCTATTTTCACTTAATATAGAAAATTCATCCGTCAAAATTGGGGTGTTTTCTGTTTGATGAAATCTCTACTTTCCGATGGTGTAATCCCTACTTAATATTATAAATGCGAAAGTAACTCTGTCTGTCTGTCTGTCTGTTACGCTTTCACGCCTAAACCACTGAACCGATTTTAATGACATTTGGTATGAAGATAGAACTGAACTTGGGAAAGGACATAGGATACTTTTTATCGCGAAAATAAAAGTAGAAGGGTTTGAAATAGGGGACGAAAGTTTGTGTCGAAGTTCCTTAATATCAAACATAAAATCATGTAAGATTGTTTAATCTACTCTTACCGTGTCGCGCGATATAAACGAATATAAACGAAGTCATAAACTTCGGAACCCTAAAAAGTTGTAGATCTTTTAATTACCTACAACTTTGCCAATAAACTTTTTTCCATAGGACTTGTAGTTTTGCCGGCAATCGAGATAAACCTTTTTTTACCCTTTGTTTTATATTTAGCCATCCAAAGTGACTCTACCCTGCCTGATGGAAAGCATGAGCAGAATCCAAGAGTCGGGGCTACCACACTTGCTGCGAATGCAGACAATAATGTATGGCGGCCCACACTATGGCGGCTTAGTGAGATGCTTTTTCACGCCCCGCTTAAAGAACCCGAAAACCTCCCCCCTACCACTTCCCGACCTCAGATCGCCCGTAAATTATTTTTACTTTCATTTTTAAAATATTCTCCTTCTTTTCCAATAGGTTTCATCCTACTATAATTTTATTTGTTTTCAAATATTATCTACCCTGGTCTACTGGTCTATATGTCATTTACAAACTATCATTATGGTTGCCATGCAATTGTGTTATGCCTAGCAACCTGTGAAGTTTTGACAGGAGATAAACAGTGATACATTTTGACATCTACGATTTATTTATTTTTATAATCACCTAGCTTTGGCCTTTGTATCACGATAATTGCAGTAAAAAGTAGCCTATGTCCTTTCCCAAGTTCAGTTCTATCTTCATACCAAATTTCATCAAAATCGGTTCAGTAGTTTAGGCGTGAAAGCGTAACAGACAGACAGACAGACAGAGTTACTTTCGCATTTATAATATTATTAGTAGGGATTAAAAAAAACTACTTAATAGATCTCATACAAACCAATTTTCGTTGGTAGTTTGCACGCTAATGTACAACATATATTTTTTTTAGTTCTATCACTCTTATTTTATAAGTTACAGGGGGGGGTCACACATTTTTCCACTTTGGAAGTGTCTCTCGCGCAAACTATTCAGTTTAGAAAAAAATGATATTAGAAACCTCAACATCATTTTTAAACACCTATCCATAGATATACCCCACACGTATGGGTTTGATGAAAATTTTTTTTTGTTTCAGTTCCAAGTATGGGGACCCCCAAAATGTATAGTTTTTTTTCTATTTTTATGTAAAAATTTTAAAGCGGTTCACAGATTACATCTGCTTACCAAGTTTCAAAAGTATAGCTCTTAAGATTTCGGAAAAAAATGGCTGTGATATACGGACGGACATACAGACAGACATGACGAATCTATAAGGGTTCCGTTTTTTGCCATTTGGCTACGGAACCCTAAAAACCAACCTTAAGAGTAGGAAAATAAGAAATGATTGATAAATCACTGATTGAAATATATTTAACCACGCATAACTTTTTACAGAATAGTTTGAGTTCTCTTTTTAATGGAAAGAGTACAAAACAAATAAAAAAAAACATTATCCTTAAGGGTAAGAAAAGTAATGACTGATCATTAATTGATCATACGGTATTTTTAGAGTATATTAACTACAAAGTACGATTTCCCAACAGTTAATTACTAAAGTTAAGGTAAGTAGCTTTTTTGAAAATGTAATAAGGTAGTAGCATAAAATTAAAAAAATATAAAATAAAATTTTATAAAAAAAAATGAGCTAACAGAGAACTGAAGAGCAGAAAATGATAATTAACCCTAACTTTGATAAGAAAATTGATTGAATTGATAAGTCAACGTCAAAAAAGAAAATTGATTAATTACATTTAGCGTGATGACATGCCCTTGTTTGTTAATTTGATTCACCTTTTTTTAAAGTTGAGTTAATATAGTTATCTCTGTCCATGGATTGTTTGGTGCCGACCCAATATCCACAAAAAGTCCGCGAGACTATGTCACCATAACCACCTTTTTAATGGTAAAATATTCAATATTTGCGACGGAATAAACTAATAATAAGTATTAACACCTTGGTACTATTTTATATCCAAATGAATAACTGTATATTCAAGTCTATACCATTACCCGTAAATTAGTGTTTGAATTATTCAAATCGGACATACCATTAAAAAGTTATCATGAGTTTAATATTTTTAAAAATTGAAATGAAAGAAACAATGTTTACGCGCTAAGTTAATAAAGATTTTATCTTCGAAGATAGGTATTATACACGTACAATTTGGCTCATGGGTCCTATATGTGTGTGTAATGATATCAAAATTATCTTTATAGTAATATACCATTTTTCTCACAAATTGTGAGGGTTTTTATAATTTTGAAGTGATTTATGTGTATACATACATCTATTACAACTCACAAATTGATGATTTTGAATTATTGTTTAATCAAAAACAGACTTATTCAACTTTACGAAGCATGGAAATTCTGCCAACAGTATGTTTTAATTTATACATTTCAATTTTTTGTTAAATACTTAACAAAAAAATTGAATAAAGTCCCTGGAGCCGGGGCGGGCAGCTAGTAAATTAATATTTTTACCTGTTTTGTTTTAGACAGTATTTTTATTATTATAAATAACACAACGTTTTAATTATTTCCAGTTTCATATTTTCAATAAAGTTTATAGGAAAACCTTTGGGAAAACTTTTATCTAAAGTTTTAGAATTGAAACATACATGATACCGAGAATTGATTTGAAGTGTTATATATCGTGCACGTTTTTCCTCTTTATTTATTTTCCTTTGGGAGTAAGTTAGATCTTTAGTAGCTCCAACATAGTAACACTTGAGCTCCAATACCACTCGATATAAAACATTACGGATATATCTAAAGTGGATCCGCATTGAATGAGGCTTTGTCTCATATTTGTTTCAATAGCAACATACATACGTATAATCGAATCAGTGAAAGAGTAAACAATATATTTATCTCATCGAGATATTTGCTCCTATCAGGATTCTTTCAGAAGATAATTTTGAAAGTATGTCAAACAGAAACGGTAGGTGTTTTATAGGTTTACTCCAATAACAAATTATTGATTTTCTTGTTTAATATTTAATGATGACTTGAGATTTACACAAATAATTAATTGAGTCAATTATTAACAATGTGATCGTCGCGAATGGCCTGCAGCGGAATGAGGTTTGCGTGGGCGCGGGGTTTTCACAGCTGATCCGCCATAGTAGATTAATTCTTAACAGTAGGCAATGGAGGGCCTAAAAGAAAAAAACGGGGACGCCTACACATAAATGGTTAAAACCGGGAACTTCTAGTCATTTGTTGATTGTTATGATAGTTTTGGCAATCTATGTGTGCTTGTGTATTTCACCGTAGCGCCGAAAATACTGAACCCAATTTAACGAAACAATTATGGATATAACTTTTCATAACCGTAGATTAAAAATAATGGCCTTGTTATATTATATTATTGTATGACATACTATAGCATTGCATATAAATAGGTAAACTGGAGTTTATGATTGTTTATGTTTTATTAGAAATTTCAGTACTCTGTAATATTCTTATAAAAATCTACTAATAACAATATTTTACATGCTGGTATAGGAAATTGGCTTTGTAACAGTATGCACCATTTTTTTTTATTAAACTACTGTAGTTTTTGTAAGCTGGTTTGTGTGCATATTATAAATGATTTTGAAAAAATGTCTTCTTTACTAACAGTGATCTTCTACGCCAAGTGTCGTGGGTTCAAATCCCCCAATCATAGTAAAGTCCCCCGCCACACAGGAATTTATATTCCTAATGCGGGACAAATAAAAAGAGAAATTACTGTAGTAGAACATTGCGTACTTGCTTCAATGATATTTCTAAATTCATTGAACCTTTCAAAAACTCAAAATTTCGCAAGGATTGAGTTCAATTTTTCGTAAAAAATAGCTTTCTTCAATTCTTATATATGTATTTTGGTTTTTTCTTCTATCTCATAAACATAATAACAATGTCTCATAACGAAGCTCAAGAGAGTACATCTAACTTAAATAACTTTAAGAAATAATTCTAACTAAAAATAGTAGTTGAAAGATTTAATTTATTCGAGTCCAGACTGTATTAATATGTTAGTTTTGATGAAAATGACTATAACGCCATCTGTTAGCAGTGAACAGAACTATCTCGACACTTGAAAAGGTTGAGAAATAGCCCACAGTGCAGAAACATTAATCATTTTGATGATATTAATATTAATATTATTATTTTTATTTAATATAACATTACATAAACACACTACTTTTAATAGTGTTACTCTATATTTCTATATTCTTATTTCCAAAGTATTGATATATATTGTGGCTTACAAAGCATTTTCAATAGTAATAATTTCGTGGCATTGGAAGTTGAGTTTCACATGAATTTATTATTATATTTGGATAAATATTGAAAATAATAGTGCGCTTATTATTGCAGTTTTATTTTTATGTTACTTAAAAAACTAAAGTGAGTTTTTTTTTTTCTAAGTTTGCATATAATATTGTACATATAAATCGTATAATTGTCTTTCACGGTGTCTGATAAATGTTATACATTTTTAAAGGAAATAATATTTGAGGTACTTTTGTTCATCAAATATAATATATTTTGCCACATGATTTTAAACTAGAGTATTTAGAACCAGAAAAAGTTTTTAAAAATTCCAGAATAATCAAGTACACTTAATTTAATAAATAGGATTGGAACTTCTTAAGCAGTCGATAGTTTAGGTTCCCCTTAAGTGGGAAAACTCAATTCAAATTACTAATGGATTACAAGATCCTTAGACAAGTTGGTGCTTAATAAAGTTTAACATTTATTTGCCTTAAACTTGTATAGAACTGATAATTTTATCATCAGTTTACTATACCTGTTTTAAAGTTGTAATATACCAAAGTGGCTCTATTCTGCTTGTTGGAAAACATAAGTAGAATTAAAAATTAACGGTCATTATCCTCACTATGAGTACAGACGTCATGCAGCAGCAGTCAGCAGCACGGTAACTCACAGTGTGCGGCAACAATGATGCAGAATCATTTCTTTATTTACTTCTACATCTTTGGATCGCCGGTCTCACCCTCACCAACGAAATACGACTGGACGAATGCTATGATTTTAAGTTGGTCTTCTGTGTGAGGGTATTATGGTCCCATTCCAGCTCGCCGATTCTTGGTGAAATCAGCGGGCTTCTACTACCTTGGTTATTATCTCAACTCAAGTCAATCTCAATCGTTAAATTTCTTTAATGATTAGTGAATCAAAAGACATTTCAATATTATCATCAGTAGATAGAATATCTTGAGAAATGTCTATGAAGAATCCAATAAAACCGGAACAAAGTTTATTATAAGTACTTATAGTTTATTGGTTTTGTCGAAAGTAATAAAGAATATTCGATAATATCTGTTTCATAATCCTCATAACATTCTCTCGTCGAGCAAAAATAACTGCTGCTTAGAAAATATCAAAAGAGTTCAAATTATCATAATAAGATGAACTTCTTTTTAATAACATAGTTTTGGTCCCTTTTATTTGTACAATTGCAAACTTTACACTTTGGATAGAAAATATATCAATTATATTGTTAGTAAATTTCGCTAGATATGAGCGGCTCTTGACCAGACCAAATGTGTCAGATAATAGGCACATGGGTAAGCTCTGACTATGATAACAACCTGAAATACCTTACCTCCTGGTCGAAACGATGAATACATCAAATAATAAACAAAAAGTATTCAAACAAAAGATTGATGCAAGCACCAAATATGCCCGTAATTGAATGTAAAAATTCATTTAATTATGAAAACTCATATATACATAATTCATAAATACATAATGTCAAGCCTGTTTCTCAGAGGAGTAGGCAGAGACAACTTTTTTCGAATCATGTAACACTACTATATTAATTATTGCTTTTGACTGACCAATTAACGAGTCAATGGGTACAAGGGACCCTAGAATACATCCACAACTTTATCTCCGGAATATAACAAGTTGTAAAACAAAAATTAATTCTCTATAATTATTAAAATACTTTTTCGGGTTAATCGAATAGAAAGTTTAAATTTGTTAATAAAACGCCGGCGTCTGGTATTCTCGTCTTTTGCAATTTATCCTTTATTATTGTAAAATTGGGAGCAGTTCAAAAGTTTTCTAATAACTTACTTGGTCCCCCGTTAAATTGCAGGTAGGTAAAGGACCAGATCTCAATCAAACTTGCTCGCTTCAAGCGCGAAGTTGGCCAAACAACGCAGTAAGTTATGCAAAAACGTGCCTTAGATCGATGTATAGTTAATTCTGTGTGACTAATGTTCTGTGTATTCAACATTCCGAATATAGAATCGATAAAAGAAAAGTATCGCTCAAACGATGCAAAGTATTTCGATACACATTAAACTAATGCCGCAATTGAGAACACTATTTTGTATTTCATTTAACGGTGCTTTATTTTCATCATTATGTTCTTCGTGTTCGTTAGTCATAGCTCTGTAATACATTTGTTTTCTTTTTTAATGAATCACAGTGTGTATTCACAGTCTATTGAGTATGTATTAAATCTGTCTCGTCTTATTGTTGAGTATTTGTTACGATTGTTTTTCACTGTTTTATTTTCCTATTTTATCTGACTATGCCGAAGCCAATAGAAAGGGTAATAGTTCTGGCATTGTTTATATGTTCTACCGTAGCGCCTACACTAATACGAGTACCTACACTGATTAAAGAATGAGATATTTATCAGTATTTGTATTTATAAATATCAGTTGTTGTAAGATTTGTAATAATGAGCCAGGTGACACGAGGCAATATTAATTTTGCCAAAGGTTTCACGTAGTTGAGTAACAATTTTTAAACTTTTTTGTTACAGATTAAGTTAATTCTTTAATCAAAGTTACACAGTAGTAAACAAGATGTATCAAATAAATCTTAGTCAAAAATGTTAGTTTAGTTATTTAATTTCATACGTCCGGTCCAAAAGCAAGTTCTTAGCAGGAGCTAAAATCTATATAGATATAGAAATAAATAAATTGTAATTGACTGAAATAAATGCATGAAATGAACGAATTAATGCATGTAAAAGTAATTTTAGTATTGAATTTGTTGGGATTGAATATCTATACTGATTTTAACGTGGCTGTCATTGACAGGTAGTTGATGATATAAAAAGTAACTTAGGCTACACTTAAATACTACCTTCGCCTCGCGGTGATACCTGCGATTGTTGTTATCAAGGTACTAATATAACCTGCTCAGCTAGTTTTACATACTAAACATATCCTGGAGGAGACCCGACCCCAGCAGTGGGACATGATGGGTTGTTGATTTGATTTTTATTCAAAGTTATACAAATTATTCAAAGCCAAAATATTCCATAGTAAAGTATACAAACTCTTCAGAATTTTAGTGTCCTTTTAAACTCCTTTTTCTTTATAACTTTCAAAGAAATAAATCCTCCCACGTCTTTGGTATGAGTCACAATAAGAAATGCTTCACTGACCAAGCTTAGAGTTCGCCCTACTGCTTCATAATATCAGTGTTTGTTGGAAATGGGTCTTAAAATTTATTGTGTCTAATATCTTTTAGTTTTTAAGAAAGGCTATAAAATAGTGGAAAGAGATAATAATGCTGTCAGAGCTGTGAAGTTGAAAAATTAACAAAATATACTTTTTTATACAAATAATAAATACTTCCAACATTTTACACACAACGCCTTCTAGTATCAAACTAAGCAGAGTTTGTTTAATGAGTACTTAACAACTGATACATAAACATACTTTTTTTTGTTGTAAATACATACATATTATACATAGAAAACACCCAAACTCCGAAACAAATATTTGTGGATCGCACAAACATTTGGTCGGATCCGGGAATTGAACCCGAGACCTAAACACAACAGTCGTATTTGCTACCATGTTGCACCGAGGCAGTCGTGTTTATAGGTAAGTATGTTTAAAATAGATTAACGTGTGAATTACAAAATGAAATCTTAAAATGCTTACAAATTATCCTTTAATGCTATAAAAAGTCTACTTAACTTGAAAATATCCTCATTTGAAGTTGGTTAAAAGGTATCGCTTAAATTGAAAAGGAAATTACTACTCAAAATCAAGTTCTTACATTTATTTTCACTCCGAGCTGAGAAAACCCTTTACAACCTACTTCCTACTAATATTATAAACGTGAAAGTTTGTGAGTAAGTGTGTATGTGTGTATGTGTGTATGTGTGTATGTTTGTTGCTCTTTCACGCAAAAACTACTGAACAGATTTGGATGAAACTTTACAGTAATATAGCTTATATATCAGAATAACACATAGGCTACTTTTTACTGCAATAATCAAGATAAACGGGCGAAAGCTAGGTTATTAAAAAAATATATTAAATCGTAGATGTCAAAATGTATCACTGTTTATCTCCTGTCAAAACTTCACAGGTTGCTAGGCATAACACACTTGCTTAGCAACCATAATGATGGTTTGTAAATGGCTAATTTAAACATATAAAAGTGCATTAGTAGAAGATATATTCCACAGATTTGAAAGGTTGGATGAAATCAACGATGATCTATGTTTGAATGAAGTACTGACACTAATTGAGGATAAAATCATAACAATTTCCGGGAAGAAATTGACCGACTTTGGTATGCCTTCACCGCAGTATCGTGGGGAGCTGTCGACTGATTTGATCAAAGAACTAAGCTACGATACCGCTTTATAAGATGCTCAGGTACGCGAAACTGAACCACACCTGCTACCCGAGCAAAAATATATATATAAAAAAATATTACAACGCGTTGAGCTTGGTGAAGCCGGCCTTTTCTTTTTCGATGCCCCGGGGGGTACAGGCAGTGCCCGCGGCGCTCTGTTGCAGTACTGTAAACTGATTGTATGGGATGAATGCACAATGTCACACAAACGTGCCATCGAAGCGCTTGATCGCTGTCTCCAAGACATTCAAAGCAATCGGAGATTGATGGGTGGTGTGGTTGTGTTATTGGCAGGAGATTTCAGACAGTCTTTACCTGTTATCGAAAGAGCTACCGCAGCAGACAAGATTAATGCATGTTTGAAAGCATCATATCTGTGGACTAAGGTTGAAAAGCTTCATCTTACCACTAACATGCGAGTCCAGATATTCAGATCGATTCAGGAGCATATGCCCAAAAACTCCTAGAAATTGGTGAAGGCCGCCTACACACCGAACAAGAAGGTTTGGTACTTTTCACAAACCAATTTTGCCAGGTCGTGGAGTCGGAAGCCGAACTCATTGATCAAGTTTTTCCGAATCTGCAGCAACATATTCTTGACGAAAAGTGGCTATATGATAGAACTGTACTGGCACCAAGAAATGAGACTGTTGCAAAAAAAAAAAAAAGAAAATTGGACCAAATAACCGGCGAAATGTCAGTATATAAATCCATCGACACAGTCATGTCATCCTACGACACTACGAGCTACCCAGTAGAGTTTTTAAACTCTTTGGAGCTATCTGAGGTGCCATCACATAAGCTGGAATTAAAAGTAGGTGTACCCGTTTTGTTAATGCAAAACTTGCATGCGCCAAGATTATGCAACGGTACCCGGTTGCGAGTCACTGAACTAGGTAGGCATATTGTGAAGGCTACAATCTTGACTGGAGAATGCAAGGGAGACAATGTTCTTATACCGCGTATTCCTATCATTCCCAATAATTTGCCATTTAACTTTAAACGTCTGCAGTTCCCATTAAAAGTTGCATTTTCAATGACTATCAACAAATCGCAGGGTCAAACCTTAAAGGTAGCGGGCATACATTTGGGCACACCATGTATTTCCCACGTCCAACTCTACGTTGCTTGCTCACGCGTTTCTAAATCGAAAAATTTGCATGTTTATGCAGAACAAAATAAATTTTTTAACACAGTTTGTAGGGGTATATTACAATAGCTAAATCTAACTAAACAAACCAATTTATCCTTACTAATTAAAGATACAGTAGCGTTTTCATCATAAATATACCAAAATTTGTTTCGTTTACATACATTACTTAATATAGATAATAGTTGTTTTAACACTTAACTGGACAACTCATGATTTTAATTTGTTGGATTTGTCTCATTCCTGAATAGAAGAATAATATGAAACATTGGAAAATTTATGAAGAAATAAAATAGATACATTCTAATAATTATTATCACAATTTTCTATAACCACGCGGGTGAACCCGCGGGGCGCAGCTAGCTATAAAATAAAGTCCTCCGCCGCGTCTGTCTGTCTGATCGCGATAAACCTAATAACCACTGCACCGCTTAAAATTAAATTATTTACCCAGCCAGATAGTCTAAACTTGAGAGAGGGCATGGGCTACTTTTTAACGCGATAACCGACATAGACGCGGGCGTAGCCGCGGGTGAAAGCTAGTTATTTATAAAGTAAATGAAATGTATGACGATACTTCCTGTAAACATGTTTCCTTTCCTAAAAAGCTATTGACTATCATAAATGTTCAATAGTAAGATAATTTTTAGACCTCGGACTTTAATGTTATTGACGTATGTATACTAAAACGGCATACATATCTTGTGGTTGATATCCCTTACCGATGGATCTATTCCTTTCTATTCCTCTTCCAAGCAAATGATTGGATGCGGGTACTGTCCAGTTTTGCTTCGAGTCTAGCAGTGGGACGTTATGCGTTGTTGATGATAGTAAGTGCCAGAATATATTCAATTGTAAAAAAAATAATATGTAGAAATAAAAAAAGACAATTTAGACTGAACCATTTAAAAGTTTTTTGGAGATAGATTGTAATGTCCAGGGTATATAGTCTGATGTCACATTTCTCGTGCTTATCACTTAAAGCTAGACAAGCTCAATATTTTCAAACAATGTTTGGCTTTACAAAGTTTAATCTCTAAGGCAAATAGTCATCCGTGAGTCAACCACTAGACGCTAGTAACTGATTGCCAGAATTTAGTAGTTACATTATTAAATGACACCCTAGACTCATGCTTCCGTTATGAGACAGTCCAGGATTTAAGTTTTGACTTCTGCTTCTTTGTCTGCAATGTTTCTGAATAATCAAGTATTTATCTATTAGATTAATTGTTGAACAATTCAAATATTTCAGTGATTAGTATTACTATCATATAATGTTAAACAATTGAAGAGTCAATACAATTACAAATGCAAGGTTTCCGACTTCTTAGAGTTTTATCAAAATTTCTGTAATTGTTTAAATAGACTACCATTATTTTTTCCTAAATAATCTGAATACAAATCACAAGAATAAGCGGAGCAAAAACAATAAGTTCGCAATGTACGAAATTACGAATGTACGAAACATAACTCAGTTACAACTGAAGTTTTCGAGTATTTATTTATTAAATCATCTTCATAAGACGTCTACAGCTGGATATAGACCTCCCTCAAGGCTTTACACAAGTGCCCGCCAACGGTTTTGAGTATAATAATATCCTTCTCAACTTTACCAAAATCATATTAAGCTGATGAATGCTATTTTCACCAATCCAAACTTACGTACGTAAGTTTTATTTTGTCAAACATATCTGACACAGATTTAAGAACGTGTTTCTCATACAAAAAAAGTATGTTTTGTTATTTTTTCTACTTCACAGCTCTGTCAGCGTTAATATCTCCATCCACTATTTTATAGCCTTTCTTAAATTCATGAGTCACTGAGGTATGTTGACCCCTATGTCACATGTGTATTCATGTGGATACCCGATTAGTTTTGAGCACGACGGGGGTTTATCAACATGGAAAACGACCTGACGCGTATGTTGCACTGCTTAGTCTGGGGAATATTTATAAATATCTTTGATAAATATAAGTCTCACTCACAACTCTTTAATACTTTAGAAGTAAAATATTTCTATTAATTTGGTACTTTAAATTATAATGACGAAATAAAAGAAAAGTTTTTTTTGGGATAAGAAATCCAGGTCGCATTAAGGAGTTATAATTTTCGCAGGATTGGGGCTTTAGTTATAAAATTGGTGATCTATGGCAAATCTATGGAGCTTAACCTATACCTAACCTACTAACATTGTAAACGCGAAAGATTGGGTGTATGTTTGTTGCTCTTTCTAGGAAAACTTGTTCAAAGGATTTGGATGAAACTTTACAGTAATATAGCTTATGAATCAGAATAACACATAGGCTACTTTTTACAGCAATATTCGAGATACACGCGGGTAGAACCGCGGGCGAAAGCTAGTATCTATATACAGCTGAAATTTAGCCAAAATTTTAGTGAGATGATATCACATGTAATTGTAATGTAATGCAACTATGTTTGTGCACAAACTTGTGTTTATATTGATAAATAAATTGATAAATATTTCGGACATCTTACACACAACGTCACCTACTCCCAAACTAAGCAGAGCTTGTACTAAACAACTGATATAAATATCTAACATACTTTTTTTGTAAATACATACATATTATACATAGAGAACACCCAGACTCCGAAACAAATATTTGTGGATTATACAAATTTTAAGTCTGACCCGGGAATCGAACCAGAGACCTCTTAATCAGCAGCCGCAAACGCTAACCACAAGACCAACAAGGCAGGCAAATAATGTCGGAATTTTATTAAGAACTCTCAAACTCAGGCTCAAAACTAATTCTAATAAATACATATATTTGCATGAAACCTAAGAATCAAGCATTAAGTGTTTGTGAAATTCTGGTAACCAAAAGTTGGTGACAAATTATCTCGAAAACACGATTATTTCTGTGTTTATTCCTATTACAAAACTTGTTGCGGTTACTTTAGAAGCTTTAATTAAATCCCTTGTTAGCTTCTTAAAAAGATTCGCATAAAAATTACTGTTCAAATGTTTTTCATTTTATTTAAAAAAGGGACCACATTTGCTTTGAAAGGTTTCAAATGAATTTAGTCGTCAACTGAAACTATAAAAATATGATAATTTAGTGTAAACGAAAAAAAAAACTGTTATTCATAACGATCTTGTCGCAATGTTTGTTCACGATGAACTCTAAAACTATCTAACCGATTTTTACGTTTCCATGTGTTTTATTAGGGTGTCTATGATAACATCACCTTTAGACCAATAGGAGCCGAGCTTGGCTGTAGGAAATGTAGACGAAATTGCATGGATCATCTATTTCATTTAGGCTAAGTACACACGAAGCGTTTTTCTCCCGTGCCCGCTGCGGTGGTGGAACTGCGGTTTTCTTTCTATACTCACGAAACCGGTTATTTGCGCGGTTACGCGGCCGTCGCGGTTGCGATCTTCGCCCGTCACGTTTGCGGGTAATGATCGCAAGACAGGCGGTTGCAAGATGCGGTAATGTTCAGTTGAGGTTCAAACAGACATGGACACACACCAGAAACGAGCTGTTACATTATATTTACTTCACAGAAGAATTAAAAGCCTCGCCAAGATACGTCGGCCGAGGTATACAAACATGTCACGATGCGGTCGCCCGCCAAGCTAACGAAGAGCGCGCGGACGCAACCCGCCGAACGCATGGGCGACCGCGACCCGCGCGGTTCTACAGGTTGCCCGCCGGTGCAGCGGGAGCCGCAAACAACCGCGCACGCCGCGGGCGTAAAACGCGTCGTGTGTTGTGCTTTGTTTTTTTAAATACAAATCTGCATTCTAGGGAAGCTGCGGGCCCGCAACCGCAGCGGGCACGGGAGAAAAACGCTTCGTGTGTACTTAGCCTTATAATGTCATCAGTTTCACATGATTGCATGAGAATTTAATACATAAATACTTAGTAGCTACAAACATAAACAAATGTTCGTAAAAAGCCTAGAGTACGGATTTACTCGGTCTATACTGTTGAAAGGCCCAAATAGCGTAATAAATACTTATTTATTTCTAAGGAACGCCTTAGTAACCCTTTCCTCTGTAAACTTTTACGAGCTGGGTAGACAATCAGTTGATACAATTTATATGTATGTATTTAACATATTGAACGGTAATAGGAGAATGCAATATGTGAAATACATAAGTATTTTTTTAAATAGTAATTTGTAAATATTAACTCTATTTAGTATTGTAATTTTCCAACCGCAAATACTATTAAAACCGATCAACCTGTTCAATGTAACAACAAAAACAAATTAGAGATATCGTTACTAATTAAGTTTGGTTACAATACGCACAATTATTATATTTCTAAATTTCCTTGAAATGTCATCGTTTTAAAGGAAATTTAAATTATTTTAGTATGCAACATTGTTAACTAATTGTCAGAAATTGATAATTGACGCAACACTGAACACTGGTACGTGACAGATGACAGTTGCATTTCGTTAAAACCAGGATCAATTGATTTCCCGTACGGTTATCGTGTTCGTATTCGGCAAGATGTATCGATTTGAAGTTTTGACTTTAGATTCTCAATTGGTGGTTTTGGTGCATAAATGTTCAAATCCACAGACAAACAAAAATTGAAGATCTGATGTCAAAAGATGAAATGATCGAAATTAACTCTCCATAATTTTAATTTCAATTCACATTTATCACATAAAATGTTATTATTGTGTAAAATACTATTATAAAATGTTGTTATTATTTTTATTTATATTGAAATCAAAATGATTTTTTGGATACTTCCCTGGTCGAACCTGCTTATTTGTATTGAAATCAACGTGGCTCTACTACCTTTTGTGCGTATGTGTGACTGAATTTAATTTTAAATGAAAATTATTGGACGCGACGCGATTAACTGAATGGATGCGAGAGAGAGCGAATGGAAAAAAAAATGTTTGTTGTTAAAGTTTGTGTACAAGATAATCTAAATATTTCTATTTTACTATAGAAAATTAAATATAATCTGAGTAATATCCTGTACTGATATATGTCTATAATGCCTGGCAACCCAAACGATTGATGTTTACAAATTGCATTTAGTTATAGTTACTCGATAACTCCGTGCTTTAAGAATATAAACATCTTCTATAGCGGGGAACTTTACAAACATACCTAAAACGGACACAAAGAAGACCCAGACTCAGAACATCAATTTCTAGATAACACAAAGTATTTTCCCACGTGGGATTTGAACCCACACGACACTTGGCGAAGTAGAGAGTGGCATGGCGACCGCTTAAACCACTAGGCCAAACGTGTGGGCATGCATATATAAAACCCTGAAACTTATGAGTGTGTTGTCTTACGAATGTGTTGACCATATGTGGAACTTACACACACTATCTTTTAATCTAACCAAACACCCCTTAAATATTTCAATTACTTTTAAATTGGCAAACACACTATCTTTTAATCTAACCAAACACCCCTTAAATATTTCAATTACTTTTAAATTTTTTTGTAGGTAGTAGAGCCACGCTGATTTCAGCACGAATGGGCCGGCTCGACCCGGCCAGTACTACCCTCACACAGAAGACCATCCTAATAATGACAGCATTCATGCTGTCGTATTTCGTTGGTGAGTGTGAGACCGGAGGCCCAATCATTCTGCATCATTCTCCCGCCCTTCGAAGGCCGGGAGAATGATGCAGAATAATCAAACCAGGCTGCCATGGTAGGGGTCACCATGCTACATTGTCTACCCTCACAATAAGCATGGTGACCCCTACTCCTGGATTCTACTCGTGCTTTCCATCAGGCAGAGTAGAGTCACTTTGGTAGGCTTAAATACAAAAAAAAAAAAAAACACATTTGAATTAAATGATTAAATTCAGTATTTTACTAGTAGGCTCATAACGACAAATATTCCAAGTAGGTACGTAATCAAGCCTCGCTGGTCGACTTGAGCAAGATTAATTAAAGCGTAGAGCATCAATCATTGGGCGGATTCCGCATCGTGGCAGACGATTTCACCAGTTCACTTCGTAAGGTTACTTAGATTATTCCTACTGTATTATATACGGACTAGGAGAAATTATTGCCGCGTTTGAACATTATCATGCATATTTTGTTTAACTTAAACTAAAGTTTAAATATCATCTTCTCATCGCGTCTGTAATTAATTCTTGCAGTTTTATTGTTACAGACAAATTATTTAAACATAGTTTCAGTTTATTTACTATAAAATATAGGTAGGCATGTAAGTATTCCTTAGATAAACAACTTTTATTCTATGGAAATATTTTAAAAGATGATGAGTTAATGAATGATAACGAGTGATATAATAGCTGATGACACACATTTTTCTTCTCGTTGATGAGCTGAAAGGTTTTTATGGAAGTCCTTTATAATAAACGTGACTATAGCCCGTCGACTATACAGATGGGCACGGACACTGGCTACTCAACAGCCATAAGTACACTAACCATATTATTATATATGAATTAACTAAGAAACACAGACAAGATGAACTACGATACGTAGACGCACGTGACTTCCAAGTAAAAATAAATATATTTTACAAGGTTTTGCAATTCATAGGTAATCATTATAGAAAAGTCATAGATTTACATAGATTTTGAAGATTATAAGAAAAAAAAATTTGCAAAATTAAAAATTAAGCTTTCTTAATATTTTTTCTATGAAAAGTCGGATTTTCAAATACATCTGGAAAGGCAATTTCTTTGAGAAAGTTATTTAGACTGATAAACTAAAGTCATGGTTTTGCTAATTGTCTTTGCTGGAGTCACTCCTTGTATAAGCAATCATACAGTAACTGAAAACTGACTTACGATAAAGTAAAACTATATCTATATCTAGATTGATCGATCCAAATGTGAACAGCAAAAGTTTTACTAGAGCTATATAGAGCATTATTACATTGGCATGATTCCTTATATGTTGAAATTAAATATAAGAAAACTATTACGTTTGTTTATCATAGTGCGTGAACTAGTTAATTGGGCGCGGATTTCGACAATTCCTTACGTCTCATATCGCGTACCTTGGTAATTAAAGTGTATGTTAGCTCACTATATTCATTACTACTCGCTCACTTTGGTGTCAAATTCTTTGTATGCTTTTATTTACTAATCATAACTAATGATAATCGCTGATCTTAATTAATACACTAGGATTTAAATCTCCAATTTAGGGATTTTATATGTTCTGTGACTGTTTTAGGCTGTTTATGTAAAACGTCTAATGCATTATTGTATGAATTTCAGCTTTGTTGGTTTCTGTTTAGGGAATGAATCGTTTTTTGTTAGCGATTTTCACACCATGGTACAGTGCACTACTACCCTTCTTTTCTTTATGACTCGCTCTCCATTTAATACTTGCATGAAGGAAAAGGTAAATTGCAAAAATACACTATTTATTGTACTTTACCTTTAGAAGTATATTTGCAGATTTTTATGAATTTTGATGTCTAATAAAGTGTATCTCTCTGTGTTTTCAACGAATATATTACAAACTTTTCTATGTTATAGAGCTGACAAACAAGCACCTGATGGATAGAAACTGCCACCAGTGTGATGAACGCCTAGAACTCACGAGTCACTAGTACGTTGCCTGTCTTTGAAAGAACAGTACGCTCTTTTAATTATTGTCGTACCGATGTGGAAATATCGCAGAAGATAATTTGTTAGACTGAATGATTGTGCGAAGTAGAAAGTTTTTTAAAAAGCGCCTAGCGCGCGGTGGAATGCCAATTATTTTCGAAGTAATATTCTAAACATCAAAGTTACATAAGTGTATGGTTCATTTTATAGCAGTTAATATCTTACTAATACTAATATCTACTAAAAATTCAACAACATTTGAAAATGTTGATCATACACTAACACAGGAAAATAAATATCTGAATATGTACACGTACAGTTGTTTTCTATATAACAATAATAATAAATATTTTGAATATCTGACACACAACGCCATCTAGCTCCAAACTAAACAAATCTTGTACTTTGGGTACTAGACAACTGACATACATACGTACATATACACTTTGTTTGTAAATACAAACATATTATGCATACAAAACACCCCAATTCCGAAACAAATATTTGTGAATTATACAAACATTTGATCCCACCCAGGATTTAACCCGAGACCTCTTGATCGACCGCCACATACGCTAACCACTAGACCACCAAGACAGACAATATATAATAATATGAGGGATAGTTATTTTAAGGGCATATTACCCTACCTACCTACTAATAAAAAAGCCTGTGTATTATTTTGTAAATAACTGATTTGTGTTAAACATTTATTAAGAAAGTGAAAGCAGACTGAAAGCAAATGAAAGGAAAATGATTTATAAGGCGGGTAATAAACCTATTGTTTGTCTTTGTCTTCACCGCAGATTGAATTAAGTTTATTGAATAAAGTGAAATTTATTGTGAAAACGTCTGTCATAATAATCACTCTTTGTTCATATCTTGTTTTAAAATTAAAGACCATTACTTTTAAAATTAAATATAAAATTAAATCATAATTAATGTACCTTTCAATAAAAATATGCTCTTGGTAATTTAATCAGATTCAATTTTTAAATTATTAATCAGGCTTTATAAAACAGTATACTTTTTGAATGTTATCTACTGATTACCTAATACTGATTAACTAATATAACTACTATGAATATAAATTTTAAAACCCTATCATTTTTGTCAACCAAACCATCATCATCTGCCTGCCCTTAACCCAATTTTATTTGGGGTCGGCGCAGTATGTTTTATCCTTCCATTCTACTCTATCACTCGTCAATTCACTTCACATTTCACTGTCATTTAACTCCCTTCCTATTCATATCTTCTTTCACACAATCCATCCACCTTTTCTTTGGTCTACTAAACCATAATGACTAATTTGGACTATTGACACTATATCGTTTATGAATCATTTCTAACATTTTTTTTTATTGCCAAAGTGACTCTACTCTGCCTGATGGAAAATATGAGTAGAATCATAGAGTCATCATAGTTACTGCGAATACAGACAATGCCGTATGTCGGCGCTCCTCGAGGACTTAGGAGCGAGGAGTATTTGGTGTGTGTCGACTATGGATGCAGAATGATTGGGCCTCCGGTCTCACACTTGCCGACAAAATACGACGGCAAGAATTATATTATTATCTGGATCGTCTTCTGTGTGAAGGTAGTACTGCCCCGGTCGAGCCGACCTATTCGTGCTGTGTAATCAGCATGTTTTACTACCTACCAATATACCTTAAAAAACATATATAAAAATAACTTATGACTATGACTATCATAAAATCTTCTTTGACTGAAATCTACATTATCTGTACAAAGGTTGTCTGAAAGACATCCTCCAGACTGTGAAACGAGCCAAGGTGTTTCATGTTTTATTATATTAAGCTTTTGTATTATACTCGTACAAGTTCACAGATTAATTATTGAAAAGAAATATGACACAATAACTTTGAACAGTATCTACTGTGCAGGGAATGGGTATCATCCATCACAAAGGGAGGATCCCACCTGGCTAGGTGATTATGCCGAGCCTCTGCCCAACGGTTGATGTTGGGCAGTTGTGTATATACTAATCGGCGCTAGAATTTCTATATCGCGATTCAGGATTAGTTAGTTAGTAGTGTTTCTTCTATAGATGGCGTTGTTGTATATTTTTGCTTACGTTGTATGTGAAAACCACCACACCACTATCTAAAATGTTATATCTGCCCATGTTTCCTATACTTGACATATAAATAAAATCGATCCCAAGATGTGTTAGAATTTTCTACTGCCTTAGTGTAGACTGTATTGGAAAAAGGTTCTCAAATCATAAGTTATTCAGCCCTTTATTAAAATAAGTTAAGAAATATTTTATTCAATAGGTACCTATATTGAATGAGAATAACTTCATTTTGTTGAAATTGCTGTTGTAACTCTTGTGTTAGACCTGTTTTTGCCTCCCATTTTTTATGAATATTCCTGGACACGTGGTGAATATGTCGGACTCAAACCGGTCAAAAATCATATCTCGTATTAAGCCAGTTATGCCTTAGAAAAGAAAGCTCTGGAAATTCGACATACCTCGGTCATCTACTGCTTGCGAATGAACTGTCCTGGGACCACTACCTAAATATTTGTCAGAAATATTCACCGCCATTAATCTAATTCAGGAATTCAGACTTGGGTTAACATACGATTGTGAGTTAATTTTCTCATCACAACTGATTGCGTGATTCCACACCAAAACTAAACTAATATCGCAAATCCATTCAACCTTGAGACGTTTACTCTATTTCAAAGCTTAACTAGAAAAGGGTCCGGAATCCAAGCTTAAAATAAACGTCTAAGCTTTGTGAACTTAATTAAACTAAATATTTCCAAACAGCATGACATTTGAACGATTTATATCTGCTTAAATAACTTGATTTGATTAACACAAGTGTTAGGTAGGGCAAATCAAATGAATTTTCAAGCCTAAGAATAAGTCTTCAAAACGGTTCTTGAAACTGGACTCCGCATTTTAGGAACTTCCTTAAAGTACTGCACAACTTGAACTTTAATTATAAGACAATGTACACGTTTCAAGGATCATCAACGACCTATAACGTTTGTCTGTTGGGCTCGGGTTTCCTCTATGGAGAGTGTAAAGATCATACGTCCTCACGCTTTCCAAGTGTAGGATTAGAACTGGCAATATTACGTTGTGGCTACGTAATCTTGCCGTAAGATGTTTTTAGAAAGACCAAACGCCTCCAACGAAGGTTCACGTAGTTTCAAAAATGGTTTTCAAATAGTTTTTAATACTACAATGTGGCATTTTGGAACGTGTCAGGATATAGCTAGTTCTTTTATTAGAGTGCATAGTGTACACATATACAATAAAAATATTAAAAATGAATATTTAGGGCATCTTACACAATCTAGTCTCAAACTATGCAAAGCTTGTATTATGGGTACTAGACTATTGATATAAATTAAAAAAACATACTTTTTTTTGGAAATACATATATAGAAAACGCCCAAACTCCAAAAAAACAAATATTTGCGGATTACACAAACATTTGGTCCGACCCGGGAATCGAACCCGAGACCTCTTGATCAGTAGTAGTAGTTTCTTGTATTGAAACTTTCTTTGCAATTACAGTGAATAAACTATTACTACTATTGTATTATAGTTTAAAACTGTGATCCTCCAGTTCATCCAGGTAAGTACAGTTTAATACGCGTTCACGAAAATTCTTAGAGTTCAAGGACTTTTGGGTTTCTTAGTAAACATCCTTGATACTTGAAAACTATTGAACTTCACTTAACCCTTGTTACTGACTCGATACTTATCCTTTGTGTAAAATATAACTATTGTGTATAATAATTAATATTCTTCCTATCGAAATTCCTGGGATAAGGGTACCTGAAATTATTTACAATAGAGAAATCAATTCAGTTTATAATAGTGTTATATGGGTTAAAGTATGAAATTACCATTTTATTGTAATAGGTACTTCAAATTGCCATAGAAGCTTCATGGTTTGAGATTTTTGAGTGAAACTTTTTTCAAACCGTACCTATGAGGTTCTTCTTCAAAAAAATGTGCAACATTTGATTTTCGACTTTCAGTTCTTTTTTTTTATTCAGCTTCGACAAGAAAGATGGATACGCTTTCGTGATGGAAATTTTGATTAGAAGAACAAATCACGTGGAAGACCACCCACACACATGTGAATTTGAAAGAGATGGTAGAATCCGATTCGATGTCAAACTACACAAGAATTAGGGACATGGTTTAACGTTACCTTACCAATAATTTGGCGTCAAATCAATAAAATAAGAAAAATGGGTGCCTCATGATTTGATTGATCTGCAGAAAGAAACGCGTGTTGATACAGAAATGAAGGAATATTGGATCGAATTGTGTCATGTGATGAAAAGTGAATTCTTTGCGATAACCGTAAGCGAAAAATGCAATGGCTGACCCCAGGTCAGACGCTGCAACAGTGTCCTAGCAAAGCTTACCAATAAAAAGGTAATGGTAACTGTTTGGTGGTCTCAGCATTATTCACTATAATTTTCTTCGATCTGTTTAAGCAATAACAGCAGATGTCTACTGTACTGTGCGAACTCCAAACAATGATAGCAAAACTCGCAGTAAAACAGCCCCGACTCATGAACCGATCTTCACCATTATTGCTAATATAACACGAGAAACCGTTTTAACTCTACAGGAACTGCAATTATAAACCATTTGTCACCTTCTGTATTCGCCAGACCTTGCTCCAACGTACTATCATTTTTGGTGATTTGGACAATTTTCTTCGTGATAAAAGTTTTCTCCCCATGAAGCAGTACAAAATGCTTTCACACAGTTTGTAAAATCTAGATCACTAGAGTTCTATCACAAACGCATAAATATGGTAAATATTTTGTTTGAATAAATACCTTAAATGAAAAAAAAACGGATTTTAATTTTTCAGTACAAATCGGCAAATTCATACTTTAACACCTAATATTACGATTTATTTAATTGAGTTTAAATAAAGAGATAGGACTAGAAATTAATCTTTTCAAAGCAATAGTAACGGCAAGAATCATAAAAATGTAAATTTATTATTTTAAAGAATCAATCTTTTAAAAGATTCGTTATTCATACCTTTTTTTACGGGAAATGCTATTCGCACCATACCCTCCGTGGAGTATGCGAAGGGCATTTCTCATTATTACCTAGTGGGACTCCCGGAATCTTAACCGGTCTACCTCAGCAGTTGGGAGGAACACCAGGAACGCATCAGAGGCTTTTGGAGTCCCCCCTGCCGTATCTTTCGAATGAATGAAGTTTTAAAGCTAGTTTTATCATAAATTTTCGATTGGAGTCTTTACACTGCATTTTTAAAGAACATAATAGTTACCAAGTCACCTTTAACACATAAAATGTAATCTTGACATTGACTTATCTTTTTTATATATTTTTATTATAAATCTTTGTTAAGAAATTTACGACCTTAGATGCTACATGTTGTGTATATTTAACTTTTTTGCCTAAAAGAGATTTCAAAGAGTCAGATTTCAGGCTGCTATACATACAAAGATTATTGCTAAACTAGGAAAGAGTATGTAAGTAATATTACTTATTATATTATGTACATGAATGTATATTACCTATGACATTAACTACATTCCTCCTATGTGCACCTACCTCATCTTTCCTCGGCGTCGTCCAATCGGTCGACTGGCAGAGAATGTCTAAGGCATTAAGTCCGCCACGGCATGTATTTGTGCATAAAGTAAATACATAACATAACGTCGTGAGATTGTTCTACTGTCCAGGTTACTCCTCACCCATCAAGTAGTTTTTTTAAATAACTAAAATACTATACTGTTCACCTTACATATAATTGGAAAACAAGAATAGACTGATAGAAAAAGGATTTGCTTGTTTGCTAACTAGTTAATTAACCAGTTTAAGCTTGTTAGCAGAGTCCCAAGAGTCTATTCAATAGTATTAGGAATAGAATTCAATGGACTCACAGATTATGTCAACGCTTTTGCCTATGTTACAAGTATGCTTGTTTGTAAATGAATGATGAATGATTTCTTTATCTAAATATTAACACTTGAAGCAATAACTTTGTATTATTTTTTTCAAAAATAATGCCAATGGAGGAGTCTGAAATTTGACATGGTTAAAGATTGTAAGGAGGAAAAGTGCAGAAAAGTATTTCCATTTTGATAAATAGGCAATCTAGGTAAAATTTAAGTTTTTTTTAAGCCTTCAAAAGTGACTCTACTCTGCCTGATGGAAAACTGAAAGAAAGAAATGAGTAGAATGCAGCAGTAGAGGTCACTATCCTCACTGTGAAATGCGGGTTGGGGTCTAGCAAGACAACATTGTAGCTACGTAATGTTGCCGTTGAATGTTTTTAAGCCACCAGGAGTACTACTAAGCTTCATACCGGTAACCTATGATAACAACCAGGACCGACTGTTTAATGTGACCTCCAAATCACAGAGACGCTCATAGTATCATGCCACTAACGGTCACCAATCAGGATATTGACCGTGCCGTCATTGCTTACCATCGGTGATTATTTCCCATCACCTAGGACAACTGAGTTATGAGAGACTCATAGCCCAACAACGGCAATTCTAGATCTAGTATTCTCACTTTGTTTGTACTGTGTTTCCTATAAACACTAAAAGATAAACAGAATCATCATTACGCCAAGTGTAGCTCTTTCAATCCTTCGTACTATCTACTTTTAGTGCTGGCCATAAATTTGATATACGTAAAAGTATTGCAATCAAAATTGCTAAGATATAAATTGAAGAAACCATCAAATATCAAATTCTTGTGCAAAACTACGCTATTCGGGTAATATAAGAGGGTGATTTTATGGCGACCTTAAGTGCCTTCTGACCGTCGTTTTCTTTTTCAATTCTCAAAACAGCCCCCAAAGGTCGAGAAGTCCACCTGCGTCTGAGACATGCTCAAATCAAAATGTTCTAATGTAATTTCTGTCCCTTTATTTGGCAATATATTATGGATGAAAAATAAATATGTTTAAATTTAGGTTTTGACAAAATTGAATTTGATTCGAGACAGTTTAATAACTTTTCCTCAGATAAATAGATATAACTATTCGAAACAGTACTGGTATAATTAAAATGATATTGTTACTTGTTGTTGTACACTTGGGATATACAAACAAATTTTTTTAAAAATGTGACTACCTTGTTGGTCTAGTGGTTAGCGTATGCAGCTACTGATCAAGAGGACTCGGGTTCGATGCCAGGGTCGGACTAAATATTTGTGTGATCCACAAATATTTGTTTCGGAGTCTGGTTGTTTTCTATGTATAATATGTATGTATTTACAAAAAAAAGTATGTTTATGTATTTATATCAGACATATCAGTTGTTTAGTACCCATAATACAAGCTCTGCTTAGTTTGGGACTGAAGACGTTGTGTGTAGTTGTTCGAAATATTTATTTAAATGTTTGTCTGTGCTTCTGTATGTCTGTCTGTTTGTCTGTGCGTCGTTATTTGTTATCTCTGGAACGGGTGGACTGATTTTAACTCGATTTTCATTGGCAGTTAGCTGAGAACATAAGGAGTAACTTAGCTATTTTTAAGACTAGCTTTACACCGTAACACCGCGGGAATTAGCTAGTTTGAAATAAAACGTGAAAATCGGTCCTTAGACAGTTTCGTTGATATTGCATTATAAATATTTAAAAAAAAAATCACGAGTATTAGCTCTGCTTAGTTTGGGACTAGATGGCGTTGTGTGTAAGATGTCCGAAATATTTACAATACGTATTTCTTATTACGAAATTAAACAGTAATATTTTTAAACCGAATCCTTCAATAAATTAATCCCCATCTTCTATTCATTTTATGTTTCAATTTTTACTAAAATATACTTTATAATTTATAATAAATTAGTCGAATAAAATAGCAAGCACCATTATAGTACCAAGTCACCAATATCTTCTTCTTCTTCCTAGCCTTATTCCCAATATTATTTTGGGTCAGCTCAGCTCAGCTACTAGTTCAACCGGTTTAACATGAATATTAGTTGTTCCTTCAGGGGGAACTGAAATTCGAACACAAATTCGAAGGTTGAACTAGTTGCCAATAAATTTGAAGGCACTGACTTCCCAATAACCATCGCCATAGATGTTCATGACAATCGGGACCCACGGCTTTACATGCACTCCGAGGCACGGGTGTGAATCACCGCCAATTTTCCAAACCCCAGTTTGCTATTGAAAATTTCCTAAGAAAAACCCAAAAACACTTTTTCGTCCGACCCCAATTCACCAATATGCTCAGCTAATTTCGCCTTGTTGAGTTGTGACAAAGTATCTGAAAGCATACACTGCAACAATTTGCTAATTAGGCTTTGATGGTTCCTACTGAGGCTTTCATGTGCAGATTGATCCCGCTACCATCATCAGATTGTATGCTGCCTCAGTGTAGACTAGGAAATAGAAAAAATCAGGAAGAGGCAAACCTAAAGTGGCAATCCCCTCTTATTTCAATCACACACAATCACATCACGTCACATATAACCTAAAGTAAATTTTAAAATTACATTCTATTTAATAAGTAGTTTCATATCTTATATATAAAATCTTCTCTAATATATAAAATTCTCGTGTCACAGTTTTCGTTGCCATACTCCTCCGAAACGGCTTGACCGATCTTTATGAAACTTTATAGGCATATTCAGTAGGTCTGAGAATCGGCTAACATCTATTTTTCACACCTCTAAAACGCGAGCGGAGCCGCGGGCATCAGCTAGTTAGGATATAAAATCTTAGGGCATCTTTAGATATTAGGTCTTAGGGCAGTTTATGTAAATTATCATCTAAAAACACAATTATTAAAATAAATGGTAGTAACCGAGCAAAGCTCTGTCGTCCAGGTACTATTCCTAAAGCCCCCAGGGACACAGGAATATTCATTGGATGCGCCATTTTGGCCTTTTGTTAATTGTCACGCTAAGCTGATTGATGAACGCGCCAATCCTAGCCACTGTCCTTCCTGGTACCTCGCAAGAAGAATGGCCGACCAATACGAAACGTCGTATTGTTATGTCAAATGTCAGGTGTAGTTGACATTTGACCGAGAGAACCCCGCAGAACTCCGTGCGAATAGGCCGTGTCAAGACTCCAACGCATTCAGGTCGTGCTAACGTGTTCGCGAGCTCCCGCATACCGCATCTACAGAAGTGCTTTCGTTCTTCGCCTCAAACCGTCGTGGAAGGTGTGTCGTTACGGACAGTGACAAGCCTAGTGAAGGGGGCCACGCATCCGCCCGCCCCAACGCGAGAAGGCGCCACTGAGAGGTTAGTTCCTATCTATTTGAACTGTCCGTCCATATTATCATGTTTTCCTAAGGGCAGTTCATGCTCCCTTTTGTTTGTCGCGAGCCGTTGTCAGCTTAGCAATCGCATTGATAGTAGTAACTACTTTGACCGCCAATTTGTAAACCCCGCATCAAAAATTTACAGTCCACTGAAACCGCAACCAGTTATTTATCGTAAACGCATATTTTTCTTTCAATCTTAACCGTTGTGTATAACTACAACATTCCAAACCAGTCATAATACTAAAAAATAAAGAAATAATAACTGTATTCACGGTTATCTTACGCTAAACTAGCTAAAGTTTATACTGGAAGTCAGACTGCTGTCTTATGCTGCGGTAAAGAGTACCATATGTCCTTACTTAAGAATCAAAGTTCATATCCCCATAATAAATTTAATTGAAATCAGTGCAGTGGTTTACCTGTAAGGTGCATAAAAGACAGAGAGATAGGCAAAGTTACTCTCGAAGTCCGTGTTGTGACTGATTAAGAATACAGAGTGTCACCACCTCTATTCATCCCATGCGGGTGTCGTAAAAGGCGACTAAGGGATAAACTATGCAAGACAACATCAATGCAAAGAGAAGGTAAACTTGAAACCAACCCTTTTTTTTATGTGTGGAAAATCATCGTGGACCGTCGCCCCACCGGGGGTTACGGCGGGCGGTGTGTCGGACTTGAACCGACTAAAAACCACACAGTGTGCCCTCTCTGCGCTTCTCCTTCTGGACTCCCCCAGCGCCTGCCCGCTCCTGATGCGGGCACCGTCTCTGTTTGACGATCCTCTCTTAGGCGGCATCCGGCACACATCGACGCTGCCCCCTCGCGGCTGGCCACACAATGCGGGTGGAGGGAAAACCCGTCCCGTCCACCCGCGGCCACACTGCGGCGGCATGAGGCGCAGATGTTCGCGCCTCCGCCGCCCGGTTCGCCGGCGGCGAATCAGGTCCGATTGGATGTCGTCCTCCCGGGCCTTCTCCGCCGCCTCCTTCTGCGTGATTACGTGCTCGCAGAAGGTTTCGACCGCGGTAAATGAGCTCTCGCTGCCGGCCATGGAACGAAAGACGGCCGGCAGTGAGAGATCCTCTCCGATGACTGCAGTGAGGACCCGGCGCTGCGTCTCCCATGCGAAACTTGAAACCAACCCTATACCAACCCGTCAGGCCAGCGTGGTATAGTAGGTCAATACCTCCTTTTCAAGGAGAGGCCTATGTCCAGCAGTGGACTGTTAAAGGCTGTTGATGATGATGATGACTCTCGAATTTATTATATACCAGTTGACCAACGCAGCCTCATCTGCCTCGTCTATTACCGGTAGCATGATGTTATACCCTGGAAGCAAATTTGTTTTCCATAAAAAAGCTTATTCTGATCGAACCTTAAAATATACATATATGCGGTTTTGGACTCTTTTTTAGTATTTTTAAAGGGGAAAAATTCTGTCATACATGATTTCCGCGAAACTTTAAACTTTTACGCAGCGGAGCTCCCGCTGCATGTGTTGCGTACGCTCGAGAGGAAAAAAAAACCTGAATTTGAAACATTTTTCATTGATGCTCCACTCTACGCGCTTCCACGATAACAAACTCTTCAGCTTTATAAATTAGTATAAAGATATCCCGTGATTATAAAAATTGCAATAAATAATTGACTCTAAACGTTGAAGTAAATATCAGTTACATGTACTATGAACTATAGCTTAAAGAACAATATACCAATCTCTCCGTCTATAAACCGTGAATACAAATGTTCTGGTTCTAAATTCAATTAGGAATATCAATTAAACACTACAAAAGCACTGATTTGATTGATCAAGACTGAAATATTAAATTCTATCACTTGATCCGTTAAATAATTAACTAGACGACAGGTGCATTATCTAAAACAAGTTAACTAATAGATTTTGAACTGAAACGATATGTTATCACACACGTCTTTGCAGATTAAACAAACAACTTTTGTATGTTTTAAGACTTTCGCGAATTTTACACAATTTTTTTGTTGTATAGCGGGAGTTATTTGTGACAAAATTATTTAAAAAGCGAAACGTTTAAATATGGAAATTTTCTTGTCCATCTATATTACGACGTTCCGTTTCATTTCGTAAATATAGTTAAGTAAGTGATGTTACCGGTTCAAGTTCTACCTCAACCGTTCCCAATTCTGTACCAGGTACTTAAAAATATTGTCAAGGTACTTCTGACTCTTTGAAGTCTCACTCTATCTGGACGATGGTGATCCGTCACCATCACTAACTGTGTAATCATTTACAACATGAAAACGCTATTATTTGTCTTTCTAACTTTAAATAGTAACAAAAGTTTTATCAGTTCATTGTGAATCAGTTGGATTAAACGGGTAAGTTAAAGTGGCGGGTTTATTTTCCTTACTAGGAGTTCTCTAACTTAGGTAGCCTCTAGCAAGGATACTATATAATTTTAAACATATGTGATGAAAACGGTCATAAATCAAACAAATATTTCATACTACATTTCACTGTACTCAATGTAAAGAATATTTAATCGTGACTTCCACGTGAAAGTATATTTTTTAATTCAATAGTACATAGACACATCTAGTAATATTCCTTCCTTGATAGTTCCAATTTGATTGATGATGTGGCGTATCAAGCAGACTGATGCTGGATCATCTCGCTAATGATTAATTACGTCTCGAAGTGTCCAAGCTTCTTGGCTACCTTTGAGGCGTTTGTGTTTACCTTTTAACTTAAAAGACGTCTCGACAATGTTTAAATTATTATCTATATTTTTCACTTTTGGTAGGTTATGTAGGAACTAAATCTATCATATACGATTACTGTAATAAAGGACAATCTGATAGTAAGCTTTTTAAGAATAATGTGAAGTATGATAAAACTAGGCGGTCAGTAAGTTAAGACTAAATAAAGTTCAATAAAACCAATAAAGTTTGTTATTATTGTACATTATATATTATATTGCAGAGCCATCCAAGCTAAAATAGTGCGGTTTATCGGAAGTTGAATTTAGTGAACCATTTTACATTCAAAGCAAAGTAATTTATGTGACTTGCACTTGCTAAATATACATAATGCAGTCACCACCTTTACTGGTAAACCCGCTAATTCATTTAATATTCATCTATTCCGGATTTCTTCGTGAGATAATACACATTTTACGAGATAATACATGACGGTGAGCCCGGTAATGTTTTTAAAAACAGTGACGTCATTACTATTATTATTATTAGAGTATTCCGTTTTTAGAAATAACTTAAAATAAACTTTACTTCAACCAGAATTCACTTTCAATTAGTATTGATTACACAGTTTCGATATTTCACAATTAGTTAGGTGTTTGCTGTCCGACCGCAGACAAACGAATGATCGCTCCACTTCAGCGGGCGGCTTTTTATAGGCATTATAGTGGGGCGGTCGACCGTTGCGAGCTGTTTACGTCAGTGAGAACACGTGCAACGATGACGTAGTTCATTGCATGTTGTGTTGCGCCGATATACATATTAATACATATTTTACTTATAGTACATATTAGATAGTTTTAATATTTTACTTCAAACTTACCCTTAGAATACTCGATAGAAGAGTTATTGAGCTACATGTTTATTATGACATAACATAGCAAGTAGACACTACCACAGTTTTAACAGTTGTCTTTGCAACAAACTAAATGAAATATGTATCTTAAACCCTTCATGAAGAGTGGAATCTAAGAATGTAATTAATTAATAAGTAATAAATAGATTAATAGATAACTGAAAAAAAGGGCAAGTGCATGTCAGGCTGCCTATAGAATAGGGTTCCGTAGTCATCCATAATGGTAGGTGGATTTAGAATCGTATTCAATAGATAGTTATTATTGTTAACTTCATATTTCTTTAATTTTGTAGAAAGTTTTCAAAGTAAGTGTATTTTACTAGTTAGGCCCTTTAACTCTTGAAACAAAAAGTTATTTAAACTTAGAGTGAGAGATAGATAGTAGTCCATAACATGTTATGTTATGGACTACTATTTCAATTTTTTTCAGATTTTTGTACCAGCTGTTTAGCTTTTAGAGGGGACGCCCCGTTTTTTCGGGTAGGGGAGGTACCCCAAATATTTTTTTTCATTTTTCAATATTTTATTGTATCTCCTTGTCGACGTGATAGAAACACATATTTGTGGAAAGTTTCATCTTTATAGCACATATAGTTTGGACGGTAAGCCGAGGACGGACGGACGGACCTGATGAATCTATAAGGGTTATGAGTCATTAACTACGGAACCCTAAAAATTGAGCTAGTTTGCCAATTAATGTATCAATAGATTATTCAGTAAGCCGAACATAGTATATTTATTTATTTATAGCATGTGATTACAACATGCTTGAACCTTTATCAGAAACTACACGAGTAATATTCATACATCATTGTAACAGATCACAATGGATACAATAATGGAACATTACTACTCACGATATGAGGCGAAATACGTGGGATTTTTTTCGAATAAACGTCAGATATCTATGCCTTAACTAAAATAAACAACGGGACAGGCTATCTCGACCGTACTGAAAGTAGTGGGTAGTGACCGTCGCATGAAAACGATAACAATAAATAATGATTCAGTAGTATCGATCTGTAACGGGCAAGCCGGGCTTTAAAGTTACTAGTGTTTTGATAGGACATACTACGAATCCATAATAACTTTTTTGTTTAAACTACTATCAAATGTTTCGGACATCTTACACACAACGTCATCTAGTCCCACACTAAGCAGAGCTTGTATGTGGGTACTTAGCAACTGATATAAATACATAAACTTACTTTTTCTTTGTAAATACTTTACAAATTATACACAGAAAAACACCCAGACTCCGAAACAAATATCTGTGTATCACACAAATATTTGGTCTGACCCGAGAATCGAACCCGAGACCTCTTGTTCAGCAGCCGCATACGCTAACCACTAGACCAACAAGGCAGTCAGTCAGTAAGTTTTGCAATGGAACCTTTTGCTAAACACTTCAGTTCTTTACTGTGACAATAAAACCTTTTTAAATTTTTTTAGACTTGTAACGATGACCCGTTATCGATTATAAACCAACATACATGTAAGTAAAGCTAATAAAAGCATGTTCATAAGCGAGCTGTAAATCACTTGCCGATTATTTAGTCAATAATAGGCTTTGGTCAATATATTATGGTACAATAACATTGGATGTTCATAATTTATGTATATGGTTCAGATTTTCAATTACCCGAGTAATTTCAAACTCGGACAAGTCAATTTCAATGTATTACATCATTAGATGCGGTCTACTAAACACGTTACTTGATCATTCGTTTGGAAAATAACAAATGGATTTCAATATAATACCAACGGCCCATAATAGGTTTTCAAGGTGTAAGGTTTTATGTCATATCCGCACCATTAATACCAATTTATTTTCACCTATACCGCGTATTCATCGATCAAAGTGGCGTGCAATGAGAGAGGCCTATGTCTAGCAGCTACAGCAATAGGCTGATGACGTTAATGATGATAGCGCCTTTTTATTTTATTTTAGACCTCAATGATTAAATGTGAAAAGCATACGAATGAAAAATTAATCTTCGGTATTATAATATTCCACCAGCTTTAATAGGCCTTTATTCTCTCCTCGGACAGGAAATATCGTCTGACTGCCTTGTTGGTCTAGTGGTTAGCGTATGCGGCTGCTGATTAAGAGGTCTCGGGTACGATTCCCGGGTCGGCTCAAATGATTGTATGATCTGCAAGTATTAGTTTCTGAGTTTGGGTGTTTTCTATGTACATATGTATGTATTTACAAAAAACCATACATAATACCCATAGTAAAAGCTCTGCTTAGTTTGATGACGTTGCTTATGAGATTTCTGTAATATTATTGGTCAACTATACCATGCTTGCTAAAAGGTTTATTTCAAGTGTTTTTCTATTGGCAGTATTGTTGTTTGTGCATAGCTTCCTCCCTTAGACCTCTTACAGCATCCGTGGAATGAATAGAAGTGGTGACACTCCATATTCCTAATCTGTGACCACACGGACCAAAATAAATGTAAGAATAGATTTTTGTTCAACATTTAGATAACTCTGCCATTGACGGTCCCAAGCCCGTATGTAAAAAGAGGAGGGTTGGCTGAGTGAAGATCTAACTAGCCATAAAAAATCAACGTCGAGCAACGGGCGACGAAAATTAACCCGAAAAAACCAGGCCTAACAAGCCGGAATACGCTGGGGGTAGGAAATGACCTCCACAACTCGTAACTCTGCGGACATACCTACTAACAGAAACGAGGGCCTTGGCTTAATCGCCCGGACCAGGAGGTAGAATACCTCTCTAAAAAGTCACCCTAATCCTAAGGTGGGACTACGTGCCGACAGGATGCATGGCTTGTAGGAGACAAGTTCTAAGCGCCAACCTCGACGGATCCGGCAAACGTCGTTGTATATTGCCTTCTTGAGGGAATGGGCGTCACCCCTCTTGTGACGTGTTAAATCGGCCCTACTCGTGGGAACAAAATGAGCAATTCTAAAACCCCTGAAAATATATTAAAATTAGACAATAATAACCCAAAAGCCATAACCCAACAAGTTCTTCATAGAAGATTGTTAAGCCCAAGCTTAAGCAGAATATTTCTGCGTCATAAATTAATAACAATTAAATACGGAAATTATACAGAAACATTTCTGATCAGCAGATTTGAGATATGTGCCGATTATCGAGCACGTAGGATTCCGGCTGTCATTTCCTTATTAATATTAAGACGTGATTATTATCGCCTTGTAGCGATAGGTTTAGACTATATAACGTAGCTGTAAGTCGGTATCCCCAGCCACATATTACAATGTATTATTGAGAGTAGTTCCTGCCCAATAAACGTTAGTCTCAAGATGTTCACGGTGGTTGTTATTTTCAGGATGCAAAATCATATAGACCTATAAGTCTGCTACCTATTCCATCCAAGGTGTACGAATCCTTGCTGTTGCAACGACTTATACCCATACTCCAGAGAAAAAAATTAATTCCTGACCACCAGTTTGGGTTCCGAAGTAAGCATGCCACCACCGATCAAGTTCATAGAATTACACAGAAGATCATGGAATCACTTGAGGCAAAATCATACTGTGCCAGCGCATTCCTGGACATATCTCAGGCGTTTGATCGCGTCTGGCACGAAGGATTGCTTTATAAGTTGAAAAGAGCTCTACCAAGTCACCTGTACGAAATACTAAAATCGTTTCTAGACCAGCGACATTTTATGGTGCAAAACGGTGAGGCACTTTCAGACCTTTGTCCCATAAAAGCAGGAGTTCCACAGGGCAGCGTGCTGGGCCCCGTTCTTTACTTATTGTTTACTTCAGATTTGCCGATATCTGAATCCTTAACTACTGGAACTTTTGCTGATGACACCGCAATACTAGCTACACATAATGACCCGAAAACAGCTTCACAAATACTCCAAAAAGGATTGAATGAAATTGCTGAGTGGCTCAAAAAGTGGCGGATAAAAGCAAACGAGACAAAGTCGGTCAACGTAACGTTCACTCTAAGAAAAGGATTTTGTCCTCCAGTAACACTTAACAACATTGAAGTTCCACAGGCAGATCATGTGAGATATCTTGGGTTGCATTTGGACAAAAGACTTACCTGGCAGAAACATATCTTCACGAAGAGGAAACAACTTGGCATTCAAACACGAAAGCTTTACTGGCTCATCGGACGAAAGTCTCAACTATCTCTTGAGAATAAGATACTTGTGTATAAGGCAATACTTAAGCCAATCTGGACGTATGGAATCCAATTATGGGGAACAGCATCTCACTCAAACATAGAGATCATACAAAGGTTTCAAAATAGAGCACTACGTATGATGACCAACGCTCCCTGGTTTGTACCCAACGATCTATTACACCGTGACCTGCGGATACCCACTGTGAGACAGGAAATTGTATATTATACTAAGTCCTATAATGAACGCATCAAACAACATCCAAATGCCTTGGCCCGGCCACTGATGGATAACCACAATAAATCACGACGCTTAAAGCGTAAAATACCTCAAGATCTAATCCAACCACAGTAATAATAACTACTGTCTCAATGATGAGGATGTGACACAGGTCACATACTGAGCGCGCCAGCATTAGCACCAACCAACATACGGCTGAATGTCCCATAAAGGAGACAGATTGCAGTAGACAAAAAAAAAAAAAAAAAAAAAAAAAAAAACATTTAGATAAATAAAGATGGACGGAAAACTTTGAAGACCGAGAAGCCATTTGATTTCCTCGGTATACTATCAATACAATCCTTACACGATAAACCGATTGTGGGACTTCATTGTTGTGAATTTAAATATGTAAATTATAAATTTACATTGTCACTGACGTCTTTGATGGTTTTAGAAAGTAAATTTTGTAGAAAGCTTTTAAATACACAAACGGCATCCAAAAAATATTTGTATTCCTAATACTTCTTTTATATGTTTACGAGTATATTTGGCTCCGAAGTGAAAAGAGATTAGAATAGGATTCTTACTAACTGAGAAATAAATATATAAAAAATAAAAGACTGGCAGTATTAAGCTAGAAAATGGCCGGCCTTCTGATCACGAGAAGCGTGAATCAGTTGCTTAGATAGTTGTTTAAACATAGCACGAGCACTCGTATCCCTTTAGAGTTAACATCTCCACCCGACCTCGACCAAAAATGTAATGACCGTTTAATTATTTTAAAAAACACGGTCTTAAGAAGCGTTCGTGGTTTTAGGTGATTGGAAGCAATCACCGAAAGTAAGTCTGTACCTAGAATGGTGACCGTTCGCGTCATGTTAAGCGTTTCTGTGATTAGGAGATTACGTAAAGCAGTCAATCTCGATTTTTGTCACAAGATAACAGTCATAAAGCTTTGTTGGAGGTCTACCGGCGGCTTAAAACATCCATCGGCAAGATTATGTAGCCACAACGTGTCTTGAAAGTCCCCAACCCGCAACATGGGGATGTATGGGCTAGCCCTCTCCTGAGAGGAGATTCCGAGCCCAACAGTGGGACGTTATGAATTGTTCATTGATTGATTGAATTGCTTTAAGCAAGTTAAGAAAAGGTTTAAATACTGAAAAGTGGAAAACACATTAAACCGTTGGTCTCTTTTGCTATACGAATATTTTTGACTATTTTTATTGGTACTTGAAGCCCGAAGACGTCTCACTTCATTCTTTCTATAAAACTTTGCAAGACTGATCTTCACAGTCTGACAGTTGCTTCACGTGTTAAATCAAATATCAGCCAAAAAGTGAACTTACATACAGTCGACGGCGACCTAGTTTGGATAAGGGCTCTGAAGAAGAAATAGTAATTATCATTTTTACTTATAACTTAGTTATAGCTCAATGATGACTAGAATACGTAGTTGAGCCACGCTGTATTTAGCACAAATGTCCGTGTGGTGACGGATTAAGAATACAGAGTGTCACCACCCCTATTCATCCCGAGGGTGTCGTAAAAGGTGACTAAGGGATAAACTACGCGAGACAACATCAATGCAAAGAGAAGGAAAACTTGAAACTAACCGTATACCAACCCGTCTGGCCAGCGTGGTATAGTAGACCAAAACCTCCTTTCTAAGGAGAGGCCTATGTCCAGAAGTGGACTGTTAAACGCTGTTGATGATGTTGATGGACCGGTTCTACCGGGGCGGTACGTGTCGTGTTTCATTGGTCTGGGAGAGTTCGGAAGGCCTAATGATGCAGAACTTTCTCAATGTCTGCATTCGCAATGAGTATGGTGTCTACTACTCCTAACTTACTCATGTCTTTTATCAGACAGTGAATTCATTTTGGCAGCTATAGAATGTTATGATTTGATCTGTCTACTTCATTACAACCAACTGAAATGGAATTAATAACAGCTTTGTCAAGCTTTCTAATAAAGTAAAATAGCAAAATGTGTAAGTGAATTTCGTGTTACAGTTATTTGTCAGTATGGTCTAGTGAATCGTTGTTTCATTTACACGTGTCCCGAGACATACGTAGGCGAAATAAAGATAATAACATATTAAATACTGATCCAAGACTCAACTTGAACGTATTATTACATTGAAGATTAACCTTGTCCAACTACGACATTGTTTATGATATATTTTATATTAATAAGTTACTCATTCAGTATTATACACATACATACATAGACAGACACCACGTGGTCTCAAACATCATACTTCATAATTTTATCAGACTATTTCTATTGGTAATAGTTATTTATTTTTATCAAACCTTCATCGTTACTATGGCCACCACCATAACCAGGAAAAGTGGTGTAATTGGGTACTGGAGGCCGTTGTCTTAGTTTCGTCTGCATTAGGAGGATATGCCCATAATCGCCACGCTGGATGATGGTGCAGCTTGTCGTACCGGTACCGGTGCCGGTGCGATAAGCTGATCATGATGATAATAATGATGAAACCTCCATTGTGATATATTAATAAGTAAAGAGGTGGTTTTCTGACTTGAATTTAATGTTACTACAACATGCTTTAATAATTCATCACAGATTTATGAGCGAATATCTATTTCACGAAAAAACATAAATTTGACATGTCGCGATCTATGACAAGGAAAATGTGCTATAGAAACCTTTGTGCTAAATTCATATGGAAAACGTGACATAAATAAAAAATGGGATCTTTTAAAAAAATGGATATTAAGCTCACGACTATTGAAGCTTAATCTCTGTTAGCCAGGCCTATAATGATGGCAATCTCAAGGTAAAGCCACACTGATTTTACCACGAATGGGGCCACCAACCTAAAATAACAGCATTCGTGATGTCTTATTTCGTTAGAGTGTGTGAGACCAGAGGGCGCCATTGTGCATCATCTGCACTCACAATGTGAATGGTGATCCATTCTATTTATGCTTTCCATCAGACAGAGAAGTCACCTTGGTATGCTTATACAGTAGTTTAAACGATAGCCTCGCCACTTCATATTGCTCCGAATTGTTATGGATCCGACCTCCACGTGAGACATCTTGTTCACTTTCTCACCATCTTCCCAACTTTTATTAATTTCAAAATTATTTGAATATGATTCACGAAACAGCAGCCAACTCCTTGCTGCTGATGATCTGAGTCTGGAAGTTCTTTTAATTCGTTATAAACATATTTATATAGTTCCTGTGAACTTAAAATGCCTGTTTGACAACGAAAATCAAAATATAATAGATAAATAAATAATTTAAAATATTTAATACGCCTCAGTCTTTGTGAATACATTGCACACAACTTTTTTTTGCGGTATATACTATTGCGGTATTACAAGATGCCACAAATTCAGTTTAAAACAAATTTAACAAAAAATAATGCTTAATTATGATTTTTGTTTGAAATAAACCTAAAATAGGTAACCAGAAAACTTCAAGGACTAAAACGAAAACAAACGACTTTAAGCTGGAGTGTTTCTAGAGTTCCGTAGCCAAATGGCAAAAAACGGAACCCTTATAGATTCGTCATGTCTGTCTGTCTGTCCGTCCGTATGTCACAGTCACTTTTTTCCGAAACTATAAGAACTATACTGTTGAAATTTGGTATAGGTAGATGTATTCTGTGATCCGCAATTATATTTTCACACAAAAATAAAAAAAAAACAATAAACTTTGGGGGTTCCCATACTAAGATCTGAAACTATAATTTTTTTTTTCATCAAACATGTGATCCATGTAGGTCTTCATAGGTCTTGATAGGTCTTCAAAAATGATATTGAGATTTTTAATAAAAAAAAATTCTAAATTGAAATGTTTGCGCGAGAGGCACTTCCAGAGTAGTAAATTGTGTAACTGCTAACATAACTGCTAAAATAAGAGAATCACAAAACTAAAAAAAAATATATGATGTACATTACCATGCAAACTTTCACCGAAAATTGGTTTGGACGAGATCTAGTAGGTAGTTTTTTTTTAATACGTCATAAATCGTAAACCGCAATTTACCTCTCATTCAATCAATACACTATTATTAAAACATCGATCAAAGTTACAAGTGTCTACAATAACTTTTATGTGATGTTACTTGCTGCTACGGAACCCTTCATGGGCGAGTCCGACTCGCACTTGGTCGCTTTTATTATTTAATTTCTAGTTCCATAGACTTTTAGAAGGTATAGAAGTTTGTAGGTTTGATAAAATTAAGTTTTCCATTTAAACCAGTATTTCTATAATATATCATTTTCAACCGACTAAAAAAAGGAGGAGGTTCTCAATTCGTCGGAATTTTTTTTTTTTATGTATGTTCAGCGATAATTTCGTCGTTTATGAACCGATTTCAAAAATTATTTTTGCATTGGAATGGGCGTAGCTTACAGGTGGTCCCACCGTGACCATATCGAGATCTGATGATGGGATCCCAAGGAAATCGAGGGAACTCCTCAAATATCATAGGCACAATTGTCGCGATTTGGGTACTCGGAATAGTTTTTCATTGAAGTCGGTTCCTTTTTGTTAAAATTATTTTAAATTATAAATCAAACATAGAAATACGATAAATATATTATGTCAAAGAAAATAAGTATTTTCTTACATTCTATGCCTTTGAAGTTATTAAAAAACAGCAGTATTATTTCCTTAGAGAGAGGGCTTTTTGGATAAATAAAAGGGTCTCTTATTTCTAGCGCCAAGACAACAAGAAAGAATAGCCTCAAGTTACAATTAGGATAATAGTCTACAAAATAAGAAACTTAATTTTAAATAGAGAAAAAATGAGTAAAACGATACGTACAAATGTTTATTTAAAATTATTTGTAAGAGAACAACGAATGTAAGTTAATTATTTTATGAAGCAAAAGAGACTTTAATTCGTTACAATATCCACTTTAAGTATCAAGTGTTAAGTTTCTTTCATGAAAATTAAGTACATACGTAATAAAGAAAAACGTTTTTATTTAACGTATTATGCTTATACTAGTTAAATTAAATATTAAAATGAAATTGAAATGTCTGTATGTAAGATCAAATTAACAGTTTTTAATTAAATGCATATGAAAGTATTTACGACATATCGACATAGCCCACAGGATTAGCAAGCTGAAGTGGCAATGGGCTGGCAATATTAGCCGCAGGCCCGACAACCGTTGGGGTAAACGTGTTCTTGAGTGGAGACCGCGTCTCGGCAAACGTAGTGTAGGACGTCCACAGGCCAGGTCGAGTGATGATTTGCGCAAGACGGCTGGCAGGAGCTGGATGCGAGTAGCCGAGGATCAAACTAAGTGGCGTGCAATTGAAGAGGCCTATGTCCAGCAGTGGACTGCGATAGGCTGATGATGATGGTGATGAAAGTATTTACGTTACTTACTGTCAACTGTCTGTCTGTTTGTACCGGGTAATCTCTGGAACAGCTGGCCTGATTTTGACGGGACTTTTACTGGTAGAAGGCTGTTGACCTAAGGAGTAACTGAGGCAAGGCAAGGTTCCCAGAGAGGTATATTTGTCACAGTGTGTCAAAGCAGACAGATTATTTGGTTGCATTATTAGGTTTTTGTTATATAACTTTATTTTATGAGAAAAATGTGACGAGATGTAATTTACTGAAAATAAAGACAGATTAATAATGTATCATTACTGGACTCGGGTCTCCTCTCAGGAGAAGATTAAAGCCATACGTCCCCACACTGGCCGAGTGCGGGTTGAGGTCTGGCAAGACACGTTGTAGCGACGTAATTTTGCAGTTGAATGTTTTTAAACCACCCCAAAGCCTCCAACTAAGCTTCAAGACTGTTATCTTATGATATCATGCCACAAAGCGGCACCCATTTCGGAACTGACCGCACCGTCATTGTTTACCCTCGGTGATTGTTTCTAATCATCTAAGGCCACATGGCTATGAGAGTTAAATTACACATAAAAGCTGTACAAAACTACTTCAAAAACTACAACTGATCACAAAACTCACCCATGTGTAGTGTAACTCTATTTTCAACTTTATAAGTTTAATAACAAATATTAAAATTGAAAACAATAATCTGGAAAGATAAGAACTGTATTCGAAATTTGAGAAAATCATTCTAAAATCCATTATTAGAACACAAGATATAAATTTGAGAATGGTTGTGTCCCCTCATAAAGTTACGGTAAGTGGAGGATAGCTTCTATGACACCTATAAAACAGTAGTAACATTCGGTTTATAACTGACTTTACGACTTCACGAGAAGATTCTAGCATATTAACGGTATTAAGTGAATAGAATCAGGTATTGTTTAATTTTATTATTAATACAATAGTTTAAACTAACTTAATTTAATTTATTTCTCGGAACTTTTTAATTAATTATAAAAAGATATTTGCTTAAATATTTTAGTTTTATTATAATGGTTATATAGATCAAATGTCGTGTTGGTCGTGATTTTGGACAAGCAATTCTAATATCTTATCACTATGAGTAATATTCTTGTGACTTTTTTCCGTCTTGATTGCCAGTTTCTTTTATTCTTACTTTTTCCAAAGTAAAAATATAATGTGCTTGTCTGGTATTGTCTAAATTAATATATATATTTTGAAATAGTCTGAGATAAAGTATTGAATAATATACTATCACATATACTGTGAACTAAAAGGACTATTTTTTTAGGGTTCCGTAGCCAAATGGCAAAAAACGGAAGCCTTATAGATTCGTCAAGTCTGTCTGTCTGTCTGTCTGTCTGTCCGTCCGTATGTCACAGCCAATTATTTCTGAAACTATAAGAGCTATACTGTTGAAATTTGGTCGGTCGATGTATTCTGTGAACCGCATTAAGATTTTTACAAAAAAATAGAAAAAAAAACAATACATTTTGGAGGTCCCCATACTTGGAACTGAAACTCAAAAAATTTTTTTTCATCAAACCTATACGTGTGGGGTATCTATGGACAGGTGTTCAAAAATGATGTTAAGGTTTCTAATTTCATTTTTTTCTAAACTGAATAGTTTGCGCGAGAGACACTTCCAAAGTGGAAAAATGTGTGTCCCCCCTCCCTCTAACTTCTAAAATAAGAGAGTGATAAAACTAAAAAAAATATATGTTGTACATTACCATGTAAACTACCAACGAAAATTGGTTTGAACGAGATCTAGTGAGTAGTTTTTTTTTAATACGTCATAAATCGTAATACGCAATTTACCTTTCATCCAATCAATACACTAATATAAAAACATCGATGAAAGTTACAACGAACTACAAGAACTTTTATATGATATTACTTGCTGATACGGAACCCTTCATGGGCGAGTCCGACTCGCACTTGGCCGCTTTTTTTATCGAACCATCATTAAGTATTGCTTTTAACCATAAACTACGTCTTTAAGCATTGCTTACAATCGTGTTAAAGCGAAGCTTGAAAGTTCTTAATGTTTTCTTTTTAAAGCCCGCGTACCCATTTTTATACGTTATTAAAATACCATAAAAAATCTAAAACTCCATGAACCCATTTCAAATACCCATCTAAATCAAATTAAATCATACAAACATCGTCGACGGATGATTTATGATATTTTTCTCTCGCTCTCACTCTTCAATGACAATTTTATTTACCCGGTCATTCTCGTTTGAATATTTCTGAATTCATAATTTATAATACCGAATGGAGCTTGTGTGAAAAGCTGTGAAAAGATTTATTTTAGTAGTATGTATTAAGCCTGCATTCTAAAATCACGTTCCATTTATGTCTTAAAACTAAACCACGTACAAAGTGACTATGAGAAACAAATACTTCTGTGATGAAGTTTCTTACTTACAACAACGGTAGTTCTGTCTCGCTCCTATTTTAGTGCATTACATACACACACACACATAAATATATTGACACAATAATATTATATTTTCGAATCTGTTTTTGTTACATTAAGTAATATTTTATTTAATAGTTTCTAAATTAGTCATTACGTACAACTAAATTGCAAAAAAAACTTCAAAAACAATTTTAAATATTAAATTTGAAAAAAATTTAAAGGTTTATCCAACTCTGTAAGACTTTGAATTGTACATTTAAACCAACAAACGATTAAATACCGGAGAAAGGCACCTTAATTACACGCTTCACCGATTCTGATTTTCTTAATATACTCGATAAGGAAAGTTATATTACTTTTGTTCAATTTCGTCTCGATCCCTGATTACCTAGATATTCGGAGATATAATCGTCATTTCGTTCCTATTGGACTCCTAAGTTTATTTTTGTTGTACCTGTTTAATCTCAAGTACCTACGTAGTTTTAGTACTGAAATATATTGATTTTAAATTCATATTTAGTTTTTCAAACTTTGGAAAGATGCATTGATTCTAATGACCTGAAGAAACTGTGATTCCTGAGGAATGAGATATAATCTTTACCATAATAGCCAACATACATACGGGCAGAGCCGCGGTCAAACCTTAGTGTATTATATACTTGAAAAATACATCTTCTTTGTTTTATCGAACTCCAAGACATAATAAAATGTAAAAAGCAGTCAATTATCCTAAGTTTTTAATATCAATATATCAATGGAAAAAATATGAATATGACAACAAGCAGACAATGCCATAATAAAGATTTCTGACTTCTAACTTAATACAAATCCTACAATTAATTACTTTTATGACAAGAAATATTTTGTTCATAACCTAAACAGTATTCTAACTTTCTATATCTATGTAAAATCTATACAATAAAATTATATTCTAATAGGTATGATATTCTTATTGCAAAAGCTTTTGATCTCAGCAATGGTTTCTATTCATTAATCTTTCGTTCTCGTCCAAAATTGAATCAATTTAGCAGTTAGGCTTTTCATTACATTCAGCGTACTGCTTCTGTCGAGTGGGAGTCTGCCTTAAATATATGTTAATAAGCTCTAACAAGAGCTTTTGTTCATTTGGACTTACAAATATTTAACCGAAGTCAATGAACTACATACTCATAACCTCTGTATTTGTTATGTTAGTACTAATAAAGATAATGATTTGTAAAACTGTATCTCTGGAAATAATTAATTTATTCTGTAATTGTATGAATATTATGCAAATTACTTTAGTGTTAATAATTGAGTCTTGTTTTCAACAGAGATTAATTTGATTTTGAATTAAATTAATTTTTATTTTTAAGCGATGAATCTACTTATGTAATTCTAACTAGATATGTTTTACAAAAACTTTGCTTTTATTTATAAACAATTCCTATAAATGGACAGATAACTTTAAAATATAATTAATGACAAAAAATTGTAATTATTAGCAGAAACATAAATATGTATATTATTCAATTAAAGTTTTTGCACTTAAAGTTTTCGTGAAATATTTTTAGCTTTTTTTAATTAATGACGGAAAGCTTGATGGGAAAGCATGGGAAGCATGAGTAGAATCCAAGGCTAGTGTTCACCACACTTTTACCCATACTATTGTACTATTGTGAAGCTTTTGTATCACCGGGCCTCCGATCTCGCACACACCAATAAAATACAACAGCACAAATGCTGCCATTTTAGGCCGATCTTCTGTGAGGGCTCTCTACTAGTCGAGTCAGCCCGTTTAAGCTGTAATCAGCATGGCCTTACTATGTAATTACAAATATATAAAAAATAAATGTTATTTATAAAATTTAATTGTTTTATTTCTTTTCACAATTAGTTAGGTTATAATTTGTAAAATAATAATACAAATTTTTGCAACTTAAACTAACGTGGGAGACTGGTGCCTGATGTGAATTGATTAAAAACTGTATTATATTTTATTAAATGCGATTAGATTGAAAAATATTCTATCACTATATAAAAGTCAACGATTAGTCCAGTGGTTGGTGGTTACGTATATGTGTATTACGATTCTGATACCCACTTATTATAATGCAACCAAAACCAAAAAAAAAACAAAATTAAAAAAGCATAACAAGCTCTAACATGAAGTTCAATTGCTGGTTATTGTAAGGCTATTGACAAAATATTTAACCTACTGTCGTCAATTATTGAAAAAAGGCTTTACCTAAAGAGTGCTAACCATCAAAAGGTTGCTTTTCTATATTATATTTCAATTTACTAAAGTTAAATATTTGTAACAATAATAAACAGTAATAGCTGACCACAATTATTAATCTTGTGAAAAAAAGATATGAACATGATAATGAGAAAAATTTAAGCTTTTCTTTACTTAAAAAGTTCTTAGTATGAAATAATATATCACAGTACGTACATAAGTGACGCTGTGGTCAAAATCTATTCCAGTTTTAATGTAAAAATTCCACCACAAATTTTTGTTTACGGACAAATCCGACGAAACATGACTACTAGTAATAAAGTAATTTATATTGTTATATAGTTCTCTTATTTGGACTGATCGTCTCTGTCTTCTAACAACAACTGTAACAACTTTCTTCTGCCGCTTTATTACATGGTCATTTCATTCAACGGTTATTTTTATACAAGAACTTGGTTTTATTCTTTTATTTTAATAAAAACAACTTAACTTCTATATTTTTAGGCCAAAACTAAACAGTAGCATGTTGTGCGTCAAATGATCCAAATATTTTTATATAAAAAGATACACATACTATTATATATATATGAAACAATTCCAGTTCTATAGTTGATTATACAACTAGAACAAAGACACAAAGGAATTTGAATTATTTATCTCAAGAGAAAAACCAGAGAAACTCTCTATCAACAAACATTGCATAATTTTATCTCAGGATGAAACCTCTTCAATAGTCTAGACAATTGCTTAGGCCTTTGATTAAAACAAAAACATTTACGTCAACGTATACTCAGGGTAAACTCGCTTTGCTGTAGAACCATAAAAAACAAACACGTCACGAATGAAATATCTTCACGACTGCTCGCTCCAACACGTAGCAGATCGTAAACTGTTAATGAAAAGGCCTATTGCACGTCTCCTTTATATAACTTGATATCAGGAAAGATTTCCAATTGTCATTCTTTTTACAGTTCATGCGATTTATCGAGTTTGAGGTAAAAAATTAACACACATAGTCATCTAGTCCCATATTAAGCAGAGCTTGTATTATGGGTATTATACAACTGATATAAATACATAAACATTATTTTTTGTGTTAATACGTATACATATTATACATAGAAAACATACAAACTCTGAAGCAAATATTTGATTATTACACAAACGTTTGGTCCGGGAATCGAACCCAAGACCCCAAGCACAGTAGTTGCATACTGCGGCACCGAGGCAGTCACCTTAAACAAAAATTGATCTACGGAAGAAAATTATTTTCAAGTCACCTTGTATGTGTACACCAAGTAGTAGAAGGTTTCTCGCGTAATATTGCACATGAGAGGTAATATATAAAGATTGAAAAAACACCCACCTGCTTAGTTGGGTATTTTTTAAATATTATATACTTTGTAATATTATACTTTCACTCAAACCTACTTTTTATACATAATATAAATAACTACCTTTCGCCTGCGGTTATTGCTTCAAAATTAGCCTATGTATTATTGTGTTATATAAGCTATATTACTGTAAAGTTTCATCCAAATCCATTCAGTAGTTTTTGCGTGAAAGAGCAACAAATATACGTACACACATACATATAGTCACAAACTTCCGCTTTTATAATGTTAGAAAGATTTACGTATATCTCTTCTTTTATTAACCGACTTCAAAAAAAGGAGGAGGTTCTCAATTCGTCGGAATCTTTTTTTTTATGTATGTTCAGCGATAATTTCGTCGTTTATGAACAGATTTCAAAAAATATTTTTGCATTGGAATGGGCGTAGCTTAGGGGTGGTCTCATCGTCACCATATCGAGATCTGATGATGGGATCCCAAGGAAATCGAGGGAACTCCTCAAATATCATAGGCACAATGTCGCGATTTGGGTACTCGGAACAGTTTTTCATTGAAGTCGGTTCCTTTTTGTTAAAATTTTTATTAGATTACTTTCATGTTTCCAAAGTATTGTTATAGTCATTACTATATACACAAGTTTCATATACAAATAGGTAAAATTTTGTTCAAGGTTTTTTACAATGTAAGTAAGTCAGCTAGATAAAAATATTTGTTTAAGGATTTTAAAACACAGTACCCAAATTAATGCATCTGTTTTAGATAAATGTATAAAATGAAACTTTATGCAACAAAGTCGGGCCAATATCATTAGTTGAAGTAGAAAATATAGCCGTAATTTATTGTCACAAAGACAGTTTTATGAAGTAAGAGCAAACGCGAACATTGTTTAATACAATTAGGTATATTTTAAGTAGGACTGTGTACGAGTGCCATAGAAATATTTTCCATTAAACACATGAATTCTCATTCACAAATTGTTATCCTGAGTCTGAGTGTTCATTGTGCCCGTTTAATGTAAGTTTATGAAGTTCCCCACGATAAAAGATGTATATTCTCAATACGGTTATATTTTAAATCATAATTATATATAAATATCTCTCTAATTATGTCCTAAATTTACATAACGTTTCTTTTCATTTCTGTAGAGCGAATTTTGAAATATTTAACTAATAGATTGATATTGTGTTTTTGCCCGGTTTCGGAGAAGAAAAATAAAAGCGAATAAAAGCATTTGAATTGGTCTTACTTTTTCTATTTATCATGTAATAAATTATAAATTTAAGTATCATTTTTATTAAAGTATGTAACTACATTTATGTTGATAGAGATAAATGACAACTACTCAAAGTATCATTTGCTTAATCAAAAGCTATTTTACTCGTATAATATGTTACAGTAATATAATATGTTAAATTTATAATCATGATTAAATGAAACAAGGAAGATAATATATTGTCCATTTAGATACCAATCGATAGATACAATTTTAAACCCATCGTAGCAGTTCGTAGACGATTTCAAAGTTACGTAGACTTTTTGTAAATATCGTAGCAAATCGAGGAATCCTACGACAAACGACATATTTACTACTAGCTTTCGCCCGCGGCTCCGTCCGCGTGTATGTTGGTTATTGCGGTAAAGAGTAGCCTATGTCCTTTCCCAAGATCAGTTCTATCTTCATACCAAATTTCATCAAAATCGGTCCAGTGGTTTAGGCGTGAAAGCGTAACAGACAGACAGATAGAGTAACTTTCGCATTTATAATATTAAGAAGGGATTTAAGTAACTCAAGTATACAATTAAAAGTTAACCAAATAAAAATGCTACATAATTGTGCGTCGGGTAATGGCCGGAGAGTACATTCAGAAATCATTAAGAAGTCGATTAGATTCGAAATACACGTTCGTCTCTCACAAGTCACGACCACAAATAGGCTTAAGGACAATCTTCGTACAATTTTGTGCTACGTGATCATGGAACGTTTTTGTAAAGATATTTTTGTACAAGTGAACGATTTCTTTTAGGGTATCTTCAATTTTATTTCTAAAAAACTTTTCGATATTTTAGATTGGTGTCTAAAATTAAATTGTATTTCAACGGTGGTCTTGGTAAAAAAAAACTGTAAAATGTTTTTTCTTAGTATTATTAAGAACTTATAAAAAAGAATTACTTTTTCTTAAGGATTGAATGACTTTAATAAAACTTCTAAAGTCGAATAATATATTTTAGTAATAGCTCAAGGTTTATTTATAAATTAATACGGTACTTGTTAAACGACGGAATCAACTCTTCTTTGCGAATGATAAGGAAACATATTTTGCCGAAATCAGACAGCAAAAAAGATTTTATTAACCAGGTAGTAGAGCCACGCTGATTTCAGCACGAATGAGCCGGCTTGACTGGGGCAGTACTACCCTCACACAGAAGACCATTTTTATGATGATGGCATTCTTGATGTTATATTTCGTTGGAAATTGTGAGACCGAAGGCCCAATCATTGTGCACCAGAATGATGCAGAATTACTTATCAAACCAGGTCGCCATGTTATGGGTCGTCATGCTACATTGTCTACCCTTACAATGAGCATGGTGATCCCTACTCCTGGGGTCTACTCATGCTTTTCATCAGGCAGAGTAGAGTCACTTTGGTAGGCTTACAAAATAAAATAAATAAAAAACTATCATCATTCACTCTGATCAAGAAATAATGTAGAAAAGTCAACTCAAAGTCAAAATGGTAAGGTTAGTATTGCCTTTAACATAAAAATATTAGTAGCTAGTCGTCATTTACTGCGACCTGGCCATTAGAGAAAATCCGTTTATGTCAAGCTTTGCACTACTTTAGTCTCAAGAGCTTAACGAACGTCGACAGACCTGTCAATTTCTGGTTCGAGATCAAGTCGGTCTTCATTCTTTTTTTAGTGAACAATATCACCATTACCTCGTAATTCAAATATCCACTGTGAAATGGAATTACTCTAAAAGTATCCATGAAAAGTTTTTTTTTTCATTAGCATTAGTAACGAAATTAATGGTATATGTATTTGTTACTAAATCACGTAGAGAATACATAAAGATAAATCAGTTTAAGGTAGTATGCTATCTATACTTATATGTAAGCTTAAGTAATATTATATAATATAATAAATACTATTAATGTATAGCACCATTAATTGCGATAAAATGTAGTTATTTTACATAATATCAATCATCAATACCCAACAATGTACATTATGTACAATGAGCTTAATTATGCGTTCTGTATCAGAGTGTGATTTTATTTAGAATAAATATTATTTTTAAAACGTGTAATTTACACACGTAATAAAATACATAAGTGTTGTAATACATTATCGTGTCTCGTTCTTTTCAGTACTAAGTTTACTACAGCTAACGCCATCTAGTGCACACTAGCTGAACTATTTGGACTGTTTTACTTTTATACGAATCTTCTAAAATATGTGATATCAGTCTCCGAGATGTTCATTGGCTCCTAAAGAATATTTGAGTGGCTTAACTGAATCAAACCTTATCACCGTTATGAATATTAAAGGTTGTCCAAATATAGGTACATAGTTTTAAGAAACGTAATTTGTGACGTTTTTTATTATTTATGAAACGTTATCACGTAGTCTTAGCTCAATGCGAAGATATGCAATAAAATTATGTATTTTATTCATAAAAAGGTATAGTTCTAAAAACGAATTAAGTAAAAAATTAATAGAAGAAACGTTAGATATGAAGACTAAGATGGAACAGCCTGGAGTGTGAAAGTCAATCCCGCTTGTCATGAACATCTCTTGTAATCATTATTAGGAAGTCAATACCCTCAAATATACTAAATTCATAAACGACAACAACAAGTGAAAAATTCTAATTCAGTTTGCCCTTAAGGTTGTGGAGGTCCAATACCTGCTACTGGAAAATCTGATATTCAGCCGGTGGAACTAGTAGCCAATCCCCAATAAACCTTGGAAAAAGAAGCTAGGAAGAAGAAGATTTTTTTCATCACATCTCTGTTTAAGCAAAAAGCTTGATTTAAAATTACATCAACCTAGAAAGAAACTCTCTCAGTCTGTTACGCTTCCAACCTGCGGCTAAGTCATTGCACTAGTTTAAATGATATTGGTATGGAGATACTTTGAGTCTTGAGAAAGAACACAGGGTTCTCTTTACCTCAATAACCAATATACACGCAAACGGAGCAGCGGGCAAAAGCTAGTTAGTTTATATCTCTTAATTAAGCTAAACTATTTTAGTTTGTAACAATGATACAAAAGATCTTGTACTAAGTCACGTCAACAATATCGTTTATCGAAGATAGCTCTAGAACATTTCTACCATATTTAGTTTTGGAGGTATTCCAATACAGTCTACAAAAGATGATATCGAGTGAATATTTGAGATTGCTTAGTACTATATTACTGAATTCTCACGTACTCTCTATTGAAGAGGATAAATTAATGCGAGACATGTATTTACTGATGAGTAAAAGTAGTGCTTGGTAATAAAGTTTATTGCTGATAAGAAGTTTTTGTAACGAATACACCTTATTCTATATCAAATCACAAAAGTATGATTTAGGTCAGCCCAACAACCCTCTAATCCATTTCACTCAACTACCGAAGCAAGGTCATGTTTTCATGTGTATGTGTGTGTGTGTAATTACATATATGTACTGGTACATATAATTCTTTAACACACCCGCAAACCTCAACTGTTTGCTGAATTTGCAATTATGAGCAGCTGCTTGATTCGTCTGAATTGTACAAGTGGGTTTTTGTTTGATTAAAAACATCGCTTTGATTTCTTTCATTATTAGGTTAAAAGGATCAAGATCATAAATAGGTAACCCTGACCTACTCAAGGTTTTGCTTATATTTTAAGGCCTATTTCAACGAGTAATACTTTCTGAAGCTTTACTTCGTTTCTTTTCAATACTCTCCTGTTTTTTTTTTCTATTTCATTTTTCGTCTGTCATTTGATGTTAGTAATTTCTAGTATTATGTTGTGTTTCACTATGTTTTATATAGGCATGAGTTATATTTTTTAATTCATGTTTGTTTACGCCGCTTTGCTGCAAACCTTATTATTTATGAAAATTAAAAGATCCTAGAAACTATTTATGGCGGTCAGTCTTGTATATTCAGTAAATATTATGAAGCTGAAGAGCGTATTTGATTAGTTGAACGTGCTAATATCATAATCTACTAGTCCTATTTGAAATTCAGAAAATATTTGAAAAAAAAAAATTAATAGGAAAGAAAAAATCACATATTTTTGGAATTTCATAAAATGTTTAAGAAAAAATTCTACTGTATATAAAAATGGCTAGCCGATGACTTGACATATGTTTTAGTCAGACGTCAAGCACAAAAAATAGTAAAAATTGATCTAAACTGAGAACGAGGCGAGACGGTAGATCAATCAAACGTGAACGGTGAAAAGCACTAATGTTCTTCTACGCATCGTGTCACCATTCCGCCTCGCCTTCACATAAAATAAAAAATCGGCCAAGTGCGAGTTGGGAAGGGTTCAGGAAGGACTATTATCTATATATTTGAAGCGTCTACCAGCTGCCGTCAAAAATGCCAATAAAATACATGCTTGTTGCATGGCAGCGCCCTTAAATATTTTATTCTATTTTCAGTATTTGTTGTCATAATGGCAACAAAACTACATCATCTGTAATCATTTCAATAGTCTGACTATCACGTATCATGAGGTACAGTCTGGTGACAGTGACAGTTCAACCGACAGAACTTAGGAATAGGGTCTTGTTTTACCCGTCGGGTACCAAATGAATGAATAAAATTATTTCTCTATTAAACACCTTAACATTTCACTATCAATATTACATTAATTGTAAAAAAAAAACATAAAAAACAGTTGTCTAATAACGCTGTTGCTCGAAAATTGTTATTTTTTAAGATATTAGTAATAACAACTTTCTCCTAAAATATAATTTCGTAAGTAAAGAACTTTTATACACAGATGCTTGTCTTAAACTCTTCTCAAGTTTGCAGTACATACTATTTTCGTGACATTGTCATTTCGGTGAGATCGCCAAGTTAGTTTTGAGAAGGCTTACGACTTTGGAGCCTTGGACGTGGTGCGAATGAAGAAAGAAGGTCTTTGATATAAATGAGCTTTAGTTACTTATAGAGATTGTAGCACATATCTACGCTTGAAGCACATAGAATCGTAATTACACTAGTTTTACTTTGAACCCTACATTTCCACTTTAATGCTTTTATATCTGTGATGAATAAGTTATGTATTTACTACCAAATGAATATATAATTACAAAGAAATAGTACGATTTCACAAAATAAATGCGACTGTTGTGCTTGAGGTCTCGGGTTTACTTCCAAATGTATTAAATACTGAAATTGAAATATTTTGGACAACTGACGCACAGCACCAATTAGTCCCAAACTAAGCAGAGCATCTACTATGGGTACTATTCAACTGATATAAAACATATGTATATTTCAACTACATACATATTATACATAAAAAAAGCGGCCAAGTGCGAGTCGGACTCGCCCATGAAGGGTTCCGTATCAGCAGGTAACATCATATAAAATTTCTTGTAGTTAGTTGTAACTTTGATCGATGTTTTAATAATAGTGTTTTGATCAATGATATTATAAAAAATCGGTCAAGTGTGTGATAATTGTTATGTTTACGTATTAATGCGTTGATTTTGTATGACTTTTCCAAGTAAGCGCATTGTAAAAGTTAAGCCTCTATAACTCCTGAACTAACAAAGTCATCTAATTCGTTATAGTTTTCATTTAAAGTTCATTATATGGACCACTATCACAAATTTTTCGGCGGGCGGGACGGCCTGTTTTAACAAAAAGTTTGCCTTTAAAGTGGAATTTCTCGCAAACGGATACCTAAATCAAAAAATCGTCTTAACAAACCTGTAATGTTTTTAAAAGACCTATATAATGATACCCTACATGATGGGGTAGCCGTGAGAAAAAAAAAACATCCCCACTTTACGTGTAGGGGAGGTACCCTAAATAGAAAATATATTTCATAATTTTATTGTAGCACTTTGTCAACGTAATTACAATACATATTCATGCAAAGTTTCATCTTTCTAGCACTTACTGTTTGGACGACAAGTCGAGGACGGACGGACGGACGGATGGACAGACGGACATGACATATCTATAAGGGTTCGAAGTCATAAATTTCGGAACCCTAAAAAGTTGTAGATCTTTTAATTACCTACAACTTTGCCATCTAACTATTTTCCTTGTAGTTTTGCTGGAAATCGAGATAAACCGTTTTTTACCCTTTATTGTATATATTTAGCCATCCAATCTGACTCTACCCTGCCTGATGGAAAGCATGAGCAGAATCCAAGGGTCGGGGCTACCACACTTGCTGCGAATGCGGACAATAATGTATGGCGGCCCACACTATGGCGGCTTAGTGAGATGCTTTTTCACGCCCCGGTTAAAGGACCCGAAAACCTCCCTCCCTACCCCTTCCCGACCTCAGATCGCCCGTAAATTATGTTTCCTTTCATTTTTATAATATTCTCCTCCTTTTCCAATAGGTTTCATCCTACTATAATTTTATTTGTTTTCAAAAATTATCTACTCTGGTCTAATGGTCTATATGTCATTTACAAACTATCATTATGGTTGCCATGCAAGTGTGTTATTCCTAGCAACCTGTGAAGTTTTGACAGGAGGTAAACAGTGATACATTTTGACATCTTCGATTTATGTATTTTTATAATCACCTAGCTTTGGTCTTTGTATCTCGATTATTGCAGTAAAAAGTAGCCTATGTCCTTTCCCAAGTTCAGTTCTATCATCATACCGAATTTCATCAAAATCGATACAGTGGTTTAGGCGTGAAAGCGTAACAGACAGACAGATCGAGGTACTTTCGCATTTATAATATTAAGTAGGCATTAAAAAAAAAACTACTCACTAGATCTCGTTCAAACCAATTTTCGTTGGTAGTTTGCATGTTAATGTACAACATATATTTTTTTTAGTTTTATCACACTCTTATTTTAGAAGTTAGAGGGGGGGGGACACACATTTTTCCACTTTGGAAGTGTCTCTCGCGCAAACTATTCAGTTTAGAAAAAAATGATATTAAACCTCAACATCATTTTTGAACACCTATCCATAGATACCCCACACGTATAGGTTTGATGAAAAAAAATTTTTTGAGTTTCAGTTCCAAGTATGGAGACCCCCAAAATGTATTGTTTTTTTTCTTTTTTTATGTAAAAATCTTAATGCGGTTCACAGAATACATCGACTGATCAAATTTCAACAGTATAGCTCTTATAGTTTCGGAAATAATTGGCTGTGACATACGGACGGACAGACAGACAGACAGACAGACAGACAGACAGACTTGACGAATCTATAAGGGTTCCGTTTTTTGCCATTTGGCTACGGAACCCTAAAAACACCCTAACTCCAAAACAAATATTTGTGGTACACACAAACATTTGATCCGCCCGAGAATCGAACCCGAGACCTAAAGCAGCAATCACATATGCTGACACTGCGCCACGGAGGCAGTCAAATATATACTCAATAAAGTTTATTGGCTTCGGACTTAATAGAGAAAGTTATCACACGCTTCTCTATCTACATTCTTTCGTTGTATTTTATTGGAGGAAGTTTTCCGGAGAAACTAATTCTGATTGGAGCACTCAAATACCGGATACTACTACTTTACTTAAGATTGGCATTGTTTAAGGATGGTATCAGTAACTATGAAATAACTCATTGCCCCTTTAAAAATATGTGATTTCTAGTTGGAGTATTCATTAGCTGTGTGTTTTTACATCGAAACAAATATTTGTATTTTTAAATTAACAGAATTTTACTAAATAACTATGAAAGTATTTACGGTACTTGCATAAAATAAATATTAATTTAAAAAAATTGTCTGTCTGTTCAATTAGTTCCGGGTGATATCCGAAACAGCTCAACTGATTTTAACCGTGATTTCGGAGTCAAATAACGGCAGATATATGGAACATCTTAGACATTTTGTTACTAACTTACTCGTTAAAACACACATAGCTAAGTGACCTTAGGTGAATGGAAACAATCACTGAGGGTAAACAATGACGGCGCGGTCAGTACCTTCTTACCTACTACTAGTACGCACTTGGCCAGCGTGGGGACTTATGGCCTTAACTCTCGCCTTAGAGGAAACCCGAGACCTGCAATGGGACGTTATGGGTTGTTGATGACTCGGTACTTGCGGTTGCTGAAAAAGTACAACAACAACTGTGTAACACCGCAGGGTTCAGCCAGTTTCAAATCTGAATAGTTTTGCTTCGTTGGTCTAGTGCTTAGCGTATATAACTGTGTGGATTGTTGTTGGATTTTTCATCCCGGAGTACAGGACTTGACGATGGCTCGTACCCGTTCCCAGAGTCCCCTTAGAAGCCCTTACTCCCAATTGTCATCAACGCCTCTGCTCATAAAGTCAGTGCTTCGTTGCAGTCAGTTCGTCCTTAGGGTTACGGCGGTTTGCTGCCAGTCGTTCCCTAGGAGCTGACCCCAAATAATCTAGGGAAAAAAAAGGCTAGAAAAAATATGAATAGTTTGCTGTAAGATATATTGAAGTAATCAAAATAAAATCAAAAATTGAACACAATTCTTTTTCATAGTGTCTCTAAATCACAACTCAATCATGCAAATTACCACAAAAATCGTAGCGTGAGCAGCCTCAAGCAAAACGAAGCAAAATTCTGGTCGCGTACCGATTTCTATTGCTATAAGTAATCCTTTGTGGGATTTACATACATACTAAAGAAACAAATGGGGCCTATAACAATAAATCACCACCCTAACGACATAGAGTACAAGCGGACCATGTTTTGAACGAATTGCTTAGATAGCTAACGTTTAGCAGTTTTACAGTTTGAGGAGCGAAAAGAAACGTGAAATAAATGTGTGCACATGTTTTTGTTGACGGAAAAGTTCCTTTAGTATTCAGTAAATGGTTGATTTTGTTTTATGATCAAAATATTGAAAAAATATTAAAAAATCTTGAATATTATGAAAATATGCAAGTTCGTGAGCGCTTTAGAATCTCAAAAAACTTATGCATCTTATCTAATGCATCTTCAACAATCCAATATTAGTTTAATTATATAGCTTTAACTCGTATCCCGTTAGTTATTTTAATTTAACGGTGTTAATTATCTAAATTATTTCTAGTTCTGGTTCTAGGTTTAGGTAATAACTTGTTGCAAAGTTTCAAGACCTGGCAACAATTATTTTAGACAGTTTATACACAGTGGTTTAATTTTAAAGTAATTAAAGATATCTACGATAATTCAATTAATTCGAAATAAATATATCGGCTGTCGGGGTCCCAGAGCTTTCCTTTCTATGGTAAATCTGGTTCCTCAACTACTAGTACCTTGAGACGGCGTGTGGTTTTTGCTCCGGTTCATGGCCAAAATAACCACCAGCTGATGCACACATTAACGGCGACGACTATGTTGCCGTGTTGCTCCCTGCTAGATAACTGTCGAGGCTCTGGCGACCGAGCAATGGCGGTATAACCATACACCCAAGCAATTGAAAGAGGCGACAGCGACCTTGAAGCCTAAATAGCTTCTAAAAAGTCTGGTGCAGAAGGCAACGGGAAACCACTGCACTATTTTTCCCTAGTCAAATCAGCCATGATAAAGTCTACAAAACTCACGACCCCGAGTGCCCGGCGTCTCTTTGATGGCACAGGGGTGCGAAGAATCTCCGGGCGGACCCTTGAGTCAAGAGCGCCGCGGAACTCTTTCACCTCACCAGGGACAAAGCGAGGTTTTCAGGGCTGATTTCCAACCTCCAATGAAGATGCTGCAATCATATTTAATTTTGCCTGTACAACTGGTAACAAACATTTTATACCTCACCAAAGACCAGTGTCTTTGCAAAAGTAAAAAATCGTGTTAAAATTAAAATTCCTGTAGGTTAAATCAGGAACTAGAAAACAGGGCTAACTTTTGAATTTTCAGGTATTTAACGCCTACTATATATTTACATAAAATTCTTGTGTCACAATGTTAGTTGCTATGCTAATATTAGTTGTAGTCATCCGAAACGGATTTATCGATCCTTATGAAATATTGTGTGTTTATTCAGCAGGTCTGAGACACGATCGGACATCAGATAGTTTATCTATAAAGTATCTAGAATTTACCAATTACCTTTGATTAACCACAACTGATTAAATTATTTATAACTTTTACTCCACAAATGTAAACTTGTTGAACAAATACATAAAAACGTAAAGAAAACACAATGAATTTTAGCTGTGATATTTTCTCTCGATAAATGCTTGTCAAAGCAAATATTGTTCAAACGTATTCGTTATAGTACTTGTAATAGTGACAAAAATGCACATAAATTGTGACTAGCCGGTAACCCACTGTGGATTCCAATAAACTATTCTTCCAGTTCACTTTTGTAACCGGTGCAGAATGTTAAGTAGCCAATATAGAAAGTATTTTTACTTACTGCCATTCATTCATTCTGTTTTTAAATTTCTATGTTTATTTAAATATTGCTTTAAGATAATAGAAAGAGTTTAGAATAAAGGCAAAAGTTTAAAGATAATTAACATGTGATTTACATGTTGTAAGTGAGAATGAAAAAACAAATATTTTATCAGATTAGTTTTATCCTAAAACTCTACGAGTGAAGTTTGTACGAGGTATATAAATTAATTTCGTTAAGTTTATATTGCATTACGTTTTTCAAATGACAAAAGCTTTTTCAACTTTAAAAGGTGTAACCATCTTAACGCCACAAGACCCAATAACTTTATTGTACAAATTTGTCTTATACCACCTTTTTAAACAAGACTAGCAATAAATAGCAATACTGTTTATATAAACATAATTATACAGTATTCAGTTTTAATATTTTTCCCTTATGATATTTGAATTCACCACTTATTTGTTTCCTTTGCCTTGACCTTCTCAATTTATTTTGGGGTCCATGCAAAATGTTACAATAAAAAGGATTTTCGCTTTCAGGGCTGACTACCTGTATGATGCATAAATTGTTGTTTTTATTTTAATCGCCATATTCATACGAAAAAGGTTATTCCTTATACTGAGATATAATGCAGAAAATGGTAAAGAATACCTTAAGACATGGACGTGGAATTTCCTACCACTTTATATAGTAAATGACTTTTTTCTTAAGGCATAGGGAGACAAAAGGGTAGGTGACTACCAGTAACTAATCCCTTAAGAATTAATGTTCTCCTAGTCGATTTTGATCAGTCATCTGAGAAGGAGATATTATAGTGCACAAGTCTGCAGCGCAAACACGGCTGCAGTCTCTGGTTCCTCACTCTCGTAATCCAATAGGACGACCATGGATCTGACTCGACAGATTAGAGATCAGGCGAAGAACCAACGGCTTAACGTGCTCTTTATGGCCGTTAAAACTAAACTCCGGGCTGTTATTAAGCATTTACCTAATCAGCAAGACACAATAACATCTTGCTCGTAGTTCAGGTCGTGTCAAAAGTATTGTTGGGTTTCTCTTACACGAAACTCTTATTAACAGCCCGGAGTATGAAAGTTTGGCGGTGTCCCTTACCCCAGTTGTCATAAACATTAGAATAAATTGTTACGTCTAGTCTATACAAATCCATAAATTGAGTGTTTATAATTTTTTTTCACAATCATAATAATTAACATTTTTTTTTCTAATATAAATGCACATGAAATGAATATGGGTACTTGCATCAAAAAAGCAGTTTTTAAAATTGTTGTCTGTATGTCTGTTTGTTCTGGCTTATCTATTTTTTTAAGACAACTTCCGCATTAGGAATATAAGTCCTATGTCGCGGTGAACTTTACAAACTTACATGAAATGGACACAAAGAACACCCAGAACTTGAGGAATTTAAGGAACATAAGGAATAACTTAGAGTTTTCTAGACTATCTTTACTGCTACAATTGGGGGTCATACTGCGGGTTGAATCTAGTTCTAAATAAAAACTAATAGACTCTGCATTTGAGTACCTACCAGTAATACTTGTATTGTAAAGTTACTCTACGAAAACACTATCATCAACAGATTATCTTCTTGATGGATATAATCTGACTCGGATTTCAATTCTATTGGCCAGTCTTAATGCTTACCTGTCAAATTAAATTCAACTTTAAACGTTCCTACGATACCTATGCCTGGCGGGAGCAATCGAAAGATCTTATTTCGTCTACAATCTACATTTTCCTCACCAAGCTTTTGCTCAACCGACTTTTACGACTTATAGAATGGTAAGCTATTTCAGATAAGCATAGAAGATAGCAGCATTTCCTTGAAATGTTTTCCTTCAATTCTAAGTTTTAGGAATGCAGAAACTTCTTGATTGGCTTTACTGTGTTAGTTTTTTCAAACAACGCAACTCTTTTTAATTATTTGTGTTGAATTAAATGTTAACTAGTCTTAATATTAAATAAGTAAAGAGTAAGAGTATTCCAGAGCAATCGAGATTCTTAAACTAATAATCCAACGATCAGAATATCATAACACAACTAGTTACATAATTTAACAGTTCAACTTTACAACAATCGTTTATGTACACAGTCCTTGGCATTCGTCCTATAATTCGTTGTGTACCAACTGTACAATATTTTAGAAACAGTAGGTTCTGGAGACATTAATTTTGACTCCATCTTCTTGATGTCAGCCATAGTAATAATTACTTGATGGCGCATCTAAACTTCAGCTATAAAATACTTGTTCTTATATCTATTGCATTATCTTGCAAATAACGAATTTTGCTATTTTATTTGATTGTGCTTTGGTCTGGAAACAAATAAAGAAAAGTGTTCTCTTTTTAATTTTCAATAAACTATTTGTACTGTTTATTGTAAATATATCTACTAGAGTAGAAGTTGCCCAATGGCATCGTGTGTTCCAACACACCACGCCAGTGGATTCTCCTGGCCATATTCCTAAAATATATGGATGATAAAAACAAACTTGTCCCCTACTATATACTCATATAATAAAACATATCAAATGTTCATAGGCCTTACACTGGTTAAGAAGTTTTCGCCTACTATACCAAGCTGACCAGATTTGTTATAGGGTCTGTTTCAACTTTTTTTAGTGATGCATCTTAGGACATACTTCGGGAACACGGGTGGTGAGGCTAACACTCCTTATTGACTGACCATTGCTTTGGTGACGCAGTGGTTGGCGTATGCGGCTGCTGGTCGAGAGGTCTCGGGTTCGATTCCGGGTCGGACCAAATGTTTGTGTGACCAAATATTTGTTTCGGATATTGGGTATTTTTTATGTATAATATGTATAAAAATAAGTATGTTTATTAGTATTTATATCAGTTCTCAGCTATGCTTAGTTTGGGACTAGATGGCGTTGTGTGTGAAATGTCCGAAATATTTATTTATTTATTTATTCTTAACTGACAACTGACTTCGAAATAAATATTTGTGGATCACACAAATATTTGGTCCGACTCGGGAATTGAAACCGAGACCTCTAACCATCTAAGTAAGGTTAAAGGAAACTATATAAGGTTAAAGGTACGAGTAAAATTGGCAAAATCTTGACACTTTCTATACATCTGCTTACCTGTAAGTAAAATGACACAAATATATGTTAGGTAAAAAGGAAATTTAATAAACCAGAAAAGATTATTTCAAAAAATATAATTTAGTTTCAATTATATTATAATTAAGTTTTATACGCTTTCTGTCGGATTTTATTAAAGCTACCCCTGACTGCTCTATTCGTTCAAATAATACAGTATTACCGTCCTCAGAAAAAGGTCGAGGTTGTATTAAACCCGTAATGAAAACATCGAATATAGCCGAAGCTTGTTAAAAATATTACATACCTTACAGTATTCATGGATTTCACTACGTCATAAAAGTTTATACTTAAAGATCCAATGAATATTATTTCTATTAATTTAAATGAAATATATTTAATTTCAATAATTATGAAAACAATATCTAACTGTGTTTAAATATATAGATCTTTATTAATGGAAATTGTATAGGTTTATTTATGAAATACTGCTGAAAACTAAATATGAGGCGTGTTTGTTATTTTGTCTTAGCTATTGTAGCTTTTAATAAATAAACAAATATTTCAGTCACAGTTCACAACGTCATCTAATCCCTAGCTAAGCAGAGCTTGTACCTTGGGTACTAGACAACTGATATAAATACTTCTATGTACTTTTTTGAAAATACACACATATTATACATACATATAGTCACAATACTAGTGAGCGTCTGTGAATTTTATATAGATCAAGTATGTATGTGTATTTATTAATATACATAGTACCAAGTAAATTTGTGCGTACTAAGTGTTATCTTATTTAGGCTTATCTCGTAATTTCCTCACTGTTAACTTTGTTGCATTCAATATTTAGTCCTTGCACCTACCGCACCATATTTCTTCATCGCCAAAAGGTTGACTGGGAGAGAATGCCTTATGACATTAAGTCCGCCTTTGTACAACATGTGCAGTAAGTTTTAAATAAATAAATAAATTATATATAGAAAATACCCAAACTCAGGAACAAATATTTGCAGTTCAAACAAACATTTGGTCCGACCCGAGAATCAAACCCAAAACGTAGTAACAGATTTTGACAAAAATTTTTGATCTCACCTATTTTATCTATTTACTTCTCCATATTTAAATTAAAATTTTTAAGACACATGAAAACTGTTAACTATTTCTAGCCAATAAAAATCTCATTTGAAAAGAATGTTTCGATGTTTTTCGTTGCACGTTTGTATTAATACCAATATGGTTTTTGAAATACTGAATTGGTAGTTTAAAAAAAAAAATTTGATGCACTTTAAATAGGAAAAAGTGTTTGATACTATGGTAACTCTTACTGGTCTTAGAAAACACTATATTGCCCGTTTTCAATAACTAAACATAAAACCTTACCTTATTAGGAGCCCCTAGCGTATGTAGCATCTAACTTTCCTTAAAGGTTGGTAAAAATAAATAATCAGTAAGTACTTTCACTAAGTGGACCCTTAAAATTAGTAGATGTAACTGAAAACTGTGATTCTTAGTACAATAATAAAATATGTATGGTTATACGTTAACGCCATCTAACGAAATCCGAGTGAATTAATCGAACTTGTGTCGCTTCAATAAAGTTTCAACGCACGACTAACTTTGTATAGATAACAGCCCTTCTCCAGGAAACAGGAAAAGAATTTCAGTATTTCTCTCGCTTTTATTTAATTTGATTTATGTTTGTTGCCTATCAGTAAAAAGAGATTTATTTGTGATTGCTGACCTACGCAACCTCGCCAGCGTCTCCATGCCTGTAGCGTTATGTTATACAGCGTGAACAAATTTGTTTACCAGAATAAAAATAATAAATAATTATAATAAATAAATTTATGACATCTTACACACAATATCATCTAGTCCCAAATTAAGCAGAGCTTGTAATAAGGGTACTAAACAACTGATATAAATACATAAACATTTTTTTTTAAATACATATCTACATATTATATACAGAAACCACCCAGACTCCGAACTAAATATTTGTGGATCACACAAATATTTGGTCCGACCCGGGAATCGAACCCGAGACCTCTTGATCAGCAGCCGCATACGCTAACCACTAGATTAACAAAGCAGTCAAAAAGGTTTCACTGAACTAATCTTATAGCATTACTTTTGATTTAGAACTTTTAAATGAAAACAATTCTGTCGTACATTGTTTTTTTCAAACTTTTTAACTGTTTACGCAGTCCATGTAATGCAAGAGGATATAATACGCGGATAATTTCCTACTATTGTGCAAGATCTTTCTATGATACTCAGCTCCTATTGATCATGGCGTCATGATTAATAGCCCATAGCATTCTCATTATTTGGGCTATTTATACACAAAAATAATTATTCAAATCGGATTAGTAGTTTCTGAGATAAGCACGTCCAACCTAACAAAAAACTCTACAGCTTTATACAGGGTTTTTCAACAAGAACTTTGTTTTCTATAACAAAATAAAACAAAGAATTTATAAGAAGATGATTCAAATTTTTATTGTATTATGAAGAAAAAAATTTGGCAATTATGATTGATAAACGATATTTGACAAATGTCCACCACGAACACGCTGGCAGATGTTGATTCTTTCTTGTCATCTATTGACCGTTACCGCATTTAACTCTTCATCTTCGAATGAATCACGCCTCAAGACCACATAGCGCACCATCAAATCCATGAGCAGTAATGGAGAAGCCTTTGCATGCTCAACGTATCACTGTATATAGCGCTATGTGGTCTGGATCTAATGGTCAATGGATCACGAGAAAGAATCGACATCTGTCATCGTGCTTGTGGTGGTACCGTGGATGAATTGTGTTATTTTGATTTTTATTATTTGATTGTGTGTGTGTGTGTGTGATATATTTGATTGTTATTTTGAGTTTTTTTGATTTAACGTTGGTAGTGTTGGTTGCGTACTCAACTCATAGTTCATTTTAAAAATAATATACTCATCTTTGTTCCATTAATTTATATATTTAGAAAGTTTGGTGTGATCTATAAACAATTAGACAGTGTTTTCAGGACATATAATAGTGTATAATTCTAAATATACTTAATTATCAGAAACACACCAGTTTAGTGAAAAAATTCTACCCTCTTATATAAATATAAAAAAATAAATAACTTTATATACAAATTCTGTTGTTGTGAGAACCTTAATCGCATGGGCCCGAGTTTGTAGTCTAAGTGTTACTCACGTGCCAAGTGAGAACTCCGTGCAGGGAGCCGAAAAAGTGCCTCAAACACATATTGACAGCAGCGCCATCTGTTGTCGAGTAGAACGACCACCCTATCTTACCTTGGATTCACACAATGGCAAACTGTGCGGCTTGTGGTAAACTTATGTCCTCCAGGGGAGCTGTTGTATGCTGTAAGTGTACAATAAAGTATCACCTGTCCTGTGTTAATATGACCAAGGCGAATAAAGAATGGCAATGCCAGGACTGCAGGGGCAACTCTGCCAAAGAAAGCGACAAAGTTGGTAACAACGACAATAAGAGTTCTCCCGCCAGCTCATATGACTCTTCACAGTCTGTTGCTGGCTCAGCGGAAAAGGACCAAGGGCGAACTGCTGATATTGTTCGTGAGCTAAAATTAATGAGAGCGGAGATGCGGGAAATGAGGGAGGACGTGAAAGCGGAGCTGCGGGAGATTCGTCTCGAAGTGAATGACCTCCGCCAGGCAGTTGCTGCATCTAGAAAAAAGGTCGACCAACTGGAAAGTCGTCTAGAAGACCTAGAGAAAAAGCAAGCTGCCTCACACGGAGGTGCAGTGGATCAACTAGAGGGCGCGGTGAGGCGCAAACAGAGCTCAACGCGCGAGAGCAGGAACTGCTACTTTCCGATATCGAGATCTCGAACCTTCCTGAGAGTCCCGGCGAGAACGTATTTCATTCCGTAGAACTGGTAGCTAGGAAACTGGGAGTGGCGCTGGAGACGCGAGACATAGTGTTTGCGGAGCGTGTGGGCCCCCGTGTGGATCGATCAAGTGATTCGGGAGCGGCGCGGTGCCGCCACGTCGTGGTGCGGCTGGCGCGGCGCGGGCTACGGGATGAGCTGTTGCGGAGCGCGCGCGTGAGGCGCGGGGCCACTTCAGCTGACCTCGGTATCGATGCGCCGCCGCGTCGTTTCTACATCAATGAAAGGCTTACCAGAAACAACAAGGCCCTTTTCTACCGCACCCGACAGGCAGCGGCTGGGTTGGGCTGGAAGTTCACGTGGACGAACCGTGGCAAAATTTTAACAAGGGAAGCTGAAGGAAAGCCCACCCACGTGATACGCTCGGAGACGGATCTTGAACGGGTTTTTGGTAAGGAGACTGTCACAAGCGATAAACATTAGCATATTTGGATTGGAGTATCGCATCACCTATTTACAAGTAATTACTTATCTAAAATTACACACGAATATTTGCAGAATATATTTATATACAATGGTTTACAAATGTTCTTATTACATGAGAGCTATAATATAAATAAATTGCAACAGTCATCCTATGGATAATGTAGGATTCATTATGTTCTTACTAGAACTTGAGAAAATAATAGAGAGTAATAAGTTTCCAATGTGCAGCTTCCTAAATTATAATATTATGATTTTCCTGATGGTTGTGCTTCCAGTTACTTACATTACAATTATATTAATTAATCCAAAATTACTTTTAGGTACAATAGATGCCAACTTTCATTTGAGGTCATATGCAATGTCTGTTTATGTGGTGACTGCCTCCAAACAAATATATATTATTAATCATATTAAATATAAGTATTACAAACATAGTACTATAACCAGGTATATTAAATTACAATGAATGGTAGGAAATTTTTAAAGTTTGGTCTTTTTAATGCGGGCTCACTGGGAACTAAGCACGATGAGTTTTTGCTGGCTATGAGTCTGCATTCGGTAGACATCATGGCCATTAATGAGACTTGGTTAAGGCCAGGTGAGGAGGGGAGGGCACCAACTGTGCCAGGCTATAGGCTGCGGCATATTCCAAGACCAAAATCTATCAGGGATGGTCGGGGTGGGGGTGTTGGGTATTATATAAAAAATGGAATTAAAGTGCAAACTAGAAGTCACCCTGCACATAAGGATGTAGAACAATACTGGCTATCACTAACTGTAGCAGGAAAAAAACTTTTAGTAGGTACAGCTTACAGACCCCCCTAGCTGTGTGTTGACAAGTTCTTAGATAGTCTGACTGACAGCATTGGTGCACTTGCCCCTTTTGACTATACTATTCTCATGGGTGACTTTAATATCAATATGTTAGATGTGTCTGCCACAAACACCAGAAAACTCCAACACTTCTTACACTACACCAACATGCAGCAAATAGTAAATAGTCCCACACATTTTAAAGGAAACAGTAGCACACTTATAGATGTCATTTGTACGGATGTGACAGTGAGAAGTGTAGTGGTTAGTCATAATCCCGAATTAGGCCAACATTCCATAGTGACTTGTGAGTCAGTGTTTAGGAAAGAAAAGGTCAAACCTAGATGGATCACCTACAGACCACTCAAAGACATTTCACCCGTTCCATTTAATATCGATCTGGAGCATATTCCATGGCAGACGTTAACTCTGCAGGATGAAGTGGACAACATGGTGGAAGAATTATCAAGACAACTAATACAGTTGTTCGACCGCCATGCCCCTATAAGGCAAACATTATTTAAAGGCGAGTGCACACCATGGATTACCGATAACATTAAATTAATCTTTAGGCTAAGAGACAGGGCTAGGTGTGTGTATCAGAAAACAAAATTACCATCTAAAAAGAAATATTATCTGGACCTTAAGCATCAAGCTAAATTAGCATTACATAATGAAAAATCTGCTTACTTTACAATGAACATAAATAATAATATAAACAATCCAAGGTCTCTGTGGAAGAATCTAAAGAACAAAGTCTTTCCATCACAAAAACCCACTTTTTTGCCAGATCATTTTAATAATCCAGATGATATTAACAAAGATTTCTTAAATATACCAGGTGAATGCAGAGTAACCATTTCCAGGCTAACATACTACGAGTTTCATAGATACAAGCTAGACTTGTCTTTTAGGCTAAAACCTGTAGACCAGAGTACCATAATTGGTATTCTAAAGAATATAAAGACAAGTGCAATGGGTATAGATAAAATAAATATTGACATGTTAACACTCTCGTTACCAAATTCATTGGACACTATTACAAAAATTGTCAACACCTCAATTATGACACATACATTTCCAAGTGAGTGGAAACACTCTATTATCAGGCCTATTCCCAAAATAGATCTCCCAAACACCACAAAGGATCTGAGACCAATCAGTATGCTACCCTGCTTATCAAAGGTGTTGGAAAGAGTAGTTTATATACAGGTAATACAATACCTAGAGGACAACGGTATCCTCATAGATAAACAGTCTGGTTTTAGGAAAGGACGTGGAACTGCCACGGCCCTGTGTGATGTGATAGGTAGCATACTAGAAGCTAGGGATCGTGGAGAAGGAACAATACTCGCCCTATTAGACTACTCCCGTGCTTTTGACGCCATTGACACATCCCTGCTCCTCTCCAAGTTGTCGTATTATGGATTTGCCCCAGAGTCCATACAGTGGTTTCACAGCTACCTCTCAAAGAGATCACAAAAGGTAGAAATAACCACAGAGAATGGATCGGTTATGTCTTCCTGCCCCCTGGCTGTAACCAGGGGAGTTCCGCAGGGCTCCATCCTGGGGCCTCTTTTATTTATATTATACACAGCTGACATAACCAACTGTTTTCAAAATTGTGGATACCACATGTATGCAGATGATACTCAACTGTTTTTATCATTTAAGCCAAATGAAACTAGATCTGCAGTGGATAGGATAAACGAAGACTTGGAGAGGGTGGTTAGATGGTCTGAGGAGCACTCCTTGGTCTTAAATCCTGTAAAGTCCAAATTCATAGTATTGGGTAGTAAAGGGCAGATCCAATCTGTTCTACAGAATGATCCTGTCATTACTATAAATGGACAAAGGATTGCTAGGGTAAATGAGGCATATAATCTGGGACTGTTGATGGACCCAGAACTGAGATTTGAAGCGCATATAAATAATATAGTCAGAAATTGTTTCTATAGACTCAAAATTTTGTACAACATCCGCGACTACATCAGTATACCTTTAAGGATACAATTAGTAGACAGTCTAGTTTTGTCCAAATTTAATTATTGTGATGTAGTGTATGGTCCATGCTTACTGGCAAGAACAAAGAACTTAATACAAAGAGTACATAATGCTTGTGCTCGGTACTGTTTCAACATTCCCAAACGTCACCACGGTACACCTTACATAAATGACCATGGAATCATAAAGATGGAAGCCAGAAGAAAGCTGCATTTGGCTGGCCTGCTTTTTGGTGTAGTCAAAAAAGGGAGTCCTACCTATTTACATGAGAGAATAGACTGGAGGCATAACCACTTTGCTTACTCTATCAGACCAACAGCTAGAGCTCTCAGCATGCCGGGACATAGAACAGCTGCATTTCGTGGCAGTTTTAAATTTGCAGCGACACGATGCTGGAACTCCATACCACCCCCCATTAGGGATCTGAAATCAATTTTTTCTTTTAAAACAAAATATAAAAAATATCTCTTAGAACAGCAAAAACTTGCTAACTAGATAGCTATGACCATAGTTACTTCTTACCTTTAGGTTTCTGATCCAAGAACAGTATTATACTGGCACGGGTGGGGTGGCATTTTCCATAGAATCCACATGCATTGGCGGCCCAACCTGGTATGTCCCGGTATGGCGGCAGTTTCAATTGTAATTTTAATTTTGGTTTCAAATTGTTTGTTTGTATATATTTCCTATTTGGGGGGTGAAGTCACTCGCGTCCGTAGGATTTACCACCTTATCCTAGGCCCACCCTACACGTGCCCCTCGGGTGGTGCAAAACGAGTGACAACGCCGAGTCTCTGGCGGCGGGAAATAACCAGACCAATCCAGGCCTAACCCGCCTGGTTAGTGACAGTAGGAAATGACTGTCACAAGCCGTAGCTTTGCAGTCATATTTTGCAAAAATGGTGTCTTGGCTTTACCGCCCGGATCAAGAGAAAGAACATCTCTATAAAAATAACCCTAATCCCACGGTGGGCAACGTGCCAACGGGATGAATGACTGGAAGGAGTCCAGCCTCAAGCGCCAACCTCAGTGGACCTGGCAAACACTGTTGTAGATGCCTTCTTGCGGGAATAGGCGTCACCCTGCAAGTGACCTTTTATTTCGACCTGACTCGTGGGAACAATAATGAGTAACTCTAAATCCTCTTCAATAGAAAAATTAAATACAAGCATCCCAAAAATTATGACCCAACAAATATTCCATAAAGGATTGTTTATGAACAGATTGAAATCTAATTCTTCCAATGGATCTACTAGCCAAGAGTTGGACCTAACCACTGTAATACCAGACAATATCGACACTACAAATCCAGAACAAGAATTTACAGAAGTACATTACGGCAAAAGACAAAGATCCAGTCCAGAAGTTGGAAACAGGAAACAGAAACAGGTCAAACTAAATTACTGGCTTTCGGCACCTGCAATACCAACTTCGAACAGATATAAGGAGCTCGAAACAGAAATACCAGAAACTCCAGTACCGAAACAAGCAAGACCGCCTCCACTGTTTATCGATGGAGTCAGCAACATCCAACCCTTACTTAAAATGTTAGAACAGTTTACACAGGGACAATATGAGATCAAAGTGTTACGAGACGACCGAGTTAAGATCCAACCGAAATCTGTAGAGGCTTACTCCATTATCTATAAAGAATTAAAATGCAAAAACACAGAATTTTACACGTATCAACCAAAACAAGATCGTAGTTTCAGAGTAGTGTTGAAACATCTTCACCCATCAACTGATAAAGAAGAAATAAAAACAGCCCTCGGAGAACTGGATCATAAGGTCACAAATATTTGGAATATTCAAAACAGGAAAACCAAGCAGCCCCTTCCAATATGGAACATCGAACTGGAGCCTAACGAAAACAACAAAGACATATACAATGTACAATATCTACTACATTGTCGCATAACGTTTGAAGCACCTAGACCAAACAAAACAATCCCGCAATGCACCAGGTGCCAAGAATATGGCCACACTCAAAAGTTCTGCCACAGGCAGCCCAGATGCGTCAAATGCGCCGGACCTCACCACACATCAGAATGTCCGAGAAAAGAAAGATCGAGCCAAGTAAAATGTGTCTTGTGCGATGGAAACCACCCAGCAAATTATAAAGGCTGCCAAGTATATAAAGAACTGCAGAAAGTCAAATATCCAACGCCCTACTCCAAAAAGAAGCGTGTTACCGAATTCCCTAGAGCACAACATGAACCTAACGATAACGCCACATTAAACCATAGCAACTCTTATGCCGCAGTAACAAAAAGAAACGGACATCAAATAAAGCCTAAAATAGATGAATATTCTGACAAACAAAGGATAGATGATGAACTCAAAGCCATTAGAGAGACACTGACAGCCCTTATGAATCAAATGTTAGTTATGACAAAAACGATTACGGAACTAATGTCAAAAATGGCAATACATACGCTGCAATAAATTTGTGTACCTATATGGAATGCCAATGGCTTGTCCAATCACTCAGAAGAGTTAAAAATATTTTTGAAAATCAACCATATAGACGTAATTTTGATTTCTGAAACACACTTTACATCGAGAAGTTACTTTAAAATACCAGGTTATGATATTTATCATACTAACCATCCAGATGAAAAAGCTCATGGTGGGTCGGCTCTTCTTATTAGACAAAATATCAGGCATCATTTTCTTGGCAGTTACAGCACGAACCATATACAGGCAACAAGTGTAGTAATAAGTGATTGGACCAGTAACATCACATTGTCAGCTCTGTACTGTCCTCCGAGATATACCATTAAGGAATCGGAATTTTGCGACTATTTTCAAACTCTCGGTAGTCGGTTTATCGCAGGGGGAGACTATAATGCCAAGCATACTTTCTGGGGTTCCAGGCTTATCCTACCTAGAGGGCGAGAACTTCTCAAATGTGTTATGGCAAGAAATTTGAGTATAGTATCTACAGGCCAACCAACTTACTGGCCAACAGATAAAAAGAAGACCCCGGATGTCATCGACTTTTGTGTCACTAAAGGAATATCAGAGAATTACATTTCGTGCCGGAGCTGTTTTGACCTATCTTCGGACCACTCGCCAATCTTGGTGGAACTGCGCACTGCTGTGCAGGAGCGCACCTCAAAATGTGTTCTGCACAATAAAAATACGAATCTGCCTTTGTTTCGAGAGATTGCTGACAGGTCATTTAAAGAACCAGTCCGCTTGAAGACTTTGAATGACATATCAGAGGCAGTGTTATTCTTCAACCGCAGCGTGCAAGACGCAGCCTGGTCCTCCACTCCGCCAACGACACATATTGGCATGAATAACAAAGTAGCTAGACACATAGCAGACCAAGTAAACCTGAAAAGAAGCTTACGGAAACAATGGCAACAGACCAGAAGCCCGACCATAAAAAAACGTCTCAACCATATAACCAGACAACTTAAAAATACCTTAGCTCTGGACCGAAATGAAATATTTCGTAACCATCTCATTGGGCTAGACGCTACCGCTTCTTCAGGTTATTCCTTGTGGAAGGCTACTGGAAGGTTTAAAAGACCTGTTACTGTTTCTCCCCCACTGAGAAGAACTGATGGAACGTGGGCACGAACAGATCTGGAAAAAGCGAATACTTTCTCAGAACATCTTTCGAAGGTCTTTACACCTCACCCATACGAAGGAGCCCCTGAACATGCGGAAAACATCAACGATTTTTTGGATTCTTCGAGTGACATAGATGCATTGCCGGACAAGTTCACCAAAACCGAAGTCATCAATGTGATAAGAAAGTTAAATCCTAGGAAATCACCAGGATATGATCTGATAACCAATCGCTTGTTGCAGGAGCTGCCTGAGTCTGGCATACATTTTCTTACATCCCTATTCAATGCCATGACCAGATTACGTTTTTTTCCTCCAGAGTGGAAAGTAGCTCAAATTATTATGCTCTTGAAACCAGATAAAAAACCTGAGGAACCAAAATCATACAGACCAATAAGCCTGCTACCAATACCATCAAAACTATACGAATCACTCCTGCTACAACGCATACTGCCAATACTCAGGGAAAGAGATGTGATTCCGGATCATCAATTTGGGTTTCGAAGTAAACATTCTACTATTGACCAAGTGCATAGACTAACAAAAAAGATTATGGAATCTCTCGAAACCAAAACCTACTGCAACGGTGCGTTCTTAGATACATCGCAGGCATTTGATCGTGTGTGGCACAAGGGTCTTCTATTCAAGATCAAAAAAGCTCTACCAGCCTACTTGTACGAAATATTAAAATCATTCCTAGACCAGCGTCACTTTACCGTGGAAAAAGGTGAAGCCATGTCTGCCATATCACCCATAAAGGCAGGAGTTCCCCAAGGTAGCGTCCTGGGCCCTGTACTTTATCTAATCTTCACATCAGATCTACCTACATCTCGATCCCTAACTACAGGTACTTTTGCTGATGATACCGCAATCCTAACTGCCCACACCAACCCTGTCATTGCCTCAGAAACACTGCAAAGTGGACTTGACGAAATATCCCATTGGCTCAAGAAGTGGCGGATAAAGGCTAATGAAACCAAGTCAGTAAACGTAACTTTCACACTGAGAAGAGGTACTTGTCCCCCAGTCACACTAAATGGCATAGAAGTTCCACAGGCAGACCACGTGAAGTACTTGGGAATGCATTTAGATAAAAGACTCACCTGGCAGAAACATATTTTTACAAAAAGAAAGCAACTAGGCCTACAGACAAGAAAACTATACTGGCTTATAGGTCCGAAGTCCCAACTTTCACTAGAGAATAAGATCCTTCTGTACAAAGCCATACTAAAGCCTATCTGGACGTATGGGATTCAGCTATGGGGTACGGCGTCCCATTCAAATATCGAAATATTACAGAGGTTTCAAAACAAAACACTTCGCATGTTAACAAACGCACCTTGGTTCGTGCCCAATGAATTGCTACACCATGACCTAAAGATACGTACAGTCAGGCAAGAGATCGAAAGACACACTAAGACTTATAAGGAACGCATATCCCACCACCCTAATGCTCTGGCACAGTCGCTTATGGATGAGCATAAGGAAGTTCGACGCTTAAAGCGAAAAATGCCGCAAGATTTGATCCAGCCACAGTGAATAAACTGTCTTAGTGAGGAGGATGTGACACAGGTCACATGCCGAAAGCGTCAGCAAAACCACTCAACATACTGCTGAATGTCCCTGAGAAGGCGACAGATTGTAGTAGGATAAAAAAAAAAAAAAAAAAAAAAAAAAAATATTTCCTTTTTGTTTGTATTGGTGTGTATCTTTCTATGATTATCTGTATTTAATTCACCCTGGAAGGAATAAAGGATTAATTTGTGAATATATTGTACTAACACGGTTTAGTGTGTAGTGTGAAAAAGAATAAATTAAAGAATCATTTATGATATCACCTAATGCACTTACCCGTTTATATATTTTTCAATATTGATGGTGGAATTTAGTAACCTGAGGCTATCAGCGTCAAATCAGCTGCTATGGTGGACGCTGAAAATCAGCTCTGTGATAGCATAAGGCCATTGCAGTGTATGCTGAGAGTCCACCTATTTGTTGGACACGACGTACAGCCCCCGTCACCAATATTACCATCTCAGTATTGTATTTCAGAGGCTTATTTTTGTTTTGTATCACATATATATGTTAATGTAGACTTTATTATGTATAATTGTAACGTTTTCACAAAGTATAATGCATGCAAGTGCTAATACACATTATAAACCATAAATTCATAAAAGTAAAATTTTCAATTGCCACGTCAGCTTGTATCAAATTGATTGACATACTTGACATTAGCAAATGTCACAAGCCTCAAAATATTGTCAAATGTTATCTCTATCGACTGTGTTTGGATATTTGTCTTTTTGTCTATCTTTTGTATGTTGTGTCTTTCAAATAAAGTTTTATTATTATTATTATTATTATTATTCCAGCAGGTCAGGACTCGTAAATGTCAACACAGGTTTAACCCGATTCTTAAACCCATTCCTGTTTCTTGGGTTTTGCAACACAGCATCTAGCCTTTTCTAACACTTCCAATCATCCCTATAGCTTCTTATATGTAAGAACAGTCAGGGTATAAGAAGCTCATAGGATATAACTTCTAGTGACTTTTTTTATATTGAAGCCTACCAAAGTGGTTGTACTCTCCCTAATGCAAAGCATGAGTAGAATTCAGAAGTAGGGGTCACCATCTAGGCAATGCGGCATGGTAATCCATACCATGGCAACCTGGTCAGATGTTTCTGCATCATTCTCCCAGCCTCCAGAGACCGGGAGAGTGATGCAGAATGTTTGGGCTACCGGTCTCATTCACCAACGAAATACAACAGTAAGAATGCTGTCATTATTAGCATGGTCTTCTGTATGAGGGCCGTCCTACCACGGTCAAGCTGGCCCATTCGTGCTAAAATTAGCGTTGCTGTAGTAGTTCCTCCTATTAATATATTTCTAAACAATACGAGTTGTTTGGAAAAACATTCACAAAAACTACTGATCCTTAAAAGTGATTCAGTCATTTCCCGATTGAATTAGCATATTGCATAAATTAATATGAAATTCTTGAACAGATTACAAGAGAAACTAATGTCCAACTATCGATAAGACGCTTAAGTAGTAAGCTGTCAGGATCACAGTTGTAAAATTATGCAAATCCTGATCTGAAGAGAACCTAAGTTGATTTCTAAAGTAAATCAAATTTGTACCATAGTAAAAATTCTTATTCAAATACTGACTGATAAAAGGTATCACTACAATCATTACAAATCCCTACTAATATTATAAATGCGAAAGTAGCTCTGTCTGTCTGTTACGTTTTCACGCCTAAACCGCTGAACCGATTTTGATGAATTTTGGAATAGAGATATATAGGACCTCGGGAAAGGACATAGGCTACTTTTTACCGCGAAAATCGACACACTCGCGGGCGGAGCCGCGGGCGAAAGCTAGTTAACTATATTTTATTTATCAATTTATCCAAATAAACAAAATAAAGTCATAATATATTTTATACTACACCTGATCGGAACAGTATTCATTATTCCCTGAAAATGAAAAGAGAAAGTTAGTCTTTTCCTAGACCTAAATAAGCGGGAGGAAAAAATGTATGAAAATCCATTTCTAACGTGTTTTAGCGGGAGAGAAAGTTGTATAAATTTTCATTTCTCATGTGTTATCTTATCTATGGCGCGCGCCTGCCCAAGAAGTTTTCATATAATTTATATATGGAATCTCCGTGCCACTGACATCCTTTTGTGAAGAATAAAAAAAAAACAAAAGAAACACGAAATATTTATAAATATTATGTCAAATTCTAAGCTAAATTGTGTCTTACATGGTGTCTTACGTTTTGATTTTATTTTATAAATACTTTAAATGTTCCTCACAGGTGTAGTATAAAGTACTGTGTAGCACTCGGGTGAAAGTCCCATTCCTACCTCGGGAGTATTGTGGCCCTAGGCCGCGCCTTCGGGCCACAAACTGCTCCCTCGCTAGTAATCGGTTCCTTTCCTCCCTCGGTGAACAATGTACTATTATAACCTTTGCTGATTATGTCGCTAACTCTCAGTTCAGGTTTTTTCTGTAATGCATTGCTTTTATTATTCATATGCATAACTTAGTCGTTATCCACACAGCCATTATCCCTCTCCCCTATTTAACTTCTTGAGTGATAGCCACCGAAATCTCCCCTTAATTTCCGTGAATAATGACATCAACCACGCGACCATTACATTGCATTTTAACAAGGAAAAATATCGCATAACTGCGGTTAATGACTCCCCCATTATTTTTGTTGTACATCTTTGTGGCATTGCTGTCAAATAAAACACAAATTTTTCACATTTTTATTTTAAAAAAGATATAAAAGGATTCATATATTATTCTAGACATGAGCTAAAATGTTATAAATTAAGCATCATGATATATTTACTTAGTTTTCCCTATATTTAGATTTCGTAGACGGGAATATAAGTATTTTACGAATCACAAATGGAATTTTAATTGTGAATATGAATTACAATTGTGCTGATTTGACGATATGCAAAGTAGATATATAGGTGATTCTCTAATGAGCGTGACAGATATATCAAATAAGAAAAGAGTAAGAGTAGTCCAGAGCAATCGAGATCCTTAAACTAATAATCCAACGATCAGAATATCATAACACAACTAGTTACATAATTTAACAGTTCAACTTTACAACATTCGTTTATGTACACAGTCCTTGGCATTCATCCTATAATTCGTTGTGTACCAACTGTACAATATTCTAGAAACAGTAGGTTCTGGAGACATTAATTTTGCCTCCATCTTCTTGATGTCAGCCATAATAATAATTACTTGATGGCGCACCTAAACTTCTTGGACTGGTCATAACGTTTGGTTCGACTTCTTCCTCGTTGCTGCGACTTCTTGTAAACCGTGGTGCTACAACCTGATCTCTCGCATGTGAAGGTACAAAATCTACATTACCATACATATTTGCTTCTATTGGAGAAGGATAAATCGTGCACAATGGTTTCATAGCACGTAGAGTTCCTCTACTGCCAGGAATATTTTTGTATAGAATCATATCTGGATGAAGAGGATCGTGGAATGTGCCTGAGATGTGACTTATGTCTGCATCGTTGTCAATATCAGAAAAAGCATCACTAAAAACATTAGGAGCTTCTGTAGTATACATGTCCCCATTTTTAGAGTTTTCAGTTATTTTTTTACTGATGTAACATCTGATTCCGATAACAATTGCAACAACAATTATGAACATTAAAATACCGATACCAGTATATAAGAAAAGTGCAGAATTATGACGTTGTGGATCTGAAAGATAAGTAACAACACATTAACTATCAGAATACAAATTAATGAAATATTCATAAATATTTTATTACTGAAATAACAATTATCTAGTTCAGAAAACAGATTACGTTAAACAAAATATTGACAGTTACTGAGATATATTTAAACTTCTAACACTGTTTAGTACTTCAAAGAGACTTTAGTATGAATATTACCTGGTATACGTTCATTCTCTTTTACGGTGGTGGTTATATCATGAGTAGTTGATTCTTCTCTATGGTTATGAGTTGAAGGTGCGATTTCATCTAAAGGTGGCAGCAGTGCATGACCAGCATTAGGCTCTCTGTATCTGTCTTCGTCTTCTTCTGTGAAAGCATTGTGTTTTTATTGATTTTTAATTGTTATTGATTATTTTGTAGAAAATCATTTACATCTATAACTTTATCTCTTTATAAATTACCTGATTCTTCAAAGAATCCTTCATTTTGATTGAATGTACCACTTATCTCATCTCTTTCAACTGCACTCTCAAATTTCTCTGAGAGAACGCCTAATGGAACTGAAAAAAGTTCATCAATTAATTTAAAATAACTATTTTAACATTTTATTAATAATTTTACTTTTGTTGCAAACATTGTAATTATAACAACAAATATTCAAATAAAAAATTTAAAGTATCTAGTTTTTTTGTTTGTGACAACAAAGGATTTAATGTAGAACGTTCACAGGCCAGATAAAGTGATGTTCGATGCAAGATAGCTGACAGGAGCTGGATACGAGAACTATATGTGCTGCCAAAAGTAGTAGCATTGCTTTTGTTTCACCGTAGTTGGGTAAAAACTCATTATTGATGTTAGTTAAAAAAGACTGTTATGAGTTTAATTAATTGTCTGTATGGTTATTTTTCATACAAAATGACCTAGTGAGATTCCTCTGCATCTTTTGATCTCCAGTCTCACAGTCATAAACAAAACACATCAGCGAATGCTGTTATTGATAGGTTGGACTTTTATGCAAGGGTAGTACAGCCCCGGTTGAGCTGGCCCATTTTTACTGAAATCAGAATGATTCTACCAAAGAACTAAGAACCTCTATTGAACTATTGTCATCAATTTAAACTGAATTTATTCCATAGTAAGTCATCATACCATACCATGAGAAATCCAATACTAACCACAAGCATATACAACTTTTAGGTAAGCCTTCGACTCTATTTGACACGAAGAGTTAAAAATCCTGTTGTTAGCAACTATCTGACATCGACGCTTCCCTAAACACTGCTGAATAACTGTCTCCACTGCGTGTGGAGCTGTGCAAGCTGTGAAAGAAACAATTATATCCAAAGTTAATCCAACATTTAAAATCTCGCATAGATTATAAAAGAGATTGTTTTCAACACACACTTCATGTCTGGTAAAATAAGAATAGTCAAAAGTAAGCCTTAAAAAATGTTATTGCCTATTACTTATTACATAAAAGTTAAGGCTACATTTCTATTGAAAGTATTACAATTAGATCAATTTATGTGGAAAGCATCCATGTCGCTACTTCAATTTACGCAACGACTAAACGATAACGCTGATATCCGCATAACTCGAAGTATCTACATGGCTGTATTCTGCAAAACTCGATCTAACTAAAAGTAAATCTCAAATCTAACTTTCGAAATCGTGATTTTGCAAGTCAACCTTATTTGTCATCCACTGGATCAAACTCATGTTAAAAAATCGGCCAAGTGCGTGTCAGGCCACGCACAGGAAAGGGTTCCTCAGTCACCCATAATGGTACGTGGATTAGAAATCGTATCCAATGGATAATTGTTATGTTTACGTATTAATGCGTTAATTTTGTATGACGTTTTCCAAATTAGCGCATTGTAAAAGTTAAGCCTCTATAACTTCTAAACTAACAAAGTCATCTAATCCGTTATAGTTTTCTTTTAAAGTTCATTATATGGACTACTATCACGAATTTTTCCAGATTTTTTGAGACAGCCGTTTAGCTTTTAAAGGTTTTTACAAAAAAGTGGCCTTTAAAGTGAAATTTCTCGCAAACGAATACCTAAATCAAAAAATCATCTTAGAAACCCTGTATTGTTTTTATAAGACCTATCTAATGATTCCCCACACGATGGGGTAGCCGTGATAAAAAAAAACATCCCCACTTTATGTGTAGGGGAGGTACCCCAAATAAAAATAGTTTTCATAACTTTACTGTAGCACTTTGTTGACGTAATTACAATACATATTCATGCAAAGTTTCATCTTTCTAGCACTTACCGTTAGGACGGTAAGTCGAGGAAGGAAGGACGGACGGACGGACATGACGAATCTATAAGGGTTCGAAGTCATAAACTTCGGAACCCTAAAAAGACTACAATATACAAAATTTCTGTGACAGAAAATAAATAAGGGTCATTGGAATTTATATAAAAGGTCAGCTATTTCCTAGCAAACAAACAAGGTCTATTAATGTCTTGGAACTGTTCTTTACTTCCAATATAATTTACCCTCATAATGTTGTTAAATGTTCTAGAAAAATAACAAAATATACTCTAAGAAAAACAAAATAACACTATTAAGTAATATATAACACAATTTTGAACTCATCTGAGCTCCTAAAATGTATAAAAACACTATTATAAATACCGGGTCAAAATAAATTTACGTGTATGTCACCCACTTTTTTCAAGCCATTCATTGTTTTAACAGGAAAAAATAACTAATTTACGGAGCACTTTATGCCGCGCCCATGTCACTGTAGCTAGACATGGTACAAAAAATACACATTCTTTTATTTAAGGGTGACCGCGGCGTAATCATTTCACGAACTTTTGTTTCATCGTAAGTCACATTAGTAACAAAGTACGGCAAAAGTGACGTGTAAAAATGACACACCTTGCAATGTAAAGGCCACTCCTGTATAAATTATCAAATATATTAATAATAACGAATTGGCTAGTACCTGCTGTGACACGCGAAAGTTTTTCATGACAACGTAATTTTATACGGCTAGTTTATTATCATATTGAGCCATAAATAAATTGTGATGATTCGATTTGCATACTGTAGGTTGACTAAAACATAAGATACTTTTGAATTGACGAAGAAGAAGGTTTTCAATTCAGGGGCACTTTTTATGTGTTTTCGCAGTACTCTCTTAATTACAAACCTTTTCTTTCCTTTCTTTTTTAAAAGACATTATGAATAAACATTCTGTACCGCGGGCAACTATCGAAACGGACCAAAGCACACCCAGACTTAGAACTACAATTTCTGGATCACACAAAGGGTTGTCCCATGTGGGATTTGAACCCACTACACTTAGCGAAGTAGAAAGCGGTGTGGCGACAACTTAAACCACTATGCCATTCGTGCAGTCGTCTTAGTCGATAGTGCTGTTTCATCATCATCATCAACGGCTTTTAATAAAGTACTGGACATAGGCTACTTGTTAGCTTACTAGACTTATTGGTATGGTGTTTGTTTCAAGTTTTATTTCTCCTTGCAATGGTGTTGTCTTCAGTAATATACATCCATGGGATGAGTAGGGATGGTTAGAATGCATACTCATAAATAACCACACGGATATAAATTAAAAACGATCCAATTTAAAATCTAGTTATTGAAAACCTATAACTACTGTTAAGCATTATTTAAAGGAATAATATGATCTCAAATGAAGAATGTAGTCTCATATTATTATTAATCGTCACATCGTACATTGAAGAGCATTACATGTTTTAAATGTTTTAATATAAATGCCTAGGCGTATTACACGCCCATATTTTACCAATTGTATTTTAAGTTCCACTTCCTAGTAGTAGATAGTAGTAGTAGTAGATAATTCCCCAATAATTTGATTCATTTGCGAAACCAAAAGTAAAAGCACAAATCGCAATGATTTGCTTAAAGTTAATATTGGAATCAGTCAAGCAGTCTTTGCCTATTATTTATTGAAAGTAAAGTTAAAAATAATTTCAGCGATAAAATTCAGAAAAACATACTTAATATAAGTTACTAAGTAAATTGTGATGAGAGTTTAATATATTTTTATTCCACTTCTTCCAATTTAAAGTTTCTATAACGACTATTATCTATATTTAAAAAATATTGTTTATTAGTCAACTTGCCTAAATAGGATCTCTTCTAGTTTTGGCTGCTGAATTGCTAAAGAGTTTTGAGTACTATTTAAGGTTGTTTACTTCATTTAAATTTCAACCCACACTCAAAGCAATTTAATATAAAAATAAATTTCAGTGAACTTTTCAATATTATTTTATTTAAGGGCATGTTTCGTTTAAAAAAAGCGGAAAACCTGAGGTTACGTTGCAAACCAAGAACAAAAGTGCATTTCTCCCTATTGAATGCATCTTTCCGGAGAAGTGAAGAATTACATATAAGAGGGTACGGGGGGTGCGTTGGTACTTTGTCCGTGTGGTGACTGATTAATAATACCTTAATCTAACATAATTTCTCATCTCCTGGATCGATTGGTCGCTAAACAAACTACGCAGGACAACATCACTGCAAAGACTAAAAAAACTTAAAACTTATACCAACCCGTTTAGCCAGCTCGGTATTGTAGATAAAACCTTTCTAAAGAGAGGCCTATGTAAAGCAGTCGACTATGAAAAGCTGTGGATTAACGTAATCGTACGTATTCTTTTTTTTAAGCCTACCAAAGTGACTCTTCTATTCCTGATGGAAAGCATGAGTAGAATCCAGGAGTAGAAGTCACCACCCGCTTTTTGTGGATAAGCAATGCAGCATGGTGAGCCAAATCATGGTGGCCTGGTCGGATGATTCTGCATCATTCTCCCGGCCTCTTGAAGCCTGGAGAATGATGCAGAATGATGGGGCCTCCGGTCTCATACTCACCAACGAAATACGACACAAAGAGTGCTGTCATTATTAGGATGATCTTCTGTGTGAGGGTAGAACTGCCCAGGCCAGGTAGTCGAGCAGGCCCATTCGTGCTTAAATCAATGTGGCTCTACTACCTATTAAATTCCTGTAACTCACACACAAAGGATCGAAAGAATATCTTTGCACTGGTAATCTGTAAGGCCATCCACGATGACAAACTGGTTGATTCAGCACTACACTTACAACTTACTTTCATCGGGTACTCCTGGTGGCTGAGGGCACCTGGTAGCCTCAAATTTTGTTCTACCATACTGAGCATCGAAGATTGCTATCCTGGAGTGAGGGTTACAACTAAGTCTAATCCGTTCCCCTTCGCAGATATTTCGACTTCGAAATTCATCTGTGGAAAAGAAAATATAATTAGAAATTATGTCTCACCCAAGACTGTTACAGGACTTCTTTTGTCTGTAACTACAACCGCTGTAACGGATTAACCGTCGGCGAGCTTACTTGCTCACTGAAGCACGATAGCCCTACTGAGGAAGCACCTACTGAGGTAAGGTGGGTATTTAGTCATACCTGTCTGAATGTATAGACCTCCACTGTAACTTTCAAGTGGAGTGTTCGTTTACGTTGTAAGTTCGTTTACGTGTAACAGTAGAAAAAATTAAGTGAAATACAGGGAAATGTCTTCTATGCACTCTAATTGTACCTAGGTAACTGATTACTTCATATAATACAAATACTCATGTAACAGCACCCTTTCTACAAACAAAATTAAACGTCAAACCACAAAAGTGATCCAATTAAATATTATTATTTTGTTACTACTGAATCGGAAGTAAACTTTAATAATCTAATAGCATATCACTTTACTCATTAATTAGTTTCGATAAAACGAGTTAGAAGCAGTTTCCACCCCCTTGTTTTAGCGGTTAATATAAACCAAACATAACCCTTTCACACCCATTAGAATGTTATAGGAAACCAATACGATAAAAGCCGTAGCCCGAGTGTTCGTTTATCAATTAGTGTCCGAGTGTTTTACTCGGACCCTGTAAGTTATATTAACGACTTCGATAGACAGGCGTTTAAACGTCATTTCCTGACACTTTGGGTCTAAGCGATTTAAATGCTGTATCATGAAACCTATTATACTAAAATGAAAACTCTCATACGGATACAGATAGAAAAATAAATTTCTGTCAACTTTTATGAAATTTAGCATGTAATTTATGACACCTTTAAAATTCGTTTTGTTTAAGACATTCAATACTTTTTAGCCTAATCGTAGACAAACATTGAAAATATATTAACAAATTAATTCTCTAATGCCAAACCTGATTTGTAATGTCATTTAAAATGAATGTATTAAAACAAATATTAGCTTTTAGAAATGTGATATAATTTTAAAATTAAACTGGATTATATGCTACAAATAAACCATATATTTTTTAATTTAATATGTCAATTTACTATTTAATATGCAATGAATCTACTATTATCATTGTTTCATCTGTTTTACATGCGTGACGTACTTAAAAATCAATCAAAAAGTCGTACAAACTCTTTACAGGCAATTAAGGACCGCAATTTTTCAAGGATTATTCTGGGTAAACATATTAAACCATTCGATATTTCCGTAATCCTACTTACAAGTACTTATTTTATAATATTCTTTTATATTGCAAATGTCTTTTTTTTCTGACAACTGTTTGTGAACAGTTCGTAGCTCGTATATAAATAATACGTTCCTTCTAACTTAAGCCAGTCCAAAAGAATAATAATGCACTGACTATAATAACCAGTCTTCTGGCATATTAGTTAACACTTATTATAGATAAGTTATACGCTAGTGACAGCTGTCAGAGAACAACATCCATTTTACGAACTAAACCAGGTCCATTAAACATACAGGTACATTCAACATACTTTAAAGTATACTAGACTACAAGTTAAATTCTTTACACTTAGGCTAATGGTCTAAGTTACTTTGTTTCGCAAAACGAATTCCCTCAGTATATAAAGTAGAAAACAGACCTATTAGCGGCTTAAAGCTAGCTTGCACCGCGTAATGTGTATGCCGCACCTATGCACCACTCCTGTCCACTCCCCTCACTCAGGTCATTCACCTCGCACAGGTATTTATTAACCAGGCATAAATCACTACAGTACACTGCCAGTAGCTCGTAAAAAGTTACATCACGCGATCATCGAATCTGTGGTCCCCTTTTTGTGCTTTTCGAAGGGAGATAATCGTTTTGTGTGAGCCCATAAAAAGTAGGAAGCACTTTCCGTAATGGATATGTTATTTAATGTATGCATCACGATCGAAGTTTTAAAACACATATTATCTTAATTGAAAAAGTAACATTCAACTTTTTCAATTAATTTAATATGTGGGTTCACAAATTTGTTGATTTGACTGTTACTTATGTATGAGTCAAGATTATTTAACTGAGAAGTTTTTTCATAAATAGATCTAGAAAGCCGTGATACTTTTTCTTCCAAATCGCAAAAAATGAGATTAAAACAATATTGTGTCTAACATAGAACCATGATAAATTAACGTAGTGTTACGTAAACAAGGACAAATTAGAGTTGGCTAAATTTGTTTGTTTAATGAGCCGCACTCTTCAGGGACACTCCATGTAAAAGGCGTACACATATAACTTAGTCAGCTATCCCTATGAGAATTCTTGTCATATCCAAATATACAACAAAAATGCACAAAATTTCTTTCATTTCTGAACACACTAAAGCTACAATGGATTTTGAAAGCATAATACTATAATGATGAGCAAAATCAAAAAAAAATTACCCCTTTCGTAAGTCAAATAATTCAATAAGTAGGAAAAATAGAGTAATAAAGCGTGTAAAAAGAAGACTGAAGGACTTTATTAAGACTCTTTTCCATTTAGAACTTGGTACAAAGGGTACCTACCGCTCTTTATCGTTCTGGGTAAATCGTAAAAGTCAATTGAGGAAAAGGTTACGAGCAGATAAGCAATGGTTGGAACTTTGGAACTAAGCACTGCAACTTTGTAATAGTAAGTAACGGTTCCAGACTTAAGTAATATACTGGGATCTAGAATTTTAGTAAGTCTATTTTTAGATAGATTGAAAGTAGTATACTTTAGAGCACCTGTAGTCATTTTATTTTTTAAATTATTTTAGCCCTTCTGAAATAAATTGTTAACAAAGTTATTATTTTATAAAATGGTCAGTAATATCTTATATAGATAAAAATCTTTTTATTTGCAGACCATATTACAGAGTTGTAATGAACATATTATGTTAAACATGTAGTGTACAAATCATAATGTGGTCTGATGAGCTGAAATCCGTTTTTGATTATAGCAATACCTAAATGCAAGATTACTTTATATTAAGATATTAAATAAGCTGTTTGAATTATGTTTTTTAAAAGTTTCTGCTGAATAAATTTTAGGCGTGACATTACATCATATTCCTAAATTGTACACATGACGTTATTGCCTTCGAAAATAATATTCAAAAGCCTGTGTTAAAAAGCATTTTAAAAGTGTTTCTAACTAATTTAATCCATGTTTTAAAAATGTACGTGGATTTAATCTGTAAGGCAAACTCATTAATTTTAGAAGTGCTCGTTAGGATATATCGCGGTCTGTGCAGAATAATTACGGTATTACCTAAAGGACGGGAATGGGAATTACGAAGGAATAGATAGGCGATACTCAATTAATTCAAACCACTGACAATCTGATTAATTGCAATAAGTATCGATCAAAGCACCCAGTAGATTTCGATTTAGTATATTACGTGGAATAACCAGGAGAAAAAAATATTCTAAGAAATTCATATTAATAATATAACTTCAGTCTTTCTCTTACGCTTTTTTAATTTCACTTTACTAATTTCAATGAAATCTTGCTTGGAGATACCTAATTTAATTCTTGAGGAAACACATAGGCTATTGTTTACTACGATAACCGACATTCATACAAGCAGAGCTATATATCTTTTGTATAACAGAAAAGTTCACGTAAGTAAAAAGGTAGGTCCTTTCCTAATTATTAACTTACTTTACGATGGCTAGTACTCTTAGCTAGTGCTCATAAAATATTTTTTAGATCTTTTTGCTTTAGTGGAACGTGAGAAGCTAATTAGAAGCGAACAATCTTGCTTTTTGTTTTGAAAAGCAACTGTAAATTTCGTTAATTAATAGTGATAATAGGTAGCTATCTTCTATATGTTTCTTTATGAAAACAACTAGATCAAATTATGTAATGTTTATGTTGTTTGTGTAAAATACCTATTGGCCTTTATTTTTTAGTAGGAATAAACACAAATTAAAACAATTTTAAAAATAAATAACAATTTTCTATACTAACGTCAAACAACGCATTACATTTGCATAATTTGACTTTCATGTGACTATGTTTTTAGGGTTCCGTTGCCAAATGGCAAAAAGCGGAACCCTTATAGATTCGTCATGTCTCTCTGTCCGTCTGTCCGTCCGTATTTTTTACATCGGACATTCACCTTTTGTATAAGTATTTTAATAATATACTTCAGAATATAAATATAAAACAAAACAAAATACATACATAAATATAATACAAATCAAAAATGTAGTAATTCCGAACTCATAGCGACTAATTGTTGTGTGCTGAGTCAAGTAATGCCACTAAATACAGTTCTGAACTAGTGACCTCAGTTCGTTAAGAAGTGCGGACGATTCCTTGCTACTAATTAAAGAGGCCAGACGAAATATCTGCCTTCACTGTAGTTATTTTACTAAAATCGTACCTGTACAAATGTATCATAAATGAAATAGCAAAGAATTTAAAATTAGAGTGTATGTATATCTTTAAGTAGATATGCTTACAAATTTCTTTTAAATTTTTTTCTTTTTTTACAGAGTACCTACTGACTGACCGATGCAATTTTATCTGCTTCACCTATTCGCTAATCACTAGATCAAGAGGTCTCGGGTTCGAAATCGGAAATATTTGTTTCGGAGTCTGGGTGTTTTCCATGTATAATATGTATGTGTTTACAACAAAAAAGTATGTTTATGTATTTATATTAGTTGTCTAGTACCCATAACACAAGCTGCTTAGCTTGGGACTAGATGATGTTGTGTGTCAGATGTCCAAAAAATATTTACTGGTCTAAACATGATATCAAGTGTCCTATTTTAGGCAACGGGAGCAATAAAACCTGAAAAATTGGTTAAATAGCTTTACAGTTCATACGTGACACCTAAGCAAACCTTGTACTATGAAAGCTAGATTAACTGATAGAATACATAAAAGCCTTTTTTTTGTACATATAAGATCACATAGATTACACTCAAAAACTCCGAAACAAATATCTGTAGATCATATAAACGTTGGGTCTGATCCAGGGCTTGAATTTGATACCTCAAGCACTGCATTTGCTTAAACTACCATTATAATACAGTTATTATAATACACTAAGTCGCATACACACTACACTATAACTTTTTTTTTTTTATATTTAAGCCTGCCAAAGTGATTCTACTCTGCCTGATGGAAAGCATGAGTAGAATCCAGGAGTAGGGGTCACCATGCTTATTGTGAGGGTAGGCAATGTAGCATGGTGACCCTTACCATGGCAGCCTGGTTAGATTATTCTGCATCATTCTCCCGGCCTTCGAAGGGCGGGAGAATGATGCAGAATGATTGGGCCTCCGGTCTCACACTCACCAACGAAATACGACAGCAAGAATGCTGTCATTATTAGGATGGTCTTCTGTGTGAGGGTAGTACTGGCCGGGTCGAGCCGGCCCATTCGTACTGTACTGTCTACTAATGTAGTTAAAATTATTATAATACACTAACCTAAATCAGGTTATAAAAATTTGCGTCTCTTTTCAGTCAGTGCTTGGCTCCTATTGATTTCAGCGTGATATTAACTATCCTATCTTAAGCACACTACCGATAAAAGTAAAAGTTTAGGAGGTCATCGTGAGCAACGTGATACGAGATTTGTGTATGATAGTTATTCTTGAACTAAATTTTGTTCTACTTTCAGAAACTCATTTTTTTATCGATAATGATAAAGTTAGACTCATCTTTTTCTCGGTGAAAGTAATGATATTATTGATATGCTTAATTACATTACACTTTCTTGAAACTATAACGATAACTAACATAATAAGTGACCTCTTAAAAAACCCGTCTGGCCTACTATATCACGCTGGCCAGACGGGTCTAGCAGTGGACTGTTGATGGCTGTTGATGATTGCAAAGTAAAAGTAGTAATGCGTAAATGACCATTTCAACACTTAGAGACCCCACTATGTTTCGGAGAACTCATTCAGCCATTGCTCTCGGTCGCCATATAAATTGAGTGCCATATAATCCTAACAACTGCGGGTATATCTTTACTTCGATATCGTCTAATAGTTGGGCAGCAAAGATCTAATGGCAGTAGAAAATCAAATTTCAATCATTAATAGATCGTTGGTCTAGTGGTTATCGTATGCGACTGCTAATCGAGAGGTCTCGGGTTCAAATCCCGGGTCGTGCCAAAAAGCGTTTTTGGGTTTTTCTTAGGAAATTCCTAAAAGCAGCCCATAGTTTGGAACTTTGTGGCGGGTGATTCACGCCCGTGCCTCGGAGAGCACATAAAGCCGTCGGTCCCGGTTGTCATAAACATCTATGGCAATCGTTATTGGGAATTCAGTGCCCTCAAATATACTGACAACTAGTTCAATCTTCGAATTTCATTTCTCCCTTAGGGTTGCGGAGGTCCGATACCAGTCGCTCCGTGGAAAAACTGAAATTCAGGTAAAACCGGTTGAACTAAGCCGACCCCAAATAAACTTAGGAATAATGGCTAGGAAAATGAGATAGAAAAGGCCTGGTGCTAAACTAAATACTCACTTGGTCGACATTTGTAAGTGACTTCTACGTATTTGTTGTGCGTCGGACAGGGGTCTATTAGACCCGGCTTCGGCACCGTGCTGAACTTACACTGTGGTTTCTTCTGACATTCTTCCAACACCGTTTGTAGAAGTGAAAACTGTGAATAAAAAGATGTTCAGAATTGATTGGTCAATGTTAAATTGATATTATAAATAGGTATAATAAATAAATACTACTGATAAATATTTTGGACGTCTGGCACACAACATTTTCTAGTCCCAAACTAAGCAGAGCTTGGACTATGGGCACTAAACAACTGATACATATTTACTTTTTTTTTGTAAATACATACATATGTTACATTGAAAAAACTCAAAAACAAAGATCACGTAAAAATTTGGTCCGCCCAGAAATCGAATCCGAGACCTCTTGATCAGCAGTCGCATACGCCATCCACTAGACCAACAAGTCCACCAATATATTAGGTAATACGATTGAATATTTAGGCAGACGTAATTTTACTGATTTCTAGTATGTTTCTGCAAAAAATAAATGTGCAAACATGTTACATTAAATCCTTTATAATGCACATTTACTCGTTTAAAGTCTACTGCTGAACATACTCGTAAACCTCTTCGTAGATAGAAAGTGTTTTATACTACGCTGGTCAGATGGATTCATTTGGTTTATTTAAAGTTTTCCTTTTCATTGCTTTGCTGTGGTCGTGCGTAATTTGGCCCTTAGTGTTCCTACGGTATAAACAGAATGCACGGGGGGGACACTCCGTATTCATAATTACCTACAGGTATTTCTCTTCATTCGTTCATTTTAGGGGTTACGTACTTAAAGTGACCCTATTTTATTATTTACAAAGGGGTTCGATTCCTGATACAAGATTCGTGTGATCCACAAATATTCGTTTCGAAGTTTGGTTGTTTTCTATGTTTAATATGTATGTATTTGCAAAAAAAAAGTATGTTTATGTATTCATATTATACTTTGTCCATTCGTTTATTGTCTTTTTGACAGGTCACGCCTATAAATTACCGGTATTTTTTTTGTAATAATGTATTACAGTAATGTCGTACTTTATAGACGGTAAGGGAAGTGGCTTGTGCATAGCAAAAAACAAAAACTATAAAACAGTTTTTGAAATACGATAAATCGATTATACGATTAAAATAATCTATCATATTATTATGATCAAAATAATTTGACTTCATGTAAATATTGTTTCGGTAAATTTAATAAAATAAAAAGGAAATTAAAATAGTATGACTTCAAGATTGATTATTTGCAAGGAATTAAGTGGAAATTTTAGAATTTTAGTTCAAACTTAGAATAAAGAACAATTACTCTATGCATTAATTAATTTATTTTTGGACCACTGACTTAAAATGTACTTAAAATGTGTTGACCTAAGGAATATTATATCGATTGATTTTGATTTCAAATCGAATCGGTGACGTGTGACGGCGTCACTAATTTCGAAATTTGTTGAACTGTCAAAAAGATAATAAAGGAATGGACAGAGTATAGTTGTTTATTACCCATAATACAGGTTGCTATGCATAACACACTTGCATATCAACCTTAATGATAGTTTATAAATGGCTAATTTAAAAATGAGTTCTGAACAATCACATAAGTAGGCCACTTTTTATCCCGAAATCAAATCAAATCAAACCAAACCATTTTATTTCAAATAAACCATACAACGGCACTTTTGAAACGTCAATTAGTCAGTCAGTAGTCAGTCGTGAAGCTAATCGTCTGTTCCAATTCGTAGATCCTATGGAGAAGAACAGACAAGAAACTCTTTTCCAACATTATTTTTACAATTTTTGGTTACATTGTTAAAGGCATCTTATCAAATGTGAGGACAATGTAACCATGCTGATATTTACACAGGTAGTGTCCAAAAATAATTAAACACATATATATTTGAAATTTTCACACATGATGTAAGAATTTCTGTTACCGCTATCACAACAAATACTAAAAACCAAATAAAAATAAATATTTGATGGGATCCCATGCAACAAACGTGTTTTCTTTTATTCGTTTCTGCTTGATATCCATAACGAAAACAATTAGACCCTTGCAATGTATAGATAAGCGTACACGGAACCCTACGCGAGTCGGAAACGCACTTAGCCAATTTTTTAAGGTTTGATGATGAAATTTAATACAAAAATTCAACAACCCTATGAAACAAGACAATGGCAGGCAAGCGTCAAGTTAAGGCTTTGATAGGCGATCAAGTGATCTTGTCTCAAAATTTGTACAAGTATATTGTGTCATCAAATTTAATCTTTATTATAAGTTAGTACTTACAACTGCTTAAAGGTTGATAGATTTATTCCTAAGATAAAAAATTTATCACGCAATTTGGCTGCCAAACGATGAATAGGCTTATATATTCGACATCCATTTTATGGAATTAAAATAAATTATCATGAAACATTGAGCCAAGAAGATTTATGAAATCTTATAAGAGCAACACTACATACTTAACTTTAGGAGGTGCCTGAAGAAAATTATTGCTTTAAGTGCAAAAGGGGATCTAATGTTTCCTATTAAGGCCATTTTTCTTTTTTTATGTCAAAGGATGAGAAATGGCATTTTAGCCCACCTGACGTTGAGAGTTTTCTTCAGTCAGTGGGCTACCACAATTGCTTTAATGTCTTTAGGTGCAAATCCACCTATAATTGTAAGTAATTTGAATTTTATGCTAAACACTCTTCAATAAAATGTTAAAAAAATATCTTCAGGTACCTTATACACCTATAAATTAATACGTGTTTGAATGAATAAAAAATAATCAATTAATTAAAAATATTGATTATACAAAAAAATATACATATTTATTAATTTACTGTACTTTCAAATTTGAATATTTTTGTGGTCTAAAATGATTTTTACGATGTATGACATATATGTAACAATATGATCACGTGATCGCCTTGATTTCCGTGTATGAACTCAATTTAATTTTCGACTAGCTAAGACCCGCGGTTTCATCCACTGTTAAAGTTGTAAATCGCGAGTATAGCTGTGGAGCGAAGCTAGTCTAAAATAGTTTAAGTATGTTCACCTAAGTTACTCCTTATGAGTTTTTGGTTTTCTGTTGTAGGTAACATATACGAGTATAATTCATTAATTTTATATAACACTTTAATTTTATTTATTTGAGGTCTTAGTCTAGTGGTAAACAACCCTGACTGCTAAGTCTGAGGCTGTGGGTTCGACTCGATTATGTGTTTTATATCTTGATTCTACCTAAAAGATTTCTATTAGTTTATTTCATTAGCATTTAGTAATAAAAGTGCCAGATGTTTATTGGAAATCTGGTTACTGGTTAATGCGATACGGCTTTAAATGATTTTTATTCACCCTAGCTCTAAATAATTAACTCGATTCAATTTCTAAAATTAGGTAATAATTATCCCATTTACATTACTCCGTCAAATCGGATCACGGCACAATTACGTGATGCTACATTTGTCCTTTATCCAAGTATTGTCCAAACGCAAGCTGACACTACACATTAGGTAATTAGGATTCAGCCATCGGCCTATCCATTCGGATTACGGTACCAATAAATAGAAGCTAGAATCTGGTATTAAACTCTGATTTAGAATAAGACACGTTAAAGATACAATTTGAACACTTATAAAAAGTTAAATACATAATAAACCAACCAATGACTTATCGTTGACAATTAGGTTAGTTACGGTCACTTATGCTTACTGTGTACCCGGTAGTTAAAATAATACATTTTACCGATGATAGCAATTAACCAATTATTTCCCATCAATCATCATCATCATCATCAGCCTATCGCAGTCCACTGCTGGACATAGGCCTCTCCCATTGCATACCACTGTGATCGATTTTGGGCTTCTCGCATCCAGCTCCTGCCAGCCATCTTACGCAGGTCGTTACTCCACCTCGCCTGTGGGCGTCCTACACTACGTTTACCGAGACGCGGTCTCCACTCCAGAACTCTTCTGCCCCAACAATGCTGATATTAAAATATCTACTGTATTATATACCAGCTGGGTCAGATGGTAACCCGCGTTTATCGCCGTAAGCTGCGAGCAACACCGCGGTATGAAGCCACTTTTAGAAAATAGGATAATTTACTCCTTACGTCATCAGCCTTCTGCCAGTGAAAGTCACGTCAAAATCGGTCCAGCCGTTCCAGAAATTACCCAAAAACACGCAGAACACACTACACGCAGAAAACACTAGTATACTCAGGGTTTCGTAATCATAGAATTTGCATCTATTGACTTGAACCTCCAGCTCTTAGATTTAATATCTTGCACTACATTATTTTAATATCTCTAAATGCTTACTGTCAAGCGGAAGGTTTGCTTTTTTTAAAACTGTCATTGGCTCTTTTAAGTATGACAGGTAGTGAACACTGCACAATGCCAAATGGTATAATGAAGTCAAATATTGACTATGTATATGTAGTTCCTACCTGCGACGGTTCACAAAACTAGTTTCATGAACAGATGTGTAGCCCCAAGCAAATCCGAGGCAGTCAATCAATCCATAGTAGGTATGTAGTTGTTTCTAGAGCTTAGTAAGCTAATATTTTTAAATAAGAAACGAATATAGAAATAATATGTAGAATGTTTACCGTTTAAAAAAATAATTAAGTCAATTTTAAAATTTAAATAAAATATACATATAATTCGACTTTACTCTGCCTCGTTGATTAGCGTATGCGACTGCTAATCCAGAGGTCTAGGGTTCAAATCTCGGGTCGGGCCAAAAGTGTTGCGTTTTTCTTACATTAAATTCTTAATAGCAGCCCGGAATATGGAAGTTTGGAGTTGAATACGCCCGTGCCTCGGAGAGCAAGTTAAGCCGTCGGTGCCGTTTGTCATGAACATCTATGGCAATCGTTATTGCCCTAATATATACTGACAACTAGTTCAATTATGGAATTTCAGTTCTCCGTTAGGATTGCGGAGGTCCGGTGCCAAGAGTGAAAAAACTGATATTCAGGTATAACCCGGTTGAACCAGTAGCCGACCCCAAATAATATTGTGAATAAAGACTAGAAAGAAGAAGAATGTAATTTAACTTTATAACTGTGCTCTTTTAGAAGCTACTGGCCTAGTCACTACTACTATCACCATTTTGTCGTCAGAGGTACTAGTAACCACGTGTTGTATTAATACTGACTGGGCAGACCATTTGCAGTTAGTCCATCTTCAACATCAACAGCTTTTAATGGTTCACTGCTAAACATAGCCTTATTTCGGACGAATGACACACAAATCATCTAGTCCCAAACTAAGCAACGCTTGTACTATGAGTACTAGACAACTGATATAAATACATGTATACTTTTTTTTAATACATACTTTTTATACATAGGAAACTCCCAAATTCCGAAACAGATATTTACAAATCATAAAAATATTTGGTAAAAATCGGGAATCGAACCTGAGACCTCTTGACCAGGTAGACTACCACTTGACCAACAAGGCAGACAAATTCGATTTAAATCATTGCGTATCATAAAATACTCATCTCGAAGTTCAAAGTATGACGTATATTTAAATTTTTAACTACGTTTGAACAATTTAAATGGATTAGAACTCAGTTTCAACAAATAAAAGAAAAGTTAGTGGTTCAACTATAAATAAATAAATAATTATTTAAATGTTAACCACTTCAACGACAGGTTAAACTTGTAAGAATAGATTAGTAATTAACTGATTCATCATCAACAGCCTATCACAGTCCACTGCTGGACATAGACCTCTCCTAGGATTTTGGGATTCTCGTATTAACTGCTTAATTTAAGTTATTAATTAATAATTTTGTTCTCAAAAGTCATACTTAAATAAGAGAAAAGTAAAGCCATATGCTCTCATTTATTCTGTAATTAAGGCACCAGTGATTGTATAATAATTATTTAGTGTCTCTTAGCTTTGCTTAAATTCTGTATATTGAACAAATAAATTAAAATATATTGACCAATAATTATATTCGTATGATATATTTTTGCCTAAGTAAAAATGCATATGCGATCACTAGATAAAACAATTCTACTAGAACTTTATGAGCAGGAAAAGGCGATTGGTTCCATGGTCATTAATATAATATTTCTAATAAGTGTTTCACTGGAAGGTTATAAGTGGACTCTTGTATTTATTGTTGCCGTTATTAGTTTTTGGAGAAAGGTTCTTTTCTAGGGCAACAAATTACTTGCTATTCCGGAGTTTTACTTGCCATTGAACCAGAAACAGGACCGATAAAAATCTCATAAAGCTCATAATTATGATTGTACTTGGGAGTTCACTAAATTATTTATCATTCTATCAATGCATTATTTATAACCATGGCGTGGGTCCTGGCTGGATTGGGATCAGACGACTATGAATGAAATGATTAGAATATTATAAAATATTGTAAATCATTAATTACGATATCTGTAACACTACTGTTGTAATGGCACACTACACGTGTTGGGTAACTGTAAGTGTAGTGAGGAGTTGATTAAAATAAATAAATAAATAACCTTGTGGCGACTTCCACATACAGCGCAAGCGAAATACATAAAACAGAGTCATCTGCCGAAGAAACAGTGAATCACGATACTGAAAAACTACTAATCCTGAATCGTGATAGAGAAATTCTCGCGCCGATTAGCACATATACAACATACCAACATCAACCGTTGGGCCGTGCCCACCAGGCATGATCGCCTCGCCTGGTCAGAGGATCCTTCCTTTGTGATGGAGGAACACGACACCCGTTCCTCCACAAGCTATACCTACTAATTCGTTTGTAAAGTTATTTGTATTTTGTGACTATGAGTAAGTTTTCATTTTTGTGTATTAATGGGTATTTTCGCGAAAAATTGCTCACGTGACGGAAGTGGAACTTTATTCATTTCTGACAAAATATAAATCTTTTAGATAGTCATTACATAACTTGATAGTAACAGTATTGGAATATTATATAAAATATTGCTTTCCAGTTTAAATTCACGAAATAAATGATATTTTTGTGACAATGTTATATGTAACGTGACGAAATGGATGTTTGGCATTATACATTACCAAGTTTGAAGAATTCAAACTTGATTAGGTTACGTAGGACATAGCAAATTTTAATGGTTTGTAATTTTTTTTTAAAGTGAATGTTTTGCTTGAAAAAACTAAAGCCAAAACACTTTTTACTTCATTTGCATTTAGAAAAACTATTTTGCTAAATAGCTAAGAGATAGTAACTTCGTTAAATGCTTAAAAAATAGTAGCATTGCATTATTGAAGTTAGTGGACAGTGATTTGCACTTTTGCCACTTTTCGCGAAAATACCCTTAAACAAGTTTATTTCGAGTGTCTAGCAGTGGACTGCGATAGGTTGATGATGATAATACGTTGTATGTTGACAACACAAGATCGGTTGTGAATCTTAAGAGAGATCTTTGTGCATCGTAGGTCGGCTAAGATGATGAAAGTCTTTACTATTTTATAACTAATGACTACGTGCACTATGTTTTCGTTTATGATATATAAGAATATTTTGGATCCACTGCAAAGACATCAACAATTAAACCTAATCTGTTACCTAAAAGTTCTAGTTTAAGTTTAAAAACTATATCGCTGGAGCAAATGCCATTCCTCTCTGTATCCTTACTATTTGTTTCACCTCTGAATAAGCCACAACTCTCTCTTTCTTTTTGACTTGCGGTTATGTGTCAGTCTAAGCCGTCCTCGTTTTCTCTTGCTTTCTATTTTCCCTTCCGGCATTATTTTGAGAAAACTGTCGTGCCATCAAACATTAAAATCTATAACTCAACTACATAAAAACTTTTTATAAAATTTATAATGTGGCCTAGGGTACCCGGGACATAAGTACGAATCTATTAACACCTTATTCATTTAAATCAGTTCAGTAGTATAAACGGTAGACCATAGAAGCATACATGCACTAACAGAACTATTATTCTTCTTTCTTTTGTAGGAATTAGTTTATTAACCCTTATGCAGGCCGGGGACGTATGCTTCCCACATAGATTTTTCGATGCCGTAGTCAGGTTTTGGTAAAGAGACCACAATCTGTCATAAATTAATCATAAATATATACTCTGTGGTTCCGATTTTGCAAACTCTGTGTACCTGGACGTATGTGACCTATGTGACACTGACAGCCTAAATCCATATATAACACTTTATTTTTGCAGCAGTTCTTCGGGGCCTGTTTAAGGGTTAAATTCCCTTACCTGCATAGCATTAGGCCGTTTACAGTTCTTGCTTTCTTCAGTTTCTTTAGTATTTACAGCGGGACAGCCGTCTTCAGGTGGTTTCCCATATTTTGCCACTCGTATACTGATCAATGTTCCTGTTGGACATGTTAGCGAAACTGTTTCATCGTTGCAAACTGCCCGAGGAATGTCCTTCAGCGTTTCCAGCAAGAGACCTGTGGAAGAGGAATTATTGGATTATTACTTTTATCATTATTTTACTGTAGGTGTCCTTGGGTGATGTTATTTATCTATTACAAGGTGACCCGTCTGAATATTTGCTTCCTGCGTGACACTTATAATATATCATGTTTCAGAATATTATCACTATTATATTCTACCCAATAAAAGCGAAAACATAAAATAACTACCGAAATTCTTCATGTGAACAACGTATCCGATCATATATATAGATTTATATTAGTAAAAAAGATGTTAGTTTATATTATATTATACAATTAATTACAATAATTTGAATGAAAATGAAAATTATCAATACCTTTAATATAAAATATAGAGAGCTTGTTTAATGAGTAACTAGACAACTGTTATAAATACATAAACATACTTTTTTTTGTAAATACATACATAAAACGTAGTGTAGGACGCCCACAGGCCAGGTGGAGTGACGATTTGCGCAAGATGGCTGGCAGGAGCTGGATGCGAGAAGCCCAAAATCGATCAAAGTGTTGTGCAATGGGAGAGGCCTATGTCCAGCAGTGGACTGAGATGGGCTGATGATGATGATGATGATAATATAAAATTGATCTGTCTATGTATAATATTTTATTTATTTTTATTAAAGGTGTTACTAACATAAAAGTAACAACTTTATTTTTGACATTTTGATAGAATAAAAATGATTGAGAAAATAATGTGTTTATGACAAATATAAATTTGTTAGAAAAAACGTTCAAATAAATAACTAAAATCAATAGAATACTTTTTAAAAAAGGTTGGCGTAATGTAAAAACAAATCTATTCACCTAAAGTAGAACAATAAGATATTTATTCCACTTACACCTGGATACAACTACAATATTCACAATCAACTAGCTCGTAAACATAACACATAAAATACAATATTTCGACAAACGGATGACGTCACAATCCTGCCTCCTTCACTAGCTACAACTGTAATGACATACGTTTTGTCAAGATTAACTTTGCCAACTTTATTCCTGTCTAACAGTTGAACTTTTCGTGTTTGCTACTCCTGTATTATATTAAGTGGCTATTTTCACAGTATTGGCAACTTTTCTAGGGTTACTACAACTTTACTGACATCTTACATAGTATACTCGGGTCGTTGAAAGTGATAAATGAATACTTCAAAAGTTTCAGTCGCAATCAGTCTTGAGCACTCAATTAAGGACTAAGTTTCAAGTGGTATTGTATTAGAATGCGTTCGTACTATGTTAAGTTATTTGAACATCGGAAAAGGGTTTGTAAAGTAAACTTTGGTTTTATGTTTTTAACTCTACTTTGACTGCCTTGTTGGTCTAGTGGTTAGCGTATGCGGCTGCTGATCAAGAGGTCTCGGGCTCGATTCCCAGGTCGGACTAATTATTTGTGTGATCCACAAACATTTGTTTCAAAATCTGGGTGTTTTCTATGTATAATATGTATGTACTTACAAGAAAAAAAGTATGTTTATGTATTTATTACAGTTGTTTAGTACCCATAATACAAGCTCTGCTTAGTTTAGGTCTAGATGACGTTGTGTGTAAGATGTCCTAAATATTTATTTATTATTTATATATCTATGTACTAGCTGAACTACTCAGCCTCATCTGTGGGTTCTATTATGAATAAAAACATTATGTAAATCTTAAAATAAATCTTATATACATATGCTATTGTGGTCATTTTTTATAACTTTTCAAGAGGAATTACATAGATTATTTTCACGAATCTTTAACTATTTACGCAGAGCATGCAAAGAAATAAATTGCCCATTTTTCTACATAGTATTCTTGAAATCCGTACCTACACTTCTCTAACCGATGCACAATGCAAACATGCACAACTGCATTTGGTAGTTTTAATTAACGAGTCCCCACGTATTGGTTGGAATCGTTTCAGTCCGTCAAGTAAAATAACTAATTATCACACAAAATAGACAGAAATGTAGTGTTGCAAGTCGAGTTTCATTCCTTATTGTATTTTCTTCCAACTAGAAAGAATCAATGGATAGAATAGAAAAATAGAAGCAATATGTTCGTTAAATAATATGAAAAGTCTAAAAACAGTATTAGGTTCTCATGGCTCGCAAGTCATTATTAACACTGTCAAAAAACTACAATGATGAAATAGGTAGGTATTTAATTATTTAAGGTTTAGTTAAGTTTTTATTAAAATTATATTTGAATTATATTTATATTTGCCCTTAAAGTTGACATGCATAGTTTCAAACTTAAATATGAAAAAGTAAAAGACTTGAAAACTGAGTAAAGTCATCTATCGGGTATATATCAAAATATCTATAGTTTTCATACTGAAGATCCAATAATGGTATGAACGTAAACTTTTTCTAATATATTACTAATCCAGCTTTTAGAAAAATTCCGCTTTTCGTGAAAGAAAAATAGGCAAAAAACGAAAAACTCTAGGTCCATCTAGACTCCTTACAGAATAAATAGTATCCAATAAATATTTATTGTGCCGACACATTTATTTAGGTACCTGAAATTGACAAGGTTCCAGCTTTTGTTCAGTTGATTTAAGAAAATCAAAATAGTAAATTCAGTACTTCTGCTTTAGTTTACTTCTAAGTAAATTCTTATAGCTTTGATTTTCTACAAGATCAAAAGACCGCAGACGCAAGTCCGCCGTTAATTTGTCACTTAAAAGTTGTCACTTAAAGAACAATAAAGTGATTGAGTACAACATTTTTCTTTGTTCTGTAGAGTCTTAAAATTTGTACCGCAAAATGCTTATATAATTAATTTACGAACCATTAATTGTATCAAAGTATATACTTAAAACTAGATAACTCACGATTGTAAGATTGGTTTTAGTGTTTCGTTTACGTCTCTCAAAAGAATTAAAAGTTATTCGGTTTTCGCAATATTTTTTTTTGATGATCGGTTCCTATTTCCTATATTCACCTTGATGTTATATGGCCTATCAAACACTATAAGCAGTGTGATTCGATTTGAACCATTAGCTCTAGAAATTAAAACATTGAACGAATTAATTACACAAACAAACTCTCCATCTTTATGTTATTAGTGAAGATTCAAATTTTTTTATCTTTAGGAACAACTCTCGCATTAGGAATATAAATTCCTGTGTCGTGGGGGACTTTTACAAACATACATGAAACGGACACAAAGTACACCCAGACTCAGAACATCAAATTGTGAATCACACAAAGTGTTACCCTACGTGGGATTTGAACCCACGACACTTCGCACAGTAGAAAGCGGCATGGCGACCGCTTAAACCACTAGACCAACCGTGCAGACTCAAATTCATAAAAAAAAATTGATACTACATGCAGACAATTCGATTTATTTGTGTGTATGTATAGACACGTACATAGTTTTTCCAATATTGTTCACAAACAAAACATAACTTTCATGTTCTATACACGTAGCCCGAGTTAGCAAAATCTCGTGACTATACGTACATCTGGAACGCTCGAAAAGGTTTGGACGAAAAGTACCCTTGTCCTTAAAGACCTTCTATGTTAGGCAGAATGACGGTGCATTTTCCTTATACCTTTGTATGTAAATTAAATCACCCACATCGTACTTACCTGAGAGTATCGTAGTCATTTAAGGTGAAGTCGGAAATTTGAGAGTGAAATAAAGCTAACCTTATATTTTTCTTAAGTTTCTTCCAATATATATACGTCCTTCTACAGAGGTAAACAGAGGAATATTTAAATATTTAGTTAAAAGATCTTGAAAGAAAGCTTTAAAGTTATCTCTCGATGTGTGTGATGTTAATTAAAGGAGACTCATCATGCAAACATTAGTAACAAGATATATTATATTAAATAATAAATACAGAACTTCAATATAAATTAGAACCACAAACACAGTTCTATGTAATTATGAATAGCAAGTTATCATAACATTTAAATTTTTATTCTCCACTTTTACTTTTTGCATTCTTATGGGAAAATTTCCTTCATCGTTACCGCTCATTTTTGAATTATTACTTTCGAAGAAACAACTCCAGTACTTGGAATATATCCTATGTCGCGGACGGCCTTACAAATTTACATACTTAATTGTATTTATAAGCAATACTGACAAAGTATTGAGAGTTGTAGAAAATTCTAGAAGATCTATTAGCGCTAGTTTAATCACGTTATTTGAACCATTCACTCTTGGACTTTTAAAATGTATATATAAAAGTAAACACAAGAGAAGGCAGGCGTTTGCCGATTGAACCGACCTGGCCCCCTAGCTAAGTTGCAAACGTTTTTTTTCTATTCTGTTCTCATTTTTTGGTTTCACTGGCTAATATTTTGTTTTGATCACGTGACTGAGTGACATTAGCCAATGAAACGAGAATATGAAATAGAAAACGAAAAACATTTGCAACTTGACTAAGGGGGTTGATCCCCGCAGTATTACCCGCAGTTGTGGTTAACAGTTGTAAATATACTATTGTTCAACGATTGTGTATTTCTGTTGAGGACACCCTCGATAGATGGCGGTGTGCCTTTCGGGTGAGTCGCGGTGTTAAGACTCTCCGATAGTGTATGATCTTCCGAACAAATATGTTAAAATTCGTACTTGCATCAAACGGTTGTTTTATTTCTCTTGAGTCAATAAAGCTCATAAGCTAACAGCCCTAACAACTACATAATCATATATGTAAAAAGTTTGCCTATACTTTCACGATACAAATTGCATGGCCAATTGAAGACCACCCTGTTCCTTTATGCTATGAATGTTTAAAATAGAAAGTTTGTGCACCTTCTAACAAACTTACTCTTAAAGCCTTGTAAAACTTTGTAAGCGTTCTACAAAGTCGGCCACTCTAAATCACGTAAAGTTGAAAAGAGTGCCTTTACATATCATTAATTATTTACTAAGAACGTACTCAAGTTATTAAAAAGTTTTATAACGCTTTGAGATTTCATTTTTAACTAGATTCAAGCATAATATTTTAAAGCGAACTATCAAATTTAAATTACTTATCGAAATGACTTTCAACTCTTTTAAATGTAATGAGACTAACTTTTACTAATATTCTCTACTCTGTATAATTACGGATTTAATCAAAGAGCGTTTAAAATAACTTCACATTTTTCAATAATAAAATCAAGTTAATAAATAAATGACTTTATCATGGTTCAAGTGACGTCCTAAGGTAACTTTTAAAGTAAATTGATGATTATTATATTTTTGCACCATCAGATTTAGTTAGTTGTAAATTAGATATTTACACCATTTTCTTTTTTAAGTAATACGCAACATTGATATCATTCCATATTTTGTATAACTTTTAATCTTTCTATATTTTTAGGAAAAGTTGAGTACTTTTTGAAGTTTCATCTTTGCTATTAAAAGTTTGCGTACCTTAATAAGATCAAGTTACGATAACCACATATAGATGATAGAATAGAGGTTTTTAACAGGCTAAATCTAATAGTAAACTTGGTAGTCTTACTCATTCAGATAAATGAAATAGATAAAATCCCTCTAAACCAAATATATTATACTGACAAAGTAACATTTTTTGCATAAATTTTTCAGTCAAGCCCATCGCAAACCTTTGCATAATCGATTTAAACAGACCTGCTCAACAAACCTTAGCAAAATTCTTTAGACTGGACTTTGTACACCTAAAACAAAAGAGTTTTCCACTGAGAGAACTATTCAAAACTACTCCTGCTTAACTCCTCTGGGAAATTAATCCCTACGACCCTGCTTACCCTAACGATGCTGATCTTAACAAACATCTGTTAGCCTATTAGTCCAGTCAATAAAAGCTTAACTTTGCCATTTTGGTTGAACACCTGAAACCAACGCCAAAATTTCCGTAAGTCTTCGTAGATTAATATACTAAAATTGCAGGGTGCTGCAATACCGGCAAAGGGTGCAAATACATTGCAAAAGGGTGCAAAAACAATTTTTTCGTCTATATCTCGCGATTGGCTGGAAAAATAAAAAAAGATCCTACTACAAAATTGTAGGAAATTAAATTCCCTACAAAAACTTGGAAACGTATTTTCGCGTATCTCTCATAATTTTTGCACAAAATGCATATAAAGGTGCAAAATTGAAAAAATATTATTATTAATCTTTTTTTTCATTTTGAAGCAATCCTACATGTTTCCTTGGGATTTAATTAATATTTTTGTTTACTTATTTATACCTTTTTTGATATAATATTTTTTTTTATATTTTTTTTATTCCATCGGATTCCGCGCAAACTTTCAAATTTGAGAGGATGGTCATCTAATGAACGGGAGGCATGTAATATGCCTGATAGAAATGTTATATACGATGGTGATACAAAAGGTGAAATGCCTAAACATAGTTTACTAGGATCTGCATAGGTGATGTTTTTAATCCAGTAGGCAATCTCTCATCATACATCTCATCGGTGATATCTGTTGTAGATGCTAATTGCGCTGCAGATTTTTTTACATTTGATTGGAGTTCTTTTATATCAAACACTACTTGCTGGTGTGTACACTGCTATGCCTCCTAAACAATGTTAAGTCTCCTTACTACCTGAGTTCTTATACAAGGTGGGCCAAAAGAAGTCATCCGATGTTGTTTGGCTCTCAATTTTTTTCTAAATGAAAAACTTCGATTTTGTTTTTTGATTATGTTTATTTGAACCTTTAGAATTTTATTAGTGAAGTCGAGAAAATTATATCGGCCAAATGGGCGCATTTTTCATTACTTCGGGCGACAGATTCTCGCACTCGTTTCGAATGTTGTCCTTGAGGGCTTCCAGGGTCTCGGACTTGTTCACATAAATACGGGACTTCAAAAAACCCCACAAAAAAGTCTGGAACGGTTAAATCGGGCGATCTTGCGGGCCAGTGCAGATCGCCAAAACGAGAGATGAGGCGACCCGAGAACGCCGCCTTCAGAATATCAGTTGTGTCTCGCGCAGTGTGTGCCGTTGCTCCGTCTTGTTGAAACCACATGTCCTCCGGTCCTAATTCATTCAATTGTGGCAGAAAAAACTCGGTTAACATGGCCATATAGCGCGCACCGTTCACTGTTGTCGTTTGATCAGCGGCGTCCTCGACAAAAATTGGATCGATGACTGTTCCAGCTTGAACAGCGCACCATGCAGTCACTTTTCGCGATTATAATGGCTCCTCGTGCTACACTCGTGGATTTTCGGAGCCCCAGAAGCAATAGTTTGCTTGTTCACGTACCCGCTGAGGTGGAAATGAGCCTCATCGCTCATTATTATTTTGGTCGAAAAATCGTCTACTTCGTCCTCGAGATTGAGAATCGCATGGGCGTAGGCTACATGCGTTTGGTGGTCGACAGGCAGCAGCCGATGCACGGACATGCGCAGGTCTTTGACCAAAATTCACCTTAGGGACGACCGGCTGATGGCTAATTGCGAGGTACGGCGTCTGGTTGATGTTTCAGGCGACAGCTCAACATCCTCAGCAACAGCTGCGATATTCTCGGCAGAATAGGCGCTCCAGGGCCGGCCACTCTTGGTAGCGTCTCTTGTGGTCCCTGGCCAAACGGCCCAGTGTTTGCGCAGTTAGTGCCGGACGACCGGGGAATCGGCGATGGAATTCGCGCTGCGCCAACACCACAGACGAATTGTTACGCAAAAGAATAGACACGATTATTCCGATTTCCGCGGGGAGTGTATCGCTCCATGGCTTGTTCACTTGTATTCTACATCTGTTTAGTTTACAAATGTTAAAACCGATTTGACATTGGCCGCCATTTGCAAATATAAGAGCATCTTTCAATAGGGTGATTTCTTTTGGCCCACCTTGTATTACGGTCAGTATTATCAAAGACATATTAAAGGAAAGCATCAGTAATTATAGTCTTCTGAGGTTAAATTATTGATGAAGCTTCATGAAGCTAAATATTATGGTATGATGTGCAAACACAAAGTTTGCTTAGTAGATTGATAACTAACATCGATTCTGTTTTTCGATAAATGTATGTCTCAACAGCTAGTTGAAGAAACGAATGAAGGATTTAGGATGAAGTGCTGAAATAATACTATAGGCAATAGTATCTATTTTTGGGATAACAGGACAATTATCTCACACGATATTTTCATCATTTAATAATAATTTATGTATAAAGCAAGTTAATAGTGGAGGTATTTCTGATACAACGTTATCAGGGAATTTTTTGTTTCGTAACGAGTTTATTTAGTCCTGTAAAATTTCTGCACATACAGTGATAATTGTTTTCTTAGCCATTTCACTGAGGTCCTCACTTTTACCATACCAATCACTACAATCAGTATGCAATCCTGAGAGGATTGCATACTTTTCACAACAATTGTTGCATCTTACGTTTTCTTCATACAAATAGAACATAAAAATTAAGGATTCATTGTTTCCTTTAAATTGAAAACAGTGAATCAAGTTTATTTTGTAAAAATCAACTACTATTGGACAGACGCACAAAAACGAAATATCCCTGAAACGACAGTTTGGAGTATAGTGACAGTAAGTGACAAACAGTTAGCTGAGAATTTTCTGCTGCAGTCTTACTATTTTTGTCGAGCGCAAGGTTCTCATTTTTGTCTGAATCTCTATCTCTTTCGCTCTTGTTAGGAAACGTATGGTCTTATTCGAGCACATGGGAATTTTCCGATCCTATCCTATAGATCTTGAATGGGACTATTTACGTCGAGCGCAAGGGTCTCATATTTGTCTTATTCTACCTATTCACTCTTATATTGAAGACTCTTACTGTAGAAAATTGGAATCAGTGGGAGCAAAAGAGTAGAATAGTAGTAGAAAGAATAATATAAAATATACCACGCTCTTTCTCCGCCAGTGATATATTATTATAAACGTCCCCCTGAAATTAAATTTATAATAGCTCAGGTAAATGGAGAGGTAATTATATACTGCAAATATACGTTTCAAATGCAATTTTGCTCTGAATCCAATGCAATAAAAAATAAACTAAAATTAAATTATCACTACATAGTATAAGCCAAAGTCGCTTCCACTCTCTGTCTGTCCGTATAAATGCTTCGATCTTTAAAACTACGCAACGGACTTTCACGGCGTTTTCTTTACTAGATAGAATGATTCAAGAGGAAGGTTTATATGTATAATGCATGCATAAAAGTAGAGAAACATTGATAATTTTAGAGGTTTTTAATGTGATGTCGTAAATAAACCCATTTTTTTACGCTGACATTGCAAACGCTGGCTGTACCCTACGAGATAGATCAAAATAATGTACTGCAGTATTGTACACTTTAAGAAGTTCTACAATACTTTCTGTCTTTTTACTAGAAATAATGGATTATTTACGAAACGATTAGAAGCAATACAGTATTAATCCTTATCCAATTATGTACCTTAAATACTTTGTGCATCTAATATAGATTAAAATAACCCTTTACAGTATGTAATTTAAATTAATATTTTTGAAGACATTACAGATTCAAAATGCAGGAACAAAGCGATTGTGGCGGTACCGGCCGGGGCCCGTTAGGTGGCACTGCTGTCAATTTATCAGTATCAGTTAATAACTAAGCATAATATTTTAATGATTATTCTGAGGTGGTACGAAGTTTGCCGGGTCAGCTAGTCATTTAATAAAATTATTTTTTTTTTTTTGCCAAGATTATTAGGTAATTGAAAAAAGGTATAAATAAATTAAAAAAAATGCCCGAAACATATCATTTGAATCAAAATTAAACATGTAGTATCACTTCAATATGAAAAAAAAAGATTAATAGTAATATTTTTTTCATATTGCACCTTTAAATGCATTTTGTGCAAAAACTATGAGAGATACGCGAAAATACGTTTCCAAGTTGTTGTAGGGGATTTAATTTCCTACAATTTGGTAGTAGGATCTTTTTTTATTTTTCCAGCCAATCGCGAGATATAGACGAAAATGTTGTTTTTGCACCCTTTTGCAATGAATTTGCACCATTTGCCGGTATTGCAGAACCCTGCAATTTTAGTATATTAATCTACGAAGACTTACGGAAATTTTGGCGTTGGTTGCAGGTGTTCAACCAAAATGGCAAAGTTAAGCTTTTATTGACTGGACTATATCAAATCTTAGGCATCTAAAAGGCAGAGAAAAGCTAAAAAAACAGTTAAAGTAATTGGTAAAAATTTAAAAACAGATAAAAGAAACAAAATTCAATCAAAAACACATTATTTAATTTAACGCCATCTACCAAGTGACTGATGAACTAGGTTGAAGAGCGCTTTCACAGACTAGTTTCATAGATATTTGGAATAATATTCAGTGTACTTCCATGAAGTAATAATTTTCAAGTAGACATTAAATCTGGCATCAATAACAGAATTGAGAATAAAGACGTTAATATCAAAAACATCTCACCCCAAAACGCATTTTACCCTCTCCGTACCGTCGCCGCGTCGTGGTAAAAATAGTTTGGACCTAAATTTCCAATACGCGTATTGTAATTTCCAAATTTAATATTGCATTTAACGTGTTTTTTATTTACTTAATATTAACTTCAATGGATAAACAAGTTTCATAATTAAATTACAGACAGAGAGACTTCATTATCAATACTGAAAATACCTAATATTAAAATTCATATTAATTTCTAGAAATACTTTGCATAAATAAACGAACTCGTAATTTTTATATATTTTTTCGTAAATATTTTTTTTTAATCGAAAAGTAAATCATATACAATACGTGATTATTATTATTATTAAGCCAGTATTGTAAGAAGTCAATACTTTTCTCCTTTTTCTAGAACATTCCATGAAGAGCATAACTTAACCGCAACAATAAGATATATTCTTAGCATCTATTTATACAAGCTAAAATCTAATATAATACTGAGACAATATCCAAACCTCATAACAAAGTGAGTAAACCGCCAATCCCGTTTGTTTAACGGTTGACTTATTATCATTTACACGGGGTCCCCAAAGCATATTTGCCTCTACTAAGGGTGTTTCTAATTCAATAAATTCGAGCTCTCTAATTTCCTTACAACAGCAATGCGTTTAACCAATATGAATCTGTGTAGCTTTATGTGACACGGTTAGCTTTTGACATATATGTACATAATTCAACATGTAACTATACAGATATTTATGTATGTTTAATATACCACTTCATAATCATCATCTTCGAAATGTCTCACCTTGAGGTTTGAATTTCTTTTCTCAAGGTAGTAGAGTATAGTCAAAGTATAATCATCTCTCATTTACATAACCTAAAGAACCTAAAGAAATATTTTATATGTGCACCTAGTACATCATATTTCTGCATCACTTGAAGGTTGACTGGGAGAAAATGACTGCACGGTTGGCCTAGTGGCTTAAGCGGTCGCCACGCCGCTTCCTACTGCACCAAGTGTCGTGGGTTCAAATCCCACGTAGGATAAAACTTTGTGTGATTTACAATTTGTTGTCCTGAGTCTGGGTGTTCTTTGTGTCCGTTTCATGTATGTTTGTAAAGTCCCGTGCGACACAGGAATTTATATTCCTAATGCGGGAGTTGTCTTTTTAAAAACAAAACAAAAATGCCTCTCATGGCATAAAGTCCGCCTCTGTACAACATGTGCAATAAGTTTTAAATAAATAAATAGTAGAGCCACGCTGATCTTTCCAAGAATGGGCTGGCTCGACCGGGGCGATCTTCTTTCAAGGCCAACCTCAAATGTCAGCATTCGTGTTACCCTTTTAGGGAGTGCGAGGTTGGAGGCCCGGCGATACAGAAGCATCTTAATACGCCGCCATAGTGTATTTTCAGACAGCACCGACATGTTGTATTTCTTTAATTCAAAATAATGAAGACATCTCTACGATTCCACTTATGCTTCCATCAGACACAGTAGAGGTACTTCAGCAGGCCTATATATAAAAAGTAATCAATAGGCTAAAGCCTAATAGCCTGCTGATTAGTGTAATATAGTTATACTACACAAGCCAGTAGGGTTGGTACGTTTTCTTCTCTTTGAAGCTAACTTAATTTAAATAAAAATTACGTTATCTGTGGAGTAAGATAGTTTAGATTTCTACCTAAACCTATCTTAATATTAAGTCTATTAAATATTAAATCTGAGCATTAGCTGATATAAACTCGTATTCAGGTAAATGCGGTTGAACTAGAAGCCGACCCCAAATAATACTGGGAATAATGAAGGCTAGGAAGATATATTCCGTGTTGTGTCTTGTTATCAAAGTGTCTTGCATTTGAATGTTTAATAAATTAAGATACACAGTAGGTTTGTGAATATTTATTTAGAATTGACTTTGAACACTGACAGGACGGTGATTCGGCTTAAACGCTTGTAGCGTTAAAGGCTTTGTTACATGTTTTGCGTCACATATTGCATTGAACGCTTTTATTATTTGCCTGACCTATATACCAAAAACCGATACCAAAAACTTGGACAAATAGAGCTTCTTCATTTTCTCACTGTGGATACTTCTAGTAAACTGTTATTTTTACAAATACCTATTTAACACAACTAAACTCTTGAACATATCTCAGCTATAGTCAAATTCTGTTAATTATATAATTAGCTGAATCCCACGGTGTTACCCACAGTTTTTGTAGTAAATCGCGAGTAACGCCACGGAGCGAAGCTAGTCTAAAAAGAAATCTAAGTTTCTTCAATTTGCCAGTGAAATTCAAAATTGGTTTAGCTGATCTAGAAATTAGCCAAAAAATGGCATGCGTCATAGATTAATCAAATAGAAGGGATATCGTAGGCACAATACATAGCGTCCGCGTCCTTCAGTACCGTCTAATTGAATCTTAGTGTTTTTTTATTCCATAGATATACTCATATTACTATTATGTTCCCTGTTAAGTTGACATTGTCTTTCGGTTAATAGGATCAATATATTATTTGGCAATAAAAGTGTTAGAATGTATGTCGGTAAAAAGACAGTGTATATTGTTTTGTAAACTTGAATTAATATCAAAGAAAAAATACTGCTTAAATAAAAAATAAACAAATAATTATAATTCCATAAGTTGATAAAAAGTGCTACGTAATTGCTTTACTGCGGCAGTCCCCCAGTGACACACGTTTTTATTTATCTATCTATCTATATATATTTTTATATGCATTTAATAAAACACCGTTTATTTGATATTAAAAAGAGACACCTTAATTTTTTTGATACTATATGTGATTTTATTCTTTTTCTTTTGATGAAATGGCAACCTGCTGAATATCAGCTATTTCTGCCTTATGTGATTTTCTTAATTGACCATATTGCTATTTATAAAAATAGTTACGAGTCCATACCACGATTTTAGGTTTTATTTGCTATTTCTTTTGAGAAATCAGATTAGTTTTCAATTTTCACCGTTAATTCATTTTCCTTCTCTATGAGTTTAAATCAAATCCAAAATATTTATTTCGCGTTTACTTACTTTATAATTCCACGAAGATAAACGAACCGTACTAAATTAGACTTTAATACTTCCTCTTCCCAAAAGCCTCATTATTATTTTGGTAACATCACAGTGATTACAAGTGATACGTACTGCTTCTGACGTCATTAGACATACGGTCTCTGTGATTAACCCTTGGCTACCCTGTTAAGTGATGCAGAATGTGCGCACATCAATTTATCTTGTGGAACCACGCTTCGCTTCTTATAAAATATGTAAGGGTTCACACCTCTTTTCATTTTAGTAGTATTTTTACAACGCGTATAAACTAAACTTCTACAATTACCGTGAAGTGTGTAAACGACCTAAATAGAAACTTAACACATATAATGAACTCTCGCGCTAACAACTTTGAACTTTATCCCTTTTAAGAAAAAGTTTATATTCTGTTTACCTTCTTTCATCTGAATTTGTGCTAATATTTCTCAGTTGCTTTATAACAAAATAATATATGTAAACCTACCTACATAGGTATTTGTTAAGCTAGCTAGCTAACTACGATGTTTGACACATAATTTGTAGAACATATTTTTCACCAATTCCCATTTTTATAACATGTAACATTCACCTCACGCTATCCTCCTTTATATATAACCTTTTTTGGCGGGAAGAAAGAGCTAGAGTCCCCAGACTCCAGTACTGTAGGTTAACCACATTAACTGGCATACTTGTAAAAGACACACTTCTTTATACGTATTATGCTACAACGAATGGTCTATTAGCCAAGAAACTAGTGGCCCTGATCACTAAGTTAAAGGTCGACGGGTCGTATACACAGGCTCTGCCTATTATGGGATCAAATAGCCGCGTATCAGATAACTGAAATTATTATCATGTTGGGATAAAACCCGTGACTATTGTACAAAGGTCCTAGCTATACATCATCCATTTTATGTTACGTTAATAATATGGCGCTATATTTTTCTCAAGATTTTTTGAAAGTGATTCTTCTCCTCCTGATGGAAAGTAAAAGTAGAATCCAGAAGTAGGGGTCACTATCCTCATTCTGAATGATGAACATGCAGCATGGCAGCAGCATCACTGGGCCTCCGGTCTCACACCAACGAAATACGACAGCATGAATGCGGTCATTTTTTAGGGTTCCGTAGTTCATGACTCGGAACCCTTATAGATTCGTCATGTCCGTTCGTCCATCCTCGACCTAATGCCCAAACGGTTGATACTAGTATGACGAAACTGCATTAAAATGTGTAGTAATTACGTTGACAAAGTGCTACAATAAAATTATGATAAATATTTTTATTTGGGGTACCTCCCCTACACGTAAGGTGAGGATGACTTTTATTCTCATCTCTACCCCATTATGTAAGATATCATTAGATAGGCCTTCTAAAAATATTGTGAGTTTGCTAAAACTGATTTTCGATTTAAGTATCCATCATCATCAACATCAACAACAGCCTTTAACCTCTGCTGGACATAGGCCTCTCCTTAGAAAGGAGGCTTTGGCCCACTATACCACGCTGGCCAAACGGGTTGGTATAGGGTTGGTTTCAAGTTTTCCTTCTCTTTGCATTGATGTTGACTTGCGTAGTTTATCCCTTAGTCGCCTTTTACGACACCCGCGGGATGAATAGGGGTGGTGACACTCTGTATTCCTAATCCGTCACCACACGTTCAAGTATCCGTTTACGAGTTTTTCAACTATAAAGCGTATTTTATGTAAAAACAGGGCGTCTCCCCCCTCCCCCCTCCCTTTATAAGCTAAACGGCTGGCTCGAAAAATCTAAATCAATCATGATAGTAGTCCACATATTGAACTTTAAAGGAATTTAATGGCTTAGATAGCATTATAAGTTCAGAAGCCCTAAAAGCCTAACTTGTGAAATACACTTATTCAAATTCAAATTCAAATTCAAAATTTTTTATTCACTTATGATGCAATACATCTCTTGTGACAGGTCAAGATTCTACATGTACATTTATGCCATGTTCGCAAACAATAGGTAGAGCCGGAGAAAAGAACATGGCAATAAAAACTCGCGGCCACTCCTTTCAAATCGCCAATGTTTACATAGTTTTAATGTTTATAAACCTGATATGTCGGTAAGGTGCTGCCACTAATATACTATACACCATGATAGAAAAACTTCTTACAAAGTAAGTAAGTAAACATAACAATTGTCTATTGGACATAGCTTGGCATTGTATGTGACTACGGAACCCTATTCTATGCGTGACCTGACACGCACTTGTCTATTTTTTTTTAGTTTCGTCTTATAAGCGAGGGCTGTACTGCCCCGATCGAAACGTCCATTTGTGCATCAGTCAGCGTGTTTCTACTACCTTTAAAAATATCAGAAATGGAACTTAATAACACAACACCTTTTTAAAAGTCAAACCAAGCCTCCATAAATTAATTTAAGTTTTCTAACAAATATGCATCACAAAAGCGTACGTGCAAACTGCTTTTGGTCCAGTTTGTCGTTGGTCTAGCTGACACTTTTAGTAACAACGTGAGGGGTAACACAACATGAGAGGTAAATTTAAGGCTTTTACAGCTAAAAGGATTAAACTGTGACTTTGTGGTGTTAAAACATAATAAAGATATCGTAACGTTATAAAGCTTTACTTACAGAAAAACAATAAGTATATGCCCTTTTTCTTCTGCAAATTAAATAGAAGTTACAACATTTTTAAAATTAATGGTAACTAGAGTTTGTATGTCTGTTTTACGACCATAATGCACAATGTTTTAAAGAGTTTTCGTTGTATGATGTCATTAATTTGACATTTTATATTAATGACTTATATAAATTTTACTACACATCATTGTATAGATTTTTCGTTAGTTAAATATAGTAGAACCCCTTACTTTTTAGTCGATTTTACAAAACCCAAATAGCAAAAAGTGTGACATGATTTTTGTGTTGATGATACAAGTGAAACGGAAAGTATAGCAAAAAATGAATTTTATCAAATTTGTCTATTTTTGCAAAAGGAATAATATAATAATATCTAGACAATATTAATTTACTTAGTACTGATTACATATACTCAACAGTAAATAGATTCTGTTATTATTCGCGTATCGAATATTGAGACATCCAAATTACTCAAGCCAGACATAAGATTTACGCTATCCAATATATTAAGGACACAAATCAGTTTATATATTATGAATATTTTCGTCACAATTACTGCTTACACACTTTATTCAAATATTGATGTAACTTTGTGAACAACTCTAACAAGCACTTAAAGTTGCCTTTCCGTGAGTCAGTCACAGTCTCTCACTTAAATTCTTTTAAATTTATTTCTTTTTAACCTAACTATTCAACAACTGTGATTCATATTAAGTTCTTTTAAATTCAATACTATAAAAATCTCTATAAAATTTGTTAGAATAACTCAAACCAAGTCGTTTAGTATTTTAATTACAAAAGACGTCTTCAAGATTTGAGTTGTTGAAAATAGATCAAAATAAATTTCAATCTTTTAAAAAGAATAAAGATACTATGAACATAGACCAACCAAACCCACTCAACGTTATTGGGAGACAAAGTAGAAAGTATTAGATGGATTTGTAAATGGAACATTTTTATGTTATCGGGCACTTTTCTACTTTTATTTGAATTTCCCTCGAAAAGGGTATGCACTTTGTCCTATGATAAGTTTATGATGATGGAAAAGTAAAGTTTTATCACTTCAAATGATTTTGGAGTGTCGTGACATATACATATTAAATAGTTAAGCTTTCCTTGTTAAAAAGTAGTTACGGATTGTCTTAAGAAAATTATACACTTATACTGCTAGTTAAGTTGATCCCTAGATATCTGCTTCGTTGGTCTCTTGGTTAGCATATACGACTGTCGATCTAGAGGCCTTGGATTCGACTTCTGAGTCAGGTAAAAAAGTGTTATTGAGTTTTTCTTGATTATAGAAATTCATAATAACATACCGGAGATTAGAAGTTTTGGGGGGTCTTAACACCTATGCCTCGGAGAGCTCGTGAAGCCCTCATCTCTCTCTGGTCTAGTTGGACATACGTCCCATCCTATTATGAGAGTGAGGGAACAGAGAGTGCTTCTGTGTATGCGCCCATACTTGTGCACTATAATGTCTCCTGCGTAGTTGGCTGGTCTCCGTTGGAACTGATCGCCATGGCCGAAATCGGCTAGAGGAACATCATCCCTAGGTCGATAACTTAGCAGGTAATATAGTGTTCTACTTGATTTCATTATAGCATTATATCATTATCTGCCACTTTCTAATCTTTCACCTAAAACTAGGTCAAAATGAAACTTATAATAGAGTTGGTAGATCGCCAGTAAATGATGAACAATAAATGATAGACTGCATGTAGTGTATTTCGTTCAAAGTTCGCAAAATTGCAGGCATTCAACCCACTGATGTCGCTGTTAATCGACCCCAGGCCCGACTCTCTAGTTCTATAATTAATAATGAAATAGGCAGCCCTAACAACTTAGTCTACAATCTCGTATAGATATCTAGGTTTAAGCTGTACGAAATTTTGGTCCGGTTGATTGGATTTCGGAGAGGTCAATTTTTCCAACAATATTACTGTTTTAGCCGTCGGTGTAGACATCCAATTATATTAACAAATATTTTCCTGTTATTGTTTATAATATTAGATCCTGGATACGAAAAGAATACTTTATCACTAGAACTGATTAGTAAACAACACTAAGGCAAGATTTTTTTCCCTCCTGGGAATTGGGAGAAGCTGACATATACAAAATACAAGCTTAATAGTAAGATCTGGCTTTTTCTGATACATATATATCTATAAAAATAAATAAAAATTGAAAAGGAAAAGGAAAAAATTGTAATTTCAAAGTATTTTTTTTCACTAATATATAGTATGCATTTAAAATATAATATAAATATTCTTCTGTCAAAAAATATAAAAATAGATGTTATAAATAGATGCCGTGAACATTTTTATTTGATTACTTCTATTAATTTGAAATTACAAACAAAAAAAAAATTCATTTTTTGTTTAAGTGTCCAATGACAATTAAGCAGGTGAATCAATAATTGAAAATTGAGAACAGTTAGCTTAATTCGTGTTGATTGCTTTTAAAGACTGTAAATTTATTCTAGAATTGTTTATTTTATAAGAAACTTAAGATAATCAACTAATCACCTATATGTTCATCTTCAGAATAATTATTTAGATTACAACGTTTGTCAAAACTTGTCAATATATGCTATGCAAAGTTTCTGGCTGTATATATAAATTTGTTAATTAGTCTTACAAAAGCTTTTAATACTTGATCTTCTGACATTGTTTTTTAGAATCCATGAGTAGGGGTCACCATCCTCATTATAAGTGCAGATAATACAGATTGGTGACCGCATTATGGCGACCTAGTGAACTACTTCTGCACCATAGGGCCTCTATTCTCGTACCTATCAAGGAAAAATACAACAACACGAATACTGTCACTTTAGCTTAGGCGATTAACACACGGCACCGCGCACCGCCGCGGTAGGCGGTGAAGCGGATCTCATATCATATTGGGATCTACTGAATCCGTTGATGCTTAACACACGTACACCGACCGACCGCGCGGTCGAGCGGTGTTTTTACCGACTCTCGCCGACCTTACCGCGGCGGTGCGCGGTGCCGTGTGTTAATCGCCTTAGTCTTCAATGTGTAGTACCACCCCGGCCGAGCCGAACGATTCGTGCTAAAAACAGCGTGGCTCAAACATTTCAAGAAGTTAGCCAAGTACCTTACGTATAATAGGTACTATGATCAAAACCAATAGTGCTTTTTATCAGGGAAACCTGTCGTTTATATACATTTATTGTAAACAAAGTAAATCACGTATTACAGACGGACTTTAGTTTTAGAAATAGGACGACAATACATAGTGGACAATATAGAAAGGTTTTCATTCAACTTTATTACCACTTTGACCACGTAATGGAAGTAGCAAAATGAAATGAAAACAAAAAACTAATCATCATTGGCACTAAATTAGTAGTCATAAGTAATTGCTGTCGGAACTTCCAACTCAATTTACTAATTGAAGTGTGTGAGGAGCCTCTACTACTACTATCTCCACCGCAATTAAGGATCTTGTTACGTTAATGATAAACGTAGAACAATAAAGTCAAAAACAATCATCAACAGCCTTTAACAGTCCACTGCTGGACATAGGCCTCTCCTTTGAGAGGAAGTTTTGGCCTACTAAATATGTGAAAAAACAATATGTACTTTTATTTCTGGATTCGTATTTAACGGACTTGCCTATAGATCTGATAATATTATGGCCAAAAAACGTAGTGTTCTTACATATGTCGGTCGGCAGAAGTGAATGTAAATCAATCAAAATCACAAAATCAAAATCACACACAGAACATCAATTTTTGAATCACACACAGTGTTTTCCCACGTGGGATTTGAATACACTACACTTCGCGCAGCAGATAGCGACGTAGCAACCGCTTAAACCAGTAGGCCAACGATCTTTACTTTTCGAGCGCCTTTTTTTTTCATCAGCCTAACATAACATCACTTATATCGAGTCTGGCCTTTTTCTTTTATCCCTTTTTAAATATGTTTCTTTAAGTTTTTCACTAAGCTCACTTTTTCGGATTCCTGATCTTGCTGCTATTGTTTGTTATCATTTGCATTTTAATCATCTCTTTGTACCTCTGTTGAACCAAATTTTTACTAAATGTTACTTTTAGTGAAAAGGAACCGCAATAAATTAAAAAAATATATATTTCATAATGAAAATTAGCACGCTGAAGTGGAAGTGGGCCGGACATGTCTCCAGACGTACTGATGGACGCTGGAGCCGAAAGGTGCTAGAGTGGAGACCGCGATTAGGCAAACGTAGTGTAGGGCGCCCTGCAGCACGGTGGACCGATGATTTGAGGAAGGTGGCTGGCGGCGGATGGATGCGGACTGCCCAAGACCGGGATGGTTGGCGTTCCTTGGGGGAGACCTTCGTCCAGCAGTGGACGGCGATAGGTTGACACACACAAACACAGCATTAACACAATTAAATTAGTTCCGAAAAAATACACAGACACGTTGAAATATTTAATGCGTTGCTTTAATATTTTTTTGAAGCATTCTTAACGTTTGACCTGTAGGCCATTAGTAATTAAAATGAAAATAATTATATGTGCTTTGGCACTTTCATTTGATGCTTAACCTGATTTAAAATTTCACCTAGCATATAGTTTCTTAGTGACCTACTAAACTTAATTACAGTCTTAGAAATTCAAACGTACATAGCTTTGAATGTCTACTTAGCTTATTTTATACAAGACAGACAGACAAACAGACAAGAGGATATTTGAGGTAGTAGAGAAACTCTGATTTCAGCACATATGGGCCGGCTCGACCAGGGCAGTAGTACTCTCACATAGAAGACCATTCTAATAATGACAGCATTTTTGTCGTCGTTGGGTGAGTATGAGATCGGAGGCCCAATTATTCTGCATCATTCGTCCGGCTTCCAGAGGCCGGACGAATGTACCACCCTTCAGGATGGTGACCCCTAAAAAGCATTTAAAAAAAACGCCACTTAAAGTATGAGATGAAGTTACAAAATTCATCACAAAGGTTCTGTTACTGAACCACACTAAAATAAGTTCTATATTTTATTACTTTGTTTAAAAGATAAATAAGAATAATTAATCATAACGTAGAAGTAATATTATCCAATTAATGTTTCAGGGACGGACAAATTTGAACAATTTATTGGTTTAGGTTTCAAAAACGTACAAAAATAAACCCAAAGTTACATTTACGGTAAATTTTCTGAAACTTAGGTAATAATTATGAGTTTTCGTCATTATTAGACTTAGTTTATTAGATTTTGGAAGATATTGGTTTTTCTTATTATAAATGATTAATTTTTGGCATTCCATACTTCGTGTATCAGTACCCAAATAAACTCAAGAAAAATATTTTTATTCGGGGACCTCCTTTACCTGTAAGGACGCTTTTTTATTAAAACAGGGGATCCCTGTAAAACCTCCTCTAAAACTAAACGGCTGTCTCGAAATATCTAAAAAAATGACCATGTGCTGATCTTTAAAGGAAAACTTTTACGGTTTAGATACCTTTGTTACTTCAGGAGTTATATATATATATATATTTATAGTATATATATTATAACTTGTAAAATACGCTCACTAGGAAAACTTTGTACAAAAATAAGGAAATAATAACTACACATAACAGTTATCTATTAGACAGTATTTTAAAGCCACGTGCCATTATGGGTGACTATTCTATGCGTGGCCTAAAACGCACTCAGCTGATTTTTAAATTACATTAACGTCAGCAATATTAGACATAGGCCTCCGTCAAGACACGTCTAAGAATTCAGTGTGTGAAATTTGGATTTTAATGAATACCTGATCTGTTTTTCTTATGATACTATTAGAATTATGCGATAGACTGACGGCTTCAGGAACATTTTTGGCAGCAGATATGTAAACAGACTGCCCAAGACCGAGATTGTTTACGCTCTTTGGGAGAGGGCTTCGTTCAACAGTAGACGCTATGTACGTGGAATTAATAGTATTATATACTTGTAAATGCTCTAAATTCAATCAAGTGGGAGAATAGAATGATCCACTAAGCAGACATCCAAACGCAGTCATTGGTATACTTGGAAAACTTTAAAAATGAAAAGTTGGAACAGTCTTTTCGTTTCTTCCAAACAGTATCCCCTAAGGTTTCAAATATGGAGTTTGCAATAAGATAGATGATGTATCTTTCAGAACTCTTTCGAAACTGTTTAGTTAGTCTCGAACAGGTCTTTCTTCCAATACTAACTCTTGCTGGCTCTCTACACATTCTTGAATGAAACAAAAGATCTTACTCTAATTACTTTTTACACTCATGTGTAACTATCGTAATGAGAGAAAATATAGAGAAACGTAATCTATATGAACGTTTGGTAAATTGATACAAGTACGACGATGCTACATTATTACAAATTACAGTGTTTATGGTACGCGTACCATAAACACTAATTACGTAATTTCTGATACTGTTTATGTAATTCATTCCACAAACGGTGTAATCCTACTCATATTTTTTTTTTCGGACTAGGTAGTTAATTCGCAATAAATAAAATTCGCAATAAAACATATTTGCAGATCATACAAACATTTGGTCCGTCCCGGGAATCGTACCCGGGAACTCTTGATCAGCCAATTGTCTGTTCTGTCAGAAGAACAATTTCGTCAATATCATTCGGGATAAAAAAAACTTCACTTTGGAAGGCCTCAAACTGATAATCTAGCTTTCCTTGTGCTTGGTAGCTTGTTTAAGTTTATGTCTCTGAAAATTTCATTGAAAATATTTCATTAATACTAGGCTATTCAATTTTGATCAGTTTGAATGTATCAAAATTATTTACTAGCTAAAGTAATAAGCCTCAAGGATAATATATGTAAATGTATGGACATGGATACGTGCTTTTCTGTGTTATTATTAAACAACCTTACATAATGCGATTAACACAAGATCAATATAGTTGCCTTTGTACATTATCACATAATACAAAAATATTCCCTACAAAAGCTGTCTTCCTTATCTACAGAGTGTTGTAAAAACACCATTTATTCCTATTATCTGGTCGACTATTGTTTCCTTTAACGCGCGTCATATGTGACGAGATCCTCTTGTTCCATCCTTTTGTTCCTCAATCCTTATGTGGCCAGTATTGTGTGATACTATTTTACTAGAACAAAGTTACTATTTTAGGAAATCAATGTTAAAGTATCTAATCAAGTTTTAAGAGATAATATTTATATAAAAAAACAATACTTCACAAGCATAAACTTTAAAAGTTTATATAGTGTGTTTTCCTAAATTCAGACACTAATTTGGAATCTTGTGGACACATAAAATAATAAATTTAACATATTATAACCTATATAGTACAAGCTAAGAACATGATTTTAATCTACATACACACGGAATTGCCCCATAAAGTTGATTAAAAACAGCACAAAGGCACAAGAACGTTTTCAAACATTTTTCTTCTCGTATTTAACTTTCTTAAAGAAATGAGAAACTATCGAAAACCTAAGTACATATCTCATTTCACAAAGTAGGTCGTCTCTAGTAATATTAGAGATCTTTATGTCTTTTCAAAGTAAAAGGACTTAGCAGTCGCACACGATATATTTATAGACTACAGGACTTCTTATTACAACTTTTAATGTTAGTGAAAATAATACGGTTTATAGCAATGTTGCATTAAGATGTGATTCTAACTGTTCTTCCTAGCCTTATTCTCAATATTATTTGGGGTCCGCTACTAGTTTTACCGGTTTGACCTGAATATCAGTTTTCTACGGAGCGACTGGCACCGGACCTCCGCAACCCTAAGGGAGAACTGAAATTCGAAGGTTGAACTAACAGATCGTATTCGAACTTAGGAGAATATTTGAATGTTGAATATTTTTCTCGACGTAACAAAATCTAAAAGCTAAAAGTTAACCATTATTACACTAGCAACATAGATCTAAACATTGTTTTTCAATTTCAGAACTGAAAACTACGAAACGCAAATAAACTAAACTACAAACAACAAAGTTAATCCCAACTTAGTACTTAATAAGTTAACCTACTAAAGTTATATAACCAGCAGAATATATAGGGCAATGATACCGTAAAATTAACACAACACTACCATTTTAATGCATCACTCAGGAATATACTGCTCGGAAATAATTACAGAAACGTATTTACGGAAATTACAGTTATAAACTTGCATGTTGAGACTCAATTATGTTTATATAAAAGTAAAATGATAGCTTAAAAGTAAGAGTTATGAATAATACTGTTCAACTGTGGAGTTCATAACCAATCAATGCATTTAGTTTTACTTTGTGTCACATGATTTCCAATAGCCATTGCATGATAACGTACTTTCGAACAGTAAGTTTATTTTAATTTACAAGATTAACTTTAATTTAAAAGACAACTTCCACACTATCAATTGCGGAAGGTGTGTTCGCACATCCTTTTCACGCATACATTAAATGGAGACAAATAACTCCTGGTCCCAAAAAAATATTTTGTGGATCACACAAATTAGTAGAAGCAACGTAGTTGAAAGTGAGGTGACCGCTCAAACCCCTTTTCCACCCATGTAGTATCATAAAAGCGGCCAAGTGCGAGTTGGACTCGCCCATGAAGGGTTCCGTAGAAGCAAATAACGTCCTATAAAAGTTCTTGTAGTTCGTTGTAACTTTGATCGATGTTTTAATAATAGTGTATTGATTGAATGAAAGGTTTTAGAAATCTCAATATCATTTTTGAAGACCTATCCATAGATAATATGGGTATGAATAATATGAACACGTATGGGTTGATGAAAAATTTTTTTTTGAGATTCAGTTCCAAGTATGGACAATCCCAAAAATGTATTGTTTTTTTTTTCTATTTTTGTATGAATATCTTAATGTGGTAGAATTTCTTTTTCTTTTTTGTCGATGTATTCTCACAGAATAAATCGACTTACCAAAATTCAACAATATAGTTCATAAAGGTTCGGAAAAAAGTGGCTGTGACACACGGACGGACAGACAGACAGACATGACGAATCTATAAGGGTTCCGTTTTTTGCCATTTGGCTACGGAACCCTAAAAAAGTGGTGCCATATCAAAATCACACCTAGAGTTATTTATTTAAAAGACCTTTACTTACAACCTCGTTGTTTAAGCCGACCTAAGTGAAAAAGCCGCCTCTAAGTTTAATGTTCCTGAATATTTATGCGTCATGTCTCCATACGAGACACTGCTTTCGAGCCACATTGAGACATATGTGCAAAAACTACCTTAGTGGGAGTATGCTCTTATTTCAGCCATTAGGTAGATAAGACAAAAAACTGTTGAAAACAGGTACTTTTAAAAGTAAACTTTTTTACGCGCTATGGTTTGGGATTATAAGACATGGCTTAAAGTATCCCTGTACTTGTGTATTTCTTGATATATAGTATAGGGATATTCCGAAATATGTGAAAACATCATCATACAGACTTTGTCGGTCGGTTATCGCGCTAAAGAGTTTTGGAGGTGGTAGATCCAGGCTGATTTCAGCACTAATGGACTCGACTATTACAGTATTTATTTATTTAAAATCTTTATGCACTGAGAGTACAATGGCGGACTTAATGCCAAAGGCATTCTTTACCAGTCTACTGTGAGTGGTGCAGAAATCATCGTGGAGGTTCACTTTGGTTGGAAATAGTGAAACAGACATGAAATAATTAAAAGTTAAGAGAGATAATGGAAATAAAGATTGCAATATGATATATCTGTGATTTATTCATACAAAATACATACACTCATACATACATATATATAAATATACAAACAATATATACTATCCTCACACAGAAGACCAACCTAAAATTACAGCATTAGTGCTCTCGTTTTTCGTTGGTGAGTATGAGAGTGGAGACCTAATCATACCGCATCATTCTCCCGGCCTCCATAGTCCAATATGATGGAGAAACATCTTACTAAGCCGCCAAGGTTTTTGTCACATGCAATGAGAATCATTGCATATACTCTTAAAAAGCCCAAGTCCTTTATGAAAGTATCTCTATGCTACATTTCATTACACTCGGTGCAGCGGTTTAACCGTGAAATCGTTACTGAGAGAACTTCGACATTATAATAATAGCATGGATCTGAAGTAATATACATACATGTATCTAAACTATAATTCAATGCCCTCATATATACTGACAACTAGTTCAATCTTCGAATCTCTCTCTCTCCCTTAGGGTTGCGGAGGTCCGATACCAGTCGTTCCGTGGAAAAACTGAAATTCAGGTAAAATCGGTTGAACTAGTAGCCGACCCCAAATAAACTTGGGAATAATGGCTACGAGGATGTTTCTAAACCATAAAATATGAATCTTTCATTACAAATACCGTACAGTTATATTGATTCCTGAAAACTGATTGTCACTGATAGTAAACCTTCAGCAATATTTCTGCAATTTTATAGATGAAATCTTTGCACATATTGATATAAATATTTAGGTTTAAAGAGACTTGTGGTATAAAATATTTATATAAAAATATGTAAACAAAACATAGCAAATAACACACTACAAACGAAATAAATGTCTAATATCCATTGTGTCGAGGAAATAAACATTGACCGTACAAAAGGTGGGATATGAGTATTTTCATTTCAATAGGCCCCGATTCCATTTTGAGAGGTAAACTTTTTTATGGCAATAAAATGGATACGTAAATATTCATCAGTTGATTCTACTTCGGGTTAGATTACGGAAATATTCTATAGATTGATATTTATTTGTATTCGTTTATATTTAAAGACTAGCTGCGCCCCGCGGTGTTACCCGCGTATTTTCGGTATAAAAAGTTGCCTTTATATGTGAATATCCAGAACTCATTGTTAAATTAGCCATGTAGAAACTATCATTATGGTTGCTATGCAAGTGTGTTATGCATAGCAACCTGTGAAGTTTTGACAGGAGATAAACAGTGATACATCTTGACATCTACGATTTATGTATCTGTAAAATCACCTAGATTTCGCCCGTGTATCTCCATTATTGCAGTAAAAAGTAGCCTATGTGTTATTCTGATATATAAGATATATTACTGTAAAGTTCCAAATCAGTTCAGTAGTTTTCGCGTGAAAGAGCAACAAACATACATACATACCTACTCACAAACCTTTGCGTTTATAATATTAGTAGGATAGGTAGTAGGAAAAACATGTGAATAAAATGTACCTACATAGTTAGTTTTTTGAAAACCTTCTTTTTCTATTTTGAAGCTGTCAAAATGTATCTACACTGACTGATAGATTTTTTTCTTGTTTTCATTAAGACCACTCCCGCATTCGGTTAGTAAAGTCCTCCGTGATACAGGTCGCATGTCCTGTATCACGGAGGACTTTACTAACCTATTTTTAATGGTAACCATTAAAAGACACGAAACCATTTGAAAAGAAAATTTGAAGATAAAAGTTGTTTTTGTGGGAATGATGTTGTTTAATGTAACCCACTGTCAGTCTGTAAAATGTAATTTAAAAAAAAACAGTGTCGCTGCCTGCTATCCTTAAATCACCTCAGGAAAATCTAAATAAAGCACAAACAAGTTTAGGAAATGTGTTAAATCTAAACTCATATTAAGCTAACAAATTCAAAGAAAGTTTCCTAAATATACTTACACGGGTACAAAGAAACTTTCCTTGTTAACTGGTATAACCTATGCGGAACATTCCACTTGATAATTTTCTCGAGCCACTTACTCTGAAGTATGAAGGACAAGATACAATGTAAAAAGAAAACAATAGGCTTAAAGGAAAAAAATAAGCCGTACGTCTTATCTAAAATTGAATTTATAGCCTTTGCTTGAGAATGAACGATGACAACCACGAAATTTCCTTACTAACTTTCCTAACATTATTTTACTAAAGAATATACACTTATATTACACTTAGCTATTCTCTTTTGTTAACATGAGAAGGCTTTTTGGAAGTTTCAAGGTGAAATTATAAATAAATTTAAGACTTGGAACCACACTACCACATTAACAGTTTTTAATGCTTAATTGAGGCGAAATTCAGCGCAGAGTTTCCAAGTTTAAAATAAAGGTCAGAATTTTACTACAGTATTCACGGTTGGACATGTTTCGCCCTTAACAGAATGTTTGGGCGTTACGTGCGGGTAATAGCTGTATCATATACTTACATGTGATTATTTTTATTATGGTAAAGGTTACATGAAGTGATTACGATCTATATGTACTTATGATTATATCCATTTAGAATATTGGTATTCGCAATTTGGGTGGGTTACAAAAATTTGAATTAGGTTTATTGAAAAGCTTTTTCAGATTGAATCTAGATTGATTGCTTTTTAAAAAGGCATGGATTTCAATAGTTTCTGTGGATTAATGGCTTTTAAATACTACGCTTTAGATGTCGCCCCAGGGTGACGATACACGATACAAAATACATTTCATGAATTGAGCCTAAATAGCCCGCAGCAAGGTGATGAAGTGGAGTAATGAAGTGGTAAGAGTCGCGGCAAATACTTGAATGAAGACAACGTTTTTATGCTAAAATTTTGAAGAAGAGGCTTGTGAGAAAAAACTTGTTACACTTGATCGAGTTGGTAAAAACTAAACAAATCATAAATTAATAAAATAAAATCTCGGTTTTTATCATCACATTTTTATCCTACCGAAAATTCATTCGTAGTTAGTTTTTTAATTTTCTTTTTTTTTTTATTAAACAGATACTTTAAATGTCACTTATCTAATCGCTATTCATTTTGTGAATTTTTTGTTGATAGCAAATAAATAATTGCCCAAAAAAATGTAAAATACCCTCTCAATGATAAGAAAAATTTTAAGTACAAATAACAAGGCATATAATCGCGTGAGGAATCCTTAACAGCGAATTACGACTTTCTGTATCAATGAGTTGTAAAATTTGATTGGGTACTAAATACGTCTGTGAACCTTTTCTATACCCAAAGAATACTTTGTAAAATACATTCTAAAGAACGACAGTATGGCACCATAACTATTTCATGGTTAGATAGCTAAGTGTTAATGTACATACAAGAACTTGGAGAAATATTCAATCAGTTCAATTCAATATAGTTTCAAAATAAAAATGAATCCCTATTTCCTTTGGTCACGCCATCACGCCTGAGCGGCTCGACCGATTTCGCTAATTCTTTTTTTATATTATACCTTGAAGTACGAGGATGGTTCTTAGGGAAAAAAATAAAAAAAATATCTGATAAGTTTTATTGGAGGGGTTCCGAGAATACAAAACAATTGAGTGACCTTGAATCGACTGTTAGGTGGTACGAAGTTCGCGGGGTTAGCTAGTCATTGATAAATTACGAATTAGCTTATGAAAAAGAGAGCGACCTCATACTTATTAGTGTATTAGGTAGCCTTTTTCTGTTTTTTTTTTAGTTTCATCATTCTTTTATTTTAGTAGTTACAGGGCCCCGCCCTGGACACACATTTTACCACTTCGGAAGTGCGTCTCACGCAAACTATTCAGTTTAGAAAAAAAATATAATAGAAATCTCAATAACATTTTTAAAGACCTATCCATAGATAACCCACACGTACGGGTTTGAAGAAAAAAAATTTTTTGAGTTTTAGTTCTAAGTTTAAGGAACCCCCAAAATTTTGTGACATACGGACGGACAGACAGACATACAGACAGACATAACGTATCTATAAGGGTTCCGTTTTTTTTCCTCGGGTACGGAACCCTAAAAACTGATAGTTTTTAGGCAAATTGAATCTATCAATATCAACAGCAGCTTTCGTTTCTTTGTCCATGGATTTGAAAAAAGAAGCCTTAAAAGTTATAGATGTCCACTTTAGTCCACCCCAGGGAAATCGTGTATACAAAGATGTCCAATGCCCTTTACTGTTATCTGAAAGCCACTTAGAAAGAGTATTTGTGATTGTTTTTTTATATCTGAAGATATATAATGTTTTTCTTGAAAGAGCCCACCCAGTAGCTAAATGTACTGGTAATAATGTACGCACAATTGTCTGAATCGCTCAATAAACTTCTGACAAACGGTAGCATAAAGTAATCGTAATGGCAGGATGTGTCAATTTCAATCTCAGTCGTTACAAACATTTTTTTCGTATATATTATAACATAGTTTAATAGAAAGTGATTTAGATATTCATTTCTTCTCTCGATCTAATTTGATCCAATCTATCTTTTTCATTATAACACGACCTAGTTCTGAATGTAAGATAAATTTTGAACTCATCACTAACTGCCAATTTGTGTCGAATGGCCTGCAAAAGAGAGAGCGGCCGTGACTTTGGATAGTATGAAAATCTGTATATTTTTTACCTTATTTTTAATATAAAATATCTAGGTCACTTAATAGCGTTGTATACCTAAGTAAGTCTGTCGACTTAGTGCGCGTTTATATTTTAATACGAATTTGTTCGCCACAAACCTCATTTTCATGGTAAAATACATTCTATTTTTTAGTGCCTACTCTTTAAATTAGAAAGATTAATACGTATTTTAATCTTAGTACCTAGTAAACGTATCGTGGTGGCCCTGTCGATAATAATCTATTGGAAAATAACAAAAAAAAGTATTTTGAGTACACCAGTATATTTTTAATTTATTTCTAACCTTATTTTACAGATACTTTTAGTAAGTACATTTTTGAGTTCATTAGCTGTTTTATTTTTATATGAACCGTCTAATTAGGACGGTCAGACCGGCTGTTAAAGGCTTCGCCACGGCATTCCTAGTCACGATATGCAATAATGCTAACGTGTCTTGCGGTGTAGCGACGCTTTTAATACTTACTAGTTTTGGCCCGCAGCTGCGCCCAAGTTTTTGTTGGTTATTATGGTAAACAGTAACCTATGTCCTTTCTAAGGCTCTAGACGATCTTTGTACCAATTTCATTTAGAGACAGATGTACGGAATTACTTTCGCATTTATAATATTGGTATTAAAGTATAGTAAGTATAAAGATACTGATTATTTCTATATTGTGGAAAATAATTTAGTTTTCGATCTTTCACTTCAACCAAATAATAAACTAGTTCTAATTTTTTATAGAATAGGGTGACAAAAAAGGACAAGGAATTTCTTGATATTAAGTAACTACTCGTCTCCAGAGTCCAGGGACATAGAGCTCAAGAATATTTAAAAATATATATACATATGTATGGCCGTAACCCTCTCAAAGGAGGATACCCGATCACATTATAGGTTGTTGATGATGATTTATATTATCTATCTTTCTTCTAGGTAGTAGAGCAGATCTGATTTCAGCATGAAAGAGCCGGCTCGACTGAGGCGATACTGCCCTAGCATAGAAGACCAAACTAAACTGACAACATTCGTGCAGTCGTATGAGTATGAGACCGGAGGCCCAATTAAGCAGAAACATATGAATTGTCCGCCGTAGTGTGAGTACCCATAATATATTGTCTGCATTCACAATAAGAATGGCAGCCACTGTTGTTGGATTCTACTCATGCTTCCATACATCAGGCAGTAAAGACTCGCTTTAGACTTGCTTGAATATAAAAATCTAAACCATTTCAAGCAAAAAATTTAAAACCACTTTTAATAATGAATACAGTCAACCCTTCAGTCTAGCTCTACTATAGAACCACAAAAGTTTCAGAATATTCCCTTGTAACAATATCATGCTTGTTATATAATAACACTCCCTGACATTATCCTCACGTATTATCCCACGAGATACAAAGGTGCTTCTGAATGTTAACATACCGACCGAACGGAATACCTATTTACTTTTAGTCGGGTTTTTATTGCCTCAAAGAGGCTGGTCGACGCAGAGGGCGCATTTCAAACGTATAGGTAGCGAAATTTTCTTTTCAAAAATGTTAATGTTTTACGGAATATGTGTAGCTACAGGTCGATGTAGGTCATTGTTTATTAATAATAAGTTTGTAAACGAGTCGACTGTCGAGTGTACCTGTGGATTATTTCATAATATGTAGTAGATAAGCGGTGCTATTAAAGTTTTGTTGGATCTTACAGTTCAAATTCTATTACCCGAGCTTTACGCTTTTTAAAGGTTTGAAATCTACAATTGCTTTGTTATCCTTCCTAATATTATAAATGTGAAGGTAACTTTATCTGCCTGTCTGTCTGTACGACTTTCAAGGTAAAAAATTACTAGCCAGAGAAAGGACATAGGCTACTTTTTAAAGCGATAACCTATTTCACCATTTTAAACTGATTTCAATAAAAAATATAAGACTCAAACTTGATGCCATTTAGAGAATCGATAATGTATCGATATTTAATCATGTAGATTATGTATTAGAATATGGAACGACACTTTAATCGTTGGGGTGACAAAGAGTCACCACGGAATGTGTCACCACGCCATTATTTGTACAAAAAATATCGACAATCGCGGAGGCAAACGTTGTTATTGCTTTGTTTAGTAAAATCAAACGAATTTAAGAATAAATCTTAATATATTTTAATACCATTACAGACTCGATTCTCTTCTGCCATAAAATATCAAATATCAAATTAATAAACTCGAAAATGCTGAAGAAATCCGAAGTCTATTTTTATTATATATACTTCTTACCTTAATGGCCCATAAATAAATTAGATGATGAATGGGTCTATATAACAATCGATTTTTTCCTCATCGAGTAATTAAGGTAAAATGGTTACTTTAATTACTTTACCGTTGACAGTTATGATATAATGGAACCACTCGGTCCATTGGGATCGCATAAAATTCCAAATTCATATTTCTTATCAAATGGATCATCTTGTTCAACGATGTTTTAATGGAAATTTTACTTTATTGAATTGCAGGTAAAATGAGTAAATTATAGTACCTAGTTGCCCTGTATCGTACAGAAAGGGTAATAACGAATAGGCACACGGCGCGTACTAATCTATGCAAATAAACAAAATTGGAATGTCTGTTTGATATATCAAATGAATAGTTTCTTGCTAAATGGATTTCAAAGTAAACACAGCCATAGCCAAAAAAGCCATTTTAAAATGTTTTGTCCGACTGTTTGTTGCGGGTATTTTTGAATGGACTTTTACTAGCAGGTGGCTGATGACATAAGAAGTAACTTAAGCTACTTTTTATAGAATAGCTTCGCTCCGCGGCATTACTCGCGATTAACAACAATATCTAGTCTTATATTTTTTAATGGTGGTCAGAATTCTATCGCGATTTACAAACTTAATGATAGTTCATTTCAATGCGTCTAAATTATACATTTTACTATACCAAGTATTTTAACTTCAAGGGTACACAGAGGTGTATTAAACGCACACATTGTGCCGACTATTATTTTGATCCTATTTACCTAGTAGAGGACAAGCCTATTACATTATAGGACACAAAATAATGATATTGTTTTTAAAATCTTATTGGTAGGTTTATTTGAGAATTATAACTTGGTTTATGTTCTTTGTACAAGAACTCGAAAAGTATTGCAGGGTAAAGCTATTATTTTATAATGTGAATAAGCGAAATTAAGCTTGTTCAATGATTTAGGTAGGTATAAGTTTGTAGAATATAAGAAAGAAATAAAATAAATAGTGCCTGCGGCAGGTGTCTCAAAAGAGGATTTAGTTCACAATTCTTGATATACTCGTAAATAGAAACTGTTTACCTCCGACGTTCTAGACATATGAAAACAAGGACGGGTCTCAAAAGGCAAAAGTATATTTAATCACATTTAAAGGACACTGTCCACAGTCATATAACTCTACCTTTTAGCTTCAAATGAAGACACTAGTGCTCAAAGGAGTCTGCTAATGTGAAATGAGTATTTTCGAGTACATAGTAGGTTCCCACAATATAACTCCAGTACATAGGTTGTAGCCGTCCCTCTGATAAATCAATTAGTTCCCTTTTAAGATACGTAGGGTCTGATGGATATTCATAGCCGTGGCTCTTATTTAAACACGGTTTCCGAGACAAGCATTATACAGTAAGGACCACACTGTCCCCAATCTTTTAGCAAAAACAAATGTATTTCTAAATAGAAGTGACGATTCCATAAATGGATAAAAACAGCAAATACAGAATGAATACCTTCAATTTTGTATATCTTATTTGGAGCTTTAAAGTTGAAGCTTTCTCATAACAGCGGTGCAGCCATAATGTGAGGCACATTCCGTCTTCTTTGACTTTGAGAAATTCAGCTCTATATTATATGATTTATTTAATTCATCCTAATTCTATAACGTCACCTTTTTTTTTTTTTTTTTTTACGTGTGGAAATCCCCGCGGACCGTCACCCCGTCGGGGGTTACGGCGGGGTGGTGTGTCGGACTCGAACCGACTAAAACCACATGGTGTGACCCTCTCTGCGCCTTTGTATTGGAAGGAGTCCAGGGAGGGGATTTCCTTCTGGACTCCAACCGGCGCCTGCCCGCACTGTTGCGGGCACCATCTCAAAATTTACTCTCTAATTAGGCAACGTCCGGTCACACGCGGACGTCGCCCCCTCGCGGTTGGCCTCTACTGCGGACGGACGGGAAACCCGTCCCGCCCATCCGCGGCCACTCTCAGGGCGGCATGAGACGCAGGTATGCGCGCCTCCGCCGCCCGGGGCGCCGGCGGCGGATCGGGTCCGATTGGATGGCATCCTCCCGGGCCTTCTCCGCCACCTCCTTCTGCAAGATTACGTCCTCGCAGAAGGTTGCGACCGCGGTAAAACAACTGTCGCTGCCGGCCATCGATCTTATGACGGCCGGCAGAGAGAGATCCCCTCCGATGACTGCAGTGAGGACCAGGCGCTGCGCCGCCCAAGCGGGGCAGACCGCCAGCGTGTGCTGGGCCGTGTCCTCACTGCAGTCGCAGTGGTGGCAGGCGGGACTCGGTTCCCTCCTAGCGACCGAGTGCAGGTACTTTCCGAAGCAACCGTGCCCGGAAAGTACCTGCGTCAGCCGGAAGGAAAGGGTCCCGTGCTGCCGCCCTGCCCACTCCTCGATGACCGGCTGAAGAGCCTCCACGGCGGCGAAGCCAGCGCGTGGGGTCTCCAGCCGGAGCGACCATCTCAGCATGGTGGCTCGGTGAGCGGCTTCGCGCCACTCGCGCACGTCCTCGGGCGGAGGGCAAAATCCGCTCTCCGCCCGGAAGTCAGCCACTCGCCGATAAACTTCGGCGAGCACTTCCGCCTCCAAATCCCACGGGGGTGTTCCGGCCAAGGCACACGCCGCCTCCGTGGCTACCGTGCGGTATCCGCGTATGGCTCTGACCGCCAGTATCCGCTGGGGGCGCCAGAGGCGCGCCCTGTTCTGGGCGGACAGAGCCGCCGCCCACACCGGTGCACCGTAAAGTGCCATTGACCGGACAACCCCCGTGTACAGCTGCCTAGTGGGGACACTGGCCCCGCCCAAATTGGGCAGAAGTCGCCCTAGGGCGGAGGCAGTGCCCACCAGCTTAGGACCAAGCTGTCGGAAGTGCTCGTCGAAGATCTATAACGTCACCTACACCAACCTAATTTTTAAATGTATTTTAAAATCTGGATATGTTTATTGATGTGTAATTTATAATTTATGAAAATAAAATTTAGAGAAACTAGTAAGCCCAATGTAATAAATTTATGACTATTAATCCCTTTTCAAAAAATTGCCCAAGTGCGTGTCAGGCCACATATAGAATAGGGTTCCGTAGTCACCCATAATGGTAGGTAGATTTAAAATCGTAACTTATTATTTCTTTATTTTTGTACGAAGTTTTCCAAGTGAATGCATTTTACAAGTTAGGCCCCCTTTAACTCCTTAAATAAAAAGTTATCAAAACCGCTATAGTTTTCCTTGAAAGTTCAATATATGGACTACTGTCATGATTTTTTCCAGATTTTTTGTCTATGTTATTAAAATATATTTTCATGCATAGTTTCATCTTTCTGGCAGCAACCGTTTGGGCGGTAGGTCGAAGGCGGACGGACAGACGGACGTACATAACGAATCTATAAGGTTCATGCCGAGTCATGAACTACGGAACCCTAAATATGTATTTCCTTAAAGAGTATAATTAGTATACTTAATAATAATAAAGACATGTTGCACATGTTTAAACAATATAAAATAAGTATTATTTATTACTGCTTTTAGTAACATAATTAACAATTACACAACTTAGTGACAAAGTTCATCCATTTACTTAAGTCGTTAAAGGTTAAAGTGCCTTTGCTAATTAAAATTTTCAATGGAGTCATGCTTTTCATAATCATATAATTTAAAACGTCAAAACTGTCGTAAAATCAATGTAACTTTAAGAAAGGAGTACGTGCTTGCGAGACGGAAAGACATTTCACAGAATGAAACCTAGATTGACACATCATTATTACTCAAATTTAAGGATGAGGAATGAAAATTACATATTAGAAGAGTTTACTGTTACTAAACTATCACAAAAACAATACAGTCCTTATGGTAGAAGCATGACTACAAATGATGAGATTTCACAATGGTCTCGGGTAGAAATCCTGCGTCGAACCTTTTTGTATGATCTACAGATATTTGTTCCGGGGTTCGGGTGTTTTCTATATTTAATATAAATATATTTACAAAAACAGTATATAGATATTCTATCAATCAATCTAGCTTATATTGTATAAGCTCTGCTCAGTTTAAAAAAATGCTATTTAATGTACACGTTGTCATTTAAATGAGTCAAAAGTTATGAATGTGCTTTTAAGTCTCCTAATTCAAACATAACTATGAATTTTTTCGAATGGAATAGATGATTCACCTGACCATTGTGGCCCTCACTCTTAGATTCTACTCATTCGTTACTTCATTCATTCGTTTTTTTGCTCAGAAAGAGTAAAAGTGACTTTGGTAGGCGTTAAAAGTAATAAAAAGTTTTTTTCTAGAATTGAGGAAGAGAATTTGGGCTAGTAGTTACTCCACTAACTTAGTGAAAACTATACATCAACTTTCTATTAGGTAATAACATACATACATGTCCGAGTGCATCCGTCCACAAATGCTGGAACACAACTCTTGCACGGAAACTCAACTTTCCTCAACTAATTCGAATACCTAATATAGGATGGTTGTAAAGTAAATTGAGTAATAAAAATTCTTTGAGTTGATTCCATTACCTTAAATATAAATGTAATCTTAGTACAAATATAATAAATTTTATGACAGACTATCAAATATTTCATAAATAAGGAAGTGTTCTTACTTATTCTTATTTAAATATCAAATTTCTTAGCTTAATTTTGCATTAATATTTTATTTTTCTTCATTTCGCTAATTCTAAAATGTCTTCAAATAAGGTGTAAGTGAATTTGTTTTATTTAACGTTAATGGATCACGAAGAGACGGAACAACTCGAGGTCAAACAAAGATGAACTCAAGAGCTATGCTAATTCTGCATAAGCTTAAATAATTTATGCGCAATATTTATTTGATTCACGCTTTAGCCATTAAACTTCATGGGATCGAAGTATATTATATTCACTGATTCTGTTTGCATAAGGGATTTTTCTCAAATCAACAGCAATAAAGCAAACTCCAGTGCTGTTTATTAATCAAAAAAGATTTAATCTTTTTAATATCATAATGTTGGGTTCGTTTTTAGAGTTCCGTAGTTCATGACTCGGAACCCTTATACTTATATTCGCCATGTCCGTCCGTGAGTACTCGCCCTACCCAAACGATTGGTGCTAGAATCATGAAACTTTGAATTGTAATTACGAGGGCAAAAGGCTACAATAAAATTGTGAAAAATATTTTTATTTGGGATACCTCCCCTACATGTAAAGTGGGAATGTTTTTTTTTCTCGCGTCTAAACCATCATATGGAGTATTATTAGATATGTCTTTTAAAAACATTATGAGGTTTTTAAAACCAATTTTTTATTTAGGTATCCGTTTATGAGTTATTTAACTTGAAAGCGTATTTTTTTTATATAGAGCTATAGGGCCCTAGCTTGTAAAATGCACTCACTTGGAAAACTTCGTACAAAATTAAAGAACTAATAAGTTACGATTTTAAATTTACCTACAATTATGGGTGACTACGGAACCCTATTCTATGCGTGGCCTGACAGTCACTTGGACACTTGTGACAGACACACAAAACAAACACAAAGTTTGTTTTGTGTGTCTCATTTTTTATATCACATATTAACTTAGGCAATAGTTTCAGTAATATACAACATTTATTTATTATAGGTTTCAACTGAAAACTTCTAGAACTAAATATTAAGGATTTAGTTGCAGAATATTGTGCTGTTTTAATAACAACATTAACAGAAGCCTGTGCTTCGCCGTTATTGGTAACCCTCGGTAATTGTTTCCAATCACCTAGGTCCACTTGGCTTGTACTATTTCTCTAACAAAGATAGAAATCTCTTTATAGCCACCTCTTAAATTGTATGTCAATCAACAACAAAAATATTCTGTTTTTTCGTGACAACACTACACCATTATTTATTGGCAAATATATTCAACTTCACATTTATAATATGTTTTAGCATAAAAATATTTGAAACTTTTGCATAGGCGCCTATATTTCGAGTTAGGTTAACGGAAATATTTAATCGAGTGTCAATCATCGTGGTGAACGGTTGGCACTCGATTTATCCCCGTCACGCTTAAGGCGACAGGTGGAGCTAGGATCGATTTTTACTAGTTTTTAAATTATAAAAGCTATGCTAACTCATACATCTATGTTAAAGAAAAGTATTTAAGCAGCAAAGTTCAAAGAACATTAATTTCAGATGAGATGAAGAATTAATCACAAATCATATAACCTCTGTCACCTAAATCACAATATAAAAGACATAATGGAACATGTTATACATCATTAACATTTAAATACTGATGAGGTTCACCCTATATATATACGCGTATTCAGTGACATTGTTTCGTTACTCCAGTCAGTCACGGCATGGAAAGGGCTAAATTCGCGGTTGTCACGTTTTTAATTAATATACGAGTGGGCGAGGCCCTGGATCACACATACGACCTCTTTATCCCGCTTATGTGAAATTCATCAATTAATGTTGCCTTAGCTTTAAAGCTACTTACATTTACATTTTCGTCATTTTGAGTTAAAACTATACATACTCTATGTCACATGAACATCAAAAAGTTTTGAAGCAAAATTAAGGCTTCTTCGACACGTACTCATTTCTGTATGTTATAGCAAATTGATGCATTGCTTTATGAGTTCCGAGCTGCTTACTAATGAAATAATTTACGACAAGAGTGTAAACATTGTCGGATTTTTTATAGATCCTTCACTTTTACTAAGTCATAATTTATTCCGATACTTTATTGTTCAGCCGTGTGCGTGATTGCGAAGGTTTGCTTTAGGAGAAAACTTTTTGTATATTAAATATCACGCAGAAGAGGTTCTATTTATTTAGGTTTTCTTTTATTCAACTCATTTAGAATACACGGAGAGAATATTATTAATAGAAAAAGATGTAAAAAAATAGCTGCGGACAAGTTGTCATTCCATGAATGAGAGTTACGATAAAAAAAAAAAATGATGTCGAAAATTGAATTGGCCTGAATTTAATAATATTACGTTTGATTGTTTTATGGACGTTAAATATATTAAACATATTATTTAACCCAAGTACCACAATAGGGTCGAGAATGTGAGTTTTTTTCGAAGTCTCTTGAAGAATGTAAAGTGAGAAACACGAACGTTAATTTACAGAAAAGTGGAAAACACTTTACACTTTACTTAGAATTTTTGACCATGAATCGAACTAGAACTAAAGGTAAATAAATAATGACCGTTTCTCGGATTCCAAGTTAAAAAAAATACGAAGTGTAATTATGCGTATTTTCTTAAAAAATATTAGGCAACATCCTAGAGATACGTAAACTGGTTTAATATTTTAAAAGGAAATAAAAAATTATAAAAATTGAAATTCAATCTTTTCAGTATCAGCGTTACATTTTTGAGTCTACAGTTCGCGGCTACCAGAGCAGCAAACTTAGAGGTTAGGCTTGATTCAGTTATTTGTAAGCATTTAACTAATAAATAGACCAATCTAAACTGACATCAGCTGTTGTATTTTGTCCCTGAGTCCGAGACGAGAGGCCCAATGACACAGAAGCATCTTACCGCCAGTGTGGGTCATCATGCTGCATTGTCTGCACTCACAATGAGGATGGTGACCCCAACTCTTGGATTCTACTCATGATTTCCATCAAGCATAGTAGAGTCACTGAGGTAAACCTACATATATGTGAAAACTGAACACAACTCTTATTGAAATCTGTAATAAATTTTACGATATGTTATAACATTTATACTTGTAAAAATGTGGACTATACATTAAAAAACAACTTTCATTCTAGAAATAAATATATATTCATAAATACAATTTAGGAGTAATCACTACCGCAACAGGATAACGATCCTATTTAATTGAATTCTAAGTCTTGAATTTGCTAAGTTCTAAAATCAAGTTCATAAACCAAACCTAATTAAGTAGTAGTACTAACTTAGAACTTAGTTTACAGTCGGCTGGTTTTAATTTGTTCTAATAACCTTTGGAGAAAGGAAATAATTGGTATACAATTATAGAAATATCATTAAAATATCGTAAGAAAATAAAACTTTTGAGGCTTATTTTGTTTATCTTTAAACGCGCAAATCTATTTAACCATCACTCTAAAGATTATTAGTGTGCATTGATGAATAAAAAGTATTTTAATTACCAGCTATTACTGTGTTCCTTCATATATTTCATGATAACTATACATTGGCGAATAAAAACAAATAAAATGTCTTCTACTAATATCTACTTAATGAGCCTCATATGCTTCAAAGATATGAAATTGCATCGCTTTTCACGACCGGAACATCGCAGGGAACCTTATCACGCTCTAACATAATATAGATAAACAGATGTGCGCAACCATACCAGTCTCTCCACTTACTCTGTAGCTACCCTCACAGATCGCAGGGGCGTCAGCATATTATACTAATATCATAAAGTGGGAACTTGTGTATGTTCATGTGGTTGAAGAAACAGCTAATCATGCAGCTTTTTATACTTAGATTGACGAGTGAGTTTTTGTCAGGTATATAGCGATTGAATATACGTATGTAGAATCTAGAAGATACTTTACTATAAAGGTATTTAGTATCTAGCAAGTATCTGGCTTTCTCTACCAACAACGTATAGCAGTCAGTTTCCGTTAATACAGGTGGAATACTCCAAGGCAACTGATGTCTAAGAAAACCTCTGTAATATTCGTTTGTAAAAAGAAGAAGAAGATAGTAGGCAATTCAGTTTAACCTTAAACTTCTTAATGATAGAAGTGCATCGACCACTAAAACATTTATAAAAGTACTTTCTAAAGAATATGTATCATCAAAACATATATATATATATCTTTTTATATTAACTTTGTGTAATCAAATATCAATTGTTAAATATTTGTGTGTTCAGAATATTGTCAATTTAAAATACATATTGACTTTGCAGACAGGTCTGTCAGCACTAAAACTCTCAGGTATTTTCTTTAGAAATTATCAACAAATCATAAAAACTTGTTTAAACTTTTGTTTTCAATTTATCACAGACGATTAATACTAGAAATACAATAAAATTGTAACATTAAATCTCATTATAAAGGCGGTAAAGTATTCAGCAATAAAACATCATTGTTGTGTATCAAACAAAGACTGGTCCGTTACGTTAATTGGGCATTCATGAGCATTCGGTGTACCAACATGTTGATTTTACATCAAAGCTTTGTTAGAAGGCTGCCTTTGAGAGGGCAGTTGCCCACAACTTTATACAACCTATCAATTTCAAAGCAACAACAATTTAATCACTCTTGTATGAACTTTAACAATATCGTTTATTAATATCGTTTTGAATGTTTTGTAGCATGCCGACCTCTTTGGTGTGTCGTAGTTTACATGCGCTTCTAGGTGTTTTGTGAATAGATAGTCAAGTCAACTATAGTTTTGAAGATTTAAATTGTAGAAAGTATAAAACTTTATAGAGTTTGGGTCTTGCAGTAGCCTGATCTTGAATATATATATATCCGTTCTAATACTAAAAATTCGAAAACCACTCTACCTGCCTGCCCATCTGTTACGTTTTCACAGCTAAAAAGCTGCACCGATTTCAATAGTCATCAAGATACTTCGATTTTTGAGGTAGGGCATAGACTACTCATTATTGCGATAACTGAAATACACACGGGCGACCGCGTATAAACACTAGTACAGGTATATATAGGTAAATATAATACATTAGATCTTTAATAAAAAAACGAAAATAAAAAGTACATGAACACATAATTTCCAAATAAATATATTTCAGCAACGAGTGCTCATGACCACTTTCCTACTACAAACCTTTATTTAAGCTCACAATGTACGGTGGCCAACATACATTGTGAGCTTTATGAGCAAACGCTACTGAAAATAAGTACCCATGGAGTACATGAGAAACCGAAGAGATTTATTCAGTTGTTTTTTTTTTATATTCAAGCCTACCAAAGTGATTCTACTCTGCCTGATGGAAAGTATAAGTAGAATCCAAGAGTTGGGGCCACCATCCTCATTGTGAGGGTAAGCAATGCAGCATGGTGACCCTTACCATGTCGGTCAGATGTTTCTGCATCATTCTCCCGGTCTGTGGAAGCCGGGAGAATGATGCAGAATGATTGGGCCTCCAGTCTCACACTCACCAACGAAATACGACAGCAAGAATGCTGTCATTAATAGGATGGTCTTCTGTGTGAGGGTAGTACTGCCGCCGGTCGAGCCACTTGATTAGATTAAATTAGTTTTTTTAATACATAGACCATACTAATGCTAAGCCGTGTACTAATTTAAATGAAATTTAGCATGGAGATACGAGACCATAGTCAAACGATTCATAAATAGTAATTTATATGACCCTAAGCTTATTATAACTATTACTTATATCTATTTATTTGTTGTTACTATGGCGTTTCATAACAAATTGTACTTCTTATACTGCGGGAACTGCACGGAGCGAACGATACAGTTGTGTATTATTTTTTTTTAAAAAGACAACTCAAGCATTAGTAATATATTTCTGTGTCGCGGGGAGACTTTACAAATAAAGAATTCAAAGAACATCCAAACTCAGAATAACAATTTGAGAATCACACATATGTCTCAGATATTATTTGAACCCACAACATTTGACGCAGTAGGAAGTGGCGTGGCGACCGCTTAAATCACTAGCCAATGTAACATTTAAAACCACGAATTAATTCAACACTAATTACCTCTTGTCTCTCCTCTTCCTCCTCCTATGCCTCTATCTATACTCATAAGCAAAAATGAACCTACAAATAAAATCTAAATTTCAATACATAGATATGTCTATTGTAGATTCATTTTTATATTTGATTTCTAATTCAATAAAACTATTATGAACTACTAAGACAAAGGTGAATATTAAATTAAGATAGAAAAAAGAAACGCCTAACTATAGATATATAGCTTCAAGTACGTGGTTCCGTTGACGTGTCCGACCAACTCAGTTCGATACTTACTCACGCGCCGCGTCACGTCGCCCCATAAATATCACTCAACAATAATGAAAGCAAAAGGATATAACATCGAATTTCGGTTAAATAAGAGTACGGTAAAGTAAATATAAAAAAACTAAAACAATGTAGTTCTAAGAAGATGAGAGAAATTTAAGATACGCGATAGAAAAATACTCAATAGCCACTTGAATTTTACTGATAAGCGCTATGCAACCTGAATTGCACTTTATTCCGTTTAAATAGAGCCGATATATCTTTAAATATATGTTGTATTGACATTCTGTTACTGTAAAAGTAAAAAATGTAAATATCTCATAAGTTACATAACTCTACCTGCTATCTTTGTTTTAAATTTGATATTACTTGTTAAGATTTTCCTTGAACATTCAAGTATCAAGTACGAAAATTTAGAAGAAAATTTGACCTGAACAGTCATGAAAATGTAATATAATTGCTCAATTAACATTCGAAAGATATAAAACGCCTTATCTCATAATTTATTAACTTAGAACGGAACTTGGCACTTTTTATTAGAATGCGTGCTTCATTAACATAATAGAAGAAAAGTTTAATTGAGTTCCAAACTTCAACTCCACTCGACTTAATGGAACTGAGTATTATGCAAGATCGTAACTCGTATGCCGCCCAATTGAACGCTACGGCGTAACTCTAAAGATTCGTAGGCATTAGTAACAAATCGTAGCAAAGGAAATTGTAACTAATCAAAGTATTTCCTACGAAGTACGAATACAGGATTTTAACTACCTTAAATTTGTGAAATAATACAATTGTTTTAAAAAACAATAACCCGAGAGAAAACTTATTAGATATCCTTATCTTTTGAAATATATTGCTTCTTACTGAGGGTAATAGATTGTAAGAAAATTAATTTCAGGAACCTTTTTACGTAATTTCCAAGTTATAAGGCCAGACAACGGCGAGAGTACTAGAAAACTTGTAGACATGCTACCAAGGTAGCACAGTATCTGCAAATAAATACTTATCTAACATAAGTTAATATACAGAAAACTAAAATAGGTACATTTAAATGAAACATGCAAAATACACAAATGTACTTACTATATTGTACAGTATGTACTATAAAACTTAATATTTTATTATAAAATAAACTATTATGACTACAAACATCCATTTACTAAAGAAAATCAAATAGAATAGGTAGATAAATGACTATCCACAGTTAGAACATAAGTCGCAGTACGTGTCGTATCTCTAAAACGTGAACATATACAATGAACTCAAATGTCATTAGCCACATGCAGGGGAATACCCCGGTAATTATGTTAGTAATAAATCTCACACGAACCGAAATTATCTGAGTTGCTGCAGGAAGGGAGCGCCAGGAAACCGACGACGTAGAACCAAATACCACACATATTGCTAATTAATCAAAAAGTACAACCAAACATAATATAGTCATGAAACTTATTAATAAAACCAAAGTCACCTCACTAATTACCTATTTGGAATACTTTAATTAAAGTTTGAATTTAGAATGTCAAGTTGTAAAGAGTTGCCAACTAAAAAAAAGAAACTTGTTATTATGACACGTCTGGTCCACGTGTTAACCGCGTGACGGGACGTGTCCACGGTAAACAAACGTGTGGCTACACTGACTCCGGACGTTCGACTGACGCGACCTAACGATACAAACGCCCCACGACTATTGGTCACGGCACACGGCGAGCCCATCAATTTCGCTTGACGTTTCAATGAAAACCCTTCCTACTTTTCCCTCGGGTGAAATTAGGGAGAGTCTTGTTATAATTAAAAATGTTTATCGATTGGATCGACTTTATTAAAATTCACTGGTAACGAGTTTAAAACTGTCATAACTTGTTTTTCATAGCCACTTAGGGGTTAAATTTACTTGGTTTATATATTTATGCAATTACCTGCAAAAATAAACTTAACTGGCCTGTATTTAAATGCGTAATCAATACGATTTAAATTACGTATTCAGTTTTCAACTAAACATTTAACTATCATTTATAGACTTACGCTAAATGTTTCGATAATGACAATTGTAATGAACGTTATCACAATAAATACAAATTCCTAACAGTAAGTCATTCCCGAAACGACGCTTATGTCGTATATAACAATTTTGCTTGAGGGGAGTATTATGACATTTCACATTTTGACTTAAAGAGGAAAACTGTTCGATGTAATCATCTGTTTTAGTGTGTAGTAAAAAAACATTTGTGCATTTAAATCACCGCATTTATTCGCATAACAGCACTAAATGCTAATTTCTCATTTTTTTTAATTTGCCTCAATAATCTCTCCTATTAGTTTCATAACAAAATGAGATTTCATTGATGGTGAAGAGGTGATTAAGTATTTAAGTACTAACCACCCGATTTTCACTCACTCTGATCTTGTTTTATCAGATCAAATTCAGATTTTGTCTGAACTATTTATTATTTTTAGTACTCCAGACCAACTATTTATACATATTTAAAATGACATATTTATCCTAGTACATGGTTATAAACCAGAACATATAATGACTTGTTTGCAGTAGTTCTTGACCGCAATGATCGTTTGATCTCGGGTTTGCCCAATTCACTAACCGCTGTAATTACGGTCCCAACCAATCTCATTTAACCAATAAACAACAGTCAATTTTGGAAAAATTATCTCGCGCCATGCTTTATAGCGCAGTTTTTTTCATGTTTCAATTTAAATTACAAACATGTTCAAATGAATAGTTTTTTCCTAATGCATCTGAAAGTATATACGATACTCACATCAAAGAAGCATTTTCGGGTTCCGTAGCCAAATGGCAAAAAACGGAACACTTATAGATTCGTCAAGTCTGTTTGTCTGTCCGTCCGTATGTCACAGCCACTTTTTTCCGAAGCTATAAGAGCTATACCGTTGAAATTTTTTAAATCGTTTGTCTATCTGTCTGCATGTTTGTTCCGGCTAAACTATTAAACGGCTAGGTCGATTTTGATGGGACTATCACTGACAGATAAGTGATTACACAAGGATTAACTTTTTTATACACATTCTTCGCTCCACGGCGCTACTCACAATTCACAAAAATAAGTAATAGCTCTTGGTACGAATACGTAAATGTAACTTGAAATAGCAGCTTAATCCAAAAATGTAATAATTTATATGGTACTAGAATATGCCGTTAAATATTAGTTGACAGACTAAATACTCTATCAGAGCGTATAATTCAGATATATGTAACAAAAAGTGAATATATGTAAAATACAAAAAATATTAATGCACAACATAGCATAGCCGGACGGACGTCTGTGCGTGCTGTGGTGCTGTCTGTTTTACGATATTTATATGTGCTTTTAATGTTTTTTATTTTTTTTTATTTTTTTGAACTATCTTGTTATAACCTCGCCTGTAAACCTACTTGGTTTCAACGAGATAATCTGTGTAAGTGTATTAAAGTAACTAATGTTTAACAATAAATAAAAAAAAACACAACAGCAACACCGCGGGAGTCAGCTAGTAGGTAATAAAATATAGTTGGTAAATATATTTATAATATTCTGAAAAATATCCAAATCTTTTGTTTGTATTTCAGTTCACCTTTTTATATTATTCCAACGAATCCATTAGGCTTACTTTGGGGAGTTCTAAAACACAACTTGGGTTCGATTGATAGCGAAGTCATATAAAAGTAAAGTAGAAAACGATAAAATTGAACAAACCATCTTTTGTAAAATATAAATTGAATAACAATCGGGCGGGTACGCGTTATGTAAAAGTAAGTTCAATATTTATATACATTTTATAACTTGGGCAAAGAGCTTTAATAACTTATAAAACGCAACCTACAAAATTTTCAAGTTTCAAAGTTAATATTATTCAGTACATACTGTGAAGATTATATTTAAAAATATTTATTTTTAGGGTTCCGCAGTCAAATGGCAAAAAACGGAACCCATAAAGATTCGTCATGTCTGTCTGTCTGTCTGTCCGTAGATATGTCACAGCCCATTTCTTTCAACTAACTAATAAGTACACAAGTCGCCTCTATGGTAGTCCTCTTTCGCTTATTTCATGCAGAGAGTTCTAAAGAGCTCTTTTAACTGGTTTGGACTTCTTCTACAAGACCACACGTACTGACCTTGAAAGTCGCCGCTTTAGAGTAGTTGATATACGCTCTTAAAGCAAACGGTTAGGTTTTTTCTTCCAGTGTTGAGCAGTTAAAGCCTGGATCGCTCTATCAGCGCACGTGTTTCCCTCCTTCTATGATCCTAGGTCCTAAGCAAAGCATCTCACTAGGCCTCCATCGTTTGGGTCGCCATGCTGTATTGTTCGCGGGGATAGTGACCAGCGATCCCGGATTCTGCGCATGCTTTCCATTAGCTGACCATCATCACCAAATAAATTTAAACGTCTATTTATGTATATCGATATTAAAAATCTATATGGTTAAACATACACCTATATGATTAAAATCAATTTCATTAAAGATGTTCGTGGTTACAAATTACTAATTAAAAATTGAAATAAGACGAGCTACTTACATAGTTGATTCCCGAACTCGTGCCAAAACAAAATTAATGTAAAATCACCTAGCTCCCGGAACGAGATTTTCCCCGGCTCAAACCGGTTGTAGCGCTCGGATTTACAAGCGAGAGTGAGAGGATTATGCCCTGTTTCATAATGTAAGTATTTTTTTAAGAATCTTTAAACTTTGTCGTGACGGACTATCTTTTTTCTTCAGTGCTTTGCAAATATGTACACGTAATACATGCCCAAACATATAATAATACATGACAAAACTATTATTTACTAAACTAATTTTCTATTATGTTACTGTAAAATACAGTAATACGAATGTCGTAAAATAGATTAGACTTAAAACGTCTGGTTTCAAATAGTGGATCGCACAGAAATTTTGTTTTTGTTTATATTTTTGCACAATACTGTTCGGTTGAAATCTGCACCTGGCAGATTTCAAACGAACAGTATTGTAAGCCGTTGTGGGAACTCAACTATAAAATATTTTTACAAATCCTTAATTATTTGTTTACGATACATCAATAGACACACTTTTTATTTCAATAGATTTAACGGGCTTCCCAATAAAACATGTTCTTTCTTCATGTATCAAGAACTTTAAAGGAATTATATACAATAATGTAACATATTCAATGAAGTCAAATATTAGTTTTATACATCATTTTTAACAGACTTCAAAGAGTAAGATGTTATATGTTCCACTGTATGTTTTTTTTATACCTGAAGAAACATATGTACAGTTTTATATACATATGCTTAAAACTAACAAAATCGTTTTCAAGAGATCAAAAGATCGTAAGACTACTTTATGGCGCCATTCATATACAATAAACAAAAACATACTTAACTAATCTAATATTTTGTTTTTTTTAATGTAAGTAACAAATACACTTTTACATACATCTAGTAAAAAGTTGTTAATATAAAATTTCAAACAGACACTTTAATTATTTACTTGAATAGATAAGCTAATTCGTAGTTTATAAACTCATTGCTAAGAACAATTTATTCTAGGTAAACCTGCAGATCATAATGTCTCAGAGAGTTCAGAACAAAATGTTTGTTCATTCTTCAAAATCAAAGTTAACAACACCAAATTTTTTTAACAGACAAACATTTATCAAGTCAAATAACGACATACACAATTAAAATATTTTAGTTGTTGATATGCTGCTTAGTTTAGTTGTGATCAAGTTCATTAAACTGATAACAATTTTTAGGTTTAGTCATCTTACGTTTATCACAAAGAAGCTAAATAGCACTTCATAAACATCAAATAAAGCCGGTTCCAAAAATAACGGGTCAGTCACATAAACCCGAATATCTCCCGAACTACGTATGCCATCCTAATGAAACGAAGACTGTTCAATTGAGAATTTAATTATACAGATAAAAAATAAAATAAAACTTAGTTACACCCACAATATTAATCTTAAATTAAAAAAAAACTAAAGTAGTCATATTTTTCTTAAGATTGCATTTTTTTTATGATTGTTTTTTTGCTGTTTTTCATCACTTTCTTCATTTAATACTTTGTATTGCCTCCACGAGCTCTTCTGACAGCTTCCAGGCGATTAGGCATGCTGTACACCAAATTTCGGAGCCGGTGCTGAGGAATACCTTCCCATTCCTCCACCAGTGCTTGTATGAGCTCGGGAAGCGTGATTGGTGGGGGGTTTCGACCTTTCACGCATCTCTGAAGCTCGTCCCAGGCGTGCTCGATGGGGTTTAAGTCCGGGCTTCGCGCTGGCCACTGCATGAGTTCGATACCGACCTCTTCAAGGTAGTCATGTACAATTCTGGCGGTATGGGGACGCGCATTATCATGCATTAATATGCCATGCCGGTCCATCCTGGCCATGAAAGGACCTACATGTTCATTGAGGATCTCTTCCACGTACCTCTCTGCATTTAGAGTTCCATTTTGAATGAGCACCAGCTCGGTGCGGGCCTCAGCAGAAATCCCAGCCCAAACTTGTACGGAGCCTCCACCGTACGCCACTTTTTCCTCCACACACGCTTGATGGAAGCGCTCCCCTGGTCTTCTGTACACCAACTGCCTACCATCATGCTTATAAAGCATGAATTTAGACTCGTCCGTGAACATTACCCTAGACCAATCGTCTAGTGTCCAGTTTAGGTGTTCGCGCACGTATCTCTGTCTTGCAATTCGATGTCCCCGTTCCAGTTTGGGGCCATTTGCGGGCCTCAATGGTTTCAAATTTGCTTCAGCAAGACGTCTTCTTACTGTTTGAGCGCTTAAATTGCCACCTCCAAAGCGAATAAAGTGAGTTTTTAGACCAACAGCAGTTTGAAAACGATTTCGGAGCATTGTAGCCACCAGTTGTCTGTCTTCCCTGGCCGTTGTGCATCTTGGTCTGCCATTTCCTGGTCTTCTAAGGTGTGATCCGGTCTCTTGGTACCGCTGGACTACCCGCTGAACAGTCGACAAAGATACACCAATGTTTCTGGCTGTTTCACGCTGGCTCCGCCCAAGTTCCAAAAAAGTTAGGATTCTGGTACATTCCTCTAGCGTGACTGCCATGCTTCACCTCACAGAATAATAATTATGCACGTGGAAGACGTTCACGATAATTTTTTTGTGACAGAATAGAAATGGAAAGCATCCATAATGACATGAAACAAAAATTTTGTTTTTAAAAATAGTCATTTTTTTAAATTTTGTTTTTCTAATGAAGTTTTTTTCATCAACCAGTTTAAATAATATGCTATTAGAAGCGCAACTAAAAAGTCTTTATTCTGTTTTTTATTTCATTGATCTAGCTTTTACAGTTCTGGAGGTATTTCAATTTTTGTGACTGACCCGTAATTTTTGGAACCGAGTGTAGTTTATGAACCTAAATTACCAAACACCGGAGGGGATAAACTCTCAGATTTTCTCATAACGTAATCAGAGCACTGGTAGCGTGACCGCTGTTTTGTTGGCGTGAAGTTTATTTAGCACGTCTTTACTTCAAAACTACAGACATATAAAGGGTAGATACATTTATTCAAAGAAATAAATATGAAGTTTCTACAAATAAATAAAGAGAATCAGACATTTATCTAAATAACGTACATCGAAAAATTGTTTTATAAATTTTGAATTTTTTTGTCATTTTTTGTCTGTCAGTCTGTCTGTGTATTTCAGCTAATCTCTGGAAAGGCTGAACTGACTTTAACAGCACTTAGCTAACGATATATGGACAAAATAAGGCTACTTAGGTTACCCGCCTTGTACAAGTTGTAAATGTACAACAACCTCGGGTAATACCGCGAGAATTAGCTAGTATGCAATAAATGCATGTTAATCTTTGATAATAAAATCGGCCAAGTGCGTGTCAGGCCACGCACAGGAAAGGGTTCCTCAGTCACCTATAATGGTATGTGGATTTAAAATCGTATCCAATAGATAATTGTTATGTTTACGTATTAATACGTTAATTTTGTATGACGTTTTCCAAGTGAGCGCGTTTTACCATATAAGCCTTTATAACTCCTGAACTAAGAAAGTCATCTAATCGGTTATAGTTTTCCTTCAAAGTTCATTAAATGGACCAGCATCACGATTTTTTTCAAAATTTTTGAGCCAGCCGTTTAGCTTTTAGAGGGGGGGGGACGCCCTGTTTTTACAAAAAAGTGCCCTTTAAAGTGAAATATCTCGCAAACGGATACCTAAATCAAAAAATCGTCTAGGAAACCCTTTATTATTTTTAAAAGACCTATCTAATGATACCCCACACGATGGGGTAGCCTCGAGAAAAAAAAATCATCCCCACTTTACGTGTAGGGGAGGTACCCCAAATAAAATTATATTTCATAATTTTATTGTAGCACTTTGTCGACGTAATTACAACTCGTATTTATGCAAACTTTCATCTTTCTAGCACTTACCGTTTGGACGGTAAGTCGAGGACGGACGGACGGACGGACGGACGGACGGACGGACGGACGGACAGACGGACATGACGAATCTATAAGGGTTCCGAGTTATGAACTTCGGAACCCTAAAAAACGAAAAACTCAAGATATTACTTAAGATACAAAGTAGTGTAGTACGCCACGATCTCCTTCCTAAAGAGAGTTCTATGTCAGGCAGTGCACTGTTAAATGCTGTTGATCCAAAGTAATATTTCTTTATCTAACTTATACACATCATCAATTATTAACAACCCATAACGTCCCACTGCTAGTACTCAGGAGAAGGTTAAGGCCACACGTCCTCACGCCGGCTGACTTGGGGACTGGCAAGACACGTTCATCATGTTGTGGCTACGTAATCTTCGTATACTTCTTACTATACTATCTCACTTACTTCTTACTTACTTACTTCGTATACTATCTTCAGTCGTGAAGCTTAGAATGAGGCTTTCCGGCGGCTTTAGAACATTTTCTTAAGCCGCCGGAAAGCCTCATTCTAAACTTCACGACTGTAACATATCTTATCGCAGCCGAGGATCGAACTAAGTGGCGTGCAATTGGAGAGGCCTATGTCCAGCAGTGGACTGCGATAGGCTGATGATGATGATGACATATCTTATATTAACAACCGGGACCGAATGCATAACGTGACCACAGAAACGCTTAAAACACATCATGCCTTAAACGGTCACCCATCTAGGTACTGACCGTGTCGTCGTTTTCTATCCTCCTAGTCCCCAATGGGCCTTGGGTGATTGGAATACTCAATAGTATGAGCGCTTCTTATACACATCTACACTTAACTTAAACACATAAAGAGACTTAATTGTTCTAATGTAATACGTATAATTTCTTATACATAGTATTCACATAAGCATTATAACATAGGAAAACTATAATAGTACCTATTTCAATAAATATTGTTTATGTAAGAACAGTCTTTGTTTCGGTGAACATCGAACTGCCAAATATCAGGCAACTACTTTCTGTCGTTTTGGTTCAATGAACCAGCATTCAATAATTTTCAGTCCTTCGAGAATGTGAAGGGTTGTGGTTTATAGATTACTTCGCTTCCCCCCGTGGTTCCGCCCGCCTTTATGTCGGTTATCACGGTAAAAAGTAACTTACATGCTTTCTCAGGGGTTAGACTATTTGTTTACAAAATTTCATTTAAAACGGTTTAGTAAGCTTAACAGACAGACAGAGTTACTTTTGCATTTATAATATTAGTAATGATTATTATCTTATATTCCGTTGACATTCAAAATGATAGTAAATTCTAACTTTAAACAAACTTTTACTATGTATTGTTCAAAGTAAATACTGTTCAAAACATTTCTCTACCGCTCTTACTTATATCATTCCATAATCCCTCCGAGTTTGATAGCGTCAATACAACAACACTAGATCCAGCGCTCTTCATTTTAATCATTGTAGACCGTGCAAAGCAGATTTCTCCCTGTGGTAATATTAAGAGCATAATACCGCGCACCGAGCAAAATAATGGACAATACCGCAAATAATGGAAAATATCCCAGCAGGCAATGATTTGTGCCCACCATGGTGACGTTGTAAATAAAAACATTACATTGAATAATAAAAGAAAGCAAGGTGAACATGTGATGTTTTGAGAACTTTTAGTATATCTATTAAAAGAAAACAATCTTGTGAAATCAAGTAACAGTCATCAAAATGTTTAATTTTCAATTTTGTGAAATATCTATTGTACAAAATAGGTTGCCAATCAGACTTGGTGGTAAGTAACTTTAGCCATGTACACTTTACATATATATTTTATTTTTAGTTCTAAACACTAATCAATATTCATACCGATTGTACTTATCACATAAATACTGTAGTGTGTTTGCGAGACCTTGTACTAGACCACTTGACATAAACAATTCACACAATTTACATTCATTATAGTATTATGAAACGACAATCTATTGACTGCGGATGCAGTGACAAAGTATTCCGGAAGATCATTCCGGCGCCGGTTGACAACAGCATAGCCCACTGATTAATTTAAAAATCCCAAACAAATATACCAGACAAAGTACAATATACTTTGCCAATTTTTTTCCCCCGATCGTGAGTTACTTTATCGCTGAAAATTCAATTGATACTTAAACTTTTTCCTTTATTCGTGTGTCTAATGGTCCGACGCCTCCGAACAAGTTAGAAAAGTTACGTGAACATAAAAGGTATAGAAATATATTTCTCAATCGAAGAAAAGCAAAGATTACTGCTCATTTTGTTTCTGCCCTTAGGTACTTATGAGTGTCCTTTATAAGTTCTAGAGTACAGACTTCTTTTTAGGGTTCCGTTGCCAAATGGTCAAAAACGGAACCCTTGTAGATTTGTCATGTCTGTCTGTCTGTCCTTCCGTATGTCACAGCCACTTTTTTCCGAAACTACAAGGTCTATACTGTTGAAACTTGGTCAGTAGATTTATTCTGTGAACCGCATTAATATTTTTCCACAAAAATAGAAAAAAGCAGTAAAGTTTTTCCCCATACTTAGAACTGAAACCCAAAAAATTTTTTTTTCATCGAAACCATACCAACCATATATCTATGGATAGGTCTTCAAAAATTATATTGAGGTTAATAATAGTTAATAGTTTACGCGAGAGACACTTCCAAAATGGAAAAATGTATCCCCCCCCCCCCCCTGTAACTTCTAAAGTAAGAGAATGATAAAACTAAAAAAAATTATGATGTACATTACCATGCAAACTTATAACGAAAATTAGTTTGAACGAGATCTAGTAAGTAGTTTTTTTTTAATACGTCGTTATTCATAAATCGCAATTTATATTTCTTTCAATCAAAACTATTATTAAAACATCGATACAAGTTACAATGAACTACAAAAACTTTTATATGATGTTACTTGCTGCCGCTTTTTTTGAATTTGATGTCAAAGAGAAGTCTCTATCACCACTCAATTTCATGCCTTATATGCATATTCTTTCAATATACCAAAACTCATTTTTTATTGTTCCGACGTTTATGACTTCGAACCCTTAGAGATTCGTCATGACCGTCCGTCCGTCCGTCCGTCCGTCCTCGACTTACCGTCCAAACGGTAAGTAATAGAAAGTTGAAACTTTGCACAAATATGTGTTGTAATTACGTCGACAATGTGCTACAATAAAATTATGAAAAATATTTTTATTTGGGGTACCTCCCCTACACTTAAAGTGGGGATGATTTTTCTTTTCTCGCGGCCACCCCATCGTGTGGGGTATCATTAGAAAGGTCTCTTAAAAACAATACAGGATTTCTAAGACGATTTTTTGATTTAGGTATCTGTTTGCGAGATATTCCTCTTTAAAGGCTACTTTTTTGTAAAAACAGGGCGTCCCCCCCCCCCTTGTAAAAGCTGAACGTTTGGCTCAAAAAATCTGGAAAAAATCGTGGTAGTGATCCATATAATGAACTTTGAAGGAAAACTATAACGGATTAGATGACTGTTAATTCAGGAGTTATAGAAGCTTAACTTGTAAAATGCGTTCACTTAGAAAATGCCGGAAAACGCCATACAAAATTAACGCATTAATACGTAAATATAACAATTGGATACGATTGTAAATCCACGTACCATTAAGGGTGACTGAGGAACCCTTTCTGTGCGTGGCCTGACACGTACTTGGCCGATTTTTTTACTTGTAGTTCCAACGTGAGCATTCCTGTTTATATTTTGTCCATCAGATATGGAATTGAAATTAATAAATATTTTAGTACAAATATATGCTTGCTATAAGTAACTCACATTCAAAATGTTTTGAAACCATTATGGTTTCCTGTTTCTGGTAAAAGAGAGTTCGGATTTTCTGACTTTAAGTGGGTATTGCCCATAGACAATCTGAAATTCAAGAGGCCTTTGAAATGGGTCATTTATTAAGGCTCAGAAGGACCGTGGTGACTTTCACATACAGCAATACAAAAAACATAATACTGCAGCTTCTACTGAAGGTACCGAAAAAAAAGTGACTGCTAATACTGATGTGCTCACAGCTGTGATGTTTTCAGTTGAACATCCCGGTCGAATACGCATTGGTATTGGCACATTTCGTAAAGAGTCTGTCGACTCCAAAGTAGCGACCAAATTCTTAGTAGCGGTCTCAGATGGACGAATATATTGTCCGAAAATAAAACGAATTTTACGAAATGTAACTTTAACAGCTTTAACTTTAATTCATTGTAACAATTGCCAAAACATTTATTACGAATACGTCAAAAAACTAAAGGTCAAAACTGTCATGCTATTGATGTTGTTCCAATTGAAAAACAAAGTTCTTATTGAAAAACCCGTTTGAAAGAGCTCAGCGCTTCTAATTTATTTCTCCGCTCCCAACAAGAGTGAGATGACGACGAACTGATGACTCGCAGCACGTTAGAACAACACCTCATCTGGTCGAAGGGTCCTTTGCGTTGGAGGCACATGACGCCGGTCGCTCCAAAGGTCTATTGGTTAAAATATTGGTCACTTGTGCATTACAAATAGTTTTTTAGTTTTAATCATCATCAGCCTAAGGTTATCCGCTGTTGGACATGGGCCTCGCACTTTAATAAATACTAAACTAATTAAATCTTAACATATATTATGAAGCATGAGTATTCAGGTCACGAATATATTCGTACAGAATTTTATACTTTATACTTAAGTGTTTATTGACCAACTAATAAGGACATATAAATTTAATTTACAGTAGAGTCATAAAGTGTACTAAATGCGCTGGTCCATACCACACTATACATGCTCATAAAACGAACACGTATAAGCAATTTTTCCAGCTCGCCAAAGAGTAATCGATTCTGCTACACATGAACTTGACTTGTTACTACAGCTCATTAATCATAATGCGATATTTTATACGGTCTATAAAAGCTAGCTGTATAAAGCTAATTTACAAAAGGAAAATATTTTCGATATGGGAGTTTTGTATTCTCTAATTTAGTTATTTTTCTTAGTACGTATTTTCAAATCTTGTTAGAATTTGCAGAAATACAGGATCGTTTTATTTGATTCCGTTTGAAGCAACCACGAGTATATTCAGAGATTTATTTGGAAAACTATAACAAAAAGTAGCTTTGATTTACAATAGTTTTATCGTAAAGAAAAACAAGACTATTAGCGACCGTCCGGAGACTGGAGGCCGAAGCATCTCTATTAGGCACCATCAAATTATGGCAACTGGATGGTTGATAACGTTTTCAAATTATTTTAGAACGTAATCAAATAAAATTACCTAACTAACTAAAACGAATGTAATCCTACGATTACATTCGTTTTTTGTAACTCAAATCTTCGGTGTTGTAACTCAAATCTCAGGCGTACGCCTGAGATTTGAGTTACAACATCAATTCCCAATAAAAAAAGTTAGTGCATAATATCTACATATTCAAATTGTATTTTTAAGTTACGTCAGCTTGTATTAAATACATACATATTTTATAATTTTAGTATGGAATTCATATGGTATGAATTGACCCATTACTGTCCACAGTAACTTTACATCTCTGCCTCATTCCTGGGATCGATATGATGCGAAAGAAAATGAATTTTTAGTGTTTTTAATTACATACAAATATATATATAAGAATATGGATATCCAAAGGTTAGATGGTGAACTGCCTTGTTGGTCTGGTGAATGGTGTTTACGGCGGCTGATCAAGAGGTCTCGGGTTCGATTCCCGGGTCGGACCAAATGTTTGTATGATCTGCAAATATTTGTTTCGGAGTTTTGGTCTTTTCTATGTAAAATATGTATGCATTTACAAAACAGAGTATGTTTATAGGTATATTTACATATATCAGTTGTTTAGTAGGTAACCATAATACAAGCTCTGCTAAGTTTGGGACTAGATGATGTTGTGTGTCAGATGTCCGAAACATTATATTTATTTATTCAAAAGCAAAGTAAAACTATAAAAGTAAAGTAATTTCAATATTTATATAAAACACGCTTATCTTGATAGGCACTAAATATGTATAAAGCGTAAATTACGATATTTTTGTTAAATCTCCGATATCAATGTCATTAATTTTAAATCATTGTTTTGTCGTGCGAAACTGTTGAAAGAAATTATCTTAGATAAGATATATATGGGAAATATGTTTTTAACTCAAACAAATCGTAGCAGTTTAAAAAATAATACAGATTTGTTCCTACAAATGGATCGAGTGTATTCGGTGATCTAAGAACGATTATACATTTTCATCTATATATAATGTTGTCATTTTAAACTCAAGATCTGTTAATATGTTAGGTATGATATCTATCAATACAGAGCACATGTTAGCTATCTGTCATTTTCAGAGTATTCATCGGATATAATCAGCCACCTGAGAACACATCAACCAAGCTCACGCTGATCAGTTCTAAGTCGCCGTGGCCGAATCCGGTCCGGATGGTAGTAGTAGTATAGTATTATAAGAATATAGTAGTTATGTGTAAATTTTAATAATATTAGATCCAACATCAAATACGTAAAGCAAATACATTTGGAGAGTAAATTACTTATTGGTAAATGCAAAATTTATTACCAATGAAATGAACTTAAAATTACCGTTTAAACTATTGTGGTTTAATATATAAAATTTACATAGGGAAGGGAAATGGTCCGTTATATGACTATGAAAGTTGAATAAATGTAATATTAATGTGAAATGGGAATACTTTGCGATTATTGTTTCAGGGGTCGCTTTATTACTTAACAATATTTAGTGCTAATATTGAACTTTGAAAGCCGGAACGGGCAATTCATATTATTAATAATAATCAACGATCATGATTCGTATATTATTTATCTTTTTTAATTGTTAAAAGAAAAGTTTTTAAGTCACAAGTTGCAATATATTAACGTTTAATCAACTAAATCAATCAGAGAAAAGTATTTCTTATCAAAAACATGCGACATGTGGTCCATCTGTGAAAAACAGCGCTACAGTTTCACCCCTTTTTTTTGTCTATACGGAAATCTCCTCGGATACCACCAGTTGGTGTTTATGTCGGACTCGAACCGACGCCGTCTCAAGGTACCAATAGCCGGGGAACCAGGTGTACTCCAGCAAGGAAATCCCTGGAACCCCGACGTACCTTTACGGGTTGTAGATGTCCCTCGTCATAATAATAGCGCATGGCGCATCCACCTCTGCCTGCTTCTGCTGGAATGACAGATGGCCTCACCTGTCAGGCTTGCGCTTATGGAGGACGGAGATCGTTCTGCGACCTCCGGCTCCTGAGTCGTCTGCGGTACCGGGCCCGTTCCCGGGCCTGGCGGGGAATCACAGTTTCACCCTATGTTAAAATTTGGAAAGCATATATTTTATTCACGGGGACAATGTTTTTGTTTCGTTTTTTTTTTTTGTTTCGAAGTTTGGGTGTTTTATATGTATTTAATTTTATGTTGTCTAGTAACCATAATACAAGTTTTGCTTTATTTAGTTAGTTTTCAGTTAAGCATCAATGAACATAATTAAAATTCTATGCAAATCGATAAATTTAAATTAGAACTAGGCTCGTACAAGCCCTTGAAAGCAAATAATATATGATCTCATAACCACTAACAACCAACTAACACATAATCGCTAGAAATTTAAATGTATTTCTTATATAGTAAATAACAATAAGAATGGTATTCTTTCTTCTTAGCCTTTTTTATGGCTATATTATTATATGTCTAAATATATCTATATTATATACCATTCTAACATCTTTGGAGAGCCAAGTCAAGGAAGAAAGAAAATCACTCTGACATTCAATCTTTCTTTTAAAAATCGGCCAAGTGCGTGTCAGGCCACGCACAGGAAAGGGTTCCTCAGTCACCTATAATGGTATATGGATTTAAAATCGTATCCAATAGATAATTGTTATGTTTACGTATTAATACGTTAATTTTGTATGACGTTTTCCAAGTGAGCGCATTTTACCATATAAGCCTTTATAACTCCTGAACTAAGAAAGTCATCTAATCGGTTATAGTTTTCCTTCAAAGTTCATTAGATGGACCAACATCACGATTTTTTTCAGATTTTTTGAGCCAGCCGTTTAGCTTTTAGAGGGGGGGGGACGCCCTGTTTTTACAAAAAAGTGCCCTTTAAAGTGAAATATCTCGCGAACGGATACCTAAATCAAAAAATCGTCTAGGAAACCCTTTATTGTTTTTAAAAGACCTATCTAATGATACCCCACATGATGGGGTAGCCTAGAGAAAAAAAAATCATCCCCACTTTACGTGTAGGGGAGGTACCCCAAATAAAATTATTTTTCATAATTTTATTGTAGCACTTTGTCGACGTAATTACAACACGTATTCGTGCAAACTTTCATCTTTCTAGCACTTACCGTTTGGACGGTAAGTCGAGGACGGACGGACGGACGGACGGACGGACGGACGGACAGACGGACATGACGAATCTATAAGGGTTCCGAGTTATGAACTTCGGAACCCTAAAAAATGGAGCCAGCTTCGGGAAAATTCTATGTCTGTCTATCTTGCAGTCTGTCTGTCTGTACCGGATAATCTCTGGTACGGCTAAACTGATTTTGACTGGAATTTCACCGGCAGAAAGCAAATGATACAAGGAGTAACTTAGTCTAACTTTTTTGAACCAGCTTTGCTCCGCGGTGGTCACAACGAGTATTTAATAAATATTACAACTACTGAATAAGTAACATATTTTTATTGGATTTCAAAAATGTCCATCGCTTATCTTAAGAAATGGATGGTAATACATGACGTGTTTAATCGATTTTCTCAAAAAGTACGTTTCTGAAATTTTAGATGACGTATTTGAACTATAAATGAAGATTAATGGGTGCATCATATTTTATGCTTTGTAGCTATAAAGCTAGAGAGAAATATCTGTGTTAGAAAAAACTAAAGCCGGTTCCAAAAATAACGGGTCAGTCACATAAACCAATAACGGGTCAGTCACATAAACCCGATTAGCTCCCGAACTACGTATGCCATCCTAATGAAACGAAGACTGTTCAATTGAGAATTTAATTATACAGATAAAAAATAAAATAAAACTTAGTTACACCCACAATATTAATCTTAAATTAAAAAAAAACTAAAGTAGTCATATTTTTCTTAAGATTACATTTTTTTATGATTGTTTTTTTGCTGTTTTTCATCACTTTCTTCATTTAATACTTTGTATTGCCTCCACGTGATGAAGCCTCCAGTTATCAGGGAAGCTTACCTACGATGGTGAGGATGAAATGAAGATATGTGGTCAAAATTATTATAATAAGCTTAAACATAAAACATACAAGTGAATAAATGTCTTTAATATTTACATTATAATTTTATTTTGTTTGTATTATAAAATTTTCGGTTTTGCAAACATTCAGGTTATTTTTCCACATGAAATTTCATTTTACTTATTTCATTGTCATCAAGAATCAAGCGCTAACTACTGCACAAACAAATACAAAATGTTTGCAAAACTGTTTTTTTTTATAATGCTTGTACTAAATTACCTACTTCCTACTACTAAACCCTATAGCTATACCTATAATAAATAAATAGGTAGGTATATATACATATAGCTATTACCGTTAGTTCGGCGGATATGATACCAGGTGGCGACACTTCAAATATAGGTGTCAAAAATTCTCGTGAGTGGGCTCTCTATTCCACCTATATTACTATACTCTATGCGTATGACAGAGCAACGCACGAGTACTATTTCTTGAAATGATTTCTTCGACGCGGTCGATGCTTTCGGCGCGGTCGATTCTTCCGCTGCGGATAAGTGTGGCGAGGCCTCCTTGACTTCGGTTCGTTCGGCGCGTTCGGCGCGGATAAGTGTACGATCACCATAAATATCAAAATTTACAATACAGTTGTTTGTAAAGAATGTATTTGTGATTAAACTATACTATAACGCTAGTAAGTAAATCTCATAGAGAGAGAATAAATCAATATCTTTATACTTTGTTTTAATAAATACCTACATACTTTTAAATTAAAGTGCGTAAGTTCTACCCTTACCTCATTACTAATATTTTAAATTCGAAAGTAACTCTGTCTATCTGTCGCGCTTTGACGCCAAAACTATTGAACCTATTCATATCTATTCATATTTCGGTACACAGATAGTCTAGAGCCTGACAAAGGACATACACTACTGGTTACCGCGATAACCGATAAACACGCAAGCGTAGCCACGGGCGAATGCTAGCTACTCTAACTACTATCTAAAAATTACCGAGTAAACGTTATCACAGTAATTTGGATGCAATCTCTTAAAATTATATCACACTCTCGTACATAGTATCAACTTTAGTCATAATTGGGTGACTCTGTTCACCCAATTCTTTTCTTTACTTTTATTATTTTACTTCCTATAGCAATCTAATAACAATCCGGAAAACAATGGAAGTTTGGTGGTGTTCCGAACCTTGTGCGTCGCAGAGCCGTTTTAAACTGTTGGTTCCAGTTATCATGAACATCTATGGCAATCGTTATTGGGAAGTTAATACCTTTAAATATACCGAAAACTAACTCTCTAACTAACTAACTAACTCGTTCCGTGTAAAAACTGTTATTCAGACAAAACTGGTTGATCTCCAACCCCATATAATCTTGGGAATAGTCTAGAAAGAAGATAGGTTTTGTCTACAATCGGATTACGTAGAATATAACAAAAATTCTTCAACCAGATGGCCATGAATAATTCTTTCCATTTCTGTGTATTCAACTAAACAAATCTTACCAATATTATAAACGCAAAAGTTTGAGAGTATGTATATATGTATGTTTGTTACTCTTTCATGCTTAAAAACTACTGAACATATCAGAAAAAGCACATAGGCTTCTATTTATCGCAAGAATAGACCAACACGCGGGCGGAGCCGCGAGCAAAAGCTAGTCATTTATATATTAAAATCTAAGCAACTGATTAACTTAACCTTCAAAGTCATTAGATTCAGAAAGAGTCTTTCTTTAAAACTAAACTGCCCTATTGATAAAATATATTCATAGCTCTACCTGCTTTAAACAAACATCATATTATGTAACCTTTGTGCACCTACCTCATAAGATTTCTGCAACACCAGTAGGTTGACTGGAAGAGAATGCCTTGGGCATTAAGTTAGCCGATGTACAAATTTAGTGCATAAAGTTAATAAATAAATAAATAAAATTTCAATCACATTATTTGTTTTGAATGTTTTTCTGAAGCCAGCAGTAACAGGAACGCTAAAGAGCGGCTTGTCATCAAGTGGTACTATCGTATTGTATTCATATTCATTTGGTATTCTTTCCTCTCTGAACTATGTAACATGACTATATTTTACTTTCGATTTTCTATACTAGACGTTTTACACAATAACAGAAAAACTTCTAAAAGTATTTTACTGAAATAAGATTGCTTGAGAGCAAGCTTTTGTTATATTTTATATCCGCTTCGAAACATGCGACATCCATGTTGCATTAAGTAAATTAGAAAAATATTATTATTGTCATTAGAAGGAGTTTACTCTAGTTAAAAAAGATATAGAAATAAGTTTGTGTGACAAGAGTGGGTTTCAATATCATGTGTGCTTTGATTATATACATGTCTAGATGGAGTGTTGCGCTGCATTCGCAATAAAAACAACAGGCCAGATTTGCAGGGCTTGTGTGCATGTTACACACACATGCAAGCGTAGACTACGGGCGCGCGCATGACGTGGGAGCGTTCTGAGTGATACCAGCCCTTGAATGTTTTCCATAAAAGGAGGGAAAATAATTGTGTATTGATTTTGAGATTTATAAGTAATTTGTATTAAATTTAAAGTCAGTCAATATGTATTAGAGTTTTTGCTTTTGAGTTACTAGGTAAAATATATGTTGGTGAAAAAGGGAATTGCTATTATGGCTGATTTATTCTTAATACTTAACAAAAATTTGGTAAAAATATACCCTGTGCCTTAGAAAGTAGTCTGAGGTTCCGGTACTTTGAAAGGCGGACGAAGGAAAGCCAACTCACACAGGCCTTTAATTAAGTTAATATATAACATAGTTATATTTAATTTAATTACTATATTTTTAACTAGATGTTCCCCGCAATTTCTCGTAAATCTTGTTTTTATATCGTTCTTGTTGAGAACTCAGAGAAGGTGTAGCTTCCGATTAGTGAAAGAATTTTCAGAATCGGTTCAGAAATTCTGTAGATTAGTGCGTTTAAACAAACAAACAATCTCTTCAGCTTTACGTCGTACATACTACTTTTATTAATAGCATCCATGGAGCGGCAAAATTGACACCCATATCAGATTAACAATATCTACTTCCTTAGATTTAAAAATATATGATATATACATATATAATATGTATTATCCAGCACTATAGTTATGATTCAACATTTTGTAAATTGGCTAACACTCACATGGGAAATTTAAATTCAATTAACAGGCAACCCTGTAAAAATGCCGTCAAAATGGTGGTCGAACTTTGATAAAATTTCACTGAGTTAATTTAATTATTTCTTTACAATATAGTTATTTAAAGTTTACTTACCGATGATAACTAATTTTTTTAGTTGATTTCAATCGTCCAAAGTAATTCCTGCACACTTTTATCATGCAAAACGTCATTTTTATACGCCACTCAATACGTGTTTACCGTACAATGACAGTAACGCCACTGATCGGGCACGACGAGCTTAGTCTCTTACAGTTAAATACTATTTTTTTGGACGTTTAGACGCTCGAACTCTCTATCTAGACATGTTTATAATCAAAGCATGTGTGCAATATTCACTACAATTCTACTAAACAATGTAGGTATAACATTTTATTTTACGATCGTAATAAAATCAACACTTAGAGCTATGATATTTGAAGATTAATTTATATTCCACTTTATAAGTACCTTAAAATAGTGATTATTCTATGTGACTTTATATCTATACTAACATATAAAAAATTTGAGACGTTTTAAGGAATAATCTCTTGATCCACCGAACCGATTTTGAAAATTATTTTAACAATAGTAGGCCACGTTTTTATGAGTGACATGTTCTATATAATATCAACCCCAAAAATAAATTCTATATGTCCCTGTGTGGAGCCGGGGTGGGCGGCTAATATGTTAAAATAAATAACTAAAAAACTCATTGTTTCGCTAATACCGCTCTCCCATGCCTTAGTTTAAAAGCTATTAGTGCCTGAGAGTTGTAGATTTCTTTAAGCATTTAAATTAATATAAAATAATAGTTTTTAAGGGGCCACGCCTACAAGTAATAAACCATGGTACAACAAATTATACACGACAGTCGATTGGCCGGTTTTACATGTTTTAAAATGCACGTTTTGTAGAAGTTGTGTCCCTTTATGAAGTTTCTAAGGGTTGAAGAGTTTCAAAGAAGTTTTTCGTGTTTTTTAACTTTAAGCGAAACGAGCACACTGGTCCCTTAATAGAAAATGCCCCTTCCACAATCGCGTGCAACTCAGGAGCAAATGCGTTGCCGGCCTGAAGAAGAAGTATTTTTCTTTCTTGATGAGTTAATGTTGCAAGTATAAGGCAGAGGATAGTTTGTTCCATAGGAAGTGTGAGGCAAAAAGTGTCTAGAAATGCGCAAACTATAACTTTATTTGGTTGTCAATGTGATAAAACCAATAGAGTACTTGAACTCAAGACTCTTAATATATCGCTTGACTACACGGTTGGCCTAGTGGTTTAAGAGCTCACCACGCCGCTTTTCACTTCGCCAAGTGTCGTGGGGTCAAATCCCACCTGGAAAAACACTTTGTAAGATTCACAATTTGTTGTTCTGAGTCTGGGTGTTTTTTGTGTCCGTTTCATGTGTGTTTGTAAATTTCTAGAGAGAGAGAGAGAGAGAGAGAGTTGTATATTTAAAAAAAGAAATAATGTTAGAAAATATTTAGTCAAACATATAAAACGATATCATTTCCTATCTATTGATTTATGAATGCCATCAAAAGTATTATTACAATCCCTAAATATAAATTAGGAACAAAAGTTTTACTGAAACATTTCGAAAGCTTCAAAGCTGACATCAGCATAATATGCATCAAACGCTGTATTGTCAAATCAAAATTGTTCACGGAATAAAAGGCGAATATCTACGATTTAACTCCACAATTGACAGATTTGCAAACAAAAAGGTGTTACATATTGTTCGGCATCCGTTAAAATGTTTGCCAAAGCCCTTTTGTCAATTTTCGTTGAGACAAACATTGACAGAATCAGGATATGGGCGTTACACCCACTGAACACTAACAAAGCGAAAAATTTACACAATGTTTTGTTTAACAGCAGTTTTTCAGGTGTATGGTTAGAGGAAATTTTGCCCGTAATATAATAGAAATAACAATCGTCAAATGTTTGTGATTTGTAAACCTCATAGTTAGCACTCGTAGGTACTAAGCAAATACGTCGCTTTTAAATGAGAGAATGATGATATCGAGGCCTTAGAGACTAGACTACAAATTTTAGACGTACTAAATTTAGACAAAGAATTTGTCAATCATTAAGGACCGTAAAGTATCGAACACATGATTATGTTGAACGCAAAGACTTTGTTATAGGAATCAAATGTACATAATGCAACAGTGCAGCATGGTGACCCTCACTATGACGATGTATTGAGATGCATCTACATAATTGGGCCTCCAGTCCTACACTCACCTACAAAACACGACAGCAGGAATACTATCATTTGATCTAATCTGAAAGAGTAGTACTGTCCCGGTCAATCCTATTCGTTCTTATTAAAATAAGCGTAGCTCTACTACCTTGGATTTACATACATTGTGTGGTCGAGGTTTTTGTCCTTAAAGAAGAGAAATAAGTTTTAAGTGTGGAATTAGATTTAAATACATATTGACCATTTAGTTAATGGCTATGGTTTCGCTTTTATTGTTGAAGTATTTAAAAATGTATTCCTAGTATAATAATATAGTATTTAAGCTTAACATATTCTCAAACTAAAAATAACTAGATTCTAAAGAAGTAACTCCATTTTATCAAATTATGTTATCACAAAAATGCCCTAACGACTCTCTATTCTATTCTTAACTCCCCTAACACGCGTACCTACCTGACTTCTTCTTTCCAACTCCTAGGTTCTAACCACGAAAGAACCCTCCGCTCCACAAACAGTCTGCTTCTGTCATGCCCCTCCCACACTTCTGCATGCGTGCATTCTTCCTTTCCAGTTCAATCTGTCCTCCTCTGGAATGCCCTTCCCAAGGAAATCAGAATGGCACCCAGTCGCGATACCTTCAAAGCAAAGGTACAAGCACTCCTTGCTCGGAACTTGGCAGAGTCGTCACAATATTGACACTTTATCTTATTATATTGTAACACTTTTTTTTCTTATTAAATATCACGAAATTATCTGACATCCTTGGAGTTGACTTTCTGTCACTAGCGCCATCTCTCTGGTCAGCGGTAGCTACTTCACAGCCGATTGTCAAATGCAAATTGATTTGTTTTCATAGACTTTGTCTTTATGTCAGATATTTTTAATCTGCATTCTATTTTGTCTTTGAAAATCGTACGATTGTCATAAGTGTATAAATGAAGGTAGAATTTTTATTCCTAAGAGACCTTGATATGGGTTATAAACATAGACTACGATCTATGGTTATAAAAGCCAGTATTCATCTCCGATCGATTCACTTTCTTCTGTGCTTTGGTCAGATTATAATTCTCTGATTCGTACTTCTTGTTTGTGAAAATAATTTATGTTGAAACCGTTAAGTGGTAAGTGAAATTAATTCTTTTAAACTAGATTTTAGGCTGTTCTCTTTTGTGCAATCATATTTAGGATTAGATATCTTCCCTAGGGTCGACTGCTATTGCTGAATACTCTCCGAAACTGCTGCCGCAAACGCTTTTTACGGACCCCAGTTGTAGAACCAATCTAGAACAACTGAGGCTGTCAGGCTGTTTCTCGGCCCTTTACTGGAAAGCAGAAGAAGTGGCCAGCTCCGCGCCGCTCACCTCAAGCCAGTTACTGGGTCACGTATTGGGGTTACGTTATTTTTTTGTAAATTAATTACCTACATTTTCTTTCCGCCGGTACGCGTCCCCTAAGGACAAGCTTGGAGGGACCATCACGGGACTACATCCTCGTGGAAGTGTGCTCCCATCGGTTGGCTACTGATCCCGGTCCGTACGACAGGGATTTGGAGGGTGCAAGAAATAAGAAAAGAAACAAAAACTTTGTTTGTTAACCCTCTTAATTTTTATATGTTGTATTATCAAGATTAATACAAATCTATAGTGTTAAAGGGCCTATCTGTACTGTCTATTTGTAGAAACATATACATGTGTGAAACTGAGAAAGCGTTTCCTTGATATCCCACGACTGCCGCGAAGTACATACACCTACTGACTTTCTTTTTGACAAACGCGCCCTGATTCTTGTGCATCTGCCGCTGGCTGTCCGGTGTGTGACCTTTTTACAGCTAAAGAGGTTACAATATGTATGTATGTTTGTGTATATGTATGTGTGTATATAGGTATATATGTAGATATATGTATATGTGAGTATGTGTGTATATGTATATAAATAAAAATATATATATATATATATATATATATATATATATATATATATGTGTATATTGTATGTATGTATCAGACTATGATTATCGTATGAACACCCAGATATATCGTAGATTCTTTTATTTCGACAAAATTGTAGTGCACCTTCTCAAATATATCCGCACCAACCGACGATAGACTGTAAGAGAATGCCTGTGGCATTAAGTCCGCCATTGTACTTACTGTGCATAAAGTTGTAAAATAAATAAAATAAAATATCACGGTGTAGATTCTAATGAAACCTTGTAAATTTAAAAGTAAAGTTTTTGACCTAAAGCCATTTAATTACATTCATAGATTTATGTTCCAAAGTATCCAATTCATTCACAACGAAAGGAAGTTTTTATGAATGAACTCATTAGCCCTGAGTGGGACAACCGCCTAATTATTAAGTACCTAACTTTGTTGCGTTGAACCGTGATCTACGGTTTTGGAAAGCTGTTTTAATTAAATGGACGGTATTTCGAAAATTCAATTTTTAGTACATTACCTGGCGTTTAAAAATGTTCAAGATTAAAGGTTTCACTATTATTTTATTTATATTTATATGATTCTATATTTAATACACCCATCCTTTAAAGATATGAAAATTACTTCAAAAAGGTCACCAAAATTCCAGCATACAGTAATTTAGTTTTCTAAATCCCGAGTAGGACAAAATGTTAGCATGATCTGCAAACATTTTTTTCGGAGTTTGGGTAAATGTATACTTTTTTTGGAAATACATACGTATTTTTCGTGTTTTCTATACGAATAATGTATGTATTTACAAAAAAAGGAATTATTCATGTATATCAGTATAGACTGATGCGTATTGACTATGCGTATTGTGGGCAATCGCTAAAACCGGCTTTTACTGGCAAAATTCTAATTATATTATGTATTGTCGTTATTAGCAGTTAATGTTGTAACGTTCCAACAAAGTTTTTGTATAATAATGATAATAACGATGAACATATATAGCAATTCAAGCTCTTTAACAGAAGCTTGAAGTATATAGTAGATTAATACAAGAGTTGATATGTAAAGAAAATTTATTCATTGATTTCGAACAAATTACTTTTGCTTCAATCTGAAGTAACTTCCATATTGCGCAACAGCAACACTCGATCACTTACTTAAAAAGTTTTCTACTCGAAAGACGTAAACATTTTGCTAACGAACGAAATAACTAAAGTATTCGATATAACGATAGTATGGCATTCAATTCATCATTGTGCCTTTTGACTGGTATTTGAAATATGATGTGTTTGAGTTTATTCGGCAATTTGTGCAGAAATAAATAAATAAATAAATATTTTGGACATCTTACACACAACGCCATCTAGTCCCAAACTAAGCAGAGCTTGTATTATGGGTACTAGATAACTGATATAAATACATAAACATACTTTTTTTGTAAATACATACATATTATACATAGAAAACACCCAAACTTCGAAACAAATATTTGCGGATCACATTTGGTCCGACCCGGGAATCGAACCCGAGACCTCTTGATCAGCAGCCGCATACGCTAACCACTAGGTCAACAAGGCAGTCAATAGTATTTATTACATTTTTTTTCTTTGTACTTTACTATTTATTTCTAAAGTTTCATGTAGTAGTAGTGTCAACCTATCGCCGTCCACTGCTGGACGAAGGTCTCCCCCAAGGAACGCCAACTATCCCGGTCCTGGGCAGTCCGCATCCATCCGCCGCCAGCCACCTACCTCAAATCGTCGGCCCATCGTGCCGCAGGGCGTCCTACACTACGTTTGCCTAATCGCGGTCTCCGCTCTAGCACCTTTCGGCTCCAGCGTCCATCAGTCCGTCTGGAGACATGTCCGGCCCACTTCCACTTCAATGTACTGATTTTCCATGCGATGTCGGTAACTTTAAGTTTCATGTAGTTCTATAATAATTGACATTAGTTTTGTAAGACCTTTAATGAATTATTTATTCTTTACATAATGCAATACATATTTTTTTTGAGAAATAAGTCTATGTGTGAATTCTGCAACGCTTTATAATATTTGAGTGTTTCTTATTGTATGGAACATAATATAACTTTGTGAAAATATAACACACACCTACAGTCATTCATCTGATTGTTTCCTCAATATATTTTTATTTTATCCTCATTATATTTATTTTTGTATAAAAATTTAAGTTGAATCTTAAGGGTACTTTAGTTCAATTTTACAGTTACATATTGTCTGTAACGAATTTCAACTAAAATTTTTGTTTGAAATTGCTTTTTGTACAGATGTTGTTTCAAATTAATTATTGTTATTATTAGTAAGAACAATTACCATTTAGCCAAGTTTTAAAGTATTGATTGTATAATTTAATTCTAAACCTACATCTATTGAAGCCGGTGTCTTACAACAATGAATAAATTAATAGATTGTTTTATTATCTCATTGGTGGATTAGAAATGATTGATCTAACAACAAATAGATGTATTAATTAATTGATGAAAAGAAATGAACCAGGTTTCTTTCTAATGGGAATTGTTAAACGTATGATTGATATCAAAGTTTCACTTCACAATCAATATAGAGTTAGGTATCACCATCGTAGGTCATTCAGTTGTAATAACAAGGACAACAGCGTTTTTATTTTATATCAATAAATTGTTAGTGGTGCAGGTTTCGTGAATGCCAAGCGATATATTGGGTACGATCCTAAATAAACAGTTTCTTTTGGGAATAACACACAGTACTGGTACAATGACAATTCGCTTGTTAATTCAATAAAAAAACTTTTACGATGTGGATAAAACAGTAATTACTAGTGGATGGCTTGCTTGTTAATTGGGAAAAAACACTAAGGGACCGTTAATGGTTGTTAGCATTTCTCAATTTGTTTTTATTATATTTTCACAAAGTGTACTTTAGTTCTGCTATGGGTAATGCTAGTTATATATGTCATGGTCTGTATATCTTATGTATAGTACAGTTATTAGTCCTATTTTGGGCGAAGTGTGCTAAACTATGTTATTTAATCGACTTAAATTCGATACAGCCCTTCTGAAAATTGTGATAGAGTAGATCCCAAAAAAGGGTTATTAGTAGGTGCTATGCTAGATATTATAGATCAAAGGTCAATACAATATTTTATTTTATTTAAAATAATACACCATATTTTCTAAGGCTTCCTTCATAATGTTATTAAGCGGCTACAGTCAGTTCGACGGTAAAAATTCTAGTTAAATTCTAATAGTTGTGGCACAGAACAATAATAGTTACTCTAATAAGCATAAGGTCTATTATGGATTGATTGTCTAGAAGATGTTCTATGACTGTTGTGACGTCGTTGGAAACGTCTACAATATACCAGAACCCGTTGAGTGTGTGAAATAAGTGATTAACCCAATGACCTCGGTGATATCAAAGAGGACTTTTGTATGTTATTCTGTGGCTTTGTGTTCACGGGTTGTTGTGTAACGAACCCAGGTGTTTCGCAATAAATCCACTTGTGAGGGAACTCCTGGTACTGTAATTAAGCAATACGCATAAACCACATTTTTTTAAGTTATTTTTATGTTTTTCTTTACTCGGCAACAGTCTGTTATATTATAAACTAAAATAAACAGTTTTAGTCGAAAAAAAAAACTTAGGCACTACGCGTAACTGGACGGTGGATTTGAATATTCTGTTTACATAGTGAGTTTTTCTGGTAACACTTATTGACTACAAAGTGCCTCCTCTTATTTTGATAAAATAAATAAACATTTTTTTATTTACTATAAAAATACTGAACTTATGATACATGAAAAAGCTAAATAATGTTTTTTGATTTAAATCATTGTAGAATGCTGGAAAAATCTCTTTCAACACACATCATCTGACTATGGCCTATTATACCGAATATTTTAAGGTTAAGTAATATGAAATTTTAAAATTAACGATTTAATGTAAAACTACACGAGTGAAATAACATTAGTAAATTAGTATCACGTTATATGTACAGTATATATATAGGTTACGACATATTTCAGGCTCCATAAATGCAGTTACATTATGGGTTATTTGTCCAAACATTTGTTTTTCGTTAATGTAGCCGTTTATTCGGTCTGAAGTCATGTGTCTTCAAAATCTACAGTGTTGTAATCATGTGAAAATAGCCTTAGGTGCCGCCAAATTTGGGTCAGAGCTCGCGTGGGACCGATTAGGAGAATTTACAACCAAAGCGCTCTGTTTTTGTATTATTTATTTGTAATCCCTTGGTATTTTATATGGTATACTAATGTGTAATACGCCGAATGATAGATTTAAAGTATTTTTGTTCTAAATATTATGGGTGTTGAGTACAAGTATATTAAAAACAGAAATTCGAAACATAAATATACAATTTCATGTCATTAAAGATGAGACTTGATCATTAACATCATTGCAGTCCATTGTTGGACATGGCCTGTCTCATTGCGCGCAATTCTGATAGAGCCACTTTGGGCTTCTTGCAACCAGTTCTTGTCGTCACTCCACCTGTCTTGTGAGTGTGCTACACAATTTTTTCAATTTAAAAAAAAAGTTAACATATTCTATTAGTCGTGTATACTTTTTAACTTCTTTTTAAAAGCTCATTAGGTGAATTTAAGCACAAATTATATATTAGAAACTATGGCATTTTCATTGAATAGAAAATTTGCAATTAATCTACTACAACAAAACTAATAATAGCTTAGCAAATTCAAACATAATAAAATACTAGAATGAATAAAATTTACTGCACAAGCGGTAAATATAAATGCATTTAGAGCCACAATTTGTCACGTCTGTAGGCTATAAATATACTAGAAACAATATTAAAAAAATTGAATCCATATAATATTTATTAAAAGTAATTTCATCTATAGCTATCATTAATAATAACAGCCTTTAACAGCCCACTGCTGGACATAGGCCTCTGCTTTGAAAGGAGGTTTTGAACTACTATACCACGCTGGCCAGACGGGTTGGTAAAGGGTTTGTTTCAAGTTTATCTTCTCTTCGCAGTGATGTTATCTGCTTATTTTGTTCCTTTAATCGCCTCTTACGACACCCATGGAATGAATAGGGGTGGTGACACTTGTATTATTAATCCGTCACCACACGGACTAGCTATACTGAACTGTACTGTAAAGTTAAAGATTTTGTTATTTGGTTGAACGCTCTATTCTCAAAAACTACTGACCCGCTTTAAAATTTTCAGAGTTCATTTTTAAAGTTTCCATTGCGTGCGCTGTGTAAGGTTAAAGTTTGAAAAAAATATGTATGACAGAATTATTTATCTTTAAAAATTATAAAGAAGAATCCGTCAATCACTACATATTATAAAACATCTGTTGCGTCTGTCTGTCTGTTCGTGATAAACTTAAAACTTCCGCACTGATTTTCATGCTGTTTTCAGCAATGGATAGATTGATTTTCGAGGAAGATTTTATTTGTCAAATTTTCAAATGATTTTTAAATAAATCAAAATCAATCAAAGCATTTATTTCAAGTAGGCCAGTTACAGGCACTTTTAAATTGTCGAAACAAAAATGAAAATTAAATGTAGGTACAGTCCCAGTCACAAGACATAAAAACTGTGAAAGTACTGTAGTTGCCCATTCCCTAGCGTAGACCTCTATGGAGAAGAACGGGCAAGAAACTCCATGGACACTCTTTTAAATCAAAATGTTTTTTACAAAATCTTGGTTACATCATTAATGTTGAGATGGTACATTATGTGAGAACGATGTAGCAAGACGTGCACGTTAAAAGTGTCCATAGTACAACAAAAATACAATTCAAAAATAAAATAATTAATTCAAATAAGCCGTGGCAACTAAGAGATGACCAGTCACAACTGACAGCGCCCGTTCACGAACATGACGCATGGATCAGCACCATTCAACTCAACCATTTTGAAGGGAATTAAATGATCCGACACACGCGCCACCATCAGCGTGACATTTGAGTGAGCATGACATACTCTCAACTGCCAGGGCAGATTCAAGTCAATACCTATATCTAACCGTGCAAACGTGCCACTAGTATCCTATAAAAAATTATATAAATGTAGTCTCGTACTACATAATTGTAACTTGTTATAATAAACTTAAGAAAACATACATACACAGCAAGTTAAATAAAAGTATGTAAAAAAGAGGAGGTATCTCAACTAGGCTAGATTTTTTTACCACCAAAAACACCTTTTTTAATTATTTGTATATTTTAAGATATATTTCATTAAATAATAACTTAAAGTTACTACAGACACCATTGTGTTGACTACAATAGCAGGTTGCGGTCTCCTAATATTGCCTTTGGGTCACTGCGTAGTATGTGGGCAACCACAAATCTCATATGGTTTTACATAAAGTTACGCGATTATGATATTAGATTGCTAAAGTTATAACGCTATTGGTCTATGGAGAATTGTTATTTTATTACACTGTGCTGATGTATGTACATTTACTGGGCATATTGAAATTGTGGTTTCTGATGCTTATATACACTTTATATAAGCATCAGAAACCACTATATAACCACTATATACACTTTATACTATATTAACCAAGTATTATCTTTAAAAAAACGGCCAAGTGTGTGTCAAACCACACATACAATAGGGTTCCGCAATCACTCGGCACTAGAATTAAAATCGTGCTTAATGTAAAATTGTAATGTTTAGGAGTACTTATTATTCCGACATTTTTGTACGAAATGTTTCAAGTAAACGTTTATAAGTATATAACGTGTTAGGCCTCTATAACTCCAAAAGTAACAGAGTAATCTGAGCCGTTATAGTTTCCCTTTATAGTTAACATATGAACTGCCATCATGAATTCAGATTATTCAAGTCAGCCATTTAGCTTATAGAGGGGGGGGGGGGGGGGGAGGTGGATAACAACTTTCATTACTTTGTAAGTGTTCAACCTTCAAATGTGTTTTCAATTGTTACATTTTTACTTAAGATTATGAAGTTTCAATAAACTAGTATAGTATTACAACAAAAATATTAGAGCCATTCAGATTTCGGTACAAGCTCAGCATAGCCCAACCGTTGTGATTCTACCCTCACACAAAAGACCAATCTAAAATGACAGAATTCGTGGCGTCGTATTTCGTTGGTGAGTGTGAGACCGGCCTAACGATACAGCAGCATCTCATTGGGTCAACATTGTGTGGGTCATTATGCTGCATTGTCTGCACTTACAATGATTTTGGTGACCCCTACTGTTGGATTTTATATGTTTTCCATCAGGCAGAGTAGTCACTTTGGGAGACTTACATATATTTAGAAAAACTTAAGAAGAACTTTTGAACAAGCTTTTTTGGTGCCAAAGCACCACGCGTATTTTTATTTATATGTACAAGTTTTATCAGAAATGAAGTGCAATACATTATATCTATAAATTTAAACTTAAAATGTACCTCGCATTTTTGTGTTATTTCATCTTCATCAATAAATAATGTGAAATTATTAGTACAGTATTACTAACTAAAATAGCAGAGTCATGCCGATCTAAGTACACGCACAATCAAGCTATAGCAATACATTATATATCTATAAATTCAAACTTAAATTGAACTTCATAATTATGTTGTAAATACGTTCCAATATTTTTTTAGTTATTACTAGATAACTATCACAGAGATCAATCTGTATTTTAAGGACTACAATGAAGTTGTATTATATTTTTTTTATAAAAAAAACATGAAGCTATATCAACACTTATCGAGCCCACCCGTTACAATGTCAACCTCGAAATATATATTATACATACATACAAACGATTGTAGGAGTCTCAGAACTTCTACATTTCACGAGATACTCGGAATGTGGTTAGTCCATCATACATTCTATCTGTTCCTCAGTAATAAATTATTTTCAACCAAGTAGGGAATCTAACACTAAAGTCACTGTGTTTTAGTTTAAGTTAGTTTAAAGCGAAGGCGACGTGAAATGGTATCACAATGATATACTATGTCGCCCTAGCGAATATAATTTTGCCTTAATTGTCTAACTTTTGGGTGTGATATAACTACATAAACGCTAAGTAACTAAAAAGCTGTAGGTGTATGTTTACACTCAACAGTAGTTTTAGGATACAATAAAGAGGGGTGCGGGGTTCGGAACCTCCACGTGGTGCACCCTGGGCAACGGAGACGGCAGCGCCTCTCTCGCCACATGGGAAAGACGCTGCTGCCTACGGCCAATTCCGGCCGAGGTGAGAATGACCCTCCTGAGGGTTATTCCGAGGCTTTCCGCGTGTCTCTCCGTTTAGCGGAGAGCACAGTGGAGAGTGCGCTAGTGGGCGGACGAGTCCTCTACCGCTGGCATTGTCCAGAGGTAGTGGGCAATGGTCTGATGCAGGCCACCGTCCGGCCAAGTCGTAAGCCTGATTGGCAACAGTCAGGAACGGCGGCTCTCCGAGGGCTACGAGGAAGGAAACCTCTATAAAAAACCACGGGGCGGACGGACTCGGTCTGGTGCAGACCCCGTCCGGCCCAGCCGTAATCCTGATTTGACAGGACCGGTGGGTTCTCGGACCCGCGAGGATGTAAACCTCTATAAAAAACCCCAAGCCCACGCTTTGACGCCTGGCCATGGGTTGAGTCGCTGGAGGGAGTCCAGTGCCAAGGGTGTCATGTCGGAGGACGGTAAACTCATAAATAATGGCATGGGTAAACAAAAAGGAAAACCTACCCAGGAGGGTCCCGGACGCACTGCGCCTGGGGAATCCCTCCCGGAGCCAAACGGCTCCGGCAGCTCCCAATCGTATTCTGGGGGGAGCAACCACTGCCAAACCCGCCCGTTGCCGAGCGGTAAATCCGGTGACCTAATCAACGCGGAGGACGCGGCAAGACAGGCAGTGTTGGATTCTGACACTGCCTCGGAAAACAACGGTGCTGACATACCGATGCTGTCAGCTGCAGAGCGATACCAACGGGCCTCACAAAAGAGGAAAAGACATCAGCCTCACCCAACGGAGAAAAGCCCACTGGAATCGCCTTCTAGTGACGAGGGCACGTTACCCAAGGTGGGTACAAGCCGTCGAGGGGCTCGCCGTGGAGGCCGGCCTCCAAAGGCTGGACGGGTCACCGTGGCGAGACAGGCTAGTCGATCTCCGGGGGAATCCCGTAGATCGCATGGAAGAGGCAATCGGCGTAGCCGATCGCTTACTCCAGGTGTCTCGGAGTTCCGGGTCCCCCGAACAGGAGGCTTTGCTGGCGGTCATGCGCAGCATCGTCGAGGTCGGCAAACTCCTCGTGGCCGATAATAGGGCCCATGAAAGGGAGAAAGCCACTCTTGAAGCGAAGCTCGTCGAAGCGAGAGAGAAGGAGTTGGGCTCTACTCATACCAACGCTACGGTCAACGCATTGTCCTGCCGAGTAGAGCCGGACATGGTCCAACTCATGACGGCGATGGAGGAGCGGCTTATGAGGCGCATCTCTGCCATAGAGAGCGCCCATTGTCGCCCACCGCTAACTCCGCCATCGACGACATACGCGACTGCGGTGAAGGTGGGCCCAACTGCCCAACCAGTAGCTAGGGTGGCTGGGCCAACTTCACCTGCAGCGTCGGAAAAGGCCACCCAGGGGAAAGGAAAGGGAAAGAGGAATATGAAACCTACCCAAACCCTAACCTCTACCCAAGCGTCGGTCCCAGCTAATGCCACACAGCACCCATTAGAAGGGGACTGGATGGTAGCCGGGGACAAGAAGAAGAAGCGGAAAGCTGCCAAAAAGGCTAAAAAGGCAGCCGCCACCGCTGCGGTGGGAGCACCGAGGAGACTTCGCGTTCCTCGGTCTGCTGCCGTCGTCGTTACCCTGACGACGGAGGCAGCGGAGAGGGGCCTGGGGTATGCTGAGGTCCTAGCCAAGGTTAAGGCAAATGTCGACCTCAAGGCTCTCGAAATACCGGGTGTCCGGTGTAAAAATACACGTACGGGCGCCCGGCTCCTCGAGATCCCCGGCGCCACCAGTGGTCCTAAAGCCGATGCCCTTGCGGCTAAACTCAGGGATTCACTGGATGCAGCTGACGTCCGAGTGTCCAGACCCATAAAGTGCGCCGCGGTACGCATCACGGGCCTGGATGACTCCGTCACGGCAGACGAGCTTAGGCTCGCCGTGATGGAGGCTGGGAGCTGCCCTCTAGAAAATGTGAAGGTCGGAGCAATACGCTTCGGCTTCAGTGGACAGGGGGCAGCGGTTGTCAGCTGTCCTATCGCGGCGGCCCAAAGGGTCGCTGATGCGCGTACCCTCCTAGTTGGAGGTTTCCTGAGGGCGCAGGCTCGACTTCTGCAGGCCCGGCCGGCAAGGTGCTTCCGTTGCCTGGCGGTGGGTCACGTGGGGGTTAAATGTACGGCGGAGGTCACCATAGGTGATCTCTGCTTCCGCTGTGGCCAGCCCGGTCACAAAGCGGGTGACTGCAACAATCCGTTACGCTGCTTTAGGTGCGCAGCGGAAAGCAGGCCTGCGGACCACCGGGTTGGCAGTAAAGTCTGCGCTTTTTCTGGGCCGAAACCGGGTGGCCATTCTTCTGGCCGGCCGCTGGAGGGTACAGGGGGTGCCGCCAGAGAGCGGCAAGATTCGCGGCGGAGTGCGGAGATGGAAATCCAATAATGGACTCACATCTCCGCATTCTCCAAGCGAACGTGGGCCACGGTGCCGTTGCTCAGGATCTTCTGCTCCAGAGCATGGCACAGTGGTCCATCCACATTGCCGCTGTAGCCGAGCCATACGTACACCGGTTTCTCGGGGCTGCCTGGGAGACCGACTTGGATGGCTCGGCGGCACTGGTGCACGGCACCGCTGCTGGCACCCCTCCCTTTGCCGTGGTTGCAAGGGAACGGGGATGCATAGCGGCGGTGGTTGGGGACATAGCGGTCGTGGCCGCTTATTTCACGCCGAATCGAAACATAACTGAGTATGAGCAATGGCTCGCTCAGCTGACTGTCGTCGTCGATGCCTGTCGCCCCCACCCGGTTCTTGTGCTCGGGGACTTTAATGCCTGGTCGGAGGCCTGGGGTTCCCGTCGCACAAACCCGAGGGGAAGGGCACTGGAGAACTGGGCTGAAAGATTCGGTCTAGTTGTCCTGAATCGGGGATCCGTACCTACGTTCGTGACGGCGAGGGGCAGTTCGATCGTGGACATTTCGTTCGCCTGCCCCTCGCTGGCACGTCGCGTTCGGGACTGGCGCGTCGTTTTGGGGGAGGAGACGGGTTCGGATCATCGATACATTCGATTTGATGTCTCCACTCCCATCAATGGCGTGCCGGCTAGACCAGCTCCACCCGAGCCACGTTGGGCGCTCAAGCGTTTAGATAAGGAGCTCCTCCTGGAAGCTACCATCGTGCAGGCCTGGGCTCCTATGCCGGATAGACCTGTCGATGTAGATGCCGAGGCACAATGGTTCCGGGAGGCGATGACCCGCGTCTGCGATGCGGCGATGCCTAGGGTTAAGCCCAATACTGCGAGGCGCCGGGTCTACTGGTGGTCGCCGGAGATTGCAAGGCTGCGGCATGCCTGCGTCACCGCGCGACGTCAGTGGTCCAGGTTCCGCAGAAGGCGTCGCCGCCCCGAGGATGCGGCAGCCCGGGAGGCGGAGCTATTGGTGGAATATAGGGTTGCCAAGAGGACCCTTCAGGCGGCGATAAAGCGGGCCAAGACAGAGGCCCGCCGCGAGTTACTGGAGACACTGGAGCGGGATCCATGGGGGCGCCCCTACCGTATGGTTAGGGGCAAGATGCGCCCATGGGCTCCACCGCTGACCCAGTGTCTTCAGCCAGAGCTGCTTGAGAGGGTCGTTGGCTCCCTGTTTCCATCGCGAGTGGTGGAGCACACCCCACCACAGATGGCTCCGCCTTCAACGCCTGAGACGCCTAGCGTGGACGACGACGACGTCCCTGAGGTCACTTGGGAAGAACTAGCGCTGGCGGTGAAAAGGTTCAAAGCCAAGAACACCGCCCCAGGACCCGATGGCATTCCGGGTCGAGCGTGGGTCCTGGCTCTTGATAATGAGGCGCCGGCTCTCGAGCCCCGTCTGAGAGGGCTCTTTAGCGCATGCTTCGAGCAGGGCCAGTTTCCAAAACTGTGGAAGACGGGGAAACTGGTTCTCATCCGAAAGGAGGGGCGCCCGGCGGACTCACCATCCGCCTACCGGCCCATAGTGCTGCTTGACGAGGTGTGCAAACTCTTTGAAAGAGTAATTGCACACCGCCTCGTCAAGCATCTCTACAGGGTAGGGCCGGATCTGGCGGACAACCAGTACGGCTTCCGTCAGGGGCGCTCCACCGTGGATGCGATCATGCGCGTGAGGGCTCTGGCGGAGGGTGCAGTTTCCCGGGGTGAAGTAGTGTTGGCGGTGTCTCTAGACATCGCCAACGCGTTTAACACTTTGCCCTGGAGCTGTATCAGGGAGGCACTGGTCTATCATCGAGTGCCTTCATACCTCCGCCGCATAGTCGGGGCATATTTGTCAGAGAGAGCCGTTGTTTACCCAAGTAGAACCGGTTTCGGTCGGCGTGAGATGTCGTGCGGTGTTCCGCAGGGGTCGGTCTTAGGACCGCTCCTGTGGAATATTGGCTACGATTGGGTGCTTTGCGGTGCATTCTCAGAAGGTGTCGCCATCACATGTTATGCGGACGACACGCTTGTGATGGCGTGGGGGGAGACGCATCGTGAGGCAACCCTGAGGGCCACGGCCGGGGTTGCCCAAGTTGTGGAGCGAATCCGGCGGCTGGGTCTTGAGGTGGCCTTGCACAAATCCGAGGCCTTGTTCTTCCATGGACCTCGGAGGAAGCCACCTGATGGACTCAGTCTCATAGTAGGAGGCACTCGCATCGGCATCGAGCCCTCTATGAGGTATCTAGGGCTCGTACTCGACGGCCGATGGGGCTTCGAATCTCACTTTTGAAGTCTGGTCCCCAAGCTGGTTGGCGCAGCGCGTGCATTGGCACGGTTGCTACCAAACATGAGGGGACCCGATGACTCCTGCAGGAGACTCTACGCGGGGGTTGTGCGGTCCATGGCCCTTTATGGGGCTCCAGTATGGGCGGAGGCTCTGAGGGCCAGCAACGCCGCGCTGCTGCGACGACCGCAGCGGGTGCTGGCTATCAGAATTATAAGAGGGTACCGCACGATCTCCTTTGAGGCAGCAAGTCTCCTGGCCGGAACTCCACCATGGGACCTGGAGGCGAGGGCCCTTGCAGCTCTTTATCAGTGGCGCAAGGAGGCGCGGGAGCTGGATAGGAGTCCTGATCCTCGAGAAATCGAGAATCAGAAATCCCAGCTCCACCAGGCCCTCGTGGAGGAATGAAGGGGAACGACTTGGGCAAACAAGCGCTGGGCACGCCGTTATTGCGGCGGTAAGACCCGTTATGGAGGATTGGCTCGAGAGGCATCACGGCAGCCTCTCATACCGGCTGACACAGGTGATCACTGGAAAGGGGTGCTTCGGAGATTACCTGTGCCTAATCGGAAAAGAGCCAACGCCTGAGTGCCACCATTGCGATGGCCAAACCGTGGATACGGCGCTCCACACGTTAGCTGAATGTCCAGCGTGGGCGGAGCCGAGGCGCGACCTCGTGGCAGCCATCGAAGTGGGGATTCTCTCGCTCCGTAACATGATTGCTGCCATGATACGGAGCGAGAGTGCGTGGAACTCCGCTGTCTCCTTCTGTGAGCAAGTCATGCTTGCGAAGGAGATGGCTGAGCGGGACCGGGAGAGGCTTAGAACTCTTCCGGTCCACCAGGCCCGAGAACGGGCCAGGTCCCACAGACGACTCAGGCGCCGGAGATCGTTAAACGATCTCCGTCCTCCATAAGCGCAAGCCTGGGGGTGACAGGTGAGGCCATCTGTTACCCTAGCAGAAGCAGGCCAGGGTGGCGGCGCCAGTGCCACGAGGCACCCGCGTCCCCTTTTAGACAGTTCTGAACTTGGGTTTCACACAGGAGAGGGTCACCTGCAAGGCGTAGATGGCCCGAGGTACGTCGGGGTTCCAGGGACTTCCTTCCGAGGGTACACCTGGCTCCTCGGCTTATAGTACCCGAGGCGGCGTGCGGTTTTGGTCGGTTCGAGTCCGACATAACCATCAACTGGTGGTATCCGGGGGGATTTCCGCACGGGAAAAAAAAAAAAAAAAAAAAAAAAAGGATACAATAAAGATGAACTATAAACTTCACACTTTTCTTCGATTCAAGGATTTTGTACATGGAAATTCACAACCCAAGTACTCGGTTCTGTAGGTTACGCAGACTTTTTAGAGTTCAAACTGCCCCCTCTCGTTTATTAAAAATATTAGTATGGCAACCGCGATCGATGGCTCACCTGGCTAAAATTGCATAACAGGGCAATGTATTATTCTACTAACATCATTGTGTCTCTTATAATCATCTCATTAATTCTTCCTTAACACGTTTGTCGTCTAGTTATCACACTAGATCGGACTCTCATGAATGATCTGAAAGTTGACGGGGACTTAGGCCGGCTCACCGTCATCACCGGTTTCCTCTACAGCTACGGACCCCCCATTATTCTACTGAGTTACCCCTTAGCCACGAGCAACTTCACTTCAAACTTCACAAATATGTTTTCGCTAATAGAATAGGTCTTCTCGACTGGGGCAGTAATACCCTCTTATAGAAATCTAACCTAAAATGACAGCAGTCATGATGTTGTGTCTCGTTAGTGCAAGATCTGAGGGCCATAAATCCAGAAGCATATCATTAGGCTGCCAGAGTATGAGTAATAATGCTGCAATGTCTGCATTCGCATGTCTGTCGCAAAATATACAAACCATAGACTAAAAAGAAAAACTTTAAAGGCTATAACCTAACTACTTAGAAACTTTAGATGATATTTATATAGCCTATATCAACCGGACCATGATCATGAATCCATTTAAAATTCTTCTTTAAACGCTACAGCAGAACATAGAAGAATACACACACTGCGGAAACTATAACCGTATCTCTTGGTTTAGCAGTAGTAGGATTAAAAATAAATTTTCACACTATTTTCAACGATGGTCACTATAACATATTATATTAGATTCGATCATAAAATAAAGGAATAACATTATTCATCATTACCATAATAAACCACGTAGGGGAAGCAAACAAAAATAAAGAGGAGGAAAATAGCAAGCAAAGGGAACTTGAGAAATTTACAGATCATTTGTCTTATACTCGTATGCCCGGGTACAATGATTGATGGCAGTTGAAAAAAATTGGGTCGGTTTTTCCATGACGTCGTCAGGTGAGATCAGGTCTATTGAAAATGTTTCAGATAATGCCGGATTATAGCTATCATGGTTCGTAAATGACGGTTTGTCTTTATATTTTTTGTAGTATGAAAAATACGTTAAAGAAAGACGTGAGTTTTAGTATGTTCCATTCAAAATAATTCCCTAAACAGCCATGATTTTTTTAATTTGATATTAATAACAGTAATAATTATAACTTCACGGATATCACTTATGATAATCCGATTCCTTTGAACTAAGTAAAGTCTGTGATAGCACAAGGTCTGCTGAATTAGGCAACCAGACTACTGATAAATATATATAAAAATATTGTGGCCTAGTGGTTTAAGCAGTTGCCACGCCGCTTTCTATTGCGCCAAGTGTTGTGGGTTCAAATCCTATGTGCGTCAACACTTTGTGTGATTCACAAATTATTGTTCTGAGTCTGGGTATTTTTTGCGTCCGTTACATATATGTTTGTTAAGTCCCCCGCGACACGGTATTTATATTCCCAATGCGGAAGTTGTCTTTTTAAAATAAAATATAAAAAACAAACCGATTGTGGTGACTTCCATATACAGCACTAGCAAAAAACATTAAACAGCGCTATCTACCAAAGAAACAATGAACTACGAAGAAATACACGGAATGGACTACAGTCCATTTCGTGTATTTATCGTATCCGGAGTAACTACTAATCCTAAATCGCGATAGAGAAATTCTCGCGCCGATTAGCATATACTTGTATACAACATCCCAACATCAACCGTAGGGCAGAGGCCCACCAGATATGATCACCTCGCCTGGTCGGAGGATCCTCTCGATGTATTTGAGGAGCACGATATTTGTTATTCCATTAAATAAACGCTAACTAGGTAGAGAATAACGTATAATAAGTATCATACATTATTTGTCCTTAATGAGAATCTCCAACTTAGCGATATGAGTCGCTAATCATAGCAACTAGACCTAAATTGAGATTTTTTTAAATTATTATTTGCAGTAGCAACACTACAAAAACTTATTCATCTGAACGACCACATCTTATGAGAGTCAATTTGAGAAAGAACTGGACTGTTACACTACACAAGCCATAAAGTTCTATTGATCTTACATACACACTGTTTTGACATTTCAGTAAGAAAAGTCTACGACTGGTTTTGCCGTAACTTACATGCTCTCAGTTACGAGTAGTATGTTCGTTGATTTAACTTTTTTGTATATTCTACTAAAATTGGTTGGACAGGTTTTTAAACCAGAATTGTATTTTTTTGTGTGAACAAAAGTTAAATATTCTTTTTGCAGTGTCAGTACATTTTTGTTAAAATTACACTGCTGTAACACTTTGAGATTATTAGAGATTATTGCCTGCCGGGTCAGACACGCCGGTCGAACAGACATCGTCAGAACAGTTAAGAGTTACACGATAGAAAGAGACGCAATTGTAGGTAAATATAATCGTAGTGATTCGGCGCTGGCGCTGTGCGATCTAAATTGAACTTAATCTTTTGACACCGAGGGTCGAGGGTATCTATAACTTTAATTTACTTTTCGGAGTGAGTCTTCTGTACTGGTACTTACGTATTATGTATTCTGTGGTAATACGAAGTGTCATTAAATGAAAAAAATCAAGTTAACCGTTACGTATATATTTGACTGCCTGGTTGGTCTAGTGGTTAGCGTATGCGGCTGCTGATCAAGAGGTCTCGGGTTCGATTCCTGGGTCGGACCAAATATTTGTGTGATCCACAAGTATTTGTTTCTAAGTCTGGGTGTTTTCTATGTGTAATATGTATGTTTTTACAAAAAAAAGTATGTTTATGTATTTATATCAGTTGTTTAGTACCCATAATACAAGCTCTGCTTAGTTTGGGACTAGATGATGTTGTGTGTAAGATGTCTGAAATATTTTTATTTACTTATTTATTATAAATTACATACATTTTAAATCTTAATATTTTGATTTGTGACCATTTGTGACCATTTCTTTTGATTTGTAATTCCAAATTGTAAATTCATAATGTAGTAAGATTGAGACGCTTCGTTATAAAAACTTGATTTCAATAGAGACCTCTGTACGCTATTTCTGAATTTAATAAACAGAAAATCCCAATTTGGTTCTAGAATTATTAACTTATCATGAATAAACCATTATGATGAAGTTGCCTACATTCAATGCTTCACAAATGAATGAATGAAAAGACGTGTCGCGTGGAATCATTCACTCACGCCCCAGACACTATTCGTCAAAGCGACACGAATCCCGATGCTTTCACTCATTCTTTCTAAATGAAACAGACACTGGCGTATTTAGAATTAGGGAAAATGGACATGTGATCGGGATGGCAGGCCACTCGGGGCGATGAACGATCGTTCATGAGTGACAAAAAATTAAATGAAACTCGAACTTAGTGCTATTTCATTATCATATATCTTTATATATATAATTCTTCTGTGAGTGTGTATGTCACTGAACTTCTCTCAAACGGCTGGACCGATTTTGATGAAATTTTTTGATCTGGGAATGGTTTAGATTCGCAATTGGACCCGGTAGGTGGCGCTGCGATCAAGTTCTGGAATTTTAAAGTTGGGCGGTACGAAGTTCGCTGGGTCAACTAGTCTTTATATATATAATTCTTCTGTGAGTGTGTATGTCACTGAACTTCTCTCAAACGACTGGACCGATTTTGATGAAATTTTTTGTGTGTGTTCAAGGGGATCTGGGAATGGTTTAGATTCGCAATTGGACCCGGTAGGTGGCGCTGCGATCAAGTTCTGGAATTTTAAAGTTGGGCGGTACGAAGTTCGCTGGGTCAACTAGTCTTTATATATATAATTCTTCTGTGAGTGTGTATGTCACTGAACTTCTCTCAAACGACTGGACCGATTTTGATGAAATTATTTGTGTGTGTTCAAGGGGATCTGGAAATGGTTTAGATTCGCAATTGGACCCGGTAGGTGGCGCTGCGATCAAGTTCTGGAATTTTAAAGTTGGGCGGTACGAAGTTCGCTGGGTCAACTAGTATAATATATACATTTACAAATATATTTAAATTCAATAAATTATTTAAACAAATATATATAATATATAAATATAATATTTTTTTTAATAAATAAACACACACATGCAATAGTAAACTTAAGGTTACTCTACCAAACTATTACAGAACATACAGAAAAACTAAGTAAAATGAATTTCAATTACTAATAACTTGAAATTAGAAACGTCAACAATTTACAATCATAAGTTAAATATAACATAAATGTTTTATATTCTTACTTAGGTTTTTAATTAAAATGCTATTAAATACTTTAAAATAAAAATACTTCAAAGTTTTCAAACAATAATGTTTAATTGAAAAAAGTCTCAGAAGAAAAAATGATCTTAATTTTAAAACTTTAATAAATGTTATATTTTTACAAACAAATATTTAATTACATATCAGTTTTTTCGAAAACGTATTCTGGAACACAGAAAAAAATGATTGTACATTTTGTTAGTAAGAATTAGAAAATTATAGATCATTATCATCATCATCCATTTCATATTACAGTTGACTGCTGGACATAGGCTTCTTTAATTGTATTTCATAGAATAACTCTGTAATTCCTGTAAAATACGAAATGGTTTGTAATTGTGTGAGGTTTACAGACGTAATTAGTTACGAAAGATCGCGTTGTTGTCTGATAGAGTAACGCCTATTTCCCACAGGGGTTGGCAGACACAATTGATCTCCACTTACAAAGTAGATGTTGTTATTGCTGTGTGCAGTATTTACTTCCTACCTCCTTTATCTAAAGTTTGCTGTGTTTGAATTGAGAGTCCTGAAATTTCTGTGTTTTAAACAACAATTTTATATTTACCTGAAAGTCACTATAGTGTTTATAAGATTAGTAATGTTACTTTTTGTGAACTTAACAGTACCGTACGTGCACAGTATATTACGAACTCTTCTTAATTTGGGACAATATGACGACGTTTCCGATATTTTTATTTATAACTCAGATATATAGATAGGAAATATAAATCATTTACTACAGATAGCAATTCATAATTTCAGAAATTATCCTCGACTTCACGGTAGCATGTCATCGATATGTGTAAATGGAGCATGATCGTAACTGGGGAGTCTCAGGTACAAGTTCAATCATCGACATCCATTTTTTTATTACATTGCTTCTCATGAAGTAAACATTTATATATTTCTGTGAAAGATCTTCATGTAATAGTGAAATTAAGTATGTGTTGTTTATTAGTGATGTGTGGAGGTTTTTGATTCTTTATTACTTAAAGTGAATATAAATGTTATCAGCTTTAACTAAAGAGTTTTCTCTACGATACGAGTACAATGATGGCAACCGCTAGCAAATTCGCGGCCAGAGGCGCTAGTGTAGAATAAGGTCTGAAAGGTCAAATTAGATTGTTTCTGTAGGCGAGAGTTTATTTTCTATTGAAAATTAACTCTCTAATTATGTTTGTGAATATTTTTAACACGCGACATTAATTATGATATTTACAAATTGCGGCTCAATAAATGTATGTGCTTTAAAAGTGGAGCTGAGGAAAAGAGGTGCAAAAGGACCTCATTCTACAGTGGCGACCACTGGCGATCACAACGGTGGCCCTCATTTTGTTAAAGGGCTTTATCGAACACGTAAACCAGCACACTAATTTATTCGTTATCTAAACATACTTTTGAACTTTAAAAAAAATAGATGTTCGTTCAAATGAAAAGGTTCTGCTATTATCACGGATCACAATTTCGTAAGCCTCTTCTAAATACACGGTAACACAGGTCGGTAATGCACACTTCGTTTGTACAATCCTGAAAGGTCGTGAGTTCTAGTCTCACGGGGTTACATGCGCCTTTTGTTAGTTGTATAGGTGATGAAGTTAGTAGATAAAATTCGTTATATAGTAGAGACTTAAGGTAGGTAGTAAAGCCACCCTGATTTCACTACGAATGGGCCGACTCGACATGGGCAGTACTACCCTTACACAGAAGACTAACCTAAGATGATAGCATTTATGCCATCGCCTTTCGTTGATGAGTGTGAGACTGGGAGGAGTTTATATTTATTTATTTATATTTTAATATGTGTGTTTGAGTATATTTCTATAACACGTATATGTAGATTCATGATACTACATTACTATATTTAAATAACTGTATACAGTAAACTCGGTTGTATTTAGACATGCTAAAGCGAATGTGTATATAGGACGAATGCACAAGGGTGTTTGCAGATTATTATGCGAGTGCATATGTCTGTGTAGTGTTTACGAGTATATGTATGTAGTATAATAGTGTGGTTAATGATACAAATTCGAGTACGAATGTGACTTCACTTTTGTGGGGGTTCATTGACATGTTTGGATGTACATTTATGTGTGTGTAAACGTTTGAGTGCGACAGTGTATAAATAAGTATATAAATGCGCGTGATTACAATTGTGTGTGCATGTAAAAATATGTTTTGAATAGTCGTGTGTGTTTCATTAATGCATATTTGAGTGCATGTCCGTGCAAGCTACTGAACATAGCAGTGAAAAGCTCTAGTGCTGCACTTTACTCGAAAGATTGTGTATATTTAAGTGTACACATGTATCTGTCTTATCTTGTATTTACATAATTACGAGCGTATGCGTAGCAGAGTGAAACCACGTATTTACGTGGGAGTGACTTTAGTTAAATTTATTGGTGCGCGTGTGCTTTATTGTACGTTCATATCGATGTGCATAAGTATGTGTTTTCAATTGTTTGTGTCTGTTTGTTCACGAGTGTGTCTGTATCGATGTATTTTCCCAAAAATACTTGTGTGCTGTATGTGTTGCGTGTTCTTGTCTGCATGCATTTGCATAAGCCAATGCGTGTACTTGTCATCTAAGTATACTGTAATTATACTTTGTCCATTCGTTTATTGTCTTTTTGACAGGTCACGCATATAAATTAACGGTATATTTTTTCGTATTAATGTACTACAGTCATGTCGTACTTTATAGACGGGTAGGGAAGTGGCTTGTGCATAGGTAAAAATATCAAACTATAAAACAGTTCTTGAAAATCGATTAAACGATTAAAATAATCTATCAAATTATTATGATTGAGATAATTTGACTTTATGTATGTATTGTTTCTGTAAATTTAATAAAATAAAAAGGAAATTAAAATAGTATGGCTTCAAGATTGAATATTTGCAAGGAATTAAGTCGAATTTTGGAATTTAAGTTCAAACTTAGAATAAAGAACAATGACTTTGTGCATTAATTAATTTATTTTTGGACCACTTACTTAAAATGTAACTATGCACGCGTTAGTAAAATTTAACTGTGAAACGCGTGGTTAATAACGTTTAAATCCAGAGTTATGAGAAAATACATTAAAAAAATCACATAATACTTACTAAACCGACCTTCAAGTGACTGTGTTAGGAAGTTTTCTTTGATCTGGGCCAAATATATATCATAACAGTGCACATTTTATTTATTCACAATACTGACTTAAATAATATTACATCGATTGATTTTGATTTTAAATCGAATCGGTGCCGTGTGAGGGCGTCACTAATTTCGAAATTTGTTGAACTGTCAAAAAGATAATAAAGGAATGGACAGAGTATAGGTGCTAGTGTGTGTATAGTTGAATACGAGCGTGTCTAAGGGCCTGTCTGTTTTCTTGTATATAAAATAAATTATATGCTTCACAAGTGTTTGCGCGTATCCATGTATGCGTGTATGTATATTACATGTGTATGGATTAGTTTATATTATGTAATAATGCACATAATTGTTTTTGAGTCCGAGAACGATTTCATGCATTTAGGCTTGTGCATGAAAACACTCTGTGTCGTGAAACGTATGTGTAATTACTTCTTTTTTATGTAATCCCGAGCGAGTTTTGAGCACGGGAAGTGCTAAAAGTTTAAATGGCATTACTTATGTCATTTAAATTAGTTACAGATCCAATGCTAATCAACATTAAGAGTTATGGCACTACATGTTCACCGTCTCTATAATTTCATGACTGTCTCAGTGGTAACGTATGCGACTGTTGTTGTTGAAGGCCCGGGTTCGATTCCCGGGTCGGACCGAATGATCCGCAAATATTTATTTGTGCTCTATGTGTGCTTTTACAAAAAAAAATATGTTTATGTATTTAAATCTGCTGTCTAGGACCCATAATACAAGTTCTGCTAGACTAGATGGCGTTGTGTGTTAGATGTCTTAATATTTATGAATGTCATCAGTATTTTCATCAGTATGTGAGTCAATCATCAATAACCACTCCTGTGCTCGAGTCTCTTTTCAGAAGAGGGTTAAGAATATACGTCCCCATGCTGGTCAAGTGTTGGCAAGACACGTTGTGGCTATGTAATGCAAGATTACATGTTTTACGTTAGATGTTTTTAAACTCCCCGAAACCTCCAACTAAAATTCACAATTTTTACACTTATCAGTTATTTTATGATGACTGATAAGTATTATGTTGTTATGATTAAACAGTTATCTTATGATACCGCGCTCACGGAAACGCTTATAACATATAATGTCCATCAAGAGACTGACCGCGCCTTCGTTGCTTACCCTTAGTGATTGTTTCCAATCACCTAATTACCACCTGGCTAGGAGCGCGTCCAATGTCAGTAAGTCCACTTCAGATTTGATTCAACGAATGTATCAAACGCCAGCTTCAAGCAGCAACACATTCCAATATGCTAGTCTAGAGCCTGAGAAAGGACTACTTTTTACATCGATAATCGACGGGCCGAGAAACGGGCGAAAGTTAGTATATACATATATAAAAGAAACATGTTTTATATATATTGTGCCCATTTTTATACGGTCTCGTAAAAGTGTAACTTAATTTCGTGTAAACAAAACGATACCCGTTTGTAAGCCTCGACTTATTGCTGCTATCACGGTTTTGAATAAGCACTTAACAAAGTTGCGAGAAAAGTGAAATATTGCTTGCTCCCAATATATATTTTTGTTAGATATTATTAGTATTCCGATACGTTTATAAAAAAGTCATAACTAGTAACATTCTTTATACTATTTAAAATCTATGCGAATATTATAGATATGAATATCTAACTTGCTTGAATATTGTTATCTATTATATTTTTTTCAAAAGACAACTCCTGGATTAGCAATATAAATCCTGTGTGACTTTACAGACATACATGAAATTGAGACATAGAATACCCAGACTTAGAACAACAATTTGTAAATCACACAGTGTTTTGCAACGTGGGATTTGAATTCACGACACTTGGCGAAGTAGAAAGCGGCGTGGCGGTCGCTTAAACCACCAGGCCAATAGTTCAATGAAGTATACATTCAAACAATCTAATTCTTGGAAAAAAAAAATGTTTATAGGCTATTTAACATGTGCTACGACATCAGGAACTAAGAATGCAAGAAGTGCTTGACTCCTACTACTTTAGTGAACTTTATAAAGTTGGTTATGAATGAGAAAACTGTTTACTTAAAATTTTACATCTCGGCATCTATCTTTTTAGAGAAATTACGGTGTTGTTACAAAATGGAAGTCTTTCAAAAACGTTTCAATGTCATCACCCTTTATTGATGAAAAACATATCGAAAAACATTGTATACTGGTAGAAATAACGTTTACAAATAACGTTTACAAGATTAAAACATGAACCGTTTAAATAATGTTATGTAATACTGACCTTGTGACGGCAAGGTTTGCTATTAATAACTTTAAGCTTACCACTAGTCTGACTTCTGTAGCGGTATATATAATATAGAGCTGTAACATAGAATGTAATTATATCGCACGTGTTAGTGTAATACAATACATTTATTTATATTTACTCTAAGAATATCTAATACTATCGATTTTTTCAATACTGGTGAACTCAAAAAATAATCCTTACTTACCAATATTGTAAATACAACTGTGTCTGTTTATCGCGTTTTCACGCATAAAATACTAAGCCGAATTCAGTCTATCTAACCTATAGGGCAACAACGTTTAACGATATGAATAGTTAAAGGCACACTAAGTATACATACCTACTTGATATTATAAATTCTAAAGTACCTGCCTGCTGGACTTTTACGGCTCCACAGTTTCAAATCGAAATTGATGTCAGCTACTTTGATTCTTGAGAAAGGTTATCTTTACCACAATGACTGATATAAACGCAGGTGGAGCCGTGAACAAAAGCTAGTTACTGCTAGTATATCATCATCATCAATAGCCTCTAACAGTCCACTGATGGACATAGGCCTCTCTTTTGAAAGGAGGTTTACTAATATACATATATATCATCATCAACAACCCATAACGTCCCACTGCTGGGCTCAGGTCTCCTCTCAAGAGAGGGTTAAGGCCATACGTCCCCACGCTGGCCGAGTGCGGGTTGGGGACTAGCAAGACACGTTGTGGCTACGTAAATCTTGCTGTTGGATGTTTTTAAGCCGCCCGAAGGCCTCCAACTAAGCTTCACGACTGCTGTCTTATGACAACAACCGGGACCGACTGCTTAACGTGACCTCCGAATCACGGAAACGCTCATTATATAAAATGCCACAAACGGTCACCCATCTAGGTCCGACCGCGCCGTCGTTGCTTACCCTTGGTGATCGTTTCCAATCACCTAAGGCCACTCGGCTATGAGCGCTTCCATATATATACTGCTAGTATATATATGTATATTATTAAATAAAAGTAGTCATGGCAGACTTCTGTTATATATGGTAAACATTAACATACAAGTAATAATTTAAATATTAACGGCATATGGACGACTCTTATATATTAGAAACAGACTGTTTACCTTCGACATGTTTAAATATAAAACATACACCTGTGCAACTTTACCAAAAGTATTAGATTCAGTTAGTAAATATTAAACTTAATATATTCATTAGAATTGAACAAAACAATAAGAACCTACACACTGTAGGTACTTATTTACTTATTCTTTCAATTCATAAAAAAAATAAGAAGCATAACAAGAAAGATTTCAAAACTTGGTATTGAAAAGTTTCAAAATCGGATGTCATGACAAAATACACCATATTGTAAAAAACGATGTAGGTAATTAACCTTAGATTGTACAAAAAATCGTTAAATCGTTAACTTACCAACTTTTTTGTGTATATATAAAATACTCGTAATATATGAATGGTTGGTGCCTGTATGTTACAATTAGATTTAAATAAACGATGTATTAATTTTTCTCTTCATTATTTACTAGCTTTTGCCCGCGGCTCCACCCGCTTGTACCTATGCCGGTTATCGCGGTAAAAAGTAGTCGACGTCCTTTCCCAAGGTTCTATCTATCTCTATACCAAAATTAATCAAAATTGATTTAGTGGTTTAGGTGTGAAAACGTAACAGACAGACAGACCAGAGTTACTTTCGCATTTATACTATTACTATCCAAAAAATATATTCCGAATCCATATTTAAAAAAAAGTTTAATTTACAAACTTATACATGCCGTTTTTAGACTTTCGCGACTTTTACACATACTCATATTTTTTACTGTATACCTACGGGACTTCGACTCATCTACTCGTGTCCACGAGCTGTATAACCCGTTCGAAACGTTGGAAAGTAGAAGGTATCGTAACCTTTTTAATTTTATCGCGAATAAGTCCCGTATACAGAAAAAACAAGAGTTAATTATACATTCTGTTTATAGAAATATGTGACCTATCAAGAGGTCAAACAGGGCGTAGAAAGTATAGAGAAGTGGCCGTTGCTCTACCAACAAGGTTATGGGTAACTTATACGACAAGGGTTTAAGGCCCTTAATGTGAGGGAAAGATGTAAGACTCCGATTAACAAAAAATGATGACCTTTTATACATACAAATATATTTTTCTATTGTTATACTACAAACTCTTAGATAAACTGAAACTTATTCGGTCCTTATTTAGCCATAGCAATTAATTACAAACTGTAAAATTAACTATACAGGTTTATTTTATCCAAATGATGAAGTTAGGGCTTGTATGTGAGTATAGTCTAGGCTTGTAATATAAGTTCATATTTACTTACTTTCTAGTGGTTTTCAGTGTTTGCACAGTCTACCTTCTTCATGTATATGATTAAATCGTGGTAGTGTCCTGCTTCGGATCGTTAATCCTGACTAATACCAGTCAGGTAAGATGATTGCTGTGGCTTATATGCCGGCTGTATAGACAGACTGACTAAAACTATGGTCCTTTCATCAAAAGGCTAAAACAATAATTAAATAATTAGCTATGCGAGTACAGTACAAAGTTTGGCATGAGACCTTGTACTGTACTCTCAAAGCTAATTATTTAATTATTGTTCACATACTTTAAAAAGGCACCTCTATCGTTTGTTTCGGCATGTCTTCCCGGTGTAAGTCTTAGGAAATACCGACAAATTCTAGCTGTAAAGTACGACGTGTAAAAATATCTGTAAAAGATTTACTTGCAAAATAAAAATGAAACAAATTAGTACATTATTGGTATTAATTACAAAGTGCGAACACATTTTAATAACACTAATGAATTTTCTTTACCTACCTAAAATCTCAGAGCAATTATGATTTTATAAAATCATAAAGAGGTTATAAGACATAAAGTAAAAGACAAAAGGTTGAATAATGAACGTAACAAAGGCTACGTAGGCTGTAAATATAATTACCAAGCTACCTTAGCTCAGATGAATTACGAGTGCCTGTATACGCAAGGTATGAAAGGGTGACGTAAATTAATAAATTTATTTAATTTTTTACGGAGACATAATTTTGTAAGAGGTCTGAGAGATTTGAATTTCTGTAGGATAAATTTTTACATTTTCTTTTTTCTCTTTTTATAACTAACACTAATATTTGATGTTACATAACGTTTATAAATGAAAGCTAAATTTTTAACCGACTTCAAAAAAAAGGAGGAGGTTCTCAATTAGTCGGAATCTATTTTTTATGTATGTTCCGCGATAATTTCGTCGTTTATGAACCGATTTCAAAAATTATTTTTGTATTGGAATGGGCGTAGCTTACTGGTGGTACCATGGTCACCATATCGAGATCTGATGATGGGATCCTAAGGAAATCGAGGGAACTTCTCAAATATCATAGGCACAATTGTCGCGATTTGTGTTCTTGGAATAGGTTTTCTTTGGTTTATTTTGATTAAAATTATAATATCAGAGTTTTTTAAATCGTCAATTTAGAAATAGACAAAGTCCAAAACAAACTGTGTTAGATTTATATTTTTAATACAATATTACATCGTCACTAAAAGTTTTGTGAATTTCAGAATAAAAACAATTGTTATTAGTTTTACTCTGTAAGGTGTTCTAAAAAGTATTGATTTTGTAACTTAAGTCGATTAAGTTCATAAGAACCGCAAGTAATTCTCAATCTGTAAGCACACATAAAAAATAAAACTGTCAACCTCAAAACATAATGCAAAAGGACGAAGTAAACTTTAAGTGTTTTTCTGTGTTTTTGTCAGCCGTTTTATGGAAGTCAACAACATGCTCTATTCATAAAAGCTTTCTTCATGTCTAAACATTGTAAAATCTATGTTTAATAGACTTTGTTTAGGCAAAGTAAACAGCGTCATGAAGGCGAAGCAGAATTCTAGGACACAAACCTAACGAACATTTCATGATGTAAAAATTTAAAGTTATTTTACAATGTGTAATAAAAATAAAATGTGAAATATGCTCTTTCATCCTTTTTAGACTTTAGGGCGATAATGTGATAGAAGAGCCAAGCTGATTTTATGGGTAGGTTCGAGAGTGATACTACCCTCACATAGAACATAGACCGAAAATAACGGTATTCATGCTGTCGCGTTTCGTTGATGCGTGCTAGATTAGAGACCGGTCCCCCAGTGATGCGTAGGCGTTTCACTGGGCATTCATAGTGCCTCACGAGATATGTATGACATTATTATAGTAAACCAAAAAAAATATGTATCATTTCAAATTAGTGTCATTTCAAAATACAACCGAAAAAGAAACTCAACGAAGGATAGCCTTAGCCAGGAAAAATATTGGAGTTAAGGAAAAATAATAGAGACAATCAAAACGTAAAGAAATGAATTTACGACACGACATTATTACCATACCTTACAGAATGATTGTCAGACATGGTCACTGGGAAAAGAGGATGAAGAAAGAATTGCTATCTGTCAACGAAAAATGGAAAGGAGTAAGATAGTCTGATAAGATTGAAACAGCGATATCAGGAGTAAAACCAAAGTAACGGATGTACGGAAAAAAGGAGTGGGCGGGGAAAACGGTACTGAGCGGGATATTTTTGTAAGATGAAACAAGAATAGATGGACGAAACGTTTAAGGGGGTGGGTACCTCGATATGGAAAAAGAATAAGAGTGAGACCCGGTAAAAGATGGAGAGATATTTTCAACCACATGTGTGGTTCTCACTGGATGCAAAAAGCTCGGGAAAAGGAAAAGTGCATTGGTTTAGCAGAGACCTACCCTAAAGAGACGACTACTAACGACATAATTTAATTTAGCAATATAATAAGTAAATCATCATCATCATCATCATCATCAGCCTATCGCAGTCCACTGCTGGACATAGGCCTCTCCCATTGCACACCACTGTAAATATTTCACATAAATCTTTTATAGCCAAATATTAATTATATTACACAAATCTCAAGTTAAAAAGTAGATTCAATATATACCTAAGTTTTTAATGTAAAGTCTAGTAGTTTTATTTTATTAATTAAATATTGAAATTCAGTTCGTTTTCATTTTAAATTTTGTTATATTAAATGTATAAAAAAGGAATAAAATTTATATTAGTAGTATTTCATTATACAATGAACTATCCACATACACAGAAAGAAAAAAGATATTTTTACTTTGTAATAATGCTTGACAGAAACATATTTACTTTCAATTGCTTTATTCAACAATCAGTAAAATCTATAGCCATCGTTCAGCCTATCGCAGTTTAATACTGAGCATAGGCCACTTCAATTACATGTCACTTATTTCGATCCTCGGCTTCTCTTCTTCTTCTTCTGCCAGCCGTCTTGCACAAATCATCACTCCACCTGGTCTGTGGATGGATATCCTACCCTACACTAACAAAGATACGGTATCTAATCAAGAACCCGTTTAACTCGACGATTATTGGTTCTACGGCTTAAAAACAATTGTCTAGTGATACCATTTAATAAAAATGTTATTAGCTTCTGTGCTCTATTACATCCAATTAAGTGCTCATAGAAACAAAAAGGTAATAAGTACGTCGTAAATGCGAAGGTGTGTATTCTGAGAACCATTAGGTAATTGAAGCTTTTTAGAGCGTTTATTGCCATTATTTTGATATACCCAGTTTTATTTGCAAAATAACAGTTAAGTGTTATGGGTAGGTTTTGTACATTAATTCAGACATCTACTCGTGTATATGTTTAGACATTACAATTTACAGGAATAAGTCTCCTAAGGCTATGCTCGGATTTTCTCTCAGAGATCGTGTTAGAAACGAGGTAATCCGGCAGAGAACTAAAGTGATCGACATAGCCCACAGGATTAGCAAGCTGAAGTGGCAATGGGCTGGCCATATTAGCCGCAGGACCGACAACCGTTGGGGTAAACGTGTTCTTGAGTGGAGACCGCGTCTCGGCAAACGTAGTGTAGGACGTCCACAGGCCAGGTGAGCTGGATGCGAGTAGCCGAGGATCGAACTAAGTGGCGTGCAATTGGAGAGGCCTATGTCCAGCAGTGGACTGCGATAGGCTGATGATGAAGTCTCCTGAGCTACACTTTAGGTACTTCATTTCTTTAAGGCTAGATGATACTAGTAAGTAGTAGTGTGAAATGATCGTATTCATCACACAATAATTTACCATTGTTAGGAATTATACCCACGATCTCCAGTTTAGCAGTCAGTGTTACCAACATGCACGCTTTTTTGTATGTTTGCGAGTCGTAGATAGCTAATAATATCATGATAACAGTATTATGATAATATTAATTCAAAGATTTTAAAACAAATCAGTTGGTAAACGAATCTAGTCATGAATCCATTGTCCGACTAAAAATACTGTTTAGACATCTGACCCGAAGACCAACCAACCAACTAGTTGGCCATTGCAGTTGGATCAAGCCACACAGACCGCTTGAAAGACATATTGTATAATCAATCACAATTATTAAATCATATTGACGCCTCGATCTTTCTATGAGCTTAGGCAAGACCAAGGTTGTGTTCAATGAACTTGTCATACCCAGATCAATTGACGTCAAAGGGTCGATGCCCGAAGTTGTCCAGATTATATATCTGCCTCGGGAAGGTTATATAACATAGAAACAACTTCGGAAAAAAAGTCACTGAAAGGATACAATTAATTTGGAGGCACTGGCAAAATTGCTTCGAGTTTATTCATGAATTTATGACTCTTCTCGCAAAGCCTAAAGACGAAGGTTTCTGAACAGTGCCCAATTATTCACTATACCAAAACATGGGCAATAGTGGTAGGGTTATCAATTAGCTAGAAATCACTTCAAATACTAAAGATAGAGCAAGATATGGAGTTTCCTTGCAGAATAAAAAAATCATAAAGACGACATCCGACAAAGAAGTTCCAGTGAGTTGAAGGTGGTCTAGGTACCTTCTTCGAGGCGTTGTCGTTATTTAGGTGAATTGTATACATCAACCGATAACGCTAATAACATATCATATATCATGCCACAAAAGATTACCCATCAAGGTACTGACAGCGCCGTCTTTGCCCAATTTTTCCAATCACCTTTGGTCAGTCGACTATGCGTGAGGTGAACTGTATGTGAAAGGCGAAAGACCGAAATTAAGAGATAACTATTCTCAGCTCTCCATTGTAATAATTGGCCGTTGATTTTGTTCATCGTGTTAATTATTCCTGTTAAACACTCAATCGGTATACGTGTGTTACAATAATTTAGTATTCTTGATGTAGATTCGGAGATCGCGTTGTAACGTTTAGATATGTGTGTCGTAATGTTTGCGTGTCCATTTTTCATTACGTGATAATGAGATCGTCGGAATTTAATCTGTGTATTAATCTGGAGAAAATTAGGAATAGGCAAGGAATCGAGTCAAGGCTGATTCTATTAAGATACTTTTGTTTAAATATTATTCAGGATACAACGTAATAAATCGTATCGCGTAATTATTAATAATGTTTTATATAATACGTTTCAAAACCTAAATCAGATTATTTTAATCGATTTATAATCCTTTTGTTAATATATTAAATTCCTGATTGCCTACTTCACCCAAAATATATTTGTTTATGAATAAAACTGTATTTGAATATTTTTTTAACTTTTATAAGTTAGAGATGACGTGCTAACAAAATACACATTTAAAGTATAAAAAGTTATAAAGTGAAACTTCAATCATATTTTCGGAAAGCAGAATAGTTACTTTAATAGACTGATATTAAGAATTTTAAATTCAATAAATTATTTGGCCCAGAATTACTAGTTAGAGTAAAATATATTTCTTCAAATAAAATATTATTTACAAAACTTCGTAGTAGACGCAGTATTAAGCCTATTTTTAAACTTAGATACGTCTATATTATATCGTTTAGCTTAGCTACAATATTTTATTATCTAAATATTATTAACCACATGTTCTTAAATTCAGGTTTCAGGATGTACATATATAATGCGCGAATTTTTGTAACTAAAAAAATACATTTAGTAAACGACAAAATCTATCTGCCTAGATGTTTCCTAGAGAGTTTCCTTTCCTATTTCTAATTAGGGAGTAGTCTATAAAAAGACATTTGGAAATTTACATAAATAACCCTTCTTTAGTCGACAAAAAAGACAAACTCTGTAATGAATAATTTTTCTTTTCCAATACGTGATCCTCGCCACATTTGCGTGCTTAAAAGTTGTAAACACTTATTCATGCATAAAATAAGCGAGGAAGAAGTTCAGAAAATTTGTACCAACTTACCGCAACTGCACCGGTACTTGAAACATCTCAAACTAAGAGGCCAACCTCGACGAGATTTTAAACTTACAGCAATTGGAATTTTAAAGTAATCCTTTTAGCGATATAGTTTTATATAAACCTAAGTGTATTAAATGCTGACATATAATTTTCAAATGTAGGTCATGAAGAAATTAGTATCGACAAATAAAGTTATTTTTGATTAGTTTTTTTTTCCATTTTCAATCAAATTACTGTAGCTTTTAAAAATCTTTTACATACGGTTAAATAGCTGTAATTACTATATTTGAAGTTAAGACTCATTTTACAGGTTCTGATTAGTTCCTAATAAAGTTTCAGACAGTTATCTGTTATATGACATTGTCTAGTACATAAAACTGGCTGAAATTAATGCATGTCTGTCATGATAATATTATGAGGTCACATTAAGCAGTCGGTTGTTATCATAAGATAACAATCGTGAAGTTTAGTATTAATGTAATTTTATTTTTGTTATTTTATTTAATTATTATTATTTTATTTATTAATATTTTATTTATTTTATTTAAGGACAGTGTGATGGTGTATAAAATTAGTTACATTTTACACAAGTGTAACTAATTTTATACACCATCACACTGTCCATAATGAGGCTTAAACTATATAGTGGGATATGGTGTCGGTGTCTGTCACACAGTATTTACTAGCTAAGACACCGTCGTTTTCACTTTATCTGTTTATGTGAAATATCAATAAATGTTTACTACATAATTAGGCTAAATTAAATAAGTTGTACCTAATTGGTCTTAAATAGACAATGATAATTATTATTATTAGTTATTTTTAAATTTACAATATTATATCAGTATGGAGTATTTAAGCTGTCATCAAAAGACAAATATGCTGATAAAATAAGTTCACCAACTAATGTGCCAATTACCCATATGTGATCTACTTCGCTTGATTAGTTTGTATAAAACTTGTTACAAATAATGACGATGCACTGCGGGGACACCGGTTAATTAAACGATCTATCTCCAGGGAAAGTTAAACAAATTGAATTCAATTTTCTCTACCATTATCAGCACTATAAACCGTTATCAGACAGTACAAATATTTTATAATACAAATTGATAAATATTATTCATTTTTATTCTTTTATACTACACCACAGATTAAAAAATAGTTAGTACTCCACCAGCAGACTCGCGGATCATTTTGTTCTTTACAGTTCCCAAAGTTCTTTACAACAAAAAAGTGGGTAACACCGTGAAACGAAACTAGTCTAAATTAATTAATCTTTAAATTAATTATTAATCTTTAATTTTTAATTAGTCATAATAATTATTTTGGACATCTCACACAACATCTAGTCCCTAAGTAAGCAGAGCTTGTGTTATGGGTACTAAACAACTGATATAAATACATAAACTTACTTTTTTTGTAAATACATTCATATCATACATAGAAAAATACCCAGACCCCGAAACAAATATTTGGTCTGACCCGTTAATCTAACCCGAGACCGCTTGATCAGCAGCCGTATACGCTAACCAATAGACCAACAAGGCAGCAGAATTACTCTTTATTTCTTCAGAAATCAGCAAACTGCCAGTGAAATCCCCGTCAAACTCGATCATGCCGTTCCAGTGATAAGTCCGACCGCGGAAATCTTATTACATCAAACTCAAGTAAGTGCGTTATCGGCTTGTAAGTCGGAACCGGCAGATAGAAAATAATAATAATTGAGAAGCTAGCAAGGAACTACATAAGTTACTCTTTTAAAAAAGCAGATTCTATGTGAATGTCGATCTGCCCGGGACCATGAGCACGAGAGAATAATTTTTATCTCGTTAAGTCCCACTGCCGCTGTACTATAACAACCAAAATACCATAATGGCTGCTAGCAATTTATTCTATTTATATTTTTGAAGAAACATTTACCCAAAGTTTGCTTTGAATTTTCAACTATTGGGAACTTTTACAGACTTTATTATAAATAATGGCAAAATACTGTAGTGATTCTTGGTAGGTCTTGAATTTGTTTTATTATTTGAGTGAGAGCCTTTTAAGATTTACTTAGTTTGTATAAAACTTACAAGGCCTTTTTCAATTTGTTATTTATTTAAGAAAATAACATCGTCAAACAGTTCTAATTCCTTCTATTATGATACACAATAGCCATTTGTCTGAAATATATTCGGTTGACAGACTTACCTTATACATCGTAATAAATTACTTTAGATTTCGTGACTCGGTTCTTTTATGATAAACTAGAACTTACCTGCGTTGCGTACCCGTGGGGTGAAGCTAGTGTGAAAAAATTGCTTATGTTATGAAAATAATTATAGACTACAGTTAGGGACTAAAGAGTACTAATTTTTCAAATCAAATCAAACCATTTTTATTTTAAATAAACTAATACAACGGCACTTTTGAAACGTCAAGTAGTCAGTCAGTAGTCAGTTGTAAAGCTAATTGTCTGTTCCAATTCGCAGATCCTAAGGAGAAGAACAGACAAGAAACTTCATGGACACTCTTTTCCAACATAGTTTTTACAATTTTTGGCAACATTGTTTTAGGCATTTAATTAAGAAAACAGTTAAAACACATTGTTTGGATTAAAACAATTTAAGGATGAAAAAATTATGTTTGTTATGAGTTAGGGACGTAATTATGAAAAGTACTGAGACAAAACAGAATGCAGGTATATTTAATTTAATACAATTTTTTATCTCTTTATGAAGAAGAAAATAGTGGCGATGAGTGGGGTTATCTATAGCCGGTTCCAAAAATAACGGGTCAGTCACATAAACCCGAATATCTCCCGAACTACGTATGCCATCCTAATGAAACGAAGACTGTTCAATTGAGAATTTAATTATACAGATAAAAAATAAAATAAAACTTAGTTACACCCACAATATTAATCTTAAATTAAAAAAAAACTAAAGTAGTCATATTTTTCTTAAGATTACATTTTTTTTATGATTGTTTTTTTGCTGTTTTTCATCACTGGAGGCTTCATCACGTGGAGGCAATACAAAGTATTAAATGAAGAAAGTCTTTATGTCATCAGCTTTCAGCCAATGGAAGTCCTGTCAGTATCGGTAAGCTCTAAATAAGAAATTTGATTAATGTACATAAGTACCGTATTAAACTACTATTGTACCGTATTGTATATTACATATGCATTTACTCAAAAGCTGTTAATTTGAAATTACAAAAGGTGATAGCAAACAATCACTGAGGATGAGGATAAGTAACGGCAGCGATGTCAGACCTAGATGGGTGACCGTTTGTGGTATAAGTGAGCGTTTCTGTGATTCGGAGGTCACGTTAATCAGTTGGTTTCGGTTTTTATTATAAGATAACAGTCGTGAAACTTAGTTGGAGGCCTTCGGGCTTGAAAACATCCAACAGCAAGATTACGTAGCTACAACGTTACGTTACGTTACGTATCTTGACAGTCCTCAACATGCACTCAGCCAGTGTGGGGTCGTATGGCCTCCACTCTCCCCTGATAGTAGACCCGTGCCCAGCAGTGAGACGTAATGGGTTGTTGTTGTGTGGTGCCGTTGAACCACATTCTTCTACAAGTTAAAGCGACTGTCAATAAAACTACAATTTAAACTAAAAAAAAATTTATTTCTTGAAAGAAACTACATTAGATAGTTTTCATAAGAGAATCTTGAGTATCTAACTTAAAAATTATCCTAAGAGTTTGATTGCTATGTAAACAAGTATAATAATAATTAAATCATCATATTAACATCTATAAATCACTGCTTTACTTCCCCCTAACCTTAATTATTTATGCATCCATTTATATTATACGACAATGTTAGATCGTGACGATGTCGTGTTGATTAATTATTGGAAGCATGTTTTTTTATTGACAACTACTCAATGAAAACAAGCAAGATTACTAGCTGATGTTTTTGCTAGCTAGCTACTCATACCATGAAAAAAACAAAACATCACCAGCTACAATTGTACGCTGCATCTAAGTATGCAATCTATAGTTCCATACTAATATTATAAATTTGAAAGTCTATCTGTCTTTTACACCTTCACGGCTAAACTGCTGCATTGATTCGATTCGATCGACGGAGCAATACTACCTTCACACAGAAAATCAACCTGAAAATGACAGTATTCGTGCGGTCATATTTTGTTGGTGAGTGTGAGACCGAAGGTTCAAACATTGTGCATGTATCATTCTCCCCCCGGAGGCGGGAAGAATGATACCTATCTCTTTATCTATTTAACTATTCTAGCCTTAATGTTACCTTTTATAGTTTTTATACTTACGCTTGTCTGGGTGTCAAACATCGACCGTTTTGAATGTTTTTGTTTAATGTCCAGTAAAATCCTTACATACCTATACATTTGTTTTAAGTGTTATAATATTTTAATACAGTGATACTTGGCCACTATGTACAGACATTAAATATTGACTTAATATTGTACACTTCTTTCAACAAACATTATAGATACACGATGTGTATCATATTTCTTTCAGACGCCTTAGTTATGTAATACAATTACACATTTGTTATATATAGTGCCACCAAAATGACTCTGCTCAGGGGGATGGAAAGCATAAGCAGAATCCAAGAGTGGTGGTCACTGTCCTCATTGCCAATGTGTGTGAATCATAGTAGGAAGAAAACACATGAGCTTGCAGGCAGTTCCAGTTTTTAGAATTTTGTAATATTTTAATTTAAAATTTTCCTTGCCACACAAAATACATAGTGTTTATCTTCGTTTTGTTTCAAATATGATCGTGAATCGACCCCGCCGTGAACAGTCCACTGTAGAACTTCTGCCTCTTAAAATGAGTTGACTTACACAGTATCCAACAAGCCTTAATAGAGGGGTCTGCAACGGTTCCGTCGCGCTAGCTGTGTTTTTAAACCGCTCCGCAGTTAAAAAATCAAAAAAGTGGTAAAAGTGAGGTGAAAATACTAGTGCGACACACCAAAATTTGCGTCTCCGCGAGTGCTATCCAACGGTGAAAACCGCGTGGAAATCCGAGAAAAACTGTGGATTTTCCTAGAGCATTAACTGTATTTTTCGAGGTTACCAAAACATAAAAGTGCCTTTATCTCGAAAAACGATCGACGACAGGTTTTTTTCGACTGTGGGAGGGTGCGTCTCGGGGGCCCACGTCTTTTGAGACCCCTCCCGGATTTTTCAGCCGGAAAACAAGGAAGATATAGCGGTTTTTCCAAAAACCACGTGGCCACGAGGTCCCTGTTCCAGGACAGCTGGGAAATCTCTGACCACGTAGGTTTGTGTACAAACAGGAGTGTAACCGGGAACCGTTCAAACTATCCGGAAAAGTGAAAATTGTGAAAAGTTAAAACAATTACAAAAGTGCCAAACTTTGGACACCCTTAACTTTGAAACAAGATCTGCAACCCCAACTTTTTAAATTATCTACCCCTAGTGCAGTGTGTGTTGTGTGTGTCAAACGTTACCCCGTGAAAATCGGATGAAAAACAAGATAGATATTAGCATTTCAAAAAAGGTAAACAAACTTTCTTAGACACCCAACACAAAACCCCGGAAAACTTTTTTAGGGACTGCAGGGCCCAAACCCTGATCCCTAGGGACTTTCCACCCCATACCAACTGTGCCCTAATACACATAGTGCATAATAAAAGTGATCCGGGAAGATATAATTACAATATTAGTGAAATATAGAACAGTACTACTGCCACCCTTTAGTATGTAGTGACATTGTGCTTGTCTTTTGACGGCACAATTAGGTTAGGTAACTCTTAATTTGTAAATATATTGTATTTTAACTTATTGACATTTTAACTTTTTAACTGTATATATTTGAAATTTTAATAAATTAAATTATTGATTATACTTACTGACATTGTACTTCGTCTTTTGACGGTACAATTAGCTTTAGGATTTTAATTGTATATATTTTAATTTTAGACATTGACAATAATTGTACAGAATTTGTAATTTTACAAATTTAATCTATTGACCCAATAATTTTATATTTTAGTTTTTATATTTTAACTAATTGACAGAGGTTTATACCTCTATATATACAGACCGGCTCAATCAGAGCACAGCTTCTATTTTTGAATTTTATTCGTTTTAATTTGATTGTACTGCTTTTAACATTCTGACATAACCCCCCTATACAGGGTCATTTACACACACACTCCCCGTCACTCTCTCACTCTAGCGCCAACATGCCAAACATGTATGAAACTCCCCCAACATCTCGCGTGGCTCCCGGCATCTCTATCTCGCCATCAATTGTACAGGACGCCGCTAGGACTTTTATACGGAGACCCGGAACCAAGCGAAGGTCACTCGAGCTTATGGAACAGTTCAAACGGCAGCAAAACAACTACGCAAGCCAGTCGAGTGACCTTCTACTCCAGGAGGTGATGTTGACCTTTTTTTTTCCCTTTTTTTTCTTCCCTCAAAGGTCCAACAATATCCGAACATGCGGAAGGACGTAAAAGCCTTCCTGGAGACAGCGTCAGATAAGGGTCTCCGTATCCTTTTTGAATTGAGCAGGCGTGTAAAGAGCCTGGAGGAGAAGGTGGCCGAGGCTGCCAGCGCGACCACGGTAGCCGCAAACCCAGCACAGGAGACCGCTCCCCTCCCACAAGAGAACGCGATCCTGGCCAAACTTGGGGAGATGGAGGACTCCATCTTCACGTGGTTTAATGAAACCTATTATAAATTAAAACATAGGATTGGTGAAATAGACACAAAAATTGAAGAGGAAAGCGCCGATATTATCAATAAGATCCACGAGAAGATGGAGTCCACCCAGGTTGATATCGATGTGGCAACAGAGGGGATCGTGGTGCGAGCACAGTCCCAGCTCGAAGATCTGGTCGGGACTGTCGCTCGGGACTTGGTTGTAAAGACCAAGTCCCACATCGGTGAGGCGATCGATGAGGCGATCAAACTACAAAAGCCCGAAAGCCTCCCGGCCCCGGTCCCCCCCATGACTTACGCCAGAGCCGCAGCAGCCGGACCCGGGCGCCGACCGGCGCTTCACTCAGTGGCGGTCACCTCCACGGACAGTCGGGTGACTGCCGAGGGGGTGCTCGCCAAGGTAAAAAAGGCAGTCGACGCCAGGAGTACCGGCCTAAAGGTAAGTAAGGCCAGGAAAGCTAAGAATCAAACGGTAATACTGGGTTGCGACACCGAGGGGGAACGCGATAGGGTGAGAGAGCGTATAGAAAAAAGTGGCAGTGGGCTTGTGGTAGCCCCAATGAGAAATAAGGATCCGCTCGTCGTCCTCAAAGACGTTTTCGTCGATGGGGACGACGAAGACATAATCAGGGCTATATACACCCAGAACGCGGACGTCTTCGTGGGGCTGCCACAAGAAGACAAAGAATTTAAAATTAAATATAAAAAGAAGACTAGGAATCCCGAGACGTCCCACATTATATTACAAGTTAAGCCAAAAGTATGGCAGAGGATGACCGGGGCTGGAACCCTTTACATTGACCTGCAAAGGGTCAGGGTGGAGGACCAGTCCCCGGTTGTCCAATGCACAAAGTGCTTGGCATTCGGCCACGGACGTAAGTTCTGCACCGAGAGTGTGGACAGGTGCAGCCACTGCGGTGGTCCGCATTTACGTGAGAAGTGTCCTGAACACTCTGCGGGAATCGGACCGCGCTGCTGCAACTGTGCACACTCTGGGTTGAGAAACGTCGGTCATAACGCCTTCAGCGCCGAATGCCAAACCCGCCAAAAGTGGGATTACTTGACCAGGTCCAACACGTCATATTTATGACTAGCCACCCACACTACACATACACAGCACAGTGACACACACACCTATACACATACATAGACACTGATGTATAAAATATATAATGATTATATATAAGAATACATCAAAACATGCATACAACATCTAACACTTACAATACCAAAAAGTTTATACGGAAGTGTCAACAGTTATATATATTCTTGAATATAAATATACTGTTGACAAGATAGGGAGATAAATAAACTAAACACTAACATAAACACAAACGTTGAACACACAAGAGTACACTACACGAGTCATAGATATGACGAGGTTGGGAAGAACATCAGGGTGGGGCGTCTTGGTGAAAAGACAAACTGACAGACAACCTAGAGGAAGTAAGACAACAAATAGTAAGAAAATATCATACCCGCTGCCTATGTACATACATATAACACATAAGACAGTATCAGCTAGTCCAACTGCCCATACATAAATATATTATACACACAACCTATTATTACACTATTAATATAAAAAATTCTACTATTTAATACTATTATTACTATTTATTACTATACTATTTATTATAAAATTATACTATTTAATACTATTAATACTATTTATTACAATACTGTTTATTATAAAAATTGTATATACATAATTGCTTTAAATGTAAATATTTTATTAAGCTAATCAACTATTAAATAAGTAAAACAAAGAAAGCTTTTATAACAGTTAATACTAAGCTTAGAATAAAAATAGAAAACATTTTTTGAATTAATGAAAGAATTTTAAAAACATATATAGTACTGTAAAACAAAAGATTATAATTAAAATAATATGAAAATATACATAATGTAAATCAAAATAACAAAATTGGGTATATACCCAACTAATTAATTATAAGAAAGTTAGCATATAGACTAGTTGATGTACAAGATCCTGTCTTACGGACGGGGAAAAGTGGCGAGGTCAAATATAAAGACCTCAAAAAAAAAAAAAAAAAAAAAAAAAACAAGCCTTAATAACCTCATCTCAGACCGATAGAATATATTCAGTAATTGTTTATCATTTCCCTGCGTCTTCTTTATCAATATAAACATATACCAATACAATATTTTTTTAACCCTTTTGTTTAGACAGTCGTAGTCGTGTCGTCTCCTGTGAACAAGTTTTATGCCTCTCTTTAGCAGATAATCAATATTTAAGTGGAGCGCTTTGTAAGTATAGAGCAATTAGTGTTAAGGCACGTAGAATATGTACGAAATATACGCTTTTCCGTAATGTTTTGGTGAATCTGATTAATGAAACTAAGTATCGGTTTTAGGAAGCGGCATATTGTGAGTAGCAAGTATTAATGTTATTTATTTACTTGGTTAAATTTGAAGTTAATATCGAATAAAATATGACTCACTTTTGACTATTCTAGTTTTTTGAATGTAATTTGAATTGTGACTATACTAGTTTTTATTTTTCTAGAAACCCAAACCAACTCGTTTTAGTTGAGACTTCATATGTATAATATAATCGTTATACTATTCATGTACCTATTTAATGTGCCTATTTAAACTTTGTACTCATATACAAAAACTAAAATGAGACTAAAATGAGAAGTCAGAGCTCAAATAAACATAACTTTTTTTTTAATTACTTCATCATCATCATCAACAGCCTTTAACAGTCCACTGCTGGACATAGGCCTCTCCTTACTATACCACGCTGGCTGATTGGTGTAGGATTGGTTTCAAGTTTTCCTTCTCTTTGCATTGATTTACTTACCTTGTTTTGAAACTGGTTGGGTAATGTAATATTATGAGATATAATGTATCACATATATAAAGGCATATGTGTCTCATATTTATAGGTATCGAGTTCGACGTAGGTTTTATTTGCATAATTCATGTTATCCCTGACACTGTTCATAAGACAATAATGATTTCTTGCTTTTATATTTACTACAATAATTGTATTTTATATATTTAATTTTGTAAATATAAAAAGAAAACAGTTTTATTTTTAAGTTAATATGCTTACCCGACATAAATACAGTAAAGTGGGGCTAATTGGAACATATATTTCTTGAAACAGATGTTTACAAAAACGAAAGTTACTGTATTAGCATTTAGAATATTAGTTTTGGTAGTTTTCATATTTGTCTTTAAGTAGCTACTATAACTGTACGTTTTCTGTGAATAGATCTATAGATATATTACTTTAAATGAATGGTTCCAAATATCACATTGATGGGGTTATTTGGTATCTGAACTGACTGCTTTGGATTTACTCAATTTTTATAACAGTTTCGAAAATAAACTTTAAGGCGATACTTGAAAAACCACATCACTTTTTCAATACCTAATAATAATGTGAAAATATACCATTGCAAATTTATGGTAATGAAAGTCTATCGCTTCTTTGGGGTTATTTGGAATCTGATGTTAAATAATAAATGCGTTCCTACTAAAGATGAAGCGATATTTGGAATAATTTAAGGCGAAGTCAACAGTAAGTTGATTAATAAAAAAAAAGTAGCGAAATGATAGGTTGGTTTACCGGCTATAAGACATTAGAGAAAATTACACCAAGATTATATTCTTTTTGGTCTAGTGGTTAGCGCATGCGGCTGCTGATCAAGAGGTCTCGGGTTCGAATTCCGGGTCAGACCAAATATTTGTGTTATCCACAAATATTTGTTTCCGAGTCTGGTTGATTTTCTATGTACAATATGTAATATGTATGTATTTATAAAAAAAAGTATGTTTATGTATTTATATCAGTTGTTCAGCACCCATAATACATACTCTGCTTAGTTTGGGACTAGATGACGTTGTGTTTAAGATGTCCGAAAATATTTATATTTATTTATTTTATTTTTCAATGTGTCTGATCACATCAGAATCGATGCTATAATTTGTTTCTTTGAGATAAAAATAAGTTGCTTTTTTTACATTTTCTTTTGTTTGGCCGAGAATTCACAGTACTTTTTCTTTTACTCTGCCGACATCCAATCAGTTTTACGTTTCAGTTGTTCAAGGGTCGTGTGGGGGGATTTCTTATTTCTTGCAAAATTTCTTTAATTGCTGTAAACGCTGCGTTTTGAATCGACTTAGGTCGCTCTGAATTAAAGGGATATAACCCAGATTTACTGAACCCGGTAATGATGTTGCTGGAGCTCGAACCCTTTTCTATTAACTTGTTATGTAATTTGCATAACAATGTTTTTTTCTGTGCTAGCACGTCACGCCAAATTTTTTTTAAACGTGCGTATAATGCAACTTCTATCGGCTTAAAACACTTGGAATCAAACCAGCCACTTATTGACCTGTTGTACTTTGTACATAATTTAATAAAAAATCTAGAAACAACTTACCCTTAATTCAATTAAAATCAGCAATTGGGGCTATTTGAAACGATGAATAAAAACCATAGCAATGTTTGACAAGCTTTAAAGGGGCTATTTAAAACTAAGTTTCAATTAACCCCTATTTAGATAAATCGAAGAACACTGCAGACAGAAAAGACATAGAAAAAAGCAAGTTGAATCCCTGTAATGTCAATGAAACACAGTATTTCGCAATATGTTTCACTCTATACATACGATTCTAGATTTAGAGTTTCAGACGAAAGTTTTCTAACCATGAAATACACCAAAATTTTAGCTATTTTCAATTAACGCACTACTCAACGGACATCGATGCTGTCTGTGAAAATTCTAGTTTATCAATGATATTACATGTCGTTCTTATGCCAGGTGGTATAATAAATTTACTACTATTCGCAGATAATAAAATACATGTAATCAAAACTTTTATTTCCGAAATTCCAAATAACCCCGTGATATCCAAATATCCCCAGTTTACGGTAGTTAAATGTGTTTAATGAGCTATGGATATTTCTTTAAAAATGATTTAGTAAATGATAGTAACTGGTATAAGTAACCAAATAAAGACAAAGAAAGATATATTATTCATACAGGTATGAAATAAAAAAGTAAGTAAGTAAAGCAAATTCAAATTCAAATTCAAATTCAAATTCAAATTCAAAATTCTTTATTCACTTAGGATGCAATACATCTCTTGTGACAGGTCAAGATTCTACATGTACATTTATGCCATGTTCGCAAACAATAGGTAAAGCCGGAGAAAAGAACATGGCAATAAAAACTCGCGGCCACTCTTTTCAAATCGCCAATGTTTACATAGTTTTAATGTTTATAAACCTGATATGGGGGTAAGGTGCTGCCACTAATATACTATACACCATGTTAGAGGACTGATGCAAATTATAGTGATTAAAAATTAATTAAAAAAAAAAAATAACAACAGCCTCAGTGGGTACAACATAGTAGGAGCATCTACTTACAACAAAGGTAAAAACTATATGTGCTCAAATATTGGCCAAATTACTGGTAACGAAAGATTAAATATAAAATATTAATTTTAAGATCAAAAGAAAGAGAAGAATGGCCTTTATTCGTCACGCAGAATCTTTACTTACAAAAGTAAAATCATGCTCTTAAACAATGTGATAACAACATTCTCATGAGTAGAAAACAATGACAAGGAGCAAGTAGTCAAATCCATTTTTCTTTATCATTTAAAAATTCGTCAACTGTATATAAAGTGTGTGTGTGTACTGTGCATATACGGTACTAACATTAACAAAGCAATATTTAAATAAAATGTCGTTCTGTTTATTTCAGATAATCTCACGAACGGCTGACCCGTTTCGACGGGACCTTTACTAGTAGATAATGATGTTACAAAGAGTTTCTTGGACTATTTTTAGGGTTCCGGTGCCAAATGGCAAAAAACGGAACCCTTATAGATTCGTCAAGTCTGTCTGTCTGTCTGTCTGTCTGTCCGTCCGTATGTCACAGCCACTTTTTTCCGAAACTACAAGAGCTATACTGTTGAAATTTGGTAAGTAGATGTAATCTGTGAACCGCATTAAGATTTTCACATAAACATGGACAAAAACAATACATTTTGGGGGTCGCCATACTTGGAACTGAAACTCAAAAAATTTTTTTTCATCAAACTCATACGTGTGGGGTGGGGTATCTATGGATAGGTGTTCAAAAATGATGTTGAGGTTTCTAATATCATTTTTTTCTAAACTGAATAGTTTGCGCGAGAGACACTTCCAAAGTGGAAAAATGTGTGTCCCCTCTAACTTCTAAAATAAGAGAGTGATAAAACTAAAAAAAATATATATTGTACATTACCATGTAAACTACCAACGAAAATTGGTTTGAACGAGATCTAGTAAGTAGTTTTTTTTAATATGTCATAAAGCGGAAACAGCAATTTACCTTTCATTTAATCAACGAACTACAAGAACTTTTATATAATGTTACTTGTTGATACGGAACCCTTCATGGGCGAGTCCGACTCGCACTTGGCCGATTTTTTAGACTAGATTCTCTCCGGGACTCAGCTAGTCTGAAATACTCGTAATTATGAAAGAAAGGAAGAATTTTTTTCCAATAAATAATCATCGAATTGATCATTCATATAATAACCTGTACTTCATAATTAGTCTATTTGTGATTCAAAATACCTTTTCTAACGATCCCTTATTTCATTCGCATAACAGTTTATTTCAGATGTGTATTAATTATGTAGAGCAATTAGCGAGGCGTGGCTCAGCGAACTTCGAGACCGACACTGAAATTGAAACGCTATGGCAGACCGATATTAAAAGCAGCCCAATACTGCGGCGTACTAATGCTTCCTCATCTCTACTTACTTTCCTCTAATCAATATATAAAGATTTTGTATCTGGACTGCCTTGTTGGTCTAGTGGTTAGCGTATGCGGCTCATCAAGAGGTCTTCGGTTCGATTTCCGGGTCGGACCAAATATTGTTTATGTGATTCACAATAATATTTGTTTCGGAGTCTGGGTGTTTTCTATGTATAGTACGTATTTATTTACAAAAAAAAAGTATGTTGATGTATTTATGTCAGTTGTGTACCCATAATAATATAAGCTCTGCTTAGCTTGGGACTAGATGATGTTGTGTGTCAGATGTCCGAAATATTTATATTATATATTATTATTATTATTATAATGTGGTGTATTAGCTGAGCCACGCGATTACCTGCGATGGTTTTTGTACCTCCTTTTTTTATTTATTCATAAACTACATTTAACAAAGAACAAAAAATTTGGTACTCGCCAAGCTGATAAACTTTACAACAACCCCGCGCATCCTTAGAGAGGAAAATTTGGTCCACTAATTAATATGAAATCTTTTATTTATAAAACAGACTCTCTACGAGATCATATTTGGCAGGGGGCACTTAGACACACAGCAAACACTTATCTAAGTAAAGCGATCGAGTTGACGTGAAGTGAGCGAATGCGCTGATATAAAAATGCCTACTCATTACCCTTTCCCGTGTCAGTCCATAAGCTCGATCTGACGTCGAGTACTCTTCGTTTGTTTGAAGTATTTGAGTAGCTCTGACCTCGACGCTAATACCATAATTTATAGTTCATAATATGATGTGAGATTGTTGAAATTCGTTCGTTCTATGCGTTAAACACATGAGAAATGTATGATTTAGAATGAAGATTTGCTACCTGAGTGACAGAATATGGTAATGGTTTGTATCAACAACCGATAATATCCCACTACTGGGTTCGGTCTCGTCTCTGGAGAGGGTTAATGCCATACGTCTTCACGCTAGCACAGTGCATGTTGTACACTGGCAAGACACGGAGACGATAATGGTATCGTGGCAGAATCATCACAAATCTAATATATTATTTAATAGTGTTTGCATGAATGTATGTATTTCGTATAAATATCTAAGAATATGGTATTTCATTATTTTTCCCCATTTATTTCTTAATTTTTAGATCTTTCATGTCTATTTTACTATTCCCAACCAGAGTGTGGTGCACCTTCATAATCATTTCATCATCACCCGGTAGTATAGTAGAGAATACCTGTGGGATTTATTCCGCCTTTGTACTTTCAGTGTATGCAAGTTGTTAAATAAATAATCAATATTATCAATACTCAACACTTGAACAGTATTGCCCATATCCTCTGTAACTGTAGTTTTTAGTACAATGAGCGTAATGCAATACTGAATGGCTTACAAATGACATCTGATAAAGCATACTATGGGGAGCTTGTGTCAGCTGGGGTTAATTTCACACATCTTACATTAATCAAATATAACTTACTAAGGATACACAATATTTTGAGTACGTGGTGCTTTCTTGTTTTAAAAACATGTCTGACATTTTTTATTTCACTTGGTGTCCCACTTTGCTAACAAGGTCTTGCTGATGATTTTCGTTGGGTTCCAAGACAGTTTAATTTATCCTAGGACTTCCTGAGTGTCATAACACCTATGAATTAATATAATAATAGACATCATCATCATCATCAGCCCATCGCGGTCCACTGCTGGACATAGGCCTCTTCCATTGCACACCACTTTGATCGATTTGAGTCTTCATTTATAAAACTTTTGATAATCTCAAATAACTTATGAAAGTACAAAATAATAATGGCAATATATTAAAAGGGTAGTTAGGCAAGAACAATTTGTCAGCAAGCTGTTAACATGAAAGATAAATGTCTTAGCCGGAAGGTAATTATATTAAAAACAGAATATTGTTTTATGTCCAATAACGGAACAAAATTACGGAATAAACGCTGTGTCAGACAAAGGACTTAGGGAGTGATGCAAGTAACGAGAATATAGCGGGTTAATATTTGTATTATTAATACAGGTTGGTTTTTAGGGTTCCGTAGTCAAATGGCAATAAACGGAACCCTTATAGATTCGTCATGTCTGTCTGTCTGTCCGTCCGTATGTCACAGCCACTTTTTTCTGAAACCATAAGGACTATACTTTTGAAACTTGGAAAGTTGATGTAATCTGTTAACCGCATTAAGATTTTCACATTCAAATAGAAAAGAAACAATACATTTTAGGGGTCCCCATACTTGGAACTGAAATTCAAAAATTTGTTTTACGTCCCCATACGTATGGGGTATCTATGGACAGGTGTTCAAAAATGATGTTGAGGTTTCTAAAATCATTTTTCTCTAAACTGAATAGTTTGCGCGAAAGACACTTCCAAAGTGGAAAAACCCTGCAACTTCTAAAATAAGAGACTGATAAAACTAAAAAAAAATATATATTGTACATTACCATGGAAACTACCAACGAAAATTGATTTGAACAAGATCTAGTAAGTAGTTTTTTTGTAATACGTCATAAATCGTAAACCGCAATTTACCTTTCATTCAATCAATACACAATTATAAAAACATCGATCAAAGTTACAACGAACTACAAGAACTTTTATATGATGTTAGTTGCTGATACGGAACCCTTCATGGGCGAGTCCGACTGGCACTTGGCTGCTTTTTTTTAATAATAGAGTTAGAAGTTTTGCTCAGGTCAGATGTTTTTTTCTGTATTTGGCTTACATATTAACACATACATTATACACACAGAATCACACTGAAAATGGATGTATGTGACTTAGGCGACTCATGTTATCCCACAGCCGATCAAAAGATCCGTCCTCGACCTTCCGCCCAAACGGTTGGTGCTAAAAAGTTTAAACTTTGCATGAATATGTGTTTTAATTACGTGGACAGTATTATAATAAAATTATGTAAAATATGTTTATTTGGGGTACCGCCTTTGTATGTATAGTGAGGATGATTTTTTTTCTCGCGTCTTCCCCATCGTGTAGTGTATCATTAGATATGTCTATTATGACATTGTGAGGTTTCCAAAACCATTTTTCGATTAAGGTACCTGTTTATGAGTTATTCAACTTGACAACGCATTTTTTCTAAAAACGGGGCGTCCCCCCCCCCCCCCTCTAACAGCCGAAAGGCAGGCACGAAAAATCTGAAAAAAATCATGATAATAGCTCGTATATTGAACTTTCAAGAAAACTATAGCGGTTTTGTTAACCTTTTATTTTAGGAGTTATAGGGGCCTAACTTGTAAAATGCACTCACTTGGAAAACTTCGTACATAAATAAAGAAATAATAAGTAAACATAACAATTGTCTATTGGACACGATTTGAGATCTTCCAACCATTATGGGTGACTACGGAACCCTATTCTATGCGTGGCCTGACACGCACTTATTTAAAGATTTTATTACTGTACGAACTTAATATACTCTGTCCATTCCTTTATTATCTTTTTGACAGTTCAACAAATTTCGAAATTAGTGACGCCCTCACACGTCACCGATTCGATTTGACATCAAAATCAAATCAGAATAGTAGATAAATAAAATGTGCACTACTATGATATATAATTGGCCCAGAACAAAGAAAACTTTCTAACACAGTCACTTGAAGGTCGGTTTAGTAAGTATTATGTGATTTTTGAAATGTATTTTCTCATAACTCTGGATTTAAACGTTATTAACCACGCGTTTCAAAGTTAAATTTTACTAACACGTGCATAGTTACATTTTAAGTCAGTGGTCCAAAAATAAATTAATTAATGCACAGAGTTATTGTTCTTTATAAATAAATATGTTTGAACTTAAATTCCAAAATTTCCACTTAATTCCTTGCAAATAATCAATCTTGAAGTCATAGTATTTTAATTTCCTTTTTATTTTATCAAATTTACAGAAACAATACTTACAGTCAAATTATTTTGATCATAATAATATGATAGATTATTTTAATCGTTTAATCGATTTATCGTATTTTAAGAACTGTTTTATTTACAAATTTTTAAACTTACGCGTTCCATGATAATTAATATTATTTTTACGGGAATTACGGGTCAGCCTGTGACCACGGCCGGTGCAACCTGGTCGAAACGTCAGGCAAATCAGAGGTATGTAATACCCTAAATAAGTGATCGCGTTAATTCCCGAAAAATAATATTAACTGTATTATATGTTGTTTTTAGCTATGCACACTGCCCACTTCCCTACCCATCTATAAAGTACGACATTACTGTAGTACATTATTACGAAAAAAATACCGGTAATTTATAGGCGTGACCTGTCAAAAAGACAATAAACGATTGGACAAAGTATAGTTGCACAGTATAATGGAAGGTGTTGGCTGTCAAAAACACTTTAATCTTATAACATATACTGTTGTAATACATTATCCCATACCAAAGCAAAATAGCTATAATTTAATTGTGTTATTTAGGAAAGAGGAACAACTAGCTCAATAAAAGCTTTATATAACATATTGTATCTCATTCGGAGGCCTATGCCATAGTCTATTATGGTTTATGATCGAAATATTTTAATATATTTATTTGGTCAATATGTATGGCACCAAATGAATATATAAATGTACTTATTAGCATTATTTACCGCTACAATATCGTCCGTAAACGATTCCTCACAGAGTATACATAAATCCAGCCGAGTAACTTCTCAACTATAAATGAATATACCGTTAATACCCTCTCAACACTGTTTTGAATAGGTTGCACTTTCGGTATACGAATGTACCGTCTACTACTACTACAATAAATATAACCACATCTCTCGGAAACACGTCAGTAAGAGCCGAAACAGACTTGTGTCTGAAATTGAGACTTCCCTCGAAAAAGTCTCAGAGTGGTGTCGACTCAATTTAGTCCACAAAGACAGCAAGACACAGCAAAAAAAATGCCGTTTGTCGTATCACCTCGTTTTCAGAGCACTCCCCTAACGGCCTCTGCCAATATTGGAATTCTCGGTATATTGGGTGAAGTCCAGTTCCGTGACCATTTGGAGGGTAAGGCCAAATTAGCCTCAAAGAAGCTTGGTGTGCTCAATAGATCGAGACGGTATTTCATATCGGCGCACAGCCTGCTACTTTACAAGGTGCAGGTTCGTCCGAATGTGGAATACTGTTCTCATCTTTGGGTTGGGGCACCACAGTACCAGCTTCTTCCTCTGGACCGCATTCAGCGGAGAGCGACTCGAAAAGTCGACTGCCGGGATATTTCCTGATTTTTTAATTCCCAATATCAAATCATATTTTAATGGTAACTAATTGATGAACTGACAGATCATCTTCTATTCTCCTAGAAAGGTAAGGGAAAGGTAAGATACACTTTATAAAAAGGTTAACGGATATTTATTAAAATCCGAAAATATGGATGAGTTATCTCGCGAACGTGACGAGCATAGACTATAACTAATAAATCGTATAATGTTTTTAGGAAAATAACATTTGTCTATATAAATCTACCATCAAACATGACCACGATGATGAATTTATGAGAGATGCAAGCCACTTTCTATTGCATAACAATTCCTTAAATATGTTTTAAACATTTATGTAGATACTAACATAAGCTCTTGGCTCTTCCAGCGTATATTACGGTTATCGTGACAAAAAGTAGCCTATGTCCATCTCCAAGGGTCAATCTATCTCTATGCCGGAATTCGTCTAAATTGGTTATGCGATTTAGCCGTGAAAGTGTAACAGACAGACAGATGGATGAATATATAGACAGATACAGTTATTTCAGTTCAGCCATGATAATATAAAGTCCATGACATAAACTTGAAGACTTAACATAATTTTCTGAACGTTTTTTTCTTGCAACAACTTACAAGTTAATTATAGTGTTAATAGTCTAGTCGACAAGTTGAAAATGGTACAAAATAGAGATACTGCTTTTAAAATGATGTGCGATAGCTTATTGGATCCGGAGTGACGTCACGGTACTACTTTTTATACCCCTAAGTACTAAAGGATAAAACAGACGCGTGCGGAGTCTTGGTCACGACGCTTGTTTTTATATGTAGTATGTTATACTGTATCCAATTTTACTCTTTCTGAACAAAGTACATTTTATTAGTGACGGGTTATTTTACAATTTTCTTCTCAAGCCCAAGAGCTACAGTAAAAGTGAATTCATCGTTCTCTGTAAAGGTATGTACGCAATAGTGAGCCCTAACGAGGGGCCATCTGCATATTGAGTAAGATCGCAGACCCAGTTGACGACTCGGCGTCTCGCTCGATTAGAGCTGGGTTCGAGAAAAATGTAAATTGACGGATTTGTATCGCAGTTGTATGGAAATAGATCTCTTGTCTATTGTCAGTACGGTTTCCCTCCTAAATATAACCTCCACATACGTATATCACACCAGTCTGAAATAAAATAACGTTTATGGGATCTACTAATCTTATAATCATCGATAAGTATAATTTATAAACTTTATTAATTAACTTTACTTTCGAAGTCAACGATAGAAGTCGTGCCACAAAATGTGTACATTAATTATATGTGTCAAATAGTAACTTTTGAATCAAAGTTTGTTATTTATTTTATGACAAGAACAAGATTATTTTTAATAAACCATTTTCTGAGTTGTCAGCGAACATGTTTCAGTCAAATTCGGTACCACAAGTGTTTTGTTATTTATTTTATATATTCTTTATATATATTTAATAAAATCATAACATTATACAACAATTATTGTTAAAATTCAAGTATATGGTGCTGTTTTAGCCTGCCTGTTTTACCAGCCATTCCCGCAGGTTAAGTACCTCGTCAAAAAATAAAGTCGTAAGGTTACAATTACATTACGTGCAAAATAACTAACCTACTAACGATCATTTATCTTCAATCATCATCATCAATCAATATCATATCATATCAATAACGTCTTCATAAACTTTCTATTTGGTAGCTCTATTACTCTTTCTTATGTTATTTTGAAGATAATATTTAGTTCTTTTAACAATTTTATGGCTATACAAGTCAATACCGACTTTTTCATACCATACACATAATTATGAAAGAATAAATAAAAAATTTTCCTTAATAAAACTTGTGCCCTACTTTTTCAACGGTTTCAGTCCCTGTACATATAAAAGTCCCTATAATCATTTTCACCTACATTGGGTGTAAAATACATTGCCCCATTAATGTCGAAATGCACGTATTTGAGGCCGTCACGGGTGAAGGCAACGCGTTAAGGACAATCCTGATAATTAGGTAACATTACACTTCGCGTGCATGAATAAATTACCACTTACAGAAATGAATAGCTCTTTTCACTGTTGAAATATTTTGTGGAATTGTATTATATCTTAAAACAGTGTTAGTGTGTCATTGTGTGTGATATAACATAACCAAAATGAAATTCCAAGTAACGTAATTTTCAGAACATTTTAGATTTTAACTGTGAGCTTTTAACGTTTTATAACCAAACATACCGCGACTCATGGAAAGTGGTTTCGTTTTCTAGCGTTTCCTTCTAGGTTTTGTTTTCATCCGACTTCAAAAAAGGACTAGCCAAAAATGTGTTTATGTTATTACTAGTTTGTGCCCGCGGCTCCGTCCCCGTGTATGTCGGTTATCGTGGTAATTCGTAGCCTATGCAGTGTATTAAGAATCAAAGTATATCCATTGAAAATTTCATTAAAATCAGTGCAGCCGTTTAGCTGTAAATGTGTAACAAAGAGACCTAATTACTTTCGCATGCTGTACAAGCTCGTCGAGTAGTGAAGATTGTGGCCACCTCCTGCAAGACAGAAGCTTTCAAGTGGCGGTTGAGAGCGCCCTGTCTACAGAGCGACCCATATGTGCCGGCGTGCCGCAGAGAAGCTGCCTGTCTCCAGTGTGCTACTCTTAGTACACAGATGACATTCCCGTCACCGACGGCGTGCAACTCGCGCTTACGCTGACGACGCGGCCTATATCACGACGTCAAAAAATGGCGCCAACGCTGTTGCCAAGATGCAGCACACTTTAGATGCACTTCCCAACTAGCTGAAGGACTGGAGACTGACAGTCAACGTGGCGAAGACTCAGGCAATATCCATAGGAACCGTGACACTGCCACAGTTGAAACTCGTGGGGCAGAATATCGAGTGGTCCGCGACGGTGAAATACCTCGGTGTGACCATCGACCGCACCCTCTCAATGAAGCCTCATGTCAACTACGTCATTGCCCAGGTTCGTACCGCACGTTCCCTATTGCGGCCTGTACTCTCTTCCCGATTGCCGCTCCGTGCGAAGCTCGGTGTGTACAAGGCTTACATTTGCACCCGACTGACCTATGGTTCCCCAGCCTGGTTCGCGCTCGTATCCGAGACGAATCACCGTCGACTGCGTGCGCAGCAGTCGCTCACACATCGCATCTGCGCGTGGAGAGTCTGGATGATTTCATTAGACGCCTGAGTACCAACCTGTTCGTGCGTGCTGACGGCTCGCAAGCCCGTCACCTGCGCGAACTCGCGCCCTATCATCGGCGACTGCCGTACAGGTATGGCCTGCCACGAGATCTTGTCTTAGTGACAACCACTCCCGTACCATTCCAAGGACCCGACCCTGTGCTGGCTGACGGGCGCTCCTCAGGGTTCCCACCCTTAGGAGCTCGACCTCGCTAAACACAGGTCACTACACTTGAAATGACACCCATCCCTTCCGGACTAGCATCGGCCCATCCGGGCCCAACCCAGTGACCCACCTGTAGTCGCAGGCGGCGTAGCAAACCACTTGAGCAGGTCTTATACCTGGAAAAGTTACCCCGAGACCCTAGCTGGGGTTTACGAGATGAACCATCGGGCCCCGCGCTCCCCGCACCTCATTCTCTCTCTCTCTCTCTCTCTCTCTCATAGTAGGCACTTAATGATGCTTCATTCAGTTCAGTCATACCCTGATAATTTTTAAACTATTCGTCCAAATTACTTACTGTAAATGATAAAGTTTAGCTACATTCAATACTTAAAGTGACAAATGTATCAATTTTGATAAGAGTTCGATAAATATTCTAAAATGTGCATTGTTAAAAAATATCCAATTTAATAGTATTTATGGTTCACTATTTTAGTCATAGTGACTTCCACATAAAAGGTAGATATCGTCGGTCGTCGGTCGCGGACTTTTATTTCGAACTATTTAAGACGAATGTTTCTACGGTAATTATCTTTGTGCAACTCTAATGGTTTGGGCAGTACACCTCAAGATAGCTCTTAGAGGGCTGGGGCTCATTTTTTTCGACTTACTTGACAATTACCGTTATAATTTGACCAAATTATAAAAAAATCTCTATACATTTTAACTTATTATGTTATTCAGATGTCTAAGCTATATTACTGCGAAGTTTAATGAAAATCCATTTAGTAGTTTTTGCGTAACAAACACACACACACACACACACATCCTAATGCAGGCACCACACTTCGTTATGCGCTATTCGTTATGTGTCTACGCCGTATTCGCCCAAATATTAGTTACGCGCGCAAACAACTAACATGCCATCCACACTTCGAACTGGTATGCCAAATAAGGCAAATATGTGTGTTGTAGAGATGTGTCATTGTCATTTTTATGGTGAACTAAACGAATATACTCTCCACTACGAAACGAATAGCGCATAACGAACTGTGGTGCCTGCATTACAAACTTTCGCATTTATAATATTAGTAGGAAAATACCTAACCTAGGTAGCGAGGCGGATGTACATCACTCTTAAAAAACCTATTCGGCTTGGCACCGACTTCAAATAGATTTCAGGTACCTAGCACACAAAAAAATTTACAGACAATAATTATTACATAATACGTAGTTTTAGCTAGTCAAAAGTCAAAATAACGCCAATTAATTTTATTAACTCTTTTTAGTGTTCGATGTTTTTTAATCGCTTAAATTTTTTTGTAAAAGGTTTTTGTGGACAAGGAAGAATTTGAATTCTTTTTCTAGTCTTTTCTTAGTTCTAGTCTCTAGTCTTTCATATAAACATGTCTAAGTTTATTCAATTTAAATAACTCATAAAATTTCTGTTTGAATGAAACTCCTACACTGCATGTGGTAGGGCATAGTATAAGGTCCTTTAACATAAGTATAAGGTCTGTATCTAACCTTTGTTTCCACTAATAAACGATGACTGATTGATTTAATAACTATGGTGTGTACTTCCGTTAAGTAATTCGTAACACATTATTAAATTGTTAGCTGTATTTACAGATTTATTTTAATTTATTTATTTATTTTAAAAAGACAACTCCCGCATTAGGAATATAAATTCCTGTGTCGCGGGGGACTTTACAAACATACATGAAACGGACACAAAGAACACCCAGACTCAGAACAACAATTTGTGAATCACACAAAGTGTTATCCCACGTGGGATTCGAACCCACGACACTTGGCTCAGTAGAGAGCAGCGTGGCGACCGCTTATACCACTAGGCCAACCGTGCAGTCAATATTTTATAATGATGAAATATAAGATGCAAACCATTTACGACAGCGATTGTAAATAAATATGTGGCATACTTTTATTTTGACATACATACTTAATGTATTTATAAAAAAATAGTACACATAATACACGCTCTTATTAAATTGAAATTAGATATTGTTATGTGTAAGATGTCCGAATTATTATTATTACATTATTTTGAACATTTATCCATCTCAATGCAATACAATAAAAGAACAACAGAAACATTGAGAATAAATAAGGATCTAAAGGGAATAATGTGGACTATTCTGACAACAAACTTTAAAGCAAAAATCATTGTTGTATCTCTCTACACAACTCGTGCACTCGGAGATCACTTAATTTATCGTATCAACATGCACCAGTCGAGTCACACAATAAAGCCAAAATGTATTAAGTCTCCTCAGAGAGGCTAGACTAAAACCGACCATGTATAATGGATTTAAGAGTCTCTTGATTAATTCAGCAAATGTAGTGATTCAAACCACAGAACCGAATGATGTATTTTGCCGTACTTCGTTTAAGTCAGATACTTACACAGGGATTATTGAAACCTTAGATAGGAAAACTTGGGCGGTAATTAGACGATCTACGACTATGGAAGGCTTAGAGTGCTTTATTTCACTTCTAGATAGTTCAATTGAACAATGTTCGATAACGGTGAAACTGATTTTCTGAAAATTTCGTTAATTGTTTACAAACTTTATCTTCGGTATTTTTGTATTGTATTTCAGAAACAGACTTGTTCTTAATTGTATGGACAAGTCCATTTATAAGATACAAATATATAATATATTAGAGTATGCACAGTACATACATATAAACAGTAGATTGCTACTGTATACTGTACAATACTTTTGACCCCTTTACAAGTTAAAAAACGGTATTTCAAATGAAAAGAGTAAACGTTCTCTCTCGTCTACTGATTTATGAGACATCTAGTCATTTACAAAATAAAAATACAAAACGTTGACGCCAATATCAAATAAGTGAAAGAATTTTTTACTTTTATCTACGTCAATCTCACGGTGATGATGTAATGAAAAGGGACAAAAGTACGTAACAGAATCCCAGTTAGTGAAGTGTTTAATATTTGATTTAAGTAATGAAAACGCTCAGCGATAGAGTTGAATGTTAGAGGTTTGTAAGATTTAAAACCTATCATTTCTCCTTCTTCGTCCATTTTTTTTTGCTTATAAAACTAAGCACATCTTTTTCTTAACATAGATACACTAAAATCATACACAGAATGCATTTTTGAAAGGACTATAAGACCTTCACCCCGTTATCAAAACGGTCGTCAATTTTCAGATTGAAATAACCATTATACGATTTTTAATTAAGTCATAACGGGATCTCTGTTGGATAAATTGCTTGGCATTATCGCGTTTCTACTTGATAATAGCATCGACGAGAATTGACTGTTCACTACGACCCGAGGTATTACACCGGGAAGCTTTATTGATGGAATAAAACTGCATCAGTATTGTATCAATGATATATCTTGGCTTATTGCTGCTGAATGCGATTATCACTTTCTTTATTTATTTAAACTTTCTGTATTTTTATACTATGGCGGATTAAATGCCCAAAGGCATTCTGATCAAGTCAACCTTGAAGTCTTAGTAGTGTATAGTTTTATGTGGAAACAATATAATGTTCGCAGGTTTTCACTTACTTTTTGATTTACGAGTCCAAGTTGCTTAAACTTGGACTCGCATATGAGGGACTCCGAGGGTCGAGTTAATAAGTAAGCCCAGATCATTGACTACGAAGTCTGACGAAATGACTGAACCATTAAACACAATAGGTGAGATTGAAGCAGTATCGAGTCTGCTCATCATAAGTTTGCTGTCTGATATTTGAATTATTGAGTTATCTGACAATACCTTGCATAAAAATATTGTATTCGAAATTTTACTATAGCAGTACCTAAAAAAGCAGTTGAAACCGAGGGCAATAGCTAGTTATAGAGAGAGTAAAGTCACCTTACATAGCACAAATAAAAAAAAGTCCTGTGGCTCTCGGGGACTGCTGCGGTAAAGCTATTGCATAGCATTTTTATCAACTTATGCAATTAAAATTATTTATTTATTTATTTTTTATTTATGCAGTATTTTTTTCTTTGATATTAATTCAAGTTTACAAAACAATTTACACTGTCTTTTTCCAATATACATTCTAACAATATTATTGCCAAACAATAAAATCATCCTATTAACCAAAAGACAATGACAACTAAACAACATAATAGTAATATGAGCATATCTATGGAATAAAAAACCAAATAAAAAAAATAAGATCTAGATAAATATATCTAGAATGACTGTGTTGTCAAGGCAACGGATAACGGCCGGTGGCGGCAGCACGCATGCCTATAAAGCACGGAGCCGTCACATCCTTGTCGCACTGCAATTACAATCATGTTCGAAAGAGAACATGATTGTAATTTTACTTTTTTAGGGTGTTAGGATTTTTCATTACGGAATTTCTAATTCGGTCGCCGCGCTCAAAGTCTGCGATAAAAGCTATACAATAGATTAAAAAACAGAAACTTATTTAAAGCTATCGTGCTCGCCACATAATATTTATCTTCAATACACTCGTAATTTAACAAAAAATAAATAAAACAAACTAATTAAATAAACAGATCTGTTTATTTAGGTTTTTCAGATAAGAGCCTAAATAAAGCTACCAGTAATCTAAGTTATACCGATCGATAACCTTGTTATACGTTAATCCACTAGGCATATGATAATCTGGAAGCGGTGATAAGATAGTGTAGGTATAGGATAAGCGACACCCACCCACACATATTTACAGCTAACATCAAGTTAACGAAATTTTGTAATATATACAGGTGTACGAGATTAAACTTATGATAAAATTTATACAGTTAGCTTTAGTCGACGGCACTGGGTTACAAATCTGTTGACACCTCATTCATCAGAATCAGTTCCTTTTAGTGGAACATATAAACATATAAACACCAACTGCCAAGTATTGGCAGTTGGTGTTTATATGTTTATATGTTCCAGTACCAATACCATGCCACAATAGACTTATAGAATAGGAAGTTTTTTTTAGCTTAGATATGGTTATTAGGACTACTGCATACTACCTTTTAAAGTCCGCTTTCTCAATCTAGTTTTTGCTTGATTAAATATCTATACGAACAAATTACTCGTTTGTCGTCTAGTAATCAAAATAGTTTTAACTGTTATGAATGAACTGAAAGTTGTCAAGGACTCAGGCCGGCTAACCGTCAGCACCGGTTCACTCTGGACCCCCCGTGATCAGTTCAGCCGTTTCGGTGAGATACACTAACATTTTGCTGCTGTACTTTTTAGATTTCCTCAAAATATATATTAATACTACAGTTGTATCTCAATGATAATATAAGAGCATTCTCCTTAATCAAAATACATCAAAGCACATACCTACTATGTTGGAACTTCTTAGATACAAATAAATGGGGACCTTGAAATTTCCTTGTTCTATGACAAGGGATATTCCGCATCATACATTAGGCAAGTAAATGTAGCGATTCATCAACGAACACAACAGAAGGGTTTAAAGTGAATCATTCTACCGTGATGGAGAATTCCCGTCCGAATACAATTTGTTACGCAAGACAACACTTGTTTAGGTGTTGCCAGCGGACGGTTATAAAGGAAAATAATGAAAAAGGAAAATTTTAAAATGCAGTAAAAACAATATCTTGGTGTACACAAAATATATTAAACTGCACTTGGCTTGGCTTAGTGGTTTAAGCGGTCTCCACTTTCTTCTGCGACCAGGTTCAAATTTCACATGGGATAACACTTTGACGTATGTTTTTATGTCTCTGTGGTCATTTAATGTATGTTTGTAAAGTGCATCACGACACTTGATGTATTTTCAGCGTATATCTATAATGCTCACTTATTTTATTTCTCATGGTCTTGGTATATATCAATGATTTGAAGGATATTGTGATTTGGAAACAGCTACAGAGATACAATGTTAATCTGGACATAATCTTCAAAAATCTTCAGCTAGCGGTTGCCTTTTAAAAAAAAAGTATTATATCGATTTTTTCACTACAGCGTTGATGCAAATAACAATTATCAATTGACGAAAAACCAATTCCCTAACCTAACAGTTTAAATTTAACTTCCAAATTCTCTTTTCATTTTATTTTTAATTGACTTTAAATAAAACTAAGAATGGTAGGCTATGGTATTTATATTGATAGTTTACAAAAGTATCAAACATTATATGGCTTTTCTTTAAGTGCAAAATAACCAAAGAGTCCGCGTTTTGAATACTTGAATGCACTTACTTTACTATGCAGTGTAAACTAGCTGTCGCGTCGGCATGAAGAGAAAACAATAATCGATTTTAAAGTGCTAATGTCGCACTCTATTTTGCAAAGTGACATTCTTTTTCTTAAGAACATTAAATATTTTTCCAATCCCATTCTTGGTCGTATTAAAGTTTATTTTAAATTGTTATTGTAGCTTAAAACTTTTTATTCAAAACTTATGGCTTACAAACGCATGATAGGTTTGTAAAAGCGGTTAGGCGACAAACATTAAAGTTCGGATTTTACCAATTTCTAACACTAATGTAAGTTTTTATGTGAAATCCGAAGTTTTTTTTATACATATTTTTACTATCTGCTTTTAATTAATTAACTATTATAATTACATTTAAAAAATATCTTTTAATAGCTAACCGAACGAAAAGGTATTTTTCAAATTTAGGCATATTCAATTTTAGGTTTTTATAGCATCTGTACTATCTGTACAAATATTATAATTGAAAAATAACTCTTTCTGTATATTACGCTTTCACGGATAAGTCGCTCCTCAGATTTCAATGAAATTCGTCATGCAGATACTTGAACTATTGAGGCAGGACATATAGGCTACTCTTTACCACGATAACCGACATACACGCGAGCGGAGCCGCGGGAAAAAACACATCTCAACAGGAAATTTGATAATATTAATAAATAGAAATTAAGTCTCTTGCAAAAGTGATTTTAAATTAGGAAAAATAAGTAAAAGTACTAGGAACATACTATTTGTATCAATTGATCACAAAAACCCCAAAGCAACTGGTCAACCAGAATTACAGTGTATAGAACTAGTCCAATAAAGGAGGAATTTTCAATATCCTAATATTACTCGCTATTCTGTAAAAGATACCTATTTGACTACATACATCAATATAAGTTCAATTATCTTAAAATCTTGTTCTACAAACCCGACCAACCCTGTTTATTACATCAATAAATCAAGTCTAACCATATGGCGATGTCCTAAACTTCATGTCGTGTAAGCATTGGAGCTTTGGACAGCGTCCAGGTGTCGTAGTAACGATGCTCTAATAGCATCGATACCAGCTCAGTTGATAGAACGAGTTTATTTAGATCAGTGTATCGTTCAATAAATCGTTAGTGGGTCAGCCGCGATCGGGTTTAGCTGGGGTCTCTCTCGGAATGGCAATTTATCTCTTGTTTGAAATATTGTATAGTTGAGACCGTTTGATTAAGCGTACAGGCATACGATATCAATGTCATATTAAATCGTTAACATTGATAATCAAATGTTTTAGATTCATTCATTTCGACCGTTGGCCTAGTGGTTTAATCGGTCGACACACCGCTTGCTACTGTGCCAAGTGTTGTGGTTTCTAAATGTTACAGCTACGGGATAACATTGTGATCCACAAATTATAGTCCTGAGTCTACCATTTACAAAATTAAAATAACCAAATCTATCCAGCTCTTCGCTACATTAAGCGCGTACGGTCAACTTCAAAAATAAATATCATTATTTGTAGATCAGTATTATGTTATTTGTAGAATTATGTTGTATGCACAATTTTAACCAGACAATTTTATAAAATATTGCATTGAATCCTAATAAGCTATGTTTAAACATCTAGCAACTGTTTGACGCTTCTCGTAAGCAAAAGGCAGACTTTTTATACCACAAAGATTTACCAATGCCATTCAACGTCATTGGCACTGTCCGTCTTTTAGCAACGCTAACAGTTATGATGCGGAGGATTTTAAGACGTTTGTTAGTTTTCTTCCTAGCCTTATTCCCAATGTTATTTGGGGTTGGCTACTAATTCAACCGGTTTTGCCTGAATATGAGTTTTTCCACGGAGCGACTGGCATCGGACATCCGCAACCCTGAGGGAGAACTGAAATTCGTAGGTTGAACTAGTTGTCAGTAAACTTGAGGGCACTGACTTCCCAATAACGATTGCCGTAGATGTTCATGACAACCGGGATAGACGGCTTTACGTGCTCTCCGAGGCATGGGCGTCATTCACCAACAAACTTCCAAACTCCGGGCTGCTGAGAAAAACCCAAAACGTTTAACTGTACTAACCAACATTAACTCAGCTTTAAAATTAATTATATTATAAGTATTGTATCCAATACTAGATAACATAAAATAATGTTAAACCCAATTAAATTCTGTATTAGTTTTTGTCTTCGATGTCGCTTGCGTAGCGAGATTCGTATATATAATTGTTATTAAAAATTGAGGTACAATTTAAAATAAAAAAATTGGTGCATTATAATAGGTTCCATATTTAGTTTTCTTTATCTATGGCAATAGCTTGGCAATTATTTTATGATATTTCGAGCAAGTTACGCGTTAGATGGAATACAAATATAAATTATTCTAAAACATGCAAAATGAATGTAAAAATATTTATTTTGTAAACAATTCACAGCTCAACGTTAATTCAGTTTGCTTTTGCATTTAATTACAATACTTTAAATGTTTGTGAAGCAGTTATTGTAAAACTAATTGAACTTAAACATGTTACATTAATAACGTTCATCTATTAGTCCAGTCAACGAAAGCTTAACTTTGCCATTTTGGTTGAACACCTGAAACCAACGCCAAAATTTCCGTAAGTCTTCATAGATTAATATACTAAAATTGCAGGGTGCTGCATTACCGGCAAAGGGTGCAAATACATTGCAAAAGGGTACAAAAACAACTTTTTCATTTATATCTCGCGATTGGTTGGAAAAATAAAAAAAAGTCCTAAAACAAAATTGTAGAAAATTAAATTCCCTACAAAAAAGTGCCAACAAATTTTCACGTATCTCTCATAGTTTTGGCACAAAATGCATTTAAAGGTGCAAAATCGTAAAAATATTATTATTAATCTATTTTTATCATATTGAAGTGATACTACATGTTTCATTGGGATTTAATTGATATGTTTCGGGCATTTTTTTTATTTATTTATACCTTTTTTCAAATACCTAATAATCTGAGCAAAAAAAAATTAAATTTTATTATATGACTAGCTGACCCGTAAAACTTCGTACCGCCTTAGAATAATCATTAAAATATTGTGCTTAGTCTGTTATTAACTGATACTGATAAATTTACAGCAGTGCCACCTATCGGGCCCCGGCGGTTCCTAAATACTAATTTAAATTATATACTTATATATTTAAATGCATACGAACACAAGCTTACAAATTGCTCAAATTTTAATTATACTTAGTTTTATATGATGTTTTGTTGGTTTGTGCCTTTATTAAGTTAGTTAAGTAAATAATGTAGCAAAGTTAAAATGTGTCATTGAAAGATTGCTGGTACTTATAGCTCAGGTCTCCCTATATTAAGTACCAGCCGTACAAAAAATTGTGAATTACTTGTATACATTGAAAATTGTACTCCAAAAGTTGTAAACATTGTGTAGCAAATAATAAATAAATAAATATACTGTAAAGGGTCATAGTAATCTATATTAGATTGAATTAGAATGTACGTCTACATTCACTGCAAGTCAGCACCCCCCCCCCGATATAATTGATTTCTCCCCCCCGCTCATTTCTCCGCTGTCTCTCGAACTTAAACACCTTAGTGTGAACAGTACGCCTCCAAAGTTGTCTATCCGCCGCAGCAACCTCCCACTGCGACGGGTCAAGGTGGCAGCGTTTCATGTGTCGCTTTAGCACATCCTCATACCGCAAAAATTGACCACCTTGCTTTCGTTTGCCATCTTGCAGCTTCGAGTAAAAGATGCGCTTAGTCACTCTTTCATTCATCATTCATCCATGCGACATGTCCACACCACCGTAACTGCCGTTGCATTAGATATGCCTATATTCCGCCGACATTTGCTCGTCGTAGAACTTCCGTGTTTCGTACACGGTCTGACCAGTGAATGTTCATAATGTCGCGTAGGCATTTAAGATGGTATCTATCTAGAGTGTGGACATGTTTGCGGCAAAGGCACCACGTCTCGGAGCCGTACAACAGATTAGGCAGGACGATTGCCATGTACACAGCTATTTTTGTGCAGAGTTTGATGTCATGTGAACGGAATACCCTGAAACGAAGTTTTCCAAAAGCTGCGGCGGCAGCTCCAATTCTACTGTTCATTTTGCTATCAAGTTGGCCGTTTGATGTCAAGTTGCTGCCCAATTAATTAAACTTATCTACCTGCTTAAGTGGAATGTCGCGAAGTTTGATATCCATTGGCGCACCAATCAGCGTATCTTGGACCATCACTTCGGTTTTTTTGACACTGATTTTAATCTACACCAAATCTACAGCATGACCCATCAAGACTCGTCATAAGCCTCTGTAGACCCTCCGAGGAATTCGCCATGATACACAAGTCGTCTGCGTACATCATTACGGTAATAACAGCGTAAGACACTTTGGTGTGAGCTTTAAGCCTAGATAAGTTAAACACACCACCGCCGTCGGTCCGGAAACGAATACGAATGCCATCAGACAAATCCTGTAAGGCCTCCCTTACTACTGCAAAGTACAAGGCGAAGAGAGTTGGAGCAAGTACGCAACCCTGTTTTACACCGCAACTTACTGAAAAGAACTCGGAATCTTCGCCCTGCACACCGACACAGCATCGCATGTCATCATGCAAGAGCCGGATCGTTCTTACAAATTTTTCCGTGCATCCCAGTTTCTTCAGGACCAGCCAGAGAGCGTCGCGAGGCACGCTGTCGAAAGCTTTTACTAGGTTTTAAAGTGTACAATACTGTAGTACATTATTTTGATCTATCTCGTAGGGTACAGCCAGCGTTTGCAATGTAAGCGTTAAAAATGGGTTTATTTACGAATCTATATCTCGAATAAGACCATACGTTCTTTAAAGGAAACAATCAATCCTTCATTTCTATGTTCTATTTGTATGAAGAAAACGCAAGATGCAACAATTGTTGTGAAAAGTATGCAATCCTCTCAGGATTGCATACTAATTGTAGTGATTGGTATGGTAAGAGTGAGGATATCAGTGAAATGGCTAAACAAAAGAATCATCACTATATGTGCAGAAATTTTAAAGGACGAAATAAAGGAAACTCGTTACGAAACAAAAAGTTATCTACAACCGGACAAATTCCCTGATAACGTTGTATCAGAAGCACCTCCACTATGAACTTGCTTCATACATAAATTATTATTAAATGATGAAAATATTGTGTCAGATGAATGTCCATTTATACCAAAAATAGATATATATATATATATAGCCTATAGTATTATTTCAGCACTTCATCCTAAATCCTTCATATCGTTTCTTCAACTAGCTGTTGGAGCATAAATTTATCCCAAAACAGGATCGATGTTAGTTATCAATCTACTAAGCAAACTGGGTGTTTGCACATCATAACAAAATATTCAGCTTCATGAAGCTTCATCAATACTTTAACCTCAGAAGACTATAATTACTGATGCTTTCGTTCAATATGTCTCTGATAATACTGACCGTAATATAAGCACCTTAAATGGTCAGGAGACTTTTCACTGTTTTGGAGGCATAGCAGTGTACACACCAGCAAGTAGTGTCTGATATGAAGGAACTCCAATCAAATGTAAAAAGATTTGCAGCGCAATTAGCATCTACAACAGATATCACCGATGAGATTTATGATGAGAGAGGGCCTTCTGGATTATAAAAAAGTCTTGTGGCACTCGGGGACTGAAGCGGTAAAGCTATTGCATAGCATTTTTTATCAACTTATGCAATTATACTTATTTATTTGTTTTTTATTTAAGCAGTATTTTTTTTTCTTTGATATCAATTCAAGTTTACAAAACAATATATACTGTCTTTTTACCAACATACATTCTAACAAAAACAATAAAAACTAAACAGAGAACATAATAGTAATCTAAGCTATCTAATATGGAATAAAAAAAGAAGAAGAATCTAGAATGACTGTGTTGTCAAGGCAATGGATAACGGCCGGTGGCGGCAGTACGCATGTGCTAATCTGCCTATAGAGCACGGAGACGCCACATCCTTGTCGCACTGTAGTTACAATCATATTCTCTATCCTTTTTCTGGGGTGTTAGGTTTTTTCGTTACGGAATTTCTTGATTCGGTCGCCGGGCTCAAAGGCCGCGATAAAAGCTATGCAATAGCTTAAAAACATCACCTATGCAGATCCTAGTAAACTATGTTTAGGCATTTCACCTCGTATATCACCATCGTATATAACATTTCTATCAGGCATTTTAAATGCCTACCGTTCATTAGATGACCATCCTCTCAAATTTGAAAATTTGCGCTGAATACGATGGAATAAAAAAAAGTATAAAATTAAAATATCAATTGTCCGAATTGTGGCGGATTAAGAATACAAAGTGTCACCACCCCTATTCATTCCATGGATGTCGTAAGAGGCAACTAAAGGAACAAAATAAGCAGCTAACAGCACTGCCAAGAGAAGGAAAACTTGAAACAGCCCCGTCTGGCCAGCGTGGAATAGTAGGCCAAAACCTCCTTTCAAAGGAGAGGCCTACATCCAGCAGTAGACTGTTAAAGGCTGTTGATGGTGATGATGAAAATATCATATAATAAAATTCAAAATTTCTAAAGGGACTCCTTATAATAATAGATTCTAGTTTTATTATAATTTTAAAGGTTTTTAGTTTTTTAGGTTCATTGTTCATGTATATTTGTAAATAAATAAACATTAGTTACTCCATAAAAAAAAAAAAATTAAATGATTTTTTTTGTCAAGATTATTAGGTATATGAAAAAAAGGTATAAATAAATAAGAAAAATGCCCGAAACATATCAATTAAATCCCAATGAAACATGTAGTATCACTTCAATATGATAAAAATAGATTAATAATAATATTTTTACGATTTTGCACCTTTAAATGCATTTTGTGCAAAAACTATGAGAGATACGTGAAAATTTGTTGGCACTTTTTTGTAGGGAATTTAATTTTCTACAATTTTGTGATAGAACTTTTTTTTATTTTTCCAGCCAATCGCGAGATATAGATGAAAAAGTTGTTTTTGTACCCTTTTGCAATGTATTTGCACCCTTTGCCGGTAATGCAGCACCCTGCAATTTTAGTATATTAATCTATGAAGACTTACGGAAATTTTGGCGTTGGTTTCAGGTGTTCAACCAAAATGGCAAAGTTAAGCTTTCGTTGACTGGACTATATCACCATTAAGGCTCTACTATTGACCTCATTTATTTCAATAACTAACTGAGTCCTGCAACTTTACTAGTCTAAGAAGTAGCCTAAGCCTAAAAGTCGGCCAAGTGAGTGTCAGGCCACGCTGGCCATGCATAGAATAGGTTTCGGAGACACCCACAATAGCACGTGGATTTAAAATCGTGTCTAATAGATAATTGTAATATTTACTTATTATTTCGTTATTTCATACGAAGATTTCAAATTAATCGTATTTTACAAACAAAACCTCTTTAACTCCTGAATTAACAAATTTATCTTATTTGTGGTTCTCGTTAAATTTAAGATTTTTAGAATCTGCCATTTAGCTTTTAGAGTAGGGGGAACGCTCTGTTTTAACAAAAAAATTAGCTTTAAAGTTAACTAAATATCTTTAACACACAAAAGAATACATCATTTTAGCAACCTCTTGATTTTTTTAAAGGACCTATATAGTGATATCCTGCACGATGGGGTAAGCTCGAGAAAAAAATAGTCCCCACTTTACGTGTAGAAGAGGTATCCCAAATAAAATATTTTTGTGATTTTATTTTAGCACCTTGTTGATGTGATAAACAAACCATATCTATGCAAAGTGTCATCTTTCTATTAATAACCGTTTCGACGATAAGTTGGGCACGGTCGGAGATGACGAAACTATAATGATTCCATGTTATGAATTGCGGAACCCTACAAAGTAGTCTAAGTTGTTCCTTATATTATCAACAGCTATCTACCAGGTGAAACAAAACGTGAACAAACAAACAGACAGAAATAGAAAAAAAAATGATTTTGATGTAAGTAACGTATGTATGTATACTTTTTTTTTAATATTAGCTGCCAAAATGACTGCCCTACCTGATGGAACGCATGAACAGAATCCAGAAGTGGAGGCCACCATCCTCACTGCCACAACGGACAGTGCAGCACGGTGACCCACACTATGGCGGCCTATTAAGATTCTTTTTTACGCCCCGCTTGAAGGACCCGGGGTCATAGAAGGGAGAAAACACATGCGCTGGTAGAGAGTACCAGGTTTTAATCGCTCGGCATAGAAATTAAAAGCCCCACCGTTTAGTTCGAGAGCATACAGATATAGCAAAAAAAAGGATATTATGAACAGATACTTCAATTTTATTTCATTGAATAGATGTATAGATATGCAGTATGCTGTAGTATCTGATAAAAGGGCTAAGATGAAATTAGTGTTATATAATCCAATGAAGTCTTGTAATCTTCTTAAATAACTTATTCAAAGCACCATTAGTAAAGATCTCTGTCGTCCTTTTCATAACTTGGTGACTTATTTCATGCCTGAGGTCTATTTATTCTGGTATTGTTACACCACAGCTTGGGCCCAGATAGCCCGAGTCTATTAAATTCTTATCTCAATATTATGATTAGCTGTCTCCGAACACGGTTCCTTTGGGTTTGCTTTGGTTACAGTGCGAAATAACTTTTTTAATTTTTGAATTAACGTTCTTGAAATCAAATCTCAGGGTTAATTTCTTGTTGAATTAATTTATTAATTGAGTTGTTATTGAATTATAGTGAAGGGTGTAAGTAATAGTTTCGTTTTGTATTTAGGTATTTACAAAAAAGGATGGTTTATTTTTATTTTTAGTGTAGATGGCGTTGTGTGGCAGGTGACCCAAAAATAATGTGGCGACTTCCATATTCAGTAACTACTAATCCTGAATCGCGATACAGAATTTCTCGCGCTGGTTAGCTTATATACCTACATAAAACGCCGGGTCGTAGCATACCAGGCACAATCACCTCGTCTGGTCGTAGGATCCTTCCTTTGTGTTGAAGGGACACGATGATACAATATTATTATTATGATTTACTGAATAACTATGACCGTCAAACTCATAGGATATATTCAGGCTTGTTTCTAATCCGTGCCTGTATGTGTATTCAATTAATGCAATGCTCTAGTCAGCTATTAAATCCTACATGCAAAAGCAACAGAGATACGCTTGAGTTAGACACTCACTTATTATGGCTACGGACACTGGCTACGACAGCTACGTGCACGCTACGTTAAACTATTCATACGTGCTACGGAGAATATTGCCCGGTAGCATTGTATTTAAAGTAACAGCTCTATGATTGATATGAAATATTCTAGTAGGTAGTTAGTTCTACTTTATATGTAACAGAAATTTCTTACTATTTCCAAATTAATCTAATATTATTTTTCCAAAATAGATTGTTTTTAAACGATAACAATGAACCTATCTAACCTTTTTTTTTTTTTTTTTTTTTTAACGTGTGGAAATCCCCGCGGGGGTTACGGCGGGGTGGTGTGTTGGACTCGAACCGACTAAAACCACACGGTTGCGGGCACCACCTCATTTGTGTACTCTCTAATTGGGCAACGTCCGGTCACACGCGGACACCGCCCCCTCGCGGTTGGCCTCTACTGCGGACGGACGGGAAACCCGTCCCGCCCATCCGCGGCCACTCTCAGGGCGGCATGAGACGCAGGTATGCGCGCCTCCGCCGCCCGGGGCGCCGGCGGCGGATCGGGTCCGATTGGATAGCATCCTCCCGGGCCTTCTCCGCCACCTCCTTCTGCAAGATTACGTCCTCGCAGAAGGTTGCGACCGCGGTAAAACAACTGTCGCTGCCGGCCATCGATCTTATGACGGCCGGCAGCGAGAGATCCCCTCCGATGACTGCAGTGAGGACCCGGCGCTGCGCCGCCCAAGCGGGGCAGACCGCCAGCGTGTGCTGGGCCGTGTCCTCACTGCAGTCGCAGTGGTGGCAGGCGGGACTCGGTTCCCTCCTAGCGACCGAGTGCAGGTACTTTCCGAAGCAACCGTGCCCGGAAAGTACCTGCGTCAGCCGGAAGGAAAGGGTCCCGTGCTGCCGCCCAGCCCACTCCTCGATGACCGGCTGAAGAGCCTCCACGGCGGCGAAGCCAGCGCGTGGGGTCTCCAGCCGGAGCGACCATCTCAGCATGGTGGCTCGGCGAGCGGCTTCGCGCCACTCGCGCACGTCCTCGGGCGGAGGGCGAAATCCGCTCTCCGCCTGGAAGTCAGCCACTCGCTGATAAACTTCGGCGAGCACTTCCGCCTCCAAAAACCTATCTAACCTAACGCAACTAGAGTCAGTAATGTAACGTTTCAAAAAGGCCTGAATAGGTTCACTCGAAATAAAGGCTTTTTGTCTTTGACCTGTCGCGTTTCACTATCGGCTCTTTTTCTTTCATTTTATTTGTTGTAGGGGAAATAAAAGTATTTCAGTACCTATTAAAGAAAATCTATAAGCAGTTCCTACCTACTTGACCTACTTTTCTTTTAAATATATTGACCATCTTACCATGAGAAGTCCATTTAACGACTTTGCTTGCCTCGAACTGAGACTAAAAATGGCAAGTGTGGGTGTTGAATATACCACCTCCACTAACTCCTTTCGAATTTAGGTGATATTTTTTTTACAAAACTCCGTTTCTGAACAAAGTAAAAGACAAAGAAACATACAACTAAGCTAATAAATGCGAGTCCACTAAGTGCTGATAAACAGTTACAAAGCAATTATATGTGATTTCTTGTGATGAACTATTGGAAGGCAGCTATTTGAATACAGGCAATTTCCAACTGAAATTGTTAATTTATCCGTTACTACCTGGAAAATGTAAATTAATACCACATAATGTTACTTGTTTCTGTTTCCAAAGCAATATAAGCTTTCGGATATAAACTTAGGTGTACTTTGAAAGGTCTACATAATACTCATCACTCGTATTAGGTACTAGTTAATGTTTAAACAATTTAAAATACCTATGCTGATTTTGTTTTTTAATTATTGGCAGTTTGCGAGGAACCAGACGGTACAAATTTAAAAATTTCCTCCCAGGCCTGTTAAAATATTTGTTACAATAAAGTAAGAACACCAAATTTGTTAGTTATATTACTCAAACTTACTAAATAACTTTCTAAATAATTTTGTTACTAATATAGGTTGAAGTTTTAATTGATTTTATTTTATTACTTGTTAGCATCATCTCTCTTGCCATAGTGTGGGTCATCATGCTACATTATCAACATTGGCGATAAGGATTTGAAGTACTCTGGATTCTACTCATTCCATCCAACAGGCAAAGTAGGGTTGTTTCGCCAGATAACCTATAAAAATCTGACTTAGAACACCAATTTGTTCAGCACAGAAACGGTCGTCCCGTGTGCGGTTTGAACCCGTGGCAGTCAGAGCCGTAGAAAGCGCCGCCGCTTTTTACGGCCACCACTATGCTATCTGTACAATTGAAACTAAAAAGGGATTAGTCAATTTGCACACCTTAAAAGAGATATTATATACAAAAATACTGAGTGCAAAGTACTTTCCTACAAGCCGATCTGTAATAATAAATCATTTTTGCGACTGCCATATACTGGGAGAAAGAGTGTGTTCTAATACAAGGCAGTATGCATGCTTTAAGCGTTGGATTTTGTAGTAAATTTATATCAAAGTCAGAGTTTAATGGTTAATAATTTAAACTAGTAAACTCGATATCGAAACTCCACTCGTATTTAAGCCATTGATGAGTTGTAACTTATTTTGAATCTGGGTGTATATCTATGAGTATAAACAAGCATTTAGAACTATATAAATGATGTATAGTCTTCAGTAATCTGTTGTATATGTAATCAGTAAACCTAAAATAACACTACAATTAGTCTTTCAGGACGGCCATATGGTGAATGTGCCAAGTTTTAATATACACTTAAACTTACATACTACATACTAACGTAGCAACGCGTCGCTCGTCACGCTTTGTCAATATTATATGTAACCTGTATTGCTGTAGTGGGTATTGCAGTAGTAGTGATTACCTGTAATCGAAAAAAATCTAGAAACCTTAAAAATTACAATATCTAATTTATAAAACTCTCGTGTCGCTGTGTCCGTTACTAAATTATTGCAAAACTGCTGGACAAATTTATATGACATTCTGTGTGCATATAGAGTATGTCTCAGAATAGGCAAATCATACTTGATACAACATTATTTTAGATATTATTCTTATAAAACCAAACAAAAACCTATTTACTAACCAACAAAAAAAGGTCCACAAAAACCTTTATCAAACCCATATTGTTTTGACGGAACCCAAATACATTTTATTATCACATTCAGCTATTATAAGGCTGTTATGTAAAAACAGACCCATAAAACACTTGAACTCGTTTTGTTTAGAACATTCTTCTTAATAAATTATTGAGTCACATCCGGGTGTCTAAAAGCCCTTTTTGTGTAACGCTATTTTTCTTGTAGGGCGCGAAGAGGGCCTATTACTATTCACCGTTAGAGCATAAAGGACAGGGACCTAAGCGGGACTGTGACCTTGACAGATGATCTTTAGTTGTGCCGCAGGAATGTGGAAATGACTTGGAAAAATGAGGTCGGAAGGTTTTTGTGAGGTTTGTACTTAGGAAAATGTATAAGTGCTTCTTTCTTGGGAGTGTCAGGTGTGAATTCGAGAAGAAATTTTTTTTGTTGCTGGTATTTCATATTTTAAAATTAAATATACATATAGGTATAATTAACATAAATATTTTTAAACATAAAAATGTTTCCCAGTCGCTTAGGAACGCTACCAGTAAGCGATGATGTGGGGGGATTTTTTGACGCTTGTATGTAAATATTCTTTGAATTAATTGTAAATAAATATTGTACTTTTAATATATATGTGTCGCAATCCACTGGCAACACGTAACGCAAACGACATCTGACGGCGTTCGATGGAGTCAACGATTCCACGAGCGGCGGGCAGGACACTCCAGGTGTAGCTGTTTGCTGGGGCGGTTGGTATTGTACCATCGCGCGTTCCTATATACGTACCTAGCTATAGTTGTGTAACTTACAGGTAACCTTGTAAATTCTCTTCAACATTTCTCAATAACGCCCACTGTTCAAAGACCAGGAATTATGGACCCTGTTGATGACCGTGACCATGTTAATAAGAGCTCCTTTCTAGTTATTCAGTATAACTAGAAAGGAGTCTCTGAAACTCCGTAATAAAATAATTTAGAATATTTTTTGACTGCTACAGTAAATATCTCGCATTAGATCAACATAACATTACGCACAGTATTTTATAAATTATCATCTGATCTAACTTTACTGAAGTCACATAGAATAAAACATCTCCCATGACTTGTAGAATCTTGATCGATTTCCCTCCGTTCCTCATACATAGGATGTAAGGATATATTTACGAATTTATGTCGAATATTTGTATGTGGGCGACGTAATAAATCGTCAGATGTGTCTGTAAAACACGGGGGGTAATTTATCAGTGTCTTTGCGTGAATACTTTACAATTTTTTGTATAGAAAAGTTCCCTCGTTCCGATGTCTAACCAAACTAAGATACTGACGCTGTTTTGTTAGTGATTTTTAAGAAGCAAAATTGTTAAGCCTTTTACGATACGCGGGAATATCGAGATCTTTTCAATGTTAAGAATAATATGGACACTGCTTACGACCTATGGTTTTCCAATTAATAAGTCTTAAAATGGTAGGCATAATATTGACACCTGAATCTGCCTAAGTAGGCTTTTCTTTTTCAGTTCAGTACAGACTAGGGTCACTCTCAACGAGGTGACTGTAGGCACAGTATAATATTTATTTTTCTTAGAATATTTATCTTAAGTAAGAATAGTATTTTCCATAACATTGTTCACTTTGTATTTTAGCACTTTCAAAATTGAATTTACGTATAAGATCAGATTACCTTGAAAATGCATTTGCAGCAACTTAAACCCTTTGACCAGTATTCTAAAGCCACTTCAATTTCAGTAAGAGACTTTTCACCCCAACAGCAATTGCTGTCATAAGATCTCTCTGAATACATTAATATTGGAAGCAATATATCCTCGTACTAGACACCGCAGTGTTTTCTAATAAACTATGCATGTACTGGGAGTAGCTGCGTCAGTTGCACAAGAGGTTGCCATATCGTCTTTCTAACCAAAGGCGGTGCTTAACGATATTGTGAGCTATCTGCATTCCAGCTGCATAGTGCTTTTTACGGAGTTTGACACTTAGCATATTATATTATGCAAATAACTGATACTCCTTTTATCAAGAGAGAAGGAAAATTCAGTATATTTTTTCTGTAACCGATTTTACTTCATTGTAATTTAAACATCCAATGTGTAGAGTCGAGATGGCTGTTATCGTGGCGACGCGTCGTTGCAGTTTGCGTCGTCACACTTTGTCAATATTATATGTAACATGTAATGCAGTGGGTATTACGGTAGTAGTGATTAGTTAATAAAAGCATGCATTAATGAACGATCATCATTTTGTTGAAAAAAATCTTCTCGAAGTATATCCCTTAATAAGCTATCTTTTTCTTCTTACTTATTTCTTTTTTTCGAAATAGCTTACACATCTGCCAGACATCCAGTGACATCATTGACATTTATTCTTGTTTTACACCAGAAGCATTGCAGGACACATTTCTAATATTTCGTGATAGTGTATACAAGGAACTACAGTCACAGAAGTATACTACAATTCTTGGGACTGTAGATACATTGACTGGAGCTGGCCCACTGAGAAACTAACACTCGCCGATTAATTTCTTTATTTGTTTACTCATTTTTGAATGAAAAATAAAAAAAACGACTATGTTTACTTATTATTTCTGTATTTTCATACTAAGTTTTCGGAGTGTTCCATTTTACTTGTTAGGCCCCTATAAGTCCTGAAATAAAAAAGTTATCGAAACCGCTACTTATAGTTTTCCTTGAAAGTTCAATGTATGTACTTTTAACGTGTTCTTTTTTTCAGATTTTTTGAACCAGCCCTTTGGCTTTTAGACGGGTGGGGGACGCCACGTTTATTCAAAAGAATGCGCCTTAAAGTTGAAAAACCTATAGAAGAATAGTAGAAGATACCTAAATCGAAAAATGGTTTGAATGCAATGTTTTTAAAAAGCTTATCTAATGACCCCCTACACGATGGGGTAGATGCGAGAAAAAAAAACACCCCCACTTTACGTGTAGAGGAGGTACCCCAAATAAAAATATTTTTCATAATTTTATTGTAGCACTTTGTCCGTGTAATTATAAGATATATTCCTTCAGACTTTTATCTTTCTAGCATCAACCGTTTGGGTGGTAGATCGAGGACGGACGGACGGACAAGACGAATCTATTAGGGTTCCAAGTCATGAATTACGGAACCGTAAAAACATACATCCTTAATTTTCTATCTCTTAAACATAGCTTGACTATCAATGACTATCAATAGTCAAATCAATCTACTAAGACCCTATAAATACGAGCAAACATTATTTACACAAAATGGCCAGCACAATAGATATTAACACATCATGATCACGTCAGATGGCACAAATTCAATTAGTCAATTCATGTATGGCTAATTTCATAACATAACGTATGATTTGGTCTATATAGCACCTAGCATTAATCACAATGTGTTGTGCTTCTGTTAATAAACGATTTTGTGTACAAATGTACATGTCTGGTCATGCGGTCGATTAAACACTTAATGGCATTCCTGATTAATAGCTATACATAATTAATTGTAGACACGTATTGTTATTTTCATCATCATCACATCAACAGTCTTTAACTATCCATTGCTGGACATAGGCTCCACCTTTGAAAGGAGGTATTGGCTACTATAGTACGCCACCCAGCCAGACGGGTTCATATCACAGAACATAGCCTCTCTCAAGGCCCACATTGCAGAGTCTGTTCTTTACTGCATTCAGTCGCGGCCGCCGACACACTTACATAAGTCTTGACTGCATGGTTGGCCTAGTGATTTAAGCGGTTGCCACGCCGTTTCCTACTGCGCCAAGTATTGTGAGTACAAATCCTACACGGGACTCTGTGCGATTCTCAAATTGCTTTCTTGTATATGTATCTTGTTTCTTGTATATTATAAATAATTCTGACTGTTGAAAGCATCGTGAAGAAATTTGATAGAGGCTTAATTTAAAAAGTCATGACGCTTCGCTCGTATATTCTTATACGAGCGAAGCTTTATTTTGTATGTAAATGATCAGTTTTAGACAAAGAGTAGATAGAGTAGGCGTTTTTAGTATTGTAGCATAGCCATGGCGAAATCCGTCATTATGGAAGTTATATCTACATGTACGTCTTAATAATGTTGCCACTTAGAATTCAAATTATTTTTTGTGGAATTTCGACCACTTGGCGAACACTAGTATATTATAAATATACACATAAACATCGAAACAAAATTTCATCCATAAGTGTTGTTGGTATGTTTATTACTGAAATTATATACAATGACTGTTCGTCATAATGTATGTAAAACAAAACATTAGCTAATATCTTGTGATCTTAAATCGTCTAGTAGACAATTTCTAGTCGTCGTGGTACATAACTTATAACGCCATCTATGAACCACGAAGCATTTTCAATCAAAAACCTAAATGTAATAGCTTGTTTCCTTTTGATTTGAAATAGACATTTAAGATAAAGTTTTTTTCCACCTGAAGGACTAAGAAAATAATATACAGTTATTTTGCCGTCATGTCACTGTTTTGGTATTAAAAAATAACTTTTGATCAACATTCATTTATTAAAATGCTTAATCACATATTTTTAAAATATTTAACTATTTTTAGAGACGACGGAGCTTTTTATTAAGAAGTGAAATCTATAACCGTGCTTCTTTAATTAATTTATATCTACATGATAATATGTAACTACGAGTAATGTAGTAAGTCAATTAAGCCCATTTCCATAAAAATAAAAGGACATCAAACAAAATTATTCCAAAGTCTATCAGGGCTTTAACCATCAGATACAACAACTATGAATACATTTACTTGTAGTTATTCTAGAAAGATAACAAGCGTTAAGTGGGAAAGGTGTCAGATAATTTACATTTCATCAACATTAAAAGCTTGAGCGAGATTTTATAATTTATCGAAGGTAGACGATCCTTTTGAAAGCCGCTTGAATAATAAATAAAGGGATGAAGGATGGAGTGTATTAATATTTTATACTTTCTCTAACAACATTGTTCTAAATTTCTATGCTTGGTACATGTATGAGAATTTTAAGTTTATAATACTATTTATGACTATACGACAGATAACGACTTAAGCAAACATTAGTCTCAAACTCCTGAGTCAATTGTGTGGACGAGAGGCTTTGTTTTGGTGCTGAACCAGGGTCTAACCAACTTGCTGAGCGCTCTCGATTGTCGAACAGAATCAATTTTTCGTCGCACGTAACAATTTTTAGTTTTAGACAACTTTTTAGTGGGTAAAAAATTTAATTCCCGAGAGGCAGTACAAAATGCCTTTGAAGAGTTTTTTGCCTCCCGTCCAGCTGATTTTTACAAGAAGGGCATCATTAAACTGCCAATGCGTTGGCAAAGATGCGTCGATTGCATGGGTGATTACTTCGAATAACAGAAATAAAAAAGTTTGAAAAAATAAGTACTTTCACTTATTGAATACAAAACGGCAATTTCATAGGTAAAGACCTAATATATAGAATTTTTGGCTGTCTCTCTATCCATCTGTCCGTCTATCTCTGTGTTCCAGTTAATCCCTGAAACGACGAAATCCCTTTTTTTAGACCAGCGACAACCAAAGAACAAAGTACTATTTAAATGTTTGAAAATAAAACAATTTTTGAACGTTTTGACTAATTTCTACCACCTTTCCCACCTATAATATTTCAAAGAATAGTACCAAGCCTTTGTGGAACAAACGTCTGACATTTCTACAAGCACTGAAATATAAACCTAAATATAAATCCAGTTAACTAATGTCAGAATAAATGTATGTTTACTCTAGGATTTATTTAGCTCAGGTACACTATTTCAACCTCAAGTTTCTCTGTTTAATATTGTAAAACATTACCTTGTTTTGTTAGAATTCCCTCTTGCTTACATTTTAATAAGTAACAAGGGTTTATGTTTATGGAACTTAAGCCTAAAATATTAACGAATTGCTAATCTAATGATTGAAGGGTCGACCTATGTACGGGCCAATGACCGTACATTCTTAAACGGTTAACTGTGGACTCAATTGACTTCACGATGTAAATAATAGTAATAGTAGGTCTAAATCTATGAAAATAAATAAAATTAAAGTGTCTGCTTTTTATATCACATGTTTTTTTTCTGTGAATTAAATTTTGTCTATCTCTCTTTTTATTCTAGAAAATCTCCGAAACTTTCACTGGCTGAAAGCTTATGACCTAAGGAGTAGTTTAGGCAAATTTTTATTATTACTCACTATTTAGAACTATAACTGTGGGTCTCGACTAGTACATTAGTATTACCAATTTTTATCGCAGTTTCGCTGCCTTGTAAAGTATTTTTGTCTCTCCCGCTCGAGACCAACATACTTCGATACAAACAGCGAAGTTCCGAAGTTCATCGAGTATCACGATAATCGAAAACTTCTCATTACGCTCTCATAACACATTAACATTCTGTTAGTTAAAGCAGAGAAATTGTTATGCAAGTTCCCCTTTGTGTATCAGTTTTCCCAAAGTTCTCAAGCTTGTGTAGTTTTCTTTTATATTGTGTAAAATAAAGTAACTAAAGTTCTAGTAGTTTGTAGTCGGTAACAGATATTAGATACAAAACCTTAACCAGCATATTAATAATAAAAATGTTTATTTCAATCCCACACAAAAGTTACAAAGTATTTTTAAAGGTGAGTGCAAAAATATCTCTATATTTACAGAAATAATAAAAATTACTTATTATAACAAAAGTAGATTCTTAAATCTTACAATTTAAACAAACCTGTGTATTTATTGTTGTGCGTGTGTTTTCGTTTTGTTTGTTTATATGTGTACTTGCAGTGTTGTGTTGCGTTTGTATGAATGTGCTTTGTCTAAGAATCCGAAGTGAAAATGAAACGTACACGTGTGGTATTTTATTAATTATTAAAGAGATTTCTAATAGAAACAGTGTGGAACTATTCCAATAGTTGGTCGCTTAGTTTTGCCTGTTTAATTAAACTAAAATCGAGTTGTGGCCGCAGACCGCTGAGGGATTAAGGATTCAATGAATAGAATTTTCCACAATAGTGACAGTTCAGCGGTTGGGTGTTTTATTACATGTCTACATGTAAGTACATACATATATATACACATATATACATATACTCGACAATTGATTGGCAGACACAAATCAATATCATTATATTATATGTGCGTCTACCACATCTTACTATTTAATCTACTGAAGGTTGACTTGTAGAAAATGCTTTACGAGTACGACATTAACGTTCTTTGGAACTACTAAGCGACTAAAAGGATTTTAATGATTTATATCTATATTTCATCATAATTAACAAAATTGATAGAAATATAAAATGATACTCACTATACTATTTAAAAGTACTTTGGGTTTTAGAACTTTTAATAGATTATTTGTGCGTGTTATACAATGGCGTGTTACATAAATCAGTACAAAAGAAACATTACATAATATTATACTTTTTACATGTGTAGAGTTCAATACAATTTATATTAGGTAAACCTTATATTCTTGTGTGAATCGAGGCAAATTAGATTATTCTGGGCCATTCCAACTTTACAAAAGTAAAAGTTAAAAAGTCGCAAATATCAAACATCAAAGTCAAACTCCGTCTATTTGCGTAATTCAAATTATAGAAAGATCATAAATACAAGTTATATACAAGTGTAATATCTAATTTATCACACTAAAGTATAACAAATCTTGTGAATTAATATAATTTTTGTAAAACATAACAAGAACTTAACAAAGACTGACTATAACGACAGACCTAGTTTCTAACATTTGATATTAGACAGCAGGAGAGCCATGTTTTGACAGTTGTGGACAACCTCGACTGGAGTGATTTCACAATCTACAGTATATCAGGTAAAGCAGTTCTTTTATTACTTTACTACAAGAGTGAGGTAACTGATAACTGATATGAGTACAGATACCAAACTTTTACCTTCGTCCCCCTTTTTTGTCTTTTTCCCTAGCTTCATCAATAACCCATAACTTTTTTTTTATATATTGAAGACAGCTACAGTGACTCTACTTTGCCTGATAGAAAGCATGTGTAGAATCCAGGAGTAGGGGCCACCATCCATATTTTGAGGGAAGGCAATGCAGCATGGTCACCCCTACCAAGGCGCCCTGAACAGATAATTCTGCATCATTCTCCCGACCTCCAGAGGCCGCGAGAATGATGCAGAATGATTGGGTCTTACACTCACCAACGAAATAATGCTGTCATTATTAAGGATGGTCTTCTGTGTGAGGATAGTACTGCCTCGGTCGAACCAGCCTTTCGTACTGAAATCAGGGTGGCTCTACTACCTGTTGGGCTCAGGTAACCTGTTAGAAGAGGTTTAAGGCCATATGCCCGGATCAGCATCCGGGCATCACACTCTGAGGCCTGACTAGCACAGCTCTTCCCTAGCATCAGGGATTTAATTCGAGGAAACCCACTTGTGATATCTATTGGTGACGGTAGTCAGTACAACACAAAGTGTATTTGGTCCTTTCGTTAGCCCCGTACAACATAAAATAAATGTAATATGGAATTAGTTTTAAATTAAATTTGTAGGCTACTTCTAAAATTTCAGAACATTAGTTTGCAATTCTTGATAACTTATTTGTATTTTCTATTCATTCTTTATTGTACACATTAAAAACTTAAATATACAAGATCATCATCATCATTTTCAACAGCCTTTAACAGTCCACTGCTGGACATAGGCCTCTCCTTTGAAAGGTGGTTTTGACCTACTATACCACGCTGGCCAGACGGGTTGGTAAAGCGTTTGTTTCAAGTTTTCCTTCTTATATACTGGATACAAGGTACAATTAAGTACTATGCACAAAGGCGAGCTTAACCCAAAATTGAGTTTTCTTCCAGCAAACCCTGAGTGATTAGAGGATAGCAGAGGAACTATGGCGGCACAGTTATGCGTATTTATTAATCAGATAATTCCATATTATTTCACAAATAAACAGTTCACTGAACCGTTGAAAGCATCTCAATAAACAGGCATGACATATGCGACAAACAAGTTATTAATTTATGTTTGTTTGGAACATTATTTGGGAATATCACTAACAGTCATACGATTATTTTTGTTTCGTAAAAAATCTAAGAAAAGACAAGACAACGTCAAGAGACTCAGAACAACAATTGCAGATCACACAAATTGTTATCTTATATAGTAACCCTACATGAGATAACAATTAACAGAACCCACAACAATCAGCGGCATAGAGAACAGCATAACGACCGCTTACGTAAACACAAAAAACTTAGGTAAAGGATATATATATATTACGTTTACGTTAGTTTTTAATATTTTTTGTGTAGGAAAGGAACATGAAGAGTAGCCCTTAAGAACGAAGAGGAGACCGAGAACTGGCCGAGGTGGCTTATACTGGTATTTTACTCCTCCTGGGATACACTCAGGGTCTTGGGACCCTGAGTCAGCGGTTGTATCTCAATATTTCCAGCCAAAACAAACAATGATTTTGTTCCACGAGGCTGTAATTTATCGATAACACATGTGTTTGTATTTCTTTATTGAGTAAAAACTGCTCGTATACTATTACAACGTAATTACAAATTTAAGATTCTTAAAAATAAGCATCTTGCCACTTACAAAGAATATCTATAAATAGTCTGTTTACCTATTTAGGGGTCAGACAGCCGTGTATACGACATGTGAAGATATTATTGTTGCAAACGTATGAGAAACTACGAGAACCGACAGTTGACGAAAAATGAATATATAAATAAACATGATTTTGCTATTAGTGAAATCAATGAAGCGTGATTTGGTAGATAATGTTATACTCTACTACTCCCTCACACAACAGACAAGTGTTTCGGTTCATTACACGCTTTTTATTAGCTTCACCTGTATCTTTGTTTAAATGTTTGTTTGTATGTTTGTAACCGACTCCCTTGGGTGCAATTTTGACCCACTTTAAGCGGTTAGATTTCGTTCAAACTTGTAGATTTATCGAGGACCGATGACACTACACTAATTGAAAGAAAACACCCAAACTCTGAAACAAATATTTGCAGATCCTATAATTAAATTTAGTCTGCCCATCGAATCAAATGGAATCCAAGACCTCAATTACTGCTTTGGATTTGATTCACATACACTATTATGGCGCCATCAAGGCAGTCAATTAATTTAATTATAATCTAAAACTTACTAATTTACACACATTTGTTAGTTTTCTATTATATATATCGTACGTTACGTAACGTTATCGAGAGCGTCAACTAGGCTAGAGCACTCCCTAGCCTAGTGAAAGTTATTGCTTAATATAAAACTGTAATTCCTTTGAAAACTAAATCATATCACTCCAGCATAGTAAAGCACATTAAAATTTATTAAATTTAGCATACAAGTATAATATGAACGATGTTAATTAAAATGACAGTCGCTGTAGGAACTACTTTCATTTCCGTCGTGTTACAGTTTGCGGATGTATATTTAAATGGGTACACGGAGTTGAGATGTAGGTACGTAAATTTATTATATCATTTAATTTAATTGCTTAAGGTTAAATAATGTATTTTAATTATATAAAAAATAATGATTATAAAAACAATAACCCCGACTGCTTAAAAGCAATGAACTGAAAGAGTAAAACAGCCTAAAACAGGTATCTCAATATCTATAAAAAATCAACTAATGCATTGTTTTGTAAGCTTACTAAACACTTTATGGTGCCGCAGGTGGCAACAAACGTAATTTTAGTAGATCTTTCTTTGCCCGTAGTTAACAAAGTATTGTAGGTATTTAAATATCGCTGTTTTTTATTTGCGAACGTCATTTTCAAAAAGTATCTTATGTATAAAATTCTCATTTCACACACATTTAGTTACCATACTTCTCCGAAAAGACTGGACCGATTTGTATGAAATTTTGTGTGCGTATCGGGCATCAGCTAAATAAATACATAGATAACTCTAAAGAATTCCACAATACCTCATATGTCAAAATCTGTCCATCCTTTTGGGCTGTAAAACGTGCTAAAGAAATGTACATACACTCGAAAAACAATACCCCCCTTCTGACGCAAAGATACCATTACCATTGTTATTTACACACAAGTTATTGTTCACCATTACTCTAAGCTCATCAAGTGATGCACATAAATACGTGTCATAATCAGTATAATATAAAAGCATAATAAAACTTCAATCACATTAGAATACTTTTCCCTATACTCGTAATATGCCTATGAGTAATAAAATACCGAGTTAAGTAACTCCAAAAGGGATTCAATATTATGAATACGAATTTATCTATTGCTGAGCCAACAAAAAAGTTTGAGGGCTTGATATATCGCCCTTGGAAGTATTCAAACGAAGTTTTTCAATAAAACTGGACTCACTGACAATTGGGTGTGGGGAAACTGACAACGGTTCTAAATGATTCATTGATTTCCGAACTTGATGGGAATCAGTCTGTTTGGAAGACTGAATAACTGACGTGCGGTGCGTTTGAAGCAATTGGCCAATAAGTTGTGGATTTGTATCCCAAGGTTTTAATTTTTATGGGTATAAAGTAGAATAATTTCTTTACGGAATTGTTTCTTAGTAATGTGGCTATTATAATAATATTTTTTCTATATACATCAGGTTTTGTTTTTTGAAACCAGATTCTAACCCCATGTAGTATTGAGGGAAGGAAGAAAGATGACGCAGACTTATAATCCAATGTAGAGAGGCAACAGAAACGGTAGAAAAAGTGCCAAAAACTCATCACTTTTGATGTTGATTTTCAAAATATTAAACTTACCATTAAATATGAATACATAGATTGCATTATTGCAATAAATAATGAGATTCTCCCGTTATCTTGGTGAATGAGTTGTTTAGAAGACAAGGGCCGTAATCTTGGGTCGGACAATAAATTTACTCGTAGAAACTACTGGTGCAAAATATGTACCAAGTTTGTACTTAGAATTTCAGCTAATATTTCGGACTAATGAAACCGCTTTACCTCACCTTAGCTGGTAAACTGCAGTATCTTCTCTTTGCATGTTTGTATGATAATACACTTATAATTTTTAATATATTTCAAACACCCCTTAGACAAGTTTTATCGTTTTTTTTTTAATTACTGTCTTACAGTTTTTTACGATCTCGGTATTTTTGATCACTTAGTTAAATCATGTAATTAGCGTCCGTAATAAAGTTAAAACTAAGTTGCTATGGTCTCGTTTTGATCATGGACTGTAAGATTGTTAAGTAAGCCCTGTTTCATGTGTGTTTCTCACAAGGAGGGTTAAATTATATATCTCATCAAATCCTTAGTTTTTACCCGACTATGGTGAAGCCAAAAAAAGTATATAAATGGTGAAAAGTTATATTTTTAAGTAATTATACCAGTTTAGTGCCTAAACTACTGAACCGATTTTAATCAATAATAACCCAAGGGATATGTGTTATATATAGTTATTATCAAGGGAACTTTTTCTTGTTCAATATCCTTACATTATTTGGTAAACTATATATTGCAATAAAACTTGTTTATTCGTAACATTTATTTAGTGTGGCATTGATTGATTCTTAATTCTTCTTTTGTGTAATTATTAAGTCATTTGCTTAAAAAACAGATAGATAGATGTAAATTATACAAAGTTCAATGGCATCTCAAACTGATCATTTTATTTTTTGTAGTTTGTTGTTGTGTTTAATTCTCGTTTCTTATAACCAAAATAAACAGGAGGGCTCGAATTAATTTCTTGCCGTCGTTTAGACATATTATATCCTGTTTCAGCACTTGGAAGTGAAGTTACGAGAGAGTAACTAAAGATATTAAGAGACATTTAAATTAGATATTCACAAGCTCAAAATATAACTAAATAGCCAAAGATATAAATTGCATTGCAATAAATTGTACTTACAAATATATTACACAGAAATCTATACATATAAATAAAATTGAAACGTATGTAATATGAAGGCAACAGTTTTTTACTGAATGCATATGAACGCGTTTTTTTAATTTTTTTCTAAATGTCTGTCTGTATGTTCCAGCTAATCTCTGGAATGGTTGGACCAGTTTTGACGGAACTTTCACTAGCAGATGCTGAGTTGATGAGCTGAGGAGTAACTTAGGCTGTTTTTTTAGACCAGCCTCGCTCCGCGGCGTTACTCGCGATTTACGATAATAACCGCGGGGAATACCACGGGACTCGGTTAGTCTGCAAATTAATACGTATAAATCGCTCAAAGATCTGAATAAATGGATTTATTTAACTAGATTAAAATAAAGAAAGACCAGGTTCAAATTGTTGAATTCCTAACATTTCTCTGAATAGTAAAACTTATTAAATTAAAATGCACCGACATTATCGGATTGCCTCCGCTGCGGCCCCTAATTCATCCGGTGGATGTAGTAAGAGCCAACTGGGTAGCAAAATCTTCTGGACAAAACACGGTAAAGATAAGGAAACCTGAAATATATCATTTACCGACATGTAGTATGTAGTAAACTAAGATCCGTTCTATCTAAATTATATGTGCTAAAGTATAAAGTACCGTACAAAACACTTAGAATCATGTACCTCGCACTTGCCGACTCCGTGATTAGCTACGGACTAAGTAGTTAGGGGCGCACATACAAGACCTACCTCGAAAATATTTATAACATACAATTAAGCATCTTAAAAACAATAGTACCTAGAAAAACTAAACTAGAAAATAATGAAGACGAATGTGGCTTATTCAAGCATTGTCAAATATTAAACGTGTTCGACAAAGTGACCGTACGTGTACTGGGTGAGGAATACCACAACCTTGCTAAATTAAAGAAAAATATAAGATTGGACTCATTACGTCACTTGTCAAACTTACCTACTTACAGAATACCTAAGCGTACTAACGTATATGGGACGCGGACGTGGGAACACATGCTGCCCCGTATATTGAACAACATACCTATCGAAACCCGTAGCAAGATGAATAAAAAAAACTGTAAAACTGTTTTGATAAAGCATTTACTGTCTAGCTGATACTCAACTATTTATATAATAATAATATATTGTTAGAGTCCAGAAGTGAAAAATAATAAAAATAATTATAATTCTAAACAATTTACTTTAATTCTAAACGATTTATTTCATTAATTACAAAATAATCTTAGAAATGCAATTAGACACAAACAACCGTTAATTAAGTAACGAATCTAAACAAATTACAGTTAGATAGACAGCAAGGGCGGTCACATAGGGCTGTACTAGCTGTTAGACAGTTTTCCTCGCACCCACCGCAATTCAGACAGTACTAACTTGTCAAAGACAGCTTTCCACATCTGTTAACAGAGTAGTACTAATTGTCCAAAGACAATGATCCACACTCCGCGACGCATTCGTCAGAAATGCGTACCGATACAACAGATCACTCCTATTTATAACCAAGCGCAGTGAAGTGATGGCGCCACAAAAATGACAACTACCGCCGTTGTGGCTTATACGGCCTCTCCTGACACCCTGACGTCCTCGGCAGGTCCGGATGACCACACTTCTTCATTGTTCTCATTCGCGGTTACTGGAACATGTACAAAAATAAAAGTTTATTGGACGCCTCTGTAAGTACATCATCGTCCAATTGGTCAGTTACTAAAAACAGTTATCAAATTTAGCGTAAACAGTTAGAGTTAACGAATAGTTTTACAAGATAATAACAGTTAACACGAATAAGAAAGGTTCGAACCTCCAAGGAAAAGAGTGAAAGATTATTTATAATCCGCGCCAGATTAGAAACAAACAGTCACTGTTAGATACATTTAAAATAAAACTAGAAACTTAGTACTAACACAAGAGTAGACTTCAGCATGAAGGTCTACCGTTACCATAAGAACCATAATATCATAAGAACAGTTATCATAAGTGCGTGTCTTAAACATTTAAACTTAAAATTAACAAGACCACGAGTTTGGGGCTGGTTACCCTGTCCATGGGTCTTAAACCTCTCTCATCAAGACCACGAGTTTGGGGCTGGTTACCCTGTCCATGGGCCTTAAACCTCTCTCATCAAGACCACGAGTTTGGGGCTGGTTACCCTGTCCATGGGCCTTAAACCTCTCTCATCAAGACCACGAGTTTGGGGCTGGTTACCCTGTCCATGGGCCTTAAACCTCTCTCAACAAGACCACGAGTTTGGGGCTGGTTACCCTGTCCATGGGTCTTAAACCTCTCTCAACAAGACCACGAGTTTGGGGCTGGTTACCCTGTCCATGGGCCTTAAACCTCTCTCATCAAGACCACGAGTTTGGGGCTGGTTACCCTGTCCATGGGTCTTACCTCTCTCAACAAGACCACGAGTTTGGGGCTGGTTACCCTGTCCATGGGTCTTAAACCTCTCATCAAGACCACGAGTTTGGGGCTGGTTACCCTGTCCATGGGTCTTACCTCTCTCAACAAGACCACGAGTTTGGGGCTGGTTACCCTGTCCATGGGTCTTACCTCTCTCAACAAGACCACGAGTTTGGGGCTGGTTACCCTGTCCATGGGTCTTAAAATTATCTCAGGAAGACCACGAGTTTGGGGCTGGTTACCCTGTCCATGGGTCCATTCCAATATACACACCTCATGCTCTCCACCATCCGCCATACATTGCACCACACCTCACGCACACGGGGATCAGGCCGAAGATTGCGTCTCGTACACACGGTGAACAGGCGGAAGGTTGCATCTCGGGCACACGGAGAACAGACCGCAGGTCCGCTTATCACTGAGCGGCATGCAGGACGCAAGTCCGCACCTCGCGATACAGCGAGCAGGCCGCAAGTCTGCGCCTCACCAGGCAGCAGCAGACACCAGGTCACAGCCCGGGCTCGGCTCGCGTAGACTGCACCTTGCACAGTGACGAGGCTCTCAATGCATAGTTATCATCTAAGGAAAGCATGAAAAATTGCATTAGTTTTGAATACGGTATTACTTTAACGTCACCAATATGCTTCATTACCGTCATGAATAATCAGAGCTTTTAGAAGGCGATACTAGCAAGCAAAGCTTTTAGGATATTTAAAAATAACAGTGCCCTCAGTATGTACGCAGTAATATCGTCAAGAATGTTACTAACTTTCGCATATCTCTCAGGACGCAAGACCCGGAGGATGTCAGAAAATGTTACAGAAGTCTCACGGTACTCGGTTAAGGATGTTCCCAATAATCGCAAAGCTCTTAGGATATGATACCGGGTCACCAGTTTTGGTTATGTCTGCAGCTTGACGATTGTCGTCAAGCAAACCCGAAACATGTCCAAGTATGCCCACGCAGTGAATTCGAGTTCAGACTAATTGCCCTCAAAGTCATTTTATGAACCAGGGCTTGTCCGACAGGTGTCGTTCAATCACTTACTGTAATAAGCCACCGTCTGCTTATAGTCGATCGTCTCGAGTCTGTAGTTAAACCTTACCATTTTAACCTTTTTACCTTTCTGCTACGGCGGCCAGTCCCAATGGTGACCAACCAAAAACACAGTAGACACTACAGCACGCAAGTACTTGTCTAACACAGGTGTACGCCTTTGGTTCGATGAGACGGCCACCCAACATGACCCGAAAGAGATCAGGCGTAGGACCGTCGACTCTTTGTACTCATTCGAGTCACGGAGCGTTGACCACAACTTTTAAACTTCGGGCCGTAACAAGCATATCTATAATTAGAAGTACACAGTATTATTAGTTTGTTTGTTCAACCCAGAAATCGAACCTATATTGAACAGTAGTCTCATACACTAACTGTCGACCCAACAAAGCAGTCGAAACCATCACTGGTACTGACGTTTCAATAAGTACCTCTGTCAGGAAGAAAGATCACAATAACCTGAGCTGGCTCGTAACGTGCTTATGAACATGTTATTAATCTTGATCCTATATGAATGTCAGACCTTTACGATCAAGTTTGCTACAATGATTTTGTGTATGATCTTAAAATTTAACACCTGAAATAGCCAGTCAGGCATGAGGATTATCTTTCCGGAACACTAATTGGTACTCTCACAATGACTAGTGCTTAAACCTCATTTTAGCTCGGTCTAACCTGACCATTAATCATTATTGTTACACAAACAACATAACATAGTTCATTTAATACCTGACACTAGTGAGGGTATTTAAAACCTTTCATAATGTTTCTATAACATCAAGAATAGCATGCTTAAGTAGACGTACTATTAAGATCGATAGACATGCAGTCTTTACCGGTATCAATACTTTGCATTTCGATAAACATTAAAACATAACTAACAAACGATATGTTTTGCTTTATCATAAGAGATCTTTCTTTAACATTTACAATTTGTTGTTGATGTTGTGTAAAACCTATTAGATTACATTTAAAATATGAAGTTTTAGTTTGGAGTCCACTATAGAAGGTTCATAGAAGTTTCTTTACTTTTTTTTTTTCTTTGAACCATTAATAACAAGTGAAGTCACTTTCGTACTACCTACTCTGAACTATTAAATAAATTTAACATCATATATTTAGAATTTAAACATTTACCACTGTTATAACGCTTCATAGATTTTACAATAACAGTGGACTAATGCAATCACCAGTAAATAATATGACATAGTACATCTACCGGCGGATGATAAGAGTTCCTCAAGCTGTTTTAAATAGGCTCCGTCAGGACTAGCTCTGCTGTCCACGCACCCTTTTGCCGTATTGTGAATAGTTACATCACACGTTTATATACTCCCGATTTATTTGCTCTCACCAACCACCAATATAAAAGAATAGCCCATTCATCGAATTATCAAAATAAAAATTAGAAATGTAATTGATCATCAACTATTTCTTGTTATTTTTTTTTTTTTTTGATCATCCCTACTATTATTACTATTAAATGCGAAAGTAACTGTCTGTCTGTCTGTTACGTTTTTACGCCTAAACCGCTAAACCGGTTTTGATGAATTTTGGAACTCAAATAGTTTAGAACCTGAGAAAGGACATCATACACGCGGGCGGAGCCGCTGGCTAAAGCTAGTTGTTTAATAATGGTCATTTCAATTTTTAAATTTACGGAGAAACATCTAGTAACTTGGTGTACACACTGTAAATTGTTATAATCTGACAAGTATCTATTTTTCGTTTCCATAAATAAAAGTTAAACAGATTAATCACAACGTGTGTGGGTATTATGTCCCGTCACACTTGCTGTGTCAGTGTAACATTTTAAGTAAATGGATAAAAGTTACTTGACCTTTAAGTAATAAGTTCGGGTTGCATTAGCAGCCACTACAACTGCTATTATTCATCATTCCTTCGTTAAAAATAGTTCGTAACCATAGCAAAGAACGCCTACTTGATTATGCACAGGTGGGGTAGTTACAAACATTCGTTTGAGCGCTATTCACTATTTACGTTATACCAAATATTCGCAATAAATGCGAAAGTAACCGTCTGTTACGCTTTCACGCCAAAACCACTGAACCGATTTTGATGACATTTGGTATAAAGATAGAAACATACACGCGGGCAATAGCTAGTACCAAATATTCGCAATAACAAAAGGTATGAGATGAGATTGTTAAAACTAAACCAACTACTTAAGCCCTTTTGTTAAGCCACAGCTTTGCATCAGCCCTAAGGCATTTTCGTATACGCGCCAAACAGTCCATTTTTTCATCATTTTAAATTGCGCACACAATTCACTTTTGTACACTACATATCAAAATTATGTGAAAATAAATCACAACTCAACATGTAATATGATTTGATCTTACCAGTACAGCGTCAAGCACAACTCACAAGTTTTTCTTAACTGAACCTTCTAACCTTCTCTCATTACCGTGTCGGCACTGGTGGACCACATTGTACACCTTGTACATTGGCACGGATGCAGTTTCCATCGCTTAGCACAATGTTTACTAACTGGAAAGAAAGCGTTATACACACGAACACACATGTGGTACAAATACCCTCATTATTTTATTAAAATAATCGTTTTAAAACCGTTTGTAATTGACACTAAAAACCAAATATAGAAGTCGTCACTTCCTTTACGATTTTTATATTTGCTATGTTTTGACTTTGTTTTGATTTTTGACTGATTTAGTTTTGATTTTTGACTTTGATTTAGAGCGGATAAGAATATCACAAAAGTCGGATTCCCTTATTAAAAATCACAACGAACACTGAATTTCGATAGCGTTCAAATGAGCACTAATAGTGTGCAATGCCTTTTTTTTTAACGAACGATCGCGTTTATCGTTCCCGGGACCTCTGCGGCGAATCACTGCGTATATTCACTTTGGTTCTATGTGACAGCGCGATCTATTGTGCATTTGTCAATGCTCTCTATCGTAAGACACACCTAGATAATGAAGTATAGGCAAATTAAATGAAAATATCTAACTAAATGTCGGTAGTTGATCGTTTCCCAAATATTGAAAATTAATAATTTGTGAACGTAGATCGATCCAACTTCTGATGTTAGAGTCCAGAAGTGAAAAATAATAAAAATAATTATAATTCTAAACAATTTACTTTAATTCTAAACGATTTATTTCATTAATTACAAAATAATCTTAGAAATGCAATTAGACACAAACAACCGTTAATTAAGTAACGAATCTAAACAAATTACAGTTAGATAGACAGCAAGGGCGGTCACATAGGGCTGTACTAGCTGTTAGACAGTTTTCCTCGCACCCACCGCAATTCAGACAGTACTAACTTGTCAAAGACAGCTTTCCACATCTGTTAACAGAGTAGTACTAATTGTCCAAAGACAATGATCCACACTCCGCGACGCATTCGTCAGAAATGCGTACCGATACAACAGATCACTCCTATTTATAACCAAGCGCAGTGAAGTGATGGCGCCACAAAAATGACAACTACCGCCGTTGTGGCTTATAATATAATAATATTTATGTTTTACAGATATGTAATTTATTTGTAACCGAGATGTGTCTGGTATACCACGGATAAAATCTTGATGGTTTGTGTGGTATATAATGGATAACTGTATGCATGTATGACTTTTATATTAGACAATAAATAAAAAAAAATCAATCAGTATGATCTAGGAGGCCAAAACCTCTTTTCTAAGAAGAGTTCACTGTCAAAGATTACTAAAGGGGGATTGACGAAAGGTATTACTTATATTTTAACTAAATTGATCTAATATAAGAAGTTAATTTCGATTGGACGGTTACTCAATATACTCATTGAAAACGTTGCTCATATTTTTTTGTATTCCGATCATCAATTGTTGGCAATCCAATCCACGTATAACAAGAACTAAAATGAAAGAACATTCCACTCACATATACCAAACATACAGATCTCAATTTGTGTATTTCCTGAGCTTTATTAGGGACGCAGCATACAAGGGGCGGTGGGTCGCTTTCAGTTATGCACACTTATTGTTAGTTTAGGACCAACATTACGAACCCACGCGGCGGTATAAAGTGTTAACAAAACAAATATTTGCAATGAAACAAGAACTACACGTGATACTTCTTTAGGCTTCATACACAGATATATTTTTGTAGTATTTGTGTGGGTAGTGGATATATTGGATTGAATACCAAGAAGATGATTGACAACAAAATGAAAGAACCTATAAGAAGTCATTGTGTTTTTGTATGTATTAGCTGAACCACACAAATTCGGCCGCTTCTCTTGTCAATCTTCGGCTTCGGCTCTTAAGCTCGATGTTAACTATCCAATCTTAGGCATGCCAGCATTAAGACACATTTGAAAAAAAACACGTAAAAATTACTTAGATAGTTTCGAAGTTCATTGTGAGCAACAACGGGACGCGAGAATCATATGTAATGGATGTAGTTAGTAAAATATAAAATAAAAATCGGAAATAAAACCGATGATATTGTATTTAAGGTTCTACAAACTAAGCTTAAATAATAAGAATTGTTTTATATATATATATGTGCGTGTGTGTGTGTGTGTGTGTGTGTGTTTGTGTGTGTGTATGTGTGTGTGTGTGTGTGTATGTGTGTGTGTGTGTATGTGAGGTAAAGAGGTAAAGTTTATGAGGTCATAGGGGATAATTACTGGATTCTTATACCAATAGAAAGCCACATTATTTGTGAGTGACGTAGGCTGTGACATCATCATCATCATCGCAGTCTCTACTTCCTCTGTTGGCTATATTATGCCTCTCTAATTGCATGCCAGTTGGTTCGATCCCCAGATTCTCGCATCCAACTCCTACCAGCCGTCTTGCGCAATTATTCCTCTACCTGGCCTGTGGACATCTCACACTACATTTCAAAAAATATATATTAAGGTGATGTCCGTCCAATACGCGGGCGAAGCCATGAGCTAAAGCTAGTAATTTGAAATAGACATAAGTATGTATGAGTCCTAATGTCATCCTAAGTACACGCGCCGCCATGTCACTTTTCGCTTATCAGTAGTGGCCGAAACTAGAAACTGCTTAACAAGCCAGATATGTATAAAATATATGTGCAAACAAATATATTGACACAATTTAATGACTCGTTAAACCAATTTATTATTGCATTTGTAATAGCTGGTAACAACACTCTCAACCCAAAAAAATAAATTTGATGTCACTTTCTCTTTCTATATGATGATAAAATCTTCATAGAAATTGTATAAATAATTTATACAATTTCTATGAAGATTTTATCATTTCATTGATATATCTCTGAAATCCAGGAGTAGGGGTTACATTGTGAGTGCAAACAATGCAGCATGGTCATACACACCATGACGGCCTAATGAAATGATTTTGTATCATTTTCCCGGCCTCCGGAAGCAAGGAGAACGATGCATAATGATTGGACCTCCGAACTTACACTCATTAACGAAATATGACATTTCGAATGCTGCCATTTTAGATTGGTCTTCTATGCGAGGATAGGACCGCCCCGGTCGACCCGGCCCGGTCGTACTGAAATCGGCGTGACTTGCATATAATCAGTACAAACAGAACAGTAATCAAAATAGGAAAGAAACTGATTAACTCTATACTTATTTATTTACTACATTTTAAAAATGTAGGACTATTACAATTCAAATACTATATATTTTTTTGAGCCTCCGCAACTAATGGAGCGACTCAAGCTCACTGAAGTATCTCACTCGACATAATTCATTTTAAGTTAAAATGTTCTTCAAAATACAATATTGTTAGAGTCCAGAAGTGAAGTCCATTATAATTCTAAACAATTTACTTTCATTCTAAACAATTTATTTCATTAATTACAAAATAATCTTAGAAATGCAATTTAGACAAACAACCGTTAATTAAGTAACGAATCTAAACAAATTACAGTTAGTTATACAGCGAGGGCGGTCACATAGAGCTGTACTAGCTGTTAGACAGCTTTCCTCGCACCCACCGCGATTCAGACAGTACTAACTTGTCAAAGACAGCTTTCCACGTCTGTTAACAGAGTAGTACTAATTGTCCAAAGACAATGATCCACACTCCGCGACGCATTCGTTAGAAATGCGTCCCGATACAACAGAGCACTCCTATTTATACCCAAGCGCAGTGAAGTGATGGCGCCACAAAAAATGGCAACTACCGCCGTTGTGGCTTATAATATTTACACAGCATACCTTTACTGACGAGAAAACGTGAACACAATGCGTACTAAAGACTATTTTAACAAATTTTCAGTTCAAACAAAATGTCGTGCCATTGAGCAATTCAGCTCGGGTCTAATCTTTACGAAGCAGCGGTTGAGTATTGTTTAAATGCAAGTCTAATTTAGATATATAATATTAAATTAAACTGAGGTTGTTGCACGCTCGCCTGTTTACCGTAACTGAGAGTTCTGCGAAGATTTCTGAAACACTTTATCGTCGTCTATTTGAAACGGTAGGGTTAATCAGTATGGCCTTACTTTCGAGTACAGTAAATCCGGGCTCAAGTTTATACCAAGCAATGAAATGTTTATAGACTCTAAAGATAACAATAATTAAGATTGTACCAGACTGCTTTATTGCTCTAGTTCTGTTAGTTATCAATTGTAAGTTTTAAGTGAACTTAGTAATATAAATTTCGTTTATAAAGTTAATAACAGTCACACATACTTTGCTGTACAGTTCTAGAACATATCTTTAGTCACTAACGATGATAAATAATATCACTTTGAAAATTTAATGGAAAAAATCTATCTAAATATAAAAAAATGAATCCCTATTTCCCTTGGTCACGACATCACGCGGGAAAGGCTAGACTGATTTCGCTAATTCTTTTTTTATAATATTCCTTGAAAGAGTATGGTTCTTAGGATAAAAAAAATTTAAATTCAAAAATTCCGAGAATACAAAACAATTGAGTGACGTTGAATCGACTGTTCGGAGGTACTAAGTTCTCAGGGTCAGCTAGTCTACAATATATACAGTAACAAGGTAATTAACTCTGTATTTTAGTTAAATTGCATTTTCATTAACAATATCAATATATAAAATTCTAATGTCGTGTTATTTGTTAACTCCTCCGTATCGGCTGTACCGATTTATTTGAATGGAATGTTATGTGCGTATCGGGTGCTCTAGGATGCGAGCAGAGCTGCGAGCGGCAACTAGTATTATATATTCAAGCCTACCAAAATCCCTCCGCTCTGCCTGAAGGAAAGTATGAGTAGAATGCAGGAGTAGAGGTTACTAGTACCATCCTCCCGAACTCCGGTAAAACCACATTTTACACTAATCTTTACCCTGCCGCTTTGCTTATGTGTATGTAGTCCAATGTGTTTTCTTTTGCAGATTCTGATAATTAGTAAAAAATAGTTTAGATACACAAACGTAACAAACAAACAAACATAAAAACTCATTTTTAATAACATATTTTAAAATTCTTCCTCTAGCTTTAAATTCAGTCTACGTTTGCTATCTATCGGTTGATCACAAGCTGAATAGAGCTCTTTTGGAGCACCATTATACGGGTCCATCGGCTAGCCTCATAATAAATCCAGTTGTACGTACTGCGTCTCCTCTCAGTACAATTTGCATAATCTAAATCGCAAATGCATGTAGTTCTGTGTACAATTTATCCTGTATGATTTTTCTAGAATCTTATTTTATTCGAATATTTTATTGAGATAAATACCTTCATATTAACCTACTTTAGATCTAGTCTTGTTTAAGTAAATAATGTCTTGTTATTATTTTCTTATTGAGTTAATTTTGTGTAGGAGCTTTTATAAGCACAAATTTTCTTAGCATGGACCTTACTGGCTTAGTTTTACGAATTATAAATCAATATTGAAATCTAAACTCATTTGTAGGCTATTACGTAATATGTCAGTTATGTAGTGTACTAAGGGCAGCCTTATTGCCACAAGCAATCTCTTTCCAGTAATCTTATTATTATTACATACATATATTATTAGGTATAGATTTATATCTTTCGGAGAGTCGTAGTTGACTATGCTTGGTCTTTTGAACTATTTGTTGATGAATATAGTTGTAAACATACCAATATATTCTTACACATACATATACACACATATATTTACATAATACATAAATAATATATATATAATTACTGAATAGTAGTGGTTGCTCAGTGGTTGAAATTCGACCTTATATTTTTTTTCCTTTTTTAGCTTTCTGCACTCCTTCTCCATATAAACTTTAACTGTGTCAAATTTCATACTTCTTCGTTCGCATAATTTTCATAAATATTATTCGTATTTTACCTGTAAGGGACATTAGGTAGAAATACGAATAATATTTAAATTAAACGAGAATACTCGTATATATATATTCTGATAATTGCTCATAATCAAAATTTTCTATTCGAGTTTTCTCATTTACGTTACGAATATTTTGTTATTAAATTTTCTTTAATCTCGAACGCTACTTCTCTCTTTCTTTGAGAAATTATTTTTTTCTTGAAATTTCGAAGAGATTGATGTTAAAATTATTTCTAATCGGAAAGATCTATCGGTTCTACATAAAACCTTAATTGGTTTAATTTACGAATATAATTTTTCTCCCATCAACTGACATTTGATAGATATTGAGAAAAGTGGTTTAATATTTCTTTAAAATATTGAAAATATATACTACTGTTTCTCAATAGACTTATTATGTTAGAATATAATTATTTGGAAAAACAAGTTTTCCATAAACATGCTATTTATCATTCGTTTAACTACTGTTTGTGAGAAGAATGGTTTTTCGTGATTGAAGGAAAACTAGTTGTAATTATGGCACCCATTTGTGATTTTTACGAATAAATATATTTTCACTGAATTAACTTGTAACTTAGAACTCAACTGAAATGTTACAAGTAACGACATCTACCCAAAGGCATTTTCATTTGTACAATGATAGTTATCGCGTCGTCAGCCTATCGCAGTCCACTGCTGGACATAGGCCTCTTCCATTGCACACCACGCTGATCGCTTTTGGGCTTTTCGCATCCAGCTCCTACCAGCCATTTTGCGCAAACGTCACTCCACCTCGCATGTGGGCGTCCTACACTCCATTAAATGAGACGCGGTCTCCACTGCAGAACACTCTTCTACCCCAACGGTCATTAGTTCTGCGGCTAATATGGCCAGCCCACTGCCACTTCAGGTTGCTAATCCGGTGGGCTATGTCGATGACCTTAGTTCTCTGTCAGATCACCTCATTCCTGATACGGTCCCTCAGAGAAACGCCGAGCATAGCCCTTTTCATAGCACGCTGAGCAACTTTAAGCTTGTGAACCAACTGTGTAAGTGTCTAGGTCTCGTCTCCGTATGTCATAATAGGTAGGACGCACTGATTAAAAACTTTCCTTTTTTAGGCATTGTGGTATCGACGACGAAAAGACTCGACGTAGCTTTCCAAACGCTGCCCAACCCAACTGAATTCTTCTATTCACCTTGTCCTCGAGGTTGTTTCCACCCAACCGCAATGTCCGCCCAAGGTAGACATTTTTGAACAACCTCGAGAACGGTATCTTGTACTGCAACCTGTTTGTTTTATATTTATAGTGGCGTTATCGTAGAGACATCTCATCACTTGGATGTATCACCAATCTACCAATTGTATTAGAATAAGAGACCGACGAAATAATGAAATTATAGCTAATAACTCTATACTTCCTTTTAGGGCTTTAAAAACAGGAGATGGTTTTCCAGTTTACCTATTTTATTTATGAAAAGCACTTTCCCGATATTAGTACGTTAGAATGAAATTGACTTTCTACTGTCAAACGGTAAAACTTGAAGTAGAATGAAAAGGACAAATACGATTTATGCGGGTGATCGTTTTTAATTTTTTCAGAAGACGGTCCCCATTTCATCTCATCCACATTTTTTTATCATTAAATTCATCATGACGAAGACTCGAAGACTAAAGACTTTATAATTGAAGACTTTAACTACTTGACATTGGCAGAAATAGCTGATATTCGGCTGGTTGCCATTTCACCAAAAGAAGAAGAAGGAGATTTATGCGCTTTATATCGATAATATTTTTAGAAGACAGATGTCGTTCAGAAACGTGCTTAACTCACTAACCAAATACTTTTGCTTCTCAAAGAGCACAGTCAATGTCGTAAAACACAGTATTTTAAGTCAAAGATAATTTAATTAACGACCATTGGAACTAAGTTAACAAAGAATCATTTGAATTGCAAACGAAGCTAATGATTTAAATTTCGAATTGCTACAGCAGACTAACACCAAAGTACGTACTCGTAATGATTCTTAATAATTAGAATTATAACAATGACTAACGTTATCTGACTGCCTTGGTGGCGCAATTGTAGCATATGTAACTGCTGTGCTTGAGGTCTCGGGTTCGATTCCCGATTTACAAAAAAAAGTATGTTTATCTATTTATATCAGTTGTCTAGTTCCCATATCTAATACAAGCTATGCTTAGTTTGGGGCCAGATGGCATTGTGCGTAAGATGTCCGAAATATTTATTTATAATAATTACATATTTCTATCATGTGAGGATTAGCATTCTCCATGCTGACTACTACTACACTCATTTCCTATTAAAATTAATTGAAATAAAAAAAATTCATCAATATTTTACTTTGGAGAACTCTGTTCTATGATCGTAGTATTTGAAACAATAAATTATAAACATTATTTCACGAATCTCAATAATAAATTATTTAAATAAAATCGTATGGCATTAAGTCCGCCACTGTGCATTATGTTGTTAAAGAAATTATAATAAAGTGTAAACAACTATTATTACTAAATAAGCAAATAATTTGCAGAGAATATTCAGAACCCAGATGGAATAACTATATAGAGACTTAGAGAGCATCTATTACATTTCTAAAGTAGGACACTAAATCTATAATGAGCGTCTTGAAATGAAACCAAATCTAAAAACTTTCTTACAAAGCTCTTGTAACTTCTTACTTATCATTATCACACAAAGTGGCAAAAATATTGCGACAATAGCATCTCGAATACTCAGTACCTGTTTCCGAAGACCAACCTGCTCAACTTTCATAATTAATATTTTCAAAAGAGAACCGTAATTTCAAACTGGGACTTAGTAAGTTTTCCGTAATCCCAGACCAGGTCCCAAGTTGGAAGATTAAATTGGATATATAATCGAAAATTCCAAAGAAAGAACAACCATCTAAATTAATCAGGTGACTTATTTTCAATAAGACAATGTCGCACTTCTTGAATTAGATAATTTAATAAAGCCAATACTGTTACATTGCCTTAATTTTCAAATCTGATTTAGAGATAACTTATGACATTATACTTTCTATCCTCATGGCATGATATGTTTTACAAATTTTAATTAATTTCCTTTAAAGTGAATTTTATATTATGGTTTATTAAAATTAACTTTTAATACACCTAACGCCCTATGCTAATAGCCTTTATGCTAAATTTATATTAACTTCAGATTCACCATAGATTTCTGAATTAGATACTTATGAACAAGTGCTAGATCTAGATTGTGCTAGATCAATATTCTTTGTAAAGATCTTGAATAAAAAGCCATTCTTCGATCTCTTAGATGGCTTGCCATGTGGTTATAGTCGAGTCAATTACAACATACTACGACAATAAAACTTTAGTCATGTGAGAGAGGTTTCCACACACACGCAAAAAATATTATGGTCTTCTAGAACTCTAATTTACCAACTATTATACAAGGATCAAATCTCAAAGTATGTATCCATATTGCCAAGATTAGTTTAAAGTAACAAATTGCAAACAGTCTCAAAATAACTCAGTAACATAAATAATTCCACAACGTGAGATTCTACCCCCCAAGGTGTCAGTGGCAGTCACAGGGGCACTGTCACGTGTTGACTTTTGGTAACAAAGTTTAACAGAGTTACCATAATATTTGTATGTGTCTCGCGCTTAACTTTATTTGCGGAAATCCTCGAAAACTTTCCTTGCAATGTTTATCTTACAAATGGATTTAGGCTAACGAAAAATTAATGGACTCAATTTCATATTTGCGAATATAATCATTTTTTTGCTTGCCAATAATTTTTGCAGTTAAGGTAGCTAGCTAATATTATGATGTGAAGTCCACTTGTCGATCTTCCTAATCAGACTACCTTTAAAACTTAATAAAATTTAGTTAGCTTATGTCACCTGATCATTATGTCAAATGAATGTACACCTCATTCATTAAAATCGGTTCCGCAATTTAGGCGCTACGGTGGTACATATAAACTTACATAGACTGCCAAAATTATTGCTCTTGTTACTCATAGAAAATCGATAGCATTGGCCACAACATTTCATTCATTCCTTTTCACTCAATTATAAGTGAGGTTACTGCAGCTCAAATCTATATGGATGTCCGATACCAATCTGTTCGTGGAAAAACTGATATTCAGGATAAACTGGTTGGACTAATTTTTGATTCCAAATAATCTTGGGAATATTAAAGACTAGAAAGATAAATGGTTTGATGTCACATTGATTTACCGGGCCGTTGTGTTTTGTGGCTTTGTTTGTTATCAGAATACTAATTAAGTTTCCTTTAAATATAAACATGTATATCACTGCAAATGAGTTACCTTAATCAATGTTTGAATCGAACCCTCTCTGTTCGACGTCAAACGTCTAGTTAACGAACACGAGTCAACATCTAAACTAATGAACGACGCTAACGTCTCTTTGTCCTAAGTTTAACCGCAGTTAAACACGGCGCCAATCAAATTTAAACTCGTCGAAAGTTTCATTTAAGTTTTACCGCTTTGGTCAATATTGAAATGCGAACAAATTTTGTGTTCTCGTGAATATATTTCATTTACAAAAATTTGAATTTCTTAGCAAGACGGGAATATTTTATGCTCAAGGTAGTTGTCACGCTGATTTTAGAACCAATGGGCCTGCTCGACTGGGACAGTACTGTCCTCACACGGGACGACAACCTGACAGCATTCATGCTGTCGTATTTCGGCGTGCGAGACCGAAGGCTAGGCGCCATAGTGTGGGTCGCCATGCTGCATTATGTGCACTCACAGTGAGGATAGTAACCCTTTACTAACTACTATTTGTAGAATACTAATAGTAACTACTATTGGATTCCCCTCATGCTTTCCATCAAGCAGAGTAGTCGCTTTTTTTTATGTAAGCCTATCAAAGTGACTCTACTCTGCCTGATGGAAAGCATGAGTAGAATCCAGGAGTAGGGGGCCACCATCCTCACTGCGAGTGTAGGCAATGCAGTATGGTGACCCATACCATGGCGGCCTGGTCAGAAAATAAAAGAGTTTTGGTAGGTTTAAACAGTAAACCTTTGATTTAGCATTATAATAGACTTCTATTTAAAAGCAAAGAAAGTTTAGTTGTTAGTTTCAGTACAGAAGTTATCAGACAGGGATTAAACACCCACAGTGTTACAAAGAAGCTTACTTCGCTCACCGTGACGCATGTCTGAATTATACGGTTTACAGTTTGATATGGGTTCTCTTGCTTTTATTGCAAAGATTTTGAGAAAAAAATAATGAAAGTTTAATATGAGTTTGAATGCTTCAGTAGGAGCCTTATATAGGAAGTGCATTCTTAAAGTTTAATATTTAGAAATAAAAAAGTCGTGTGGCACTCGGGGACTGCCGCGGTAAAGCTATTGCATAGCATTTTTTATCAACCTATGCAATTATAATTATTTATTTTACTTATACCTACCCTTCACTGCCACACATTGTGGGGCAGTGAAGGGTAGTAGAGCATTCCGCAGCCTATCTACTGCCTTGCTTGTTCAAAGTTACTTCGTCGGTTTCGAAACCATCTGTCACTGAGATCAAGCTTTATTTCTTAGACTGGCAATTCTACTTAAAAATAAATAAATAATATTTCGAACATCTGACACACAACGCCATCTAGTTTCAAATTAAGCAGATCTTGTGCTTTGGGACTAGAAAACTAATATGAATGCATATATAGATACTTTTTATTTGTAAATACACACGTACATAGAAAACTGCGAAATAAATATTCGCAGATCATACAAATAATTGGTCCTACTCGGGAATGAAACCCGAGACCTCTTGATAGTAGCCGCATACGCTAACCATTAGACTAACAAGGCAGTCAATTATGGCTGGGTGCTTCTTTATACAACATGCATATTCCAGAACTCGTATTGAAAACTCTGTTCGTGTAAAAACATGGTCTATGCTATAGGCTTATTAAAAATCGATAAGTTTGACATTACTATAACAAAGTAGAATTTGATTAGAGATTCTTTGCAATATCGTAAAAAATAACGGTTCCGTACACGGGCTGCGTCGAGAATTGAATTAAACATAAAGATAACACTAACATTTATCTCTTTCACATTCAAATGAGGTAAACATGCTTGTCCCCAATAATATCCTTTTTGGTGCCTACTTAAGTTTTATCGTTATAACAATGTTTTGTCCGATACAATCTGTAGTTATAAGATTAGAACGCACAAAAATAAGCATAAAGGTCATTCTCATTGCCTGGTATGACGAAAAATATTAAATCGTTTATTTATCATATTTTTTTAAATATTTTTGTAATGTATATTTTTTATATTTGAAAAATTATCTGTATGTTACGGATCTGTGGAACAGTGAAACGGATTTGTCGGAGTTTTTACTAACAGATTTAACAGATTTGTAAAGGTCTAACTAATAGTATAGAAAACATTGCTTTCTCTCGTATTTAATAGCACACAACTTCTTGTACATATTGTATTTTTCGAGACTCCCAATTGACCATTCCTCCTAATAGATGCAGTAGCCTGGCTGTAGTCTTATTAAAACGTCCGCAAGACAAATAGCCGGCACAATGGTGACACAATTGATATGAGGTAATTAGTGCGAGCCGGCGACGGACCACTAATTGCACGTCAAAACTTGACTAATGTTTAGGTGTCTTCTTACTTTTGGTGTTTCGGAATCTTGAAGAAAAGAAATTGTTACTAGAAAATATTTTACGTTTTCGTTAAGTAACTTAGGCGATATTTGTTACAATGCCGTTTTCTTATCGCAGTACTTCTAACACCGAATGTTTAAACATGAAAGTCAAGTTTTACTGAATAAGTAACTAGTGTAGACGGAATTTTGATAGCGTAGTTGATCAAACGTTAAAGAGTATAATATACTGTTTTATATTTAATAAAGTTCTTGACTGACCCGTCTCTATAATTTCCGTTAACATTAATTTCTTCCTCACGTACCTAACATTATGGGCGACTACAGAACCCTACTCTATGCATGGCCTGATACGCACCTCCTATCCTCGACATAGTTTAAGGTGAAAGAATTGATTTTCTACACCATTCTCTTAAAATCGTCGATAATTAGGTTAGGTTATTTTTTCCTTTAGGAAGAGCGAAGTGTAATGGAGCTCCGGTTTAATTTTGGAGAAGCGTTACAGTAATAAAACGCATTACGCTTCTCTGGCAGCAACAGACCTGGTTACGGTTGGGTGCTATCAAATATAACCGTAAACGCCATACGCCTAGGTAGTATATACATATTTAAGCCTACCAAAGTGACTCCACTGTAACTGATGGAAAACATGAGTAGAATCCAGGAGTAAGGGTCAAGATCCTTATTGTGAGGGTAGGCAATGCAGCATGGTGACCGATACCATGGCGGCCTGTTGGTATACAGTGATAGTAGAGTCACGCCTTACTAGGCCGCCACAGTGTGGCTGTCCATGCTACATTGACTGCACTCACAATGAGAATTGGATGGTGACCCCTATACTTAGATTCTGCTCATGCTTTCCGCCAAGCAGAGTAGATTCACTTGGGTAGGCTTTGATATTATTAGTGACTTAACAAGCCGCTATATACCAACATCCTGACTCGTGAAATTTTCAATGCTCTAAAAGGCATTGAAATGACCATATAAATCTTTACCAATAATTAAAATGCGAACGTAACTCTGTCTGTCTGTCCGGCTTTCACGGCAAAACTACTGAACTGGTTTAAATGAAATTTGGTATACAGATAATCTAGAGCCAGAGAAATTACAGCCGCGGACGAAAGCTAGTATAAAATAAAAATTAAAAAATATCTATCTGTTTCAATTTTATAGTACTTTAACTATCTTAAATACATATAAATAAATAAATATTTGGACAACTTACACACAACATCATCTAGTCCCAAAGTAAGCAGAGCTTGTGTTATGGGTACTAAACAACTGATATAAATACATAAACATACTTTTTTTTGTAAATACATACATATTATACATAGAAAAACACCCAGACTCCGAAAGAAATATTTGTGAATCACACAAATATTTAGTCTGACCCGGGAATCGAACCCGAGACCTCTTGATCAGCAGCCGTATACGCTAACCACTAGACCAACAAGGCAGTCAAAATATCTTAAAAGCTTAATATATAACATTTATTTAAGAAGTTTTTTTAAGAATTCTAATCTCATATTCATAGTTCACAAGAATTTCGTTTGAACAATTTCCAGTATGTATATTTTTTGAGACCAGCCGAACGCCTGTGAGATGTGTTAAGTCTTAATTATTAATTTCTTATTGTATTGAAATATTAGAAAAAATTATAAAATAAAATATAATTTTTTTTATAAAGTTAATAATATACTTGTGCAATGTCTGATTAAAGTCGCTCTTCGAAGAAAACAAAGTAAGATGCAATCCCAAAATGTTTAATCAAAAGAACCATGTATCATTATATATATCAATGATGTATTATTACATAAAGTAAATAATTACTTTAATAAACAAATCATTCGTAAGAAAAGTATATAACAAATACAAAAAGTATGTATGTAAACCTTCTCGAGAATTTCCACTCAATCACTGTTAATGTGTTTCGAAAGTATTTTCAATTTAGGATACATGTCACACAAAATGATCGACTTCTGAAAGTTAGTTGCAAATAATACCAAGAAAGAATTTCAGTTAGTAATAGACTATAATATTCTATCAAGACTTAGTGAGAGAATTATTGAATTTTTCTCATAGTATTGTCTATTAACAACTAATTAAATATCTATACCGAATGGAAGACAGCGGTACTTAGAACAGTGAGTTTTTCTGCGGATAAATGGTGGAATTTAGGAAGTAGTTCTGTTGAATTTAATTTGATTTTTGTATAAAATTTTATTTATTTAAATAGTAAATATTATAATGCAGATCTTTAAGAAGGTTTTGCTAAGTAAAAGTACAGGACTAAAGAATCAGTAAGTTGTTCTCGAATGTAATAAAGCGAAGTAGAGTATGTTTAATGTATTATGTAATACATTTACACTTAGAACCAGTTTTAGAAGTCACTCATAACATTTAAAGAACAACAAAATGCCTGACAACAAATGCATTTTCCGATTCAGAAAATAATTATTTGAAATGATAAACGAGTGAGCTGGCTCCAACTGAGGAAATATAATTATTTTTGTAACTTAAGTTCCTACGCAGCTACTCTTTTCTGGATTAACGGATTTTTCCTCCCAACGGCCTCCAGCTAAATTATTTAAATTCTCATTAGTGGCGCCCCCTAGATGCAAACAAGATATAACTTATATAGAATTCTGTTTACTTAATCATTTCGAATCACAATGGGGATTAAACAAGACTTAAGGATTATTCGAATATAATTATGGTTTGGGTTGTGGTCGATATATGAATTTAGGAAACTATAATAAATCTTTTTATTCAGGTATCTCAGGCCTACACAAAATGTTAAATTTATTGTGAATCAATAATAATTTTAACAAAAAAGCAACGACTTCAAAGAAAAACTATTCCGAGTACCCAAATCGCGACAATTGTGCCTATGATATTTGAGGAGTTCCCTCGATTTCCTTGTGATTCTATCATCAGATCCCGATATGGTGACGATGGGACCACCTGTAAGCTATGCCGAATCGAATGCAGAAAGAAGTTTTGAAATCGGTTCATAAACAACGAAATTATCGCTGAACATACATTAAAAAAACCGACGAATTGAGAACCTTTTTTTGAAGTCGGTTAAAAATAAATGTAGACTTCTAAGAATTCACCTCAAAGTTGATATTTAAACATTCACGAAATAAAAACCGGCCTAGTACAAGTCGGAATGATGCACGAAGGTTTATAACCCGGACCGACTACTTAACATAACATCGCTTATAGTATGATGTCACTAACGGTCATCCGTTCAGGTACTGACCGCGTCGTTGTTGCTTACCCTCGGTGATTGTTTTTTATCACCTAGGGCAACTGGGCTATAAAGCGCCTCTGAACACTAATAATCTATTCTTATTATTCTATTCTTATCTATTACGCTTTCACGGATAAAGCGCTAAACCGATTTTATCAATTAAATTTGACATGGAGATACTTTAATTCTAGAGAAAGGACACAGATTTACGGCGATAACCAACATACAGGCAGGCAAAGCCGGAGGCCAAAGCGAGTGATCTCATAAAGCTCTTATAGAACCCACTTAAATGTATAAAATAATATTGTTACAAGTGAAACAAGTCTAGTTAAGCACCTGGTCGGAGCAACCTAGAGCTTTTAAACCACAGTTTACCTCTTATTACGGGGGTTATCTGTGTTTTAAACAGAAAGTTTAAGACTTATAACTGCTATAAGTGACGTGGTTTTAGGAACCTGTTCCCGTGAAGTCGTGTTTTGTTTAGAACTACATGGAAAGTAGCTCAAAAGTATGGAATAGACACGCAGCTTGAGACTCTTTTTAAAGATTGTCGCAAAGAAAATTATTCGTACGTCATTATATTGTTTGAAGTAATTGATAGAATTTATACAGAGATGAGCTTGGCCAGCATATTTCAGATATGAGTTTATCAAGACGTGATTATAGGCATTGAAGCGATATGTTTTAGAATAAATAATGTAGCCGTACGTTGGTATAAATAAGCATACTATAAAGTAACATAGAGTAGTAAACCAGTGCTTAAGTGCTTGTCTTTTTAAAAAGAAGAAAAAGAAAAGAAGCTTAAATAATAAACATGGCTGCCATCGTTTATACCGTAATTGTGATTCGATATGACCCATAAGTTCGCCATAATTATTGACCCCGACTACTACTACTACAATGATGACTATGTAAAATAATGATCAGTTAAAATTGAGAACTGCACGGTGATACCAGTTACAGTCCTCTATCAAGGTATTTCACATACTGAAGTATGTCGTAAAATTAACTGGATGTTTTAGCAGGTGTCAGGCTTTGAAATCATTGTGAAATAGTATTTCTACCTAGTGGATAGAGCTTGATATTTAACACCCCCTTTTTGGTCTAACTATCAACTCACTCTACAAAATGCAACCGTCGTGTTCAGATTTAGCTTTGACAATACAATACTGGTGCTGTTACAAGCGTCTTTGTAATAATAAACTTTACAGGCCATTACCATATTGTTTAATTAACTTTAAAATAAATGATAAATACACAGAATCTTTCTTTTCGTTTTTTCTTTTAAAATAAAGACAATTCCTGCATTAGGAATATACATACTGTGTCGCGGTGGGCTTTACAAACATACATGAAAGGGATTCAAATAACACCCAGACTCAGAACAACATTTTGTGGAGCACACAAAGTATTGTCCCGTGTGGGATTTAAACCCACAATACTTGGTGCAGTAGAACGCTTTCTACTGCACCACCACATGAACCACTAGGCCAAACGTTTAGGCGATTAACACACGGCACCGCGCACCGCGGTTGGCGGTGAAGCGGATCTCATGTCGTATTGAGGTATACGAAATCCGTTGATGCTTAACACACGTACACCGACCGACCACGCGGTCCAGCTGTGTTTTCATCGCCACCGCCCAACCGCGCTGACATCCGCGCGGTTGGCCGGTGCCTCCCACACGGGCCGCCGCTTAACCGCGCGGCTCATTTATTTATTTATTGATTACACGCCAGTAGTAGACATATACAACACTGAAAAAAAGCATTACAACACAATATAGTTATTATATGTAAACCAATAAAAGGCATGCATAATGAACACCAATGAAATTGTGTTCTAAGCGGTTTGAGCAGAACAATGTAGTACATAATATAACACTGTATTTGTAATTATACAGAGTAGACATACAGTGCTTTATTTTCAATTAAAAATCATCGTTGGTGCAGCACATGTTGCAATTTAAAAATGAAATTTGCCAACAAATAATGAAATAAAGGAGTGGAAAAAAAAGGATATTCGCGTATAGTTAAAAAATGTAAGTTTATGAATAAAATTAATGCCCTATTTAGGCCTCTGCCTCGAATTTTGCGGGCAGCGGGGCGGCGGCGGCGGCGGCGCGGGAGCGGGGCGGTCAACACAAACCTGTTCTCCAAACCAGCGGGCAGATCGCGGCATAATGTTGTGTTTGTAGTTGTGTTGTCGAGATATTTATTTTTATTCGCGAACAAAATGTCTCAAAGACGGCGACAACAACTTTTTGATTCAAATTTATTCCTAACGGTTGATTTATTGTGGGCAAAAGAAGAAGTGGATCCTTACTATAGGGCAAGGAAAATAAATGGTGAATTTTATCGAAACTATGAAGAACAGAGACAAAATCCCGACAAATTCTACGACTAAACTAGAATGAGTGTAGAAACTTTTGAATATATTCTTATTTCTTGTTTTTTATTTCTTCCCATAATTGGTTAATTATTCTTCTATTTTTATGGTTGATATCTCTGCTGTTCTATATGGGTCTCCTCTCAAAGATTGCCGAAATAATTTGTTCTTGCACGTCCGATGACATTTTGATATGTCACAACAGAAAATTGTACTACACTATACCACAATGCAGACGCGCAGCGCGAGCGGTCACCACTTGACTGAAGTGCACCGCTCGTTGCCCGCCCCCCGCGCCGCTGCCGCGCCGCTGTTTTCAAAAACCGGTCCATATGATTTTACGCATAAGATCCCGCCGCGACCGCGCCGCCGCCGCTGCCGCCCCGCTACCCGCAAAATTCGAGGCAGAGGCCTTAGAGTTCTGCTTCGTAAAAATGGATGAACCCAATATCTTCTTTTTTTTTCTAAGAAACAAAATCGCGGTAAGGCACGAGAACTGCCTTACCGCGCGGTGCACCGCTACAAAATCCGCTCAACCGCCACCGCCCACCGCGGCGGTGCGCGGTGCCGTGTGTTAATCGCCTTAGTCAAATCACTCGTGTAATCTAGTCACTAGTAATATGGATAAATGTAAGACAAAATTCAGTCAACATCCTATTTTAGGTAAAAACATTAAAATAAAAGCGACCTTCTCAACAAATAAATGAAGTTGAATATTATGCGAATATGATAATAGATAAATTCAAAAGAATGTTTCACATTAAAAGTGAAAAGTGACTAGTTTTTTTTCACAGTATTTGATATAGTATATGTATGTATATCGACTGAAGCTTTTATGATGTTCATGACAATAATTGATTTGCTTACTCTGCACGATTACTGCCGAACAAACTAAACTAAACATACAGGGCTTTTTAAAATATCGAACCAAATGCGAGAATACTGTTAACTTATTAAAATAGATTTTTCTTACCGTTAAGTCGCAGTCGGTGTTATTGTTAAGTAATTGAAATTTCGTTGTTAGTTGATTTACGGGAAGAGAAGGGTCCTAGGACTATGCTTTCTAAGTTTCTCCGATCATTATTAATACCTTAAGACGGCGTGCAGTTTTTCTTCGATTCGTGTACGACAAAGGGATTTCCACACAGGAAAAAAAGGGGGGAGAGGAGTAATATGAATCTACTGAAATGGCTATACCTACTGTAGGCAAAACTAAGTCAAATGGTGATTTGAAAACCCATTTTCTTCCTAAATCCTAATAAGCCTACACATAAATTAATCTCTGCTGTACCTAATAATAATTGTCCGTGTGGTGACGGATTAAGAATACAAAGTGTCACCAACCCTATTCATTCCATGGGTGTCGTAAGAGGCGACTAAAGGAACAAAATAAGCAGCTAACATCCTGCCAAGAGAAGGAAAACTTGAAACAAACCCTTTACCAACCCGTCTGGCCAGCGTGGTATAGTAGGCCAAAACTTCCTTTCAAAGGAGAGGCCTATGTCCAGCAGTGGACTGTTAAAGGCTGTTGATGATGTTGATGATGTACCTAATACAAATAAGTAAGTAATGTCTCAATGTTTTCCGATCGATGCCGTAGAAGACAAACTTGTAAAAACATGAGTGTATACATATATATTGATACAGGCACGTGTCTATTTAATCAAGTTATCGATTAGCGGGGCTCAATAAGGAAAAATCAAGGTTGTATATTTGAGCGGCCGCTTGTTTATTTATTCCAAATGAGCGCCCCCGGAAATAAGTCTGGATAGAGTTTTATTCGATGAGGACTAATGACGACGTAGACTTGACGATGCTTTGAAAACAAGAGATTTATACCTATTTTCGATTTGTAAAGAAATTACAAATGAAACGAAATATTCTTTAATAGTAAACGAAGTAACTAATATTATTGGTTTGTGTTACTTAACATATATTCGCACAAATTTTGTATGGAATTTAAATAGAGTAAATAATGATTGAGAAAAATTATGCAAGTACAAAAATTAAGGATTTTTATTTTATCTTCTTCTCCGAGCCTCTCTGTCAGCTAAGAAATGTTTAGTCTGCTTCTACAAATAGAACATTATAATTAATATTAATCGTTGTTAAAGGTACTACTATATTTATGTGGGATGTAGCTCAAAGCAAAGTAGATCCGTAAATCAACACTTTATTATTTCTCTAATACATTTTATATTGTAAACATCGCAACATTCGCCATTTGTCTTACACATACTTTTTATTCTTAATCTGTACTGTGACAGCTTCATTGACAAAACAAACAAGAAGGTAAGATACAAAATTTCTTAAGAAAAATATAAAATATCAAAACTAAACCACATTTATCTTCTTTTTTTTTCAAAAAAAAACTTAACTAATATTCACACTTCAGCCAGCGTTCCGCTTGTTACATCCAATTTCCATGCCACATTTTTAATCCGCAACTGTACATTTGCATAAGCAAGAAAATGAGGGTTATTATGCTTCGCTGTAGTCTATTGAAGGAGTATTACTGAAAAAATGAAAAAGAAATCATCATCATCAACCCATAACGTCCCACTGCTGGACTCGGGTCTCCTCTCAGAGAGGGTTAAGGCCTTACGTCCCCACGCTGGCCGAGTGCGGGTTGGGGACGGGCAAGACACGTTGTGGCTACGTTATCTTGCCGTTGGATGTTTTTAAGCCGCTCGAAGGCCTCCAACTAAGCTTCACGACTGCTACCTTATGACAACAACCGGAACCGACTGCTTAACGTCACCTCCGAATCACGGAAACGCTCTTAACATATCATGATACATACGGTCACCCATCTAGGTCTGACCGCGCCGTAGTTGCTTACCCTCGGTGGTTGTTTCCAATCACTAATGGCCACTCGGCTATGAAGCTAGAAATTTTAGAATGTGGTTTGTATATCCAGTAAATTTGAGCTCAATCGGCACAGTTGTTTTTTTTTTATATATAAATATTTAAGCCCACCAAAGTGATTCTACTCTGCCTGATGGAAAGCATGAGTAAAATCCAGGACAAGGGGTCACCATCCTCATTCTTAGGGTAAGCTATGTAGCATGGTGACCAATACCATGGCGGCCTGAGAATTATGCAATCAATGTAAAATGTTTGGAAAATTTGAAGTGAACACAAACATACTAAAGTTTTTTTATATATAAAGTACATTAGTTAATACAACAAATAATATATATAAAACTCTTGAATGAACGAGTAAGACGTGTTTACGATGTACGGTCTTACTTTTTAATCTATGAATATAAAGCGTGGGCACAGATTAGTGTTTGCTGAGCTTCGCGGAGCCCAAGACGACGACAGATGTTAGATATACATATTAACATCGCCAACCAATCTAAATTTTAATGTTTACACTACAAATATAATATGGGCTTGTATAATGCGAAAGTTATATACAAGAAGATATTTATGTGTATTTCTTGTTATACGGTTATTTTTCTATCTTTATTTATATTCTATTTATTACTATAGAGAAAAATTATGTACACATTCTCTGAAGTTTGTTCAAAATATGAAAAAAAAAGAAAAAATAAGAAAAGAAAAGTCATGATAGTCATAGATAGTATTACTTGTACTTGTAAAATGCAATTACTAAGGCGCTTCATTACACTATTCAAGATGCTGAATACCAAGGAGACCTATAGAGAAGCGCCCAGACTACAGAGAAGTTCATAAGACATGTATGTCGTTCATAACTGTAAAGCGTCTAAAATCTATGCCCTTCCTTTAAAGTATAATAATATCTGTGGAGGTACAGGTGTCGTGCTCCTCCAACGCAAAGAGAGAACCCTCCAACCAGGCGAGGTGATCATGCCTGGCGGGCAACTGCCCAACAATTGATGTTGGGTTGTCGTATATATGCTAATCGGTGCGAGAATTTCTCTATCGCGATTAAGGATTAGTAGTTACTCCGTATACTTCGATAGATGCTGTTGTATATCTTTAACTTTCGCTGTATGTGGAAGTCACCAAATTTCATTAAAATCAGTAAAGTTACAGACAAAGTCACTGTCGAATTTACAATATTATGTGCAGAAGTAATCGGTTCATGGTTACAATAAAATCCTGTGTCACGGTAGACTTTACAAACATACATGAAAGAACATCCAGACTCAGAACAATAATTTGTAAATCACACAAACTGTTTTCCCACGTGGGATTTGAACCCACGACCCTTGGCGAAATAGTGGCGGCCGCCTTAATCACTAAGCCAACCGTACAGTTTACTATACAAATCACTTCTTACTTCACACGAAATATCAAAGCTTAGTCAGTTTTCTGACAACTTATACTGACCTATTTAATAACCTTTTATGCGACAAAGAAAGAGCAGAATAAATATAACCGAGCGACCCTAATCAATCTCAATGTAGTAAAGCCACGCCACAAAGTAGTGGAACTACGCCGATTTCAGCACGAACGGGCCGGCTCGATGGGGGCGGCACTACCCTCTCACAGATAATCTACCAAAATGACAGCATTCGTGGTGTCGCCTTACATTGGTAAGAGAGAGATAGGAAGTGGCAGAGGCTCAATGATACAGTAGCATTTCAATAGGCCGCTAAAGTATGGGTCACCATACTACCATTTGCAATTGCATTCTTCTTGGATTCTACTCTTGCTTTTCATCAGGCAGAGTTAAGTCAATTTGGCAGGCTCATACATACATATTATGTATAATAAATCAGATACGTAATGCTATAAACGTAACAAAGGCAACACATATAAACTTATTCGGTATAAATTTCTGCGATCACATAAAAGAAAATTTCCGTAGAAGTCAGTCTGGAGGCGTTTTACACATCAGATCTGTGACAGTACGTGTCTCCCGACATAATATTTATTACGATTTATGTATTAAGAAATTGAGATGCTTATGAACGCTTTCAAGTTTTCGTCTTTTATACGTTTACGGTTTTCGCAAGTCAGAACGAAGATTTCTGTTGATGTTTTTTGATAAAAAAACGACTAGTAGGTATATTATAACTGCCTCGTTGGTCTAGTGGTTAGCGTATGCGACTGCTAATCAAGAGGTCTCGGGTTCAAATCCCGGGTCGGGCCAAAAAGTGTTTTTGGGTTTTTCTTTGGAAATTTCTAATAGCAGCCCGGAGTTTGGAAGTTTGGCGGTGATTCACGCCCGTGCCTGGAGAGCACGTAAAGCCGTCGGTCCCGGTTGTCATGAACATCTAAGGCAATCGTTATTGGAAAGTCAGTGCCCTCAAATATACTGACAACTAGTTCAATCTTCGAATTTTAGTTCTCCCTATGGGTTGCGAAGGTCCGATGCCAGTCGCTCCGTGGAAAAACTGAAATTCAGGTAAAACTGGTTCAACTAGTAGCCGACCCCAAAATAAAAACTTGGGAATAAAGGCTAGGAAGACGATGAGGTATATTATAACTTTAGTCTGTTCAGCTTACAATTAACCTGTGTTATAAACATCTATACTTCCACACTAATATTACAAACTCGAAAGTAACTCTGTATGTCTGTTACGCTCTCACGGATAAATCGTTGCATCGATTTCAATGACATTCAGCTTTGAGATATGTTGAATCTTGAGGAAGGATATAGGCCACTCTTTACCGCGATAACCGACATGCAAACGGAGCCGCGGGAAAAACTAGTGTGTATATAAATCATAGAAATTAGGTATTCGTTGTCACATATAGCTCAAGTATTCCCTTCATTGACCTCTTGCACATAAAGCTCTGACGATTTAGCTCACTAGAATATCAAAACAATAAAATATTATTTCAAACACAACTGCAAAATTTTAAAGAACCTTTTCAAATGTATCAAACTAAGATGAACAAATTAAATATTTTACGCTGAGAATATATATTTTATAAGAAATAGAATTTGCTGTCAATTTACTCCGAGTAAAGCTAATATTCGAACTCAGCTTTTCACGTTACATATGTGCAGAGAATTTTATTGACTCATGTCTCCAAATCGTCTTTTCTCTCTGAATCCGTAGTGCAGTACTGTCTGTCAACGACACTCATATTTCAGCTAAGACTTAATCTGAGTGATGTGACGTATTTGAGACAGCATTCTCACATGAAATTCTTTATTGAGAGGTACCTTACCAGCGTGCTTCAAATTTATCAATATGTGATATTTGTTTTCTCATCATCTTAATCTGTATCTTAAACTGCCTCATTAGTATAACGATATAACGTATGCGACTGCTGATCAAGAGATATCGAATTCGATTCTCGGGTCGGGCTGCTGTTGGATTTTTCTTAAAAAAAATCCCGAAGTATCAATAAAATCGGTGCTTCACGACCGTGCCTCGGAGAGCACGTTAAGAAGTCGGTCTCGGTTATCATGAACACCTCAGGGAAGTCGGTGCCCTCAAATATAGTGACAACTATTTCACCCTGAGGTGAACTGAATTCGAAGGTCTCCAGAATTTAATTAGGTCCGATGCCAGTTGCTCCATGGAAAAAACTGATATTCAGGTAAAAACGGTTGAACTGGTAGCCGGCCCAAATAATATCTATACATACAAATAAATTAAATTAAATTGGATGTATGTAATATCAAATAAACCGTATATGAAAGTATAATGTACTTACGTCAAAAAGGCATTTTTTTAAATTTGTCTGTCTGTCTATCAGTCCGTCTGTCTGCCACGGGCTATATTGGAAAGAGCCACTAGCCGTAGATGGCCTGAGGGTACATCTTTCGAGGGTACACCTGGTTCCTCGGCTTAAAGTACCCGAGACGGCGTGCGGTTTAAGTCGGGGGGCTCTTGAGTGGAGACCGCGTTGCGTAAACATAGTGTAGGAGGTTCACAGACTAGGTGGAGTGACGATTTACGCGGCTTTAGACGCTAATGAAGTGGCATGCAATTGGAGAGACCTATCTTCAGCAGTCTATAGCGATAGGCTGATGACAATGACATCATTATTTCATTTAAAAAGACGTTAACTGAATTTCAAACGAGTTCTGACTATTGTATTACATTAAAAGCGATTATTTAAGAGTATCGCTGTCAATTTAAGATCTTTAGATAACAGTATTTCACGACTTTACGGCTTTGTTCGAAATTAGTTTTATACCTAAGATAAAATTGAAGAATGTTTTGTTGAGATTGTTTTACGAGTATTTTAAGCCAATCTTTAATAATATAATAATTGGAATTACAGTATTTTTTTATTACCGCGGGACTCAGCTCATAATGCAATAATGTTAATAAAGTGTAATAAATAGCACACACACACACACACACACACACACAATCTAATGCTTAGATTAAAAACTTAAAAACTAGAATATCAAAACTGTTTTACGCAAATCGAAGACAAAAAATTCCAAAAAGTTCCAAATTCAAAAAATTCAACCACCAACCATCTAGGTTTTAGTTTCAGCTCTCTCGGTACATGCGACGTAAAAGTACAGTATGACTGAATTCTCTTTGAACCACGTCGTAGCTGTAATGGCATTTCCCTATTCGCCCAATCATGCCGAGCGAAAGCATCGTTAGAGTATTCCTGGTCAAATTCACGTGTGTAGTACGCCAAAGCTCCTAACAGACATTAAATAGGTAAGTTCTGTTTTAGTCGTTCCATTTTTAAAACACGTTTGATATCTACTCTATTTTCAGAATAGGAGAAATAAAAAATAAATGAAATCAGTGCTCGATTCATTAATGCCTTCAAAAATGGAGTTGGTTGGTATTTTGTTTTTATTCTTTGCATTCAGGTAATGAAAACTTTAAATAAATAATTCTGGACCCCGCGTCCCCAACATATTCTAGTAGATACTTTTCGTATATTAAATTAGTATTATATTCGTATTTCATTGTATTTTAAAAAGTGACTTTAATTTATAAAGAAATACAAATATTCACCCCTACTTGGGACTTTTGAGGTGCAGTTAAACGTAGGTGGCTCTAGTGACTAAAAATAAATAAAATAAAATATAAAATTGATCGCTAACACATACATCGCAATCAGTGGCGTAGCTACCTAGGGGCTAGGCGGGGCAGTGCCCCGGGGCCCTCAAGCTCAGGGGGCCATCGAATCGTTACTAGAAATATCCATCAGAACTGAACTTTGGAAATTTCTCCCATTTTCGAAATAGATATGACAGGTTGCAACCCCACTTTAATCATGATAACTCAGATGAGAGAAATTCAAAAGTTATGCCTAGGGAATTCCCCTAAATTCTTTTTGTAGGCTGGCAGTGTTGTCAATTTGACGGATAGTGATATGTGCGTTTTATTATTCATCGATGCGCGTTTTGTTGTGAATTCGAGTTAAGATTTTTTTTGAGAACGATTAAAAAATTAATACTGTATCAGGAGTAAGTAAGCTAATGACAATTAACTTTTTAGTACTGGTCTATATTGATATCGCGGTTCAATTTTATTTGATTGATTGATGATTGATTTCCGTTAAGTCAATAAATCGTGTCAAATCTATAGATTTCGGCTACAACTCATTGTATAACGCAAAATATTATAAAAACCTGCAAGTCGCCTGCAGTAGGTATATTAATTGAGGTCCGCGGGCAGAAGATCGTATGGTATTGATACCCATTTTCAAGAAAAAGGCAAAGAAAAGTTAAAAAACATTTTGATGCATTAGCTGCTGATCGCCGATTTCCAAACTGAGAAAATATATTTAAAATTGAAATTTTCAATAATGCACAAGACACAGTTATATCTCAATTAGATACACGTTTTATTGGTATGAGTGCATTGTCTGTCATATATTCGATTATCTAACACCAACATTTTTATTACATGTTAATGAAGCAACTTTATTACAAAACTGTGACGAATTCCAAAGAAAATACATATTCAGATATAATAGGCCCTAGTTTTTCACTTCAATTTATTAATATTTACCACCTAGTTTTACCTCAACTAACTCAAGCATGGACGGATAAACACAACACAGATTAATACTAAAGTGACAACGTTGGATATCGAGTCACAGAGTGGCCGTTATCGGTACAGGTTCACCAATTATGCAAGGAAATAATGAACAAATATGGAGTGCTAGAATGCGACCTAACGGAAGTATTTACAGTAATCTTATTATTCTTTGCAATTCCTGTCACTTCTGCAGTAGCTGAAAGGTCATTTAGCAATTTAAAAATAAAATAAAAAAATTAAGAAATAATATGGACCAAACTCGACTCCGACATTTATCGCTAATAGCTATTAAAAAGAAAACCGCATCAAGCCTTTATTTAAACGAAGTTATTGATATTTTTGCGAAAACTAAAGCTAGAAGAAAATTGTATTTATAATTGCAATTTAGGCAGTTGGTAGGCCCGACCTTTATATTAAATTCCAGAACTTGATCGCAGCGCCACTTACCGGGTCCAATTGCGAATCTAAACCATTTCCAGATCCCCTTGAACACACACAAAAAATTTCATCAAAATCGGTCCAGTCGTTTGAGAGAAGTTCAGTGACATACACACTCACACAAGAATTATATATATAAAGATAAACCCTTGAATCTTCTCTATTACGTTTTATTAGCCAAACCTACACCAAGTACTAATTGTAATTTATGTTGTTACTGTTTAATATTTTTATTACCTGCCCTGCAGTGCACAAGAACAGTTTAAGTAGCTTAGCATTTTTAAAGTATTTTTATATTTCATGTTTTTATTTGATAAACCCTAATCAGTTTACATAGCAGTGGGGCCCCATTTTTTAATTTGTCCCAGGGCCCTTGGTTACCTAGCTACGCCACTGATCGCAATAACAACTTATAACATCTCACTGTTGAACCTTGTGCAAATACCAAAAATCGCGCGGTCGAAAAATTTACAACAGCGCCATCTTTCTAAGAAACACTGAACCACGAAGTAACTACTAATCCTGAATCGCGATATATAAATTTTCGCGCTGATTTTCAACTTTATGGTTGTAGGTCTGATTATCACAACTGTGAATATCACAACTGCCCAACATCAACCGTTAGGCAGTGGCCTGCCAGGCATGATCACGTCGCCTGGTCGGAGGATCCTTACTTGGTGTTGGAGGAACACGAAATCCGTTCCTCCACAGATATATGCATCTCCTTGAAAAGAGGTTTTGATCTAATGTACCAAAAAGATATTTACCTGCGTAGTTTGCCTCCTAAGCGACGACACTAATAGGACGAACAGGAGAATCCGTCACTAGACAGCAACAGACGGACTCAGGTAACAAGTGTTATTTATTTACTGAAAATTTTGATAGATAATGTGATGACGAGGAAATAATAACTATAACACTGCAAAGACTTTTTCCGTGTGGTGACGGATTAAGAATACAAGTGTCACCTATTCATTTCATGGGTGTCGCAAGAGGCGATTAAAGGAACAAAATAAGCAGCTAACATCACTGCCAAGAGAAGGAAAACTTGAAACAAACCCTTTACCAACCCGTCTGGCCAGCGTGGTATAGTAGGCTAAAACGTCCTTTCCAAGGAGAGGCTTATGTCCAGCAGTGGACTGTTAAAGGCTGTTGATGATGATGATGCAAAGAATTGAAGTCATTAGCGAAAGTAGCACATTTTGCTTCAACAGTAATTCAACATGTTAAGTTTCTGACACAAATCCTTACCCAGTGCGCTCTAGAAAACTTTGCACCGTAAAAACAAAAATAACTTAACACCGTGCACGAGAACTTTCTAAACATTTGAATAGGCCATTGCAAGTACGATACTGAAAGTTTAAATTTATGTCAACTATCTTGTTCAAAGACTACGGTTACGACTTTGGAGAATAAAATAAATAGTAAATCTATAAATATACATGAAATTGAAATGTATGTTTGTAATATCAAATTAAACGGACGGTCATGACGTCATGAACTACGGAACCCTAAAAACCGACTTTAAATGTTTTTGTGGGTCAGCTGTACCGATTTTGATCGGACTTTCACTAGCATATAGCTGATGACACAAACAGTAACTAAGGCTTATTTAAGCTTTGCTTCGCGATGTTTCCTTCAATTTACAACGATAATAGCGGGTAACACCGTGGGACTTAGCTAGTTGAATCACTACATTATAAAATAAAATCCTCTATCTGTTCGCGATAAACTCAAAAACCACTGCACCGACTTAAATTAAATTTTGCACCCAAATAGTCTTAAGCTTAAGAAATAGACTACTTTTTACCGCGATAACTGACATGGACGTGGGCGGAGCCGCGGGCGTAAGCTAGTCACCTTTATGTATGTAAATGTGAGTATAGTCTAGACTTGTTGGTTTAGTGGTCAGCGTATGCGGCTACTGATTAAGAGGTCTCGGGTTTGATTCCCGGGTCGGACTAAATATTTGTGTGATCCACAAATATTTGTTTCGGAGTTTGGGTGTTTTCTATGTATAATATGTATTTATTTACAAAAAAAAATTATGTTTATGTATTTCTATCAGTTTTTTAGAAATATAATACAAGCTCTGCTCAGTTTGGGACTAGATGATGTTGTGTAAAGGTTGTCCAAAATATTTATTTATTTACTACATTTTTTTTTCTCCGACGGTTTTGTTTGCAGGGCCTACCCAAATGTTCTGGCTATGATGTCGCGCTTCGGGTCGTCAATATTGACCAATACCGATTAGGTAAGGCGATTAACACACGGCACCGCGCACCGCCGCGGTTGGCGGTGAAGCGGATCTCATGTCGTATTGAGGTAAACGAAATCCGTTGATGCTTATCACACGTACACCGACCGACCGCGCGGTCCAGCTGTGTTTTCACAGCTGCCGCTTAACCGCGCGGCTCATTTATTTATTTATTGATTACACACCAATAGTAGACTTAAACAACACTGAAAAAAAGCATTACAACACAATATAGTTCTTATATGTAAACCAATAAAAGGCATGCATAATGAACACCAATGAAATTGTGTTCTAAGCGGTTTGAGCAGAACAATGTAGTACATAGTATAACACTGTATTTGTAATTATACAGAGTAGAAATACAGTGCTTTATTTTCAATTAAAAATCATCGTTGGTGCAGGACGTGTTGCAATTTAAAAATGAAATTTGCCAACAAATAATGAAATAAAGGAGTGGAAAAAAAATGATATTCGCGTATAGTTAAAACATGTAAGCTTATGTTGTGTCGAACTTTTATAGAATAAAATTAATTTAGAGTTATGCTTCGTAAAAATGGATGAACCCAATATCTTCTTTTTTTTCTAAGAAACAAAATCGCATTAAGTCCGCTGATGCATGTATTTGTGCGTAAAGTAAATAAAATAAAAGTCAGATTGCTGCCACCACTTCAGTCTATGATCAAAATGGTCAAAACCACGTTAAATCCAACCGCGCGGTAAGGCGCGAGAACCGCCTTACCGCGCGGTGCACCGCTACGAAATCCGCTCAACCGCCACCGCCCACCGCGGCGGTGCGCGGTGCCGTGTGTTAATCGCCTAAGACGATGGCTGGGGCTCATAGGCCTGCTGTAGTGAAAGGCTGACTCAAAAATATTCTAAAAATTTCTTCAAAAGATCAAACCAGACTATACTGTTCTCACATATTAAGTAACTTAATATAAATAATATGATATTGCAAACAGACTTCAATTTTATTTATTTGTATAGAGATAGCTGTTCTTGTCACATATTATTACTCTTTCTGCTAAAACCACAGTCAGAGTACACTTGGGTGGAAATAAAATATGTTGACATTTATCCCGGCGGCTGGCTGGATTATTGTCAGTCACAGTAATACTTAGCACTTGAGGTTATTTAACGAACGAAAACAATCTAAGTGAAATATCTTTTAACTAGATTATTTATTAGGTGTATTAAATTCTTGAGTTTTAAATAAATCAATATTTCGAGCTTGTGTTATGGGTACTAGACAACCGATATGAATATCTATTTATATTATAAATCATATACATAGAAAACACCCAAATTTCAAACCAAATATTTGCGGATCACACAAACATTTGATCCGACGCGGGAAACGAACTTAAGACCTCAAACACAACAGTTGCATACGCTTCCACTGTGCCACGGAGGCATTCAATTTTTTAGGTGTTTATGAGATAGGTATACGTATATCTCTGTTTATGGTTATATTACCTACTAAAAAAATTTTTAAGAATTCATAACTATTTTGTCATTTTATTGAAATAAAAAAAAAGAATTTTACATAATACAGCTCAGTGTGGTAAATATTTAAAACATTTATTTGAAGTTATTTAATTATTTCTATTAATTATCGTTACAGGAAACAGGATTAAACTTCAACCATGATTGCGACCATGATACGGAGCGAGAGCGCATATCAGTCCTCTGTCACTTTTTGTGAGTAAGTTATTCTTGCGAAAGAGACGGCGCAGCAGGACCGAAAAAGGATTATAACTCTCCTTTCCGCCAAGCCCGGGAATGGGCCAGGTACCGTATGCGACTCAAGCGCCGGAAATCACAAAATGATCTCCCTCCTCCATAAGCACAGGCCTGAGGTAGCAGTTGAGGCCATTTGTCACCCTAATAGAAGTAGTCCCTGGTGACGGCATGTCCGTTTGGCGACAGTAAAGGAACGTCGAGGTTCCCACAGAGGAGGTGGCTATCTACAAGACGTAGGTAGTTTGAGGTATGTCAGGGTTCCAGGGATTTCCTTTCTTGGGTGTACCTTACCTATTATGATTTTCAACTTTATGGTTGTACTGTTGTAGTTATATATATATAGTATAGTTGAAGTTAAGAATAACACAGAACTTGCTTAAAGATAAATAACGTTCATAAAAAAGGTGGCTAAAGTTTATAATTTTCTTTGACTGCCTTGTTGGTCTAGTGGTTAGCGTATGTGGCTGCTGATCAAGAGGTCTCGGGGTCGATTCCCGGGTGGAACCAAATATTTGTGTGATCCACAATTATTTGTTTCTGAGTCTGGGTGTTTTTATATGTATAATATGTATGTATTTACAAAAAAAAAAGTATGTTTATGTATTTATATCAGTTGTTTAGTACCCATAACACAAGCTCTGCTTACTTTGGGACTAGATGATGTTGTGTGTAAGATGTCCAAAAATATTTATATTTAATTTTATTTTATTTTTTTAATAAAAAAATCTATGCTATCTATACTGTTCCTAATTTCTTGACAAAATTTATTGAAAGCTTGACATGGAAAATGAAAAGTAAGTTAATAAAAATACCTAAGTATACTAATGATAATATTTAAAGGTAGCAAATAAATTGTTAAGTCACGATTCGTACTCTTGTTAATTTTGCAAGAGAAGTTGTAATAATGAAATAACAGGGTACTATTTACTTCAATAATGTGAAGCTTATAAAAGCAATACACAGCGTAGGGACTTAAAACATGAACAAAACCTAATTAAACTTTATAAAGTCAGTCAACGACGCAAAACGTCATTAAGATAATTTTTCAATGAAATAAGTGCGGTTAACTTCAGATATAAGCGTATAAAATGGCTGCTAACGAAGGAATTTGCATTTTCTCACCTGAGAGGATTAATATCTTTCCAATCATTTATAATGGAATATGTAAGATGATTATGATTTAATTGCTTTGTTATTGAAGTAAAAATTGAACACAATATATATTGACAACACACTGTTATACGTTTGAATAAACTGACGAATCGAATATGAATTTTGATTTAAATTGCTAGCTGTTGCGACGTCGGTAGATTATTGTGGCATAAACTCATCAAAATAGCTGTCTTAATTAGTTGTCGCGTATTTGTAACTTAAATGTTAATTTATACAAATAAATAAAATATAAGTGTCTGTTTATAATATCAATTAAACAGTTTTTTACGTCAGATGAATGAAAAAGGAGTTTTTTTACTTAATGTATATGAAAGTATATATCTACGGGTACTTATTTATGAGAAGCAGTTTATATAAAAAACTGTCTTTTTGTTCCGGCTATTCTTTGGAAAGACCTTTTCAAATCAAATCAAACCATTTTTATTTCAAATACACCAATACAACGGCACTTTTGAAACGTCAAGTAGTCAGTCAGTAGTCAGTCGTGAAGCTAATCGTCTGTTCCAATTCGTAGATCCTATGGAGAAGAACAGACAAGAAACTCCATGGACACTCTTTTCCATCATAGTTTTTGTGGCAGGATTTACACTAGCAGTTAGCTGATAATATAAGAATTAACTTAAACTATTTTTTTAACTAGCTTCTGCCGCGTAACTCTTGATTACCGCGGGTAAACCGCGGTATACAACTTTTCAAAACATAAAAGTCTAGAATGATCTTCCAAATGCCTTCAAGTATTATTATTTTCTAAAGTAAAAACATCTGGAATATTTAGGATAGATTGTGCAAGACAGATTCCTTCCGCTTTTTTATTTCCCCCGTGTCCACTGATCTGTGTTTTCTCAACGGCAGACAGTATTTTCCTTTGTTGTTTTGAGAATAAATGTTTCAGATAGGCATCGTGATAGGAAGCTTTGACAAATCGCGCTGAGCCGCCGGCTTTATGTACACAATATTGATAACGTTTAGTCCAAATTGCCATAGTGTTTGATTCATACTTTTGTAGAATCTTTAAGTTAAAGACATGCGAATAGCAAAGTAAACCTTATTTATTTTGCAGAAAGAGTACACTCGCTTCAACCAACTCTGACGCTCAGTTAACAGCTGAAATGGGTCAAGCGATATCTTTTGATAAAATTATGATGGATAGCTCGCGAAAAAATACAACTTAATAATAATGGTAATACAAATAGTTACATTAAACATGTCTATATTCCATATGAAATTTTAAGCTCTTTGGATGCAGATTTTAATGTACACAGATTTTGTAATAGTTTTCCTGTATTCAATGGCTATAGTTTATATTTAAACACCTTTAATTTTTTTTTTTTTAACTATGCAGATAAAAATTGAATACATATTTAAAAACAAGCTCTATCGGTAGAAAGGAACTACAGAGATAGAACAATTATTCCCTTTACATGTCGTATCAAGTACGCTTTCTATATCTCAAGCCTTTCAAGTCAAACTGCATGGCACGCGGCTCTCCATTTGATCTGTTTTCGGCCTATTGAAGCCCCATAAAAACATCTATTCAGCTCTTTGTCATTCCATACAATAAGTATCACAGAATCGCAAATGTTATCTTTTCCTAGAGGAAGCAGAATCCGTTATTAACTGCTAACACATCCCTATCATATACACACACAATGTGCACACATTTATGACACATTTAATATATACGATTATTATAAATTCAATAATAACTTTATCTTTAAATATTACGCCTAATCTGTTGCACCAATTTCTATAAAATTCGGCATAGTGAAACTTGGATTCTAGAGGACGGACATGGGTTATTTTGGTTGTCTTGCGTAGTTTGTGTCTTAATCGGTTCTTACGATATCCAGGTGTCGAATAGGAATGGTGATTTTGTTAATTCGTCATCTCACTGACCATTATTTATATCGCATTTGCATATTTCGTTCACATGGTATTAATAAATTTCTGAGCCCAAATGTTCCATCGATTGTAAGCCTACAAGTGGACACCAAGCCCATGTTTACACGTTCAAAACAGCAATTAGCAAAGCGTCGATCAAGCGAAAGAGCTGTCAACCCTTCCCAGTCACATCATTAATTTCCATTAGACCTTGAACACACTATGATAACTCGGAACAAATATTTAATTTTATTTTTTCTGAACTATTATAACTGTCTTAGCAAAATTAAATATAATATGACGTATTTCATATAAAAAAAAAAGAATTTTAACATTCTACAATGGTACTAGAATTTGTTAACAAAACAAGGGCTGAAAATTAATTATACTCCCAACACGATTACAGCAAAATTATCTGCAATAGTTTCTCATATACACACATTCATTTTTGATACTTATTTTTAATTAAATCGAGGAAATCATGATAAAGAACAAAAAAAGAAAATTATTTCCTGTAAATAGCCATGATTATGCTTAACAATAGATACAAGATGTAACATAAGGATCAAATTTAAATAAGGCTTTCGACTTCATCATCGATGAGTAGGGATCAGACTGAAAATACTTGCTTTAGTTTAGTTTTGAATAGTAAACCAAAAAAACTCCTTAAATTTATTACAAAAATATACCTAGAGTCCTAGAATAATGGAGTTAATTATATCTTTGTCTTCATATAGATAATGTCTTTATCTCGTGTGGCATGTGTATGAAAGGTTCATTATTGTTTATGTAGGTCCAAATGTAACAAGCTTTTAGTTTGTTACATACGTATTAAATTTGACATTTCCAATCATTCTGCATCATTCTCCCGCCCTCTGGAGGCAGGGAGATTGATGCAAAAACATCTCACTAGGCCGCCATGGTGTGGGTCACCATGTTGCATTGTCTGCACTCGCAATAAGGATGGTAGCCCCTACTCCTGAATTCTAATCATGCTTTCCATCGGGAAGAGTAGAGTCACTTTATAGTAGAGTAGGCTAAAACATTTATAAAAAATATGAACATATTTATTTTTTCAATCCAGTGTGTCCACTTCTTTACGCATTTTTTCTATGGTGAGTAAAAATCGAATCTGTCGTACAAATATAATCGAATCAATACGATGAATATGTACTCAGAACACGTTTTCATTTAAACGGATTGACAGACCCGAATTATATTAATTATGTTAAATTTAAAAAAAACCTTTCGGTTTAAATTTCAAAAAGCTTTGATGGGTCAAATTATTTTGCTGTGAATACTCATATTAAAATTAAGTGTAATGTCTAAGTTGTTAACGACAGACTAAACTAGTGCTCAAAACAACAAAAGAGTGCGACATTGAGATGAAGTTTATGTTTCTCAATGTACTACTTGTAGATCCATGCAGACTTGAGCACGAACAGGCCGGCTCGACCGGGACGGTACTACCCTCCCACCGAAGACCAACCTAAAATGACAGCATACGTGCTGTCGTAGTGAAGATGGTGCTTCGCATGCTTTCTATCAGGCAGCGCAGTGCCTTTCTTTTTTAAGCGCGGAATGCTTTTTGCACCATACTCTCCTTCGAAGCTCCACCGAATTTCCAGGATGAGACCTAGGTACTTCATGTACTAGCCCAACCTGAACTTCAGTGTCATCCACTCGGAGGCGTGAGCTGGGTGGTTCCTGGCGCTTACGTAGGCCATGGAACCAAACCTCCTCAGTTTTCTGAGGCGCCACCCTCAGGCCCAACTCACAAATCTTTTCCACGATACAAGCTGCTCGGCGAGTAGAAGCATAAGCAGCAGTTTCGAAGCGTGTCGATTTAATTAGATCTATGCCTATATTTATTTTATTCTTCTATTCTATTAATATTACCGTTTTACATTCTACCTCAAAGAACGATGCAAGTTCCGTAATGACACACATGAAAAATTTCTGCGGTCATCCGTAAGTTTATAACTGGAGATGCCATTGTTTTCCACCAAATTTTATAGCCAATCTTTCACCGTTGAGCGCTTATGTAATGCACTGTCGCTTAACATCAGGCAGGCGCAAGCTTTAAATAGATTCAAGAAAAAGGTACAGGAATTTTATTCACCTTAATTGAGTCAGACACGATTGAGGGTGAAACGAAACTGTTTCTCTTTTCTATTTGATTCATTTAAGTTAGTATCTATATATGTATATTAACTGGTATAGTATGTATGTATGTATATGTAAGTATATTTATTGTAACAAATATGCATTTTATATGTAAGTAAAAATTGTAATTGTTTGTAGATAATATAATATATGTAGTGTATGTAATATGGTATAGTACATAATAATAAGCAAATAGTAGCTTCAAAAATGCATATTCAACTATTACTGTCTCTCTACAACATTTGATCCATCCTAAGGTTGCCTGGAAGAAACTGCTTTTAGCAATGAGGCCGCCCTTTGTACACTCTATATTTGACCAATATGTTCCGTTTTTTTGTAACTCAGTAATTTAGTGTGCAAATAAAGAGTTATCTATCTATCTATCTATCATTAAAACATTGTAATCAAACTACTATCGAAAGTTTTTGTTTAATTGATAAATTTTTATTCAAAATTATTTGGTTTGAATAAAAATGTTATATTCGGAACGTTTATGTGTTAAATAAATTTAAAAATATTAGTATACTGTCCAGTGCCGTTATCTTTTATCGAAGGCATATTAATAATAATTAAGACTTTAATAAAAAGTACCTACCCAAATCTACATGGTAAATCTCATAAAACTACTAAATCACGTTAAAAAAGTTTAGTTTAGAACTTCAAAGATGTATTGTTAGAACTTTCTAAAGAGTTTCTAAGAGATACCTTTAGAAAGTTAGAAGATACGAATTAAACAAAAGTTTTCTTGAACTTCACAACTTTTTAATGGAAAAACATTACGAGTGCCACAGCCATTTAATCGCAAATAATGAAATCGTACTCTTTGTCACATAATAATAAGTAATAATAAATGGTATAGTATTACACTTTGGTATTAAGTGAGAGAGTTGAGTAAATTTTAGTAAAATTCTTGAATAAATTAATCTTAGAAATTACAATTCATAATTTCTTACTTAATTAGATTAATCGTAACATTTATTAATAATTCGGATATCTGACAACAACGCAGGCTAATCACAAACTAAGCAGAGCTTCTACTAGGACTAGGGGCACTAGCCAACAGATATACGTCCATATATACTTTTTTTTTGTACGTACATACTAGATATAGAAACACCATATCCATTTATTTTCATAACCATTCCTTATTCTGAAGTATCGCTAGCTTCTTCATTACACTCATCATAAATATTTCCTTGTAAATAAATTTGAATTTCTCTCAAGCTTTTTCCTTTAGTCTCTGGTACTACAAAATATGTAAATACTACACCAGAAAAAGCCACAATCGCATAAAACCAAAATACTCCATATAGCCCCGCAATATTTTGCATTATTTGATAACCTCTCACTACTATAAAACTAAGTACTGATGTAAATATATTTAAAACACTAATTGCTGTAGACTTTACATTTAAAGGGAAAACCTCTGAGGGAATAACGAAAACTAGACTATTATACCCCATAGTAGCAATTGTACAGGATAAAACAATACCAATGAAAACAATGTATCTGAAAGGGTTGGTAGATTCGAGGTTAAAGCCGATTACTTGTAGCATAGAAAAATAGGTCCCAACAATAGCTAGTACGATACTTGTGGCTAAGTAACTATATAGAAGCAAAGGGCGACGCCCTACTCTGTCCACCATCATCGAGGCGACTAATCCTGCAAATAAAACGAAACCATGTGAGACATTATATAAAATTACTTAAACTGACCATAGTTTTTATGTGGATTCCAGGAATAAAATAAGATCTATGCACGGTTACTTGCCTACTGTCAATATATCAAAGCCGATGAATTTAGGTGCCGTATGTCAAAGCACAGACCACCAATAAAAAATCATAACCATTGTTTCGGCGAAACGGCAATAAATATATCTCACTTGGAAAATAGTTAAGGTAATCTATTGAACTGGACCAATAAATTTTATTTGGTTTGAAAAGCTATGGATATTTGAGATGTGAACTCAAATTATGAAATTATAGTATGTATATAAGATTTAGTTGCCAGAGGAAGATGTTGTCTAAATATTGAATAAATTTCAGTACACTTACCACCTCCAAACCGTACAACTCCAAAAGTGATAAGTGCTACCGACATGCCAATGCTACAGTTGCTTTGTTGTATTATCCGACCAAAGTATTGGTGAATTACAATTACACCCGTTAATAATTGTGTCATCCTTAAACCTGTAAATTTAAAGCCTTATAATAAAAAATCTGATTTACATAAATTATACTCTGGGAATTCGGCATTTAATGGCACTTCATAAGATGCATTCTAGAATTAAGCTCACTTGTACTCATTTCACAGATGTCATTATTGTCAGATAATGCCGTAGCGCAAAACCGGTCAGAATTTAATCAACATGTAAAAAAAAAAAATTTTATGTACCTGCATTTCCCCGGTTTAAGTCGGTTATCGTGATAAATAGTAGCAAATGTCTTTCCTCAAGAATCAAATGGTCATACCAAATTTCATTGGAATCAGTGCAACGGTTTTTGCATTGAAGCATAACAGATAGACAAACATAGTTACTTCTGCATTTTTAATATTAGAATGGATTGGCGTTATGTAGTGTACACCTGTTAATATAAACTCGTTACGCAAGGGTAGATCACATGGATCACAACGTAAGAAGGACCTTATCACTGCCAAGCTGATTACATAAAACGTCTGTATATCGTCTGCAACACTACCTTCTAAAATATAAAATAATCGCGTCGCGGTGTTTATTATCAAACTCCTCTGAAACGACTGGACCCAGTTTTATGAAATTTTGTGTGAGAATCGGCCAACGTCTATTTTTCATACCCCTAGGACGCGAGCGGAACCGACAATTTTCAGGGCAATGACTTATTATTGCCCTCAGCACATCCATTCGACGGAAGGTCAAACTCGATCTGTAGAAATCGTCGCAATTAAACTTACTCACTTTTATTAGTTCTAACTGGTTTCGCTATATGACATTATCAAAGGTGATTCTAGAATGTTTTGAATTAATTTGATATTCGACAATCGAGCGTAGAAAAGGTTCCAATGGGCCCAACTTTCTATCCCCTTTCTTATCTACGAGGGGGCAGCACGAAACCACTTAATACTAAACTAATAGATAACTATGAGATTACTTTTATTGCCTCTGCACTTGTTGAAGTGTAAATCAGGCATTAGTGATATTTTAGTTTTCACCAACCTTGAGGGGACACCTAAGTGCTTGGACGTGTTTTATAATTTAAGGGCTGCCATGGTTAGGGAGCTTCTAGTAAGGAGACGGTTTAAGTAGGTATAGCTGGTGAAAATGGTCATTACACTCCCATATTGCAAGTGTCCTTGGCCCGCAGTAATCACGTATAATGAAAGTCATACTTCTGCCCGCTTGCCCCGTATTCTATTTTATTCACAACAATTATTATAAAATAATAATATTGAGAATAAGGCTAGGAAGAATAAGAAGAATTTTTATAATCTGTATTATACCTACCTGTTGATATAATAATTGCTTTCCGATACTGCTTACCCGTAAATAGTTCTTTTAATGAACCAGATCTTGCAGTTTCTTTTCTAACGTCTAATAGCATTAAGCCCAATTTTTCCTCAAGCATCTGTAAGAAAATAGTTCATCTTCACACATAATATATATTTTTTGGACATATTTTAGTTGGCTGTCTCGTTGATCTAGTAGTTAGAGTATGCGACTGGGTTCAAATCCCGGGTCGGGCCAAAATAGTTGTTGGGTTTTTCTGACAGGAAATTCTTATTAGCAGCCCAAAGTATGGAAGTTTAGCGGAGATTCACGCCCCTGCCTCGGAGAGCACGTTAAGCCGTCGGTCCCGGTTGTCATGGCAATCGTTATATCGCAATATAATGATGGCTAGTTCAACCACGGAATTTCAGTTCTCCCCCAGGGTTGTGGAAGTCCGATGCCAGACGCTCCCTGTAAAAACTGATATTCAGATAAATCGAGTTAAACTAGTAACCGACCAAAATCATCTTGGGAATAAAGGCTGAATGACATGACGAAGATGAATGAAGAAGACATATTTCAGTTGCAGATTAGCTCTTGCCGTCGGCATCGCCCACATGTATGTTAGCTGTCGCGGTACAAAATAGTACTCTGTCCTTCCTCAAGAATAAAAGTGTTTCAATGAATCGGTGCAGCGGTATATCTCTAAAAGCCCACCAAGTGAAAACCATTCACTTAGCCCATAGAACATTGTTATATAATAGGCGTGCGTTACCCCAGCAAAAAAGCAAAAAAAATTGGGCCTTAGAGAGATGAGAGTATAACAGAAAATTAGTGTGTTCTGAGGTGTAATTTGTTACAAATAGCAAAATTTGTGCATGTAGTAGTTTAAAAGTTATTCGACAAAAACACTTTTTGCTGGAGTAACGTTTCAAACGTTACCCCAGCAAAAAAAAAATTTTTAAGCGTTTCAGACCCAAACGAAATACATGAATACATAGCTTTTGTTCCGTATTAAATGTTAGCAAACAGCAAAATTTGTGTGAGCTGTGGTTCTTAAGTTATTGACAATTTCGCTGGGGCAATATTTCGGTCTTGTCTAGAACTTGAAAATGGCTAAACGCAGAAGTTTGAAAAAAATACCACCGATAGACCTTCTTTTGCTTAAATTTTCGTAATCATTGGTTTTCAAATTGTTTGATGAACACCGATGTAATAAAATGGTTTTAAAAATCAGAAAAAACTGTTTTGCTAGGAAACCAGTATACTTACAATCAAATAAAAAGCTATAACATATAGCTATGGTTTACATTTATAATGACTGTAAATTTGGAATTAGTAACTTTAAGCAATATGAAGATATAAGTAAATATTATTAATTTTAAATGGTATATTTAAGTCATCGAATACGCAGTTCCTATAAAGGAAGGAAACGTGGCAAACTCTAACAAATTTAAGTATATCATCAACAAACAAGCCTGTAAATTTCAGCTATCAATCACGAATATTATAAAAGTTATATGTAAAACAAGAATGTAACAACATTCTCTTATAACCTGACCAAATTAAAAGGTTACGTAAAAGCGACCGCGCCATACATTCCGCTGACATCTGAAATGAATGGTATAATAGAATATTTTGTTGGTACAGTTACGAACAAAAAAAGTTAGGTCCGGGTGACAAGAATATTGAATTGAGATGATTAATTTTTTTTATGTAAAATCAGTCTTATACGCTCACTCTTATAGTAATTTCAACATGTTTAGATACTAACTTAGATATTTTTTTGTTTTTTTTTAACAATGAATTAAATAAATATTTACAATGTTTAGTAACATTTTCTTGTAAAATTTTCCTTGTCCTTTCCTTGTAAAATGTGTTCAGTATTTTATACGCATTATTCTTTTTAAAATTACATTTGTTGCCTGTTGCTTCCATGGTGTCGCGGTGAATGTAACTTATTATTTTTCTCATAACAAGAACAAAAAAAAGGAAAAAATATAGCATACTATATGAAATTTTGTAATTTTTATATTGTTTTATAAAACACTATTCCCAACTGAGTTATGATATTTTGGTTTGCATTAATTTGAATTCGAATGAAGCATTAAATTGTATGAAACAAAAAATTTAAGGTTTTAAAATTAGTTTAAATATTTAAATTACAATCTGATAAAAATATTCTGTACAAAATACCAGATACTAAGCCGTTTATTTACGAAGATATTTAAATGTATGGCGCGGTCGCGTTTACGTAACCTTTTAATTTTGCTCGGGTCATAGGAGAATGTTGTTACATTCTTGTTTTACATATAACTTTTATAATATTCGTAATTGATAGCTGAAATTTACAGGCTTGTTTGTTGATGATATACTTAAATTTGTTAGAGTTTGCCACGTTTCCTTCCTTTATAGGAACTGCGTATTCGATGACTTAAATATACCATTTAAAATTAATAATATTTACTTATATCTTCATATTGCTTAAAGTTATTTAATCCAGATTTACAGTCATTATAAATGTAAGCCATGGCTACATGTTACAGCTTTTTATTTGATTGTAAGTATACTGGTTTCTTAGCAAAACAGATTTTTTCTGATTTTCAAAATCATTTAATTACATCAGTGTTCCTCAAAAAATTTAAAAACTTATGACTAAAAAAATTAAGCAAATAAAAGTTTATCGATGGTATTTTTTTCAAACTTCTGCGTTCAGCCATTTTCAAGTTCTAGACAAGTCCAAATTATTGCACCAGCAAAATTGACAATAACTTAAGAACCACAGCTCACACAAATTTTGCTGTTTGCTAACATTTAATACGGAACAAAAGCTATGTATTCATGTATTTCGTTTGGGTCTGAAACGTTTAAAAAAAAATTTTTTTGCTGGGGTAACGTTTGAAACGTTACTCCAGCAAAAAGTGTTTTTGTCGAATAACTTTTAAACTACAACATGCACAAATTTTGCTATTTGTAACAAATTACTCCTTAGAACACACTAATTTTCTGTTATACTCTCATCTCTCTAAGGCCCAATTTTTTTTGCTTTTTTGCTGGGGTAACGCACGCATATAATAGAGCATTGTATCATTTGAAATTCGATTTGCTACATTGTAGCGGGATGCTTAGAAAACGATTGAATAGTACATTGTTCACCGAGGGAGGAAAGGAACCGCTTACCAGCGAGGGAGCAGTTTGTGGCCCGAAGGCGCAGCCTAGGGCCACAATACTCCCGAGGTAGGAATGGGACTTTCACCCGAGTGCTACACAGTGCTTTATACTATACCTGTGAGGATAATTCAAAGTATTTATAAAATAAAATCAAAACGTAAGACACCATGTAAGACACAATTTAGCTTAGAATTTGACATAATATTTATAAATATTTCGCGCTTCTTTTGTTTTTTTGTATTCTTCACAAAAGGATGTCAGTGGCACGGAGATTCCATATTTAAATTATATGAAAACTCTTTGGGCAGGCGCGCGCCATAGATAACACATGAGAAATGAAAATTCATACAACTTTCTCTCCCGCTAAAACACGTTAGAAATGGATTTTCATACATTTTTTCCTCCCGCTTATTTAGGTCAAGGAAAAGACTAACTTTCTCTTTTCATTTTCAGGGAATATTGACTACTGTTCCGATCAGGTGTAGTATAAAACTCTTTACATTAAAGTTATTATCTGAAGCCAGATGTACCCTGAGACAGTTTACTGTCGCACAATGTGCCTACATTGATACGAAATGAGGAATAAAATAAATGCTAAAAATAAATCAAAACAATTTGAACTTAATCAGTTAATTATAATTTTTACAAAGATATTAGATATTGACAATAAATAACGTATTCTCGAGTAACATTTTGACGTCCGTTGTACGCGTCCGAATACTCGGAATAGAACCTTCGATTGTGAACAATCTTCGGAATAAGCAAGAAGTGGTAGTCTTCTAATTATTTCTGGCTCACTGTTTACACACCCTTACCTACAATCATTTAACACAACACACACAAACTCACGCAAACTACACACTGGAATGCGAATCCGGTAAGTATAAACAGCTTAATGAGGCACTGGTCTAAATCATCGCCAAACTTCTGTACTCCAGGCTGTTATTAGGAATTTCTTGTAAGAACAACTCGACAACACTTTTGACACGACCCGGGAATCGAACAATCTCTAGACTATCCGCTAGAGGTTAGACTAAACCAACGAGGCAGTCAAAAAATCTTAATTATCAAGAACATATACCTTATACATTACTTAACTACCATTTCTGTTTTTACCTTTTCGTCTGTGCATCCACCCAATCGCAATAATGATTCCTTAGCAGCCGTCACCTTTCCAACTTTCAATAAATAATAAGGGCTTTCGGGCATCCACCAACAACCTAAGAAGTAGCACGTTGGAAATACTAGCAATACTCCGCTAAGTACTTGATATGAGGCGTAGGAGCCAATCGTTAGCATTATCATCATTCCTATACTAAATGAGACTCTCGTAATGAGAGTCAAAAACCCTCTCAAATCTTTGTCCGTAATTTCTGACAGGTAAACGCTCGCCACCTGAAATGTATGAACAAAACTAAGTATATAAGTACTTAATTTGTAATTATAAACATTAATTAATGAATCACAATTAATTTCCAAAGAAAAACCAACAGCTACAATGAAGGATGTGATTAATTCAATTTGCAACATTAATTTGCAACATTTTTATTAACAATAAATGACTTTAATTTTTAAACAACAGTGTTCAAATTCAACTAGTTTTGAAAGTTACTGGACTCGATATTTAAGTTGTGCTACTACTACTCACTGATAAGATCATACCGACTCCACATCCCCATAAACTTCTTCCTATATACAGCATCCATGGCTTCGTAGCACATAACACGAACAACTGAACAGAATAAGTATAATTTATACTTTTTTGTATTTTTATATATTTGTTAAAGGAAATATTTACACACACATACCCACTACATTCATTATATTTTTTGCTATTTTTATAGTTATATAAAAATAGCAAACAGATAGTTACATCTGTTTTATTTATTGTAATGTATCACATTCTTAGTTTTAATCAGGAACAACTTACGAATGTCCTAAATAGTTTTGTTTTTGGTGACAAAATGGCGCTGCTTGCAAGGCACATTAATGGAGATTAGAATATTTACTTACTGTACCAACAAAATGTGGCAAAGCGCTGCTTAAAAGATTAACTCTTCGTCCACAGTTATCAGAAATATAACCACCAATGACACTTCCAATCATCAATCCCAAAGGCATTATCGATACCATCCATGATATTTCATTCTAAAAAGAAAATGAAATAAAAAATCTATGCAGCTTACCAATAAATAAAAATTTAAGCGTTTGTAATTTAAAAAAGAAACAGTTTTTTACTAAATGCATATTAAAGTATATATGTACGTAATTGTTTATCTGTCTGTCTGTTACTCTGGAGCTCCGGGAGTTTCGGAGGAGTATGGGAACGAACATTGTGACACGAGAATTTTATATATATAAGACTTACTAGTCTTATATATATAATTGTACGTATAAGTCGCTATCATTAGTAGCGACTTATACATCTACCAAACAAAAGTCTAGTTATCTGCATGAGAAATAAGTTACGTATATTAATGATACGGTAATACAAGGTAATTTAACGATAATAGGTGTAATAGAGCAAGCTGACTTCAGCATGAATGGGCCCGATTGACCTGGGCAGTACTACCTTCAGACAAAAAACCAACCTAAAAATGACGGTATTCCTGCTGCACTATTTCGTTAGTGAGTTTAAGACTAATACAGTTGCATCTCATGCTGCATTGTCTCATTGAGAATGAGGATGGTTACCCCTACTCCTGGATTCTACTCATGATTTCCATCAGGTGGAGTACTCGTAGAGTCACTTTGGTAGGCCCAAATATGTAAATATAAAAAAAAACTTACATTTGAAATGTTAAATAATAATTGCTTGTCATGAAATTTCGGCAAAACGGAAGTTATCCAGAAGGATGCTGCCCCATTAGCCATCGTTGCTAGTGATACTGAAAATACCAAACTTATTGCATTTTATTAGAAACTAAAATGTGTTCACTAATGGCTTGAAACCTCTTTAATAGAAACCGTAGTATACACTTACAGATCTACAGGACGGCAGACTTGAATAGAAGATAATGTTACTTTACAACAACTCTAAACCATCATGTCTCTAGTAGCTTGACACACAAAATCCAGGTGTGAAAGCTAGAAAGGAAATCCCTGGTGGGTTCTTCGCAAGCTTCGAGGGTTTACACCTGCGTGAGCAGGTGGTGGTAGTGGCGCTTATTTATTTCCGAAAGGCATTTGACACTCTTGGTCTAGGGTTCGAATCATAGGCCCGGCTAAAAAGTTTTGTTGAATTTTTCTGATTATAGAATTACTTCAAAATAACCCGGAGTTCGGATATTTTGGGCCTTTAAGGCACGGAGCCTTACAGAGCTCGTAAAGCCGACGATCCAGCGCCCGATCGCTCTTTGGTCGTGTCGAATAACCGTCCCATCGCAGTTTGAGGGCAAGGGAACAGAAAGTGCACCTGTGTTTGGGCACACGTTTGTGCACTATAACATCTCCCGCGTAGTATGCTGGTCTATGTTGAGACTGGTCGCCGTGGACGACATCGACTAGGACTTCCTTTCGACATCGACTTTCTTATAGACTGACAAGCTATGGCCATATATTGTATATATTGTTATGAATAAACGAACAGTTACGGCCCGTTTACGACCTTACCGCTGTGAGCGGTAGCTAAGAGCGAAACGCCGAGCGGTAATATCAAAAGTATAAAAATGTACGAGGCACGCCACGAGTCGCCGCTCATAGCTATGAGCTTAGTTATTACCGTTCGATTCGAAATGATAAACAATGAATGACTCTTTAATATGTCCGTCTGAGACGATACAATAAAAATATTTTACATGTACCCACAATGACCCTTAAGTTATAATATTATAAAGAAAGAAATATTAACTACATTGTGCCTGTTTCATAACTTAGCCCTAACTTATTTGAATAGTAACGATAAAAAGTAAATATTTCAAAAAGGAAAAAGAAAACTGAGCTATACTTAAATAAATAGTTATAACAATTTAAAAACAAAAAACAATCATGTGTATGTGTTTAAAATTTAGTTAAAAGCGCAGTGAAAACAGAAATGTGATATAAAAAGCTTGTATGTTATGGCTATAATTATTACCTAGGTGTGTATTATTTAAAGAAATTTACAACTATCATCAGTTTGGCAGTACTGTGATATTTCTTCATTTTCATTTCAATCATGGTAAAGGTATCATTTTGCCTTGTTCAATAGAACCCGAAAACTATGTCTTTAGTGTATGTAACAAAAAATATTTAAAATTAACTTACCAGCAAATGCTGCCAAATACTGTACTCGCCGAATTGATTCCATTGCTTCTTAATACCAATAATACTATTTTATTAAATAACAATAATTGTTAATGTAAACCAAAATGCAAACTATTTCTACTTTGATTATATATATATAATCAAAGTATTTCTATTTAGTTGGTATCATTTATCAGTATAATTTAGTATATTTCTTTTTCACTTTTTATATTACCACATTATAACTTAAATAAATACAACGAAGAATTAAGTTTAAAACACTTGCTCTCGGCAAAACTGTTTGTTCGAACGTGACATTCCCGTATGTTAAGCACTCGTACAGTCAGTCATTCAGAATTTGTTTGGACAGGTTATTTGAGCAGGTATTTGACAGGTATTGAGCAGGTTAATTAAGTAGATTAAGTTGCAATAAACACGATTGTCTTCGGAAACCTATTTCCTAAATTATGTCGGCGGGTGAGGGTGCCGAAAAACAAATAACGAGAAATTTTGTTAGATAAAAAGTACCTACACTTTTGTTTAGGATTGCTTTGAATATTATTTGGGCTAATAATAGATGTTAAAACTTTACCAATATCTTTATTACACATCTAAAGAGTTAATTTGGGGAGTCTGCCCTTGTCGACCCACAGTTGGAACATCATTTTGAGATGATTTCTTTTCTTTACCGAATTCAAAGAAGTAAAAGAAATAACAAAACAATTCGGTAATATATATTAAACGAAAAGTTGATATTAGGTGCAAGTTAATCACTTTGTAATCGTTTTTAATAATTTCTTAAAGCGAAGTCATGTTTTTTTTAGAAAAGGTCTTTTAACTAAATATTATTTTCTGAATGTACTCATATATTTTTAGATCTTCTAGAGAATCTTGTAAAAAGTGTTTTTACCTACACGTAGGTTTATTTATTTCAAGGAACACATATTTCAAGGAATACAAAAATATCTTAATACCTAGTTTACATAATGTTTGGATCCAGTACATACATAAATGATTTTCAAGATCTATGCAGAACGAATGATGAAAAAAAATTGTGTTTATTTTTTTAGTATTCAAGATTATCCTGTCAAAATCCGATAATACTTCAGAGATATTAAAAACTCCTTATTTATCTTTGGTATATTATATTTTTCTGATTGGTATATTGGTAAATGGGTAAATAAAGATGGGTAGATGACATCTTGCGGACGGTGGGGAGAGACTAGCTCGATCAGGGCAAGGATAGGGAAAAATGGAAAAGGTTGGAGGAGGCTTCTACCCACGATGGGGTCCATATCCTAAATTAGTTATAAGTATTGTAACGAAAACAACAAGAAATAAATAAAAAAAAAAACTAACACCATTTGAAATGTTATATTATGGGTTATGGAATAAATGGCTTATTATTATTAGTATTATATTAGTAAATATTGATAGCTGATAGTTTCACATGCTGATATGTATTTTTATAAACTAATAGTTACACAATTATGTGACATCCTACTGATATTTTAAATGTGAACGTATATGTATAGATATATGTATGTATGTTACACATTCGTACAAAAACTACTGAAAGAAATCGAATCAAACTTTACATGAAAATAACGTATATATGAATATAACCACACGAGTGGAGCCACGGGCACAAGATAGTACGTATATAATATAAGTTTATAAACATGACCCTCTACAATTTAAACCTCTTTACATAATCACTTACACACGACCGAATACTACATAATACCGATTATTTCTCACATAATGAACGCATCCCTAAAAATCAATACCTATTATATGCCAATAGAAACGAAATATCAAACCCCTGGGGTGAGCGATGGGTAAAAAAACGCGAGGGTGGAACCGACCCCATAACATTTTTTTCTTTTTTTTTCCCGAGGGACGTAATCACAATGGTAAGAATTATTATAACTAAACTAAAAGGTGTCCGCAAGACACCTTTTAGTTAAGAAACAGGTAAAATAAAACACGCATTGTAATAAAATACTCATGTATTACATACATATTTTCGTTCAGATTTATAAAATATAAGCGTTTCAAAAACTGTTTTTAAATGTCGACGCCTGTTACATTTTAATAAAAGCTTAATATATTTATAATAGCTATATATATTATAAATATTATATAAAATTGTGAACTATCGTGTCCGTAAACATTTTTATTAAGTTTCATATTTGGTATGAATATTTTCTAATAAATAAAAACTTACATATAACTTGATATCTTTAAACGAGCAATTGTATATTTATTTATATCTATACATAGATATATTTAAATTTGTGATCTCGGTAACGGCTCTAACGATTTCGTTTAAATTTAATATTACAGGTTTTAGGGGGTGAAAAATCGAGTGTTGTGTTTGGGAAAACGCGAAGTTTCGAGTTTGCATACGGTTTTCTTTTGCATTTATCAGTACTCTTAGCATTGCGAGCGACATCTATACTAATCTTTCAGTAACACTTGGTTGGTAATTGGTACTTCAACTCAGTAACACTACAACTAGAATAGATGGCGTTGTTAAAAAAATAATCGTTTTAACCGTGCAAAGCTCGGTCGGCCAGGTACTTACATTTTATCTAACCATGTCGTATAATTAAAACTTCTCAAAATATCTTATTTTTAACCGACTTCAAAAAAAAGGAGGAGGTTCTCAATTCGTCGGAATCTTTTTTTTTTTTTTTTTTTATGTATGTTCAGCGATAATTCCGTCGTTTATGAACCGATTTCAAAATTCTTTTTGCATTAGAATGGGCGTAGCTTACAGGTGGTCCCATCGTCACCATATCTTGATCTGATGATGGGATCCCAAGGAAATCGAGGGAACTCCTCAAATATCATAGGCACAATTGTCGCGATTTGGGTACTAATAGTTTTTCATTGAAGTCGGTTCCTTTTTGTTAAAATTATAATAAGTGCACAACTTCGACCGTACTCGTACGTACTACATGCCAAGAGTCTTAATTTTAATAAACAGCAGAGTCAAATTAGTTCAAGCGTCAGGAATTTTGAACGAAGAAGTTCGTTTTAACAAGAATATTATGATCTATTTAGTTAAACATTCAAATTGCATTTGAAATATAGTTTTAGTTAGTGTAGTCTTGTTTGAATTAATAGTATTAATTAATACTGGTTACCCAATAAGACAAAAGGTTTCACATACGTTTAGGTAATTTTGCGTTGATTACATTTTTAAAAAGCATTTGCAAACCTTACAGTTACCTAAATACTTTAAACCCTAACCCAATACTTTAGTAGCCTTAACTCGAGATCCAAACGAAAACAAATTAGCTAATTAAATCATAAGTCTTAATGAAGATTGAATACTTTAAGGTTGAGCTTGATATAACAGACGTTTTGGCAACTGAACAGTATAACAACACAGTAGGGAGTAACTTTAAGTAAGCCCAATTTGGCACATGCATTGTAGTGTTAGTTATGACACAGACTGTGTTCGTGTGAAATTTAGTTTTTTTTATTGTTATGTGTGAAGTCATCACTATGACTTATCAATAAACATATTATCACTATATTACATGCGATTGTTTTTGTATGCGAGTGTAAAATGCATATGTGTGAAAATTTCCCACGGCAAAAATGACTATTTTATATCAAAAAAATACTGGTACTGGCTACGGTACACAGGCCTGTGTACCGGAGTAGCCAGTACTGTTGCCCTAAAATATTGTCGTTGCCGTGACTATCAATCGAATCGAATTGAATAAAGTAACAGAGATCACCCTTTAAAAACAACTTTACTTGGGCACTATAAGAGAATACAAATACAAAAAAAGAGTAATTCTGGTTTTCAAACAGAACCTTTACATTACAATTAAAGCAGAGTGTAGACTAGTAACACTATATAACAATAAGACTATTAAACTAGAGGATACATTAACAAAACAATTTCAATGTAAGTCGAGACTTTGAATCGAGACATCAGGAAGTTAAGAGACACAAGGGACATATCCTGTATCTTTAGAGACTACCGATTTACATATATTATATAAAATCAGCCAGACTCAATACAACAATTTGTACATCACCACACACAAAGCTTAATTCTGAATTATAGTTTTCCCTTCTCCCCTATCTATCTACCAACCATAGCTAATCTCATCTTTTTTTTAAATATTTTCGTAGTGTAAATGCGTTAGATATGAGATATTTAATATTAATAGCATTTATATAACTTTGTTACTTCTGGAAAAAGTATGTAATTACGTTATAACTAACAAAGTCTCTTCATGGAGAATTATATTGAAACTGACGCAGCAACATAAAATATTAGTAATGGATATTAATTTAGCATGACAGAGAGACAACGGCTAATATAAATTTAAATTTGGAATCATCTTTGCTAATCATGATGCTGATTAAAATTTTAGAACCACAAGATACACAGAATACAGTTTTTTATACAATTGTCTTGTTTAAGGTTCTTTTTTGTCTATGGGTTTATTTTAAAACTTTTGAGAATACAAACAAAACAAAAAGGAGCAAACCTTTCTATCAACTAATTCAAGGTTCTCCATGAGATTTCGTTTTACCAAATCCACCTTACCTTATACATCTTTAATCACTTTTAAACATTTTACAAAACTATAAAATTTAAATTACACAAAGAGTTGTGAATTGTAACATGAAATTGAAAATTGTGACAAAACAAACAACAAGCAAACTATATATTTCGTAAATATAATAAAATAATTATCATGATTATTTAATCAAACATTATTAGCATTATAAACATAATTAAATTTTTTAAACATTTTAAACATATATTGTTTATGGAAGCGAGAGTTGATGGTTTCCATGCCATCATACTTAAGCGTACCGCTTCTTTGCTAAGTGCGGGATAAAATTAATAGCATTCTGAAGATCATAGCCAAGGAATACGACTCAATTATTATGAAAAATATTGTCAGAACGTTACTAAAATAAACTACGTTAATAGTAATGCACTAACACTATGGACTCTGTCTGAATAACTTTATTATTATTTAAGGATCTTAACTATCGAGAACTGTGATAAAGTAGCTTAAAAATAAATGTTACAATAAGTAAAATGAATCAATTTAAACTTAAACTAGGCTCAATAGAAACTACAGTTATTTTAACTTAAGCACGACAATTTGTGTTGATGTAAAAAAAAATGTAAAAAATTACGTGAAATTTGACCTAACAAAATTAATGTTAGTTACGTCTTATTTGACTAGGAGGGTAATAATCTACTATAGACAAAATTACAAAATGTAGAAAATTTGTTTGCAAGTTCCGACTACTTCGGGTCTTTTCAGTTCTAAGTCATTAAGGTTCAGTTTAAAGTAAATATAAATATACAATATTGTATTTGTAATATTCTTAAAGCCTATCTAAATACAAACCAGTCTTAGAAGAAGTCTCCAAGGCTTGTAATGTCCAAATACTTGGCACTTAAATATTATTAACCATATACTTAGACATAAATGCAGAATCAAAAAAATGAGTTTATTTAAATAAAGCTGTACGAATAAGACTTATTTTAAGCATCGCTCGACTTAAGCTCTTTTAGTTCCGGATCATTCTTGTTCTCTTCATTCATAACGATTGTTTCAACCTTTTCATCAATCTCAACGGCATTATACATTTGACCCTGTAGTTCGATTTGTATATCCCTAAGCTGTTTACCCTTAGTTTCTATCACAAAATAATACGAGAACACACCACCTCCTATAGCGAACACGGCAAAAATAAAGAATATTGTGGTCAAACCCCAAGCAGCTTTCACTTTAGGATATCCTTGTCCTACAATAAATGCCATGATAGCACCGAATATATTCAAACTAGTCATGGCCACTGCTTTAACGTTTAACGGGAATATTTCAGCCGGTATTATATGTATGAGGGAGTTGAATCCTAGTGTGGATATTATATTTGATAGGATGATACACACAAGTGGTACGAAGCCGAAAGATGTTAGGATAGCAGAGCCCGTGTTTACAACATCTTGAAGTAAGAAGTATATGCCGATGAATGCAAGAGCGACGCCCGTCCCGTAGAATGAGTAAATTAAAAGTAAGCGACGACCGACGCGATCGACTAATACAGATGACATCAAAGCTGAAACGACAAATAAAATAGTTTTAAGAAAGAAATTTCAAGTACTAGTATTAAAAGTATTCGTTAAACTTTTTTTTTTCTAAACAATCTGGTGTTTTAGGAATAGAATAGAATAGAATTTATTTTGCAAAAAAGTGATACAGTATACCAGTTTTAGAAGGAGACGTATGTATGTTTTTAAACGAGTACGTTGAAACTTTGGCAAGGGTTTTGGCAGTCTATGCATGTCTGTATATTCCACCGTAATGCCTAAATGACTGCAGCGATTTTAATGAATAAGGTGTACATCATCATCATCAACAACCAATAATGTCCCACTACTGGGCAGGGTCTCCTCTCAAGAGAGGGTTAAGTGGCTGGCCGAGTGCGGCTTGGGTGAAAGTGTACATAGATTCGTAATAAGAACATGGATGACATAGGTTATTTAGAGTTTATAAAAGTTTTTACGTAGTTGGATTGTTTTTTTTTTTCAAACTTTTTTAAATAGATTACATTTTATATAGCATGTTTTTTATGTGTCAAGAGATTGTTTGATCGATTGAAGCTGCCACGTGTACCAACTTATTACTAAATGATGGTTTTAGTTATTTGGGTACAATAAAGCGATTTATTCAGCAATCAATCATCATCAACAGCCTTTAACAGTCCACTGCTGGACATAGGTCTCGGCCTTTAAAAAGAGGTTTTGGCCTACTACACCACACTGGCCAGACGGGTTGGTAAAGGGTTTGTTTCAAGTTTCCCTTCTCTTGGCAGTGATGTTAGCTGCTTATTTTGTTCCTTTAGTCGCCTCTTACGACACCCATTATATGAATAGGGGTGGTGACACTTTGTATTCTTAATCCACCACCACACGGACAAGCGATTTATTATTATCATTGTTCCAATACAATGATAATAATAAATCGCTTTGAAAGATAAAAGCTCATTATCGTTGAAAAAATAACAAACGCAAAGATACATATCGACGGCAGAAAGTGGAAATGTCGTATCTCGAAATATCTAACTTTACACCAAAACCACAAAACTATTTTAAAAATTCATAACTCGCAGATTAGTAAAGATAGAAAGTTGAAGTCGAAGTGCCTGTATGTCATATTATATTAACAGTTTTTTATTTTACTAAATGCTCATGAAAGTATATATGGTACTTAAAACAAAAAAAGCTATTTTCATTTCTTTGTCCATCTGTCTGTCTGTTTGTTTCGAATAATCTCTGAAACGGCTGGACCAATTTTAACGGGACTTTCACTGTCAGAGAGCTGGTGACATAAGCTGTAACTTAGGATATTTTTTTTAGACTGGATTTGCTCCCCGGCGTTATCGCGGTTTACAACAATTACCGCGGGTAACACCACGGGACTTAGGTAGTTTGAAATATATTTCTTTCGAAATCTCATGTAATCGTGTTTTTTTTCTAGTCGAAAATATACCAAAACTAATTTTGTCAAATTTTCGAGATACGACATTTTCGCTATCTGCCGTCGATATGGTCAAAAATACCGATGGTTTTTTTTGTTAACGGGGCCTTTTCGCAATAAAATAATTTAAAAAGGTAGTCTACCGGTCGGAAAATAGAAGGTATTGTAACTTTTCTAAATATTTTTATCTCGAATAATAAAGCTCCGTTTATAACACAAAACATGAATAGGTATGTGTAAAAGTAGCGTAAGTGTAAAAACACATTATATCTTACCAACGACGAAGGTTACGCAGCCATATATAATTAACACTAATGACATCTTCATATCCAGCTTGGTTTCCGCCACGATCCAGCCTAAATACTGTCTTATTAAAACGCCGCCAGTCATTATTTGTGCCATCTTTAACCCTGAAAATAAAAAAGTAGTACATTATTTATAAAGTTAGTAAAGACAAACTGACTTCAGCCTAAACGGGCCGACTCGACCAGCCCAACACTACCCTCACACAGAAGACCAATCTAGAAATGACAGCTCTCATGCTGTCGTATTTCGTTGGTGAGAGTGAGACCGGAGGCCCAACGATCCAGTTACATCATACTAGGCCACCATAGTGAGGGTCAACATGCTGCATTGTCTCATTCGCAATGAGGATGGTGAATTCCACTTCTGGATTCTACTCATACTTTCCATCAGGCGGAGTAGAGTCACTTATGTAAGCCTGAATATTTAAAAAAAAACAGTCTGATACTTTTTGAGGGGGGAAATCTCCTATCGCTATGTACTCACACATAACATTTTAACAAAAAAAATAATATTTTTTTTGTTAAAATGTTATGTGTGTACACACACACACAAGCGTCATCAAATTATTGTAAAATGTTTAAAAATAAATTAAAATGGAAGTATTCGTAAATGTAATTCAAATTAAAATATAATATTTTTCTCTTTATTCAAGTCAATAAACATATTAATTACATTTTTTAATATATAAATATAAAAAATACATTTAAAAATATAAAAAATAGTAGACCACCGACTTCGAGTACAGGGACCAAGAAACCGGTGGTTAGGGCTCCAAAGACAGGAACCTCCTCACTATACGTGCCGTATCAAGGAGGACCGCCTTCTGCATCAAACCCTTAATCCAGCCATCCAACGTGAGCCTCTTAAGGTGTTGGTCGAGACTCTTGGCTATCAAACCATGAACAGAAACGATTATCGGAACAATGATCGCCGAATCGACATTCCACATATCGACAATCTCGTGAGATAAATCCAAATATTTTATTTGTTTTTCTTTTTCAACTTTCACGAGATTCTCGTCATGAGGAACAGCGATATCGACAATCATTGCGCGGCGCTCTAATCGATCTATCACCACAATATCAGGCTTATTGGCAACAATAGTCCTGTCTGTGATAACAGATCGATCCCAATATAATGTAGCACGACCATTCTCGAGAACTGGGTCGGGCTCATACCTGTAGTATGGCACCTCCAAATTTACAAGTTTGTATTTAAGGGCAAGTTGCTGATGTACAATCCAATATGTATTAAAATATTATTATTATTATTAGTCTGTTTGTTCAAGCTACTTTTTAGGGTTCCGTAGCCAAATGGCAAAAAACGGAACCCTTATAGATTCGTCAAGTCTGTCTGTCTGTCTGTCTGTCTGTCCGTCCGTATGTCACAGCTAATTATTTCCGAAACTATAAGAGCTATAATATTGAAATTTCGTCAGTCGATGTATTCTGTGAACCGCATTAAGATTTTGACATGAAAATAGAAAAAAAACAATACATTTTGGGGGTCCCCATACTTGGAACTGAAACTCAAAAATTTTTTTTTCATCAAACCTATACGTGTGGGGTATCTATGGATAGGTGTTTAAAAATGATGTTGAGGTTTCCAATATCATTTTTTTCTAAACTGAATGGTTTGCGCGAGAGACCCTTCCAAAGTGGAAAAATGTGTGTCCCCCCCCCCCTCTAACTTCTAAAATAAGAGAGTGATAAAACTAAAAAAAAAAAATATTGTACATTACCATGCAAACTACCAACGAAAATTGGTTTGAACTAGATCTAGTCAGTAGTTTTTTTTTAATACGTCATAAATCGTAACACGCAATTTACTTTTCATCCAATCAATACACTAGTATAAAAACATCGATGAAAGTTACAACGAACTACAAGAACTTTTATATGATGTTACTTGCTGATACGGAACCCTTCATGGGCGAGTCCGACTCGCACTTGGCCGCTTTTTTTAAATTAGTTTCGCCCCGCGACGTTAGTAATAACAATAAGAGCGGGGTTCAGGTGGTATTAAATAAGTAACATATACATACCCAAAGCGATAATGATTGCATTTCTATACTGGGGTCCCGACACCAACTCCTTTATCGAACTTGAGTGGACCATTTCGTTTTGGACGTCTGCTTGAAGCGAGCGCAGTTCGTCTTCAAGAATCTGAGAAATTACCATCGTTTAATTAAAAAAATACATAATATTAAAATACAGCACAGCATATACACGATAACACTTATTATACTATGCAAATAAATAAAATGAGTGTCTGTTTGTAATACTAATGGGTATAAAAATATATGCGGTACTTACATGAAAAATGCATTTTTTTTTAAATTTTTTTTAATATTTTTTTTTTTTTTTTTTAATAACATTTATTTTCTCTTCCACAAAGGTTTCTTATCAATAAAATTAGATAAAAATAAGTAAAACATACTAGTCTAGTACTAATTTTTGCCTGTCTGTCCGTTTGTTCCGGATAATCTCTGGAATGGCTGAACCGATTTTGACGGAAATTTCACTGGCTGATGATATAAGTAGTAACTTAGGCAAATTTATTTAGATCAGCTTTGCGCGCACCGTATATCGCGATTTACAACAATAACCTCGGGAGCCATCTAATAGTTACTATGTTTATATGAAAACAAGCAAAAATAATATCCGTGTGGTGACGGATTAAGAACACAGAGTGTCACCACCCCTATTCTTCCCGCGGGCGTCGTAAAAGGCGACTAAGGGATAAACTACGCAAGACAACATCAATGCAAAGAGAAGGAAAACTTGAAACCAACCCGTCTGGCCAGCGTGGTATAATAGGCCAGAACCTCCTTTCTAAGGAGAGGCCTATCTCCAGCAGTGGACTGTTAAAGGCTGTTGATGATGATGAAGCAAAAATAACAGTTTGGCCCATCATTGCAGAAGCATCTCAATAGGACGCCATGCTGCATTGTTTGCATTCGCAATGAGGATGGTGAACGTCATCTACTCTTGGATTCTACTCATGTGTTCCATCAGGCAGAGTAGTCACTTTGGCAAGCTCATAATATATAAATAATCGGAAATAACTATTATCTTTATAAATAAATAAATTAAAATGTCTATTTGTAATTTCAAATTAACAGCTTGTTGCATAAAAAAAATATGTTTAAAATGTTTGTCTCTCTGTTTGTTCCGGCTAAACCTTACCCTTACCCTCGATTGTTGTTGTGAAGGTACTACGACACGGTAACACCGTGGCGTACAGCTAGTCATACATCATACATCAACAATCTTTAACAGTCCACTGCTGGACATAAGCCTCTCCTTAGAAAGGAGGTTTTGGCCTACTATACCACGCTGGCCAGACGGGTTGGTAAAGGGTTTTTTTCAAGTTTTCCTTCTCTTTTCAGTGATGTTAGCTGCTTATTTTGTTCCTTTAGTCGCCTCTTACGACACCCATGAAATGAATAGGGGTAGTGACAATTTGTATTCTTAATCCGTCACCACACGGACTGTACAGCTAGTATGTAGTAGAAACAATAAAATACAGTTTGAAATAAAACAAACCTGTTCATCTTTATATCTTCGTAATATCCGAAGCGACATCTTAGCACCTTCAACATTTCCACTCTTTAAAAAGAAATACGGTGTCTCTGGAATCCACCAGCATACGACGAAGTACATTATAGGGAGAACTATCATAATGTAATTCAAATCTTGGTAAGAAAGGAACGGGCCTATGATCATTGTGATGAGGTTCCCAAACTTAAAGGTGAAACTGGTAATCACTTGCAATGATGCCCTCACGTCTTTGTCTGCTATCTCCGAAACGTAGTATCCTATGACCTAAACAAGTACAGTTTTATATAGTTTAAATTTTTGGCAGTTTTATATTCTTAGATTGAACATCTTACACACAACGCCATCTAGTCCCAAACTAAGCAAAGTTTGTATTATGGGTACTAGACATCCTATAGGCTATATAAATACATAAACATAAAGATTTTTTTGTAAATAAATGCATACTATACATAGAAAACACCCAAACTCCGAAACATTTGTGGATCACACAAAAAATTTGGTCCGAACATGGAATCCAACCCGAGACCTTAAGCACAGCAGTTGCATACGATACCACTGCGCCACAGAGACAGTTTCACCCATAAATTAATTGTGTATAAATAAAATGAAGCATTGAAACATTGACAGTAAGCGCAAAATAAAACATCCGGCAATAACTTAAATCAGCCAACGAAGTAAGGTAAGCCAATCCATACAATACAAATAAACGTAGAAATAGAACAAACATGGGAAATATTTGCATTTTTAATTAACTCATAAAGGTAGTCGAGCCACGCTGATTTCAAAACAAATGGGCCTTCTCGACTGGGGCGATGCTAACCTCTCACAAAAGATCAACCTAAAAATGCTGCATTCGTGCAGTCGTATTTCGTTGGTGAGTGCGTGACCGGTGACGTAATGATGCAGTAGCATCTTACTAAGCCGTCATAGTGTGGGTCCCTCATGCTTTCCATAAGGCAGAGTGGTCACTTCGGTAGGCTTAAATAATATATAAAAATATGATTAGATTAGAAGTAAAACCAAATCAATCTTGTAATCAATCAGTAACTTTTTAAACTATACTTACAGTACTCATCATGCCAGTACCACAGTTCCATGTTAACGCTGTAATGTACAGAAGCCATCCTTGTAACGCAAACGCCACGATTAACTGGAAACAATTACATTGACGATAAGAAACTTTATTTTCAGAACTAGTAATACTATCCATTGTTATGTCGGCGTGAATTCGGCGAAATAATATTGACGGATGGACGTGGCTGAACTTGAACGATACATTTGAAGGGCAGGGAATATCTACGATAAAAGCTGTATTGTAGCGAGCCCTATATTTGTTAATTTTTAAGTTTAAAAAATCCGGCAAGTGCGTGTCAGGCTACGCAAAGAATAGGGTTCCGTAGTGATGTATTATGCCAAGTGGAATTAAAATCGTGTCCAATAAATAATTGTTATGTTTACTCATTATTTCGTTATTTTTGAAGGAAGTTATCCTAGTAAGCGTATTTCACAAGTTATGCCTCTATAACTCATAAACTAACAAAGCAATGTAAGCCGTTATAGTTTTCCCTTAAAGTTCATCATATGGACTGCCATCATGATTTTTTCGAACCAGCAGCCTTTAGAGGGGGGGGGAGACTCTGTTTTTGCAAAAATGTGCTTTAAAGTTAAATAAGTCGGAAACAGATACCTAAATCAAAAAATCATCTTACAAACCTCTCCATGTATTTAAAAGACCTATCTAACGATACCCTACACAATGGGGCAGACGCGAGAAAAAAAGATAATCCCCACTTTACGTGTAGGGGAGGTACCTGAAATGAAAACATGTTTCATGATTTTATTGCAGCACTTTGTTGTCGTGATAGAAACACATATCCATGCAAAGTTTCATCTTTCTAGCACTAACCGTCTGGACGGTAAATCGAGGACGAACGGACGGACGGACAGACGGACATGACGAATCTATCCGATCTAGTTCCGTGTCATGGACTACGGAACCCTAAAAATTATCTAATGACTTGTACTCTCGATTTTCGGCACTTTGTGGCACTTGTTAAGATCTAGAATTAAACTCACATGTACTCACTTATTAGATTAAAATAGTGGAATCAAAACAAGTGAATGAAGGCTTGCTTATAAGAATTAACTGGAGAATATAAGCAACTTTGCCGTTCCTGGTAGTTACGAAAATATTTCAATACCCTACGCATCCTCGAAATATCAATTTTTTTCGGGATTAAATGTAGCCCTATGTGGTAATCCATGATGTCAGCTGCCTCAATGTTTATTATTATCTAAATTGATCAAGCCGCTTGAGCGTGAGGGTAAATTACAAACACAAAGAGTAGCAGGGTCTAACTAGGGTCTACTAGGGTCCACACCTAACGTGGGAAGGGGCAAAGGAAAAGAAGAAGTGACACTCCTTCAAATATACGGTTTTCGGAATTTTTCTTTTGCTTGTCCTACATGCCATTGCTTTAAGCCGAATTTTATGTCCATTCTCACACTACCTAACGAAAGACATCACGAATGTTGTCATTTTTAGGTTGGTCTTTTGTATGAGGGTAGTACTGCCCCGGTACGAGTTATTTAATTTTTTGTTCGAATATATTATATTAGAATATACTTTATTGTACACCAAATACAGTTTTTGCGATTTGACGAATGTATTAGGGTTCCGAGTCAAGAACTATGGAACCCTGAATACGATTATATTAATTAAAGAAATTTACAAAATAAAAAAAACGAATCCAAGTTTTATTGTTATTAATATCCACTTCTCAACGTGACTCAGAGATTAGTCGGTATAGGTTGCCTGGGAGTCCCACACACACCCGTCTCCCCGGGGTCTACTAGGTCACCGGTTAGGTGGGGTATTTGAAGGAGTGTCACAAAAAAAAAAAAAAAAAAAATGCGATTATACAATTATCTGCAGTTGTTGTGCATTCCCATGACCATTAGCCATGTATGAGGGTTATCCAACGTGAAAATACGTTTATCCCTACTTAACTAAAAGCTTGTACGGAACCCTCGATGCGTTCGACTTGCACTTAGCTGGTTTTTTTTCGTTTCGTTCCCTTAAGTGTTCCGTAACAAGGATCACTTATCGCGTATACGACGTCGACAAAACGGTTAAAAATATCTTATCACCTTATTCGACAGTGTGAGCAGTAACAATGAATAGACCTTTTGAAGCAATTGAAGTATGGTTACATACACTAACTTTGTAAAATAAGAGTTTCTTGTTACAGTCGAGTATAAACTGTAGAAATTAAGCCCTCATAGCAAGTGAAGCCCTAAGGCCACTTAATCACTAAATCACCTAAGTGATAAGTGACAATCACCAAGGGTCAGCAATGACGGTGCGGACAGTACCTAGATGGGTGACCGTTTGTCGCAAGATATTTTATGAGCGTTTCCGTGATTCGGAGGTCACGTTAAGCAGTGGGTCCTGGTTGTTATCATAAAATAGCAGTCGTGAAGCTTAGTTGGAAGCCTTTGGGCGGCTTAAAGCCATTCAACGGGAAGATTACGTAGCCACAACGTGCCTTGCCAGTTCCCAACCTTCACTCGGCCAGTGTACACCCAGTGTACCCACACTAAATATGGCCTTAACCCTCTCCTGAGATAAGACCCGAGCCCAGCAGTAGGATGTTATGAGTTGTTGATAATAAAAGACGCTTGTAAACGGGCTATAAAAATTGCTTCTTATTGGCTATTTTTCTTGACCAATATAGCTCAGTATATTTGCAACTTTAAGCAAGCGGGATAAATCATTTGCAGTATAGCCGGCTAGACATTGATTCAAAATACTTGCAACTATAATGAAATATATTGACAATATCGCCGGGCTATACAGCAATATTGCAGCGGCTATAATACTGCAGCAAGAAATTGTCAAAAAAATTGCCCGTTTGCGGCAGCCGTAAAAATAACCGTGTATGGCAGTTGTATGGCAGCACCGTTCACATCCTAACTAATAAAATAGTTTGAAAGTATGTATGTATGTTTGTTGCTCTTTCAGGCAAAAACTACTAAATGGATTTGGACGAAACTTTACACTAATTTAGATTATATATCAGAATAACACATAGGCTACTTTTCACTGCAATAATCGAGATACAATCGGGCGGAGCCGAAAGCTGGTTTAAAATAATTCATATTCGTTCACAAATTTCAATACTGTGTCGTCATGAGCATAAAACAATCACGGAGGTCACAGACATCAATATATTTTACATACAATATGTACGACAGATAACGATTCTCACTTACCGAGCCAATTAAGATGGGTATTGCGCTACACAATATGGTAGCTCGCCTCCCAAATATGTCTGCTATGTATCTTGTCGCGAGAGACCCAATGGCAAAGCCCACGGGGTATAGAGACAACATTGTCCCCACTTGGTTCTGTGGAATAAACAATTTAATATATCGTTAAATACTGATTAAAGAACTTTTACCCTTAACCCTTTGCCCACACATAGATTATGTTAAAACCTATATTACATATCGACATTTAATAAATAAAATTCTTGTGTCGTATTGGTTACCTAACTCCTCCGAAACAGCCGAACCGATTTGTATGAAATTTTGTGTGCATATCGGGTAGGTCTGAGAATCGGCCAACACCTATTTTTTATACCCCTAGGAAGCGAGCGGAGCCGCGGGCAACAGCTAGTTTATCTATACAAATAATTAAAACTGGAGTGTCTGTAAGTAATATCAAATGAATAGTTTTTTATTAAATGCATATCAAAGTATATACGGTACTAATATCAAAACAGCAATTTATGTACGAGTATGTGTGTTTGTTCAGATTAATCTCTGGAACGGCTGGACCGATTTTGACGGGACTTTCACTGACAGAAAGCTGATGACACAAGGAGTAATTTAGGCAAATTTTTTTAGACCGACTTCGGTCCGGCGTTACTTGTGATTTACAATTATAAGCGCAGGTAACACTGCGGTACTCGAGTTTGATTGTTTGGTTTAACGCGATAATCTCAGGAAATACTGGTCTGATTTAAAAAAAATATTTCAGTATTAAATATCCCGGTTGGTTAAGAAGGCTATTAAATAAAATGCTGCGATCAAAAGATGCGGAGTATCAAGCGGAGTGTTGCAAAAATGGGAGAAAATTATTTATTTAAAGAGATTCCATTGCGTGCACTTCGTAAACGGTTAAAGTTTCACAAAAATAATGCATGAAGATCTAGTCTGACTCCTCCGGGAAGGGGTACCAAAAGGTACATTTCAAACGTATTACTGTTATAATTTCGACGATACACGGCAAAAAAAAATTACATTTTATTGTATCGGAGCCACACTTTAAGATTTTTTTCTATTTGTATATTACTAGCTAACTAGCTAATATTCGATAGCTATGGTTGCAACAGAAATATATTATCCGTGAAAATTTCCACTGTCTAGCTTACACGGTTCATGAGAAACAGGCTGGTGACAGACGGACGGACAGCGGAGTCTCAGTAATAGGGTTCCGTTTATACCCTTTGGATACGGAAGCCTAAAAATGACGTGTAGCCTTTGAAGGTACCAAATATCAAATGAAACCATATAAAGTTATTCGCATTCAATGGAGACCGATACAAACTAAACAACATGTTGATTGTGACAAAAACCCAAGCCTCTATAAATAATTGTATTGTTTACACTAGACCCTTGACTGTCAGTGAAATGAACCTGATAAGGAGTTCTTTAAATAAACTTTAATTTGTCCTACTCACAATAAACCGAACTGTTGAACAGCACAGACGAAGACGTGTTTCATTATCCTCTGCGCCAATAATCCCAAGTTTCATTTTTATTTATTTATTAAGAAAGATGTTTTGGGTCCTTATCTATGATAATACATATGTATACATGTATGGAGATATGCGTTTCTAGTTATATTCATTAGTAAATTATAATTCTTCAAAACTTCTCGCACCGTCAAGCCGTCAAATACTGTCTTTCCGAAACATTTTAATCCATCCTTAGGTTGTCTGGAGGAGATAACTTTTGGTATTAAGGTCACCCTTTGTACATTAAATATGGATTATTTATGTTCTGTATTGTAAATCTGTAACACGGTGTACAAATAAAGAGCTTTCTATTTGTGTATTTCATATGTACACCATATAATAAATAACGTTGTACTTTTATTTTTTATTAAAATCCATGAGAGCAAATTATATTTCTCTATATACATTAAGTATCTAAAAACTAAAGAAATAATTTTACATGTTAAATTTAATTCCTCATACCTACTTATTCAATACGAACACTTAGGTAAGTATATCCCATATTTAAAATACTATTGCGTAACATTGTATTTCACCATGGTTATGATAATAAATTAATAACAAATGAAGCAAAATAGGTATAAATGTAATTACGTCAATCCTGATTAAAGCCTACAAAATATGTACGGAGCAGAGTTACTTGGTCCTAAAGTTAATAATTTTGTGAATCATTATTTAACTTGAAATGTAATACTAACTAATATTATGAATGCGAATAACGCCGCAACTTGTAAATTAATTTAGAAAATTCTTTTTTCTTTATATTTAAGAGCCACGCCTGCCACAGTAAGTACTCTGGCATCACCATTGCCAATGCAGACAATGTAGTATGGTGGACTTACATTTTGGCGGCCTATTGAAATCCTTCTGTATCATTGGGCCTCCAATTTCACTCTCATCAACGAAACAACAGTTAGTATGCTGTCATTTTACTAGTACGTCTTCTGTGAGAGCTTGCTCTTTCGAGCTGAAATCAGTATGGCTCTACTTCCTTGAACATTTTATTTACTACTTCATCAATGGCCAGCTACATTATTGGGGTGTAACAATGGCTACATTGTTGCCGAAGACCGGGATAGTTAGCGATCCTAGAGGGAGAACTTCGTTCAGCCGTGGACGGCGACAGGTTGATTCAAGAATGATACGATATTTTATCTTGCTAATCTACATAGCGGCAATTTATTTATTACGTTACACGATTTAGGGAGGGAAGGAGGGGTCGACCATGCCTTATTTTTTCTTACAAGGAGGTAGGATGGATGATAGTTCTTACGTATAATAAAAAAAAAGTTAGGAGTAGTGATTTTATCCAAATAATTAAATTGGTTTTTTCTTATTTAGGGGAGGAAGGGTCTCAAAACCTAGTAAAAATCGTCGTATGTAATAAATTAATGGCCCTATAGACTATATGTATTATTTTTTTCCTTCCATGCCATAGGTAGGTACTGTAGCCTGTAGCTACATAGGTGGCCTAACACTTGCTTGTCTGCACTATCGTGTATGATAAAATCATAAATTGTACATTTCTGCCATATTGATCTGATATTAGCTTTTCGGCTACAGTGCTAACAAACACTAGATAACAAAATTGTTGTAAGTACCTATTTCTACGCGAAGTCTTATTCATACAAAGTAAAAACTTAAATAACTAATGTCTGGTACTATGTCCTGTTAAATGTCTTGTTATATACAAATTACTTTCGGTTATTATACATAATATGTCTTGTGTTTTCCTCAATGTGCACAATAATGAGGAAAATACAAAAACTATTACTGAATTCGCAATATCTTTGGATTCTGGCAGAACAATCAAAATATTCTCTTCATTTTTAATGACATTCTTTGAATTTTCTAGTTACTTTTTATTTCTTTATTTTTAAAGGTAGTTAGTAAATGGTTTGATTTAAAGTTTGTTTAAATTTTGCCGAATTAAAAAAATATCATAATTATGGCAAAATGTATGGTGTCACCAAGTTAATTCTTTATAATCATCTTATTAAACTAACCTTATGAAAAGACCAAAAATCGGCTAAGTGCAAGTCGGACCTACGAGGGGTTCCACTTCCGTAGCACTTCTATACATTTCAAGAGTCTACTTGTTGCCAATATCAATATTGAACAAACGTGTGTTGTATGGGAACCCCTTCCGTTATTACTGCTTGTTGATAAAGCAGCAACAGCTATTTACCATCTGTGAAAATTGCAACTGTCTAACTATCACGGTTCATGAGATGTATCTCATGAAGGCTGTAGCCTGGTGACAGATGCAAGAACTGCGGAGTTTTAATATTATCTTCCCGTTTTACACTTCAGGTACGGTACCCTAAAAAAGATTTATATAATCTAGTCATAAAACTTACAACTAACGCAAAAGCATCTTTTTCAAATCGTCTTCAGAATGGAGGAAGTTCTCAATTCGTCAGAATGTTTTTTTGGTCACAGGTGGTCCCTTTGTTACCATGTCGATATCTGGTGATGGGATCATAAGGAAATCGAGGGCTACCCTTAAATTTCATAGAAACGTACAATGTGTTCATGTATTTTATAAAACTATTTAAGTATTTGCGTCTGGTAGCCAACATTTTATGTTGATGAGCTAATTAAGGAAATTACAACTCCATAATAGTTAGAAGTTAGAGGATATTTTTTCAAATATCATTTATATGTATGTTAGTCGTTTTCTTTCAAATTATTCAGGTGAGCTGATGATGGAAGGTACAAGGTACTCCTAAATAGTTAGGAGTTGGAGAAAACTTCTTTAAATATAATTTGTATGTTTTTACCCTTAATCGTTTTTTTTTTCAAGTTATACAGGTTAGCTGATGATGGAAGCTACAACTCCTTAACGGTTAGGAGTTGGAAGAAAATTATCCGCATCAGCTTTTGCAACATTTGAAGGTGGTCATTGCCGTAGGTAATCTCTTGCGATTTATATGCAATAGTTCAATTTGAAGTCGGTGCCAAGCCGAATAGGTTTTTGATAAGTGACATACATACGCCCCCGATACATTGGTTACATATTATACATATTAAGTGATAACATAGGTACATACATATATTTTTGGCTTGGCACCGACTTTAAACAGATTTTAGGTAACTAGCACACAGAACACAGAAGTTTTCGTTTTGTGTGTTATTTTGAAATCATTTTTTTAAGGGCCTTTATATTTTTTGTTTGTCCTACTGCCGCTGTCTCAAAATATTTGTGATTTTTGTCAAATAACCTATTCATCAATATATCACACGAAGAGAATGAATTACACTAGTATTATTGACTTGGTAAAATATGTAGTTAATAACAACTTTTTGTGCATAGAAATATAGTAAAAATATCTGTTCTAAATATGGAATATAATATTATATCACGGTTGCATTCTATCAGTTTGAAGATATATTGAGATAAGCGTTGGTGGTGTATCACTTTTACTCAAAACATGTAGATCATGTAATAAATAACAAATCAGTGACGGCACGGTAATATTTTTGACGTCTTTTTAGGGTTCCGTAGCCAAATGGCAAAAAACGGAACCCTTATAGATTCGTTATGTCTGTCTGTCTGTCCGTCCGTATGTCACAACCACTTTTTTCCGAAACTATAAGAACTGTACTGTTGAAACTTGGTAAGTAGATGTATTCTGTGAACCGCATTAAGATTTTTACAAAAAATAGAAAAAGAACAAAAAAATTTGGGGGTTGGATCTGAAACTCAAAAAAAAATTTCTTTTTAAACTGAATAGTTTGCGTATGCGCGAGAGACACTTCCAAAGTGGTAAAAATTAAAATAACCGTCACAATCTCAAAATGTTAAAAAAACTTCAGAATGACATAAGATAAGACATGAACATAGTTTTAAAGTTTACAGGTACGGGATGTGGCAATTTGTACTAACCTCGTTTATGTCTACGTTAGTTTCGTTGTTCTTGAACTTCGGTAACACTGGTGTAGGCCAAGCAGAAGACACTCCGAGGGCCAGAAATGCGATGGACACTGTAAGCGTTATTAACTTCAGTTACAAGTCAGCGAACAGGATAATAGTCGTGAAGCTTAGTAAGAGGCCTTCGAGCGCCTGGAAGCCTTTTATCACGTACAATTCACCAACAAACCATAACGTTCCAGTGCAACAATTCAGCATAACCTTTTAGTCAAAATGCATTTATTTCGGACTTCTGTTCAGTGATAAAAGCTTTTAATTAATATGTACCTTATTCCGTATTGTATGTTGGTACAGTAATTATTATTTTAAAGAATATAAATACCTAATGTTTATAATATGTCGTTTTGGCAAATGTTAATCAGTAATCAGTAACTGCACGGTTGGCCTAGTGGCTTAAGCTGTTACCACGCCGCTTCCTACTGCGCCAAGTGTCGGCGGTTCAAATCCCACGTAGGATAACACTTTGTGTGATTCACAATTTGTTTTTCTGAGTCTGGGTGTTCCTTGTGTCCGTTTCGTGTATGTTTGTTAAGTCCCCCGCGACACAGGAATTTAAATTCCTAATACGGTTCCTCTAGTTGTCTTTTATAATAGAAAAAAAAATCGGCCAAGTACGTGTCAGGTTACCCTTAATGTCACATAGATTTAAAATCGTGTCAAATAGATAATTTCAATATTTACTTATTATGTCATTAGTTTTGTTCGAAGTTTTCGAAATAAGCGTATTTTACAAGTTAATTAGACCTCTATAACTTCTGAAATAACAAAGTAATCTACTAAGGCGTTATAATTTTTCTCTGAAGTACATTACATGGTCTACTATCATGATTTTTTTCGTATTTTGTGAGCCGGCCGTTTAACTTTTAGAGGGGGAGGCCGGGGAGGCCTGTTTTCACAAAATAAAAGCGCTTTAGTGTTGATTATCTCGCAAATGGATACCTAAATGAAAAAATCGTCTTAGTCTCTCGGTGTTTTTAAAGTATATATCTAATGATATCCCACGTAATGGGGTAGACACCAGAAAAAAACATCCCATCTTGACTTGTACGGAGCTACCCCGTGATTTTATTGTAGCACTTTGTCAACGCGATAGAAACACAGCCATGTACAATTTCATCTTTCTGGCACTAATCGTTTAGACGGTAAGTCAATAACGGACGGACGGACGGACGGACATGACGAATCTATATGGGTTCAGAGTCATGAAATACGGAACCCTAAAAAACGTAGGTGCGTTACCGCGTCGCGTCGCTCAATTGGAAGATATAGTGTGCATTTAAAGATTGCAAAGATGAAAGAACTGTAAGTTTATCTCCGCTAAAATACTATTATGACTAGGACATGCTTGAAAAAACTATACCAACAAATTTATGACACGAATAACAGTTTTAGACTTTTACTTTTATCTATCGTTAATCATAACCTTACATTTCTCACATACGGCAGTCTGTTCTAATTACGAAATGCCTGTATTAAAGTAAGCAGACTGTACGGTATACTTTTTTAAATATCATAGAGAAATACAACGGGATGAAAACCAAATAATGTATTACAAAAATATCATCAACTGAATCAAAATAACTTACCACTAAGAGTAATTAAATAAAGATTTCTCCTGTTTCCGTGCACCATCGTCTGTAAATAATATTTATTTATTATAACATAAATTATACACTGGCCCAAAGTAAATAAAAACTAAACCATTTATACCTAAATTTGTAAGTAATCCAGACTTTTGTTTGAAATTGGCATGAATCGTATTTGCCGCCTTTTATTAATGTTAAGCCGGTCGTATTCATTCATTCGACGAAACATAAATAAACAAAATTCATACAAACAAAATGCTTTAAGCCGACAGTTTTAATTATAATTGATAAAAAAAACATTGCACTTACCGTTGGAACAGTTTCATCAGAACCCATTTTTTTATACTTCAGGAATATAATAACTAACACACAAGTAAATAAAATAAACTTAACACTCGTCAGGATACTACAAATTTATTGTATGTCATCTATAATACAAATTTTTAACCATAGTCGATCGAAGTTGTACTAAATGTTTACAACTTTACAAGACGAGCACACGTTCATCATCGCTAAAAGCGAATAAGCGACTCACTTCAGTCACTCACTTCACTAGCTTCACTTCACTTTCATTCATTCAGGCACTCACACAGCAAAGAATGCTATTATTGCGGACATTACCATTCCAAAACCTTATGTACCATGTGTTGCCAAAGCTTTTTCTAAAATCCTTTCAAGTATGGTTAATAATCAAGTAGGTCTCCGTTTCGATGTGCTACACCTAAATATACAAATAAAAATACATTTTGTACTCTTGTATGACTAAATATTACACATATTTATATCCAATAACTTTAAATCTTTGTTTCATTCGTCCTTTAAAGATAGAATCTTCTTTAGTGGTTTTGTTCTAGTTTATTTTATTTTTCCAAACCATTAAATATTTTTCTTACGTAACATAGTAATCAAATTAATGACCAGCGGATGGATCATTGTGAAGAAAACAACTAACAATTTGGGAGTAAAAATGTTTACTTGGCAACACTATTAAGAAAAAAATATTTATGACCTTGGCAATGGTAAAGGTGCAGACACATTATGCTGACGGATGCGGCTGACACAGAGCTGTGCACACTATCTGACGTAAGTCGCGGACGTGACCTTTGACTGACCTTAAGCGTTCGGATGTCCGAAAGAAATCTGGGTGCGGACCAGTGTTACCAGATGTACGATTTAAATCGTTTTCATCAAAATGAAATAATAGCTAGTAATATTATCTAACATGCAGGCACTGCAATAATTGCAACTTTGAGACTTTTGATTTTACATTTAATTAGATTAAAACTGATAATTACAGGATTTTTCTTGTTTTTAATGCCCTCCCTACAAAGTATTATATTCATTACTATCATTAAATTATACAAAATTTCTTATAAAGATTAAATGTAGATTTACTGTTTTTAAATTTGAAATTTACAGTTTTCTACAGTTTTTTTGAAGCCTATCTACAGTTTTGCTCCATGCTGGGGTTGGCAACCCTGCGCGTCCGCAAGCAACGTCCGAAAAGACTGTGCACATTATCAGTCGCAGCTGTCAGCCGCGTCCGTCAGTCGCGTCCGATAATGTGTCTGCACCTTAAAGGTGCAGACACATTATCGGACGCGGCTGACGGACGCGCAGGGTTGCCAATTCCAACATGGAGCAAAACTGTAGATTAAGGCTTCTAAAAAACTGTAGAAAACTGTAAATTTCAAATTTAAAAACAGTAAATCTATACCTTTACCTTTATATTATATTTTGTATAATTTAATTATAGTAATGAATAGAATACATTGTAGGGAGGGCATTAAAAACAAGAATAATCCTGTAATTATCAGTTTTAATCTAATTAAATGTAAAATCAAAAGTTGCAACTTTGAGACTTTTGATTTTACATTTAATTAGATTTTTAGATTAGATTTAATTAGAGTTTTTTAGAAGCCTTAATCTACAGTTTTGCTCCATGTTGGAATTGGCAACCCTGCGCGTCCGTCAGCCGCGTCCGATAATGTGTCTGCACCTTAAGACTTGTTAATAGAAACAGAAAACCAAAGAGTATGTAACACTATGTGCAGAAAACCAACTACGGAAGTATGTAAGAAGTGTCTACCGGCATTTTTTTTATTTCAGGTATTATTTATAACACCTACGGCGTGGCTAGGCCGCCAGGGCAATATTTTAAATATATGTATACAAGTAAATAAGATTGTTTTTTTGATTGAAGAAGTCTGAAATACACAGGTTTTTAAAAGAATTGTATTTTTATATTTTTTAAACTCGGAACTCTTAAAGTTTCGTCATGTCCGTAACTGCATTCGTCCGTCCTCGACTTAACTCTCAAACGGGTAGTAAGATGAAACTTTGCATGGATCCAACAGCCTATAAAAGCTAAACAGCTGGCTCCAAAAATCTGAAAAAAATCTTGATAAGCTTTGATATGTTTTTTAGTTCAAGAGTTATAGAGGCTATCACGCTACGGCGCTGGGCGCTGTACTGCTCAGCGTCTCACATCCGCACTACACCGCTGTTCATGTGGCGCATTTAAAAGAGTGAACACATGAAGACGGAGCCCCTTTTAAGCTTTTGATCCCCTTTTGATCTTGGAGGTATCATCGCTGAAGGAACTCCCTAGAACTACGCCCTGACTCTAATTCTATCTCTCCTGTGCTCGCGAACTAAGATGTTTTGTTGATTGTAACTTGTCTTTGACGTAATAAACAACCTGTAAATCCTCGTGACCAAGTTCTAATTTCTCTCATTTTGTGTCACGACATGGCTACCAAGCCCTTTAACGTTACAAGGCCTAACTTGTAAAATGGGCTTACTTTGAAAACTTCGTACTAAAACAACAATTTAATACATAATTGTAAATAGAATAATTATCTACACGACATGACTTTGAATCCATGTGCCATTATGGATGACTACGGAACCCTATTCTATGCGTAGCCGTCTGTATACACATGTCTGAGTTTTTCTGACTGTCTATTTGTTCCGGCTAATCGTAGGAACGGCGGAATCTATTTTTACGAGACTCGCTTACATATATGCTGATGTTATAAGGAGTAACTTAGGGTATTTTTTGGTTTAGAATCGAATTTTGTTCCATAGGTACCTACAACAACAATCACCGGTAGCACCGTGAGGTGCAGCAAGTTATGAATTGTATTGTTCATTACATACTTTACCGAGATTTCTAATAATAGGTACCAAGGCATGGCAAAGTAAGGTGGAACGCTGCCTACCATGATATAAATTAACACTGTAACCCTAATTTGGAGGAGATAAAATCTGGTTTTAAAAATATTATTTCACTTTGAGACGATTACTTTTACTTTCTGTTTGTCTGTGAATCTCTTCAAATATATTTGAGTTTAATTACTTGGATAGCAGTTTTATGATTCGACTGGGTAGCTTTGGTGGTAATTGACACTGCAACTGAGACTCCAAAATTATAATTGTTTTCAGTGCTTTAACATTTCAAATTAGTTTAATAGCTCTCGTTCAGAAATTATCTTTAATGGTAAAGATGGACCTTTTAATGTAGTACTTTTGCAAGATGAATATTAAATAGTTAGGAATTGTATTTAAGTAAAAAGATATCATAGAACTCCTACAATTTTTATGACATTGTGACAATTTCCCCGGAATGTAAAATCATTTTCAATACGATAAAACTTAAGAAAAAATCCCCCTTAACTGTAGCTGATATTATGTTGCCAGAAATAAAAAAATATGAAATCTACTATTGTAATCTAAATGTAATTTTATATAATTCTATACTGCAAATTTTTGAATTTTAAATTCATTTAATTTTTGAACAATTTCATTTTTTTTATATCGGACATCTGACACACAACGCTATCTAGTCCCAAACTAAGCAGAACTTGTATTATTGGAACTAAATAACTGATATAAATACATAAACACACTTTTTTTGTACATACATAGGTACATATTATACATAGTAACACCCAGACTCCGAAACAAATATTTGTGCATCACATAAATATTTGGTTCAACCCGGGAATCGAACCCGAGACCTCTTCATCAGCAGCCGCATACGCTAACCACTAGACCAACAAGGCAGTTTCCTATATATATAAATAGTAATTATTATTAGTTTATTCTTTGATAAATTGATTGTCAAAAAAAACTTAGCTATAATCGTAACCTTTGTCGGAGTTCTTCAACTTCAAATATTTAACATCTTTCCTCTTTTAATACCATCATTGAGTCATAACAACATTAATTTAGCCATTCACTTATCAACTGGCAACATTAACTTATTAGGTAAATAAGAAAGGGGACTCTCAACTGTTGCATTGTACTTGGATCTCACATTTTGTGAGTTAAAAGTCACCACTGACAGTTGTAGTCATTGACCATTAGATCAACTGATGCCCTAAACCATTTTAATTAGGGTTCCGTAGCTCTTGACTCGGAACCCTTATAGATCTGTCATACATGTACGTCTGTACGTCCTCGACTTACAGCCCAAACGGTTAGTGCTAGGACGATGAAACTTTGCATGAATATGTGTTGTTATTACGTCAATAAAGTGCTACAATAAAATTACGATAAATATTTTTTTTTTATTTTAGTTTAAATCTCATTTTTTAGTAAAAACAGGGTGTCCCACTCCCCCTCTAAAAGATGGCTCAATAAATCTGAAAAAATTTATGATAGTAGTCCATATATTGGACTTTAAATGAAAACTATAGCAGTTTCGATATTTTTTTTATTTTATGAGTTATAGGGGTCTAACTTGTAAAATGAATTTACTTGGAAAACTTTGTAAAAAAATAAAGAAATAATATGATGTATAAGTAAACATTATATTTTTTAATAGACACTATTATAAATCCACCTACCAATGGAAAATTACGGAACCCTATTCTATGCGGGGCCTGACACGCACTTGGCCAATTATTTTTTTTGGTTTTTCTGTCTGTCTGTTTGGCTAGATGTTCTTTCTCTAAAACTTTCAAATATTAAAAGACATTTAAGTTTCACTAATTAGATAAAGGTAGGTACATGTACTATATAAACTACTTTGGGGACTTTTTTCAATTCAATAAAAAGTAAAATTAATGCATTATACTTTGGTATATGTTTAGTAAAATGTGTAATACAGATAACGTAAGTACTTAACCCAGAATGAGCAAGCAAATCATCAACCATCAAATATTTTGGAGTTAATGGAGGAATTTAAGCTATTTTATTTCTATCTGTTTTATTTGATGCCTAATCTTTTATCTTATCATTTACACTGTATTTAGCAGTTTGTATATAGGTGAAAAGAATACTATGATGTCACTGCAATTACCTACTTATCGTTATTAATTAATTTTGACCTGAGTGCCTAGTGTGCACATAGCCACAATGAGCACTCGATGGAGACGTATGACTTTACAATCTCGCGAGAAGATACCATCTGAGCTCATCAGTGGGACTTATTGGGTGGTTGATGAACGAACGTCGTTACAAAAAGAAAAATCGTTAAAAATAAATTCACACTAGGCTCCTTGAAAGTAGGAAATTATACCTAAAGAAAGGGTAACAACAAAGATTACATGCTTTCGTTCTGCAGGTGCTTTTGACAATTTGGTGTTCTTTCATGAGTGCAACATGTTCATTTCATGAGAGTAGTTTTGTGAATCGATTTTAAAACATTAGTTGTTTTTAAAACTGAAACTTTCATCAAACCTTAGTAGCTTTGCTCTATACTTCTAGGTTCGAACACCGTATCCAATAAATATCTAAAAGAGAAAGTGCTTCGCAACTTTTTCCATACTATCCTTGGCTATGATGATCTTAGATAACTAGATCTTACCAAAGAATATTAGAACAAACTTGATCCGGTGACCCGTACGCATACATACTATTTCCACAATTATTGTAGACTAGCTTTCGCTTTCGGTTCTCGCGGTAAAAAGTATACGTTTGTCATTTCTCAATATCTAGACTATCTGTGTACCAAATTTCATGTAAATCAGTCCAGTAGTTTTGCCGCGACAGAGTTACTTTTGCATTTATAATATTATCGCCCGCGGTTAGCCTGCGAATAAGTCGGTTATCGCGGCTAAAAGTAGCCTATACCTATTCTTCCTCAGGCTCTAGCTAGACGATCGAATCGATCGAAAGACGATCATTAAATGTAAGAGCTTATATAGTACTATATTTTGCGATAGGTATTTCACTATATGCCGTAGAACTGATAACGACTCGGCAAACGTAGTGTATGACGTCCACAGGCCAGGTGGAGTCATGATTTGCGCAAGACGGCTGGCAGGAGCTGGATGCGAGAAGCCGAGGATCGAACCAAGTGGCATGCAATTGGAGAGGCCTATGTCCAGCTGTGGACTGCGATAGGCTGATGATGATGATGATTTTACTTCCGTATTTCTTGGAATTACCAGACATATTTCTTTATTTATCAATGTTATGTTATACAGACGCACTTCCACGAAGTGCCAGATATATCATTAAATAATGCTCTCCAAACGAGATTATTATCTGAAGGTCATAATGTCGTTGCTTGTTTTTTTTATTATAAAAAACCCCTTTGACTCTAAGCTAACGTATGAAACTCGTATACACATGGGATTTCCCCTAAGTATTTTGAAGACTAGTGTTGTTTAGACCATTAGACTTTAGTTATAAAATATGTTTGGTTTACTGTAAATTATAAATTGTGAAGGGGCTTGTGATTTTAAAGCTAACTGCTCTGTGGCGACTTCCACATACAGTTCAACAGAAAACACTACAGCGCTATCTATTGAATATACTCGCTGTATATTCAATAGATAGCGCTGTAGCGTGTTCTTAATCTTTCTATGCAGTAACTAACAGAAACTAACTACGTGAAGTAACTACTAATCCTGCATCGCAATCCTGCAACTGCCCCACATCAACTGTTGAGCCGTGGCCTACCAGACACGAGCCTTTGCCTTTTATATTTTTTTACTTTACTCAGAGAGTAACAGCCAGCAACACATTTGTAAGTTACAAAAATCCAATGAATAGTAAGTATTTGTACTAAGTACTTTTTTTTTAATTTCCACTCCATTGAGCATCACGGTTTTATACGTAGTGTTACATACTCTTTGATCACGGTGAGGAGTACCTAACCATACGAAGGCATTCTCCTCTGTCAAAACATAAGCCCATATGGACCTATGCTTTACACTTTTGTGACACAGAATGTGTTTGTGTGTGAAATTATGTTTTTTTCATTTTTGTTGTTTTCTGTGAATTGGTTGTAACAGGCGGTCGTTTTTATATATGAGTTTAAAATGAGTATATGCGAAGATGAATGTTAAAATTAAATGTCGTAGATAATTTATGATTACGTATTAAGTTACGTTATATTTTAATAATATTTTAATGCTAGAAAACTAATCTACCAACTATCATTTTTGTAGAGGTCTATTGGTCGCCCTATTATTTGCCCCTTCAGTTACATTTACAAATTTAAAGTGATATGGTTCTTATGGGTTGAGATTTAAAAATTGATGAATATTAATGTCATTTTATTACTTTTATTCACGGTGTGGTACTTTTACCAATTCAAACTATGGCATAAAAAGCTCGTATTCGTAAAATGTCACTGTCAAACAGTAAATTTAAAAATCTAGAGCCACTTGTCATAGAGTAGAGTAGAGGCAGAGGCCCCATAAACGTAGGGATGAAACAATACCACTCTTTCTTCGATACTAGTACTTGAAAGTAGTATCTAATCAAAGTATCGATACCGTATTCGATACCATATTAAAGTATCGATACTTGTGAGTACTCATTAAATTTTTTAAAACACTGAACACTAGAAAATCAAATTAATGCCAGATATGCTTAATAGAGCAGGAGTATAAAATAATAAAAGTAGTTATATTAATCAATGCTTTATTAAGTATCAATGTTTTATGTCACAAATGATTAAATTTAACCAAAAAATTCTTTGTGTGTAGCTCCACCCAAGAACAGCAACTTGTCCAAATGTTTGCTTGTAAGCCTGTTACGATTTTTAGTCATAATTGCCCCTGCTTTGGAAAAACTCCGGAATTAAATGTTATTAACCACGTGTCACAAACTTAAATTTTACTAACGCGTGCATAGTTACATTTTAAGTCAGTGGTCTAAAAATAAATTAATTCATGCACAGAGTTATTGTTCTTTATTCTAAGTTTGAACTTAAATTCCAAAACTTCGACTTAATTCCTTGCAAATAATCAATCTTGAAGTCATAGTTATGACGAAACCGCTTTATTGAACGGTTAATATTCTACACTTTAGGGTAGGTACACATTCACAGTTAATATTGATAACACAACTGAGCTTCTCGACTGACAAACAGCGAATGCCTTCATTCAAATAATAACTGCTATTTATAACATTTCTCTCTCCACCCACAGAAATGACAATATTACGTCACGTCCCACATTTCAGTGTTGCTGAGCACGAGAATACAATTATCTCTTAAATAAATTATATTATTCTTATATCTATTAATTATACTTCAATATTTTAATCCAGAACTTACTAATAATTAAATATTTTTATAATAAATCCAACTGATCACAACATAGTATTATAATTTCCTTTTTATTTTATTAAATTTACAGAAACAATACTTATATGAAGTCAAATTATTTTGATCATAATAATACGATAGAATTTTAATCGTTAATTCGATGTATCGTATTTCAAGAACTGTTTTATAGTTTGTTGTTTTTAGCTATGCACAAGCCACTTCCCTACCCGTCTATAAAGTACGACATTACTGTAGTACATTATCACAAAAAAAAAACCGGTAATTTATAGGCGTGGTCTGTCAAAAAGACAATAAACGAATGGACAAAGTATAAATTGAAAATTAACCAACCAAAATACAGTTGAAAGCGTTTCTTCCCCGCGCCCGCGTCATGCGTAGGGTTGCGTTGCAATCGAGTCAACCGACCAGTCCGGGCGTCAGGATCAACAACGATACAATACCATTGTTTTCATTCGATACAGAGTACTCAGTATCGAATGGTGATGCTATGTCATGTACTACTAGTAGTAGTATCGAATGAAAAGTACCGATACCATATGAGTACTCAGTAATATCGATTCATCCCTACATAAACGTAAACTAGGCAAAACTGCAAAAGTCATTTTTAAAGTGTCGTGTGGCATTGTTGTAACTTCATGTCGATTTAATACTATAATTGTAACTTTTGCATAATTGTTACCATGTCGGAACATGTGTTACCGGCAGAAGAGCCGGTTCGGTTCACAGCACCCTTAATACAGGACAATCCAACAGGATGGGGCCCATGCGAAATGCCGGATCAGTTTCGAGACATGCCTTACCAACCCTTTAGTAAAGGCGATCGCTTGGGTAAAATCAGCGATTGGACTATGGTACAAGATAAAAAATATCAAAGTAAGTTGCATAAGATCATTGTAGAATAAGTTTGCAATTAGTTTATTTCCAAGGCTTTCTTTGAGGTTATAACGTTTTGTAACCAGGAAATTTTCCAATCTGAAAAATGTATCATGAATATAATATCCTTACTAAATGCTGTTTCCTTGACTGTCAGACAAGTATGCGTCTCAGTTTGGCGCTGGTTCGTCGTACGCATATTACCATGAAGAGGATGAAAGTACTTTCCATCTCGTTGACACGACAAGGGTGCAGAAGCCTCCGTATCAGCGGGGACGTGGTCGTGGCCAGCGAGGTCGCGGTGCTAGGGGTGCACGCACGCCTGGCGGTATGACAACATTGAACAAGGTAAACTATTCAATATGTAAACAATTTACTTCAACCATATGCTTATGAGTGTATGAGTTTACATAATCAACTATATGAACTGTGATGGATTTGAATATACTTAATAATATAAAACAAAAGCAAGTTAGCTTATAGCAGGCCCAACCTTTTTAAAGAGAGGCTGATATCTATTAGTACACTATTAGAAGCATGTTGATGTGATGAGTTTATTTGATTCTTACAAATACAACTGAACTAATTTACATTCCTACTCATATTAAACCCAAAAGTAAATCTGTCTGTCTGTCTGACATTCAGGACACATCTACTGTACTGATTGAAATGAAGTTTATTACACAGATAGTCTAAAGCCTCAGAAAGTACATATACTACGTTTTTACTGTGTAAACTGATACACAAACGGATGATGAAACATAGTCTATCATCTTGAAAGTAAATAGGTGAGGCTGCAATGATAGTAATGATATTATTTTTTATTTACAGCAACGCGATCGCAAGCTTGGTAAGAGGTGGGGCCAGAGAGGAGCTCCAATGAAGATCCGTGATGCATCAGTCACAGTGAGACCTACTTGGGTCACCATTGAAGATATGGACTTTCCTCGCCTTGCGAAGTTATCTTTGCCTGGTATCAAAGAAGGTATGTATTATTTTACTTTTACCTGAACTCCAGTTTATGTAAAGTATAACAATGTATATGTTATAAAAACAAAATACTTTCACACAGATTTTTTTTTTCTATAGTGGAAATTATTTCCGATAAAATGATTTAAATGGTAATTACCTTCTATATTCTGATGCTTTGAACAGGTTGTACTGCTAGTGGTCACATGTATTCTGAGGGAAGAGATAAAAATTTTAACATTTAGGGATCCAAAGAGATAAAGTATCTACTTAAAAAACTTTGAAAGGATATTAATAAAATCTATCTGTTGTTAGAATCCATCAGTAGATAGAATAGACTGTGATTCACTATTATTATGGATTAAGAATATTCTTGTTATTCTTGCATTTCACTTCTATGATGCACCAGTCATATTCAATCTATAGAATTAATACACTTAGAAAGGTATGAATCACTTCTGATCCCAGTGTAGCCTATGATATTTGTGTCCCTTTTTTTATGTGCCATTAATAGATTGATGAAAAGGAAAAAGGTTTTTATGTATTCCATGATTACCTATTATCTGTAAATTCAATAAAAACTGTCTGTTTTTATTCTGTCAAAAAACAACAACCATGGCATAGCAATACTTTGTTAGGAGCTGGATGCGAGTAGCTGAAGATCGAACTTTATGGTGCAAATCTGTAACTGACATTCTAATTATTTGATTGACTGTTTTTTTTATTTTCTTATTTACTTAAGTCTTAATGCACATGTACACAGGCCGACTTAATTTTATTCTTATTCTTCATAATGTTAATAAGGTTGACTATGTTTTTTTTTTTCTTGTCTTCATTAAATTGTGACCAATGTGACTGCCACTAATGTCATATAAATTGCTACATCATACGTAAAATTTGCATGCCTAGAGGTGGAATGTCAGCCACATCCATAATTGTATTGTTACATCTTATTTGCAAATAAATATTGACTGAGTGAGCCACAAGTAAAAGCTAGTATTATGAAATATACAAAAGATTTATTGTTAATTAAAAATTCTAGCCTTTCTACTACATTACATAAAAATATATGTATAACAAAATAGGAGGCAAATAATCATCTTATTGCAAGGTGTAGTTTTAAGAGCATTATACTAATACTATTTACTTTTCTAGTGTTGATCCAATGACTAATAATAAAATGTTACTTAACAGGTGAGGATATTGTGTGCTGCGGTATATTGGAGTATTATGACAAGGCTTATGACCGTGTTAATGTAAAACATGAGAAGTCACTGCAACGCATTGACCGTATTTTCCACACGGTGAGTGGTTACTTTAAATTACTGTTGTAAATCATAAGACAATTTTTTTTTATTAAACCTTCTTTAATAAACTTTTTTGTTTGTAATAAACTATTTTTATAATAAACTTTTATTGTTTTATGATTTACAAAATGTATTGTTGTGTGTTTCTTAAAAGAATCACTTACTCCCGTGCCTCAGAGAGCATGAAAAGTCTGGGACAATAGTTTTCATTTCACTTAGATATTCTACCTTGGCTAAAAGATTAAAGTATTTGTATTCAACTAACCAGAATAATTGATATCTATTTGCTTCTTGTGGAGTAAGCTTGGCAATGTAGTTTAGCAGGGATAGGTAAATTTTATGAGTTACTAGCGACCCAGCCCAGATCCGCATGGAAGTCTTTGAATTTCTCGGATTTCTTCTACAATAACATGCATGTATTGCACATATAAACCTTCCTCTTGAATCAATTATCTATTGCTGAAAACTGCATTAAAATCCATCAAGTAGTTTATAAGATCTAAGCTAACAAAAGGCAGAAATGTCTTCATTTTATACTATGTTAAGATGTTGGTGTAAATGTATACTTAGTATTACAAAACTGTTAACTCCAGGTCACTACTACTGATGATCCGGTGATCAGAAGGCTGAGCAAAACGGCAGGCACTGTGTATGCTACTGATGCAATTTTGGCCACCATCATGTGCTGTACTCGCTCCAATTATTCTTGGGATATTGTTATTGAGAAGATTGGTATGTGTTTATTTTATCAATTGTTTACATTATAATTCTTGTTAGAATTATAATTAGAAAAGTAATTTTGCTTTCTTAATTATAATTCTGTAATTAAATTATGTGTTATATACATGCTTAGAAATATGCACTAAATTATAAACTTGTGCTTGTGGTTCTAATTAATATAATAATCTCATAATATCTGCATGAAAGGTTTCGAAAATCAAATTATTATGTAAACTTATCAAATAATATAAAGTATCAAATATTTATCAATCTTTTAATACTATTTCAAAATATGTGATGGCTACAATCTTAGTCGCATTATTATATGTGGAGAGAATAATAAATTGAAATTTGTATCCTGTTAACCATCACATAAGATTGAGAGTTGAAGGTAGTAGAACCACATTGGTTTCAGCACAAATGGGTTGGTTCCACCGAGGCAGTACCACCTTCGATTAGAAGACATACTTAAAGTGATAGCATTTGTGATGCATATTTCGTTGGTGAGAGGGAGACTGGAGACCCAATGATCTATGATAATTATATATGCGAGGACGAGAGATCTTTGTAGATCACCATGTTGCAATGTCTGCATTCATAGTTGTGATGGGGACCGCTACTCTTGAATTCTAATCATGCTTTTCATCAGCGACCAAGATAATGCATACAAAATATATTACAAATTATAATTTTATTTTAGGTGATAAGTTATTCTTTGATAAACGTGACAACACCGAGTTTGACTTGCTGACTGTGAACGAGACATCCGTGGAACCGCCGACTGATGATGGCAACTCCATCAACTCACCGCGCAACCTTGCGCTTGAGGCGACATTCATCAACCACAACTTCAGTCAACAGGTTAGTATTGTTATCACCATAGCAAAAAGTAAATTGTATATCTTTTACAATGTATATGAAATAATGTGTGCATGTATCGTATTCTGAAAATTGCCATTGCCGATCTAGCTAAAAAGTCCTAAGCTAAGCTAAATACCTGTAAAAGATTTACTTGCAAAAATAAATATAATTTATGGAACTGAAAGCGTTGGCTTCTTCTTACAAGAAAGTCTTAAAAATAGCCCATAGTACTTGAGTCTGGAGGTGGTACCCGCCTATGCCTCAACGAACACGTTAAGCCATTGCTATGAGCCACATGCTATGAACATCTATGGTAATAATTAGTGATACCTCAAACTGCAAACTACTTTAATTTCTAACTTCGAATTCTAATTGCTCTGTGAAAAACTGATATTCAGGTAAAAACGGTTGAACTGGCAGACAACCCAAATGATTTTAGTAATTCAGATGATTTCTTCCTAGTATGTTTTCTGTATGATTAGAAATACCTCCTAGTATGATTTGAACTACCATAATCAGTTACTGTTTCTTCTCTTGTAGATTACGAAATTTATGAAAGCAACTAGTGATATTGATACCTTCAAATACTGACAATATGTCTTTATTTATAATGTTGACCTCTAAAAAGAACATTTTTATTATTTATAATACATATAGGCTATGTTGGTGAAAGATGCCAGTATACCACTAGATTTGCTATTGACTAATTTAATTCATACATAGCTGTTCTAATAACAATATATTAATACCAAATAACATTACTAAATTATATTTTGTTATAGGTGTTGAAGAATGGCCCAGCTGAACCGAAATACAAGTTTCCGGAGCAAAATCCGTTCGTGTCTGAGGAAGAGGAAGGCGAGGTCGCGTCTGTAGGGTACCGCTACCGCAAGTGGAACCTTAACAATGGCGTTGTAAGTTACCTTTTTTTAAGCATCATCAACAATCTCGATTCTTTTCACATCGATTTTTATTGTCGAAATGAGCATATTGATAGAAATCGTGAATGACTATTACAAAACTTCATAAGTTAGAAAACTTTGTACTTGGGGATTTTTGACTACACTTTCGTGGTTCTTTTGGTGGTTTATAAATGGTGCCACATGATATCTTCCTTAACATTTTCAAAATTTGGTACACAATAATAACATTTTATAATCGAGTCTCGTTACATTTTTTTAATCACTTGTTGGATTATTTTTAGGTGCTGGTAGCCCGATGCGAACATGATGCAGTTATGCAGGGTCCTCAAAACGAGACCCAATTCCTCAGCATCAAAGCACTAAATGAATGGGACTCTAAACTCGCCAATGGAGTTGAATGGCGTCAGAAACTGGATACGCAACGCGGTGCTGTACTTGCTAACGAACTCAGGAATAACTCGTGCAAGCTCGCCAAGTGGACCGTCCAGGTACGTGAATTATTTATATAGCACAAATATATGATAAATTAGTTTAGTACATCTACGTAGTTTTTAAATAAAAAACGAAAATTGTTTTTTGAGCAATTATCCTTGGTGATTGTTACCATAAGCTGAAAATAACAATAAGAGTTGTTATACACTCGTCCTCCGCAGAGAGGATACTATATTGTGATTCGATCTTACAATAATTTAAAGCAGGTATGCTCCTCCTGCTAACACATGAAGTCATCAAGATGCATCTATATTATATGTGTATATTATCAGGCGCTGTTAGCTGGGTCGGACCAGATCAAGTTCGGGTACGTGTCCCGCACGCAAGTACGCGACAATTCGCGTCACGTGATCCTCGGCACGCAGCAGTTCAAACCGCACGAGTTCGCCGCGCAGATCAACTTGTCTATGGACAATGCTTGGGGTATCCTGCGCTGCATCATCGATATTTGCATGAAGCAAAAGGATGGTAAATATTTTGTATAATATAATTCTCATATCAGGAGATCGTTTTTCTGGGCTATCTGAGTATTTCATCATTCATAAACAACCCACCCACTGCTGGGCTCCGGTCTACTCTCAGGAGTGTTAAGGCGGGTTAGGGACTGGCGGACAACGTTGTTGCTACGTAATCTTGCCGTTGGATATTTTTGAAGACTCCATCTAAGCTTCACGACTGTTTTATCGTATGATAACAACCGGGACCTACTGCTTAACGTGATTGCCAAATCACGAACACGCTCATCTCGCCAGTTAAACGGTCACCCATCCAGGTACTGACCGCGGCATCATTGCTTACTCTCTAGGGCACTTGGCTATGAGTTCTTCATTTATCTGTACACATAGTTTTTAGCAGCAATACGACCTTCGATATATACTAGTAACAATTGCTTATTTACAAGTCACTGGATATGAGATAAGATGATCACGCGACAATGATAGGATTAATACGGCTTTCTTTGTAAATATCCATCGATAACTGTGTTACGACTTTTACAAGCATCATTCTACACACACCAACTTAGATAATAGTCGCATCGTTATCTTCTGATAGTTCACACGGTTATTTATTCTCACTTGCACTTTGATCCAGTGTTATTTCAAAATGTATTATGTTGATAATGTTTAATTTCATTTAGATGGGTGTTAAATTGCCCTAACTATACAAATAAATAAATTTAAAGTCTCTATAAATGCAAATGAAACTTAATACAGTTCTTATATCAGAAACGCAATTATTAACATTTTTGTCTGTCTCATCAACATTATCAACAGCCTATAACAGTCCACTGCTGGACATAGGCCTCTCCTTTGAAAGGAGGTTTTGGCCTACTTTACTACGCTGGCCAGACGGGTTGATAAAGGGTTTGTTTCAAGTTTTCCTTCTCTTGGCAGTGATGTTAGCTGCTTATTTTGTTCCTTTAGTCGCCTCTTACGACACCCATGGAATGAATAAGGTAGGTGACACTTTGTATTCTTAATCCGTCACCACACGGATTTGTCTGTCTGTTCCAGATAATCTCTGAAACGGCTACACCGAATTTGACGGTACTTTCACTGGTAGAAAGCTAATAACATAAGGAGTAGGAGTCACTTAGGATTTTTTTTTAGACTAGTTTCGCCTCTCGGCATTACTCGCGATTCACAACAATATCTATAGTCTGTCACTAAGAACTTATTTTACAATTTTTGTTGTAACATAAAACATTCAATAAAGTGATTCTTCAAAATATTCACTTAAAAATGTGTTTGTTTCAGGTAAATATCTAATTATGAAAGACCCCAACAAGCCCCTGATTCGTTTGTATGACATTCCGGACAACACGTTCGAGTCGGACGCGTCGGAAGAAAGCGGCGACGAGCCGACAGACACACCTCTGTTTTCTTATGGCAACACTAAAAGAATTTAGACTAAATCCTTTATATACCGTTCAAAATATAACATAGTATAATTGGTATTCATTTAATTCTTTACATTTCATCTTTGATTGAACGGTAATCTTCACAAGGTTACCAGAATAATATAAGTTTTCTTGTAATCAGTATGTATTTCATATTTTATTCAGTTGAATACAGTTTTTATTCTCACTTTGTGTATTGTTATTTAAATGTGTACCTTACTAACTTGTAGAGTAGTTGATAAACAGTTTTATTTTTTTGAAATTTCAATTTGACCCGATGACATGAATGATTAATCTTGTCATCTGGTCGAATTGAAAATACATAAAAGAATCGTTTAACTGCTCCAACAAACGGTAGATGTTTACCAATCCTTACAAATTGTATAAATGCGAAAATAATTCTTGTGTCTGTATGTCTAGAGAGAGAGCCTGAGAAAGTTAGTAATAAATAAATCTATACCTACTGACATCCAAAATTAAATTTTTTTGTCTGTCTGTCCGTCTGTCTGTTTGTTTCGGGTAATTTCTGGAACGGCTGGACCGATTTTAAGGAGACTTTTACTATCAGATGACTGATGACGTAAGAAGTAACTTAGGCAATTTTTTTAGACAAGCTTCACTCCACTATACTGTATAGAACCGACTAAACAAATATGGTACTTAAATGAGAGTGGTACGGTCCGATAACTTTTATTAAGCTTCATCCTTAAAGCATTTCAATTTAAATCTATTAAGGCCTAGATTGCGTGACCCGAGTTCGGACCGTCGACCATTTTATGCGGACCTTGTATCAACAATACAAAATATAAAATAGTATGTAACTTAGTAGGTACGTTTTTTTATAATCGCGATTTGTATTTATTGTTCTCGATTTGCCAACGAATGAGCATGCGCAAGATTATCAGTTCGTAAGTGATCGCCAGCGAATGTTTACACGCTGACAAAATGTCATTTTTCTCATAAATATTGTAAAAATCCTTGGTACTTCTTCATATTCATAACGTTTCTTTACACACTTGTGCCTTGATAATACTTACAGATAAATGCTATAGATTTCTAAAATTGTAAATAAACTAATGAAAATTAAAACCCAGTAGGATAGAAAAATATTTCTTTATTAAGGCCACAGATAAAAATTTGGGATAATTTTATACTTGTTCATAAGGCCGAATTGTCCAAACCGCAAGTTACTTTGTAACGGACAGCGACAGACATTTTAAATATTTTGGCGGCATCTTCTTACATTCACTTGCAACAAAGGATAAAAACTAAGCTCAGCGTCTTAGAAAACATTGCTTCTTTACTATAATTTTGTTCTACCGCTACATTCTTACAAAAGTAAATTTTAGTACAATCAAGCAAAAATGCCTTGCATGTACAGGAATTTTCATATGTACTCTATATATTCAGTACAGTCTTCTATAGTAATTAATATGCAATAGGTACTTTCTTAAATTTATATTTATCACATTAATCATCGGACCATGTCAGTTTCCACTTTATTCGTTACTTCGAATGAACACATGGGAATACTTGTCTGTTACCATAATACAATGAAACAAACATTACTTTTAGACTAGAGATTTAAAAATACTATTATCAACTGAATGATTTCATTTCTTCTCTTTGAATTGCGATACTCAATGCTTCTTCTTCTTCTGGGCGGTTTTGTACATCATCTTGAACCTCTTCTAAAGTTTTGCTTTTCGTTTCTGGCACAAAGAAATATATGAAAAATAGGCCCGCATACCCTACCAGGGCGAAAAACCAGAATACGACGTGATCGCCGAATGCGTCTTTCACTTGTTGGTAACATTTGGTGACTATGAAACCAAGTATGCAGGCCAGCATGGTGGCGCAACTGGACGCTATTCCTTTGACGTTTACTGGAAATAGTTCTGCTTGCATCACGTACGGCAAATTGCCAATACCGTTGGCGTATAAAATGTTAAAAGCTATGATACCAGTGACAGGTAACCAGCTGATCGATTGCAATGTCTCTGGGGTGACGTGGACCGTGTCTCGGAGGTAGAAGTAGAGGCCGACTAAAGTCATGGCGATAGATACGCCGAGGCAGGATGTGAACATGAGGGTTCGACGACCAACCAACCCTGTGAGAAACGTTGCACCTATTCCTGCAAAGTAATACATATTTATCAGTTTTATTTTATTTATTTGACCTTATGTATATACAAAATAGTACAAAAAGGAAAAAAATAGAACCCACGACTCCGCCCGCGTCTATGTCCGTTATCGCGGTTAAAAGTTCTCGGGCTTTATACTATCTGGGTGCAAAATTGAATTGCAATCGGTGCAGTGTTCTTTTAGTTTATCGCGAACAAACAGACAGACGCTGAGGAGGACTTTATTTTATAATAATGTAGTGAAGTATGGATGCACGTACCTACTTAGGTATGTGTTTGTAAGGTTCTCCGCGAGACAAAGATAATCAACAGTAACATTAATTATAGGTAGGTACCTATTACATGTTTGTACATATTGTCCAAAGTATACGAACTCTTTATTGATATTTATTGATTGATATCAGTTATACAGCTGTACAATCAATATATGATATATGTATATTACAATATATCTAAGTAGGTACCTACACATTTATAGACACGTTTAGATCATGCCATTAACAACTGATATTTTCGAAACGTCTGACATTTTCAGTGAGTAGCTAGGGGTCAATAAACTCTACACTGCAGATGAATAATAAATCTAAAATACTTTTGTTGATTGAATCCCACAACAATTTTTAATATACTGACTGCTTTGTTGGTCTAGTGGTTAACTTATGGCTACTGATCAAGAGGTATCGGGTTCGATTTCCAGTTCGGACAAAATTTTTGTGTGATCAGAAAATATTTGTTTCGGAGTTTGGGAGTTTTCTGTCCGTCGGTGTTGCGGCTAATATATGACTGATTTTGATAAGACTTTCACCAGCACATAGCTGATGACAAGGTTATTTTTTTAGTTGACATAAAACATAAAGCAAATAATTATGTGGTTACCTGCTGCCAATTGCACAAATCCATACACGATGCTACAGATCGGTCCCGACATGAAGCTTGTCTGTCTAAATATCACCTCCAGGTATGATTGTATCACCAGGATGCCTGTCATGTACTGCAACAGTTTCAACCCTGCAATAGTAAAATATTTGAAAGAAAGAAATTGAACGGTGTAGTTGGGGGTTTAAGCGTCGCTTCTTAATTGACCAAGTGTTGTGTTTGCTCCCCACATGAGACTACTTTCAGTACTAAACAAACTGTTGTTCTGAGTTTGGGTATTCTTTGTGTCTGTTACTTCCTACTGCCCTAAGTGTCGTGGGTTCGCACATTGGACACCATAAATTGTTGTTCCTGATCTGGGTTTTGTTTGTGTCCATTGTATTTATGTTTGTAAAATTACCCGCGTCATAGGATATATTCTTAGTTCGGGAGGTGTCTTTTTAAATCAGATACCTATGTAACGAAACATTTGATTTTGACAACATGAAAGTAGAAGATCCATATGGTTTTTACCAATAAATTCAGCGGTTTGCTCTACGGCACATTTAAATCTGTGCTAAAAACCAATGGAAAACTATCTACTACCTATATGTTTTACCAACAAACATAGTTTAGTTGGAAATGAAAATTATTTAAACATTTGACTAGCGAGTATCTATTAAAATAATTGTCTCTTAAGTTTATATTTTATTTATTTATAACATACTTACGTCTACAGGCTTTTAACGTAATTTAGCGTAATAATTGTGTATTGCGAGAGGGAGGAGACAGAGAATGCACCTTGGTTTGAGGACACCTTCGTGGACTCTTATCATTTGCATACTTGCCTGTCTAGAACTTTTATTAGCACATTGATATCAACACACAAAATTCACTGATAACAATAAAGTCCTTATATACTCGTATATATTGTAAGTCCTTGAATTATATTTAGGTCTTAAAATATTATCAGTAACATTTTGTGTACACTATCAAACAGTCATAAAACGTACGTAAGATCTCATTGTTAGCTGATCAAACAAATTATGTATTCGAAACTTGAGATAGACTATTGTGATAATTGTCTAAAAATAGTGTTTGGTATAATGTTTGTTAGTTAGAAGTGGCTGAATTGAGGTGAATCGTTCTAGTTTAGATCGTTTGTGTAAGCTTAAGAGTAAATTAAAAAGCGGCCAAGCGCGAGTCGGACTCGCCTTTGAAGGGTTCCGTATCAGCAAGTAACATCATATAAAAGTTCTTGAAGTTTGTTGATTGAATGAAAGGTAAATTGCTGTTTACGATTTATGACGTATTAAAAAAACTACTTACTAGATCTCATTCAAACCAATTTTCGTTAGTAGTTTAGTTTAGTTAATTTTCGTTAGTAGTTTACATGGTAATATGTATCTACATATTACCATGTAAACTACCAACGAAAATTAACAACATATATTTTTTTTAGTTTTATCACTCTCATAATTTAGAAGTTACAGGGGGGGGGGGGCACATTTTTCTACTTTGGAAGTGTCTCTCGCGCAAACTATTCAGTTTAGAAAAAAATGATATTAGAAACCTCAACATCATTTTTGAACACCTATCCATAGATACATCCTATCTACTATCCATAGACAGGTATTATAGTGTCAACCTATCGCCGTCCACTGCTGGACGAAGGTCTCCCCCAAGGAACGCCAACCGTCCCGGTCTTGGGCAGTCCGCATCCATCCGCCGCCAGCCACCTTCCTCAAATCATCGGTCCATCGTGCCGCAGGGCGTCCTACACTACGTTTGCCTAATCGCGGTCTCCACTCAAGCACCTTTCGGCATAGACAGGTATTAGTTTGATGAAAAAAATTTTTTTAAGTTTCAGTTTCAAGTATGGGGACCCCCAAAATGTATTGATTTCTTTCCATATTTATGTGAAAATCTTAATACGGTTCACAGATTACATCTACTTACCAAGATTAAAAAGTATAGTTCTTATGGTTTCGGAAGTGGATGTGACATACGGACGGACAGACAGACAGACATGACGAATCTATAAGGGTTCCGTTTTTTTGCCATTTGGCTACGGAACCCTAAAAAGGTACTCTTCAGAATTCCCTTTTCATTTCTACTCTCGGAATAGTCTGCATCAAGCGAAGCCTGTTGCAAACGTTTTTCGTTTTCTATTCTATTCACTTGTCTCATTGGCTAATACTTTGTGTTGATCACATGACTGAGTGACATTAGCGTTTGAAACAAGAGAGTTCTCTATTCTCTTGTTTAATATTTTAGCGTAAAGTAGAAAAGAAAAAACGTTTGCAACATGGCTAGGTGAGCTGATCTCAAACTAGAAAGAGCTTGTATTTTTGTGGTCAGAGTCCGACTGCTGATAAACATACTATTTGTAATTTCAAATGATCATATTTTTGTATTAAGTTTTTCAATAAATGCATAGAAAAGATTAAACGACGCATCAAACAATCAAATTTTCTGTCAATCCCTAGAATGGCTGAACCAACTTTGAAGGGACTTTCCCTGGCAGATAGCTAATGATTTAAGGGACATAAGGGATAACTTAAGAACTACAGTAATTGTAGATTAGCTTCACCCCACGGCGGTGTTAAGCTAGTATATTTATAAATAATATGCATACATAAAAGTTTTAAAAGAGGAAATTACTTTATTACATACTCAGACTCAGAACAACAATTTGTTGTTGTTTTTAACCGCGGGTAACGCCGCGGGACTCGGCTAGTAATCAATATACACTTACCTAACACTATGTATATAGCTTTTCTATACTTTATATTGGTCACTAGTTCCTTGAACGTTGTTTTATTCTCCATACTTTCTCTTACATGTATTCGTATCACACTCATCTCATCTTCTATCAACTGAAACGTAGTATGAAAATGTCAGTGGAAATTCACCAGATAGGTACATATCATGCATCGCCTTCTATCCATACTTTGTTTATTTTCGTATTTGTATGGATTAATAAAAACAATATTGAAGTCTATGCCTACACCTCTATAAAAACTATAATAAAAAATACCTTTTCATCCGTAGTGCCTTTTAGCTTCAAAAACACTTTTTTGGCCTCTTCAACTCTTCCATCCTTTAAGTGGTAATAAGGAGATTCGGGTATCCAAGAACACAATATGGCATAAGTTATTGGTATCGAGAGTGTTATCGCGTTAAGTGCCGTGTAGGATACAAAGGGCCCGATGCTGTATACAGTAAGAGAGCCCAAATTGTTCATCACTTGAACAGTCATTCCTAGAGATCCTCTTATTTCTTTATCGGATATTTCTGTCACGTATATCATTGTGACCTGAAAAGTAATATACTCATTTAGTAGACATATTTGTAATTTTTAATATACTTTATGGCTACCCATTACAAATAAAAAATGTACAGCACGCAGCTTCTTACAGCAAGGTTTTTAAGAGTGAGACAAACTGACCGTTATACCGACTGAATATTTTTATACGCCACGTCGGACTTTACAGCTAGAAGTCGCCAGACTAGCTTTAGGAAGAAATGCCGAAACAAATCACAGCCGTGTCTTTTTTTAAATCCGTGAAAGTTATGCAAATATCTTAAACTATATAAGTCTGGGTTGGGCTTTTGAAGAAAGGACAATAATTTTGAGTATCCTGTCGTTACAGACGGCATACGAGTCCCAGTCGTCTTTACCTAACCGGTATTAGAACTATATGTTATATACAAGCAAAACGTACCACAGCTATAATACCGGTGGCACTTCCCATCAGAAATCTCGCAATGCACATCAACCAAGGCGTAGCTGTCAAAATCATTATACTCTGAAAGAAACGAATATTTCAATAAATAGATAAATATTTTGCATTTCAGGGACATTCAAAACGCATTCTTTTGTGTCTGTTTATAATCATCTGATAGAATGAGGTGAATTTCAAAAGGTGAAAAATATTGTATAAGTAGTTGGTATTTGAACATTGATTAGTTTATTTACATACATTTTATCAATAATTACTTATGTAAAAGTTATTCTAGCCTTATTAAAGATACTTTAGAGCGCATTCTAATTCTACCTTATCATTATTTACCCGAAGAACGGTGTTATTTTCGTCTTGATATTTTCTAGATAACACTCATTAACATTATAAATACTTCTTATATTTAGGATTGTACTCAAAAAATATAAGTGAAAGGATTCGAAAAAGAATTTAACTTTTTTTGATAATTTAAAAATATCACCATTGTCAGCCTATCGCAGTCAACTATTGGATATACGCCTCTCCCATTATGAATTATTAAGTTATTAGTTAAAAATATTACGGCATTCATTCCATGTCATTTACTCCCGACGTATATTCAAAACTTCATTATTAACGATTGCGCGCCATCTTTATGTAGAGCATCCTCACTGATACTCAAATATATTAATTATATTAACAAAAAATGTAGGTGAGTAGGCAGTAACAAATACTCTATTTTTATAATAATAATCTATTTTTATATAAATATTTAAGCCTACCAAAGTGACTCTACTCTGCCTGATGGAAAGCATGAGTAGAATCCAGGAGTAGGGGGGTCACCATCCTCATTGTGAGGGTAGGCAATGCAGCATAGTGACCCATACCATGGCGGCCTGGTCAAATAATTCAGCATCATTGTGAATGAAAAAAAAGAATGATGCAGAATGATTGAGCATCCGGTTTCGCTCTCACCAACGAAATACGACAGCAAGAATGCTGTCATTTTTAGAATGGTCTTCTGTAGTATTTTGCACAAAACGATATATCGTAATATTAAATTCTATCTAATCAACATACCGCACCTAAGACGGCTGGTACAGCAGAGCCAGATAACGTGCGTCGTCGGCCCAAGTTCTCGTTGAGCAGTTGACCAATGTAGCATCCCAGCAGTGCTCCTGCTGAATGCAGCGACACCACCCATGATGTCTCTGTCTGTTCAAAAACATTAATATTTAGAAAAGACGCTAATTTGACGGTTTGCCGCCAAGATCTCCTAACTGGCATAAGATAAAACTTGAGAGAGATTTTGACGTTCGATTACTAGATTCTGTTACATTTTATACTACTTTTAAAGACTGGATGAAATCCAGAAATTCAATCGGGCATTACAGGTTCCACCAAGAAAACGCATGTGAATCATGGTAAGATAATTGTACATCTGCGCATTTTGCCAGTATGCAATTCCAAGAATAAAGACGAACATTTCTTTGTGATTTAAAACAATGTTGAATTGGAATTTGGCAGTCATTACACTATTGGCAAAAAAGAATGCTTGTGTTGTGTTCGTACATACTTGCTTATTTGCGAAGATAATTCTTAATTGTACGCAGCTGACTGTTGAACGTAATAGATTTTACTATTTATATGTGACTAGTTTTCGCAGACATCCATTTTTAAAAAGTATTCAAATATTGTTCAATTCAATCTATGTTGACTCTTAGTAAATAAAGAACAATAATTTATCTTAGATATCGTATGTAGATATAGTTGCCGATTGCCAAGTCATTCTGTTTATTGAAGAAATAAAGTTGTCTTATATTTACGCGGTCGGTTGTTAGCGAACTAATTTTATCTAAAACATGTGCGACATGTGCGTTGCATTTTATATATTTTGTTTTTACTGAAATCTCATTTGAGTTTTTAAGGTTCCATAATTCATGACACGGAACCCTTATAGTTTCGTCATGTCTGTCCGTCCACCCTGTCCAGTAGCTAGTCGAAAAAAATGAACCTAAGTTACTCATGTCGTCAGCTTTTAGCCAGTGTCAGTCACGTCAAAATTGGTCCAGCCGTTCCAGAGATTAGCCGGAACAAACAAACAGACAGACGGACGGACAGACAGCCAAAAAATTTAAAAAAATGGTTTTTATTGCAGATAACCTAGATGTAATATACACCTAGGTTACTACCGTATGAACTTAGTAAAATTTATGTGTCTGAATGTAATTTGATAGTACCACCAACAGCAGGGCAAGCATGCCTTCAAATTCAAAACAAAGATGTTACGGATGCTATTTTATCTTTTAAACCAGGTTCGGCTGCAGGTTTGGATGGAATCTCACCCCAACATTTGAAAGATTTAACTTCGCATTCTGTGGGTGATGCAGGTGAGCAACTAGTAAATTCAATCACTAAATTAATCAACTTTATGTATTCCGGTAATGTCAATCCAGAAATTGTTCCCATTCTTTTCGGCGCGAACCTCATTGCCCTCACCAAAAAGGACGGAGGGGTGTGACCAATTGCTGTTGGATCAACACTACGACGTCTGGCCTCCAAAATTGCTGTTCGACATATTGTACCAAAATTAAACTCAGAATTTGAACCCGTACAGTTAGGTTTTGGTGTAAAAGGAGGGTGTGAGGCAGCCGTCCATGCCCTACGCTCTTTCCTAACTTACGGACAGCCTGACGTGTTGCTCAAAATTGATGTCAAAAATGCTTTCAATTCGGTAAATAGGGATACCCTGCTGACGGAAATAAAACAACACATACCGGAAATTTACAATTATCTTCTTCTCAGTTACGCTGACCCAACAAAACTGCTATATCGTTCTAATGAACTGTCCTCGGAAGTAGGTTGTCAACAGGGTGATCCCCTTGGGCCTGCAATTTTTAGTTTGGCTATAAATCCGATAATTAAAAATTTAAAGTCTAAATTCAACGTTTGGTATTTGGACGACGGGACCCTAGGAGGTGATGTGGATATTGTGTTATCGGACCTTTCTTTAATCAAAAATAAATTTGAAGGCATTGGTTTGGAGCTTAATTTTAGCAAATGCGAGCTTTTTATAAATAACCGCGACTTAAATTTAAGTGACATAAAACAAAAATTTAATGTGTTGGCTCCAAATATTAAAATAGTTCACAGTAATTCACTTTACCTTTTAGGTTCTCCAATTTTTGATGAATCTATTTCTGAATATATTAATAATTCAATTCCTAAATTTCAAAATTTTGCTGACCGTCTCCTTGAAATTAGTCCACATTATGCACTTTGTATCTTAAAATTCTGTCTTTTCGTCCCAAAATTTACGTATGTGCTCCGTTGCTGCTCCTTTTGGAACCACCCAGATCTTTTAACACAAATCGACGTCTTAATCAAAATTAGCTTAGAATCAATTCTAAATATGCAGCTAAACGAGCAATCTTGGACCCAAGCATCCCTACCCATCCGTTATGGCGGTTTAGGGATTCGCAAAATTTCCAGTGTTGCTTTACCAGCCTTCCTATCTTCTGTTCATAGTTCAGCAAATCTCATAAGTAAAATTTTAAGGACATCCCCTTCAAACTTTGAGATTGCTGGCTTGAAAGAAGCTAGAAACGCTTTCTTAATTGCATGCCCAGGTCAAAGTTTTCCAGTTTCTCCAAATTCACAGAGGAGCTGGGACGACATAAATTGTAAATTGACTTTTGATAATCTTTTGAGCTGTAGTACAGGTTCGGTGCGTGCTAGGCTTTTGGCCGTGGGTACGCATGAGGCCGGCTACTGGCTTCACGCGTACCCTTCGTCAAATACAGGAACATTCCTTGAGCCTGACACGCTCCGAATCGCAACCTGTCTACGGCTTGGGGTTCCGGTCTGCGCTCCTCATAAATGTCCCTGTGGCAGCGATGTCGACAAGCTAGGACATCACGGACTGTCATGCCAAAAAAGTGCAGGTCGCTTCTCGAGACATGCCGCACTTAACAATATCATACGCCGGTCCCTTGCCACCGTCAACGTGCCAAGTCTACTTGAGCCGACTGGTATTGCAAGAGACGATGGCAAGAGACCAGACGGTATGAGCTTGATTCCATGGAAGATGGGTCGGGTGCTGGTATGGGATGCCACCTGTTCAGACACGCTGGCCCCTTCCCATCTACATGGAACCAACAACAGAGCTGGTGCGGCTTGTGAAGCGGCTGAAAAAGCTAAAGCATGCAAATACAAGGGTCTAGGCTCCGAATATGATTTTGTCCCATTCGGTGTCGAGACCCTTGGTCCGTGGGGTCCCAGCGCTATAGCGCTTTTTAAAGAAATATCAAGAAGGTTAGTCGACGTCACAGGGGACCGAAGAGCTGGCAGCTACCTCGGACAAAGAATTAGTATAGCTATTCAAAGGGGGAACGCTGCCAGTATCTTCGGAACCTTGCCTAAAGGGACTCCTTATAATAATATATTCTAGTTTTATTATAATTTTTAAGGTTTTTAGTTTTTAGGTTCATTGTTCATGTATGTATATTTATCTTTATTGTTAAATAAATCTTTACTACATTTGATAGTATCCTCGACACTTCAATATCATTTATTTGTATAGATTTGTCTATATAAAAATATATAAGAAGCATCAAATTAATTTAATTATTTAGATGGCGCCATTATCGTATTTCAATAATTCCTAAAGTTGATTTACGCCATATTTCTGAAAATTACAAAGGTACTTAAACAGAAATCTGATATTTAAAAGCAATTTCAGATTAGACCAGGTTATATTGTATTAACTTAGTTACATAATTATGTCTTAGATATCTTTTATTTTGTTCGACTAGACGAGGCAGGGCACTGGCGTAGCCCCTAATGTAATGATTAAGCGTGAATTTAAAAAGGTGAATGATCCTGAATAGTACAATGACCTCGCTATCAGGTGGATTAATTTATATAATCAAAGCAAGTAAATTATTTATCATTTCCAACTATAGCTTGATAGGTTGACTGCACCTGTACTGTGTGCTCGAGTAAATGTAAATATACTTGGGCACATAAATACGCGAAATTTATGGAGATTATTTGGGCTCCAGTTCAAATCAGCTCTACTCATGGATATTATTGAAACTGAAAACTAATTAAATCGTTAGCTATTTCACGTTATAAGAAAACCGTAATGTTATTTAATGATAACAAATAAACATTCATGACATTAATTTTGTTATTTACCTATTTATTTAGTGTAACTATCGGCACTATCGGTAACAACGTCTGACGCGTTTTAAGTTTAATCAGCTGATGAAATGTTGTGGCAGTCTGAGATCAATAAAGAAATGTTACCTTTTATTAGTCTGAGTTGATAGTCTGGTAATGACGAAAGTATAAAAGTACTGAAAGATTTGTAGAGGTAGATGTAATAGGGGTTGAAGTATGAAATCACAGTTTTATTGTAACAAGTACTTCGAATTGACATAGAACCTTCATAGTTTGAGATTTTTGAGTGAAACTTTTTTCAAATCGTACCTATGAGGTTCTTCTTTTAAAAAATGTGCAACATTCTTTAGTAGCAAAACTTGCAGTGAAACAGCTCTGACTCATGAATCGATCTTCACCATTATTGCTCCATGACAACGCGAGACCTCGTAAAGTACGAGAAACCGTTTTAACTCTTCAGGAACTACAATTAGAAACCATTCGTCACCCTCCGTTTTCGCCAGACCTTGCTCCAACGGTCTACCATTTTTTTCGTGATTTGGACCATTTTCTAGGTGATAAAAAGTTTTCTTTCCAGGAGGAAGTACAAAATGCTTTCACACTGTAGAATCTAGATCACATAAATGACCTTTCTATTAGATGGCAGCAGCAATGTATAGATTCTATAATAATTATAGATATTTTGATTAAATAAATAGGTTAAATAAAAAAAACAGGAATTTCAAATTTTCAGTGCAAATCGGCAATTTCATACTTAAACCCCTAATATATAGCACAGCAGTCGCATACGCTACCACAGCTAATCCTGCGCTACAGAGGCAGACAAATTAATCGAGAATTGTATAAATAAATTGAATTCTTTTGTTAACCTGTAACACTGAGTATTATAATAGTCACTAGTACTTATATAACCGCCCGCCCTGGCTCGGCACGGGAATATATTGTATCGATATTTCGGATTAATATATAGCCTATCTCACTCCCAAATACCGTAGCCTCCTATTGAGAAAAGAATTTTCAAAATCGGTTCAGTAGATACAGAGTTTACCCTGACAACATAACAAACTTTACCTCTTTAAATTAAATGAGATAGAGATAGATAGAATAGATTTATATTCCAACTAAAAATAGGTTGGTAAATTTTATGAAATCAGGATATAAAAACTCGCTTGAATTGTAACGTAAAAAAACTTGAGGAAAAGGAAATCAAAGCTTCATAAGTGACGTGTAGGTACCTAACTAGTCGAAATGTTGGTCTTTGTCTTCTTTAATTTATTTGGAAAAAAAGTCGAGTCAAAAAAATGAATTTAAAATAAATATATATATTAGGTATTGAATTATTACGTATAAATAAAAAAATGCAGATTTTTATTAAAATTAGTAAATACTTACGGATGTAATAGTCACATTTGCCTCTCCATTTAAAAACTTGGGTATTGCGGGTGATGACCACGCCAAAGTTGCTCCGGTGAACGTAAATACGTACGCCGCTAAATTTAAAAATAAATAGACTATCTAAATATGTTTTTTATATTTCCCGCTAAAAATATCGAACATTTTAAGTGCCCACTTACCGCAAACTCCCGACAAGTATTGAACTTTCCGATTCGTTTTATTAGACATTACAACGAAGTATGCAATGAAACACTATAATATCATTTTTACGTATAATATGAAACATAAAATACAATTGTTGTTATCTGTCTACCAAAAACGTTCAATATTCGTAATGCACAGTTGTATGTCCGCGTAAAGGTTAACGTTTTGTCGCGAACGTTAAGTGCGACTGCGATGAAACTAGCTTTAATCATGACGATGACGGGAACTTCAGTATCTACCTCAATAACGTACAAGCACTACAAGCTAGTCAATGAGAATTATTATTACTAACAAAATGCAACAATAGAATGTTGTATTATTCAGTGTTACCACATCTGCCAGTAGAAAACGTATTCGTGATAGTAAGAAATGTTTCAATCAAAGGTTTCCTTTTTCTTTAATGATTTTCTTTAACAAAAAAAGCGAAGGACGAAAGCTATTAAATAAGTTTACTTAATTTGATAGTTTATCATGAATTCTTTGGTTTCTCTAAAAAAAATCGGCCTATTAGAATGCTGATTTAATGTGATCTATCCATACTAATATCAGGGGGGTGTTACTCCGCCCTTTAGGTATATAGTCGGCCGCTTGCCTGCCAGCGCAGGCTATTCCGGTGGGTTGTCGCATACGCACGATACGCGTCAGGTTCGTCGCCGCATCGCTCTCGTCGCATTATTGAAATTTTTTATACTTTTCGATACCCACAATGGCTTCTAATGACAAACCTCGATCTTCTAATTCATTTAAAAGATATAGTTCTGTTTACGGATGTCTGAATAAAATATTTTAGGTGTTAGGTAGGAACTAATCTGTTCGCGTCGTAACTACGTATATACATACGCCGCCAACAAATATTGCGATGTAAATATTGTCATTTGTGGACAAAAGTACCTACAGTTATTTTTTCACTATATTATATTAAAATTACACACTATATTAAAATTATTTTTAAAAGAAGACATACCTGATTACGTCAGAAAGAGTTACACGATAGAAAGAGACGCAATTGTATTTAATATAATCGTAGGTGCTTCAGTGCTGTGCAATCTGAATTGAACTTAATGTAATGACACCAAGGGTCCCTATTTCTTTAATTAACTTTTCGGAGTGAGTCTTCTGTACTGATACTATTATGTATTCTGATCTAATATTATAAATTCTTAAACGATTTAGATGAATTACGGCGTAGAAATAAATTAGTAGAGAATTTGTCCTTCGCCACTTTTTAACACGGTGTCTGACTGCCTTGTTGGTCTAGTGGTTTGCGTATGCGGCTGCTGATCAAGAGGTTTCGGGTTCGATTCCCGGGTTGGATCAAATATTTGTGTGACCCACAAATATTTGTTTCGGAGTCTAGGTGTTTAATGTGTATAATATGTATTTACAAACAAAAGTATGTTTATGTATTTATATCAGTTGTTTAGTACCCATAATACAAGCTCTGTTTAGTTTGGGACTAGATGACGTTGTGTGTAATATAAGATGTGCGAAATATTATTAAAAAAAATATATTAATTTATTATATATCCCGAAGGATCCGCGAGCAAAAGCTGGTATTCCTTTAGCCTCAGGCAAGTTCACCATGTTAATATTCAAAAAAAAAAAACAGAAAAATCAAGTTTTATGTGGTTAAACTCAATTAAATATTAAATAATTCCAAAATAAAAATTACAACTTTCATTCAGTGTTTTATTTCACACATTTTGCCCGACTTTATGAGAAATAAGTCATAATATCTGAGAAGATCTGAGTATTGATTAAAGTCATTAACTTAAATGTCTAAATTACGAACACACATATTCTTCTTTAGAAAATTTGTAAATTGTTAATTAATGAATTAAACTCTTATCCACATATAAGCTTATGACAATACAACAACATAATACAATTATTTTGTAAGGTATATAATGTTAACATCTAAAAATCGGCCAAGTGCGTGTCAGGCCACGCACAGGAAAGGGTTCCTCAGTCACCCATCATTATGATTGGATACGATTTCTAATCCACGTACCATTGTACGTGGATTAGAAATCGTATCCAATGGATAATTGATATGTTTACGTTGACGTTTTCCAAGTAAGCACATTGTAAAAGTTAAGCCTCTATAACTCCTGAACTAACAAAGTCATCGAATCCGTTATAGTTTTCCTTCAAAGTTCATTATATGGACCACTATCAGGATTTTTTTCCTGATTTTTTGAGCCAGCCGTTTAGCTTTTAGAGGGGGGGACGCCCCGTTTTTACAAAAAAGTGGCCGTTAGTGTAATTTCTCGCAAACGGATACCTAAATCAAAAAATAGTCTTAGAAACCCTTTATTGTTTTTAAAAGACCTATCTAATGATACCCCACATGATGGGGTAGCCCCGAGAAAAAAAAAAACATCCCCACTTTACGTGTAGGGGAGGTACCCCAAATAAAAATATTTTTCATAATTTTATTGTAGCACTTTGTCGACGTAATTACAATACACATCCATGCAAAGTTTCATCTTTCTAGCACTTACCGTTTGGACGGTAAGTCGAGGACGGACGGACGGACAGACGGACATGACGAATCTATAAGGGTTCGAAGTCATAAACTTCGGAACCCTAAAAAGGAAGGAAAATATTCTTCTACACAAAATCCGATTTTTTGTTACCAATTAAGTTATTAAATTAAGTGGTTCAAATTAAGACTTTCATAATAGATGGTGTTATACCAATATTTTTCTAGATTAAAATTAAAATTTCATATTTCATGATTGTGAGAAATAAATATTGCAAGATGTTTTAAAAATTTATTTTGCATATCAAACATGACATCAAAAAATGACAGTGGTCTATTCAACAAAAAGCTTTTAAATGACTGAATTTCATGTCTTAAAACTGAAAAGACTGAAGTACCTATATACCTAGTTTTATGTACTTTGTACTACCTGGTGTACAATAAAATTATTATTATTATTACATGTTAATTTTAAACAGCGCGAATTTTTAAACCCTTAATTGACTACTCTTAAAACATGATTTTATTACACCTTAATGTTCATAATGCAACTGCACTTGTATAAATATCACGCTGATTGGAAATGAAGAAAAATTGTCATATATAACCTTACATCACTAACATCTTGTAATGTCCATGCATTATGTTCCGTAAAACTTTCCTACAATTCTATTGAGGTACCACTTAATATAATTATAAAAACAAGTATTCAGTCTTATTCATTGAGCTAAACTGTATCTTCTGGCATTTTGTCCAATATTTTTTTTACTTGTAGAGCCACTATAGGATTATCTGTACATAGATCATTACTTTTGTAAGGCGGAAGCAAGTTGGCATTGCCAATAGTTATTTCATTGTCTTGTTCTGACACTGGCAACAAATTTAACTTTAACCATTCAATAACTTTCTTTTTCCTCTTTTGAAGTTCTTCTTCAGAATCAACTTGACATAGTTTACGCTGTGGAGGTTTTATATCAGCTGGTAAAACCTCTTCTGTTATTTCCAAAATAGCATGGCCAGGGATTATGATGGTCTTATACATGTCATCTTGAGGTACTGATAAGATAATGCTGAAAAAAAATTATTATTAAGCCTTGATGAAAAAAAATTATGAGTTTGGTTGAATGAAAATCTTAAAAAACTAATAGAAATATGAACCAGATAATCTTTAAAAATAAATAAAATTGGAGTGTTTGTTTGTAATATAAAAATAACCTTTATCTTTTACTATTTTTGTCTGTCAGTCTGCTGGCTGGATCGATTTCGATGGGACTTTCACTGAAAGATATCTGACGATATAAGGAGTAACTTAGGCTACTTTTTTTAGACTAGCTTCGCCCTGCGGCGTTGCCCGCGGTTACAACAACAAACGTGGGTAAGTGCAAGAGGCTCAGTTAGTATATAATATAATCAAGATGCAGAATTTCAATAACTTGGGATTGCAAATGATAGATTATCAGAATTTAATAATATAGTAGAACTAGTAGCAGTACAAGGATAACACTTCTCTGTGTGTATTGTCTAATATGTTCATATAACAACATGTGTGTTGTTTAACAGATGAACAAAACAGTACAGTAGGAATGTATGTAAACAGACAAGGATAAAAGAGATAGTAGTGGGTCGAGTGGTTAAGAGACATCTGCTATTTCTAATTCAAAAACTAAATTGATAAAATATGAAGAATAGTAGTCAAATCTCATGTTTATGGCAAACAAATAAGTGAAAAACTTTATTAATATAACATTTAAAAGTAATAAATGACTAGTAGCCCTAGCAAGGGACTAGTTAAGCCATCATGTGAATGATGTGGCATTTCACCCTTCTCACATGTAAATCTCTTGGATATCCAACTCAGTGATTTTTTTCATATCTATGGATAGCATTAATCATCAACGAGATTGCCCACATTAATAACTTTTTCTAGAGCAATACTGAAAATAATTTCATATTGTTATGAGGTAGTTTCATCACAAACCCCATTCCAATCCGTTTGGCCAGCAAGCTTATTTTCTAAGAGACAGATGTCCAGCAGGGGACTGTTAACAGCTATTATTGATGTTAACTCTAAAGTTTTGTTAGTTGTCTAATTCACCTGTTAGTTACTGGATCCATAGAGTGGACAAATCCTGTATAGCAGCAGTTCTTTATCATTTGTATTTTAACATATTTATCTATAAGTGTCAACTGCTTTTCTGAATCTTCTTTAAATAGATTGTAATTGGCATTTCGTGTAATGTTTTCGTTCATGTTTGCAGCTAAAATGTACTGAAAGTCACTTCTTAACGATCAAGGAATAAAATAAAAAGATTCTTCGCCCGTATTTGAGTATTCATATACTTGCTGATTAAAGAATCAACATCTGAAATCAAAATATTAATTTTAAATAACACTACATATTTTGCATTCATACCAACTGGTGACAACTGAATAACACATTTTTCTAAAACTTATACTGTACTTAGTTTTGAATTGAAAAAAATATATATAATTACTTAAATAATAAAATTCGATGTTTTTCTGATTCTAAATAAAATTATCAGAAAACAAATCAAGATGAAAACAAGACGATGTGACATGTGACGCCGCGCCGTCTTTCTTCTTCTTCTTCTTAATAATGGCAAACTGTGCCGATGCCGACAATTCTGCCAATGTCCCGCGCCGTCTTTATCAATGGCTTATTTCTTTATTAATGTACCTACACTTAACTTATAGGTTAATGCTCTGAAAAATGAGATTTAAAACAATTTGTAAAAAGCTTTTAGGCAAAAACATGAATGTAATTTACCGGGTATGTCCCGGCCTGCAAAAATGAAAATTTCGATATAGAAAAAATATATATTGATAGATCTTAATTAGCCCTTTCGCACTACGTTCATTATTTTATGAGCCCCTCTTTCGTTTTCCCAGGAAAAAACAAAATATCATTTGACTTTTTTCAAATTTTCAAATACTCGTATCTCTTTCAAATATGGTTATTTTTTAGTCTACCAAACGTAGAAAAATTGCCCCTGAGCTGATTTAAATTGCCCTCGAGTCAATTATTATAAATGTTTAATTTTATCTAATTGCGAGTGCCTGTAAATAGCTTTGCTGTTAACTATGTTTAATGTTTATTTTATAATATTTAAGCTGTTGGTATTCCGAATAAAATAAAATAAAAATAAAAAATAAAAATAATAATCCTATAAAAAACAAAAAAACCGTAATGGGATTTATTTGCGCATTGCGCATGCGCGTTAGAAAAACGGCAACACTGCTCTAGTGGTTTAAGGGTGCCCACACACACAATAATATTGGCAATAAAGTACGTATTGCCGATAATATTGTGTGTGTGCGGGCACCCTAAGGGTGCCCACACACACACAATAATATTGTACAATAATATTGTGACACACGGCCCCGCACACTATAATCCACAATAATATTGTACAATACAGCCCGCACACACGCAATATTATCGGCAATACGTACTTTATTGCCAATATTATTGTGTGTGTGTGGGCACCTTATGGGGCATATTACACAGTCAGTATTATCACGCGATACTGGTTTTATCACGATAATATTGATGGTATCACAGTATCGTGATAATATCGCAAGTTATCTTGAAATCCACGATAACAAGGGGGCGTGGCGTCAATATTGACAGTGTGGCCAACCCTACAGACCACAATTAAATTTAATTGTTTCGAGTTTAATGTGACCCTCTCAAAAAATCTCAATAAAAGAAAACATTGCAGAAAGCGTTGAAAGATTGAGTTTTAAAACGAAACCAATATAGTCATTTTAACATCACACAAGAAATGCTATTGGGTGATGATTTGAATGATTAAGCAAAGTATTTTAGAATGAGTGAAGACTTGTTAAAACCAAGTATAAAAGCTTCTCAAGCTTTTATACTTCGTTTCACCTTACGTTACTAAACAAGATACACATACGAGACAAGATAATTTAGTGATAGTAATAAATATAATACATTGTAAGGAGGGCATTAAAATGAGAGTTGCAATTATTATAGTGCCTGCATGTTAGATAGTATTACTAGCTGCTATTTCATTTTCAATTTGTAAGTCTTCATGATTTTACGTTTCATCTTTACTTTTGTTGAAATTGTAGGTACATATTTTTATTGAGATTTTTTGAGATGGTCACATTGAACTCGAAACAATTAAATTTTATTGTGGTCTGTAGGGTTGGCAACACTGTCAATATTGACGCCACGCCCCCTTGGTATCGCGGATTTCAAAATTTCCGGATATCTTGCGATATTATCATGATATTATACAATATGTATATATATACACATACATATATAATATACACGGTGATTTTATAGGCGTTTTGAAAATGAAACATTCTAATTTGGAATCTTCTATAGTACCAATAAAAAATGATAAATCAATTGTAATGTTGACTAAAAAAAAGTTTCAGTTTAATATACATTTTTACTTGATTGACTTGGAAAGTAGTAATTCTCTGATTATTCATTCATTATCATAAATGAGTGAAACACGTTCGTACGTGTTTTACGAATGATTAATTATGAATAATAATAATGATTTTGAAACCGTATATATGTATATATATATATTTTTTTAATATATATATATATATACATATAATATATATATATATATATATATACATATAATATATATATATATATATATATAGATTTATATAAAATAAATAAAAAAAAAAAAAAAAGGCTTTATTGGATCCTGCTACATTTCTTCACTAATTTACTACTATTATAACTATAACACTATATTATATAATTAATAGCAAGGTCCCCAGATTGGGTAAAGGCCTCCTCCAACGATGAGCACTTCTTTCTCTCTATAGCCGTCTTGTTTCTGATATTCCTAAAAGTATTTTGTTTCTTGTATTGCTTCTTTAATTCTAATAATGTTCGTAGGATGACGATAAGGTTCTGACATTTTATGTTTTTATGTGTATATATTATCGTTTTTCTTTGTTTCTGTTCTTAGTCTTTGTGGTATCTATTTTTGGAGGGTTGTGGTCGTACTCTTCCACGGTGACCAACCGGATTGGAAGATTATTTTGTTTGTTTCTTGTTTTTAATTGTATGTCTGTTCATTCTGTGTCGGAGGAGGAGGCGCTGAATTGCTATGCTTGATTGTTTTGATTATAACTCTTATTCGTTGTATTTTTGATTACGTAATTTAGTATTCCTTGTTTAATGATTCCTTCCGAGAAGCTTCTCGAAAGGAATCATTAAACCTAGACCTAGACCTCCTGACCGATGCAACAATTTGTTGTGTTTTATTCTTTTTATTTATTTGCGTAATTTTTTCTACATTGGTTTCGGTGGCAATCTCTGGTGACAAAGGCAGCTTCCTTTTAGTGTTATTTTTTGAAATTATCAGTTTATCATATTTAATTTTAGCTATATTTCCCTTTTCTCTTTTATGTTGTAGTTGTTCTTGTAGCTCCCTTCTCTTCTCTAGTACATATTTTGCATAGTCTTCTATAATGTAAAAATGTGTATCATTTAGTGCTCTTTTCTGTTTCAAAATTTTTATCTTTGTGCCTAGAGTTGTGAAGGTCACTACTAATGGACGTAGTTTTCCAACTTTCTTTCCTATTCTTTTTATTTCTTGGATGTCGTTGTAGTTTATTTTTAGAGAAAGATATTGTTCCGTCCATATAATGAAGTTTCTTGCTAAGTTATCGTATGACTTTTCATTCTCTTCTATGCCGAAAAATACCAAATTATTTTTCCTTACCTGTCTCTCTGTAGCGTGTAGTCTTTTTTCCTGGTTTTCTACTATTTCCTTCAAATTTTCGTGATTTTTTTCAAATGCCAAAAATTTTTCTTCGAATATGCTGCTTATATTCTGTGTGACTTTCTCAGTAACATTATTTCCCATTTCTCGGATTTCTTGTCTTTGATTATCCATATCCTTCTTTATTGCCTCAAGCACTTTCAAAACTTCTTCCATTATTTTAATGGTACGCGTAGCGTCCTCTTGCAGTTATTAGCGGAAACTCTTGGCTGGGTGGTATCAATGTTGATTGAAAATATTGATTTTGCGTTTGATTTTTGTGTTGTGACGAAGTTCCGACACTGGCCGCTAGATGGTACTTTCTGAATTAATTTTATATCATGTAATTCCGTGATGGCTTGGTTTTTTTTTTTCTTTTATGTGAATTCTTGGTTATGTTAGCTCATAGTAGTAGTTATTTTTCTTTGCATAGTGTTTTGTATATTGATTGTTTTTTGTCACTATTAGTTCGTTTTTCACTAAAACTTTACACTTTCTGAATGCTTATTAACTTCTAGTTTGTTTATTTACAATTTGTATCACTTGATATGCCGTAAATTATTTATTAGTAAACTAATATACAGAGACGATGTCAACAGTGGCACAGTGGCTCCATATATATATATATATATATATATATATACATACATACATATACATACTGCCTCGTTGGTCTAGTGGTCAGCGTATGCGGCTGCTGATCAAGAGGTCTCGGGTTCGATTCCCGGGTCGGACCAAATATTATTTGTGTGATTCACAAATATTTGTTTCGGAGTCTGGGTGTTTTCTATGTATCATATGTATGTATTTACAAAAAAAAAAGTATGTTTATGTATTTATATCAGTTGTCTAGTACCCATAACACAAGCTCTGCTTAGCTTGGGACCAGATGATGTTGTGTGTCAGATGTCCAAAATATTTATTTATTTATTTATTATTATTTATATATATATATATATATATATATATATATATAAATAATAATAAATAAATATTTTTTTATTTATTTATTATTATTTATATTTATATATATATATATATATATATATAAATAATAAATAAATAAATAAATATTTTTTTAAGTCAGTTTTAGCTGCCGGCCTGCAAAAATTAAGATTTCGATGTAAAATAATATATATATTGATAGATCTTATTAGCCCTTTCGAATTAGTAACACAACCATATTCCAGTAAAGTCAACGTAACACTGAAGTGGTAGTATTGATGATAATATTGATAGTGTAATAGCCCACTTCAGTATTTGCGATCTTGTGATAATATCGTGATTCCAGTATCACGATAATATTGACTGTGTAATAAGCCCCTATGGGTGCCCGCACACACACAATAATATTGTGACAATAATATTGTGACACACGGCCCCGCACACTACAATCCACAATAATATTGTACAATACAGCCCGCACACACGCAATATTATCGGCAATACGTACTTTATTGCCAATATTATTGTGTGTGTGCGGGCACCCTATGGGCAGCATAACAACAAAATATCAAAATATACAGTTTTAATGAAGCTGATGATTAAAGTTATATTTCAATGTCAAATGTAAGTAGTGTTATTATTACTAGATTTTTAGTATTTATTTAAAAATTCACTATTTCTTTAAATATTGGAATTATTAGGTCCGTTGAAGACTTCACCTTAGATTGAATAAAATAGGATTTAATTTTATTTTATTTAATTATTTAATAGAAGTGTAAAATAGGATTTAATTTTATTAGGTATAACAAATTCAATAAAAGAAAGTTATTAAACTTATAATTCAAAATAAATATGTACTGAGATACAAGTTAAAATTGAGGTTATATTCGACATAAAAAATAAAACAATGTTTTAATTTTTATTGTCAACTCACGTTTAACTCAAGATTATCCCCACAATATACCTAATGGTAATAAAAATCTAGTAATAATAAAACTACTTACATTGAAATATTACTTTATTAATCAGCTTAATTTTTTATTATGGCTTACGACGAGAATATTTTACTTATTATTCAAAATAAATACTGAGATACAAGTTAAAATTGAGATTATATTCGACGTAAAAATAAAACAAAGTTTTAATTTGCATTGTCAACTCACGTTTACTTACCTCAAGCAACATTATCCATCCCCACAATATTTCTAACGCGCATGCGCAATGCGCAAATAAATCCCATTACGGTTTTTTTGTTTTTAAAGGATTATTATTGAACATTTATAATAATTGACTCGAGGGCAATTTAAATCAGCTCAGGGGCAATTTTTCTACGCTTGGTAAACTAAAAAACAACCATAAATATTTGAAAGAGATACGAGTATTTGAAAATTTGAAAAAATTCAAATGATATTTTGTTTTTTCCAGGGAAAACGAAAGAGGGGCTTTTAAAATAATGAACGTAGTGCGAAAGGGCTAATTAAGATCTATCAATATATATTTTTTCTATATCGAAATTTTCATTTTTGCAGGCCCGGACATACCCGGTATGTAATTTACTGGTATTTACAACAAACATCAATCTCGATCGATACACAGTTGACACCAAAGAGTATGTAACACTAGTTGACACTGACACTGTTGTTGACTGACAGCTTGACAGTATGAATGAATGAATGAATCAATCAAAAAACAAGAGGGATAGAAACTTATGAATGGGAGGAGCACTTAGAAGTTAGCACCCCATCATGGAATATTGTAAAAAAACTTATATTAATCGATTGCTAGTTGAATTCTGCTTCGATTGGTTTTATTTTTGGGATAGCTAGTGGCTTAGATTTTTTATTAATAATAATAATGTGAGGGGTGCTGGAAAAAATAAAAACTTCAACTAGCAATGTTTAAATAAAGATTTTTAAAAAATCTGAGTTACTAATATAATGTACCTGTTTACTAGCAATCAGCACCACCCCTTTTTTCATACAAAGCTCGATTATTTATCGAATTATAATCAATTTCAATCATCCGAACTATCGACTCCACCGCGTATGCGCGCCACACAGCAGTCCGGTCGTCGGCTCGTCGGCCAGTTCAGTTTCGCCTTGAACGAATTGAATACTGAATACTGAAACAAATAAAAAGTTGAAAACAAAACTATCAACTTTTTATTTGTTTCAGGAATATTGTTTCCACAGTAAATCTAAACTGCAAATTAGATTTGAAGAAAATAGCATTGCATGCTCAAAATGTTGTCATGAATAAAAAGTTGAATGTTTTGTTTTCAACTTTTTATTTGTTTCAGTATTCAGTATTCAATTCGTTCAAGGCGAAACTGAACTGGCCGACGAGCCGACGACCGCACTGCTGTGTGGCGCGCATGCGCGGGGGAGTCGATAGTTCGGATGATAGAAATTGATTATAATTCGATAAATAATCGAGCTTTGTATGAAAAAAGGGGTGGTGCTGATTGCTAGTAGAAAGGTACATTATATTAGTAACTCAGATTTTTGAAAAATCTTTATTTAAACATTGCTAGCTGAAGTTTTTATTTTGTCCAGCACCCCTCACATCATTATTATTAATAAAAAATCTAAGCCACTAGCTATCCCAAAAATAAAACCAATCGAAGCAGAATTCAACTAGCAATCGATTAATATAAGTTTTTTTACAATATTCCATGATGGGGTGCTAACTTCTACGTGCTAATGGGAGGGATATAAACTTGTAGAATTGAGTAAGGATCAGGAATGATGAATGGAATAGAAAATAAAGTTTAAGGAAACGATAAAATATAAAAAAAAACAAGCTTTGATGAAAATAAGAATTTTGAACGATTTTATCTATTGCATAAATTGATCGTGGTCATCGATCGATCGATCTTTTAGCGGTCGTGTCCCGTGTTTATTTACTTTTTAATAGCGTTTATTTTTCATTGCTATACAAATCATGAAAAAAGTTATAGAAAAACCTTCATATACGAATTGTATTCTATGGTATCGAAGTGCAAAAACATTGTTGTTTGAACATTTATAACATTCTAGTACACTCGATGAACTGTTTTATCGGTTAATACGAAAACAATGGTGGAAAATGATGAAAAAGAAAATGGGTAACGGGTCTTATTTTGCTTTATTTTAAAATAAGTATATACACTCGGTTCCAAAAATAACGGGTCAGTCACATAAAACCGAATATCTCCCGAACTACGTATGCCATCCTAATGAAACGAAGACTGTTCAATTGAGAATTTAATTATACAGATAAAAAATAAAATAAAACTTAGTTACACCCACAATATTAATCTTAAATTAAAAAAAAACTAAACTAGTCATATTTTTCTTAAGATTACATTTTTTTTATGATTGTTTTTTTGCTGTTTTTCATCACTTTCTTCATTTAATACTTTGTATTGCCTCCACGTGATGAAGCCTCCAGTGATGAAAAATCAACTAAGTATTTGCTTATAAAAAAAAATTTTCTTCCAAAAAATCCATCCTGTTCCAATCATGAATTTAATGTCATAATCTATAAATTCCTTTAAACTATTGTCACTAGATATCGAGATTTATTTCACTCACACATAGTATTCGTCGATCGCGTCTTGCCGTGATAGAGTATTACGAGTTTAGTGAATTTAAAAAGTGTCCTAAATTTCGCTGCATAAGGTTGATTTTCATTTGGCTTTTGTAAGCACCTCACTCACACATGTTTGTTGAACGCGTCTCGGCATGTAGAAGTGTGTACCTATTACAACTTGCAAGGTTAGTGAATTTAAAAAGTGTCCTAACTTTCACATCTTAAGACTGATTTTCATTTGACTTTTGCAAGCACCTCACTCACACTGCTGTACATCGAACGCGTATGTGAACGCGTCTTGGTTTGGTGGTCTTGTATATACTTATTGGTACTTCTAAATACTCGAAACGCATTTATACGCAAACTAGGAACTCGGTCCTCATACGTCTTTAGTGAAACCTAATATTAAAACCTGTTGTAGAATATACGACTCATCGCTATTATGAATGAGCAAGATAGAAAGATACGTTTTTAAGTATGAGTAAGTGAAACGGAACGTCCCGCGAATGTTGTATAGCGAGATTATACGTACGCGGAATACTGTGTGGTGTGTGCGTGTGAGTGTGTGTGTGGTACTTTACTCTGATACTTCATGGACTTCATATACTAGTCTCTTGAGACTTTATGGACTAAGTGCCGCCTAGTACCGGAAAATACGTGATCTTCGCACCTGTTCCAGTATATACGTCTCAAGCCTACTAGTTTACTAGTACACATTCATTATCTACAACATATTTACTTATAATTTATCACGAGTAGTATATAACATTTGTGAGTCTTACCTTTCAAAATCAATGTTCGTACCGGACAAACAAACTGACCCGTTACATACGTCACGGACCGCAAGTGTTGACGATTGACTTTCTTCAGTTTTAATTCAAAGGAAAAGAACGAATGAATGATAAAAACATTGTCGATATGGCATTGATTAAAAATAGTTAGAGCCAAAGACAATGTTATTGTTATTCTTTATAAAATCATGCCGTTACGTACAGGACTGTCCGCTGTGGCCAGTTTTTTAAATCCGATAATTTCAGTATTTATATTAGAAAAATATACTGCAACCTTATTATATTTTATTTAAAAACAAATAAAATGAGTTATTTCATTCGAGTAATACTAAAGATATCTAAATATAGCTTATATGTTCTCCAAAATAAGTAATCAAAATCCAGGATATTATGAAGGACACATAAAAAAGTAGGATAATATTTGGTATTTTATTAAATATTAAAATATGTTTTCCGCTTAAGTCTTATGTTTATCTTTTTTTTTACAGTAAGTTAAACATTTTACCCTAACATAAAATAATTTGATACTCACTTCCTACATTTTTGCCTTTTAATCAATGGTCAAACTCGTAGGACATAGCAAAATAGTCCTGAGCAAAATTTTGAAAAACGCCCAATTATGAATTTCTCTCCCTTTTTTTCCACATTTTAATTTTTATTTCTGGATTGAAAAAATAACCAAATTTAAAAAGAAAAACCTTTTGAGTGGAATATACACACGTAATATAAGATAAAGAATATATGTGAGATAATTGAGACAAATTTAAATCGTATTCATATTCCTTTATAAAAAATGTAAATAATCTAAAAGGAATCCTAATAAATAACCTGCCCCCGATATATCTCGTTTCGGAGAAACAATTTAAATCAAAAGCAAAATGAAATTCTGACATCAGTTTATTTAGAACGATTTGATTATTTTCATTAAATTTTTGAAGTTTAGGGTCATTTCGTAAATAACTATGTAGGTACATATCTGAACTATAATTTTGATAATTTTTAATTTTTGCATACTATTATACAGAATTGGCTTATTATTGTTTGATTTTTCAGGAACTTTAAACAAGATCCGTGTTGAATTTGGTAGAATGGCAACACCGAAGTCTTCCTTTGCAGGAATTCCCTTAACATAGACTCTTTGTCATTTTGGTCAATGCATTTTGATCTGTATGCGCATGAAAATAAAGTAAGCTTCATAAATTAATGGTTGTTACGTTTTGAAAGGGAAAAGGAGGTGCAAAGTTCGAGCTGCCATCTCCCGATAAACTTAGCTTATTCGACGCCATTCCGGCCATTCGCGAACCACGTCACGATAGTGTACGCCTGTACGGTAGAAATTATTTGTACCAATCTATTGTATTACAGTTGTCATTGTGTAAAATCGGCTTTGGTTGGCGTTTAATCAACTTGTTCAATTTGCTCGGAACTATACTAAATAGTACTTTTAAACTTCGTTTAATTTCTTCCAGTTCGAGGTTAGTATTGATTACCTATTGTTAATAGTTGATATAAGTTTTTTTATCTTTGAGATTTTCGAATAAGAAAGATGATTTAATTTGTCAATCAATTGATTGTTATACTTTGCTAAATTAAATATAAACGCATTTAGAAATAGCGACGCTATCGACTATGAATCTGGTGCCGGTTATATGTGATTTATTTACAAATATGGCTGCCGGCTGGTCTTAAAAAAACTTGCTAATTTTTAAAAATATGGAAATACAGCAAGACTCAATATGTTTTAACGTTAGAAGTGAAGATAAGATTCTTCAATCACTGTAGTACTGATAATAATAGCCGTGTACTTTCTATGAAGTACCTATGTATACATGATTAAACATATATTGATACATTCTTTGTTTTTAATTCATAATACATTAGGAATTTCGCAAAATATTAACGAAGTGTGCTTAACATGTAACAAAGAATAATTTATAACGGTTTCCAAAAATCAGTCAAATAGCATTGGACCCACGTATATAGGTACATTCAATATGGCGCCGCGCGTCTCAAGTTACGATGATTAAAGTTTGCACACTTGCGAACGATCAAACAAAGGCCAATGAAACTAAATTGTCTTTGTAGCCTTACCTATTCAAATATCATTGCAGTGATGGGGTTAATTTCAATTTACGAGTATTTTGTTAAGACACTAACTTCGTGTATTTAATAGGATATTCTTCTTCTATACAAATAAAATTGAAGTGTCTGTTTACAACTCCAAATTTCTCAACAGCTTTCCAAAAAAAATTAATATGATAGTAAATACGTACAAGTACAAGACTTACAGAATAAACACAATTATATAATTTTTTGTCTGTCTGGTTGGACACATTTTTACGGAACTTTCACTGGCAGAAAGATCTAAGGAACGAGTAACTTATACTGATTTTTTTAGGGTTCCATTGTTCATGACTAGGAACCCTTATAGTTTCGTCCAGTCCATTCGTCCGTCTTCGACTTACCGTTCAAACTGTTAGTAATATGAAACTTTTCGTGTATATGTGCAGAGTGATAAAATTAAATCAAAAAAAAAATCTTTTAATGGGGTAGCCCCACTAAACGTGCCTAAAGTAGGGATTGATTATTTTTTCTAATGTCCACATCTATCATTTCATTAGATAGGTATTTTAAAAACATTGACAGGTTGCTAAGATGATTTTTTGATTTACGTGTCCGATTGCAATTTATTCAACTCAGATCATTTTTTTGTTTAAAAAAACGGTTGCTGTTGTGGTGAGCTGAAAAAAAAATCATGATGATAGTAAAACTGACTGAAACTTGGTGATTACGGAACCCTATTCTATGAACCTGACATGCACTTATCCGATTTTTTTATACCTATCTCTGATAGACTTTTTTTGTTCATTCGGCTTATTGCAAGAAGTCATTAACTGCAAAAAATCACTAAATATTTTTTTATCTTTAATGGTCTCACAATTATAGATAAAAACGTATTTAGTGATTTTTTGCAGTAATTATTATTTCGTTGGCTTATTGCAAGAAGTTATTAACTGCAAAAAATCACTAAATACGTTTTAATCTTTAATTGTGAGACCATTATAGATAAAAAAGTATTTATTGATTTTTTGCACTTAATGACTTGTTGCAATAAGCCAACGATATAATAATTACTGCAAAAAATCACTAAATACGTTTTAATCTTTAATTGTGAGACCATTATAGATAAAAAAGTATTTATTGATTTTTTGCACTTAATGACTTGTTGCAATAAGCCAACGATATAATAATTACTGCAAAAAATCACTAAATACGTTTTAATCTTTAATTGTGAGACCATTATAGTTAAAAAAGTATTTATTGATTTTTTGCACTTAATGACTTGTTGCAATAAGCCAACGATATAATAATTACTGCAAAAAATCACTAAATACGTTTTAATCTATAATTGTGAGACCATTATAGATAAAAAAGTATTTATTGATTTTTTGCACTTAATGACTTGTTGCAATAAGCCGACGATTCATTCATATTTATAAAATAGTTTTACCCGCGGTTATTGTCGTAAAACGCGACTAACGCCGCGGAACGACGCTAGTCTAAAAAATAGCTCAAGTTACTGCTTATGTCATCGGCAAACTGCCAGTGAAAATACCATCTAAATCCGACCAGACGTTAAAGAGAGTAGTCGTAACAAACAGATAGACAAAAAAAATAAAATTTGCTTTTTTGATGTAAGTAAAAACTAAGTAAAAAAAAAAAACTTTATTTAATATTAGAAACAGACAAATCAATTTTATTTATTATAGACTCTCTGATTTTCTCTACTATAATACATATACATGAATTACACATGTAAAATTACAGATATGACTGTCTCGGTGGAACAGTGGTAATGTATACGACTGCTGGGCTTGAGGTCTCGGGTTCGATTCCCAAGTCGAAGCAAATGTTTGTGTGATCCGCAAATATTTGTTTCGGAGTTTGAGTAACGTAACATGTATATATTTCCAAAAAAATAAAGTGTTTTTACGTATTTATATCAGTCCCCATAAAACAAGCTCGTCTTATTTTGGGCCTAGGTGGCGTTGTGCTGTGTGTAAGCTATTCGATATATTTATTATTTATTTATAATTCTATTGCTGAAATGTGTATATAATAACTAATAAGCAATAGGACTAGTATACACAGTCACTTCGAAGTTCAATCATATCCGTTAGAGATATCATATCAATCGATCAAAATCAACAATGTTTTTTTTACCACAAGTAGTACTTACTGGTGATAAGCATATTGTGTTGACAGTTATTTTACTCTTTCGAGGTTTACTATAAGTAAAAATAAATACTCAGGGATTTGAGGTACGTAGAATTTTTTTCCAATGGTATTTTGTTTGATTTAATCATTACCCTAATCGTATGTAATAATAAAGAAACTTGTTCATGCAAAAAAGCTACTTCAAGTTTGCAGATTTATACCATTTCCCAAGTCGCTTTCTGTTGTTGTTTTCTGTATCATACCCGCTACACACATTATGATAAGTCGTTCCATGGTTCCAACTTAGGGCCGCTGCATACGTGACGGGATTTTACACGGTCGTGACGGGACGGGAAGTTTTGCAAACACCGTTACATACAAAATGCATACTTCACGGAGCGTCACGTATGCAGCGGCCTAATCTGTGCAGAAATGTAGACCAAACTGTGCAGATTTATGGAACGTGAGTATGAGAAATCGGTTCAGATTATTTGAGCGATTTCATCAGATAAACCATTATCCATTACGTTTGCACAGATTTATCATAGGGTGAGCCTAGTAAGTTTAGAAGATATTAACCGAAAAAATATAATGAAATGATTTAATCGAAAATAAATTAAGGTTTTAAAGAAGTAAGTATAAGTACTAACTTACTTAAGATGAACTTTAATCGAAAACTATAACGGCTTAGATAACTAATAATTCGGGAATTATAGAGATTTAAGTTGTAAAATGCGCTTACTTGGACAATTTCCTACTAAAAAACTTAATATTAAGTAAACATAATAATCATTTATTGACATGATTTTAAATTCACGTGCATTATGAATGACTACGGAACCCTATTCTATGCGTGGCCAGACACGCACTTATCTCATTTTTTTATGATTATCCTTATTAATGGTATTTGAAATTAAGTTTGTTAAGTACCCACTTTAAGAAGAAGACAAATCAATCTCAGTAGTTTCACGTGATAGCATTTTTTATTATTAGTATAAGAAAGGCTATGCCTTACGGATTCAAGTTGATAATTTCATCATTTAAGGTACACAATGTTACAATTAACCTTAGAACTCGTTTAATCTTATTTAGTATTTGCGGTGTTTACTTGAGAAAATAAATTAGGACCAAAATTATTAATTCCCCATAAGTCAGAATATGTTATCATTTTTTTCTTACATCTGACAATCCTTTAAATTTTTTACAGATCCCGACTAAAAATGGCATCAGCAAAGGCTAACAAAAAGTAAGTACCCTATTAGTACTATACATACCCGTATAGCACTTGTTTATCAAAGTAGGTAAATTTCGGGTTAATAGAGTCTGCGTAATAAAAAAAAAAGAATTAAACAAAAAATGGGAGAAGCCAATGTCGAGTAGTGGACTGTGATAAGTTGATGATAATGATGTATATTGTTTAGTAATTCGAATTTAAAACATATGAAACGTCTGAACACCACTTTAAACAGACGGATATTCACTATAACAGCAACATTACTGATGTTTTGTCTTGAAATCTAAAACCTCATTGCTTTAAGCAATTAAATCAGTATTGCTTTGCTATTAGACTAATGCCTGTTTTTACGAACAATACATAAACCGTCTCCTTACAAGGAGGATAATATGAAAGGAACAGTTTTTTTACTAATATGCATATCAAAATACATAATATATAGACGATACAGCAAAACAGTAATTTAACAAAATTTCTGTCTGCAGTCTGTTCCGGCTTATCTCTGGAACGCCCGGATCGATTTTGATGGGATTTTCACAGACTGAAAAGTTGATGACATAAAAGTGTAACTTGGACTAATTTTTTAGTAGCTTCGCTCGGCAGCGTTTCTCGCACTTTAAAACAATAAACGCGGTTAAACTGCGGGACTCAGCTAGTACAACTAGTAATTATAAAATTCATACCAAAAATGTACATCGTAAGTTCTGAAATGAACAACCACCAAAGCTAAATTTGAATTTATGTTGATATGCCATTAGTGCCCTAGGAGTGGTCTTAGACAGTCCACGTTCCTTCGCTGCCAGCCTCTTACTAATATATTTCTAATAAAACAGCTAACCTTTTAATGCTACAGGGCGGCGACAGTGGCAGTGGAGTTGCCAGAATGTCCCGTCTGTATGGAAACTATGAGTGCCCCGATCTTCCAGTGTCAGTCGGGGCACAGTTTGTGTAATTCCTGTACACAGAATTTAATGCCACCGATGTGTCCGATCTGCCGCCAACCCCTCACGCAAATGCGAAACTGGCAACTGGAAGATATTATTTCAAAGGTATGTCTTAAATTCAATTAATTTAATAAAGCACCTAGGATAGTTTAATAAATGAGCCCTGTTAATATAGCTAATTTTGAGAAATAAATAAGAGAATAGAGTAATAGGGTCTCGTTTTAATCTTTGGGTACGGTACCTTATATGTGCCTTCAAGTAACTCATTCACGTGTCTTAAAACTTGTGTATAATAGTTGACATCTGCTCTAATGCCTGGGCATGAGATTGTATACTTTACATAATATATATTTATGTAGGTATAGGTACCTTTATGAACATTAGTAATATTATAACTGATAACATTGCATGCATAAAATCACGTAAAACACGTAGTTACATCACTGGGTTTGTACTACATTATTAAATTTAAATCACAAATACATAAGTTTTGTTTCTATTGATTTTCAGGCCAAAGTGCCTTGCGTTAACAAATCATCTGGATGCGTTTATACCATGGTGGCAAGAGACCAGGAGGATCATCTCAAACAATGCATCTTCAGGGAAATGGACTGTCCGTTCGGTGTTGCTTTTGGAAAATGTTCATGGACCGGTAATACCTACCTATAATTGTAAATAAGAAACAAAATAAATATTTCGGGCATCTGACACACAACGGTATCTTAGTCCCAAACTAATCAGAACTATGGGTACTAGACAACTGATAAAAAATTATATATACTTTTTTGTATATATGGTTTTCTATGTATAATATTTATTGTAAATGCATAAATATTATACATAGGAAAGACCTAAATTCCGAACCAAACATTTGGTCCGACCTGGGAATCGAGACCTCTTGATTGGCAGCTGTATAGGTACGCTAACTGCTAGACCAATAAGTCAGTCATCATTGTGCTAATAAATTAGAAGTTTTAATCACAGAAGTCATTTGAAGAAGCATTCGACAGTAACAACATAGATTGTTCAAAAGTACTGTTTGTTTAATAACAAGTAACAGCTGCTAATGCAGCTGTTACTTCTTGTTAGGATTATTTAATTAATTGTTTTTATATCAAAAAAATGCAGCATAGTATCAGCACAAAGGTCGATATGACTTTCTGTTTCAATTATTGTACTCCAGTCATCATTGCTTACTATTTGAAAACCATTTTTATTTCACAGGTAAATTGAAAGATATGATGGAACATTTCAAAGAACGTCATGCGCAAAATTGCAACGTAACTACTGATGAAGAAGTTGAGTTGAATAATGTCGACATCAAGGTCGACGATCGTTATCTCTATTTGGTATCGCAGAGTAAAATGCTTTTTATTATTACAATGAAAATTGATACACTTCAAAAAATGGCCTACTGGGCTGTACAGCACATCGGGAGTAAGAAGGTGGCTCACGATCATATCTACGAAATACACGTGATAAGCAAGCAAAACTCTCGGAGAAAAGTTGTATTTACGGAACATTGCTTCAATGATGCTTTAAAACCAGACGAAGTATTCCGTACGGGCAAATGTGCCGTTCTGCCTTTGGATGTCTTACTTCACTTTATAAGTAACAAAAAATTATCATTTAGGTTCTTTTTAAAGAGGATTCCCGCTGAGAACAAGAACAATAAAGGTGATGGCAATGATAATAAGCCGCAAGGTCCAAAAGGGCCTGGACCCAAGGGACCTAACAAAGACACGCAAAAAAATAAGCCGAATGGTCAGAATGCGCCCGGACCCAAAGGTCAGAAAGCTAATAATTGACAATCTAAAATATTATGATGACATATAATTTGTCACATCTTAATCTATTCTAATTTTTAATTAATATTTTACAATAAGAAATTAGCATTGGGTAAATAACTTCACTGAATTATTATTTCTAGTGGTACCTTAATTGAATCGAATTCTCATGATTACAATATGCTACAATAGGATTTATGATAAATATTGAACGGCGAGTAGACAATACATTTGATAAAACTAAAGGTATTTTAGTTATTCGCTAAGTGAAGACCAAGCTTGTTAGTTATGCAGTTTCACTTGAAGGGTCTCAATGATCTATGATGCTTTATGATTCATAAAATCAGTGAAAGATCAAATTCTTTCCCTCTTTGGTATAAGAATGTAAAGTCTGAAATAAACAAAACTGTAATTTCGACTCTTACTTCAGTGCAGCTGTACAATTTCCATCGTGTTTTATTAAAAGACTTATCATTAGGTCAAAAGATCCACTGCTGTACATAGGTCTCCCGCAGGTTTCTCCACAACAACCGGTCCTGTTCTGACCTGTTCACCGTGGGCCTACAACGCTGCGTATACCGGTACGCGGTCGCCACTCTAGAACTCTAAGACCCCATTTCTGTAAGCAATGCGCCCCGCCCACTGCCACTTAATAAATATTTTTTTGGGAAATATCGGTAACCTTTGTTTATCTGCGGATCTTCTTTTTCCTGATTGGATCACGCAGAAAAACTCCGAGGGTTACTCTCTGGGTGACTTGGAAAATTCCTACGAGGCCATTGTGAGCGACCACGTCTCTGCACCACAATACACAACTGGCAACATTGACCAAAGAAGACTCGCTTCATGAGAAATAAATTGTTGTCTGATTATATCAGCACTTTCAACTTCGTTTTCATAAAATATTTATCGTAATTTTCTGTTTAGGTATCAAAAATGAGTTTTGGTTTCTATTATTCAGGTAGCCACAGCTAATGATCAGTGGAGGTATATGTAATTGATTAAGGACCTTAGCTCAAAATTAAAAGGTATTGGCAACCAGTATAGCCAGCAGTAACGCTGATTTTGTAAACCTAATTGTAATTAATATAGGTATGCTTTGTCAGTTTTTATTATTTTATATGTAGTGGTACTTAGGTATTTGATTTGAATGTTTATAAGAGAATGTTAAAATGTAAAGTTTTCAAAATTATTACCTATTTCTTTGTAATATCTTGTGTTTCATTAAAGTAACTAACATAGATAATGCATCATGTGTATTTTAAAAGTTCTTTAATTTTAAATGTAGGCATATGTGAAATCGTAAACTATTTTTTTTGTTTCTACTTTAAAGAATTGTATCTTTAATCATTTTAATTAAAAAATATAAATTAACTTTTAATTTCATTAATTTCCAAATCTACCTCCTATCCTCTCAGGACCTGTGATCTGACCGTCCTCCTCATTTGGGACTAGAGATGTGTAAAATGTCCGAAATATAAAAATTTATTTAACAGTAATCTACGAGCAAGTATAAAAAAGCGGCCAAGTGCGAGTCGGACTCGCCCATGAAGGGTTCCGTAGCAGCAAGTAACGTCATATAAAAGTTCTTGTAGTTCGTTGTAACTTTGATCGATGTTTTAATTATAGTGTACCTATTGATTGAAGAAAGGGAAAATGCAATGGTAGTTTACATGGTAATGTACAACATATACTTTTTTTAGTTTTATCACCTCCTTATTTTAGAAGTTACAGGGGGGAACACATTTTACCACTTTGGAAGTGTCTCTCTCGCAAACTATTCATATTAGAAAAAAATGATTTAAGAAACCTCAATATATTTTTTTTGTTTCAGTTCTAAATATGGTTCCAACCCCCAAAATTTATTACTTTTTTATTCTATTTTTATGTGAAAATCTTAATGCGGTTCACAGAATACATTACTGACCAAGTTTTAACAGTATAGCTCTTATAGTTTCAGAAAAAAGTGGCTGTGACATACGGACGGACAGACCGACATGACGAATCTATAAGGGTTCCGTTTTTTGCCATTTGGCTACGGAACCCTAAAAATACTTTTGCTATTGCAGTCTGTTAAAAATCGGTGTAAAAGTGATATTGAACTTTAAAAATTAAAATATGCCCAAGTACGTACAGAACTGCCACTTCATGCATTGACGGACTGAAATCCTACAGTATTCTCTACAGTCAACCATTATCTCTGCAATTATATTTTATGGACATCTAATCTCATTAGTATTTTGCCCTAGATCTTAATGAGGTCTGGAGTAAGCCCTGCACTAGTTCCACTGAATGTGTTACATGTCATAAATGAAACATACATGGGTTTAAATGTTTTTTATTTCCTTACAACTACTAGGTGTTCATTTCTTGGCCTTAGCTTCACGTGTTGCTTTCCTCTCGGCAGCACGTGCAATCTGTTTTGCGGGCTTCAGATTACCTTTTTTGCAGAACCTCTGATTTCTCAGGAACTTAGGGTCCATCTAGAAACAACAAATACCCCATAGAATTTCAATCATTTCTGTTATAGTCTCCAACTTAGGTCAACATGTTATATGTTGATTAAAACACCTTAGGACTGAAATACTGTTCAACTGTTACAAATCATTATCATCAACAGCTTATCACATTTGAAACACAACATTGTCTAGTTGTCATCATCAAAAGTTTGGTTGAAATAAAAAATATATCAACATCACATAAAAGTCTACTAGTTACTCTAATATTTCAATAAACAAAACAATCTTTGCATAGTATAAAATGAATCCCCTTCTGTTGTATGTTGGATTAGATCTCTACACAACAAATAGTAGGCCAATACATCCTTTTCAAGGAGAGGCCTATGTCCAGTAGTAGACTGTTAAAGGCTGTTGATGATGATGACAACAATTTTAATCCAGTTTTCATCACTACAGTGAACTTCAACAGGAAGGTTTATGAGTAATACATGCATATTGAAGTAGCTGTAGTGTGTATGTGTGGCCTTAACAGTCTCCTGAGAGGAGACCCCGAGCTCAACAATGGGACATAATGGGTTGTTGATGAAAGTAGCCAAAATTCTAGGACTTAAAAGACTTCTATGCAACGGATATGAGCTATGAGCCCGGTTCAGCAGTATTTTCATTAATGGTTTCGACATACACAAAGTCAAATAATTTACCTAATCTATATTTATCACATCAACGGTAAATATTGCATTAAATCCATGAGGCATACTGTTGAATTGATCAGTAATCTGCATTGTTATCTCAACATAAGTTACTGATGATGTTAGGTTGAAAATAATAATAAACAATTTCACATAATTGTATTATGATTTACTTACGCCAAGGGTGGATTCGTGCCTGCCTTTTCTAGGCTTCTTGATGCCATTTCTGTGGGCCTTGCGGTCTGAAATAAAAAGTACAAGTGGCTGTTTACTTGTTGAGTAAAACTTTTATACACAAAATGCACTTAATTCCTTTTGAATATATTAATCACATTACACGTAAATACTTCTCTATAATATGTACACACACAAACTATGAGTAACATCGTTTAAATTAAAATATCGTCTGTTTACTCACTTTGGTTATGATTTGTGTGATTCTTTGACTTTGCCATTTCGTTAGTTTACCTTTCCTGAAAAAGAAATATCCTTAAAATTAATGCAGTTAACACATAACCTTGCAGAAATAATAACGAAACTTAAATAACATCAAATGATTTATCAGATATATTAAGAAACAATTTTAAAAACTTCTACACAAACCTATGACAGCAAGGAAAAAGAGAAGAGGATAACAGTTTTGACAGTTGACACTTTTGTTAGATTCTAATAACCACTGTAGGATTGAGATGTACTTTTAGCTTACTAATGTTGCTATCTCTGTCACACGAAACACGTTCAATGTGTATAGATTAAAGTGTACAGTATTAGCTCAATTACGTTTCATATATTCTAACACACGTTAAATACTCAAATACAAGCAAGTTAGCAAGTATAAAACAGTGTGCAATATACATAACACACCGACACTTGCTCTCTCGCTCTGGCTCCCTAATTTTATTTTTGTGTCTCTTACCTGTTTTGCTCTCTTACTTGCCTATTTACTTGCCTACCTACTCTTTCCCATTTACTTGCCTACATACTTGTCTATTTACTTGTCCATTTACTTACCCATTTACTTGCCCATTTTTTTGACCATTCGCTTGCCCATTCACTTGCCCATTTACTTGCCCATTCATTGCCTATTTACTTGCCCATTCACTTGCCCAATTACCTGCCCATTTTCTTGCCCATTTACTTGCCCATACTTGCCCATTTATTTGCCCGTGTACTTGCCCTTTTACTTCCCTACACATACAGTACATACACTTAGATAAAATGTTGTTTAACTAGCTGACCCCACGAACTTCGTACCACCTAACAGTCGATTCAACCTCACTGAATTGTTTTGTATTCTCGGAACCCCTCCAATAAAGGTTATCCAATATATTTTTTATATTTTTTCCTAAGAACCATCCTTGTACTTCAAGGTATATTATACAAAAAGAATTAGCGAAATCGGTCCAGCCGTTCACGCGTGATGCCGTGACCAAGGAAAACGGGTTTCATTTTTATATATATAGATAGTTTTTTTTTTTTTTTTATATTAGCTGCCAAAATGACTCTGCCCTGGCTGATGGAAAGCATGAACAGAATCCAGAAGTGGAGGCCACCATCCTCACTGCCACAACGTACAGTGCAGCACGGTGACCCACACTATGGCGGTCTAGTATGATGCTTTTTCACGCCCTGCTTGGAGTCATAGCAGGGAGGAAACACATGCGCTGGCAGAGAGTTCCAGGTTTTAACTGCTCGGCACAGTAAGGAAGGGCCGAACCGTTTAGTTCGAGAGCGTATGTCAACCACTCTGAAGCGGTGGCTTCCGAGGCCAGCACGTGTTGTCCTGTATAGGAGAGGGGAATTTTTTACCAACTTCATCTGGTATTTTTTACCAACATCTCGATTTGTTCTGCTACCTATCTCTCTAGTTTGCTTGACGTCATTTCCGACGAGTTGTACACACCGACATTTGTTCTCTCGCTCTGGCTCACTAATTTTGTATTTGTGTCTCTTACCTGTCGTTTTTCCGTTGCATCCGGTTTGAAATCACAATGATTCTAAGGAAATTTAACTTCAAAAAGGGGTAAGTTTATTAAAGAATAAGTATGTAAGTCATCGCGATGAGAAACATGACAAATGTACTAATTAAGGTGAAGAAGTTCTAGCAATATCACGTTATTTTGATGTAGTCTTTTTTTTTTCTGTGTGTTTAGTCTGTGGTGCTTGTGTGTCGTGTTGTCAATGTCATAGTCACAACTCACAAGCTGTCAATTTCATATTCTAATTCCATCGTGTCGTGATCCATTTTATTGGAATTTAAATAATAAATTTAAAAAATTAAGTAATTGGTTAATTTTTAGTAGCTATGGTAGTTTCAGAAGGTGACTCTGGTGACGCGAAGCCTTTAGCGTCTGAAGAGACTGCTAAAGAAGATGTTAAGTCACCCAGGCTTCTTACATTAGAAAGTATCCTTTTCAATATTATCTGACGTAAATAATTAGTAATTCCATTGCTTTTACTATAATTAGTAAAAAAGTTTTCAGAGTCAGTTCGTGAGTTTCAACCTTATGAGTGAATGGTTCCCCCATAGAGCAAATTATAAAAAAATAGACAGTTTTCAACGATCTAATATTGATGGTGATTCTCATTCCACCTCTATAAATTTTGGTTATTTTATTTTGACTGCCTTGTTGGTCTAGTGGTTAGCGTATGCTGCTGCTGATCAAGAGGTCTCGGGTTCGATTCCCGGGTTGGCCTAAATATTTGTGTGATCCAGAGATGTTTGTTTCGGAGTCTGGGTGTTTTCTATGCACAATATGTATGTATTTACAAAAAAATATGTTTATGTATTTATATAAGTTGTTTAGTACCCATAATACAAGCTCTGCTTAGTTTGGGACTAGATGATGTTGTGTGTATGATGTCCGAAATATTTATTTATTATTTCAGCAATATAACCCTTCAGTCGTTACAGTTGAAATGCCATAATAAATTTTGGAAGCAAAGTACTTTGGAATAGAACATTTAAGGTCTAAAATAATAAAAGCATACTCCACCAAACTTGTTAATGGATATCCGATACTGAAGACCTAGTAATTTCATCATTGTCATTACAAACATATGTATTTATTAGAAGTTGCTATCATAGGCACCTTCTTATAAGTATGATATAATTAAATTTATTACCCAGGTAGGTTGGTTGGTAAAAGATAGGACAAAGAAGTGAGAGCTCACTCATCAATGCTTATGAAATGTAATGAACTGTTAAATAAATATCCACGTTAATTTACACATATTTTATTCTATTAAATATAACATGCGTTCTTGAGTGGAGACCAGGGCTCGGCAAATGTAGTGTAGGACATCCACAGACCAGGTGGAGTGATGATTTGTGCAAGATGGCTGGCACACATAGACATGTGTGCCAGCCAAGTAAGAATTTTCCAACCAGTGACGAATAGACATTCGTCACTGGTTGGAAAATTCTTACTTTTTGTGAGCCGCAAACCTGTTGTTGATGTTGGAATGTTGCTGAGAACTTTAATAGTGAGATGCAGGATTAAATAATTGGAGGCTCTGTGATTCTTCGAAGTATTTTTATTGTATGTTACTGTCACTACAATGGCAGTGGTCCCAATGTGACACAAATTCTACAGGATCCCTCTCTAGGTGTGAGAATAGGCATCACTGTTTTGTAAATACAATATGTATTTATTTACCAGTTATCTGAACATATTATTACAAACCAGCACTTTGCCCTGCTACGGAAGCTATGCTAGTATTACATATACAAACTTTTGTCATAAATCACTTCATGTATTGCTGAAAACTATTAAAATCCACTGAGCAGGTAGTTTGAAACCATCAAAACAAACAGACAGAGACTTCCTTGCGTACTACCTTAAGAGATGCTACTTCCATTTAATCTCTCTAATCATATGAAAGTAGGCACATACACAATAAAAAAAATCCTTAACGATGTCATCAGTTTTCCGTATCATCAAGGATGCTCAACAGCAGCATGGTTTACGTCATGCGGACTTCCAAAGATACAGGGGCTACTGCTCCCGGCGGCTCAGGCGTTTGCGTAAAGTGCTGAAGATTCCACAGGTAAGCAATTGTAACATTCCAAGTGGGAAAACAACATCAAAAGGCAATTTTCTAAAAATAAAGTAATTTATTAATATAAATTACTTTAACAGTCCACTGCTGGACATAGACCTCTCCTTTGAAAGGAGGTTTTGGCCTACTATACCATGCTGGCCAGCCGGGTTGGTATAGGGTTTGTTTCAAGTTTTCCTTGTCTTGGCAGTGATGTTAGCTGCTTATTTTGTTCCTTTAGACGCCTCTTACGACCAATTTATATTAGTTAGTATTGAAATCAGATTGAGAAGCACTACATACTTCCATCAATAAAAAATGTTGAGGTTGCCATTAATTATATTTTATGCATTTTTAGGGCGACAGGCGTCATTACCGTCGTCGTGATGTTACTACTGTCCATCTGACGGCGGCTGCGGCCGAAAACCGTCTGCTGTGTGTGCCGCTATTGCAAGCAGAAAGAGCTTGGGCTCATGCGATGCAATTGCGACAAGAGGCTAACACTGAACCTAGGAAAAAATTCCATTTAGTGTCTCGATTGAAGAAGGCTTGTGCTCATGCCCAAACACTTTTGCAGTTATGTGAGGTAAGAAAGATGATTGAAACCTGTATATTTTTTTTGCAATTGCTGTATGTCTCCGTAATGTACAAGGTAAACCGGAAAAAAATATATCTTTTGTATTACTAATGTTAGTACATAGAGTGGTATGGTATGTGGTGTGATGTGACTATAAAGATAAGGTTGATTGGGAAGGAGGAATGTTAACTTTAGAGGAAAGTAGCACCAGTATATGTAAAGTTGAGAAGCAATTGTCCTGTTATGAACATGGGATGTATACTATAGAGATGAGCAAATTGTAGCAAATAAATTAGGTAAATAAAATTGATGTAAATTAGAGTACAAGACATACTTGTACGTAGGACTAACGAAAATATGAATGGATGGAAGAGGAATCTTAGAAGTAAGGAGTGAACTGACGAGTAATAGAGAATGGAAGTAGAAAAGTTATTGTACCAACTCAAAATAAATAGGCAATAGTACATTGTTCACCGAGGGAGGAAAGGAACCGATTACTAGCGAGGGAGCAGTTTGTGGCCCGAAGGCGCAGCCTAGGGCCACAATACTCCCGAGGTAGGAATGGGACAGACACAATTTAGCTTAGAATTTGACATAATATTTATAAATATTTCGCGCTTCTTTTGTTTTTTTTTTATTCTTCACAAAAGGATGTCAGTGGCACGGATATTCCATATTTAAATTATATGAAAACTCTTTGAGCAGGCGCGCGCCATAGATAAGATAACACATGAGAAATGAAAATTCATACAACTTTCTCTCCCGCTAAAACACGTTAGAAATGGATTTTCATACATTTTGTCCTCCCGCTTATTTAGGTCAAGGAAAAGACTAACTTTCTCTTTTCATTTTCAGGGAATATTGACTACTGTTCCGATCAGGTGTAGTATAAAGAATATTTTCTAATAGCACAGTCATAATAAATTTATGACTGTACTAATATTATAAAATATTTTCTTTTTGCCTTATTATTTACATTTTCGGTATTTGTGTAATGTAATGGTAAGTGCCTGACTGCTTGGTTAGCCTTAATGGTTTTAGCGGTCGCCATGCCGCTTTTTATTACGCCAAAAAAAGAAAACAAAAAGGTAGGATGTTTCGTTTGCAGCAAAGTGGTATGTGCGACGCGCGCACGCAGCTGGAGGCGGGCGCGTACGCGGCGTGGCTGGGCGGCGCGCTGCTGCTGGAGCTGCAGCAGTGGCGCCCCGCCGCCGAGAGCCTGCAGCGCGCGCAGCTCGTGCTCGACAAGCTCTGCGCCGCGCTGCCCGAGGACGAGCGCCTCGTCTACAGGCAGAAGGTCAGTATTATCATCATCAACAGCCTTTAACAGTCCACTCCTGGACATAGGCCTCTCCTTAGAAAGGAGGTTTTGGCCTACTATACCACACTGGCCAGACGGGTTCGTAAAGGGTTTGTTTCAAGTTTTCCTTCTCTTGGCAGTGATGTTAGCTGCTTGTTTTGTTTCTTTAGTCGCATCTTACGACACCCATGGAATGAATAGGGGTGGTGACACTTTGTATTCTTAATCCGTCACCACACGGACAAAAATTTGTGTGATACCAAAATAGTTATTCTGAGTTTGGGTATGCTTTTTGTTCGTTGCTTGTATGTTTGTAAAATCCCCGCGACACAGGAATATACTTCTAATTCAGGTGTCTTTAAAAAATAATTAAACTTGTGTGTGTCATCACGTGAGGTAACAGCATGTCACCTCACGTCATGATGACGATGATGATAATGACGTGTGATTTAGTACATATGTATAGTACACAGTAGTATTTCTGTTATTAGGTAGAGGAACTGAAACCAAGCCTCCGTTTCTGCGCGTACAACATCGGTGACGAGTCGGCGGCCGGAGACCTCCTTGCAATGCGAGGACAAGGTCTCATTGAGAACTTGGACTCGCTAATGGCTCAAGCCAAGTAAGTAGCTTATTTAAACAAGCAGTTGCATTTTACTTGCATAAGGGTATACTATTTAATACTCAGTGTAAACAAGCAATAATTTATTTGCAAGGTCGAATTTGGATACAAATAATATTACCTAAGTCTAGTCTATTTACTTAATCTTTGTACGACTGAAACGATTATTTACTGGTTTGTGCTTGTCATCTATGTTTAAACAAGTAGTTTTGAGATGGATTTGAGAACTTAGACTTAGCTGTATCTGTGATACAGTGCAAAGAACTACTTAAAGACACAAAAATCTTAAAAACAAAATTGGTTGTGGTTAAACTTAAACCGTAAAACGAACAATGGAATGTTGCATGTAGCTATTTAAACTAATAACTGTCATTTAAATATAATACAAACATGATTATTCTACTACAATGTTCTTATTATTTTCTAGGGAATCCCGTTCAGGTGTGATGCATGAAGTAGAATGGCGCGGCCGTCGCGTCACAGTGAGGCCTGAAAAAGTAAGACTCTTTCTTATCGCTTTGCAAGATTTTGATAAGTCGGTCGACAACGCTGATACGATCCAGGCTAAGATTGATATTCTGGAAAACATTCTCATGGATTCCAAGGACGCCATTTCAGCACTCAAAGACGAAATAAAAAGCGATCCAAAGCTGAAAAATGCTTCGGAGACTCAAATGTCGAGCGTGAACTACTTGCTCTCTTACTTGATGTACCTGCGTCTCATGCGCACCATCGATAGGAATAATCTTCTGGTACAGCAAGCAGAGGAAGCTCGTAAGAACAACATTCAAATAGACGGCAAAAAAGTACGTCCTCATGATTTGACACGATTGTATGAAATCATCTTGCAGAACTTTACTGAACTGCAACAACTGCCTGGTTTTGAAAATGATGCCGCCTATCAGCAAGAGATTGAGATACAGACAAAGGCGTACAGAGCATTCCGCTGTTATTATATAGCTCAAGTGCTCACCACTCTGAGACGTTTCAGGGAAGCACTCGCTATGCTCGAGAGATGTAGCAATTATGCTGCGGAATCGCTTGGCAGCAAACTCGCTGACAAACAGCTGGTTGAGAAGTTGCAAGTCCTCAAAAAGGACATAGAAAGTTGCAAGTTCGAAGTTCACGCTGACTCGGTTCTGGAAGATGACGACGAACAAGATGAAGATACGAAGTATACAAGTGGTAAATTTAAGGATAAGAAACCTTTAGTAGACCGCTTGGATGAATACCGTGAAGATACTCAGGTTCTTACTAAAAACCCAAATATCTATAAAATGCCCCCGACGATGGACGCTATTCCTTGCAAGCCGTTGTTCTTTGACCTGGCGTGCAATTTTGTGGAGTTCCCGAACTTGGACGATAAGACAGGCGCGGCTGATAGTAAGAAGCAGGGCGCTGGTCTCACGGGGCTAGTCAAAGGATTCCTTGGGTGGGGTAAAAGTGACAAGTGAAGAAAAAATTACATTAGTTTTAGTATCCGGTATACATACTGTTTTATTTTCAAGGTTCAAATCATATATATCTATAAATATCTCTGCTATTTAATTTGTATTTTCAATTAAAAAGCTACCCTATTAAAATGACTGACCTGGTTAAATAACCACCGAAATCGATCGAATCTACATCGATAGAAGTTTCAAAACTTTTTGGACTACATGAAAACTTGAAATAATTAATATAGCCTAAGTCAACTAGAAGAAGCCGAGGATCGAACCAAGTGGCGTGCGATTGGAGAGACCTATGTCCAGCAGTGGACTGCGATAGGCTGATGATGATGATGAAGTCAACTAGGCCATTTTATACGAATCTATTTACAGGTGCTACAATGGCACATACAAACTTAAATAAATGCCAAATATATTACCATTCCTTTTGATTTAGTCGTACACGGCCATAAAAACACGTAGGTATGTGATCATCTTTATTATCAGATTCAATGCGGCACTGCATAACAGTATTATTTTTCAATTAATAGTCATAACATAGTTGTCGGGTTCATACTGTGGATCTATTTCTCGAGTTTTGACAATTTGTTTATAAATAAATGCAGATTTTCTCGGCGTACGCTTTCGATCTGGGTCTTCAAAGTCCACCTCATATAATCCAAACCGTTCCCTGTAAAGATGAAATCGTGTTCATAATTAATCTCCATAATCCCTTTGGTCTATAGAGTGTGTATGTACCTACTGCTATTGTCGAGCTGAACGCGTCGCCCTATGAGTTAAACGCATAAAACAGCTTTAAATCACGAATTATCACACTTACGTATAACCTGGCAGCCATTCAAAGTTGTCCATCAAACTCCAGGCAATATATCCTTTAAGATTGATGCCCTCCTCTAAAGCATCCAAAGCTCCTTGCAAAGCTGCTCTGAGGTAGGCGACTCTTCCATCATCATCGATACCTTCAAGTGTGGACCAGCCGTTTTCCGTGACAAAGATCGGGATTTCGCGGCCATACCTTTCTTGGATAAGTTTCAGTGCGATGTATAAGCTGTTTGGCATTTGCTAGAGAATAAAAGAATTATGTTAATTGCATATACTATGCACCACGGCGAAGTTCATTTTTTCCAGGAATCTAAAAATGCTCTTTTTTAGATTAACTTATTAAAATATTCGACATCTACGAGTACTTACTATTAACCAAAATGAAACTGACTCAGGCCAGTCACTAGATACTTCCATTCCAACTCTGACATCGTCTTGTGTTGAGGGGATAGCTATGCCCTGTCCAGTATAAAGTGAAAAAGATACATAGCCCCCGCTATAATGGTTGAACCCAAAGAAGTCACTCGTCCCCTGAATGTATGTCTTCTCCTCCTCGGTAAAGTCAATTAGACGGGATCTACGGTAGCCTTGTTCAGCACTCCTAACGGCTACAAGTTCTAAAATTTCTTTTGGAAAACCTCCTTCCTTCGAAAATATTGGATCCGTATAAAGAGCCCACTGAAAAGCATAAATAAGTTAATACTTACGACCAAACGGTTGGCCAAGTGGTTTAAGCGGTCGCCACCGCTTCCTACTGCGCCCAGTATCGTGGGTTCAAATCCCACGTGGGATAACACTGTGTGATTCACAAATTGTTATTTTTAAGTCTGGGTGTTCTTTGTGTCCGTTTCATGTATGTTTGTAAAGTCCCCTGCCGACACAGGAATTTATATTCCTAATGCTTTGAGTTGTCTTTAAAAAAAAAATGTTCTGTAGATAGATAGCGACTCCTTGAAATTGAAGGTCATAAAATATGTGAGTCAGGCGTTTAGGACTTAGTAACCTTTTAGTTAACGGAAGAATTGTATATGTGATTTCCGTGAAACCGTGCTCAGGTCGAGGCGAACTATTTATGGTAATTTTACCTACCTTTTTAAAAATAAAATTAAACCTACTAAGATATTTATTTCACTAAGATATTTATTGTCAACTACAAGAGCTGCTGGAGAAGACACGAATCATTTGGATGCATTTCCTTACATTTTTGAAAACTTATAAAATATATTTATACCCCTATTCGCCTTTGCCGCAATCAGGGCCTATTTTTATTTCTGGGGTCACAATGTTGACCCATATATTTACCTTGCTCCGTACTTCCGCAGTTCGTTAACTGTCCTCTAATCACGACAGAAATCATCGTTCAGAAAATAATCTTCTAAAGTAATAATGTCTTATGACCCTCTCACGACTCTGAACCTTGAGCCTTTTATGATCCTTTTATTCTTTATACAAGTACCTAGAACTACTCTGAAATGCACTCCTGCTGAAAATCAGGATGTCCACTAACCGTTTTACATTAGAAAAGAAGGTACATGATCTGCTTCATAACAAAATGGCAGAATTATCAAATTGGTACCTAGTTGGTACACTTTATGTCAAGGTGTCATAGTGTACCAATATAATCTAAATATGTGTGTGTACCTATATGAATATGTAAATATAAATATTATGAATATGATTGTATTTAAAACGTGTTTATTGTGTTATTACTGTATTTTTTAATTGCTTTACGTATTCTGTGTTCCTACAAGATTTCTGCACCATCTTAAGGTTAACTTGAAGAAAATTCCTAAGGGTTTCGTCTGCCTATGTACAAAATGCATGAAGTTTAAAATAAATATTTACCTCGGATTGTTTATATAACTCTGCGGCAAATCTGTCTTCTTCGGTGTCCTCTAAAGGCAGAACCGAAGCTATAGAGATTGTAAATCCGCATATTCCACCCTGTGTAGGTTTAAAATCCTTGTTATAGGCGTGGTACGCCCTAGCGTGGGCTAAGACCAGGTTTTTAGCACACAAGTATTCCCCGACACCAGTTGCGTTCAGTCTCGGAGCTTTAGTGACAGATCCATAGCCTTCATAGCAAATTTGGTATCCTTCATTGAATGTGATCCAACTTTTCACCCTGTCACCAAATCGTTCAAATAGCACTCGTGCGTAGTCCTCGAACCAGTCAGCGATAAGAGGATTCAGGAAACCGCCCATTTCTTGCAGCCTTTGGGGAAGATCCCAATGGTATATTGTAACCATAGGTTCAATGTCATACTTAAGCAGTTCGTTTATAAGATTGTTGTAGTAGGTGACACCATCTTCGTTCACGAAGTTGGGTGTACCTGTAGGTAAGATCCTTGTCCAGGCTATCGAGAATCGGTAAGTATCGAGACCGAGTTCTCTTACCATTTCTACATCTCGTTTGTAATTTTTATACGAGTCTGATGCTATGTCACCGTTGCTATGATCTGCTATGACTTCTGGTGTGTTGTGAGTCATAAAATCCCAAATGCTTTCGCCTTTGTCTAGAAGTATTTAAAGGGATGTATTAAAGTATTTTTTAAAGGGTTTTGTTACTTAGGTAATTGAACTACTTTACTGTTAATATTCCATGCTCCCTCGATCTGATAAGCCGAAGTCCCAGCTCCAAAGAGAAAGTCATCTGGAAATCTTCTTGCTTGTTTAGTGGTTGCAGCATAGCCAGATGCCACAGAAATACTGTAATAGAATACATACTCGAAAATGAATACTTGTCTAATATAAAAATTAAATGCGTTGTATTTCGTTGTTTTTTTTTTCAAAAAGTTGTATATATTTTATTCTATTTAATATAATAGCATAAAGCTAATAATATTAATTAGTAGACAAAACACTTATGTACCTAGGTAGGTACTGTATAGTGTGCAAAACTGTAGTTAGATTTCGATAAGCCGCTGTTTAGCTAGCTGCACAATGACTATTTTAAAATGTGTATGATACCCTTAACGTAATGTTTTTTAAACTTCCGAATCGGAACGGAAAAAAAATCGAACGAATCCTTTGTCTTAATGTAATTATAGTAGAGTAGTCGTATGTAGAGTAGTCGATAATCTCTGGTGCTCAAAAACTCCAATCAACTCATCCGGGCATCAACCTAAAAAAATCCTGTAGGAAATGTGCTTGTTTTATTTTAATAGCCTATCAAGGTGAATACTCTGCCTGATGAAAACAAAAGTGGGGCCCACGACACTCTCCGTGAATACAGGCAGTATAGCGGCTTAGTGAGATACTTATTCATGTCCGGCTTAAAAGGCCCGGGATCATAATGTAAATATGTATAATTTACATTAGCTGAGAACAAAACTAATTATAGGTACCTATTATTGATATTAATAACTAAACTCACCACAAAAATATCAGATAGGGCTTCATGGTATTGGTTTCCATACAAGGAAGTATATAACTACTAACATGTTGCCGACAACATATTAACCTTTATATGGGGGGGTAAGATAAAGTCTTATGGTATCAACCATCAAGATCAAGTATCTGATATAAACTTATCTGGTGTCGAACTCTCGAAATAACGAACATTATGAATGTTGGTCGTCTTTATCTACGGTGGATAAAGAATTGATCCACTTTGACACTTAATGATCTGAGCTGATTACTTAGTTTAGGTTGGATGTTGAAGGCACACCGATCTACGCAGTAACTATTAGTCCTACGTCGAGTAGTGAAAAATTATCGCATCGATTTTTTACATTAACCATGAGGTAATGATCCGATTGACCTGACCACCTTCCTTGCCCCATTATAACAGTCTCCCCTTGTTTTGGAGTGACATACTCCCGTTCCTACACAATGCAAATCCTTATTAGATAAAGCAGAAACTATTCACCAACCAAAGCTGTGCTTTTCTTATTATGAAGTAAAACAATTTATTAAATTTGATTTTTTATTATAACCATCTACTTTGCAAAGGTTATAAATTTATTTATTTATATTTCCATCAAATAGGTACTTTTTTAAAGAAATGAATGTCCTAAAACATAAATATACCTTGTTGATACACCTGTATTTATGTATACTTTACGTAAACCAATGTTCTATGTTGTCTCCAAATATTCTCTAAACAAAATCAAAAGAACACATCACGTAACATTCACAAATATTAATTTATAAGAAAAAGATGAAAATGTTTTAAATGTAGCTTTAGCGTCCAGGTTTTGTGACAAAACTGTATTTGTATTTATTCTTCTTGGCAGTGTTTGTGTTTATCAAAACATTTATTACAAAATTACTAAAGAACTTGTCGTTTGAAGTACAAAAATATAATAAACTTTAAACAATATATTTTACAACATACACCATTTACATTTTATTAAATCACATTTCAGAGTAATAATAATTATACTGTGTGTTTAATAGGATCACATACATACACATATGCACAGCCAATGGCTGAAGTGAGGCTAAGAGGTGTCATTTACCTAACATTGAGGTTTGATACCTCACATTAATAAATATTATACGATACACGTAATAATCTACTATGAGATAACTGTATATGAAGAGGCCAATAAATTAGAATTGATCACTACATCATGTGCCTGTTCATTTTCAGAATGTAGCAAATATCCATGGATCTCGTCGTGATATGCTCTGGCCGAATGAATTAATAATCAATGTTTTATATAAACAGATAAAAGTCAAGCCTTCTATGGTCAAAAAGTTGCATGATAATCCTGAATTAGCAGCACCGTTATGAATGTATGAATAGAACAAAAGTGCAGTGAAAGTCTACTACAGTAAGAACAGATTGTTTGTAATTTATTATATGTTAAAATATCACGGTGGTCAGTTTTCAGACAAATAAATCTCAATGAGAGTGGCGATCGACCTATGGATAACCATGATAGAAAACCGACCATCATGAAATTATCATACAACCATTCAATAACAGATAGGTACAATTATTTTGAGTGATCAATTTTAAGATACGGCCACATAACGCTTACAATTACGGGCAGGTAGAATACAAAATCAGTCGCGATGAAATAACCGCTAACAAACGACACCGCAATAAATTGTTATCGTTCGCGACACTAACGCCATACACGTCGACGGGAGGCCGCGTAAAGTCCGTCGGGCCGTACGCACCCTCAGACGCGGAAATCCGATCAAAACAGCACGGCACTCGGTCGATCGCTTAGTCAGTGTGAGCTTATCATTCGAAACATATGAACACAGTAACAGTTTAAGTGGCAGTGTTGGGCGAGCCCTAGCGCGGGCCGGCGGGGGCGGCGAGCGGCGGCCAGTGCGCCTGTTCGTGCGCGGCGGCGTCTCGCGGCGCCAGCAGCTGGCCGCACGTGGCGCACACGGCAAGCTCGCCCGCGCTGCGCCCCACCACTAGCTCCTGCTGCTTGGCGATGTCGGGCAGCAGCGCCACCAGCTCGGGGAACACGGCGTCGAACTGCGCGCCCAGCGCCGAGCGGCAGTGCGCGTGGAACTCATCCGCGCCGATCGAGCTGTCGCGGAACGCCCGCGACGCCACCCTAAAATCGTCGACGGCGGACCCGAGCGCGGCCGTGAACTTCTTCACGAGCGCGCGATTCCTGTTCTCGAAGTCCGGCGGCGGGATGTAGGTGTGAAGCGGCGCGGGAAAAGTCTGTCCCGCGGAGTTCGTGAAGGTCATTCCGTCGCAGGCCGGTCGAGGCTTGAATCCCGGCGGTACGCTCCCGTTCAGCGTTCTCTGTGACGGTAAACAGTTTTCGCTCCTGGCGTTGAGCGGCGGGTAGTCCTCGACGGCGAAGTTGAAATCGCCGGTCCCGCCGTTCTTATTGTTGTCGGTTCCGCCCGGACCGTTTGAAGTTTCCACGGCCGTAATTTTTTTGCCACCCTCCACGACGGGAGCGCTGTTGACGGAAGCGTACGACTCTTTCAGTGACTTCTTTTCGTTCGTCCCGTTCGAGTTGAACCTTTCGTCTGTGTTCTCCTTCTTACTGTTCTGTTTCTTTTTTTCTTTTTTGCTAGGTTTCGTATTTTCTAATGAGTTCGACTGAGCTTGCTGTTGCTTTTTAGGTTTTGACGATTTCACATTGTTGGGTAGCGTGGGAAAATCAGCGGCAGGGTTGAACGATGGTTCCTTCGGCTGTGGAGGGGGTTCTGGTTTAGCCGGTCTCTGTTTATCCTTAGACTTAACGGTGATCCATTGAGGAGTAGTGACGGGCGTCGACATCGAAGATAACGCTGGGAACGCCTCGGAACTAATTGGTGTTTTCTTCTGCTGGGTACTGTGCTGTGGCTTTTTGAGTGCCTGCATCTCTTGGCTATTGATAAGACTAACCTGTAAGATCAACAAAAATTTTTTTTATAAATACACATTGCATTGTATAGTTAGCTATATAAGTAGACAATTACATTTATAACATATTTGCTTGTAAAGGGTCTCTTATTTCACCAATTTCAATAACGTAATGTATCTCATTACGTACTTGTGCGTTATTGTAATGTTAGACGCACGTTTTTTTTTTATAAAACTCACGTTTTATCAAGATGCTCGAACAATACTCTTTTAGATATTAGCAAAGAGTTTTTATGTCAGAAAAGTGGATAACATTTAATGAATAAAATTAACTTTGAGAGATAAATATAATAAATAAACATTTAATTCTTTAATTAATTTTGATAATAAATTACAACCATTTATCTGTGACAAAAACAAAAAGATTATTATACTTTATTAGTAATACTGGCTGTTTGTGCCTTTGCCTAGAAAAAGCGCCGATGCGCGCGCATTGCTAATTTGTTAACAAATAAAAAATATTCCGCGCGCGCTTTTTCTTTTCACTGTATTGTTTTTATTTATTTCCTTGCAAATATGTTAGAAAACGTGCGCTGACATACGTGCGCTTTGATAATTACAGCCTCAGCTTTCTTGTAGCTCTCCTGCGGCTCGGGCTAGCAATATCGACTCGGTTGTGATTTTCAACTTACCGCACTTATATCTTAATTTAATATTTTTTTTAATTTTAACAATTAGTTTTGTTGAATAAACAAGTTGACAAGTACCTTAGGTGCTTGCACTGTGCCAGCTCCAATACTCGGATGATCATCCCTGGCAAATCCCAGCGAAGGAAAGTCATCGTCAGTAAGCGACGCTTTCTTATGCTGCGTCGGAATGGTTATGCCGCGATTCCCACTCGTCTGAGTGAGACGGAAGTTGCTAGCTGAAGCCGGTTGACTGTGCAGCTGGATCGACACACTGGGTTTAGCTGTCACAAAACTATATATTAATAAGGTCTTTTGATACCTATTTAGAGCTTAAACCCAACGGCCACAACTAAAACTGTCTCCACTGGTAGTCGTTGGGTCAAGTTTTTAGCCGACTGCGTCAGGAGTAAAGAATAGTTTTTCAAGCGTATGTATGGAATTTACTCTTATTTCCTAATAGTCAGTTGCTATATTTTTAAGTCACAACTATAGTCTTTTATTAGAATAGATGTTTTGAATGAATAAATGGATGTGTGTGTATGAGTTTGTGTGTGTAGTGGTGGAGAAGAAAGCCATGAGGGCGAGTATACGTACAATTTCTGACAATAGTAGCTGCGACGGGCGTCGAGGAGGGCCCCGGAGGACGAGGGGCGGCTCGGGGCCCCTGCCCTCCTCCCAACGTCGGGAAGTTTTTGTCCGTACGCGCCAACCCATCCATTCCTATAAATACAGTACAAAACTTGCTGTACAATATGACTTCATAACTCACTATATGACATACCCATATTTGTTTGAACTACAATACATATATTCACACGTTCTACGCCGTTTTCTTCTACACACTTAAATTTATTCATTTTTATCTCTATGATTTTTTTAACCTAGGAAACACTCCTGAAAAATGATCCCCAGACCCGGAATACCTTTATAAACGCGATGATGTCCAGCTAGCATGAGGCCGGGGGTGGGTTGTGCGGTGGAGAGGGCGGGGAACTGCGCGTTGCTCTGAGTGTCGATGTTGGCTGGAGCCACCGCCGCAGGGATCGGCTCAGGTTCCGGCACGCGATCGCGTTGATCCCTACCACAATTAATTATAACTTCATAACAACTGAAACCCCAAACTGGACAGAGCCTGTATTATGTATTCGTACCTAGGTCCAAAAGCAGACTATTTATTTAAGCAGATGGCCCAGTTCATGATGATGGTGATAAATTAATGATTGTGATTTTTTTACGACCAAAAAGTTAATAACAACGCGTTATTCTTTAAATTACCTTGGAGTTCTCTGATTGACGACAGGGTGCGGCGTTATATTAAACTGAAGCTCGAGCGTGCGCGCCTGACGTGACGCTCCACGGGGCATACCACGACCATGCACAGTTGCCTTGTGAGCTGCAATATATAAATACTTTGGCATTTTATTTTTGTTCGAGATAACACAAATAAACTAGTTAACCGATAAGTGCTAGGTTTTCTAGACCTTTATATAGAGTCTTCATCAGTCTGCCGCATGTATCAAAAGTAACACTCAAATAAAATCGTATCTTTAATAAATAACACTATATAAAACTTTTTATTGTAATACTTTTACGTACTTACACTTTTATTTATTGTACATATTGCTTTTCTTTTCAAATATTTGAACTTGTCTTTATCTTATATATTTAGGCATGCCGAAGTGACTACTCTGACTTATGGAAATCATGAGTAGAATCCTAGAGTAGTAGTCGCGGTCCTCATTGTTATTACTGACAATGCAACATGCTGACCAAAAAATATTTGAACTTGTCTTTATCATAGATATTTAGGCATGCCAAAGTGACTACTCTGACTTATGGAAATCATGAGTAGAATCTTAGAGTAGTAGTCGCGGTCCTCATTGTTATTACTGACAATGCAACATGCTGACCAAAAAATATTTGAACTTGTCTTTATCATAGATATTTAGGCATGCCGAAGTGACTACTCTGACTTATGGAAATCATGAGTAGAATCTTAGAGTAGTAGTCGCGGTCCTCATTGTTATTACTGACAATGCAACATGCTGACCAAAAAATATTTGAACTTGTCTTTATCATAGATATTTAGGCATGCCAAAGTGACTACTCTGACTTATGGAAATCATGAGTAGAATCTTAGAGTAGTAGTCGCCATCCTCATTGTTATTACTGACAATGCAGCATGCTGACCAAAAAATATTTGAACTTGTCTTTGTCATAGATATTTAAGCATGCCGAAGTGACTACTGTGACTTATGAAATATTATTAGTGTTGACAATTTAGCATGGTGACTAGTACTATGGCGGCTTAGTGTCATTCTTTTGCATCATTGGGCCTCAAGCCTCGCACTCACCAACGACAGCACAAAATTTCCAGGGCCGAGAAACTTGCTTATTTTAACTAACCTTTGAGATCAATTTCGCTCCTGAATACAGCTGTCAAGTGTTGTCCAGCACATTCTCCTTCTTCGCACAAGTAGTGGTCTGTCCTAAAGTGATGTGCGAGCGCAGAGTGCGACGCATAGTACAGATTGCGCCCGTCGGCATCACAAAGATGACAGTACAAGTGCTCTTTTCGTAAATGGCGGTATAACTCATCAGCATCCATAAAACGCTCTTCACAAAACTCACATAACGGATGACCTCTGTAATAAAAATAGAAATTATGTTAAAATTACTTCACAATAACAAGTAAAACAATAAGCGTACTTTCCTGATGTTCGTTGAAATAAATTTGTTTTACAAATTTTTTATTACTAACTTTATGTTGGAAATTTAATAATTTAAACGGGTTCATTTTTAACAAAATTTGTATAATGTGTTATGACAGTATGTAATTTAATACACCGATCCAAGACTAGTCATATACGTCTCAAAATGTAAATAACTCTAAGCTAAAACTGTATTTCAATCAGAATCTATAGAAATTCGCCGCTACGCCTACTAATATTCACATCCATGCTACGAATATTCGCCACTACGCTACGGAGATTTGCAACAACGTTTCGGATATTAGCAAACCCGCTACGGAGATTTGCAACAACGTTTCAGATATTAGCAAACACGCTACGGAGATTTGAAACTACGTTACGGATATTCGCCACTACGCTACGATCTTCTGTGAACGGGATCTTCGCTATTGAGAACGAGATCATCAAACTATCAATACATAGTTAAATTTTCTAAACCTTTATTTTACAGATAATTTAAAATTACGGTTACACTCATTTTAAGTAATTCATTTCTCTTATATAATAACTACAGGAAATTCATTTATTCTTTTTGAGTGATATACACGTGATCATCAGGACTGCAATTTTAACTGTCAATTTATTTTTTTTGTCGCAATCAGTACATATTAAAGTTTGTACACATTTATGGAAGCCAAACAAAAATATTTGACCAAGTACGTATAAATTGAGTAGTAATTAAGAATGAATAAAATAGTTATTTAGATAGCGCTTTAAACGCGGTCGATAAATTAGCTGCTTCATTTGAATAATCTTTCAAATCATCCATATATAACATCAACATATATCAGATTGTCAATATTTACAGCCATCGATAACAGTTTAATCTTGTAATAGAGAGATAAGTAATAAAATACGTTATAGTACATAATACAGTATTATTATTGGGTATTATCATTACTTCTAAGTTCATATAACTACATATAACATTGATATTACATATACATAGATATTAACTTAATAGTCTTTTACTACTTGTCTTGACTATTATGTACAGTTAATAGGCTATAAATGAATTGATTTCATAATTAATTAGTTGTTTTATTGTGGATATTTATTAAGACATTCATGCATACAATATAAGCTGACACTTTTAGTTTACTCTAAGTTATAACAGTTTACTTAATAATTATAAGGGTTTTAATAAAAAAAAAAAGTATTTATATAGTGTATGAAATTAATATGTACTTATTTTATAAAGAACCCGTATTAACACTCGCTAGCAGTACCATATTGACAGCATATAGCTGGTATATTCAGTTACAGCCATAAACACTGTTGAGAGCTGATAAGTTACCTCTATAAAGATAAAATAGCCTAGGAAATGTCAGACTACAATACAACGGATAGATCAGAGTATTTTTTTGTTTTCGAATTCACCAATTAGGTTTGGGTATTATACTAGTGCTGCTGTTGCACATATTTTTATATATAGGAAGTAGGGACTCCCAAATCTTCTCCTGAAGCACACCTTAAGAGACAAGATCTTAATGTGTTAAAATTATGAAACAAGCAGATATAAACCATAGTACTGAATATAGTAAAGTCGGCGCCTTCTAGTTGTAAAGTCCGACATGAAAAATAACTGTAAAAGATTTACTTGCGATAATAAATATTATATATTATGATTTAAGTATTGTTGTGTGAAACTATCATAACTCAAGAGTAATTGTAAAGTGTTAGTTTGTGTTGTATGTATGAATGTCCAAGAGAATGTTTACTTGTGTTGTTGTGATATGACATCACCTGTGTGATGTGTCGTCGAGATCCCCTTTCCGTCGATGATGAGCTAGCTCTTGGCGTGTATAACACCTACGTTCACTTGTAAAGATCTGAAAAAAAAAGAAGTTCTTAGGACCTTCTGACCTTTTACTAAAAACTGATTCTTTTAAAAATTTACATGTTTATTTTTAAAAGTACAGTAGAAACTCGTTTATTGGGACCACATTTTTACGGATTCGCGATTATTCGGACTACCAGACGTGACCAATTATATCTAAAAATAGAATTTATGAAAGCATGAACGTGTCGGAACTGGCATCTCCTGATGAAGACCTTCAGGCACTGGAAACATCTCTCAAGTGGTTTAAAAAACAAACAGAGTGATACTGTGAGTCTACTGAAGCCGAAACGAATTCGTGATATAGCAGCAATGAAAAGAAAAAGTAACTTACGTCAAATCACAATTACTAAATATTTTAAACTAAATTAAACTTATTAAGTTAATACATTTCATGATTAATAAACTTAAATTACCAAATACTTATTGTAAAAAAGTTACATGTACATATGTATCTAAATATTTTTTTTCGTGATTATGGCTGCAGTATTTTAGTACGTAAATAAGTGCATACATCATCATCATCATCTTCCTACCCTCTTCCCAAATTTATTTGGGGTCGGTGCAATGAATTTTCTTCTTCCATTCTTCTCTTATACTCGTCAGTTCACGGTTTATTCCTTTTCTGGCCATATCCTCTTTCACACAGTCCATTCATTTCTTCTTTGGTCTCCCTCTACTCCTATATCCATCAACTTTTATACTTAAAACTTTATTCACTACATTTTGCTCCTCTCTACGCATCACATGTCCATACCAGGATAATCTCTTGCTTCTCAACTTTTCATCTAATGGTGCTACTTTCAGGCTTCCTCTAATAAACTCTTACTTCACCTTGTCCATTCTGGTCACACCACACATCTCAACATTCGCATTTCAGCCACATGTAGGCGTCTCTCATCCGTTTTCTTTGTTGGCCAACACTCAGATCCATGCAGGACGGCAGGTCTGATGATCGTTTTATATACATATTTGTTCCTTTAACATTAAAGGGATAAACATTGATTTTCGTTGATATGTATTTCTTATTTTTAACAAACACGTAACATTAGGTTTCACATTACATTCGATTATCTGGATTTTCGATTTACATTAGATTCCAAAGCATGTATGAAAGTGTAAAACTTTGTAAACTTGGCGGATTTTCGATTATCCGGATGTCTAAGACAATAAATAATCTGGTTAAACGAGTTTCTACTGTAATAAGTTTTTCAGCAAATAAATGACCAATTTTTTTTTTACATTCTTGAGTAATAAATGCTAAACAGGAGGAAGATTCGCTTATTCGTTTTTTTTGCCAGGGAGGAATGCAGTCAAATTGTAGTACTATTGTAATCACTAGTATAAATTGTTTTACTTAAATAAACGAATGGCCCCCAACAGTAATATAATCATGTGTGTATGAGTTATCTATTATGGGTGTCAATATAACACAACTTGTACCTTTGTTTAAGTGACTTACTGTTTAGTTTTTGTTGGATTTTCCTTATAACTGAAGACATAAAATAATGAGTTTATAATTTGTACTGTTATCCTTTTATTGCCATACATAATGTTTGTATGACATGAAGAGATCAGAAATAAACCATAGCTATTTCTCTGCTATGACTAGTAAGTAAGCACTCAATCTACAAAATTCTGCTTTCTGCAATGAAGGAGAGTGCAGTCGAGTCTATCACTAGTTTAAGGACTAGCTTATTAAAAGGATTTTACATAAACTATGATATTCTTTTATTTAAAATAATATCCAATTTTATTTTAGGAAAGGTATTAAACAATAAGGCCTGTCATACATAATACTTGGTTATAGGATCCCCTATAACATCTGTAAATAAATATAACTAAAAAAGAAACATTGGGTAACATACCTTCAAATGTTTAACGCAGAGGTCACAGAAGTATCGTTCATGCACTTTTCTCATATGATCACTGAGCATGTTAAACGTACGAAATGGTGGTAGTTTATCACAGATCTTACAACAGTTCTCCAACAACTTTTCATAAGCCTGTTTGATTTCTTCACTGCAGAACCCAATCTTGAATTGTCTCTCAAAGAGTCTATCAGAGAAGGCCCAATTACGAAGCTCTTTGTAAGGTTGGATTGAAACCGTAAATACAACCTGTAATATGAAAATGAAATTAAATATTCTGTTATAAATATGTCCGTTAAATAATTTTCATACCAAACTAAATATATAACCAACAACATAACACATGAAGCGCTCATAGCCGAGTGGGAAGCGCTCATAGCCGAGTGGCCTTAGGTGATTGGAAACAATCACCAAGGGTAAGCAACGACGGCGCGGTCGGACCTAGATGGGTGACCGTTTGTGGCATTATATGTAATGAGCGTTTCCGTGATTCGGAGGTCACGTTAAGCAGTCGGTCCCGGTTGTTATCATAAGATAGCATTCGTGAAGCTTAGTTGGAGGCCTTCGGGCGGCTTAAAAACATCCAACAGCAAGATTACGAAGCCACAACGTGTCTTGCCTGTCCCCAACCCGCACTCCGCCAGCGTGGGGACGTATGGCCTTAACCTTCTCCTGAGAGGAGACCTGAGCCCAGCAGTGGGACGTTATGGGTTGTTGATGATAACACATGAAGGTAGAAAACAGTGGAAGTAAGTGGAAAAGGCATATAGGCCTTGTATATGCATATGCCATAGGACACTTATACACAAAAGGTTCTCCAAAAACTGTAATCTCTTAACACAGAATAAAGAGCTTATTATTTTAATATTAATAATTTTAATTTTAATTTGATAAAAATTCTGCTTGTCTGTCTTTTATGAATTTACAGCTAAACCAAAATATCAATATCAATACTTTGATTCTTGAAGGACATTATTTACTCTTTAATGCAATAACCTCCGTTTGTCCAATAACAACCGACATGAAGGCAAAACTGCAAGCAATTTAGTAATAAGACAAATGTGAAAGTTTGTGAGCTGATGTTGGATGTTTAACTCTTTCAACTTAAATCCATATAATTTTGTTTTGTTGGATTTAAATGCAACAGTGATGTCATATCTACCAACTTTTCGGTAGGTCTACCAATTTTCACTTCAGTCTACCTATCTACCACCCTAGACCTAACAACTACCTACTTTTCTAATTAGTTTGACATCACCACTTTGAATTATTTTCATATCAACGAGTGACGTTGCGATGTGTTGCGTGAACTGATGCGTAAAGCATACATAGAGTCCAGGCTATAAACCACAAAAGAAAACGTCAGCAACAACTCGCTGTTCGCGCCCATAGTCTAAGTCATTAGTGCCAATGTTGAGAGGTTTTTTTTTGCAATTAATAATAAGAAAACCTTCCAGAGAATTAGAATTTGCACGGAGACTAGCGGGGTTGGTTGCGTACTAAAAGATTCATATCAAACAACTTACAGCCTAGCACAGAACATTTAAAATTTTTCAATATAAATATGTATAATTTCCAAAAATAAACATTTTAAGAACAGTTCTAAAGTTCTAAATTGAGTTGGTAGATCTACCAATTTTGCATTTTTCATTCTACCAACTTCTACCAACATTTGGCACATAATCTAACAATTTTCTAAAACTCAGATTGGAATGATGCAACTTTTTAAGTAATATAGTTTAAACAATAAGAATAGCACACATAGGCAACTATTTACAGTGATTACCGGCATAAACGCAGGCAGAATCATAGAAACATAAAAAGAGGAATTACAATCTCATAAAGATTTCAAATTTTGCAAATAAGTACATTCCTTTACGTGTATATTGAATACTATAATTATTTGAATTGCATTATGTAGATTTCAAAACAATTAATAAAAATGTTTACAACCTAAATTAATTAGGAGATTGCATGATACACTTGATACTGGAGAATTTAATAGACTCATTGCAACATGAACTGTGACCTATTGATGAACTGTTTAGAAAAAAATGTTTATAATGTAGATTACATGTATTTACTTAATGTCTAATGTTTGGCATTATTTATTTAATGATTACCTAAACATAATGGAAGTAGCAGCAGACCTCATGCTCTTTTATAAACAATATTGCACAATGATAAGTATAATCTGTAATAGGAGGACCAAGAGATGGTTGGTTAAGCCTACACATAGCAATATCTTACCCTAGAAAGGTCTTGTCGACAAATAGGGCACTCATTCTGCAGGCACAGTACTCGCATTCGTGTAGAACACTCGAAACATACGGGATGATCACATTCCCCAATAGAATAGTACAAAACGTTCTTGAAACAAACTACGCAAGTATTTTCACTAGTCTGCGAGTCAGCCATGGTTTTCAATAGAATTCTGTAAAATTATCCTTTGTATTAATAATATAAAGGTTATGTTGCAAACATTGATATATTTTAAACGATTAAACCTTTACATACGTAAGAAAATTAGAAGGAAGGACGACCGAAAATTTCGTGTTGTAAGGTGACAGCAAAACTTGCTGTTGCCAGACTTAAAAAAATATGTATCCCATTTTAGAATATGAAGCTATTTCTCTATCATTTATTAAATATATGCTGCAAAATGCCTTAGGGCGGTTTTCAAAATTTTGCTCAGGACTATTTTGCCGTGTCCTACGAGTTTGACCATTGATTAAAAGGCAAAAATGTAGGAAGTGGGTATCAAATTATTTTACGTTAGGGTTAAATGTTTAACTTACTGTAAAAAAAAAGATAAACTTAAGACTTCAACGGAAAACATATTTTAATATTTATTAAAATACCAAATATTATCCTACTTTTTTATGTGTCCTTCATCATATCCTGGATTTTGATTACGTATTTTGGAGAATATATAAGCTATATTTGGATATCTTTAGTATTACTCGAATGAAATAACTCATTTTATTTGTTTTTAAATAAAATATAATAAGGTTGTAGTATATTTTTCTAATATAAATACTGACATTATCGGATTTAAAAAACTGGCCACAGCGGACAGTCCTGTACGTAGCGGTATGATTTTATAAAGAATAACAATAATATTGTCTTTGGCTCTAACTATTTTTAAGCAATGCCATATTGACGATGACGACGACGATGTGACGTGCGTGACGGGTCTGTTTTGTTTGTCCGGTACGAACATTGATTTTGAAAGGTAAGACCCACAAATTTTATATACTACTCGTGTTAAATTATAAGTAAATATGTTGTAGATAATGAATGTGTACTAGTAAACTACTATAATCAACTTTTTTTATACCAAAAAAACATATGATGACAAGTCCGCGTTATACGTAACGTCCAGGACGTGACGTGATGTATTATGTGGACTAAAAACGTTACGTACTGGACTCGTAAAGATGCGTTCATACTGTCTTGTGCAATTTAATATAAATTAAAAATATAATCCACCCAGAGAGGTAAACTCATTACCTTTATAGGATCTAGTCACCTCGTGGTGAGCAGGTTTCCTTATTATGTTATAAATATCCTATTTAGACTAGCGATAAAGAGGGTGAACCCTAACATTCCTCACATCCTCGGCACTTCCTTACAAATTAATTTATTCCTACTCAGGTAAATTATGCCGTTGACTGGTGCCGAGAGAGACAAAAACAACGGCGATATGGACAAAAACAAAGAAAATGAAGAAAAATACAACAAACAAATATAAAAAGAAAGAAGTCGAAAGACTGAAGAACATAAACTCAAGGTAAGTGAACTAAATAAGGAAGAAAAGGAAAAAAGACGGAAAATTTGGAGATAACAAAAAAGGAATAAAAGGGAAAATAAAAAAGTAAATAATACTAAGCCAGCTGTTCCAGTGACAGTGCCAGAGATGCAAGATAATACAAAATTGAAGAAAAAACAGAGATTGAATTACCGAAATTATAAAAGATCAAAGGACATTAAAAACTTGTGAAATGTTAAAGAAAGTTATTAGTAGTTTAAGTAAAAATAGATTTCGCCTAGAGACTAAACACAAAAAGATGATTGAGCTATTGGAAAATGAAAAAGTTACTCTAAAAGAAGACCAAACAATCACGCAGAATTACCTACTTATTGGTTCCCTATTTTATTTTTGTTACTACTTATTTGACATTTTTTTGTATCTGTTGGATTTTTTTGTAAGTTAAGAAGTATTGTTACCTACTTAATGTGAAAATGAAACTGAGATAGACTTGAATCCCCTAAGTTTTTTGTAAAATATATTTTTAAAATGCTCAAATCAAAACAGTCTGTGATATTGACTAATTTTATAGAAATAAGTACAGTAAGTGATGTGACTTAAATAATATGTCACATCACGACGTTTTTGAAATGTTGAATAATATTATATTGTTTCTAAAATGACTAGAAATTGTGCTCGTTGTAAACATAGCTTTAGAGTTCCTAAACGTAACGACTGTTGTCCACATACGTAACTGTCCTGTTTTGGCTGTTATAGTTTTTATTTTTTTATGAAAAAACCTTTGGGAGTTATGTTTTTGTTAATATATATTAAATGTCTTTTTGTTATTTTTTGTATTTAAAAAAACTTACCTATAGTGTTCGTCTTTCAGAATAGTTATTTATTCACAAAGTTTGATAGTCCAGAGTGCCATTTAGTTACGTACAAGACATATTTTATATTTTAAACAGCACTAAGAGGCAAGATATCACAAAGTGGTATTAAATTTTAGAAGAATTTTATGTTGTTGATTAATTATAAATAAAGCTGATTAACTTTGATATGATTGAGTTATTATTTACTTTGAATGAAAATGTAACGTACAAGACCCCTGTATAGGCAACCCTCACTATAATAATACATTAAATAGAAATTATACTCATATAACATTGTTTGATTGAGGTTTTTCTTAAACCTTAGTTCATTGTAAATGTCTACATTTCATCGTTTATTTAAAATTTTGTTATGAAAATAAATGGACATCCTGTACGTAACGGAGCAAAATTTTGAAAAACGCCCCTTAACGATAATATTGCAATGAAAATAATTAAAACCTAAAACATATTATAATGATTTTGGTAACTCGTTAATTTAAAAACAATATTTTAAAATGCCATTAATTATTTCTTTACTGAAATTATTTACAGTGTTTATAAAGAAACATTACTCCAAAACGACATTGTAAGTAAAATGGTAACAATTAACAATTAATTCGTAATGGTTGCCTGGAAGAGATTGCCTTCGGGCGATAAGGCCGCCACTTGTACCTTCTAGTATAAGCTACCGTTGTATGTTATTATTCTGGTGTACAATAAAGAGATGTATTATTATTCTCTTTATTTGATAATGTTTACATTTAATTACATTTTTAAATATAAATATCAAAAATACATTTAAAAATATAAAAAATAGTAGACCACCGACTTCGAGTACAGGGACCAAGAAACCAGTGGTTAAGGCTCCAAAGACAGGAACCTCCTCACTATTCGTGCCGTGTTAAGGAGGACCGCCTTCTGCATCAGACCCTTAATCCAGCCGTCCAACGTGAGCCTCTTAAGGTGTTGGTCAAGGCTCTAGGCTATCAAACCATGAACAGAAACGACTATCGGAACAATGATTGCCGAATCGACATTCCACATATCTACAATCTCGTGAGATAAATTCAAATATTTTATTTGTTTTTCTTTTTCAACCTTCACAACAAGCTGAGTAACAACGATATCGATAATCATTGCGCGGCGTTGTGATCGATCTATCATCACAATATCAGGCTTATTGGCGACAATAGTCCTGTCTGTGATAATAGATCGATCCCAATTTAATGTAGGACGACCATTCTCGAGAACTGGGTCGGGCACATACCTATAGTGTGGCACCTCCAAATTTACTAGTTGGTATTTAAGGGCAAGTTGCTGATATACAATCCTGGCTATTTGGTTTTGTCTGTGCAAATATTCACCGTTAGCAAGACGAGAACAACCAGAAATAATATGCCTGATAGATTCCCCGGGTCGGTGTCATGCCCGACATATGCCAACTGTACCGTCCTTCAGTATATATTTCCGATAGTTATTCGTCATGATAACGTCGTCCATAATTGCACAAACAAAACCTTCGGTTTCTCCAAAGAGATCACCATACCGTAGCCAGGAAGCCGATGCTTTAAAGTCTATATCGGGCCCGTTCAAAGCCCGATAAGACCATGATCTCTTGATCATTTATTACATCAAATGATATTATAATAATAATATCATTTGATGTAATATATCTTTGGGCAGCTTCTCTGAAGTTCGGGAGGCTATCGTTATAGATATCCATCCTCTTGTTTTGAAATAACATTAATAAGCTTTATGGCGCGTGATATAGGGGCATGCTGAATCCAATTTGTTCGAGGAACTGGAAGGAAACTACTATCGAGGTCGTACAAGAATACATTTAACTTGGCCAAATTATGGCAGTGGATGGTGACAGGTTCATAATGTAATTTAAATAAACAAAGCTTTATTAAAATTTATCATTGTGTTAAAAAGAATTGACATTTAAGCCATCAGAATGATAGACTTTTTAAGAGAATATACCTAATAATGCTAAATTTACTACTGGTAAATTAATGATAAAGATGATCTCTTTAAATTGTTTTTCCTGAATTCCTAAGAACAACTTTGCTCTTTCAAGTCTTTCAACATAATAATATCAAGCAAAATCTATTACTTTTCCTTAAAATATATTTCAAGACCGTATCTGTATCCTAAAACGACTTACTTTTTTAATATGTTCTCTGACGTAGATAAGACAAGCTGTTCTCTGTTCACAAATAACATCGGAGTAATTCGGGATATGCATCATTTCTTTTAAATCCTTAAATCGATCATTTTCGTTGTTTGAACATAGAAAAAAAATATAAATAGGCTTGAGAAGAGTCAAAAGTGAAATTAAAAATATTGACTAGTGTTGGGCTTAATCGTTATAACTATAACAGAAAACGTTAAAAACCTTAGATTGTGAGGTACCGAAGTGCATTTCGGTAGGTTTTATCTGTTGTATATACACGCAAAATCTCATCTCAAATGTATAGTTTTTTTTTTAAATGTATTTCAAGGCCTGTACCTCAAAACGAATAACTTTTGAATTCTTTCTCTAGCGTAATTATAACATGCTGTTCTGTGTACTATCCGGGAAATTCCCGTGTCAATTAACTTCGTCTCGTCTGTCATTTTGACATTGTCAGTCAGTGGCATGCACAATTTTATAAGTTAGAACAGCAGCATTAATTTAGTATACTAACAATATGTGTTTATATAAATGAATTATGTATTATGGATTGTTACTAAAAAAAAAGTTGAATTGGTGGGAGATAAAGTGTCTGGAAAATCTAATAAAAACTTACATGGATTGTTATTTTGTAAAACCTACCTGTTGATTTTTACGACTGAGTTCATCTATGGTTCATCCACCTACTTTGTCTGTGGTCATGAACAAATAAAAAAAAAACTTATTAACCGTTTGAACTAGTTTGAAGTTTGAAGTCGTTGATGAGACGTTGTGGGATTTGAAATTTATCAAGTTCGTTTGTTGGAATTAGAATCTGTCTTCACTGTTCTTATGTTATTCTTGTTTTTAATGAAATGTGCAAGAAAGAGTGAATTTTGAACAATAATAAAATATTCTGCAAGGATGTATTTTCAAGTATGTATGAGGGATTTAAAGTTGTTACTCATATATTTAATAATTATTTGTGTCGTCGGTATCCTAAAAGGTCCGAAAGGTGTATTTTGTCTATTAGGATTTAAATTTTCGATTTTTTACTCTATTATTATATGTGTTTTCTAAAAGCCAGTATATATTTTTAGATCGAAAATACTCCTGAGCACATGCGACGAACTCGTCGCACAGTTCCTGTGCCTAAAGAATCACCAAAAGAAGAATGCCCTCGTCTGATTTTGGCACCATTTTCTCGGCCTCCCCAAGTTGTGTTTGATAATGTTCTAGTTGGTTCAACTTGTGAAAGAAATTTAGAAATATACAATCCCTCCAAGAACATTCAACAGGTAAAACAACAATACACAACACACTAATCTCATAAGACAAAAATATAAATTGATATACTTTGTAAGATGGCACTGTATAAGGCTGTTGATGTGAATTTTTGTTATTGATTATTAAATCAATTTCCATCAAAGTGATTGGCCTCATTTGTTATAATTGCAATTTAAAAATGAACACATATTTAATTTCTTTTAATAGACACAGATAAAGTTGTCTGTAGTAGATAAAGTTACTAGTTACTACATGTAGATGTATGTTGTGTCTATATGAAACTTTTTTAAATAGATTACTAAATACAATCAAACTACTGATATTTTTTAATTTCTGGCACTGAGTTCTAATATCTTTTTTTCTTCATAAATGGCCTTCCAAAGTGCCTATGTTAAAATGTCATGTTTTACAACAAACTAACTAAAAGATGTAATTATATTCTGATACTAGCTGAGTCCTGCAGTGTTACCCATGGTTGTAGTTATAAATTGCTAAAGCCTTGGAACGAAGCTAGTCTAAAAAAAATTGTCTAAGTTACTCTTTGTGTCATCTGCTTTCTGCCAGTGAGAGTCTCGTCAGAGTCAGTACAACTGTTTCAGATTAGCTAGAACAAACAAAAAGATTTCCATAAAAATAAAGATTGCTTTTTGATGCTAGGTCTATATTTACTTTTTTATATTGGAGCCTACCATAATGACTCTACTTTTCCCATTGGAAAGCATAAGTAGAATCCAGGAGGACATGCATTATGTAAAATATGTTCATTTGATATTATATACAGACACTCTAACTTAATTTGTTGGTATAGATAATAAATAAATAAATATTTTGGACATCTTACACACAACATCATCTAATCCCAAAGTAAGCAGAGCTTGTGTTATGGGTACTAAACAACTGATATAAATACATAAACATACTTTTTTTTGTAAATACATACATAGAAAAACATCCAGATTCCGAAACAAATATTTGTGGATCACACAAATATTTATCTATCTTGTTCTGAATTTCAAGTTATTTGAATCTAGGTTTAAAATATTTTTTCTAATTAAAATGTGAGTACTCAGCTGCTATCTTATGATATCTATAATCCCATTAAAATTAAAATCTAGTTATGTAATTATTGATATTTTAAATTCTTCAGATAACTCTTGGGAAGTCACTACCTCTTGGCTTAGAAATCGAACTGCCCCGAGAATGGATACTTTTAGAGCCAGAAACCTGTTATTGCATTACTATGACATGGACCCCTACACAGCCCATTGCTACAAGAGAAACTGTGCGTTTTACAAATGAAAATAGAGGCAGATATGATGTTATTGTAGTTCTGAAATCTGTTTTGGTAAGTATTATATTCACCTATTTTTATTTAAATGGAGACAGCACCAAGGTTAAAAAAACATCACATATTATTATATGATATGGATACAAATTACTGAGATAATAGGAAAGGTGCAAGATTTGAATTTGTTAGCAGTTCAACTGGTTATACCTAAATACCTCCACAACCCTGAATTCCAACTCATTAGGGCGAGAGGAATTCGAAAGCTGTATTTGAGGGCACTGACTTCCCAGCAACAATTATCATAAACTTTCGTGACAACCGGGACACATAAAACACTGCTAAACTTACATACTCCGGGCTATCACTAACTGGTCCGACCTGGTAATCGAATACGAGACTATATGCGCCTGATGAGATTACGTTTTTGGTCACTTATACGCCCATTGTGAATTCTGAAGACCCTTTTCTTCCGACTGACTGACGGTGCTTTCCGGGCACAGTGGCTTCGGAAAGTACCTGCACTCGGTCGCTAGGAGGGAATTGAGTCCCGCCTGCCACTACTGCGACTTCAGTGAGGACTCGGCCCAGCACACGTTGGCAGTTTGCCCCGCATGGGCGATGCAGCGTCGGGCCCTCACTGCAGTCATCGGAGTGGATCTCTCCCTACCGGCCGGGGTTTTCAGGAGGTGGCGTGCCGGACCATCACAGGAGTTTCCCTGTTGCATGTTTTGTAAGTGCGCCCAGCACTTACAAAACATACAACTATTACGAATTAATTTTATTATTTTAAACTCAAACAAGGTATAAAAAAGACTGACTGACAATAATATAGGCTAATAAATAAATATCTTTGTTACAGAGTATTACAGGGAAAAGGGTCCTTACCAAAGGTTTCAAGATATCTCCTGGTAAAGTAAAGAAAAAAGTTGGTAAGAAGTCTCCTGTATCGATGTACAAGAAGAAATGTGAAATTGTAAACAATACCACACAAATTAAAAAGACCTATACTGAAATTCAATCTAAGCAGAGATCCTCCGAAATGCACAACAAAGAAAACATAAGTATTAATGACAACACTTTCGAGTCGCGACTGGACAAATGCCCTTTTGATTCACCATCCAGCATTGACTTTCATTTTGATATATCTGAAGTCTTTCCAAAAATGAGAAAGCCTGATGTATTACAACAAACTTATGACAAGTCCTTTACAACTAACAACGTGTTAAATTTGCCACACAATGTACTAAAACCATCAAACAAACAAACATATGATGTTTCAGCTACAGAACTATTTGACGATATATCTTTTACTCCTCTAAAAACGAAGACTGATAAAACGGAAAAGTTAGATAAGGGACCAAAAATAATACTGAGTATGAACTCCGAAAGTGAACTTGACGACAGTCTAGATATAAAAACTACAGGGGAAAAAGAAAATCAAACTCATTCAATCATTAGTATAACATCATCTCAACCACCTAACAGATGGTTAACAGTTGATCACCAGAAACAATACGACAGTCACATAGAAACTCCCAACATTGTTACTAAGAAACAACCGAATACATCATCGCCTAAGGAGCTTAACAGCCCTAACTTCTCTATCAATACAGAATTTTCGCGAATTAGTGATCTATCATTTTTCCCTCAAAGGTTCTCCACCGAGAGGAAGTATTTTCCGAAATTAAACAATGAAACTCATGAACTGTTAGATGATCCTGTTAGATTGAGTTCTGATACTTACACAAAAGACTCTCCAAACACACCAATGGAACCAAACTTTAAATTCCTACATGAAACAAGACCCCCTCACTTTTTTATGAAAGATCAACCGAAAATGTGTAGACAGGCTCTCTTTAGAGAATACCAGTATCAAAGGGAGGCTTTTGATCAAAAGAACGTACTCAGTCCATACGAGCATCATGTTTGGCAAAGTGAGTTTCGCGTAGATGCCAGGTCACCTCCTAGATCAATAACCCCCCCACCTCTACAATCGATCCCTGAGGAGAGTGCACACTTTTCTGACATTCGAGTTTTAGATAAAACTGACAGGCACAAAAATACATTTACGATAAATCGTACTTTTGATAAAACGACGGATCAATTCACCACAACACATAGTAACAGTAGACAGTCGTGGTCTAAGAAAGCCGTTAGGGCCGAACCGGACCTCTGGAAAATACCGATAACTCATGTTAAGAAATCTGTGAAGAACAAACCGACAACAAAAAATAAAGATAGTAGCATTGGATATATATCAAATACCACGTTCGAATCGAACAAGAGCTCAATACAAAATATGACAGTAAATAAGATCGGAAATGTTTACTCACAATCTTCAACTGTAGATCCATTTGTGTCTTCTACATACTTTTATGATGAGGAAGCTGTAGAGAAATTTGAATCTGAATTTAAAAGATGGTTGAACTGTATATTAACACCACCCGCCGATTTAGACAGTAACATAGAACAAAAAATTGATGTTGGAAAAGCATGGATAGAAAATAGAAATAAAGAAGTACCAGTTGCTCCCACTAAAGAGCAAGTTTCAAGCTTATATCACAACAGTCATAGACTAGAGAGTCTGAGAAAATCAGCCAGGGCGTTACTGATGAGTCCTGAAATCGTTCAAGTCTTTCAGAAATTGACCTTGCAAATTGAAAAGAAACTGATAGCCATCCGGACCGATCGAAACCTGCATTTGGATATAGGGTTGCAGAAGATTATCATGGAGTTGTTATTGTCTTATAACCCTCTATGGCTTCGCATAGGTCTTGAAGCCATTTACGGACTTATTTTACCTTTGAAATCAAACAGTGATATAGAAGGTCTCACTACGTTCATTATTCAAAGGATGTTCAAGAATCCGTTTCTCAAGAATAAACATTCGAAAACAAGTGCGCCAAACATGTTACTCCCCGCTTATATGGAAGCCATTAAGAAATTTACTTTAAAGAAATTCTTTATGTTAGTTTACTTTTTGGATCAAGCCAAACAAAGAAAACTCATATCGCACGACCCTTGCCTGTTTTGTAGAAATGCTATCTGCAAAGAGAGCAGGGAAATAATAATAAGATTCACAAGGGAAGTGATAGCCGGTATTGGCGATATTACAAGACATTTGAAACCACTTGGCTATGTCGTAAGTCATAAACAATCCTATTTGGACGAATACAAATATGCAGTTCATAACATAGCTTTGGATATAAGAGATGGAGTAAGACTAGTGAAAGTTATGGAGATAATTTTAATAAAAGAAGGCTTACTTAGTCAACTGCGTACGCCCGCGATATCGCGACTTCAAAAGATTCATAATGTTCAAGTCGCTCTAAATGCACTGAAGGAGGCAAATTTTGTCATTCACGGTGATATCACACCTACGGACATAGCTGATGGACATAGAGAAAAAACATTGTCTTTACTATGGCAAATTATTCACGTTTTTCGCGCCCCACTTTTCGAGAAAGCTGCCAATGTTATCCAGACTTGGTGGCGAAAGAAATACGAAGTCATTTTCAAAAAGAAAACAGAAGCTGCACAAGTTATTCAAAAACGTTTTAGGTTTATTAGAGAAGGACGAAAAATACAGAACAGCTATCAGAATCTGAGAAAATGTGTTATTTTTGTTCAACGTAGATATCGCGAGAATAAAATAGCTCGTCTTAATAAACGTAATGAGGCTGCACGTAAGATTCAACATTGGTACGTAGCTACACGAAAGCGTGATGAATGTCGACAACATTTTATAAACCTAAAACAGTCCGTAACATTGATACAGTCACTAGTACGAATGCATATTGTTCGCAAGAGATTTATTATTGTACGAAACGCCACATTGTGCATTCAGAGATTTTACCGTTATTACAAAATTGCCACAATTGAGAGACAAAAGTATCTTAAAACTAAAGAATCCATTATTAAATTACAAAGCTATATCAGAAGATTTATTGCAAGAACACATTATTGTAAATTACTCGCTGCTGTGAAAACAGTTCAGGCCGCTTACAGAGCTAAAAAACAGTGGCAGCTTTTACAGAAACGTCGTATGGAAGCAGCAATATGTTTACAGAAATATACGAGGCGATACATTGCCCGTTCACAATATCTGCTATATTTAGAAAAAGTTAAATACGTTCAGAAGACATGGAGACAAAAAGTGTATGCAAGAAATATCCGTTGTGAATTTTTACATACCAGAAAGCTTATTATTAAATGTCAATCCATCGTAAGAGGATATTTGGCGAGGAAGCACATTCATGTTAACAATGAAGCTGCACGTAAAATACAACAGTGGTATAAAGCTACCAAAAAACGTAACGATTGTGTACATGAGTTTATGACACTAAAAAAGACAGTAACAGTTATACAAAGTATATTCCGCATGACTATAGTTCGCAAAAGATTTATCACAATTAGAAAGGCTACGTTGTGTATACAGACGTATTGGCGTTCTTACAAACTAATGAAGATTCAGAGGCAAAAATATATCAAAATAAGATATTCTGTTATAAAACTACAAAGCCATACAAAGAGTTTCATTGAAAGAAAACGCTACTGCAAATTACTCTCAATTGTACGAACTATTCAAGCTGTATACAGATTCAAAAAGCACATGAAACTTTTACAGCAACGTAAAACAGAAGCAGCAATATGTTTACAAAAATATGCAAGACAGTATATAGCTCGTATACGGTTTCTGGAATATAAAGAAAAGGTCCTATACGTGCAGAGAATGTGGAGAGCAAAACTACTCATTAGACAGCTCCGTAGTATCAAACAAAATAAAGCTGCCTGTAAGATACAACATTGGTATATAGCTACGAAAAAACGTGACAGTTGCCGCCAAGAATTTTTAGCTCTGAGAAAGACAGTTACATTTATACAATCTTTAGTCCGAATGCGTATTGATCGCAAGCGATTTGTTATTGTAAGAGATGCTACATTAAACATTCAAAGATATTACCTCTCTTACAAACTAATGACAATTGAGAGACAACTTTATTTGAAGAAGAAGCAGTCTGTTATAAAAGTACAAAGTTATGTTAGGGCCTTCATTCAAAGAAAGCGTTTCTATAAATTAGTCTCCGCTGCAATAAAGGTGCAGGCCGCTTATAGAGCTAAAAGACAAAGAAAACTTATACAGCAACGAAATACGGACGCAGCAGTATGTTTACAGAAATATGTGAGACGTTATATTGCTCGTTCAAGGTATTTGCAATGTTACCAAAATATTGTTTTGCTACAGAAAAAATGGAGAGCAAAGTTGCTCACAAGACAACTCCGCATTCTGAAACAGAATAAGGCTGCCTGTAAAATACAGCATTGGTACAGAGCTACGAAAAAACGCGATACATGTCGCCAAGAATTTTTGACACTGAAAAAGACTGTTACATATATACAATCAAAAGTCAGGATGTGTATTGTTCGTAATAGATATGTTAATACAAGAAAAGCTGCATTGTGCATTCAGAGGTATTACCGTTCTTACAAATTAACTGTGCTTGAGAGACAAACATATCTTAAAACAAAACAATATGTTATAAAAATACAAAGCTACATACGAAGGTTTATTGCCAGAAAACGTTTCTGCAAATTACGTTCATCTGTGATAATAATTCAAACCGCCTACAGAGCTAAACTACAAAGACAACGTGAACAGAAACGTAGAACGGAGGCAGCAATATGTTTACAGAAATATACGAAACGATTTATTGTGCGGTCGCGATACTTGCAATACCTACAGAAAGTTCTTTACGTACAGAGAACATGGAGATGTAAATTACTTACAAGACACATCCAGCATTTGAAGCAGAATAAAGCTGCCACTGAAATACAACAGTGGTATAGAGCTATCAAAAAACGTGATATTTGTCGCCAAAACTTTCTGTTATTAAAAAGTACCGTGACGTTCATACAGTCCTTAGTCCGAATGCGTATCGTTCGCAAGAAATTTATTACTACTAGAAGTGCCATATTATGTATACAGAGATATTACCGCTCTTACAAAACTGCAAAGGTTCAGAGACAAAACTATCTTCATATAAAATTCTCCATAATAAAATTGCAAAGTTTTATCAGGAGCTTTATTGCTCGGAAACGTTATAACAAGTTGCGCTCGGTGGTAGTTAGATTACAAAGAGCTTTTAAAGCAAAAAGAGAATGGAAAGCTTTGCAGCAACGCAGAATAGAAGCGGTAATATGTTTACAAAAATATACTCGACGGTATATAGTTCGTTCGCAGTATGTCAGATATCTAGAAAAAGTAATATACATACAAAGACTGTGGCGTGGAAAATTGCTAACACGCATGATTCGATGCAACTATTTACAGAAGAAAAGGATTATTATCAAATTCCAGTCTATTTTGAGAGGGTATTTAGTAAGAAAATACATTCAGGCTAAGAAAGAAGTTATTCTAAAAGAAAGGGAGGAGCAAAAACGTCATTTAGCTGCTTCCAAAATTCAGGTACCAATTTTTCCATTTCAATCTTTACTCATTCTCTGTCTGAAAACTGCAAGAAAAATTTAGCTATTTGTCTGTCCTATAGTTTGAACCAGTTATAGAGTCCCGCAGCGTTATCCATGTTATTGTTGTCAATCTCGAGTAACGCCGTATAGTGAAGCTAGTCTAATAAAAATTTGTCCAAGTTACTCCTTATCTCATCAGCCATCTGCCAGTGAAAATCCCGTTAAATCGGTCTAGCCGTTCCAGAGATTACCCGGAACAAACAGAGAGACAGAAAATATTAAAAATTCGGTTTTGGATGTCAGTACCGTTAATACTTTGATATGCATTTAGTAAAAACTGGTTATTTGATATTGCAAACAGACACTCCAATTTTATTTATTTGTATATATTTAAGTGTTTTTGATGTAGGTATATTATATAAACATTAGCATATGTTGAAAACCCTTTTTCAAGCCTCGTTGCAAGCCTTAATTATCTTTAGGTATACTAGTTTTGCCTGCTCTACTTTTTAGATACTTAATATATACCATTATCATATTTTATTCTAGGCGCTTTGTCGTGGCCATTTGGTAAGAAAGAGTATGGCTTATGATAAACGAGTATCGGAACTCCGCCGTAGATGGCGTGATGGTGGTTTGAAATCAACACAGGAGTCCATGAAAGAGCGTAACGAGGAAGCAATGGAAGTGCTGCGTAATATTAGTGGTATCGAGACTGTGATCAAAGCTTTTAGATCTCTCGGTGAGTATAACGTGCACCATCATTATTTAATACAAAAATTTATAAAATTTACAAAATATATGATAAAGGTTCTGTTTTTTTTTTCTAGAATTGCTTACTGAAGTATTTCCCATGTTGTACAACGACAATGCATCTGCCATTGTGCACAGAGTTTACACGTACATGTCGGTGACGAACAGATCAATTTCTAGCATAGAAGTGTTGAAGTCTGCAGCTGCGGTTCTCGTTAACCTAACTCGGTATAAAGTTACGGGACCAAAAATTTATTTGGTAAGTAGTAAAATAGTTTTACGGACGAAACGATAGAATAGCTACTAATCCAACTTCCTATCGTCGTGTAATATCCTCGTACGAGCTATTATTCCTTCAGCTGATCTTCACCCTCGCTAAAGGAATTGCGGAGTGTATAGTAATACCGGGGATGACGATAATAACACCGCTATACACGAGAGGAGACGTTCCAGGTTCCAGTTGTCGCACATGATATGTAACATCTTATGTACTCTCTGATGACCAAATCAATCAATATTCAAATGAAATAGAGCGCGTCCCCGGCTCTCTCTTTCTCTGAACCTGTTCTTCCTACACCTCCTCCTCCTCTGACTACCATAAGACGTCCACAGTCCAATAATTGGCGATATCGAAGTTCTGTAGAAAGTCTGTTGTCGGACTGTTTAAGGGTTTGCATCTACGCAATTAGCGCCAAACATTTTTATTTAAACCGTATCTCTCATAATCTATAACTTAATCTCTCCGAAGCATTGAGGGATCTGAATGTGTTAAGAATGGTCAGTCTCCAATAAACCAACCTGGTTAAGGATTACTGAACTTTGCAATTCGTAAACCTACCTATGCCGCAGCTATTATGCAATACTATTTTTGTTGCAGAGAGATCGCATACCACCGATATTAAAGTTTATGTGGAGGTTCAGCAATAGTGAAACACAGTTATTCTGTATAATGGCGACATATTTATGGCTGTTTTCTAAATATGAAAACATCAAGAAGGTAGGCCATCTAAAAATTGTGTTTCGAATCATAATTTTCAAATACTGCTAAATGTAAATTTCTTAATACATTTTTTTTTGTTTCCAGGACTTAACTGAACTTCTCAAGATACCAGATAATCACCGAATGCTAGTAACAATCAAAGGCAATGTTGACAGAACTAAAAGAATGTCGACAAATGTTATGAAAAATAAATTTCATACACCGCAGACCTCAAAATTCGTATCAAAGATCCATTCTATGAACATGAGTGTTTGCAGTATGGGAAATTGCGGTATTGTCATGCCTGCCTTAGAACCGGACTACGGCATTGTGCGAATTGACAAACCAAGGTATTTTGAAGATGCTCAGGAAGCCATCAAGTGTTTATTCTTTACTTATAAGTTGTGAATTATGTTTAGTTGCTTAGATTAATTAATCACAAAATGATAAATATTAAAGCAGTTAGTATAAAATAAAATAATTTTAAACCAAGTTAAAACATACTTAATATATAATGTTTTTAACACGTATAACGCCAGGGTGGAAAGTAATACGCTCTCGTTCAGGCCATGTCAGACAAAGCTGTCCGACACTCGGACTTATATTTGAACGTCTAGTTTTCCGCGTCGGACAACTGAACTAGGCGTTTTACGGTCCATTAGACCCGCGTAGCCCCCTAGTATAACGTAACCACGTCAGCACACAAAAATTTAAGTTTTTGTAGAAATAATCCTATGGGACTTAATGATAACTTACTTGTCACAAAATAGGAATAGAAAACGAGATATATGCAAGTTTATTAAATGAATTAGACAGTAGTTAATGTAATTATTTATTCAAAATATGTAGAACAAAAATTAATATTAAGTAGGAACGTATTTAGAGATCTTACATATTTTCTTCAAATGTATGTTATGAAAGTATTTATTATATATATTTATGAGCAATATTAAAACATTCTAAGCATAAAAATTGTTAAGGCAATCATAACCAGAGATCGGAATTGGGTGTGTGAAAATACCTAAAGTTTGCAGCGGGACATAATATGGAGCTGTTACAACCACTTAAGTTAAACCGGGTTTGAATTTTACCGGTTTAGTTTTTTTTTTTTTTTACATGTTCCTTACCTTTGAAACACCGAACTATGTATAAACATTTACAAGCTGCTAATACAGTTCTAAATAAATTTTCTGCTAATACAGTTCTAAATAATTTTTGTTTTGTACTTTTCCGGTTAAAATTCGGTCTTTTAGTCCCAATTGTTCTTTGTCGGTCAAACACAGAATTTTATATATCTGCAAAATGCTAATGCGGTTTTAATTTCTTTTTTTTAATGTATCTTAAGTTAAAAAGTTTTGCTACAGGTTGATGCAAGGAAAACTAACATTTTCGCGTCTTTACATAGTTTTGAAGTCGGCTTTTTTTAAATTATTAAACCTGCACTGCAAAAAAAATAAATTAAAAACATTTATTTCAATTGCAAGAACAGTGGTTGTAACAGCTCCATATTATTATTGCAAACTTACTGCAAACTCTAGGTATTTTCACACACTTAATTCCGATCTATGATCATAACAGAATGTTTTCACTTTTTTAACTTTATTTTTCGCTTCAATTCTTCCGAAGATCTTTACTTTTTCTTTGTAGCAGTTCGAACACGCCCTTCTTACATTACTCTTTCCTTCTTTCTGTAGCAATTTATGCTTCAACCTCTTCGGTCTTGGGTCAACAGTGTTCGGTGCTTCCGGTTCTGAACAAAATGGTTTGACAATTTCCTTTCTAAACTCTACCATTGAAATTTGTTGGGAAAGATTTTTTCTCAAAAATAAATTTAATTTCACTTACTTACATGAGAATATTCGTACTTCATACAAAATACATATCACACACTATAGCACTCAAACAATAAGCAGCGTAACAAGCCTAAAACACATTACACATTAACATCCCAACATCAACAAGATGGAAAAAAATGTTTTTTGCGGGTACCTAACTTATCCACAACCAAAAGTAAAAAAATTAAAATATGTATGCATGTCGCAAAGATGATAACAATTCGTCACAATAAAGTTATGAGACAGTAGGTACTATTATGTATTCTGTGGTAAAGTTTATTTTTAATAATACTAAAAGAGTTCGAATTCTTAATTCCTTTAGGTAATTTATTTAAAAACATCTTGTTACCATTTGGTATAGAATAAAAGCATTTACTGAAGCCGTATTGAGCAATAGATTTATGGTTTTTATACCACTCAAAGGTGAAGAATATGCAGAGCGAGTTGATCTGCTAAATCCACCGCACCATTAACTTTATTATAATCGACGACAATCCTGGGCTTTGATATAGTTTTTCCGCGTTTGGTAAATATTATGAAACTGTGTAGTGTTTCGTAGAAAGCACATATACATCGCGTTTGTCCTTCCATTTCAAAAAGGTTATACCATCGGAACTTTTTGCAGCAGAATATTGTTGACTACCTTGTTGATCTAGTGGTTAGCGTATGCGGCTGCTGATGAAGAGGTTTCGGGTTCGATTCCCGGGTCGGACCAAATATTTGTGTGATCCACGAATATTTGTTTCAGAGTCTGGGTGTTTTCTATGTATAATATGTATGTATTTATAAATTCATTTTATTATTTTTCGTGCGAAATCCACATTAGTGTACCAATTATCAGTATAGAGCGTGTGTCCTTTGTTCAATAAATCACTACATAAAGCCATAACAACATTCGTAGGTGAGGTCTCATTTAGCTGGTAAATTTCCAAATCACTATTCTCAGAATCGGACAAAACTACACGTGATTTCTGTGATTAAATTATTGTTTTAGCAATCCAAAATACCTTATATTAACATACAATCAATAAACAATAATTAAAAATTTAAGACATTTCAATATTTTTAATAAGATTTATATGGATAGATATGTGGTGTCGCCCAGCATTGTCTGACATGGCGATATACGTGTAAAGTATAGTATTGCTGTTCAATCTTGTGAAAGAATTTGACAATCTTAATTTTTATAAAATGAGATAGGTACTCCAGCAAATTGTGTAAAGCTCTTTAATAGATCTGATATCCGAAGTCACTATTTGCCTTTTTAATTGTGAAAAGTCAAAATGTGAATATTTGTTTTTATTGAAAATGTGTATCTAATTCATTACCGCTATTTATATCATTTCTATTATGAGCTATTATGGACTGTTATTTATTTAATTTTATTGTATATAAGGTAATAAAAACTACGTTTATCGAACATAAGCCCTTTTATTTCAGTAAAGAGGTAGAGGTTTAATATTCAAAGTAATGTTTTCACCTTACAAAACTAATCGTGTTTGAAAATTAGTAGGAATGTAGAATTGTCATTTCTATGAGGTAAATCTTCACCATCAGCAGTTGAGCCTGTGCCATAATTAGGATGCTAGCGGTGATCAGATGAGTGCCGACCGGTAGTCACACCAGTATGTTAAACATGTTTTTTTTCTCATTTGTCAGCCTACTGATTTCTCCACACCATTTATTTTTAGTGCCGTCCCATTTAAATTACATATTGCCTTATGTTTTTACGAAATAAATGAATGTCCCAATACCTAATAATGTCACTATTTAAAAGTCTCAGGGAATTACACAATAATAGCAGTCTGTTAAAACCTGGAGCTGAGTACCAGCGCACGTACGCACGTGTTCCCCCCCCCCCCTTATTATACCGGGTCCTTCAAGCGGGCGTGAAAAAGCTACAGTGTGGGTCACAATGTCGCATTCACAATAAGGGTGGTGACCACCACACTTGAAATCGGCTTTCCATCAATAAAATTTATAATTCTTAAAACGATAAATACTAAAAAATCATTTGAAATATTTTATATTAGTGATTGCGTTGAAATAAAACTTTAATTTCCGAACGATATGTAACATGCCAAAAAATTCTAACCGTGTCTAATGTCAAATGTGTCAATCGATAATTGGTTAGGTTATTTTTGTGGTTTTACGCTTTAAAACCACAAGAGACAATAAAATACATTGTTAGTTAATATTTTTAAGAGAACTGAACGTACTTTAAATTGGTTAAGTGCTATGGATGAATTCGTGAACTATCTTTTATTGATATTAGTAATACTACCAGTACTATTGTTTTTCAACCTATGGGCTGGTATCGGATGGGAGTTGTTTGAAAACAATTAGAAACATAGTCACAATGTGCTGTTTACATCACTAATAATCTTGGCACGAATTCCTGGAAGACTGTTTAATTTTAAAGCAATTGTAATAAAAAAGGAAGACTTGAAGATGAATTAAACAAAAGTAACAATTTTCATCGTGTTTTTAATTTCGAACAATAATAAAATATTACTTAGGGTACTACAATTATCACAATAGTGTCTAAAATTCATAATATTTTCATAACAATTGCATGATTCACATTCTATAATTATCATGTAATAAATATATCACATTAGTAGAAAAATAGAATCAAAGGTACAGAACTTACTCTCACCAACTTACAAGAATCGTAAAGTACACCGAGACTCAGAACAATAATGCAGAAGTTTATAAAAGCCTTACTCAATATTTAAAAGGTTATTTTATTACCACTTTGATGTGTACTAAAGTCAATATTGAAAGTCATAATTAATAATATTATGTAATCTAACAATCCTTTATGTCAGTATTTTTTCAAGAGCCATGATTATCATTATTGAAATTGTTTATTTAAGGTACATACTCTTTAACAAATAATTATTTAAAGCTAAATATTAAGTTATAAATAAAAAAAATGTCGACTAAAAATTCTATTTAAATATTCCTATACATCAATGATATATCTACAATAATCTAATTATTTTATTGTAACATAGCATCATAATATTTGGTATTTCTAACACAATAAATAATGAAGTGCTCCAAGTCAAATTATTCTATTCTTTTTCTATTGTGTCATTTGATTGAACCTTTTATACTATACTTAATTAGTAGAATATGAGAAATTATACTAAAGACAAAAGAATATTATTTAAATTTTCTAAAATAATAATCTAAAATTTAAATAATAATCTAACACAGTTATTACAAATACTTAGCAATGTAGAATTCACATATACATAAATACCCATAAAACAAGGGATTACAAAAATAATATGGTAAATTTATTTCAATTATGTGTATATGTCAGCTTTAAATTTCACTAGAGAGTATTAATTCTTCCATTCCCATATGACCTCGATGTCGCCATACACGGTATCTTGCAATATCCTTTCTGGTCACCATTCCTACCACCTGTGATCAGATAAAAAGTTATGTGGGTACATTCATTGTGGAGATATGTAATGTAGCACTACCTATTACATATTTATGAAATAAAAAATGCGGCATCGCATTTTTACCCTCCCCAACATCAACACTCCCCAAATTTTTACCCTCATGGGCAGTATTGTTGTGGAGAGAACTAAGTCCAACGGTATAGGAACGTACTTCGACTAAAATCATGATCGTAACTTGTGGCAGGCCACCCAATGATGTATTTTAATTTATAGATCATTTTCCTGAAGTGTTTATTTTCAATCTTATTTTAAAAATTAACTTGTTAAGGAATTGTTAAATACGTTTTAACTTCATACATAATATATGTATAATTAATTGATGATGCATTCCTAGCTAATTTGACTACGGAGGCCAGTCTCAATGGAAACCAGAAAATTAATCAAGCGATGTCATAGTGCACATGTGTGTCCGCATTCACAGGTGCACTCTCAGTTTTTCATTCTCATAATCCGATGGGAAAGCTATCTGAAACTACTGGCGAGAGTCAGGAGCAATAACAACAGCTTTACGTGCTTTCCGAGGCACGAATTTTAAGGCCCTAACATCCTTACTCAGGTTGTTACACGTTAACCGCTGGACCAACGAGGCCAGTTATAATAACCAATTCCATAACAACTCCATTGAAAATAAAAAAAACACTTGAATAGAATCAGTTCACATTGGCTATAAGTCTTACCTCATTGACATCATTGACTATGGGTAAGTGTCGGAGGCCAAGCGCTCGGAACAAGCGGAATAAGCGCGGCAGCGATGCTCTGTGCGGAAGCGTGTATGGAGACGGATTCATAAACGGCCGCAAATCTATTGTACACGTTTTCTCCCAGTCTGCGATTTCCAGCTGTATAATATAATTAAGTATATAATTTTTATCCTCATATAATATGGTTGACCAAAACATTCAATATCTGACTTTTACACATACTTGATGTCTTTGCTGTAAACAGGACTTTTCGAGATAAAATAAAAAGGTTACGATATACCAGTGTCTAGTCTACCCATGACCACGTTCGAAACTTCGGAAAGTGGAAGGTATCGTAACCTTTTAAATTTTTATCATGTTGAAATCATCGTAAATCTACTACCTAAATGATACGTCGATACCGCTCTGACCAACGCTTTCACCCCTACCACCCTCGTCTCAGCGGTTGTGAGTCCGATGCAGCATCGCAGTGTATCGAGTAACACGCTACACATACTTCTATCTAAGACATCACCCCGGCCCTTACAAGTCTAAAGTAAAGTAGTAAAGACTGTTAACAATAATGATGATGAAAGTATGTATTACTAGTATTAGGTGTTCTTACCTCGTCAATAGATGGGTACCGTGGATACTCCGACCTGAACATGTTCATATCAACTTTCATGTTAGACCATGTGGTGTTTGCGTTCTCGTTGTATATTTTGTTTTGTATTAAAACTATTAACTGAGACCGTAGTATGATACCTCGGAGACGTTTGTATGTTGTTATTTCCACCTAAAAATCATAAATGTTTTATTTATGTTCACATCGCGAAGCATCATCATCTTCCTATACTTTAATATCCCCTAGACTATTTGGGGTCGGCTACTAGCTCAAAGGGTTTTATGTGAATTTTAGTTTTTACACGGAGCAAAACTGAGGGCAATTTGGAATTCGAAGATTGAACTAGTTTTCAGAATATCTGAGGGCACTGACTTCTCAAGAACGATTGCCATAGCTGTTCCGAGGCACGGGCGTAAAATACCGTCAAACTTCTATACTCCGGGCTGTTATTAAGAATTTCTTGTTAGAAAAATTTAACAACACTTTTGGCCCCATCCGGGATTTGAACCCGAGATCGCTTGATCGGCAGTCGCATACGCTCACCGCTTAACCAACGAGGCAGTCAGACCAACGGCTGGAACAACCCGAAGAATATAGGTAAATATTCATATAGTATACAGTGTGGTCATGCACAGACATGGTCTCGCGAATTAGTACCTACATATTTTATTTTTTAATACATATACGTGGTAAGTCATTTTAAAACGGTTTCAAAACGGTGCCGCGAGACGTAAACTCCGGTCGTGCGTCGGAGAATTTTTCATGTCATGAACTCGAAATTAGGCAAACGTAGTGTAGGACGCCCTGCGGCACGATGGACCGATGATTTGAGGAAGGTGGCTGGCGGCGGATGGATGCGGACTGCCCAAGACCGGGATGGTTGGCGTTCCTTGGGGGAGACCTTCGTCCAGCAGTGGACGGCGATAGGTTGACACTACCACTACCATGAACTCGAATATCTAGTTTTATATGTTTAGTATAGATTATTCGGCTTTGTACATACTTTATATTAATATAATACTTACGTCATCAGCCAAAGGCGGATCGACAACTGGGAATCCGTTATACGATACCAACTTGAGCAACTCGACTATATGGCCAACATTCTCAACCGTACGTAGAGTGAACACTGGGTGCGACATTACTTCCGATGCGTATATGTTGTGGGCCAACGGTGGAGGCTCCCAAGGCAGCAGGGGCACAGCAGCAAGCTGTATGTGAATGTCATAGATACCCTACGAAAAAACGAAATATTTTACTTATCACATCACAAAATCCTTTAACAAAAATAAAATAAAAAGGAATTGGCCAAGTGCGTGTCAGGCCCCGCATAGGATAGGGTTCCGTAGTAGCCCATAATGGAAGGTAGATTTAAAATCATGGCCATCATCATCAGCCTATCGCAGTCCACTGCTGGACATAGGCCTCTCCATTTGCACACCACTCTGATCGATTTTGTGCTTCTCGCATCCTGCCATCCATCTTACGCAGGTCGTCACTCCACCTCGCCCGTGGGTCCACTACGTTTACCGAGACGCGGTCTCCACTCCAGAACTCTTCTGCCCCAACGGTCATCAGTTCTATCGTGTCCAATAGATAATTATTATGTTTACTTATTATTTCTTTATTTTTGTATGAAGTTTTCCAAGTGACTGCATTTTACAAGTTAGCGGCCTATAACTCCTGAAATACAAAAGTTATCTAAGCCGCTATAGTTTTCCTTGGAAGTTCAATATATGGACTACTATCATGTTTTTTTTTCTGATTTTTGGAGCCAGCCGTTTGAATTTTAGAGGGGGGGGGGGCTAATCTATAAGGGTTTCGAGTCATGTACTACGGAACCAAAAAAAAAATGTACATAGAATGGTATGTGTCTTTAGGTAGTAGAACTACTGATTTCAGCAAGAACGGGTAGACTCGACCGGGGCAGTACTACCCTCACAGAAGACAATCCTTATAATGACAACATTCTTACTGTCGTATTTTGTTGGTCAGTGTGAGACCGGAGGCCCAAACATTCTGCATCATTCTCCCGATCTCCGGGGACCGGGAGACTGATGTAGAAACATCTGATTAGGGCGCCATGTCGTATCGCACCATGCTGCATCATTCTCCCGCCCTTCGAAGGCCGGGAGAATGATGCAGAATAATCTAACCAGGCTGCCATGGTAAGGGTCACCATGCTACATTGCTACCCTCACAATGAGGATGGTGACCTCTACCCCTAGATTCTACTCATGTTTTCCATCAGGCAGAATAGTCACTTTGGTAGGCTTAAATATAAAAAAAATGAGAAAGTAAAACATAAACCGTCACTGTAGCCGAAATCATTACATGGCGCATGAATTCTTCATAAATAATAACAGTAAAGTAAAAATATTAAACTAAGTTTCTTCTTAGTCTCAAAAAAATATTCTACTGAAGAATTGCAGTTTTCAGCCATATCTTAATATTGTACCTAATTAAATCTTAACTATGACTATCTGCACCCCACGGTGTTCTCGCTATCATCAGTTATCTGCCATTGAAATATAAGAAGTAATGTCATCAAAATCAATTATGCCGTTCCAGAGATTAGCCGAAACAGACAGACACAACATTTCAAAAATTGATTTTTTTATGAAGTAATGTAACTAAATGTGCAACTACACAGTGCTACGCGCTGATACACAGTTCTGCCTGCGTTTTCTATGGCCCGTAGCGTGTTATAATAAATTTGTTATAATAAAGATTATAGTGAGACAACCTTAAAAGATAGACATTTGCTGTCGCAGACTATTTTTTAGACCTTTCAAAGGGGAACAATTCTGTCTAACACTGTTTTTCTCTTCAGCTTTATAATATTAGAATAGATTTTACATGCATTGAGTGATAAGTTCAAATTTTATTTACTTGTATAGAAAATATATTTAATTCGAAAAGAATTTGACACCTTTTCAAAAACGGCATACCTCATTGAAGAAATCGCCGGTCCATTTAGCGACGACCAAGGTGATGATGATAGGAAGCGCGTTGGAGATCTGTCCCGTGGTCTCGATGATAATGACCGTGAGCGAGATCGTCATACGAACAACACCCCCGAGTTGTGCCGCTGCGCCGACCAACGCATACTTCGCTGGGTTTATCGTCTGTTCATGACAAATATATAAACACTTTGATTTATATATGATCACTAATGTATGTTATCTTCAAAGTTAATATAGATATTAATCCTTACTAACATCTAATTTCTTTATTTTTTTCATAATCTAATTTCTCATCATTATTAACATCTCATTAGAGATCAAATATTGTTATACTTACATTGGAAGGCAGCATATATTGAATGAGAATAGCTAACAGCCTACCCCAGGCTGCTCCCGTCAACAGATTCGGTATGAAGAGCCCACTCGACACTGAGAGGCCGAAGGTCCAAGTAGACAGTAGGAAGTAGCACACCACGAAGGCAAGAATAGACCACGGCTTGTACGAACCCATGGGATCGTGAAGGAAAGAACGGACTGAAGCTTCGGGTGTTTGGAACCAAATGGCAGCCAATGCATTGTATTCACCGTCTGCGCAGAATAACTACAACAAAAATATCTTATCTATACAAATTGGAGTGTCTGTTTGTAATATTAAAATAACCGCTTTTTACTAAATGCATATGTATGTATATACACGGTACATATGCCAAAATAATTTCTTTTACCATTTTTCTGTCAGTCTGTTGTTCCGGGTAATCTCTGGAACGGCTGGACTGACTGCGACGGGACTTTCTCTGGCAGATAGCTGATGATATAAGGAGTAACACCGCGGGCCTCAGCTAGTCTTATATATATATAATTCTCGTGTCACACACACGTGTTAGTTTCCACACTCGTTCGAAACAGCTTGACTGATTTTTATGAAATTTTATATATACATATTCAGTAGACCTGAGAATCGGCTGCTATCTATTTTTCATACCCTAGGACGCGAGCGGAGCCGCAGGCCACAGTTAGCTATTGCATATAAATATTTTGTTCATGTGTTTGTAATTGAATTCCTCCTAAACGGCTTGACCGATTTTGATTAATTTTTTTGTGTGTGTTCAAGTGGGTTCGAAAATTGTACAGATTCACAATTGGACCCGTTAGATGGCGCTGCGATCAAGTTCTAGGATTTCAAAATTGGGCGGTACGAAGTTCGCCGAGTCATCTAGTATTTTTATATTATTATTGCCATTGTCGTTGCAAGGCATTGGTTTTATCGTGTAAAAAAATATTTCAGACACCTAACACAACGTCCTTTAGCTTCACACTAAGCAGTTACTTTTTGTAAATACATATAAATCATACATAGTAAACACCCAAACTTCTAAATAAATATTTGCAGATTATATAAACATTTGGTCTGACCCGGGAATCGAACCCGAGACCTCAAGCCATATGGTATTCAGTTCTGTGTAGTTAGATCCTTTTGTGAGATTTCACGAGACGCCCAGGTGATGAATAAGATTAGTGACACTTCATATCCTTATGTCTATTTGTTCCGGATAATCTCTGAAAGGACATAACTGATTTTGAAGGAACTGGGAGTTAGCTGATACCATAAGCAATAACTTAAGCTAATTCTTTTTAGACTAGCTTCGATCCGCGGCGTTACTCGAGATTTGCAACAATAACGCGGAATTCAAGAAAGTTAAAAATAAATAACTCAATGAAGTGAAGGTTACCTGCAATGGCACTTTAGTGGGATCCTCTCCGAGTGGCCGACAGTCGTTTAGCAGGAACATCATGAGGAATCCGCATGTCGCGCTCGCAGCAGCCACTAGGCAAGCTTCGACCACTCTTAGCCAAGGGGTTCCTATGTACCTTTATACAAATTATTTCTAGGTATATAAATAAATAAAATTGAAGTGTCTGTATGTAATATCAAATGACTGCCTTGTTGGTCTAGTGGTTAGCGTATGCGGCTGCTGATCATCAGGTCTCGGGTTCGATTCCCGTATCGTACCAAATATTTGATTCGAAGTCTGGGTGTTTTCTATGTATAATATGTATTTACAAAGAAAGGTATGTTTATGTATTTATATCAGTTGTTTAGTACCCTTAATAGCCCTGCTTAGTTTGGGACTAGATGACGTTGTATGTAAGATGTTTCGGACATCTTTACACACAACATCATCGAGTCTATATTAAAAAAAAAACCAACAGCAATCTGACTCCGAGTCTGATCTGACTTGACTGCTGATCAAGAGGTTCGGGGTTCAATGCCCGATATAGCGAACTTATATGTTGACGAAAATAACAACCACCGTGAACATCTTGAGACTAACGTTTATTGGGCAGGAACTACTCTCAATAATACATTGTAATATGTGGCTGGGGATACCGACTTACAGCTACGTTATATAATATAACTAAAATATATTATTACGATGTCAACATACCTTATTCTAAAAACGGCCAATCTATAATTAATGTAGTTCCACAAAGCGCCGAGCATACCGCCGACCATGCCAAAGAACATGAAAACTGGCAACTCGTAGAATTGAAACGGAAACGGATCCATCTTACCCAAGTTGAGTAACCCTAGAAATAATTTTTAACAATAGTTTTATATTCAAAAATATAAAATAAAAAAGCGGCCAAGTGCAAGTCGAACTCGCCCATGAAGGGTTCCGTAGCAGCAAGTAATATTCATCATCATCATCAAGTAATATTATATAAAAAAAATTGTAGTTGGTTGTAACTTTCATCGATGTTTTAATAATAGTGTTTTGATTGAAAGAAATGTAAATTGCGCTATATGATTTATGACGTATTAAAAAAAACAACTACTTACTCGATCTCGTTCAAATCAATTTTCGTTGGAAGTTTGTATAGTAATGTACATCATATAATTTTTTTAGTTTTATTATTCTCTTATTTTAGAACTTACAGGGGGGGGGGGGGGGCAACATTTTACCACTTTGGAAGTGTCTCTCGCGCAAACTATTCAGTTTAGAAAAAAAATGATATTAGAAGCCTCATTATCATTTTTGAAGACCTATCCATAGATACCCTACATGTATGGTTTTGATGAATAAAAATTTTTTGTGTTTCAGTTCTAAGTATGGGGACCTCCAAAATTTATTGCTATTTTTCTATTTTTGTGTAAAAATATTAATGCGGTTCACAGAATACATCTACTGACCTAGTTTCAACAGTATAGCTCTTATAGTTTCGGAAAAAAGTGGCTGTGACATACAGACGGACAGACAGACATGACGAATCTATAAGGGTTCCGTTTTTTGCCATTTGGTAACGGAACCCTAAAAAGACAAAATAAATATACAAATCTGGTTATATGTGTGTGCATTGAAACATCACAAACACAAAAACAGTGACTTCTCATATCTCCAGTCTCAATGGAGCTCTGGGAACTACGCACTTGTGCGCTATACTCGTATTATTTCCTGGGGTATAAACTCTCCTGGGTGCGTAGACACAGGTGCACTCTCTGTTCCCTCAGTCTCATAATCCGATCGGTTGGCTTTCCGATACGATTGGAGAGAGGACAGATGCAGGGCCTCAGGTCAGGCTACAAGTTACCTCTGAGGCACTGGGGTTAACCTGTCAATTTTCAAACTCCAGTCTGTTATTAAGGATTTATATAATTTGAAAAACTCAATAACACTTTTGACCAGACCCAGTATTCGAACCCGAGACCTCCTGATCGGCAGTCGCAAACCGCAGGACCAACCAAGCTGTCAGAAAAACAGCATCAGAATAAATCAACCAATTATGGACATTAGAGTGGAACATTGACTGTACAATCATTTTTTGGATACTCGTACACAGAGACAAAATATAACTGCTAAGTCAGCAGATAAAATTACTGCTTAATTTAAATTTTTGTATGTCTTAACATAATTATTTAGTATTATTTACTACAAAGTCATATATGGATAGCGATTTACCTGGATAACTCAGCTCTCCAGGCCGTCCGTGATATGCAGAGAGAGCGCAATTTAACGTGAACGTCGATACAACAGTTCCAAAAAACGTCCGCCATGTCAACGCTTGATTCCAGAAACTTGTACCCTCTTCGAGAGAGAATAGAACACCACCTGGAGACATTATTATTAGTAAGAGGATATAAAAGTACTTAGATTGTATCAAATACTATTTTTAAATCGTCTCATCAACATTTTTAAGTAGTTAACTATAACTTAAACAAGAGGTTTGGCCCTTGGGCCTATTAAACCATGCCTACCTACAACTAGACCGTGTTGGTAAAGATTTTTTTCAAATTTTTCTTCTCTTTTTGCAGTACTGTTGTGTTGTGCTTCCTTAGTCGCCCTTAACGACATCTTCTTCTTCTTTCTAGCCTAATTCCCAACATTAATTGGGGTCGGCTACTAGTTCAACCGGTTTTACATGAATATCAGTTTTTCCACGGAGCGACTGACATCGGACCTCCGCAACCCTAAGGGAGAACTGAAATTCGAAGGTTGAACTAGTTGTCAGTATATTTGAGGGCACTGACTTCCCAATAACGATTGTCATAGATGTTCAAGGCAACCGGGATCGACGACTTTACGTGCTCTCAGAGGCCCTTTACGACATCTATGGGATAAATATGAAAGGTAACTATTTAAAGAAGATTTATAACCTACTTTTAAGGTGTGTCCAAACACGGCGTGCAAGGTGCACGGCAGCTACGCGCGGCATTCGCGGGACACAAATTTGCTGTGCACTAGTTTGAACTATAACAACGAATGTTTGGACGGCAGACATCCAAACACAGCGCGGCAATCTGCCCGCGGCAGCCACGCACGATTGCCGCTCTATGTTTGGACACACCTTTAGAGTAACTAGTTGTGCCAGATACATTGCCTGCTACCCTATAGCAGGCAATGTATCTGGATTTCGTTTTTAAGTGACACCTGATTCCTGGGTACTGGAACCCGAGAGTTACTATATTAATTTAACTTGTAAGAATTCGTCAACAACTCATAATGTCCCACTGCTGGGCTCGGGTCTCCTCTCAGGAGAGGATTCTATGTTCTATATTATCTAGGTCGGTGTCCGCACTTAGTCCTTCAGGTGGACCATTGTACGTGATTAGGAGAGGGTTAAAGCCCTACCTCCCCACACTAGTCGTCGACGAGTGCGGGTTGGGTAGTCGGCTATGCAATCTTCTCGTTAGATTCTTTAGGTAAGTAGGGAATTGATACTGTGATTACGACACAGAGACGGAATAATCTAAAATACAGTATTACTAAGACAGATGTTGACAATACAAGAAGTAGATATCATTTTAATATGACACAGGTGTTTTTAAGGCCAAAATATCCCTGACCTTGTACATTTAATAAGCACATGTTATTGATCTAAAATATTCAGTAAAACAAAGTTTTTGCTGTGAACAAACTAAAAATTTTTTTTTATTAATCGGTTTTATTAATCAACATGTGAATTTGAAAACAATACTTATCCCTCTTATTTATTTTTATCATTATTATTTGTGTTTTTCCATCTAAATATGTATTATAACTCGTGCGACCTAAGATGGCACCTGACTCAAATGTCAGTCGTTTAAAGTACTGAGTGCAAGAAAAATATAATTTATTCTAGTCTTTTTAAATTCCAACATTTATTTTGCTTCAATTAGTTTCTCATAACATACTACTATATCTTAAGTGATATTTTACTACCTGAGTTAAGAAACTAACATATACATACCAATAGGAAGCAGGCCTCATTCATTATTTACCCGAATGCATTCTTCGTGCAGTGATTTCAATAATATTAGGTAATACCTAATATAATTTTAAATAAAATTAGGAACTGAAATATGGTTATAAAATACAATTTAAAATCGTCAAGATAAGCCTTTTAATCGTAGTCTCTGAAAATCATATGTATTTGGATTTTCTTTATTTTAAACTATTGCGTCTCATAGTCGTCATGCTGGTTTTTTTCGTGTGACCTTTCTTAAAACAATTGGGTTATCCAGACGAATCTAATGATATATTTATAAAATAAATTCGTGAAGTGATTTATATGACATCAGGTAATACCTAATAAACTAAAATTATTATTAAAAGATTCTTGCAACGGTAATAGTGTTACTAACGCTACTCGCAGGACGACAGAGGGGTATCACGCGGGGGAACGGTGTCATGTTTCGTTTTGAGCCAGGTGCCATCTTAGCTCGCACGAGTTATACTAATAGGATCGCATGGGGTTATACCTGACACTGTATACACACACACACACACACACACGACAATAAATAAAGTTGGAGTCTCTGTTTGTAATATCAAAAGAACAGTTTTTACTAAATACATATTAAAGTATATACGGTACTAACATAAAAAGGCATTTTTTTTAAATTACTGTCTGTCTGTCTGTTTGTTCGGCTAAGTCCTGGAACGACTGGACCGATTTTAACAGGAATTTCTCTGGCAGAAAGCTGATGACCTAAGGAGTAACTAGTTTTTTACAGACAAGCTGCGTTACTCGCGATTTAGCCGCGGCACTCGGCTAGTAATCAATAAATCATTGATAGAATTAGTTTGTAATTTCTCACCTATAGGGGCGCCAAAAGCAGCAGATACACCGGCCGCTGCTCCAGCTGATACGAAGTCGCGCTTCTCATGGTCTTCCCGAAAGTAATGGAATATCTTGAAATCCTTGTTAAACGTTGTGCTTTTGCCTTGCGATATGCCTGCTGCGACGACAGCGCCACTATGGATCATAGGACCTTCCTAGTACGAAATGGATTGGTAAGCGGTTTTTCACAATTATTTTAAATTAGTTGATCGAAATCATTTGAATGAATAACTATGATCATCTCACGCACACGACACGCACTAAACTAGACAGAGTTTGTACTATGGCAAGTTGGCAACTAGTGCTCAAACTTTACTTTCAAAATACATAATTTTTTTTTTAGAAACGTAAATGAAAGGACACAAAAGACAACAGACTCAGAACAACAATTTGTGGATTCCACAACCCAACAACATTTGAACCCATAACACTTGGCGCAGTAGAAGGCGGCGTGGCTATCCCTTAAACCACTAGGCCGTATAGTCTAATTCTATAATAAGACTATTCTATAATTAGATTCCGGCTTAATACAGCAGCACAAACATTTGTTTTGTATAGCTATATAACTCACTAATCTAACTCACAACCTCTTTCTTAATAGTAGTCAGGATCACTAACCACTAGACAAACAAACCTGTCACACGTTTCGTTTATCATTAAGTTAAAAAAACGTTCTCACCTTGCCACCAGCAAGTCCACCGACAACTGCAGTGATAACACCAACAGCCTTCACCAGTAAAGTCTTGATGCGGACGACTCGTGGTACTTTGACACCATTTAAGTAACATTTCACTTGAGGAATACCACTTCCCGCTGCGACAGGCTATAATATAAGGTGATTTTTAAATAAACATATGGACACGTAATCTTGCCGTTGGTTGTTTTTAAGATGACCGAAAGCCTCCAACTAAGAAGAATCAAATAAATATTAAAATTGGCTAATTGCGTGTCAGACCAGGCATAGATTAGGGTTCCATAGTCACCCACAATAATAACACTTGAATCTCAAATCGTGCCCTACAGATCATTTTTAGGGTTCCGTAGCCAAATGGCAAAAAACGGAACCCTTATAGATTCGTCAAGTCTGTCTGTCTGTCCGTCCGTATGTCACAGCCAATTATTTCCGAAACTATAAGAGCTATACTGTTGAAATTTGGTCAGTCGATGTATTCTGTGAACCGCATTAAGATTTTTACATATAAATAGTTAAACAATACATTTTGGGGGTCCCCATACTTGGAACTGAAACTCGAAAATTTTTTTTTCATCAAACCTATACGTGTGGGGTATCTATGAATAGGTCTTCAAAAATGATGTTGAGGTTTCTAATATATTTTTTTCTAAACTGAATAGTTTGCGCGAGAGACACTTCCAAAGTGGAAAAATGTGTGTCCCCCCCCCTCTAACTTCTAAAGTAAGAGAGTCATAAAACTAAAAAAAATATATGTTGTACATTACCATGTAAACTACCAACGAAAATTGGTTTGAACGAGATCTAGTGAGTAGTTTTTTTTTTTTTATACGTCATAAATCGTAACACGTAATTTACCTTTCATCCAATCAAAACACTATTATTAAAACATCGATGAAAGTTACAACGAACTACAAGAACTTTTATATGATGTTACTTGCTGATACGGAACCCTTCATGGGCGAGTCCGACTCGCACTTGGCCGCTTTTTTATATTAACTAATTATTCCAATTGAGTGTATTTTACATGTAATATATTTATATAACTCTTGAACTAAAAAAGTTATTGTTTTCTTTTCGAGTTCAATATATGAACTACTATCATGATTGATTCGGATTTTCTGAGCCAGCCGTTTCTAAGCTAAACGTTTTAACAAAAAATTCGCAAACCAAAAAAAGTTTTGACAACCTAGCAATGTTTTTAAAAGGTCTATCTAATGATACCTACCCCACACGATGGAGTAGCCCTGAGGAAAAGAAATCCTCCCCACTTTGCGTGTAGGATAAAAATATTATTCATGGTTTAACTTTAGCACTTTGTTGATGTAATAAAATCACATAGTTATACAAACTTTCATCTTTATAGTACTATCATTTGGATGGTAAGTCGAGGACGGACATGATGGAAACATAAAGGTTCCAAATCATGAACTATGGAACCCTAATATAAAAAAAATACTCGCAAATATGGAAATGACTTCGTTTTAAAACAAAAGAAGCTTTTGATCACACATATTAAATTTGGTCTTATCAATCAATCTTTTAGAATCAATAATAGCATATCTCTGTACCTACCAAATTTCAAATGTTTGACTTTAGTACTTCTGGAGTAATTGATTTATAAATATTTATCATCCCAAATTAATATTAGTGTAGATTATTTTATTGTACCTTTTTTTATATGGCATTCAAATCATTTGTCAAATTACGTGATCAAAATTGGAACAAAAAATAAAGGAAAATTAATGAATAATGTTGTGTTTCCTTAAGGTTTTTCCCTCATTATCATATACAATGTTTTATCTCTCTTTCACTTGGGAATATTAGCTATGTTTGGGATTCCCCAAAACTTTATCAGTAAATGTCAGTTTAATAAATTGTTACCATGCCACTATCATCTTACCTCCACATATGCCACTAGCATAGATCCAATGAACACAATACATATGTTTGATAACACCCACAGTAGATAAGGAATATACAGTCTGTCCTGCAGTACATATTTATCCACAGCTGTTAATAGTAGTTAAGGAAAACTATATTTTTTACATAACAATATATTATATGGCATGTAGACTAAATTATATGTTACTAGCTGATGCCCGCGGCTCCGCTCGCGTCCTAGGGTTATGAAAAATAGATATAGATGTAGGCCAATTTTCAGACCTACCCAATATGCACACAAAATTTTTTAGTTGGCATAATTCATATTGGGCAGTTTCTTTTACATATTTACAAAAAAAAGAAAATAATCAAATTATATTTAAAGACACTAAAAAATTACCATAGTCTAAAAGATTGTGTAATTATATTTAACTTTAATGTAGCTCTATAGTTAACTAAACTCCCCTTGTGATAGATTCTTAATCTGTCAGATTAAGAATATTGCTATATTCTTAATCTGACGGATTAAGAATATTGCTATATTCTTAATCTGACGGATTAAGAATATCACTACACCTAATTGTCTCACATATCATAAGAACTGACTAAGGGAGCAAACTATACAAGACAGTAGCCCTACCAGAAGGAGAGGAGAAGGAAACCTTGAAAACCCATTTGGACAGTGTGTTAGTATAAGCCAAACACACCCGTTTAAGAAGAGGCCATGTCTAGCACCAATAAAGGCTGTTGATGATGTAATGTGAATCTTCTTTACATTAGATTAAATTAACTTATTCTACTGTCTGTTCATTTAGATGTTTTAATGTAGTTTTCAGCCATAGATAAGAGTGATTCAAGAGGAAGGTTTATATCTGGTATAGGTGCATTTTATAGTAAAGGTAATTCAAGAATTTCAAAATATTCGGTATGAAGCCAGGCCTGAGGCCAGGTTGTTAGTTATGTATAAACTACAATGAGTTGTTAAATTACGCATTTTGAAAAGGATACATTTTTTCAGCTCTCTATATTTTATCTTTGAGAATTCTTCTATGCATATGTCAATAAAAAATGCTATAAGAGCTGTCACAATGCCAATCAGTAGTATAATGAACCACCGAGCTATATCCTTCCATACGAAGAAAGGATATCCACGTTTCCTTTCCTCATCAAGAAGTAGGTGATTCTCACATGTATCATAGTCTAAACTCTGAAAACAGTAATGAAACATGTATTAACTTACCAAACTAAATGACCTTAATTTGACTTTATAACAACATATCAACACATGCATACATTGAGGAAGAACAAACAATTAAGTAAACAAGCAAATATATGTAATTATTATAAAGGTACTTTGTCTCACTATGACTGGTAATATGAATCTGTTAGTTAATTCTGACTTACTTCATATTTGGCTGAAAGAACATTTAGAGAGCCTGGTTCAATTTTTTGAGGAGGTCGTCTTCTTCTGATGCCATGACTGCCTTGTATCTCATCTTCATCAGAATCCTATAAATAACAAGGGCACATTTTAGTTAATAAAGTCCTATGTACTTTAGCTGAACAACATAGACACAAAGGCATTTGTTAGTCATGTTTAAACTACATTTTACTGTGTCATTCAATCATGTTTTAACTAGTAAATATTTCTATAGTAGTATCTAGGTGAATGTTGCATACTTATTAATTATTTTAATTATTGATAAAAATAATACCTCAAAGTTTATAGCTTTGTTAAATTGATGATTTGATGTGCTGGCCACTTCTTCTCGACTTAACAACTGAGCTGTATCTGAAGTGGTTTCCACATTACTTATTGAACTGGCACTTTCACCGGCTATAGAATTTGACGATTGACTCATTTTATTTTCATTCATGTACAAAATAACAAAACATTTATTTTGTTTGTCTTTTTCAAATTTTAGAAAATAATCATTTCCAAATGTTTAATAGCCCAGTTTTACTTATATCGTTTAATACTTGTGGCACTGAAATGGATTTGCTCAAACAAAATAGTATATATTAGATAAATAAACTTCGTCACATATATCCACAATAGCTTTTCTAACACTGTGCTTTGTTTATTATCTATCAATGACAATCATTTGATCGCATGCATCCCATCTCCCCATGCCTATTTTGCTCTATTTTGATATTTTGACACATCGATTTGATATTCTTCATGACATGTTTAGTTTCCAAACACAGACAAATTTAAATGAGGCTGATACTCTCGTATTCTTATCGATGATTATTCATCAATAAATTATATTTTGTGGAATCGAATACGATATTTTAAAATTATTAATTTACATTATTTACTGCCCTATTATGCATTCACAGTGCTTTAATTGTATAAATTGATTAATTGATAGTAGACTTCAAAAAGATTTTTATGCATTCTCAGTCTTCTAATGAAAATTAATTTTATCACAATACGATAACTATTAAACTGTTGTAGCTCATAAACTATCTCATTGATACACAATAGTAATTTAAATATTTTTTTCAAATTATTAATAACTCAGCTTGACTAAGCTAATCTTATCAATAATTTGATTACAAATCAATTTATAAAATCAAAGACTCTCATTAAAAGGTTGACATAAAGTCGAATAAAATACTTGAGAAAACGTTATTTTCTGTAGTTTATAACATTTTTTACTAAAATTAAGTTATTAAATCTCTTTAAAATGATTACTGATTTCAATGATAATGTTATCATTTTATCAGTTCGTAAACTAGAACAAACTTTTGAAGTTCACACATGCGACGCGTACATATCGTATCGTAAACAATAGAGATTTTCAATGTGTGTGTAGCTTGCTCGTTCGTTTGGTTGACAATCGCGATGTGATGTATTCTACCATACATCATTGCATGCTGAGTTATATTTTCAACAAAACCTTTTCATTTTTAACTAAGTTACTTGATTTATTTCTAAATGTTTTCTTTCATTGTGAATACCTTTCTCTGTTTTAATTTCTAAATATGTGTAATTTGCCGCCGAAGTTCCATTCAGTGTGTCGCCTTTGTTTATCATTCTGTGGCGATAATTGCAGTGATGTTAAACTTCCAATATTCGACCGTGATAAGGATAAATCACGACTTTCCGAGATGATAATGGAAAATTTGTCAATAATGGTAAAAAATTTAAGATAATTGTAGCAATGGTCATTGTAAAAGAGGAGTTTTCTCGTGTGAAAGTTTAGCGTAAGCGTATGAGATTGTGGATGCTGATAAGCGCCATTAACTTTCTCGCGGGTGTTGGGTATTTTCGCATTGTGATATCATATTACGGCCCACGCGTCGATTGCTCGGCCGTATGACTAATGTCATTCGGGGAAGTGATATACAAGCGTGTGGCAGCCGAGCTGTATCAGCGGCGGCCGCGTCGCTGATAACAAAGGATTGCAGTGATCACCTCGCGCTCTGCGGCGATCGTCACACCTCCTGCGCTGGCCTACGACACCCTGGCCCCCCCTCACTCTCCACAAATACATTACTAAAATAAATGCTCCCTTTACTAAGCCTATCCACATTATGCTATGCTCTGCTATTTTGAGATTTCAATATTATCTAAATTTAGATTTGTATTTTAAGGGAATCAAATTGCAGGGGAGGACTGTGTTCTTCAATATAAACTATGGAGTGTATCCTTATAGCTGCAAAAAAAACCTTGTGGATTTCTTAATGTATTTGTTATCAGATTGCCACTAATGACTCATCATCTATGATTACACTTGCAAAAGGTCACTGGCCACATCAACTCTTTTAATGACAGGTTATTGTGAACCTGTGTTATGTTATTAATGATATGAACACTATTTTTAGGTGTCTTCAGAAGACTTACTCCCACAAGTAGTATGCGGAAGCTGTGCACACAAACTTGATGAATTTCATACATTCAGAGAGTTGACACATAAATCTGAGCGACTCTTGGAACAGTTTGTGCAGTATGCTGATTCATTATGTGGTTCAAAAGAGGTGAGTTTCGTCACATAAAATAACATAAACAAAACATTTATAGATATAACTTTTATTTACATGTTATCATCTAAAGTAAGGAAATTTGTAATATGATTACATGAATAAACCACTAATAATAATTGACAATACATCAGTCAAAGTATTTAAGCATTACTTGAGTCTGTATTTATATTGATGTACTTGATTGGCTGACTTCTAAATCTTTTGTTGTAAACCGATTTCATTGATTTGATGAGCAGTCCTAGTAGCATACCAAAGCATGCTACGGCTGCTACTCCCAGAATGCTCCACAGTACATGTCTTGGTTTCAAGTTTGAAATACTATACTTCTGTTTTGGAGTTGTTGTGGAATCAAAAGTTGGGCAGTAATTTAAAGTGACATTTGTTACATATGTACCACTAAACCGCATAGGAGCTGCGCAGCTGAAATTACAAATAATATATTTATAATATGAGCAAAATGTTAAGAACAATATAGCATATGTAGCATATAGTACATATAGCATATATGTGTCACTAGCATTATTGGATATGCATGTTTTGAGACAAACATGTCTTTTATGAGACTGTTTGTTTTGTTATTGCCATGAGGTAACCCCTAAAACCTGTTCTTCATAACAGAAAAAACTTGTTGATTCCTTACATGGTTGATTCTTTTCTATTTATAATAGAGCTTTATTATATTTGGAGCATTTATATGGATTGAATGTATTATTTTCTTGATTATATTACTAAACTGACCAATGCAACACTTCAATCATGCTCGGATCCTATTGGTCTAAGTGTGATGTTACTATCCTATCTTAGGCACACCTCAAAACACACATTTAAAAAAGAATGTGAAAATCATTTACCTGGTTTTAGAGTACATTGTGATCAACTTGAGATAAGAATTATAAATAATAGATGTATACTTACAAAGGTATCTCATTGGTTTTGAACTTTTCTCCTGCTCCCTTTTTGGAAACAATATCAACTAGATCACAGTTACACAGCCAGTTGTTTCCTGTCATTCCTAATATTTCTAGTTTGCTCCATGGCATTAAATCTGTAGATAGTTCACTTAAATTATTGTCATCCAAGTATACCTGTAACCAATATGATTTCTGAATGAATTTAAATGAATATATTTAAAAAAAAACAAGATTAGAAAAAGTTGTTTACAAACGAAATGTATGTTATAAATCAGTATTAACATCTGCTGAACTGATTTTGAAAATTCTTTGACCTATAAAATGCTACATTTGACTGCCTTGTTGGGCTAGTGGTTAGCATATGTGACTGCTAATCAAGGTTTCGTGTTCGATTCTCGGGTCGGACCAAAAGTTTGTTCGATCTGCAAATATTTGTTTCGGAGTTTCGGTGTTTTCTATGTTTAATATGTATGTATTTCCAAAAAAAACTATGTTTATGTATTTATATCAGTTGTCTAGTATCCATAGCACAAGCACAGCTTAGTTTTGGACTAGATGATGTCCGTAATGCGTCCGAAATATTGCTACATACGCACTATGTAGACATTACACATGCATAATATTATGCTTATTTTTGGGTGTCATAGACTGAGAAATAAAAATGGAATCAATCAAAATCAAAATCAATGGAATGACCGATAGTATTTCTCCGGGAGCAGAGCCGCGGGCAATAGCTAGTCAATTGATAGAATAATAGTTAGCTAAACATATCATTTATGTAAAATTCTGTTTTAGGGGTTTCGCGGCATACGTAAATTAATACATATAAATATTACAGGTGTCTGTTATTTATATACATAGTATCTGAATCACTTAATTGGCATTGAAATAATTTAACCTTAATGATAAGTAGCTGTGGAGGCACTCCTAGCCTAGTTGGCCTAGGTGAATAGAAACACCGAGAGTAAGCAACGATAACGCGGTCAGTACCGGGTGACCGTTAGTCGCATGATACCATTAGCGTCTCCATGATTCGGAGGTCACGATAAGCAGTCGGACCAGGTTGTTATCATAAGATAACTGTTCTAAAGTTTAGTTAGATGCCTTGGGGTGTCTCAAAAACGTCAAACGGCAAGATTACGTAGCCACAAATTTGTTTTGCCAGTCCCAACCCGTGGGGAGGCATAGCCTTAAGATATGTTGTTGTTGTTGTATGATAAGTAGTGATAGTTCATTCATCCAACCTTCCAAGAGACAGTCAGAATAGTTCAATAAGACTGATGAAAAGCCTTGAGTATTGTCCAAACCACTTTGAGTAAAGAGGCCAAGACTTCATTTTACTGTTAATCTTAGGATTAATGTTGCAATGCATTGATTGATTGTATATCACAACATAAGAGAAAAATGATTACTAAGCTGACCTCGTTATCTGACTGTCATGTAAGCATTTCAGAAGTAGGGTAAAGTAATGTGTAAAATTAAAAAATGTGATGTTTCTGATAATACTAGTTATTGATGTGTTTGTAAATAATAACAATATATTTGATAATTTATGTTACTATGCGTGATTAGTTTACTATCCATCTAAACTTACCATTAATATTAATTTTTATGATATAATTAGCCTTTGCCCACTATTCCGCTCGCGTTTGTGCCAGATATCGTTGTAAGAATTTTTAAAATCGGTTTAGTAAATGCACAGATTATCCCGTACAACCCAAAAAATACCACGATATCTGACATAGACGCGGGTGGTGTCGTGGATAAAAGCTAGTATATAAAAATTATGAATTATCGGAAATTTATTCTATCCCTTCGTCAACAGTCTTTACTGATAATACTGAACAAGTACTGAAGTATATAGCTACAAGAGCAGTCAGAAAATGAGTTCAGTAAAATTACTCTTGCAGTAGACTAGGCATACCTATACAAGGCTTGATTGGTTTGCGTTTACAGGATCCGTAAAATTACCATTATAATAATGTTATGTTAATTAGCTAACGAAAGAAAAAAAAGGTTTATCAAGTTACCCACTTCCTTCAAATTCCATTGCTCTTTCAGCCCTCGGAAGGCGTTATGGCTAATGTACTTCAAGTTTTGGTTATGACAAAGGTGAAGTACTTTTAGGTTCTTGAGTGGAGTAAACGTGCTTCTTTTAACTTCATCCAAATAGTCATTCTCGCCGACTTCCAATTCGATCAAGTTCGTTAAGCCTGCAAAAAACATATTCTATTATAATTATGTTCTTCCGTATTGGCCATTAGGCGTGTAGGTACATACATATCGTTATCATACAGATCTACAACATGCGCCAAGTATTTTTTTTTGCCTTATTACGTTTGTTCACTCCTCTAACCATTACAGCGAGCTTTGAGAACTATATCCCGATAAATTGAGTAAATAGTTTTAGAATACTTTTTGAAGTACAAATGATTAAATTATTCTTTCTGCACAAAGGAGTATCTTTAGACTCCTTTGTGCATATAAAACAGAATATTACTGTCACCGGCTCTATGCAACTATTTCATATACTTTGAAATCGCATAATTTAAACGCACGTTGGTATTAACATTAATATTCTTTGTTCGATGTTCAGTTGGTATCTCGTTCCAGTCGTCTCAGGTCATAGGAGGACTTCATAGGGCGAGACATACACACAACCTTGACCTATGCAAACTACTGCAATCTCAGTGCCTTATCTGAGTCTTACGGTCTTCCTTACTAACCCAATTTAGCCTTTTAAATGATTCTCTTTGAAAACCACTACATTCTGAATAACAGTTGGCGTAATAAACCAGTTGAAATTTCATTTGTGTTTGGTGTTGTAATGCGTAACATCTCAAATGAAATCAGTGGAAAGGTTTTCAATTCGATAAGTGGTATAAGTCCTTCTAAGAGTATTATTAGGACTGATATAACCTGTCATAGCTTACAAAGTTTATTTTGAAATGTGACTATATTTGCAGTGCGTTATTTAATATAGAAAAACATTCTATAGGTTACAACACGACTATATTGCATAATAACTCACTAATGCCCGGTTTCTGAAGTTCACAATTAAATTGCAGTTAACCATCTCTTTAGTGAAGATAAATGTATTATGTAAACTCCGTGTAGTCATTACGTTTATGAATAGGTAAGGGATCATTCATTAACTACCAATATGATCGATAAATAGTTTCAAAAACTACTGATAGATTACTCAATATTTATTGGCATTTCACGATTTACCCCAGTTTATATTTTTAATTTTATTTTAATTGGTAGTAAATAATAGATTCAGTAATAATATAATAAATTATTCGTCGTCAACCTCAAAAAAGACATAGCAAGGAGTTTTTGTAATAAATTATTGATTACTGAAATTGGTTTGCTGTTTTAGTATTAAATAGCGTTTATTTGTCAACAAAATATATAGCTAGAATCAGTTTGATTAACATAAAACATTAAATAACTTTAATTATTGTTTTATATTATTATTATTTAGTTATTTATATAATTAAACTGCAGACGTTGACCGGCTAAGTTAACCCGCGTCTTAATAATTTAGTCTGTTTGCCGTTTTGGCACAAAACCCTTCCAGAATTTAATACCGCAAAAATCAAAAATTGTCCATAAAACTTAAATTAGTTTCAACCGAAAAATTTTTGAAATGAAATTTGATAATTGAATTGGTAATAGAAAAGGTGAAATCGATTACTTTACGTATTCCACATGCCATAACCCTGTTATTAATTCCTAGGCAACTCATTCCTATTAATGATACCTGTGTCGCGAGAGAATTTATAAACATTTGAACAACAAACATAAAGAAGAACATTCAGACTCAGGAAAACTATTTTTGGAACCCGCATCGAACACGTGGGGAGGTGTACACGTTAACGAAACAGTAAAATAAACCCTTCAGTCTTAATCAGCAATCCTACTAATTAATACGTGTAGTTTGGTACAGTGTATGGGTGTTTTTTACTCTTTCACGTAAGAAAATACTAAACAGATTTAAATGAAACTTTCAGTGATAGAGCTTATACATCAGAATAACACATAGATCACTATTTACGGCGATAACTGATACACGCGAAGCCTCGGGCAAAAGCTAGTATGGAATACTCAATCTGAATAATCAATTTTTAAATATCACAATATTAATTTTCTTATAATTCGTACAAAATTCAGCTCCGATCTATTCTTGATCTCAAAAATATTATAAAAGATACCTTTACTTATTAATTATTCAACGTAGACTGTCCTCTGTTAATCTGTCTGTAGTCTAAGACTAATTGGTGTTTTGAATGAATGAATGATAATGTACTACTTTAAAATGAGAATACCTTCTATTATACCTTCAAAGCAACTGTTCTTCCCTCGAGGTTTTTTTAATGTAATAATTGGTACACAAACTTGTACCTGATCAAAACCATAATTAAAATGTAACATGTGATAAAAAACGTTAAACCGTATTCGAAATACGTAAATACAAGCAACTTAAATAGTAAAAAAAAAATCGCAAGAAGAATAAGGAAAAATCGCAAGAAGAAGAAAAAAATATATAAGAAGAAGAAAAAAAAATATAAGAAGCCCAAAATCGACTGAACAGAGGAATGCAATAGTCAAAATGATGATGATTCAATAGTAAGAAAAATAATATAATATACCTATGAAACTGTCATCGTTCAGTTCGACGATGTCATTATCGTTAAATGTGAGATACTGTAGAGTAGAACCGACGAGACTCAAGCTCTCAGGCACACTTACAAAGCGATTGTGCGATAAATCAATCATTTGTATATTATTCAAGCCTCTAAACGTGTCCAATGGGATGTGGTCAATATCGGTATTACTGAGGTCCAATACCTGAAAATATAAAACGAACTTAAAAAACCAAAATACAAATGTGTAGTAGTAAACTCAATTCTATAGACTCATAGAGCAACAAATTATCGATGATGTTAGCCATAGAATTAAGTCTACAATCGCTCTGAAATTGTTTTTTCGAAGTCGTGAATATGTAACATTATGGAAACCCTCTTTGTAATGTAATACACCTGTAACTTCTTTGAATATGAATATGTACAACAGGTGTAAAAATTAGAATAAAAATTAACAAGTTTCGTAAGTTAGGTATATTGTAAAGTGATGAGGCCCCTATTTAGACAAGTACTAGGCAACCCAGAAAAGGCAAGTCTGTTTAAAATATAAACAATCGTAAACACAAACGATATTCAAACGTTAAAAATCTTTTACCATTTATAGCGTTTAAAGTATTTGAACTTGGTTTTAAGATAGATAATGGAACTTGAGGTCTTACATCATTATGACTAAAAAACTTTGTGTCAAGAATAGGTGTGAATTAGCTTTAGCGGTCGCTTCGCCGCTTTCTACTGCTTTGAGTGTTGTGAGTTCAAATCCAATAATATAATCTGCCTAATCTACGTATTCAAAAGTCGCTCAGGTTATTTCTTCAAGTTCTTCAACATCGATAGATTACGACGTTTGTTTGTTTGTTACTTCTTCAAGAGTATCTTTGTTAGTCAAAAACCGTTCACAAGGAATAATAAAATAATTTGAGGAGAATAAAGCCGCGGCCAAAAGTTGTTTCTAAGTAAATTGAACATCTATTTGAAGCGTTATGAATCGTCATCGGATTGCGTATTATAAATCTTAATTTATTGCACATTAAGGTGATAAACTACTCATTTTTATAGGCCTGTTCTAAATCTGATAATTTGAAATGCCAATGAACTGCTTTTCAATATTTAATTTCATTATGTTTAATCATTAGAACTAGATAAAAAAAAACATCTGGAGGTCTCGCATGTTCATTTAACAAGTTATAAAGTAAGTGTTCCGAATGGAAATTGACATATCGGATTTCTTGATCGGATTTTTTTTATATTTAAGCCTGCCAAAATGACTACTCTGCCTGATGGAAAGCATGAATCAGAATCCGAGGGTATTGGTCACCATCCACATTGTGAATGCAGCTAATGCAGCATGGTGGGTCACCATGATGGCCTAGTGATGTGCATTGGACCTTCGGTGTCGCAGTCACTAACGAAGCACGCGAGAACATGAATGCTCTCATTTTAGGTTGATGTAGGTAGGTCATTTTAGGTAGGTGAGAGGTTAATACCGCCGGTCGATACAATCGCTGCAATCAGCGCTGCTCTTCTATCTTAAATTATGCAAATGTTTTAGTGAAGAAGTAGACGAAATTGTATTACGATACTTTACTTACCTCCAAATTTGTTGCACTAGACAAAGCCAAGGAGGTGACATGATCAATGATCTCGATAGGGTTGTTGTTCAAATACAATCTCGTTAGATTTGGCGTATGTTGGAACAGGTATCGATCCAGGGAATGGATATCGTTATAAGCGAGATTAAGTGTTTCCAATGCAATAGTGGCGTATAACCCATCTGTGTAGCGGCCCTGGAAGATCTCACTTCTCAACACATCACCTGAAAATAGATTTGTATTATAAGACATTTTATAATTAGGATCTGAAGGTATTATAAGGCTATAAACTAATATCGCGCCTCAATTGTATCTATGTTAAATCTACGACACTCGAAACATTTACACTAATAGAGATATATTTTATTTCTTTTTCAAGAAAGTACTTGATGCCGTGTAGATTAGTGTTCTTACCAGTAACATTTATCTGTAAATAATTTTATTAGATAAACTTCCTTGAAAGAGTAATCGTAAGAATATTATACCGTGAATATGTATACTGCAATTTTACATTAGAATCTTTCCCATAGTGAAAGTTGTCTCACATTTATTTCAGTAGTCGTTACGTCTTAATAGAAGCAAGAGCTATAAAAATAGGCTTCCAGTCTACATAAGCACCTCGGTGACCTAGAATCTCTCAAATGATTCATTGTACAAAATAAACAAGCTCGGCGCAGCCTCCTAAGAGGATATCGTAAGAAATAAATATTATATTTCCCGGCGCTAAAAACGGTCTAAATTGCGGCAGTTATTATAGAAATTAAATTGCATAACATTTAAGGCTTTTAAAATACAAAGTTTATAAAATTACAGTGCACTTTTTTACCCTTCAAATGCTAGACCAGGACACGTAGATTATGTGTATGTTGTTAACTATTTGCTTAATGCGCATTATGTACAAATATTTTGTTTTCCTTCTATATTCGCACTTACTCTCACAAAGATAACAGTGGAGTGGTTTATCTTTGCAAAGAGAATTTAATCGACTCACAGACGACAAATCTAAAATGTCAGCATTCGTGCTGTAGTATTTCGTTGGTGAGTGCGAGACCGGAGACCTAAAACTGTAGAAGCATCTCCATATGCCACCTTAGTGTGGGTCACCGTGCTGCATTGTCTTCATTCGCAAAGAGTATGGTGACCATTAATCTTGAATTCTGCTCATGCATTCCATCAGGCAGAGTAGTCACTTGCATTTTCCTATTTAAAAAAATCACCTCCAGGCACTTATTTAACACTTCAAGGGCGTGTCAAAGATTAAAATTCCATTTGTCGGTTTAGCATGAGGAAATTTTAAATTAGAAGATTATCTTCCAAAACTATAATTACAGATCGTTGAACCGAGGCCTTTGCGACCGTTTTCGTTTGTTTAGCTATTCATTTTTCACAGACTTTTTTTGAGTAGTAATCAAATTATTATCGCCTTAATATAGTTTAAGTGTATCCAAAAACACATGTAGTCACATGTAGTTTGTTGTGTTAGTCATAATATTTTAGGGAAACTAATGTGAGCTTCAATATTATGTTTTTTTTAGATGAGCGGTTTGTAACTCATAAGCAAATGCTGTATAAAAAAACAAGAGAGCCTAATAGTAGTCGAATATGATGTGTCACCTCCGACAACGCACGGCCAACTCGCACGAAAAACACGCACTTTTCGCTTCCTGTTACACACTTTCGTCTCGTTTTACGAAACCACACATTATTGCAAAAAATTCATTGGAAATACGTCAAGAAAATCTTACTTTTTTTACAGGATTTGATACTTATTTACTGTTTTTTTATACTAAATAATCTTTCTCTCTTGATTAGTCTTGATCTTAAACGGACATTTAAGATCAGCGTGGGACTGATAAATAATCTAACATAATATTGAAATACACAGATAAAACTAACACCATGCATTAAACTAGGTTTATTGTGATATGTGATTAATCTGATTACGACATTTTTGTGAATCCGTATACTTAACATACTACATGTAACTGTTCATCGAAACTGTATAAATAAATGTACCACACCCGATGACTAATGTTATGTATGGGAGATATTCACTAAACGTTGGTATCGATTTAGAGATCGACATAATAAACTGCTTATTGCATTAGGTTACCGAATCAGTAGATACATTCAGTACAATACATAGAGCAACACGGTGGGAAGTAACCATATCCAGGTGTTTTCCCTTTGTCATTAGCCCAAATGGGCATATGCGTTACAGAGCTAAACACAGAAAGTGTTTGTGTGTGAAATTTTGAATTTTATGTTTTAATTGTTATAATGAGTCTATAATGCGTATGTGTTGAGACCTTCCCCTTCCCCGCAAAAAATAATAGACTTTTATATCGGAAAAAGACCCTATGATTACTCCTCTCCGGTCTGAGGTCCTGTGATGCTCGAAGTGTACGGTACGTTCACTTTTTCAAAAAAAATGCCTTAAAAGCATATATAATCAAGTCCAGTAAATATTTGAATTATTACTATGTTATTAAATTAATTAACCCTATCATGAGATAAAATCAGCCGCTGATTGTTTCACATTCATAATTAAGTAAAGAAATAGGAAATTTTATCGGAAACAACTTCGCGAAGTCGTCGTTAATTTTTATCGCTATATCGAGACTGGTTCTGAGAGATTAATGAATAACAACTTTTTTTGATTTGTATACAATACTCGTATTACTGGAGTACTATTGACGGCTTTTACTTCTCGAGTTTTTGTTCAAGACACGTATATTTCGACTGGGATTGCATTGATCTTTCGTTTTATATTAATAAGAAGTACTCTTATTTTGTTATGGTCACGTGACTGAGTGACAGTAGCCAATGAAACAAGAGAATAGAGAAATATAATCGATTAGAGAATAGAAAATGATAAACGTATTGAAACTTGACTAGAGGCGCTGGTTTGAATCTCAAGCATATTTATGCATACATATTTCAATATGGAAGGTAATTTTGTTTGATTAGTTGTTTATATTATGTGCATTGATAGACAATATACCATAATTATGTCGAATGCATAATCATATACATTTGTTGAATATATCGGACGCGTTGTCAATGACTATTTTAGACGAATTCCCCCATGTCTTGCTATCATGGGCCACGACCACGACCAACGCAATTTGGTTGATATGGAATACCGATACGGTTTGCACACTGTTTACAGCATTCTTGCTGTCGTATTTCGTTTTTGAGTCTGAGACCGGACGCCCATTCATTCTGCATCATTGTCCCGGTCTCCGGAGGCCGGGAAAATGTTGCAGAAACATCTGACCAGGCCGCCATGGTATTGGGTCACCATGCTGCATTGCCTACCCTCACAATGAGGATGGTGACCCCTACTCCTGGATTCTATTCATGCTTTCCATCAGTCAGACCAGAGTCAATTTGATAGGCTTAAAAATAAATAAAAAATACCGTATGTTTTCGTGTATGGTTTATATCGAAATTGCTTTCTACTCTTCGCTTGACGACAGTACTTTCATCGGGGTAAAAGTCATCTTATGTCATATTAATATGCTGGATCATTAGAACAGTGTAGGCGCGAAAGTGCGCGTGACTAAGAAACAATCCCGAAAGCGCAATTAAGTATTATAATTTCAGATCGATGAAATAAAACTATTTTTTTAAACCATTCACGTCAGATATAATGGTTCTTCATAATCTTAGGCCCAATAATACAAAAGCATCTAAATAGGCTGGCATCGTATGGTTTTACATTCGCAATGAGTATGATGGGATAAGGGAGGCGAGTAAATAAAGAAAATTGTAACTCTGAAAATATTATGACTCAATTTTTATTCTGCGATTTCCCAAAAAGTAATAAAGAACTATCTTCGTCGTATATCGCTATCAACATTAGAAACAGTACATAAATGTCCAACGGTGTCAAGTTTGTCATTTTGAATACGGTATTAATAGTCGTGCTTTTCTTGTGGATGTCGACATAAATATCTGACCTACATGAGTTTTCTGATCAATAATCTCAACTTGTATCATGTTTATTGTTGTGTTGACGTACGGGCAAAAGATCTAAAGATTAACGATAAACGCTCTGGGTAATCAAATTCACAAATATAATATGTATGTTTTCCTGTTTTGGGTTATAATTTATATGATTTATCAGTAATTGAAAGCGTCTATCGTAGTTACGGTATAAAATGTGGTGATGACTAAGGCAATTGATGTGATTTCTCTTTTTGTGTACATAATATTATTATAGACATACTGAGAAGTGACTACATTAGCTTATGTCAATATAATACTACATTTTTTTTGCTACTAGATTTCTCCATCTCTGTTATGATTATTGTAAAAAGGGATGTTATAAGTTACGTGTATGTCTGTCTGACGGATTTTGATTAAGCATTCATTTGTAATGCTTAATCCTTACAAGCATTACAAATGAATGCTTGATCAAAATCCGATCCTGATCTACGCTTAAATCTTCTTCAGCTCAAATCATTGAAAGTATCTTAAGTAGTTGCCCGTATCTTAGTCAATACTCTCTTCTTCTCTCTATCTAAAGAGAATTAGAGAAGAGAGTATTGATTTGCAAGCTATTAACTTACGATAAATATATCATTGTCTATTATCATTGTCTATCTCGCTTTCCTGACTGCAGAAATGCTTTGTAACGGCCCGGAATTGGGATAAAGTGATGGTAAGTACTCACCAGTAATGTTGTTATTGCTTAAGTCCAAGTAAACCAGCCCCTCGATGTTGCTGAAAGCATCGTCCTCTATGTCCACGATCTCGTTACTTTTAAAACTGATGGCTACTCTCGTGCCTGGTACTTTAGGTAATTGCGACAGGTTCGTTATCGAATTGTTGAAAAACGTTATCAAAACATGCCCATCTGAAAATTAGGAAGGTTATTGACTATAGTTCTAAACTGAACCTCTCAATATTTCAAGTCCTAAAATTATTTGATTATTCTAAATGTTCTGAATGATGTTAAAGTGCGTTAATTAATTAATGTCGATATATCTAATCTCCCTTCTATATAGCTATACTATTAATGATAATTATTATTTATAACTATAAAGCCTATATTGTCTTCGGCCATAGGTTTTAATATATATTTCAATGATATTTTAGAACAAACGTTAAGCGAGATGATATATAGATATTTGTTTTGTATACGTCATACTTTTGCACGATAGTGCAACAAGATAAATGAGCCTGCTCTGCTTTCGGCAGCGTTACCTTTGTCTACGCTGTTTATGCGTTCTGGCCAATTATCTGGAATTTCGTCGATATTGCGCCGCGAACAGTTCAATGTAATACTGTTAACATCTTGTATTGAAATATCACACGGAGCACTCTCTACGTTGCTTTCTTGGGCGAGGTTCCGTGAAACTAGGACGCATAATAACATTAACACCTACAACAAAGAAACACCATTATTTATATCTTAGTACACAAGCAATCGTCTAAATAACTGGGTCATCACATTCACTCACGTTATATTTCGCTGGGAAGTTCATTTTTATTTGAATTTATTAAGGATACTGACTACTTCAGATTAGAAATATAATTTTATCTTATCAGTTGAGAGCTCTGATATCACAAGTGTCAAGAAATAAGTGAGCGCCTCATTGGTCGATGTTGATTTGTTATCACCTGACTAACATGAATAGTGAATGATGCTCATACATTGTTTTTTTCTTTTAAGGAAATTTTGAACATAGCGGCGGCAAAACTAGAAGAAATAATCAAACCATTAAACGATAGCGAGTTTGATCTCGATGGGAAAAATAAATATGCAGAAATTGGATCTCCAGACTCTACGGAGGAGATGAAGAACTTAGAAAGCCGACAGGCGGCAGTCACATTACTACAGATAAAAAATTATGATCCAAGTAAATATACGATAAAAAATGTAGACGAATCTCACATAATGTTTAACAGTGTGCCGAGTCTACCGCCTTCGGATAGAGCGAGAGAGGTGATGCACTGTAATACTGTTATTGATATTATAAGTAAAGCGGTAGCGGTGGCGCAGCGGGAAAATGAAGAATCTCAGAGAATTCCACCGAATTACACGAGTGTGATCGACAGAACACAAGCAAGCGGCAACGCTGACGTCTACCCTCACGAGTACACGGAAGATCAGTACAACACTTACAGCGGAACGCAGACCGCCACAAGTCCGTGCAGTAACGAAGACCATGACAACAAAGAAATGGATCTCTCATTATACAGCTCAGTTAAGAATGAACCAGTTGAACAAAACGAACAACAAGAACATACAAACACATATTTCCACAGTGCACAGACACACAACAAGTCTACAAACTTCGTAGACGAGTATAAACAACACGTTTTTGGTAATGAAGAATATAAGCAACACAATTTTGGAAGGTCGACCAATAAGATGAAAACATCGATGAAAGAAAATTCTTCCGTTTATGAGGACTGCAGTCAAAGCAGTAGTGGGTCGGACCCAGACAGGCTACAGATGGATATATCTCAAATGTCGCAGGTAAACATTTTTGTATGACCCTTAGAGATAAAGTATAAACAACATGTTAGTCAACACGTTACGTCATCAACAAGATGGCCTACCGTCACTCAATAGAATCGAGCAAGGTTATTTGGTACAAACTTACACATAATGCCTGTTCAATCCGTATAAACCTAGCACTTTTTTTATAGGACGACCCTGAAGAGACCCAGTCAGCCCGTTCAGCGTTATCGTCTCCACAACCTCCTCAAGAACACGAACAGGACAAGGAGTCGCTTTGGCAAGCACTTCATAGACAAAATGGTAATTTTTTTATACTTGCTCATGCTTTCATCCATGAAAGTCTGTTATGTACAAACTTATCAAAGAAGTGTACAGACACTTTTTTGTTTTTATTTACGAGATTTATTTATAATTCAGCTGTATATTATTTACGAGAGACGAAAAAGACAGCTTTTTCGTCTCTCGTAAATAATATACAGTTGAATCGCTATTGACAATTTTATGTTATTTTCTCGGAGACGTACTGGTAACGTATGTAAGAGTGAGGTGGTGTTCTGGTTTTTTTCCATTCTAGAACATGAAGTTCGCACACTGTTGTGGAGTAATAACTCTTATGTATTTACAAATTTATTTACACACAGGTCGCAGTGGTGAAGCGACGCAACTACTACGGCGGTTAATAAACAGCAAGCAACTAGGGATGACAGTGTCACCCCTACGGGCCCCAGCCTCTCCACTATCCTCCACGTTACAGCAGCCCATCAATGGCGGCGCTGTATCCCCGGTACGTTGATAACTTTATCCTAATTAATATTATAGTTCTTTTTCAGACTATTTTTTCCATCCAAAGTTTGCATGGAAGAAATTGCTTTCTAACGATAAGGCTGCCATTTGTACATGGTCATACTTTCGTTGGAATCCTAAATGTAAATTTAATTAAATGGTGTACAATAAAGATTATTCTATTCTATTATAAATTCTAATATGAGTTTATTTGTTTTTACGCTTTCACTTCTAAACCATTAAACTGATCTTTTCAATCTCGAAAATTATGACCTTGTCCTGAGACATGAGGAGACTGGAGCACAGCAGTGGGACTTGATGTGAAAGAATTTACGGTGCCTGTATCAAAAATGCAACTATTAAAATGTTTGTCTGTCTGTCTGTTCGTTCCGAGTAATTACTACTATCTAATCTAGTAGTAGAAAGCTGATGACACAAGGAGTAACATAGGGCTAAACTCTTTAGACTAACTTCGCTCCGCGGCGTTACTCGCGATTTCCAACGTTAACCGCGGGAATCGGTTAATCAGATAATAAAAAGTCAGTTTCTCGGACTGGTCACATTATTGAAGCAAAGGAGCGATAATTATGCATTTAGTGAATAATTGTTGATGTTAAATTACAAACAATCTTTTAAATTAGATTTATTTAAATAGATAAATTACCTCTTTATGTCCAATTCGATATTCTACATGTCCTGAATAAATAATAATAATAAATATTTCGGACATTTTTACACACAACGCCATCTAGTCCCCAAACTAAGCAGAGCTTGTATTATGGGTAACTAGACAACTGATATAAATACATAAACTTACTTTTTTTGTAAATACATACATATTATACATAGAAAACACCCAAATTTTTATTAATTATAATTAGTACCTACTATAAAAAAACTAGCTGATGCCCGCGGCTCCGATCGCATTTTAGAGGTATGAAAAATAGATGTTGGCCGATTCTCAGACCTACTGAATATGCATATAAAGTTTCATGAAGATCGGGCAAGCCGTTTCGGAGGAGTATGGCAACGAAAACTGTGACACGAGAATGTTATATATTAACAAAACAGTCTGATGGATATAACTTAACAACTATAATAATATGAATGATAACTGTTTCTAGGAAAGATAATATACCACTGACTAATACTTTTCAGAAACTGTTAATTCATGTTGTATATCACAGCACTAGTCATATTCAAATAATAAAACATTTAGCAATTAGTGTTAACATATATAAACAGGCTACCTAAGACACTAAACTTCAATAGTGCTTTTTTTTATATAAAAAAATGGCCAAGTACGTGTCAGGCCACGCATAGAATAGGGTTCCGCAGTCTCCCAAAATGGAAGGGTAGATTTAAAATCGTGTCCAATAGATAATTGTTATGATTACTTATTATTTCTTTATTTTTGTACAAAGTTTTCCAAGTAAGTTCATTTTACAAGTTATAACTACTCAAAAAGTTATAACCCTATAACTCCTGAAATAGAAAAGTCATCAAAACCGCTATAGTTTTCCTTGAAAGTTTAATATATGGGCTACTATCATGATTTTTTTTAGATTTTATAGAGCCAGCCGTTTAGCTTTTAGAGGGGGGACGTCCTGTTTTTAAAAAAAATGCGCTTTAAAGTTGAATAACTCATAAACGAATTAGGTATTCGTTTATGAGTAGTATTATGAATCGAAAAATAGTTTTAGAAACCTCACAATGTATAGTGGTACATTGGTTTAATACAAATAACCTCAATGAGAAGAAGACTAAATTCATTAAATTCTCTACACCAAACGTTCGACATGTCACAACCAATGTTCGACTGAATGGACTGGAGTTGGATCCTGTGGAATCTACTGTATTTTTAGGTATAACTATTGACGCTAAGTTACAATGGGGTCTCCAAATAGAAAAATTATCCGGTAGGCTAAACTCAGCGGCTTTTGCTGTAAAAAAGATTCGACATTTAACGGATGTTGATACAGCTAGAATAGTTTACTTCAGTTACTTTCTTACGGTATCCTACTCTGGGGTTACTGTGCAGATATTAATGCCATATTTGTCTTACAAAAACGTGCCGTACGAGCCATTTATAAATTAGGCCCTCGAGTTTCTCTCCGCTCCAAATTTAAAGAGATAAAAATTCTGACTGTTTCTGTCTTCACAATAATATATATATACGAAAATTTAATTTATGTTCAAAGAAATTTAGCAAAGTTTCCTAAACTCAGTGATGTTCATTCGGTAAATACCAGAAACAAACATAATCTTTGTGTTCACGTCACTCGTCTCCACAGAGTAGGCAACTCGTTCATGGGACAATGTATACGCTTTTACAATAAACTCCCTATTGCTATTAGAAATTTGCCATTACGGAAATTTAAGAATACCATTAAATCTAAGTTATCCGCAAAGGGGTATTATACCATAGCAGAATATATTGATGATCAAACCGCCTGGGATTGAGCTGCCGCCCATTCTGCACATGCTGTTTATTTTGAATATTTAAATTTATGTTGATGTGACGATAATTTATAGTTAAATTTACATTATATATTAAAAAAAATTATTTTAATTTGTTGCTATTGTTGTCATTTTTTAATTATCGCTTTTATATATGTCTTTTGCATTTAAGAATATTGTCTGGACTTTAAAAGAGACTGTGATCCCTGAGTTTGTTTCGTCCTTTCTTCTCAGGGCTAGTCCAGTTCCCCTTTATGGTGCCCCAGTATGGGCGGAGGTCCTGAAAGCCAGCATTATTACCCTATTGCGGCGTCCGCAGCGGGTGCTGGCCATCAGGATCATTAGAGGGTATCGCACAATCTCCTTTGAGGCGGCGAGTCTTCTGGCCGGAACTCCACCATGGGACCTGGAAGCGAAAGTCCTTGCGGCTCTGTATCAGTGGCGCAAGGAGGCGCAGGAGTCGGGGAGAAGTCCTGAGATTCGAGAAATCGAAAATCAGAAATCCCGACTCCGCCGGGTCCTTGTGGAGGAATGGAAGGAACGACTTGGGCAACCGAGCGCTGGGCACGCCGTTATTGCGGCGATAAGACCCGTTATGGAGGATTGGCTCGAGAGGCATCACGGCAGCCTCTCATACCGGATGACACAGATGATCACTGGAAAGGGGTGCTTTGGAGATCATCTGTGTCTGATCCGCAAAGAGCCAACGCCTGAGTGCCACCACTGCGGTGGCCAGACTGTGGACACGGCACTTCACACGCTGGTAGAATGTCCGGCGTGGGAGGAGCCGAGACGTGACCTCGTGGCTGCCATCGGGGTGAGGAGTCTCTCGCTCCATAACATGATTGTGGCAATGATACGGAGCGAGAGCGCGTGGAACTCCGTCGTCTCTTTCTGTGAGCAAGTCATGCTTGCGAAAGAGATGGCGGAGCGAGAGCGGGAGAGGTTCAGAACTCTTCCGGTCCGCCAGGCCCGAGAACGGGCCAGGTACCGCAGGCAACTCAGGCGTCGGAGATCGTTAAATGATCTCCGTCCTCCATAAGCGCAGGCCTGGGGGTGGCAGATTAGGCCATCTGTCACCCTAGCAGAAGCAGGCCGGGGTGGATGTGCGAGCGCTATAAAGCGCGTGCCGTGCCGTTTTTGAGTGGTGCCCCAACACAGAAGGGGGCCATCTACTAGCGGTAGGTGGCCCGAGGTGCGTCGGGGTTTCAGGGACTTCCTTTCGAGGGTATACCTGGTTCCCCGACTCATAGTATCCGAGACGACGTGCGGTTTTAGTCGGTTCGAGTCCGACATAGCCACCAACGTGTGGCATCCGTGGGGATTTCCGCACGAAAAAAAAAAAAAAAAAGGGCTAGTCCAGTTAGGAAAGGCCGAACTCATCTGCTCAAAAAAGTTTTACTTGCAAAAGTGTTCATGTAACCTAATTGCAGAATAAATGATTTGATTTGATTTAAAAAACCTTTCTAATGATACCCCACACGATGGTGTAGACGCGAGAAAAAAAAAACATCCCACTTTACATGTATTACCCCAAATAAAAATATTTTTCATAATTTTATTGTAACACTTTGTCGATGTAATTATACTCGTAACACATATCCTTGGAGAGTTTCATCATTCTAGCATCAGCCGTTTGGGCGGTAGGTCGAGGACGGACGAACGGAGGGACGTACATGGTGAATCTATAAGGGTTCCGAGTCATGAATTACGGAACCCTAAAAACTGTAAATTTTTGTTGCAAATCACAGCACAAGTTATATTCAAATAATATAAATTTAACAATTAGTGTTTTTTTTACACAGTCATTTTTAAACAGCGTACCTAACACACTAAACTTCAATAGTGCTTTGTTACATATAAAAACCAGACAAATGCGAGTCGGACTCGCTCGCCGAGACTTCGGAGATAAAGGGGGAACGCTTTTTTTTCTAGTAAAAAAAAAGGAATAATGCGTCCTAAAAGAATAAATAAAATATATTTTGCAATGTGCACACAAAGCCCTGATGATGATGTCTCATTTGAACGAGTAAGGTACCTGCGGGTATTAAGGCCTGTCGGGCAATAAGGCCTATGTGACAAAAAACGTACGAAATACAGTAATTGACGATCAAGGTTACACTCACACAAGCTCAGAGCATATACAAGTCGCTGCGCAGTGACAGACGAACGCTTGCACTTCTCCCTCCGCCAGTGTCGTCGAAATCATTCAGCGGTGCGGTCACGCGGCACGAATTATAAAAATTGGCTCCAGTAAAACGTAAGTTATTTTGAAAATACCATATTTACAAACCTGCATTGTCTGTCCGTTTATTAATTAATTAATACCTGTCCCTAGGTTACAGTATTAAAGGGCTTGTAGTTGTAAAAAAATTATAATTATTTTTTTCTATAACGACGTGGTTGGCGGATATTAAGGCCTATAAAATTTTACCCTCCCAATTTTTTACACTGCTAAATAAGAAGGAGCGTGTTTTTAAAACGTTTGTTGGTGGGTAGTTTGTACGTAGTTACACATTTTCTATTTATTTATCATTGTTTTCAGTGCTTACGGTCACGATGCCTCCCAAACGGGCATTGTGCTCAAAAGACGATCTGATCGCAGCTGTTAGAGCAGTACAAAGAGGAACTTTGAGTACGTACAAGGCTGCAGAGAGATAAAGGTTCCTAGAAGAACAATCAGAAATCATCTGCAGTCTGGCAGTTTAATGAAAAGTTTGGGACGTAAACCTATATTATATGATGAAGAGGAAGCTCAACTTTACTGATGATAAACTGGTAGAAAAGAAAAAAAAAAGTTTAAAAAGACTTTAAATCCTAAGAAATCTAAAATCGTATCTGCAAAAAAGTCTACTACCATCAAAAGTAAATCACAAAAACTAGTGTATTGGTACTGCCATGTTTGCAAAGAAGATAGAATGGACGATACAATGAGGCAATGCTCGCGATGCTCCAAGTGGACCCACTAAGAGTGTGTCGGTTTGACCGAAGAAGGTACTGATGACTTTCAATGTCCTGATGGATGCGAATAAAGGCAATTTATTTAATTTTATAAGACCAGTATGCTTCCTATTGCTTTATGTTAATGATTTTGATTTGAAGAATACCAATTTACGTAGTATAAGTTGATTTTTGGATAGTTAAAAGTATAGGCCTTATTACCCTACCCTAGTTTAATAAGGCCTACAGATGGCGTTTTAAAAAAAGTTAGATATTGTTTTGGTTTTAAGCTTGAGAAGCTATTTTTCGTTTAAACTCTGTAGTAATTTAAGTAAGTGTCTGAGTAATAATAAAACTTGTTGATTATGTTGGATATTTTTCATTTTATTACAAATTTCCCTTAGCTAGGCCTTAATACCCGCAGGTACCTTAGGTTCAATTTGATATTTCAACCCCTATTATTATATAGACCTCCTATTTTTAAGATAAATAGTTTGAATTTTTTTGTATGTGTGCTCTATAACATTGTTAAATGCCGAATTTCATAGTTCAAGCAGGCACCACACTTCGCTATGCGCTATTCGTTATGCGGGTTATTCACGCGCATACGGCGAAGTGTGGAGCGTATATTCGTTTCGTTCACCATAAAAATGACAATGACACATCTCTACAACACATATTTGCCTTATTTGATGCTTATTTGGCATACCGGTTCGAAGTGTGGATGGCATGTTTGTTGTTTGCGCGCATAACTAATATTTGGGCGAATACGGCGTAGACACATAACGAATAGCGCATAACGAAGTGTGGTGCCTGCATCAGAGTGAACGCGAATGAGTTTTGCTGAATAAATGACTGTATCTTTTTTTCACGTTAACTTAGAGGGTTTTTTTTTTAAACTTCAGGGGACCGTAGACCAGATTATGCATACGGTTTTAATTTTAACTCAATACTTCACGCATTGTTGAAATTAAAGGTCTTGACAGACAGACGAACGGACAACAAAGTGATCTTATAAGGGTCCCGTTTTTTTCTATCGAGTTACGAGACCTTAAAACAAATGGACCATTAGAGAGATAACAGTTCTCTATTCGAAAACGAAGGAAACAACAAATTCATATGAAATCTCCAACAGGCAAAGAAAAGCTTAATAGGGTTCGAAAAACAGATAAACTATTGCAAGACCCAGGCAGTAAACGTGTACTGCAATATATAGGTACTATAATGGCAAACGCAGTGAGTTTTCTTGGGGTTTGATTTAATTCATCACCAAATAAATGCCTTTTCATTGATCACAAAAATATTGTTTGTTCCTAAAAAAGATCTATCATCAACATTTAATCATAAAATAACATAAAAATGGTGATTTAGTTTTATTAAGAACATTAAAAATAACAATCTTCAAATAATAGTATTCAATATAAGTTGTAGAAGTGTCACAAACTGAATCACTAAACCATCATGAAATTTACATATAAATGTATTATTATCGCTGGAAAATAATAAAATATAATTTCTTTTATGATTGTTCATCTTTCTCTGAAATAACAAAGAAATCTGGGTGGTCATATTTTTTCCAAGATATGACAATGTCACAGTATTTAACTTTCTATAGGCTACAACTACAATGCAAGCAGTTCGGTTGTAAAGCTTACTTTACTCGCTCGGCTCATACATTATTGGTCACAATACTAACCTAAACCTAACGATTCATCTTCTTTCGGCATGTCTTTGAAACGGTCCATCTTAGCGTAAAAATAAGGTTTTTACGTCGCCCTCTGAAGGTGACACCTTAAAACAACTTCTCTAACACTAATCGAAAACGTATATAGTGTATAGTTTTGTTTACATGTTTTTTGTTGATAATTTAATGTCTTGTTTCTACTAATTTGATCAGTGCTGGATTTACACATTTGCCGCCCCAAAGCTATAAAATTTTTGCCGCCCCTACTGACTTCTAAAATTAGATACACTGTTCACTATAAAGTTAATTCCCTTTTACAAAGATTCTTTTACAACTTTATTTAATTTTATGCTAAGAAAAGCAAAGCTTTTTTTTTTACTGCACTACTTATAAGGTGTGGTGCGCTAAGGAAGATTGGTAGGTAGGGCCCGATACTGCTAACGATTTAGACAGCTCTTGGAACTGTCTGAGTCGTCGTCTTCACGACTGTGAAGTGTGGTAACTACCAATGTCGAGTTATATGGTATATAGTCTTATGACTCCTAAATCAAGATATTGCAAATTCGATAAACGTTATTTTATTGCACTTAATATAATACAAATTTTAAAAATAATATTGAATATAAATTAATGATAGGAAATAAATATTTCGGACATAACGCCATCTAGCCTCAAACTAAGCAGAACTTGTATATGTATACTAGACATCATCATCATCAACAACCTCTAACAGTCCACTGCTGAACATATACCTCTCCTTAGAAAGGAGGGTTTATAAGAATACTAGACAACTGATATAAATACATAAACATTCTTTTTATTTAAAAATACATACATATTATACAGAAAATAAAAAATTAAGTACGTTACTATCAATATCTCTATTTGACTGCACGGTTGGCCTAGTGGTTTAAGTGGTCGTGAGAGCGAAGGCGGTATTCCACCTCTCAGGAAATCGGAGGTAGGGGCGGCTGTTCTACGGATCCGGTACAAGAACACCGTAACCGGGCCGGACGGGGTACCAGCTCGAGTACTGACCCAAGCCCTCGACCATATGTCGTTCCGCCTCAGGGAGGTGTTGGACGCTAGCATGCCGTCCGGAAGCTTCCCTGAGAGCTGGAAGAGCAAAAAGCTGAACCTACTCCAGAAGTCGGGACGGTCTGCCAATTCGGTCTCGGCCTATAATTCCATCGTGTTGCTACACGAGATGGGGTAAGCTGTTTAAGAAGGTGCTCTCTGACTGCATCGTCCGGCACCTATGCGAGGTGGGCCTCGATCTGTTGGACGCCCAAATTTTGGGAGGGACGGTCGATGCCATATTACGCCTGAGGGCCGTGACCGAAGAGGCAGTTATCAGTGGCGACGTGCAGTGGCCGTGACGCATTTAATACTCTGCCATTTAGCTGCATCAGGGAAGCACTCCTCTATCATGGAGTGCCAGAGGACCCGAGGCGGCTATTTAGAGGAGCGTACCGTCATATACGAGGACGGAGATGGTATTTTGAGATGACGGGCTTAGTCGTGTTCCGCAGGAGTCTGTCTTCGGACCACTCCTGTGGAACATGTGATACGACTGGACCCTTCGAGGGCGTTTCTGGCTACAGCCAGGGGGGCGAACTTTCAGGAGGCGGCGCGCCTGGCGCGCTTGTTGGACTTACTGGTGGCCCTGGACAAGACGGAGTCCTTTTTGTTCCTTGGGCCCCATCGTGGGCCACTACCCGGCGCCTCCATCGTGTTCAACTCTGTCCTCGTATTGGTCCGGGCTTGATCCTTGATGGTAGGTGACTCTTCTACGAGCACTTCCGACAGCTTGCTCCGAAGCTGGTCATCACTGCCTCCGCTGTTGGACGACTTTTGCCCAGTTTGGGTGGAGCCAGTATCACGACGAGACAACACTGTACACGGGAGTTATCCGGTCTTTGGCACTGTACGATGCACCGGTGTGGGCAGCGGCTCTGATCGCACAAAAAGGGACTCCCGGGACTCAACCCAGCACACGCTGGTGTTTTATCCTGCATGGGCCGCGCTTCTTCGCGTCTCACTGCAGTCATCGGCGATCTCTCTCGTTGCCGGGTGCCATCCGCTTCAGTGGTCAGCCATAAGGAGGCGACGTCCGCATGTGTCGTGCGTCGCCATAGAGAGTCAAGAAATTGACGGCGCGCAATTCACTGAGAGGAGGCACTGGGACGGGTTCACACTGCGTAATAACAGGTTTCCTGGACCCCTCCTATTTCAGGCGCAGAGTGGCACACCGTGTGGTTGTTGTCGGTTCGATTCTGACATACCGTCGCCACGCTGCTTTCTGCTGCTCCAAGTTTCGGGGGTTCAAATCCTAGTGAAAAAACACTTTGTGCGATTCACAAATTGTAAAGCCCCCGCGACACAGGATTTATATTCCTAATTGGAGAGTGATCTTTAAAAAAACAGTTGTGTCCTCAACCTTACTTTTTTTCAGTACCATTTTTTTTTGGGCCAATCTGCTGCCCCCCTAATTTTGCCGCCCCAAGCTTCAGCTTCTTCAGCTTCTATGGTAAATCCGGCCCTGAATTTGATGACAGTAATATCATATTAAGATCTCCTTAGGACAAATCTCCTTAGAGTACCTCATTGTCAAATTCAATTTATATCTGTTTACAAAATTTGATACCTTATTAGTGTACAATGAAGTTGTAAATAAATGAATAAAGTTATAGAAAAAAAAACAAACAATAATTTAAGTTAACCTATTTACATTAACATGTTGATTCATATTCAGAGACTGTTTTATTAATATAATGACAGATATGTATATTAAATAAGTACAGCTAAACCTATGGATAAGACAAACAGAAAAAATTACTTTCAAAAGATTCTCACTTCATATAGGAACACATTTACATCTATAGTTGATATATATCTCACAAATCTACTTAACGTGAATAAAACTGCAAACCAAGAGTGAGCCAAAACAAATTCGAAACGACAATAGAAACGAGTACATAATTACTATAGTCGTCACAAAATAAGAAGCCCGGTTTGACATTTGTCATCTTGGCGTAACTAATACGATTAATTCGTGTTTTTGAGTGCAATTTTTCAATATCAAGTTAAACTTGATGCTTATTTATGATATGCGTTGTGATAGTGTATGGGTAACATAGTAATTAAATAGGATTATGAATTTGATTTTTCAATTTCTTACATGCGGCATGTCAAATGACAAATGTCAAAACGGGCTTCTTATTTTGTGACGACTATAGCTAAGTTACTAACATTGAACAATATTACTTACTTCAAACTTCATAACACTTTTTTTATATAGACAGCACAGACACAAATCTTTAGGATATAATCGTAAACAAGACAAAACTGACAAGATCTAAGACTCGAATCATGACTATTATTTAAATATAGAACATGACAGAACGATTTTATCTCCTTATTGTCAATTCAAATGTTATGGTAATTTTCTTTTACGGCAAGATTTTCCTCGACTACAGCGATGCAAGTAGTAATATTTGTCTTGATCTAACTTCCTTTGGAGACAGCGTCTTGGCAAACGTAATATGGGACGCCCTCTGACCAGATGGCGGGGCTATTTGTGTAAGAAAGGTGGTATCGACTAGATGATAAAGCAACATATCGGGTTCTGTTGTGTTCATTGAGAGAGGCCATGTCCCTCAGTAGACTACAACGGGTTAATGATAACGATGAATTTCCTTGCATTTTGTCTCAATCGCTGCGGTGATTCGCATAGTTACTAACATGGAATTATTTTTTATTTTTTAACGGGACATTAAATAAGTTGTTGTGTTTAATTGGTTGATTTTTGCTAATACGGAAGAACACACATATTCTTAATCTGGTTATAAAATGAGTGGGTATTGATACATTACACACACTAAGTTAGACACAGAACTGGCCATTCACTCTTGACCGTACAATTCGTGATTGCTTAGAATACTATCCATTTAGAACAAGCACTAGTTACTAATTGAACAAGCACTATTTCTTAATTTAGAAAGTTAACATTTGCACGTGAACTTTATAATAACAAACATTAGACTTCAGACATGATTACATAAAAGATTTTAAAGCTAAAAAATAATTACTATTTAAACAAAAAACGACTCCTTAAAAGTAATGAACTGCAAAGCGAAAAACAAATATCACAATTTGTGTATAAAATTGAACTGACTAATGCATTGTTTTGTAAACTTACTAAACAGATTATCGTGCCGCATGCGAATGGTAATGTAGTTTTGGTTGGTAATCCTTTTTCCGTATTTAACGACACCTCATATGTCAAAATCCGTCGAGCCGTTTGGGTTGTAGGGCGTGCCAAAGAAACGGACTTACATACGCTCGAGAAACTACCCTCCTTCTGACGCAGTCGGTGAAATCGAAACGACCTACTATATACGCTATATAAATTACATCTGAAATATAAAATTATGGACTGTAATTACAATTGTATTTTGTTTACAGAATAGCGAATGGCAGGGATCAGGACGCGGTGCAAACGTGGCGGGTACTGGACGAAGAAAACAAAGTTTTCCGGCGCGAGCGCAGACTATTGCACTAGATCCACCTTTAAATAACCCTCTATGGCCAGCTGTCTCCGAAAATGTAAGTCTAATACTGAAATTAAAAAAAAAACATACTATTGTATCCTGCCACACTTCGGTGTGACACATTTGACAAAATTTGGGCTCAATCGGTTCGATTCTGAAATCTATAACTTGAAAAGATACATTAAAGTCATAGAGCATCACTGTAGGGAGTATCCATACGCAGACATTCTGTGTCATAACAGTGTAAGGCATATGCATTACACTGTTAATTATGTGAGTGAAATTTTATATATATATATGTGTGTGTGTGTGTGTGTGTGTGTGTGAAATTTTGATATCTTTTATTTCTTTTTATTTAGGAAATAATTTAAGAATAATGCGAATTCAAGAAAGAATTGTTGTGTTGTACATTGTGTTGAATTGTTGTTGTACATATTTAATTGTTGTGTTTAAGATAAAGTGACAGGCGATTGTTTGTGTGAGTCTAAAATGTATGGTGGAGATTTTCCCTAAAAAAAGACAGACTGCTTTGTATTGAAAAAAAAACGCTACTCGGCCTTCGCGGGCCTGTTCGGTTGCTGTTAAGTTAAAAAAGAACCCTTTGTAACCTTAGTGTAGTCAAGTGTAATGTAGTATGTAAGCCTAAGTAATTCCTTTCTCAGGCTCTAAACTATCCTTGTACCATATTTCATTCAAATCGGCTCAGTAGGTTTGGCGTGAAAGCGCGACAGACAGACAGTTACTTGCGCATTTATAATATTGAAATATTTTGCATTGGCGACTAGAAACTTACGATGCTTATAATATATACCTAAATGGCTTCATAACAAGAGTTGATTCACGTTTCAAGTATTATGTTATTTTACGTACAATATTAAAAAGAATATTAACATACAAGCGTCAAAAAATACTGGTAGCGTTCCCAAAAGACTGGCAACATTGCCACGTTTAATAGCTATGCTAATTCTCTGTGCTAGAAAAAGGCCAGCCTTTTGGTCACGAGAAGCGTTAATCAGTTACATGCTTATTTATAATACTAGCTGACCCGGCAAACTTCGTACCGCCCTAAAAAAATAGGGGTTGATCATAAAAGAGTTGAAAATTTTGGGTTGTATGTATTTTTTAATGACACATAATATAAAAAAAAAATTTTTGGGGTGAACACCCCTTATCACTTAGAGTTTTGAAAAATAGATAGTAGCCTATTCGCAGACTTACTGAATATGCATAAAAAAATTCTTAAGAATCGGTCAAGCCGTTTCGGGAATGAACATTGTGACACGAGAATTTTATATATAAGATTATGTAAGGATTATTATCTAAGAATTAGCGGTATCAATAGAAAAGTCATAACAAAGACGGCTAACGACTTACTGACATGAACATGTATAAATAACTGTGTACAAATATTTACTTACTGATAATATTATAATTTATGTCACGTTAATCAGTTGGTTCATCATAACATTGTGTGACGGTAAGCACACGTTTAACGTGTAATTGTTTTCCTTATCATTTCCTTTGAGTTTGTTGTTATTCGCGTAGCTTATCTATACCTGCACTACCTTTTCCATTATTAATGATCGCAACATTTTAACTACTTGTATGTAAAATTGTTTTATACTACACCTGATCGGAACAGTATTCATTATTCCCTGAAAATGAAAAGAGAAAGTTACTCTTTTCCTAGACCTAAATAAGCGGGAGGAAAAAATGTATGAAAATCCATTTCTAACGTGTTTTAGCGGGAGAGAAAGTTGTATGAATTTTCATTTCTCACGTGTTATCTGATCTATGGCGCGCGCCTGCCCAAAGAGTTTTCATATAATTTAAATATGGAATCTCCGTGCCACTGACATCCTTTTGTGAAGAATAAAAAAAAACAAAAGAAGCGCGAAATATTTATAAACATTATGTCAAATTCTAAGCTAAATTGTGTCTTACCTTACATGGTGTCTTACGTTTTGATTTTATTTTATAAATACTTTAAATGTTCCTCACAGGTGTAGTATAAAGCACTGTGTAGCACTCGGGTGAAAGTCCCATTCCTACCTCGGGAGTATTGTGGCCCTAGGCTGCGCCTTCGGGCCACAAACTGCTCCCTCGCTAGTAATCGGTTCCTTTCCTCCCTCGGTGAACAATGTACTATTTTTTTTTTTTTTTTTTTTTTTTTTTTTTGAGGTCTTTATATTTGACCTCGCCACTTTTCCCCGTCCGTAAGACAGGATCTTGTACATCAACTAGTCTATATGCTAACTTTCTTATAATTAATTAGTTGGGTATGTACCCAATTTTGTTATTTTGATTTACATTATGTATATTTTCATATTATTTTAATTATAATCTTTTGTTTTACAGTACTATATATGTTTTTAAAATTCTTTCATTAATTCAAAAAATGTTTTCTATTTTTATTCTAAGCTTAGTATTAACTGTTATAAAAGCTTTCTTTGTTTTACTTATTTAATAGTTGATTAGCTTAATAAAATATTTACATTTAAAGCAATTATGTATATACAATTTTTATAATAAACAGTATTGTAATAAATAGTATTAATAGTATTAAATAGTATAATTTTATAATAAATAGTATAGTAATAAATAGTAATAATAGTATTAAATAGTAGAATTTTTTATATTAATAGTGTAATAATAGGTTGTGTGTATAATATATTTATGTATGGGCAGTTGGACTAGCTGATACTGTCTTATGTGTTATATGTATGTACATAGGCAGCGGGTATGATATTTTCTTACTATTTGTTGTCTTACTTCCTCTAGGTTGTCTGTCAGTTTGTCTTTTCACCAAGACGCCCCACCCTGATGTTCTTCCCAACCTCGTCATATCTATGACTCGTGTAGTGTACTCTTGTGTGTCCAACGTTTGTGTTTATGTTAGTGTTTAGTTTATTTATCTCCCTATCTTGTCAACAGTATATTTATATTCAAGAATATATATAACTGTTGACACTTCCGTATAAACTTTTTGGTATTGTAAGTGTTAGATGTTGTATGCATGTTTTGATGTATTCTTATATATAATCATTATATATTTTATACATCAGTGTCTATGTATGTGTATAGGTGTGTGTGTCACTGTGCTGTGTATGTGTAGTGTGGGTGGCTAGTCATAAATATGACGTGTTGGACCTGGTCAAGTAATCCCACTTTTGGCGGGTTTGGCATTCGGCGCTGAAGGCGTTATGACCGACGTTTCTCAACCCAGAGTGTGCACAGTTGCAGCAGCGCGGTCCGATTCCCGCAGAGTGTTCAGGACACTTCTCACGTAAATGCGGACCACCGCAGTGGCTGCACCTGTCCACACTCTCGGTGCAGAACTTACGTCCGTGGCCGAATGCCAAGCACTTTGTGCATTGGACAACCGGGGACTGGTCCTCCACCCTGACCCTTTGCAGGTCAATGTAAAGGGTTCCAGCCCCGGTCATCCTCTGCCATACTTTTGGCTTAACTTGTAATATAATGTGGGACGTCTCGGGATTCCTAGTCTTCTTTTTATATTTAATTTTAAATTCTTTGTCTTCTTGTGGCAGCCCCACGAAGACGTCCGCGTTCTGGGTGCATATAGCCCTGATTATGTCTTCGTCATCCCCATCGACTAAAACGTCTTTGAGGACGACGAGCGGATCCTTATTTCTCATTGGGGCTACCACAAGCCCACTGCCACTTTTTTCTATACGCTCTCTCACCCTATCGCGTTCCCCCTCGGTGTCGCAACCCAGTATTACCGTTTGATTCTTAGCTTTCCTGGCCTTACTTACCTTTAGGCCGGTACTCCTGGCGTCGACCGCCTTTTTTACCTTGGCGAGCACCCCCTCGGCAGTCACCCGACTGTCCGTGGAGGTGACCGCCACTGAGTGAAGCGCCGGTCGGCGCCCGGGTCCGGCTGCTGCGGCTCTGGCGTAAGTCATGGGGGGGACCGGGGCCGGGAGGCTTTCGGGCTTTTGTAGTTTGATCGCCTCATCGATCGCCTCACCGATGTGGGACTTGGTCTTTACAACCAAGTCCCGAGCGACAGTCCCGACCAGATCTTCGAGCTGGGACTGTGCTCGCACCACGATCCCCTCTGTTGCCACATCGATATCAACCTGGGTGGACTCCATCTTCTCGTGGATCTTATTGATAATATCGGCGCTTTCCTCTTCAATTTTTGTGTCTATTTCACCAATCCTATGTTTTAATTTATAATAGGTTTCATTAAACCACGTGAAGATGGAGTCCTCCATCTCCCCAAGTTTGGCCAGGATCGCGTTCTCTTGTGGGAGGGGAGCGGTCTCCTGTGCTGGGTTTGCGGCTACCGTGGTCGCGCTGGCAGCCTCGGCCACCTTCTCCTCCAGGCTCTTTACACGCCTGCTCAATTCAAAAAGGATACGGAGACCCTTATCTGACGCTGTCTCCAGGAAGGCTTTTACGTCCTTCCGCATGTTCGGATATTGTTGGACCTTTGAGGGAATTTCCTCAAAGGTCAACATCACCTCCTGGAGTAGAAGGTCACTCGACTGGCTTGCGTAGTTGTTTTGCTGCCGTTTGAACTGTTCCATAAGCTCGAGTGACCTTCGCTTGGTTCCGGGTCTCCGTATAAAAGTCCTAGCGGCGTCCTGTACAATTGATGGCGAGGTAGAGGTGCCGGGAGCCACGCGAGATGTTGGGGGAGTTTCATACATGTTTGGCATGTTGGCGCTAGAGTGAGAGAGTGACGGGGAGTGTGTGTGTAAGTGACCCTGTATAGGGGGGTTATGTCAGAATGTTAAAAGCAGTACAATCAAATTAAAACGAATAAAATTCAAAAATAGAAGCTGTGCTCTGATTGAGCCGGTCTGTATATATAGAGGTATAAACCTCTGTCAATTAGTTAAAATATAAAAACTAAAATATAAAATTATTGGGTCAATAGATTAAATTTGTAAAATTACAAATTCTGTACAATTATTGTCAATGTCTAAAATTAAAATATATACAATTAAAATCCTAAAGCTAATTGTACCGTCAAAAGACGAAGTACAATGTCAGTAAGTATAATCAATAATTTAATTTATTAAAATTTCAAATATATACAGTTAAAAAGTTAAAATGTCAATAAGTTAAAATACAATATATTTACAAATTAAGAGTTACCTAACCTAATTGTGCCGTCAAAAGACAAGCACAATGTCACTACATACTAAAGGGTGGCAGTAGTACTGTTCTATATTTCACTAATATTGTAATTATATCTTCCCGGATCACTTTTATTATGCACTATGTGTATTAGGGCACAGTTGGTATGGGGTGGAAAGTCCCTAGGGATCAGGGTTTGGGCCCTGCAGTCCCTAAAAAAGTTTTCCGGGGTTTTGTGTTGGGTGTCTAAGAAAGTTTGTTTACCTTTTTTGAAATGCTAATATCTATCTTGTTTTTCATCCGATTTTCACGGGGTAACGTTTGACACACACAACACACACTGCACTAGGGGTAGATAATTTAAAAAGTTGGGGTTGCAGATCTTGTTTCAAAGTTAAGGGTGTCCAAAGTTTGGCACTTTTGTAATTGTTTTAACTTTTCACAATTTTCACTTTTCCGGATAGTTTGAACGGTTCCCGGTTACACTCCTGTTTGTACACAAACCTACGTGGTCAGAGATTTCCCAGCTGTCCTGGAACAGGGACCTCGTGGCCACGTGGTTTTTGGAAAAACCGCTATATCTTCCTTGTTTTCCGGCTGAAAAATCCGGGAGGGGTCTCAAAAGACGTGGGCCCCCGAGACGCACCCTCCCACAGTCGAAAAAAACCTGTCGTCGATCGTTTTTCGAGATAAAGGCACTTTTATGTTTTGGTAACCTCGAAAAATACAGTTAATGTTCTAGGAAAATCCACAGTTTTTCTCGGATTTCCACGCGGTTTTCACCGTTGGATAGCACTCGCGGAGACGCAAATTTTGGTGTGTCGCACTAGTATTTTCACCTCACTTTTACCACTTTTTTGATTTTTTAACTGCGGAGCGGTTTAAAAACACAGCTAGCGCGACGGAACCGTTGCAGACCCCCCACAATGTACTATTATACTACATCTGATCGGAACAGTATTCATTATTCCCTGAAAATGAAAAGAGAAAGTTAGTCTTTTCCTTGACCTAAATAAGCGGGAGGAAAAAATGTATGAAAATCCATTTCTATCGTGTTTTAGCGGGAGAGAAAGTTGTATGAATTTTCATTTCTCATGTGTTATCTATGGCGCGCGCCTGCCCAAAGAGTTTTCATATAATTTAAATATGGAATCTCTGATTCTGAATGAACTTTCGAAAAAAAGTTACGGTCAGGCCGAAATACACATATGAAGATTTTATTAATTCTTTAATTAAATCAATTCTTGTTTCTTTTTCTCGTTGTTTGACCTCATTATAGGGCATCTTTTTCAAATTATTTAATTTTTTCTGCTCAGATCGAAGTCCTCTTTGCTTTCACAGTTTTCCTAAACCGAGATTCCCCACTTTTGAAATATTTTATAAAATGTCTGACTTTAGATTGATGGACCTCATGGATACATAGTCCTATCCTGGCCATAAAATATGGCTAGGTTACTGTATAGGTAGAATAAACACGTGATCGTTGACTGATTTTTGTTTGCTTATATTTTGACACAGGCGGATTTTTTTTAACTGAGCCTCGCTTTTATTATTGTAAACCGCGAGTGGCGCCGCGGAGCGAAGCTAGTTTAAAAAGTAGTTTAAGTTGTCCTTATATCATCAGCTCTATAACATCTACCAGTGAAAGTCCCGTCCAAATCGGCCGTTCCAGAAATTAGCCGGAACAAACGGACATACAAAAAAATAATTGCTTTTCTAATGAAAGTAACGTATAACTCGTGCCACCTGACTCAAATGTCAGTCGTTTAAAGTACCGAGTGCAAGAAAAATATACTTTATTCTAGTTTTATTAAATTTCTACATTTCTTTTGCTTCAAGTAGTTTCTCATAACATACTACTTTATCTTAAGTGGTACTTTACTACCTGAGTTAAGAAAATACATATGCATACCAATAGGAAGCAGGCCTCATTCATTATTTACCCGAATGCATACTTCGTGCAGTGATTTAAATAATATTAAGTAATAACTAATATCATTTTAAATGAAATTGGGAACTGAAATATGGTTATAAAATACAATTTTAAATCGTCATGATAAGCCTTTTAATCGTAGTCTCTAAATATCATATGTATGGATTTTCTTTATTTTAAGCTATTGCGTCTCATAGTGGTCATGCTGGTTTTTTTTCGTGTGAACTTTCTTAAAACAATTGGGTTAGCCAGATGAATCTAATGATATATTAATTATTTTTTTTTTAAATATTTTTTGACATCTGACACACAACATCATCTAGTCCCAAGCTAAGCAGAGCTTGTGTTATGGGTACTAGACAACTGATATAAATACATAAACATACTTTTTTTTTTTGTAAATACATACATATTTTACATATAAAACACCCAGACTCCGAAACAAATATTTGTGAATCACACAAATAATATTTGGTCCGACCCGGGAATCGAACCCGAGACCTCTTCATCAGCAGTCGCATACGCTAACCACTAGACCAACGAGGCAGTCTCCAAAATAAATTCGTGGAGTAATTTATATGACATTAGGTAATTCCTAATAAACTAAAATTATTATGTTAAGATTCGTGCAACGGCAATAGTGATGCTAACGCTACTCGCAAGACGACAGAGGGGTATCACGCGGGGGAACGGTATCATGTTTCGTTTTGAGCCAGGTGCCATCTTAGCTCGCACGAGTTATATGTATACTACTACATTTAGTGAAAAATTGATAGTTTTAAATTACAAAGAGACACTTATTTGCCTTATTAAAATAAACTTTGTAATGATGTACTTTTAATAACACCCGCTTTCGAAAATTTGATTAAAAAAACATAAAGGTTGGCAACAAAACTAACCATTCTTATTCTAAAGCTCAACATCTAATAATAAATCTGCCTCGAAGGCAATCTTTAAAATAAAATACATATTTCTAGTAAACGGTGTTCTAGAGGCACTTCAGAAAATGGAAACAAAGTATTCATACAAATAATTTTATCTACAGCAGGAGCCATCAGAGGCGTCATCAACGGGTGGATCAGGAACGCGTCCCGGTAGTTCCCGCGTCGAACTGTCTTGCAGTAATTGTGGCACTCACACGACCACGATATGGAGGCGTGACGCTCGCGGTGAGATGGTGTGCAACGCGTGCGGGCTGTACTTCAAACTGCACGGCGTGCCGCGACCCACCGCCATGCGCCGGGACACGATACACACGCGCCGTCGCCGACCACGACACGACGCCAAACACAACAAAAGCAGTAAGTCTCATTTAAATTATTCTCTCTGATGTCGCTCGTCACGTAGAGATGTCTACGTTAGTGCTAGACAGAGACAAACCCCCTTGTACAATTGTCCGCCATCTCTCCCTGTCGGCAGACTGTACCAAGACTTGCAGCTTCCGATTGTGCTTTTCACCTGGTCGATCCAGCGCACGGGTCCCTGTAATCCTATCTAGCAAATAATCTTAGGAGAGCCGACTTCGGCACTTTTCAGTGACATTTAATCTGAGAACCAATCCTCTTCTAATGCAGGGTACCTGAACACGACAATGTGGCAAGGGGCATTTCTTGCCATTAGAAATACTTACTCTCGTTTATATAAGTATTATTTATTAATTTCTTAAAATGTTTTAAACATTTTCCTTTTAAAAGTACCTTTGCCAAGATCAAGAGACGGACTTTTGAAAAACATTATTTTTATAAAGTTTGAAAAACTATTTCTAAATTGTAACCTAAAAAATAATTCTTACTACTCGTGGAAATAAGTTGAATTTAAGGGTAGTCCGTAATCTGATCAATATGTAAAGATGATTGTTCCGATCCTACGCTATATGTATGTGTGTGAAAGTGTGGGTAGTCTTCATGCATGTAACCATGTGTGCGTAAGTGTAAATGTTGTTCCTATACGTCAAGTACAAAAAAATAGTTTATGTACATATTTATAAAGAAATATTATTAAGGAATAATTTATTAGAATATATTTTCGTCCTATAGCACATAGTATTAATTATTATTCTTATATAAATGCAGCTCGGAACACACACGCTTAATAGGTAAATAAAAACAATATTTTTCACTTTAATAACATTATAATAGTTTTATAACTAGGCTAATAACATTTCGAAGATGTCAAATGTGAAACTAAAATAAAATATTGTCTAAAAGGCAGGGAATTACTGATTTTCTAGACAATTTTATAACCATAAATGCCGAACGACGTATAAGCAGTACCTTTAAGAGTCGAATAACTAAAATTTACCAAATAAAAATTGATCAAAGGTTCTCTTGGTCAAAATTTTATTAGAAATACAACTTAAAATGTGGGCTTATGCCATGTCGGAAGACAGATGGCATGTCTGATAGTGTGAATAATAGTCTAATTAAATAAGGTATATAGGATAAATAAGGTGATGTATACCACTCCTCCGTTCCGTTTAAAAGTAGCTTACAACAGTTTCTTCACATCGACAGCTTTTAAGATTCCACTGCTGGACATAAGCCTCTCCTTTGAAAGGAAGTTTTGGCCTACTATCCCACGCTGCCAGACGTTTTGGTTTAGGATTTGTTTCAAGTTATTCTTCCTTTTGTCGCCTCTTACGAGTACGACACCCATGGAATGAATAGGGGTGTTGAGTGTGACACTTTGTATTTTTAATGTCTCACCTAGTAAATAAGTAAATACTTTCTTAGCGCAACATATAAATTTAGTTCATCTTTTTTTTTAAACTTTCTTATCACTGAAATATTTCTGAAGACAAAGAAATTATTCATTTCTGTGCGAGCCTGCTAGCTTTCAAGTGAAATAATCCGACTTGGGATCTTGTTTTTTCCCCTTTATTTTTTAACTAGTTTCTTGTATGTCTATTAGCGTAGTAAGAGCTTGTTTTCTTAGTAGACAATGCGTAAAAAAATACGGAATTAAAAGTTTTTAACATTCTTTCAAATCGGAATGGTTCCGGGATTAAAATATTTCACGGACGATTCAGGAAGCACTTTCGAAAAAAAATCTGGACAGACCGAAATATATCAAGATTTTCTCTTTAAAATGTCAGTTCTTGTTTCTTTCTCTTCTCATTTCACCTCATTAGAAGGCATCTTTCGCAGATTTTTTTAAATTCTACTCTTTGCTTTCATCATTTTTTTAAACCGCAATTCCTCACTTTCTGAATATTTATAAAGTCTCTGGCTAGGACTATGTATTCATGAGGACCTCCAATTTGAATTGGAGGTCCTCATGAATACATAGTCCTATCCTACACCATAAAATATGGCTAAGTTAGAATATAGCGAGAATAGACACCTGACTATTCGCTGTTTTTTTGTTTTGTTTTTGTATAAGCCCTCCAAAGTAATACATTATGGTTGATGAAAAGCATGATTCATGAGTAGTGTTCACCATACTCATTACGAATCTAAACAATACAGCATGGTGACCCACACTATGGCGCCCAATTGTGATGTTTCTGCATCATTGGACTCCGGTCACTCACTCACTCACCAGCGAAACACCACAACACCAACGTGGCATCATAAGTTGTTCTTCTGTGAGAGAGAAGTACCGCCCCAATCGAGCCGGCCAATACGTACTGAAATCATGTGATTGTACGACCTTGAATTGTTGTTGTTGTGTTATGAAACTGGAAATATGAATCTATTACAGAATCTAGGCGAAGTGGCGGTAGCGGTGGGGGTTGCGGCGGTGGGGGAGGTGGGGGCGGAGGTCTGGTCGAGGCGGGTGAGGGTGCGGGGTCGGGTGGCGAAGGAGCTGAAGAAGCCGTCCTGGCGGCGCTACGGCGGCAGCTGCAGCCTCACCTGCTGGCTGCACTGCACGCGCACAACACCCGCACGCTCAGGCCTATCCGTGACCAGGTATGTTCATTAGCTTCGTTTTTTAAGTATGTATTGCAATTACATTAGCAAACTTAAATCCATGTTGTGTTCGAGCAGGTGGGGCACGCCCCGGAGTATGACGAGGCTCCGCTGAACCTGGTCGCGTCGCACGTGGCCGCCACCGAGGAGACCCACTGAGCCACCCACCGCCACCGCTCGCCCTTCGCCCCTCACCTCTCACCGCTCGCCTGTATATTCACCAAACATATGAAATGACCCGTTGCCAGTCTTAACATCTCAGTAAGCTTCATACCTATCAACTGTTAGCTACTTATATTTCATTACACTTAGTGATTGTTGATTTTAAAACTTGTAGAACTCAAAATACATAAAATTACATGTAACGTCAATTGTATAATACCATTGTTTGAATACTAAATCTCAACTGAAGACGTTCAAATAAGTTATCGTGCGAAGTTCAGTGAGACGAAGTGTTACCGCGAATGTTTGACAAGCGTCAGATCTTAAAATACGAGTTGTAAAATAGTCGCCGGAACACTTCGCAGCCATATCGAGAAGAGCGATCGTAAAACGTTATAATTATGATATAACACTAAATATACAAACATATTTATACTTATAGTGATAGTTGAGGCCAGTGTTTGCAGACAATAGTGAAAAAAGTATTTTAATATTTCACTTCTTTTGTCTGATCGTTTAGTGTATTGTCAAATGTTTATTTTTATACACCATATAATATTTAACAAGTTTACTCTCACTTTGTAATGTCCGCTTTAAACTTTTTTCAGGAAAAAATATAAAAAAGATAGTTTTGTAGACCATTGTCAAAATACATAAATTTAAAACGACAATCTTACTAATGCACGGAATGATGTTTATCATCAAATTAATATAAAACTGATATTTGCGCATATACTGGGTCACTTGGTCGCGGGAAACAATACATTCTTTGATTAGTGCCTATTTGATGTATAGAAATGTGGTACCGCAGTCACGTTCTGCGGTAGAGTGTACATATTTTCTTGACTTGTGATATGTATGATTGCAGTCATTCATACATTTGTAAGAATTGTGCAATTATTAAAGGCCAAAATACACTACCTGTATTCTGATTGGTTGCGGATGACTGGTGTATTTTAGCTATTATGCGGCAGCTCGGAACACTTCCTACGTGAAGTTCCTAGTTGCTTTTAACAAATTGGGGTTTGTTCATTACAAACAAACAGACAACATTCTCGATCTGAAATTGTAATCTCAGAAAGCTAATGACACTAAGATATCGGGTTTAATTATATAGGCGACTGCCTCGAATGCTCTCTTGATATTATTGAAATTATATTTACGGTTACCTATTGAAGGACGCAAGTATTCTTTTAGATGTAGGTCATATTGTAAATGTTATTATTTACGTAATAGTTGTAATGCTTAAATTCATTAAATTATAAGTGTCTAATTTATTTCCCACTTCGGTCAGTATTTACAATGTAAGTATTTTTTTTTTATTTCATACTAGTATTTCTCTTAGTTAAGATAACGAAATGAGAAGAAGCAATAATAACAAGCATTAGAATAAAAATGAATCTTCATACAGTAAGGACGACAATAGTATTGCCCATTCTTAGTAAAAATCTTTTACGGTTTTCATAAACATTTAGAATGTTATTCCATTACCAATGTGAAAGTTGTTCTAATCAAAGTTACTACATATTTCTATATTATTGCCTTTATACATGTACTACTTATATTAAATCCTGTAATTTCTGGCATTATTAAAATAGATATAAATATGTAAATGATAGATGAAAGATTTATTTTAGGAATTAATGTTTTCAATTCATATTTATTGGGCATTTTTGATCGTTAAGACTTAGAACAAACGTATACAAGTAACGTTGTTATGATATATTCAACAAAGATGTACCGGATTCACCTCATGATGGTCAGTTTTATGTGTATATTGTAGCAGAAAGCATTTACTCTGAACTGGGCTGTTTTGTTATTGCTTCCATTCGACTTATTTAGCTGTGAACTCTGTCACCGTCCTTTACTTGACGTCTCTACTTAATTTAGTATTAGTTGGTTTAATTATCGAAACCCCTCGGGCCAGTAAAATACAGCAGTCTATAAGACATTGTGATAATACTTAGCTAGAGAAAGCTCTGCCGGAGCGGAGCTGACACTCTGAGCATGTGATTCTGTTGCAGCTAATCCTTCAACGTTTACGTCAAGCTTATCGTATTTTAAAAAGCTTTAAAATTTGAGATTATTTATTCGTTCTTATTGGGATCACTGTGTAGGTGTCGGTGTAGCGAGTACTGTTTAGTATTGCTTACTATATTGTTTCGGAGTAGCCGTCTACCTTGACAATAATGTTTGGTCAACGTTTATAGTGGAACTGTAACAGTAATGTATGTACGTACATTTTGAAATTATTTTGCTCTCTATGCAACTGTAGCTCTCTGTGTGGATGATATTGATCTGTCCATGATTATTTATTAACATGATATTATAACTAGGCCGTGTTTATTTTTCTCAAAGTATATATTCGATGTGTAATCTTGAAATTGATTTAAACTTTAGCCACGAGTGGCAGGTTGTGTCGATAAAGATCTGAATTATATCTTGTTTTAAGGATTGTTGCTATGTAACGGTATAACAGAAACGTTGATACTCATTGTTACGAGATTATACACAGGGTTGTTCTGACGCAAATATGTAATATGATAAGTGAGCGTCACGTAATAATTACCAGTAACTCGTGTTGTTTGTGTACTTACGGCGAGTCGGCTCTCACCACACCGGAGCAGTCCTCGTCGGATCGCTGAAGCAGTCTTCTAAATCTCCAACAATATTACTGCTCGCGGTAAATAATACAGTATTATTTTATTGAACTCTAATCTGTACATTTCTAATAGGTTTATTATTTTTGTATTTTTATAGTTTTATATAATTTGACTTCCGAATTTAAATTGTTAATTGTAGTTACGGTAGGTAGGTGCATATTTGCAAAATATTTTTCGCGTGAACATCTTATCTGTGTTCAAACTATTTTTCATGTTTCGTTGCCGTTACAACCGAATGCAGCTATGATATAGATCTTCCAATTATTTTTATTTATTATTATGTTAGGATAATTTATGGATATATTGGTATTAAGAGTTGATGAACAATGTATATCGTCGTTTAGTTACTAACAAACCGGTTGTGTTGTGTGTGCTTACGCTCTAACAAGCATGTGTTTGTGAGTTTGTTTTATTATTGCGTCTGAAAGTGATGCAGACAGTACCAATACTATTGTGTATTATTATAATTTATGCTGGAATATGGATTCAGTATCAAATCTAAGGAATTCCATTCGATGAGATACATACTATATGTACAATTATTTCTGGAAGACTAAAGACTGACAAGAGTTCTCATAACGTCTTCTGCTTTGTAATCCCTGAACGCGCTATACGTATTTCACCCGAGTTATATTCGTAAAATATAAATGTAAAAGTATTTTTATTCATTGTGATATATTTTGTTGGGGAATGAAGATGTGTGTTTTCGAAAAGCAATAACATTGTGATAAATAATAATGAGCAATGATTGTATGAAACAGAAAGTTCTGTATAATGTAGAAATCAATCTTGTCAATTATATGCGCACTCGACGGTGAAGCTCATAGTCGATAGAGATTAGCTTTGTGTCGGAAACTTACTAGTAATAAAATGTATAGCAATAAAGACGAAAGCAATAGACCATTGCGGTCGAATAGCCTTATATTTCTGCTAAATAGTAGCAGACGTAATTAAAATTAAGAAATTAAATATTGTATACACCTTGACACTATGAGCTGGACCGTCAAGAAGCAACATAATAATATAGATAAGCTTATCTCTTGTACTCTTTCAACTTGATGTAATTATGTATAAGCGGATTGAAACTCACTTAGTGGACATTGTTTCTCTTGGTAAAGACGTATTCATAATGTTGTGTAAGCAATACTTTCCAATATAGAAAGCTTGAAGGACCATTAATTGTTGTTGTCAAATTACATAATTATGTATTAGTAAGTTTCAGCATAAATTATTAGTTTGAGATTGTTTGGTGTGAACACGTGGCCGGAATACTCATTGTCAAAACATTAGTTATTGTTGTATAGATGATAAATAATGTGACTTACGCAGGGATGGATACTTAAATTATTAAAGTTTTAACTGATATATTGGCTATGTAGTGAGTAGAATATTTTTTTACAAATAAATTATAGCAGCTATCCTTTTGTTTTATTATGAATCGTCCAATTATGAAAGAACAATACAAAACAATCCTATTGCCTGATACCTTCTGTGAAGTGAGTAAGTTTATATCACGTCTTATTGACGTTTAAAACTTTTATATCATTAAAATACTTCTAAACTACTTGCGTAGTCTATGCTAAGGTGTACTTTCACCATCGCAGTCGCTGATCGATGTTCACACAATAATCATAAAAGTAGTTTTATCATATTTAGGTTTATGTTGAATTTTATAGACACAAAATGTTATTTACAATAATCTGCAGGACAATTTTCTAATTACTGAAGGAGGAACAGACAGAGAGTGATGAAAGTACGTCAGCCGTCTCGGTTGTCATAAACATCTATGGTAATCATTATTGGGGAGTCAGTACCCTCAAATATACTGACAACTAGTTCAAATCCCAGATTTCCCTCAGGGTTGCGGAGGTCGGATGCCAGTCCGTATAAAATCTGAAATTCAGGTAAAACCGGTTGAAGTAGTAGCCGAATGTAAATAGTCTTGGTAATATTAAAGGCTAGGAAGATATTAACTTTTATAGAGATAAATGAAATAAGATTTTATTAAATATTTACAAATATATATTAATACATCTAGGTAACAGTAACTATGGGTCGTTTAATGGCCTGTCTAGTTCTCCTGCGTTTGTCCTTTGCACGTCTCTCAGTTATTGCTTCTCTGAACAACTGTTCAGAATCGGCCGCCTCTACCTCACGTCTCAGCCAGTGAAGTGCGTGTAAGTTGTATCCAACCATATCCTGAAAAGATCAACAATACAGTCAAGTTGGGTAACTTTGAACACTTTTGGCAGATTTTTAAGTACACTGAAAAAAATATGTATTGGTTGCACTATTTTATTCAGTATGGTGAGTGTTCTTTCATACCCATATTTTGATTTATCCATCCAATATGATGTATTAATACAGAAAACGGTTAGAAATTGATGTTTAAGTGGCCATTCAAAGTTACAACGACTTTCGGGTAACTTTGAATTCAGTTATCTGGGACAATGAAAATCCTCCATAATTCACTAATTATTTGATTTGGGTAACATTATACTTTTATTTAGAATAAAATATATATAGATGTGTCGAAATAAAGTGAGTGTCAAAGACATCGAATAACCCTTCACTGGGAATGCCATTCTCCAAATATTTACTCTGAATAGGTGGAAACAATTTAACAGAAACACATGTTTTTTTTAATAATATATGATATATTTATTAAGAATCAAAGAGATACATAAAATTATTCACTTATTTATCTATCAAATGAGATCAATAAAAACTGATGAGATTAAAGGTTACAGGTGAGCAATATGTAATTGAAAAAATCATTCACCCCATTCCATGAACAAAATATCATCATCTATGTAAAACTTTCCATCCCTTCTTGATAATTGATGTTCTTTTAGTAGAGATAATATGTTCTCCTTCTTTACAACGCACCGTAGATTCTCGTACTTCAACTTCCGAAGTGTTTTTAAGCAATTCATTTAGTACGGTTTCCTTTGATAAAATGGGAACAAGCCACAGCTTCGAAATCCTGCCTTAATGTTTTATGTTCTCCACACGACTGAGCTCTCCCATTGCTAGTGCCTTTCGCAAAAGCTGGGCAAACAAAGATTTAGGTAGTGCCATGACCTGCTTGCCTCTACTTGTTTGACGGTAGTTGTCTAGTACTTTCCTCCAATTGCTCTTGACAGAAGAAAAATACCCTACATCTAGTGGCTGCATTAAGTGTGTAGAATTTGGGATCAAACATACGAACACAATATTGTGTTCTTCACAAAGGCGTAACGCTTTAGGTGAAATATGCGCACTGAGGTTGACACATATATAAGCATTTTTTCCCCTCAAGACTAGAGTTACCCATAAAAATAAAACTTACAATTGGGTAACATTGAATCGTTCAAAGTTACACCAATTTCAAATAAATTTACAATGATCTGATAGACAATCAATTTTGGGCAAATAGACATTGTAAAATCACGAAATTATTAGAAAAAAGGCAAGTTGAATAAATGTATCACCTCTAGAAACAAAATAAACAGTGTTTTACATACCTTTTCTATATTTAATTCAGATTTCTACCACACACACTTTTTTCTTGTTGATCACTTCGAGCAGAAAAGGCGCTAAAGTTTTGAAAACTTATTGACAACTGTGAATTTTAAGACACATTTGAAATTTTGAACATCTCAACGGTCCGTTTCATAGAATTATTCAAGTAATTATACAAAAAAGTGTTTAAAAAAATATATATAAATCTTCGAACAGGTTTTATTCAAAGTTACACGGAAATTCAAAGTTACCCAACTTGACTGTATTATAAATACTTTTTTGTATTGCCTAAGTTACGACTGCTAATTCTATTTATAAATAGAATACTAACAATTGTAAGTAATAGTATATGATATTTCAACTCAATAATAGAGTAAAAAAGTTTTACTTATAATCATAAGACATCATCGATAGCGTAACAGTCCACTGCTGGACATGGGCCTCTTTGTAGAAAGGAGGTTTTGGGCTACTATACCACACTGGCCAGACTGTAAGACACAGTATCAACACCTTATTTACCGACCAGCTGCACTTTAAAAACATGAGAAATATAACTATAAGGAATAAAATAATGTGCATAATAGGATCGTTTTGTGTATAGATTACATGAAGTGCAGGATACATTCAATCTTGTTTCAACTTACCCGTAACTCGTTAAGCCTCATGGAGGCTTTGGCCTGTATCTGAATGATATGCTTGAGCAAAGCCTGGTTGGCCACTAGCGGTGCATGGTGAACCTTGAGCAAGAATACCGCGAGTCGACAGAACAGCTCTGCGTTATCACCCCGATCTAGCAGTTTCGGTAGCATCTTGACTAGATCGCACGCAACACTGAACGGTATCAGTAGAAGGGCTTCTTCTAAATCACTGTAAACAGATGAAAAATCGAAGCTGTAGGTAAGTTCTTATCTCAGTTTTTAAATAATAAAAAGTTATAGCTCTATTCTTCTTCATCTGAGTCATTTTCTCAAACTGGATTAGAATTTTTAGGGGTTCGACTACCTGTAACGATTACTATAGGTGTTTATTTAATAATGTGGACTGTTGGCTTAGCGTGCTCTCTGAAGCACGTAGGCGCCTTTAACTGTTAAGTTTGTCATTCATCCAATGAATGACAGGTCTAGGAACTGCTTGCCAGTGATTTTCTCCTTTTCCCCTTGCCAATGTTGATAATTTTGATAATAAAGAAATTACACTTAAACAAAGTGTAAATACACTATCCAAAATAAATACCCAAATGATAAAAAAGGAAGGAAAATGTGACATAGGAGTAGTAAACAAAACATTGGATAAAAATGAGTTATCTTCTATTCAGCCACTTATGTCTGACTTCTGCTTCTTTTAGAGAAAAGAAGCAGAAGTCAGAGAATGACGCTCTCATCGTACGTACGTACGTAGTTCATCGTACAATTTACGACAAACTGCTAGTAGTAAAGAAAACACTAAGAAAAAAATGAGTCTCTTAACATGTTAATAATGAATACGTACCTAGAGCGTATCCTCTTGAGGGTTTCGACGAGGAAGTCCTCTGGCGTGGTGCAGCTGTAGGCGGCCATCAGCAGCGGCACCTGCACGTTCGCGCCGCGCGCCTCGCTCAGCTCGCGCCGGTACTCCGCGCCCACCGACAGGCACTCCATTATCGAGTCCGCCTGCACACATACAAGCACATGTGCTTATTATCATCGTCCAAAGATCTCCAGTGACATAGGCATAAGCTACCCCCGAGCTCTCCACGACAACCGATCGTGGTACAAAAAAAAAGTACGTTTATGTATTTATATCAGTTATTTAGTACCCATAATACAAGCTCTGCTTAGTTTGGGACTAGATGACGTTGTGTGTAGATATCCGAAATATTTATTTATTTATTTTGGCAGTGTATGGCATTGTATGGGTCAAGTAATTATGCTCTAGTTTAATTATTTTTTAAGAAAGTGTAAAAATACTATAAAATGTAGTTACATTTGAAAATCGCTAGTGAAAAATACTTACAGCTTTTTCAGCTCCAATAGTTTTCTTCGTTGGTATGTTGATCCCAGGTAGACCAGGAACTGGTGCCTGCAAAATTAATTTAATTAATAGGTATACCTTTTTCATCTTAATTTATAGCCATCATACTTTATGTTTTATTATTAAAAAAAAATATTTGCTAACACGCTGAGCAAAGGGTGTTTGTTGTAATATTGCCTTGGGAATTTAGCACTCTTAGCGGTCTTCTAAGGACGTGCTCGGGATGAATAGAGGTAAGTGATGATAATGTGTAAGTAATTAGTGAGGTTTAAGTATAGAGTTACATACATGTTGTTCTCCGGTGGCGAGTCCCTCGTCCTTCTCGTCGGTGTCTCCGAGCACGAGCGGCTCGTCGGTGCGCGCGAGCAGACGCAACGCGCCGTCCGCGCCGCACGTCACGCCCTGCAGCCCGCCCGCACCCACTGACAACGCACTGCACGACCCCGCATGACCCTAACACATACAAAAAAATCCTTTATTTACATATTTGTGAATTCTCAAGCTGCGTACGGATAGCGCGTTCCTGTGTTACGCGTAGTTGGGTTACACTGTCCACCCGTACATTGGATTCGCGTACAGCTCCTGTACGGATCGCCGTGAACCTGTACGGGAGGTCAATCGATGCAGAGAGCTACCACGGGAGCCCCGCCCCAGTCATTAAAACTTGATAACACGCGTGGTTATCCATTTTGCGGTCCTAATACGGCGTATCCGCTCGTGCGCTTCCTCATTGACGCGCGATCAAATACCGACGGACGGCGGCACGCGTTCCCCAAGAGTATACGCGTAGCTGCAAGTATGGACAAGACGTTCCAGGACACGCCTAACTGACTACGCGTACCTAATGTACGCGCTATCCGTACGCAGCTTCAGATCCCAGGACTGGTACAAACTGTATTTAAACTGTCATATTTATTTATTTTAAACTTTATGCAGTTATGGATGATGTACGGCAGACTAAAAATATACACTACATACATAGATATACGAGTATATATAATATACACACATACATATATACACATCATAAATATACAAACATATATTTCTGTGTATCTATTAGTTTTCATCTGTAAAAAATTATTTAATTCTAATAATTAATATGAAATATACGGTACTTGAAATAATTTTTAAAAATTTTGAGTATCCGTCTGTCCGGCTAAACAGGATCCTGATTTCGACGGGACTTTCACTGACAGATGACGTAAGGAGTAACTTATGCGATTTTTTTTTAAACTACCTTCACTTGGCGGCGTTACTCACGATTTACAATAACCACTCAGCTAGTCAACTTAAATGATACTTAAATAAATAAAAATATCCCATTTACAAGTTTAACTCTTAAGACGATATTATTTACAAATTAAAAAAAAATTACGCAAAGAAACTAATACAAAATACCCACATATACAGTTGTGATATTATCATAGGTATCCGCATCCCACTGCTTTACTTTCCCATCTTTAGAAGTCGTGAAGAAATAGTGCGTGTTCGGCACAAACTGCAGCGCAGTCACGGAGTCATTGTGGGCGAATATAGATTTGTGACAGTCACCAAAATCCGTGCCCCATATCTTAACGTTACGATCTGCTGACCCAGTAGCTATGATGTTCGAGTCGTAACTGAAGTCCAAACATAGAACTGGCAGCTTGTGCCCGTATAGGGACAGATAGAACTGTAAACAAAATATTTTGTTATATTAATATCACATTATAAAATACAATTACTAAGAAAAATAACTCAACTTACTCACAGGTGAAATTACCAAAACTGCAGAGACAACTGATCATCACTCACCATACAATTGTCAAGAAATTAAAGCATGTAAGCAAAGTATGTTAAAAATTTGGCTATAGTTACACAACAATGTGATAATATTACCTTAAACGTGTCGAGGAAGAAAATCTTCACAGTGGAGTCCAACAAAGCAACTGCTATAAACTTATTGTTCGGACTTATTTTAACTGCTAATACAGACTCCTCCAACTCCAATGTCCTTGTGTGCAGAAGTGATAACACCTGAAAAATACATGTATATAATAATAATATATAAAGAAATTTCCATACTATGAGGTCGCTCAAGGAGATCTGCAGTTCAAATGAGCTAAGTCTGTGATAACACAATTTCAAAATAAATACAATTATGTACACAAAACACTCCTTGCAAATGACGAATATATGAATATTTAATATTCTAGGTAAGGTAGCTTACCTTAGCTTTAGATTCTCCAGTCTGATCCGGTATGAGCTCGAAAGACCATAACTTTACAGTCTTATCCGCACCGCCAGAGTAACAACCTCGCTACAAATAAAATATATGAAAATTAAAAAGATGTTGAGAGAAGTAAAAACTATTAATTAAGAAAGTCAAAGAATCTTAACTTTCCACCAAATACCTTAATCGCGATAGTGTTTTTTTTTTATTAATATACCTACTTTGCAGGCCTAAACTGCTCTACTACTTTTGTACACAGATCAAGGGAACTTATTCAGGTATTTGATGAATTCAAATAGAACCTAAATTAATTGATTAAACTTAACACACTTTCGAGGTTTCTAGTTCAAGCTATTTAGAAAAATAATATAATAATAGCATGGAATCAATTTCACGATTGCAAGTCTTGGCGATGGTACGATATTTTTTTACACTTAAGTCGATTAAATAATGTTAGTAATCATAAAAGGTAAATGTTACTAACCATATCAGGCGAAAGTCCGACGGATGCACATTCTCCGGTGTGCGCTGGTACTTGCTCCAGGACTCGTCCGGCGGCCACGTCCAGGAGCAACAGAGTACCATCCCCACAACCCACCAGCGCATGACGATCTCCCGGAGCGAAACAAATGCTACAAGGTCGATCACACGGCATTTCGATTGTGCGGAGGCATGTTTGAGTTGCCCTGAAAATGGAAATTAAATGTAATTTTAATGCTATCTTGTAGTAAGTGCATGTCATCGATGTAGTCAACAATCGTCAATATTCAATCGAATTAAAATGGGCTTGGTCACGGCTAGAGATAAACGGTACGAGCCAGTATTTACGTGTACGTACGTGCATGTTGCGTGTAGGTATGTGTGCGCCTGTGCGTACACGACTAACATGGTACCAAAGGAGTATTGGCCCCAAGTAAAAAATACGAGGACTGGATACCATAAATTAAACAATTTCCACGAAGAGAATGTGTGACCTACCTGCTCCACAATTTGACGGAATCAGATGATGCAGAAAGTATAGCAAGGTTATCTGAACTGATAGCCACACATCGTGGCTGCTTTTGATGGCCTGGCTGAGTTATCTGTTTCAAACAATGCACTGGAAAAGACAAGTTTTGATAAATCAGGTCTAAGAATTATAATTAAATGCAAACACTTCATCTTTAAAATATCGTTATATAACATAACATATCCTAAATTCCTTATTTTTTTTTTATATTTTAAATGGATAATGTTCTTAAATCTTCTATTGCTCTAGGGGTTTGACGATTACGCAAATTAAAAACAATATAAAAATCCTTTATTTGAGACACTTACCTAGGTTTCCTTCGCCGACCTTCAAGCTATACAATTCAACAGTGTTATTGGCTAGAGTGACTCCCACACGTAGTTCACCAGTAGTGCCCAGTAATAGACTAACGGATTTCAATTTGCTATTCAGCTTGACCGAAGAGAGTCGCTTGACTTCGTCTGATAGTGTCAACAGTTCAGGTACTTCTGTCGTTTCGGCATTCGCTTCGCCAGACGCTTTTAATTGTCTAGAAGAATAAGGGATGTAACTATTTAATTTGTATATGTACTAAAAGGTGAGTGAGTACGTACGTAGGTAAATTGGTATTTGACGTGGTTATATTTTTTCTATGGTATACTATGGTACACTCATAGATGCATTTAAAATATGTGTTGTCTTCACCCTTATTCATCCCGTGGGTGTCGTAAATGTCCAGCAGTGAACTATTAAATGCTCTTGGTGATGATGATGTAACAGTGGGATTTGACGACGACATCTTGGACGAGGACAGGGTTTTTTGTTGACTTACTCTAATTTTTTCCTTTGTTTCTTGACACGTTTGTTCATTCTTAATTTGGCTTCGTCGTCGGAACAAAACGAGAACAATTCCAACACGGAGTCAGTACCGTGACAAGCCAATATGCTTTGGCCAGGATCCGTGGCGAGATTTACTACTCGACCTTTCCCGCCTCGCATTAGTGAGCCTACTTGGTGGCATTGTAGTACCTGAAAACAAAAACAGTAAACAATTGTAATAAATAAATATTCTGGAGATCACACATAAAAAAAAAACAAAATGTCGTTCAGAGCGATAAGGTTTTTATTTATTCAAGCGTCAATCATTTTACAGATTAATATAAGCCTATAACACACACAAGTGATGAGGTTTTCAATTAGTAGAACAATTGTTAAAATCGGTTTAATAAACCTAGAGATTGCGAAGTTTACATGTTTATAATATTAGTATATATAAACAGACATACATTTCCAGAATATATGTATAAAAGTTCACACCTAATCATTTTCTTAATCTTGGCATAAAAAATATTGTAGTCAAGGATCAATACTAACCGATGACTCCTCTATGTTATCAGTCTCTTCAAGCTTTACTATTTCTAATTGTCGCACAAGTTTCTCATCATCTTTTGAATCAGTAGTCCAGTTCAATTTCCATACACGTAACTCTTTGTCCATACTGCCCGTAACTAAATATCTTTCCTCTTTCAGTAATACTGCTGACCACACCTTTGAAAATTAATTAATTACTTTAATATAACACCCAAATATATTTCCTTCAAAAAAACTCATCATCATCTTCCTAGTCTTTATTCCCAAGTTTATTTGGGGTCGGCTACTAGTTCAACCAGTTTTACCTGAATTTAAGTTTTTCCACGGAGCGACTGGCATCGGACCTCCGTAACCCTAAGGGAGAATTGAAATTCGAAGATTGAACTGGTTGTCAGTATATTTGAGGGCACTGACTTCCTAATAACGATTGCCATAGATGTTCATGACATTCGAGACCGACGGCTTTACGTGCTCTCCTAGGCACTTCCAAATTCCAGCTGCTATTAGGAATTTCCTAAGAAAAACCCAAAAACACTTTTTGGCCCGACCCGTGATTTGAACCCGAGACCTCTTGATTAGCAGTTGCATATGCTAACTACTAGACCAACGAGGCAGTAAACAAAAACTCATCTTAATAAATAAAAATTTGAATGATCTGTTAGATTAGCTAGTTCCTAGGTTTGTTTATTATTTGAAAGTACCATTTAATGCCATTACTATTACCATACCATTAGCAACAAGAAGTGCCTTATTACTTCATTCTGATTGAATACCAGAGTACAATTTCGAATAAAAAAACTAATTAAAAGGATATTTCCTTGAGTCGCGTGTAACAGGAGCTTTTACAAACAAACATATATACACGACACAGACACAAAAAGCATCTAGACTCATAACAACAATTTGCACATCACTAAAAATGGTTTTCCACTCAATGCAGTAGAAAGTGGTGAGGTGATCACTTAAATTAATATCTGTACAGTCATATTAAAATAATAAAATATTTACAAAACTTTCAATACACTTTATTGTTTTAAACTTTATTGTTATTAAGCAACCACGCAGATTTCTATATCAATACACTTATTTACCTCCATTTGATGTCCTCCTAGTGTCTTGAAGCAGTGCTTAGTCTCAATATCCCAAAACTTAACAAATGTGTCTTTTGACGAGCTCACAATGCAGTTCTTGCCATTTATGAAAAGAGCACTGGTTATGACTCCCTTGTGACCACTAAAGCGAGCGATACCTGTCTCCGAAACTACATCCCAGAGGATTACTTCCGTATCCTGTAAATTAAATTTTTTAGCATATATTTTCACTACCACTAAAAATTTAAAAAAATATTTTTTTTATGTAAGTGCTTTATGTACTTCCATACATGTAGACACTCCAATTTTATTTATTAGTAGAGATTCTTTTTCATGAGACATCATAATTTTGAAAAAAAAAAAAGTTGTTTTTTTACTTCTTAGTCAAACTGTATCTGCCTGATGGTAAGCATGACTAGAATTCTACAGTTTTACACAGCCACAGGTCACAGTACTATATTTTAACTTTCATTTACAAATTGTGTTTGAAAAAAAAAAACATATAACTGAGTTACTAACCTTAGCACCAGAAACCAGACGATGTCCCTGCTCATCATATTGCAAACAGGTAACAGCAGATTTGTGTCCAGCAAATACACATACAACATCACTATTGGTCAATTCAAAAACATTGATGTTTCCGTCTACATAGCCAACAGCTACATGATTTCCGCTAGGGCTAGCTGCAATCTGTGACACTACAATATCCTCACCAGGAAGAACTTGGGCCTGAAATTATTAAATCAGCACTGTTATCTATGAATGACCGTAGCAGGGGCATACTATAAGCATAGAGCAACATGGTAGGGATCAATCATATGCAGGTGTTGCTTTCTGCCAGAGTATAAGCCCAAAGGGTTTTAACATGTGTGTATGTGTCTGTGTGATGTCAGAGTGTTCTTAGCTATGTTTGATGTAAATCAATCAAATTATATTACTAGTTATATTATTGTAAGTTCATAGTAACAGGTAATTGTCTTTCTGTGTGAGTCTAAAAGTTGTATGTGTGAAGATTTAGCCCCGAAACAATTGTTCCCTAGTTGGTCTTATCCTTCTTGTACTCCTAGTTATAGCATGCATGTCTATAATAGAATGACTATCCTTCAGACGCCTTTTATAAAAGGAATAATAGTAAATTAATACAATGTTACCTTCTCGCCAAGTCTCATATCCCAAATGATAACATGTTCACATGCTCCGACCGCAACATATCTACCACTTACACCGTTTAAGGAAACATGAGTACAGTTACAATCACCACTAGCAATAATGTTAAAAGTACCACTTGGAACATAACGTAAATATTGTTTGGTAAGACCCATATTTATAACATTTATCTACTTTAACCTCAAATTCAAACCAAACACTGGCACCTGGCACATTTGTTTGTTATGATTACAATTTTGACATTTGCACCAGTGTTTCCCCTTTCGTTTTCTATTTTACCCTAGTTTCTTTTGAATTTATCCATATAATTCCCTAAACTACTTTCATAAGTCCTTTATTTAGGGAAAATAAATATAATACAGAAAATAAACTTCAGCATATTATTTAATGTAGGTATATATGATAACAAAATGCCCACAGAAGATCATACATCTACAGGATTAGAATTTTTGGAAGTTGACGCATTGGTTTTATATTTGTTTCGTCGAAGATGATGTTTGATTATTATTTCCTTCCACTTAATATCGTTATAACTTGAAATTGAAAAATTGATGCCACTAGTGCCACTACTACTCCGCAATACAGCAATAACGTCAAACATATCGAATCAAGAACCTACACATTATAATACGACCAAGTTCTGGTGACATCAACGAAAATAGGTAATTTTTTTTTTTGACGAATAGCAATATTGAGATTCTGGGGAATCCCCAATTAAAAAGCTGTGGTATAGTCTATCATTTACTTTACTACAGGGCGACAGTATAGGCTTTGATTTTACTCCGAAATTCCTTAAATCCCTGTATTTTTCAAATTGTCTTTAACCATCCAAAATATCAGCTATTTGTCCCTAAAAAACGGAGAATTTCCTTAAAGTGGAAACACTGATTTGCACCAAATTGCAATTAAGCAAACCAGTGAGGTGGAGTGGAAAAATGATTAATAAGCACATTGAGGTCAATAGAAGTTAGTCAGTATTCTTTCTACATTTCTAATACAATTAGATTGCATTAATATTTACATCATCTGTAGTTGTAATTTAACTCTAATTCAATTCAATTTCTAGTTCTGTTATATATTTTTTATTTAATGTGATAGGTTCATCTTTTAATCTGGCAACTCTCAATTTGCTTACTCGATTACTGAAGTGAAGTACCGATACCGATTCTATTAATATTTCTATTTATCCATTAAAGCTAGTATTTGTATTTCTTTAATTATTTTCAGCATACCTTTTAGTATGCTGTAGCAGTGCGATTCGGTTTAGAAATAAATATATATATACCTGAAGTTATATTTATCATTCTGCGTATTAGATACAGAAGATTGCCATCAGGTTATTATGTTACTCAACAAAACCAGGTTTATTGTTTTTCTTGTTGATCCAACGTGACGTCCCTTTCCAAAATTGTTGTTTTTCTAAAAACCTGTTGGCTCACCACTCAATAAAAGTATATGATTGTTTGCAGGCTGGTGGGATTCACAAATAGATCCCACAAGAGCAATATGGAGGGTCACTCCACGTCAGATATTGTGATTCTTACCGGCAATTCGCACCCCGAACTCGCTGATTTAATCGCTAAGTAAGTACCGCCTTTGAGAAAGAATTTTGATGGGTTTCAAGGTTGGGAATATTGACTTAATATTTGACACTTGCAGAGGTTAAGTAGTTTGACCTCAATTGAAAAGGATTCTTTAGTTGATGGGAAATTGGTTTGAAGTAATTTTGAAATCATCACATCAATATTTTTTATTTTAGCCGGCTTGGAGTACGAAAGGGAGGATGTTCAGTATACCATAAGACCAACAGAGAGACTATGGTTGAGATCGCTGACTCTATTCGTGGAAAGAACATTTATATTGTTCAGACTGGATCAAAGTGAGTATTGTTTTCCTGAATTAGTGATGTAAACCTCATTGACTGTTATTTACCCCTCATTCTCAGTATAGTGATAAAATTTTAATCTTTGTTAGTTAATTAAGCAAATGAAGTGTTTATCTTGCACAATAACAGAAGGCACTTTGTTATATGTTTACAGGATTTAGTGCTAATGACTTCTAGCAAACTAAATACTTATTCTCGCATTGTTTTAGTTAATTTTTTATAATATACTAACTGACCCGGCAGACTTCGTACTGCCAAAAATGCTAAATAGAAGACCTAAACTTTTGTACAAAATAAACTTAAACAAAAGTAATCAATCATTAATAAAAAAAATGCTATTCATTGTTTTAAACCTTCTCTGGACTTGCTCAAATAATTGAAGACCAAAATTAGCCAAATTCGTTCAGCCATTCTCGAGTTTTAGCGAGACTAATGAACAGCAATACATTTTTATATACATATAGATTTTATATAATTAATAGACTTGTTATATTTGCAGAGATGTTAACAACAACATAATGGAGTTGTTAATAATGGCTTATGCCTGTAAGACTTCATCAGCTCGGTCTATTGTTGGGGTCATTCCATATTTGCCATACAGTAAACAGTGTAAAATGAGGAAAAGAGGTTGCATTGTGACTAAACTCTTGGCTAAAATGATGTGCAAGTCTGGCTTGACACATATCATTACAATGGACTTACATCAGAAGGAAATTCAGGGCTTTTATGAATGTCCAGTAGACAATTTAAGAGCATCTCCTTTCTTGCTTCAGTATATTCAAGAAAGTGTAAGTATAATCTGGGATATTACTATGTTTCAATCTAGATACTTAAGATATTTAAATAGTCCTTAAATTGGTACCTAATGATCGAAAAAATTGTTGCAGATACAACTATATAATTTTTATTAGTAAAATACTAACATTTTCAGTTATCAGGTTTCTATATAATTTATTTATTTTTAAGTGTGCTGACATAAGTAATTGCATTCATGTAAAAAAGTTTTTATAAGTACTTTTTTAATATTTTTAGGTACTACACTAAGTACCTAAAGTACCTAAAAATATTTAAAAAATACCTATAAAATTGAATTAATTAAATATTAATGGCAGCTACCTCGAACAAAGACTTTAGGCATGGTTCCGAAGATACCTGCCATTATCTTCGGAACCATACCCAAAGGGACTCCTTTTAATAATATATTTTAGTTATAATATTATATTTTATTAAGGTTTTTAGTTTTAGGTTCATTGTTTTAGTTTATAACCACAATGGTACATACTTTAAATATATAATTAGTTATATAAATAATTCTTAAATTTTTCAAGTAAGCCGTAATGAGAAAGCAGGCCTGGGTGCAATTATTATCTTACAGATATGTAAAGGCTTACTTTGATTTATTAATTAATTGTGTCTACAAATAACAGTTCATGACTGTGAATTGTGACTGATTGGCTATAAGATTAGCTCGTTTTTTTTTGTATTGATGCCAACTAAAGTGACTACTCTGCCACTCTAATTGCAGCTGTTTAACATTTAATCAGTTTCATTAATTAGAGTCATGCTTATAAAACATGTTGATGTTTTTATGATATTGAATTCTATACATTTCATTGGTTCAAGAAAAATTTGATGAAATCTGTGCAGTAATCAAATAATTACTATTTAGATTCCAGATTATCGGAACTCTGTGATAGTGGCACGTAACCCAGGGTCTGCCAAGAAAGCCACATCATATGCGGAGAGGTTAAGGTTAGCTATAGCTGTCATTCACGGTGAACAGAAAGAAGATGAAAGTGATGAAGTGGATGGACGGTACTCTCCACCTTGTTTGCCAAAGTAAGTACACATTAATTTAAGATGTATGAAGGTTATTGAACAATGATGCACCTTCAATTGACCTCAATTGACAGTCTTATCTATGTTTACCCTACATGTACTTGAAAACATGTATAGATTCAGTAATTGTAAGTGGTTTATATATTGGTACTAATTTGTAACTGATCTCTGTAGTAGGTCACGCACCATGGATGTCTCCGTCGGTGTACCTGGCAATCCAGCTAAAGAAAAGCCACCGATAAACGTAGTTGGTGATGTAGGTGGCCGAATAGCTATTATGGTGGTAAGTGTACACACTGCATGCTATTGTTTTGTTATTATCAATTTAAACAATTTTTGTACAGTTTTCTTTCATCATCAACAACCCATACATCATAGCGTTTTACTTTGAATTAAATACTTCTTAAGTTGAATTCTGAATACCAATAGATACTGTGTTATATAAACTTGCTCACTGGGTATTATTTGTGCTAAATGGCCAGTATGCTGCTAGACTTGTAGCACTCAATATCTCTAAAGTAATTTAAAACACATTATTGAGTTGCTAGTGTGTCTTACAAAATCAAAATACATTGAGTTAATGTGTGTTTATAGGATGACATGATAGATGACGTACAATCATTCGTCGCCGCGGCTGAGGTCCTCAAGGAATGTGGAGCTTACAAAATCTATGTGCTTGCGACACACGGACTGCTATCTTCAGATGCGCCTCGGCTCATTGAAGACTCGCCCATCGACGAGGTAGTTGTCACAAACACAGTCCCACACGAACTTCAAAAGATGCAATGCAATAAAATCAAAACTATTGACATATCAGTACTCCTCAGCGAGGCAATCCGCCGCATTCACAACAAGGAGTCCATGTCATATCTCTTTAAAAATGTTACCCTCGAAGACTAGTTTCTTGCTTTCCATGTTTTATTTGTAAGTATTAATTAAGTATTATGTTCCTGTTTGAGTTTTATAATCATTGAACCGTTTAAATGTTGTGGAACAAATAAATTTTTAGTGTAGTAAATGTACTGTCTAATTAAAAACTCATATTTTTCAGAAAAATATTCCATAAGTATTACGAATTTATACCTCAGTGATTATAAAGGTCTCAAGGAATGAGTATATAATTCCTTTTGTGTGTTTAATTTAATGACTATTATATTAAATTGCTACTTATTACGTTTTTAAAACAAACTTTACTACAGTTCATACTTATGAAATGTATAGTTAAACATATAGTTAACTTTAAAAAAGTTTTTCTTTTTATTCAAAGTTGGTTTTTTATCATTTCATGCAACATATTAGTGCTCCGTACCATCAAAACATATGAGATACCTATACTATTAAAAAAATAGGCTCTTGGAATGATAAGGTTCTTTAAAATTTTATTTTTATGTAGTCAGTTTACGAGTTTCTTTTTAAAGGACTTGTTAAATATCACTCACTGTATTATGTGTATCAAATATTACAAAATAATGTTAAGTTTAGTTTCATACTTTAGGCTTAATATTAAGCCTTATCAGATCAAGTTAACCATGAATACCTACTGTACAGTATGGAACATTAATCATTACTTATTTCTTACATAGGTAATTATTCATAAACCTTATCAAGGAACGATTTTGTGTTATTGTCAACCATAAGGCTGTAAGTTTAAAGTTGACTATAACACAGAACCATTTCTTATAGTTAAATAATGTTTATGTATAAATGGGTTACAGTTTGTATCTCATACTAAGTAAATGACTACAAACAGTGAAACTGTTTCACTGTAAAACATGTAAAGCCAGTAACATAAACATACAAACTTCTGTTGGTTACCTAACATAGAAAAGGTTGTTAATTCTGAGTTGTTTATAACAAGGGAGAGGTTTGAATGTTTAGAAAGAATGTTAATATAAAATTTGAGTCTATTCTTTTTCAGTCTTTGTTATTGTATGTCTATTATCTTCAGAAAAAAGTTATTAGGTGAATTAAATATAAAACTTAGCGATTCGTCTTATATTCAGGCACTGCCTAAATACAAATTGAAACATATATTTTTTCATTCAACTTGTAAATGGGGATGTCGAAGTATAAGTGAATTGATATAGAAAATTGTAATGCAACATCTTTTTAATTATATTAAAGTAAATGAATAGTTACGACGACGCCGTGTAATTTGTATTACTAATAGACTTTATATAAATAAATATGTTTTGTGGCATGACTAGATTTTTCAATTAAAAACCCTTTACACCTCTAATGACACGACTCAGACTCTTGATCAAGTGCAAGATACAAACAGCCAACGAAATCCTAGAGACAGTAACTTAAAATATTCAAACAGCCAACGAAATCCTAGAGACAGTAACTTAAAATATTGAGCGGCGGGAATTGTTTTTTATATCGCATCATACAATAACTTGTTTGATGCGATATAAAAAGCAATATCAGGGGGACCTTAACACAATCTTATTGAAATCTAGAATTCAGAACGATATTGCGCTTGGCTCCCATTTGTGTCATGTCATTCACAACACGCAGCTACTGTTACCGGTTGTTTTTTCAAAACAAATTAAATGTTTTCGATATAGTATAACGTTTCATCATCATCATCATCAGCCTAACTGCTGGACATAGGCCTCTCCAATTGCACGCCACTTGGTTCGAGCCTCGGCTTCTCGCATCCAGCTCCTGCCAGCGCAAATCATCACTCCATCTGGCCTGTGGACGTCCTACACTACGTTAGTACTTTTACAATATAACGTTTAAGACGAACAAATATAATAGTTTGTCGCAATTATTAGCAATGTTAATAATAATAATATTTAATATTTCGGACGAATTACACACAGCATTATTTAGTCCCAAACTAAGCAGAGCTTGTGCTATAGGTACTAGACCACTGATATAAATACATAAACATACTTTTGAAAATCGTACAAACATTTGGTCCGACCCGGAAATCGAACCTGAGACCTCTTGATCAGGAGCCGTATACGCTAACCACTAGACCAACAAGGCAGTCAATAAATCACTATAAATTACAAAATAATGTCCCCAGCCGCGTCTGTCTGTTCGCGTTAAACTCAAAAACTACTGCACCGATTTAAATGAAATTTTATACCCCGATGGTCCAAAGCCTTAAAAAGGACATAGGCTATCCCATATTACGGCCTGGCCACGAGTTTTGGTCTTAGCGAAAAGCGGAGCGGCGAAACGTGTTAAAAATCATGGCGTTATAAAAATTATCCCCTCTCTGTTTAGAAACAACATTTTTTTTTTAAATATGATAGAATGAGTGCACGAACTAAATAAAGATCGGTATTTACATGGTGGATTTAGTGACCTATACGAAGGTCCTACCTATAAGAAGTAACTGATGTTTCCAAGTGTTTTGCTAAGTAGGTACTTACAGAGAGAAAAAACTTTAAAAACTTGTCAACTACTTACATTGCGTATAAAACATACTAGTAGTTTCGTGTATCTACAGACAAAACTACTGGTATGTTTTCTGTTTTGCTAATTAGGTACCTACCTACTGACAGAGAAAAAAATTAACTTTTAAAACTTGTCAACTATCCACCTACATTACGTAAACATACCAGTAGTTTTGTCAACATATCAGTAGCTTCGTTTGGTAGGTACCTAGGTTCTATGTTTTTGTGTTATCAATTTAAATTAAACGTAAGTACCATTATATTCCGGAAAACATTGTTTAATTTCTTCCCACAACCTTTTTATATTTATGTTGGGGATATTTTGACATCCATATAGGCCGTCTATTTAAAATTTCTGTTATAAAAGCCTCGGTATCCATTACCGCCATAAAATCGTCTAAGTTTTTTTGTTTTTATTTAACGCCGCTGAGTCCGTCACTCCTGCACCGCTGTCCACGCCGCTCTGTTTCGTGGCGTCGCACATACTAACTTGTGCCTTTGTTCCTGCCGCTCTCCATACCGCTCGCCGCTGTAGCAATTCGCTCGGCAAAAACCGCTAGCTTTTTCGCTATGAGCGGCGACTAGTGGCGTGCCTCGTACATTTTTATACTTTTGATATTACCGCTCGTCGTTTCGCTCTTAGCTGCCGCTCACAGCGGAAAGGTCGTGAATGGGCCGTTAAGCCTACAGATCTGTTAAATGTCTGACATAAATAGACCATTACATTTTTTAGTTTTGTTAAAGTAACAAGGCAAAATTTGCGGGTATTATAACCAAGCTGCTTACCATGACCTTATAGTAATAATAGGAAAAGTAAAAATAGGAGAAATATGAATTTTTTTAAATTATCCATAAAAATAAGTAAAAAATGAAGTTATTATTAATTTTTTATTAGTCTGTTCCTCCGGGTAACTTCTAGAACGGCTGCACCGATTTTGACGGGAAATTATCTGTCAGAATTTAGATTACAATAATAACCGTGAGACCCAGCTAGTAAATAATAAAATCGGTAAAGGATTCATCAAATGTGAATAAGAATGAATCCACACATTTATTTCTGAACGATTTATAGACTGTCAATTGTGTCAAACAATAATAAAACATTACGGGCTCTGATATCAACATTGAAAAATCAACCTTATGACACTCACAATAAATTTAGGTTTTATTCGCATCAACAAATAATTATTGAGGGATCTCATAGATGTACAAGATTTAAAAAAAGGACTAAGGAGATTTTTATGAACAAACTATCATAAATTCTATCAACCATTTGATCCAAAATTCCTAATATGATCCCTATGGTTCACACAGTAACTCATACTATTGTGTAGAGAAATTTCTTCGTTAATTCTAGATTTTAGGTTACGTTTTAAGTCTGGTGCCTTCTTCAGGCATATAATAATCATGAATTTACCAAAACAGTTGTCCCGTCTATCTAGAATATCATGGCTACGACCTTTTTACCGCACCTACGCTAGCAGAAATATTCTGAAGCTTAGTGAAAGAGGAATGTATCAGGATATGTTTCCTAGTACTGCTGGGTAAGTAGAAAATGATAATTAGTCTCTTGTAATAATTCTCCTTCTAATACCTATGTAATGTCATTCTTGTTTTATTGTTTTTTTTTTTTAATAATTACTATCAGTAGTCCATGGCTTTTTTGTATCTCTTGAAAATAGCACTTTTTATTTCTGGATAAACCTATTTATTCTTGTGGACAGTTATGGACAACTTAGGGACATCCAGTTGAAAAAAATCAATATAGAACTATAACATATGAGAAACTTACATTAAATCTGTGTTTATTTAAAATGTTTCAGTTCAGAAATCATAAACTTATTGAACAAGGCTCCACAATGTGTGTATGCTGGCTTTGACCCGACAGCAAATAGTTTGCATGTAGGCAATTTATTGGTTATAATCAACCTATTACATTGGCAGAGAGCTGGACATAAAGTAATCACACTGGTAAGATATCACTATAATTTGTAACTTCCCTCAAAAAAATTATACCACTTCTCACTAAGCCGCCATAGTGTGCCATTATTGTCTGCATTCTCGGCAAGTGTGGTAGCGCGAACTCTTGGATTCTGCTCATGCATTCTATCAGGCAGGGTAGAGTCGAATTGGTAGGGCGAAATATAATAAAAAAAAAACCTTTCAATGGAATATTTTAAGATTGATTTAAGGGATTCAATTTATAGTTTATTGCTATCTGTCTGTAAGACACCTGCACGCAGGAAGACCTAATGGCTGCCACCAATAACGCTATGAAAGTGGCCGCGTTCTGGGCTGAAAAAATATAATTTTTCCGACACATTACGTTTGCCATCGAAAGAAAGAAGAAGTCTGGTTATGGGTTTTTGAATAGATTTTTCTTGTCAATCTACAGCCAAAAGCCCTAAAGAGATCAGAATGGCATGCAGTCTTAGAGGCTTAAGTCTATCAGTGGAATATTCTATGAAATTTATATAGTTAAACAAAGGTACAAGATATTTAAAAGTCCTACCTATTTTAGCAGTGGTATTTTATTATTTTATGAATTATTCAAAATTGAATTACTATTACTTATTAATGATGAGTGCAAGACAACACTACAAAATTGTTTTATCAAATATTTCAGTTAGGTGGAGCCACAGGATATATTGGTGATCCAAGTGGAAGGAGTACAGATCGAATAGCCCTTCAAAAAGAAATTATACAGGAAAATATTGCTTGTATCAACAAGAATTTAATAAATGTGTTTGAAAATCACCAGAAATATATCTGGTCTGAAGATCCAAGTAAACTGAAGCCTTTAAAGTAAAGTTAGCTGTATTAATAATGATAAATTTTTTTCATGGACCATGTTTTGTGAAAATCAATCTACTGATCTGGATTACTTAGAATATCTATATTTATACAAATATATGAAATTAAACTGTGCATTCATATGAAAGTACATACATATATTATATGTATATATAAGTATACATAAGTCATTAAAAAGTCTCTTTGTTCTGGCAATGTTCTGTTCTGTTCAATCTTTGGAAAGGCTGGACAGATTTTGACGGGACGTTCACTGGTAGATTGATTATTTTTAGAATAGCCTTGTCCCTCGGCGTGGTGGGGTTAGAAACAACAGCAGGGCTCAGCTAGTTGTATATATTTGTATAGTCGAATAACAGAAAACACTGACATGTGTGTGTAAAATGACATCAGTCAGTAAAGGCAGTATTCTAATATATAAAATTCTCGTGTCACAGTGTTTGTAATTAAACTCCTCCGAAATGACTCAATCGATTCTCATGAAATTTTCTGTGTATATCGGTTACGTCTGCGAATCGGCCAACATCAATTTTTTTTTATATACCCCTATGACGCGAGCGTCAGCTAGTACACAAATATAAATATTTCGGACATGTTACATACAACGTCATCTAGTTCCAAACTATAACTCGTGCGAGCTAAGATGGCACCTGGCTCAAAACGAAACATGCCACCGTTCCCCCGCGTGATACCCCTCTGTCGTCCTGCGAGTAGCGTTAGCAACACTATTACCGTTGCAAGAATCTTTCAATAATAATTTTAGTTTATTAGGTATTACCTAATGTCATATAAATCACTCCACGAATTTATTTTATAAATATATCATTAGATTCGTCTGGATAACCCAATTGTTTTAAGAAAGGTCACACGAAAAAAACCAGCATGACGACTATGAGACGCAATAGTTTAAAATAAAGAAAATCCAAATACATATGATTTTCAGAGACTACGATTAAAAGGCTTATCATGACGATTTTAAATTGTATTTTATAACCATATTTCAGTTCCCAATTTCATTTAAAATGATATTAGGTATTACCTAATATTATTTAAATCACTGCACGAAGAATGCATTCGGTTAAATAATGAATGAGGCCTGCTTCCTATTGGTATGCATATCATCATCAACAGCCTTTAACAGTCCACTGCTGGACATAGGCCTCTCCTTTGAAAGGAAGTTTCGGCCTACTATACCACGCTGGCCAGACGGGTTGGTAAAGGGTTTGTTTCAAGTTTTCCTTCTCTTGGCAGGATGTTAGCTGCTTATTTTGTTCCTTTAGTCGCCTCTTACGACACCCACGGAATGAATAGGGGTGGTGACACTTTGTATTCTTAATCCGTCACCACACGGACATTGGTATGCATATGTATTTTCTTAACTCAGTTAGTAAAGTACCACATAAGATAAAGTAGTATGTTATGAGAAACTAATTGAAGCAAAATAAATGTTGAAATTAAAAAAAACTAGAATAAATTATATTTTTCTTGCACTCAGTACTATAAACGACTGACATTTGAGTCAGGTGCCATCTTAGGTCGCACGAGTTATAAGCAGAGCTTATTATAGGTACTAGCTAACTGATTTAAATACGTAAACATACTTTTTTCGTTATTACATATATATTCTACATAGAAAACACCCAGGCTCCGAAACAAATATTTGCGGATTACACAAACATTTGGTTCCGGGAATTGAACCCAAGATCTCCAGCACAGCAGTCGCATACGCTATCACTGCGCATCCGAGGTTGTCGTCATCATATTTCTTAAATCCTGTATATAATTCAGCAAAAGTAAATTTAATATGAATGATCTTCTCGATGCGGCTCTTTCCAGCTCTCCCTATCAAGAGCAGTTTTCTTGACCTCCTTATAAGTCGCGAGCGCCTCTTTTTCTCAATCGGGTCGAGATTTAAAAAAAAGTATGTCTCAGTCTTCCTCATCCTCTCTTTCTTATTTTTCGATGTATGATGTTACTTATAAGGCTATCGTGTCGTATAAGGTAATTGATAGTTAATTTCGCAAATTTCATATAATTATATTATATAATTATTATTTTTAATATTTCAGAATAGTAAATAATGAAATATGGTATAGAAATATAGATGCAATACAGTTTGTAAGTGAAATAGGACGGAATTTCAGAATGGGCACAATGTTATTGAAACAAAGTGTACAAGGTAGAATCAACTCTGATTTGGGGATGAGCTTCACTGAATTTGCATACCAGATATTCCAGTCTTACGACTGGTTACATCTATTAAAGGAATATGACTGCAGATTTCAGGTAAAGTGTTAACAGAATGAAAATGTTTAAACTCTGTTCTGGTTTACAATAGATTCATCATCATCATCAATAGCCTTTAACAGTCCACTGCTGGACATAGGCCTCTCCTTAGAAAGGAGGTTTTGGCCTACTATACCACGCTGGCCAGACGGGTTGGTATAGAGTTGGTTTAAAGTTTTCTTTCTCTTTGCATTGATGTTGTTACAATGGATTAAAATTATACCTACAATAGGCCTAGGAAACGTCCTCTTTTCAATTGTGATAGTTTCCAACTAATTACGAAAAAGTGTAAGAATGTATGACTGTTTGTTACTATTTAATGCAAGACTACTGAACGGATTTATATGAAACTTTACAGTAGAAGAACTAAAATATCAGAATAATGATTATACTGTATTGTCTGGGTTCTACTCATGCTTTCGATGAGGCAGAGTGGAGTGACTTTGGCATTCTAACACAGAATAAAAAAAACACTTTTACCGCGATATCCGATATGCGGGCGGGACACGGGCAATAGTGATCTATACATGAACTACTTTTTTCTAATGTAGAATGAAGAGGATCCGAGAGAGACATTCAAATGAGCTCCTATATTTAACAATAAAGTCTATATAGATGTACCTAATTGATAATACCTATACTTTTCAGGTAGGCGGAAGTGATCAGATGGGAAATATAAGCGCCGGACATGAACTAATTAGCAGGACTGTAAAGAAAAATGTTTACGGTAACCATGTATAGTAATTACATTACATAACTATTACAAACCTTTTGTTTTCTTCTCTGGTTTTTCCGTCATTTCTAAGGTACGTGCCCTCTTTAAATCATCTGATCGAAGCGAATGAACGATCGCCATCATTCCGTTCTTTTACCGGTCTACGGCGAAACCTAAAGGAAGGAATAAGAAACCAAAAGGAGAAGGAGAAAAAAGGGGTTTGGCCAGTCATGTATGTCTGTATGTTTCACCGTAGCTCCTCAACTACTGAACCGATTTGAATAAATGCGGTGTCAATTAATGCGCAATAATAGCCCAAATGCCATTTCATCAAAAGTTTTTGTTATAGGTTTTTTAAAACTGTTTCTAGTTCTAAAAAACAATACAGAATTTTTAAATAGGTACATATTTAGCTGATATGTCAATATCAGATATATTGCAAATATAATAAATTCGCCTTTGAGAAAAGATGTTTCAGAAACTGTTTTAATTTATTTTATATATTTCATATAGGCTTAACACTACCATTAGTGACAACCGAAGAAGGTGACAAGTTTGGTAAATCAGCTGGAAATGCTATATGGCTAGATGGAGACAAAACAAGCCCTTACAGTTTATATCAATTCTTTGTTAGAACAAAAGATACAGAAGTTGAGAAACTGCTCAAGCTGTTTACCTTCTATAGTTTAGGAGAGGTCAAGGACATAATGTTCAAACACAAACAACATCCAGAACAGAGATATCCACAAACGTGTTTGGCTGAACAACTCACGACTTTAGTACATGGAAGTAAGTATTTGAGGTTTAGTAAAGTACCACTTACTGTGAGGTGTTCTTGCTTCAAATGCAGAAACATAGAAAAACTAACCTTGTGTCTAACAAATAAATGTTATTTAGAGTAAAAATGGGATAACTGCCTAGTTGGTCTAGTAGATAACGTATGCGACTGCTAATCAAGAGGTCTCGGGTTCAAATCACGGGTCGGGCCAAAAAAGTGTTTTTGGGTTTTTCTTAGGAAATTCCTAATAGCAGCCCGGAGTTTGGAAGTTTGGCGGGTAATTCACGCCCGTGCCTTTGAGAGCACGTAAAGCCGTCGATCCCGGTTGTCATGAACATCTATGGCAATCGTTATTGATAAGTCCGTGCCCTCAAATTTACTGACAACTAGTTTAACCTACGAATTTCAGTTTTCCCTCAGGACTGCGGAAGTCCGATGCCAGTCGCTCCGTGGAAAAACTGATATTCAGGTAAAACCGGTGGAACTAGTAGTCGACCCCAAATAATATTGGGAATAAGGCTAGGAAGGTGTAAAAATGGGATAAAACTATAGACAGAAGAAATAAATATCCATCGACCTCCATATAACACTTTGAAGAAAAAAATACAATTTCATTAGTTTTTGTTTATTCGCCGAGACTTATTCGCCATAAAATTATTTAAAAGATTACGATACCTTCTATATCCCGGGTGAAGGGTTATACCCGAGTAAATGAAAACGCTTATGTGGTTTGAAGTGAAATTGTAGTTTGTATGTAATATCAAGTTAACAGTTTTTTATTAAATGTATATGAAAGTATGTATATACGTTACTTACATCAAAAAGCATTTTTTTTAATATGTCTGGTTTTGACGAGACTTATACCGGCACAAAGCTGATGACCTAAGAACTTAGGAATTGTTAGGAATATTTTTTTTAGACTAGTATTACTCCGCGGCGTTCCCCATGATTTACAACAATAACCGCAGGGCTGAAAAGTCATTCAGGTTTGGAGAAATAAAAATACTGTTTGACACATACAACAATATGATTCGCCTTTTTTTGCAGAGGAAGGCTTAGTACGTGCACTGAAGGCAACAGACGCGATTTACAGCAAGGATGTTAAATCACTAGTATCCCTCAGTGGAACTGAGTTAGAGCAGATATTTAACGAAGCGACTGTCACCAGCCTACTACTGTCCCCTGGCATCACTGTTCTGGAACTGGGATTGAAGGCCAAGTGCTTCCCTACTGAAAGTAAGACTCGATATAAATATATTCTATTTTAAATCTGGAGAGTTTGTTTGTTTGAATGCGTAGTAGTTCTGTAGACCAGTAGTTCTGAGATTAACTCAGAACTACTGGTCCGATTTGTTTTTTCAGTGTTAGATAGCTCCAGTGAGCATAGTATCAATAAAAATGTTCCTAAAACGGGGGAAAATTATTCCTTAGAAAAGCCTCAATTGCGTGCGATGCAGCTGCATAAATGGTGAGATTCGTAAAAGTAATGTTGGAGAGAATTGTTCCTCTTGAAAAGTTCCACAAAAAAGTCCGCGATCTTTTAAGGTTCGCTCACATTACCCCGTTTTAGGCTACGGTCAATAGAAATAGAACACGCAGACGGAGCTGCGTGTGTCAGCTAGTTATGTACATTGTAGTTTACATAAATATTGTATTTTTGTATTAAATTTAGTTAAAAATGTCCTGAAAAGTGTACCTTGTGTACATTTGTTTTATGTACATCTGTCGTTGTAATGTAGCTGTTATTTGTTTTCAGGTGATGCCATAAGAATAATTCAAGCTGGTGGATTTTACATCAACCATCAAAAAGTAAAGAAGATAGATGAAGTGATAACTCAGTCTGCGCACATATTGCCCAATTTATTGTCATTATTGAGAGTCGGCAAACGGAACTATTATATTGTCAAATGGCAAACGTAAATAATAAATAAATATTTATATTAACTAATGCCAACTTTTTTTTATGAGCGACCCTTTCAGAATTGCCCATTTCTACAATTATTATTACTACGAGAAAACAATCACGCAATGATTTCGAGTGTACACTTTAACTCATTGGCTTGCCGAGGCTATTGTAATTCAAAAGTCCATAACTGACCTAAGATTGTTGTACTACTGTGAAAACAATATGTTAGAGAAATAAATGAAAAGCATTAATAAATGTTTGGGCTATTTTATTAATTTACTTACAACAGAAGCTGGTATACTTGTAGTATATAATAATAAAATGCATATCACATAAAAGATTGTAAACACTACATAACATACTTAAAGCTAAAATAATATAGTCACTGAAACAGCATTGCGTTGAGTACTAAATCTAATCCAGTTGACAAGTCACGATGATCCACTGACGTCGAAACACGTTCAGTTGGGCCCATTCGGTCACTTAGGTATTACCCAATGTATCAACGAAATTGACCAACGGTTGGTGTTACACGGAAATGAACCATCATAAATATCATTGGAATATGGCTGTTCGTTACATTAACATTTGTGCATTCTCCAGCTAGTGGTCATTGACCTGGAGTGATTGTATTATAATTTTCTAATATCACAAGTATTAATTGCAACATTCACTCATAATATAATCTAGTTTACAATATTTTAGCTTTTAATACAAATTAGCATGCATACAAAAGCTACATAAATACAATTTAGTCGAATTGTCTTTTTGGAATAAATTCCCTGGGGTCAACATTTTGCCCTCAGACTTGTATTACTCGCAAAGCAGTAATTTCTACATCGATAGTATATTTTACTCGATTATCACGTGTTATCCTTATTTATAAGTTACTCTTTTAAAAAAATAAATACTTAATACTCGTTCATTATTTGCAAAGAAAAATTTTTCAATTGCTTTTCTACACAACCGAGACGAGGGTCGACCTTTAGAAAAAAAAAGAGCGAACATCAGTCTCATTGCGAGTCACGACTACGACCACCGTTCTATCGCCATATAAAATACACCGACCGCGATGATCACAGAGGCACTTTACTTCTACCTACGTCACTCAACGTCGTCGTTTTAGGCGTGGCATTGGCACAGGGCTAAACGTCGGCTAAAGATCCGTGCTCTCGTTGTGGGGGGGCACTGTCGGTGTGGAGGAGTGTACGGACTGAGCGGGCGGGCCGGGGGGCGCTGCAGGAGGCACCTGCACGGGGGGCGGGGGCGCCGGCACGAGCGGACGGGGAGGTCGGCCCAGTTGCGGCCGTGGTGACGGCGGTTCTGTGATATCGCCCTCCGACTGCGAGAGCTGACGACTAGCGACGCACAAGCTCCTCGGCTCTTCTAACTCGTCGTCTCGACCCCCGGAGCTGTGGGTGCGTTGAACTGTGGCCCGCGGTATTTCTTCGCTCTCTCTCTGCTCGCTTCCGGCGGTCGCACCGCCTCCGACTTGGATGAAAGTGGGCTGTTGCTTGTCGACCGTATAAATATGTGTCCGCTCTAGAACCGTGGGAGCGACTTCGGAAGCGTCGGTGAGCGAAGAGCGCGGAGCTCGGAAACTCTGCGGACGTAGAGTTGCGGGGCGTTCAGGTACGGCGGGTTTGTGTCGCAGTTGGACTTCGCCCTCGGCCTCCGCTGCCGTTACGGGTAGTATGGTGCGGGGAGCCGCTACCGGTCTAGGCGGTGGCTGACCGACCGGTTTCGTTGTAGGCTGTTGACGTGCCGGTGTTGTTTTTTCTGTAGTCTGCGTTCTCTCGACGCCGAGAGATGCCGGACCACTACCCGCATCTCCGACAACTTTTAAACGCCCCACGGACACCGACTGTGCCGTCATATTCTTGACTACGAGAGTAGTCGGCTCTTTGCTACCATCGGATACCTTAAGTATGTCCAGTTTATCTTTATCGAGCTCGAGACTCTGTCTACGTGTATCCGCGAGATGTTCGCGACTGGCACTCCGCGCCGCTTCTTCTTTCATTGCCCTGTTTTGCCTGTATGTAGAACGGTTAATTGTTTGTACGCCGGATATCACCTTTCCTGCGTCCGGTACGAGAGGTCTCGGGGGTTTGGCAGGCTTGTCGTGATCCACCTTCGACGCATTAAGTTGGTCTCTAGTGACGTCGGCCACTGGTGCCGCGGGTTCTACTTTTTTATTCTTATCAGGAGTGAAATTTGGTGGTACCGGTGCTAAAGGTTTATTTTTACGTCTTAAAATTGGTTTTGGACTGCCGTGCGGGGGACTAGATTGATCAGATAGAGAACTATTTGATTGAGCTTTTTTCATATTGTTATCTAAAAGAATTAAACTAGTATCATGACTGTTGCTCCTCGAATGTCGACCTGTGTCTGTTGTTTTGTTTTGAGTGTGATGATTGTAGTCAAACATAGATTTACTCATACTGCTGTAGTCACCGTTAGCTGGTTCTTGATTCATCGCAACCGTTTGATTAAAGCCGTGATTGAAGTGTGGTGTGAAACCATAGTCATAGTGCTCTGGAAGTAAATCCTCTTTGGTGAAGGAGATAAAAAAGTTGACATCATCTTTGTAGAACCAGTCAGCGTGTTTGATGAGCAGTTCTACGATGCAGTTGACTGCCGTTGTTATATTCATATCGAAAGTGCTCTCATCTGCTGCCCAGAGGAGGTTGGGAGCAATTACAATAGCAAGGTTCGAGGGAGTCATCTTGTTAGTACTTTGGTTTTGAGTCAAAGTAGACAAAAATTTTATAAGATACCTAAGGTTTTGAAAGTTGGCTTCGGGCAACAAGTGTATGGCTTCCCAGAGAGCATTAAGTCGGGTTTGTTCAGTAGGTTGTCTAGAGGCGTTCATGAACGTTTCGTAGAGGCGATAAGTCAATAAGGGTTCGGGTAGTTCTCTTAGATAACATTTGAGAACTGATGCAACCACATGCATGTCTCTGTAGGCCTCAGGCAACGGAACATTGAACAGGCCTGCGTCTAAGGATAGCTTTAGTCGTCGAACTTTTGAAGTGCCTGTAATAATACAGAAGACCATGAGTAACTAATACATAAATATGTCTATGAAAAATCTGTTAGAAGTTTAATAGAATTAGTATTCACTGCCAAAGTGTAATGCATCTCTTTATTCATTTCTACACTACTATCAAAAACGGTCGTTGTACTTTGCGCATTCCTAAAGTTATTAAATAAGCTTGTACTATGATGGCTAGATTGATTGATAGAATATTTATTTAGTGTTTTAAAAATACATAAACAAAAATAAATATTTGCAGATTACACAAATATTTAGTACTGCCGGTAATCGAAACTGAGACCTGAGCATTTCGCCACCGATGCAGTCAAGTATTTAAGTTTTAAATTTTGGAGCATGTTCACTAAAATAGCAGCGACGAACTAGATGCTTGAATTTAAGTTACTATAATCACCGTCTGCTGTTTCGCCCCATGAATAAAACCCGTGTTCTATATGTGTGATTGTTTTATTATATAATTATATTTAAAAATTATTCGTTTAATAAATTTCGTGTCTAATACCAAATTTTAAGGACTTTCATATAAACTTGAGGGCCTTTATACCCCGTAAAAGCCGTTCCGACAAAATCCGTTTTCTACGTCCCTGCCATAGTTTTCTTCATAGGTCAAAGAGAGATACAAATTTAAGTTACACTTATTGATATTATTACTCATAAAATTAGTGCCAAATACGTTATCTTTATAAGGATGAGCTGAAAAACATTGAGGAAAACAGGTGATTGGTCAATCGGTTTGTTATAACGAAGTGGTTTTCCTGTACGTACCGCCAGCGATCCTAAATAGGCCCTCTTCATTGAGAGCCAGTTCGTGCAGCGTACACACACATAGTTCTATCGGAAACGCGATGGTTCGTCCTGTGACCCGCAAGTGCTCTTCCAAAGGATATCCAAATACTGGCTTCACGGAACTGTCGTCTGTAAAAAAGGGTTTGCTATAAAAACTTTGTTTTGGATGATAAGAGTAAGACGAACAAGTTAGTAAAAAACTGTGAGGAAAAAGAGATTTAAGCTGGTAATTCTTAAGTTCCTTGTGGCCAAAATTTTCAGAGATTCATCAGTTCCAGTTTTATCTAAAGCATTTTGAAAATCATGCAATAATGTGATTTGGTTAATTCGAAGTGTAAAATTAAGTGTCTGTGAATGTGAAATTTTACAGGTAATTTAATAAACAATATGATTTAATGGTGTTTTAATTTCATGGCTCTTAAGAAGCGTACATATCCATACTAACATTATGAATTTGAAAGAACTATGTCTGGTTAGTCTGGTATGAAACTGATTCTAAGGAAATTTTATCATGGAGATGCTGTGATTCTTGAAAAAAGATACCGGCTACTCTCTACCATGTTAAGTGACAAACAAAGAGGCGGTAAAGTAAAGCTAGTAGTATTTCTTCAAATATTAGTAAACGATTTTTATTACAAAAGTTTCATCGGCTTGATCAGACTTAACGAGATCAAGGAAGTTCCTACTTAACTACTAGTTATTAACATATAGGTAAACTGAAACGAAAAAGGTGTGTAACACATAATTGAATAGTAGAAGTTAAAATGCCTTTTCAATGATAAGTTCGTAGATTATTGTAATGTGTTTATGATTGCTGTTCATTGACGTTTAATGGGACTTTTTCAGGGACTTCTGCCTATTTGCAGCAGTAAATGAAAAACTTGAAAGAAATAACTCCAGTCGTCAAATATATTTTGTGCGTACACCACGCTGTTATGTTGGTTACAGAGATCAACGTTTTTTCAGCTATTTCACAAAAATCTAATTATAATTTTCCACACAGATGTTAGCGTGATTGGCAAAATAAATGAACATGCTGATAAATAACATTTGTAGGTACGGTGTTTGTTTTATTTATAGCAGAATTAAGCGGAAAACGGACCGATAAAATGTGAACATTTATTTGTATCACACTCGATATTACATAGGCGTAAAATAAACCTGTTGAGTTTTTGTTCAAACACTAGATTAGCAGATATCATCATCGTCACACATCACACGTCATCACATCGATTTCGACACTGTACCAATCTTTATATATATAATTCTTCTGTGATTGTGTATGTCACTGAACTTCTCTCAAACGACTATACCGATTTTGATGAATTTTTTTGTGTGTGTTCAAGGGGACCTGGGAATGGTTTAGAATCGCAATTGGACCCGGTAGGTGGCACTGCGATCAAGTTCTGGAATTTTAAAGTTGGGCGGTACGAAGTTCGCTGGGTCAACTAGTATCTATATATCGCACACCTAGTAATATATTGACACATCTACGTTTTTCACATTTTACAAAAACTAGGATTTAAGATTTTATAAATGTTTGAAATCAATTTATGAGTTCATTTAAGGTTTTTTTACAGATATTATGGGTTTGGTTACTAGTATAGACGTTAATAGTATTATTTAGGGATGAAAATTTCCACTTCAGGTGTTCAGGATTTACCTCATAACGATCATAGAAGTGGAAGTCAAGCATTTGTGCCGTTGTCACTTTGAACAACTTCCAAAAAATGTCATTATGCACCCAGAAACTTAAAACATCCTGTGTGAAAGTCAAGATATAAAACGACTGGTTGATGGAAAATAAACTTTTTAATCACAATAAAAAATATGATATAAAAAAATTTAATAAAAATGTAATAAAAACGTTATTTACTCAATTTTTATTTCGTTTTTTTATTTATAATCATCAAACTAAATCATTTAATAATTTTTAATGAAAATTTTACTTAACCGATCCTATGTTACTTAAAATGTTAGTAACGTAGGATCGGTAAAATCTAGATTTACATTATACAAAAAAAAGAACAGCCCTTACTGTATTAAATACAGTAGGGTTCTATAATAGTTTACCTATTGATATTAAAAATAAAGACTAATAAAGAACTTTTCATAATAGACGGGTACTATGTTAGACTGTAGTAAGATCTCGTTTTTAGGGTTCCGAAGTTTATGACTCGGAACCTTTATAGATTCGTCATGTCCGTCCGTCCGTCCGTCCTCGACTTACCGTCCAAACGGTAAGTGCTAGAAAGATGAAACTTTGCATAAATATGTGTTGTAAGTACGTCGACAAAGTGCTACAATAAAATTATAAAAAATATTTTTATTTGGGGTATCTCCCTACACGTAAAGTGGGGATGATATTTTTTTCTCGCAGCTAACCCATCCTGTAGGGTATCATTAGATAGGTCTTTTAAAAACAATATAGGGTTTCTAAGACGGTATTCTGATTTAGGTATCCGTTTACGAGATATTCTACTTTAAAGGGCACTTTTTTGTAAAAACAAGGCATCCCCTCCCTCTAAATGCTAAACGGCTGGCTCAAAAAATCTGGAAAAATTCGTGATGGTGGTCCACGTAATGAACTTTGAAGGAAAACTATAACGGATTAGATGACTTTGTTATTTCAGGAGTTATAGAGGCTTAACCTGTAAAATGCGCTCACTTGGAAACCGTCATACAAAATTAACGCATTAAAACGTAAACATAACAAATTATCTATTGGATACGATTTTAAATCCATTATGGGTGACTGAGGAACCCTTTCTGAGCGTGGTTTGACACGCACTTAGCCGATTTTTTGTGCTTAGCCTAGAACAACGGACAAATGAGCCGTTCTTTTACGCGGGTGCAGGGAGAAACAGCAATAATGGTATAATGACACTTACGACCTCTCTCGAAGAATACGGAAGCTAGCGTTGTGCCTTTTTACCACTTTGTGGACTATGCGCTTTTAAAACTGTATGCCATAAAAACTCAATTTCGTATTTTTTGCAGATGTGCCTGCCAATATATTACTAGGTGTGCGATATATTTTAATATTGTTGGTGCATAGCTCGTAAATATGTACTAGTAAAATCCAACGTCAAAAAGCAAAATTATTTAAATAATATGTTCTCCTTGCCAGAGGAACAGGAATTCCGCAGTTTTATGGGAAGCTCTCTGCTATTAGATAAGAGGTTCGAGCAAAATTGTTGCCGTGACTTGTAAAGTCTCCGTAATACATATATTCCAGGACGATCATGATGTGCGCGGGAACGTTCAATACCGTTCAAATGACGAAAACTTACAACGATAATTATATAAAATAATTTGTTGTTTATTCTTTTTGGTAATGAGAATTCCTAATAGTCAATTGTCTTCTTTGAATGTGTTCTACAGATGTGGAAACAGCCTAAGCTAAATTGTTTAAACCATTTGGCTCACTTTGTGTTTCTCGGTATACCTCTGATTGACCCAATAAAAAAACAGACAAATTGGTAACAATTGGGTCGGGGTCCTGGCTAGATTATTATTTGCATGCTCTTCTTGATATAACACTATTTTTCTAATCGCCTTATGAACTAGTTTATTGTTAGTATTATGTTTTTGTTTCGGCTGTTTATAACAACTCTCCGAGCTGGTGTTTTAGCCAATTAGTAGTGTGTAAAAGTAATGACTTAATAATTATAATAACACAATTAGCGTGATAACGCTTATTATCGAATTAAATATTTTATCGTTGGTTTATTAATATTTAATCTATTTGTAACTAATACAAAACGTGCATATCAAAACTCATTGTAAATTGTAGTGGTAAAAATAATGTTATATTTTTTATTCTATAATTGTTAATTTTTTTGTTACTAGGACCGACGATAACTCAGGACGCAATTAAAGTTAATGATCAATCATATATTATGCAAGAAGACAGTGGTTTTAATGCATAATTGTAAAATATAATTAACTATGTTAAGTGCACATTAAACGACTAGATACTTTCAAAAAGCAATTCATTTACTAGCAACCCAAGGATAAGGTAATACGCGGTTGTGCGGTTTGATCATCTCTTTAATTCATGCGAAACACTTGAGCAATTTTTAATATCCATTAGACATAGTTTTAAAAAAATATATGAAACAATGTACCTACTAGCTAAAGTTTTATATTCTTCAGTAAGGATAACATCACGAGTCTAACTCTTAGCTTTACAGGAGTATTTTTTATATAATCTTTATATAGATAGGAGCTCACTAAAGCAGTATTTCTAACGGAAGCATTATATTGTTAAGGAGATATGATAATGTCGACGGATATGCCCACGTAGAATTTATACAAAAGAAAATTAACATAATTTTTAAGGTAAGGACAGTACCTTGCTTGCAATATTAGTTTACAAAGGTTCGTAACTCCATAACATTTTATGAGTATAACATGACATGTCTGTTCCATCTGTAGGAGCATTTAAAGGATATATAGATATATATAAACTTTCCAGGATAAGAGCATTGCAAAGAGAAGGAAAACTGAAACAAGCTCTTTACTCTGATACCAAACTAAAATGATAGCATTCGTGATGTGTTTCGTTGGTGAGTGCGAGACCCGATGCCCAATAATACAGAAACATCATAATAGGCCGCAATAGTATGGGTCACTACCATACTGAATTGTTTGCATTCGTAATGAGGATGGTGAATACTATTCTTAGATTATACTTAGTCCTTTTATTAGGCATAGTAGTCACTTTGGCAGGCTTATATAAAAAAAATCTATCAATTCGTTTTGACAGCATAGTTTAGGTAGGGTAAAAACTTTTTTAGGAGAGGTCTATATTCATCAAGAATGGTGAACATAGATCTTTATACAGTTGAGATATACCTACTTTTGACACATATTTTAGGAAACACTTCATACTTTTATAGAGTTTGAGTAATCAACACATAAAAGCCTATAAATCCGAATATATATTAGCTTGTATAAAGGAGTTTGATGACCCTACAATGGTGTGATTAGGTAGGCGTAAGATCTTTTCAAATAAGGACATTGTGTTTTGATCATCTCTAGATGTCGAGGACATTGGTACATCAGTAGGATAACGGGATTTCCATATGTCATCTGGTACTTTGTAAAATTTAAATCTACACATTATACCTACATACCAACATAGAGTCACGCCTATTTCCCAGAAGGGTAGGCCGGGTAGGCAGAGACAATTGATCTCCACTTACGTTTTTAAACACAATAAACCTTTTTTCTTTTCAGATTTTTTTTTATTAAAAATGTAGTAATGCTAACATATTAAATACAATTGTATTCTTAATACATTCTGTTATAATTTATAAATAGGAACAATAACATAATCAGACTGATAGTTCAGTACCCTGTAAAAGGATAACTTATTAAGTTATTATGTAAATAATTGCTTAAATAATTTATATCCTTTAAATAATTTCAAACGCAGTTAACTATCAGTAGGCATACTTCAATAAACATTAAATAAAACATCGGCATTTTATAAATCGATTATTAGTATTACCCGCGATTTTTATTGCTTTTGAATAAGATATCATTCACTATTTCACTATCGAGTAACTCTATTTAAAAAAAAAAGTTGCATCAGTTATTATTACTCCTTACAACATTAACTTTTGCCAGTGGAAGTGGAAGTCCACTTATTATGACTTGATCACTTGACCTTCCTGAGCTTAGCCAGAACAAAAAGACCGAAAATTTTATTTTAGATTACGGCAAGGCAGCTACTATTTGATTTAATAATCAATAAATAAAATATTTCTTTCTCATTGCGAATGTTAGACAAGACAATGTGACCTACACTATGGCGGCCTGGTGAGATGTTTATTCATGTCCCGCTTATAGGATCCGGGATTCGTAGTGGGAGCAAAACATTAACGTTCATAGAGATTTTCAAGATTTGCCATTTTTCTTATAATAATGTATAAGGGTGAACATAATATTTTATTTGCTTGTAATGTCATAAACACCATCAAGGTGTAGTTTGTGAATCTGAAATTCTATGGCCTCTTTTGTTAAAAACTTATTAAATACTGTAAACTAAATGAAAACGAGGCCAAGAGTAAATAGATACTCATCAAAGTTCAACACTTTAAATTCTATACATGAAAGTTTTTTTATTAAATAGAAATCCCCACAACCCTGAGTTAACAGGTAACTAATAAATTGTGTCTGACGTGGTATCATAATAAATAGAAAGGAAATTACTTGTACGGCTAGCCTTTAATACATACTTCATGAACCTTTTCACTTTTTACATTGAATTACATTTTACACAAAAAAACACTGTACCTATGTATTTTACAACTATTCAAAATGCTTGTATTCAAAATACAACAGCTTTAACTATATTAAAATGGTCCCATATTGTTTTGTTTATAGAATCACTTGTTTGTCAAAATCAAATATATCCAAAATGAAAGCATAATATTAAATTAAATGTCACTATTAAATTATTATTATCATATCATTTTGACATACTCGTACTTATTGCAAAGTTTATTGGCATTGCACAAAAAACTTTTTAAGATTTTTTCATTTTGACATACAAATTTTAGCTCTGCATTATAGTGAGAATGACTATGTATTTATATTTTATAATGAATGTAAATTTTATAAATTGTGTTAATTAAATAATGTATCATCTCTGTGTACTATTTGTAACTGTGTATTGTGTAATACAACAAAATTAAAGTTTATAGTGTAATTTCTTCAGAATAATGTAATAATTTAAGAATTGCAGAATGTACACGGAATTTAGAGAACTGTATTGATTATTTAAAATATACCATATTACCATTTTCATGTGTTATGTAAGTACTATCACCCACATTAACTACTGAAATGTGTACCTACATAACAATTTTACCTATATCAATTAAATTTCTTCTGTTTATACATTCTTGCAAAATGCACAAAACCTAGTGAGTAAAAAGTAAAATGCACAGGAGTGGTAAAGAAATTTGGGGGAGGCCTATGACTGTCATTGTAATGATGATACATTCTATACAGACAGTGATAGCAATTGATACTTTTTAAAAATGCTTTTGTGTTTAAATACTGTATTTTAATAGTATAATATGTATCATACTAAGACTTTGCAGTCAAGGTTAGTGAAGTTTAATGTTTCAAAACATCAGTAAGCCTCAAGATTTCTAACTAATATGTACAAAAACGAATGCTAAAACATTACTGTTTAGAGGACTGGCAAGTTAGAAATAAATCATACTTACTAATAAATTTTTCTAACTCAGGTACAGTGTCCTGTAGGGAATGCAATGCGGATTCATGGTACGCTCTTTGTAACTTCACATATTGTAGGAGTGTGTGTGCCAATTGGGCTTCCTTAGCAACAAGTGCGAACATGTCAGCGGCAAGTGCATCTCGTGCTGCTTCAACACGAATTCCAACCTCCTCAAGTTCTTCCTTAGCGGCACTTAATTTTGTTGGATTCTCCTCTTTCTGTCTTTCTAGATGCTGAAAATCAAAATAGAGTTTATTTCTTTTTCATTTCAGAAGACAAGAAGAGAGAGGTGAGGAGAGGCTTAGAACATTGAACTGTTGATGTGATAATTTAGAAAGTTATATTTTGGTTCTAATTTTATAAAATCTGTATTAAACTTTTACATATTTGCACAAATCTTACAAAAGCATACTTAATGTTATGGGACATTTTCTCCCAGTTAAATGCATTCTTCTAATTTATATGATCACAAGCTTTAAATGGCCCTGCAGTGTTCCCACAGTTGATGTAGCTTTAAAACAGAAACGGCAATGCGGCAAATCTAATATAAAAAAAGCGGCCAAGTGCGAGTCGGACTCGCCCATGAAGGGTTACGTTTCAGCAAGTAACATCATATAAAAGTTCTTGTAGTTCGTTGTAACTTTCATCGATGTTTTTATACTAGTGTATTGATTGGATGAAAGGTAAATTGCGTGTTACGATTTATGATGTATTAAAAAAAAACTACTCACTAGATCTCATTCAAACCAATTTTCGTAGTTATGTAGTTTGTAGTTAGTTTGTATGGTAATGTACAACATATACTTTTTTTAGTTTTATCACTCTCTTATTTTAGAAGTTAGAGGGGGGGGGGAACACATTTTTCCACTTTGGAAGTGTATCTCGCGCAAACTATTCAGTTTAGAAAAAAATGATATTAGAAACCTCAACATCATTTTTAAACACCTATCCATAGATACCCCACACATATAGGTCTGATTAAAAAAAAATTTTGAGTTTCAGTTCCCAGTATGGGGACCCCCAAAATGTATTGTTTTTTTTCTATGTTTATGTAAAAATCTTTATGCGGTTCACAGAATACATCGACTGAACAAATTTCAACAGTATAGCTTTTATAGTTTCGGAAATAATTGGCTGTGACATGTGGACGGACAGACAGACAGACAGACTTGACGAATCTATAAGGGTTCTGTTTTTTGCCATTTGGCTACGGAACCCTAAAAAGTAGACTAGTTACTCCATATCATAAGCCAGTGAAAGTCCAGTCATAACTTATCTAGCCATTTCAGAAATCAGATTGAATCAATTTTACTTGCTAAGTAGGTACTACAAATAAGGATTAAGTTACAATGTATTTTACTAGGTATTTATTAGGATTTATATTTATTTGCAAAAGGAAAATGTACCTTCAATAAAGCAACCCATATAAATAAACCACATGTACTGGTAAAAATTGCTATTATTGTAATATTTTTATCTAGGACAATTTATCTTCTGATGTGTCACTGAAATGCCAGATATTAATATGACACAGAAATAGAAAGATAGCTTGTAGTTCATCTCAAAAATGAAAAAAAAAACATGATAAATATTGATAAGAGAAGCAAACACATCAATTTTATGCATAACTTACATTATATCGACTAGTAGCTGTTTCCTTTTCACTCAGAAGCCTATTCAATTGTTTCTTGGCTTTCATGATCGCTGGGAGGTCTGTATCACTAATGGCTGAGAGTGGAGCGCACACTAACTGCTCAACTTTCAGTTCATGTTCAGCGATTTCATTTGCAAGAAATTTTTCAGTTTTACCTGTGTATAAATAATTTAATGTATGAATCTCTTAATTTTAAATAACAAATAAAGATATATATGTTCAAAAAGCATATTACTCACCACATTCAAATAAGATATATTTTAATATGCTGTCGTCATCATCAAAATTGCTAGCTTCACACATAGATAATCCAAGAAGGTACTCAGGTAATTTTTTAAGCCTTTTCTCTCTAGCAGCAGGATCCTGGCCTTGAGTACTCCCGGCACCAGTAGACAAACGCTTGGTAAGTAATTGTAAGGCATTCCGTAGGTGTTCCACCTTTTTGTCTGCTGTCTGTAACTCATCTGTCAAGCCGGCTGCCTTTCCAGATTTGCTGAAATTCAAAACAGGATTATAAAACAGATACTAATTCAATATTAAAAACAAATAAGTTATTATTACTTTTTCATTTTAACTAGCAGCTCTATCGGTTCTAAAGACACTGATAAAGGTAGAAAGATTACAGTAACAACGAACTGAAGTTACAAAGAACTGCATCTTATCTGATAGCTGAGATAATGTAAAGTACTTAGAATACCTTGAAAATGTTTGATCGGCGAGTTGCTTAACCCTGTAGAACTGTTTCTTCATTTTCGTTTATCGATTTAGATGAAATTATTTTCGAGTTACAAGGTCATTGGACCCAATAGTAAAATAATAAAACGATCAAGATTTCTTTGAAAGAACGTAATGTCAGAACGTCAATGAGATCATCCTCATCAAGAACGGTGCAGAAACACTGAAATATGATAATTTCATACACGGAACTTCGAATAAGGCACTACATTTCCATTGTCCACTAATATCACTTTAAGACACATCACTTAATATTAATTTTACGTATTTAGAATCGGCAATAAAATACTCCCGATGAATCAGGAAAATAAAATAAGCTAATAAACACAGACAACAACCAATTTGATGTAGTCAGTCATAATCTGTATCTGATAACGAAACGCGAAAAAAAGTAAGGAACCACAAACCAAATTTTTAAAACATCAACAAGATATTACAATTAATTATTTTAACTTGTTTTACAATTGATTTAAGGAATATGATTATCTTTTGCTTGAGAGTTATATCAGATGGTTAGTTAGTTGCATAATTATTGTCATGATTCCATCATTTAATTCATTTACTAGACTCCCTATTTTCTTTTGACCCAATGTTATTTTTTTCTTATTGGAAATAATACTATATGAGTTTGCTATTAAGTAACTGCAATAAAAACTCATTGTCGTTATTAAAATAACTTTCAGGATTTTTACGAATCTTTTTAATTTCAAAAACATTTTTACAGACCTTTATTTCTCTAAAATATTGTTTGTAATTTTTTGTTGCATAGTAACTATTTTGATTTTATAAGCACTTATTAGAATCTTATTTATTTTTTCTTTGTAAATTATACTTTCCTTCTATATTATTTTATCGTTTATTTCAAAGCATTTGTCTTAAAGCCTTATAGTCTTTAAGACAAAAAGCTTTTATGAATTACATTTTTCAAATTTCGTGAAAAGTTTCACTATTTTCAATTATGTATTATCATTTCATCATTCTATTCATTAAGTTATTATGTAAGCTCGTTATCGTAAGAAGTTACGCATAACTTTAAATGAAAAACTCTAACAAATTCAGTACCTAGGTACCCAATTCATTCCAATTTATCAATTCCAATTTAGTAAGCTATGCCCACTCTCTATTTGAACAGCCATACATATTGTTAGAATTCAGATAGTTAAAGACTTCAAGGCTCCTTATATCATTCCACAATAAGTTCTATTTTCTCTTCTTTAAACCGCTTTGTAAAAAGAAAAACTAATAGGAACTGAAAGTCTATTTACAAATAACAGTCAACATTTTAGTTTTCTGATTCCTATGCATTGAACAATTCACGCACAATATATTATAATAACTGAACTAATTGGATGTTACGTAAAAAAAATCTATCATAAATAAATTGTATTTCTGTATTATTCACAAACATGCTAAACTAAACATTTGAAGAAAAACTAAACGTTATGAAATGTCACATTCATGCAATAAAGTGTCACATTTGACACTAAATATTTTCTCTGTTGTGTGTTTATTTACAAGATAGTCAACTCTACACGTTTCAATTTGTCATGTCGGTGGAGGGAGTCAAAGTTGATTGTAATAGCATTGTAAAATAACGACGTCAACTCAGTTCTCTTTTGAATGTACAGCTATAAGTACTCCATGATCTTATAAGAGTAACGTTAAGTTGTGTTATATAGCATTTTTATTGTTTGTTTGTAAATAAATTCTGCAAAAATGAATCGAAAATTTTTAAACGTTATATTACTTGGATTTGGTTTTATGTTTGTCTTTACGGCGTTTCAAACCATGGGAAACATTGAGGTGAGTCAATACTTTTAGAACAATAATAACTATCATTATTATTTTTATAGGTAGTTTACAGTATACATAATGATTTTTTAAATTTGCTATATTCTCTTCATCTTCTTCCCCAGCATATTTGCATTTACTGTTGGATATATGCCTCTTGAATGGTTCTCCATACTAATAATATTATAATGTTCTCTTGAAAGTTTTTATTTAGAATTATAAAAAATATGTGTTTTGGATTCTGGGTGTTTTCTATGTATAAAATGTATTTATTTCCAAAAGTGTATGTTTATATGAAAAGAAATATAAAACAATGATGTAAGTAATAGTTTCTTGTTTAGTCACTGAAGTGGTGCGTAGAATTAGTTGACCTGTTTTCAAATTTATTAATATTTTTTTTAATTAAATTGTGTTTTAGAGTTAGTATTAAATTTGTCCATTATTATACATAATCTAAATTAAATATTTCAGACATCTTACACTCAATGCCATCTAGTCTAAGCAGAGCTAAGTATTATGGGTACTAGACAACTGATTTATACACTTATTATTATATTTTGATGTTGTAATTATCATATTCACTAATGTGCCAAATGTTATAGTGTTAAAGCAACTCATCTAAAAGGATTGCATATTAAAGGTGTCACATAAATTCCAATGAAACCTTGCACTAATTTGTTATATTATGTGAGCTCTTAGTGTCAAACAAATACCAATGCAGATATTATTATATTGTGTACTAAACAATAAATTAGTTGTAAAGAGGAAGAATCTCTTTTTTATATTTCATATAAAATGAAATGCATATGAGAAAATTATAAATATTATGCATATTATTTTCTTTATAATATTGAACCGCCAAATAGTTCTAAAAATATCTCTTTTGAATGTTGTTTTGTGGGAATCACCTCTTCGTCTTACCAGGGTCAATGACAAGGTCGTATATCAGAATGAAACCAGCCATACACCGATGATCTTCTGTAAAAGTAAAGGTTTCACCCAAGCATGTCTTAGAAAGCTCTGATTATTTCCTCATTTATCTAATTGACCACCTGTTGAAGTTTATTGTAGAAGACCTGATACTTTTCAATTTATATAGACTTGTTTTCAGGCCAGAGAGTAAAATAAATGATACATAAGTTTGTTCTGCATAGCTTAATAATAAAAAAAAATACCTACTCAAATAAACTATCAGGTTTTATAATGTATTTGAATGCCAAAATAATAAAAACTGATAAAAAGTGGTAGTCTTATATGACTCTTATTAGAATACTAATTTCACACAATTTTGGTAATTTCAAATAATTTTATTAAGTTGCATTAGATTAGTGTAAAATAATAAATTGGAAATTAAAAAAATAAAATAGTGACAAAATTCATATTTAATTTTATTTAACAATTTAAATAAGCTTATAATATTTTTTGGTGAGGTTTTAAAGCAATAATTAAAGAAAAATACACAAAAAAATAGTTCAATCTCAAAGACTTTTTTTCATAATGGTCTGAAAGATCCTCATGGATGTCCTTTAGACATTGGCGACAGCGATGGAGTCTGTCGGACTGTTACCGACTAAAAGCCACCCTGGTGTTCCTCTGCTTGCCTATATTCGAATTGCATAAGAGAATCGAAATTGTATTCTTTCGCCAGCTCCGACAGCCATTGTTTGTTCCATCTCCCCCAAGACAAATCCTGTCACACGTTGCAACCGTCACGTAATTTTCTTAGAGTGCACACGGAACACTGCGTAGCTTCTCGGCCATCTGTTCAGACCATCCTTATATTGATAACATTATTGCATTAATTTGCATTAACATTATTAATCCCATCCTCGTCGCCAATGTTAGTGGGATTACGTGGGGAGCGAGTGAAACTCAGTACGGTTAAAGACACACTGCTAGTGCTTTATTGTTGTAAAGATGACACGTTATGGGCGTGACACACGCACACTTTTACATACATCTGTCTACACAGTTGCATACATACATAACACTGTCGTATTTCGTTGGTGATTGTAAGACCAGAGGCCCAATCATTTTGCATCAGATACAGAATTATCTGACCAATCCGCCATGGTATGTATGGGTTACCATGCTGCATTGCCTACCCTCACAATAAGGATGGTGACCCCTTACTCCTGGATCCTACTCATGCTTTTTATCAGGCAGAGTAGAGTTACTTTGGTAGGCTTGAATGTGAAAAAAAAGCACGAATTCCCCAAGATGTTCGCACGTCACTTTAGACAGAGGGAGCAATGTTTCTTTCTCTTTCCCGTCTTGGGGGTTCCTTTGAAGAGATCACTTTCTCATAGAATGTAACGATGGCGCTCCATGCACTCTCGTTTCGAACCATGGAAAATTTAGATTGGAAGCGAGACACTACCCGTAGAACTGACTGCCGCAATGAGTAAAAAATACCGTATAAAAATAGAACCGTCTCCTTTTAGTCATCTTCTTTTTCTAGAAAATGTACTTGTTCAGTAAGACCAGTAATTTTTTTTAATATTAAGAAACTTTCCCTCAACCATTGAACATTAACTGTTTAATGCTTATTTATATGTATAGAGAAAAAGAAAGTGCATTCTAGATGTTCACGTAAGTGTAAACTGTAGTGCACTGATAGGAAAATATGTTGACAATTGATTATTATAGATTTGAATGTGATAAAAATCGCTCGAGGGCATAGCACATGACATGATTTGTTTCGGTGTATCTAAGCTCACTGTCTGGCATAACTAAGACTGACAATGGCAAGGAAAGCCCGGTCTGTTTTCTCTTTTTAAAAGACAAATTCTGAAAACAGAAACGAGATCGAAAGTTGATTGTAACTGAATTTTGACCTTGAATTTCTATTACGAGAATTATTCGTGTTGTGGTTTTAAGAACAGTGACATCGTCTAGATCGATACTTCAACAGTTAATTGTAAAAGCAATCCGCAATCTTTAGACGATAAAGCATGCAACAATTGATAAAGTAGCAAGGACATCGATCACTTGATCTCAAGAACTTAGTGACCCTAACCTATATTTATACATAATATATAGACCGATCTGAAAAAAAAAACACTATTATAATCGTAAATGACTGATGAAGATAGACTAAAGAACATTTTCAAAAAAGTTAGTGCGGTATGAAAACTTCGATTATGTAATCCAAGTGTTAAAAATACCCAAAAAATCCCTATTTTGCGGACGTTGTGAAAGTTATTGACAATCGACAAGTGATTTATCATTTTTATAGAAGACATCAATATCTAAAAAAAAGTGCGCGATACCAAATGTCTAACTAATTATACTTGTGTCACAATATTATATATTTTTCATGGTAAAATATTCAATATTTACCTCAGAAAAAACTAAAGATATAAGAATTAATACCTTGGTATTATTGCTGATCCAAATAAATCACTTTATATGTAAGTCTATGTCAGTACCTATAAATTACTTTTAAAATTATTTAAATCTGACATACAATTCAAAAGTTATACAAAGTTTTTTTGAAAAAATTGATATTTGAGAAGCAACGCTCAAGTGACTCAAGTGACTAACTACAACAGATAGGTACACATTCAATTTGGCCAATGGTTCCTGTATGTATAGGCTGAGCGTCATAGTGTGTATGTTGTAATGATCAGAATCTAGAGTTCTCTAATATTTAAATACCTAACAATGGCAATTGAACTTTTGTTTTAAACCTCCATTTCATGTGTATTATGACGTAGTTGCTTAATATGGAACTTAAGCATAATTTAACTATAACGTGCATTATAATCTACTGGTCAACTAGCACATATAGGGGATACCGATGATCCCAATCATCTGCCAATGATCTGCCAATACCATTTAAATGACGTTCTGGTAAAACATCTTTTGAGTCAAGAAGTTCCAAGTTCCAATTTTACCATTTACCAATTGGTAGGGATAAACCTACGAAAGGAATTTTTAATCATAGCGGAATGGAAAAGCAAGTTTAGACGAAGCTCTAGGGATCTTTGTGTAATCTTGCTTTTCCATTATATCCTTTTCTTTGTATGATACTTATACACGTGTGCTAGTATATATAAGTAGTATTTATCATGTAAGTGTGGCATTGTACTTATATAGTCGTAGTAATAGTACTTCGCACCAAGTGATAAAATATGTGGAGAACAATGAAGACAATTAGAGCTCAAACGCATAAAATAGGAAGTATATTAAATAAAGATATTTCTGACGTCGGTACAACATATCTTTAATAAGATCAAATCAGCTTCTACTCATTAATTAATTATTAAAGGTCGTTGGAACATAGTAGATAATTTAAATTTTAATTTAAAACTATATTTAAGGTCATTTGTTGTAAATGTTTTTGATCTGTATATATGTACAAACTTACAATTGTACGAGTATAGGAACATAGTACGTGTGTTTGTATGTATCAACCTATCGCCATCCACACCTGAATGGAGGTCTCTATCAAAGAACACCAACACTCCCGATCTTTGGCAGCCCATATCCACCGCCAGAACGCGTTTAATTAACGTCTAATAACGAAATGCATTCCTATAATACTGCAGAAATATTAAATAAATATTATATAGTAAGATGTCCGAAATATTTATTTGATTGATTAATAAATCAATTATAAGTTATAATAGGTACTTAGTGCTAATAATGTATCATTAGGAATTGAGACAAATTGCAAATAAAATACACATAAGAAAATAAAAAAGAGAAAACCTAATTTTTATTCTGTGTTTGGCGGTAAGCAATTTTAGAGACAATGTCCATTTCAATTATTGTTATATGCTCTTAAAGATACTGACAAATTAGGATGCACGTACAACACATTTAACCTAATTTGTCAGTACCGTAATAAGTAATAAGTATAACACTAGTTTAAAATTACTAGCATTATTATAATCAACGGTGATTACAAGCAATCAGTAGTTTAAGAGCCATTTTCTAATCGCTCGTATGGTGGAAACGGCGAAAGTGATAGGCACTCAATCGTTTATAGTTATGTTAGTTTAGACTTCACATTACATCAACAGATTTTAAAAGTATACTGCTGCACATAGGCCTCTCTTTTGAAAGGAAGAGTGAAAGGGGAGATGATTTTACTTATACCACGCTAACCAGACGGGTTGGCATAAGGTTTGATTGAAATTTTTCTTCTCTTATAGTGTTGTTAAATAATGCACTAAACCGTAATCTGATGCATATTATATAAAGTAGTGTACCTTAAATCCATGCGACATGCTTAACAAGATTGGTTGCCCACTGACTGCCAGCTTCTTCTCTATCCTAACTTAATCATCTTCCTAGGCTTTATGATTTTCCAAAAAATCTTCAAGACAACCGAGACCGACGGCTTATATGTAGTGATGTTTGAGGTTCGGGCGTGGGACATCTTCAATCTTTCATATTCCGGGCTGTTATATTGGAAAAAGTGTAGGCGTACAGTGACATACACACAAGTAAAGAAAAATAATATGTACTGTAATATATTTACAGATTCGATTCATAAATGTAACCATATCAGTACAATTGCAGACATTTAGTAATAAATTGTGTAATCGTTAAATAACACAATTTACTATATGTAGGGATCGTGAGGATGAAATTTCGATAACTTTGACATTAACGGCTCAATACCAAGTTAGGTACGTAATATACCTTTTATATTTGGATTATGTAATTGTAATTGAAATCATCGTCGAATATACGAAATGTTTGTTATGCAAGTGACTATTTATTGCAAATACGATGTGTCACGTGTTCTTATACAGCTTTTGTGGTTGTAGTTGGTGAAGATACATTGTTCTTCATTGTACAAAGTTAATTACAGCGATTAAAGAGAAATAATTATTTCGCCTGGTCAGGAGTTCTGAACCTAGGATTGGATTCCACTCGTGCTGTTCATCAAGCAGTGTAGAGTCATTTTAGCAGCTTTTATATATGCAAATAAAAATGCGATTAGATAGAAAGCTTTGAAACTAAAGAGACAATCGTATGTCGGTTTTAAAATATACAAGGTATTTGTAATGAAATCCTAACCTGCAAGAATTGTTCAGCCAATATGTACCCTGAAGAACCACACTTCACATACAAAAGTTTGTAATTCACGAATTTTGTGAAGTAACTGTATTTTTGCATTATGTACTTAAGATTTTGTTTACTTTGTGGCATGCCTTTTTTGTTATCCACATAATTGATTTTTCTTAAAAAAAACATTACAAAATCAAAATCTTAATAGGCTTAAGTTCATTGTGTGATAGTGTCAATCGTTTTCAACGTAATCTTAAAGCTAAGGTCAAAATGTAAGTATGTGCTCAGGCTTAATTTATTTGTACTTCACGATCAACAACATGAGTGGTTAATTTATCATTGTTTGTCTACAACTCGATAAATTCAAGGATTTATTTGCATTCGATTTAGGTCAGAAAGATCCACTGTTAAGATAATATGTTTTTTCAAGGTTTTTTTTTAAATGTGTGGCTTTCAGATTATTTGTGAGTTCAAAGATACTAGAAAGATAGTTTATGCTATTTAGGAAACCTATTCGAGGTCTTCATATGTTTTATACATATTATGTTCTTTTCTACACTCAACTACCGCATTATAAAATGGAAACAAGAAATACAATCCATAAGTAGGTACTTCATCTTATTTTTATCGCGAATCACTACTTACTTGTGAAGGCGTCGTGCAACGACCTCTGATTACAAATAATTTTTTAAAGAAAATATTATGCTTTCCAAAATCACGGAGGATCCAGTTCTGTTCTGGGACAAAGTACCGTTATGAAATTATGGAGCAACAATACTTACCAGATTTCCAATTTTTAAAATAAAACATGATATTTTGGAATTGTTCAAAAGTAATGAACGATCCAAGATTATAGCTTAATGTTATCGACGATGTAGAATAAAGTATAATCGGTTTGCGCAATTGTCAACATCATCACATTAACAATGCGTATAAGAGTTACATTGTTGGCAAGATCCGAATCCGAAATCTATATCTATAAATGCATTTACCTAATGAAGAGGATCAGGCAATATATAATGGCGACATTCGCATTTTATTGTTTGGATTTTACTTTAGCAAATTTCAAACGGACGGATAATTGTTAATCATGCACGTGTTCATATGCTTTTATATCATTTTCGATGGTGTCATTTCGTTAGAAACTTGCTTTTATGTAGTAGTTCATCTCAGTATCACCTGTATCTTTGTTAAACTTCTGCTCTTCACTTCTTAGGTTTCATATAAAATGAATTAATGTGTGAAGTTTCTTCATATTTAATGGATTATATTTAACTTGGATTATGCACTTGAGTATGCACTTGCTTCTTGTTTCTCTGCATTACTCAAAGATTAACTGGTACATAATACCTTACGTATTAATTTCACCAACACAACAAAAGTGCATGATGTGTAAAGTGTAAATAAACAAATATTGTAACGTTTTCAAATATTCGATATTTTTTAATCTCGCCAAGAACCCATTATCCAACATCTTTGGCACAAACATTGGAATTCTATAAATTGTGAATTAATTTACCTAATTTAGATATGTGGCGGCTATTCGTTAATTGTATTCGCCATAATAATAAATGCATTGCCTTTTATTGTCATTTTGGACTGTCTTCCATTAGTATAAAAACGTTTTAGCCAATGTTAAGCCCGAGAGTTGCATCAATTTCGTCCATGATCTTTTGATTATGGAAAAATAGTTTAAGGCCTTTGCTTATAAGTATAAATTTATAGTAGGTAGTTTACTATCGATAGTATTCATGTTATCACTGATTGTCATTATGAGTAGCATTAAGAAACCGATAAATTGTTACATTGACCTGAACATGACTTTCAACTAAGTTAATATTTGAATCTGACATATCTTCCAAAGTTTTAGAATTAGATATGATATTAGTCTTTTATAATGAATAGCAAATGCATTAGTGTCTGTCTGATCAAGATCCAGTTTTGTTTTGGGTTAGACCAAATAAAAACCTTAATACAGTTAAGTCGTATTTTAATTGATTATGAATCCCTTTTTGTTCCGTAGACGTTATTGCATTTAGTAATTATGGTAGGTACAGATTTAATGTTCCGATTCGTTATGGTGTGACAAGGATTAAAGTTAATGAAGAAAGGTCAATTATTGTGACATTTCGGCCTATGATGTTACTGGTGTGTTAGTTTTTTTTTTCATTCCATGACGAAGTCAAAAGGGTTCCGTATACTTATTAAAATAAGGAGATTACTTCTCACCTAACCTTCCCCTAAGTACTTTATCTTTATTTCACAAAGTACCCAATGGCTAAAGTGCTATATGTTACCTATTAGTTAACTACTAGTGTACTGTTTAATACTCCTTAAGGGATGTAGCATGAAATATGAGTGGAAAGTAATTGTACTTTTGTAGTTGACTGGCCGACATACAGCAGAAACAACAAGAATCTTTAACCATTTACGCAGCGCACGCATTGGAAGCTCTCAAAAGAAATAATTTCACCACGTACTTAAAAAACAATCAACGATACTCTCCACCCCTGTTGGTCGTAACCTATAGTTAGATAGATAAATAGATAGATAGATAGCCTGTAGTTTTCCTCGAGGACACAAGTGAACAGATTAGCTTACTTCTTAGTTTACTTAGGATCACCAATTAGGATTCTTAAAGTTAGGAGTGATTCTTAACTAATCTACCAAGAATGGCTTAACAAGCACAGGCGTGAATTTGTACCCATATTTTTGCATGGTTATATTAAAGTATAGGTTTTTGCAGAGTGCCCAAGAAGCCCTTGATTTAGATCTAAGGCACAGTACTAATTTCGATATTTTATATTGTTCACAGAAAACTGTATTAGCCAGCATATCACAGGATGACCCTTCATTTACGGGCGATGGCTACACGTCACTGGCCATCATCTATGCGACACTTGCGCTGTGCAATTGGATGGCGCCGTCTATTATTACCATCACGGGACCCAGAGGCGCCATGATTATTGGAGGATCTACTTATTTGTAAGTGTTTTTACATATAATAACACAGTACCTAATTAATTTCAAAATTACTTTATCTGCCAATATCGATAAAATCGTAATGACCTATTGTTAGGACAGAAAATTATCTGGTTGGAGATTCGTCAATTCATTTTCTTTTACACAAATGTAGATAAATATTATAATACATCTTCATCGTGTGCTCAGATATTTCAATATGCCTGTTTCTGTCTGCTTGCTAGTTCTTTGCAATAACGAGCAAAAAATATGGCGAATATTTAAATTACATATAGACAACGTAGTGTCCTTTCTGCGTATCCAAGTATTACTAGTGTTACCTACGATGTCTAGCCCGGTAGTTATAAGAAAAAAAAACAGCATAAATGTGTACATAAATCTTTCACTTTCTGTCAACGTCTTTCTTATGCTACTGCTCCACCTGCGTCCTAACGCGTTAATTAGTGCGCTAATATAGGCGCTACGCAGATGTGGCCAACGTTTTAATGCGTTAAAAGCAAATGGCATTACTAATGCCGTTAAACGTTAAGCGATAACTCGAGTGTCGGTTTTTTGGACACATCAAAGGGTTTTAGCGCGTAGCTTAGCGCGCTAATTGATGTTAGCTACATCTGCGTCTATCATGCTATCGGATGCGTTCGCATAGCAAGGACGAGTGCCCTTTGTTTTAGGCGGGAACTACATTTAGGTACTAGAACAACAATGGAGTGGTTGAACGAAAAGGCGTTAGTTTTTAGAGCTATTGCAATAAGAGCCGTGTCTTTGGAATCGAAAGCTGCAATCCCATAAAAATCGCCGACGATGTATATGAATCATCCACTAACTTATTTTTTTCGTTTTTTCTCCTTTTTTAAATTACATAAAATAATTTATGAGGCTCATTATCGCAACTAGTGTAGCTGTTTTGGCCCCCTTGGGAGTGTTGTGTGTTAACGCGTTAATTGACGAGGAATTACGTCTTAATGGCATTGTAACCTTATTGTAGCCAACGCGCATTTTAACGCGTTAACTAACGCGTAATTCGCCATTAACATTAGCATTAACGCTAACGCAGGTGGAGCAGTAAAATGCTACTGCTCCACCTGCGTTAGCGTTAATGAATGAAAAATAAGATAGTGGATGATTCATATACATCGTCGGCGATTTTTATGGGATTGCAGCTTTCGATTCCAAAGACACGGCTCTTATTGCTATAGCTCTAAAAACTAACGCCTTGTCGTTCAACCACTCCATTGTTGTTCTAGTACCTAAATGTAGTTCCCGCCTAAAAACAAAGGGCACTCGTCCTTGCTATGCGAACGCATCCGATAGAATGATAGACGCAGATGTAGCCAACATCAATTAGCGCGCTAAGCTACGCGCTAAAACCCTTTGATGTGTCCAAAAAACCGACACTCGAGTTATCGCTTAACGTTTAACGGCATTAGTAATGCCATTTGCTTTTAACGCATTAAAACGTTCGCCACATCTGCGTAGCGCCTATATTAGCGCACTAATTAACGCGTTAGGACGCAGGTGGAGCAGTAGCACAACGGCATTAGTAATGCCATTTGTTTTTAACGCATTAAAACGATGGCCACATCTGCGTAGCGCCTATATTAGCGCACTAATTAACGCGTTAAGACGCAGGTGGAGCAGTAGCATTATGCTACTGCTCCACCTGCGTCCTAACGTCCTAACATACACATTATTTTAATGTTCAAAGAAGAGACAATATTTGGAAGGAGATAAGATGAATGATACTCTCAAAAAATTGGTCACTTCAAATTTATTTCTTGAACCCACATTCTACGTTTAGTTTTAAGTTCTTCTTCATCTTCCATCAGCAAATCCGTTCAATCCGTTGCGTGCCGTGCGTGCGTGCGGGCCAATGGACGCGTACCTTATTTGTCATAGCATCCTATTTTGATAAATAGGCCTTATAAAACTAAAAAAATATCAATTTGATCTATTTAGTAGTTCTTGAGATTGACGCGTACACGAAAACAACTATCACTTTTATAATGCGAGTGTACTAAGACACGACAGGAAAAATGATAGAATTGTATGATTTTATACATTTCACTTAGCGATTGTATTCGACAAATATTAAGACGACTTTTTCTTGGAAACTGTCTTTAGATTAGTTTTATTATCATGTAAATTATTCGATTAATGTATACATGTAAAGCAAGACTAGAATTTTAAAGATAATACTGGTAAATCCTGAAATTCTTGTTTCAAAAACCAGTTTAATCTAAAATATAAACACTTTTACGTCAGATTGAATCCAGGTTATTGTTGACGAAAGTAGCCACAACTAACCCATTTTGTAATTGTGGAGTAGACTCCACAATTATATGATTATATGAATTCTATGATACTCGTATGGTAGACCATTTGAGTATCATTTAACAGGTCACTGCTGAAGATAGGCCTCTTTTTAGAAAGGTTTTGGCCACAGAACCGATTTCTCTGTTCTGTTATTCTGTATAGTTTGTTGTACCCGACTAAGGGTATTTATAGTAAGAACTAAACCCACATGATGAATAAGGGTGGTTGTGTTCTCTATTTTTTACCTGTTACTACACGAACTTTTCAACTATTTAATTACCTGAAAACAGCATAGTATCGTATAGACTCTATAGATAAGTGCCTATAGCGCTTATAACTTATAATATTATATAAGAAATCGGTCAAGTTCGCTCTGTAATTTATTACTACCTGTTTTTAAAAAGTGATAAAATAATCGAAATATTTTATTTCAAGGATTTTGTAAAATGTTTACATTAAAAATTCAAATAGGTATATTAAAAGTTGGGGTCCATTACTCTTAAACAACTGGTTTATCCTTCCAGTCTACTCTATCACTCGTCATTTCACTGTTAACTCCCTTCCTATTTAAATCTTCTTTCAAGCATTACCCTCCTTCTGACGCAGTCGGGTAAAAATCTATGGAATGACCGGTAAAGGAAATTCCAGTTTACTTGTACTAGACGACTCAGGGAGTAACCTGTAACATTTATTGTCAGTATTTTCTATATTTATATAATAGAACAAATCGTGCAACTATATAGTTTTTCCTTGTTGAGACTACACATGTAGTTTGTAAACAATGTGCAATAAGGCCCGTATAACATAGATAACAATAGCAATTAGGTCAAAGGTTGAACAGCGATAAATGTAACAGTGACTTGATTATTTAATACGGTTGCTTTTCATATTTTAAGCTCTTGCGGTATAAAATGAAAGTACTTATATCATCAGCTATCTTCCAGTGAAAGTCCTGTCAAAATCGATCAAGCCGTTTCAGAGATTAGCCGAAACCAACAGACAAACAGAAATTTAATTATTGTTTTTGATATTAGTTCATATATACTTTCAAATGCATTTAGTAAAAACTTGTTCATTTGAAATTAAAAACCGACACTTCATTTTATTTATTTGTATAAATTATGTCATGTAGTTTGCTATCGAAGTATCAACACTATAAAACAAGTATGTTACTCATATAGTTTTGTAAATGTTACGCATTTGAATATATTTTACATACATGAGAGACATACATATAAAACTATTATCGATCAGCGGATTTATTGAAAACATTACACAAAATATTTTCAAGTAGGCTCGCGCATATACGATTTCTTATCGGAGTTTATAGCGATTCTTAAATCCCTACTTCAAACAATTACTTTCACTGTTCGCGTTCATCTGTTGATAAATGGTCAAACACTGTTTATTATCGTACTGATGCCATAATATCCATACAAATAAATAAAACTAAGGTGGCTGTTTATAATATCAAATTAACCGTTTTTTTAGGGTTCCGTAGCCAAATGGCAAAAAACGGAACCCTTATAGATTCGTCAAGTCTGTCTGTCTGTCTGTCTGTCTGTCTGTCTGTCTGTCTGTCTGTCCGTCCGTATGTCACAGCCAATTATTTCCGAAACTATAAGAGCTATACTGTTGAAATTTGGTCAGTCGATGTATTCTGTGAACCGCATTAAGATTTTTATATAAAAATAGAAAAAAAAACAATACATTTTGGGGGTCCCCATACTTGGAACTGAAACTTAAAATTTTTTTTTTCATCAAACCTATACGTGTGGGGTATCTATGGATAGGTCTTCAAAAATGATGTTGAGGTTTCTAATATCATTTTTTTCTAAACTGAATAGTTTGCGCGAGAGACACTTCCAAAGTGGAAAAATGTGTGTCCCCCCCCCCTCTAACTTCTAAAGTAAGAGAGTGATAGAACTAAAAAAATATATGTTGTACATTACCATGTAAACTACCAACGAAAATTGGTATGAACGAGATCTAGTGAGTAGTTTTTGTTTTATACGTCATAAATCGTAACGCGCAATATACCTTTCATCCAATCAATACACAAGTATATAAACATCGATGAAAGTTACAAAGAACTACAAGATCTTTTATTTGATGTACTTGCTGGTACGGAACCCTTCATGGGCGAGTCCGACTCGCACTTGGCCGCTTTTTTTAAGTAAATGTAGATATGAAAATATATAAGATACTTAAATCAAAAAGGTGTTTCCTATGTATAATATGCGTGTATTTACAAAAAAAGTTGTTTAATTATATCTTGATTTTAATATATGAATATTTTGATTATATTATATATATGGTGATCTGATGTAATAAAAGCGGCCAAGTGCGAGTCGGACTCGCTCATGAAGGGTTCCGTAGCAGCAAGTAACATCATTTAAAAGTTTTTGTAGTTCGTTCTAACTTTTATCGATGTTTTAATAATAGTGTTTCAATTGAAAGAAATATAAATTGCGTGTTACGATTTATGACGTATTAAAAAAAAACTACTCACTAGATCTCGTTCAAACCAATTTTCGTTGATAGTTTGCATGGTAATGTACGACATATATTTTTTTTAATTTTATCACTCTCTTATTTTAGAAGTTAGAGGGGGGGGGGACACACATTTTTCCACTTTGGAAGTGTCTCTCGCGCAAACTATTCAGTTTAGAAAAAAATGATATTAGAAACCTCAATATCATTTTTGAACACCTATCCATAGATACCCCACACGTATAGGTTTGATGAAAAAAAAATTTTTGAGTTTCAGTTCCAAGTATGGGGACCCCCAAAATGTATTGTTTTTTTTCTATTTTTATGTAAAAATTTTAATGCGGTTCACTTAATACATCGACTGACTAAATTTCAACAGTATAGCTCTTATAGTTTCGGAAATAATTGGCTGTGACATACGGACGGACAGACAGACAGACAGACAGACTTGACGAATCTATAAGGGTTCCGTTTTTTGCCATTTGGCTACGGAACCCTAAAAAGGATATAATAGTACTTTCTCACTTAAAATTATTTCTACTGATAGTATAAACGTGGATATGACTGATTGTTGGTTACGCTTTCGCGCCTTCACTACTCGGCCGTTTATCATAAGATTCTCACTTTAAATTTGCATACAGTCGGAGGTACTGTCGCTTCTGTGAGAATAAATAAAAGATCTCAATGTCTCAAGTCACATTCTAACTACCGTTAACATTGAAGTTTCTGTATTTGGATATGAAACACTACCAACTGTAGTTGTATTAGTTTTTTTTATACTTGGCTTACCAAAGTGACTCTACTCTGCCTGATGGAAAACTTGATTAGAATCCAGAAGTTGGAGTTAATATCCTCATTGTAAAAGCAGACAATGCAGCATGGTGACCCACACTTTTGTGCCCTAGTGGGTTGCTATGCTACTACATGATTGGGCCAATGGTCTCACACTCACCAACGAAATAGGACAGCACGAATGATATAAATAGGTTGGTCTTCTGTGTGAGAAATGTGAGAATAGTGCTGCCCCTCTCGAGCCGTCCCATTTGTACTAAAATCACTACTACCTCTACGTGGCTCTACTACCTTAATTCTACACTACCTTTTGTCTACTGCTCCGACCGCGAATATGTCTGTTTTAGCGGTAAATAGAAGCTTAAGTCCTTCATCAATAATCAAAGTATCTCCATACCGATTTTTATTAAAATGACGTAAATAATATGGCATTCTAAAAAACTTTTAAAATCGTTTCAGTAGATCTAGATATAACCCTGTACAACCACACAAATTTAACCTCATTATAAGGTTACTTCATGTAAATTTATTGTGTTTTATTGTATGTTTTGATTCGTGCCAAAAACTTTTGTAGGTGTGAAGGTCAACATTCGAAAGTTTTCTACATGCTGGGAACTAGAAGGCGTGAAGGGACAATTTAGTATAAATCTTCTTGTTATAGAATTTACAGATAAATAGAAATATATCAGCCACAGAACAAGGAGGTATGATTAATCCATTACCACACGGAGAATTTTGACCGAGATTCCAATATAAAATACCTAAATTAATTAATATATTTCAATACATATTTAATTTTTAATAGATTACATTACTACTACTATTAATTAAAATGGATATTCATAAACAGTGCCTACTTACTTTTTCAGAACGAAAGATCTTTTTCAAAATCATACCTTATGGGTGATGACTGATGAGTATCATGAACACTTGTGTTTAATAATAATAAAAAATATCCTCCCGCGTGTATGTCGCGTGTCCTTTCTCAAGAATCAAATTATCTCCAGGACAAATTTTATTCAAATCAGTGCAGTGCATACAGACAGACAGTTTCTTTCGTGTTTATGGAATTATCTAGTTCATGTAATTCGTATGCATATTCGAAAGTATTGGAACGTCACTCTATGACTATCCCAAAGATTTTCTTGAAGAATCTCCTTATGGTGAAGGTTTAAGAATTTAGAGTGTCACCTTATTCATCCCATGAGTGGCGACTAAGAGAGAAAACTACGTAGGACAACTATTACAAAGAGAAGGAAAACTTGAAATAAACTCTAGAATAACCCGTCACCTTGGTAAATATATTATGTAATACTAGGCCAAAACCACCTATCTAAAGTGAAGCCTATTTAGCAGTAGACTGTTAAAGCCTATTGACAAACAACTTCATTTTTTTAAATTCTGTTTTAGTCCACTAACTGCTTATTATCACGTGTCCATTGCTCGTACCGTTACGTGTTGTGTTATGCATTTTTAACAGGCCAATATCGCTCACTACAATGTTGTGAACAGCTGCCCTCGATTAAATCATATTAGTTTAAATTCACTACTCATTGAACATACTCATAGTGTACATAGAGGAGAACCCTACGCGGAGAACATAAGACCGAATCAATTTATCATGACTAATATTATGAAGGCGAAAGTAACTTGTCTGTCTCGCTTTCCTTACAAAATTACTTAGTCCATATGCATGAAATTTAGTACACAGATAGTCTGAGAAACACGCGGGTGGAGCCGTGGGCGAAAGCTAGTTCTTTATACAAAGAGAGATGATTTCATGACGTCGACAAACTCAAGGTTTCTTAGCAGGTACTCGTACGTAGCGGCATTCTCTGCAGCCCGTCACCGGTAGGTGTGTCGATTGACACACCCACGATAGCTTTGTATTCGCGGTTTTAGTCTTATGTACTGCTTATTACTGGAATATTAAAAAAATGCCATAAAATTGTTAATAAAGAAATTCCAGACATTCTTACGTGTTTCATTGTATTGCCAGTTGAATAATAAAACGAGAAAAACATTTCTTTGTAAGAAGAATATATTCACATTTATATTGAATATGGTAATGTATTCTACAATACTGAAGCAAAACAACGCTTGTCACATGATATTACTTGGATAAGGCCTTTCTATGTTTTACCTGTCTATCACCTACAGCAGCGTACCTACGTTACATAGAACACTAGTTTTGCGACTAATACGACCCTGACCTTCTCGAGTTATTTGTGACATTCTCCATTCCATCTGTACAAGCAATAGCCAGCCATGGCCTTCTCCTTTTTTTCTTTTATTTTTTAACCGACTTCAAAAAAGAAGGAGGTTCTTTTTCTTTCTTCAATTCGGCTGTATTTTTTTTAAGTTTGTTTACTCAGATCTTTCAAATGGGTGAACCGATTTTGATAATTATTTTTTTATTTGAAATCGTGTGCCTGTCACGTGGTCCCATGATAAGGAAACCAGGAACTGATGATTGGATCCGGGAGAAATCGTGAGCACTCCTCAAATATCATCACACCTGTTGCTATTTGGGTACTCGAAATAGGTTTTATTTGAAGTAGGTTTTATTTTTTACTTTCTATAAACGCCCAAAATCTTCCTATGTATATATAATAAAGCCTCCTATGTTGCATGAGTTCAATCATATTGTAGTTCGCAACATGGTATGTGTGTTTTCGTCTACTATGTGCTTCATGGTGTTGTAATACTTTAATATAGATTGGTATGTGAAAGGTACGTAACTTACTATTAATTGTAAAATGATATAATGAAATCGGGCTCGAGCAGATTAAGACTATTTCAATATAAGTAAAGTTATACAAGTTTTGCCAAGATTTACAAGAAAAATGTACCATGCACTTGTAGTACAATAACGTTTACATTAAATATTTTATGATCGAATGGATTGGATAAGTTTTATTGAAAAAATATGAAAGAGTGAAAGCATTGAATCATATCTCCATTATTCAGAAACATAAACTATAGAAATATATAACCTTATTGTTATTTAAAACTTTATTTACTAGTTTAATACTTGAATAGTTTTTATAACACTGAAATTGGATAGAAATGTTTTTAATAATTGGAACTTAGAATGTGTTTACTTTTGATGCTGACTGTATTATAGGTCTTTGTTTAAAAAATATGCACTTAGAAATAAAAGGAAAACACTTATCACAATGACCGTAACTTATGCATTTGAAAGGCCTATTTCATTAAATTTCCTTGACAATCAAAGCATGCTATGCTCTGGTATTCAGTCGCGTATCGAAATATTTTTGCTCATAAACCTTCACTAGACTAGATCACGCCCCCTCAAGGTTATTTGTTCGCTTCGTTGCTTATGTTCAACTTCCCTTTCATTTATTTATAACATATATCGAGTACGTTAGCACTAAAAATATATATGTTAATCAAGGTGCATTCTTTGTAGTAACTTAGATTCTGAAACATGAGTCGTGAACTGTAAAGTAAAATTGTGCACTATTTACACTATGAACTATTTTCACTATCCCTTTCTCCTTTCGTAGGAAAAACTTGTCTAAATATATTTTCTTTTAATCTGTGTCTATAAATACAAAATTTTCGAGATAGATAGATAGATAGATAGATAGAATACTCTTTATTTGTACATCTTATCACAATTTTACAATAGAGAATAAAAGAAAACAATTTAAAATTAATGTACAAAGGGCGGCCTTATTGCTAAAAGCAATCTCTTCCAGGCAACCTTAGGATGGAATAAAATAATGTTAGTTGCCATACTTCTCCCAAACGGCTTGATAAGTCTTATCAAATGTTGTGTTGTTAATAAGGACGTGAGCGGAGAAGCCGCGTGTATAAGTTAATCTTCTTCTAAAATCTTATTGAATTGTTAAGGTTGTACGAATTACTTTTGAGTCGTGTACTATCTTTATCAACTGTCATTGGCTCCATCACTCCTAACGGATATTATTGAATTTAGAAACGATTATTTCAGGCTCATCGTCCACCTGCATCTAAAGAACCAAACCGGTTTATTGTTTACTTTATTGTTTTACAATAATTCCGACAGTGTCGATACTTTAGATTTGACGTCAGATGATAATAATACCTAACCTTAAAATTAAAACCTAGAAGCTATGCGATTCTTATAATTGCTAAAATATTTAAAAAATGATGGATTCAGACGTTAATAGATTTGAAAATTTCATTTTAATAAGGAAAAGTCCCATTTACGTCTGGATCTTACATTGGAAGGGCTCGTATTCTAGTTGGTAGTTTTAGATATAAACCGGTCATGAAATGTTACTTCAAATCATTACAATATGAATTTACCCGGAATGCTTAATTTCCATTTAATATCTTTTCTTTTCATATACACATTTTTATTTTTCATATTGTAGACCTTTAGAGTTCATATAGACCTACCAAAGTGACTCTACTCGGCCTGATGGAAAGCATGAGATTCCATACAAATACACGACCCTATACTTATTTACTATCGTATTTTGTCTGATTTGGCTATTCGTATTATGTTTTATTATATTATTTACTAGCTGACCCCGCGAACTTCGTACCGCCTAACAGACGATTCAACGTCACTCAATTGTTTTGCCTTCTCGGAATCCCTCCAATAAAACTTGAACTTTATGTGATGGTATTAAAGTTCAAATTGACTTTTAAGTATTATTACGAATCTTTTGTATGGGAATATAGAAAAGTGTTGTTTTTAGACGTTCTCAGATTTTTTTTAAATTTTTCTCTCCGTAAAAACCATCCTCGTACTTCAAGGTATATTATAAAAAAAGAATTAGTGAAATCGGTCCAGCCATACACGCGTGATGCCGTGACCAAGGAAAACGGGTTTCATTTTTATATATATAGATAATTCAGTTTTAACATGTGATGTAAAATCTTGTGTATGTCATCACGTGTATGCTTGTTTTCTTTCGTCCATCCTACTAATATTATAAACGAGAAAGTTTGTGAGTATGTGTGTATGTGTGCATGTTTGTTGCTCTTTCACGCAAAAACTACTGAACGGATTTGGATGAAACTTTGCAGTAATATAGCTTATATATCAGAATAACACATAGGCTACTTTTTACTGCAATAATAGAGATAAACGGGCGAAAGCTAGGTGATTATAAAAATACATTAAATCGTAGATGTCAAAATGTATCACTGTTTATCTCCTGTCATAACTTCACAGGTTGCCTAGCAACCATAATGATACGCGGGTGACACCGCGGGGCGCAGCTAGTTTAGAAATAAAGACAAGTTTTATCATGAAAGGAAAATTAGATGACCCGTTGATGTCGATCACTTGTCTGATATTTGTCAGGCGCCATCCCTAAAATCAAATTTTACATAAATAAACATTCCTGTAATACCCGTAAATAAGCATATTATTTAAAAACCAATTTCGTGACGTTGTTCTTATTCATATGTGTGTGGTAACTAATTGTTACTTAATTACTTAACTTGAAACATAAATTGTGTGGTCGGAGCGCCAATTAAGTAGACCTTTTTTGTATGCTATTGCCAAGTAATTCCATTTATTATTAAATTTTATATGAGATTTATAAAAGGAGTAATCTTTCGTTTGCGAATGACTAAATATACCTTTCTACTGTTTACCTAATTTATATTAATAAAGGTTATTCAAAAATAATTTTGTAAGTAAATATTATATCAATAGCTGACTAACGCTACCTCGTATGCACCTATACGTATACGTATATACGTGCTTTATGCGTAATACACCTATACGTAAATATTTCACAGATTATTTTCAAGCAGTATAAAAAAGTACTTACATTCAACTGTGAGTTTTTTGTGAAATATTTTACTATAATAAATATCTTGTTCCACAAAAACAGTTTAATGAGTGATATTATTTTTCATTATTGTACTTATATAATTTTAAGAATTATGTGAATGCGTCTACCAAAAGAGCGAATCCCTGAGGCTATGGGCTAAACTGAAAGAAAAAAGAAGACCAAAAATATCATCCAATAAAAAATATATCTCTGGTGGATGCATGATGCGTGTATATGCATATTTTAAACTAAGCCCAGACAATATTTTTTTTTGGTTTCAAGAAATTGAGAAATTAAAGCGGTAACATTAACGAATACGAACACAGCTGTTCTATAGAAATGAATATCAGCTGCGATTGCAGACTGTTTTTGGATCCTCTAGAGGGCCTGCACTGACCAAAACAGGAAATATACTTATTCAAATTTACATAACAATTAGTAAGACTTTTACATTATCTACTATAAATCTGACGTCATATAGCAATTATATTTAAATATTTCGATAACTTTAGGGTGCATAATCAAAATCAAATACCATAAACCCATTGAGAATTGAAAGTATTCAATTTGTTATGAGTAGTAGCGATTTTTATATAGAGTTATAGAACTGTATCTCAAATTTTAAACTCGTTTCGTAACTAATATCATTCTATTCTATCTAACTGCTCGATTAGAAATGTTCTTGTGTCTGAAGTATTAATTTCCGCGTAACATTACTTCTTAGTCGAAAACAAGGAAATTTTTATACAGTAAGGTAAAGATTTACAAAACAGAGAATTGAATAACACTAAGAAAAACATATAAGGCAAAACAAAGTAGCTCTGCATGTATACAATAACAGAACTTACTACATGGTTTAACTTTTTAAAACTAAACAAGCGATTAAAAGAATATTTATACCGAGATCAAATATTACCGGGTCATAGAATCTCCGAATCTCTTTGTTTCATTTAGGGTGCATTGTACGATAACCATTCATTGTAGTATTGATTTAATTATTCGCTAAAATGTTCTTTTCACAGGTTTCTTAAACTTTTCTTTACAGTCATTTAATACATTTTATACAAATGCAATTGTCTGCAAACACGATGATTAAGTAATGGTTTATGAAATAGAATATAGATATATGGCATAGGTAGTGCACGTTTTGCTTCGCCACAAGCCTTCGACCTTGAACTGTACATGGAAACTTGCAGACCTTAACCTGCACAATGGGAGAGTAATTTCTCCCTCGTCTCGAAGATGCAAATCCGAAAAAGACGGAGATGGTAGCGTATTCTTCCACGTGCGTCTCAAAACTAAAAGAATTACGAATCTCTCTGCACGCAATGGTATACTTGCGTAATGTTTAAGAAGCATCAAAAAAGTACCAAAGTTATCGGTATTTCTTCCCTGGGATATAAAAGATTTGCGTTTAACCGAATTTCCTCAAAAATCTATTGCATTATGTCATTTTATAACTACATGCCGTAACCACGGGTGAATACGCGATTACATAATGCGGAAAAATATAATTACGTTCACGTGATATAATAAAGCAATGTGGTTTTCACCACAGACAAGTTTTCAATCTCTCTATTATCCTCAAAGCTTAAAACGTTTCATCATCTGCTTATATTGTATTCAAACATCTTAAGGCGATACGATTCCTAGTGATAATTACTTCCGCTGTTATATTATACTCGACCGGGGTGCGTGTATCATAATAATTCAAAAGTAATAATAGGAAAAAGGAAAACTACTTGAAATATGTAGTAACTTTATTGTTGAGTGGACAGATAAACATTTCTGAAATTAATTGAATACTCTACGTAATTGCGTTGCGAAATATTAGCGGTGTTCGAAAACGGCTGATATTACTTGTTTGCTTCTTAAGCAATGCTAGTTGAACGAGGATAAGTTTTACCTTCGGTACGTTTCAGTCAAGTGGCTGTATAGAAAATGAGTATTACTTTGTTTAATTAATTCAAACCTGCATAGTATATATTTTTGAGCGTAGTTCATAGTCTCGGACCAGAGTATTGATTTCTTTTAATTTAATTGACTTCGGCTCGAGACCATCGCCTTTGCTGATGTTTATAATACCAACTCATGTTTTAAGAATACGTACCCATGTAATCCAATAGACTTTTATGTGTACTCTTTTCTAATTGACAGCCATCAATACTCTGTATAGTTAATGAGATAATGGGGTTAATAGTACTTACTACCATAACTCTGGTATACTTATTTTCAATGGTTACGTATAGACACAGGTAGGCATTGAGTGTAAAAGTGTGCATAACTAGCACGAGTATTAGAGAGTAGTCGTAGAGAGTGTTTAAACTAGGCCCATTCTAGCAATATGCTTATTACAGGTAATCGTTTTGTAACTCAAGAATACTTTTTGTTATTATATAACTTAAATGATATTGTATATTTATGTGTTAGTGGCCCACCGTGCAATATGTAAAGCATATTCGACGTTTTGGTATTTTTTGGTACTGGCATATGAGTTCAACTTTCTTTTTTAAATTATTCGCTTCGTTTCTTTCAGATTGTTTCGATCCATTGTAAAATCGATTTTCTACAGTTACGTCTAGTATTCTGAGAAAACGAAAATACTAAACCTTACAGTTATCACCTGAACTATTACTATCGAATACCTTGTTAACAGTTAAGTTAGCGATTGCGTAACAAAAAGTGGCAAAGTATCTAACTCTCTAGTCTGGTTCCGAGCCACTGAACTTTCATGTGAAACGCAAAGAGTATGTATAGTTGCACAATTTTTAAGCAACTGATAACTTTGTAAGAAAGGGATCATGGAAAACAATGTACCGATTAAGCCATTCTTATATTATTGTATGAGGTTTTGTCAACTAAATAAAAATCATTCAACCAGCTTTACTAGTTTGTTTATCAGTTCAGTTTGGGTCCTGACTCCTGTGAAATTTCTTGTTTTGAAGCTCCAGAACTTTATAACGAATCGTTTCTCGAGACTCACTGACGTTAGTTAAAACTAGGTCGTGAAAATCACTGATTATGTATAGAAATAACAGCAACCCATATTAAGATTACGAAAGTGAATCGAGTTTATTACGTTTCACGTATGAATTACTCAACCGGATGACATGAAAATTTACACACACATTGTCTAGTACATAGAAACGTACCTAGGATAGCTATCAGAATGATCTGAAACCAGTTTTTTGGCAACGCAAAAAAATTAAAATCAAAAAATTTACCACGCTCACATTTAAAAAAGTTCAAAAATTCAAACTGCTTAACAACCAACATCTTACGTACTTGGTACCGACACAAAAGTAAATGCTTTACTTTTTTTTATTTTTGTGTCTCAGATGGCCAAAAAATATTACCTACTATTTGATTATACTTTAATAAAAATATAATCAAATAGTAATATTTAATATTTAGCAATAGCCAAAAACTAACGCTGTTATTAAAATATTTCAGTATGTTTAATTAAAGTACAATTACTAACACTGTAGACGACTCTGATAATGTTTTTCTTGTCTTGAAACGTCACTGGATGTAGGTAACGACCTACATCCAGTGGGATTAACAAAAGCACATTTTAATATCTTTCTAAACTGCTTCCGATGGTTAATCAATAATTCCATTGCAGGTTCTTCATAGTCACTTTCCTGTTCCCGCGGACTTGGCTCTTGTACGTGGCTAGCGTGTTGATCGGAGCAGGCGCTGCCGCAATATGGACTGGTCAAGGCAATTACTTGACACTCAACAGCGATGCCGATACTATATCCAGGAACTCCGGTGTTTTCTGGGCTATGTTGCAGTGCAGGTAAAGTACTTCCTGGTATATGAAGGACAGAATCTCTATAAAAATATTATAGATACGAAGTTAAGTAGTAAGGAAACTATTAGTTCGATATGTTTATTTATTTGAATAAGTTTGTTACGTTGTATCTTTGTAACTATTGGAATAATTTAAAGCAATAGATCTGGATAATTTCTTGCCTATCAAGTCCAATTCGTTCCTATTTTGTAATATGACTGACTTGACTGGTTGAATGGTTGGCCTGGTAGTTTAAACCTTTACCACGCGCCGCTTTTTACTACGCCAAGTGTTGTGGGTTAAAATACCAAATGGGAGAACACTTTGCGTGATCCACAAATAGTTGTTATGAGTCTGTGAGTTCTTTGTGTCAGTTTCATGTATGTGTGTAAAGTCCCCCCGCGACACACTGTGTATCCTGAAAAAAATATACTGAACCACTTTTTTTTCTTTACAGTATGTTCTTTGGCAATTTGTTCGTATTTATAAAGTTCCAAGGCAAAACACACATAGACACTGAAACTCGTAATGTTGTCTTCGGAGCTTTGACAGGTGTGTGCGTGATTGGTCTTCTGTTTCTTATGTTGCTGAGACCAGCTAAGCGTACGCCTACTCTCGAAGATGCCAAGGTAAACATCGTTCTAACACTTAATTTAAATAGAATCATGGTTGACTAGGCTTTTAGAGCTTCAGTATGGCACAATTTGATAATAATATTGATATTCAAATGCCAACTTGCCAGCTTGATTAAGATGCATACAGGTTGATGTTTTATATATTGATAAGAGGTATAAATGTAAATAATTATGGTTTATTTTTTTAAATTTCAGGGTGAAATCGTGACTCGTGAACTGGCAGAGACGCCGTTGGAGGCTTTCAAAGGTGCATTGCAATTATTTTTCACAAGAGATATGTTGCTGCTAAGTCTGACATTCATTTACACAGGTAAGCAAGTAATTTGTATCATTTATTTATTAATTCCATCAATTTAAGTGTCGTATCGATGTTGTTACAAATGTCAAGCTTAAGTCTCCTCTATGGTATTTGCCTTCTGTGTATTAACATAATAACAAGTTTCTTCACAGAATAGAAAAATAAATGATCTTGCAAATTCGTAATTTTTTGTGTATTATCATAATGTAAGTATTTTTAGAAAAATATTTAAACTACTATTGAGTCATTGTGATAATCGTTTATTGCATACAAATCATTGGATTAGTGATGCAAAGCCAATCGTCAATATATTTTTAGGTACAAGAAAAATCTGCGAATTTTATTTTGACTATCGTTTGATTAGATTAGATTATTTAGTTTTTTATGACTGCATTCCTGTTTGTCTTTCGTTTTTGGTTACTTGCTTAAGGTAGACAGTCTGATGATCTCAGCAGGTCGATGTACTCTAAACGTCCCACCGCAGGGCATTACAACAGTTCAGAGCATAACTACAATGCTGATTTCTAATCTACGCAGTTACTGCATTCTATGATGAAAGCCAGTTTTTTATTCGTAGTTTAAATCGTAGACGACTTTTACCTCAACCTGTAGATATAGCCTGTGTATGATAAGTCCGTGACATTCTATTGATTGATTTTCCTCATCTATATTAATATTATAAAGAGATACAGTTAGTAAGATTGTAGGGTTGTGTCGCTGGATCTATTGTACCGATTTTGACAATTCTTTTACAAATAGAACGCCACATTATTTATGAGTGTCATAGGCTATACAGCGATATCCGACATACCGCGGGCAAAAGCTAGTTAATCATAAATTAAAAAGTTTAGGGTTAACAAAATTAAAAAAAAACAACAGAACTGAGCATCTCTTTTTATTAGCTTCACCTGTATTTTGTTTGTTTGTAACCGACTCTTTTGGGTGCGATTTTGACCATCTTTAAACGGTCAGATTTCGTTCAAACTTTGTAGATTTATCGAGGACCTATGACAATACACTAATTTAAAAAAACTAAAAAAAAAGTGTAAACAAAATGTATTTTTTCTAAAAAAAAAACAAACACGCTTTTAAACTAAAAAGTAGAAAATAATTTTAATGTAACAAAGCGTGTGGTGCTTTCTGAAAATATTTCAATAACGTCACCCCACGCTTTTTACATTAAAGTTATTTTCTACTTTTTAGTTTAAAAGCGTGTTTGTTTAGTTTTTTAAAACTATTTTTGTTTAGTGGATTAAAATACGTTAAGCCTTGGTTACTTTCGTGTCACTGAAACAATTCGAGGCGTGTCTGTTACGTCATGATACGAAACGTACAAACAAATGAATGCGTAAACACCTTCTTTACTACTGTGTATTGTATATTACTATAATAGTATTGTTGTGTTGTATCTTATGGTATCGTTTGTATTATTTCATACAAAAAATCTTACTAAATGTTCGTGAAAAAATAAAAGAATGCGCAGTGACATCTAATTTATTTCTTTCTAACATGTCTGTGTCATAAAATTACCCCAGGTTGGTATATTCCGAGAATTCTGGGAGCAGTGACTGCTATCTTAGCTGGCCCTGAATACTAACGAACATTTGTACGTCCACGTGGATCGTTTCACCTTCCTTAAACTTTTGTAATGCTGTTTTGTGAAACTTATTATTATTGTCCAAATTTGAAACATATGTAACCTCAATATGTCTAATTGGCGATATCTGAGCCTCATATGGTGCCGTCCATTTTTTGATTGCCATTAAGGAGTTGTTTAAAGCCTATACAGTATTTGCGACACACTTTAGTTGTTACAAGAACCGGTTTGGGGTATATCAATACATATATCTACATTCGAAAATGTCATTGGAGTGCAAAGAGATATTGTTATTGCGTAGATGCCAAATGTTCGTTGCATCATCATCATCGTCTCAGTCGAAAGACGTTAACGGCTGGACATACATAGGTCTCCTTCAAGTGTTTCCACGACGGCCGGTTGATCAAATGTTCATTTGACTGCACGGTTGGCCCAGTGGTGTAATCGGTCGCCAAGGGTTCAAATCCCACGTGGGACAATACTTTGTGTGATCCAGAAATTGTTGTCCTGAGTCTGGGTGTTCCTTGTGTCCGTTTCATGTATGTTTTAAAGTCCCCCGCAACCGCAACTCACGATGTATATTCCTAATTGTCGTGGAGTGGAGAGGAGTAAGGGAGTTGTCATTTATATATAAAAAAATTGGTGGCTAAGTATCAGTACAGAGAGCGAGTAAGCCATTTTTGAATCTTAATTACATAACTTCTCGTGTTCTCTTAATATCACATTATTATGTAATGATAAACGGGCCGACTATTTACAATTCGCTGTTTTTAAACTGATAAATAGAATAGGCATTTGCTCTCTATCTAACCGGACGAATAGTATGATAATATATTGTATTCTACCGTTTTACAGAACAATATTTGAAAATAGGTGGCAATACTAGTTAAATATTGGGCAATTGCTTGTCAGGCCACGCATAGAATAGGGTTCCGTAGTCATATACACGGTGATTTTGAAAGCGTTTTGAAACCGAAAATTTTGAATTAGTAATCAATAACAGAAGCTATATATAACGTTAATTTAATAAAATATATAAAAGAAAATTCATCAAAGTCGATATTCATATCGTTACAGATAAAAAGTGAGAACCAGTAGTAGCACTATTCAATCACACGTAGGTACATACTACAAACAGAAATACTATGCGTTTTAAATCGTAAATCGTTAATCGCCAATAAAATCAACGATTTCGTCTTTCAACCAATCACGGCATTGCATTGACTGTGCCCCGCGGGCGCAGCGGGACTCAATCGTCACGCGTCCTTGGCGTCAGTCGGTCACGGTCATCTAACCACGGACCAAAGGTCATCTAACCGGCAACTCGTACTTAGAGATGTTAATTGTTAAGTGATGCTGATGAAGTTGATAAAGTGAAAAGTGATAGAGACACATTAAGACATTTAAAAGACAATTGTATCAAACGTGGACGCTTGTGTGTTGAAAGCGGATTCCATTTTGACCAGTTGCTTCGATACAGAGAAGTGTTAAATAAACTGTAAATAGGTATGTAAGCTAATTATTCTGTAGATAGCTCCGATTTTTTTAACATGCCTGACGTGGTTAATAAATCGAAAAGAAGTTTTAAAAAAATAGGTATTAACGCCGCAGTCCTACAATCCGTTGATAAATTGATTTGATGTGATTCGTGGTTAATAATCGAAAAGAAGTTTAAATAAATAGGTATATCCGACAATACGACAGTCCTAAGCCCGTATTAAGTATGAAGAACAAACTGGAGTCAAACTACGAAGTACCTACTCGCTAGCTCGCGCATAGGTAAACTTGTAAATCAGCTGTTAGCGTCACCGGCGCGCGGCGTGTTTCATTCATACTACTTTGCAGCGCATTACTACTTTCCAAGTCGATCGAGTAAAAATGAATATTAAAACTGAAACTTTTTTATAGTCCACATTACTATTGATTTATCCATTTTTATTGGTACTATAGATGATTACAAATTAAAATGTTTCGTTTTCAAAACGTCTATAAAATCACCGTCAATAATAAAATTGTCATGTTTACTTATTATTTCGTTATTTCTATACGAAGTTTTCCAAGTAAGCGTATTACACAAGTTAGGCCTCTATAACTCCTGAATTAACAAAGCTATCTAAGCTGTTATAGTTTTCCTCCAAAGTTCAACATAATTATTTTTTTCACATTCTTAAAGGGGAGGGGTCGCCCGGTTCTAACAAAAAAATGGATACCTAAATCGATAAATTATTTTAGCAACCTCGTAATGTTTTTAAAAGACCTATCTAATGATACCCCACACGATGGGGTACACGCGAAAAAATATCATCCCTACTTTACGTGTCGGGGATTTTTTTTTCGTAATTTTATTGTAGCACTTTGTTGACATAATTACAACACACATTTGTGCAAAGTTTCATCTTTCTAGCACCAACCGTTTTGACGGGTAGGTCGAGGACGGATGGACGAACGGACCTGAAATCTGAATCAATAAAGGTTTCGCGTCATAAATTACGGAACTCTAAAAATAACTTGTTACTCCATTGGTTTCATTTTTTGGTATGTGAGAATGAAAGCGTAGACCTTCGATATAGTCTGAGAGCTGTGTGGCAAAGTTGAAGGTTCAATCCTATTTACTGCATTGATTGATTTTTTTAACTTGCTGACATTCGTTATATAACTTTAATTGTATGTATTAAAATAGTAGATATGTAAACAAATAGTAAATTGAGACATGACTCTTGTAAACTGTAACTATATCACTCAATCTGGTAAAAAGTGTTCAAACAGAGTAACAGATGGTTACTATTTAACTCTGGTAAAATCCTCTAGTTTTATCTAAAAGAACTATCATCATCACCAACAAACCATAATGTCCCATTGCTGGCCTCGGGTCTTCTCTCATGAGTGAGTTAAGGCTATACGTCCTCATGCTGGCTGAGTGCGGGTTTGTCTTTTTGCCGTTGGATGTGTCTAAGACGCTAGAAGCCATCCAACTAAGCTTCACTACTATTATCTTATGACAACAACCGGGACCGACTGCTCAAAGTGACCGCATCAAGGAGACGCTCATAAAATATCATGCCACTATCGGTCATGCATTCAGGTACTGACCGCGCCGTCCTTGCTTACCTTTGGTGATTGTTTCTGACCACCTGAGACAACTTGGCTATTAGCGCCTCCATATCATCCAAAAACCCACATCATCTACTTTATCTGCCCGAAGGTCTATTAAACAAGACGCTGCAATAGTAGTCGCATATCATTCAACATTTTTGTTTACTAATAATAAGGTGATCGCGTAAATTTCACAAAAAATTCCGTAAACCAAGTCGTACGTCGTGATCACGGTTTGTTTGTCAGTCGTTAAGGAATGATGACGAATACTTAAGTCTAGCCACATCTATGACAAACAATTTCTAGTTTTGTCATCGTTTACGTATACAGCGGGAACTCCACTAATTTACCTTTTACGTGACTGCGGTCTGAAAGGAATCAGCTGTACGTTGTCAACTGACATGCCATTCTAGTCATTCTATAAATAACTAGAATTTCATTGTAATGCGATTACAAAATGGTATAATTTTTTCATTGCCTACTTTAGGTCCGTCTTCTGAAAATGCCTATTTAGTTTAGTGGTTAGTGATCGTGTCTGCTGAGATAGTGGGTTCGATTCCCACGCAGAACAAATATTGTGTGAGAGCACTGTTATTTGTTCTATGTAATTTTATCTATAATATGTTGGTATGTATTTAGAAATATATAAGTATATATCAGCTGTCTGGTTGCTATAGCACAGGCCCTACCTAATTTGATATCAGACTGCCTTGAATAAGATGTGCAAAGTTATTATTATACTCGTAAGTAAAGCAACGTAATGAAGTCTATGCCAATAGGTCTTCAGTAGCAGTATTGGGTCTCAAATATAGCACGAATGCTGCCTAACAAGTCGCATTAGTTGATGCCTTAATATCAGTATCTAAATTCAATTGGTCATGCGAATATACACACAGGTAAATAATTATCTTTAGTACTAACGAGTAAGTAACTAACTAGTGTATATTAAACTTAGTCAATTTGACAAGGAAGTCTTCTTGTTTCCAGGCGTGGAGCTGTCCTTCTTTAGCGCAGTATATAGCTCCAGCATTGGGTTCACTCTAGCTTTGGGTGAAAATGCAAAACAGCTGGTGGGTTTGTCTGGAGTCTTCATCGGTTTGGGAGAAGTTCTCGGTAAGTGAAGCAAATTTTTGGAATAATATTTGTAACAAACTAAATAAGTAGATAGAACTATAACTGTAGTATTTGAATCTAAATCATTATCTAAATACATGTTAAACCTCATTCATTAAAATTGGTTGAGCAGTTTAGGCGCTACAGTGGAACATACAAACATTCATAGATTGCTTAAACTAACACGCTTCCTTTTCCGTAGTCGGATGATTATTACACAGACAAAAAAGATTTTACGTATGACAGTTATTATCAGCGAGCTATATAAATTAAATCTTAAAGATTTTAGGATTACCAATACAGTATTACTATCAAAAGGTTGTCGTTCTCTTTTTCATTATCGCTGTATTGTCAACAATGTAAAAATTATCTTCTGATTAAAACTATAAGATTAAATAAATATTGTTTTCAATTTACTCATGTTGTATTAAGTTCCATTTATACATATGTACTATTATATGCATTTAGTAAAAAAAAACTATTTATTTGATATTATAAACAGATACTTCAATTTTATTTATTTGTAGGTATAGATATTATAATTATTATATACTTTAATTATTACAGGAGGAGCGTTATTCGGAATCTTAGGGTCAAAAACAACACGATGGGGTCGTGACCCAATCGTCATAATGGGCTACTTCATTCACTTACTCAGTTTCTTCTTAGTCTTCATCAATCTGCCCGCGGTGGCTCCATTCGGTGATACCAACGAAGTTTCGTACATCACGCCGTCACCTGCACTCGCTATGTTCTGTAGTTTCTTACTAGGATTTGGAGATGCGTGCTTCAATACACAGATTTATTCAATATTGGGAGGCAACTATTCGGACAACAGCACATCAGCGTTTGCACTGTTCAAGTTTACACAGGTCAGTTTCATTCCTTCTTTCTTTTCTAGTTATTGAATAACTTTATGATTTACGTTTACGTATGTTTGACGTAAAAATTATGAAAGTTTATTATTATTTTTATAGATAAAACGTGTTGTGTGTAGACTGTTATGACTGTGGTAACGGAAAACGGTGTAGTTTAAGTAAAGAAAAGTAAAGAATCGTGGGCGTTTAAACACGAAGAATACTTTCAAAATCTTTAGAATAGGAAAACAATTGTTTTGCTGCAAACTAGAGAAACCAAAAAATCCGTAAACGGAAAAGTGTTTTTAATAAATTAAGTTTATCATATGAATGGAATGGAGTGAAATATCCGTCTAAATTAATGTTTCCTATCAGATTGTATCTTAAACAAGGTATTTAAATCGAGAGGTAGTTAACTTTTAATTCTTGAGGAAAATCACAAGGGGTTCCTAAAGTCAGCAGTACATTATCAAGTATATTTATATACATTCAATCAGATTATCTAGAACTCGGTTATTTACTCACTCGAGGGTTTCTTAAGTGTTTTTTATCGAGATCCATTGACCTCCAAGCAATCGGACACAGTGCATCGAAATTGTTATTGATGATACAAGTGGTTAGGAACTCGTCTAAAACTATAAATGATATATTAGGCTTTATAAAATATAATATTCTCAATGTTGCTAATTGGAGGATTAGCTCTTTCTTTTCATATATTTAGGCCTTTTAAAGTGACTCTACTCTGCGTATCGGAAATCATGATTATAATCCAAGAGTAGGGGTCCTATCACTGTGAGTCCATCCTCACTGTGAGTGCTGACAATGCAGTATGGTGATTGAGATGCTCCTGATCATTGGGCCTCCGGCCTTACACTCTCTAATATAATTTTAACAAAAAGGAACCGACTTCAATGAAAAACTATTCCGAGTACCCAAATCGCGACAATTGTGCCTATATGATATTTGAGGAGTTCTCTCGCTTTCCTTGGGATCCCATCATCAGATCCCGATCAAAAATAATTTTTGAAATCGGTTCCTAAAATTATCGCGGAACATACATAAAAAAAAGATTCCGACGAATTGAGAACCTCCTCCTTTTTTTTTGAAATCGGTTAGAAACACTACAACACGAATGATTTTATTGATGGTTGGTCTTCTGCTTGCGGGTAGTTCGGGTAGTTCCGCCTCTGTCGAGCCTGCCCATTCGTGCTGAAATCAGTATGACTCTACTACCTTGTAGGGTATTGAACTTTATACATGTAAATAATAGTTTAATTAAAAGCCTACAAGGTACCGAACCTTAGCAAGTGGATTAAATAAAACAACTATAAATACTCCATCACTTAATTTTATTGTAATTACAAGATTATAGCAAAATATGTATGTCCATAAGGAAAATGTGTAGATTTACGTTACGTTTATGTAACTGTCGAGGTGTCTAACAGGTGATAATTAATGTACTTAGACAGACAGAGACAATAGACTTCAATTAAATCTATACAAACTTAACGATTTTTCACGTATCTAAGTAGGACACGTAAATGTCATAGACAGATAAGGTAGTATTTATTGTTTTTTATACGGATCTGTTACTAACCGGTCTGGGTATAATTTATCTTTGATATGCAAATATTACGATAACTTACTCCACGTCGTCTGTGAAATCTGCTACTCTTTTCAAACATGTTCATCTTCTATCGGTCTAAGCATTAGTTGTTGTTGGCACTCCAGCAAAACAATTTTTAGAGTTAGATAGTTTTTGGAGTTCATCATGCCCCACAATGTGCCACGAGAATTATGTAATAGTAGTTGTTGTGTGGTTATCACAGAACCTATAGACTCTGCCTAGTTTTTTGGTCAGACTGAAGTGTGTGATAGGTATGTGTAAAGTTATATATTTTTTTATAGTCGTTAGCGGCGGCGGCATGCTTCTTCTACTCGTCCAAGGCGCTGCTGTCCGTGCAGCTCATAGTTCTAGGCGTGCTGGCGTCCTTGGGCACGGCCGCCTTCTGTCGCGTGGAGTGGGCCACACGTGCTCGTGCGCGCGCAGCCGCCCTAGACCTTGACAAGGGCGAGACCACCACACATGCGCTCGCAGACAACGCCTTGCACTACGACTGATGCCTTCACCCCACATGCTCTGACCGCTCTTCCCTGCCGTCGAGTACTACAGGTATATAGAATACTTGTGCATCTCTCTGAGTGTAAAAGGACAGAATGAAAATTATTGGATTTTCACATGTTTTGTATTAGGACAAGGTGCCGTTGTATTTATCGTTACATGAAAATATTACCTACTAGACATCGTGAAAAGTCTATTTTTTACGTAGTAGTTAAGTATTTTATAAGATATATATAGTCCAATATCAAGGATACGTCTTGAAGTGTCAGAAATCGTATAAACAAATGTCACTGTTAACAGTAGATATAGCCACTTTTAAAATCAATTTTACTAAGGAGTAGTAGTGCAATGACAAGGATTCTCGAGTTTTTTTTTAGTCACATTGTATTTATATGCAAGGAACCGAAAGTGTATAGATGATATATAATGTATTTTGCTTATAGAATTTAGATACTCGTCTTGATATTTTAATCACATTCCATAGATTTTTTTATTGGAAAGTATTAATATATATTATTTAAGGAGGTTTATTTAAAATTATGTAGGGTTTAAAATGATTAATTCTATATCTTTACGTGATTGAATCATCATCACTGCTACGCATGTCGACGTTTTACATTTAAAATACAAATATAATATAGACAATATTATATTTGTATTTTAAATACAAATTTAATATTGTGATAGACAAAGATTACAAATAAAAATATCTGATAAATAAAGAAATAGTAAATTCTTATTTAAATCGGACCGTATGTAAAGCGGGAATTTATAAAACAAAAATGTATTTTTATATAAGTAGTTGGACTTGAAGATTACGTAACTCGTGAAATTCAAATTTTAAACGCTTGTAGAATAGCAACATCAAGACTTTCCGTTAGGACCGCAGCTTATGCTTATAACTATTTTATACAATGTACCTAAATGTAATTTTATCATAGAGAGCCATGGTTAATTAACTTCATGATTATTTACAAGTTCTATAGATGTAAGATAAATTACGAGTATTTATAAGGAAAATTATAACGAAGCAGGGAATAAGATAATGGGATGTATTGTAACAAAGACAATTATTGATGTTTGATCTCAAAATTGTCTCTTATAAATCATGGATTTCATTATATTTACTTATTATATTTACATGAATTATGAAATGACTATGATCTACACTCACAGAAGCTAAATGAGTGTTATTTTTTTTTATATATTTATTTCTTGTGTATAAAATATGTCAGAATTTTACAAATCTAATTACATATTATTTTTACGTTTTCTACAAAACTTCTAGTCACAACACTTGAAGTTTGTGTAAATTTTCTGTCTTAAAGATTTATTTTATACTTTCTTGAAATTAAACTCAATTGTATTTTTATTCCACTATATAATAAACATAAAACAATTTTATTATATTATTATTAACCGATTTCGCCTTATAAGGATATTACGAAATAGTGGAATAATAGTACAAGTGAGTTTAATTTCATGAATGTATTTTTCCAAGTTCCACTAAGTGCCGTTGACAATCGAGAGTATAAATTATTTATTTTACGATGTTAAATTTCCATTCCTTGATTTTATTATATTTTAAGTGAAATAAGTGATCTTGTAAATGTAATGTAACTCGGTGTTGCCAACATATTGCAGGAAGGATAGTGTTGCTATTAAATGGAATTCATTTTCTGAAACATTATCATTGTAAGTGCAGACAGACTGCAGGAGCATTCTCCTGCAGTTTTCTTCGTAATATTGTTTATTTATTCTATTTTGTTTTCAGTCCTTTTACTGATTTTTGTCATTTTTTTTTACACACACAGTCACTTATAAGCCTCATATTTTATACTTCATTTTTTCAGTTACCCTATTTACTCGTATAAGAATATTTTAACAATTGTTGCTTTTAACTCATTTTAACTTTTGTATATGAAAATGTACAATAAATTAACAATGTTATTCAGTTAATGTTAAATTCTAGTCTTAGTTTCTACAATGTTATCGAATAATATCTTAATTGTGGAATAAAATATTTTATTAATAAATGAGTTGTTATTTCACTGTCTTATGTCTTGGTACGCAGTATACTGGAATATTGCTCACTATCAATGTCACAGAAATCGTCTCGAACGAACACAAAGACGTTTTTACTTAGTCATCTTACGTAAAAGACGGAATTTCGCAGAACTGAACTCATACAGCGCTCACTTGAAACATTTTAATTTAATATCACTAAACGATAGGCGGAAACTCATTGATCTCTCATTCTTGTTTATAGTGGAGAAAATTTGACTATTAAAAAAAAAATAGAACATCTGGTTCTGATTGAATTGCTGATTTAGGTTGTTTATGGCTCATAACTAGTGGCTTTCTTCTTTTTTAGGGTTCCGAAGTATAACATTTGAAACCCTTATAGATTAGTCATGTTCGTCCGTCCTCGACTTACGTAAGTGCTAGAAAGATGAAACTTTGATATAAATCACTTGTTACATTTCATAAACATGGGTAGTCTCGATACGTTTCTACTAAATTCAGCATTTGTAAATCGGTAAAACGATCAGTCATTACACTACCACGCAACGTCAGTTCTCATCTAATAACATTAGTAAACTGAGTTCCCGCCGCCACGCTTGCTTTACACCGACCGATGAGTTTCATTGGTTGTTGGGCCACATACGGGGAATACCCGCATGCCGTATATCGACCAAGATATAGATAGCCTACTTTCATAGTCGATAGCCCGTATTCGGGGACTCCCCGCCTGCTGTATAACGACTGAATTAACGACCAATGAAAATGCGCCTTAATGAAAACGGCTAACGCTTGCTGGCCCTATGGCATGCTTGAACAGAAATCTCCCGTACCCCGCATGCGGGCTCTAACGATCAATGAAATTGAGCCTTTTTGGGTGACTGAGGAACCCTTTTCCGTTGCGTGGCCTCTGACACGCATTTTATTATTATTATTATATTCTTTTAATTCAATTTAGATGATACTAATTATCCTTTGTGATTACCTATAACTAAATGGGCACAGGGCATGTATTTTGTTTTCTTGAAATTAATATATGATGTGTTTATCATTTGTTGGTGATCCGAAAGAAATAAATTTACTGATACTGGCTTTAACTCCTGGGGCTCTACCGGCGTACATCCCGGTAATCGCGGTTACGACTAGCCTATGTCGTTCCTCTAAAATAAAACTACCTCCATGCTAAATTTTACTGAAATCAGTGGAAGAAGTTTAGTCATAAAAGTGAGACAGATGACAAAGTTTCAAATTCATATTATTAGTATGGATGGGTGGACACAAAGAACACCCAGACTCAGAACAACAACTTGTGGATCATACTGTGTTGTTTATGTGCGGATCAAAGCCACAACATTCTGTGCAGTAAGCGACGAGGTGACCACTTAAATTACTTACTACATATATCATCTCGATAAAATTATTGCGTTTGGTTACATGAATGGTTTCTTTTTAAATATTATTATAGTGATAGATCAACTAGGTGTAGTTGATCTATTATTATATATATTTCGTATGTTTTCACTGAACTCCTCATAAGCGGCTGGACCAATTTTGTTGCGCAATTAGTCCCAGTAGTACGAAGTTAGCCAGGTCACATAGTTATGGTACATACCATTACTTATATACTTATTATCTTACAATAATTACGATGATGGATAGATAATTCTTTATTTTCATCTGAATAAAATGAAAACAAACATGGATATCTATTTATTATAGAACATAAACATCTAAGTACATAAATAATTTGAATAACAAATATTGTTAACTATTGTTTTTGGTTGTCGCTATTGTCTTCTTCACCAAGTTTGAAATCCATAGGTTTGTCATAACCCATGATTTTGGCGTAGTGTAAGGGATCTGTGAAGTGCCTCGCTTCAATGAAAAGAGGTGTGCCTTTTGCATGCATTGTGGTGAACATGCCAGGAACATCAGGTACAACTACATCATCAGTCTTGAATTCAAGCTGAAAATAAACAATTTTATTATTTCACTTGTTGGTAAAATACTTACATATGGATTATAAATAAATATTTCAGACATCTTTAACACAACACTATCTATGTAGAATCAAACTAAGCAGAACTTGTGTGTGGGTACTGGACAACTCATATATATCATTTATGTATTTATACATAAACATACTTAGTTTTTGTAAATTCATATATATTATACAAATGTGTATAAATGTGTATGATATGTTATTTTGTAAGTTGCAATGAAATCAACACAATCCTTACTATTATTACAGTATGCGAAAGTAACTCGTCTGTCCTTCACATTTTTACTCCAAAATAACTAAACCTATTTCAATTAAATTTGTTACACAGATAGTCTAGAACTAGAGAAAAAATAATTGTGAGAAATAAAATTGTAGTTAAATGTAGGAGGAATATGAATTTCTTAACTTCCATACAAATATTATAATTCAAAAGTGACTGTTTGACTGTTATGCTTTTGCAGCTAAACCGCAGCATGGATTTCAACGAACTTCAACATTGAAATACTTTGATTCCTAAGGAATGAAAGAGGCCCCTGTTATGAATGACATATACACTGGTGGAGCCATGGACAAAAGCCAACAAATTTTGATAGATAATTTTTTGTATGACAATAATAGGTGTAAATACAAACTTACCTGTTTCCTGGCTAAAAAGAAGTTGATAGTGGTGGCTTTATAAGTGGATGTCTCTGGATCATAATGTATTTCCGTGACATACTTTTTGGTTATTAAATGCAGCAGCAACGGTGTAACAAATGTAAAGAAACCGACCACAGAACATATTGCTACGAGTAAAGATGTACTTCCTATAGTAGTTGCTTCTCTTAAAATTATAGGTTGTGCTAGTAAACCTGCCATGCTTGAACTTAACGAAAATATTTTAACACTTTTGATTTGAGGCGTTAGAGGTCCACTATATATGCGTTCTAATTTATTATCTTGATCTATTAGTTTTATTGCGTAGCCCCTGCTTGTATTATAACAACTACTAATACATTTTATCTTTGAGGTGAATTCTTTATGTACTAGAGACTGAAACGGCACTGTTCTCTGATTAAGAGTATTTCTAAAGCAGAGTTGCATCATTTTGGTAAATGCTGTTTTTTTTTCAGAAATCAAGTAAATTTATCAAACCAATGCCATTGCCGACTTCTGAAAAAAACACAATTTTGACTATATAGACTTTAATGACAACTTATCAACAATGTTGCAAATTGTTGATAATAAAAAGTTACCATATTTTCAAGTCTTGCAAAATAGCAATAGGTACATAGTGCTAAAACAGATAATTAATCTTTAATTAAAATTATTGGCTATAGATAGCAGAAGACTACGATTCTGAAACTACTAATACCGTGACAATATGACATGACATACTCAATTCATGAGCCATACAATGCTGTTTGGCGATGCGCTTTGAATGCTTTGATACTCATTATTTTTACAACAAAATTTAGAAGTTTTCACAATATTATTTTCTACTGCGCAGGGGATGTTCTATATTCTTTGTTATATAGGTCGGTTTCCGCACTTAGTCCTTTAGGTGGACTCCCTCCAGCAGCGGATAAAGTCTCCGAGTCTGTCCAGACATTCTAAAACAGATTTGGGAGATCCAAGGGTGCTTTTCCGTGTTTCGGTGACACCTGTATACTCAATGAGTACATGCGACACCGTTTCCTCTGTCCCTAAGTATGCTCTGCATAAAGGACTGTCAGTTATGCCTATGGCGTGAAAGTGTTTATTTAATGAACAGTGTCCGGTGATATTTCATACCACCAGCCGCAGGGCATATTATAGTGTATAACTGCATGCGCAAAGGACGGTTATTCGACACGACCAGAGAGAGATCAGGCGCAGAACCACCACTTACAGTGGCACCCACATTACGTGCTCTCTGAGGCATAGGGATTAAGACCGGAACTTCAAAACTCCGGGATGTCTTAAGCATTTCTGTAACCGGAAATACACAATAACACGTTTGTCCCTATCCGGAAATCGAACGCGATACCTCGCGATAGGTCTCATACTGCCTCGTAGGCCTATTATCCTATACTTAATACGTGTACTTAGCTACCATTTGTAATTTAATGGTGATGAATTATTGTATTATAATATGATTTTATGTCAAAAGATATTTTTGATGGCTATGTAGGCTTTTGCATAACAGACTTAACACGTTTTTAGATAGCTGGAAAAGGTGAAGCTTAGTACTTAGCAACGACACTGTGTAATGAGTTTATTTAGGAGAAAATATTTTTTTTTGTAGAATACGTCAATTTGATATCATTAAAAATATTCATCTGTTGCAATTTATATATTACTAGTTGACCCAGCGAACTTCGTACCGCCCAACTTTAAAATTCCAGAACTTGATCGCAGCGCCACCTACCGGGTCCAATTGCGAATCTAAACCATTCCCAGATCCCCTTGAACACACACAAAAAATTTCATCAAAATCGATCCAGTCATTTGAGAGAAGTTCAGTGACATACACACTCACAGAAGAATTATATATTTAAAGATTAAACAATATATTCAAGTCTAATAAAGAGACTCTACTCTGTCTGATGGAAAGTATGAGTAGAAACCAGGAGTTTAGGTTACCATTCTCTCAAACAATTCAGTATGGTGACCCACATTATGGCGGCCTAGTAAGATGTTTCTGGGGCTTTGGTCTCAAACTCACCAAAGAAATACGATGATCTTTTGTGTGAGCGTAGTACTGCCCCGATCGAGCCAAGAATTTAAAAAAAAGACGATTACAATTTAAGTACAATAGTATATTTATAAATTGATTTTGACGCCTAGTTTGCTATGTTTTCAGTAACTTAACACTGAAAATTACTTCTTCTTTACATATATCTGTAATCTTCCAAGAGAGTCGCTGTTCTACCCTGTACAGTTGTGTGCGTTTGAAAACTTATATATGTTTTGTCGGACAGTTATCTACATCGTAACATACACCTGTATCGGTGTCAAGCACCGTAGGGTCTGGGCAATCACATCTCGAAAAGCCGCAGACGGTACCAACTAACATCTCCTGTGGGTTATCACAGGTTTTCTGGGCCGACCAATAGGATTTTGTGCAATCACTCTGCACTTCAACCATCCAATCAGGGCATGTTTCAACACCTAAAAATACAAATAAAATTATATGGTAGTTAGGTATGCATGTAAATTATATAAATTACAAACTTACAGGTAACCATTGAAATCAATAAGTGTGTATGTACTTTCAATTTTAGTCCAAAATGTGCACATTTCTATTTTTTTTACACACACATTTACGTTCTATATTTTGAACTAGCTGAGTCCCGAAGTTTTAACCGCGGCTGTTGTTGTAAATCGCGAGTAGCGCCGCGGAGCGAACCTAGTCTAAATAACATTTGCATAAGTTATTCCTTAGGTCTTCAGCCCTCTTATGACTGCTTGTAGTTGAACATAATTTCGTATTTCAATTGTCAAATAAGTTACCTTTTTTCTGTGCTTTTATTTGAAGAAATTTTGCCTTTCATAAGATCTGTTACCTTAAAATATTAAATAAATCATTTGGACATCTGGCACACAACTTCATGTAGTCCTATACTAAGCAGAACTGTACTATGGGTACTAGACAACTAATATAAATACAATAAACTTTGCCTCTTTAAAATGTTGGTGTAGATCATACTAAAATGCTTAAAAGCTTAATAATTATGTATAGTTGCTACTTACAAGAGTTATTATGCCATAAACAGTTATGAGACGATGTTGTTTCGTACGTATAAATCAAGCCTGAATAAAGACTTAACCACAACATCACGTTTTTCCACTCAAACATCTCCAGGGAATAATATAGACTAAAAGAGGTTAAATAGTTTTTCAATTATATATAAGGCAGATCATTTCCGATGACTACCCATGTTTACGATTGAAACTTATGAACAATGCTCTACTAGAAAGTGCTACAATAGTGCTTGTCATTTCACTAGTTTAAACAATGGATTAAACAAAAAGTTTTAAATATACTCGTAACATAAATGGTATGCTTTATTTTCAATACCACGCAATATACCTACAATACAATAACCTGCATTTGTGATAACATTAACGTAACTTGATTTCAGATGTCAGTTACAGAACGATAACTATCACTACACTACTACTAATTAATAGGTGTGCCACAAGGCAGTGTACTAGGACTTAGCGTTTTTAAATGATCTGTGTAAATGATCTCCCAATAACTGTCAATTAATTAGAGTGTACAATGTTGCTGAGATATTAATTAAAAATATGAATTAAACAGATTGAAGCTGAATCTGAAATGTTATTCTGACAACAACTTGTTGTAAATATTAAAAAAAATGCCTGAAATGGTATCTTCATTCATTTATGTTCTGTATGTAAACTCCGAAAGAAATATTTGCAGATCATACAAACATTTGGTCCAAACCGGAAATCAAACTTGAGACCTCTTGATTGTCAGCCGCATACGTTAACTACGTTTTAAAGGGTAATCTCTGGATCTACAGAACTGATGTTGAAAATTCTTTTACCATTAAAAAGCCACATTACCTATTTGTGAGTATCATAGGCTTAAAGAACGTAAAAACGTGACATCCAACATAGTACATCATCAATGCTAGTGGTAACTACAGCAACTGAACTCTATTTATATAAAACATACAAGCTGTGGAAAGATTCTGGCTTAATATGAATGTATTACTTACCTACACTTTAGTAATCCTCTAAAATCGTATTGATTTTTAGACGTTAAATAAAAAAGCTCTCTCTTGTTCAATTTAATATTTTTAATTTCCATTGCATCGAGCCCATCTACCTACTTATGATTTACCTACCTAGGAAACAGTATCCTAGACTAATGCCAACCACACTTAAGCTGTCTTTAAACTAGGAGCGATCTCCTAAATTAGGTAGACCCTATATTTTAAGAGAAATCTAAGCACTAAGGTGTTCACTAACGGTTGGTTAAAACGAAAATATCACTCTCAATATCATACCTAACTCTTTCTAAGTAACTCTTTAGGGGACGGTGGTGAAAACGGCTATAAGCTTTTATAATACTGTGGGTACGTTACTTTTCACTGAAAAAAATTGTTTGTGAAATTATCTTTATACATGTCGAATAAAATATAATATGTAGATGTATTCGTGTGTATGATTTATAATATGTCATTTTGCGTGGAAGTAGATAATGGGGCGACTCATCGTCCTAAACAATCATATATGTCAATAACGACAATGCGACTATCTATAAGGTCGGGTAAACAACCCTATTGATTTAGTTTATCTGTTCGCAAACAGTACGCGCGGCCTGAACCACTTTGACCAACCCGAGGACTTTTATCAAGTTTTAAAATAAGTTATAATAAGATAAATTATATCTTTCCGAATATCCTAACTGAGTTATAGCCGAAGCTTAGAAGTGTATAACATAAGATAAATCTTCCACATTCTGAACTTTATTTTTCTCGCTTATCTGTTACAAGTAGCAAAAAGTGCTATTCCAAGGATTGATAACAATCTCTATAATATCTTAATTTTATTTATGTTCGTAAAAAGAAAGAAGCGTGGTCTATGTTTAAGGAAAAAATTGAGTGACTGAACCGAAATTATGAACAAAAAGTGTTATTATTGCACTTTGGTATTAATTGCTAATATTGCAGTTTGCAGATTCATTCCAAAAGATAAAGAATGTAGGCCTAAACCTTCGGAAAAAAAGGAAGCGATACGCCAAGTCATGGTCATAAAAAGGGCAGGTAATTATTACTTTCGAGATATTATGTTAAATACATTTTAACATAAAGATTATCGTTGGTATACTAATTCAGCACTACCTGTGATAATGAATACCATGGCAGATATAAAAATCTAAAATGATGTGTCAGATTTTGATTTATAGCAGATAAGTATAGACCAATGATAGTTAGTGATACTTTTACTTGTAAGTTGTAGAGCTGTTAACAAATTTGATGATTAAGTAAATAAATATATAATAATATATAGTATATAATAATAATATAAATGGAAAATGCGGACAAGGAAGGCCGACCCCAAGTAAATGAGATAAGGTCTAGGAAGAAGAAGAACAGAGGTAAATAAATATATAAATATTTCGGACATCTTACACAACGTCATCTAGTCCCAAACTAAGTAGAACTTGTATTAAGCGTACTAGGCAACTGATATAAATACATAAACATACTTTTTTATAAATATAAGTAAACATAATATACGTAGTAAACATCTAAACTCCGAAACAAATATTTGCGGATCACACAAACATTTGGTCCGACCTGGGAATCGAACCCCGATTACCTATATTTATATATGTAAAGACATTACGACGTTAAAGGGATTTTGGTCTAAATCGAAATTGATAGTCATGTTTTCTATCAAGCAGAATAGAGTTGTCTATGCAGGCTTAGATAAAAAAAGTCATATGAGATGTAAAATTTATTTAAAATTAGCGTGTTTTTATGCGACTCCAAAAAGGAGAAGATTCTATATTCCACTGTATGTATGCGTGTGTGTTTTTAAAAAATAATGTAGTAAATCCTTTCCCGCCAATTCTAAAAGTTGTGGGGCTACTATCTAGAGATATTTAAATATATTTCATTTTCTACTTTATTTCGGGGCCACAAAAGTTACATTCGAAAACTGCTGAACCATTCCATTCGGTTGAAATGTTGTTGTTATATCTATCTCTTTCTTTCAATATTGTGGTATAGCGAGACAGAGGCGCTGTCTCTGTCATTGCACTAGTTGTGTTTCTGAGATCGTGAAGAAGTGTCGTTCGTTACGATAGATGTCGAAAGTTTGTTTACTTTATCAATAGTTGAAAACTATGGGATGGACATGGAGGGATTAAACTGGTGATGTGGTTAGAGTAGTGACACTTTAAATAAATTTATTAAGTATAATAAATTGGACGTCATTATGGAGATGTGGCTGTTATTTTGGACTTTTGTTTTGGGAGTAATACGGTACGCGGAGGCGGGTGTGATGGGTGATCAGTGCGACTGGACTGGCAGGTATGTTGATTTCGAAAGTATTATTATTTTGCATATTTTTTATTTTATTTGGTGTTAATTGTTCACTGTGTTAAAAATACAACGTTTAACCTGTAATTAAAAAAAAAAGACATTTCTAGTCGTATCCATTTACAAATGGTTAACTTTAAAGTTTGTGTTTGTAATTTCACATTAACAGATTTTAATTAAATACTTATTAAAAAATATTTTTCAAAAAAGTCTGAAATAAATTTGTCCATAAGCATAGTGATTATATTTTAATGCACCAAAAATAATAAGAATAAAAAAAGACCGTATAAATTTTATAAATTTTATAAAACCGGCATAAACTTGAACTTGCCAGTTGCCAGTACCAAATTAATATTTAATTAAATGGCGTGCAAATCTCAGGAATTCTCAGTATTCAATTATGAGGCTCTTCTAGCATAAAAGACATACCTAGTCTATTACCTAATTCATATAAAGAAATAGAATATTTTATTCTATGTACGTAAATCTTTAACAAGGCCATTTCCAAAAATATTTTTTCAGGTTTTATGTTGATTAAAAGGATTTTAGTTTGTGTGTACAATAAAACATAAATATCCATGCTAAAAATAAAAGAAAATATGCAATTATCTTTTAGGATCTTTCACAGTTCATTTTTATGTTTTTATTCCATGTTGTCGAGGAGTTAACAAGATTTTAAATTAAGGTACTCAAATAACACTATACAAATAAATACTAGGCCGAGACAAGAATATCGATAGATAGAATGAAATCCAATAAGTATCGCATATTAGCTTGGCATCCATCACAATCTGGAGCTAACAATCTTGACCTGCGGCGAAATCATGCCTCACCAATTTGCTAATAAAACCCATGTTATTTCCATAACATTAACAATGGCATGACTGAAGTTATTAACATTTAATGTTATTCAAATTCCATGATTCACGAATGCCAAGACATTTTTATAATAATAACTACCCGCTTTGCGGAATGTTGCCTTGTAATAATTTTCAGCCTTCACTTAATAGTCTATCCATAGCCATCATTAGTATCGTGGCTAAACTACTTCAACGATTTCAATTAAATTTGGCAAGGAGATAGTTTGATTCGTGAGAAAGGACGTAAACTTCTCTTTACCGCTATAATTATAATACACGCGTGCCGAGAACAAATGCTAGTGTTTAACAAATTTTAAAGTAGGAACTTTCCTTACTCAATTGCATGGATTTGATACTGAACTATTAAATAAGTATTAGACTTTTCATGTATATTTTACCTATGATTTACCTATATCACCAGCTAACGATTATTAAATAAATTATTCTAAAAAAGTATTTTGTATATCTAAAAACACTAATCTGAAGTATAACACTCGTTAATCAACACAACACCCTTAAATAATTCATTATCAATGAATGATTGCAAAACGAGCGTTGAATGCTTAAATGTTATCATTCAACTTTACACCATATACCTCATTAATACTAGGTAAACTACAAGTAGATAGTAATACAACACACTACGAACAAGCTCATTAAGAACGTCTCACTCCTCGCCCCACTTCAGCTTCATTCCTAATCGATGTCCCCGATGTCAACAAGTAATAACATTAAAACAAAATAATTGTTATTGTTAATGGATGTCCGGAAATGTTGTCGAATGAGGGCTCGATTACGGAACAAAAATCAACAAGTATGGTTTCCCAGTTGGGGTGGCGATGGCGTGGGAAATCCATGTGGAAACTGTTCTCGTCAACCCTATGTGTGACCTTTCCGGTTAAATGGGGTGCGCTTACACAATTATACCCTTGACGTGACCGATGTGCTCTTTTATTGATTTTGAGATATTGAATTTCCGAACGATGCATTTTCGTTTTATCTTTTTAATTTAATATTTTTATCAAACATTATCTTTCTCATTATTTTTTTTATAAAACTGAGTAGGCAAATAATTTTATCACGGCTCGTAATGTCCATGAAAATACGTAAGTTAAATAACAAAAAGTATATCAGGTTTATTATGTGTGGTATTTGGATGTTGTTTCAGAGTCTAGCTGAAGCGACATGTGCTGAACTTATTTAACTGCAAAATTTAGGCATCAAATCTTTGATAAGTTCATAATTAACTTCATTTTAATCAAGAATTATGATAATTCAGGCCATGTAATTCAGCAGTGCAATGTGAAAATTCGAATCCAATTTGATTACGAAAGATTTCTTCTTTATGTTTATAAACTGAGATTACAGAAGAAAGCTTTCTTCTGTAATGTGAGGTTATTACCCTAACAATCGTTTTTAATTCCAGAACATTATTGGACGTAGAAACTTTCTTTTAGAAAATGCGGTTAAATTCCAACTTTCCATGTTTAGACTTAGACTATTTAAATCGAAATGAATTTACGAATACAAAAATTTCGTTGTAGACGATTAGGCATAACTCGACAATCAAATTATTATCACATAACACATTGATGCTTATTTATTCGTAGTACATACATTGTGTATAAATTCTTACAAAAGTTATGTGTCTCATCATTTCTTATTTCGATTTTGAAGTCGTTAAACTATAATAATGCCAAACTTCTAATTTCTTCGATGACTTGTCTTCAAAAAGGCTATTATTATCAACATACAATGACGTAATACTTAGTTGTAAAGAGTTCGGTATCTGTTAAGGCCTATTACCGTCAACCGAGCATATTTTTTTTTTTAATTAAACAAGCTTCCACATTTTTAAATATCATCATCATTCATCATCAGCCTATCTCAGTCCACTGCTGGACATAGGCCTCTCCCATTGCACACCACTTTGATCGATTTAGGCTTTTTAAATATAATACATACAAATCATAGATAAATAGACACCCACGTGTGGGTAGTGGGAAAATCAGTTCGCACCTATAACACGCAAGTTACTGATCACTAATGTTCCTTGCGTTCGTTCCCATCGATGACCTAATCTGTTTATTTTTCTAATAAACATTTAAAAAAGTAACAACTCGTTGCTCCCACATGAATGAACATTCTTTGCTTTGTTTTAGATACAAAAAGTAAATATTTAGATTGCTTTTAAATGTGATGATCATATTTATCTGAAACAGAAATAAAAGTATTCAGAAGGAGGTATTAACAATTGGCTGCAAAAAAGCAAATTGAGTGTCAATGTACCAGCATCACTTGGACATTGTGAGGCATTGAAGTTCATACATTAATATTTATTAGGGAGGACGGAGTGAACGCGAGGGGACCGGGATCTGTTTATTATAATATCCTCCTATTATAACGCGTTCGCACGATATGCTCCAATCTGGTTGATTGGTAAATGTTCAACGCCGATTGTTGTGAACCCTCCGTATAGTTTAATATGTAGTCATGAATGCAATCCAAGTTTAGTAATACAGAGGAGCTACGGATTTCCGTCTCGTTTCATATTATTAATCTCTTGTCTAGTAAATCGGGTGGTTTTTCTAAATCCCCCTATTGTAAAAAAAGCGGCCAAGTGCAGTCGGGCTCGCCCATGAAGGGTTCCGTATCAGCAAGTAACATCATATAAAAGTTCTTGTAGTTCGTTGTAACTTTCATCGATGTTTTTATACTAGTGAATTGATTGGATGAAAGGTAAATTGCGTGTTACGCTTTATGACGTATTAAAAAAAAACTACTCACTAGATCTCGTTCAAACTAGTTTGGTAGTTTAAATGATAATGTACTTACAACATATTTTTTTTTTACTGTTATTACTCTCTTATTTTAGAAGTTTTACACACACACATTTTTCCACTTTAGAAGTGTCTCTCGCGCAAACTATTCAGTTTAGAAAAAAATGATACTAGAAACCTCAACATCATTTTTAAACACCTATCCATAGATACCTCACACGTATAGGTTTGATGAAAAAAAAATTTTTGAGTTTCAGTTCCAAGTATGGGGACCCCCAAAATGTATTGTTTTTTTTCTATTTTTATGTAAAAATCTTAATGCGGTTCACAGAATACATCGACTGACAAAATTTCAACAGGCTGTGACATACGGACGGACAGACAGACAGACAGACAGACAGACTTGACGAATCTATAAGGGTTCCGTTTTTTGCCATTTGGCTACGGAACCCTAAAAAGTTGTACTTTCCTAAGCTTTAAAAAGATCTTAAGCCTGCATTAACATTCGCAATACTAGAAATATTTCCTATACTTGCTTACTTAATTTGAATGAAATACAATTGACCTCAGTCGGTGACGTCAAAATGCCAACTGAATTATAATTGGTTAATTAAATTGCACCACGCAAGTGCATCTTAGCGACGGATGTGCGTAATGAGTGTGACAAAAGAACATGAGAGAAATACGACTAAAACATAAACTCATCATAAATGTCCCACCATTTGTCAAAGCCTGCTTCAAAAGTTTAGTGGTTAGTTATGTCCTGGCCTAACTTATTACACAGTTAAAAGGTATTTACCCTTATCGACTTGTTAGAAATTGGTCGTACAAAAACAACCTGTTGATAAGGCTTAAATGGGCGTAAGATATTTTTTGTTGAGCGGCGCCCAAGGACAGCCGTTTTGGCGTGACTACCAACAATAGAAACTATTAGCTTGCAGATAAATGTCACCCTAAAAAAACGAGCGGGTAATAGATCTTTGTATACTGTTTGTTACCTGTGAATGTCATCACATTCTTATTCTTTCTGTTTGGAATAAAATTTAAAGTAAGAAGATATTGCATATTATCATATGTATTTCTCGGCAATTTAACGTTATGAGTAATCTTTTTTATAATTAAATTTAAGGTACTTAATAATATTACATAATAAGAAATAAAATAAGACATAAATGAAAACAAAAAATGTAAGTCAATATAGATATCAAAAATTAAAGCATAAATTGTCACTAATGTTTTTTTCTATAAATATTGGATGTTTTACTATCTTTGTGGTTTTACTTCCTGAATTTGACCTATATACAAAAACCACAAATAACCACGAAATGCGGATGTTGCTATCTCAATATTTGCAATGGACGGTCACGATAATAACATCAGATGGTGGGGAAACATAAGCTCTCACGCTCTCCATATGGTGAAGTCGTGGAGCTTGCGAACAACGTTACGCCGTTTTACGATTCCGTCTGTTCCTGGAAGAAGTTCCCGTTCCATATACCACAGTCGAGGTTCATTATCATTAGTGATTATGTGTCGCGATTCTACACCGTATGGGACCGCTCTACCAGGACATTTCACATGGTATGAGATCTTGTGGGAATACCACAGTTCATTATGCTGAAAGAAAACATACATCACATGTTGCGAGATGAAATCACGGCTATTTTTAAGCGACGATTGTTTTTATTCGTTCGCCAATTGAGGGCAATCAGCGACACGTGTTCCGTTCGAGACGCCTCGCCTAAGGCATCTATTGAGCTCGTTGTGATACCGCCACGTCACCTCGAATATACACTTCTAAAACTACAAAAGTAGCTTGTTTAAATACGTATAGAATTTCACAAATGTACTGGATAACCTTGCGAAGTCAGTGCATGTCTTAGTACTTAAGGAACACTTTTACTTGCAAAGCTAAAAACTGATCCAGTTACAGGAAATAATCTGGAAGTCTAATTTGTTCTTGTGAACATTAAAATTTTTTTTGTTGTCACAGATTTTCATAATGATTTTTTTTCAATTGAAATAATCAGAATGTTTCATAAAGATCACTCAACTATTTGGGACAAGGTTCACATGACACTTGAGTGAGCGTTAACCATTACTACTATCATCGTTAGACTGATATCTGCATGTAACTCTACTTAGGAAGAATTTTTATTATGCTCTCAAGTTCCAATCACAAAGATAGTGAGTACGTTATACCATAACCGAAGGTATAACATATATTTAGTTGTAAACTTCAAGAACGTTCTGAACAATAGTAAACTCAACGTTCATATTTTTCTAGTTGATTGATGTAATGATTACGACCTACATAGAAATTACTGACAAGTGCGATAACAGTATAACAATCCATTTGAATTGTTTCACTGAGAAGCTTCATGCAATTAAGAAATATAGGTCCCAATAAGATGGTAATTTTCTGAGTATAAAAGCCAATTGTTCCGTTTACTTTGAACAGAGTGTTTGTTGAATATAACCGCACTAATTAACAGCGAATAGTAGGTCGGCATTGTGTTGGTGGGTTAAATGAAGCCCCTCTTTGTGTAGCTTCTGTTTATTTTTTCATTTTGTAGCTGGCGTTTTCTTGTAGTAATTGTAAAGGTGGTAACTGTAATGTAAGCGGAGTGAATAGTGGCAGTATCTAATTAATATCTATTTTCATTACTATTAATAGAGCTAGCTATATACGTGCTGCCTCTTATATGAATACAATAGTTAATTATTACGTTAATAAAACATCAAATGATACTGCCACTAATATATGCATAGCAAATAAAATGATATAAAGATAGAAGTATTTTTTTTTAAATTATTTTAATTTGTTGATAAAAATTTCACCACATTCTTAGAACTAACATAAAAACTCTAGTTTTGCCGAAAATTTGGAATTCAGCATCAGCAGGACCTTTTGAATAATGCATTAGACGCGTCTGGTCCATTATTAGTGACGATGCGCTGGCGCAGCGCGGGCCACATCGCACGAGCTGCATATTAATGAGGCTCAATTTCGTTGTTCGCCGTCAAATTCCTATATTTATTTTCAATGTATTTCCGAAACATATTCGTATGATATATTCCTTGTCACATAAAAATCACGCCTAGAATAAATAATGTCTATTCAAATCCATATTTAACGATCTGTCTTTCTTAATGTGCTTTACTGCCTACGCGTAATGTCTATGAGGGAAAGAAATTATGAACTTAAAATTTAATACGAGAGTTGCTGCATGCTAGTAACATATTAACGATAATTATTTGTCGTCAATGAGGCGACACGAACCAGTTTGCAAGTAATTTGAGTCTGATCGCAGGGCGAAACGTCGAGTTCAGCGTAGCGGAAGGGGTTCGGATGCAACTGGACAGTGCCGTCATGTGTCAATCTTACATGCGCTATGTACCAGGTAGTGAGTACCACCCACAGGAAGGAAGTCAAGTCACGTTATGATTAGCTACATCATTGATTTTGCTGCCGAATAATGTCACGTTTATTTTGTTAGTCTTATTGCTTCAGTTATTCTGGTTCGTCATTGGTTATCCGTAATAAAAAAAAGTAAGCAGAGACCGTCCGATTATAATGTAAAAAGAGGTTCGCGGTCGTTCCATAACCGATTGCAAATGGTAACTGCCGCAGGGCCTGCCGCGCCATTTATAGCTCTTCGCAATCTCGACCGCTAAAAAAAGTATACAACAATTTTCTTCGGTGGATTGCTACCTATCTATCGTTCGTTCAGACCTTATAATTAAATAAGAACGCTAAAGAAGGACAATGAAAATTTGGTCTCACAAAAACATCAAACGGCCAGAGTTTGACTTTAAAATTCTTTTGCGTTACATTCTATCGTGTTTTATGTTTTTACTAAATAAATATCATGCTTTATTTGAAATTAGTTCAAGCCAGCTTTTAAAATTCATTGAAGTTATTAGAAAAACACTTAATAATAGCCCGGAGTATAGAAGTATGGCTGTGATTCACACCCGTACCTCAGAAAGCATGTTAAGCTGTTGATCCCGATTGTCATAAACATCTATGGCAATTGTTATTAGGAAATCAGTGCTTTGAAATATACTGACAACTAGTTCAACCTTCGAATTTCAGTTCTTCCACAGGGTTGCGGAAGACCGATACCAGTCGCTCCGTGGAAATACTGATATTCAGGTAAAAACCGTTTGCGCTAGTAGCCGTCAACAAATAATCTTGGGAACAAAGGCTAGGAAGATGATGATGACTATATACAATACATATGAAGCTTATAAGCATAGAAGTTATGACCTGACAGAATTAGGTATACGTCGCCGTATTAAATTGAGACTGGAATGCTATAAAGTGGCTTCGACTCTCATATAATAACTCGTTTTGTTTACACAACTACTTGAGGATCATGGCCGATGCGACACAACAATGGCTCGGGCCACAGAGTTAACACCAACACCGACGACGGATTTAAGATTTTGTCCGATAATGGACTAAATTGGCTACAGTTTACTAAATAAGGCGTATTAACTGTACGTATATAGGCAAAGCCTTCTATTTGTGAGGCGGTGAAAATATTTTACTCGTTTTCTGAATAATTCTTATTTCAATCTCGTATTCTGTATCCGCAAAAATGCCTTCACTTCCCTTTTTCAAATTTCATATTAACTTACTTAATTCCATCTGAATGCTTATGGGCCATGGTTGAAAAGTTGCTGTAACTTAATACAGAAACACGCGAAGTGATATTTGATACTATGAACGGGATGTCAAGACTGATGTTAGCACCTTTGTACAGTAGGTACCGTGATTCAATAAAAGTTTGAACGTTTGCCAAATGAAAACCAGAGTACTTTAAGAAAACACTATGTTTATAATAATAATAAAGTTGAGCCAAATAAAGCCTAGCAGCGAATACTCGAGAAGTCAAGTACAATCAGTAGATTGTAGTCAGGGACAACGCTCGGATTTATGAGACTTGTCCGGGAAGCGGCTTAGTAGCTACCACAATAAGAGCTTAGCGATCACCAATGCTTTTCACACCTCCTTGTTTGGTCCGCGCATTAGAGTTCACGCCTGATGTATACCCACCCTTAAACTTCGCGCCTCGACGTTTACATATCATGTATTGCTTATGTAATACCTCATCTCTTTTTTTGAGGTGGTCAGCGTTAGTCTTCACACGTTTCGAGCTCGGTCCATTATCGTTTCATGTTGTAAACATTCGGCGAAACCTTTGAAGGGATCAATATAAAACTAGTTTAAACTACTATCCATTATTTACCGAATGTTAAAAATTATACAGTAATTAAGTTTAGTCTCTTTCTCGATTACTACTAGAGTAGGTATTGCTATCAATTTCAAATCGAGGTTGACCTTTTTACCTGTTATCAATCAATGGTTAGGATACAAAGGGTGTTGATGTTGCGTCCCGCGTGACTCAGGGTCGTGCTTGTTATTCGTGATCCAAACTCCATTGTCCCAGTGAACGTTGACTTGACGAGACTGTTGCGTGTTACGAAAACATCATTATACAAGATGACAATAATTTGTGTTTTTAGAGACGGATGTTATATGTTGATAGATATCTACTACGAAACTATCCTAAACCGGAGCGTTGGCAGCTTTGTAATGATTGATACCCACTATAAATAAATGCGATACAATCATGTCCGCAAGGAATCTACTTATTCTGACACAGTTATTATTGTAATGGTCGTTTATAATATCAAAGATAAGTAATGTCTCCATTGTGGATGTAATTGCGAGGTTTTGTAGACGGGAAGATGATGGAGTTAATCAAAATTGCATTACGTGACATTTCGTCACGGACCTTGGTGCGCCGACAGTCGTGAAGAAAAAAGTAGCATTCATTTGACATACCACATCTCGGTATCGCTAGTGAGACTCGGATCATGATTGATGGCACGTTTATTGAGAGGAGCCCATTGCTACAAGGGTTTTTGTACAGCATCATAATTCAGAAATATATAAAAAATGTTATGCTGCCCTGACGTATTGAAGCCTCATACTTGGCGTTGTTCGTTTACTTACAACAGTATTTCTATATATATTAAGTGTTTAACTACACTCTAAATAAAACTATAATATAGGCTATACTGAAACTGTATTTAAATATATTTAGGTAGATCGGAAGAAAATGATATTTGCGAAGGTAATACTGAAATGTTAATGGATGCCAGGCATTGAGTTGTTAAAGCTGAATAACCATTATTACTAGGGCTACTAGCGAGATAGAGCACCTGCGTGACGGCACAATGGGGCATTATCGAGTGTTTACTGTTCATATTTAGATGTATCCAATGGCGAGGTTCGGACGTGGGCGGCACAAGCAGGTATGGCGTCTAACGAGTTATGTAAACACGAAGCGAGAGGTGACCAGTGCCGATCGCCCGACTATATGCTGTGCATACGACGACTTGCGCTACACTCACGTTATGACTCCAAGTAGCTCCAATGCACACTCACTGTCAAGACTGAGGTGTCATTTCTTCAATATTTAGAGAGCGTGTGTACGCATACATATGGCTTATGTACCTACTCGCTCCGAGAAGTCGGCACTCAGTACATTATCAGGACAGCAACATCCTGTTCAGTATAGGAATATTTATATACGTTATGTATTATCTTATCCAAAAATCGTAAGAAGAGCATCAATAATACCCTTATTTATTTTCTATTACGTTTTACACGAAAATTAGCCAAACTATCAAAAATAGCGGTGTCATTTTTTACAAAAGATAAGAAAATAAAATAGGAATGTTTGCGTAGGATGTGACCGGACCTGGCGCGATGTGCAGTCAAAATATTTTATTTGCACGATCACCCCTTGACAAAGGCACAAAGGCCTGTTTGTGGTTGGCCATTGTGTTGAGGTTTAGTGGTTTCTAAACAACTTCACGTACGTGCCACAATGCCGAACTACACTTTGCCTATACCTAGCGGATAAATTTATTTTAGGCCTATTGCGTAAAGTAGAGTCTTAGTTTTTTAAAGTTTTCTGCTAAAACAACAAAGCTTTGAATGCTTAGCTGCTATAAGAAGACTGTTAACATCTTTAGTGAAAGCTTTACTAGGATTTAACCAGAACTATTTAATGCAATTTTAGCAGGGTTATGTTATTTCAGGTGCAAATCTATTAGTTTAACTTTGGCTGTTGTAGATTTCAATGTTATGATCTCTTAGTTAAATTTTTTTCTGATCGGTTATTTTATTACATAAAGACGGAATATGTTTATGGAAAACGGCGCGCGAGGGTTCGCATTACGCTCCACTGTTGCCATAATATTATGCTTTTGAACTTAATTAATATTGTAAATTGTGTTTCTGATACGAATATCGTTGAAATAACTTTAACACTGAGGAATTCAGGTATGTACATCAACTATTAAAAAAAAAGAATCAAACCGTATATTTAATCATGACCACGACGAACATAAATCACAATTAATAAGACATTGTGAATAGGTTTATAAGAAAAGAACGCGAATATTATACAGTAGAATAGAGCCGCACCATCACTGCGTTTAATTATAGACTTGGCCTTCGGTATCACACTAATTGGGTCCTAGTTCTGACTTAACGGACATTTTGTTTCTATGTAACTCATTTACACGGCTTTATGTTATACAACAGAATAAAGTGCATACCCATAAATAAATGTATTTAAACGACCTTTACAGAAACCAATATTTTATAGTTTTAAAACCGTTTAGTGTCATCTGCTCTTCCGATTTATGTATGGTCCATTTTTAAATTTGTTACTTAGAATTAGTTGAACAAATTATTGTAAATTAAAATGTTCAAGTGTAGATTTTCAAATTATCTTCTTATTTATAGTCGTCAATTAATTCCGAGTCAGTGAGGTGAGCGCTCAGAGTGTCATTAGCAGTAATTACATAGACAAATAACAGAAATATGACACTTAACTACCTACTGCTCCCGACAAAGTAATTTTTAGATTACACCTTTAATTTATTTCATGTTACTAGAAATTTGTATTACTTTGTACAGCCACATAGTGTTTCGATTGCGACAGTGCCGTGGATTTAAAGTAAACGGTCTCCAGTCCATTTAGGTTACGACATTGTCCCTTTCCATTCTCGTTTTCCGTCTAACTGTCGATATTATCTTAAGTTTAGTGCAGTATATCGGCGTGGGTTTTGTTTGTTAGAAATGTAGACGTATTTTAATGAGATCTATAAATCAAATGGTTAATACGAGCAGGCTCGCGGCGCGTGCCACAAGGCCGGTCAACTGTAGTAGTTGGATCCTGGCTTTTGCTCTCGCTCGCTCCGCCCGAGCTTCGATGTCTCGCCTCACGCTCTATAAGGCCTTAGCGACTATTATGATTACGCTTTGACCTGTTTGGTAAGCACTTCACGTTCGTCATTGCATCGCCAGTCGTCACGCCATATCGAAGCACGTGCCTGTGTATGGCTCGACATACGACACCAGACACCGCTGAATTTATACAAATTCATAGCGAAAAAAACATATCTTCACCAAATACGGATGTATGTCGGCGCAATTTGAATGACATATTTGGCGAGATGTCGGAGTTTGGTGTTCGTTTACCTACTTACCAACTTACATTCCGATGTTAATTTACCCAATTAAAATAAAGCAATCCTTACCAAGAATTAACATTTACATATAGCATGTTCCGATTTCATATGTTAAAGTGATATTTTATGGTAAAAGAAAAGTGTGTCGCTGTGTTCTTAGTCATAAAATAATAGTTACAAGTTTAGCAAGATCGCATTGGCAATAGCCGGGGGCGGCGTCTGTCCAGCGTTCGAGGTCCACCGTTAAATAATAACAAGCATGTACGTAGTTCCACTGAGCTATAAATTGGTCGGTGCCGCCGGGCACGCTGCACGCGGCACGCAATCCCAATGCGGAAAATATTATGGCGAGGCCTGTGTAGCTAGCGCACACTGTAAGGCTTGTACGGGTTGGATACCCTCCGGCTATGTAAAGCCTACTATTGTTGTTCTCGCTCCGTACTTGTCAGGCCACTCCAACGCTTTACGACATGAACATTTACAGTGCTTAGAAGGCAGTTTAATATTATGTACGTTTACAATACCTATTTTTATCGGTTACGTCTAAATTATTGGTGTTAATTTTATTTCTGATGGTGACATTTAACGATATATATATAAATTTGAATTTAAATGTCTTCATTTTTAAATATGCAAATAAACCTATCGATGTCAGTAAACACGATATTGGAGTTGCTACTTACCAGCAAAAAAGGTCAAAAATTCGTTTGTTCTATCAAACTTAGCTATAGAAATTTACATAAATAAAGATGTGTATTTAAACTTGAAGAAAAAAAAACTTAAATATGTTTCAATACTGGCATTATTGTAAGTTTTTATTTTATTTTTTAGTCGAGTTGTTAAGAATTTTATAAGACACAAAAACTTTTTTTTAAATGGTGACTTAATGAAGCCCTGGTGTGCTTCGCTTCCCTTCCAGGCGGTCGAGCATTCGGTCTCGGCGCATTCCGGTCCATTGTCGTCTCGACCGCGGAACGCGCCGCCACCAAGCCACATTACACCGCACTCATTGATTCCGTAACACTTTAGATACGGCCAACTGTTTTTGTAACCACCCTGATACCGAACGACATTGTGATCTATGGGACTTGGAAAGTGATAAACGCTGTAAAAACTTTCTGGTTCCAAATCACTTCCGCGTTAGAAAGCGTTAACATGTTTAATAGTATTTTATGAGGCTGCTTTTAGTCGTACTGATTATTTTAAAGCGATTAAATGCTAAATCTGAAGCATATATGTAATTTAAATAAGTTTCCAAAGATAGTGCGTTTAATTCTCAAAATTTAAACATGAAGCGTTGATGTCTTTTGTCTGGCAGAATCTAAAAAAGTAATTCATTTTATAAAATAGCCACATAGTAACTTCATCCAAGTGTGAATACAAATTTATAGTTTTCTTCTATCCATTACAACGGCTATAAAAAAACTTGTCGCTTAGGCTTCGCGCGTGCGCGTTGCTAGCAAGTATAAATAAAAGAAACTTCGAATTGCGCAACTAATCTTCTACGACTGTTTGAAAGCTTTTGTCGATGGGATCGATTACTAAGTTCAAAGAAAGCAAACAAAATATATGGGGCAATGAAATTGTAAGTGAAGAGAAGTTGGTACTCAGTATTCAGTTCGCAAACCGCACGACTCTTTCTCACGCCTCTTTACGTATTCCACAATCGTCTGCACGTGAGAATCATGCCCCAAAACATGCGGGTAAACAGACTAGTCCATTTAAAATGTTTTCTCATTTGCTGCAAGATTGTTTGGATATATTTATTTGAATTTTTAAAGATGTGTGCTAAATCTTAAAGAGATAGTTTTAGAAACAAATTAAGTTGGATCTATTTACTCTTTTGCGTACATATAATATCTTTTCCCAATTGAGTCATAAAACCTTCATATAAATTGTAAAATAAAAAAACGTTGGTTTAAAATAATTGTAAAAGTACGTAGATTGTAATTGTAGAAGTAACCTGACTTCTAGTACATTCTGCGAAAGTGATTAAAGGGCGATTTTTTTTAGTAAATGGAGTGTGGGACGCCTTCTAGCCAGACGGTATGACTATGTCCAGGATTGGACTGCAACGGGTTGATGATGATGCTAAGTTCTTTGAATCTGTTCAAATATCTTGAATACGAAAAATACTAATAAGTAATTACTTAGTACCGAGGTTACTAATTAGTAACCTCGGTACTAAGAAGAGGCCTGTCCAAGAGTAGATTGTTATAGGCTTTTCATCATAAAGTTAGTAATATTAAACTATTATTATTTACATTTTATTATTGTTAATAGTCTAAAGTTTACGTATTTTTTTTAAAAGACAACTCCCGCATTAGGAATTTAAATCCAGTGTCGCGGGGACTTTACAAACATACATGAAACGGATACAAAAGACACCCAATTATAACCAAAATTATCATCGATCAATCCACTTTTACAACATATCATTATTAATAAACTCATTGCTTTATCGAAATTAAGTTATATTGCTGTATAAATTAATTTCACATTAATTGTGAAGTGTCGCGAGATAATCAGTGACGTATATGGCTCTTACTATAGACACGACTCACTTTATTCCTTTCAATACCGTTAGCAATTTCTAGATTTAAAATGATATGCAATGACTGGACCAGTTTCAACTGTTATCCATAAATAAGGAGCTTTCCAACATTTGAATTGGAACGGGTTTCCTACAATCCCTTACAACGCAATTACTTCCTAGCTACGAGCTCCAAAACAAGCATTAGTTTGTTGAAAATATCTTGAGATAATCTTAAGCTACATTTGTTTCACAAATAATCCAAGTTGAAGTAGGCTCGAACATTGCCAGCTTTTAGTATCTTTGACTTTCTCTACTGTAAATCCTACTATACTATAATAAATATACGAAAGTTTGTGAGGGTGTATGGATGTTTGTTACTCTTGCAGGCAAATACTACTGAGCCGATTTCGATAAAAGCTTATAATATATCATAGGCTACTAATTACTGCGATACCCGATCTACACGCAATAGGACGATAACGATCAAAAACTAGTTTAAAATAATTTTTAAGTAATACATTTAAAGCCAATATTTAAATTACTTAATAATAATAAATATTTTGGACATCTTACACACAATATCATCTAGTCCCAAAGTAAGCAGAGCTTGTGTGATGGGTACTAAACAACTGATATAAATACATAAACATACTTTTTCTTTGTAAATACATACATATTATACATAGAAAAACACCCAGACTCCGAAACAAATATTTGTGGATCACACAAATATTTGGTCTGACCCGGGAATCGAACCCGAGACCTCTTGATCAGCAGCCACATACGATAACCACTACACCAACAAGGCAGTCAACTTGTTCTTAAACGATAGAAAAATTAGTTCAAAACAAACGTGGCAAATTTGCTAATAAGGTAAAACACCATTTTCAGTCAAGAGTAGAGATCATCTTCTTGAGCGACTTTGCTTACGTCTATGCGTATTTCTGTTGCTTATGTTCGTCTATGGCTACAGTTGAAGAGTCACGTAATTTATTTACGAGTTCATATAATCAAGTAAAACAATGTAATCAAATTTTATCGTTGGTTTTACATCCTGTTTACCAATTGAATCAACTCGTTGTTTATATTTTATTAGATCGATACTCGTATACATTAGCACAGATAGAAAGTTGTTTTCAATGGAGATTATAATGTATGCGTAATGACGCGTCGTAATCAAAAGTTGTAAATTAAACTATTACATGTTCTATAATGTATGTTTTTATGTCAATCATTATCACATACATGGACGGTCAAGGGCGAAACATTAAACTCTCGTTTTTAATTCTGTTATTAAAATTATTTATATATGACAGATCGCTCTAGTACCTCTAATATTGTAACTTCTATAAACCAACAGCAGTGGTCAAACGGTGGCAGTAATGACACTCGGAAAGTTCTAAGAAAAGTTAAACTGCCTTGGAGCATTAGGAAATATTGAATGTCCTTTAAAAGAGTTCTCTCAATAACATATGATGTTATTAGTTAAAACTTGGTCTCTGGATATTTATATAATGCCTATTATTAATTACATATTAGAACTTTTAAGTAAATAATTTCGTATGCCTTTGCTGGATCTAATATATCTAATAGATTAGCTTAGAAAAGAAAATATTAACAGTTATCTATAAATGTAATTAAACACTTTTTGAATCTCATTACCGAACACCTTAATATAGGAAAGAATACGTAATTACGTATTGTTTCCCATTACATAATTATGTAATAATTAATTGCACGTTATAATAAGTGATAGACTTAAATTTATGTTCTATCTTTTGTAAAATATCCCAGACATCATTAATAGTATTTTTTTATGATTTGACTTCTCTTATTGTTTTCTCTGTCAAAGAGAAGTGTATAAGGAAGTTGTTATACTCCCAATACTTAACATAAACTTCACATACGACTAAATTACGACTGCTTAAAAGGCGTATAAAATAATCCGATGAGACGAACATATGGACAACACACATCCAAAAGCTTTGTTGTACCCTTTTGCTTAAGCGAGGATATAAATCTCTGACGAAATTTTAAATTCCTGTGATAATTTATACACTTAAATACTCCGTGAGATTTATATTGGCCGCATCATGTGTTGAAATACTTCCTTTGACACTAAATGTTTAAATCAAATACAGCAAATATGGAACTCGTTTAGAGGGACATGTTAATTAGATGTGGATTAGATAAAAATTCTGATAACCGTTGGGATAGAAGACTTATGGAGTGGAGACTGTACCAGTAGTATAAGAAGCTCACAGGCCAAGAGCATCTCACAGGCCAGGAGCAGCGACTTGCGCAGGATTGCTGGCGGGAGCTGGATGCGAGAAGCCCAATATTGATAAGAGTAGCGTGCAATGGAAGAGGCCTATGTCCAGCAGTGGTGCGATAGATTGATGATGGTGATGATGAGGATTAAATAAAAAAATATTAGTACAAATACTATGCATTATTATAATAAATGATTACTTTATACTATCCAGTCATTTACAGGTGTAAATGACTGGATACTATTATGTAAACTTTTCAGGTGAAAAGGTAAAATGCAGAAACAGATTTAACCTATAAAGTTAGTGATTTAGAGCAAAATAACATTACCTAGGAAAAAATAAAATTGTAGATGTCCCAATGACCCTTGGTAAACATGCCTGTAACTATGTCACTACGCTTTCATGTTGATCTATATTTACGTGATATATGGCGTGTCATAATTGACAGTGACATGTTGACTGACCGTTCAGAACTTCACGGTGACAACTGTCACAATGTCGTCTGTCAGATAAAGGCGTGTGAACTATGCTTATCTGCGCGCGAGCGATCATGCGTGAGACAAGAATCACCTATGTGATGTGAAAATTACTGGGATTAAGCTCTCGTACAAGCAATACTATCACCGCGATAAGTTTATTTGACAAACGAGCGACAGAAATGCGTTAAAAAACGCTCTGTCTATGTTTTTAATAACCTGTATAACTCGGTTTGTTCGTACTTTGTTCATACATTAGTTTTTTGAGTTTTCCAATGGAGAGTTTCAACTACAGGACTCTTGTGGTATAGATTCTGGCACTGTGTCTTGCCTCAAAAAGGTTAAAAATAAATATCTAATGATGCAGCTTTAACATTGCCATGTCAATATTGCCAATCTTAGAATCTTATATACAAACACTGAATCGACTATTCGCACCAAAGATTCTCCTACAAATCTGGTGATAGAACTTCAACCATTTATTACATTTGTTCATACATGTTGTTAGGCGGTGGCGGTGCGGATGGATTTTTATCGGATTTTTGTTAAACGTTATTGCTTGACACAGACATTGCGAAAATTCTTATAACTATTATGTTTTTCATCATCAGCTTATACAGTCCACTGCTGCTCATAGACCTCTCAAATTGTCTTGGTTGAACCTTAACGTTACAGGATATTTTTAAAATTCTAGCTTATTGCAAAGTACCTACTGGACGATATTTAAAAATTCGAATATCGTACTCGTCTATTTATAATTAAAAAAATATTTTAAAATTATTTCGAACACAATTTTATAAGATCATAGTAAATTGTAGTTTTTTTTAATTTATGTCATTTTAACTAGCATTTATATAATATTTATAACATTTATTTACATTTCACAGGTATCAAATATCCTTATCAGGGTTTTACGACGGGTTATTTTATGATTGTGGGATAATACTTATGTAGATCATCGTCAATCAATTCCCACGATTCGCAAACTCATGTGAAAGTATTTAGAATACACGCTTAGATATCGTGGGCGGCAGCCCGTATCATCTTATCGATATGGTTTCCCATTCTAAACTATTATTTCTTTAAGATCATTATATTTGCATGCAATCTGTATCAATACATTATGTATTTTGAACCCGATATTACCAGTTTTTGTTTATTTGCTATGCATTTTATAGACATAGTTATGACTTATGATTTATCCAATATAATTTTAGTGAGTGCAAAGAATATAAAAACATATAACAGAACCTTAGGGTTCTTAAGACCAATTATTTAAGAATAGAGAAGAACGATTGATTCTAAAGTTTAGGACCAATCGTTTTCAGTTATAATTTATTTTATTTACGAATAAACAATTTTTATGTAATTTTTATTATTTTTAAGTTCAGAGAGTTTTCGTACAAAGGAATCAGCACCATTAATAATTCTAAAATTAGAATTTTTATTTGTTTAGGTATACACAAAAAACTAATAAAAATTCCATTATCTTGTAGAAACTCATATTTGCAATTCATAGTTGGTAGCTCATTTTTCTAGATTTCTATTTACGAAAAAACAATTTATAAGTAATTTTTATTATTTTTAAGTTCAGAGAGTTTTCGTACAAAAGAATCAGCACCATTAACAATTTTAAAATTAGGATTTTTATTTGTTTAGGTATACACAAAAAACTAATAAAAATTCCATTACCTTGTAGAAACTCATATTTGCAATTCATAGTTGGTAGCTCATTTTTCTAGATTTCGAATTGGCCAGTTTTTAAGCCTATTGATTTTTATAAAATTATACCTACGTCTTTTAATCGTTTCTTCATTTTATTTAATTTAAATTTATTCTTAGAATAAAATATTGACTTAAATTATTTGTAGATTGATATTTACGTGTAAAAACATCAGATGTTAAACGTGTTATTGCCGTAGCTTATGACAAATTATATATATTTCAAATTTTGAAACAAAACGGATGAACCATGAACTCTAGTGCTGTTGCTTTGCTCAAGTATGATAAATGGTTGTGTCGTCTACACGAAGGAGTGAATATTTATTCAAATGAACCCTAGGAGTCCATGATCTCTGAGACACGCACAAAGAATGAAGTATGTCGCCCCTCCGGCGGCCGTCGCATAATTGCGTTCTTACCAAATTACATGTAATTGGTGCGGTGTTTTATTGCGTTGCGTGTTTTTGTTTCTTAAAAATATTCTCGCTTCATTTTATTTGTCCGTTTATAAAATTATTCTTCTAATATCTTAACAAATTAGCAACTATAACAAACTGGCTTGCACTGTTTGTTTTTGTGAATAAACCCTGAGCTTAGTCTCCGACAATGTTAAGTACCTACGTTGATTAATTGCGTCAACCATTTATGTTGCGCAGAGGTCAGCATGTTTTGAATAAAATAGATTATTTACAATGTTTGTCAGCATGTGTTCACATGTGCTGCGTTGGCGATGGCGCCTTGGTGACGTCGGTGCGGCGCCGCCATCGCCCGCACATGCGCACTCAGCCCAAATTGACTCTCCATTTTTCTATGTAGATTCACAAAAAATGGTCTTAAACTAGATTTGATGGTTAACACTGTTCCTAAAATGATGTAGAACGGATACGCCTTATACTTATATAGCTCTTTGAGTATTAACTGATGTTTTATCGTTTAGTAATCACTTTACTTTACCTACATATCGTAATTATTAATTTCAGATTTTCAGGTTAGCTCTTATAGAGCTATTGTCTTTTATACTAATTTAGTACGCTGCAACAGAATTTAACATTTGTTGCCCTTGTTGAGAAATAGATGACTTTGGAAAAGTCAAAGGCCACACATGCAAGGAAGTTATATTTAAACACAAATTACCAAAAGTTTTCTGATTAGAGTCCGTATGATTGTTTTCATATAAAGCCGTAATCGATACTTGCAGTTATTAATTTTAATATCTTGTGTTTTAGTCTCTCTTTAACCATATTGCATGAAATGTAAATATTAATTTAATAAAGTAAACTAAAGCAAGCTACAACCGAAAAGCATTATACTCTGTCCATTCCTTTATTATCTTTTTGACAGTTCAACAAATTTCGAAATTAGTGACGCCCTCACACGTCACCGATTCGATTTGAAATCAAAATCAACCGATATAATATTCTTTATGTCAGTATTGTAAATAAATAAAATTTGCACTATTATGATATATAATTGGCCCAGAACAAAGAAAACTTCCTAACACAGTCACTTGAAAGTCGGTTTAGTAAGTATTATGTGATTTTTCAAATGTATTTTCTCATTACTCTGGATTGAAACGTTATAAACCACGCGTTTTAATGTTAAATTTTACTAACACGTGCATAGTTACATTTTAAATCAGTGGTCCAAAAATAAATTAATTAATGCACAGAGTTATTGTTCTTTATTTTAAGTTGGAACATAAATTCCAAAATTTCGACTTAATTCCTTGCAAATTATCAAATCGATCAATCTTGAAGTCATACTATTTTAATTTCCTTTTTATTTTATTAAATTTATAGAGAATATACTTACATGAAGTCAAATTATTTTGATCATAATAATATGATAGATTATTTTAATCGTTTAATCGATTTAACGTATTTCAAGAATTGTTTTATATGTTGTTTTTACCTATGCATACTGCCCACTTACCTACCCTTCTATAAAGTACGACATTACTGTAGTACATTACTGTAGTACATTATTACGAAAAAAAATACCGGTAATTTATAGGCGTGACCTGTCAAAAAGACAATAAACGAATGGACAAAGTATAAGTGTCTTATTAAGATTTCAATGGCGCCACCCATTAGGACCTTTGCACGACTATTAAAATCTGTCATACATTTTATGACTACGCTAATAGGGTATAATTTATTCATACATGTGCCTGCTAATTATAACGGACAGAATTGCTACTAGCTGTTAGTCACATTACACCGGTTGGTGAATGTGTGCACAGCTATGAGGTTCAGTCACGATTTGGGTACATACAGATATTGCTTGTACTTACATAATAATCTTGTACACATATTATCATAGTTGAGCGTCATGTTGAGCTTGTTTATGACACTGCTCGGACAAGATAACTATGTACCACTAACTGGTAGCAATATACTGTTTACCAATGTACATAAATTGTCAGTATATTTATTTTCGGTCACGTAAATGTGTTAATAACCAGTTTAGTTGAGAATCAGGAAGAGGAAATTATGCACTACTGCATAGTTCGGTAATTTTTTAGACGGTCGACATGTACTTACTAGCAGTGCAGTGCTACCTTTGCTACCTTTTGATCACATTATGAATTTCATTTTATTTATCCAATCCTTATGTAAATACATATTACACAATAAGAATTAAAGCTACTTTAAGTATTGATGACCGTAAATTAATGTAGCGTACATTACTGTACCAAGTATTTGGTACTTATGTAATGTCGTGATAAAACTACTTTAATTTTATTTGGTATTAATAGATTTAAAAGGTGCAGTTTTCTTAGTAGTTGGTAGAGTAGAGGGGCGCCCACGCGGTGTCGTCGTCGCGCACGAGTTCTGCTCTATTATACAATCAGGACGAATCAGCACATGCACTACGCAACCAATCTCTATCTGTGGACTTCAATACTGTGCATGATGCAAGGCTAGCTCAATATGTACTTTTCTAATGATACGAATTACCAACGCAGCAGACAATCCAAAGAGCCTAAGTATTATCGTTCATTTTCTATTGACGTGTATGTCCTCTACTATGATAGATCTGTAGTGCAGCACATCAAACAATTTTCTGGGCCTGCCCACGTCAATTACACTGTTTTACACTAGATCGTGCCGGGCTTTATCATTATTGTGATTGTTTCCCGGCAATTCTCGTTCGCAGAATTTAGATTGTAGGCAGTAATTTTACAAATACAAACTTATAAGTTCAATAAAAGTTTTACGGTCAACCGATTCCAGAACTGTTTTTTTACTATAACACTAGCTGTATAGTGATAATAGTGACTTTATATTATTAATTAATAAATTAAATGTTAGAAATCTTTAAATTGGCATAACTTTACTATTTATGACCCGATTGACATTAAACAAACACTAAATGTTAAGTGAAGCATACTACAAAATTGTAGTGAAAACCAAATCCCAATCGGATAAGTCGTTTCTGAGATTAGCGGTACAAACGTACAGACAAACAGAGGAAAATTCTAAAAATCCTTTTTTGAGTTCAGTTTGATTAAGGTCCTAATAATATTTTTTCTCAAATATCTTCCATGTACAGACAGCGATCCGTTATATGTTTATTGTATATATAGATTTTGGTCGCCTTTAAAACTGTATAGTAAAAAATATCGATTACTGTCGCGTATTGTCCATTTAATTCGTGTTCTGCTTTTAGTCGTGCATAGCTGGAGGCCAAGCAAGTTTCTCTCAGTCGATGATCAATAGCGCTTATCGCGAGTGGGTATTGTGGCGTCTGGCTGTACGACTTTGTATCGACATGAGCATATATGAATACAATGGCACGCACGTGCGACAGCGTCCGCCCTTAGATATGTACTATTGTCCATTGTTCTACGGAAATCCTCCATACATATCTTAACACTTACAGTAATATCTCGCTTTAATAATGATACTTGCCACCTGTGCTTATTAGCCACCCAAGGCTTAAAAGTTCCGGGAAAAGAAAATGGTTTAGAAAAGGAATCAATATAAATGTGTTCCGTTACTGACTGACTGACTGACAGACAACAGAATAACACGTAGGCGAAACTGCGGGACAAGCTAGTGACTAAGAATATATACTAATAGTATAAGACTTATAATTAATATAGAGTGCAAGGGTTCGGTCGTCTCTTATAACTTTTGCAACTAACAAAATATTTAGCAATACTCACTAATACGTTAAAATATTTTTAGCGACTTTATTATACACTTAGTTCTATCTTTACTTAGCTCATTATTGATTTGACAATTCGCATTGTGGTTAGACAACTAAATAGCAGAACTACTTTACTCACTTATAGTTTGAGAGAAAAGCTACACTGTACTTTCAAACTGTTCACACTGTGACCTACAAACGAAAAAACCACATCAAGACTTCGGCCTTTGTGCGCGAGGGCTTTCAATTCTTATAAGATTTGAGTTGGCTGTATGTGTGGGTGTTCTTGAAAGCTTATAAATCCTCGTGCTCATTAAGGTGTGCTTGTGTGTGTAATCGGAGACTTGACAAAAGCGTTTCGATCGCGACACAATGGCTGAACGGCATATTACCATACGACGGAGTTAGCAGTAAAACTTGTTTTGTTTCTATCTGTACAGTCTGAACATTTATTATTTTGACAAGCTTGTTACTAGTGATAGTTCCAAAAACTGTTAGTGACAGCTTTTAACTTGTGTCTAGAACTTTTAATTATATTTCAAGAAATATTTGCGCCACTTTTCCGACAACAAAAGTTTAATGACGGAATTCACGTCGACTCAGTATACATTTGTATCTATACGGAAACAACAATGCGAGCGGCGCGTGGGCAGGGCAGGCTGCGCGGGCGTGCCTCGCGTGTCCCTGTCGCTAGGGCTGCTAGCGAGTCATAAAGATCATTTTTAATACTATCACCTCAATTTCACTTTTTTCTTCTTGGTTAACACAACACTATTAGACGTGTGTGATAAGGTCCTTCAAATATTAGTAAAGGTAGGTAGTACAAATAGAACAATATTTTTAGAATCGAGGTTTAGTCTTGATTCTCAAATAATGTGGAAGTTATCACTCCAACTATACGTATTTCTATATATATTTGCCTTGTAAAGCCGTCATCACTCCCATCACTCTATCCAACTTGGTTCTTCTACACCAGGCTGTCTTTTATACCACCACTATAAACTAAAATAAATTCGGAGATTGATTGATTGAACTTTATTTTTGCGTAATGGTATCTGTAAGCGCCTGCTGGTACTAACCAGGCAGATATTTTTAGTAACTTTCTAATTTTAGTTTTCCTTTGTCATGTTGATAGAAGACCCAGGATACCTACAGCCCTACAAGTGACGAGGTTGAGGTTGAACGCACGCGACATTGTTATCTCGCGCCAGCTTTGGGCGAGAATAAATAAAAGTCTTCGTAGAAAAACACACATTTATTTTATTATTCTGTCGAGGCTGTTGTAATGTAGCGATAACGCTTTATAGGACCTGTTATCGTACACTAACGAACTTTCTATACAACGACAGAGGTCTTTCAAGATCATAAAATTAGACGATAACATAGACAAGAATTTGAGATATCGCACGAGTTTATAAATATTCTTGCAAATATAACATGAAATTGGGAAAAGGCTGTTAGATATTTGAATTATCTAGACGACGATTTGAGATTTACATAACTTGTTCGATTGTTAAATTTTTATACAATAAGTCTCCTAATGGACTTATAATTATAATATGTAGGTATTGGTGATGATACGAATGCTGAACCGTTGGAAGTCGCGGATGCGAATATTCTGTACATTTTAGTAAGAAAATGTTGTTTTTTCGTTATAAAGAAATGGCCCGAATCTTACGATTTTCCAGTAAGTCTCAGGAATGACCGATACAATTTCACTAATGTAATAATTTTTAAACAAGGATGACTATTTCAGACTTTTACTATTACAATTCAGTACATGTTCGCTTTTACCAGTGACAGTTCTTAAATGATGGTATTGGGTAAAAAAAATCATCTAATCCAAATGTTTCAACAACAGCATCGGCAACTGGCATTGATGGTTGTTCTAGCCTACATGATAAAATTTTACTGTGTCTTTCAGGCAAATTCTAACATTTACCAAGTGAATATTGCTTTATGTTCGAAATAAAAAAAAGTCAGAAGAAGAAAGAAGACAAAGTAACGAAAAGCTTTATAACAAGATTATGGAGAACTTTAAAATATAGCTGTTTTAAACAGTAACTGTTTAAAATAGGAATGACTATTCCAAGAAACGTTTTTTTTTCGAAGCGTTCTTAAATATATATTAATGTATATATAATGTTTCGATGAAAAAAGATGTGAAAGTATTAGATAGTCGGTTGTTTTGATTTGTTGTAGTAAGATCTTTACATAACCACGTTATTCAAAATTAAAAAAATGATACAATATAAATATATTTTGCTCTTGTTGCTATTTGCCAAAATATTCATTTCGTATCCTGCAAATGTAAATCCAAAAATTCGTAACATCACTAACACAAAACATCCACATTTTTGGCATGTTCACACTGACACTTTAAAAGTCAAAATTTATTGGTAATAATATTTTATGTAGTATCATAAAACAGTTTTTTTGTGTATAACATTATTATAAATCGTTAACAGATTGCTAATACAGTGACTAGTCACTATCTTTATCTTTTTAAGAATAACATTTAAATCTGATACCGGTTTGACGTAACTCAAACTATGATGTTTTCTACATACATTTAAAAACCCATAATTTTAATTGATTTACAAATCAATTTAATTGATCCAAAGCCGTTCTAACTGTTTTTAAAATTTATTTAATATTTCATCTTATAAAATTCTTATAGTTATCAGATCCAACTTCTTGTGGCGTACAATAAAATAATTTAAACACTAATTGGCCAACGCGCGTGACTTCATTTTCGCCGTAATTCTTTTTGAAATCAAAATATGAGACAGAACATACAAAAACAATTGTGCGAAAGAGAGAAAAATATATGATGAGATGATGTTAAGACATATTAGTAGCTTTTAGGCCGATATCTGAGTCCGTGTCATTTGGTTCTAATGGGTCGGGATTGCCTCAATTTGAATCTGCTGGTGGTTGTCTTTTTGTACATTATGCCTTAATGGATCACGGTTACTCTATTTGTGGTTGTTGTTTTATGCATTATTACCTACGTTTATTAAATAAATTATTTAAATGTATGCTTTCTGCTTCCTAGCCTTCATTCCCAAGATTATTTGGGGTTGGCAACTTCAACCGATATTACCTGAATTTCAGTCTTTTCACGGAGCGACTGGCATCGGACCTCCACAATCTTAAGGGTGAACTGAAATTCGAAGGATGAACTAGTTTTTAGTTTATTTGAGGGCACTAACTTCCCGAATTTCCTGTAAGAAAAAACCTAATAACACTTTTTGGCCCGACCGGCTTTTTGCTCAACAGTCGAATACGGTAACCACTAGACCAACGTGGCAGTCAAATTATTTATATGTATGCATACCGAATATAATACATATTAATCTCGAATGATCTGATATAAAAAGTTATTGCGAGATTATGTCTCAGTTTATTTCATTATTTAACCATATATTAAGACTGCTAATACGAATAGTTTGAAAGCAGAACGGCTTGTAACAGTTAACACCCTTCGCCACAGATTTTTTGTTCTTCTGTTTTGGAAACAAAAAAAATCTTTGTGGGTTTTTATAGGGGCGTTTTTGTACGTGTTTGTCTTAGCGCGGGCCGATGAAGTCGAAGGGACGTGGAGGGACAGGGCTTCTCTATAGCTAATACTCAAAGACAGTTTTTACAAACATTTCAAATTTTGTACTACGCTTAGAACTTAGGGTTGCTTTTCATTTTATACCTATCAATTTAAATATAAGAATGGATCTCTAACAGAATTTGGCTTATAATTTATTCTAAATGAAGCTTACTAGGTTAGTAGTTAAATAGCTAGTATAAAAAAGCTAGTAAGGTTAAATAATATATAAATTACTTGAAGCTGAGAAACGTATTACAATTATTTACTAAATTGACCCTGAATAATTTATAGATCAAAAGCGACTGACCTGTTATGAAAAAATATGAATAAATGTGTATATTACAAAACTAAGTTGAATATTATCTTCAATGCAGGTAGTAACCCTTTTTACGGTGTTAAAAGGTTGTTAACCCCTGTAGACAAGGGTAGTTGAGCCTAACATCCACGTGTGCCGCGTCAAGGGTCGTAACAGACGGACTAGACAACCACATGAGATCCACTTGTTGCTATTGATTCGTATTTTACAGTACACATTTTTCAACAGTCGCCCATTCGTGGCAGTAAGGAAGCCGGTGACGTGAAAGTAGACTATGACGCGACAAAATTCTTAGACATCACTAATAAATGGAAAAAAAAGATGAGTCATTAGGAGTCTTGAGTTTGGGAAGAGGATTGTGGTTCACGTTGTTAGAGATTTATTTACATATATTAACTAGATGCGTCCTGCGGTTATTGTTGTAAATGGGGGGGAAGTTACCTTAAAAAATAGCCTTAGTTACTCCTGTCATCAGCTATCTACCAGTGAAAGTCCAAGAAGTCAAAATCGGACAAAAAAAATGCTTTTTGAAAAATTTAAGGGGATCGTTTCCATAACTGCTCGAAAAAGCACTTACGGTTATGACAAGAGAAACAAATTAATTCATTATTTGACAGTAAAAAAAATATTTCAGTTCCTTATTAAAGCAATCTATAGAGAAACCGAGTAAAATTACTAATACGATTATTTATTTTCGAGAAAAAAATCATCAACAGTGACTAAAATCACCGAAATCGACCTTTTCTGTTTGGAATCAATCTAGTATTATGTTGCTTTATTTGAAATAAATATTTTATTAGTAGCAAGAAAAAGTACAAAAAAGAGATTAACCATTTAAGGTTTCTATTAATTCTCACCAGAAAGTCATAATTTAAACTTAAACATCATTAATTTTTAGCGGCAAAAGTTCCATACATTTTAGTATGGAGAAATAATTTGCAATAAAACAGAGTTCACGCGATCCAAAAATTCAGTGTTCTCCGAATATTCAAGGCGAGCGCACGCTCGTTTTTAGCTCCACACGCACTGTCACGCACACAGAGATTTGATTGTTTACATACGACGACGTGACTGTGTGTAACTTTTGATAATATTTGGTAGGTCTGAGAATAGACACACCAATCTTTATATTTTAAATTATTATTAACCAACTTCAAAAAAGGAGTATAATTTATGTTTAACTAAATGATTTTTTTTATTGTACATTCATTGATTACTCTGTCAATTGTGGACCGATTTTTAATATTCATTTTATATGACTGCCTCGGTGGCGCTGTGGTAGCATATGCGATTGAGGCCTCGGGTTCGATTCACGGGTCGGACCAAATGTTTATGAGATCCACAAAATTTATTTTTTTAGGTGTTGGCTGTTTTCAGTGTTAGTTTATAGGGAAACCCTAAAATTTTATAAGCACGTTATAAATAGTTATTATATTTTTTTTTATTTTGTAATGCTATTCCAGACGCAATATCTGGTAGCCATCATTTCATAATGATGAGGGCAGTAGTAGCGCATGCGACTACTTTGCTTGAGTAAGGATTCAGGTTCGATTCCCGTGTAGGACCAAATATTTGTGTGATCCGCAAATATTTATTTCGGGGTCTGGGTGTATTCTATAGGTAAGCAACAAAAAAAGTATGTTTATGTATTTATATCAGTTGTCGAATCAATAATATAAGCTCTGCTTAGTTTGGGACTGGATGATGTCGTGTGTAAGATGTTCGAAATAGTTGTTTATTTATTATTGTAATATATCATACTGCCTTGTTGGTCTTGTGGTCAGCGTATGCAACTGCTAACCAAGAGGTCTAGGGTTCGATTCTCGGGTCGGACCAAATTTGACTGCCTTGTTGGTCTAGTGGTTAGCGTATGCGGCTGCTGATCAAGAGGTCTCGGGTTCGATTCCCGGGTCAGACCAAATATTTGTGTGATCCACAAATATTTGTTTCGGAGTCTGGGTGCTTTTCTATGTATAGTATGTATGTATTTACAAAAAAAAAAAAAAAAAGTATGTTTATGTATTTATATCAGTTGTTTAGTACCCATAACACAAGCTCTGCTTACTTTGGGACTAGATGATGTTGTGTGTAACTTGTCCAAATATTTATTATTATTATTATTATAAATGTTTGTATGATCTGCAAATATTTGTTTCGGAGTTTGGGTGTTTTCTATGTATAATATGTATGTATTTATAACAAAAAAGTATGTTTATGTATTATAAACTGCGAAATAAATATTTGCGGATCACACGAATATTTGGTAGATGATATTCTGTGTCATTCATCTGAAATATTTATTTATTATAAACTAGCTTTCTGCCCGCGGCTTCGCCCGCGTGGAATTCGTTTATATCACACGACATGGTAAGGGCTCATTAAACAATCTTACCTGATTTTATGTTTGATAATAAGGAACTTCGACACAAACTTTCGTCCCCTATTTCAAACCCTTCTACCTTTATTTTCACGATAAAAAGCAGCCTATGTCCTTTCCCAAGTTCAGTTCTATCTTCATACCAAATTTCATCAAAATCGGTTCAGTGGTTTAGGCGTGAAAGCGTAACAGACAGAAAGACAGAGTTACTTTCGTATATGTGTGTTACTTTTAGTCGTATCTTTCAAGATGTTCAGCTGATGATGGAAAGTAATACTACTCAATGGTTTGGTCTTGGATGATTAGTATTTCACTTTTATACGTATGTATAAACCGCTAGTCGTATTTATGTTTTACTAGCTTTTGCCCATGGCTCCGCCCGCGAGTGTGTCGATTTTCGTGGTAAAAATCGGCCAAGTGCGTGTCAGGCCACGCACAGGAAAGGGTTCCTCAGTCACCTATAATGGTATGTGGATTTAAAATCGTATCCAATAGATAATTGTTATGTTTACGTATTAATACGTTAATTTTGTATGACGTTTTCCAAGTGAGCGCATTTTACCATATAAGCCTTTATAACTCCTGAACTAAGAAAGTCATCTAATCGGTTATAGTTTTCATTCAAAGTTCATTAGATGGACCACCATCACGATTTTTTTCAGATTTTTTGAGCCAGCCGTTTAGCTTTTAGAGGGGGGGGGACGCCCTGTTTTTACAAAAAAGTGCCCTTTAAAGTGAAATATCTCGCAAACGGATACCTAAATCAAAAAATCGTCTAGGAAACCCTTTATTGTTTTTAAAAGACCTATCTAATGATACCCCACACGATGGGGTAGCCTCGAGAAAAAAATATCATCCCCACTTTACGTATAGGGGAGGTACCCCAAATAAAATTATTTTTCATAATTTTATTGTAGCACTTTGTTGACGTAATTACAACACGTATTCATGCAAACTTTCATCTTTCTAGCACTTACCGTTTGGACGGTAAGTCGAGGACGGACGGATGGACGGACGGACGGACGGACGGACATGACGAATCTATAAGGGTTCCGAGTTATGAACTTCGGAACCCTAAAAAGTAGCCATGTCCTTTCTCGAGGTCCCATATATCTCTATACTGAAATTGATCAAAATCGGTTCAGCGTTTTAGGCGTGAAAAGGTAACAGACAAACAGACAGACAGAGTTACTTTCACATTTATTTTAGTAACATTATTGCGTAAATGAGCCGTTTGCATTAAATATATTTAAAAAAAACACAGTCCTCAGTCCACAGTCTGCCTCTTCAACCTGTCTATTAAACTCAAAACATAACGTAACTTAAAAACTACTGCACCGATTTTCATGATGTTTGCAGCAATGGATAGATTGGTTTTAAAGGAGGGTATAATTTGACAAATTTTAAATGTTTTTTAAATACCTATAAGACCACGTATCGTTAAACACACATTATTGACATAATAAAATCTTACACTGAGAGTCACTAGTGTAAGATTACGGCCAATTACGGGTACGACCTGGATGAACGCTCTGACGTATTATAAAATATTTATTTAAATAATATTGTGTAATAAACAATTTTATTCTACATATTTCATGTAGAATAAAATTGTTTTAAATGTCTGCAGTATTTATTAAGATAAGGATTAATATTACATTGTTCCAAATTACTTTAAATTAATATTCACAAATAAAATAACAAAGAAATATTAAAAAAGTATAATTATAAAAGTATTACTGTAGGTTATTCCTTATTTAAGTAACTCGTAAACTTTTGTCAATATTGGCTTTATTTATGTGTTCCTTTAAAATAATAAAATAACATTAATAAATCTTCTTTAAAAGGTAACCTTAATTATGATGAAAACCGTATTTAAATACCTTGCGTATTTAAAAGGATCTGAGTTGACAGACAATGCACGCGAGCGAATTTATTTTTTACTGTGTAAAATTATTTTATAATCTTTGACCATTCGATTGGTATACAGAAAGTATTATGACTTTCTGTACTGAATGAATCCTACGGCTTTACGTTATGGCAAGATACATTGCGTGCGTTGTAACACATCAAAATACGTTCTACAAAGGCGAACAGTTGATGGATATTTAACATAAGCAAAAAACCGAAAGTCGGTGATTGCTTGCTACGGTATGTATGCGACAGTGCGCGATGCGTCTGTGTGCATGTAAAATATATATGTGGGTGTTCAATCACAAATTCTCACGCTTGGTGTCGCGGGCCTTAAAAAAAAAAAGATTCCAATTTTATTTATTTGTATACATAAAAGAAACATGTTATGGCAGACACATTTTACCTCAATAGTAATTAAGTAATCATAGACAAAGCGACATCAAATTAATATTGTAGACAATCACAACGATAAAATTAGAGCCTAATTTATATACAGGCCAATGACAATGACATGTCGAAGAAATGTGGACATGGATTGCAAGACGTCGACATACATTAGCGAGACACACGGGCCACACAGACAAAACTGTTTTATAAAAGCTGTGTTGTATTCTTATTGGCGTGGTGTCGGGCCATGTAGAATCTTTACTCGGCATCGTTTTATAGTGTAGTGGTCATATACTTCAGCTTTATGGCTTACGGCGCGGTGTTTGGCCGGCCAGCGTGGGCGCTACTCCAGAATCGCAGCCCACGTGCCGTTGATCGCAGATACAATTGTCCGCCCGCGACTTATTTATTAATCTAGATATAACAAGAAAAATGACACCTTGATCATTTACTGCCATCTACCACACCCAACCATACAACTTTCCGTTTTGATCTAACTGTTGCTGAAAACCCGTTAGCTGATTTTGCAAAGATTAAGCACAGAGATTTCAGCTTAATGCTACTCTAACTAGTAGGTACATTTATAGATGGCAAAATTTTAACTATATAAAAGTAAACGATAGTAAAAATATATCTATAAAAATAAATAGGATTAAAGTGTCTGTTTGTCTTTTCACTGAATTCATTTGACAAATCATAATTTTTTTACTAACAATTTTTTCCTTTTCTCTGGAACGGCTATACCAATTTTGACGGGACTTTAACTGTCATATAGTTGATGATATAAGAAGTAACTGAGGCACTTTTATTTAAAACTAAGTTCGCCCCGCGGTGTTACCCACGGTGGTTGATGTAAAGGTACACTACAACTACAAAGGAGGAGTAGCTAGTTTTGAATAAATGTTTAAAAATGTAGATGGTGACGACTTAATGTAAATGTTTTAAAATTTTCGATCTTCGCATAACACGGTATAACGGTACTTCACGGCAGTAAAACTCACTACGGTAGTCATTTTATGTGTTTTGATCAATTTTATGTGAAGATGATACATCTGGAGCCGGTTCGTAATGTCATGTTGGACACCGCATATATAACGAACTCCCTGTTTAAATTAATGATTCCGGTTGCAGTTTTGCCAATAAAATCACCCAAGTAACAAGGTAAACCGGTAAATTAATAATTAAACGTCATACACAGTGCTACCTGTATACTTGCATACACAGACAATTTTCCTATATATAGTAAATGTTTTTAAAATTAGATAACTGGTTAACTCGGAACATACATCGACAGGCTACCCTGTATCTTTACGTTACCATATTAAGCTATCCTTAATAACGTTAGTGTCGTATTTGAGTTCTGCACGGGAAAGTCCCATGGACTTATAACTGAATCAACTTAATTCACTCAATATTAGAAGTGATACATGATTAAGATATCTTAATAAACTAAGTATAAGGTATTCGTAAATTGTACGCATCACCCACCTGGATATCTAATGATATTTTATTTAGAACTTCTAACCCAATTGTTAATGGATAAATAATTATCGCTTCTAACTTAGAAATAATAAAATGTAATAAGTGGATAGTCGATAATGAGAATCCTATTGAAAGGAGTGCGATAAAAAACTAACCCAGACTTTTCTTTTCAGTGGGTTAACATCCACGACTGAGCGCGGTGTGACGCCTGTTTATCTACGCTGTCGAGAGGGCACCATATCCTGGGTGTATCCCAGAGGAGCTCTACGGCTGCTGTTCCGACCGCCTTTGCGTGATGATGAACAAGACTTCAGAGTCTGTGTTCGTGTTATGCGGCGACCTGACCCACCTGATCTGTTTCACGATCTGCAACAGCAACAAAATGATACAGGTAAAACTACTAATAATGCATTTATTCATACCAATAATTATATTAATAATTCTAAAGTAAATCTGTACCGCTTTCACCACTAAAATTCGACATGGAGATATTTTGATTCCTGAGGAAGTACGTAGGCTACTTTTTACCGCGATTACCGCGAAACCCTTGATAAATTACATTAAATACATATTTACTTTACTTATGATGTATATACACGATTTAGCAACTAAGTGCGATATGTCTTTACAGAAGTTGCGGAGCGTTTTCCAGCTCGTCTTTTTGTGGAAGGTGCGCATCGTCTAGTCCCATTATACGCGCCTAACGACGGTGATCCGAGAGAGCTGCGATGTTTTCGCAGCCGACGAGGCCGTGCTGCCCTTTATGTAGAGGCCGAACCAGAAGGCGGTACACAAAGAACAATGGCTACCTTCAGATATGAAGCAAAGGCGTTCATGAAACGTCACTACGACCCCACTTCAGCTGACTGCCGACCCTGCACTGAGTCTGAACTAGAGCTCGCCTTCTGCACCAGCGATCTCGGTTAGTATCAAAAGCGCACACAATCACAAACTTTATTCCATTGTATACTTAACAGCAAAAATGAGTAATAAGAAAACCAAATTTGCGATCGTGTAAATGTTAATAAAAACATGCCGACCCGGCTGCGCCATAGTTTGTCGCCATTGTCGAAATTCCTTATGCCTGATTAAAATATTTTTTAAGTTTAAAGGTAATTTTCCTTCACAAAACTACTTGAAAGTATTTTAGGTACACAGCTTTAAAAGCTCACATTTGTACATAAATGGTTTGTGATTTACGTTCTGTTTTTGAGCATTTGTGTCGCCGCTGAGTGCCAGTCGGATCTTAAGATTAGATTGAATTTCTTACCGGTCATGACTCAGCCTTATTTAACGGAATCTTTTGCACAGCAGTGGCACTGAGTCGGGATGTTCGTTGCTTAGATTCAATATATGTCCGTCAGCCGTCGTGGTCGCGGTTGACAAGTGTGTACCGGATAGACAAGTATGATTATAGCGGCACGCGACGCGACGGGGAGTTAACGTTAATAGTTTTTTCTGGTTGATAAATTATAATAGTTGAGGAGTTATGTCACTGCAGCGAGCCCGCTCCCCGCCGCGGCGCTCGCTGCACCCACGTTATTAGCTACCTCCAACACGTATCATTGGTTTTTTGTTTGTAACGTCCCATAAAAATGCTGATATTCTTTCCTCGGTCAGCCAACCAACGTGTTCTAAAGTTCTTTGTCAAATAAAACTGACAGGGATTGTTGTAATCCAAAATTATTATTCGATTGTTTCTGAGGTCGTTTAGTATGAAATTTATTTATCATCGATGACTGGACAACAGATTATATTTATTGGAAAAATATTCATGAGCTTAAGTTTTCCTTTCTTTGTCTTTGATTTAAAAAACGATGTAAATAATAGATATATCAATACTTCCGTTTATTATTCGCTAACACTAACAATTAACTGTTAGAAGTAGTTTTAACTAAGACAGACGTGATAGGTCATTAGTGAAGCTGTATATAATTACGGGTTCGGGACCGCGGGTTGATGACCGTCTAAGACTAAGTCTATTCTTTAACATAGCTATCTCGAACAAAAGCTCGAAAACCCCGGGTACATTTTGCGCTTACTCACGACAGGGACAAAAAATGTATTGCGTCGCGAACAATGGCGACACGGTGATTAATATCTGTATAATAAATCTGGTGTCGCGAACGAACCAGTTTAGTGTGGCTAAGAAACGCCGCGCCGGTACATTATAATGATAACATGTAGCGTTCCATAGCTTACTACAACTACATGTTATAGATTTCAATAAAGTTAATGTTAGAGGAACATCGTGTTGTTTTGTACTAGATTAATGAATGTAAATATCCTTTATTAGAAAAACAACAGCGTGTCTGTGACTCGTTATATTACAATATAAAAAACATAATGAAGCTAATAAAATAAATTCCATCTAGTCATTTTAAAACAATTCCTAAACACATTTATAAATGTCTACATTTAATAAATGTTAGATTTTTATATACATTTTTAAGTTTATGTTTAAGACATAATAATGCTTTTATTTGATTATGATGAATATGAGGCCTAAGCCTAATTAGCAATTTCTATACGATTAAAAGTATCAAACATTGGATGCACGGTAGAAAAAACCCGGCATGGCTCAATTGTGTTGCGTTCTAAAACGCTTCGAGATGTTCAGTGATTAAACTTTACAACTTCTAATTTGTTTGCGCTTCATCAATAACTATAATTAAGAAAAAACTCGTGTTATTACATAAAACATTCAATCTTCGGACTAATCAATAAGTTTATTCGATACTTCGACGTTAAATATTTCAATATTTTGATCACATTTTGTATTTATATTAATTTTTTATTGTTTTCGTCGAATGGGTTTAATTTGGGGCTATTAAATTTATTTCGTAGAACTTGTTTTCAATTAAATAATTATGTAAAATGGTCGTTATTAAAATTATTCAAAAGAAAGAGATATTTCGGCCAGCGATATATTTTGATGATAGCAATCTCGATTTCCCCATCCAATTTGGGCAAAAGAGAGCTACAGATAAATTGAATGTGAATTGTGAAAAGTTTATCTCCGAGTTTAATTATAAGGCCATTAATCATAATCAATCAACATTCAATTCATTTAATTATAATATATTTTTTCTCAACAGTGTCTCGCGGTGTGATTGTGGGCAGCGAGACTCGTGAAGATCTTGATACAACGCAACTCACCCTTCGACTTACTAAACTTATCAGAGCTACCTTAGGTGAAGACCAAAGAGACAAGATGGACAACAGCGATCAGGACGAATACTATAGGTAAGAATATTACTATTATGTAGGTAGTATGAAATATTAATATGTAGTTTCAAAATATTTATTTATGTAAAGCATTTATGTGCCGCACATATGGGCCGTTTTGACTGGACTAAAATTAATGATGATGATGTTCTCCTGGCTAATGGCCACGGACAGCGCGGCCAGTGTTAACGGAGATCAGCGGGCTACGCAGGTGATATTTGAGTGCACAAGTGTGTGCGCAAACATAGGTGTACCTTCTGTTCCCTCACTCTCACAATCCAATGGGACCGGGTATCGGACATGACCGAGGAGAGATAGAAGACCCCATACTTCCAATCTAGTACAGAAAGCAGACGCTGATGATCAATTATTTAGTTTCTTTTGAGGGAGTGAGGGTAACAGAGGCACGACCTTCTCCTAAGCCTTGTTGCAGGAGTCCATGGACGGTGGTAGTGACTTAAGTTCATTTGTTCCTTGACATGTCGTATGTTCAACGATTCTTATGTAATAGTAAACGCTTATGTTTTAATACGACAATCTGTATTTTGATTGCTGTTTAATGCTTAAATATACTACGAAACCAAATAACTAAGCCTTACAGCCTTATAAACGTTTCTTGGCTATAAAATATTCTTCTCATTTGGGAGTCAAAAATGCCTGTAAGAGACCAAAACTCAATGCCTTTTAAGTTTGCGGTCGAGTTATTAGTGGCCGTTTAAAGCGCTCGGTATTTTTTTCTTTTGAACATTCACGACCGACCCGATGTATGGGTTGTGAAAGCTGTATAATTGTTGTCGCTGTATCGATAATTGTAGATAACCTTTCGAATAGTTACTACGCTGTTACTTAACCACGCAATAATTCTTACTATTTATAGAGAATAACTCTTTCTTTAATCGTCTATCACTATTAAAATTTTACTAGTAACGTAAAGTTACGTAAAATATCTCCGAAGTTAGGCTGTAAAACGAAACACTTTGCGATGGATACCTCCAGTTTTCAGTGCTTATTTGCGTTAAGAGCCATTGGATTGACACATAATATATGTACAAGTAAAATGGCGGTTTTCGCCAACATCCCCTTAATTTAAAGGTCACTTGGAAAGAGTTAGGTAACGCTTAGTGATATTCTTGTTTTCACCAACCTTTAGGGGACACCATACATGCACGCACGCCAGACTAAAGTATATTTGATAATATAAACCTTATTAAAATTTAAACTAAGGTAATTGTAACACTTACCATGTAGTTGTCCAGTCAGTAATCTGATAGTCCTTTCAAAGAAACAGCTACATGTTGTAGATATTATCTAGACTGCTCGCTTCCACAAACGAAGTGAGTTTACTTACTAAAGGCTTAATCTTCGTTAAATCTCTTGGACTAAAATGTTTTTAAGAGTAGTATAGTATACAAAATATGTAATATGGATGAAAGAGGCTGCCTTGGCTGAGCAAGACACAGTGTCACTGTACAACTTAAACTGTCAATAAATATAATTGTTCTCGTCTCTTAAATGAAAATGCTTAAAGTATTTTCATCCATGTACTTTGACTATTTTCCTTTATCTGTATAGTTTTACTTACTCATGGATGCAAATTGGATATTATTCTTGCAGGTACGAAGTCGACAATACACTAGAGCGCACTACACACCGTAATCATCGGCGGCGGAAACCGCGCAGTTTACACGCGCACGTACACGTCTCTTCGGTGTGCGGGGCGGCTGCGGGCGCAGGCGAGTTCTTAGTCATGGCGAGACGGAGGCTCGGCCGGTACTCGCTCGTCTGCGCGCCCAGAACCGAAGACTGGAGCGAGCTCGTCAAGAGAAGAAACGCTGAGGGCACCGCACATTGCTTGTTGCAACACTAAAAGTGATGTGACTGCGACAGTCACGTAGTGATAGAAAGTGCCATGTGACAGCTGAACTGAATCTTTATGTGTAGAAAAACGGACGCCCCATGACAAACATGATACAATTGGACATAATTTCGATTACCTAAGAGATTTTGTCTGATCTGTGACGAAGTGTCGAAGGCTTGTGTGATGTTATTCCCGTGAACAATATTAAGCTGTGTACTGTAGATTAATTGATTCAACAGTGAAACACTGTTGCGTCCTTTCCTATTATTTCTGAAAAGAATTGTTGCTTGCCATAACATCAGCTTGCGTTTTATTGCAATATTGTAAAAATATCTGTTTCTTAGTTATGTATCAAACGTTGTACTATTTACTGTAAATGTTTTTATTAGATTTAAACAAAAAAAGATGTGGTCCAGAGTGCCAAAATATGTAAGATCTTCATAGTTGCAAGTAAGGTCGATCTCAAATGTACATATTATGTTTAAGTGGGAAGTATAAAGCCATATTAAATAAGTACCATAGATAATATATTGCAGTCTTGAGTGTGATTATTTAGAACAAATATTATATCTTTGTCTACTTTCTGATTAAGTGCCACTGTTGTTACTAAAGAGCTTTTATATAGCTTACTTAAACTAAACATCCGTTTGTTAGTAACGTTTCATATTGCTTACACAAAAAATACTTTTATACACATAGCAGTTAAGGTATTATGGACTCTATGTTTACACAGTTACATCTTTAAATGTAATTGACACTTGTTTTAAAGCAGTGTTCATCTATAATATAATCCGTGCGATCATAAAAACACATACGTTGATAATGTGAGTTTTTAATTGTGATATACGAGTAAATGTACATATTTATCTGTTTTCATATATTACTTTATTTTATTAAAACAAATAAAGGTTTATGTAATTTATTTAAAAAAAATGAGATCATGGATTCGGATCCCATGTTCAATGAATAAAGATTTTTAACTCATCTACCCTTATGAACAATACAGATGTATGTGTGAAAATTGTGAAATCAAATACGTACATGTGGGTTTATCAACTTAGTCCCATGGATGTTAATGGGACTTCTGGGAATAAGTACCTACTCTTGTCTTTTGTCCTATGAGACTACAGAGACGACAAAGTCTCAATTGTCTCAAATGGGACAACTCCATGAGACTAGTGAGATAGACCCTAATATGTGTACTCTTTTCACATTCACCCCTAAACTATACAAACACACTTTTCACATGTACCCCGAGTCCATGACACTCTTTACCTCTTTAACGTCTTCTGTGTAAGTGCTTCCAATTGAAATATTAGATTTTTATAAAAGAACAAATTGTCTGAACATTCAGCCTTTACGTATACTTAGTTAATATATATTGTACAAAATTATAAATATAGTTGTCAATATGTGATATAGTTTACAACGATATGTTATGAAGTGCCTATTGTATATACAAATATAGAAATATTATTAATACATAGTGCTTATAAATATATACATATTATGTATAAGGATAACTGTTGAATATAATAGTTTTAAAATTAAAAACAGTCTTTAATTTAATTTTTCTTTTTTATTCCACGCGTTCCTTGTGACCATTCTTTACCCCAGGGTAACCACGAAGTACAGCCTATTTCTGGTTTACTCCACCGTAGAGATTGTATCAGTTATCGATATTACTAAAAGAAATTAATTTAATTTAATTGTTTAGTAGATAATAATTGTAAATGCAAATCGTTTATTAAAAACAAATGAAGATCGACAAAACGTTATCTTCGGTCTTTTATAATAAAAATATCTATTTTCTTACAAACAGACCAAATTGATAGTAACAAACATCCTGTAGTAAAAACTCTTCTTGTTTAACTGCACGGATGGCGTAGTATTTTAAGCAGTCACCTTCTACTCAACTGCGCGAGGCCGCGAGGGTTGTGGGTTCAAACCCCACATGGAACACTTGTTAGCGTCGTTTGTAATTGCCTCCGCGATACAGGAATATTCTTAGTGTGGGAGTAGTCTTTAAAAGACAAATAAAGAATCTGATGTGACGTCACATTTTTTTTTTTGTTTTAAAAAGACAACTCCCGCATTAGGAATATAAATTCCTGTGTCGCGGGGGACTTTACAAACATACATGAAACGGACACAAAGAACACCTAGACTCAGAACAACAAATTGTGAATCACACAAAGTGTTATCCTACGTAGGATTTGAACCCACGACACTTGGCGTAGTAGGAAGCGGCGTGGCGACCGCTTAAGCCACTAGGCCAACCGTGCAGTCAACATTATCGACGGCCATGCAGATTGGAAGCGGAAGCGTCAGGTTGCAAGCGTTTTTCGTTTTCTGTTCTATTCTCGTTTCATTGGCTAATGTCACAGTCACGTGATCAAAACAAAATACTAACCAATGAAACAAGAGAATAGCGAAATATAATAGAAAACGAAAAACGTTTGCAACTTGGCGAAGGGGGCTGGAATAATCGATATCGCACGGAGAATCAGCACGATGAAGTGGAAGTGGGTCTGTTATGTTTCTAACCAGATGGGCTAATGGTAGCTATGTCGATCTGGCCAGGTAAGGCACCCCTTCAGAGTGGAAGACATACGCTCCAGAACTAAGCGGTTCGGGTCTTCCTTCTTGTGCCGAGCAGTTAAACACTGGAACTCACTACCAGCTCATGTTTTTCCTTCATACTATGATCCCGGGTCCTATAAGCGGGGCGTGAAAAAGCATCTCACTAGGCCGCCATTATGTGGTTCGGCATACTGCTTGCATTTGCAGTGCAGTAGCAGCTTTCCATCAGGCATAGCAGTCACCTTGGCAGGCGTTATATATATAAAAAAAAACTGGAGCAGACAAGTGCTACAGTAGAGACCGCCATTAGGCAAAAGTAGTGTAGGACGCCCTGAGGCACGATGGACTGACGACTTGAACAGAATGGCTGTACTAGTAAGTATACATCTTCAATTTGGTGTCCTAAAGTTAGTTTAAGGATCGTGGCTGCGTTGTAAGTGATTAGTAAGTTATGTAGATATGGTAGTTGTTTTCTTAGTACGAAAAATTATTTCAGTTTCTATAAATTCAATAATGTTATCATTTACTATGAAAATTTTACGAGTATTAAATTTACGCAAAACAGCCATTTAGAGAGTTCGGAGAGTCCGCTGCGCTTAGCCATACTCACTGTAATGCAAGGTCGACCGTGAATGTTAGTGAATACCTAATACCTTGTATAAAGTTACTACATTTATCAAAAATTTATTAATAACCAATAATTTATTTTATATATAAACTGTCTAGTTGTCAAATCTTCCACCGACAAGTGCAACTGTCCAAAGCATATAAATCGTGTTTATTATAAAATGGTTAGGGTCTTAGAACCCTAGGCTTGGGGTTGGTTGTTCCCCTAAAGTTATTTAACTAAAGACATAATTAATACGGATGTAATTAAAAACACATATAAAATATAGCAATTCATTTATTGAAAAAATCACAACTGATACCACATAGAAAAACTACTCGGCACGGTTTAACTCTTAACTATATATAATATCACATAAACACTTTATAATTTGATATACTATATACATTAGACATTCATCTTATTTGGTACACCATGTGATAATACCAATCACTAAGTGATTCAGCTAAGTATAAAATAAACAGAAATAACATAAAACATTACGAGTTTGAAATAAAAAATCATGTTTAAATAACGAAACGAAACCGTTATTATACATAAAATTAGTGAAATTATAACGTGGACCGGATAGATATTATTAGTACAAATATACAGGGACTGAATATAATTGTTGAAACGATTGTACATTATGTCCTTGTAATACATAAACATAAAGTTATATAGATAAATGAATACGCTTTAACAAATTATTTTATAGGCTCTGTAATAATTTATGAAATGTATTTATGTACAGTCCTTTGTGTAGTTATAATTTGTTTTTCATAATTTCATCATTCTATTTCAGAATACATACATATTTTTAGTTTAAAGATACCCACACAAAATACATTTACCATAAAGGTGCGTGCCCTTCAAGAACATATATATTTAATAGGTCCAATCTTATTTATAAGGGAAGTTTTAAAGGGAAACAACAAACAGGTACATAGTTCTTCAACATGATATGTGTATCTTCAAAATGTTAGGACATGGATAAGTATTGCCACGGTGACTGATATTTAACGTTTAGGGTATTATGTATCGACAATAAACTATCGTTATTTCAGAACGTCAATAAATTAATTAAATAAACATTTCGAATATCTGACACACAGAATCATCTAGTCCCAAACTAAGCAGAGCTTGTACTATGATTACTATTTAAATACTTATATAGCTTTTTTTGTAAATACATACATATGATACATAGAAAATACACAAACTCCGAAACAAATACCTGCATCAAACAAGTATTTGGTACGACCCGGGAACCTAACCCAAGACCTCAAGCACAGCATAGATATAAATGTTAGTTTATAGTAAAAAAATACATCCAACAGTGATCATAGGCAACAGCATTGATCCAAACATTCATAAGACTTTAGACTTATTTAAAAAATACAAAACAACAAGTCTCTATATTACAATGGGTACCTTGGCATTTGTAACACATGTAATGAATGATATAGCAATACAAAATTTATTTATTCATATAAGACAGCACAACAAGTCAAATTTATTTACAGAATAAATTAGACAGCCTTTTTGTTTAAACGTCTTCAAATAAGATTTTAACGTAGACTTTAAATATAATTTATTCTGTGATTTATAAAAAAAAACTTCAAATACCGTATTTTACTAAATTCGTACAAGTAGACACACGCACACTTTACCGATACCCGCCGAGATAAATGAGCAAGTTACATTCAGCCTTCAGTTACAAACGATCTCCACATTTCACCCACACACTACACATACCACTCATTAAAAATAGCTCTAGCTGTCTACGAAATAAGTCAACCTAAACCAGTGCTAGACAGCAATCAACCAAAGTAAAAATAGGGCAAACCAAAATAAAATAACAAATGATCAATACATAAGAAGGTACGCATAAGCCGATATATTTTATAAATTGTGCGGTAAATTTATAAAAAAGTAATTTTCATATATAATTTTCAGTGAGATAGGAAGATTAGATACATGCCAAGACCAAACCGATAGATAAAATTAGAGTTGTTAACTTCTAGACAATGTTAATGAACGTTAAAAATCTATATTTACAATAAAGGTCATTCTTCAAAATATTATCTCCTCACCGACATAGAATAATATTTCATATATTTTTTCTTTTGTTTTATATAAAATTTAGTATTACATTATTGGGAGTAACAGGTCAAGACGGAATTATTGTCGAAACTAGTTATTATAACGCGAGGAAGCTCGTTCTTTCCAAAGTTACATTGTCCCACGAACACAACTTTATACTTCCTCAAAATGAATCAACGGTGGAAGAATACTTAATTCTTCCGAAAAGTTACATTTCATAAGGTTTCATAGCATAGAAAAAATCACAGTAAATAAATATTACAACAGTTTTGATTGCACCTTGATGAAAATCTCAGTAAGTATGATTGCTTGTAGTCGAATCTTGCAATTTGCAAGTCCGAATCAGCGCCAACAAGAAAGTTAGTACCCAAAATTGAGTGATAACCGTAAAGCACGGAAAGCAATAGAACTGTTCATTTTAAAGGATTTTATAAATAAGGAATAAAATAAACCAATTAAAATCACATTCATAATATGGCCTCAAAATATGAAATTTTAGAATTTTAAATTTCAAATGGTATTTCTAGAAATATTTTTATTTTCATATAAATTTAATGTTTAGATAATAATATAATATATACATATAAATTGTTGAGGGTTAATTTAGTTACCTTCATTTCTTAATGTACTCTAATCATAAGTATTGCATTACATGTTTGTATTCTAAACATTGCACAAAGATAATTACTATAACATTTCTATTATGTATGTTCAACTAGATTATTTCATAACGTTCATAGTTGGACTTTTGTTAATTTAATAACAATATAGTTTCAGTAATAAAAATAATCAGTGCGTTTATAATTCAGTATATAAACGTAAATTTCTTTTTAAATTTATAGTGAGTCATGTATCATTCGAACGTCGCTAAGACCAGCGGATCATAGAAACAGTAATATGTCAGACCCATGTTAGTAATGTTCGTATTGAGGTTTAAAATTAATCTTGAGACATATAATGACTTCTCGTAAAGACAGAAACCCTAAATCCTTACAATCAATGAGGCTGGGTGTTAGCCTTATATGTATATATTTACATATAGTTGTATGAAAGTAATAATAATAATTGAACCGGATGATTTCTCAGTCGCTTTGAGTGTTATAAGTATATAATAGTTATTAAACGAATAAAGTAATGCTCCCATTAATTTTAAATGTCCCGTGTTTGTAGGGAACGTATGGCAAAACAAAGTATAATGATAAATTAATGGCCGTAATTAAATGAGTATATATATCACAATACTCCCTACATACATATAGTACATAGATTTCATAACAAAAAAACGCGTGTACGACTAACGTATACGTACGTCGTTAGGTTGTTTTTATTCAAATTGCACGGGTGTAGGAGTCATTACGTCGACGATGATGTCCTCCATGTTAGGCAGTACCAAAACCTTCTCGAACTCCTTGCTGAGTTTCTGTTCGATCCAATTGCTGATGTGGGCAAAGCGAAGAGTGCGAGCGCCCACTGCGGGACGCGCTTTTAATACTAGCTGTGGGTTTGTTCTGAACCTGTGCACAGAAGTAGAAATATTATAAAACAATTGCGGTTCAGTGGTAAGAAATATGCTATGAGGTTGTTTCTGATGCAGTTATAATTGCAGACTCTGATGATTGATTTGAAAAAAAAAATGTTCTCACGATACCAACATTTGACATGACATGACTAATAAAAGAATAGGTAACGACGGAAATTTTAATTAAATGTACTCGTAAAATATTTTTGATTTACGAAATTTATTTCCAATAAATTCATTCATTCAATTCCATTCGCTTAGATAGCTTCGTCTTTGATCGTGTCGCCGTCGCATGTATCACCTTTTGTCGAATAGAAGCCGACACGATATGAATAAAACCGTCTGCAAGTATAGTGCAAGATCCGGTATAAGAAATATTTACCCTCATCTTTTATTTATTAGGGACGTTGAAAATAGGTTACCTAATTAAATTACCTACGGATGTACCGACATTTTCTAAACGAACTGAATTCTTTTTATATTCTTAATTTGATTGTCAGGTCAGGCTCAGAACAGATTGACTACAAACAATGATTTGTACTCACTTCTCTGATTTCAAGTCCCAGACGATTATTCCATTCCTTGGCCGAATGAATCTTTGTAAATAAATGAAATAACATACCCGATCCACATTCTGTCGTGCGGGGGAGGCGGTAAATTGAATGCGAGACGTCCTTCTAACCCATGGACTTCAAGGTGAAGCTTGATGTCCGTGTTTGAGAGTCCCTCCATGGCACGCTTCACGTATTTGTAGTCAGTTACCTGAATGATGGAGTAAGTGGATAAAAACAACAATCTGTCTTTACTTTCCAAACCTCATATGTAACAATATTTTGAGTGATCCAGAAATTATTATTCTGAGTCTAGGTGTTCTTTGTGTGCGTTTCATGTATGTTTATAAAGTCCCCAGCGTCACAGGATATATATTACTAATGCGGGAGCTTTTTTAAAAAAGAGTGATAAATTGTTAGCGATCTTATAGACCTCCCCCAAAATCGGAGGAAAGGGGGTTTGGGGCTTCAGTGTTCATTCACTCGGTGAATAGTATCAAATTTATTATTATTTTAAATATTTAAGACAACTGACACAACGCCATCTAGTGTCTAGTCAAACTAAGCAGAGTTTTGACTATGAAGGCTATGAAGATTCTCAAACACAACATTTCATTCAAACATATTAGCCGGGAAATTGTTTCCAATACTCATTTATTGGCGTATAGAATACTAAAATGTATTTTTGCTTAGCTTAAATATAATTACTTCGGATTTTACTAATTATTCGTGTGGTGACGATTTTAGAACACGGAGTGTCACCACCTCTATTCATCCTGTGGCGACTTCCACATACAGTGCAAGCGAAAAACATACAACAGCGCCATCTACCGAATGAACACTGAATCACGAAGAATCACGGGTTGAAGTATACGGAGTAACTACTAATCCTGAACCGTGGCCCACCAGGCATGATCACCTCGCCTGGTCGGAGGATCATCCTCCCTATGGGATACGACATTCGGTCCTCTAACAATCTCAAGGCTTAATAAGTGACTATGGGAGAAAACTACGCAGGACAACATCACTTCAAAGATAAGGAATACTTGAAACAAATGTTTTACCAACTTGTCTTGCCAGCGTGGTATCAAGGCCAAAAACTCTTCTATTAAGAGAGGCCTAAGTCCAACAGTGGGCTGCAGTGGGCAAAGTGAAGGACTATTGTGAATTTGTATCTAAACTTTGACAATGTAATAGTCGAGTTAAAGGTACTAAAAGTACTTACTTGTTGGAAGTATTTGTTTGTGGCAATTTTGTCGACCATGCGTAGGAACTTCTTTTTAGAAGAACCTCCTTGTTCAGGTTGTGCAGGAGGTGGCGGTCTATATGGAGAAAATAATATTTACAATAACAATCAATTTAAATCCTTTTTTGACTACTTTAACAAGATAAATATGACTTTCGAAACATTTCATTTAAGTGTAGAAAAAATGTAGAAAGCTAAAATTTTAAACATACTATAAAACTTGAAACAAACCCTTTACCAATCCGTCTGGCCAGCGTGGTATAGTAGGCCAAAACCTCCTTTCTAAGAAGAGGCCTATGTCCAGCAGTGGACTGTTAAAGGCTGTTGATGATACATTTTAAAACTATGTACATAATATATATAACTAGATGACCCACGTGCCCCCATCTGCCTCTACTATTGCTCGTAGAAAAAAGTTATAGTGAGCCCACCCTCAAAGATATGCTGTCGCGAACTTTCTATAAAACTATTAAAGGGAAACAATTCTGTCATACATGTTTTTTGCGAAACTTATATATTACGATATATAGCCTTAACTAATGAAACTGTTCAGCTTTATAATACCCATTAGTAAAGATATGGGTCTTATTTCTATCTTGACTTGTTATGGTACCAATCCTAAATAAATACATTTCGTGTTATACTGGTCAAACAAAACAATCAAATCGTTAGAAATTCTACTGTCAGCCTACTTTTAGTACATATGATAAGACATTGGAAGCAACGTACAAGTCTACCAATGCGATGTTCTCGTTGCTATCGATGGGGTGTACGGACGGGCTCTCGTCGTCGCTGCTTGACTCCGCAGAATCCTCCACGTCGCTGTCGAATATAGCTGGTTTGCTGAGCTAAAACAAAGTATTTACGATAATAATATATGTATATAACTGTTTTTATACTTTCCCGACTTTTACAAACACTCATGTTTTTTCTTGTATGGAACGTCGAAACGTCGGAAAGTAGAAGGTACCGTAATCTTTTTAAATATTTTTATTACGAATAATTTCGCTGTAAGTACAACAAAAACGAGCGTATTATGACATATCTCAAGCGTGTTGGTTCTAACACGTTATTGTGACATCATCACTTCTTACTTTAAAAGTATTAAAAATTACAATGTTAGCACATTATACAAAATAACTACTACACAATTAGTCCTGTTTTACGCACACGTAGACCCCTAATACGGATTAGCGACTAGACGACAGTTTTACCCTCGCTCGTAGTAGTGCGTACACAGCTTACGAAGCTACCACACATCGTTCACGATTTAGACCCTAGTCTTGGTGTCTAGCGTCTTGTTTGGTAGAACGTTACGCCGAACTGAAATTTGAATCTCACAGGAGGTGACCTCGCCTAACAGGTGGTCATACTGAAAGCTTGACTAAGATTACAGAAGCTGTGTTAGACCAACAACCATACATTTCATACAAATAAAAGCAAGGTGGTATCTCGTTCCGATCACCAGACAATTCCTAAGACGTTGTTACGTAAAGACCCGTCTATAACGTCAGCCGGGTCAATTTCAAATTTTTTTAAAGACAAACGAAATATGTACTCACCCTTAGCTGCGTCTCTGTGTATATGCTGGTGCGTCCAGGGTCTGAGTACTTTTTGGGAGGTAGTAATTGTTCTTCTAATGTGATGTCTGTGGAATTAAACCATAAATAATAATAATCAATTCTTGATATTAGATTAGATATAGATGAAAACGTACGTAGAAACCTTCTATGTCGCATTGGTGTATGTAATAAGTAAATACATAAATAAAAAGCGGCCAAGTGCGAGTCGGACTCGCCCATGAAGGGTTCCGTAGCAGCAAGTAGCATCATATAAAATTTCTTGTAGTTCGTTATAACTTTGATCGATGATTTAATTACAGAGTATTGATTGAATGAAAGATAAATTGCGGTTTACGATTTATGACGTATTAAAAACCAACTACTTACTAGATCTCGTTCAATCCAATTTTCGTTGGAAGTTTGCATGGTAATGTACATCATATATTTTTTTTAATTTTATCGTTCTCTTATTTTAGAAGGGGGGGGGGGGTGTGTCCACACTTTACCACTCTTTGGAAGTGTCTTTCGCGCAAACCATTCAGTTTATAAAAAAATGATATTAGAAACCTTAATATCATTTTTGAAGACCTATCCATAGATAGCTCACACGTATGGGTTTGAAAAAAAATGTGTTTGAGATTCAGTTCTCAGTATGGGGAACCCCTAAATTTTTTTGTTTTTATTTTTATTTTTGTGTGAAATTCGTAATGCGGTTCACAGAATACATCTACTTACCAAGTTTCAACAGTATGGTTCTTATAGTTTCGAAAAAAGTGGCTGTGACACGGACGGACAGACAGACATGACAATCTAAAGGGTTCCGTTGGCTATGGAACCCTAAAAAGTAAGTGAGAGGGTAGGGTATATTTACTCTTCTCCTTGAGCTTCATGAGGTTGATCTGCGTGAGTAGCGCGATGTAGGCGCCGCCGTCGTACCGCAGGTCGGCGTCCAGCCACAGGCCGCGCGCGTCGCACGCCGGCGCCGCCACGCGCTCCAGCACCGGACACGCGCCCGCCAGCGACAGCTCCGTCACCACCAGCGGGGACATGAACGACGGCAACTGGCACACACACACACACACACACACGACATATTATATACTTGGGCCATACACAACACTGTGAGTGTGAGCGAGAGATCCGATATTCCTATAAGTGTGAGCGAGAGGGTTGATAAAAATGACTTAGTTCGCACGTTTGTGCAATGGCCCAAGTATAGTTTGTGCCTTTTATGACGGTCGCATTTCTCATTCATAGGGTTCTCAAGAACACTACAAACCATAAATTTTCACACTCAAATACCACCTTAGTTATAATATATTTTTTTATTTCTCTCTTTTCAAACCTATTCTTATTACATTTATCTAAAGTTACTTTGTATAGATTCGTTGCTACGGAAGGGTCCTGGTGACCTGTGATTACAGGTTTTCTAAGCCTACTTCAGGCACCGTCTCTCACGAAGTTACCTAATAACCGAGGCTCTCGTTACGCTATTTGGACATTAGCTTATGAAAGATTTCTGAATAAATGGATTTATTATTATTATTGTATATTTTTGCGGCGACTTCACACAATAAAACATAATGCAGCGTCATCTATAGAAAACACACCGAACTAAGTGACTTTTATCAACCATTGGTTGGGCAACGACCCGCAAGGTATCATCACCTTGCCTGATTTTTACTTTAAATTACGGAATATTTTCGCGATCGTCTACTTTTTTTATAAAAACTTGCCATTGTGACTCTGCTCTGCCTGATAGAAAATATCTTCAACTATTTGGGATGTTTTTTATTTAAAACTTATTGCACATGTTGTACAAAGACAGACTCAATGCCATAAAGCGTTCTGTCTCTCTGTCAATCTTCGAAATTATGATGCATTGGATAGGTAAAATATTGAAATTATCACAAAAATATAACTGTCAAGAACTTACATAAAGTTTTTGACATATAGACAGACTTTTGTTTGACAAAAATTAGTTAAAAGCCCTTCCAAGTAATGGAGTCTACCCGATAAACATAAACGATATAACCCTTCTAAATTTTTAGTGAAATATAAGTTAAAATAAAGGTGAAATAATAATCGAAAAAAAAATACTGTCTAATACTAAATATATACTATATAGTTTTCATAGATGAGGTTCATGACAGTATACAGATTCATTATTTTATTTTCCCACACTAATCACTACGTCGATATTGCTGAGTTGATCATCCAATATTCCATATGTGTTATATCGAAACCGATTCGAGTAATTTACAAACAAAAATACGTAGGTATAATAATATAATGCGAACCTTCAACGTGTTGAGTTTCCTTTGTATTTTGTCCTGTAGTCGTTTGATCATGACAGGGTCCCGCATGAGGTCGAACATGACCCTCGCTAGCACGGCGTTGATCCACGTCATCTCCGCCGGCAACAACCGACACTCGCAATCGGGGGTCACAGTCTTGTTCTACAATCGAAAAATCACATTATTACCCGACTGCGTCAGAAGGTGGGTAAAATACGCGGGTAACACTGCGGGGCGCAGCTAGTGTATATATATGTAAGTATGTATGTACGTCCATTTATATGTATGCCCATTTCTTTGGTCCGCCCTACAGCCCAAAGGGCTGAACGGATTTTGACATAATTATGACATGTCTTTGAATTTGTTAGAATTCTGTTAGTGACCTTTAGGCTATATCAATTTTCAAAATGGCGCCTGCAATTGGGAAAACGGGTATCAAATGAAGATCAAAAAAAATATTTCGGACATCTTACACACAACGTCATCTGGTCCCACACTAAGCAGAGCTTGTATTAATAAACAACTGATATAAATATATAAACATTCTTTTTTATAAATACATATATCATACATAGAAAACATCTTAAAAAGACCATTTCAATAATATAGATCATATTACGTTAATATTATCGGTTGAACATAAATTGACGAAAAGCGTAAAAAATATCGGTACGACTACGATATTTGATCTCTACAAATTGATATTCAAAAAAGAACTTGTTTATAAAAGTAAAAGTTTAAAAATAAAAGAATTATAAAACAAAAATCCGACTGTAGTACACGAAATTATTATTATAATGTGACATAGTTAAACGAAATAAAGATAAATGATTTAAACCTACATAGACTACAACTCTTAAAAATTCAAAGCTATTAATTACATTGTGTTAATTTAATAAACTCACTTTTAAATTCTACTTTAAGATACTTGTCTAAAACATGTAAAAGTCATGAAATTTAACCAAAAGTAACTTAATAATATACATACTGGCATTTACTAAATTATCATAAGTCTATCGCTAACGTTACAGAAAAAAGAACAAACAATAAATAAAAGAACAAAAATAAATTACATCTTTTCTTTTCTTTTTGGTCTTGGAGCGGTCTCGAGGCGAGGGCTCAATCTGACACATGACGGCCACTTCCGACGTCTGTCTGAGAGTCAACTGGTGGGACTGTATCATGCACCATTAAGTTAATCTAGGTACTTCACCTTTGTGTGTTAATAATAATTAGTGTTCGAAGATCTATTCTAACCTCGACACGTCACAGTGGACATAATGTACAAATAAATATTTGCCTAACAAAAAGAACCCTTACGGTGTAATAAAAACAGTATATTTTACCTGTATGATCTTCAGGAAATATGGCCAAAATGTTTTTTCACAATTTTCAGTCTCGGGAATCGATTGAGAAAACGATGTAATCGTTACTCCACCGCCATCGTCAAGCGAGTCTGTTTTATTCTGAAAGGAAATAACTTTTTAAGACTTAAGCCCGGTTTCCACCGCGAAAGGGTAATGAGCGAGAAATGGTAAGCGGAACGGACTCCTTTTAAACAAAATAGGTTTGCATTTCCACCAACAAAGAGTTTTGATACTGCGAACGTGTAATGACAGAGCGGACTCGGCGGAGCGAGACGAACGGAAAATGAGAAATGAATCAACTCTTTGTTGGTGGAAACACATGTATGCAGTTTTGTATTGCGAGGTAAAAGGAGTCATTAATGGGTCCGTTCCGCTCGCGGTGGAAATCGGGCTTTAAACATCCCCATGGCGTGGCATTCTTGTCACTATCACTTGACCGATTTCGATTAAGCGGATTGAACTTAACGGCTTTAGTCAATTCATGTCCACGGACAGCGTTAAGTCCATTCACGTTAAGAAAGTAATAAGGCATTGATGTAACCAACCAATCAAGTTCTAAAACTTCGTAAAAACTAATGATTTCTTGGAACCTGATTGGCCAGAGTACGGGGTTTGATTGATGCGTCACTATTTTCTAACAGCGAATGGAATTTATTAATGTTGTCATGTATATTAGCATTACTTTTGACAAAGTTTTGCAGGGCTCGTAACAAGCGTCTACAGCTTACGTCTCACGTCGTCTTACGTCTCACCTTAGGACATATATCAGTGTTTTATTAAGTGCGTATAACTTACAGCAGACTTGGCGAAGGCAACAGTTTCTTTCTCAGTGAGTTTGTAGACGGTCATTTCAGCGCCTTCTTTACTTTCAGCAGGAGTGTCACTGGCACTCTTGTCCTCGGCCGCTGAGTTTTCCGCTGACGCAGAGTTCGCTTCTGATATCGCTATTACAAACCGCCGATACCTATTTACATTAAATAATATTTCAGTCAACATTATTTTAGAGATGAAAACTACAAAAAAATATTTATCAACAAATTTTAAAAGTTTAAAAGGTTAGAGAAATAATGTCATGTCATTTTGATTTTAAATTTTGAAATAATATAATCAATGCCGAGGATCAAGCCAAGTGTGCAATTAGAGAGGCATATGTCCAGCAGTGTTATGGGCTGATTATTATTGTGATGTAGTCAAATATTTTAAGAAACCTTTTACCTTAAGCAGATTTTTAAAGAAAATAATCTTACTTAAAGAGATTAGTACAATTTTTATATAACTTCGTTCAGCAGTATACGGCAATAACTTAATATCATTTGATATATATAGATGTCAATTACATATACAATAACATTTTCTAATATATCCATACTTTTTAGTTAAAGGAATGTTTACTCACCACTCGTGTTTGTCTCGTCCAGTGCGCGAGAACAGATACAGATGCGAGTACGAGTCCGTTGTGTGTCGCACGCGCACGCTCCACTCGCCGTCCTCTGACGCGTCAGGGCCTCCTTCACGCTCCTGAAAAATAATTAAAAACAGTTTATTTAGTATACTAGCTTTAGCTCGCGGCTCCGCCCGCGTGTAGTCAGTTATCGCAGTAAAAAGTGGTCTATGTCTTTTCTCAGGCTCTAGATTATCTGTTTACTAAATTTTATTCAAATGGGTTCTGAAAGCGCGATCGACAGACAAGAGTTACTTTCGTTTTTTTTATAAATTTTATTTTTTATTTTTAAGCCTATCAAAGTGACTATTCTCCTTAGCCACCATCATCATTGTGAGAGTATACCATGCTGCATGGTGACCCACAACATGATGGCTTAGTGAGATGATTGGGCCTCTGGTCTCACACTCACCAACGAAAGACGACAGTACGAATGTTATCATTTTTACGGTGGCATAAGATAGCGAACTCGATATCCAATTTTATCAAATGTTGTAGGACTACTTGAACGTGAAGTCATAACAAACACAAACACACACAACTACAACTTTTCTCATAATGATATAAGTATGATTATACTCACAGTTTCTTCTAAACAATCTTTTATTTTGCTCAAATCAGTTTCATCAATATCTTCGTCAACCTCTTCCTTAGTGCTGGTAACTGAATTGGACGCGAGATCTACATCGGGGTCGTGGAGCTCTTCAAGTACCATCGTGTCCGTGTGTACTGTGCTTTGGCTCTGAGTTTCTGCTGGCTCGGTGCCAGTAGCTGTCGTTGTTATGTCAGACTTTTTGTCTGGAAATTAGCAGTCATGACATGATATTTAAAAAAGTAACTGAAGGTACATGGATAATTGCAATGTTGTTTGTTGAGAACTATACCGAGCATGTTGGTTGGTTGGGAGAACTGGTCTTTGCGGTGGTTTCAGCAATGTTTAAAATGTTCATCATCATTAGCCAATCGCAGTTCACTGCTGAACATAGGCATTTTCCACTGCACACCACTCAGATCGATTTTGGGCTTCTTAAAACGTACGTCATATAATAATTAAAAAAAAACACGTGACATTGGTTATTCGTGGTCTTTTTTTATCTTAAGGAAAAATATAGCCTCGAGTTGATAAAATTTTTCCTTAAAAATTAGCAATAATAAAACAAACGTAACAATTTAATAATTTTGCAAACGACCCAGTTACTTGTTATATGTATGATGCAGGCACCACACTTCGTTATGCGCTATTCGTTATGTGTCTACGCTGTATTCGCCCAAATATTTGTTATGCGCGCAAACAACAAACATGCCATCCACACTTCGAACTGGTATGCCAAATAAGACAAATATGTGTGTTGTAGAGATGTGTCATTGTCATTTTTATGGTGAACGAAACGAAACCATACGAACGAACGAAACATATTATTTTAATTTCCTTTTTATTTTATTAAATTTACAGAAACGATACTTAAATGAAGTCTAATTATTTTGATCATATGATAGATTATTTTATCGTTTAATCGATTTATTCTATTTCAAAAACTGTTTTATAGTCTATGGTTGTTAGTTATGCACAGGGCATTGTCATTTTTAATGGTTAACGAACGAACGAAACATCTTATTTCAATTTCCTTTTTATTTTATTAAATTGACAGAAAAAATACTTAAATGAAGTCTAATTATTTTGATCATATGATAGATTATTTTATTCGTATAATTGATTTATCTATTTCAAAAACTGTTTTATAGTCTATGGTTGTTAGTTATGCGCAGGGCACTTCACTACCCGTCCGAAGTGTGAGCAGTCGATGCGTGTATTCGCCTTATGCGTGTCCTTTGAAGTGTGTCAAAAAACCGACAAGTTGACGGATACGCGTATTCGCTATTCGGCTTATGTGTCTATGCGTACGAATAAAGCGAATATTGGTGAATATACTCTCCACACTTCGCCGTATGCGCGCGAATAACCCGCATAACGAATAGCGCATAACGAAGTGTGGTGCCTGCATAATAATGATGATGTTCTCTTAGCGGATTTCAGCCACGGTGGCCAATCATCTTCTTGTTTGGTGGTAACCGCACAAGAAGATGATTGGCAAGACCGTAGACCGCCAATTTCGAGTTTCGAGTCCAGCGGTTAAATTGCTCAAGATTTCAATACACACCTCTATGCATTTTTCGAACTAATCTATGTCTTAGACCTTCCTTCCCAGGTTCTGCTTCGGGATGTGTTATACTGAAATATAATAATAAAGACGTATTAGACGGTCTATGACAGGCATCACGTGTGTGTGTGGTATCACGAAAACAAAGAAGTAATTCTTCTTTTCTGTATGATTATTATACCTCTTATCTTTTCTTCTCCAAACGAATTTCTTCTTTTTCTCGGGGCTAGTATTCGTCTCAGTTTCCATTTCATGTTGCTCCTTTTTCTTTTCAGAGGGGGACTCTGTAGCTTTCTTCTCTGTCGAAGAGCTCTCCTTCTCTAAGACTTGGATTTTTTCTTTTTCGTTTAATATTATGCATATTGGATATTTCTTGCTCCATTGTCTACAACAAAAAAATACAAAGATTTAAATTATAAATGGTTATTTAGAAGACCCAAGTTCTATTAGATTTATTTATTGTTTTAGAGCAAGTCTTTACATCTGCACTGAGCAATTACCGCTAATTATAATTAGCTGCAATACTCTGTTTATTATTTTAGTTACTTAACACGTTGCTGTTCTGATAAAGTAACTAAAACATAAAATATTTTTTTAAATCACTGAACAAAAAGGCACTGGTTTTAAACACATTTAACCCTACTTCTTTTTATGTTTTACTTATTAATAGTTTGTGAGGATCTATGGATATTGAAAACTCTTTCACGTACAAAGTGAAGTTTAAAGTAATATCTGATATCGCAGTGGTGTATGCGACTACAATGCTTGAGGGCTCGAGTTCGATACCCGGGTCTGAACAAATATTTGCTTTGGAGTTATGGTGTTCGCTATGTATAATATATATCATTTTTGTTGTCTAGTACCCATAATACAAGCTCTGCTTAGTTGAGGATTAGATGGCGTTGTGTGTTAGATGTCCGAAATATTTATTTATTTTATTCTCAACGGAGGTTTGACTTCCTATACATCTTTTCAGACAATTGATTAAGGTAATTTAATTTATTTAATTGAAAATATTTATTCTCATCACCTTGAGAGTCAATGTCAAACACTCTTATGAACTAAAAACAATGCTAACAAAAAAATATAGTCTGACTAAATTGAAAATACATATATTATCCTTATTTCTAAGCAGCTCGTTCGTAGCTAAACACAGTACCCTATTGTGGTAAAACGTTACGAGTTCCGGCTTAGTTACGTTCTCAAATAACTGACAAAAAATAAATGAATGGACAGAATTACTGTGACACAATGCAAACTACTTAAAATAGTGCCCTTTATATACAACTCGCTTTAGGTAAATAGTTTTGATCACTATTACATTACAGTATGAACCAAAACTGGATTAAGCAATATTAGAACTAATGATACTGACCTTGACAGTTGTCAAAGCATTGACCTTATAATTGACACGTAGAGACAGAGGAGTTTTAGTGTTATATGCATTATACAGACATGTATTTTCATACTAAGATAAGACATAAATTAACAGATCTTAGTCAAAAAGCTATACTGGTTTTGTAAATAATTGACCGATTAACATTAGAAGCGCCAATGAAATTTAAAAGAGTAACTATCCTGTATTTTATGTTACAACTTTATAGTCATAGGCTAAAATGTTCGGTATATCAATGCTCCTCGAAGAACAAAGCGAACAAAAAAACTTTGACTGAAGTTATTAAATCATTATAACTATTATTATATCCAACTAAACTAACAGTTATAAACTAACAATAACTAAACTAACAATACTTATTTTAGTTTTAAACTATTCTTCGTGCAAACCCGGATTAAGAACATGGAGTGACACTACCTCTATTCATCCTTAAAGCGCTAACTACGCAGAACAACATCACTGCATTGAGAAAGGAAAACTTGAAATAAACACTATACCACCCGTCCGATCAGCGTCTCCATTTTAAACAGAGGCCCATGTGCAGCAGTGAGCAGTTAAAGACTATTGATCTGATAGGCTTCTTATCTTTACGCCACGACTAAGGAGCCGAACATCAATGGCAAAAATTCTGAAAATAGGTAACAAAAGAACTCATAGCCCAGTTTTCCTAGGTAATTAGAAACTATCAATGATGGTAAGCAACATAAGCAACAACGGCGCGGTCAGTACCTGGATGGGTGACTATTAGTACCATGAGCGTCTTCGTGATTCGGAGGTCACATTAAGCAGTCCGTTCTGGTGGTTATCATAGGACAACATTCGTAAAGCTTAGTTGAAAGCCTTCAAGCGGCTTAAAAACGTCAAACGGCAAGATTATACGTAATCACAATGTTGTCTTGCCAGTCCTTAATTCGCACCCGAACTGCGCTGGGATGTATGGCCATAACTCTCTCCTGAAAGGAGACCCCGAGCCCAGCACTGGGACATTATTGGTTGATGATGAATGAGATAAGCAGAAAAAAAAATTGTTTGAGAAACGCAGAAAAAGTTGCTTGGGTCACCTAGTTTCAAATTCAGTTTAAGGAGACAAAATGTTATGCCTATACACTATCAAGTCCTATTTTAGGAACATCATAATGCGAATTCCAGCACTTCTAGTATTAATTAAACAACAAAACTCAATTTGATTCTCTATAGAAACTTGTATAATTGTCGCTATGAGTATGTCAACATACATAATGAATTCCAGCAAATGTTAATATTAGATAATGGAATCCACCACACGTTAAGGTATTGCGACGCACATTAATTTGTGTATTCATTTTTCGGACGATAGCTAAAGCGGATATACTCATTATAGACCTAAATTATGAACGGTGTAAACATATGTATATTTATAATATAACATATGTATTTGTGCAGTATTACATAAACAATTTATTGGTGAAAAGTTATTCGATGAGTACCTACACGAATACTCTAGTTTATGTTTCAAGTATTTATTCAAGGTTCATACTAGAATAAACATCTCCTTCGTACCTAATCGATCTACACTTTTGGGCTCACCGAATAAAAGTATTCATTCAACTACGTTGAATAATACTACGTTGAATGAATAATTTTATTAGGTGAGCCAATTTTAGTCAATATTACGATATTGACTAAAATTTGTATATTTTCTCATTTTTCTTTAGAAAGATAACTATCTTACAAACATACATGAAACGGACACAAAGAACATCCAGACTCAAAACAACAATTTGTGAATCACACAAAGTGTTGTCCCTCGTTTGATTTGAACCCACAACATTTCGCAAAGTACAAAACGGCGTGGCAACCGCTTAACCATTAGGCCAACCATGCAATCAGTTTCCTTTACAGATTATAAGATAATGTAAATTTAATTTATTTTGAAGCGATGCGTGTTGCTAGCAGTCGTTCAAATGTTAATTTTTTGAAAATTTTCATTTTTTGAATAAACATTCAAGTCCACTATTTTCGGAGGTTTACTGTAATCTATTATTAGACCACACCTTTTCATATTATTATCCGTTTGATAAATATATATAATTGATTCGATGGTTGTATAGCCGTCTTATCGGATTGTCAGTGTGGATGAACAGAGAGTGCATTCGTGTTTGCGCAATCACAAGTACACTATAATAATATCCTACAAAGTTGGCTGGACTCCGTGGAGACTTGACGTTGACCGCCAGCTAGGAGTACAAAAGATGTCGTTTAAATAAAACTTTAAAATACAATAACGTATATTTCAATATAAATAATGTTTACAATGTATTGAGTTTATCTTACTCAAATATTACCCATTCTTAAAAGCGTGTATTTTATCTCTTTACGTAGATAGCCATTACACAATATAGTAAATCATTTTGTTCATGACTCATCTATGTGTTATGTTAATATAATTGTTTACCTAACAAGCGATTACATTACTGTGAACGAACAGAATGGTCTTGTTTACATTCCCTTGAATCTTATGTGAAATGATTAAAGTTTGTACAAAGATACAAATTTTTAAAGCAAAATTATACTTTGTGCCTAAGTCACTAGTTTACCTGTTTGTCAAAAAATTTTATGGTTAAGGAACGATTAAATCTAGTAAACTATTACGCGCAAATAACACGCTTTCCTAATACCGAAACGAAAGGTACCGTACCTTCCCTCTTATAAAAGTATAACCTAAAATGACAGCATTCTTGATGTCGTTTTTTATTATTTGATGCCTACCAATGTGACTCCACTCTGCCTGATGTTAAGCATGAATGGAATCCAAGAGTGGGGGCCACCACACTGCCCGCGATGCAGGAAGTATGGCGATGCTGACCCAAACTACGGCGGCTTTGTGAGATGCTTTGTTTTGTTAGAGAGTGCGAGACCGGAGGCCCAATGATGCAGAGATTCACAATCATCATCATCATCATCATCATAATTTATGGTCTCGATTCTACTCATCCTTTTCATCTGGCATTCAATTTCATGTATTCATGTATGTGTTTATGTAGCTACCGTGCTTTCATGCCACTCCCATAGACTGCTTGATAAATGAAGAATTTTACATTATCGGCTCGTAATCAGATATTTATCAAGCATAAAAAACAAAAACTTCTTTGTCTTACTGATACTGTTTTGCAAAATATTAGTCAACAACAGATAAATGGATTAAGGTATTTTTTGTATCTATTTGCCGATATAACACAGTATTAAAAATTTCATAATGAGTTTATTTCATAAAATGTCATAAAAGTTTGCTGATCATACCGAACATTTGGTCCGACCCGGGAATATAACTGAGACCTCAAGCACAAAAATCACATACGCTACCACTTAAACAATGAATAACGTTGTCTATTTATGGTACATGTCGTTAATATTTTAATTAGTGTTTATAGGTTAATGACCCGTACGTAATTATGAACGTTAATTGTTGTTATAGTTAGGTCTCTCCACTTATATAATGCTTAATTTTACCGGACTGTCAATAGACCTTAACCGGGTCACAGAAATTCGACGATAAAATTATAAGAAATGAGTTCAAGTAAACGATTCGAGTCTACCCGTGACGACGAGCGGTATAACCCGTTTGAAACGTCGGAAAGTAGACGGTATCGTAACCTTTTTAATTTCATCGCGAATAAGTCCCGTTTAAAGTAAAAAACATGGGTATGTGTAAAAGTCGCGAAAGTTTAAAAACAGTTAATGTAAACGATTGCTCAATGTATATACTCCCTATTAACAGAATTTCGTGGTGTTACCCGCGTTTGTTCTTTTATGCCTTTACAACAACCGCAAATAATGCTGCGGGGCAAAGCTAGTCTAAAAAAAGTAGCAAACCAGTGAAAATGCCGTCAAAATCAATCCAGACGCTTCAGAGATTAGCCTTAACAGACAGACATACATGATTTTTTGGCATATATATGTATATTTTCATAAACATTTATTGAAAAGTTGTTTATCTAAAATTACAAGCAGACAATTCAATTTCATTTATTTGTGTAGATGTATAAATGTTAGTATATTCAAATATTTGATGGCCGATAAGTCGAAACCAACATTGATTTCGGTCACATCATTGTTCGCGTAGACTTTGTCCAGACCATCGAGAAATGTTTATGTTTTTAATAAAAGCTAGGATATATTGCTAGAGGATCGTGAGAGTGCAAAAACAAACTCACTTCCTCAGTAATATGTACTAGTAAGGACTATCCATTCTGTTTAGTTCAAGGTATCTAACACCTAGTAGTTTTATCTAACAAACAGATTCAATATGAATTGGTCTAAATAATAGTGGTATCTAACAGCGGTGCGCGTATCAACGGTCGTTGACCCAATTGTGCAGGGCCACTCGCGCGTTAAGCTTCAGGAGAAGGTTGCATTGTTGCACTACGGCACGGAATTCTACGAGTATCATAGCTTCGTTCCTGACCTTCATATACATACATCTTTATATCATTGCGTGAAGATAATTATTTTGATTTATAAATGTAGCGCATCGAACCATATTGGGAGCACTCAATTATTTTACGTTAAAGTATCGTTAAATAAATTTAAGCAATACATTTGGGGTGGAGATACTTTGATTGTTGAGGTAGAACAAATACTACTCTTTACTGCCATAACCGACATTCACGCGGGAGGAGCTCGGGCAAAAGATAGTGCATTATCTAATCTAAAAAGTGGTCAAAATCGGCTACATAGAACTATAGTCTGACTTTAATACCACAAGCTGCGTCTACCCACAGTAAAGTAGTGTAAATTTTGCTCTGTCATGGTGCAAAAGTCAAGTATCGATAGTTCAAGTTCACAGGCATGGGGACTGGAGGGAGTAGCAATAGCGTATTTTTCCGATACAAAACACTGTCATAATTTGCGAGGAGAAACTACACACATACACATTTTAGACCCATAATATAAAAACAATGGCCTATCATTATGAACTCACACATGTATTAAAATAAAACAAGAAATTAAAAAATTTACACACAAAAACACATTCTTTGTCATAACAGTGTAATGTGTCCATTTGGGCTTATGGTTCAACAGAGGTGAAATGCCATAAATAAATCTAGAATTCTACACCGGTAACTGGTATTGTCTTTATCAACTTCTATGGGACGGGTTGTGGTATGTCCTCTCTCGGGTGTTGATTACAGTAAACGCGGCAGAAGGTAAGGAAAAATAGGAGGATTATTTTTATTTTTTTAGCTCAGCCCCGCGGTTTTCCCAGCGGTTGTTATTTTAATAATAAAAAAAAAATAAAAACACTAAAAAAAAAAAAAAAAAAAGCTAAAAAAAAAAAAAAAAAAAATACATAATTATACATAGAAAACACCCAGACTCCGTAACAAATATTTGTGGATCACACAAATATTTAGTCCGACCCGGGAATCGGACCCGGATCAGCAGCCGCATACGCTAACTACTAGACCAACAAATCAGCCATAGTTTATCTTTATAACAACAAACGTGCGTGGCGGTTACCCGAAGTAACTTATTATGTCATCTGTCAGTGAAAGTCTTGACATAATCTGTTTTTATTTCTTATATTGGAGCTTACTAAAGTGAAGCATAAGTAGTATCCAGGAGTAGGGGCCACCATCCTCATAGTGAGTGCATACTATGTAGCATGCATGATGACCCATACTTAGTGAGATGTTTCTGCATCAGTCTCCCGATCTCCGGAGGCCGGGAGGTTGTTGATCTCCTGTGTCAGGGTAGTACAGCACTGGTGGAGCCAGCCTGTTCGTGTTGAAATCAGCGTGGCTCTATTACCAGCCGTTCCAGAGAATTAACCGGAACAAACAGACAACAATTTTAAAAATGATTTTTCATTTTAAGTACCGTTTATTGAAACCATTTAATGAAAAGCTGTTAATTTGAAATTACAAACAAACACTTTAATTTATTTGGATAGATTGCAATGACTTCTCGCAGTCAATTCGAAAACTCTGAAAAAAAAACTTAAATTCCAAGTAGTTTCAAGTTACGTCCCGATAACGCAATGCTTATCTTATGTACATAATACACAAAAACTGAGGTCATCTACCTACTTCATTTTAACCACAGGAAATTCCTGTAACCAAAGTGGTACAAAATAATTCTGGTACGGTATTATATACATAATATATTTGTACCTATATACAGGGTGTCCCAGAAAGAAAGGATAATCCTCCATACTTTCTGGGAGTACAACTATCGACTAGTAGTACAGTTATCTGGCGTATAATATGGCGTATAATACCCAAAAAAAAACAATTGGTGCCCAAATTATAAAGTTTTTTTTTTAAAAGTTGGTGGCAGACAATTCGAACACCTCTTATAAAATAAAGGTGAATTTATCTACAACTTAAAGCTTATTATTATTATAATTATTAAACAAGATTTATTCAGTCGAATTTACTCTTCTTGCATCTAAATAACAATCACTGCGTATTTACGTTAAATAAAATTATGTATTATACCATTCTGTAAACTGCATTAACTGCGCATTTTTTTAAATAGTTGGCAATTAGGTTTTCATAATGATTTTTTCACAAAAGGCTCTCAAACTTTGTCATATTTTTGTTTTGTTGCATTTCTAATAAGATTGTCTGCGAGGAATAATAAATTTCATTAATTTGCAGCCGTGGCGTACATGTAAGTACAGTAAGGACAACCAAAAAGTATTTATTTTAAAAAACTTCATAATTTGGGCACCAATTGGATTCTTTTTGGGTATTTATTTTGTACGCCAGATGTACTGTACTATTAAGCGCTCCAGGATTATCCATTCTTTCTGGGACACCTAAATAAATATGGAGACTTTTTACTTAACAGTCACAGTAACAAACGTATTGCTGAATCCTACCTCCTTTACATACTATAAAATTAAATAATTCGAACGTCTGACACACACACACACACATGGTCCTCTCTCTCTTTATCTCTCTCACACACATACAAACACACACACACAAATAGACATAAATAATGTTTATTACCTTCTTTTCACCAGTCCTTTCGGCAGCAGTATGATGCGAGCACCAGTCAAATTGTACAACCTGTGTTGATAAAAGGCAACTTTTTCGATTTTTTCATCCCACAACGCTCTTTTCGGTATTTTGGTTTTTGTGTACGATATCCTCAAGTTACAACCTGCGAAGAGAAAATATTCTAAGCTATGATATAACAAATTAACCCTATTTATAATTGAGTATAAAGTATGTACTACATATTCTTACATTATTTTACTTATCATTATCATCTTCTTAGCTCTTAATATTTCCAATATTATTTGGGGTCGGCTACTAGCTCAACCGTTCTACCTAAATATCAGTTTTTCCACAAAGCTACTGGCATTGGACTTCCGCAAACCTGAGAGCGAACTGAATTCAATGTGAACTAGTTGAACAGTATATATTTGCGAGCGTATTCTTTCCTTCTTCCTTAAAAAGGAAGAACAATTTCAACCCATATCTTTATTTAAACAAGAATTACAACAAATATAATATACTGGGCATCCTAAATTAAACTACACCAAAAATAATTTAGCATTATGAGTCACATTCAATTACTGTCTGTGTAATGTAATAATCCCTTCCTAATTTCTCTTTCAAACTGATGTTGTAACTTTCGTTTGCACTAAGATGCAGCTGTGTACACAATACATAAGGTTAACGACCTGACATGATAATGGAATTTAGACAAGGTAAAGATAAAAATTGAAGTAGCCTTGCAACACTTACGATAAATATTTAATCGATTCTTTCATACCTCTACATACATATAACTTCGAAACAAGTTCTCAATTAATTAAGTTAAATTTTATTTTGGCGAGTTCCCTAAGAACTCGATTTGTACTGCCTCATTGGTGTAGGCGATAGCGTAAGTGACAGCCGATTAAGAGGTCTCGAGTTCGATTCTTGGTTTTACGAGTCTTGGAATTAATTTTTGATCGGCAGCCGCATACGCTAAGCACTAGACCAACGAGGAAGTTATATATATAGATATGTATAGATGAACAACAGTCAATCAGTTTGCAGTTAACTTGCGGTTTTTAGACAAGCTCAATTTTTAATAACTTAAGGTAGTACCTATGTATTAATCATTAAGGACATAATAATAATGTATGAGTAATATAATAATTATTAAGTTAAATGGCTTACCTTCAAGCTTCATGAATGCCGTTGTTGTCCTATTGATGTGGTACAGGTGAGGGTCATAGTCCGGAAATCTGTAGTGATTGATCCAACCCTAGAATAAATCATATTATATAATTAAAGTTATCTAATCCATATTCAAAGTTGCCTAGAACTAAAAAAATGTTTAAATTACCTCATATTTCTTCAAAGGCCTATGTTCTTTCACAACTGGAATGGTGTAAGTAGGCGGCATAGCACTGCTTCGATGCATTTGAAGTACACTAGGTTTTTGATCGGAGTCAGTGAAGAAAGTATCAAGAATATAGCTCTTGAGGTTACTAATGAAACAAAATGCCCATAGCCCTAATAAGAAACCGTTCCAATTATTTGAATTCGGAAAAAGAAAATAGTTTACAAAGACGAGGAATGTCAGTAAATACATTGGGAAGTTGAAAAAGTGTTGCTTCGGATCCTCAGTTTTGTTGTTAGTTTTTATATTGCTTCTACTGGGCGGCAGGCCGAAGTTGCTGGGGGTTAGGGGTTTTTGGATCTGTTCTGTTTCGACAGGGTTACTGTCCTGAATGTGGGTGTCAAGGTTATGGATACTTCCAAAGCCGTCTATCGTGTCTTCTAAAGCTTCTATGCCCGATTCCACTTCTATATTGCTGTTGTCGTTGAGATATTCTCGTGTCAATTCTGCTGATTCGTTGTGTACTGTTAAAAAATTGTAAGTAAGACTTGGTATAGGAAAATGGTTAGTATTAATTTATGTGAATATTGGCTGGGATATTTTTTATGAGATAAACATATTGTTATTTTTTTACTTCCGGTTAAATACTAACTCGGGTAATCCCGCTGCGGACAATAAGTAGTTACGTAATCTAAATATGTAATACCGGTGGGATGTTGATGTACAATTGCATAATATTAACACATTTCAACGCAGTTAGTATGATTGAAAACAGCTTTTTATTGAAGAATTCGCAGATATTATCACATAATATATGTCATCACACACTTAATAAAAACTTTAACATTCTAGTAGTAACGATCACATGACAAGTCCCAACTAACAAATTTAATACAAAGAAACCTACCAAAGTTTTTGTGTGTGTCGTCACTGGAATTCGAGTTCTTGTTATCAACGGGACCACTTGATTCTCGCTCAGTGGCCTTGGCTGTCAGCGGTTGCGTCATTTCCGATAAGTTCTGCATACTGCTGTCTAGTGAGGATACCTAGTGACATACGAGATGCTAAATTATGTTAACAAGTTATATAGCGCGCCTATTGATGCACGGTAAATCTCCAATGACATTGTGAATGCATTCAATGTAAGCAAACTGCTGTCTAGTGAGGATACCTAGTGACATACGAGATGCTAAATTATGTTAACAAGTTATATAGCGCGCCTATTGATGCACGGTAAATCTCCAATGACATTGTGAATGCATTCAATGTAAGCAAACTGCTGTCTAGTGAGGATACCTAGTGACATACGAGATGCTAAATTATGTTAACAAGTTATATAGCGCGCCTATTGATGCACGGTAAATCTCCAATGACATTGTGAATGCATTCAATGTAAGCAAACTGCTGTCTAGTGAGGATACCTAGTGACATACGAGATGCTAAATTATGTTAACAAGTTATATAGCGCGCCTATTGATGCACGGTAAATCTCCAATGACATTGTGAATGCATTCAATGTAAGCAAACTGCTGTCTAGTGAGGATACCTAGTGACATACGAGATGCTAAATTATGTTAACAAGTTATATAGCGCGCCTATTGATGCACGGTAAATCTCCAATGACATTGTGAATGCATTCAATGTAAGCAAACTGCTGTCTAGTGAGGATACCTAGTGACATACGAGATGCTAAATTATGTTAACAAGTTATATAGCGCGCCTATTGATGCACGGTAAATCTCCAATGACATTGTGAATGCATTCAATGTAAGCAAACTGCTGTCTAGTGAGGATACCTAGTGACATACGAGATGCTAAATTATGTTAACAAGTTATATAGCGCGCCTATTGATGCACGGTAAATCTCCAATGACATTGTGAATGCATTCAATGTAAGCAAACTGCTGTCTAGTGAGGATACCTAGTGACATACGAGATGCTAAATTATGTTAACAAGTTATATAGCGCGCCTATTGATGCACGGTAAATCTCCAATGACATTGTGAATGCATTCAATGTAAGCAAACTGCTGTCTAGTGAGGATACCTAGTGACATACGAGATGCTAAATTATGTTAACAAGTTATATAGCGCGCCTATTGATGCACGGTAAATCTCCAATGACATTGTGAATGCATTCAATGTAAGCAAACTGCTGTCTAGTGAGGATACCTAGTGACATACGAGATGCTAAATTATGTTAACAAGTTATATAGCGCGCCTATTGATGCACGGTAAATCTCCAATGACATTGTGAATGCATTCAATGTAAGCAAACTGCTGTCTAGTGAGGATACCTAGTGACATACGAGATGCTAAATTATGTTAACAAGTTATATAGCGCGCCTATTGATGCACGGTAAATCTCCAATGACATTGTGAATGCATTCAATGTAAGCAAACTGCTGTCTAGTGAGGATACCTAGTGACATACGAGATGCTAAATTATGTTAACAAGTTATATAGCGCGCCTATTGATGCACGGTAAATCTCCAATGACATTGTGAATGCATTCAATGTAAGTTCAAACTTGTAATGTAACTTCAAACTTGTATGTAACTCGTTTAATGAATAAAAAAAGAATAAAAAAAAAGAAACACGCCTATGATATGACTAGAAATTTATTTCTCGCCTTTATACTCATGTTACGTTAACGAACTCAATTACGTCTCGTACTTCATTACAATGTTTTTTTTTCTAGATTATTCTTCAACAAATTCAAAAAGTTGTACAATACAGTAACAGTAAGGTAAAATATTTTTAAATTTAGAGAGACAAAATAAATAAAATATTCTAGATACACACAGTTACTCTACTACATTGTATAATATTACATTTGACACACAGATCTTAATACGGGCAAGTAGTTACATCCTGCAAATAGATGACAATATAAAGTCAATAAGATTCACGGTCTACAGTATGCGAGAGATAAGACAAATTGGTTTAGCAATCACGATACGATTGTTGCGCAACTATCCTTGCATACGAGCGTTAAAGACATCTCTTAGCCGCGGTTGGATCAACACAAGCATGTACAAAGGTTCGACATGCGAGCATCAGGAACAGCTATAAGTACAGGAGCAAAGCGAGAGGGCATATCACATATAATATAAATTTTAATATTTTTGTTTGGATATCGGAGTAGCCGGTACTACATTACGTTCATGTACGCGACACATGTAAAGCAAATCACTAAATTGTCGTTAAGCTAAAACCAGCTGTTACCAGGAATATAATATTTAGATAAACATGGAATTGGTCACTCAGTATAATAACCCTTGGGCTCAGTCCCGAACGGTATTTTCGTTGAGGTATTTTATTAAATCAATGTTGTGCAATTCAATAATCCCGATAAGCTCTTTTTACATTTGATTTACATTCACTTTCTTTATGAAGGTTAATCAAAGAAGTGAGTGCACTTTGGGCACTCGATTCAAATCAAACTGATAAATAAACATGAACCGAAGCTAGTTACATGCAAACCTGCATATACAGATTAAGGTTACACTGCGAATTCATTTGATGAGAATGTTTCGCGTGCATGCTCTTGTCTGTGCACTTAGCATAGTGCAATATATTCCAGATATACCAATTGCTCTTTCTTTAGATTACATTCAGATATGCATTCTCGGTAACAGCAAAATCGTGCAATTTAAGTTTGATTTATGCCAATGTTCTTATTTGTCTACACCTAAGTTCGGGACTCGTAGACACCCTGCACCCAATTTCTAACGAATTACACATTTGTGTTCTAAAGTAACCAATCGCACGCAATCGATATGCCAGCTGCTCTCTTAAGGCAATAGCATTTAATATTCACTGAGACAATTCAACCGATTACAATGCAATAACCGTAAATATAGATATTGTTTTATAAATACACACTGACAATGCTCCAATGCAGTTAGTTCATAGCTCATATTTTATCACTTACATGATCTTCAGCGCCTATAGATGTCGGCTGTAGTGGTTTTAAAAAAATACATCACTATATAAACTATGTACTCTAAGGAATACAATCACATGAAAGTGATGATCCCACGATAATAACACGTAATATATCGTTATGAAATCATTTAAACTAGATTGTGACCTCGGCAAAAACGGGCGGCAAAGAGCAATGGTACCATTTCATTACGCAAGTGAACATCTGATATTTCCTCCGGAACTAATAGAAGTATAAGGACAGATTCACATATTTTTTTAAATAACATCATAATACTAAAAAGTCAACTTTATGGGATCTTTGAAAATGTATTAATGACATACATATATGCTTTTACAATATTATACAAAATGACCTGCAATATTACGGTACACAGTTGTCAAACCTCGTCTCCGCTACGTACGAGATCGTAAACTTTCGCAAAATTTATTAATTGGTTAGAACTTGCCTGGTTGTCTGTATCTCCTACACTGTGCTGGTCAGAGTCCTTAAAAGCCGAGTTTTCTTCCGAATCTGATGTAGAGTTCTCTCTAGGTACTGATTTTTCTTTAGTTTCTGTTAAAACAATATATTTTTAGTAAGCATGAATTAAGGCAAACAATCAATCATTCATCACCATTGTACAGAGTCTTGGCAAAAAAATGTAAAAGACTATAAAAAAATATGTTTTAATGTCATCATTATCAAACAATTATTAGCCCAAACACTAGGATTTTTTAGTACCGACTATCATCTTCTGGTTCTATTACCCTGTCAGCTCTGTGTTACCAAAATCAAATTATCATTTATTTGCTGATAAATTGTATAGGTACAGTGTGTCCAACTACAGATTAAAGTTTCAATATAAAATAGAAAAAAAAAATATGCTGTACTTTATGACTAGTTGCGCGGTTTCGAACTGTCACTTCCATGCAGAATAATTGGCAAGAAACTTCTTAATTCTCAAATATGAGTTTAAATATTTTTTATCTTCTGCTTCATAATGAAGCTATCAAAAGTGTGTTATTAAATGATAACGAATCGGTAGCAGCGGATTTAAAGAAATTTTAATCTCATAATATATGAATAATTCAATGCTTCAGGTTCTTAGTCACTTCTAAATATCGTTCACAAATTCACACCCTGTAAGTTCATATTAATTACAAATGTCACTCTCATTGTGAGCTCGTCTTCTTAATGTGTTTACGAATTAGAGTTTGATAATATCATAAAACCAAGCTAGTTTTACAGTTATCATAGTATTTTGAAACATACAGACATTAGGAGTATATCCTTGCTGAGGTCTATTGACATATTGACTGCGCAATTGGCCTAGTGGTTTAAGAGGTGGCCACGCCACTTTCTAATGCGCCAAGTGTTGTGGGTTCCCCTCATGGAACAACACTGTGTGATCCACAAATTATCTGGGTGTTCTTTGTGTCCGTTTTTTGTATGTGCGACACAAGAAGCGTATGCTTAAAGGGGGCGATGTCTTCAAAAAAAACTACATACTACAGCTTCAAAGAGCATCCACCGTTTTCGCTTGCATGAAGTGTTGTTCGAAATGGGGATTAAATTCAAAATACAGAGTGCAGTATAAAGTAGTCAATAGCCTGCTTGAACTGCTATTCCATCCGCACCACCAATTGAATATCTTATATTTCAAGTAGGCCTTTTCAAGCACTAAAAATGTTACATTAATTTAATCTAGTAACTGGGTTTCAAAATGTCATCCCTATGGAGAAGAACTGGAAAGAAACTTCAATAGTTTTCTTTTATTTCAAAGGCTTTGCTTATTTACTTTATAAATTAAGTTTTGTTTAATCAATCGAAAGTTAAATGACCCTACCAGACACAAATGACACGTTTTGTGTGATGGTCAATATGATTAATTCTATATATATGATTAAATAATTACCTACAAAATTATCAAACAAATAAGAGTATGTCTGTCACAAGCCAGGGTGTCTTTGAACAATGGGTTAGTTTGATTATATTCAGATGTTTTCGAATATCAATATCTATAATTTTAAATAACTAGCTTGAGCCTCTTGAGGTCTTGACAAAACAACAACAATAACTTGTTGTTGTGGCGCCAAAAACGCTCCTTACATCATCAGCTATATGCCAGTGAATATCCCGTCAAACTTAGTCGGCTAGACTGAGATGAGATTCATGAGATTAACCGATACAAGCAGTAATACCACAGAATACATAATAGGACCAGTACAGAAGACTCACTCCGAAAAGTAAATTGGTGTCATTACATTAAGTTCAATTCAGATTGCACAGCGCCGAAGCACCTATGATTATATTTACCTACAATTGCGTCTTTTTCTATCGTGTAACTCTTATCTGTTCTGACAGGTAGGTATGTCTTCTTATAAAAATAAATATAGGTATAATAACTACTTTTTCTTTAGCACTTTACTTTAGTGCAAAAATAACTGTAGGTACTTTTGTCATCAATTTGTCATCATGACGTTTTAAATAATACTTATCACATCGAAATATCTGTTCGTATGTATTTACGTACGACACGAACAGATTAGTTCCTACCCAACACCTAAAATCTTTTATTCAGACATCCGTAAACAGAACTATATTTTTTACATGAATTAGAAGATCGAAGTTGGTCATTAAAAGCCATTGTGGGTATCGAAAAGTATAAAAAAATTCAATAATGCGCGAGAGCGACGCGGCGACGAACGTGACGAGTATCGTGCGTAAGCGACAACCCACCGGAATGGCCTGCGCTGGCAGGCAAGCGGCCGACTATACCTAAAGTGCGGAGTGATACCCCCTACTAATGGTAATACTGTCTTACTGATTTAAAAAAAAAGTTTTTTTATGTAAATACCATAAATATATAATTTCATATGCATTTAGTAAAAAGATCTTAAATTAAAGTTACACACAGACAATCTTCAAGACTTCAATATGATATATTTGTATGATTTTATTAATATAGATGTATACATAGACGATTGTATAGATTCCAACATTTCATTGTATATACAGGGTGTAAAAAGACTAAAATCGAAAACTTAATGGTTGCATTCAGACCATGATACTGAATAGGTTTAGCGAAAAAAAAACGCAAAATATATGTTAATTTATCTAAGTTCTTTTTTGTATTTTTCTGGTTACATACACATAGTACAACATAATAGGACACTAACAACCTAATTATCTCATTTAGAAAACCAAAAAATAAATAAAAACAATAAAACTGCAATGTATTTTTAAATAAAATCAGTTGACCGGGGGTCATTACACAGTACCGCACGCGGTTCGATGACCGCGGCTAGGGAGCGCAGGCGCGTCCCGCCCGCAGTAGGTACCTAACACTAACTAAAACTTTAAACGAAATCACTCTCTAATCTGACTTTCTGATGGGTTATCAACCAACGCTTAAATAATAATGGTATCCTGTGCACTTGTTATTTTTTTTCGTATAATGAAATCATTCATCGTCTTCAATGAAATTCAAGTTTATTTTGCGCCGGGAATCGAACCCATAGCACCGTGCGTCTGAAGTCTTAAGCCTAGACGTGAGCCTACGCCTACGGTTTTCTGAATAGCAATGCTGATTCGGCAATCTATTCACATTCGCTCTTCTTACATACCGTGGGAGAGCCACGCTTCGGCATGAATGAGTCAGTTTGACCAGAGTGATACCATGGCCTCACAGAAAACCGGTGTGAAACAGCGCTGGCGCTGTTTGTGCCGCCTATAGTATTGCGGTTATCCATTGGCGACGGTAATCGCTTACCATCAGGTCATACTTCAGCTCGTTTAAACCCTATTCCATAGAAAAAAAATACAAAATTTCCAATACAAAACGCGAAATTTGTCCAGGAAACCTACGGATGCATCTAGCCGTAAAACTTTGAATTACTTTGAAATTTTTATTAATTTATCTAAACACAGAAGACGAAGCACTGTAGCGGCAAGTTTGGTGTGCCTTTGTCGGCGAATATCAAAGAAGCGTGATCTTTGAGTTTATGCGACAAAGGGTTTCCGATGTCATGTCGTAGGTATTTACCTATCGATACGTCAGATCGGCGGCGTGTCAAAGAACTTTAATTCCCTAATTTTATAAATAGGTACGAACTAGACCAGTCGGTCTTCAATGTTCCCACAGTCTGGACAGTTGCGTGGTGCATTATAATTTTTTTTAAGGGATTTTTATGGGAATTTTTAAGGGACTTTCACGAAAGTTTTGTGTTGTAATTTTCCTTTTTTAAGTAGGTATAGTAAGTTAATTGTTTATTTTTTCGTTTTTTATTCTCTTAAGTTATCAGTTATCACCGAATTTGTGTTATTTTTAGAATAGGTACTTAAATTTTAACAGTGATAGTGATTATTTATAATGTTTAGTGCGAGGGAATACGGTCAAATGATTATGTGCTATGGTGTAGCCCGCGTAAATGCATCACGGGCTTTGCGTATTTACCGTGATAGGTTAGTCATCACGGCTGCCTATCAGAGAGGTTTGAATAATGAGAGGATTACATCCCAAAGGCATGGAGAAGGCCTAGAAGTAGATCTTCGAGTGGACGAACAGGTCTTGAGAGAAATCCTCGGGTTGGAAAACGAACTACGGCAAAGTTAATTAGAGGTCATGGAACCCCAATATCGCATCAAACAGTGCATAAGATTTTAAGAAAAAATAATAAAATATGCTCAGTTTGTGCCATTTCTGGGTCGACCGAGGCTCTCGCAGAATTAGGTAAGTAGCGTGAAGTCACTAGGTAGGTATTTTCGTTAATAGGGAACTTTACCGACGCCGCGACGCGTAGGTAGTTAAATTAAATAGTTATGAAAGGCATTGACCTAGCTACTCAGTGCGCGCATACATTGCTGGCTTCGGAAATTAATAAAAATCTTGATACATTGTTTTTTCCGGCTACAATTTTTTTTAAAGACAACTGTTTGATTTTTTTAATTAGTTTTGGGGTGCTGAAGCTGCATCTTTCGTTTTCGGAAGTCGTCTGGTTACACCCTGTATAACCTCAGTAAGGTAAGTAATGTTAAGTTTGAAAATACCTTATTAACATTCCCATAATTAGTAAACACTTGTCATTAATAAACAAACTATTAACTACAGGCAGTCCTAGTACTTACAGCATATTAGGTTCTCGAAATACGCGACGTAAATCGAAACGACGTAAGTCGAGACATCTTATTTTTATGTGTTTACATTTAAATTGCTAGGATCCACACGGACACAAAATTAAAAAAAAAACCTGCATTTATAACGACGGATGTGCATACTTTATTTTAAAAAGTAAGTTGTTAAAATAATTATATAATTATGTACTTAAAAAAATATTTTTGGTATTTGAGGCAAACAATTTTAATAATAATGATAAACTATATTAATCAAAATATGTAATGAGAAATAATAAATTAAACTTATGGCTTAAGGAAACTATCAATTCTACATTGCATCACTTCTTTCTTCTTGTTATCATACAGGTCTTGGTAACACTGATCTTTGTGTTTTAAAATCTTAAATTTAACCTCCATTGTATAGTTTTTCTTACACTCTTCTTCACTTTACTATTAAAAAACTAATGTATAACATGTTGATTGTCTGTTGTTGCTGAATCTAAACAAAATTAGCAGCTTGTGCGGGGTAATCCTATTCCCCTAGGACATTATTCTCGCGACAAGTGAATTCTCCTATGCAGGAAATTGAAACAATTGACGTATGCTTGAGGAATAATGTGAAAACATTCTTCGACGTAACTTGAAACAACATAAATCGAACTGCCTGTATATAAGATAAAAACTTCAAACTTCACAGTTCTCACCTTTAATTTCTTACACTCTTATACTTACGGTATTACTTTCAATAGAACAATATTCTAAACAACTGAACAAACAGTAAAGAAAGTTGTTAAACTACATGATATGAAATATGATGTTAACAAGGTAATAATGCATAAATTATATGATGATAGCTAGAGTAGTAAGGATTTAAAAAGTTAAAACAAAAATTTTTACAATAGACCAACCCTCATCACTTTCGGAGTATAAAGTTAATTAAGTTAAATTTTTAATTTCTCAACTGATTTTAATGCAGTTTTCAGCAATAGATAGAATGTTTTAAGAGGAATGTTTATATGTGAAATCCGAGAACTTCAAAGACTTCCATGTGAAGCATGGCCAGGTTGCTAGTTTAATCCCTACTAATATTATAAATGCGAAAGTAACTCTGTCTGTCTGTTACGCTTTCACGCCTAAACCACTGTACCGATTTTGATGAAATTTGGTATGAAGATAGAACTGAACTTGGGAAAGGACATAAGCTACTTTTTACATCAATAACCGATATACACGCAGGCGGAGCCGCGGGCGAAAGCTAGTACACTATATTTCAAGAAAAATTATTCTTCAAACATTTAAAAGTCCTAAACATATAGCATTAATAAAGCTACTTGATTTGTGCTGTATGTATTTTGTATAAAAATTACTATAACTTCTTACCTTCTACAGATTTGGTCTTCATATCTTCAACAGCTTGAGCTAACTTAAACTTGAAGTCATGGAATATTTTCCATGTCTCATTGGGGGCCTCTTTCACATCGGGAGTTGATTCTGAAGTACTGCGTTTGCCAAGACGGTTCAGGTATTCTTTCATAGGAGATGAAGTTGCTTCCTTTGGCAAAGAAGGGGGTTTTGGTTCTTCAATTGGCTTAGTCTCAACTACCTTAGGTTCTTCAGGCTTCTCAACCATTTTGTCTGTACGCATTGATTTAAAGTATTTATCTATGATGGATGCTGATCTTTCCCCTCTTTTGGGGCTCGCATTCTCACTTTGTGGTGGAGGGGGATCACACTGTGGTGTTGGTGGGTCATCTTCGCACATCTGGTAACACAATTCTTCCAACTCCTCATTGTTAGCATTGTATCTGAATGATAATGACGAGTTTGGCGATTTACCTAAAACAATAAATATTCACATAGTTAAAGGATTCTAATTAGGAGGATTTTTTTTTGTTCAACAATACATTTTCAAATTTTCTACTTTGTTCCATGGTAAATATCAGTTCTAAAAATAGCACAATGAGAATAGCGCAGAATTTTAAAAGTAAATGATCACGTTCGTAGTTAAAAATTTGGGATAGTTGTTTGTGTTATCGTCTTTGTTGTCTAAGAAACAATATGAGTCACAAAAACATTTTAATTAATCTTAGCACGTAAACAACTCCGAAATAAAAAAAAAACAAATCAAAAACTAATATATAACGTCCAGAAAAAACTGTTAAATAAATTATACACTCAAAATAATGAATTATTATTGGCATATTTCTCAAATACATACCCACTCCAGATATCTCCATTTTAATGATTTATTACGGATAAAATTATCTGTAAACTAACATTGTTCCATTTATAGCAATTGTAACAAATTCTCACAACTATCATGACAATATAAAATTATCAATTTATTTTTATCTTTCCCAATTTATCCGAACCAATTGCTCTTCTCGCACAAATCAAAAATATTGAACTCAAGAATTGCCCTGTCAGACGAGTAGGTTCTGAAATGTCAAGTTGTCATATTACAAATGTCATTCCTTTTTTGATGATTAGGTTGTTTAGTTTTAGGCGATTAATATTTGTTTTCGGATATTCAATATTGTCATTAGAGTTTTAAGTCTGCAGTAATTATTAATTGCACTAATTTACCTGATGGTAAGCATGAGTAAGTAAAGTTCAAGAATAACTATAACTAATTAGGTCACTATCCTCATTGTGAATGACGATAACGCAGCAAGATGATCTACACTATATCGGCTTGATGAGAGTGAAATGCTTGTGAAATCATTGGGTCTCCGATCTCGGACTCACGATGATTAACCAATTAAATAGGACATTACGTTTACCCAACGAAGGGTATGGTGCGAAAAGCATTCCCAGCGTAAAAAAAGAAGGACATCACGAATGCTGCCATTTTAGGTTGGTCTTCTAAGCAAGGACCAGTTAGGTCCACCGTTTCTGCAGCGTTATGTTACAGAGGATTAGCTCAAAAGGCGTCACGGGACATTGTCATACTAACTGACTTAGGTGATCACTGGAAAAGGATATTTCAGTGATCACCTGTGTGAGGCTGTATGGCTGTGTCTATAGTCTGGCCACGCTAACTCTGCAGAACGAAAAAAATTATGAAATTTGAAAATCTATAGATGGTAACACCGTCTATACTACGAAAAACTAATTTGATACTAGTTGTTTTATTTTATTTTAGCCAAGATATTTTGTTTATATTCTGATTTTTTTCTTGGTTAAGAATAGTCATGACTTCAACACGATGCATTGTCGATTTGATACAGTTTTTGAGGTAGGGCATAAGTAGGTACAATACAGGTTGTAATAATTCTGATTCCTAACTTTTAAAAATCTACCGAGGCCTATGGTTTATCTACACATTAATAATAATGAAAGGCTAACTTTACTTTAAGATCTATGAAACAACTCAAGGACAGTATAAAAATAACGATAGATTTTTGAATGATAAACATAACTTATTTTTAGGTTTCATCAGGATATACATTAGTTTTTTTTGTTTCTACAGGCTCGTTTCTTAACAAAAATTTTATTATGTATCTATGGCTCCATGCCGCCACATCATGTTTTTCCATAAGGACTGTCCGTTCGTCAATAATATTTTGCGTAAGGTTTCTCTGCAGCCAGTAAAATCAATTGATTGCCTCAATTGAAGTAGTAATTTACGCAGAGTAGGAACTTTTTTTCGGGTCAAATAATACTGATATATTGTATTTCGTTTGGCGCATTGGTCAAAATGGTCAATATTAACTTTCGTTGCCCGTGCTGCACGCTTTTTGCCAGGAACCCTCCAGATCCCTTGATTATTTTGGCCCTTATTTTTGATCACACTTAAAGTTCGTTCGCTGAATCCTGTAGAAATAAATATAAATCATTTATAAACTTTAATTTGAACTTGTATTCAATGCAATATGTATTGGATGTACGTTGTACCTACTTTAATAATCTAACGAAAATTTTTGAAAATAAATACGTAAGTAACAGATTCTTACCAGTCATTGAAGCGATATTTTTTATATACTGGTTCTCACTATTGATGGTAAATTCTTCAAGAGCCTTCAGCTTCCGCAGGGCAACTTGAATATGAGGTTTAAATTCATCACTTATACTACCTGGAATGTCTAAAAATAAATACTTGTTAAGAGTTGAGTATATCTATAATTTATGTAATAGTTGCCTAAGACCTAAATCCTATCTGCAGGAAGCAAATCTATAGGTAGATATGTTATTGAAATTGGACGTTAATTTGACACGAGCTTCTTGTCAGCATCATGAACGGGCTATGAGTATTTGAAAAAATGTTCTTAGATACATCTAATGGTAAAATAAAACGGCGAAGTATCAAAATCAGTAGATTTACTTACACGTCAACTTTTCGATATCTTGTAAACATTGTCGTTTTTGGCTAAGGACGACATCATGCTGTGCCTTCACATCTTGGAATTTACTTATCATGTTATATAATAACTTTCGCACTCCACTTTTGATAGGTTTAACTATTTTTCTTTAAAATATATGAAAAACAACAAACAGCTTAAGCAATGTGACAACTCACGTACCACAAAAGTGACATCAGAGAAAGTATACCATATAAAAAACTTTTTGGGGTTGCCCATTTATTCCACTGCAGAGTTAGCGTGGCCAGACTCTAGTGATGGGTCGAGGGCGAAAACAAATACGGGCGGAAAGGCATAAACTGGGCAGATTGGGCATAAATAAGTTTACGCCCGAATAAATGCCCGAGCACTGGGCAGAAAAAACGAATACCTTTGTTTTGTGAAAAACAAATGTTTTCTTATTATATTTTTTTCTTAATTTAAATGAAAGTCAGTATGTTGTAAATTAAAACGTATAATTAATTATTAATTATACATTTTTGTAATTAAAATCACAAATAATCACAGTTCGTTTCATTATTTTTGTCGATAATTCGTAAAAAATTAACAAATATAACTCTTGTAAATATTTATAATAATAATAAAAAATTTAATTTTTTCATTCGGTGTTATTTTTAAATGTATTTTTTAGATTTATATATTTAAAAATGTAATGAATAAGTATTTTGATTTTAATAAAGAGAACAATAATAATGATAATAAGTGGCAGCTTGGCAGTGTAGAATAAAAGGTATTGCTGAGTCCAGGACACTCATCGCCAAATTAATTGCCTATGAATCTGGTAATACGCGACCGAGAGTCATGCGCTTTATGAAGCAGGCATTTTTAGAGACTACCAGTCCTGAACAGTATACAGGGTGAATTTTTGAGACGGGACAGTAAGGGCAGGTACCATAACCGTTATAGTTACAGTAAAACGCTTTAAGAAGACTATCCATAATTTTTAAAGATATTCTGAACTGCATTTTCAGATTTTGAAAAAAATGTACAGCCAGCAAGAACATGGTCATTTTAAGCAAAAACTTTTTGAAGTGAAACTTCTTTAGAATCGTAGTGATTTCAAACCGGATGCAACGAGAAACGACACGTAAGAGACACAAATATGAAATTGGTGAGTCAGAGCGAGAGAGCAAATGTCAGAGTGTACAACCAATCGGAAATGACGTCATGTAAATTCATGAGAGAGATTGCATTACCAATTGAGATGTTGGTAAAAAATACCAGATGTAAAATTAAACAATATTTTATTTATGTGTATCTATTTTTTTACACTTTAAACAAAGTGTAAAAAAATTACACTATAATTTTGACCTTTGAAACAGAGATAAAAGTCGCGGCAAAGATGGCGTCCAGCTGTCAAATTTAAATGATTAATAGTGTAAATAAAGAAAAATGTATTTTATTAAAAAAAAAGCGTCGTTAAAAATATTCATCTGATTCTTTTGTCGATTTGCCGAAGTTTCACTTCTATCGTGTGTGAATCGCGCACACACCTTTTTTTTTTTAATGCCAATCGATCCTGGTTCCTATAAGAATCAAAAGTCTCTATTGGACCGATTAAGATTTGAGTACTAGAAATGTCAGAAACCGCAAAAAGCTTTTCTCATACATTTGTACGGAAATAAATCATTTTAACATGTATTTTTTAACATGTATTTAAGACACAGAAAACAGATAACTGCCATTTAGATAACTTACATTTAATTAATCTACGAAATAAATTGCTCAAAACGACCGCCGTTTTCACGAATACATAAGTTCATTCAGTTTTGTATTGAGCTAGTAGCAGCTGATAATTTACTTGAATAGATATCATTTAAAATTATTGTTAATGCATCTTTCAGCTCCTGAATACTGTTATATTTTTCTTGTAGTCTTCGTTTTTAGATAGCGCCACGGAAAAATATCGAGAGGCGTTAGATCGGGGCTACGAGGTGGCCACTTGGTTGGACCATGTGTACCTATCCACTGTGACCCGAACTGCCTATTCAAACTGAAATACGCGGCTGTTGTGTGGCGGAACGCCATCTTGCTGAAAATAAACTTTTCGCAATTCTAACAAGAAACATTCATCCAACTGCTTTTGGAGATTCACTAAATGACGTCGTTATACACGGCAGAATTAAGAGTACCTTCATAAAACTCCACCATTACCACATGATACTAGTCGCAGTCGATACTTACTCGCGTACCAAACCAATGCAGATTCCGTGTTTCTATTATTTACAAAATACGCTTAATACAAAAGATGCATCAACAACGATTTTAAATGATATATATCTAAGAAAATTATCGGCTGTCACTAGCTCAGTACAAAAACCAGTGTACTTATGTATTCGTTAAAACGGCGGTCATTTTGACCAATTTATTTCGTAAACCATTTATATGAAAGTTATCTGTTGTCTGTTTCTAAAATACATATTAAAATGATTTATTTCCGTACAAATATATGGAAAAAGTTTTTTGCGATTTCTGAAATTTCTAGTACTCAAACCTCAGTCGGTCCAGTAGAGACTTTTGATCCTAATAAAAAACAGGATCGATTGGCATTAAAAAAAGTTTTTGTTTAAAATGACCATTTTCTTGCTGGCTGTACATTTTTTCCAAAATCTGTTAATGCAGTTCAGAATATCTTAAAAAATTATGGATAGTCTCCTAAAAGTGTTTTCCTGTAACTGTAACGGTTAAGGTACCTACCCGTCCAAAAATTCACCGTCTCAAAAATTCACCCTGTATGTCAAGTGTCAATAAAGAGAATAATTATAAATCTTTAATTTCATTATCATCGTCATTTAAGTCAATGTTAGACGTTACATCAAAAAATTCGGTTCGACTGGTTGATTTTGATGGTTGAGCATCATGAGACGTATTAATTTGACTCTTATCATCATCAACATCATCGAAAAAATCATCAAATTCTGAATCCGACTCGTTCAAGTTGAATAATGGTAGGTTGAGCAAGATCAAGTCTTAATTTACAACATTTTTTATTTGATGCCTACCAAAGTGACTCCACTTTGCCTGATGGAGGAAGTATGGCGACGCTGACCCAAACTATAGCGGCTTTGTGAGATGCTTTTTCACACCCCTCTTAAAGGACCCGGGTTCATAATGGGAAGGAAAGACGTGGGATGGTAGCGAGTTCCAGTTTTTAACCGCTCGGCACAGGTCTTTCCTGAACCAAGTTTTTTTCTGTATAAAGTCAAAATGAGGTGAAAAAATAGATATTTCAAATCAATTAAATTACGGTGTATTCAGGACATAGAAAGGTAAGTTTTCACAAAATTTCTTGAAAAAATTGTTTTATATGTAAAAGATAAAAAGAAAAAACCAAAAACTTGGTTTTTTCAATATTTCACATAAAATTTGAGGTTAAGTGAAAAAAGTGCAAATACAAAAGTTGTAGATCTTTTTATTACCTACAACTTTGCTTTTAATTTTTTTTTTCATAGGATTTGTAGTTTTGCCGGAAATCGACATAAACCGTTTTTACCCTGAAAACCTCCTCCCTACCCCTTCCCGACCTCAGATCGCCCGTAAATTATTTTTCCTTCCATTTTTATAATATTCACCTCCTTTTCCAATGGGTTTCATCACTTTCATCCTACTACAATTTATGTTCACTTTTTATTATTTTAAGACGCTAGAAGCGTCTTATGACGCTTCTTCCATGGTCTATTATGTCAGTTTTACATGTAATAGGTATATACTTATACTATCGACTATTGTTATCGAAACAAAAATACTGTGTTTATGTCACAGATTACTAACTATAACATATAAAGAACTGCTATCATTATATGTAATAGGGCGTTTTTCAAAATTTTTCTCCGTTACGTACCGGATGTCCATTTATTTTCATAACAAAATTTTAAATAAACGATGAAATGTAGACATTGACAATGAACTAAGGTTTAAGAAAAACCATAATCAAACAATATTAAATGAGTATAATTTCTATTTAATGTATTATTATAGTGAGGGTTGCCAATACAGGGGTCTTGTACGTTACATTTTCATTCAAAGTAAATAATAACTCAATCATATCAAAGTTAATCAGCTTTATTTATAATTAATCAACAACATAAAAATCTTCTAAAATTTAATACCACTTTGTGATATCTTGCCTCTTACTGCTGTTTAAAATATAAAATATGTCTTGTACGTAACTAAATGGCACTCTGGACTATCAAACTTTGTGAATAAATAACTATTCTGAAAGACTAACATTATAGGTAAGTTTTTTTAAATACAAAAAATAACAAAAAGACATATAATATATATTAACAAAAACATAACTCCCAAAGGTTTTTTCATAAAAAAATAAAAACTATAACAGCCAAAACAGGACAGTTACGTATGTGGACAACAGTCGTTACGTTTAGGAACTCTAAAGCTATGTTTACAATGAGCACAATTTGTAGTCATTTTAGAAACAATACAATATTATTCAACATTTCAAAAACGTCGTGATGTGGCATATTATTTAAGTCACATCACTTACTGTACTTATTTCTATAAAATTAGTCACATATATCATATCATATCATAACATATCACAGACACACACACAGTTTTGATTTGAGCATTTTAAAAATATATTTTACAAAAAGCTTAGGGGATTCAAGTCTATCTCAGTTTCATTTTCACATTAAGTAGGTAACAATACTTCTTTACTTACAAAAAAATCCAACAGATACAAAAAAATGTCAAATAAGTAGTAACAAAAATAAAATAGGGAACCAATAAGTAGGTAATTCTGCGTGATTGTTTGGTCTTCCTTTAGAGTAACTTTTTCATTTTCCAATAGCTCAATCATCTTTTTGTGTTTAGTCTCTAGGCGAAATCTATTTTTACTTAAACTACTAATAACTTTCTTTAACCTTTCACAAGTTTTTAATGTCCTTTGATATCTTTTATAATTTCGGTAATTCAATCTCTGTTTTTTCTTCAATTTTGTATTATCTTGCATCTCTGGCACTGTCACTGGAACAGCTGGCTTAGTATTATTTACTTTTTTATTTTCCCTTTTATTCCTTTTTTGTTATCTTCAAATTTTCCGTCTTTTTTCCTTTTCTTCCTTATTTAGTTCACTTACCTTGAGTTTATGTTCTTCAGTCTTTCGACTTCTTTCTTTTTATATTTGTTGTATTTTTCTTCATTTTCTTTGTTTTTGTCCATATCGCCGTTGTTTTTGTCTCTCTCGGCACCAGTCAACGGCATAATTTACCTGAGTAGGAATAAATTAATTTGTAAGGAAGTGCCGAGGATGTGAGGAATGTTAGAGTTCACCCTCTTTATCGCTACTCTAAAAAGGATATTTATAACATATAAGGAAACCTGCTCACCATGAGGTGACTAGATCCTATAAAGGTAATGAGTTTACCTCTCTGGGTGGATTATATTTTTAATTTATATTAAATTGCACAAGACAGTATGAACGCATCTTTACGAGTCCAGTACGTAACGTTTTTAGTCCACCTAATACATCACGTCACGTCCTGGACGTTACGTATAACGCGGACTTGTCATTATATGTTTTTTTGGTATAAAAAAAGTTGATTATAGTAGTTTACTAGTACACATTCATTATCTACAACATATTTACTTATAATTTAACACGAGTAGTATATAAAATTTGTGGGTCTTACCTTTCAAAATCAATGTTCGTACCGGACAAACAAAACAGACCCGTCACGCACGTCACGGACCGCAAGTGTTGACGATTGAATTTCTTCAGTTTTAATTCAAAGGAAAAGAACTAATGAATGATAAAAACATTGTCAATATGGCATTGCTTAAAAATAGTTAGAGCCAAAGACAATATTATTGTTATTCTTTATAAAATCATACCGTTACGTACAGGACTGTCCGCTGTGGCCAGTTTTTTAAATCCGATAATTTCAGTATTTAAATTAGAAAAATATACTACAACCTTATTATATTTTATTTAAAAACAAATAAAATGAGTTATTTCATTCGAGTAATACTATAGATATCCAAATATAGCTTATATATTCTCCAAAATACGTAATCAAAATCCAGGATATGATGAAGGACACATAAAAAAGTAGGATAATATTTGGTATTTTATTAAATATTAAAATATGTTTACCGCTTATGTCTTATGTTTATCTTTTTTTTCACAGTAAGTTAAACATTTTACCCTAACATAAAATAATTTGATACTCACTTCCTACATTTTTGCCTTTTAATCAATGGTCAAACTCGTAGGACATAGCAAAATAGTCCTGAGCAAAATTTTGAAAAACGCCCAATACTCAGTTTGGTTTTTTTTATACGCCCATGACCATAGATTTAAAGAAAAAACTAAAATAGTAACATATTTATATCCAGGAATATATCATATTTTTTTGTTAATAACTCTTTGCTGCATACACATATATTTACACACAATTTAAATTAATAAAATGTAAATTGAAGTTTTTGCCCAGGTAAAGGGCATTTATTCGGCATTTACGGGCATTTATCGGGCGCTTATTCAATGTGCCCAATCCGCCCGGGCAGAAACCCATCTCTAGCTGTGTCTGATTCGCAAAGAGCCTACGTCTGAGTTGAACCACCACTTCGAAGGCCGGATTGCGGATACGGGGTTCCCACAAATGAAGGAGCTATCCACAAGCTTTAGGTGGCCAGAAGTACGTCGGGGTACCAGGGATTTCCTTTTAAGGTACCTTTTATCTTGTTTCAATGGATATCTTTTGAGGCGATTGCGCGACACTGATGCTTTAGTCGATATTCATTGGGTGATCCTGTGAATGATGTTACGTTATCTGTGTTGTGTGTAATTGTGTGAATGTGATGCCAATTGCCAGTCGACCTTCTGTCAAAAATCATTGATGTGCTCTATTGTGGTGTTTTGATTTCTGCGTTTATTGCGTTATAATAATGGAAATTGCCTATTTTACGAATCGTTAAGTTATAAAAATACCGAATATGAAGTACTTGTGTGTAATATTATTTTTGTGCAGACAGTACGGTGTTGGTTCTGTTGTGGATAATAATGAAAAGGTAAGAAATGTACTATCGATAGCGAGTGCTTTTGATTAATAATAAATAACTATGCAGTAATTAGATGCAAGGTTAAGTCCATATCGAGTGTGCAATAGTGTAATTTTGTTGTAGGAAAGCACAGAGTTATCAAGAGCTTTAGACGACCGGCCTCTTTTGTTTGCCACGTTAGGAGGCGGCATGGTTGCCGTCGAACCTCTAGCGGGAAATATTATTTGGAAACTAAAAGATGGTAAGTAATATTATTTAATTACAGTTTTTTCTGTGATAATAATAGTATTTAATATTGTAATAAGTGTTTTATTTATAAAAGTATAATTCTAAGATTTGTTTTTAAAAATAGTATAGCTTCATTTCCTTTGTTGTTGTACCTTTTGATACATTTTATAAAAAAAATCGTCCAAATTTGATTTTGATGAAATAATCACAAGCTCTGATATAAATAATGTGTGCTAAACGATGACTAATATGTTACAACAAATTCATCATAGATACATAATCTCCTATAAATTTGGCACCAAATGATGCTATTGGTTAGTCCCATTCACTTTATATGCATCATCACCAATAACGTCTAACCACTAGGTTCTGGTCTCCTCTTAGAAGATATTCATTTTATATTGTCTATTTACTATTGTTCGTCGTAAATCTGATCATAGAATGTATACATTTTTTACTAAATGCATATAAAAGTATACCTATATGGTACTTTTATCAAAAAATGCAATTTTAAAAATTATTTATCCGTCTTTTAGTTCCCTGTAATCTCATAAATGGCTGAACCGATTTTCACAGCACTCTCACTGTTAGATAGCTGATAATATAATAATAATTATTATTTTGGACATCTGAGACTCAACATCTAGTCTCAAACTAAGCAGTGCTTGTATTTTGGGTACTAAACAACTGATATAAATACATAAACATATGTTTTTTTTGTAAATACATACATATTATAATACATAGAAAACACCCAGACTCCAAAACAAATATTTGGTGTGACCCGGGAATCGAACCCGAGACCTCTTGATCAGCAGCAGCATACGCTAACTACTAGACCAACAAGGCATTCTTAGCTAATTGTTTTAGACTAGCTTCGGTCCTCTGTGCCACTTGTCATTTGGGTAACATTGCTGGACTCAACTAGCTGATAAAAAAATTATGTTTATCAGTTTGTTTTCCATAGCACATACTTTGCCTGGTTAGGGATCAGACGGTGATGTGACAGAGGTTTCAAGTTATTATTACTTGGGGCTAGTTCATAATGGCTATGCCTTATTGATAGCTTAATATAATTTTCAATATTTTTAATGAAGTGAAAGCTTCAATACCTAAGCAAAACATCTGAACTATAGAGTCATTTCATAATAATGTCTTTTTTTCAATGAAGCATTAATTGTTTTCTACATAATATGTAGAGAAAACAATTAATTGATGAAGTATAATAACATATTATGTAATTATACTTCAGAGAAATTATAAAATGTAAATTTCATGACTTTGGTTTGTTGTCTGTTTGTGTACCTACCTAATGAATAAAAATTGAAAAAAATTGTTGTCCAATAAGAATTAAATACATTTACTGTTGTAGTTGGTATAAGAATAATTAGCGAGAATTAATATAAACAACTGTAATTTTAAATACCCATCCGTGCAATCCATACTAATATTGGAAAGTAACTATGTATGTCTGTCTGTTACCCTTTCACGGCTAAACCACAAGCACCGACTTCAATATCACTTTAGACTACCTTGTTGGTCTAGTGGTTAGCATATGTGGCTGCTGATCAAGAGGTCTCGGTTCGATTCCCCGGTCAGACCAAATATTTGTGTGATCCACAAATGTTTGTTTCGTAGCCTGGGTGTTTTTCTATGTATAATATGTATGTATTTACAAAAAAAAGTATGTTTATGTATTTATATCAGTTGTTTATTACCCATAATAAAGCTCTGCTTAGTTTAGGACCAGATGATGTTGTATGTTAGATGTCCGAAATATTTATTGTTATTTATTTAATCTAATTGGATGTGGATACTTTGATTATTGTGGAACTATAGAGGCTACTATTTACTGTGATAATTAACATTAATCTAGATGAAGCCACAAGCAAAAGTTAAATTACTAGTAAAATTTCTGCTTTCCATATTCCATCTGGAATTGGCATCTCTTTTTTTTAATTACCTAAATAATCAGGCTCAAGCATAGTATCAAATAAATAATTCACCATGGTTCCTAAAGATTTTGGAAATACATGAGCATCTGAATGTAAGGACAGTTAAGGTAGAAATAAGATCATCTAGCATCAAATACAAAGCATAACTTGCAGACCATCCAAATAAACTAGCAGTGAAATTGACCATTCCAGATTCAATGAAAAGACTGAAGAAGCTGCAAATTTTGAAATTAGTTGCACATAATATAATATTATAGAGATTTTCCTAGAGGGGATTGTGTTTTAAATGTAATTACAATTTCCCTAATAACATCTGCTCATAGTCTAGGTCTTAAGCAATTTTTTTTTCCGCGAGACATTTAAGTCGTAGGGAGTCAGATCGGGGGAACACGGGGGTTGCGGCAGCGTTTCATAATGCAATTTATGCAGTTTGGCGGCTACAACTTCAGATGCATGTGCTGGTGCTTATCTCACGAAACACATCTTTTTTTACGTCAAATCGACTGTGTCGCCTTCAATTTTTGCCGAAGCGGTTTAACAACACTGTGATATTGTCCAGTGATCATTGTTCTTTTTTTTTTCAATTTATGAGGATGGCACCCTTCACTTCCTAAAATATTGACGCCATTTCCGGCCGATGGGACCGTTTTCACCTTCTTTGGAGACGATTCAGGGAGAGTAATTCATTGTTTTAATTGTCCTTTAGTTTCTGGTGTGTAATGCTAATGATAAATCCAGGTTTCATTTACAGCCGCATCCGCTTTTTGTCCACCGCACCGTGAGCGTTCGTGGCACTCAAAGGGCACCCACCCATTTTTCATCTCCAAAAACAACAAAAACGTGACTCCTACTGTAGGTAACTGTAACAGTTACAAGTCTAGATCTTGCCCTTTATCATTCAAAGGTCGCGACGAATCTTTGTCCGTGTGGTGACGGATTAAGAATACAAAGTGTCACCACCCCTATTCATCCCGCGGGTGTCGTAAAAGGCGACTAAGGGATAAACTACGCAAGACAACATCAATGCAAAGAGAAGGAAAACTTGAAACCAACCCTATACCAACCCGTCTGGCCAGCGTGGTTTAGTAGGCCAAAACCTCCTTTCTAAGGAGAGGCCTATGTCCAGCAGTGGACTGTTAAAGGCTGTTGATGATGATGAATCTTTGCAAATATTTTTTTCAGAGTTTGGATGTTTTCTATGTATGAGTATTTATCAGTTGCATAGAGTACCAAGTATAGTACCGAGTATAAGTATATAGGACAAGATCGCATGGTGTGTCAGATGTCCGAAATAATACCTATTGTTGTTAATAATTTCGATGTATCTCAATAGGTCAGCGATAATAATTATGTATTATCACAGTACGTACTCTTCTTATCTACCTATGTATAGCTAGGTATTATCATAATACTTTGTAGCTGTTTTTAATCAATAGTACTTACTTGTTTTCATTGCATGTCATGTCACTATGTGGCCTTCTACACTATAGAACTACAGTAAATTGTAATGATATTTTGTGTTTATTGAAGGTATGTAATCAGCGGAGTGTAATATGGGATTTAGAAAGTACCTATGTAAAAGAACGTTGAAGAAGAAAAAGTTTAATAAAGTATAACCCGAATGTGTAAAATTTTAATAACATTAATATAGTCCATGTCACCCGGGACATTATTAGGACTATTACGAAATTCGACCATAATTCCTTTTTGTTTCTTTTAAATTTTAACTGTGCTAAATTTCATACTCTTCCGTTCGCATAGTTTTCGTAAAATGAGGTAGGTACAAAGAATTTGCTTTTCGTATTAGTATATGTATTACGAATTTATTGGTATCTCATTATTTGAAATCGGTTCCATAGATAGGCGCTACGGTGGAACATACTTACATAGACTGACAAACTTTTACTCTTTCATTTGTCTTTGCCGTAGTCGCGTAAAAATATTCTTACAGGAGAAATATTATCATTGTATTCTTTATAGAACCTTTAAAAAAAAATTCAATTCATCAAAATGTTACAACACAAAAAAAAAAAACAAATCCAGGGTTGGTTTTTTGTAAACAAATAACACCACAATCATTACTGAATAGGATGTATAAATATGATTTATGTTCTTTAATAGTTATAGTAAATACGTGTAATATTACTATCAGTTTTGTTCTGTTTTTAATGTTTAACCACTGCTTCACTAACAATACAAACATAACATTTTAAGCTATGTATATATAATATCAAAACAGATAGTAATATAGAACACTACCTTTCGGTTACTACTACTCGGTTCCGATCGCGAGTATGTTGGTTATCCCGCTCAAGATATGTCTATGGTCCTTGCCCAAGAATCATTAAAATCAGTTCAGCGGTTTTGCTGCCCAAGCGTAACAAACAGACATACAGAGTTATTTTCGAATTTATAATATTAGTAAGTATGAATAATACCAACTGAAGACGAAGTCTCAGTACCTATTTAATAATATAAATTTATAAAATGTATCAATAGTTATTTATGTTGATTGCTTTTTAGTATTCCGAAGTTGTTCATGTCCGTCCGTAAATATTTGTCTCCACGGCTTAACACGGGACCGGTGGTTGTGATAAGTTTAGTTGTGTTGTGGGGTATGTCTAATGTCCAGCAGGAGACGTCTTTCGGTAGAGGTGATTAGGTGATGGTGAAATATTTTTCACCGCCAAACATTTACACATCTACAACAGTGATTAGAATAAGAAGCTCTGGAGGCCAAAAGTATCATCAAGCTTAAGATTAGCATAAGATAGGTTTAGTTTTGGTTTGGCCGGGCATTATCGGAGAAATTGCCTATTATATTGCTAACAATGGTACTTATTACCATTTAGAAATACATATTTTTTAATGAAATATCTTTTATTTTATGTATCGATATGTGCCCAAGTGAGAAGATAGTGGAATCAATAATTATTATATATTTTCAATATGCCCAACGTCAACTAGCTGGTTGCATTCTACAAACGTAAATGTTGGTAGTAAACTAACCAATATTTAGGAATGACGTCTCTCAACGATAAGTCACGTGGTTAAAACAATACACGAGATTATGAGATGTAAGCGAATATAGAAACACAAAAGACGCGAAATACTTGTAACTTGGCTAAGGGGTCTCTATTAGAAAGGAAGGAAAATATTTTGCTTCTATATACTAGTAGACCAGTGCTTTTAATGTTTGAAAACAAAATAAATTATAGTAGGATGAAACCCATTGTAAAAGGAGGATAATAGTACAAAAATTAAAGGAAAAATAAATTACGGGCGATCTGAGGTCGGGAAGGGGGAGAGGGGGGGATTTTAAGGGGAAAAAATGGCTTATCTCGATTTCCTGCAAAACTATAAGTTCTATGGAAAAAAGTTAAAAGTAGGTAATAAAAAGATCTACATCTTTTGCATTTCCACTTTTTTCACATAACCTCAAATTTTATGTGAAAAATTCAAAAAACCAAGTTTTTGGTTTTTTATTTTTATCTTTTACAAATAAAATTATTTTTTAATGTTTATATTTAGATGTTTTATTAAATATTAATTTTATTATTTATTTGTTTGTTAAATAAAGTAGTATATTTCGATTTGCAATATTTTTGTTTATCATTGTAACATGCAATCTTGCGTTTTTCGAGTGATTATAGTGTAAATTTTAATAAATATCTCAATAACGATTAAAAAAAAACGAATTCGAGTGTTTTCATTTTTTGCATTTTCTGAGAAGATTTACCATGGTAATATATATATATTTTTACACCATCCGAAAGTAGAGATTTCATCGAATAGAAAACACCCCATTTTTTTAAAAAAAGTTGATATTTTGACGGATGAATTTTCGATTGAAAATTAGGGTTTTTTTTCGGTATTCCGCCAAAATGAGGTGAAAAAAATAGATATTTCAAATCAAATAAATTACGGTGTATTCAGAACATGAAAAGCTAAGTTTTCACAAAATTTCGTTAAAAAATAATTTTATTTGTAAAATCGAGGAAATCGAGATAAACCATTTTTTCCCTTAAAACCCCCCCTCTCCCCCTTCCCGACCTCAGATCGCCCGTAATTCATTTTTCCTTTAATTTTTGCACTATTCTCCTCCTTTTACAATGGGTTTCATCCTACTATAATTTATGTTCACTTTTTGTTATTTTAAGAGGTTTCTACCCTGGTCTATAGGTCTATAGACTAGGTATATACTAAGAAATAAATACAAAAAAAAATGTATCTGTTTGTAATATCAAATAAACAGTTTTTTACTAAATGCAACTGCATAATGTTTATCCGGTCGCACTTATACCAAAAAAGTAATTATTAAAAGTAATGTTGTGTCTGATTGTTCCGACTAGTCTCACGAACAGTTCGAAAGACTTTTCACTGGAAGGCTCTCACGAGCAGATAGCTGATAACATAAATAGTAACTTAGGCTATTTGTAAAACTAGCTTTATTCCGCGGCGTTACTCGCGATTTACAATAATAACCGCGGGTAAACACTGGCACTCTGCCAATGCCAATGTAATGCTGTTATTCTCGCCGGCTCTGGTTACATTATTAATTGAACATTTACTAAACAATTGTAATGAAATTGGATAGCAATAATTATTTAAGAGTATATTATAAATTCATAATTTATGTATATTTTACATTATGATTACATATGATTTACATATTATTATATTTTTCAAGGCTCTACCGTACACTTTTTACCGTAGAGTCTTTCAAGCGAAAAATCATAGTAGTTTTAAATGTTTTATCTAAAAATACATGTTTACAAACAATAAGCGTGTCGTAAATCAGTTTTTTAACAACATTCTCAAATCAGACAACGATAACGAATGCACACAGAACAGTAGATAAAATTATTACTAGGTAAATGTCTAATCCAAACTAATATTATTAAGTCCAAAGTAACAATATATGTATAAGCTAGCCTCTCTATCATATTAGGTCTACCTGTAACTATAGTGAAGAGATAGTAAATCAATAAACAATAAATAAACTCTGTTTTGACGGCTTTGACGACCGAACCGCTTGACCGATTTGAATGAATTTTGGTATTGAGATAGGGGATCATGGGGCAAGACATAGGCTACTTTTTGTCCAGATAACTGACATACACGCGGGCGAAGCCGCTGTCAAAAGTTAGTCTGATGTATAAATGTTATAGAACATCAGGTAGGTGTTTTCTAAGTGTGAGTGGGTGGTGCTCGCATGTTCAAAAGTCTAACCATATTAAGCTACTTGGAAACTGTAGGTGCGTCATCATCGCATAATGAGACAGGAGAGAAATGTCGTGAGCACTGTTACGAGAATAATCTTTTGCATATTCATAACAAGTCACAAAGTTGAAGGTAGTCAAGCTCACATAAAATAGGACAAATTATTTGAAATGTTGCTTATAAAACAGTTTTTATTTTAAAATTAACTGATGCCAGCGACTCCGCTTGCGTTATGGGTATACGAAAAATAGATACTGACCGATTCTCAGTCATACCTCACATGCATACAAAAATGTATACAAATCGGTCGTGACGTTTCGGAGGTGTTTGGTAACAAAGACCGCGACACGAGAATTTTATATATTGGTTATTTGCGTGTCTATATAGCACAAAGGATGACTGGAAGAAAATACTGACGACATCAAGTCTTACTAAATGTATACGTAGAGAATGTAAATAAATTAATCATCATCATCTCAGACATAAGACCTTCACTGCTTGACATAAAGGCCTCCATAAGGATTTCGGCTACTAGTTCACCCAGTTTTACCAGAATATCAGTTTTTCTACGTAGTAACTGGCATCGGACCTCCGTTACCCTGAAGGCGAAGTCAATTCGAAGATTAATCCTGTGTCGCTCCTCATCCAAATAAATGAACGAAATGGTCAAATTCACTATTATAATTGAATTATATGTTGTTTAATTATGTACCATAGAACCTATAATACATATATAACATGATTTCCTCATAATTATAAGATTTTTAATTTTTCATGTATAGGTACTTAGTTGACAATAAAAATTTTGATATTTTATTTAGTTACGGTTAAGCTTGATTATCATCAAGCATATCATATGCAATGTGCATAAACAAAGAAATTGTAAGATTTTAAATCATGTCTGCATGGTTTCGTTTATTTTCCTTTTCGTAACACATATTTTCTTTTTTAGAGCCGGTCGTCAAAGTCCCCAATCAGCAGGCGAATTTAATGCCCCAATTCCTGCCGGACCCGCGACATGGGTTCCTATACATGTATGGTCCTAGAGGCGACCAGCAGATGTTGAAGAAACTACCATTTACGATACCTGAGCTGGTGGCGAATGCCCCGTGTCGGTCTACTGATGGTATTCTCTACACAGGGAAGAAAAGCGACACTTGGTTTATGTTGGACCCTTTGACTGGCTCTAGAGAACATGTATCAGGTACGTAGCCAATTTAATTTAGTTATAAACTCCTCAACTGACTATCATGAAACATTTTAACATTGTTTGACAGAAAAGCATGTATACCGTTGCATTTTCGGTCGGTGCACAATATACAACTTTATACGATACTGTTCTTGTATTATCTATTCCATTTAACACACAATTATTACTAAAGGCTTCTTTGTCAACGCGTTTCTTTCTTTCGTGTGGATACCACAGCATGTCATCCACTCATGTATCTCATCTTCTCGAAGACACATTTTTCTCTCCAGAGGTTCTCCGACACGCTGACGGAATTGATCTCTATTTTAAACTATATCCATTGTACTAGTTAGAGCCTGTCGAGTGTCTTCTATCTATTAAAATAATACATATTCTGTCTTTGGAGCTGGATGCGATAAGCCCAAAATCGATCAAAATGGTGTGCAATGGGAGAGGCCCATGTCCAGCTGTGGACTGTGGTAGCCTGATGATGATGTCTTTACTAATCATGTATAATTAAAATAAATGTGATGCTGTCATGCTTTACCTTAAATTATAGATTGTATGTTGACTAACACGCGCAATCCGTTTTGTGTCAAGGCAAGTTGTTAATATTTGTTACAATTGAAAAAGTAAATACTGATACCATAATGCATTTTCACATAAAGATATGAAAGAGTACATTTTGAAATTTTATAGCATTCTTCTTCGGCTTATCTCCATACACATTTAAAATAAATGGGAATCTGATACAGCCATGTGTTCTGTGATAAGACATATGGTTTGTATTGTATGTTAGGCAAATGTATCCGCCTCTCACTAATACTCCGCATAAATGATATAGAATTGAAAACGCTTTATTTGCACACATTATCACTGAATTACAATAGAGTACATACAATGATAGACATGTAGTGTACAGAGGGCCGCATTATTGCCAAAGGTAATCTCTTCCAAGTAACCTTAGGATGAATTAAAATGTATCGGAGATATGTACTCGGAATATTATTGCTCCGCTCATAATATGAGTTATGTCATAAAGCGCTCATAGCCAAGTTGCCTGAGGGGATTGGAAACAATCACCTAGGGTAAACACCGACGATGCTCAGAACCAGTACTGATAAAACTGTGTCTGGGACATTTTGAAATTTTATGCAGCTTTTCAATTTCTTTGAGTTTGATATTGAAACCGAGTAGAATATTGGTCATTAGAACTTCAGTTATTATTATATTATTATATATTCAGTATTCTACATTATAGACCAATGTCTATCCGATAAATACCCTCGTAATCTGGTGGATTGATGGACTCAATAATCAAGTACTTAAATAAAATAAATATTTCAGACATCTGGCACATAACATCATCTTTTTTTTGTTGACGGAGTGGAAAAATCCCTTCGGATCTTCGGCTCCTCGAGGACTGAGGAACCATTAGTATATGGTGATTCCACTAAAAACGCACCCCTCCCCGTCGACGGTTGTTGTCGCCGCCGGCGTTCTCTACGATCGGGATCGGCCCTCCCGAAATTTAGAGTAATTTCAATCATTATGACGTTATGTTTTAGGTATTTTGAACAGATTAGTTTCGCTCTGCAGCGTTATTCGTGATTTACAGGAATAACCGCGGGAGTCAGTAGTTAAGTCTCAGTCAGATTACAAATATTTAGAGCATCACAATTATGTATCACATTACACCAAGTCAGATGTTATCGATTGTGTTTTTTTTTAATGCACCTAAGCATACAGTCTGCCTGATAGTAATAGACAGCTGCGAACGCTGTGGGTAACAGAAAATTAAAATTAGTTATCATACATACGTTAGCTTATCGTCGGGTTTTTCAATATAATTAACTTTTAAAAAAACATAAATATTTTCTATACGCCTACGTCGTGATAACTTATAATAAACTGTGTTGTATTACTTTATGTAAATAAAATGTACAGTATGTGTACATAGTTATAGTTATGCATAAAGCGGTCTATGGTGCGAAGTATGGTGTTCATTTTTTGTCCTTCGGCGTAATTATGCAAAAAAATTGTTCATAGCGTAACGGGAAATTATCCCATCTTCAATAAAAAGTCTTCCAAATCGAACAAACAAATTTTAAAGTCAATAACGACGATTAGGTGTTATCACCGAACTGAGAATCACCCTTTTTGTAGTCGGTTAGAAACTAAAATTTGCTAAGTAATGAGTGTGGAAAAAAGAAATGTATTTTTTTTCCTGCTTTAGTTATCTGTATCACGCGTTGTATAAGTCCAATCGGGTTCCACTGAATGGCGTTAGAAAGATGAGATTTCGTATGAAAAAAACTTTTATGACAATTTTGTGACTAGCTTACTACACTATTTAGAGAAATAGCTAGCACTTAGAATGCAATTGATAAAAATACTATGGCATTGTTCCAGCCCGACGTTCTATTAAAATGTTTAAAAAGAAGCTGTTTGAATAATTTCAGAACCGGAAGTATAATGTGTAATAAAAAAAAACATTTATACATTATCTATATAACCGCCAAAACATAATCACTGTAGTGTTGTGTTACCAGGCCAGAAAATTAGAGTTTCCCTGTTTAAATCTCATTATACATACACATTGATAGCGATATCGATACAGATTAGTGCGATGCGTGCGATCGCATTCTTGATAACAACTAATGTATTTGATTAATTATTTTATTTTATCTAAAATACATTAGCACTGTAGGTGATCACAGGTGATCATAGGTATAGATGAATTGTAATGTCTTGTGGTGAATTGTAATGTTTATCGATCATAAATTAATAAGTTTTTCTAAGCTGCCACGTTAAAATGGCGATACTACTAGTAAAGAGATATGACATACTCCAAATAAAATAATACTCGTTTACAATGATAACTATGAGAAGATTTTACCCGACCGCTGAGAAGATTAAAATCTGTAAATGTTTTGTCTGTGGTTTTTCTCGCGTTTTGCCTCCGATTTAGAATTATGTTCTGAAGGTACCTATTTAAAAAAATTGCGAATATGAAATGGTATTTCACTTCCGAGGTATCTGACTATAGGCCTAAAATAGAATTCATAAATAGATTTTAAGATTCTATTTCTTCTTCCCAGCCTTATTCCTATTGGGGTCGGCTGCTAGTTCAACCGGTTTTACCTGAATATCAGTTTTTCCACGGAGCGACTGGCATCGGACCTTCGCAACCCTAAGGGAGAACTGAAATTCGAAGGTTGAACTAGTTGTCAGTAATTTTGAGAGTACTGACTTCCCAATAACGATTGCCATAGATGTTCATGACAACCGGGACGACGGCTTTACGTGCTCTCCGAGGCACGGCGTTAATCACCGCCAAACTTCCAAACTCCGGGCTGCTATTAGGGATTTCCTAAGAAAAACCCAAAAACACTTTTTGACCCGACCCGAGATTTGAACCCGAGACCTCTTGATAAGCAGTTGCATACTCTATCCACTAGACCAACAAGGCAGTATAAGATTCTATTAATAACTTAAATTTCTTTGTATTTAAGGTTTCGAGAAAACGAAGATATTCAAGAACTCAGATGACAATACGTGCGTGCCAGACAAAAAAAGAGGCATTTACGTAGCAAGAACTGAGTACAATATACTGATGCATGATTCCAAGAATGAGAATCACAAGTGGAATGTCACCTTCTTTGATTACACATCTCATGCTATGGCCAAGGAGATGCTGAATGATTACGGTGGGTGCCTTAGGTGATATATTTTTGTGAACCCCAGATATTTGTTAAGGTCCAAACAAACAAACACCTGTAGTATGAACCCCAAAATATGTAATTGCCAAAATACGAGGGATTTTTTCTATTCGTTGATCGGTGTCCTTATATATATTTTATTTCCTTATGTGCATAATTAATAAGCTACCTACTCCCTAATTAGCGAATTTTTGTCTTATACCATGAGCAATGTTCCCACGAATCAGTGAGCACTAGTTATTTAGAGGTTTTTGCAAACTTCAAAACTACCGCTTCTTGTAAACAATACAACAAGGACGGAATAGTATTATAAAAAAAATATGTCGTATTTTTACTGCCTGGCATATCCAGGCCTTTTTGTGGATGTTCTGAAATTTAAACCGAAATTTTGAATATGATCAATGCAGGCATAATCCACTTCACTTCAACATCAAGCGGACGTGTAATGTCGTTTGATCGCAAGACGGGTGACCTTGTTTGGTCCCACAACTTCGAGACGCCGGTTGTTGCCGCCTACTTACTAGACTCTAGAGATGGCCTTATTTCCGTGCCCTTCAATTCAATAGGAGATGACACGTTAGATCATATTATGGAGGACGCTACTACCTTGAGTAACGGTCAGGGGATAAAGAATTCGAATATCGAATTGTAGTAAGTAACTTTTATCTAATGTAAAATAATATGAATTAAAAAAGGCATATAATATTAAGATAAAAATGGAATCTCTTATTTTTAACATCGTTTTTAATAGTTCGAAATGAAGTATTTTTGTTAGATAAAATACTCTTTATTCGTACACAATTTCACCGACTTATAATGCGTTAAACAATTGCTGCATTAAAGAATGATGAAGTAAATAAATTAACAAACATACGATAAACACAGCCGGGCATATAAGAGTTCAAAGATAAGAGTTATGCTTGAACCAGAAAATAAAATCACTTAGGTTTTTAAACCATTTAACTAGGGTCACTAGTATACTAATTTATATAAATTAGTAATTAATAAGTAAATCTTATTAATTACTAATTAGAGACCAACATTGGACTGTTGGGATTGGGATTGTTTTGAAGATGATTATGATATACTAGAAGAATGAAAATAAAAGAAAAACCTGTTTAATCAAAACTTGGACATCTACAAATGTAGATATAACCAAGTCCAATTTATTATGTCACTGCCATTCCTGGTTTTTCCAAATCTGTTTCTTAAAACAGTTTATTTAATCTGGTGTCATACATTTTTGAAGTAGGATCAACTCGATACTTTTTCACTATAAGAAGTTGATTGCAATAATACTGCGAATGTGTTATTATCAACACCTAGTGTACAGTTACCTTCCACGGTATTTAACCTGTAAAGAAATGCAAACAATAGTACAAATCGCGATTGACTTGATTTACCGATTTTTTTTATTTTTACTTAAAAAATTTACTTAAATCTACGTATGTTTTGTCTCCAGACGAGCATGAAATTCGGAATACATAAAGCGTATATAAAATATCATACATATTGTGTTCCATCTACGTTATCTTTCAATGATGCAGATCCCTAAGTAAAAATCTATTACTTTTTTTAACTAGGGATAAAATCTCGCGTACTGTCCGTTCATAACTGTCTACCGATAGCCACTAAAGCCATTAAAGAGGTCCACTATCTATCTCCTGGACTCATTACTTATAAGATCATACGTGTACATACAAAGTTTCATTTCGCTAAGATAATAATTAGAGGTCGGTCATAATTAACTACCGAGACTTGTTTACATTGTTAGTTAGACACAGTAATAAAGTATTGAAAATTAACCTTAATTATAAAACTTTTTTTCAGTCCCACATTGTACGTCGGTGAACACAACCATGGCCTATATGCGCTCACTTCACTTGTAGATAAAAACACTATAACCATATCCACTGGTCACACACAACCGTTACTTATAGAAGGTCCGTCAGCAATAGAACAGAAGAAGGAACAAGATACGTACGAGCCGTTTAAAAACGTACACTACAAACTAAACGATTTGAACTTGCATGTAGCAGCGCCATATCTATTACTAGGACATTACAAAGTTCCCGAACTAACTACCACATGGATGCCTCAAATTCCAAATTCGAAATTTCTTAACATGCACAATTCGCAAAAAAGCGCTATGAAGTTAATCAATGGTCAAGTTCATTCTGAGAGTCAGAATGACGTTGAGAACGAGACCAATTTGAAATCGAATTCGATATCAGTGTCCGTTCAAACTGAAGATTTGTTCGAAGGGTTCAACTTCAGACCCGATTTGTGGTACAAGAGAATGTACGTGTGGTTCCACCAACAAGAGAATCAAGTATTGAAAGTGGCTCTTATTATTTTAGTTGGATTGGTGATCGCTATGTTCTGGTATCTTCGTTATCAGGTAATTATACCATAGTTTAATTCATTGTTATCGTGGTCGATCATTTCAGACTTGTAATAAAACTGTTAGGTAAGTTTTAATTTATGCTTTATTTATGTATAACATAAACATGGGAGACGTTATATTCTTACAATTGATTTTCATTTTATTTAGTATTATATATTATAGCGTATTTATATATAAACAGAGGAATTATTTTTAAGTAACGTTACACATTTGGTATATGTTCTTATTAAAACTATTGCATTCACTTTAAAAAAAAGAACATTAAGGTACTGGTAATTACAGCCGCATGGAGGACGAACATACTACCTACATACACACTACATACTACCTACGACTAGTGTTTCTGTGTTCGTATATTTTGTTTTTATCAATGATGAATTTTTAATGCTTAAATTTTTAACTGTTTTCTTTACGTACTTCTGCCCATCACAAAAAAAATATAGAGGCGTTCATTTATTCTATTAACTAAGTAATAACACTCTTTAGATATGCTTTAAAGTTCGTATTATTGAAATTTCTGACCTTTTAACTTTATTAAAACTGTTTTACTTCACTTCTATATTGAAATGTTAGCGTCACGCGGCTTATTCGTTGGATTGAACACGCCTTGGTAAACGTGATTGATATTTGCCTTATCTCTAAATTTACGTACATTGAAATATATACTACATTTAGAATTTATTATGTCTCTCATTCAGCTGTGCTATGGCGCGAATAACAGAGTTAGATTGTGCTTAGGATAAGGAGAAATTATTTATAATTTTTTTGTAATGGCTTAATTTTAATTGCAAGCAGCGTACACTTTTATTAGGTACTTTTTATTCGTTTCGAGAAACCTTAGTAACTGCGGGCTTATATGATTTCTGTTTTTCACAGCCGTATATAGTTATTGCTTTCTACGTAAGGATTGCAGTCTGATGTTTTATGACCTACATCAAAGCTTCGGCTATCAAAATACAAAACAGATTTTTTTGTAGTTTTGATATAGATGCATCACGAATAACTACTCGCCGTTTACAAGGCCACATGACCTTGATTGCATCTATTATGTGTTTGTAGGTAGTTATTACAGAGTTACTGAATATTGAAATGATAACCATTTCGTTTCACAGTTTACCTGTTTACCGCTATTCATGGTTCTCGAAAATGAAAATCTTTATTTAATTGAATGGAAATTGGAACTGATTATTCTAGAAGTCGTATAAATTATTAAGTACCTTTTATCTACGGCACTGCTTTTATTTTTGTCGATTATCGCGGTAAACAGTAGCTTATGTCCTTCTTCAAAAATTAAAGTATCTCAATACCCTTTTAAATGTATCGGTTTAGCCGTGAAAGCGTAATGGACCAAGAGCCCAGAGCCGCCAGACCTACGTCATTAGTGCAAAGCTGAAATTTTTAGGATTATTAGTACAATGTCTTGTTAAGATGTATGTGTACCCATTAGCTTGAAAGCGGGGCCGTTTCTGAGATAGCGCGAAGTAAAGATGGATAAAAACCTTACTTACCTACGTTAAAGGTGCAAAGCTAGTTTTTACATATTTTATCAAGAATATTATTTAAAATTAAAATTCATTACTGCCAGACACTTTCCGTGGGCCATTACTTCTGCCAGACGTCTTGAAAGTTGTGAAAAAATTAGGTAAACTACGTTATAGTAGCAAACCTAAATTTTATACATATTAAATAAGGTAGGTACTATTTTAAGACCCTTTGTATGCGGCCTGACCAATCCGAAGGGCCAATCATCCCCCCAGACACCTTTAAATATTTGTAGTAATTAGGAAGCTGAGGTATATCATCATTGGTATTATTTCAAGTATATATAAATATAATAGAATTGTAAAATATTAAATGGTTTTTACACGCTTTTTATTAGCTTCACCTGTATGTTTGTTTGTTTGTAACCAACTCCTTTGGGTGCGATTTTGACCCACTTTAAACAGCCAGATTTCGTTCAAACTTTGCAGATTTATCGGCAACTGATGACAATACACTAATATGAAAAAAAAAACTAAAACAATCTTTAAACAAATTAGTATTTTTCTAAAAGATTAGTTTTAAAAAACTAAACAAATAGGCTTTTAACCTAAAAATAGAAAATAATTTCAATGTAAAAAGCGTAGGGCGACGTTATTGAAATATTGTCAGAAAGCACCCCACGTTTTGTGTTTGTGGGTCCAAGTGGGTCAAAATCGCACCCAAAGGAGTTGGTTAGAAACAAACAAACATACAGATGAAGCTAATAAAAAGCGTGTAAAAACCATTTAATATTTTAAAATTCTATTCTTGAAATAATACCAAATTTGATATACCTCAGCTTCCTAATTACTACAAATATTTAAAGGTGTCTGGAGGGATGATTGGCCCTTCGGATTGGTCAGGCCATACAAAGGGTCTTAAAATAGTACCTACCTTATATAATATGTATAAAATTTAGGTTTGCTACTATAACGTAGTTTACCTAATTTTTTCACAACTTTCAAGACGTCTGGCAGAAGTAATGGCCCACGGAAAGTGTCTGGCAGTAATGAATTTTAATTTTAAATAATATTCTTGATAAAATATGTAAATACTAGCTTTGCACCTTTAACGTAGGTAAGTAAGGTTTTTATCCATCTTTACTTCGCGCTATCTCAGAAACGGCCCCGCTTTCAAGCTAATGGGTACACATACATCTTAACAAGACATTGTACTAATAATCCTAAAAATTTCAGCTTTGCACTAATGACGTAGGTCTGGCGGCTCTGGGCTCTTGCTCTATAACACATAGACGGTGTTACTTTCGAATTTATAATATTAGTATGGCTGATGATCTTTGAGACACTCGTGCATTTGACTTCCATAGTGTGAGATTAAGTTCTTTGCTGCCCCTACTGTACAAAAATGTATTTTTTTGCATACATATTATTTGAATGCATAAATTTCCAAAGAAATTAAATAATTAGGGTCTGTTTCCTAGAATGCGGGGCGCCAAAAAGCATTTCACTAGGCTGCCATGGTGTGGGCGCTATACTACTGCCTGCATTTGCAGTGCGTGTGGCGACCCTCAGTTTTGGATTCTACTCATTTTTCCATCAGGCATAGTAGAGTCATCTTGGCAGGCGTTTAATAAATCTAGATAGCGTTGCTAAAGAAATATAATGCAGGCAAATATTTATAGTTATTTGAAAAGGTTCTTTCTAATTGAATAACAGTCTTGAATCGAAATGTGCATTCACTTCGAGATAAGTGCATTTTTTAATTGAAACGAGTGTGCTAGAATGACTTTTGGTTTAGTAGGTACACGCTATCGATAAATGTTTAGAAATGTGACATTTAGATTAGGGTTTCAATTTAATTATGAATATAATATAGATTCAACCATTACTGAATAGGTTTATGAACGGATTGTAAATTTATGGTCCGGCGTTGGTCCTCTTGCTCTATGTGTACTGCAATTAAAAGGCAAACCTTTATTTCTATACTAGTTTCAACTAAGTATAGTGATAACAACGTGGTTTTATTACCTTTTTGTGTCAAACTCGTAAATGTGTCTTCAATCAACTTATCGCCATCTAATGCTGAACGAAGGTCTCACCCAAGTAGCGCCATCTATTACTTTCTTGGGCAGTCCCCATACATTCGCTGCCAGCCACTTTCTTCAAATCGTCGGTCAAACGTATCTACTTACTATTATTAAAATAGTCTTTTGTAGTTTGTTATAGTAGACTAATAAAATAACTATAGTTTTTCGTTCTCGTTTAAATAAGTATTAAAACAAGTCAATTTGAACTAGTTGTGTGCCTTTTTCCGTTTTAAAAATGTAATTAAATCTTTATGTCCTGTTTTTATCAGTAAGTTTTTATATGCCTGTATAGCCCGTGACATCTAACTGTACTCAAACGGAAAACAGTTATATAAATTTGCATTTAATGACTTTGTTGACAAAAGAAAATTTTGCCGTGCTCTCTGAACCGTGAAAATGTATAGGTATTCTAATAAAATAGAAATTGGAACACATGCAAAAATATGAACGGATATAATCTAGCTATACATAGGTAATTGATTCATATGTAATATGGTATTGCTATCTTTTAAATAATTTTAACAAATAAACCGACTTCAAAGAAAAACTATTCTGAGTACCCAAATCGCGACAAAGTGTATGATATTTGAGGAGTTCGCTCGATTTCATCAGGATCCTATCATCGGATCTTTCCAATTACTTTATAATGCGATTTTTTATCCACTCTAAAAATAGGAGAGTATTCTCAATTTGGGTATATTTCTTTTTTTTAAACATTTGCTGCTAAAATAACCGCTCAGCCTGATAGAAAGTACAAGCGTCCTCCCTGCCAATGCGGACAATTAAGCACGATGACTCATACTATGATGGCTTAGTCATATGCTTCTTCACGCCCCGCTTGAAGGAACCGGGATCACAGTAGGAAGGAAACACATGAGCTGGCAGAGAGTTCCAGTTTTTAACTGCTCAGCACACTACTCGTTACATCCGAAATCTGTCATTCATGAACCGATTTGGATTTTTTTATCAGGATATAGCTTCATATATGATTTTCAATAGCATGTATAAATCGCTCGGAATGTCGTACTAATTGTTTTTTTTTGTTTTAGGCACGGGAATTCCAACAACTATCCCAAGGTGGATCCCGAACTTCAAATACATCGACAGCATCTAATGGTGAAGTAACTGGCCAGTTGATGGACATTGGTAACGGAGAAGTGCGTATTGGCAGGATCGCGTTCAACACTGAACAAGTGCTGGGCAAAGGGTGTGAGGGAACTTTTGTTTATAGGTATGTATTTATATTTACGGTATGTTTTTTTTACGACTAAAGAAATTCAAGTGCTAGGGTTTAAATATTTTGAATGATAAATTAGGTTCAAGGTGATGATATTGTGTAAATATTTTGTAAACCTTTGATTTAGTTTGTTATGATCAAGCATTTCTCATCCACGGTTTTTATTTTAAGATACTAGCGCGCCCTTACGTAAGCGGAACCGCGAGCAGGAGTCGTGGTTCCGCTTGCGTCAGTCATCATAACTTTTATTGTAATAGTTGCAGCGGTTTCGCCTTAAAGCGTAACAGACAGACAGGCAGAGTTACTTTGCTAATTTATAACAAGCATTGGTATGAATGGTTGTAGAAAGATGAAGTCAAATACATCTGCTTTTTAATAGTTTTTTAGATGACATTGTACCTATTTCAGAGGCACGTTTGATAAACGCGATGTAGCAGTGAAGCGTCTGCTACCAGAATGCTTCACGTTCGCGGACCGTGAGGTGGCGCTACTGCGCGAGTCCGATGCGCACGCGCATGTTGTGCGGTATTACTGCACCGAGAGAGACAAACAGTTTAGGTGACGTATTTATTATATTTATTTTTGGATTCTTCGACTTATCACTACTCTTTAATCACTAATAAAAAAGGGCAAAATTATTATAGCCCTACAGGAGTGAAGATATAACGACATCTTTTGAATATGTTTCAAAAGATGTCGTATATCTACTCCTGTATCGTGCAATAGATTTGTAATAAAGGAGCAACATATATATATCAACATATTATGATACACACATAACCAAGTCTTAAAGTCAAACAAGTAAAAGATACAATTGTATTTTAATATTACTATTTTATATTATTTACGTAACTATTTTGCAGTGACCGTAAATTAGACATCCTGAATTCTTGAATAAATACTTCTTTATTTAATGTATAAATATATGTACTTTGTAGGTATATTGCATTAGAACTATGCTCAGCTACGCTACAAGACTATGTAGAGAAGAAGCTTAACTTCGAATGTAGGATAGATGAAGTCGAAGTTTTGAGACAAGCGACTATGGGACTGTCGCATTTACATTCTATGGATATAGGTAAGAACTACTTAAAATTAACACTATGACTATATTTTTTTTATTATAATATTCCTATTTCTCAGTTTAAATCTCAGATCGGTTTAAATAGTATGATTTAATGGTAAAATATATCGGTTTCCAAATATGACTTGGTATTATATTTAAAAGTAGAAAACTAAAATCTAATTATAGTATTTACCGAAAAAACTTTTAAATTATATTATTTATAATATAGTATTAAATTATATTATAGTATTTACTGAAAAAACTACCTGAAATAGGTAAGTCTTCAAATCGCAATCCAATCGCTCACGGCGATTTTTTCCCGACAATCATAAGTAATACCTTATCTAATAAGAATTAAAGTAAGTCTATTCGTGATACGTTAAGAGGCGGAGCTTGATTGATGAGTCACTATTTTCTTAACACGAATGGATTATACACTTTTATTAGTACAAATCGAATGATTATGATTTATTTATAGGAGGTTCCTCGAAGTTTACTAATATCATTATTCTGATACTTCTAGTTCATAGAGACGTGAAACCGCACAATGTCTTACTGTCGATGCCGACGGGTACGGGCGAAGTTCGTGCCATGATCTCAGATTTCGGTTTGTCGAAGAAACTCAACATTGGGCGGGTGAGCTTCTCGAGGCGATCCGGGGTCACCGGCACTGACGGGTGGATCGCGCCTGAGATGATCAATGGGGAGAGGACAGTATGTATGATATATTTTCATATTATGTAGTTACCAGAGTATTGAAAACTCAATGGCATGTTTTACGATAGTTTCACATAATAATATGTAATGTAATAATGTCAGATCCAGTAAAATTGACATTTTTAGGGACAAAAATGTTTTGTGTCTACATTGTTTTTTCTTTGTTACTGTGACTGCCTCGTTGGTCTAGTGGTTAGCGTATGCGACTGCTAATCAAGAGGTCTCGGGTTCAAATCCCGGGTCCAAAAAGTGTTTTTGGGATTTTCTTAGGAAATTCCTAATAGCTGCCCGGAGTTTGGAAGTTTGGCGTTGATCCCGTGCCTCGGAGAGCACGTAAAGACGTCGGTCCCGGTTGTCATGAACATCTATGCCAATAGTTATTAGGAAGTCAGTGCCCTCAAATATAATGACAACTAGTTCAATCTTCGAATTTCAGTTCTCCCTTAGGGTTGCGAAGGTCCGATGCCAGTCGCTCCGTGGAAAAACTGAAATTCAGATAAAACCGGTTGAACTAGTAGCCGACCCCAAATAACTTGGGAATAATGGCTAGGAGGATGATGATTGTCTTTTCTTTGTTCCAGACTACTTCAGTAGACATATTTTCACTGGGCTGCGTTTTCTATTACGTACTTTCTAAAGGCCAACATCCGTTCGGTGACATGCTCAGGAGACAAGCCAACATACTAACTGGAGATTATAATTTAGAACAACTAGAGTACGTATATACGTCTACTTTACTATGTATATATGGTCATAGCCTTAGGGAAACAGTCACTGAGGGTAAGCAACGAGGCGGCTTGAAGACTTAGATAAGTGACCGTTTGTGGCATGAAAACGGGGGGCTTTAAAACTTCCAACGGCAAGATTACGTAGTCACAACGTGTCTTGCCAGCCCCCTAACCCGCACCCGGTCAGCGCGGGGACGTATGGCCTTAAATCTCTTGAGAGCAGACCTGAGCCAAGCAGTGGGACATGGATTGTTGATGAGATCCTTTGGTATATTACCTACTTCAATGTTTCTTTTAAAGTGAAAGGGTTATGACATAGTTTTAATTAGATCATCATCATCAGCCTATCGCAGTCCACTGCTGGACATAGGTCTCTCCCATTGCACACCACCATTTAATTAGATATTTTTTTAATACTCTGGACGACCGTACGTACTAACGTTTTAACGTACTTCCTTTAACGTTGTCCAACAGTGGACTACTAAAGGCCATTGATGTCAAAGATCACTAATCAATAGAATATTGATACTTTCTTGTATTATAAAGTGGGTTACATTTTGCCTAAGTGTAATCTTATGATTATATGAAAGTCTATATTATCTTTGGCATAGTTTAAAAAAATATCGGCGCTTTGATTATTAGTATCAGGTCAGACTTCAACCTTGTCTCATTTTTAATATATTTTATAAGATTTAAATTCGTACAATACTTCAGGTTTCAATATTACGTAATTAAAGTTACAAACTAGAGCTATTTGATACATACATTCTATTTATAAATGTTTTAATTTTCAAAAAGTTATTGATTAGCGGCCTTACTCTTGAATTCAATATCAATATAATACGAATCCAATTCCAATTTTAAGTAACGATGAAAATATATGAGTAGTGTCGAATTCAAGAGTACGAAACGACACAATGCAAATACCGATTGGTTGGAATTGAAGTCGAGGGTAAGGTTGCTAGTCCGGGCTATTGTTCTAGTGCAGTATTGCCTAATAAAAAATCCTTTCAAATCTTGACCAATCTTTTTCCTTTTTTAAAACAGCAAGGTATTACCCGAAGAAGAAGTGCTTCTCACCAAGATATTAATCCGTGCTATGATATCGTCTCGGCCGAGTGCACGGCCGCCTTGCGAGACAGTGCTCAAGTACCCTATGTTCTGGGGCAAGCAGAGTATACTCAACTTCCTACAGGTAAACTGCTAGTATTAATAAAAAATCTAGTTTTATACGTATAACAATAGAAACCTTAAAAATGTTACATGAAGCAGTAGACGTTTTGGATCGGAATATTTCATAGGAGAGTGTTAATTGAGTACATTGACATGTTTGTTAGACATTCATTTGTATGGAAGGGCAATGAACCTACCACATCAACCTTGTCATAAATATTAATTGAGCGTGAAAAAACTTTGTGATTTCTTTTGCATGTAAAATTGCCGTTTGGCTAGTGTTTGCAAGTAAGGCCAACTGGACTTACCAGCGTAGTATAGTAGGCCAAAAGGAAGAAAATGTCTATGTCCAGTAGTGGACTATTAAAAGCTGTTGATGATGATGATGATATGATGATTATAATATTTTATGGCTATTTAAGAGTCAGTAGGTCAATTTATACAAAAAAGCGAACTTTTTTTTCATTATCAATTTTTTAATTACATAAACATAAAAGTTTAATTGTTTCTGAGATAAAATTCTGTAGGTTGCCAAATGCGTGCGGTTTGAGTCGGTTCGAGTCCGACATAACCATCAACTGGTGTTATACGGGGAATTTACGCACGGAAAAAAAAGGTTGCCAAATACATTTTCAAAAACGTAGTTAATGTCAATACTACTAGTACTTTTCGCATAAAATTCGCATTGTTGTGTTTTGAGAGTTACCAATGTTGATAAGAAACCGGCTTAGTAACATGAAGCTGTTGAAATTAGTAGTAGTTACATAACTGGTATTGTCAAGTTCAATGCTGCAAGTCACTATTAAGGTTGAGTTTAACAGTTGAGCAATTACACGTCGCTCTAATGTAACAGCATTATATTATGTAGTTATTTAATACGTTTTTTTTACAATTTGATCGCGTCCTTAATTAATTACCATATGTGCTATTTTCCCCTATAGACCATTTTTTTTTTTTTTTTTACGCGGGGAATGCTTTTCGCACCATACCCTTCGTGGGGTAAAAGAAGGGCGTGTGTGGGACTCCCGGGCAACCGGTCTACCCACTAAACCCCTCGGCGGCCTACCTCGGCAGTTGAGAGGAACACCAGGATCGCGTCAGCAGCTTCTGGTGTCCCCCCTGCCGTACCTCAACGTCTGAGGTACATCCCGGGGTGGCTAGTTTCACCCCCGGGGCAGGATGTTGTTGCGCCCCTCACCGCTTTGTACAGAAAGAGGCAAAACATCAACCCGCCTTAAACGACACCCCCCGGCCGCACCGGGGGTGTCACCTATCTTGAGTCGTTTGCAGCGGTCACATTTCCCCAGGATGTGACCGCAGCGACCCTTAAGCAAACCCCTATAGACCTATCGACCAAAAAGATAGGTGTCCAAATAGCTTAGCTTGTTTATCTATATCTGTCGAAGTGACTCTACTGTGTCCAATGGAAAGCATATTAAAAAAATATTTTGGACATTTTTACACACAACGCCATCTAGTCCCCAAACAAAGCAGAGCTTGTATTATGGGTAACTAGATAACTGATATAAATACATAAACATACATTTTTTTTTGTAAATACATACATATTATACATAGAAAACACCCAAACTCCGAAACAAATATTTGCGGATTACACAAACATTTTGGTCCAACATGAGTAGAATCTAGGAGTAGGGGCCATCAACCACATTATAAGTTCAACAAAACATGGTGACCCACATTATTGCGGCTTAGTGAGATGCTTCTGCATCATTGGACCGCAGGTTTCACGCTCACCAACGAAATAGGACAACACTAATGCTGTCATTTTAGGTTGGTCTTCTGTTAGAGGGTCTGTCTTCTTTTTCCGTATCTCTTTTTTTTTCCGGGGTATGCTTTTCGCACCATACCCTCCGTGGGGAAGACGAAGGGCGTGTGTGGGACTCCCGGCGAACCGGTCTACCCACTAAACTCCGCCATCATCTTGCTATCTCATCAAGATGTGGCCGCAGTGACCCTTAGGCGACGATTGCGGAACTAGCGACCTCTGCCGCGTCCCCTTCCCCGCCTCCTTCGAGCGGGATTTCTGTACCTCCTACTAATACTAAATTTATACAAGTATTGATTGGTTTTGACAGGATGTAAGTGACCAGGTGGAGAACGGCGGTGGCGGTTCGGAAGCGGCTTTAGAACGTGGGGCTCGTAAGGTAGTGCGAGGCGACTGGAGGGCGCACGTGTGTAGCGCAGTGGCCAGCGACCTGCGCGCCAGGAGGACCTACCGCGGCGACCGCGCTGCTCATCTGCTCAGAGCTATACGGAATAAGGTATACCTGCACCCCTATAGCGAACTAGTGTCTTCATGCTTGTTCTATTATAGTGAACTTATAGGTCAAAGCGAATAACCACTACTTCGGGAGCAATATTTATTATTTAGGCACTGGTTTGTACCTGTAACCTTACTAAGGTATGTGTATCGGTAACGGCATACAGCTACATTATATATCCTAAAATATATCGCTACAATGTCTATAATCACGTTTTGATGTCAACGAGATAAAGACTGTCCGAATTCTACGATCGATTGTAGACTCATTTCTGAAATCGATAAATTATATCAATTACTATATGGCGTAGAAATAAAATATTAAAGTATTTGTTTATGATTTCAAATTTTTCAAATTAACGGCTTTTCACTAAATGCATAAGAAAGTATTTACGTTACTTACATCATACATTTCAGAGTCTACTGTTTACTTACTACTACTTACTTAATTAGATATACAATGAATGTATAATTTCCTTTTATAATTAAATTTATATTTCGAAATATATTTTTATACTTACTTCGGTGACTCAGCGACCCAAAGTAGAATACGCCATTCTTTTCTATTCTGTGGTATTTTTTTATTTAAAATATTCAAAGCATGATTAATTTTCGACAAGCGATTTTCAATATGACCAATTTTTTTTCCTCAGAAACATCACTACCGAGACCTAGATACAGAAGCTCGGGAAAATCTCGGCAAGCTGCCAGACGGGTTTGTCACGTATTGGCTGAGAAGATTCCCCCAACTACTGCCCCACGTCTGGATCCAAATGCAAAATTATCGAAACGAAGATATTTTACAAGCGTATTACCCACATTCGTTCACATTCAACAGAGATGACGTCACAGAACTGTTAGATGACGGCGAGTACGAAGATATACCAGAGGAAATGTGCGATCCAGAAAGGAATGGCCTGTTCCATAAAAGCAGAGCATTTGTCGACGAACATCAAGACCAGAATAGGTTCAAAAAAGACGTTTCACCGAAAGCGTCACCGAGAAGACGATTCGTCGACTGGAGAAGCGAGTCGAGGCCTGATGACGTCAGACTGAGAGACAGGCATTACTATAATAAAAAGAAAGAGAAAAAACGGGAGGAATATGTAGTATGGACATTGCCTCCACAGTGATATGTAATTGGACACTAATAGGGTAATGTGGGATACCGAGATTGATACTTGATTAATCACAGGGAATATTATTTCAGTAATTACAAACAGTGATATAACCAGTGATGTTACGATAACAAGCTCATTTATTTTTTGTGTTTGTTATAAACGCGTAATGGAATGTTGACATTATAAAATTGCTTTAAATGGTCCATTAATGTAATAATGTTCATTAATTTGGCATATGTCGTTGTAATTACAGATGTTGTAGGACTGCATCTGAAATAGGAAGCAAGTATTCTGTTTTTAGTGAATTTAATAAGGGTTATTATGATTTGACAAGAATTTGTAGCATAAATATTTAATGTTATTGTTTTTTTTTGTTATAAATTTTAGATTAATATTTTTTCTGGTCACGTCATCAGAAGTCTCGCACAATTATCTTTGTTAAGAACTGTTTATTAGAAGAGAAGGTAATTATTATACAATTAGGTGTAAGTGATAAATTAATATATTACAAATAATAATCTACATTCTTTTTACACATTTTGGAATATTTAGTTTAAACATGTGTAGAATTTGCTGCGATATTTATACTAGTATAAACTGGTAAGCGAAACGACAAGCTACATTACAGACACGTCGTTTTTGTTCTATAGCGATATTACGGTACTTTCTATATTCCGACGTTTTGAACGGGTTATACTGTTCGTGGTCACGGGTAATCTACCCATGACTACGAGCTGACCTTTTAAACAATGATATTGCGAATGAATATCGCCTTACAACAAAACTATATATAATATACATCTAATACATGAGATGACCAGCCCCGCTAGCCAAGTTGCAAACGTTTTTCGTTTTCTATTGTTTCATCGGCTAATATTTTGTTTAGATCACGTGACTGAGTAATGATGAAAAATAGAGTAGAGAATAGAAAAAGCGGCCAAGTGCGAGACGGACTCCTCCATGAAGGGTTCATCAGCAAGTAAATCATATAAAAGTTCTTGTAGTTCGTTGTAACTTTGATCGATGTTTTTATAATAGTGTATTGATTGAATGAAAGGTAAATTGTGGTTAACGATTTATGTCGTATTAAAAAAAAAACTATTTACTAGATCTCGTTCAAACCAATTTACGTTGATAGTTTGCATGGTAATGTACAACATATATCTTATTTAGTTTTATCACTCTTTACCACTTTGGAAGTGTCTCTCGCGCAAACTATTCAGTTTAGAAAAAAATGATATTAGAAACCTCAACATCATTTTTGAACACCCATCCATAGATACACGTATGGGTTTGATGAAAAAATAATTTTTGAGTTTCAGTTCCAAGTACGGGGATCCCCAAAATGTTTTTTTTTTCTATTTTTATGTGAAAATCATAATGCGGTTCACAGATTACATCTACTACTTACCAAGTTTCAAAAGTATATTTCTTATGGTTTCGAAAAAAAGTGGCTCTGACATACGAACGGACAGACATACAGACATGACGAATCTAAAAGGGTTCCGTTTTTTGCTATTTGGCTACGGAACCCTAAAAACGAAAATCATTTACATTTTGGCTAGAGGGGCTGGTTCAGAAAGTCAATCGATGATGGTTTCAAGATATACTTAGTCAATGGTATAAAATAATCTGTTGAAAAGTCATTATAATAAGTTAACTAAATTAAAATTTCAGTCATTGGGCGACCCCTAGTGTATAAATGAATTACTATAGATCTCTTAATGATGCTAGCTATAGTTTAATGAAGTAAGTAAGTTATGTGAATGAAGGGATTGGGACCAAGTGACGCATAGTCAGACGTAATGATATGCATTTTAATAATAATAGTACATCTGTAAATAAAATAGTTAACGAATACTACGCACATCTTTATAAATTAACCTAACGTTTAACTAATATTGATTAGAAACTTTTCTACTATAAGTATAATGCATAATTTTAAGTTATACCTACTAGCAGTGAAAATCTACAATTGAAATATCGTTATAGGGTTCAGATTATTTTTGAATTTTGAAAAATATAAAATGAGGCACGCCATACTTCTGCTGAAATTAAATAATCTAATAGTAATAGTCTTATAAGCACAATCAGCTGCTAAACTATTACATTCGCATTGAAATAATACTATAAATACTTAGACATCCATGACCATAGTCAATGAATACAGACGTACATAGAAACACAGTTCTTATGGGTAGAGCGCCCACTATTCGCGCGCGAAGACAACCTTTCGGCAACCGAAATTGCCGCTTGCTGTTTCTCTATTACGTATTGCAAAGCCGATGAAGAGAGAGCGAGAGGGACGGACGTTCCTCATCTACGAACTAACATATGGCAGGGTCAGGGAAACTTACTTACTTACTTATTTATAATGTATTGCACTTCATTTGTAATAAAACTGGCAACTAAATAAAGAAAATTTAGGTAATACATAATACATAAATTGCTTGTTCAAAGTTATTTTGTTGTCATCTGTTACAGAGATCATGCTTTTGAAGGACTATGTATTCTGATCGTCCCTCTCATCCTTACCTTTGGTCTAGCGGTTAACGGTACGCCACTGCCAATCAAGAGATCTCGGGGTCGATCGGAAAATTTAGTTTTAAGTTTTTATTACTACCTGGAAGTTAGGCAGTTGATTCTTAATTGCCCCTGATCGCTCCCCAGTCGTGTCGAATAGCCGTCTAATAGGATTGTGAGAGTGGAGAAACAGAGACTGCACCTGTGTTTGTGGACACACTTGTGCACCATATTATTTATTTACAACTTCATGCACTTTTGTACATCGGTGGACTTAATGCCCAAGGCATTCTCTACCAGCCAACCTTTGGGGGGTGTAGAGATATAGTATGGTAGGTGCATCGAGGCTAGAGCTGTACAGAGCAATATGCAATTGATATAGATTTAAAATTATCACCTACATGGTTGACTGGTCGCCGTTGAGACTGGCTACCGAGATAGCATACTGCTAGGAGTACATCACATTAATATTATATATAAATATATGTATTATCAGAAAAGTATTTGTATTTTAATCAGTTGTCTAGTATTCATAGTAAAACTGCTTAGTTTGAGACTAGACGGCGTTGTGTGTCAGATGTCCGAAATATTTATTTATTTATATACCCCAAGGTATAATGCGTTATAGCTACAATGAATTCTTTCTTATTATATTATGTTTTTTTAGAAGTAAACTAGGCTAGATTAAAACAAATACGTTGACACGCCCTTATCGCTGTTTAAAATAAAAATACATATACGCAGTATGGTTCACTAAACATACGTAATGAATACGATGTTACTAACATTACTATTACACATTTCATTTCCAACCCTTTCGTCAGGAGATTTAAATAACGATAGAATATAGATAAAAGCACTCTCATTCAGTCACATAACTGATTCAAGGAATTGATGAGATGAGACAAATTAACAAAGGATGACCTTAGTACGTTAATTTATAAAAAAAAACTAACTTGGCCGATATGTTATTGTTTTTTTTTTACACACAAGATGACACGATAATAAATGTTTAATCTTAATTAGGTTTAGGTTTCGATATTAATTAATTGTTCTGGTATTATTTGTACGAGCATTGTTTATGTGCGTATTTGTATATGAGATGAGATGAAAAATACAAAATATTTCAATAGACACAAATTAATAATTTTTTGCTAATATTTTTAGACGTAAGTTCTAAATAAAAACTAACATGATTTGGCAAATACGAATGAGATAGTGACTGTTAGCTTTGTATGTTATATTGTTGTGCAATTAAGATATATATGACGTATTTAATTGTTGATAGATTGTAAGAAAAACAGGATAAATTATAATAAATGTAATGAATCACTTGCAACATGTGGAAACACGTTCCTGTCTATTGTAAATATTGTTTAAGTACTTAAACGAAAATGTTTTTTAATATACCTACTTAATGCACTATTTAATTAAGTAGCAGGGATACTGTATAAGCCTGTTAATGAAATCAGTGACTTAAATATTTGTAATATTTGTGTATATATTGAAATTGGCTTTTGTATTTATAAACAAAGATTTTTACAAAGTGATATTATTATTTTTTAATTGTATTATTTTGAAATTGAACACGAATTACTAACGAATGCTTAAGAACGGATGCTCAAATGTTTGTATATGTGTATTGTAAATACTTATTAAATAAAATATACATTGTACAATTTAAATGTTTTATTTTGTATTGCACTTATATAAAATATTCATTGTCAGTCGAACTTAAAAATAAAGTAACAATGGTTATTTCGAAACTTAAAATACTATTGATAATATATGTCAGTCTTGAAAAATAAAATTATATAAGTAATGGCTTAAATGTGAGCTGCTTTTATAACAGCAGTAGAAAGATCTTAATTTTATATATTTTATTAGAGATTATTCAACCAATATAGATTATATAACTATAGAAATCAATAAAATTGGAGTGTTTGTATGTAAATATCAAAATAACAGTTTTCACTAAATTCATATCAAAGTATATATATACGGTACTAACAAAAAACCAATTTTTTAAATATTTCTTTGTTCCGGCTAATTTTGATGGGACTTTCACTGACAGAAAGCTGATGACATAAGGAGTAACATAGTCTATTTTTTTAGACTAACTTCGCTCCGCGGCGTCATCGCGATTTACAATAATAACTTCGGGTAACACCGCGGGACTCCGGTCGTTATTAATATAAACATTTTAGTATGTGCTTTTTAATAATAATATACCCTTTGTATTTGATCTTATTATAATATATATTATTATGGTCTAAAAAACTGAAGCTAAGTATATTATTATACCATGATAATATTAATATATGTAAGTCAACAAGAATACAGATCAATATTTTACATTTATATAAAATAGAAACATTTGTATTGTGACGAAGAAATTGGAATGTGGTTATAAAATAAAAAAGTAAATTTAATACAAAATTAAAGCTATACACTGTCCTTATTCGAAATACAATCACCAACTACAAAAGATGATGCAACATTTGCTGTTCCACAAAATTCACAGTCCTTCAATATTGTTTGGTGAATATTAAAATGAAATTCAAAACAATCTACAGTTCACACTGTTTAACAATGGATACACTATAAATAACAGATGTGTACCATATTATACATATTGTAAACTTGTGAACAAAGAAACAACATGCTTTAATTCTAAAGCAATAGAAAAGTTATTAAGACTTAAAAATCTAATATACTATAATCCACATTTAGTATATATCAGGCGGTCAATATACAGATTAGTATTCAGTGTTTTTGGTATTTTTTTCCATGTGTTTCAATTAAATCTATAATAGTCAAATGAACCTTATCCTTGGCTAATGTCAAAGCAGTTTTGTCTGCTCCATTTAACATAGACATATCAGGGTTATAACTTAATAATATCTTGGCAGCACCAATATTTCCCATCGCACACACATCATGTAGGGGAGTGTTGCCCACTACATCTATTGCGTTGATATTAGCGCCGTTATCAATTAATAATTGTATCACATGACTTTTATTATTCAAAGCCGCTAAATGTAATGGTGTTTGCCCTTTTTTATTTGCACAGTTGATATTTGCTTTGTTGAGTAGTAAAATATTGCACAATTCGCGTAGTCCATATCTTGCTGCAAAATGTAATGCTGTGTACCCATTAGTATCTGAGAAATTAATATCAAAGTCTGATGAATAAGTCCCAGACTTTTTCTTACACAGCTGACATTCACATAATGGATGGCAAAGGGTTCTACTACTATCTGGTTTGTTTTTCATATCCAAATAAGCTGAATAGTTGATGTTCATATAGAAGCAAGCAAGTTTTACATCACCATAGGATATTGCTTTGAGTATTCTATCAATTAATTTTAAATTTTCAACAGCTTTTGTGACACGAGTTTCTTTATTTTTAAAATCATTCTGTTTAGAAGTAGAATTATCGTTGCATTTCAATGTTTTAACATCACTGTTTGTTATGTGTATATATTCATATAGATTAGGAGTACAGGATTTAAGCACTTGTAAAATTCTCAAGTTGTGTGCATAGTCAAATGCTGTTTTGTTGTGTTTATTTTGTAAAGACGGTTCTGCACCATTTTCTATAAGTAATCTGGCAATTCCTTCATATCCCCATTTGGATGCAAGATGTAATGGAGTATTCCCACTCTCATTTACACAGTTGATATTAATTTTCTGTCTACTGTGCTCAGCAAAGTAAATAAGTGCTTTGACACAATTTAAATGACCGTTATTTACTGCCATGTGAAGTGGCATATTCTTATCTATATTTGCTTGGTTTATGTTAGCACCTGAGTGAAGTAACAAAAGTAGAGCATTTTGGTGTCCTCTTGCGGAAGCATAGTGCAATGGAGTGCACTCATTGAGATCTGTTGCATTAACATCAGAAGACATTTCTATGAGGCATTCAACTATATTTGACTTTCCATGAATACAAGCTACATGTAACGGTGTCAAACCATGACTGTCTCTTGATATTACAGTAGGTGAAGTCTTTAAGAGCTTTCTTGATATCTTACAACAACACTTCTTGCAATTACATAAAGGATGACATAGTTTGTGATATATTTCTGTGTCACTGTCATCTTCATCTGACACATTCTCACCTAAAGTTTTTATTATATTACTTTCAATGACTTCAACATTTCTAATATGTTTCTGGTTTTTCAAAAGTATAGCTTGGACTTGTTCACAATGATTGGCTTTGATAAGATCAAATATATATTCTACAGTTTCATCTCTTCCATTAGTATCGGTTGAAGTTGAGATAGATTCTGTTAAACTACTTTTCCTTCCTCTAGCTTCTAAAGCTTCCTCTGTAAGTTCACTCTCATAATAATATGCTTCAGGATCTGGGGGTCCAGCCAAGGCTCCAGACTGTATGTGTTCTATAACAGCTTCTAAAGTAGTTATAAGGAAGGCACACTCATCTCCATCCCCTCTGCCAACTCCGCTGAATCTAAACTCCCTCATGTATGTCAACTGACTGTACCAGTTAGGTAAGCCAGACTTGATGATAAGGAACACAAACACTGGCAGCAATTCATCAGCAGTGAGTAGAACAACATTGTTACCTTTGTCTCTTTTGTTGATGGCATTCAGTGCCTGTTTTAAACATAGAACCTTTTCTAAAACTGTGTTGTAAGTGTCTATCTTGGACAATATCTGTTTAGCTTTAGGAACTGCATGGTATAGTTCCTTGTTTATGTCAAGGTCTCTGAGCTGAATGTCACACATGTTCCGAATTTTCTTGTTGAGGTGAGAGTCTTCATAGGCACAGCTAGTACATATGGGTTTGAATAATGCATCAAATAGTAAATGTTGCATGTAACTTTCAACAGCTAGCTTTATGTTTTCCAACACCTGTTTACAAGACTTAGATTTGTCCCTAAGTCTCCTGTTTTGTAATGTTATCTGAAGGCACTGAGTATAAAGCTCACTAACCCTATCTCTCAGGGCTCCAATAGCTACAGGCAGATTAGGATTCTTTTTTAAAAACAATTGTACACTGTGTTCAATTTGGTCAAGAACTTGACGGCCAGCCGCCTGAATCCACAGTAAGTCAATACAGTCATTAATAGACGTCAGATACTCCTTAGATGTATTATCACTGTAAGTCGCATTAGGTTCCAAAGGAGTTTCTATGCACCACACTTTGTACTTTATAAAATCTTCTGTATAGAATGTTTCTTCAAACAGTATATGACTGTGTAGAGGCAGTCCTTTGGTAACTTCTAGTGTAATTACTTTGTTCGTTACCGTCACCTGTTTTTCAGTAAGAGTGCTGTAGTGAGTTTCCGGTAATTCGTCGCTGGGCACTAGAATATGAGCACAGAAATCCTCCACTGCAAATACACGAGTAGTCAAACTTCCAATTCTTGGCACACATATTATCCAAGATTGTGTAATACAATGTTGAAACAAATTTGCGTATTCTTTCTTTAATTCTACAAAGAATGGGTTATCAGAGATGATCTCGTCGTAGCTGCCATCCATTTTGACGACTTAGTAATGGTAACGTACTCTTTTTATTTTGTTCAAATGTTAATAGCTCGGCACTGTACCACCTTTTGACATTTAATGATACTACTGGTGAATACAAGTTACAAAATAACCAGTTCTTCGACCTTGCATTGGGAGCACATCTTCCTTCTCGTTATACACAATATGACAATATACATACACTGACAAAAGTGACAAATCTGACAACTGACTTGGATCTAGTTTTTTGAGGCTTCGTTAAGCAAGCTATAGCTAATGTCATCTTGTCTTAGACAAATAATTATTACAGACTTGACACGTCAACACCACGAGCGAGTGAGATAACGATACCATTTTCCAGTGTGTTAGAGAAAAATAGAGATACGTATACGAGAGATATTTTTGGCACATAACATAATAATATGTGCCAAACAATGTTCAAAACGGGAATTATATCAGGAGTGTAATTAAGGTAGACAACTTACGCAATTTGGTCTGTTAATTTTTTTAATTAACAGACCAAATTGCGTAAGTTGTCACAGCTATAGTTTGAACGACAATTAATGTGTTAAGGTAATTTTGCAAGGTTACCAGCATTTGAGGGATAACGTATTAGCCTTTGAAATTAGCCCAAATGGCGAGGAAATTTAATTCGATTGTGTTTTATTATCCTCCAGATTTCCTAAGGATAAAAATGTGTGTGAAATGTGGTCGAATGCGACAAGATTGGGCGATAGCAAAGCTATATGTAAAAATATTTGTACGTAAGGATACATTACAGTACAAAAAATATGCTGATAACTAAAGAGAAAAGAAAATAAACAAATTTCTTTAACAAACTTATTTTGTTTAATAATATAAGCTTCTAAAAAATGTTTTATATTTAATTTAACCAATCCCGATCCCAGTTACGTCCTCAGCTTTCGTTTTAAGGGCCTACTATTCTAAGCTAACCGTAATTGACAGATTTGTTAAGAGTTTGGAACAGTAAACGGAATAACAATTTTCCCTTATTAAAGGGGAATTGCTTTAACCTGGCAACATTAATATTTGATGTACTTTGTTTCTATCCGTTACGGGTGCACGCTTATGTCATGTCTATAGAATTCTTTGTCTAAGCATCTTGTAGAACCAACCAACAACTAGAACTGTCAAACTTAGTCCGCGTTGCCAGCCTTATGAAGGTAGGTCGACTAGGGATACTTATTCGTAAGGTTACATACTCTTCGAACTAGGGATAGCGATCGATTATAAATATATTTTTCGGATCAAATAAATCGATATTTTGCACTCATCCGATTCAGTGAATCAATATTTTGCCCTTGAAAATCGACCCTCGATTTTTCGGCTTTGGTAAAAAAAAAAAATTACATTTCTTCTTCTTCTTCTTATATGGCAAACTGTGCCGATGTCGACAATTCTGCCAATGTCAAGTGCGATGGAAATACGTGGGTTAGGAGAAATACATTAAAAATAAAAGAATTTGCAACCATTAAATTTTTCCAAAATTAGCAGGTGGACTGCATATGGGGCTTTTGATTGTGGTTAGTACACTGAAACAAACAGACATATACGTATAAATAAAGTATGTATGTAATATATAAAAAGATAATTAGTAGACAAACACAAACAAACATTACAACATTACATTAGGTACGCGGGTCAAAGTTTGATGTCATTGCAGCGGATGAAAAACATCAAGGCTTGTAAAAGTTTTGGGGAAGAAAAGGTAAGTAGGGATGCAAAGTTAATAGGGACGGGAATTTTTAATTTGGTTAGGTATAAATAAAGGTCTAAGGATGGGTTATTTTTACTACAATTAAAGAAAATGTGGTCCAAGTTGCCTTCATCCAGGCCACATTCGCATAGAGACGAGTCCCGTACCCGAATTTTGTTCAAGAAGACAGGTGAGCTGCAGTGGCCAATACGAAGCCTACATATGGTGGAGACAACTTGTTTGGACACCTTTTTAAAATTAAAAAACCAAGGCTTCGGAGGGATGCATGGCTGTACTGAGAAATAGTGCCGGCCTTTAAGTTGTGAGGACCTGTTCCATTCCACCTGCCAGGATGTCCTCAACTCTCTTTGGGGCAGTCTAAGAAGGTCGTAGTAATGGTGAACCATATGCTTCTGATCTGCTATTAAGGAAGTAGCAGCACTTCTGGCCAACGAATCTGCACACTCATTGCCCATAATGCCACTATGACTGGGAACCCAAACCAATTGGACCAATTTGTTATTAGTGAAACAATTGAAGAGGCTTTTTTTTATTTCTAAGATCAAAGGGCTATGGAGTTTGCTATGGAATGGGTCTTTTAGCAAGGCTTTAAGGCAGCTAAGGGAATCAGAAAATATGACAGCCTTATAGATGTTATGCGATTCAACATATAGGCATGCCTCCAATACCGCGACACACTCGCCCGTAAATACAGAAGACTCTTCTGGACACTTAAACTGCAAAACGATTCTGGAGTTTTGGTAGTACACAGCAGCTCCAGTGTAAGTATCACTTGATAGTTTGGAAGCATCTGTAAAAAACCTCTCAAACCCTACCAACTGGTCATCTACATAGGCGTTAAAGATGGAAACAGCAGAGGCAGATCCCTTAGAAATTCCCACATCCAAGTAAACATTCGGCTTAAAACTAAGTATACTATATTCATAGGAAAAAAGAGGAAGTTTGTCAAATTTTACAGATGAATTCGTAAAAGGCAAATAGTAGCGAAAGGATTGTAGAATCAATGGAATTTCTTTATGTGCCCAGTAATTAGAGGTATTGCAAGTAGTGTCTAAGTCAGTAATTTTTGGGAGAAGAGGGTGGGTCAATTTACAGATAAATTTCAAAACGAAGCATGAAGCGAAATATTGTCTTCTAAATGCTAGAGGTGGTTCTGAGCATTCAACCTGTAATGCGTTAATAGGGGATGACTTCATGCAACCAGTTATAATTCTAAGACACCTAGATTGGATCCTATCCAGGGTTGCTAATGCGCCTTTATTGCATGGAACTAGTAGGAATATACCATAGTCCAATATGCTACGTACTAAGGCATTGTACACTAGCTTCATGGTGTATGGGTGGGCTCCCCACCAAACTCCGGCTAGGGCTTTTAAAATTGGAATATTTCGTTCACATTTTGAAACTAGATGGTTAATGTGGTGAACGCCAGTCAACTTAGAATCTAAATATACCCCAAGGAATTTAAATTTATTAACAAGAGGAATTTCCTGCAGCTGTATTTTGACATCAATCTGTGGCAGAGTCTTCTTTCTGGTGAAGACAACGACTGCGCTTTTCTGTGCAGAAAGACTAAGGCCGTGGGATGATAGCCACTGCCACAGAGAATTAAGGGAGATTGTGAGTGATGTGGCTGCATCTTGGATGGAATTGTTGGTTACATACAATGCTAGGTCGTCAGCGTATTGTAGTATACTGCAATCACTGTTTAAACATGAGCCCATGTCTGCAGTGTACAGGTTGTACAATAGAGGACTTAGTACAGAGCCCTGTGGTAAGCCCCTCCAGGTCTTTCTCTGATCGAACTCCTCACCTAAGATCCTTAGGACTAGAGTTCGAGACATAAGCATTGCACATATACAATGGATCATTCTAACCGGAAGTCTCAGCTGGTGCAGTTTTTGCCTGAGAATGGGTAGTAGGACATTGTCATATGCAGCAGTTATGTCAAGAAAAGATGTTACTGTGGACGCATTTTGAGAAAGAGAAAGGCGGATATCGGTTACCAATACCGCAACACTATCAATGGTACTAAGCCCTTTGCGGAAGCCAAACTGATAATTAGGTAGTAAATTCTTTGATTCTACAATCCATTCAAGACGGTTTTTAATTAGGTGTTCAAGTAATTTACATAGAATTGATGATAAAACAATTGGCCTAAAGCTATTTGGGTCTCCTGCATATTTGCCGGGTTTCAAAATGGGAATAATTATTTGAATCTTCCACTTATCTGGGACCCAACCATTAGTATAGCAAAAATTTACGATATTTAGGAAGTAATATTTTGTACTAGAGCTAGCATTGACTATGAAAGAGTATGGGATACCATCAATGCCAGGAGCGGAGTCTCGCACACTGTTTATGTTTTTTTGTTTATGTTTAAGCCTGCCAAAGTGACTCTACTCTGCCTGATGGAAAGCATGAGTAGAATCCAGGAGTAGGGGTCACCATGCTTATTGTGAGGGTAGACAATGTAGCATGGTGACCCCTACCATGGCAGCCTGGTTTGATTATTCTGCATCACTGTGAAGAACTATGTTCAGCTCCTCCAAGGAGAAAGGCTCATCGTGAATACCCAGCGACTGAGGTGATACATTTGGTTGGAAAACTTCATCTAGGTGTGGCACATAAGGTGGGGCAATTTTGTCAAGGAGGAGTTCAGCTGTGTCTGTGGAGATAGAGGAAGAGACTGAGGGAGAGCATCCAGACCGGAACCGATTTATGTTTCTCCACACAATAGAAGATGGAGTAGACGGGGACAAAGAGGAACAGAAGTTACTCCAACCAATGCGCTTTTTGCGTCGGAGGAGTCGCTTAGTAGAAGTAAAGACATTTTTATAATTTAATAAATTTTGAGTTGACATGTGAGCATTGTATCTTCTTTCGGACTCTTTTCTTAGCCTAATAGCATTAGTACACTCACTGTCCCACCAAGGGGGTGAGGGGATTTTGCCCCTACAGGAATTTTTAATTTTAAAGCAGCTGTCTGCACTTGACCTAATTGCATCCACAAAGGCATCACAGTAGTCCGTCACATGGTCGCGATCATCGTAGGATAGGGATCTGTAGTCAAATCTAGGGAGGGTATGAACATTGGTTTCAAGGATTCGGGAGAAATTTTGCCAGTCAGCTTCCGAGAGATTATATTTTAGGAGGGGAGGGAATGATTTTTCCAGGTGAGTTGAGCTAGGGAGGGATAGTAATATTGGGTAATGATCGCTACCATGGGACAAATCCGTGCATTGCCAGCAAGCAGCAGCAGCAATTTCCAGGGAGCAAATGGTCAAATCCACACAGCTTTTGTTTTGACCAGGGAGGACTCTACGAGTGGAGCAGCCGTTATTAAGAACACAGAGGTTCAAATCATCTATGATCTCCACCAAACTTGTGCCAAAAGTGTCACAATGCTCAGATCCCCATCTAAAGTGATGGCAGTTGAAATCTCCCATAACTAATATTGGGCTCTGTAAGCTCTGTAACAAGTCTCTCAATATAGGGAGGAAACTTTGATGGGGGTGAGCAATGTAGATGGAAAGCACAGATACACTACTGATTTTTGCTGCTATGATGCTGATATCATCTGGGAATGGGGGTAAGGGAAGGGGTAGTAGAGGGACTCTGTTATTAATAAGGAGGGCTGCACCTCCATAACCATCAGACCTGTCGCATCTAAGTATGTTGAAATGCGGAACATGAAAGTTGAGACTTGGTAAAAGCCAAGTCTCAGCAAGAGAAACAGCCAAAGGCTTGTATTTATTCAACAGGAATATGAGGTCGTGCTTCTTATGAAATACGCTCCTCACATTCCATTGTAGGAATACTTGTTGGGACGCCATTTTTAAAGTTGGTTAGTAAATTGATAAGTGTGTTAGCAACGTTGGACGGTATACTAGGAGGGGATTGAGATAGAGGTAAATTGGAGGTTAATAGAGAAGTCAAGAGTTGTATTATAAGGTCAATAGTAGAAGTCTCAAGTGATGAGTTAAGAGCACAACCGTTAGGTTGAGAAGGTTGGGGAGAGTGAATGATAGATTGGTGTGCAGCTATATCATAGGATTGGGATAGTGTAGGGCGGGGTTTAGGCTGCCGTAGAACAGTTTTTCGGTAGGACTGGGTTTGTTGAAGGGGTTGGGAAGACTGAAGGGACTGGGTAGACTGGATGGATTGAGTGGGCTGATAGGATTGGGTAAGTTGTGGGGTCTTTAGGGTTTCAGCATAGCTGCGAGTAGAAGAAGGGACCACTTTGCTGGCTTCCATATAAGAAATGTTCTTTTCTGCCATCGTGATCTTAATGGCCCTCTGTCTGCCATACTCCGGGCAAGCTTTGCTGTTAGCAAAGTGACCACCAGAGCATAGGACACAAAAGGCCTCCCTTTCTGTTACCTCACATTGGTTACTGGGATGCTCATGTCCGCACTTGCTGCATCTAGGCTTAGATCTGCAGATAGACTCCACATGCCCAAACCTGCAGCATTTCCTACATTGGACAGTGGGGTAAATATATTGCTGTACAAGAAGAGAATTATAACAGCAGAAAACTCGTTTAGGTAGAACCTGGCCATCGAAAGTGAGGACACAGGTTTCTGTTGGCTTCCACTCCAAGATACCTTCATTAAATGATTTTCGGTTAAGACGCCTGACTTTAATAATCTGCCCACAGCCCTGCGGCACTGTCACAAATTTAATAACCTCATCATCGTTCATGTCGGTAGGGATACCAGATACAACACCCATTCTAGTTATGTTAAAAGTGGGAATATTGGCGGTGAATTTACAAATATTTAAGAGGGGGTTAATTAGGAATGAATTAGCATCCTGAGGGGATGAAAACTGTACGGATACTCTATTTCTGCCAACTTTCTTAATACCATCTCTGACAACATTATTTATGTTATTTTTAAAAAGGAAGAGCCCAAACGAAACAGGATGGAGAGTTGTACCAGAGCCTAATTGGCTCTCCACGCGAGAAACATGTACTATGTAGGGACCACTGTCATTGATTGTGTATTTGTCACGACCAACAAAGGTTTTCGTTTGTGTTTGGAGACGTTTAAGGGGATGGTCACTTACCTCATTGTTCCCATTTCGTTTCCGTGAGGTGGAAACGGGGGGCCTGATTTCTTCAACCGTAGCGTTGCAAATTACGTTGGCAAACTGCTCTAGAGGGTTTGAAGGAGTTGAAGGTTGATCGGGTAGGATAGGAGAGGGGGTGAATGGAGGGGTTACTGGAGGTGAAGATATATCGGGAGGGTCGGGCGGTTTATTCCCGCTCATGTTAACTTACCGGTAATATTGATTGGATATACACAAACTACACACCGTAACCACTAGGACAGCACAAAATAACAAAAAAAAGGCCCAATAGTCACAAAATCACTAAGGAAATAGTAGAATTCTAGACGCACGTGCTAACCAAACGAACGACGCGGCAAGAATCCCCCAGTGATTTTCAAAAATTACATTATAGTCGTCACAAAATAAGAAGCCCGTTTTGACATTTGTCATTTGACCTGCCGCATGTAAGAAATTGAAAAATCAAATTCATAATCCTATTTAATTACTGTGTTACCCATACACTATCACAACGCATATCTTAAATAAGTATCAAGTTTAACTTGATATTGAAAAATTGCACTCAAAAACACGAATTAATCGTATTAGTTACGCCACGATGACAAATGTCAAACCGGGCTTCTTATTTTGTGACGGCTATAATTAACATTAGCTGAATGTACTCGTAATATTACGGCGTTGCTGGTTAATTACTCAAAAACTCGCAAGATGGCTATTAAAAAAAGTTACGTTTGTAATCTTTGACTTTAATTAATATGATTATGTTTATGAATAAAGATGGCAATACGTAGTGTTACATACTCTTTGAAAGATGGCGTTAACGGTTGGATTCAAAGAGTATGTAACTAAATTATCGGACTTTATCGATTGCCATCAAATCAAGACCTTACTGATTTTTACTGCAGCTTACAAACCCTTGTGGGTGAGCTCGCTCAGGTAACAACCATAGCCGTTGTAGGAGATATAAATATCATACAGACCTGGCCACTGATAATTTAATATCAATTATACAAAATATAATCTACAAACACACCTCGCTTAAGAATATTACTAAACGTAATTATATTATCAAGCCGTGGATAACGGAAGGTGTATTAAGATGTATACGTAACAGAGATGATATGCACCCGTAATTGAAACAGGATCCTAAAAACGCCATTCTCTTAATTACTTACAAGCGTTACCGCAACTATTGTAACAAACTATTAAAAAAATTAAAATGCGAGTATGAAAAAGAACTCTTCAATAGGGCGGCAGGTAACCCTAAAGCCATATGGGAAGCTATAAATCAGGTTTCGGGTAGAAAACGTTAGCCACAACCTGCAACCGAATTATTGAATTTGACAACAGATCCTACAGATTCGGTCGATAGTGAGAACCATTTCTTTGCAAATATTGGCAGTAGCCTGGCCTCCGCTATCCCACACTGTCCAGATGTGACCAGAAGGAGCAGTTTCCCATTACAGTGTAACTCTCTTGGAATATTGCCTGGCACCATGGAACAAATTGATAACATTATTGCTACTCTTGGGAGCAACTGTGCAACTGGACATGACAACATCTCGGCGCGGGTGCTTAAGCTATCACGTAAAGCGCTAGTTCCTGCAATAACGCATATATGTAACTTATGTATTGCCACTGGTGTTTTCCCGCGAAGTTTTAAAAAGGCGGTAGTGTGTCCTATTTATAAGGGTGGGTAGAGACCAAGTCAATAATTACAGACCTATCTCAGTACTAGGTGCTTTGTCTAAAATTCTGGAGAGAATACTTAATAACTGCATGTCCGACTATGTCCGGCACGTGACTACCCAACCTTCAAACTTTATAAGGAATGCCAGGTCCTGACGGCTAGGCAATTGTATATTCTGCGCTCTGTACTGCGACTACACTCACAAATGCCATTACAGTCAGAGCTCCTATTAAAAAGACCTGGGGCACTTGTTTGTCTTCCTGTCCAGACCAAGACTGCCTTCGCACTTCGACAGACTAAAGCATTAAGTGTGAGGGTCTACAACAAGATTAATAGGCTACTGTCTGTATATAGATCAAATCTATATGATTTAAAAAGAAAACTGTTGAGTTGGTAGCTTAATTTAGATTATAGGGAAACTAAGGAACTGAACTGAACTGTAGTTAAATAGGCTGGATATGACTGTTATTTTATATTTACTTTTATGTAATTTTTTTTAAGTTTTATCTGTTGTTTTTATATGAGAAACATGAACACTCTAATAGACACAGTCTTTATAGACACAAAATGTGAATTACTTAGAGAAAATCTCTGATACCCATAATGTAGACTCAGTTTGGGAATCAATGCCTACTCAAGCAAACAATGTACGTGTGTTATTCTTAAGTGTGTGCATTCATGTTTAAAACAAGTATTGTAATTGCTTCTTACTGTTTACTGCTCAATAAAGATTATTATTATCGGGATTGTTCTTTTTTCTCAGCTCTAAGTATTTTTTGTAGATACTGTACTTTCCTCTGACTGCATGAATTTCCTAACGATTCTGCATGTGTTTTATTATTATTATTATTAAATGTTAGCAAGCTTAAATGTTTAATATTACTAGTTTTCACCCACAGCTCCGACCGCGTCTATGTTGGTTATCGTGGTAAAAAGTAGCCTATGTGATTTCCCAAGGTTCCATACAAAAATTCATCATAATCTGTTCAGCGGTTTAGGCTTGAAAACGTAACAAAACATCGTGATATTTGCCAAATTTTGTTAAAGAAACTGACCAGGTTAAAGTTAACTATCCTTAGTTCTTTAGTTTTCGTTAGCATCGCATACACGCGAGTACTATCATACTATTATGTATTCTGTGGTACTATCGAAAGTCAGATGCTATTTACTCTACTATACCACAACCAAATTCCTGAAGCAAAAAAATGCTTGTTAACATAGAAGTTACAGAAAATAATTGGGTAGGTTCTAGAGTTTGCAAAAGGTTGAGGGTGTAAGATAAGATTAAAAACAAAGCTAGTGTAAGATTCTATGGCTGTAACTTATTATTTATGACAATGATGTAATCACGGTTGTGATCAAGGACGAAATACTTGGTAACAACTTTAATCATTATAATTTTAAATGAGTTGCTATCAATGGTAGTGGGCGGACCAGTTATGAAAATAATTATATCCTATTTCCATACATTATTAATAATTATGTAATGTTACTAGCTGATGCGTGTGGCTCGCGTACTAGAGGTCAAAAATACACAAAATTTTATAGGAATCGATCAAGCCGTTTTGGAGAAATATGGCAACTAAAATTGTTACACGAGAATTTTATATATATATATATATGAGATAACGTCGCTGTTAACGATATGATAACATAACGTAAAATTACAATGTGTGGATATTGAGGTTGAGATTACTCAAAAAATTATCACAAAAGTGTATAAGAGAAGGGAATTGTATAAGATTATTATGTGCTTAAAAAAACAAAATACTCTTGCCTATACGTATAAAAATGAAACACTAAGTAGGGATACATAACCATTTATTAATATTTTAAAAAGTTAGCTTGAAAAATAGTACTGTTTTAAAATGTTACAAAGGCATACTGTTCTTAACCAACGCCAACGTTACCCTCTTCCACCCCTTCCTCCTCCAAACCCTCCACGACCACCGAAACCTCTTCCACCGATTCCTCTACCACCAAATCCTCTCCCACCGAATCCTCTTCCACCAAAACCTCTACCGCCAAATCCTCTTCCACCGAATCCTCTGCCGCCGAAACCTCTTCCACCAAACCCTCTACCTCCTATAAAACCGCCTCCACCGAATAAAATAGGCACAATGATAGGGGGTCGTCCTGAAAATAAAAAATAGGTACTTGTTTAACCAAACCAAACTTGTTTAAAAGTAAACCATGTCTTTATGTTTGACTACTAACAGAGGTTTCGTAAGGCCCGCTCAGCGAGGACAAAAACCTCGCATGGAACTAATCGGAAAAAAATTACCTGATCAATGTGTCCATTAGGCATTATAGGGGCTACGAAAGCAAGCCTTTTATAAATCTTGTAGAAAAGTTCCACTTGTGAAAAATTGCATTTACTTTTATGATAATCTCTAAATTTTTTACAAGATGTGTCGAGATTTTAACAACAATAGTAAATATTCCAGTTTAACGTAATACATACTAATTATGTAGATATAAAATACTGATTGCAAAGCATAAATTGCTTTTCGTTTATCAAAATAATCGTGTAGGAAACAACAAATAAGAATATGTTGTTGTTGTCACGAGTATTCCAATAGCCATTGTGGGTCTTCATCTCTGTGAAACAAATTAATCGCTTCATCCATTAAGCAAATGCTCGAGCTGCTATATAAATATCTAATATATAAGGTTCCCGGTATGCCATTCTCTCTGAAATGGAATCAAATTTAAAGATCTTTTACAGAAATAAATAATCAATTCACTAAATATGGTCATCTAGGCACGCAAAGAACTGTGATCTTTAGAAAGTCATATTCCCAAAAAAAAATTCTAAAGACGTGAAGATCTTTAAAGCTACTCTAAGTTCAAGTACTAAGAGTTGTGTTGCATTAAGAAAATCGTACTGTGGTCTTAATATCTGCCATTGCTGGTTACGTAATAAGAACCATCTACTAATTAAAGTATAATCTTATTGTTACGGCGGTTCGGCAAATCAAAAAGTGGCACGAATAAAACTAATATGTACCTGTTAATGTCACAAATTCTTTTGAGATAAATAGGCAATACATATAAATTCATTTTCTAAATTGTAAGAAAAACATATGATTGTTTGTTATAGCATTAAAGGTGTTGCTTCAAAGCGTTGCCAAAGTGTTGCCATGACCCGGCGTAATTTAAAATATAAGGTTACTTACTTCTGCGGTAGTATGGATCATAATTGTAATAGGATTGCCGTTTCACTCTCGATAAAGCGTCCTTTGTGTGGTCTCCTTTGCGGCTGACATCTCCAATTTCATTTTCGTTTTGTATTAGATTCGCTAATGGATTCGATATTTTGTCCAGTTCTATTGTTATGTTATCCATGTCTACATCTTTTGTAAAATGCTCTTGTATGAACATTGCCAGTACGATGAAAATGGTGATTTTGTAATTCTGAAAACATTTTAGGGAAAATTGTGTTTTATTAGTATCACATGATATAGTTACAGAAGTACCTACTTATCAGAGCGAATTTTGTGTGTACATATTAAATTTTGCATAGAAAGTTAGTGTTCGGAGTGTGGATTTTATATGATTTAAAATATGGTCACGGTCACATCAAGATAATATATACATAACACTTTATATGTAAAAGAGCATGTTATGCATAGAACAATAAACAGAAATAAATAATCATCACCATCATAGCTAACGAACGAATCAACAACAGCCTTTAGGTACTTTTAAGTTAGGTTTTGGCAGACAGGCTTGGATAATGTGCTGGGTCATTTACTTAATTGCCCTTTTTCAACACTCACGAGATGAATATGAATAGGGGTGGTGAAACTCCGTATTCCTAATCCCTCACCACACAACACAACAATACTACGTACGTATTACACGTTCTATAATTTATTACTAAACTAGCTGAGCCCCGCGGTGTTACCCGCGTCGAAGCTTGTCTATAAAAACAGAATCCTGTCAAAATCGTTCCAGCTGTTCCAGAGACTAGCCGGAAAAAACGAACAAAAAATTAAAAAATTCCCTACTTTGATATAAATTTAGTAAAAAACTGTTCATTTGATATGAAGAACAAGTAGTACAGACACTCCAATTTTATTTATCTGGTATAAATTATTTTTATAAACTTTAATTGATTTATGGTTTGCTAATAACAGAAATCTTTAATGTTCCCAATCTCTAATATAACACTAATATGCACTATCACTGTCACGTCATATTATTGAAGACGATGGTTTAATTAGTTAAATAAATGTAATATATAAATATAGAAAAATATGCAACACTAACAATGATTTCCATTTTGATATAATTGTCTTGTCTGACTGGTGGCAAATTGTGAGATGTCGTTATATTATATAGATTCTGATCATGCTAATTAGTTCAGGCACGAATTGTACTGTAATATGTGACACTCTAGGATTTCCCCCCAGACTTCACACAGTTAACATAACATTATCATGTTTTCGTAAAATAGATGTTTTTCCTTTTTTTTTCTGACAGTGTGGAAAATCTCCATTGTGCACAATAATAATATTTCGGACACTTAACACACAACACCATCTAGTCTCAAACTAAACAAAACTTGTACTAAGGATACTAGACAACTGATGTAAATACATGTATACTTTTACATACATACTTAATATATATAGAAAACACCTTAACTCTGAAAATTATATGCAGATCATACAAACATGCTCTGACCCGCGAATCGAACTCGAGACCTAAATCATGGTGATATGAATAAATATTCTAATTATGAGCCTGCCAAAGTGATTCTACTTTGCTTGATGGAAAGCACAAGTAGAATTCAAAGGTAGTGATCCGAAAACACACTGTGTAACCTCATTCGTCAAGCCTTGAAAATTGTAGAGGACTGGTGCAAAGAGCATAAACTAACAGTCAACCCCACAAAAACAGAACTGGCCCTCTTTACCAAAAAAAGGAAGCTGGCAAAATTGCAACTGCCACGCTTTTACGGATCTACCCTAAACCTGACATCAGAGACCAAATACCTGGGCGTCTATTTGGACAAACAACTGAATTGGGCTAAACATACTGAATATATTACCACAAAAGCCAGTATATCACTGTGGCAAGGTAAGCAACTGCTTGGCAGAAATTGGGGCATCAGTTCCAAGGCCACTTACTGGCTATACACTACAGTTATTCGACCAACTATAACACATGGCTCCCTAGTCTGGTGGCCCAGGACAGACTCGGTTACTTTCCAAAAAACCCTAGAAAAACTACAGCGATACGCCTGCGTGGCTATCACTAGTAGCATGAGAACCACACCAACAGCCACACTGCAAACTATGCTGGGGCTGCCACCCTTGCGCTTAGTTGTTAAAGAGGAAGCAGCACTAGCAGCGTTTAGACTCCACAATGCTGGCACACTGGGAAATGACTCCAGAATCAAACACACACGCATAAGAGAACGAGCGATCACACATCAACCCATGTTGACATCACCCAATGATAGGATGCTGAAGAAATTTAATTTTCAGAAGCACTGTAATATACATCTAGAAGAAGAACCACACGACTAATCAGATACAAAAGAACTCAGAATATACACCGATGGCTCCAAAACCAACTCAGGAACCGGAGCAGGTGTATTCTCAGACGAACTTAACATCAGGGTATCGAAGCTGCTAGGTAGATTCAACACTGTATTCCATTGGTATTATCCTGGCGGCCCACGATATAGAGACAAGGAAAATTACTAGGAAACGGTGTCTCATGTACTCATTGTGTGCACAGGTGTCACCGAAACACGGAAAAACACACTTGGATCTCCTAAATCTGTTGCAGAATGTCTGGACAGACTCGGAGACCTTATCCGCTTCTGGAGGGAGGTGGGCTGGCTGGAGTGATGGCCGCCCTCACGTACAATGGTCCACTTAAAGGACTAAGTGCGGAAACCACCCACATAACATAGAACATAGGGTAGTGATCACTGACATCATTGTGATGGTGACCCACACGCCACGTTCAATGGCAACGCTAATTCTCTGTGCCAGAAAAATGCCGGCCTTCTAGTAACAAGATTGTCAATTAGTATCTTTGCTAGTTTTTTATACATATTACCTTAGGATTATTTACACTTAATTACTTATATTAGTTACTTTTACACTTTACATTAAGATATCCAGTAGATGTAAAGTCGTTATGACATGCATTCTAATTATAAATGTATAATTCACGTATGCTTCGTCGCATTACCATAATATGCTCTTATTATGAGCAAAACATTATCACCTTTCCCATTAAGAGTTGAAGGAAACAAGGTGAAATTTGTGCAAATGGACTCGAATAAAAGTCACCATTAGAAAGGTGTTATTTTGCTGTTTATTCAAATGTACTACTAATAGAGAGACATATTGTAAATTGTTAAATGCTTGGGTATCTAAAAAATAATGTTTAGTTTGTACCAGCAATCATTCAACCGTGGTGGCCATCTTAACGTAGACCTTGAGGTGATTTCCGCAAGTTGCCAAGAAAGTTCAACCCAGAATATTTTAAATAGAAACCCACTGTGAAACTCTAAAGACGTTTTATTGAAATATCATGACGGACAATTAAGCTATTTTATGAATGGACAAAGCATTTGGATCAAAAATGTCTCAAATAATATCAAGAAAAATGCTTCCCAAGAAAAATAGTAGCATTACGTTTTACTCAGATTTAAAGGCTCTCTAATTCATTAGCTTATAGCTTATAGTTCGACCTACGAATAGCTAAATGTCGCGATGATTTGTGAAAATACAACTTTCTAATATAAATCACTTCTATTGTTTTGGAACATAACAGATAACAATTTAAAACAAAATATTTATTGATCGGTAGTAACACAATGCTTTATCGTAGTCAGATTTAGATATAAAATATTAATATGTAACATAGCCACATGGATCAAATAAATCAACAAAAACATATCATTATTTCATTAAAGCTATCGCTGATACTAGGTTACTTCACTGCATTTAAGTGGCTCCAATAATACGCAAAATGATTCCTGTTACGTTTTAATTTCAGCGATAAAAGTTGACTAGTATTCAGAAAGAAGTAGGGTTAAAAAAAAGTGAAAAAATAAAAAATGGCCAAAACGGAGTGTTCGACCGCAGCACGCATACAAGCCAGAATTTAAATTAACCACTTCATATTCCGGTCTGAACGCGATGAAATATTTATACGGCCGCACGGCGCTCACACATCACCCCGCCCTGTTAAAATAACAACGCAATATCTGACAATGGACTCTAACTTTTTTTTTAAATTATATTATCATTGTTTTGGTTATATAACTCCTTCTGTCTCGGTCTGTTACATATTCAATATGCTAGAAAACCGTTTATTTTAGGGCGCTTTCATTTTATATCTCTTCGAAAATATTACCGTATTGATGACTCGTCTGAATTTTTGTAGATTATATTGATGCGATAGTAGTCGCACTCACAGAATAATTTAATAGGCAATAATTAAGGTAGGTGACATTTCGTATGAAAACTTTTTTAGTCCTTTTCATTTATTTAAGGACAACGACAATATTGCTTAAGGAATAGAAATCCTGTGTCTCGGTGGACTTTACAAACATACGTAAAACGGACACAAAGAACATCCAGACTCAGAACAACAATTTGTGAATCACACAAAGTGTTGTCCCACGTGGAATTTGAACCCAAGACAAATTATTTGATGGATTGATTAAATTTAATCATAGAAAAAGAATAATGAAATTTGAAATCATGTTTTTGTCTGCTGGCTGGATATGCAATTGTCTAGTAGTGATGGTAGTCGTTTAGCATCAGGTGCTCCATCGTCATTTTTTTCTATCGTCTTTTACATTGTAATATTTTTGTACAAGCTGAGAGAAATGAATTATTTTCACAACAACACTTATTTTGAAATATTTAAAACTAAGGTAAATTTTAAGTATTCCTCTTTCAATTTCAACAAATCTGCATGGTGTCACTAACCCAGGAAAGAGTGGCAATAATAGTATTTCGAAAGAACTATTAACACTAACGCTGTTTTAAAAAATTGATTAAGAATGCCAAAGATTGTACGAGAATATGTATGTATAGAAATATGTATGTAAGAGAGTATAAAAAGCGCATCTCGCTAACAAACTCAACAGCTTGGCGAGTATGTTAATTTATTGTCTTCTGTAAAACTGTTTAAAAAAAAATGATATTTTACAACTAGCTACGTGCTAAATAATTTTTAACAAGTTTGATTTAAACTACATAAATGTGACCAAAAGGTTGCCCCACAAGGAGCTTTTGCCTCCTGAACCGGGCTTATTGAAGGAGCCTAATTAACTAAAAATAAAATGGTTTTAAGAATAAAATTATTATTGATTCAAACCCGTCGTTCTTTGTTCAAAGTACACAAAAATACAATCGAATTAAGAATCTACTCTTTTTTGAAGTTGGTTAACAATTAAAGAATAAAGAAATATTATGAAGACAATTAACTTTTTATAAGTTACGTATTAAACCTGTATCATACAATGGCGATGTCGACAGATTTTGTGTGGCAAGTGTTTTGAGTGTGACAAGTCTTTTCAGAATAAGTCTAATGTCTTTATTGTGGAAAATGTCTTCTTCCGAGCCTTTATTCCCAAGTTTATTTGGGGTCGGCTACTAGTTTAACCGGTTTTAACTGAATTTCAGTTTTTCCACGGAGCGACTGGCATTGGATCTCCGCAACCCTAAGGGAGAACTGAAATTCTAAGATCGAACTAGTTGTCAGCATATTTGAGGGCACTGACTTCCCAGTAACGATTGCCATAGATGTTCATGACAACCGGGGCCGACGGCTTAACGTGAGCTCCGATTCACGGGCGTGAATCACCGCCAAACTTCCAAACTCAGGGCTGCTATTGGGAATTTCCTAAGAAAAACCCAAAAACACTTTTTGGCCCAACCCGGGATTTGAACCCGAGATCTCTTGATTAGCAGTCGCATACGCTAACCAGTAGACTAACGAGGCAGTGATTGTGGAAAATGTATCAATGACTAAAAATAATTGAAATGCAATTATTTCTAACGATTAAAAAATATAATTTAACTTTTCATTCAGGCTCCAACATGCAAATATTTCCGGAATAAAGTCGGTTTGAAAATGTATAGCAAAGACTTCTAAAGCTTTTCATGAACCGGAGTAAAAAGGGCCTACCCACACTTATTTTCCCACGAGAGCGTCGGCGAGATTCTACTGTTTTTTGAAGTAGTATTACAAATATAAGTAGGCATGTTATTAAGGAACTTGTGAAGGCAAGTTCTTGTCTACAAATGTTTTGTTATTTTGCGTTGGTCGGTGTTATTACACTTGTAAGGTTAAGTTTTAGGTATTGCTTTGTAAGAACAACTTAAAACAATCCAACTTTTTCAACACAGTTTTTGTAATTTTACTGGAGAGGCTCAAAATAATTTGTAAGTGGCTAAACGCTAAATGCCAACCTTATTATTTAATGCTGCGCAAATGCATTTTTATAGCCGAAAAAGCTGGGAAATGCTTGTTTGGAATAGGTGGGAAATTGTACACTGGAGTTTTTTATTACGAGTATGTTGCATTCTATTTGATTTTAGAATTGGATCTCAATATGCGTTTGGAATTACCAAATCGGTTTTTTGCCGTACCTAATTGGTTTATTGGCAACAGTATTTCACTATCGATCTATATTTTATAGAAATAAGTAGCTTATGTTATTTTTATATTTAATACGAAACGTACCCATTTCATTCCATGGGTGTCGAAAGAGGCGACTAAAGGAACAAAATAAGCAACTAACATCACTGCCAAGAGAAGGAAAACTTGAAACAAACCCTTTACCAACCCGTCTGGCCAGCGTGGTATAGTAGGCCAAAACCTCCTTTTAAAGGAGAGGTCTATGTCCAGCAGTGGACTGTTATAGGCTGTTGATGATGACGATGATGATGATGATGATGATGATGTCCCTTAAAATATTTTTTTTTGTGCTTCTAAATATTTTACGTTATTTTACAAATATGCACATCTTCTTTCTAGGCTTATTCCCAATATTATTTACTACTACTAATTCAACCGGTTTTACCTGAATTAATAGTTTTTCCACTGAGTAACTGGCATCGGACCTCCGGAATCATAAGGGTGAGCTGAAATTCTAAGGTTGAAGTTTGGACATTACACACAACGCCATCTAGTCCCAAACTAAGCAGAGCTTGTATTATGGGTAGGTACTAGATGGTACTAGACAAGTGATATAAATACATAAACATTTTTATGTTTTTGTAAATACATACATATTATACATAGAACACACACTAGACTCCGAAATAAATATTTGCGGAACACACAAACATATGGTCCGACCCGGAAATCGAACCCGTGACCTCTCGATCAGCAGCTGCATACGCTAACCACTAGACCAACAAGGCAGTCAAGTCCATCAAACCATTCAATATTATATTTTATATTGTTACTTTTATTCACTGACCTGAAAACTTGATTTGGTCATTAGAAGATTATATCAAATGTAATATGAATGTTAAGCCATATGTACGGATTTTTTTAATATACATCTTTTATTTGTGTACATATATATATATATATATATGTATATATATATATATATCTGTAGAGCAACGCGTAACGTTTCCCTCCAACACAAAGGATCCTCTGATCAGATGAGGTGATCATGCCTTGTGGGTCACTGCCCAACGGTTAATGATGTAATATCTCTATCGCGATTCAGGATTAGTAGTTACTCCCAATTAGTAGTTCATTCCGTGTTTCTTCGTGGTTCAGTGTTCCTTCGGTAGATGGCGCTGTTGTATGTTTTCGCTTGCGCTGTAAGTGGAAGTCGCCACATATCTATATTTTATATTGTTATATCTTACTTGTAACGTTATAGAAAGAAAGAATTCTGATTTACGACAGAGATTGCATTTCATTTGTGAAAAAAGATTATATAAATAAATGATCCACCATTCCACTATCTAACTGAACTGTTAGTGTGGAAGTGCTGACTTTTAACAATAACTGAATATTTTGTATGAAATTTACTATCAGGTGTAGGAATATATGATTTTAACTTATTCAAATAACTTTCCTTCTGAGCGCTGCTCCGTTAAGTAAGAACTAAGTTATCTTGATGTTATGCCAAGTTACCAATTTCACATAGTATTTCTGGCACGAACGAAACCAATTGTTTCAATTTGTATTTACGAACTGAATATATATTATTATCGTATACCATCGACATCCTTCACGAACTTCGCAGGGTTAGGCAAGTATTGTAACGTTCGCTTGAGATTCTATTTTGCTATATTCTTTAGTTAGGACGTGAGGATATTTATTCAAAATAAAAACGTAACTGAACGGATTTTGTTTTTATACCTATTTGTATTATAAGTGTACGGGCCAATGACCGTACATTTGGCGCGGTCAGCATTTTACGTTAACATCGTCGATTAATTACATTTATAAATCAGTGCATTTTCAACAGTCACAGGGTGTACTCACTAGCATATCATTTACATTATATCATTAGATTAATAAGTCATTTTGTGTGCAACAATAAATAGTATCATTTCAAGAAACGTCTATCATTCAACAAGCTGTGTACGCGACCCGTACAATAAGAATAGCTTATTTATACCTTTGTTTCGTAATAATTTTTAATCAAATCAATTTTTTACCCGAGGATCAAGTCACTGTAATAATAAATTAAATATACATTTTGTGAATTGGAAATAGCACAATACGTGCTTCGGTGTAACTTTTTTAATATTTTCACGCCCCTTAGACACAAAGGCCGAAGCGTTATCTTTTGAGAACTCACAAAGATTACAAAAGGCGGTATTGTGACGTGTTTACACCATCGTCCGCAAGTGGTGGAGTGCGTACTGAACAATGAATGTTCCTCCCAAGTGTCACTTGTCGCTGTCCTGAATGGAGGCCATTAGGCCCACCGCAGTCGAGCATCGCTCTGGTTTCCGTAACACACTAGTAAGTACGTAGAGGAAATCCTCCGGAAAATGTCGCCTACAAATGTGTATAGAGATTTACATTAGCAGCTTTGTGTTTAGGCAAAGTTAAGTACCGACTATGATAACAGTATGTTATTTGCTACTTGTTCTATGACCGTCACATACATTTCAAAATGTAGTATTAAATAACATACACATTCATTTGGAATATTCATTCTATCATTCTACATACTATATTATATTATCATCATCATTTTCATAACCTTTTCTTTCATTCATTCTACCTAGAAAGGAAAATCATCACGTGATACTCTCTTACATACACTCCTTACAAATCAATGCGAAGTTGTTTTGATTTGAAAATCAACGACTGTCTAAAACCAACCCTTCTTTGTAATGAAGTCGATTAGATATTTGTATTAATTTTTTTACATTCATTTCATTACATAATATTATTTCAAATCAAGTTAAATTAGTCATGAAGTATGTTTGTGAAGAACTCAATAGCTGCCATATTCAGTTAATCTATGTTATTTACTTATATTGCTTAGCTATACGAATTTACTGAAGGAATTTAAAACATGTTACTTAATAAAACACGCAATAATTTCCAAAAAGAATGATAGACTTGATATTATTTTCAACTTTTCTTTTAATTGCGCAGAAGTTATGTATAGAACAGTATGTAGGAAGACCCTCCACAAAATGGCTACGGGATTACACCTTTGTCACAAAGCGGTGGAAACAGACGCTTGAAGAATTGCTCCCAAACTCTTATCAAACGATCGGTTCTTTGTTCTGTTCTCACCACGGCTCAATAGCTGTTAATATTTATAGTATGTATATTAGCGCGCTGTAAATATGAAATAGCAATATGTTTGAAATGCAAATTTCTCAACTACTGCTTGTAAATTTATACTCGCACTTTATCTAAAGTTTAATTTATGAAAATAAGTTGATATACATATAAAACGTGGGTTGGCATACGTTAATAAACCAAGACCGTCTGATGATATAGGATTAATGGAGCCTACAGGCATATGTAACACTAATGCTGTGATGTGTGTAAATGAATCTTTTTGTTTTTATTCATGTAAGGATTAAAGTCCTCACGACCTTTTGAGGTTTATAATCAAAAATGGGTCGGGATTACTGTAGATAACCCGTTTTAGCATAATGATGACTTGGTTTTGGAAGAGGCTATCTTAATAAAAACACTGTGTGTTTTTAACCCTCGACCGAATATGTTCATTCAATATCATTATAGTAATGCGGTACCAAATTTTGAATCGATAAGACATATGGAAGGTAGTCAGATCCCCTCATTATCTAGAAAAAAGCTGATGTTCTTTGAACGGCTGAATAGATTTTCATGAAACGAGGCTAAGAACACTTGAGATAAAATTATCTATGACACACTATGACACTATGCGCTATGCGGTTAGTAGTTTTTAGTTATGTTATCAGTTTAGGTCATTTTAAATGATTTTACGACTTTGACTGCACAGTTGGCCTAGTGGCTTAAGCGGGCGCCACACCGCTTTCTACTGCGCCAAGTGTCGTGTCGTGGGTTCAAATCCCACGTGGAATAACACTTTGTGTGATTCACAATAAGTTGTTCTGAGTCTGAGTGTTCTTTGTGTCCGTTTCATGTATGTTTGTAAAGTCCCCCGGTAAGTAAACACAGGAATTTATATTCCTAATGCGGGAAGCTGAATTTAAAAAAAATACGAAAAAACATAACGAAAAAAGAATTCTACGGTTCGATTAAGATACGGTTACGGACGGCTTTTTGTCAGTGGCTTACAAATTTATGAGAAAAGCCAGTTCAAGATGTAAGCATATGACCCTGAACTACTTATTTGTTATTTGTTATGTATCTTAAACCACATGTTGAAGTAATGTCCACTTAATGTACTGTACAAGAGCCATGTGAATGCGAGAATTCTTACTATCCTTACTAATATTAGAAACGCGAAAGTTTGTGAGTGTGTATGTTCTTCTTATATTTAGGCCTACCAAAGTGACTCTACTCTGTCTGATGGAAAGCATGCGTAGAATCCAGAAGTAGGGGTCACAATCCGCATTTTGAGGGTAAGCAATGCAGCATTGTGACCCATACCATGGCGGCATGGTCGGATGTTTCTGCATAATTCTCCCGGCCTCTGGAAGCCGAGAGAATGATGCAGAAAGATTGGGCCTCCGGACTCACACTCACCAACGAAATACAATAGCAAGAGTGTTGTCATTGTTAGGATGGTCTTCTGTGTGAGGGTAGTACTGGCCGGGTCAAGCCGGCCCATTCGTGCTGAAATCAGCGTGGCTATACTACCTATTGTTAACTTTACTGTTTACGTTTTACGTTACTTTTTGTTGCTCTCTCACGCACAGATTTTGAGGAAACTTAACAATGATATAGTTTATATATCTGAATAGCACATAGACTACTATTGACCGCCATGACGATCTACACGCGGACGGAGCCGCGGGCAAAAGCTAATCAAAAATAAAATAATATCAAGTACATATTAGGTATTATTATAAAACGACATGATTTATTTATTTTATAACACACTTACGTCTACCATTACAGATATGTAGAATCTAATGCGGTATACGTAGACAATATGTTTTGTTTATCTTAACTGTTCTCAAGTTCACAGTAAGTTACCCTGGTGAATTCGCTCAGTGAACAAATAAATATGTCAACGACATTAGCAACCGCATTGAGCGCACGCAAGGCACGCGTGAGTGGCGCCTTCTGCAGCAGGCCGGTGCGCGCCCGGGGCACAACCAGTAGCTGCGGTCTCTACACACAATGTCATCTAGTCCCAAACTAAGCATTGCTTGTTTGGGACTAGATGACATTGTATAATGGGTACTAGACAATTGAAATAAATACATACATATTATACACAGAAAATACCCAAACTCCAAAATAAATGTTTGAAGATCATACAAACATTTAGTCCGACCAGGGAATCGAACCGAGACCTCTTGATCGGAAGCCGCTTACGCTAATCACTAGTCCAACAAGGCATTCATTAGAAATCTTTTAAAAAACTATATTTGTTTAACAAGACATTTAAGGCAACCAATAGGTTTTACCAATAATGTAATTTAAGAGCCAAGAATCATTTTTTTGCACAAAATAATTGAACGAAATTGTGGAATTAAAGTGGCGTTTTAGTAAGAGATCCATTTACTTTTTCTAGAAATCTCATGAATATTTAGCACACGTTGTTTATTTCAACTTTGAAATTTCACTTTGAAACTAAATTGTAGTTTTAAGTCATTCCAGCCACAGTGAGCGGATGCATCGAAGCAGCTATTGGCCTCTAAAAGCGTATTCATGTTCACGTTAAAGTTTTTTAGCCAACAGTACACTCAAAGGCGATACAAGAGGTAAAGACATTTTCTATACATCTCCCTGAACAGTCATCTTTATAGGAGTATAGTAGTAGAGAAGCGAAGTGTTAGCTTTTAAAGGTTTTCGAAAGGTAGTCTGTGCTTTACCTATATTTGAAATATTACACCAGAGTTTGCTTTATAGTTATACTTATTTTTAAAAGTCATTGATTTTGTATAATAACTTCTTTCATTTGCTTTATGGTAAATTCTATAAAATACTACGGGATCAGTTTTTAAAGAAATAAATAAAAAGTTATTTAGGAATATAAGTACTATATCTGGTATTGTACTCGTAAATAAAGATTGGTACGCAATATTAAAATAATTTGCATAATTAGTGCGGGTTGACTTTTAGGAACGCTTATCTGAATATTCAAATCAACTAAAAAGAACCTCAAAAACTTAATTTTTCGTTGTTCAGCTTGAACTTTTTCATTTACAGATTAATAATGGCTTAACTTAATCAATTGTGCTATACAACTTCGATGAAGTCTAATTCAAACTATCTGCTAGGAACAGCCGTTTATTTTGAACATTACTTTTATTTATTTGAAATAGAAGAAATTTCTTCCCCTTGTGAATTTGCGATTCCAGTGCATTTATTTTCCTTCAATGATTTGTGAAATTCTATATTAGTACCATACTGTTCTGTACCTTTATAATATAATTATCAAATTTAGCTGAACTTCACTGAGGTAATAAAATTATGTATTAGGCCTATTATTTTTCATTAAAGTTAGTAAATTATTTAGGTATACCTTTGTATTCAAGTAAATTTTATGCTTTTATGTAAATATTTAAGTGGGGTTAGGGCTCCCACACATAAACACGATACGACGTCTCGTCGTGGAAACCTACGCCACGACGTCGTAACGTGTCGATTCACGATTAGATTTTTATGAAGATCGATTCAATTGAATACGATGAAACGATTTTTTGAATCGATTCACTTCAATACGATCTTCATTAGAATCGATTCATAAGTTAAACGAAACGAAATTGTTAAGAAGAAAGACAGATTACAAACGAATGCCGACACTATAATTATTTACATTATTAGTTTCTGATTTATTGAAATTACAAAGCAATGAATCTAGTTGTCAAAATGTCGCACAGTCACTTGTTACTGTTACTGTAGCACTTACTGAAGAAACCGATGGTCTATGGCAGTTCCAGACCCAATCATTTAGCCAAATGTTGGCTACATCAGAGACTTTGGAGTCACCTTTGAAACAGTATCTATCTGAACCTCTACTTGATTGGAAGGCTAATCCAATATCTTACTGGTCAACCAGAAAAATAGAATGGCAACAGTTGGGTACGATGGCCTTAAGGTACGTAGCGATTGTGGCTACCTCTACGCCATCAGCACGCCTTTTCTTTCTCGCTAACATAACATTAAATGAAAGTCGTAATAGACTCCTGCCGGAAAGGCTTTCCAAATTATTAATTTTATAAAGTTTGGACGTGCAGGATTGGCATTTATAATTTTAAATTGTTTCCTTTCAAAAAGTCAATCACGTCAAAAATGTTTTAAAAACGTTTGTTTCCAACGACGTCGTAGCTTCCAACGACGCGACGCCACGTCGTATCGTGAAACGACGCCGCATCGTTGTACGATACGACGTCGTGAGGTTTGCAGCTCACGATGCAATCCTGCGCAGTTGTAATTCGAAATTCAAAGATGACAGATGGATTGAAGTCGATCATTTAATTACCCTAGTCGAGCAGCGTCCTGTACTATGGAACAAAACATCTGAAGAATACAAGAATAAAAATGCAAAAACAACAGCATGGAAAGAGGTGTGCGAAAATTTATTTCCTGGTTTTCAAGAATTAATTTTCCTGCTATATGTGGTGTTATCCGATGAAGTAACTCTTCCAAACTTGATGCACTCATTCTATCAAAAACCTTATTGTGGTCTTTTTTTAAGGCATTGTACTTCTTTATAATTTATGTTTGAAAGAAATGAGTGGATCCAATATATCTGTAACAGCAGGAGCAGAATGCGTTTAGAGCGGTCCATTTTTTTGGAATGAACTAAAACACCACCCCACTGTATCGACGGCATCGTGCGTGGCACATTACGTTACGAAATCCTGTTTTTTTACGATGTCCATCGTAGATTTCCACGACGCGACGTCGTATCTTAAAGCGACGCCGCATCGTTGTACGACGCGACGTCGTGTCGTGTTTATGTGTGGGAGCCCTTAGGCCGTAAGCATCTAGATGGATGATCGTTTGTGACATGATATGTTATGAGCGTTTCCGTGATTTGAAGATCACGTTAAGCAGTTGATCCCGGTTGCTATCGTAAGCTCACAGTCACAGTCGTGGCGGCCTTTAGGCGACGTTAAAACATCCAATGGCAATATTATGTTATCACAATGTGTCTTGCCAGTCTCCAAGTCCACACTCGGCCATCGTGGAGACGCATGCCTTTAACCCTCTCCTGAGAGTCGACTCGAGCCCAGCAGTGGGACGTTATGAATTGTTGATGAAATATTATGTTCTCATAAATACACTTTCATTTCCAATTGAAGTTGAGGTTTGACTGCAAAAATTAGTTTTGATGATCTGAATTACTTTTAAATACTACATCTATTAATAATTCAATTGTTAAGAAAATATTTAAGATTCACCACATAAATACAAATTACATGACATGATGACAGTAATAAAACATTTTAATACACGAGAGCAAAATGTACAATTTACTTGGTTCATTACTGACGTGTAGACGAAAAATCTCGGTGACATACTTTACGTTAATTTTTAAAACATTATTAAATTTTTATTTTTTAATAATGTCTATGACTATTGCCTGTCTTACACCACGCGGTGTCTTCAGAATTACAATCGTGTCAAAAATTCGTACGTGAAAATTTTATGTAAATACATTATTTGTTATGTATACTGTTTTCAACTTGACAATCAATTTTGAATTGTACTCTTATTTTTGTGACTAACTCTTCTTAGATTATACAAATAGATTAATTTATATTATTAATTTATCTTTCTTCACTTTATCAGTCTGTAATTAATGAATGTGACGAATAAAGATATTAATTAAGTATATCGCAAATTAATTATGCATCGGACGATTGAAGCTGTTATCAAATACCTAAGCGATTCAGGTCAGGGTATTGTGGTTGATCAAATCACTGTGATTATCTGTTTGTACGTAAATCAACGCTATAGCGTTACTATAGTAAACACATCTATTCTGTTATAATTGAATTAATCATTTAATATGGTAATATTAAGGTGCCTTCTTGAAAATATTCTCTGGGATGATCCATAATTGAAATTAATTATATTTTGACGATAAAATATTTTTTTACTGAGCAAGCACAACTTGTTCTTTTACAACGATAACCGCGGGCAATACCGTGGGTCTCAGCTAGTTATATAATATACTAGCGGAGCCAATTGGTCCAGCCGTTCCAGAAATTTGTTCAGAACAATCAGACAAACAGATAAAAATTGCTTTTTTGATGTAAGTACATTTATTAAAAAACCATTCATTTGATATTACATACAGAGACTTCAATTTCATTTATTGTTATTTAATATATTTATTATATAATATAATACTAACGACGCAGACAAGAGTTTTAAGGCAACTTTTAGAACAACAAAGTAAAGGTTTAAACGAGTTTTCATTTTATTATCTCTCCTTCCGAGGTCAAACCCTAATATTACTGGTTTATTTACCACTATTTTATATTACACTTAAGGCACAGGGTTTTTCAGTTATTTTGTTTGCTAATATTAACTAATCTGATTATATTTATCTCAGTATTGGTTTGTTAGTGTTCAAATCTTAACTGTACAAACAATTGACTTTTTCTTAAAAACGGTATAGGGTACGTTTTGGTAAAAAAGGTATAGGGCAATTTTAACGAAGCGAAGAAAAAACTTATGACACAATAATATTTACTAGCTATACTCGAAATAGTTGACAAACCATAAACTCAATCCAAAGCTGTCAGCTAAACTATTAATAAACAAGTCTGTTTTTTATACTAATACTAGATTTCGCCCGCGGCTTCGCCTACGAATAGGCAATATGTGATATTTTGATGTTTAACTTTGAATGCCTCTTTCACTCACTTAGGGACGGAATTTTTCAAAATCCTCGCTCGCCTACGAGCCTCAATGCCAATTTTCAGCTTCCAAAGCTTAGTAGTCTCGGCTGTGCGTTATCTATCAGTCAGTCAGTAACGGAACAGTTATAAATATTTACGTTTAGTTAATTTTTAACACCGTGTTTTAGTAAACATGTATTATTTCAGTAGCAGCTCGATGTGCAGGATACATGTATTATTCAGAGGTTGGTATGACCGTAGATAACGCGCCGGAAGTAGAGGAAGGTGTCGCTAGCGAGCCGGAAGTGGCGCGATCCGCTGCGTTATCGCCAGAACTTCCGGGAGCAACGCTATCCGAATGGGGTAGTTACGTACGCCAACTTAACGAATGGTGTCATGAAGTGGTATAAGCTGTAATGTTGTTATTATTTACAGCTTATATTTTTAAGTTACAATGTGAGTAAAAATAAAGTATCTTTTGAGAAACGGCTGGTTGGTATTAGACCGAGTCCGTCCGCCTCCGTAGTTTTTTAGAGAGTTTGGCTTTCTCGTATCCATCGAAGAGTCGTCGTTCCTGAATGCTACCATACCAATCAGGTTTATGACTTACCAGGATAGTGGTCTGCATCAGATAAATGCCTACAAATTCTGGACAAAGCCAACGGTTGAGAACCCATCCGCCCTGTAGCATGCTCTCTCCGCTCCGGCAGGGACATACGGAAAGCCGTCAAACAACTCTCAGAAAGGCCGTAGGGAATTGACCGTAGACGGCACCTTTCCCGCTTAACGAGAGAGATGCCTTCTTCGTTGCTCAGGGTGTGCTACGAGGAACTTCAAGGCTTCACACCCTTACCTACCTAACGGTGACCGACAATTTTTTTGTTGAGATGCCTGTTTTGACACCGTTTTGCTTGCATAAATTCTACTTGTAGGTACAATATAGTTGGTTGCGGATGGTAATCCGGATAACCGCGAATCCGTATAACTAAGTTCCGGATAATCGAGTTTATACTGTAAAATATAATCTTAGATAAATTGTAAATAAGTCTTGGCGATGAAAACGGTACCTGTAGGTTATTATTCTTATCTAATACATTATTTTACTTTATAGTTTATTGTTCCAAAGTATAATTATAATTATAGTACTGACATATTTTTAAGAAGCTATAATATTGCTTAAAAATTTTACATAGAAATTAACACAAAAAATGTTTTAGTGTTAACTGCCAAAAACTTATTTTTAACACAACAACAACAAAACATATTTTGAATGAAAGGGAAATTCTCATTCAAGTACAATTGCAAACCTGTAAAACGCATCACAAATATATTTTATCAAAACATAAACACTGACGAATTTTTAAATGTAAAAACTAAAATACGATACCCCATATAAATAAATGTGATGAAAATAATTTTCAGAGCAAACGTAAATTATTTTAATTTATACGAATATTTATGATAATTTCATTGTGTGAATTCCGGGAGGTAGCAATTTATATTGGTGAATTGATGCTTCGGTGCAGTGTGCAGGCATCCGTGATGGCAAAATCGGCGGGTCAGAGCCTCTCGTGGGACGAAGAGCTGTGAATGTGAATAAAAATCACATAGACTCACTACAATTTTTCTGTTTTTTGGGTTCCAGTTACGGGAAGCCAATTAAGTTTAGGGCATATATTTCAATTCATTGACAATTGAAGTAAAGAAATAAAAAAGAAGAATTACAATTCACGTAAAGGAATTTGATTTATGCATTCAATAATTTATTCCATTTCCAAAGAAGGAGTACTACCTCCATTGAACTACTGTTCCGTCTGGCCCAATGACATGAAGGAGTACAAGAAACTGACAACCTTCACGATTGAAGAGGCACCTCTTTCATGATTAGAATTAATGGAAATAAAAAAACGGTTCTAAATAAATTCGTAACTCTATTTCTCTCACGCTCCGCCATGCCCAGCTCTTGCATTTCCGCACCAGAATTATTGAGGTTCATTAAAATTTAAGTCTTATTAAATATTCAGTTGGTTTTGAAATTTATATTCAGGATGTAATGGCAACTTTAATTATAGAACATGCGGTTACCTATGCACGTAATAGCTTTTTGAATGAGGCGAATGTTATTGATATAAAATTAGGTAATTCCAATTCCGGTAATATTTGATCAGTTTTCATTTCCAATAGGCATTTTTGGATTTTAAAACTATTGTAAATGTAGCAATAGCTTAAGAAAAGTTAAATTATTTCCTATTAGATAATCTGACGATCGACCAGGCTGGGAACGAAGGACGAATAATTTATTGTCAGCGTAGAAAGTTTTAAAAAGTGATCTATATTTAGTAGTGTAAAATTACGTGAAGCTAAGGGCTGAAATACCAACCATGAAATTTGAACATGATAGATCAAGATTGACGGGGCTGTGTAGAAAGGAGTTATAGATCAAACAACACGGGTAAAATTATTGCTACCGTAAAACCTACAGGCGTCGGATTAATGCCGAAGTTGTAAAGTATTGATGTAGGTTTTAGATTACTTCGTTCACAAGTACGTTCAAGTTTACAAACTTTACATCTTTTAGATACTGAGACATTTTATCTCATTCTTTCTCTCTATCTAAATGTTTTTATCTACCTACTTTTATAATTAGTTATATCATCTTCCGAGCCTTTATTCCCAAGTTTATTTGGGGTCGGCTACTAGTTCAACCGGTTTTACCTGAATTTCAGTTTTTCTACGGAGCGACTGGTATCGAACCTCAGTAACCCTAAGGGAGAGTTGAAATTCGAAGATTGAACTAGTTGTCAGTATATTTGAGGGCACTGACTTCCCAATAACGATTGCCATAGATGTTCATGACAACCGGGACCGACGGCTTTACTTGCTCTCCGAGGCACGGGCGTGAATCACCGCCAAACTTCCAAAATCCGGGCTGCTATTAAGAATTTCCTGAGAAAAACCCAAAAACACTTTTGGCCCGACCCGGGATTTGAACCCGATACTTCTTGATTAGCAGTCGCATACGCTAACCACTAGACCAACGAGGCAGTTTTTATAATATTATATATAATTAGTAATATTCGAGGCAGTATTTATAATTAGTTAAATGTGTAAATATATTTTATATAGTCTTTAGTAGATGTTGCACTCTTTTGTTATATAAAAACTTAAAGAAACTATTTTAGAGAAGTAAAGATATCCATTATTTTGATGAAGATAATTCATATTTTTTGAAAATTTATTTTAAAAATAGATGCTACTAAAAATATTTTGTTGATTTTCCACGCTCTGCGTAAAGTCCGTATAATGATAGTTACAACCTAAACTACACCTGAATAGTCTCAATCAGAAATTGAATAACTTAAAAAAATAAAATCCGTTAGCCAGATCATTTCTAGTTCATAAGGTTACAAATTGAGAAAGCTATTGTAACATAAATATGGTCATTTTGGTCCACTCTGCGTTCAGATGACCGACCTGGAACCTTGCTCTGCAGCTCTGGACTTTTGAATATACTTAGGTGTACAAAGCTGACCAAAAACTTTTAACCTTTAGGTACAAGAATGCATTATAGTTTTGTTTCACAAATTAACATGTTTTCTAGCGATTGTTTGTTCACGGTCTATATAATATTTAAATTGCTTTCGTAAAAAGACGTGTGTAAATCTGCGTTAAAAGCAATTTGAAAGTTTTTGTTGGTATTGAATAAAGACCCAAAAAATTTGGATTATTGTAATATATTTAGCTTGACAAAAACAAATATTACTTTAAAGTTGTAATATGCAACTAAATAATTGCATGGATTACCTAAAAATACTGCCGTAAAAATTAAAGTTACAAAACTTTGACGACAAAATTGAGAGAGCTTTTACAACTTAGTTTTGAGTATGTACTTTTGTTCTATATTTATTATATTTTATTCACCAAAGTTATTTTATGGAAAGATTTAACTTTCAAAGGCTCCATTTTTTAAAATGGCAAGCAAATACGATTTCAGTCAAAACTAGGCCTACTTAGATTAAATACTTACTAGCCAAAATTAAATGAATAATGTATTATTGTACACCAGTAACCAATCTTAAGATTAGGACACATTATTTGTAAACATGGCTATTTAAAACTAAATGAAGTACAGCTTGTTTGCAACTTGGATTCTTTTTTTGTAATAACGTAATTGTTAGGAAACCTATCTATATACAGAAACGGGTGTCATGTCCCGTCAACACAAAGGGATAATTTTCAGTTGGGGTGAAGTGATCATGTCTGTGGGGTCGACGCCCAAAGGTTAGGAGAATTTCTTTATCGCGTTAGAAGGTTTGTAGAAATCTCCACGCTTAACTGACAAAAATATACTCTTCCACTATGCGAAAATTGGGCTCATCATGACAATCAAATGCTCGATTGCTACAATTTTTTTTATTCTTTCTATAGAACATAAAAAAGAGTTAAGTTAAGTGTTACTACGTAATCAATGTTTTGATAAATATTTTATTTGGGTATTTATTTTCCTAACTGCATAGTTTTTTAGTATACTTTCACTATAAAACGATGATGTAATAACACAGTCACAACTACAATTTCATACTTAAACTAATGTTATATAAGTCATATAGTATAAGTAATAATAGTTTTACTGGAAATAGCATATCTTCAACAGATCCCTTTAAAAATATTTGCTTTTTTACTAACGTTAATTTTCAAAATAAAATTATTTAAGAGCCAGATGATATCTGTTTTGATGGATACTTTTCCCCTGCTCTAGTGTTTTGAATATTTATGAAGAGATTATCGATTGAATCCATCTTAATATCACTAAAACGACAAGCCGGTGACACTCATAGTAGAAATAGACTATAAATGCTAATAAGATATTTGCAACTCTGTTTAAACTGAATTATAAAAGTGGCAGCAAGAACAAAAAAGAGATAAATAGTTCAACAGCGAACAATGGCGGCGGTGGTGGTACCAAGTGATAGTGCACTGACCGGAAGTGCTCGCGCGGATAACGGGCCAGAACGTGTCCGGATCCGCTTGGCACGCTGCATCGCGCGTTTCCGTTTCCGCCGCCACTATCACTTTGTTTAATAAGCTCATTAATGACCACCGATTACTATACTTCCTGACTATAGTTAAAGTATATTAGTTTAATTGTTATTGTGTATGAAAACAAATATAGTAAAATTATAACTGAGTGGTAAATTGACTGCCTTGTAGGTCTAGTGGTTAGCGCATGCGGCTGCTGGCCAACAGGTCTGGGGTTCGATTCCAATTCCGGTCGGGCCAGTTATTTGTGTGATACACAAATATTTGTTTCAGAGTCTGGGTGTTTTCTATGTATGTATTTAGAAAAAAAACGTATGTTTAAGTATTTATATCAGTTGTTTAGTACCCATAATACAAGCTCTGTTTCGTGTGGGACTAGATGACGTTGTATATAAGATGATCGGAAAAAAATGAAAAGTTTTTTTTAACCTTTTTAAGCAATTGTAATTTCATTTTTCTAAGCGATATACGAGTACCATACCTATCAAAACAATGTTTCAGTTAATGTTATTTATTAATATTCTCAATGATATTAGAAATATATAATCACTATCACAAAACATCTATTAATGTTATGGTACATTTAATTAATAAAGTCTATGGTGCAAAATGTAAGCGGGTCATTCCTCATATTTGACAAAAAGATCTTAAAACGCTGTAAATGCTTACAACTAAAAATATGTAATATACCAAATTCAAATTCAAATTCAAAATTATTTATTCACTTAGGACGCAATACATCTCTTGTGACAGGTCAAGATTCTACATGTACATTTATGCCATGTTCGCAAACAATAGGTAGAGCCGGAGAAAAGAACATGGCAATAAAAACTCGCGGCCACTCCTTTCAAATCGCCAATGTTTACATAGTTTTAATGTTTATAAACCTGATATGGGGGTAAGGTGCTGCCACTAATATACTATACACCATGTTAGAGGACTGATGCAAATTATTGTGATTAAAAATTAGAACATAAGCTAATTAAAAAAAAAAAACAACAGCCTCAGTGGGTACAACATAGTAGGAGCATCTACTTACAACAAAGGTAAAAACTATATGTGCTCAAATATTGGCCAAATTACTGGTAACGAATGATTAAATATAAAATATTAATTATAAGATCAAAAGAAAGAGAAGAATGGCCTTTATTCGTCACGTAGAATCTTTACTTACAAAAGTAAAATCATGCTCTTAAACAATGTGATAACAACATTCACATGAGTAGAATAAAATGATAAGGAGCAAGTAGTCTAATCCATTTTTCTTTATCATTTAAAAAATCGTCAACTGTATAATAACCTTTACGTATAAGATAAGATTTGACTACATTTTTAAACTTTTCCACTGATAGACTCATAACACTAGCTGGTAACCTATTAAAAAATCGCACGGAAAGACCCATAAATGAATTATGCGTTTTATGTAGCCTATGATATTGACCTACTAATTTATGCTTATGTCTCGTGTTCACCGAGTGAACGTCACTATTCCTGTGATATAAATGCATATTTTGTTTTATAAACATAATGTTTGCAAATACATATTGTGATGCAACTGTCATAATGCCTATCTCTTTAAACCATAAACACCATTCTTACAATATCTTTGTTTATCTACTTCTTCCAAAAAACTTGTCCGACATTAAAATCACAAATGGACTACAATAACAACACGCTCTCAAAACTTGCTTGCTTTTACTAAAATCATGTCAGAAAGTTGTTTAAATAATTGCTGCCTACGTTTTAGCTGATTGTTGCGCCGCGCTGCAGCCAGCCTGTGACCTGCCTTTTGTATTACGCTTTCTTTATGTTCACGCCTCGTCAGAAATTACACTTAACTTATATATACAGTTGAAGGACTATAAAAGTAACCATACATAATATGCAGAATTTACCATATTTTATGTTATAGCTAGCTAAGACACGCGGTGTTACCCGCGGTTGTTCTTCTAAAGATATAACGCGGGGAAAAGCTGTTCTAAAAAAGTGACTAAGTTATTCCTTAAGGTACCAGCTATCTGTTCAGCCGTTCCATAGATTTGTCGGAATAAAGAGATAGACTAAAAATAAATAATTTGTTTTTTATGTAAGTACATACCATAACCACTCATACTTTCATATGCTACACGCATGTACATAAAGTGTATATTTATATGCATGAAAGTGTGTTAATTTGAAACTACAATCAGAATTTTATTTGTATAGAAGCTATAAACTATTTTAATGGACCTATGTTATTATAAAAAAATGGTTCAATGCGAAATAATATTATTCGTTTCAAAGGCACAGTTTTAATTTCATGCATCCTTTTGAAACAGTTGAGTTGTGACCCCCGTATCGCGTGAATGCAGCCTTCCTAGTTATAGCATGACCTAAATAAATATAGGAGCTTAAAGCACCCGAATCTATTTACAACGCACAGCTTAAAAAAATTGCGACAATACAACACAGTACTTTTTTGACTCAAGTTTGACAAGGTATATGTATGTATTAGGCAATATAAAGCATGGATTACTGTTTTGAATACTCCTTTCAGAAGACCTAAATTTTGCAAAATGATCTTTAATTTTCAATGATTCTAGCAAAAATAATAGAAAATCCCTTAGGTAAGTTGCCTTTTGTGTATGATTTCTATGTTTTTATTTCTTCATCTACTTACTGGTATATCCAGAATGGTTCAAAGTCAAGTTTGTACTCGATTTTCTTAGGTTTATAGTGTTTGTACATATTCCTGTATTAAAAGACGTCTACTGACATTTTTTTATCAAATCCATGAGACTTTCAGTACCGTGAGATTGTGTTATGTGTATGAAACAAATTGCAGAATCGATCGGTTCCTGAGTGGCCATTAGTAAGCTTGGTGGAGCGCTCTCATGGTCTCAAGCGCCAAGCCCACTTGATTTGAGAGCATTGTCTCGCCCCCTCAACTTAGTCACTACATGTCACAATACACGGTTTCCTCTGCTATTAAACTCTGTTTAAAGTCACACTCTTGAAAGTGTTTGCTGACAGGCTTTTTGTAGAGTGGTGTTATAATTTTTCCTGTTTTACATTGTTAAAGAGGTCTTCGTGCTAGTGACTACAATAGAGACTTAGCTTTTGTATTATTCAATAAGGGATTTTGCAATTAAGAGTACGTTATTTTGATCTCCTATAAAAACAAATGTAAATTTGATTTGTATTAATATGAATAATATTACATGTATGTAATATAAAATAAAAGAACATTCGTATGGGCACTTGTACACAACAGTAAATTTTGTCAAGGAGTTAAGTACACCATTTTCATTCTAGAGCATTTACAGCCATTCAGCATTTCCGTAATTCTTTGAAGCTCATAACTAATGCACATAAATTTCTATACAAGTGTACTTAACCGCGAAAATATGCAAAACTACGTGTAACATGCAGCGTGGCCTCATGTGGGGGGTTATTAGGAGAAGTGGAAATTGTAATAAGGGTGCTTTTAGAGCTTGTACATGCTCACTCACAGCCTGTACTGCCGAGAGTGACGCGCTCTCTTGAACATTCTACAAACATATTTTAACTAACTCACTTATTACTTTTATATTACCTTAACTTGCCCTGTATTTAAAGTTAGGGTGTAAACAAACATAAAAGCCATGGTTCCTTCATTAAGATATAAGAGAGCAGTGGATAGATGAAACCGCAAGGACAGATACGGCACGATGCACTACAAAGTAAAAGGACCCCAGCAATAAACTACGATATCGATAGAATTTACTTTACGGAACGGAATTGTAAGAGTTCAGCTATGAAGCTCCAATCAGTAGATTTTTTAGTACTTTTTATTTTTAGGTCAAAAATTACTTGAAGTGACAATAAATATATGTTCATTTATTTAGCTATTGTAAATATTCTTTAAGGTAATGACTGAGAGATATAAGTCTTAAATTGTTACATTCTATGTAGTATATTTAACAATAAAAAAGCAATATAATACCATGCCTCGGTGGTGCAGTGCAGAGGTAGCGTATGCGACTGTTGTGCTTGAGGGCCTTGAGGTCTCGGGTTCGATTCGAGAAAGTGTCAAATTAATATAGCATTTTCAATTTAGCATTAGGATTAATTATAATTTTGCATTCAAATCATATCTTCTAATATAAATTGAATAACTTGATGTGAATGAAACTAAGTACAATAATTATATTACAATATCATAAGGATAATAAAACTATTACATTATGTATAACGGTTATTCCATTATACTTATTGTAATAGTCTTAATATATATTATATCCCCGAATCACGGAAACGCTCATATGTTGTGATCATGTCACAAACGGTCACCCATCTAGTTACTGACCGCGCCGGTGTTGCTTACCCTCGGTGATTGTTTCCATTCACTTAAGGCTACTTGGCTATGAGCGCTTTCACTCATCCACACAGAAACATACAATTTATAAGGTTACCACAAGTTCTAAAAGATCTAAAATTATTACTTTATTTTAATGTTACTATGTATAAGGTAATAAATTCAGGAAAAAACACGATTTTAGACACGGTTAGTTAGCATATTGCCAATAAAGTTTAGGTTATTGTTATTATTTGATAAAATAATATTGACTGATATACCTTTGTCTATATTTTAATTAAAATCGAAACACATATAAACATATTATATACCTACTCTGAAAGCTTTCTAATTGACACTCAATATGTCAAGATATGCAACGATTGGTTGAAATACTACGAATACATTGTATTCACCACTTCACTAACAAAGCTTTTGTACACGTTACGTATTCGGTAACAATGGAATCAGATATTGTTTTTATACAAATAATGGTACTGTTTCTCGTATCAAGGAGATCGAATGAAACTCGTCCAATTTATTTGTCATTCTAAAAGGCGTCAAGGATTGTCGATGAATTTACGCTTCGACTAGTTTGCGCTTCGAATAATATTCCACAGTAATATAAATTATATTTTAAATTTCCTTTTCTTATTAGTAGATCTTTTTCAATTTACTTTATTTGTTACCTCATGACGTACCAATTTTGAGTACCTTCTGCATTATTTATTGAACCTACATGATAGGTGTTTCAATACTAAAATCTTTGATTAATTTAATAATACAGTAAATACAGTGTAGTGTTGTGGTTGAATATAAGCTTACAAACTCATTTATTTTTTCTAATTACTCCTATAACTTTTCAAACAGATATTTTTATCTTTGGATGCCAAACTAGACAGAGCTATTATAATATTTACAAATTTTTTGCCCAACTATTTTATTTATTTATTTCATCCTTACATAAATTTTCAACAGTCTTTCAAACTATGAAAAGGTTATATACTATATGATAAGAGCGAGTGGCATAGAGCAAAATATATTTGCTTCATCAACAGTGGTTCAGCTACTGGTCGTTGGTAAAGACGTACATGAGTTTACGTGTCTTTTATATTAAGGTTTCTGTCTATTGTTACACGCACGTAATTTATCGAGATGCACATTCCAGTGGTGGACACTTACAATCAAGTTCTGAGAGACACTCGTGTGATACAATTTTATGCATACTACGGTTAAGCTGCACATGCTAAAGTAAATATATTTTCTCTTCTACGTTTAGTGCCAAAGTATTTCTTTCCAGCGAACCTGTAATAGCATTAACCTCGCCGTCCTTCAACAATATATTAATATCTCATAACTACATGATTAATTAGATCAAGGAGAGGCCTATGTCCAGCAGTGGTCTGTTAAAGGCTGTTGATGATGATGAATTAGATTCAGATACAGAAGCAGTAACCGTGTTTATAATTCAATAGCCTATCTAGTTCGGTAACTTTTACAGAAATAGGTTGATTTACATTTATTCTTATGACTTACACATACGATACTTGAGATTATCGGAAAATCTTACTTTTAAATTAATGTTAGTGACGAGTGGTGTGTTCATGAAAGTAAAAACTGAAGTGAAAAATTAGTCCTTTGAGAAAAAGTCCTTTTACTACACACCTTTATAAAATGTTGCAAATTACGGTTATATGAGGTAGCAGCTTTACAAAGAGAGTATGAGAGCTTTTAGTGGATGGCAAATGGCTACTCGGCGCGTAGCAGGGCGTTCGTTGCGATTGCCTTCTACGATTTATGTTTGTACCGTAATGGATGTATTAATACGCGCCAATACCGGCAATTACGCATGACAATTTATTTATTCACCAGTGATCGCCAGTGGCATGCTACGCATCGTTTTATTGAGTTTGAATGCCGTACAACTGCAGTCGAGAAATAAATATTTAAATGCAGCAAACCTTTTTTGAATTAGTCTTTAAAAAAAAGAAAATTTATTATACTGTATAAATGAAAGTTACATAGTCTTTTAAAGGCTTCAAATATACTTGCTTACTTAAAAAGATCTTCACTATATTGAATAAAATACGTCTTTTTATCTTATAAGGTATCAACTGTTTACAAATTGTTGCTAATAAAGCTTCAAACACATATTCATGCGAAGTTTCATCTTTCTAGCACATGCCGTTTATGCGGTAAGTTGAGGACGAACGGACGTGACGAATCTATAATCCAAGTCATGAACTACGGAACCCTAAAAAACTGTTGCAATTATTTTCTAAATAAAAATTGTAGGCATAGGCAGAATTATATACAGCCTAGGTGTTACCGTATTCGAATTATTCAGACGATTGAATCGATTCATCCGGTACGTTGTTCGCAAACAGCGCGGTTGGTCGCATCGTTGCGACGTCACGCATGGCCACCTTCCTGCAGCTTTGTCTTTGCATGATTTATCGTTAAATTATGGCTGGTTAGTTCTGGATATATCAATAAATGTTTGGTAAATCGTCAAATGATGCACACGTGCATTAACTAATGACAATGTTGTAATTGCCTTCTTTTCATAGGCCGACAAGAAGGAGGGTATACTTTTGTAAATTATATTATTTGAGACATAATTTTAATACTATGTCAATCAATTAATACAATTGGGCGTTCTTTGTGTTTGTTTGAGGTATGTTTGTGAAATTCCCCGCTTACAGGGCTTACTTCTAATGAACGAGTTGTTTATAAGAAATCTAAACTACATATATCAAACTATAAAAGGTTAATATTTGATGCAAATTATACAGCACTTTCAATTTCATAAGGAAGGTGGAAATTAATTAATTGGAATAAAAAAGGTTTTTAAATGTGCTTCTGTTCATGATATCAGATTACAAAATATTCTGCATGACATTTTCATGAAGCATGGTTTGTTTATTTGTTGAAACTAATCTGTATAGATCTAAAGTGCCACTCATTTATTTTGGATTTAGATTTTAATATTTTTTTGCATATTATTGCATATTATTGCATATTATTGCATATTATTTTGCAGGTAGTAGAGCCACGCTGATTTCAGCACGAATGGGCCGGCTCGACCCGGCCAGTACTACCCTCACACAGAAGACCATCCTAATAATGACAGCATTCTTGCTGTCGTATTTCGTTGGTGAGTGTGAGACCGGAGGCCCAATCATTCTGCATCATTCTCCCGCCCTTCGAAGGCCGGGAGAATGATGCAGAATAATCTAACTAGGCTACCATGGTAGGGGTCACCATGCTACATTGCCTGCCCTCACAATAAGCATGGTGACCCCTACTCCTGGATTCTACTCATGCTTTCCATCAGGCAGAGTAGAGTCACTTCGGCAGGCTTAAATATATAAAAAAAAAAAAAAAAAAAAAATATGAAGCGGAAGATGCGCGGGGGTGACTAGAAAACTATTTATCTGGAGCTTGAATTTTATTTCCCTAAAAGATTGGTGACAATCTAATTATGTCTGAGAAGCTTGAATAGAAATATGGAGTTTTCTAGTTTAATTAGCTTGTAGTGTGTCATTCTTGCTTCTTATCATTTAATCTTTAGCTACACCAGAGGCATATGCTACGTTACAGAGGATACAATATGGTTCAGGTTCTTTATTAAGGTTTGAATCCTACTCAGACTGGGGTGCTTGAGACTGGTGTCAAAGAAACCTCTTATATATGCGCGTCAGTATTAATTTTTATAGGTCTGGCCACAACTATATAAGTTTTCTAAAGAAACCTAAGATTCGTGTGGGAAATTATATAGCAGACGTAATACCTTCATTAAATAACATTTTAAGTATTAATAGTTGTGCACTTAAACGTGTTTTGCTCTCAAGATAATTCTTGTTAAAATGAACATGTGCCAAGGAGCCATAAAATTATAATGAAGGAAATGAAATATTTAGTAGTTAATCGCGACACTTTGCCTTCCTCGGCTCGTAAGTAGTGATAGTTAATTTACTAGAAGTGCATGAATAGCTCAGCGTGCGATTCTCACTGCGAGGCACTGCAGTTGGCTTAAGAGGTTCATTTGAAATTCATATAGTTGGCATTGAAGATATAGAGATACTGAATACACTAGTAAAATACACTAGTAAATGAAGATCTTTTTTTTTGTTTTCGATTTCTAAACTACTAAACGTAAAAGGTTAGAAATATTCTACCTTACTTTCCAGATTGATATCCTTCTAAACACTATGATTTTACTCTAAATCATATTTATCAAAAAATTGTGTTCAATCGCTTTTTGATAACGAATGTAAGCTTTAGTTTGTTTTATTTTCTAGGCAACAATATATTGCGTCTGTCCATTTCCAGTCGGCTTTATATATATATATATATATAAAGCTGTGACTGGAAATGGACAGACGCCGACGACAATTGAGGTTGCAAAGAGGAAAACTTTTTTAATTTACCCTGCCACTTTCACCACTATCGTAAAGCGATTCTACTACTAACATCCCTAATCGGTAATAGATCTTGCAGATGCGTCTTCGAGATTACGACTAAGAGACTATTATCTAGCATTTGCTTTATCATCAATCATCAACAGCCTTTAACAGTCCACTGCTGGACATAAGCCTCTCCTTGAAAAGGAGGTATTGGCCTACTATACCACGCTGGCCAGACGGGTTGGTATAGGGTTGGTTTCAAGTTTTCCTTCTCTTTGCATTGATGTTGTCTTGCGTAGTTTATCCCTTAGTCGCCTTTTACGACACCCACGTGGGATGAATAGGGGTGGTGACACTCTGTATTCTTAATCCGTCACCACACGGACAGCATTTGCTTTATACTGATTCGATTAAGAATAAAAATGATATTTTTTATTTTTGTTCAAATGTATTAATTTTTAACAAAATATTTTTAAATAATTATTTTATAATCAAAATCAGTATATTAAACAATTTCGTTACTAACTGACAGACAGTACACAGCCGAAACTACTGTAATATTTTTTTTTTATTTAGGTAATTTCTTTTTTATTATTAGTTAAAATTTAGTACATTTTTTTGCTGTCCTACTTACTGGCTACACGCGATTGGATTTGTGGAATGGTGTAAAGTAGGCATTTATACTTAGATTTTTGTCACTTCGTTTGGAATTGTTTCTATGTAGCATCCAGTGCAGCTTAGCGCGGATTCATTGCTCGCGACTGACATAAATAAAGCGTTGGCAACAGCACAGTTTTTTAAAATAACAACCCATGATAAATAATAACGTAGCCATTAAAATTCAGTAAATATTCAAGAGATGTAACATTCACGTTTAATATTCTGCGCGTCAGCTCACAGTCAGAAACTTTTAATAGGCTATCGTACTGTGGTCAGTGCAACTTACAGGTTAAATGTACCTTTTCAATGGACGCAGCTAAAGAATAACGCTTGTAGCAACTGAGCGGAAAAATAGATGACCGATACTTGCTTGGGGTTAACAAGATGACTAAACCAGAGAAAAACTTTTGTATCGTTTATCAGTTTACATATAAGATAATTTTAAACTCTTTGATTTCCTTCAATGTACGAAGAGAATGACAGTCATAATAGGGCCTTAATTTAGTTAGGTGATCCTCACAATTATGTAAACCGTTTGTTTTAGTAGCATCTAAACATTCGAGCGCTTTTATAAAAAGTATAACTTGATTTGACCTACTTTTAAAGTACCCGCTGTGTTCCGTTCCCTGTAGATAGCTGACTATTACCGATGTCTCTGATCTTACGCTGAGCTCTGAAATAGCTCCATTTTTCAGCACTTTAGTTCACCCCGCCATTAGCGCAGATACCAACCACTCGCATCGAAAGCAAATAAATATTCCCAATTCCTTTAAAGGTTTTATGGTTTTAAAACCAATTATACTTATTAATTATTTTGGGATAAAAATTTACAAGTAGTACAATTTTAGTAAGTATATTTAGTATGTAAAATACACAGAAAAGAAAAGTATTGTGTATGAAATTTATATTCTCTCTTAAAATATAGAAACATTACTGTCCCATGAGTGCTCGTATTTACATCTTCAAATATTTATGGAACCTCTCACAGCGAACAAAAAAAATGTATATAAATAGACAGATGCATGAAGGTCTATAGATGATACTTATTTACATTGTAAATTCAGATACAGTATGCGTGAATCGGGGTGGTGAGCAAAATCCGTCTGGATTCTTCCAGATAGACGGAGGTGACATTTTATTTAAATATTACCACATTTCTCACGTGAAGTGGAGGTTATTCTACATCAGAGTGCATTTACATAAAACACTCGTTCAGCAAATTATGCGGGTATTCGAATGTTTTGATCAAGGAATCTAGATGGAGTCGTATAAATCTCGCTTTGAGCTCGACCGGCATTCTTGGCAAGTTACCGAACAACAGTAATGAAGGTTTAATCTGCTAAATTCCTGTATAATCCGCTGGGATCTATCCGAGACTCGGCTCTGCTCTCTACCTATAATTATAAATTTAGCTGTACGTGGCTTTATTCATTCGTTAGCAACGCCAACATTTGTATATCAACAAATAAATGTTTCAAGGGCACCGTTATTAAAATTTGATAAGACAAATTAAGTTTAAATAAAGTCGAAATATAAAAGAAAACAAAAGACAGACTAATTTAATTTGTCAACAATTTGTCATTATATTAATACATCCCTAATTGCACGTTGAAAAAATCTTTGATGTTACTGCAATATCTTTGTGAAACCGTAATAGATGCTTATTCATTTTTAGGGTTCCGTAGCCAAATGTCAAAAAATGGAACCCTTATTGATTCGTCATGTCTGTCTGTCTATCCGTCCGTATGCCAGAGCCACTTTTTTCCGAAACCATAAGAACTATACTTTTGAAACTTGGTAAGTAGATGTAATCTGTGAACCGCATTAAGATTTTCACATAAAAATAGAAAAAAAGCAATACATTGGGGGTCCCCATTATTGGAACTGAAACTCAAAAAAAAAAATTTCATTTATCCCATACGTTTGTATCTATGGATAGGTGTTCAAAAATGATGTTGAGGTTCCTAAAACATTTTATTTCTAAACTGAATAGTTTGCGAGAGAGACACTTCCAAAGTGGAAAAATGTGTGTTTTATAATTTCTACGGTGGTTATTACAATTTACACTATCGACATCGCATTACATTCGAGGTGGCTAAAAGTACATTTTAAAAAGGGCCGTAAATAATTCTGAAAGTATAGGGTGACGGTGGCAATGTGGAGAGAATCGACGATATAATTATCTAGTAAGGTTTGTACTTTATCACAGTGCCATTATTTTAAGAAATCAACAAAATCGGATTCAGAGAAAGAAACATGGCATAAAAAATTGTATTTTTGATACCTTTAATTGCATTGCTAAGTTGGGAAAGAAATTATAAATGCATATGGACCAAGAGCCCAGAGCCGCCAGACCTACGTCATTAGTGCAAAGCTGAAATTTTTAGGATTATTAGTATAATGTCTTGTTAAGATGTATGTGTACCCATTAGCTTGAAAGCGGGGCCGTTTCTGAGATAGCGCGAAGTAAAGATGGATAAAAATCTTACTTACCTACGTTAAAGGTGCAAAGCTAGTATTTACATATTTTATCAAGAATATTATTTAAAATTAAAATTCATTACGGCCAGACACTTTCCGTGGGCCATTACTTCTGCCAGACGTCTTGAAAGTTGTGAAAATTTAGGTAAACTACGTTATAGTAGCAAACCTAAATTTTATACATATTATATAAGGTAGGTACTATTTTAAGACCCTTTGTATGCGGCCTGACCAATCCGAAGGGCCAATCATCCCCCCAGACACCTTCAAATATTTGTAGTAATTAGGAAGCTGAGGTATATCAAATTTGGTATTATTTCAAGTATTTATAAATATAATAGAATTGTAAAATATTAAATGGTTTTTACACGCTTTTTATTAGCTTCACCTGTATGTTTGTTTGTTTGTAACCAACTCCTTTGGGTGCGATTTTGACCCACTTTAAACGGCCAGATTTCAAACTTTGCAGATTTATCGGGGACCGATGACAATACACTAATATGAAAAAAAAAACTAAAAAAATCTCTAAACAAATTAGTATTTTTCTAAAAGATTAGTTTTAAAAAACTAAACAAATAGGCTTTTAACCTAAAAATAGAAAATAATTTCAATGTAAAAAGCGTAGGGCGACGTTATTGAAATATTGTCAGAAAGCACCCCACGTTTTGTGTTTGTGGGTCAAAATCGCACCCAAAGGAGTTGGTTACAAACAAACAAACATACAGATGAAGCTAATAAAAAGCGTGTAAAAACCATTTAATATTTTAAAATTCTATTCTTGAAATAATACCAAATTTGATATACCTCACCTTCCTAATTACTACAAATATTTAAAGGTGTCTGGGGGGATGATTGGCCCTTCGGATTGGTCTGGCCGCATACAAAGGGTCTTAAAATAGTACCTACCTTATATAATATGTATAAAATTTAGGTTTGCTACTATAACGTAGTTTACCTAAATTTTCACAACTTTCAAGACGTCTGGCAGAAGTAATGGCCCACGGAAAGTGTCTGGCAGTAATGAATTTTAATTTTAAATAATATTCTTGATAAAATATGTAAATACTAGCTTTGCACCTTTAACGTAGGTAAGTAAGGTTTTTATCCATCTTTACTTCGCGCTATCTCAGAAACGGCCCCGCTTTCAAGCTAATGGGTACACATACATCTTAACAAGACATTGTACTAATAATCCTAAAAATTTCAGCTTTGCACTAATGACGTAGGTCTGGCGGCTCTGGGCTCTTGCTCTAATAGTTACAAGGATATTTTAACAATATCTTGTGTTTTTGAGTGTGAATCGTGTGAATAAACGTAGGTGCATTATTTTAATTTTAGTGAAACAATACAGCTAAATACGTTCTAGATTGGGAAGTTTTAATAATTTAAAAATCCTATAAACATTTCGATCATCATAATTATCTCATTTAAATTTTTTTCAGTTTACAAATTCAGTTTTTTTTCGGTTATGTACCTATAGTCTTGTACATCTGTTAGTCAAAATTGTCTACACCATTTTTGATTCTTTGTTACTCAAATAACTTATTTATTATATTACTTTTGCTTATTTAAGTTACAGTGTCAAGAAGCTTTCTATATTTTAGTTAGTCTTCCTTGCGACCTATATAAAAAATATATCTTGACTGAATAGTTCTTTGTCACATCTATTAAGTTTGTACAAATTACTCCAAAGGTAATTTAACAGTGGTGCAGTTCAGACGATATTATTCTATTACCAAGTTAGTCAAATTGCCTACTCATAACTTGATATAGGGAAAGAGTTTGAATTTGGATGTCGCACTTCTAGCTAAAATCAATATGGACGTCGTTTAATCCTAGGCAGATTTAAATAGAGTGGTGTGTAGGCTGGTAATAAAATACATAGTTAGTTGGAGGTCGGATGCCGAGTTTGTGCTAGTGATTAGTGATCCTGACAATTAAGGCAGTCGTTGTGCATTCCCACAGAGAACAAATAAAAAAACGATAATTTCGAACTGTGTTTAGGCGTAATTCCCCTATACCAAATACATAATATGTATACATGTATTTTTATAATTATGTTTATGTAATTTTTTGATTACCTTGTAAAAGACTTAACTGTTATATAATAAATAAGCAAGGAAACGAAGCTATCTATTGAATATAAATTTTAAACTAATTTATACATACCGTTATACATAATGGATATAACTTTATTTATGTATACATAACATATTACGTAAGTGATGCGATTAAAAACTACTTACGTCTCAGATTTATTCTACTCATAATATTGAACAAATATATTAATTACAATAATGAGCATTAGTTAACATTCATTTCTATTTTCATAATAATTTAATAAGGTAGTTTTCATAAAATTGTTCCCGCATCTGATCTGAAAATGAACCTTATTGTAAGGACTTACCGCATCCTATCTGACAATAGTCTAGTCTATGGCAACACCTTTGATAGTACTTGCATTTAGATAATTGCGGGATAGCGGCGAGACTTTGTAGTCGCTTTGTACGTAGTACTTCATAGTAAAGCTTTGTACAGCTTACGCAGTGTTACATTGTTCGATGACAGGAGTGACAGCTGTCATGCGGTCGATCCGTGACGGCTATGGCTGTATGAATTTATGTCTGTGCCCGTTCATTATAATAATGAGGCGGTCGGGGCTTACAAATAGCGATCGTAATACTGTTGCGTTTTGTATTGTTTATGATGTGAAGTTTCAGCTCTATTGATCGATTGCATTGAACTCCTGCATTAGGAATATAATATATTCTGTGTCGCAGAGGACTTTATAAACATACATGAAACGGATAAAAAGAATATCCAAACACAGAACAGCAATTATAACACTGAGTGGTGCTCCGTGTGGGATTTGAACCCACAACATTTGGCCAACCGTGCAATCAATTAATTTTTTTATGTCTTTGAAGAAACAATGACAGTGGAATATGCTAGAAAATCTATAGTTTGTAAATATTGTAATTAGTTTTTTTGTGAAGTTTAAAATTGAGAAAACTCATTATTAATATTAAAATTTATAAAATATCAGTCATTAGTTCAATAATCATTAATCTGCAGAGATCTCTTGGACGATTCAGCAATTAGTGAAATTAATTCACGAGAGCAGCTTATTCTTTCGTACATTTATTTTGCGTAATGAAAAATAAAATATATATCCTGTATTTTATTTTTTGGCTTCGATCCGATCCGAAATTTTCCTAGAATTCCACTAAAAATTCAATTAAAATCGAGCTCTGACGCCACTAGGGAAATAACCTGATACCCACCTACTTTATTTAGAATCTGTCATAGTATTAAAGCCAGCCTTCATTAAACAGTTAATCAAGTGAAAGTAATGACTGACATCAAAGGTTCATAGCTTCACTCTGCCACCTTCTCAGTATTATAAATAAACAAGCAAATCTCTCTCAAGGCTATCTTATAATATAACCAGAAAATCGTATTACTTTAATTAAACTTCCTGTTTATTTTTACTCCTAACATTGTATTTGTTCATAAAGAATATACCTCTGAATACGCAATAAACACAAATCTACACCGTGTAGTTATAGACGGTAAAGTTTTAAATATACATCAATCTAAACATACCTTGTTGCACGTATCAATGCTAATTCTATTTCGTCTATTATTTCTAGTATTTCGGATGAATGATATGAAGGCACCTATTTTTTTAATCTTCCCGAAATACTAGAGACAATATATTATTATTAGAAAATAGTAATAGTAGTAATTTATAATGTACTCGCACTATTATTTAAAATGCTATTATTTCTTTTAAAGAATAAAATAAATAATTGCTTGTCCAAGGCATTACTAAACAAGATAGCTTCTATGGCATTCAAAAAATTGACGAACTTTTGTTATCTGTGCTACCTGCTCGCGAGTTTAAGTAAAAGTAAATTAGAGCTTCAGTTATCCCTATTAAAATGACATATCGACGGCAGAAAATGGTAAGGTTTAGGAAGAGAAAAATATCTTCCAAAAAACTTTCTACTTTTATTAATCTACGAGTTATTAATTTTTGTAATGGTTTTTGGCTCTGATATAAATTTTCGAAATACTACATTTGTTTTCTATCATCGATATAATAAACATATACAATACAATCCAATTGTGTAGCGTAGAACGTAAAATGCATTTCCTACTTATAATTGACAACATGTAAGTACATCCATCTCTCACGCAACCTACACATTACACGGAGCGTTAATTCCGCCGCAAAACCCGTACCGCAATATACGGTGTATACATTTGGAAGTAGACCAGATGGACGGTATGCATAGATTTGTAAGTGTAAATCTAACAATAGCGATATTCCGAACCATTGGACACTCAGATCGATGAGTGGATACCGACTGATTTCCCTTCCATTGAGCAGAGCGTTCCACAGCCCACATCTACTCGTAAATAAAATACTGCGTTAACAGCATTATTTATACACTAGTATAATTAAAACATGTTTTTCGTGTATTTATAGTAGTATTTGAAATAATACGCATGTTTTTGTATCTCATGTTTTTATTTCAGTTCCGTATTATTGAGATTTATAATCAAACTCTTTTAAATTGTCACTGTCCCACTGAGGTTTGGTATTTTTATAGCTAAGTAGTGTTATCAAAGGTGCAGTAGTAGAGATTTAGAATTTTTGTGACAAGTAGGTGTAGTTAGTGTTTTGCTAATGTACATATTCTTATTTAATACACTAAAGGTGGTAACTAAGTAAAAAGTTTATAAGTATTTACGTATTGTAAACATATTGTATTGTAAGTATAATGGATGAGGTCTATGTCCAGCAGTGGACTGTAATAAGCTGATGATGACATATAAACATTTGATAATGTTTAATACCCTTCGAGTATCCTATCAAAGTACCACTAGAAGCTAGGAGGTACTGTCTTTATGAGAAATATAAATTTATAAGGCGCCTAAATGGTTTTCATTTAAGTACTAATTGTAGGAAAAACTAACTATAGATATTTTTTTAAACTGGTTTAAATTTTGAAGAAATTGCAAAAATGGCCGTTCCGTAGCCAAATGGCAAAAAACGGAACCCTTATAGATTCGTCAAGTCTGTCTGTCTGTCTGTCTGTCTGTCTGTCCGTCCGTATGTCACAGCCAATTATTTCCGAAACTATAAGAGCTATACTATTGAAATTTGGTCAGTCGATGTATTCTGTGAACCGCATTAAGATTTTTACATAAAAATAGAAAAAAAACAATACATTTTGGGGGTCCCCATACTTGGAACTGAAACTCAAAATTTTTTTTTTCATCAAACCTATACGTGTGGGGTATCTATAGATAGGTCTTCAAAAATGATGTTGAAGTTTCTATTATCATTTTTTTCTAAACTGAATAGTTTGCGCGAGAGACACTTCCAAAGTGGAAAAATGTGTCCCCCCCCCCCTCTAACTTCTAAAATAAGAGAGTGATAAAACTAAAAAAAATATATGTTGTACATTACCATGTAAACTACCAACGAAAATTGGTTTGATCGAGATCTAGTGAGTAGTTTTTTTTTAATACGTCATAACTCGTAACACGCAATATACCTTTCATCCAATCAATACACTAGTATAAAAACATCGATGAAAGTTACAACGAACTAAGTACAAGAACTTTTATATGATGTTACTTGCTGGTACGGAACCCTTCATGGGCGAGTCCGACTCGCACTTGGCCGCTTTTTAGTAATACAGGCCGTACAAGGATTACAACATTAAGTGAATATGGGCGAGATGAGCGGTCCAAAAAAACCTCGGCATTTAGATCATTAGCATATATGTATTAGTTATCCAGTACGTCCATTGGGTTGGGTCGTTTGTTTAATAATAATTGGAAATCGGATTATATCGCCTACCGTGCTAGAGTGTTTACTTTCATCAACTGCTCACATCCAATTCTGTTAAGCTAACAATGTATTTTTAATTTAATTTGTAAATTCTGTATGAAAAACATTGCTGGATCGGTTGTATATGAAGTATGTTTCGTTATTTTTCCGCTTGAACTGAATGCAATGGCACTGACTCATTTTGAACAAGAAAAAATTTTTTTTTTTTAATGTTATTGAATGGAGGCTTCAATTTGCAAATGAAAAATTTGTTCTCGTACCTAATAGAAGTTTAAATTACTATATCTATGATTTTATTTTAATCTCTTAGCACATTTTTTTGTCGTTGCTATACATAAAGTATAGGTTGCTATACTGTATATACTGTATTGTCGTTGGACAACAAATAAATCAACACACAACACCATCTAGTCCCAAACTAAGCAGAATATTAGTGAATAACAATAACAATGCGCAAAAAAATATAATAGTCGGTAATGATTCTCCTCCCTTCCTCAACATATGAAAATCCTCGATTAATTGCCACTTTAGCTTTTAATAACTTTAATTTGTTGTCCTCATTTCATTTACATTAGATTTCATGTTGATTGTTATTGTCATATCGTATCGTATTTACGTTTAAATTAATCCGTCTCATTATCAAAATGTAAGGGTACTCGTATGATTATGCATTTACATTTATCGGAAAAAAATCGCGGTAAAGGGGTGGTCAAATGGACATAAGACTGCAGTCACCATTCTGATACACTTACGCATTGAATAAATCCAAAACCAAATCACCAATCTCAATATTCTCAATCCAGTTTAATTGCGATTACAATGTTGTATATAATTTCATATATGGGCTCTCTGATAATAATCATAGCACTTGAACATGATTACATTGTACATACATGTACGCTTTTGCACGGCCCCTGCTTTGCAAGTTAATAACCTATTTGCTAACGTTCAAAAGGTTATATGTACACAATGATCAGACTGGGCGTCCATCAGGGATCGGATTTGTGTGGAGAACGGATGAGGCGATAATGGAAAACGGATTACCGAGAACTCTCCAACTAAACGCTTGTGATGCATCCGGGATAACATCTCTTGACCCGCAATTTGCATCAAATCTACGAGTGCTGTATTACCATTCACATGATATTTTCATAATTTCTTGTTTTTTAGGAGAGATTGGTGATAGTCATTTATTTGGCGAGACTTATGTGTGTGTATTGTGTGCCCGTTTACGCGATATTCATTCATTATACGCTGTCCATTCCTTTATTACTTTTTGACAGTTCAACAAATTTCGAATTTAGTGATGCCCTCACACGTCACCGATTCGATTTGAAATCAAAATCAATCGATATAATATGCTTTATGTCAGTATTGTAAATTAATAAAATGTGCACTATTATGATATATAATTGGCCCAGAATAGAGTCACTTGAAGGTCGGTTTAGTAAGTATTATGTGATTTTTCAAATGTATTTTCTCATAACTCTGGATTTAAACGTTATTAACCACGCTTTACAAAGTTAAATTTTACTAACACGTGCATACATTTTAAGCCAGTGGTCCAAAAATAAATTAATTAATGCACAAGGTTATCGTTCTTTATTCTAAGTTTGAACTTAAATTCCAAAATTTCGACTAATTCCTTGCAAATAATCAATCTTGAAGTCATACTATTTTAATTTCCTTTTTTTTATTAAATTTACAGAAACAATACTTACATGAAGTCAAATTATTTTGATCATATTAATAAGATCATCATCATCATCATCAGCCTATCGCTGTCCACTGCTGGACATAGGCCTCTCCAATTGCACGCCACTTAGTTCGGTCCTCGGCTACTCGCATCCAGCTCCTGCCAGCCGTCCATTAATAAGATAGATTATTTTAATCTTTTAATCGATTTATCGTATTTCAAGAACTGTTTCACATGTTGTTTTTAGTTATGTACACTGCCCACTTCCCTACCCGTCTATAAAGGACGACATTACTGTAGTACATTATTACGAAAAAAAATACCGGTAATTTATAGGCGGGACCTGTCAAAAAGACAATAAACGAATGGACAAAGTATAATCATAAATGTTTGTGAAATTATTAAACATACTACTGGAATCATCGAACATCACAAACAATAAAGCGCAATGCAATTACCTCGCGTGAGTCAAATTAGTTGACCATTTATAATTTGTTTAGCCGAGTCGGTAATAATAGGATTTTAATTTATAATGCTATTGAGCTGTATTCTATCATGTATTGGTATAATGCTAAAGTATTAATAAATGATTGCGAATAAATTGTGGGCTTAGACGTGACTGTTATAGTTAGGTTGTACTATTATAGGTAAGAAAGTTCTGGCTAACTTAAATTTAGCTTTGTTTTGTGTGTGGACATCAAGGAGTGAACTCAGGACCAACAAGTTTCACAATAATTTTTTATAACTTCACGTTAACCAATTAGCAGCTAGAGTCATATTATGAATATGAATTCTACGAAGTTACGAACATGGAAAGAAAACATTTGGACAAGCTAAGCTGTATGATGAACCAAGGTGCATTTTGTAAAAAAAAAACAAAAGTTTTAGGCAAGTTTGTATATACTTATACTGCGGCGTCGACGCATTGACATGGCCAAAAGTGTAATGTCCGTCCTGGATATGGCAGGACCGTAAAATCTCTAAAAGAACAACAATAATATTGGTACAAATTCTCGTCTTCCCAATATTCCTGTACAGTGGCGAGGCGTGGACGCTGAAAGCAGCTGACCGCAGGTGCATTGATGCTTTCGAGATGTGGTGATGGAGGAGGCTATTGCGGAGACTCTGGACAGCTCATTGCACTAACACTTCTAACCTCTAGTAACTAAACATTCAATAGTGCCTGATGATGATGATAAACATTTATTATATTTCTCTGTATGAATGTTTTATACCCTTTTTTTTACTCTTACTTAAAGAATATAAAAAACGGGTATGGTACAGTCATGCTTTTTATTTTCGTTTATTTGCGTTGTTTTAGTTGAAAGTTATAATAGTAACGTTGTGTTGTGTAATTGTATCATATTATATGAATTCTGTTACAATGCAGTGCAACACGCAACGCAATATATTTCCAGCTGACCACAGAACACTGCAGTAGAATGAATGAAATGTAAATGAGTAATTTGAATGATCAAGTTGTTTTTAATACTAAAATGCTATTTTAAAATAAATAACCGTTTGACAGAAAATTGTATCGGAGATGGAAAGGGTTCCAATGGATGGGTTTATGTTTGGACTTTATATGGGGATAATTATCACTGCTATTATTGTTTCTTATACATTCTTTGTCATTGCAATATTTCTAATTCCACTATTTATTTATATACTCATACAATAAGTGTAATTCTAGTAACTATTTATGAAATTTTCGAAAACTTTGGAATTTAACACGCTTGTAAAACTATGATGATTAACACATTCCAAATTGTTTAATACAAGAAAAGGTTTATGAAATTCCAAACATAAAAACCATAGAAACGACGCCATTATAATTTATTTTTCCAATACAAATCTAATAATATTATCTACCTGTTTTGCACCAATAACAGCTTATCTAAGAAATTCTCAACAGAATTCGTACGAATTTTCCTTTTTACATCTCTAAGTATATTTCATATTTTGATCATCATATTCTCGTTACCTTGGTAGGCCTACCGAGCTGTAAAAGGCTTCATTTTAATATCGTTATACATATATATTAATAATTCTTATAGAACTGCGGACTAAGTACACCATTTGCGAGTACTACTCGTATAGTTGCGTAGTAAATTTTATTACTTGCCATATTCATTAGACTTCTCTAATTATTATTTGCTCTCTTGTGCCTTTCTAGATAAACAACTTATTTGCTTACCCCAGGGGAGTGGTAAACGTAGTCAATTAAGAATAATTACGTCCTTTGTATAATGTGCACCGCCGTTGTTTGCTGGCTATGGCATAATATATCTAAAGCTTTGTCAGCTTACTCTTCCTACTTGAATATTATTATCGTAAAAAAGGTACGCGTGTCCACAGTAACAGCTGTATCATAAGATAAATACTCACAACCAATTATGGTTCTTACACCATGGATGTTAAAGTAGAAAATTCTATTTTAAGCTTTGTAGTTTGTGAATTTCGTTGCAGAAGACTGTAGTATATAACTAGAGTGGTCTCGCTACGCCACATTATGTTATAATTAGAAGAAATTGCGACGGTATTATAGTTGGAAAGCTAAGAGGATTCAAAATCTCCCTCGGTATAAGGAATGCGGTTAATACGAGCTTTGGAAGCATAAAGGAGGAATTATAAAGCTGTGCTTAAATTTGGAATCCGGTTAGAGGGGTGCTTCTTAGTTACAATATGTTGAGTCGAATTGCTTGACGTTTATCGTTAACGAATTCCACACTAAATACTCGTAACTGTCATCGATGTTTAAATACCAGCTTTATTATAGAGTAAATGTTGAATATTTTGCTAAGTCAGCACTCCATTATAAAGTTTCGATATTTGACATGTTCCTAATAAGGTTAGTGACTATCAGATAAATATTCGCCGTTTATGACCTTATCCGATATTTTCACACTCATTCGCTCAATAAATTTATTTCGTTTCGTTCGACTAACTTTTGTAATCCAATGTACTTAGTACATTAGTATACAATTTCACCAATATTAAAATGTTTATATATATCCTAAACTAACTTAAAATTATATTTATTCACAATGTAAACATTCGTGAATTTTAATATTTATTTGGTTAATTGCTGTGTACATTGCACGGCTACCTTATAAATTCTATAATGGGAGGTAGTAGGCAAGCAAGTTGCCAAATAATTCACACACAAAGTGCTGTAATGGGCTGCGGTAGGGCACATAAACAATAAAATGCTGTAAAAACTCACAGCGAAAGTGATTTTACCGTTACTCTTAACATAACGCCCAAAAAGCTTTTTACGAACACATTATGCTAATAAACACTCTTTAATTTTGTATTGTTAGCTCTTTACAGGTCGTTTCGGCAATTTTAGGATCGATAACATTTAAATATTACTTTTTTAGGTTCACGCAGCGTTTTACACAAAATAATTTTAAGCAATATTTTCCTTTCCTGGTTTAATGGAAAGTATAAACCAGGAAATCGTACTAATTTCTTGTTAAAACATGAAAGTATGTAACGGTCCTTGAATAAAGAAAAATCGAGTCATTGCAATATCGCACTTATTTATGTTACCTTTTCAATATACTTTGACAAAATATGCGTTACCAGCTCTCGCCTGCGTTTGTTTTGGTTATCGCTGTAAAACGTAGCCATGTCCTTTCTCTGTTTCTAGACTATCTTGTGTACCAAATTTTATTTGAATCTAGTACCCATAATGCAAGCTCTGCTTGGTTTGGGACTAGATGGCGCTGTAAGATGTTCAAAAAATTTTTTTTCTATAAGTACTTTAGAATAAAAATAAATATCTCAATAACAAAACGATGTTACTGCAAAGTATTTTATGAATTTTCTCCACATTGAAGTTAATATTGTAAATAACATATCAAAATCCCACTTACCCTAATCAAAATCTTATATTATGGCGCTTAGATAATAGAAAGGTACAGTCATATTTTTATACAATACGGCATTCCCTTAGTACTACGAATTTCTGTTAAAATTGAATGACAACAAATAATAAACTGGTAATATAATAACTGCTCTCAATGGTAACGAATGCTTAACTCTATATAATAACTAGAGAGTATATCAAGAGCTAGTACAGTAAAACCAGCATTAGTATTGTTAAAATATGGTTATATAAATCATTGCTAGAAAGAGTAGTACAATTATTCATTCGTTTTAATAAATTAATTCTATTATTATAGTTAGTGCATATTTTTCCACAGATGTTGATTATAATATAATCCCGGACACTGTAGAAGAGCTACTCAAATCAGTAAACCGAACAAAGGGAGCAGGACCTGACCGTATGTCACCATTATTCATTGTTAACTGTGCAGAACAACTAACCATACCGCTTACTATTTTGTATCAACGCTCAATTAAAGAAGGTATCGTACCCAAGATATGGAAGTCTGCGTTTATTACACCCATACATAAGAGTGGTGATAGAAAAGAAGTAAAAAACTACAGACCCATATCTAAATTATGTATATTTGCAAAGCTACTTGAAAGAATTGTTTACAATCAGGTTTATAATACACTAAAGAGCTCTTTTATACCAGAACAACATGGATTCATTAAAAATAAATCCACCACAACTAATCTACTAACATTTATAGATTTTACAACCTCAAAGATGTCGGCGGGTGGTCAGGTAGACTCGATTTTTACTGACTACAGTAAAGCTTTCGATCGTATTGATCACAAAATACTTTTCCAGAAGCTTCTGCGCGCTGGCATTCATGGTAACTTATATAGATGGTTCTGTTCGTACATTGTAAACAGATCCCAAGCAGTCGCACTGAACGGGTCTTTATCAACATGGAATTATGTACCCTCCGGTGTCCCACAAGGGTCCCTAATCGGTCCCCTGTTGTTTAATCTATTTATCAACGATATAAGCACCTGTTTCCTTCATTCGCAATTTTTAATGTAAGCTGACGACATGAAGATCTACAAGCAAATCGAAAATTACTCCGATTGCCTCTTGCTACAACAGGACCTTTCGAGATTTGAAACATATTGCCAGCTCAATAACCTAGATATAAACACACTTAAATGCTACACAATAACTTTTTCTCGTAAGCCTAACATACATAACTTCAAATACACTCTAAAAGGAGTAGTACTTAAGCGAGTAGATGAGATCCGTGATCTGGGCGTAATACATGACACTAAATTAACCTATGAAAAACACATAGATAATATTACTAACAAAGCCAATAAAATGCTAGGTTTCATAATGAGATCATGCTCTCAATTTTCAAGCATAAAAACTTTTAAAATTTTATATTGTTCATATGTTCGCAGCATCCTTGAATATTGCTCACAGGTTTGGAGCCCCCAGTATGATGTTCACATAAACAGATTGGAATCAGTACAAAGAAAATTTACTAGATATTTGCAGTTTAGATGCGGTAATTACGACAACAGCTATAAGGCCAGGTGTATAAGACAGCACTTATTACCACTGCATGTAAGAAGGAAAATTGCTGACGTCACTCTCCTAGTAAAAATAGCACAGTCAGAAATAGATTCTCCTTACCTACTTGATAAGTTGTACCTAAAAGTTCCAACTAGGTCTGTTAGAATTCCCTATAACTTGCATGTAGCCCGAAGTACCACTAACTACAGAAGTCAGTCATTTTGCATAAGATCCGCTACCTATGTTAACGAGTTAAGTGACTTGCCTGAATTGGACTTATTTAATACAAGTCCAACTGTATTTAGGCGTGTATGTTCTAGGCGCTGGTTTGAATCGGTTCTCTAACTATTCTTTGGGTTGTTATTTCTTTTCTCTGTCAAATGTTATACAATTAGATTTTTTTTTTTTCTAAAAATCAAGCTCTTTATATTTAAATGTGAAAACGTGTAAATGGTTTATGGTAATTTAATTAGAGGTTAATTAGTCATAAGATACTGTATGTTTTCCAAATAAAATAAAATAAAAATAAAAAATAACAGTGAAAGCACAAGAGTTGTTTTAAAAAAATAATCGACTTTCAGAATATTCTGAATTTTGAGAATTGTTTAGTTACATTACTTCTTAATTTAGTTATATACTTATTTAGTTTAGTTATATACCTTCTTAATTTAGTTATATACTTACTTAGTTTAGTTATATACTTACTTTGTTTAGTTATTTACTTACTTAATATAGTTAAATACTTATTTGGTCTAGTATTACTTCTTAATTTACTTGTACACTTATTTAGTTCAGTTATATACTTTTTTAATTTAATTATATACTTATTTAGCTTAGTTATATACCTTCTTAATTAAGTTATATACTTATTGAGTTTACTTATATGCTTTATTAGTTTAGATATATTCTTATTTAGTTTAGATAAATACTTGTTTAGTTTAGTTATATACTTGTTTAGTTTAGTCATATACTGATTTGGTCTAGTTATATACTTAATTAGTTTAGTTATATACTTCTTAATTTAGTTATATACCTACTTAATTTAGTTATATACATACTTAGTTTAGTTATTTACTTACTTAATATAGATATATACTTATTTGGTCTAGTATTACTTCTTAATTTAGTTGTATACTTATTTAGTTCAGTTATGTACTTTTTTAATTTAGTTATATACTTATTTAGTTTAGTTATATACCTTCTTAATTAAGTTATATACTTATTGAGTTTACTTATATGCTTTATTAGTTTAGGTATATTCTTATTTAGTTTAGATAAATACTTTTTTAGTTTAGTTATATACTTGTTTAGTGTAGTCATATATTAATTTGGTCTAGTCATATACTTAATTAGTTTAGTTATATACCTTCTTAATTTAGTTATATACCTACTTAATTTAGTTATATACCTACTTAATTTAGTTATATACTTATATAGTTTAGTTATATACTTATTGAGTTTAGCTATAAACTTATTTAGTTTAGTTATATACTTTAGTTGGTTTAGCCATATACTAAATAAGTATAAAAACTTAATAAGTTTAGTTAAATACCTTCTTAATTTAGTTAAATACATACTTAGTTTAGTTATTTACTTACTTATTTGGTCTATAATTGCTTCTTAATTTAGTTGTATACTTATATAGTTCAGTTATATACTTATTTAATTTACATATATACCTTCTTATTATAGTTATATACTTATTCAGTTTAGGTATATATTTATTTAGTTTAGTTATATACTTATTGAAATTAGTTATATGTATACCTTCTTAAATAAATAAAATAATTATATACTTATTGAGTTTATTTTAGTTAAATACTTTAGTTAGTCTAGCTCTATACTAAATAAGTATATAAACTAAATAAGTTTAGTTATATACCTTCTTAAGTTAGTTACATACCTATTTAGTTTAGTTATTTACTTTTTCATATAGTTATATACATATTTAGTTTAGTTATATACCTTCTAAATTTAGTTATATATCTACTTAAATTAGTTATATACTTATATAGTTTTTTAGTTATATACTTATTAGGTTTAGTTATATACTTATTTAATTTAGTTATATAATTTCTTAATTTAGTTATATACTTATTGAGTATAGTTATATACTTTTTAGTTTAGTTATATTCTTATTTAATCTAGTTATATTGTTTTAATTTAGTTATATACCTTCTTAATTTAATTATATACATATTGTTATATACTTTTTTAGTTTAGTTATATACTTTAGCTATATTTAGTATATAGCTAGACCAACTAAAGTATATAAGTATAAAAACTTAGTAAGTTTAGTTATATACCTTCTTAGTTTAGTTATATACTTTAGTTGGTCTAGCTATATACTAAATAAGTATATAAACTAAATATGTTTAGTTATATACCTTCTAAGGAAGCTCGAGGTCACACAGCGAGCTATGGAGCGGGCTATGCTTGGGGTCTCTCTACGGGATCGAATCAGAAATGAGGAGATCCGTAGACGAACTAAAGTTACCGACATAGCAGAGAGAGTCAGCAGGCTGAAGTGGCAGTGGGCAGGTCACATAGCTCGGAGAACCGATGGCCGATGGGGCAGAAAGGTGCTTGAGTGGAGACCACGTGACGGCAAACGCAGCGTAGGAAGACCTCCCGCAAGGTGGACGGATGACCTGATTAGGATCGCAGGGACTCGTTGGATGCAGGCCGCTACCGACCGGTCGAAGTAGAAATCAATGGGGGAGGCCTACGTTCAGCAGTGGACTTCTTGCGGCTGATATGATGATGATGATGATATACCTTCTTAATTTAGTTATATACTTATTTAGTTTAGTATATAGCTTAGTTTATATACTTGCTTGGTTTAGTTATATACTTATTCTGTTTAGTTATATAATTATTTAATTTGGTTATATACCTTCTTAATTTAGGTATATACTTATTTAGTTTAGTTATATACCTTATTAATTTTGTTATATGCTTTTTAAGTATATTCATATACTTTTTAATTTAGTTATATTCTTATTTAGTTTAGTATGTGGTTTAGTTATGTAGTTTAGTTATATACTTGTTTAATATAAACAAGTTATGTACTGATTTGGTTTAGTTATATACTTATTTAAATTGGTTATATACCTTTTTAATTTAGTTATATACTTATTCAGTTTAGGTATATACTTCTTTTGTTTAGTTATATACTTATTTAATTTAGTTATATACCTTCTTAATTAATAACAAAAAAATTATATACTTATTGAGTTCACTTTAGTTATATACTTTAGTTGGTCTAGCTATATACTAAATAAGTATATAAAGTAAATAAGTACCTTCTTAATTTAGTTATACACTTATTTAGTTTAGTTTAGTTATATACGTTAGTTGGACTAGCTATATACTAAATAAGTATATAATTTAAATAAGTTTAGTTATATACCTTCTTAATTTAGTTATATACTTTTTTAGTTTTGCTATTAACTTTTTCATGCAGTTATATACTTATTTAGTTTAACTAATTAATTTAACTAAACTAATTAATTTAACTAAACTAAATAAGTATATAACTGCATGCATAACTATATACCTTCTAAATTTAGTTATGTGCCTTCTTAGTTTAGTTATATACTTATATAGTTTTTTAGTTATATACTTATTGAGTATAGTTATATATTTTTTATTTATTTATTTATTTATAAGGTTAAGGATCTCCAACAAAGGCTATACACAACTATAACACAAAATGCAAAAACATTACAGTAATCTCTCGGTGTACTCCCTTAATTAGAGGAGACCACAGCATGCTTAATAATATATATATATAAACTTAATAATATATATAGTTATATATTATTAAGTTTAGTATGTAGTTTTGTTACGTAGTTTAGTTACATACTTGTTTAGTTTAGTTATATACTTATTTAGTGAGTTATATACTTATTTGGTTTAGTTATATTCTTATTTAGTTTAGTTATATACTCAGTTAGTTTGTTATGTACTTATTTAATTTAGTAATTTACATATTTAGTTTATTTACATACTTTTTAAATTTAGTTATTTACTTATTTGGGTTAGTTTTATATATACCCTCAAAGTTAAGTTATATTCTTATTTAGTTTAGTTATATACTCTAATGCAAGCCAAGCTGTTAATTACACTTAGCAAATTATCATCCATTATCAACGACACTTAACGTTTGCTCGTCCACCGTTGGGTTCAGGTTTCCTCTCAGGAAAGGGTTAAGGCCATGCGTCCCATGCTGGTCGAGTGCGGGTTTGGGGTTTGGGGAATGAAAAGACACGTGGCTATGTATATCTTGTCTTGGATGTTTTTAAGCAGTCCGAAGGTTTCCAACTAAGCTTCACGACTTATGATAATATAACCGGGACTGACGGCTTAACGTGACCGTTTCACGTGCAAATTATATTGCGGTCTTTAAGTATGTGTCAGTATAGTGTCAGAATGTAGAATTACTTATATCTTTTTATTCTTATATTGCTATAGAAACTAGTCTCTGTGAGGGGTTACATACAGTTAGAAGGCCTATGAATAATTGTACATACATCATATCACACAATCTAATCTAAATAGGTACGTTTGTAGTTCATCCTCTTTGAGCTCAAAGCAAATAGACGCTATGACTCTCTTTGATAAATTTGGAAAATATCAACAAAAATATTGTTACAGTATTTTCACTTCTTGATTATTGTGAGTAAATTTGAAGGCTTATATCTATATCAATATGTCAGTGTGTACTGTACCTGTATTATAAATAAGTACCACAATAAGCACACATAACTCCTTGACCTTAATATCTTGGCTGATATGACAAACGGTTGACGTACGTTACACCGACTCACGTTTATTACATTTGAAGATACAAATGTGACTACTTGAATTATTTGTGTTATTTATTAAGCTTAATAAAGAAAATACTCGTATTTATTACAATACATATTCTTTATGTATGCTTAAAATGGTAAAATATGATTCACTTCATATATTTAACACATTATTGTACGATCTATTCGAAGTCAACTTTATAAGACGAATACGTGCTGTCACCAATGTACTGTTTGACTGCACGGTTGGCCTAGTAGTCAAAGCGGTCGCCATGCCACCTTCTACTGCCCTGAGTGTTATGGGTTCAAATCTCATTCGGGACGGCCAACACTTTGTGTGACCAACAAATTATTGTTCTGTGTCTGAGTTTTGTCCGTTTCATGTGTATGTAAAGTCCCAATGCTGGAATTTCCTTTTGAAAACTCCACTAAAGTGAGGGTTGGGCTGGTCCTCTGCTAGTCTCACTTAATGTAAAGTATTAGAAGAAATTCATAGTACCGGTTTCATATGAGATTATTGTATTATACCGATTGTTCAGGCTCATGCGCTCTAAAATGTGGATCCTGTGGTATGTGATGTGATTAAAATTAAAAGCAACATACTCATAGCTATAAGACAAGGCTATCAAACATCTCAACAGAGTAAATTAGATATTTACTAGTATTATAACATCATTTATCAAACGATAGATGGTGGCAGAGTCAATATAGCCTTTAGAGTACTGAAATATTGTCACAAACTTTTACTTAGTTTTATACTGATATTTTTTAATATGAAGTTGGGGTAAAATTATACCCCCGTTGACAGTGAAGTGTTTCCCAAAAGAGTTTCGTCTTTATAAACAAAACTTGCGGCCGAATTTTATAATATTGTTTGAAGTTAGTACCTTATAATGTCATAAGAACATAAATATATGTATTCTCCCAGGAGCAAAATAAAAATATCGATAGTTAAACTGTCAAAAAAATCCAATGGTGAAACTTCCTAAATAATGTTCAATGTTGTTTTTAAATTTATGCAGATGATATTTGAACTACACCTAAAGAAAATGAAATTTTGCAAATCTAAGCATTAGTTATTAAGCTACTTATATCATAAGCACCGAGAAGAAATGGTACTCTCTGTAAATATGAATAGATTATACTCGAACATTTTTAAAACATAGAATAATTATATTCCAAGTAAAAAGTCACAATTAATTTAAAGAGGTCTGGTAATATGAAATCCCATGAGATGTACAGGGCAAGTTTAGTAGAGGAAAAAATTTGGATAAAGTACACAAGAGTCAGCTTTGCGTATTTGCAATGAAATGTTGACGCCCTTCTCGGGGATTATAAGGATTTACCGACTTGCTACAGAGAGTATTGCGGTAGAACAAAAGCAAGGATATTTTAATATAAAAGTTTGGTGGTAATCTTGTATACTTATTTTTGTATTATGTAGTGAACATGTAGTATGTATTTTGTTATCTGCATATTGAATATCGGTTATTATATTTTCAACAGGAAAGTATTAGGTAGAAGTTTTATATTTATTCACCTCTTTATTGAGAAGATCTTGATGCTTTTAATCCGACTGTATCAGAAGTAGGGTTATGTTTCTCGAACGTATTTATGTATGGCCATTTATTTGGTTTTTGACGTATATGAGCTGTCTTTGAATTCCATAGAATTATGGTAATTACATATTTATGTTATAGACATTTTCAAAATAGGGGGATGTTGACTTATTTTTGTTCTTTAATCGGCATAAGTTTTAATTATAAAGGATAACGACCTTAACTATTCGTTTTATTTATAAATTGATGGCGTGTTTTCGTATCAATTTTTTTTCGGCTAAGAGGATTTTTTCATCTTATTAAATAGTCAAAATTAATTTACCTTCGGCCAAATTTGGTGTTTGAGTCCTGGTATTTCAATGAATACACCGAACACTTTTTGACCTAGCTTTAGCACATACATATGTATGTTTATCTAAGACAAGCAATCTACATCTTTCGGTTGAGAAGATAATGATGATAGTTCATTTAAAATCGTTTATTTCGTATTGGTTTTCATAACATTACACTATAAATAATAATGTGAAAATATACCAATGTTATGAAAGATTGGAGTAGGTATATGCTGGAGCACAACCGGTATTTAAATAATTAAAGAGGACGTACTAACAGGTGATTTTGAAAACGGCTTCTAAATTCAACGGAAACAGGTGCACTTTCTGTTCCCTCACTCTCACTATGTGATAGAGTGGCTATCCGATAAGAGAACAGATTTCTGTACTCTCATTTTGTATATAGAGATGAAATTATATATATGGATATATTAAATATGACTACATTATGCATACTAAACTAGACAAACGCATAAACTCTTTTGAATTATATTTTGGCCTCTAAAAAACAAAATTTTACTTCATATTTTATTTAATAAGTCTATTTAAATTCGTGTACCATAAACCGCAGGTTCAAAGAACACACAAGAGAATTCCCCAAGCTTAATATGCTAGTGAGACCGTCCAAAAATTATTCTCATTAGCTTATCTGCACCGAAATTTTGAATTTACTCTTATCTGTAATGACAAGGCTAAACAGACAGCGCTCTACGGCGTAGCTATCTGCTACGGTGTAGCTATTGAGCTCCGAGGGAAGGTTAAAGCGCTACGTGATCTTGTTGTTGAACATGCTTCATATTGATAGCGTTTTGGTATAAAAGTTTTAACATTTATCAGGTAAGTTTGGTTGGTATACATTGTTAAAAGTGATATTAATAGGCATTATATTATAACTTTATACATCTCGATGTGTTATTGGTCTTATTTCGAAATATTTATTATGTGTTCCAAAATTACTGTAAAATAGCTTATTTAGACAAAACTGCGAAACGAGTTTAGGATCCATTTCATTTATTCTGAACCTCATGAACCTCTAACTATACTTTGTCCATTCGTTTATTGTCTTTTTGACAGGTCACGCCTATAAATTACCGGTATTTTTTTCGCAATAATGTCCTACAGTAATGTCGTACTTTATAGACGGGTTGGGAAGTGCCTTGTGAATAGCTAAAAACAAAAAACTATAAAAGAGTTCTTGAAATACGATAAATCGATTAAACGATTAAAATAATTATTACTGTAAATTAAATTAAATAAAAAGTAAATTAAAATAGTATGACTTCAGGATTGATTATTTACAAGGAATTAAGGAATCAAAATTTTGGAATTTATTTTCAAACTTAAATTCAAATTCAAATTCAATTCAAATTCAAAATTCTTTATTCACTTAGGATGCAATACATCTCTTGTGACAGGTCAAGATTCTACATGTACATTTATGCCATGTTCGCAAACAATAGGTAGAGCCGGAGAAAAGAACATGGCAATAAAAACTCGCGGCCACTCCTTTCAAATCGCCAATGTTTACATAGTTTTATGTTTATAAACCTGATATGGGGGTAAGGTGCTGCCACTAATATACTATACACCATGTTAGAGGACTGATGCAAATTATAGTGATAAAAAATTAGAACATAAGCTAATTTAAAAAATTAGCTTATGTTAGAATAAAGAACAATAACTCTGTGCATTAAATAATCTATTTTTGGACCACTGACTTAAAATGCACGCGTTTATAAACTTAACTTTGAAACGTGCGGTAAATAACGTTTAAATCCAGAGTTATGAGAAAATAAATTATGTAAAATCACATATTACTTACTAAACCGACCTTCAAGTGACTGTGTCAGGCAGTTTTCATTGTTCCGGGCCAATTATATATCATAATAGTGCACATTTTATTTATTTAAAATATTCACTTAAAGAATATTAAATCCATTGATTTTGATTTCAAATCGAATCGGTGACGTGTGAGGGCGTCACTAGTTCTGGAATTTGTTGAACTGTCAAAAAGATAATAACGGAATGGACAGAGTATAGTTGTGTTTATTTATTTATTTTGGATAAACAACAGCTACAAAAAAGAAAATAAATAATTGAATAAGAAATAACAACCCAATTATGGACAAGGAATGCTACATAGTTAAAAACAAAGTTCTGGAACACTTTTTTTCTGTAGTTGGAGGAGGAAAACGGAACCGAAATGGGTGGGTTGAATCTAACCGACCTATGGAGGACATTAAATTTAAATTTGAGCAGAGCTTGTATTATGGGTACTAAACAAGTGATATAAATCCATAAACATACTTTTTTTTTGTAAATACATACATATTATACATAGGAAACATCCAGACTCCGAAACAAATACTTGTGGATTACACAAATATTTGGTCCGACCCAGGAATCGAACCCGAGACCTCTTGATCAGCAGCCGCATACGCTAAACACTAGACCAACCAGGCAGTCCAGTCAGATCCATGTTTCACCTAGATTCACCATCTGGATAAAGCACGTGATTTTAATTACATTTATAATTTTTTGTATACACAAAAACACAGTGTCGAAAATTATCGAAATGTATTAATATTAAATCACAAAGAGCTAAAATATTAAGTAAATAATTAATATAGTCACCCTCGGCAGACTGTTCTGTCTCGTATTTGACCAGATTTTACGATTTATACTTGACTTGGAGTGCGGCCATACAGGGCCGTACTTAGGGTGGAAATCGTAGGATATAAAATAAGTTGTAACCGAGAGAGTCGTTATCGACATATATGCTCTGTTGAGTTGCACGTCCTTGAATAACGTGTTCATCTGTTATTGCGAGTTTTAACGAGTCTGACGAATGACTATACTTTGAGTTTGATTACCCTACCATATGAAAAAATACACATAATTTGGGTAGTTCAATTCAAGATTTATGATGACATAATAGTATTTATACTGACAGATGGTTCAATAATTATAATGTTTGTATATTTAATACAATCAGATCCTATTTAAAGTAAACAATATTTTCGTTACCTAATTGATGAAGCTTTTGATTGCAGAGAGGGAAGGTCGCAAGTTAATATGCCGATTAAGATTTTTGTAATTTAATATCTGAACTGTGTTTAATCACTATAATAGTTTCTTAATTATATATTATTTAGTCCATCAAGTTTATAATGAAATTGAGTAAATGAGTTTGATTTCAATACTCACAAACAACATTATTAATACAAATATTTTATTTCCTAAGGAAGAGCCTTATAAAGAATATAAAAAAAAGGTTACACTGCAAAAATTTATGACCAAAATTTAAACTACGCAAGACAACATCGATGCAAAGAGAAGGAAAACTTGAAACCAACCCTATACCAACCCGTCCGGCCAGCGTGGTAAAGTAGCCCAAAACCACCTTCTCTCTATCTACCTTCTACCTCAGAATGCAATTGTGACAAATGAACAGAATTGATTACATTGTAATTCTAATTTAACTGTTGTTTTAGAGTTTTGATTTTGACTCATAAAATTAAAACAAAGAAAAGAAAACTATCTTCATATAAAATTAATGTAATAATAATAAAATCAGAAAACGCAAATTCGTTCCAAACTAGGCGGAGCTTGTATTATGGGTACTAAACAAGTGAAACAAATTTATATTCACTGTATTTATTTGATATATGTACAATATATCATACACAAAAACACCCAAACAGCAAAACCAATGTTTTCATGTCATACATAAATACGTACTCGAAAATTGAACCTGACAATTTAAGTAAAGTAAAGATTGCGCACTGCATCATAAAAGACTAGTGATTCATGTATTCCAGTTCTCGATCCCGAGTATTGACATCTCTAGTGCAAGCGTGCTAAGCGATCGAATTTATCGCGAGACTTGGTGCTTTTACGATGTCATATTACCCTGATAATAGAGGCGTGCGATTGTCGAACGTATTCTATTGTACGCGACAACGATTTCTTATTGAGAAGCGATACAAATAATGATAAAAATAATGTGATGACGGAAATAGAGTCTGTAGTTGTATACGAAGATTAAGAAATATGTGAAAAGGAACGTCCATACGTTTGTTTTATTTAATTATTATTTTTTTATAAAAAACACTACTCCCGCATTAGGAATATATATCCTGTGTAGAGGGGGACTTTACAATACATTTAACATACTTTAGACTTTACACAAAACGTATACCAAGAACACTTAGACTCAGAACAACAATTTGTGAATGACACAAAATATTTTCCCGAATCCGAACCCACGACACTTGACGAAGCAGAAAGCGGCGTGGCGAACGCCCAAACCATTAGGCAAACCGTGCAGTCAAAACCGTTTTGATGAGGAAGTATTCAAATTAAAACATTTTATTTGAGTAAGGCTTAGCCTCTTGATCGTGATTAGGCATAAATGTAGTGTAGGACCCTGCGGTATAATGGACCGATGATTTGAAGAAAGTGGTTGTCAGTGGATGGGTGCAGACTGCCCAAGATCGGGATAGTTGGACAGCGATATGTTCAGTTTATTTAAATAGTGCACTTTACGATGTTAGTGGTGAAGGACACATTGGCATATCTGGGACACAATTATCCTGATGCAGTTTTCAATTTGATAAAATTTGCTATTATTAAATCAACTTGACAAAAATACTTCTATTTGAGTAACACCCCCCAGATTTTATACCTATTGATGACTAATATTGTACATATATATTATAATATCATGGTATTTATTGTTTAATCTTTACTATCCTTACTGATATTATAAATGCGAAAGTAACTCTGTCTGTCTGTCCGGCTTTTCTGGCAAAACAACTGAATCGATAAAGTTGAAATTTGGTATACATATAGTCTATAGAGTGAGATAAGACATAGCCATATTTACCAACATACACGCGGGCGGAGCCGCGGGCGAATGTAAGTATCATAATATATTGCATACTTAAAGATGACTGAAATTATAAAGTCTCGTAACAAAGGAACTAAGTTACCAACAAGCCACTAGTTAAAACTTTGCTACCGTCAGAGTTGCAGCTTAAATGCGTTTAATATTAGGGACAGGACACATACTAGCTTTATTTTTACACAGTTTTACTAACTCATTAAATATCTTTTTCTTCTGCCTTGCCTTTTCCCTTGTTGGGGGTCAGCCCTCATCGTTTTAAGGCGCCAAGACATTCGGTTTTGTGTTGTCAATTCCATCACCTAAATTTGTTTCATGTCTTTGGTTATGGTTGTCCACCAAGTGGCTTGTAGTCGTAACTCATTATGTATATGAAAAGGAATCGTTGAATGTCATTTTATTTATTTTAAACCAACTTAATATAATAATAAGTTTTTCCGATTATAGTAATACGAATTTATAATCTATTTTTTTACTACGGTCACCATTCTCACTGAGAGTACAAACAGTGCAGCACGATAACCCATATTATGGCAGCTTAGTGCGATGCTTCTGCATCATATGGTCTCTGGTCTCACACTTACCATACCATTGATATACGACAGAACAAATGTTGTAATTTTTTGGTGTGTCTTCTGTGTGACGGATTTTCTTAATAGAAAATTATTTATTTCTGAGGTAAAATTGTTCAACGGTGTATTCGATAGTCTATTTTATAAATCATCATCACCATCAACAGCCTTTAACAGTCCACTGCTGGACATAGGCCTCTTCTTTGAAAGGAGGTTTTGGCTTACTATACCACGCTGGCCAGACGGGTTGGTAAAGGGTTTGTTTCAAGTTTTACTTCCCTTGGCAGTGATGTTAGCTGCTTACTTTATTCCTTTAGTCGCCTCTTACGACACCCATGAAATGAATAGGGGTGGTGAAACTTTGTATAAATACTAGATTATAAATATTCTTTAAATAAACAAGGACTTTGCCCCGCTCGAAAACCTCTTCCGTAAAAGCGAGTAGTTTAAGTTTAACATTTTAGCGAAGTATATTGTAACAGTAAGAACACTATAGAACAAAATACAGTTAACGGTAGTTCCAAAAACATGTCTTCCATACTATTATTTATTCATATAATTTTGGAAAAAAATGTTTTTTTTATTAAAGCCTACAAAAGTGACTCTATTCTGCTTGATGGAAAGCATGAGTAGAATCCAGGGGGAGTATTCACCATCCTCATCGTGATAGCAAATAATGTAGCATGGTGATCCACACCATGACGGCTTAGTCTATATATTTAAAAAAATAATCTGAATAACTGCATAGCTTACTTTACTGAGATATATTGAGTCAGTGCCAATCGACAGTAAAAGTGATATCAGTTGGAAAGTTCTTTTTAAAGCACGTTCCTCACACGTGTTTTCTTGGAACACTAGATTTAATCTGTGCAACTCGCCACTTGCGCGCCTCGCTGAGCTAAAGAACCCTTTACATTCAAACCTCTACCCATTGAATGAAATATATTTATTCTGTACATTAATATGCTACCTGTAAACGTTAGAAAAATGAATATAATTGAGTTTTAGGATAGCAAAGTTGACTCTTTCATTTTCCATTTACCGAAGTAATGTGATATTAAATATTAACTGAAGTAAAACTCATTTGTTAAAGTTTCTTTAAGAAGTATTTATTTAATGGTGTTATGTTGATTTTAAATGTTAATTTTATACTTTAATTTTAATTTAATAAATAGCTTAAGAGTTTGTTTGTTTCTTCGTTTGAACGTATTATTCTCAAACCTTTACGAATTGATTCTTTTGTATCTAATTTAGAGCAATATGTTTTTAAAAATGTTTAGTATTAAAATTTGCAGAAAATTGTGCATTATATTTTGAAAATCATATTATATTATGAAATCACCTCGCCTGGTAGGAGGATCTTCACTTTGTGTTGGAGATTCATAACTCCCGTTTTTCCATGGAAACTAAAAAAATGGTCAAAATTTTAGTAGTGCTTGATTTATCTATATGAATGTTTAAAAGACATCTTATGTTTGTTTATCAGCGGTCTGATTTCTATGGCATAGACCTTGCCCAGTTTGGAGTTAGACCTATGAGGATTTAAATAATTACTTATCCTTACTCATATTATAAATGCGAAAGTAACTCTGTCTCTCGGGCTTTCACGTCAAAACTACTGAACCGATTTTAATGAAATTTGGTACCCAGATAGTTTAGAGCCTTAGAAAGGACAAAGGCTACAGGCTATTTTTAACCGCGATAACTAATACACACGCAAGCGGAGCTGCAGGCGAAAGTTTTTTTTTTAATACCATATTAAGTTGGAAGTAAAGACTTTTACAGTTGGTAATAATTAACAGAACACTCCCCTGCATTGAAATGAATAATTAGATAAATATTACTTTAAGAATTACCAAAATTATATCTATGACTGAACAGTTTTAAGTTGAATAAATAATCACGTTTAATTCACTAAATATAAAATACAATTAAGAAAAAAAGTTAAGTTTCACATATATATGCTAACTAGTAGTACGTATTGTATGACCAACAGATATAATATTATACTTCTCATACATTCACTGCCCATTAGACTGTCTAAACTTTCACCATATTAGTCAAAAGATAGCCATATATAAAACTCATTTAATTCTTACCCAGAACTACTTGTCATAAAGTAGTTCTAAACACATATAAAACAGACCGGATAATAAGCCCATATAAAATCTATTCACACATAATAATACTCTCTTAGCGCATTCAGTGGCCCATTTTATTTTTTCTGTATCGTAAATCTCGAGATTATATCACATCTCTAACCTACTTAGGAGTATTCATCGTGTGTCGGATTTTGTTTGCGGTCGGCACTGGCACTCAGCGGCCGCTCGCGATAAAAGCCTCTTTGTGCACACCCTCTATACGGAGCTACGAAACAACTCTTTCAATGCAAGATTGCTCCCCCTCCGGGAAATGGGTGGTGCGCGGATTTTGAATACACACACCGTCTAAGTATCAGGATTAGGTTTTGTTTTAGATGTTTTTTCGGAACTGAATGTTTTTTTTTGGTGCTTGATTAGTTATTTATTTCGTTGGATTGTAGTTTGCTTAATGAATGAAATATGAGTCTATTGAAAATTATTTTAGTTCAAGCCTCAAATGCATGAAAGAACTTATTATCTTAATTCAATTATTAGTTAAATCCAACGTAACCAAGTAATCATAATCAGTTTTCACCGACTGTGCGAAAAGGAGAGTGATGTTTTTAAAAAAGAAATTTGGTTATCTTTATTTAGTGTAATAGGATAGGAAAACAATAGGACAATAAATAGAATCTACTAAAAAGTCTTTCTTACTACACTTCTTATTTTTTAAGTCATTGGACTAAATTAACTTTGTAAGTTTATGTTGAATTATTTTTACTAAACTACGAAGCCTCATATCTGTTAATGGAATATTCTAATTATATGTTAGATTGTGAAATGCTTGAACGAGTTTTCTGACAAAACATTTGTAATATAAATATTGATTTTTACTAATAGTTGTAGTCAAATACAGATAGATGCATATGGAGTGTGTTTTGATGTGAATTTAGACCCACTTCAATTATTAAGTTATGTTATAATTAAGATTATTGACAATGTTCATTCCTGTTACTTATTGTTTTGTCATAGTTATTTAAAGTTATTTTCAACTGTGATAATATATATGTTTTGGATTAAGTAGATAACTAAGAGTACGTAATTATGAGTCTTGTATACTTATAATCTTAAGGCTTTTTTTTGAAGAGATATACTCAAAGAGCTTTGAGCATTGTTCAAACGAACAATGTTATAAAAGTTTCTTTTAAAAGTATTCTTTTCTCTTATTTTATTAACATAAAAATTTACAGTAATTTTTTAGCCAACTGTTTGCCTCAATTAATTAAAATACGGTCGGGGAATAATTGTGAGGAATGCATATTAAAATTAAAATATCTATAAAAATCATCTTATTAAGCTAATGACATCATTATTATTGTTTAATTTTACTTATATTGTAAAATTTGTTATTTATATTATTTGCTAAACATAGTTGATTTTCCGGTATTTATAGTCGTCACAAAATAAGAAGCCCGTTTTGACATTTGTCATTTGACATGCCGCATGTAAGAAATTGAAAAACCAAATTCATAATCCTATTTAATTACTATGTTACCCATACACTATCACAATGCGTATAATAAATAAACATCAAGTTTAACTTGATATTGAAAAATTGCACTCAAAAACACGAACTAATCGTATTAGTTACGCCACGATGACAAATGTCAAACCAGGCTTCTTATTTTGTGACGACTATAGTATTTAAATGTGATGATATTTTTGTTCCTGGATGGGAATTCTTGTAGGGAAAAATCTTGTAAAAGCAAAATCATAAAACTATTGACCTAAAATAAATTTTTATATCGACATAAACACGAGACATGGATTTTCATTCCATAAGAAATGTTTAGCAAAAGCAAAAACAATTTCTATAAAAACGCGAACACATATTGCTCCATTGTCAAACGCCCACAGTGCTCTATCTCAAGAATGTAGTTGTAGTAACAAGTAGTCTTCGACGGCGCTCCTTTCATACGTGCTTTATTAAATTGAAACCGTCCTCAAAATGTTATTTCCGGGAAAGATATTGAAAACAGCATTTGCAGTTTCATTTGGGTGCATTCAGTTGCGGCGTAGGTGCCGAGAATTCTATAGACTTGAAAATCTTTTAAGGACTCAGTTGTAACTTTGAAAAGTAAAAGAGTAATAAAAAAACTTTTAAATGCACAGTTTTAAAGGTAAATTAATATTATAGGGAAGGATTAAAAAGAAAATACCTAGAAACAAAATGCATGATGTAATATTTTGGTTCATCATCATCTGGGTTGAAAGACATCGATCTCCCCCGAGACATAAAACTTTTTAATATTGAACGATTCAGATAAAAGATTTTGTAATATTTAAAATATTTTACATGCTTCATAACAAAATAATTTAAAAAAACCGACTGCGTATTAATAACATAGTAATAACTATCAATAACACAATAATAACAACTACCAATATCTTTAAATGAAAACCAGAAAAAAAGTTTAGACCAGAAGTGTAGAAAGCAATTCAATTACATTTATTCACAATTCATTACTAATACACATATAAAAAAGAACCAATATTATATAATATAATGCGGGAAATATTGATTGCAACACTCATGATCAGCCCTTAAATTTGATACCCAAATTGACGCTATAGTTTAAAGTGTTTATTTTACTTTAATTAGAGCGTCTCACGGTCGTAATGACGAATTTTTGTCGTTTAAATTCAACACAGCCACTGTATATAATCCGTTAGATGTTCCCTGTATCATACAAAACATCAGAAAAATACATACATCATGAAAAAATAATTTTATGAATTCCGACCGTTTTAAAACATAGCTGTAGCAAGCTAAAATTCATTCTATTTTAAATAATTTATGATTAAAAATGACTATAAATCTATACTAATATTAAATACTATTTCTGAAGAGTTTGTTTGGTTGAAAGCGCTAATCTCAGGAACAACTGGTCCGATTTGAAAAATTATTTCAGCGCTAAACTTCTTTAAAGTTTTATCATAGGGAGCTGAGATATACTAATTATATAATACTATACTACCGTAACATTTTATCACTTGAGCTTTTAAGCTATAATATTATCAAATCTATAATCTGTACTGTTGAATATTCAAAACTGAATAGTTTTTACGATCTACAAATACCTATTTAGTACCCCTTGTCACTAATATATATTTTTTATCGTTAGAATCTCTAAAAAATTAAAGCATCTAAAACCACAGAATACATAATATTATTAGTACAGAAGAATCACTCCGAAAAGTAATTTAAAGAAATAGGGACACTTGGTGTCAAATGATTAAGTTCAATTCAGATCGCACAGCGCATAGCGCTGAGCACAGCACAGATCACCTACGGTTATATTTACCTATAATTGCGTCTCTTTCTATCTCGTAACTCTTATCTGTTGTAACTGGCATGCCTGCCCGGGCAGGCAGCCGTCTGACTATACCTAAACTGCGGAGTGACACCCCCCTGATAAAACAAATTACGCCTAGTCAGTCCTCCATAGAAACATCATTAACGTTAGTATTGTTTGTCTCTGTCAGTATCGATTAAGGGAAGTAATAGAATACTAGGGTGCAGTGTGATACAGGTAAATATTATGTTATAAACGTAAGAAAACATATTATTAATATGGGGAGATTTCATTATTAATGTTTATTTTAGGCATAATAATTGTATTATAAATTATTTGTTGTATTTCTAATGACGACTCTTAAATCTTCTAGCAAATAATGTACCTTCAGTTCGATAGCTGGCAAAACATGTTTATGGAGCTAAAGACGTTCATGGTTCGGTAGTCACTTTCCATTAGTAGATCTAGTTGTCCTGTATAATAGGCCTGTATCATAAAAAGTCTTTAAAATGAATTAATTCATATATTCATGCTTAAGGTAAATAATTGATCAAATGCTGTGCTTAATTATCTTGTACTTAACTTATTTACAACTTTTGTTTATATTTGTAAATGGCATTCTACTCTTCAGCTATAAAAAAATATTATAAAAAAAGAATGTAACGAAACCCACAATCTCCAACTGATTTGAAGGTAACGAGACACGTTGCCACTACATTTTTTCAGTGTTAAACTAGAAAGATACTAAGTTAACCATAATATATGCCGCGTGTAAACTCAATGATAAATGTTTGACACGCGTCGAGGAACAGCGCACGCTACACGGATCGGCTTTTAGTGCGACTGTCCACCTGTGCCCTTATTCTGAATACTCACGGCAGTACTTTATATTCAAACCGCGAAATATACCCCAAGTTCCCATAATTCGACACTCCGACGCTAACCGAATGGTAATGGCACGTATCCTTATTTTGATTATGCCAATTTTGTCTTGTACGATCGTCAATTTGCTTCAAATTATTCTGCCTTTCAAAAGATGACAGAATACTTACCAAGTTGTGTGAGAATGTCCCTATTTATTCATTTTCACTTCAATGTATTTGTGTGCCTGTATGTGTGTAATGCAGAATTTTATTCTAATCAAAATTGATATATTGATATTTTGATCTCGATATTCATAGAATTTTTTCCATAAACATAATAGGACCATAAACATTATAAGGGTGTGTGATATTGTGATATTTAATCTCACATTGTGGTTGAGAGTTTGTGACTTTGATGGATTGGATGATCGAAGAAGTTTGTATTAACTTATACTTGTGGATAATCGAATTTATATATAATGTAATTAATCAGTGCGAAGTTTAACAAAACAAAATACAATCAACTGTGAATCGCTTAAAATCATCGTTCTATATGGGATGAAACTCACTGTAAATCTATTGCCAATTCTCACTACTATGGACGGTATGTTTTGGTGTTGACAAATTTATTCGCTTTAGTATTTGCTAATAACTACAATGGTAGTTACTTTCATTTCATACAAAATCACTATCACAACGTTTATGAAAGTTAAACTTATTTTTGTTACTTTTTAAGCATATTATAAATTTGTTTTTATTTTCTTTAATTCACTGAGTGTAAATGTAGTATAATTATGCTGACGGAATTTTTTGTGAGTTTTGTAAAAGCTATTTCAGTCAAATGAAAAGCTCGAATATCCGCGGAGGACCTTCTTTGCCTGAACAAAATAGACTATTTGTAAATGTTAAAACAGGTACCTCCTGTTGTTTCGTACTATTATTAATTGTGAAATTCGAAAGTTCTCAATTCCTTAATGAATCATTATGAACTTAAAAACTTAGTCACCGATAAGGAAATGTGTATTATCGTACTATCCCTTTTTCTATGCGGAATTGTTTCCGGGCACCGAGTCCGATATAACCACCAGGACTCGTACCGACCAAAAACCGTATGCCGTCTCGGGTTCTAAAAGTCGAAGAACCAGATGCACCCTTGAAAGTACCTAACGCACTTGCGGCCACTGCGGCCTGTTACTGCTAGGGTGGCAGACGGCCTCATCTGTCAGCCTCAGCATTGCGCTTATGAGCACATCTACCATCGCAAGTGTGTTATCTGTATAGCACGTGACGCCAAAACCATCTAAAAACACTAAGCATTCAATCGTAGGCGCTGTTCCACAGGAGTGGAGTTGGCTCTGGAGCACCGCACGATATTTTACGTCAACCAAGACCAATCCTACTTGGGTAGATGGGGTAGATGGCCCTACTCTTGGCCCACTTTACCTTTTGGCAACCCTGTATTTCACCAATAGCTCCGTCTCTCGGGCTAACATAACTAACCATTCTGCTCCGCATCCTCATCAACAGGCCCGTCTGGTGCTGGGGCCCAGGCATGTGCGATGGCGGTTTTTAGGAGGAGCGCCCAAATCGTATCTACTATACTATAGGTGAACTGATTGACAGCATCGAGATTTACGCGTTTGAAGTTAATAACATAAGTTTTACAAGAACAGAGAAGTTGCGAATATTAATTTAATGATGTTAATCTATTATGCCTGCTCATTTCGTTAGTCAATAACTGACAATCACAAATAGGAATCAAATTGAAAGTTTAACAATATAGTTGATCTACGAGTAGATGATCAGGTCTTCACAGTCAAACAATAGGAGTCCAATTAATCTTATCATAATGAAGTCAGTAAGTCATTAATAGTATAAGTAATACAAAATATTGCTAATAATGTTGAAAATGATGGTCCACCTGGCAGTTTGTTTCTTTAACAAAAATGTCAGTTAAATATTGCTCTCTCTCTTTTTTGTCCCATTGGAATATTTTATCGATGATTACTAAAAACTCTAAAGGTTTCAGTTACAACATTTTAAAACAACATAATAAAAATAATTTAATAAAAAAAATAAAAAAAATTCAAAATGTTTTAGCACACACATAACGTTTGTAACGTGGCTACACTGCCTCGTTCCCCGCCAGCAAGCGAGCGTCTCCCCGCTACTCCGCGCGGCTATAAAAACAGCGCGCGCCTCGAGCCCGGCCCTTTTCTGCTGCGTCCGCCACCCAAGTTAAGTGCCTCCTATTTCTGGAGGCATCACCGACCAAACTCTCAAGAGCCCACGCCCTAACGTGCTCGCGAACTATCTTTTGTATTCCGATTATATCTATCTAATTGTATATTGATTGTGAAAACAATAAACTGCCTGTAAATCCTCAAAAAAATACTGCTTTTTAAATAACCAAATGTAATCTAAACATATAATTTTTTTTTTGCCTTATGGCTCAGCGGTTTAAGGGTCTGTTCCAAACCGTGTCACAGGTTCGATTCTCGAACGTGTTTTAATCTTTGTGGTTGCGTTTTTCCTACCGCACACTTATCTTGTATGTTATTGCTACTGACATAAATCACTATTTCTCCTAGTAATCCTTTCTAAATGGTCAAATAACCTCGCTGAGCACTGTGTCTACAAGTCGTTTTCTTTTCCCCTCTAGCTGCGATTTGTATTTCCTTGTTTAGTTTCTTGTGCTTACTAATTCCAGGGTACCAGCGAGGGACTACATACGGCGGAGACCACGAGCCCCAGGCGAATTTTCCCTGAGGAAAAATTCTGGCCTAAAGGGGGGGGGGGGTTATGTAACGTGGCTACACTGCCTCGTTCCCCGCCAGAAATCCCTTGTATTCCAATTATATCTAATTGTATATTGATTGTGAAAACAATAAACTTCTTGTAAATCCTCGTATCTAAGTTTAAATTCTCTCTTCTTCCTATCTATCGTATACAAACTGGCGACTAAAGCCGAGTTTCGTGACAAGTTAGAAAAGTTAACCTATGCTATAAATTTTCATACGCAAAACCGAAGAGCACAAAAGAAACCCAAATAACCCAAATAAACGCAAATCGAACGCTTTTGTTAAGAAAATGGTACATATAAGATATTAAAAGTCATACCTTTTCAATAGATATTTCTTTACCTTTACACATAAATTGAAATATATGATGCCCTGCAATATACTAGCATGAAAATAAGATTCGTCGATGCTAGAATAAAATGTTCAAAAAATAAGCTCACCATTGCTGGTACATTAAGTACCTTTTTTGTATACTCGTATAATATAATATATTTTAGTACCTTTACGTCTGTTAAAGTATACAAACAAAATAATTAGCTTTTAAAAAGTATTACTCTTATTGCAACTCATCGGGTCACATTTGGGAATTTTATTTTTATAAAAAAACTAAATTGAGAACCGTCTGCTTTTATGAAGTCAAATTACTTAGTTACCTTCTATGTGCGATTCGTTTGTTTTATCAGAAACTCACATATGCGAATGACGAGGGTGAACAATATTTTCAATGCATTCAGTCAGGGTATCAACTATATCTATGTAGGTCGTTTGAGCGTTAAGAAGTAGCAAACATAAAAACTCACACTCACAAACTTCGGATTTATAATAATTTGACTCTGGAATTATTTTTCTCAAAGCTCTTCGAGTTGCGAATAAAAGGTAAATGTCGAGAAACCGTTTGTCCGTTCGTGCTTTGGCGTAGACTGTTAGCAATTGTGTAATGTTCACGTCGTTCATTTGAGCGGGACGCTTGACAATGACACTAGGAATCCCGTTGTCTTGTGCAATACAGTGCAACTAACTCTGTTTAGTCCATTGTTGTATCAACAAACGTCCAAGGTTGCATTGTTTGATAATATCAGGTAGTTTTTGCAAAGATAACTACCTATTTGGGAATAGGTTTGTGTTTAAATATTATTTTTTTCTTCCTTCTGTATATTATAATCTTCTTGATTGACTAGTAGAGAACTCCCGACTAATCTGGGGGTTAAAAAGGGCTAGGAATGAGATGTTAAACGAAAAAATTTGCCTATTGCAGTAAGCCGTAAAATACTTATTGAAATAAATCTTAAATCTATCAAATTAAGACCTTGTTTAATCATTTTTAATCCCAATAATGTTAATACTAGGTATGTAAAGTCAATGCATCGGAAGTTCTCAAGATACCTTTCTTACCTAGATTGACTGCCTGGTTGGTCCAGTGGTTTGCGTATGTGGCTGCTGATCCAGTTGTCTCGGGTTCGATTCCCGGGTCGGACCTAATATTTGTGTGATCCACAAAATGTTTATGTATTTATATCAGTTGTTTACAACCCATAATACAAGCTCAGCTTAGTTTGGGATTAAATGACATTGTGTGTAAGATGTCGAAATATTTATAAATTTATTATTATTATCATTTCTTCAATAATTTTTATGGTTGACTATATAGTTGTTCCTCATGTACGAGTAGCTAGAGCAGGGAAAAAAGAACTCTCGTACACGCCATACATATCTTTGAGTTATAGATTACTGTAACACGTGCACCACTTCGAATATCTTCGCTACTTTGTGGTCGTAAAATTCAGTAGTCATTGGATTGGAGTGCAAATTATCAGTCGCAAAAATTTGAATATAAATTCGCTTATATGTTTACGATAAAAGGCTTAAATGTATATAAAGTAATTGCTAAGTCTTGGTACAAACATGTATTGTTCCCTAAGGAATCGAAAGTGAGACGAACAGCTAGTTCGGTGGTAAATAAAAAAAAACAGAAAATGAGGGTATAGTTAAACTTGCTACGTATCTATTTATTGCTTTTTGTACAGTGTTATAATTTATCGCTTTTTACATTCTTTATAACTGAATACAAAATATTACACTTCTAGTAAATCCAATAATAGCTATAAAAATCTTGCATAGAATTATGACAGGAAAAACATAGATTAACATCACGTCCCAAGGGGTTCTGACTAAAGGACTACTCGGGAAATGAAGGTTGTCTGAAGGGCGGCGCCATTTCCGGCCGGTCCGGACGCGCTCTCGCTAAACAGGGAGCTCTATTATCGCGGCTCTGTCATCTGCGATGCGCTCTCGCATCTCACTTCTATTGTGAACTAGCCTTTTGTCTGTGCTGTACTCATGTCCCCGGTTCATGTGAAGTAAACAGACATTTCCGAACTCCTTGCAATCCTGATCTTTGTGGTGTGTTTGCGCTATTGAACAGAATCACTCGACCATGTAATTGTTGCCACACAGCTTCGAGAATTTAAACTCGGATCATGAGGTTGGAATAACGCGCTGTTTATTAAGTGGAACAATGGTGTTTAGCTTGAAGATAATAATTTCCGAGTTCTTGATTATGTTATTGTTAAGTTTGATATAGAGTACTTTGTTAATTAAATGATGTTTTAGGCATCGGATATTATGACGGATATGAAGTTGATCATCTTTAGTGACAGTTGATGAGCTTTACTATGGTTTTGGAAAGGGCAAGAATTAACATTATTGACTTCCCTTAACTAATATTTCTACTTTAAAGTCACTAAGTATTATGAATAAAATAAATATTGTAATGTGCAAATTACTAAAAATGTATTTTTTTATTTTATCCGACCACAGCGAACAGCCACAGTAGCCGACCCCAAGTAAACTTAGGAATAATAAAAGCTAGCAAGATAAACCGCCTACACTATCGAATAGATTTTATTGAATTAGGTGTCACTAGATTTGAAATCATAGCCCAGTTGATAAAGGCTGTATAAATTTTGTGTGACAGAATTTCAATCTGATATTATACATAGACAAAAAATAAACGTGGAAAATCACAACGTGTTTGGTATTAAAATAAAGCTCTTGGTTAGCATATTACAAATATATGTCTATTTATCATAAATATGTATGTATATTTAAGTAAAATTTATGTTTAAGCGATTTTCAATAAACGAGGTTCAATAAGCGAGTTCCAATACATTGCCATTTATACCTATTAGTGCCGCGGTCCCTTTCTTAGAACGTGACGATGTAGGTGGACATTAGTGATGGAGACATTAATTAAAAACTCCAATTAGGGATATGTTGTATAAATATCTTCCGTAAATTTTCGGTAATCGTATTTTTTCGATACCAAATGAAAACGAACAAATAAAATGTCAACAGTAATTTAGTTCTAAAAATAATCTTGGGCGTATTTTTATTCTTTTAATTTGTCTATTTCTGTGACCCTATTTTCCCCTTGAAACTTAAAGGACAGGTCTATAAAACTATCATCAGACCTGCCGTCCTGTATGGTTCTGAAAGTTGGCCCATTAAGAAAGCGAATGAGAGACGCCTGAACTTTGCTGAAATGCGAATGCTAAGATGGATGTGTGGTGTAACTCGGATGGACAAGGTCAGAAATGAATACATACGAGGAAGTCTGAAAGTAGCGCCACTGGATGAAAAGTTAAGAAGTAATAGGTTATCTTGGTATGGACATGATATGCGGAGGGATGAGGAAAATGTGGCAAAGAAAATGTTGGGTATGGAAATTGAAGGTTACATGGCAAGAGGTAGACCAAAGAAAAGGTGGATGGATTGTGTGAAAGAAGATATGAATAGTAAGGGAGTTAACAGTGAAATGACGAGTGATAGAGTAGAATGGAAGGATAAAACATACTGCGCCAACCCCAAATAAAAAAATAAATTGGGATAAGGGCAGGCAGATGTCTATTTCACACTTTAGTAAAACTCTTATTCTCATTACTGTTCAGTAAGGTAAAATACAAACAAATAAATATAAAAATATCTCTGTTACGCACACCAGATTAAATAACACAAAACTACGAGGTAGAAGCGGAGACCTTATGGCTAAAAGCTAGTAATAATAATACTAATATAATAACAGGCTGGAGGATGACGAGAAGGATATCTAATTAGACGTATTCAGAAGTTTGAATTGTGTACCTATATTTAGTCAAATTATTATTATATATTATTCAAAAGCATACAAAATTAAATCTAATCTAAATTAAATTGATTTTTAATTTGATAAAACAATATAATCTGCCGCGGCGCTGCCGAACAAAAAATACAGTATTTTACTAGTATAAAGTAAAATTAAAGTTATTGGTTGCATAGAACGAGCCGAAACTTCAATAACCATCATGTATTATTTGTTCGAGTCCCGACTCGTATTTCACATTAATGCATATTATAGTTGTGTGTTTACCTCGCTAGTGACAATTGTAGCGTTTGCCACTAAAGCTACTATTGATAACTATACTAGCTAGCTAGCTTTGTTTTCGTTTTTGGTTAAAATTTTAAAACGTTGAACTTTTAGTTCGTTCTATAGCATGATGTTCGATGACAATCAGTGTGCAGTCACTATCTAAATAAATAAATAAAATTGTTGTCTATTTATAACTTAAAATTAATAGCTTTTCATAAAATGCATATGAGACTATATACCTACGTTACTCTAATAAAAACATATATTTGTCTTTGTTAATTTATTTTTAGCAAATTTTTGGAATGATTTCGACGGATCTTTCACTGGCAGATAGCTAATGTCATAAGGAGTAACTAAGGCATTTGCCTTAGTATACTATTATAAACATATTAATGTAGAAATAAAAGTGATGTGAAGATATACACTCGTGCAGGTATACTTAATATTTTAGTAATTAGACTAACAAAGTTTCGAAATAGTGTTCGACGTAGAATATTAACCAAGTTTATGCAACGGCCCGATAATGGTCCTATTAGGTGGCTTACCACGAATAGCATAACTGCATAATTAAAGCAAGAACCATTGTCATTTAGATTATGTTGTACTTAAGCCATGTATTGTTTCAATAAGAAGCAACTTCAAATTCAAATGATACCAGACTGAGTGCCTTTCGTTGGTAACTAACGCAGGTATTTAGCGATTTGGCTGTTGGCTCTCTTTGTTCTACCAAAGCTGAGATTCCGGGAGACGAAGTACCAATGCTTATAGCATTAACAACCCCACGAATTTAATGTCTTACTTCGAGGATTTTAAACGGCTAAGTACATTATATTTAATTAATACAAATTGTTTTAGAAAAATTAGTTTGAGTAAAGTTTGTTTTGGTATGAGGTGTGTCATTTTGACGGTCGATTGTATTGACACCTTAATCATTAAAGACAACTTCATCATCATCATTATCAGCCTATCGCAGTCCACTGCTGGACATAGGCCTCTCCAATTGCACGCCACTTAGTTCGATCCTCGGCTACTCGCATCCAGCTTATTTGATTAAGAAAGTATTTTAGCATTAGATGATCTAATTCTCAATCGTACCGGTCTTGACATTGATTGATATTGTTATTCTTTATAAGCGTATTATGTGTTTGCCAATCGTTAGAGCAACGTATAGAAGATATATTGAGATATGGGATAATAAAGCATCTCCTTATGCCGCCATAGTGAAGGTCACCTGGCAGTATTGTCTCATTTACAATGAGAATGGTGACCCCTACTACTGGAATCTACTCATGCTTTCTATCAGGCGTAGAAGAGTCACTTTGGCTGGCCTAAATATAAAAAATGGTAGTTTTAAATTTAAAAAATAGTGTCTAATAATGTGATTTATTTGTATCATACACAAGAAATGACTATTTAATTTAAAAAATCATATTTAATTTACTAATAATTTTTATATTACTTTATACGACCTTTGACAGTTGAAAGTTAAGAGAGTGTGCGACACCGCGAGTTGCCGACAGTTACAGAACTTGCACCGTGGAGTGGTTTACTGTCAATTCAAGTTTGTGGAATATTGGTGTATGTATCTCTGTAATATTCTCTCTATAATATATTTATTAGATGTTAGTCGCTATTGCAATTGATTTTGCTTGTTATATGCACAGGAGAATGCAGCTAGGTGAGTTTGTATGAGAGTTATTAGCCCACACAAATATTATAAATTTGAAAATAACTCCGTTTGTAGAATGTTTTACGTTTTCATGGCTAAGTCATTGCATCAATTTGGATGAAATTCACAATGAAGATCTTTTGATTCCTGAAGAAGGATATCGGATACTATTTACCACAATAACCGTTAAACACGCGGAACCGCAGGCAAAACCTAGTAAGCAGAGAAACATTGATTATATTATAAAGGTTAGACTCACAAGACAATGGAACATTCATGTTCTGCAATGTTTGCAAAAACTCGATAGTATGTTTCGCAAAAGTATCAACAGTAATGTATTCCAATTTAAAGAAAAACCTGAATCTTAAAAATACATCTAGTTTAGTTACACACTTAAAAATTTAGACAACATGAATGACAAAATTAAAAGGCATAATTTAAGAATACAAAAACAAGACGTTTCATCATCATGTAAATACGTAACTCAAAAAGTCTCCTATCTTCTCTCTATAACTTAATACTAACATAAAATTGTGCTAAATTTATATGAACTCTGTTGCATCGATAGTATTTAACTTCTAAAATGTCCAAAGTACTTCACTCAGATCCTTACTGATCAGTCTTAACTAGTACTTCGTGAAGTATTAAGCTACGAACTACTTAGTAATATGTTGTATGTTACAAAGTTGCAAAAGTGGAACTTCAAATTTACATGGAACATGATTGCTGGCTGAAACTTCGGAACAGTTTCCACATTGAAAGAACTAAGTATAACTCCGTTGCTGAGAATTTAGTGACGAGCGTTCACAGTTACGATGTGAAGTGTTTTACGATGTTTTCTAACTTTTTCTCGCAATCGTTATTTCAAAAAGAGGTTTTCCGATTTTCTGATCGATTAAACTACTACGAATACGCTTCAAAAAAAGAAAATAAAACGAAAAGAAGAATATAAAATTAAAAATGTTCGTACGATGAAACATCAATTAATGGATTATAATATTAACGTTATTGTACCGTGCCTCATTGTACGTTTTATATATCTCTAAACAGATTTTATACTGACTTTATACTAGCTTTTACCAGTGGCTGCACTTGCAAGCGGGGATTTCATTTATCACAGTTAAACGCCAATTTCATTTATCACGAGTCAGAGTATTTTCATGTAAAAGTTTATTAAAATCGGTTCCGTGAACTAACTGTAAAATAATAGCAAACGGAAAAACAAAGAAATTGTTATATTTATTACAAATAGGTCATGAGGTAGATATATGGAATATCACATATTCTAAAGTTGGTAGCTAATAACTTGAATGATAAGAAATTTAGTTCATTAAGGAATTTTTAAAAGGTTCATCATTAAATAAACCAGATGTTTCAGAAAGTAGTATAAGCTTTGTACTACGGGTGCGGCTCCTAATTATAAAGTTTTGGGTTCGACTTTGGATCCCTAAAATAGTTGTTAAGCTGTTTTTGCCAAAGGTTAATAAAGTGTTACGACTCTCGATCTGAATTTGCAAAATTAATAAGTCTACAGAGTTAAAATAAAAATTCATTAATATGTATGAGTCATAATCTATCTAGAAGAGAGAGATATTATTAATTTTATTATTCGTTTAATGTACATATGATCCATCCTATAACTTAATCTGATAACATTCATGGAAATTTTCAAGATTATCATGTCATTGTCTTTAGACGTATTATTTATGACTATTGTGTTCGTTAAAGGACTATAAAACTTTTCATGTTATGACTATTTAACATGTCGATAAAACTTAATAATAGGAAGATTTCGACAGTTTTATGACTAATGAATTTTGAACCTTATTGCAATCAGTTTTCGATTAGTGAACAAAACACAGAACATTCATATAGCCTAACAGCTGTAACATGCAACTTTGTATGCGTCTCAATAATCATTGTTTCAAGTATGCTCAGTTTCTATTTGTCTCACCATCGAGTTAACTATCATACTATAAAGAACAAAACACACATTTTAAAAAGAATAAATACGATGTTAATATTGAATTCTTTAAAGTTAAATAACGTTCTACTTGGTGCTATTTTAGCGCAAAGCCTATTGTAATTACTTAATGACAGGTTGTGACTTTACCTGTGAATTTCGTATACTAACCAATTAAATGGGAATATACGAGGTCACGTTAATATTGGCAGTTAGGGTCTAAGTGGACTTACTGCACTAGTTGTATAAATATTATTTGTATATTAATACTGGTGGTGGGTGTTATATTTCAATATAAGTGATTAAAAATAATTAATTTTCAAAAAAATCATTAACGACAAAACAAGATTAAAAGGAGTTAAGAGCCAATAGGTTTAACACATGTGCACCTCATGCGGTAGCCGTCAGTAGAATGACCGACCGCCATCACTAGTGGCGCGATATCAACTACCCTATTCGGAAATAATCCTCTCTCATATAAATACATTCAATATCGATTACAGAATCAACTAAAATTAAAGAAAACTAATAGATTGACTTATGATTTTGATAAATCATTATTAACGGTAATGTAATTTATGGTACATAGTTACGCGCCGTCATATATACAAATATATATACAGTATATAGATACATTCATATACATAAATAATAGGTATCTCATATTATTAAACTATTAAGGTATTGCTTGATGATTTGATTGTAAACGTTTATATAATCAAAGGCTCGATGTGTCGGAATTGGACCTACTATAGAGGAGATCCGGGAACAGTTAATAAACTATTACAACGTTTGATTTTTGCTTATAGTTTTCAACTTTAATCAAGTAAAATAAATCATAAATTACCTAGAAGTTGTAATTAAAAAAAAAAAGTATCAGATTTCTGAATTATTGCTATACAAACAAGTTCTTATGCCTGTATGGACTTATGGTATCCAGCTATGGGGATGTACCAAACAATCCAATACACTGATGATACAACGCTTTCAAAATATAGTACTTAGGGGTATTGTAAATGCACCCTGGTACATTAAAATGAACGACCTTCATCGGGATCTTAAAGTTGAATTCGTCGCAGACATCGTGTCGAAGTACGCCGAAGCTCATGAACGCCGACTTCATCATCACGTCAATGTTGAGGCTATCCAGCTCCTTGACAATACGAATATTAAAAAGAGACTCAAAAGGATAAAACCCTTTGAGTTAGTTTAGTGAAAGTGCAAAGTGTACAAATTACTACCATTAGTGCAGTGTTTTAGACACAAGAACAGAGTGCCTTCAATTTTATTAATAAGAGGCAATAAGAACAGTGTTATTGGACACAATCTTATCATAGTTTTGTTTTATTAATTTAAGTCAAAGTAAAATTACTCATTAGTCCGTAGACTAGATCGTAAAATCAATGTCTTACTATTGGTAAGGCATTTCAAGAAAACAAAAATCTGTATATAGTGTATTGTAATTTTAAATTTTTTAAATTTTAAACCGTACAGGTAAAGTTAGTAGGTAAAAGTAAGAAATTATTGATTGAAAATAAAGTTAAACTTTCAGAAAAATTTCAACAATAATTTAATTCCAAGTTTATTTTCAGTGGACCGAGAGTAAGTTATATCGCCCAAGTACGCAGTAGCTGCTCGACTCCCAGCTGCTTACGAACTTAAGAATAACGATACTACAGTTCTGTCGCGAAAACTTTTGCGTAAACCTGCACTTAGCGTCGGCGACGACCAACTTGATCGTTAAATAATAAACTTTAATGGACTTTTGGTCATTTTAGTTTATTGTTATTGTTTTTTTCCCTAGCATATGAAATGACGAAAGCTTTTGAAAATTTGATAGCAGTTTACGTGAGTAACGAGGAAAAGTTTTAACAAGGATGGAAATTTAAGTTTAGTAGGACGATACGCCAGATGAGAATTTATTTCCAAAAAAAACTTTCCATGAGAGTATTAAATTATTAATTTTTATGATAAAGAATAGAAAATATATTCTTGAAAGCTAATGTTGCTATCGTTACACCAAACATCCACCTTAAAAGACCAGACAATTTAACCTCGTTTCCACGAACCGTTGTTTTTAAAACTGCAGCTAATAGGTAAAAAAATTCAATTACCTCTGAAAACGATTACATTCTTATATGTATATTAAATAAATAAATAAATATTTCAGAAATGTTACACACAACGTCGTCTAGTTTTTATTATGGGAACTAAACAACTGATATAAATACATAAACATACTTTTCTTTTGTAAATACATACATATTATTCATAGAAAACACCCAGACTCCGAAACAAATATTTGTGAATCACACAAATAATTGGTCCAAACGGGAAACGAACCCGAGACCTCTTGATCAGCAGTCGCATACGCTAACCACTAGAGTCTAGACCAACAAGGCAGTCATTACAACAAAACTGTTATTGTGTTATAGCGAATGAATAATGCTTGCAATGCTCCCTCTTTATACGGGATTAATGGTATCCCAGTGCAATTTGGGAAAGCGGTGCCGAAACAGTCTACAGATACGTTTGTCTATTACGCGTTAACCTATACGAGTATTACGCTGCACTAACAAACAGGGTTGCATGCAAAAGCCGAATTATGAGAACCAACAGATGCACTATACGTACGTATATGTGTAAGTTGGAGCTCATAGTATGCATTTGTGTAGTTACTATCAGAATACAAGGATAATGTGAATTGTTATTGTGAGGTCTAACAGCTAAGCTCATAGCTATGAGCGGCGACTCGTGGCGTGCCTCGTACATTTTTATACTTTTGATATTACCGCTCGGCGTTTCGCTCTTAGCTACCGCTCACAGCGGTAAGGTCGTAAACGGGCCGTAAGTGTTGTATACTTACTAAAAACAGTTCTGTTGTTTATGATTCAAGGACTTAACTTTGTTTTTATTCAAGGACATGACCACAAAAACTATATTTAGATTTTATCCATCAATATAATGATAAAGCAAAATTATTTGCGCTTCTCACGATGCCAATGAGAAACTTTTGCACCCCTATTGAAAGTAGATCAGTATGTACCGCTGTTCGCTGACTCAGCCGACAGAGGATTTAATGTCTACTCAGTGCGAAAGCGCCTACAATTTTCTGAATTTTACCGCCGAATTGAACTTCCTTTATCCTCAGAGCGCTTATAGCTTTAAACATATTAAACTATCTGATGAACATAATCATTAAAGTGCTGAGTGTGATCACCATTTTTTGTCAGCTTTTGTTATACATACGTCAGATGTTTTGTTTAAGGTCGGATACATTATTGAGTTGAGGAATTCGGCCAAGCTTCTCAGTACTACGGTCTAGTATCTCCTATTTAGTAACGTAATTCTCAAACAAAAATATTGTGTAATAATAATAATAATACATATCTTTATTGTACACCAGAATAATAACAACGGTAGCATAAACTAGGAGTCCTTATGGCCCGATATTGTATATGAATAGACATAACATACTTCTACGAATAAACACATTCCATTTATAATTTTTCTAAGGCAATATCAATTCTGCGATGATTTTAGATCAACTGACTATTAAGTATACTCCTGAACAGATACTCTTTTTAGATTTTCCTAAAAAAACTATTTTTTTTTCATTTTTTTTTAAATTTAATGTTTAAATGAGTTCTATAAGTATGGATTTAACACTTCTTCTATTTTTTAAATTTATTTACAAGCAACAAGAGAAAAAGTTACAAAATAAAATGTGAAAATAAGATCTTTTTATCAGACTTTAACACACTATATATATGATTTTTATTATAATTCGAAATCATAGCACAATTTTCGATAAGAAACCAAGCTTCAAACAAATCGAAATTTTGAATTAATTTAAAAGTTTTGTTCTACTTAGAAATCCAACATGACACGTATTGTCATGTCAAATTTATTGTCACATTGTAACGATACTTGTCATTATGTTTTCCGGAAATGGAACGGAGGCAAACAAAATGTCACTCACATTTTGGTCGTCCCTGCTTCCTTTATCATAACATGATTGACAACTTGATTACATGAACTGTTCCTCGAGCTTTCAAAACCTTGAGAATTAAATAGTTAATTGTTTGAATTAAATTGTTTGTTTCTATTTCCTGAAGCTTTTACATTCCTGTTAGTCATTTTATTAGGATAAATATGTAGATATTTATTATTAGAGATTTCATTTATTTATTTGCTTTTTTTCGTCCGTGATTGTAAGTATTTTTTTATTTTTTAGAATTGAAAATTATCTACTACCATATTGCTACTAATAATTTACACAAAAAATGTAAATCAGATTTTTAAATAGTAGCTTATGCACTTTCCTTCCGGTTTTTCTCCATAAAAATGACATTTTGGAGCAACCACAGTCATTAATGTAACGATTTAAAGTGCCTGAGAACGCCTACTTGAATTGAAAGCATTTTGAATTTGCCAAAATCAGGTATATTTATAGCAGCACATGGCAACTTCCTTTTAAAGAGTTTACGACTACGGTACATAATAGAGTCATGTGTGAGAGGAAAACATTTATTTTTAATTTGTTTTCCTTCGATTTGTTACCTTTCGGTTTTGAAAGTTTTTTTTTTGCTTGTGTAGGTCTATTTACATACAACTGTATTACAAGCTAATAATATGCAAATACACTTTTTAATGTCAACTGAAATTCCTAAATTTGTCAACAAAAAGGTATATTTAAATAAAACACTTTTAAATACATAGTTTACAATAGTTTTCACATCTGTATTTTGCAATGTAACTTAAAATATGAAAATAAAATGAAATTTATTTTATAGTACTGAAATGAAAGCTTTCAACATTGAACGTGGAGAATATGGTACGTATTATCATATACGTTCGATCGACATTATGTGTTCCATAAAAGCTGCAAATACGGATGGACCATTACGAGGATTAATGTTCCAGTTTTCAACTTTGTCCATTCATTCCAAAGTCAATCGATTTCTTTCAAAAGATTGTTGAGCCATTGTCAATAATATTTGTAATTTTCTATAAGTAACTGAGATGGGAATTGAAATACTCGTTCTTATACTTGTTGTGTTGTTAGGCCATTGTGTTTTGGGTCTTGTAAAGGATTTATCAAACTTTCTTTTTATGTTCCCAAAAGTTTTTATTAAAGAGCTTGAGATTGAAACTCTCTCGAGGCGAATGATATGTAAATTACAAAAATAACATAATATCATAACTTGTAGAAGGTTTAAGGGCATTAACTGGGTAATCTTTTGTTGAAATTGGGTCCAATAAATTTATGCGCGCCGGCGACAGAGTTGATCGCCGTTTCTCCGAACACTTTTAATAGAATAATTAATCTAAGTATTTTAGGAAAGGATTTGCTAGCTCTCGTTTATCGAGTAATTTAAATACGTTATACGAAACCGTTTACAGAAGGATTGTTACAGTAATTATGTAAAGATATTGTTGTATATTTAACACTATTTAACTTTGAAAGCAATAAAGTGATTTCAGTGTTAAAGAGTAATAGAGGTGAAACTAACTCATTCTGAACTGGCACAAAAACAAAATCATATAGCTTTAAAGCCTTTTCTAAAATGATATAAAGATGAGTAAACATACACTTATTAGGTTTTTAACAGAACCTTTCCAACTTTTAAACTACTATGTCAAGTTAAATGTTAGATACAATTGCAATTACCACAGTGTGCAATAAACAGTACCTATCTATGTACAATAAAAACAATATTTGTTCAATTAATATCAAATTACCCAAATACGTGACCACTCATACCGTTTGAGAGGTTTTGTGAAATTTGGTTTGAAATTAATTCTATCAATCAATTTAACCTTTCAGTCTCCAATCCAAGGCCTATTTAAACAATCATTGGTGCCAAAATAAGTTAGTATAACCAAACTTAGTAGTATCTGCCAAAGAGTTACAAATAACACAGTGGGCCGTATTCGTAACTTTGACCCCATTTAAGATCAAAGCTACAAACCTTTCGCATAAAGCATGTTAAAAATAAAGTACATTAAATTCATATGGTAAGTGTTTACCTGCTAAATTATTCCTCGAAATGTTTCACTGAAAGACATTCTTAAATATTTGTAATACAGTTTACTTGACACTTAAGCAAACCTTTCATCAGTTTTTTATATACAAGTAGTTGCGCTTCGTAGTATATTCCTTTGTTGTTGTTGTACCTTTAAAACTACAACCACGGGTAATACTGCGGGGCAAAAGTTAGTATAAATAAAAGTAGCCTAATTTACTCATTGTATCATCAGCTATATAAAGTGAAAATCCCGTCCAAATCGGATAAATGTATGAACATAATCTACAGTTTACAAACGTTGACTATGTTCACACATCTATCACACACACATGGGAGAAACAAAGTTTTTCTTCATTTCCACTATTTCCTCAGCCTATGTCCTACATAGGCTACTCTTAACCGACGTATACGCAGAGCCGCTGCGAGCAAAAGGATAATACAATATAATACAATAAATACACACAAAATATGTAGTAAATACATTAGTTTGTTCATAACTGAATCAAATTAAGCTCTTAACACTTCTTACTGATAGACTATATTATTAAAACGTGCTTTAAAGTTTGATCTATGGTATTTAGGGATTATGTAGCTTCCCATTAGCGAGAAAACTTTCAATCAACAATCGGCTTAGTGGCTTTCAATTAGCCTCTACAACCATGTTTGTAAACTTATGATGTTGATTTAACCTATTCGAACTTTAGCATTTGATATTGCAAACATTTACTGTGTCGATTGTGTTTGAATGTTGTAACATTTCTTTTGGATTAATAAACTTTATTATTATTATTATTATTATTTATCTTATCTGCCTTGGTTTTATGAAGTGTTAAGGATATTTAAAACTATTGTTTGTAATTATATAAATTAAAATTCATAATATACGTTATGTATAAATCTAATTGATTTTCACTTAAGTAACGATCGCCTCACGTCAATCGGGCACGGTTATGAGTATTATTGATAGGAGAATCGAATATATGAATATTCAATTATCCTATCAATAATACAATGAATTAATCAAAATATGGCTCATAATTAAAGGATTAGGAACTGCAATTAAGCAAGCCAATAGGGTTATATGTTATTAAAACTAGACGCTTGAAAATCTAAGTCCTCTTAATACTTTATTGACATACAATAAAATCTTATATGGTTAGATTCGGTAGATGGTTATTTATAGAATTTCTTTAAAGGTTGTTTCACGCCCATGCCTCGAGAGCACGTTAAGCCGTGAGTTATAAATAACATCTATGGCAATCGTTATTGGGAAGCCAGTGCCTTCAAATATCCTGACAACTAGTTTAAAGATCGAAATCAGTTCTTCCTTAAGCTTCCAGAAGATCGATGCCATTGACTCCGTGGAAAAAATGATCTTAAGGGAAAACCGATTGTACTAGTAACTGACCTCAAATAATCTGACCTCATCAAACGTTTAAATATATGAAATGAATATCTTTTGCCCACAAATGTCGGTTATGATGGTAAGCAGTATATGTCCTTCCTCAAGAATCAAAGGATCTTCTATGATAATATCATTCAAATAGGTTCAGTGGCGTAGCTGTGAACGCTTAACACGCATATAAAGATATTTTAAAATGTAGTGTTAGTACAGAAGTATGGACAATAAGTTGATAAAGAGAACAAGTGTGTTTGATAAGTAAATAAATAGTAAATACATCTACGAAAACATAATGTACGTCAGGAAAAATCTTCATCTTTTTGGCAAAAGAGGTGACAAACATAATTACAGTACTAGAAATAGGGACCAACTAGTTCAGCCAGGCTTTAGACTCGCTAAAGTAGACTCTTCTTTTATGGGGTACTGTTTGAGATGCTATAATAAAATTCCACAAAGTATTCTTGAACTGAATGAGACAAAATTTAAAACATGCATTAAACGTACACTATGTAAGCAAGCATATTACAAGTTGAGCGATTATATCGCTGATAAAAATGCTTGGCTCAATGCTGGTCCTGCTTCACAAGGACAGGGGCGCATAAATTGATAGCATTAAATGGTATTGTTGGAGCTGCTGAAGATTGTACAACTTTCTTTGCATTGTATAGATTCAATCTCTTTAGTATTATATAATCGCATAGCCCATATTGTGTGAGTACTATGTACTAGGAAGCTATTCAAGCTATCATTCACTGGAAACCTACGTCTTTTCTTGACTTGAATCTGCCCTGGCGGTTGAGAGTATGTCATGCTCACTCAAATGTCACGCTGATGGTGGCACGTGTGTCTGATCATTTAATTCCCTTCAATTTTCCGCACCATTCAACTCAACCATTTGGTTGAGTTGAATGGTGCGGATCCATGCGTCATGTTCGTGAACGGGCGCTGTCAGTTGTGACTGGTCATCTCTTAGTTGCCACGGCTTATTTGAATTAATTATTTTATTTTTCAATTGTATTTTTGTTGTACTATGGACACTTTTAACGTGCACGTCTTGCTACATCGTTCTCACATAATGTACCATCTCAACATGAATGATGTAACCAAGATTTTGTAAAAACATTTTGATTTAAAAGAGTGTCCATGGAGTTTCTTGCCCGTTCTTCTCCATAGAGATCTACGCTAGGGAATAGGCAACTACAGTACTTTCACAGTTTTTATGTCTTGTGACTGGGACTGTAGCTACATTTTTGTTTCGACAATTCAAAAGTGCCTGTAACTGGCCTACTTGAAATAAATGCTTTGATTTTGATTTTTGATTTTGAAGTTACAGAGAAAAAAATATGTACGATTGTTTGTACATAGGTATACTAATTAAATTTGTCGTAAATGTATGTAGAATAGAAAAAGATGTTTATGAAAAAAAATATTTGCATGAAGGTACTAACGATGAAATTTTTCTAATATTATGTAAGTTCGTGAATTAAAAAAAACAAATTTCAACCTATTTGCAACCTTGGAGTATAGCCTTTTGTACAGTAATGATCGGTACGAGTGGACTTAAATGCACTGCTCACCGTCCATTTGCAATTAAATGTTTCCATTTCAATGGCACACAAAAATGAAATAAACAATTGAATGGCTTTTAGAATACTGGACAGACAGACTGTAATATTCGATGGTTTAATATTATTCGTTTTTGTTTTTTTTTGTAACAGTATCTAGGTAGGTATATATTGATTTTTAAATAAAGAAGTGGAGAGTGGTTTCCTAATAAAAGTTGCGTTAAATGTTTTGTTAAGTATTTTGTATTCAGCTTTGAAATGACGAAGTCACTTGTACATATCTTCTTGTAATATTCGACTATAATATAATGATTACTGTACAATAAATAAATTGTCTTACTTTTTGATTTGATTTGGGGTAATAAAGTTCTTGTAATTAATCTGAAACAGGTATTCATTTGTTTCGTTATGTTATATTAGGGTTAGAATCAAAATTGGACATTTCAATACAGATATGGTATTTAATAAACAGGAATATTGAAAGTAATAAATAAATAAATAAATAAATATTTGGGACATCTTACACACAATGCCATCTAGTCCCAAACTAAGCAGAGCTTGTAATAAGGGTAACTAGACAACTGATATAAATACATAAACATATTTTTTTTTTGTAAATACATACATATTATACATAGAAAAACACCCAAACTCCGAAACAAATATTTGTGGATCACACAAATATTTGGTCCGACCCGGGAATCGAACCCGAGACCTCTTGATCAGCAGCCGCATACGCTGACCACTAGACCAACAAGGCAGTCTATTCATCTATTCAGCCTACATAAAGATTAAAAAAAAATAGGACATCTGACACACAACTCCATCTAGGTTCAAACCAAGCAGAACTTGTTATGATGCCTAGATTGATCGATAGAATGCTTCTATTTAGAAAAAAAATGAAAACGAATACATATTTTAGTAAAAGTTAACTAATGTTATCTTGTTAAACTTATTTTACCTGTAAATCAGAAGTTATTTTTAAAGCTACTATTCCAGAGGGTTTTGTTGAATATTTTGCTTTATTTAGTATAAAGAACTTCAGAGTACATCATAAAAGGAGATACAAGACACGTGTATTAAATACAGATCAGAAGCATATAGTACCATAAAACAAGTACATTACAAACTGCCACTTTGTCGTCAGTATAAACAGATTTTCTCTCCCGTGAATTATGAAGAGATTTTACGTCGTCTTTTATATTAGATTCGATACGTTATTATGACATCAGATTGCCTTTTTAAATATTTAAATAATAAATTTGGAACCAAACGACGGCAACACTGCTTATGTAATTTAAATTCCGTTATGTAGGTACATTGACATTAAATTTTAATTATTACATACTTTTTAAGACCTAGTTTTCTCGTCAACAATTCGCTAAATGTAACAATGTTGTTCACGGGGAGCGGACACTGATTTATCAATTGAATATACTAGTAATCTAATTTCGTAGATATGTATGTATGTATGTATGTATGAGTAGTTTTAGTGGAGTGCAATTAGATTTATAGCTCGACATCCAAATGCAGTGAATAGATTTTGAATTTGTGTTATTAAATCCAGACGACGTGACGGGATTTAACACGGACGGAACGGGACGGGAAGTTTTGCAAACACCGTTACATACAAAATGTACAAGGAAATGCATACTTCATGGAGACACGGACGTGGCACGCATGGGACGAGCTAAATATAGTCGGCGACGAATATTTTGCACGTCAATAGCAATTAAAGCCAATTCTTGAAATTTTTATACATCTTTCCTTGTTAACAACACTAACACGTTAGATCCGAGTCACAGTCACGGTGCATTTGCATTTACATCACGGCCCCGTTTATAACGAGGCAACAACGTCCACGTCCCGTCCGTGTTAAATCCCGTCACGTATGCAGCGGCCATAAGCTAAGTATTTATTCATGTAAGGTATATTGTAAACAGAGAATTAGAAGCAAATTTTGCCTTTAAGGTTAAAATTAAACACTAAATTTTACAAAAAACTAACACATGTCACACACATGTCTAAATTACACTTGATGTTTTAGAAGAATTTCTGGAAATTTTGGTAGTAGTAGATGGCTAACTACATTTAGTTTAATTTCTTAGCACTAAAAATATAGTTTGATGTTGCTATACCTTTAATTTTCTATGAAATAGTGGTCTATTCTTGTTACTTATTATTTTCCTTTATAACCTGTAATTCTAGTCTTTTATAATACCTTTCCAATGTACTGAATAACCCAAGTATATTAAGTAAATGTTTATATTAGACATATTATTACTATTAGTATTATATTATACTATAATTCAATAAATTGTACATTTTGTCCAACAAGACACGGTAACAGTAAACATGTTGATTGCGAGCACTCGATGGTGAGAATAACACGATGACGTAACATTTTTATTGTATTAAAACAGGTCGGGAATCAGCAAAATATAATTTAGGAAGATTATTATTCCGATTTTAATTGTCACCTGGTTGATTTAACTAAACTTCTTGATTATTTTTACTGTGAGGTGAATTTGAAATGCCAAAATCTGAAGATTTGATTGGCACAGATGACAATCAAATCTTCAGATTGGCTGCGTGACTCCAAACAACAGATTAAAGAGTCACGCAGCCTAGGTAACCTTTCATATGTCCTTCTTAAAAGGTAACTTCTAACTTTAGCACTACGATACTTTAATTTAATTGGGTTTGAATGTGAAAAGTGCAACAACAAATGACCCCGACATAGTACAGAATGTATCATTTTTTAAAGTAAACGTTTGTAACACTTTTTGATAATAATATTTATTTAATCAATTTATTGGAACTTAGACCTAGTAGTCGGGATCGATATTTATCATTGCGTCATAGAACTAGTGTTTAGATATGATTTCGTTTGCATTTAATCAAGTCATCATCATCATTATAATCATAAGCCTATCGCAGTCCACTGCTGGACGTAGGCCTCTTCTATTGCACACCACTCTGATCGATTTTGGGCTTCTCGCATCCAGCTCCTAATCAAGTGATCCATAGTAAGTACTAGGGGCCCGACTCCTACCACTTTATTTTTGGCTCGACGCCACACATTCACTTTTGAGTTTACTTTTCCATGAACTGGTGGGAATAATTTACAAGAAAATGTGGTTTTGTAAATCAACCTTTTTACAGCTGTAAACAATAGCGGTAAAATTTTATAAAAGTTTATAGTGTAATTGTTGTAAACCGCTAGTAACTCCACGAACCGAAGCTAATCTAAAAAAAAAATCCTTTACAACATTTTGTTTAATCCTAGAGCAGCCTTCTATCTCAAAGAACGATTCAAGTTTCTTAAAGACACAAATAACAAATGTCTAAGGTCATCGGAAGATTTGAGACTGGATATACCTCGACATTCCACTAAATTCTACGACCAATCCTTCACGGTTGAAGCTGTACGGTTGTGGAATGCACTCCCAATAAACATATGGAAAGCGCAAACAGTAGTTAGTTTTAGAAAAAATGTTTATAGACTATTACACGACTATAACTGAGTCAATTACGAATAAGGGTATGATTTGAATGTTTTTCCTTTTAGTCTAGTCGACAAGTTGAAAATGGTACAAAATAGAGATACTGCTCTTAAAATTATGTGCGATAGCTCATTAGATCCGGAGTGAACAAAAACTGATAAATCCAAGTAATGTAATAAAGTAAAAACATTGTTATAAACAAAGTATGTATAAATATTTTTTTAACTTTTATGGCGCGATCTTGTTAAGTATGTATGTAAGAAAAGCTCTACTAAGCGAAAAAAATTTACGATCATTATTTAAACATTTTTTTTCACTTCCAAATAAGACAGTAGTTCGAGAAAGTTTTGTTAGTTAACAATTGTTTAACTTGTTGAAAAATTAAATTTTAGTAAAATTTCCAACGGAAATAAATTATTTATAGTGTTCAGAACACACCATATTTTATTCAAATTTAAAAACAAATATTGAATACCTTAAATAAGGGCCACTGCACACTAGCTACTTTTAGCATCGGCGATCGGCGATTTGGCGACTGCATCGATGTTGCATCGCGTTTTAGCGACTTCCTGCGTTCGATCGCGGTATCGAAAACGCGCGTTTTAGCGACTGCTCAGATGCCAAATGGATGCTACCGGCATCCGAATGTGTGCGGAGAGTAGCGTTCACCTTCTGTGTCGCGCTTCTAAAAAGCGACTCAATCTCCGCGTTTGGCGTTTTTAAGTGTGCGGTGTAGAGCGTTCGGTCGCCGTATTTAACTTCTAAAAAGCGACTAGTTGCCGATCGCCAATGCTAAAAGTAGCTAGCGTACTGTGGCCCTAAATTAATGAATGTGCCGTACTCGCTTTTGGCGCCACGCGCGCAACCTAAAATTAGAGATAGAGATCCGGGAGTTAGGAGTTTTTTATTGCAAATTTCCTCTTCTTTCAGAATCTTTTTTTAAATCTATTTTTTCAGAATCTTTTTTTTTTATTGTTTATAACTTTTGCAATTTTTATGTGCTAATACACGCTTTTGGCACATTTTTCTAGGCGTCATTTCGAATCCAATGAGCTATCGCAAATAATTTTAAGAGCAGTATCTCTATTTTGTATCTACCATTTTCAAATTGTCGACTAGACTAATTTATATGATAGAATTAAGTAGTTATTAGTTCTTAAAGTATGTTTATGTATGCACATACTGGTGATATGTATAAGTAGGTATCAAATATTTTATGTATGTATTTTGTATGTATATGTGTGCAGATTTCGGTATCTTTGATTATGTTCATTACCTAATTAGAATCCTTCATAACTCATTGCACCGTCAACTACTGTTTAAAACATTTTGATCCATCCAAAGGTTGCCTGGAAGAGATTGCTTCGGGCAATAAGGCCGCCCTTTGTACATTATATGGAAATTATTGTCATTTCATGTACTTTCTTCTAATTGTGTAATACGGTGTACAACTAAAGAGTTTTCTATCTATCTATCTATAATATATTCTTAGTAATATATACCTTAATTATATATATATAAGTATTTTCTGATATCGTTATTTTTTTATTTAATCATTTCCATGACTTCAAGTGCCAATTATTTTAAAATATACTAATCCTTAATACTTTTTACATTCATGATGTTCAAATAAAATCCAACTTAAGTATATATCAAGTGGGAGGGTGGAGGCTGCGTATCAGTTAACGCTGCCCAGAGTGGGTTGGGAATATTGCGCGCCACTCGCCAGTCCGCGTGCGAACGCTGCTTGCGATTCACGTGTTGATCCTTCTTACACTTTTGGAGGGAAAACTTGTAACGGGAAACTTGTGCGAAAAAATGTTCAAGAATGTTGTAATGTTGAACGTAAAATAAAACGAACTTGGAACTGCAGTGCATTTTATAAAGAATGTGGATTTTTGATGTTGGTGATGTGGAAAAATGACTTAAATGGATAATTTAGATTGTGGTGTTTTGTGATCTCGGAAATATGAAAGGTTCGTCCTAGATTTCGTCCTAGAATTTTTTTTTAATCCCATCTTCCGTAAGTGTCAGTCATACCCTCAGAATATATTGTCAGTTACCTTTTAAAATCTGATATACATAATAAATACTATCACAATGTCTCAGTATTTGAAATACAAACGTATTTTATGGCAATAATTTCAATTATAGTTTTCATCTAGAATGTTGATTTAATAATTAGCTGTTTAGAATTCTTAGTTGCAACAACTGAAAGAACACAAACTGATGTTTACGCACACCTATAACTTTGGTGATACCATTTAATTTTATTTACACAGTAGTACATTATAATAACAATGATAAATTTATAAATTCACCCAAACATAAGATGAAAAGTAAGATATTAAACTTATTTTATAATTAAAAACTTTAATAAAATATGGACCCTAATATATTTTAAAGCAAGGAGTATATACTTTGTCTGCCTAAATAGCCGAGCCCAGACAACTATATTTGCATTTTAAACGTAGTGTAAATGAAATTTTCATTTTAAAAGCTGAGCAATATTCAGTAAATGGGTCGCTCTCGAGTCTCGGCAGTAAATAAACTCTCGGCTTCCACGATAGACGTTTACTCTTTTTGATTTATGTTATGACCCAGTCTAAGTGACACCACGCTTTATATTCAAAAATTAATTAAGTTATATACAACTATAATTAATATATAAATAAAATTTGACATGACTGAATGGAACTCAAGCAATTTTGTAAAAGTATCTTTACATTGTTAATATATGATTGACATAAAATGAAGACGCTTAAGCTGTCTGCTCGTTTAGATATTTTAAACGGATTTTATTGCAGATTTCAGAAATAGATTCAAGAAAAAGGTTTAATACGTACCAACATATTATAGTAGAGAAAATCTGTAAATTTCAAAGACTTGCGTATGAAGTTGTGCCGGGTGATACTTATTTATTGAAATTTAGATGCAGCTGGTTTTGGTAGGTTTTCTAATTTAATTTACTAACCGAACTTTGATGTTATATACAAACACATTTAATTAGTTCATTTCATTTTATTACAATGATTCTAGACTGTACTCGTATACATAAGTTATAGGGATATATTAACCCTTCAAAATTCGAATATTTATACCACATGCATTAAATAATTAATTAGGTACTCCTGCTTGCAACTTTTTGGCTCAATTTATTAACTTGTTTACAAAAAGTAGTTCTTAATAGTACTCAATGTTTAACATTTGGTTTCAATTGTTAAACATTCAATGTTTAACAAAAAATATTATGGAGTTTTTGATATATTATATTACTCTATGTTAATCAGCAATAAAGGCTTATAAAAAAACTAATGTAGAACAAAACGAATACAAGAAATGCTAAAAGTAATTTAGGATAAAGGATAATTAATTAAACTTTATGTTACTATCTGAGTAATTTTGTAGAACTTACTTAGGTAATTAGAATGAAAACCTAGATACGGTTGTAACTTGTTATTCAAATGTTTAGGGTAAGACCTTGCTTCCTATATTTTCTACGACCCATGTCCAAGATTCAAAGTATATGAAGGGAATGCATGACTTGTATTACTTAACTCTTTATATTATGATCTGTCAAAAGCCTTTGACAACATTAAAAACGTGTCTTAGAGACTTATGAATACAGACACCTGATAATCAATTTTAAAGTTAGAATTACGCTGTTAGTCATTTCAATATTTTTCTTCTCAAAACATTTTGGCGTCTCATTAGGAAACAAAATTGATAATACTGTTCTTTTTCAACAGATTATAAAATACGATGGGTGGTTATAACACTAGCAGTTCTGGAAGTGAGTGCGAGTGACAAGAGGCCGCGGTTCGTCACGGAACCGCCCGCTCGCGTATTATGGCCCGCTACACGTGGCGCACATGCACTCTGCCGGGCTACAGGACATCCACCGCCCGATATCCACTGGGTAACGGCTGAAGGACAACTGCTTACTACCATACCGGGATTGAGGTATGTTTAAATTTATAAATTAAATGTATTAGTATTTTATTTCATGATTTTTTATATTATTTTATGTTTTATATTTTAAAGGTAAGTTAATCTGATGGAGAGTTGGTATTGATAGACTAGCAATATTTTAATATAAAATATTTTTAAAGGTACCTCTACCGTACAGACATACTAAAATACGATACTATTGGTGTATCTGTTCACGTTAATAGATATCAAAGAACCTTTGTATTCGTTAAATATTTTTTATAAGGTAGATATTTGAAACAAACGTAACTTGATAAGTTCATTCGTACTCGATATCCATCCATCCAAAATATGGTAATTTCTAGAAATTTTTACCTCTGTAATATCGCTTTCCTATTTATTTAAATATAAACCCTTTGTATTCATGTCTCAACATTCCCTTTCTCCCAAATATTGGATTTTAAATAATTTTCCTAACCCAAACTTTACAATATATAAGAATAATATGTAAGATCTTTTAGTTTCGTGTATTGTACACAATCGTAGATTTATAGATTAAAAAACCGTGTTCCCTCCTACAGTTCCATATAAACCAATGAGTCATATAAGCTGTTATATCCATCTACTCATGTCTTAAAACTGCCCCTGGCAATGCCAACCTACAAGAACTTTATTTGGAACAGGAATAGAGAGTGACTAGATTGATGATGTGATTCTATTTGTATACACGATATTACGTGTTGGTAAGACTTATCGCTTGATCAGTCCTTCGATTGCTTCAATTGGGCTCTAGTGTAGCGCAGGCTAAAGTCGACGACGGCTCCATTAAATAAACTACTCCAACTTTACCTATATTTTATAGAAAAGCGATAAACACACGAGCAACTTAATATTTACTGCAAACACCCGACACGAATTCCGGACTGAAGCATGTTTGTACATACATGTTTTAAAAATAGTACTATTTTTGTACTTCGTGAAGTAAATTAACGGAGATAAAAATGGTAAAAAAAAACAACGAGATGCTTTCTGGCTAGATCTCTACTCAGTATATATGTCATGTTCGTCCGGTGTGATGCTACCCTCTCACAGTAGACCAACCTAAAATGACAGTATTCATGCTGTCGGTTTCGTTGATGAGTGCGGGACCAGAGACTCTGCGATGCAGAAGCATTTTATTAGGCCGCTATAGTGCGGGTCACCATGCATTATTGCTTAATTGTCTGGTGTGGTAACCACTACTCCTGAATTCTGCTTAAGCCTAACATCAGGAATAGCAGAATAAGTTTGGAAGGGTCATATATATAAAAACGGTTAACGTAGATACAATTTAATTTTTGTACCTATAGTTTGAATTTCCTGACATATTTTTTTAAGTGGAAAGTGTATTTTCCCGTGAAAAGTCCACAAAGCTTATCTACGCATGAACAATTATTATAATTACGCAAACATTTGAACGTTCTTGAAATAAAAATAAATCATTATCCTTAAAAACTTTGTGACAAAGTTGTGTCAATTAATCTCTGCTGAAATTTTACAAGAAAAATGTATCTACATTAAGTCAGCGCCGGGTGTTCGGAAGTTTTTGCTTTCATCTAATGACTAGCGGCAAGCGACTCGACGAGTTTTGTATTTTTAATAAGGCCTTGTCTAAGTGCAGCTGTAACGTTGCAACAAACTTTACTGTGGTGTAAAAGTTAGCTGTGGTTTGAAGTAATAGTTTTTTTAACTTGAAATATTTTTACTTCCGGGCGATGGTAGTCAAATGTTATATTATTAAGGAATAAGCAAAAGAAAAAAACATACAGCTAGTGGATACAAACTGCAAAAAGAGAGTCAACATTGAAGGGAACACAAATACAACTATACGTATATCTAACAAAAGTATTGTCTGTAGGTATGTTGAACACTTTTTCTAAATTTAATAAGAGAAATATTTCTCGTGTACCAAAATTGTATTCCAACAGAAAGATGAATATCAATCTATAAGTAATTGAAAAATATCGAGTTGAGTAAAATAATCATGATGCTGAGTTTAGTAAAATATTTAATAGCTTACAAGAACAGATTCAAAAACTATACCTCCTAAAAATTCATTAATATCGTTTTAGTAGTTCAGGCACTACGGTAAAAGAAATAATTATACAAAGACTGCCAAAATTATAACCTTTTGACTTCACCGTATTCGGGTAAAGAGACAAAATCTCATAGAGCAGTCAGTATTATTGTCAAAATGAAGCCGAACTTATTTTCAGTACTAACTAATTGTAGTTTCCCTACGGAGCGCCACTAATAAATTGGCTGAGTTTCCGATCAGAGTCCGTTAGGGCCAAGTTCTGAGGCAAGGACGTGTCAACATACTAAATGTGCTGAGTTTGAAACTTTGTCGATCTTCGATACACTTCGTGGGCTCAATAACTGAAGTCTTCCTAGTTGCCTAACATAATATTATTTCTTCAAAATTATTGACGTGGATGGAGTCATTGAAAATGATGTAAGAGATACCAGTTGTCTGAGTTTAATAGTTTGACAACCATTCAAACCGGAATTCAATTTATCAAATTCAAGATGATAGAGAGAGGATCTGTATGTTGCTATATAAATATTTTTTAAATCATAACAGACACACGCAACACAGAGACAATTGCCACAAATAACTTTTCCTTTTACCTAGCAAAATACTAGCGTGGGTAATATTATAAACGGTTACATTTTTGGTTTTCTATGTATGTAAGTGTGAATGCCGCCTCCAAACTTCTTATTCAATCTGTGTATGTGTGTGTGTGTGCCAAAAAATATGAAGTTTTGTGTAGTAAAGTATTTCCATCCGTATATATCTGTTTCATAATTAAAAAAAAATAGAGCCAATGTTTGTTGTTAACTTGTCTTACGAAAACATGCAACCTGGAGGCAACAAAGTCATCTTTTAGTAAGGTTATATAAATTATTATTATTTTTAATTTTTTACTAAGAATAGAGCTTAACTTTAAGTTATCTTTTTCTTTTTAAATCCAATAAAGAATTTTATTTTACATGAGTGACATTTCATTTTATAAGTGGATAGTTATAATATTTGAATAATATAGGTACATAATATATTTTTAGTTGCCTATTTAGTCTAGTTGTATGCGTTTGCGACTATCAGCCGAGAGGTCTTAGGGAGCAATTCCCAGATCGGGCCAAAGGTATTGTGGGATATTTCTAATAAATTGTTAGTAATATTCTGGAGTATGAAAGTTTAGCGGTATTTCAAGCCTGTTCATCATCCTTACGCTTATCCAAATAGCCTAAGCAAATAAATACAAATTTTAGTCCCATGTTTAATCACTTAAAACTTTTTTGGAAAAAATGAAGGTAAAAATTCTATAATTTTGAATTAAAAGTCAATTTCGGCTTAAAAATTCAAGGTTATTCAATAAACTTCTTAAACCCTAATTTTGAAGCAATTTCATTGTTACGCAGTTGTGTTAGATGTTAGTATAAGATTTAGTGTCTAAGCGAAAGAAAGTTTCGACATTCGAGCTCAGCGAGAGCAACGACTAGGTATTGAATAAAACGGGCGACTTTGCAACGTGTGACTATGTTACCAAGTTTTATCTATTGTTAAGAAGCAGTTTAGAAGTTTCTACTTTACTATAGTATTATTTGTTACGTTGCGGTAAATTTCTTTGAAAGTTACTTGAAAAATGTTTCTAAGTAAATTATATCAGAATGGCTGTAATTCAAAACATAATTGATTTGAAGTTTGGTATAGCGCTTATAATTTATTTCGCAAATATTTATGGACAAAATTTAACAATCGTATAGTCACGAGAAAAAGTTACACATTTATAAGCAAACGGCTTCTTCAGCGTGTGTCGAATTTTAATTTTATTGTAGAAATTGGCAGTGTATCACTTTACTAAAATGATTATTTATTTTCAATTTATTGCTTTCTGTGAGAACACAATTACCTATGAAGGAACTCGGTATTTTTTTAAGCTATCCGAATAAGTTTAAGATATAAGCAACTCGAGATAAGGAAATAAGTTTGTTTGATAGATATTTACACGTGGATGAACACGTTACTGTTTCTAGGCAGTTATTAAATAAAAATTAAAAAAAATACTGTATTACTAAATGTGTTATCAAACCATTTTGAATATTAAACGAGACTTGTGCAAAGATACAATTGATGAGAAAACAATGTATATTTCTATAAACAGTTACTAAACATTACATATAATTAAAACAATTATTTAGACACCGATTAAATTGTATTTGGACTTTCGTGACTTTTACTCATTTTTATTGTTTAGCGAGACTTAACCGGGATCGAAACCTGGTAGAAGCATTATTTGTTTTAATATATACCTATAACAAGGCAAATTAAATATGATACATCTTAAATGTTTTATATTCGGAATAAAATAGTTTACAATATTGTATCAATTAATATATCAATTTGGAACGTAATATCGTCACCAATGTTTGCTTGCAATATGTGTGTAAGAGAGAGAAACAAAGAGAGATTTAAATAAACAGATATAGTACCTAAAAAGTTGACATAGACATTGAAAATTATCAGAAATGACCGAAATATTTGTAGGGTATTTTATTTGCAATTTTTTTTATTACACTTATGAAAGTATATACGGTACTTATATATAATAAGCAATTTTTTGTTTGGCTGTATGTATGTCTGTTTTTTCTTTCTAATCTCTTGAACGGCTGGACAGATTTTGACTTTCAGGGGCAGAAAGCTGTTCCTGTAGGGTTCCGCTTTTCAAAAGAGAACGTACATATCTCTTTTTTTAGCTACGAGGTAAATGCTATTGATGAAAATCAATTTAAAAAAAAAATTGTGTCTTAAAAGGAATGTAAGTAAATATTTACCACTACCTAGCTTAATAAATGAACTCGTTTTACGTTTGGTTAAGCGTTCGTCAGAGGTTCGTTTGATATAAATTATCTGTTAATACTTTAGGTGCCAGCATCCCAATTGTTGGAACGCTAATGGAATCTATTGTAACAGTGGTGATAGCGGGTAGACAAGGGGGATCTCATTTAACGTGATTCGACGTTTCATTATCGGCCTGATTATATTTGATCCCTTAGAAATTTAGGGAATATGTATTGTTTCGTGAAACACAATCTATTTCATAAAACCAATTCATAGAAAAACACTTATTCTTTTCATGTACGAGTGCGTGGTAGATAAAGTTTGAGAATACAAAATGGCTGTAGAAAGTTACACGCTCCATTGTATCTTTCGGGTTTCTGGGTTCTGTGTCCATTGGCATAAGGGTTGTTTTATATATTCTGCTGTACAAAATAAACATAGTTTGGGTTAGTTACGTATCAAGTCCAACTCGTGTCAGCAGTAAGTAGTAACAAGGCGTTGTTTACTCTCGCTTAGTTCGAAGCTTTGGACACCTGTGAACTAACTTTAAGGTTTATTCCTGGGAACAGTGCTACTAAAGTACGGCTACATATTGTCAAAAGTAAGAGTAATAACATACAAACTTTTAATGTATATTCAGAAAATAGAAACTGTGCACCTTAAAATTACTATTTGTCTGTAAATTAGTACTATATTCAAACTTTGTGTTAATACGGGGACGATTACGACGAGATCACTACTATACTCTGTCCATTCCTTTATTATCTTTTTGACAGTTCAACAAATTTCGAAATTAGTGACGCCCTCACACGTCACCGATTCGATTTGAAATCAAAATTAATCGATATAAATTTCTTTAAGTCAGTATTGTAAATTAATAAAATGTGCACTATTACGATATGTAATTGACCCAGAACAAAGAAAACTTCCAAACACAGTCACTTGAAGGTCGGTTTAGTAAGTATTATGTGATTTTTCAAATATACTTTCTCTTAACTCTGGATTTAAGCGTTATTAACCACGCGTTTCAAAGTTAAATTTTACTAACACGTGCATAGTTACATTTTAAATCAGTGGTCCAATAATTAATTAATTAATGCACAGAGTTATTGTTCTTTATTCTAAGTTTAAAGTTAAATTCCAAAATTTCGACTTAATTCCTTGCAAATAATAAATCTTGAAGTCATACTATTTTAATTTCCTTTTTATATTATTAAATTTACAGAAACAACACTTACATTTAGTCAAATTATTTTGATCATAATAATATGATAGATTATTTTAATCGTTTAATCGATTTATCGTATTTCAAGAACTGTTTTATATGTTGTTTTTAGCTATGCACACTGCCCACTTCCCTACCCGTCTATAAAGTACGACATTACTGTAGTACATTATTACGAAAAAAAATACCGGTAATTTATAGGCGTGACCTGTCAAAAAGATAATAAACGAATGGACAAGGTATAATTGATATTTACTTCGGTAGGTTTATATGCCCAAAAATATTCATATTACTTCATCTTTATCATCTTTTATATTGCCGTATTTATTTTTTAAGTAAATTGGAAAACATTTTCTGCTTCGTAACAAACTAACTTGTATTATGGTATTTATTCGACTTGCTTTGACAATATACGTTCAACAGACAGTATTTTTCCATTTGCAATCTTCCAGCAATATCTCTTTCATATACTATTGTATCTTAGTATTTTCAAAATATCCATCAAAATATCACTTGCAAACGTCACGTGCAAATGTTGCAATTAATGTAATTGCAACATGTTTGCAACATGCTTCATCATCACAAATAATATCAAAAACATTCATAGCTTTTCACTGTTTATAATGTCTATGTAATAACAAAAACATTGAAGGAGAAAATGAAATTTCCATATCAATATGTACGCATATAAGCATGTATATAATGTTTATGTCAGTAGAAAATTGCCAATGATCGAATATAGCAGCCATCTGTAGATAACCTGTCAAAGCGGCGGTTTGATGAGAGGAAATATTGAATATAACAGAATCTCTGTATAGTTATTATCGATATTTCCTGTAACGATATTTAGAAATATGGTAAAGCATGAATAAATATACATAAATATGTATTCCATTATGACAATTTCGTAGGAATGAAGGAAAACGTTTGAAAGAAAACGTAGTGACAAGAATTGAAAAGGGGATGGTGTGATAATTTGGGTACTTTTTGTTACCCATTCATTTCAAATGAACAACATTACGATTGTTTCATATTCGAGTTACAAAATATTTGTGGTTAAAAGTATAAAATTACGAGCGTATGTAAGTATTTTCATTACAGGTAGTTACACCACATACTTGCCAGATTTTAAAATCAGTATCATTAAGTCGACAAACCTGCTCAATGTGGAAGTAATTTGTTCACGTACATTACCCACTGTTTTACGGTCCATCGTTACAACGAGTCACAAATTAAGTTAATATGAACTTCGCAACTTTGCTCAACCAAGTTACAAGAAGTTGACATCAAGATTCTGAAATTTTATCTCAGTATTTCGTGTTACATTTACAATATTACTTTGGTGTTGAACTTTTTGAAATGTATATGCCTATATTATTCCTAAGAGATCTTAGTTATAAATATCATATAAACATACTTCGGCCTACAAAAACTAGATATTCAGTCTATTTATGTATGTATATAAATAAATAAAATGTGAGTGTAATACTACTGCTTAAAATATAAAATTAACAACCTTTCACTAAATGCATATTAAAGTGTATTTGGGACTTACATCAAATAACCAATTTTGATGTGACTTTAACTGGTAGATAGCTGATGATTAAAGGAGTAACTAAAGCAAATTTGTTTAGACTAGCGACGCTCCGTGGCCTTATTGGTATACAATAACCACTGGTAATACCGCAATACCGTGGGACTCAGATAGTGCAAACATATAAAAAATAATAAACATACCACCGATTGAGCTCTAAGACATAATTGTCATGATAATAAGACAAACTGCTACAAATATTGTTTTAACCTATTTAAAACGTATACATATATTTGCACATCAGTTGTGCGCTCTTAGTTTCGCATCAATACGACCACAATGAGCTACATCGAAGCTTAGCAGGGCACAGCTTATTTATTTATCTCCATTCGATCAGTGTCCTTATCTAAAAAGTGGTCTACCATATCCACTATTTTGTTCCAACAACCAAAGAAAAACGAAGATAACAAAAAATAAACACAATGTAAATAGCAGCTTTTTTAAGTGCGTTTTACAGTGTAAGATAGAGGGAGTAAAAGAAAAAAATAAAGGTTGTTATATAATATCATTTAAAACAAATCGCGTGCCGTTCTCGAGAGCATCATTAGCTTATCAGCGGAATGCACAAGAGGCAATGTAGAAGGCAACGCTGTTTGCTATCTATGCCACTTACTAATGTATCTAGATTGTATATTATTTACAGCAAAATTGATGTTTAATTTAACTCGCTCGTCATTGACATACGCTTCGCATTGTCTTCCAATTATTCGTCGACAAGGAACTTAATTCTTAATACCAATATTCTTATAATATAATTATTACACAGATTTCATAAATAAGAAATTTTAGTATATATAATTTATAGTTTATAAATAATGCAATAATATATGTGACCTAATGTAACAAGTTTTCTATTTACTTACTTCTAGAACTTTGTAATTATAATTATTTTCATTAAAGCAAACTATTGTATAAAGAATGAAAGGATGTCCTTTCATTGAATATAACTATGGAAAATAAACTCTGTGTAATCTGAATTCCACTTTCTTATGTTGGAGCTAGAGTATTTATTTAAAAGATTTGCCAGAGTTATTCTGATATTGAGTTTTGCAAAATAAAAAAACCTGTGACTTCTAAACAAAGTTCTGACAGGTAACATTAAAATATTCAATACTGTCATGATTTATGTCAAGAAGGCTAAGAGTTTTAAAAACTTTGTGCTTAACGGAATGCTGTATCTAAAGCTCGGTGATTACCCTCATAACGTACTTTTATACGAGCTAAGTTCAATCTAACGACTGTGCCTGTTCGCGACCGATACCGCTCCAGTTAAAGTTTTGACGTGTCATAAACGAGGTTATTACACAAAGACAGATGAATGGGTATTAACCCTTATGATAATGGTTATAAGATTTGAAATTTACATTGCAATGCTCTGAACATAGGCTTTTTAATTCATTTTTCCTTTACTGGCCGATATGTAATAAATAAAAAAGGTTTTGACTGTATCTAGATGGAGTTGCTATAAAAAGCTTTGAATTTATTTAAAACAAGTTTACAAGGCAAGCTTTAGAAAAGTCATATGACTTGTAGTCTTAACAGACAAAGAAGTTATCATTTATGCAGTACGATTTGAGAAACAGATTTATCTAAAAAGTCATTAGAAAATGAAATTCTCACTCATTTCGTCGCATCTGACATCTGTTGATTATTAATCTCAGATAAGTAACCTTTTTTGTATTAGGTTACTGGCAGGTTTTTATAGTTTGAATTATTATTTTTTAAGTTTTTGATTTTTAACTAGAACATTGTAATTCTAAATTTATTCTATTCCGTTGATAGTTCTAGAAGCAAAAACATGTATCTGTAAATTATTATACTGAATTAAAATTCTGAAATATGGATTCTATTCATCAAAGTTTATCATTTCTTGAAGTATCCTTTCAGTAACCAAATAATGATTTAGCCACATTCAAGCCACCGTTCAAGAGGTTATGGGCCCAGCAAGATATCAGTTAGATACCAAGAAAGAGAATTTTTATTGAGGATGTAGAAAAGTGAAAAGCCCTCGGAAGAAAATTGTAAAATGAAATTACGAAATTGAAAAATGAACAAAGTGAAGAAACTAATGTGAGTAATGAGAATTTTTATTAAAGATATAGAAAAGAAAGGACGAATTATTTAAAAAAAAAAATAAAAACAATTGAAAAATGAGACCAAGAGGAGGAGACGGAGGTTGATGTTCTTCGTGAAGCTGATGAGAAATGAGAAGGAGACGGAGGTTGTTGTTTTTGGTGAAGCTCATGAGATAAATGAGGAGGAGACGGAGTTTGTTGATGCTTTGGTAAAGCTGATGTTTTTAATGATCATGATGGAGGTGATCATGAAGTTGTAGAAGTGGTGATGATGGATGTCACGAAGGTAATGGTGGAGTAGATAAAGAAGATGAGATGTAGATGGATGTTGTTGGAGGTCACGATGGAGATAAAGATGAAGATGAGATGTAGACTGTGATGTTGTTGAAGGTCATGATGAAGATTAAGTTAGTGACTAGGTTTTTTTTTTAAAGCGTTTGGTGTTATTCCCTCGTCATAATATATATGTATGTTATTAGGTCTTTTTAGGTATTTGAATTCGAAACCTTTGTGTAAGTATGCTAGTTTAAGGGGGTGAGAGATAATAGCAGATTCGCGCAGTGGAAGCGTGTGTGTGAAATTGTTGTAAAAGGGAAAAATAATTTAATTTTGTTATTCAATTAATTTAAAAAAAATAACGGAATATTTTAGATAAATTTTTCACAGAATTTTTTGACAGAATTTTTGACATTTAATTTTTTCCTTTATAGTGTATTCTTTTCTGTATTTTTTGTGGTTTGTTAATTATAAAAAGTTTTGGTTTCTGCTGAAAGAGTATATTTTGATTGGTGTTTAATAATTTTAATTGTGGTTGGTTATTATTAAAACTTTTGGTTTGTTTGTTGAAAGAGTTGAGATGATATGATGAATGTTAATGTTATAAATGGTTGATTTGATTTGAAGCTGGTGTTGAAGCTGTTGTTGAAGCTGTTGTTGGAGCTGTTTAGTGGAGCTGTTTAGTGGAGCTGTTTAGTGGAGCTGTTTAGTGGAGCTGTTTAGTGGAGCTGTTTAGTGGAGCTGTTTAGTGGAGCTGTTTAGTGGAGCTGTTTAGTGGAGCTGTTTAGTGGAGCTGTTTAGTGGAGCTGTTTAGTGGAGCTGTTTAGTGGAGCTGTTTAGTGGAGCTGTTGTTGGAGCTGTTTGTTGGAGCTGTTGTTGGAGCTGTTGTTGGAGTTATTGGAGTTATTGTTTTAGGAGTTATTGGAGTTATTGTTGTAGGAGTTATTGGAGTTATTGTTGTAGGAGTTATTGGAGTTATTGTTGTAGTTTTGTTGGAGTTGGTGTTGTAGTTTTGTTGGAGTTGGTGTTGTAGTTTTGTTGGAGTTGGTGTTGTAGTTTTGTTGGAGTTGGTGTTGTAGTTTTGTTGGAGTTGGTGTTGTAGTTTTGTTGGAGTTGGTGTTGTAGTTTTGTTGGAGTTGGTGTTGTAGTTTTGTTGGAGTTGGTGTTGTAGTTTTGTTGGAGTTGGTGTTGTAGTTTTGTTGGAGTTGGTGTTGTAGTTTTGTTGGAGTTGGTGTTGTAGTTTTGTTGGAGTTGGTGTTGTAGTTTTGTTGGAGTTGGTGTTGTAGTTTTGTTGGAGTTGGTGTTGTAGTTTTGTTGGAGTTGGTGTTGTAGTTTTGTTGGAGTTGGTGTTGTAGTTTTGTTGGAGTTGGTGTTGTAGTTTTGTTGGAGTTGGTGTTGTAGTTTTGTTGGAGTTGGTGTTGTAGTTTTGTTGGAGTTGGTGTTGTAGTTTTGTTGGAGTTGGTGTTGTAGTTTTGTTGGAGTTGGTGTTGTAGTTTTGTTGGAGTTGGTGTTGTAGTTTTGTTGGAGTTGGTGTTGTAGTTTTGTTGGAGTTGGTGTTGTAGTTTTGTTGGAGTTGGTGTTGTAGTTTTGTTGGAGTTGGTGTTGTAGTTTTGTTGGAGTTGGTGTTGTAGTTTTGTTGGAGTTGGTGTTGTAGTTTTGTTGGAGTTGGTGTTGTAGTTTTGTTGGAGTTGGTGTTGTAGTTTTGTTGGAGTTGGTGTTGTAGTTTTGTTGGAGTTGGTGTTGTAGTTTTGTTGGAGTTGGTGTTGTAGTTTTGTTGGAGTTGGTGTTGTAGTTTTATTGGAGTTGGTGTTGTAGTTTTATTGGAGTTGGTGTTGTAGTTTTATTGGAGTTGGTGTTGTAGTTTTATTGGAGTTGGTGTTGTAGTTCATTGGAGTTGGTGTTGTAGTTTATTGGAGTTGTTGGTGTTTGAGTTGTTGAAGTGGTGATTGGAGCTGCTGTTGTAGGAGTTTGTTGTTATAATTTCTAAATTTTTGTTGTCAGGATATAGGTGTTTTGTAGTTGTGGAAGTAAGAATGTGTAAGAATGTGTGAAATGCTTTTCGGTACTTATCTGAGATTAAGGGGGTGTGTTGATTATTAATCTCAGATAAGTAACCTTTTTTGTATTAGGTTACTGGCAGGTTTTTATAGTTTGAATTATTATTTTTTAAGTTTTTGATTTTTAACTAGAACATTGTAATTCTAAATTTATTCTATTCCGTTGATAGTTCTAGAAGCAAAAACATGTATCTGTAAATTATTATACTGAATTAAAATTCTGAAATATGGATTCTATTCATCAAAGTTTATCATTTCTTGAAGTATCCTTTTAGTAACCAAATAATGATTTAGCCACATTCAAGCCACCGTTCAAGAACATCTACGCACAAATACAGGACTAGTTTTTTTTATGAATAGAATTCAAATTCAAATTCAAAATTCTTTATTCACTTAGGATGCAATACATCTCTTGTGACAGGTCAAGATTCTACATGTACATTTATGCCATGTTCGCAAACAATAGGTAGAGCCGGAGAAAAGAACATGGCAATAAAAACTCGCGGCCACTCCTTTCAAATCGCCAATGTTTACATAGTTTTAATGTTTATAAACCTGATATGGGGGTAAGGTGCTGCCACTAATATACTATACACCATGTTAGAGGACTGATGCAAATTATAGTGATTAAAAATTAGAACTTATGCTAATTTAAAAAAAAAAAACAACAGCCTCAGTGGGTACAACATAGTAGGAGCATCTACTTACAACAAAGGTAAAAACTATATGTGCTCAAATATTGGCCAAATTACTGGTAACGAAAGATTAAATATAAAATATTAATTATAAGATCAAAAGAAAGAGAAGAATGGCCTTTATTAGTCACGTAGAATCTTTACTTACAAAAGTAAAATCATGTTCTTAAACAATGTGATAACAACATTCACATGAGTAGAATAAAATGATAAGGAGTAAGTAGTCAAATCCATTTTTCTTTATCATTTAAAAATTCGTCAACTGTATAATAACCTTTACGTATAAGATAAGTTTTGACTACATTTTTAAACTTTTCCACTGATAGACTCATAACACTAGCTGGTAACCTATTAAAAAATCGCACGGAAAGACCCATAAATGAATTATGCGTTTTATGTAGCCTATGATATTGACCTACTAATTTATGCTTATGTCTCGTGTTCACCGAGTGAACGTCACTATTCCTGTGATATAAATGCATATTTTGTTTTATAAACATAATGTTTGCAAATATATATTGTGATGCAACTGTCATAATGCCTATCTCTTTAAACTTTTCTCTAAGGGAAACTCGTGCACCTAGTTTGTAAATCGCACGCACTGCACGTTTTTGGAGAATGAAAATTGTTTGAATATCAGCTGCCTTGCCCCATAGCAGAATGCCATACGACATGACGCTGTGGAAATAACCGAAATATACTAGTCTTGCTGTTTCCACATCCGTAAGCTGTCTGACTTTGCTGACAGCATACGCTGCAGAACTGAGTTTCCCTGCGAGACACGATATTTGGGCGCCCCACTGTAACTTACTATCTAAAGTAATTCCCAAAAAAACCGTTGAATCAACAAAATTAATAACTTCATTGTTTAAAACTAGATTTGTACTGATATTCCTTACATTTGGCAAACTAAACTTCATTAGAAAACTGTGTATTCGCAATTTATATCTCGGATTTCTTTTTTAAATCTATAATACTATATATCCTATCATGCATAATCATCACACTAGGTCACGATAGTGTGGGTCATCATGTTGCATTGTGTGTACCTACTCACAACGAGGATAGTGATCTTGGATTCTGTTCGCGCTTTCCATCAGGCAGAGTAGTTTCACTTTGATAGGCTCATATAAAAAAAACTAACATTATAAAGAGGTTAAGAGTTTGTATAAATAAGCCTGGCCAGCTGTCTCTAGATATTTCAGATATGAGTGTAATATCGATCACGTTAGAATTCGGACATTCTTTATCTCGTTGAGATTAAGACGTGATTGTATGCATTTTAGCGATAGGTTTTAGGATATATAACGTAGCTGTAAGTCGGTACCGACACCTATACAGACGTGAATATTGAGTAATATTAGAGAAATATGTAGGCCTGAGTACGTGAATAATAAATATTTCTCTCATTGTGTACACCGTGGTTGGAATTTTCTTCGACCCATAAGTTCGTATATTTTGCTTGGTTGAACGTGCTAATATCCCAGGAACTTTAACGATTTCAAAAAAATATTCTTACATAACCCAGTTATCGAGAAAGTCTATCATCACGCTACTAACAAAAGCAGCTAAATATCAATAAAAACTGTTGCAAAAGATGGGAAAAATTATATCTCTTCAGAGCTTTCACTACGTGCTCTGCGTGAGCGGTTAACGTTTTACATACAAAATGCATGAAAGACTTGTTCCCCTGTAAATTATAAAAAAAGTTCGCGATGTCTAAGATTGGTTTATAATAACCAGTTTAATGAGTAACAAATTTCTTTCCGCTGCGTAAAATCACGCAACGAACAAATGAGACGCAAACGTCAGTTGGTCTTGAGGTAATAATTTCAAGAAAAAAGGGTTATTCAGAGAAGTTTTATTATACACTAGCTGAGAGCCACGATTTTGCCCGCGGTTATTGTTGTAAATGCGAGTAACGCCGCGGAGCAGATCTGAAAAAAATAGCCCAAGTTACTCCTTATGTCACAAGCTTTCTGTCAGTGAAAGTTCCCTCACAATTGGTCCTGTCGTTCCAGAGTTTACCCAGAACAAACAGATAGACAGATAGAGAAAAAAATTAATTTTAGTACCGTATATGCTTTGATAGTAAATATCAGAGGAACAGTTTTCCTCTGACATTACAAACCTATAGACACTCTAATTTTGTTTATTTGTAAAGATTTGCATAGATGTATTCAGAAGTAAAAGAAGTCAAAAGTTTATCTGTCACTTTTATTTGTATTTTTGTTGAACTAAATAAAGATGTGTATTTCCTACGACAGGCATGTATTGAGTGATGGACGTTTGGTAGTCGGCGCGAGACGATCGCTTATGGATGCTGGAAGTAGCGGCGGGGCTATGCTTCGATGTCGAGCTTCAAATCGAGTCGGAACAGTACTATCCAGACCAGTCATGCTACAACCTGGTAAGTATTTTTAAGGCATAATTATCAACAAACATTTAATTGAATTAAAAATTGGTACGTAGGTGGTTATTATTTCCCCAACATTACATTACATTAGTGCATCTATTTATTTAAATATTGATATTGATCACACCTAGATGGGTGATCGTTTGTGGTATGATTATGATAAGAGTGTTACCGTGATTCGAACGTCATGTTAACGAACCCGGTTGTGATCTTTCGATAACAGTCGTGAAGCTTAGTAGGCCTTCAGGCGGTTCCAAATTATCCAAGGGCAAGATTACGTAGCCACAACGTGTCTTGCCACTCTCTAACCTGAACTTGGCCAGCGTTAAACGTATGGCCTTAGCTCAGCCATTGGACCCGAGCTCAGCAGTAGTAGTACGGTATGGGTTGTTAATATTGATTAAGGTAGAAAAATATTTATATAGGTATAGTTAAAAAAAGGTGAGATTGTCTCACTAGATAACATACATGACAATAAAATTAAATAAATTAGTGACTCAATTTTATATTTATTATTACTTAAGAGTCATAAAACGAAAAGTACCTAATACCCTAGCGCACTATGTTATGTTTATGGAAGACGCAACCTAGATAATAATACAAAATAAAGTACAGAGAAGCTCAGACTGCAACATATAATTCAAACCTTTACTATTAGTACAGATTTACAGGTAGCCTACATTTGTATGTATACAGCTAGGTGATGTAGATATGAAGAATTCTCTCATATGGTTTATTTTGACGTAGTTTCACAACACAATTTTATCAAAATTTAAATAACCAGAGACTACAAGTAATATTCTAAAAAGGAAAGATATTTTACTTATTCAAAGCTTTAGTATTATAGAGGAAAATTTGTAATAAATAAATATCTGGTTATGAATCCCAAATTTTATTATTTTAATATAATTTGTGTTTATCTATGTATTGTACTAATTCCATCTCAATTATACAGAAGCTATAATGGAAATTATAAAGACTGTAAGCAACAGACTTGTGTAATAAACAGATGTAAGGTAAGAGAGCAAAACAAATTACAACTTCGAGTCGAGTTGGACCAATTAACTTTCCGTTACAGCTAGGGAAATATGAAATAAAATGAAAAACAGCCCACGGCTCCGGGAATTTTTTACACGAGAAAAACTTTTAATTAAGGGATTAAAAATGACATTAGAGTGAGTTCGCAGCATCGTAACTTTCCTTTTGTTCTTCGAATGTCCGCGAGCAAAACTGAAACATGAATCAAATTACGATCAGATGAATAGATAAGTCAGGACAAGGCCTTATTCTCATTATGCTTTGTTAAAAGCTTACTCGACACTCTCGATAATTGCTAAAGATACCTGGTAAATAAGTCCTTTATATTTGAGAAAGCCGCTCCCTCCCAAGTTTTAAGGTACTTTTATGAAACAATGAAAATAAAATAAAAGTAACTAACACTAAACATAATTTTCCTACATTTTGATCGGATTTACTTAAACTTGTCCTTATCGGTTAAGCAAAAAATTACTGCTTACTTATTTAATAAATTTGTTTTAATATTTTCTAGGTAGTTTCACATTTTACTTTTAAAAGGATGTGAAACATATTTGAATTTATAACTGTATGCTATTTTGAAGTTTATTACGAAAGTAGTAAATAATCATAACAATGTTTATATATATCGAATAGTTGATCAAAACATAACTGTAAATATGTGAGAAACACTAATAAGTAATGGATAAATACGCAAAACAAACATATTTCAAATTCGTTTATCATATTATAACCATATTTCACTTGAATACTAATTTGTTATTCATAATATTCGCGTTCTACTTCACTTGTTTCGGACCGTAATATTAGGTATTTTGAAAGATGAGTATTATTCAGTCCAATTACTTTTTTCCAGTGAAGGACGAAGAAAGTTTTAATTAAAGATTGAGTGACATTACGTCCCTCATCTCGAAAAAATAACCTCGTTATATCGAAGCTGGCGTTTTGTTATTGAAAATAATTTCATTTGTAAAACTTTTTTTGTACTTATTGTACGGACTTACAAGTAAAATGTAACTTTAAATTATCTACAATAATGTTAAAAATCTAAATATTTTGGTTGTTTATTAAGGTTTTACCTTAATAAACAACCAAACAACCAAACGAATATCTGGAACAAGTTTGAAATGAATAATTATATAAGCGTTGGATAGCTAATAATTAGAGGTTGGTTATAGGCTATTAGCATTATCAAGTTATTATTATCAGCCGAACATTAATATAATTTTAGATATCTTTTATTTTTAATGTGCTCAACGACGGGACACGTTTATCTAAACAGGCATGTTATTGGTCTTCTTCGATAATTCATTTATTTTGATACTTAATATTGTTAAAAGAGTTTGTTGACTCTGATAGTAGTAGATAAGACAGTAAAGGAATACTCAAGTGAGCTTGTTAGCTACAATGAACTTTTACAAAGGTAGTAGAGTTAATGTCGAACACAGGCCGGTCAATTTAACGAGCTTTACAATCGAAAGATATCTTGAGAACATCCTCTTTAAACTTACAAATTATCGCGCAAGTTACAGATTTTCCTTGCCATATTTTATAATTTTCCTCTACAATGAAGCTGACTACAAAGGAAAATTGAAAGGCAACAAATAGGGACTGAGCTGAGAAGTAGCTTATTTTCATTTAAATGAGTTTCAAAGTAAGTATTCAACACTTTGATGTTCTGATATTTTCTTACATTGAACCAGAACGCGTTCATCATTTAGTCAATGAACTAATCTGAATTGAACATTTGTAGTTCGTATCGTTTTTCATTAACATGGCTAAAGAAATTTCCCTTATATATATACTGCGTTACATATGATTTACTTTGGAACTTACCTTTTTAAACTTAATTAAATTAAGAGGGGAAACAGGAGTAATAGGTACCTAGTAATAGGTACCTTTTTATTTTTTACTATTATGGTAAGTCGATACTTATATATATACTTATGTATTGACTGAAATAGCAATACAAATTATTACTACTCTGCATCTGTCATATTTATAGAATGAAAAGTTTAGTGTATTTCTGGGATTCGTATTGATAAATTATATTTTTTTACGACACGGATTTACAAAATTGTGAATTATGGAAGTGTGACTAAAAAATAGGTATTAAAAAGAAATACCAGTAACTTTGAATTTAGTTGTCTTAAATTTAGTGTGTTCTGTCTTTAGTGTAGCAAAAACACAATACTCGTATTATTTTAGGAAATTGTTTTCGATCAATAGATACATTTTAAAAAAGAATGTAAAACGGAAACTAACTCAAGTTACAGTAGATCCAATAGTTATTGGATCTACTGTAATTTGAGTTAAATTCCGTCCTGCTTTTATTTTAGGTCGTCTTAAGTCCTGCTTGTAGTATATTTTTAATTAGTATCGAGTTCGATATTCATTAAAAATATACTACAAGCAGGACTTAAGTACGACTTAAAATTGATGGAGTCAGACTTGAACGGCTTCACAAACAAAGCAACGTCGGACGCAATTATTCCTTTATTTATTATTCCGTTTCATTTTTGTTTAATTTCTTCTTTGACAAGTTACGAAAGAAGTCTCGAGGACGCATTATTAAAAAGAACGAACTTGGTAATATGATTTAACCAAAATTTTATTACTGTATACCGCAATGTCTTTTGTATAAAGTAATACACAGATGTAAACAATATTGTGTTTACTTATTTTTGATGTTAACAATGTGTTCAAAATAAATGGAACAATGTTTTACATTGTAGGAGTGTATACTTTGGCACTAATGCCATTGTGATACCGGTTCGACTTGAAAAGAGATAAATGTCGAGTGATTTTTCGATACTTTTCAAACAGTTAGTGACCTTTCCGACCTACTATTCTATGGGGGGATATGTGGCGTGGAGAACCTAACGAGAGACTCATTATGTTCACTCTTTTGACCCAGTATTCATGAAAACTATACAGAAAATGGTCTTAAATAATGGAAAAAAAAATCTAATCCTTACTTAATGTTATAAATGCGAAAGTATATCTGTCTGTCCGTCTGTCGTGCTTTCACGTCAAAACTACAGAAATGATTTAAATGAAGAGTACACAGATAGTTTAGAGCCTGAGAAAGAAGATATACCATAGACTAACTACTTTTTACCTCCATAAGAGAAATACACGCGGGAGAAACCTAGTAATAGATAATTTTGTTGTGCAGTGGAAGATAATGTGCTGTCCCATGGTACACGACAACTCACGCCAGCCAAAGTAGGCGGCTCGGTTGTACTGCGATGTGAATTGTCACCTCAAGTAGGTCTGGTGGATGTAACATGGTTACAAGATGGACTTCCTCTTTCATCGGGATATTTGAGTGGTGGTAAGTTCTAGATTTATTTTATAACGTTACATTTAAAATTACTAACTTTCATTGACTGACTGGTCAATGGAACTACAAACTTGAAACTTTGGTACTAATGTTTTTTTTGTGAAAACTACCGAATAAGAAAGTTTTTTGGGAATTAAACCCTTAGGGGTAATACTTCTGACTCCTGAGTCTCTGAGCCGAAAATACGAAGGAATTTTCCACCCGTCAACAAATAGAGGTACTTGTAGAGAATTACATTATGATCGAGTATGTATTATAACCAATAACCAAATAAAAAGGAAATCGTATAAACTTAATACCAAAGAGTAGGGTTATCAAAAAGCAATTACGTTGGCCTTTGTGCTCTCCTACGGTTTCTATTATATTGACAATATAAAACTGATGGTCTCATTTCATAATTTTATAGGCCTAAATTTATGTAAAATATAAATAAAAAATAAAAAATGTTGACATATAAGCAACTTATAAATAATGTTTTTTTTTATTAGTTGGCAGCGAAAGGGTTACGCAAACTCTAAGAAGATTTAATTTCTATTTATATAATGCAATTAAATCATCAAGATTACAAAAATCAATTAATTACAATAATTTGAAAGCTTGTCGAATATAAATTACATTCTATTAATGTAATATACAGATTTTAGATTTTGTTTTTTTTTTATATATATTTGTCAATACACATATATTTGTAAAGATGAGTAATGTTTAAAAGTATATCGAAATGAGTTTTTTACAGAATCGCGTTGGGTATCAGGTGCTAGCGGTCTTCTTCTTGGTTTAGATTTGACTCAGGCGGACATTCAGGCTGAATATGCATGTGTAGCCCTCGATACGCCAAGTTTGCCTTTGAAACTCACTACTGATGGTTAGTACAACGATTGATTTTTGATCTTACTTATATTAAAGTAACTCCTTTTATTATGACAATTTAAATAAACTTAGTTGCAATGCCTCTGATTTAGGCAAATAAGTCACAATTATTTCTTTAGCTGGAAACTGAAGGTGTAATGTATTTTTGTGTAGATAGCAGTTGGTTAGAAAACATTGAACTAAACTCGGTGGAAGCGCGTACTGGAGACACTGTTGTATTGCCTTGTATATTACGTCATATGAGCGGACATAGTATAAGGTAAGATTTTATTATATTAAGTATCAAATGTATTGACCACTAATAATAGAACTAATGTCGAAGTAAAAAGGAAAAAAAATTAGGAATTTTCGTTCACTACGTTAGCTTAGCTAAATGTATGTGTGTATCTGGTATGAAGTATAAATACTCTGATTGAAATAACACCCTTAATTCTTCTTCATATGTAGGATTACTTTTTGCAATAAATAAATAGCCGATATAAATTCCTTTACTAGTTTTAGTTCGCATCCACAGTCGTAGCTGCAAACTAAAACTACAAAGGTTAAAAAATACCTTTAATTGTGCTGTATTGGATATTCTGAACTATTTTGTTAAGATTTCATACTTTATACAGGAGAACTGTTTCGTACCCATTGTTATTGTAGTGAACTTTTTTCGTATTTATTAATTAAATAAGTAAGGGTACTAACTAAGACTTATATAATCCTCATCATTAGTTGGCAACGACAAGATGCTACTGGGACTTGGGCACCAGTGACTTCAGAAGGTATCGTGCGAGGTGGATCACTTGTAATATCTAGTGCTCGAAACCATCACGCATCACGATATGCTTGCTCATCCAATCCGGATTCCCCATCAAGGGTTCTGGTAAAACTGGTCATGTATGAGCCTTTGACAGTCACCGTGGCACCAAATCCTCTGGTGAGTACTGTTTATGCTATTATCTATGTATTAAAAAACATGGGAACTATTTCTCGTTTGTCTGACTGTAAATCAATGTGTTGTTTTCGACTGTTAACTTTTATCATTTGTTAGTTCCATTTAAAAATGTGATTTCTTTTATGCAGTAGTCAAATTAATCGTTATTTTTTGTTGTATTCTTCAACTACCTTTAATAGTATTTTAACTACATTCTTCTCATTTTTCCGTATCACATGCCTGTACCAATAATACTTCAATGACATACACATGATTTTGATTGTTGCAGTAAAAAGTAGCCCATGTGTTATCCTGATATCTTACAAGCTATTTTACTGCAAAGTTTCATCATCCAAATGCGTTCAGTAGTTTTTGCGTGAAAGACCAACAAACAAACACACTCACAAACTTTTGCGTTTATAATATTAGTAAGAATATCAATATTATATGCGGTAGGGATAAAAGAGAGAAGAAAAACGTTAAAAATGTAAAAATAAATGAAACTTAGTTCATCGTGAAAAATTTGCTTATGCTTTGCATGATATGTTTTCCTTATGTTAATTTCCTGCTTTGTTTCCAAAAAAGTCTTATTCTATAGCTATGTTTAACAATTAATTTTTATTTAGTTTTGTATGTACTTGGTGTTTAAAATAGGTCTTTTCTAACTACAGCCTTGCTTTACACTCTGCTTTACTTTGAAGTATAAACATGTGTACTAGTATATATGTGTGTGACAAAAGTGGTTTAACAATTCTGTATTTGATATAAGAGTCGCTTATTGTAGATGATAAGCACAGGCGGCACAGGCTACTTCAACTGTTCGGTGAATGGCGGGCGCGGTGGAGGCACTACTCTGAGTTGGCAGCACGAAGGGAGACCATTACACGCTCCTCAATCACGCCTATCCATAGGACCAGTGCGGTCACATCACGCAGGCCTTTACCAGTGCACAGCATACGACCATACAGAATCCACTGTAGCAGGAGCTGAATTAGGCATTGCTGGTAATAATAGCATATTATTTAATTAAAATATACCACTAATTATATAAATCAACTACTTCGAATATATACACATCTACACGACGTTTTTTTCTGGTGTCACATAGAAATAATTTCACGCCATCTTTGTCGAGTTCTACATCAAAACACTCTAGAAAAAAATATTTTTAGACAGACCGCCAAGATTGGTGTCAACATTCAGTGGAGCAATTGCCAGAATTGGACAAAGCATTGTAATAAGATGTGCTGCTACTGGAGTTCCTTCACCTCGCATACTTTGGACCTTAGACGATCGACCATTGCCAGCTGCTCCAGATAAGTAAGGTCATAGAAAAGAAACTACTAGGTAAAAAATAGGAAATGCAAAGTACTAGAGATAATTTTCCTTACAGGTATAGTGTTAACACGAGAGCAGAAGCAATACCTCAAAGTGACGAAGGTACTATCGTTTCTACTCTAAGTGTCACTATTAGAACTGCCGATGAGGGAGGCAGATATGGCTGTAATGCAACTAATTCTCAAGGATCTCATGCCCATCAAGCACGACTTAATGTTTATGGTACGTCCTAATTGAATCCCATAACGTTATTATTCAATTTAAAAAGTATGAAAACATACAGATCAATTACAATATTATTCTGTGTTAATATATACCTGAAATCGCAAAGATTTATAACACAAGGAAAGTCTATTAAAATGTTTGTAAATAGTTGATTATTTGCAGGTCCACCAAATATCAGATATTTACCAGCAATTCATGTAAAGACTGACACAGATGTGACAATACACTGTCCTTACTCAGGTTATCCTATAAAGTAAGTAGTGTTTAGATACAATATTTAGTACTTATCTTATTTTATAGACTAATTTAGCGTTGTTTCACAGAGAAGTAGTCTGGAAAAGAGAAGATGGATCTGTAGTGGAAAATGTTATAAACGCCAATGATGAACGAGGAGTTTTAAGACTGAATTCAGTGAGAAGTACAGCAGCTGGTAGTTATACATGTGAAGTGAGGGCTGAAAGTGGGGAACTTGCAAGAAGGACAGTTCGACTTGAAGTACATAGTAAGGAATTCAATTTTTATTTAGTTGCTAACTATACATTAAAATATAGCATTTAAGGCCAACAAAAAATGAATTAGGTTAAATTTTGTACCTCAAAAAAAATATTTAAATATTGAATGCTAGGCGTGTTTAGATTATGTAAAAAGAAATCTCAAACTATAATAAATGAGTATAACGTGACTTTATATTTACTAAAAAGACCTAGATTATTTTATAACAGTGAATAACTTAAAGAATATTTACATAGAATATACAAGACATTACAAACAAGTATTCTTTACAAAACTAAACATATAATCCATTGCCAATAGAGCCACCAAAGATAGCGCCGTTTCAATTTCCCGAAGAGCTTGAAGTGGGAGGAAGCACTCAAGCAACCTGTAGCTTAGTATCTGGAGACAAACCTATTCAGTTCACTTGGCACAAGGACAATTTACCTATACCTTCTATGCTTAAAGTAAGTGCATTGAAATAATTAAGTTAATTTAATTGTGACATTCGTTTTTAGAAACAAACAATGTAAACAAAACTTGAAATTTATTTTATAATTCTTTAAAAGTCATAAAATAAAATATAACATTGTTTTTAAAATCAGTCATCAAATCAAATCAATATTTATCACTGGTTCCACGAGTTTTGGGATTAAGTTAAACTTAAAGAATTAGTTTAAGAACATACTTATTACTTCAATAAAATAATGTTTATTAATTTTTTTCCTAAGTGTATATTATTCGATAACTGTATAAAAACTAAATGAACCTAGCATTTGTTTATATATTTGGCAAGTTAGACAATCATCATAACTATTTTATCTCATCATCGTTTACGTTAAATACATAGGTATACTGAAGTGTGTTCTTTTTAAGAGCTTAATCGTGATTCATTATTATCAGGTGGAACAGAAAAATATGGATTTCTTTTCTTTACTAATTATCCACGATCTAACTTCAAGTCATAGTGGAGAATATTCGTGCAGAGCAACTAATGATTTTGGAACAGTTAGCCACAGTGCTTCGTTAATTGTCAAAGGTATTTATTGTCCTTCTCTAGGTTGTCTCAAGTTTGTGTAAGTTTCATCGAATATTTTAGTTTATGATTGGTAGACTAGTGCAAATAAAATTTTATCATAATAAATGTCATTAAATCTTTAAAGCAAAAACTATGTTGTTCATAAGTATAATTAAAATTTGTACTTGATAAAACTTCGAACTAAACTATTCTACTCTTACGCTTACTTAAGTATTTATAATACACTGATTGAGAACAGTAATTATTTCTAAGTTTCTACATTTTTTTTTCTATTTGTAGAAGAGTTTATTACTTACTATATTTACCTTTTAAGTTCACTAATGTTCAATGTGTAAAGACTATATTTACACTGACCTTCCACAATAGTTTTTTGTTGTCTTATTTTCCATTCTTGAATGGAACAGCGTAACATATAAAGCAGTCTCTCCGCACAGAACCTCCGACGTGGGTGTGGCGAGCGCAAAATACATCGGTGTCGGCTGGGGCTGCCTTGCTACTTCCCTGTTCTGCTAAAGGACAACCCACGCCAAGAATATCTTGGGAGTATTCCACAGGTATGTAATAATAAATTTTGTGTCTGACTAAGTATGGAGAGAATCACATTAATAATGAAATACTTATCATACTCAGTCAATGCTTAGCCTCTCCATACTTATCCCAGTGAATGCGAGGAATATTTTTATGGCAGTTTCAACAGTATCGCATCGGTTTTCTATATTTTATGCCAATACCCACATTTGTTTGAAGACTAAATATTCTCACGTATCTCAATAGACTGCATGTACAATGTAATACCATAAATATCTTATTGGGTGTTCCGAAAACTGTATGTTACGAAATATTTTAAATATTTCAAAAATAAAAATTTCAGACATCCTACATACAACGTCATCTAGTCCCATACTAAGCAGAGCTTGTATTATGGGTACTAAACAACTGATATAAATATATAAACATACTTTTTTGTATATTAATACATATTATACATAGGAAACACCCAGATTCCGAAAGAAACGTTTGTGAATAACAAATATTTGATCCGACCCGGAATTCGAACCCGAGACCTCTTGATCAGCAGCCGCATACGCTAACCACTAGACCAACAAGGCAGTCATCAGTTTCATCAGTCATCAAATATTATCAGTTTCTCTTTTCAGTGTGAGGTTTAGTTACTCGTTTTCTCATTTATTTTTAGCTTGTAAATGAATACTAAACAGTTGATAGTCGCCCATTGATTGAAATTCGGTTGAAACTTCTAATTACTATAATGAATTTTCGTAAATAGAATACCAATCATTTACTGCACGTAATAATGTTGTTTAGAAAGTACGCACACAATAACCGTGAGCACTAGGTTATAATCAGAGATTCCTAAATACTAACTTTATAGATCTCACTCAGAGCAGCAGAACTTATGTTATATTGAATGTTCTGTAAAAATATATTAGTTAACTTGAAAATTTAAAGCAGGTTGCTGTTACTTTTTTAAAAATTCTCACCATATTTACTTAGTTAAATGTTTAGTCTATAAAGTGAGTAAAGTAGTTTAAATTGTCCAGATGGTGATAACTGGCGTCACGTTCTTTGGAGTCAGTCTGAAACTACTGAGACCAGTGGCGGCTCAGTACTACTAGATGGTACTATCTGGCTAAGAGCCGCGAGTCCAGAGCATGAAGGCTGGTACAGGTGCACTGCGAGAGTCCAACATTCTTTTCTACACCATTCATTTTATCTTGACATTAGAGGTAAGAATTTTATAAAGCTACTTTTTTATCCATATGCCATTGTGATTTTATTTTATTGATATGTCATGTTAAGTGATTATGTGAGCAATAACACTCTATATTGTTTTACACCACAAATATTTTATGATTTATTTTGGGTTATTTAGGATTAAGTGTTATTCTCGAATCACTAGAATTTTATAGAGACCTATTAAACTATTTGTGTATCAAATCACAAAATATTTTTTCTATTTATTAATATTGTTAGTAATAAAGTTCGCAACATTTATACATTAAGTTAGATCATAAGTGTAGTAGCGTTCGTGCTAATAAATATTTATTCATACAACAGAGCCGCCAAGACTAAGTAGAAGTGGGAGTGGCGAAACCCGGTGGGTAGTAAGAGGTTCCACGGCAATATTATCTTGTACAGTAAGAGGAGAACCGGAGATACACGTCCACTGGACACACGACTCTAGACCTTTAGCTTTACAGTAAGTACATCTGTAATAATTTTTAATCGATTTTTCATCGAGATTATAGTTCTTCTTTTTAACCGAATTCAAAAAGGGAGGAGGTTCTCAATTTCTTTCTATCTTTCAAATCTCAAACTTTTTTTATAAGTACCTATTTATACATTTAAACTACCGATGAAATCGCACATCTAAGAATCGATTTGTCTATTCAAAGATCGACCATATGAACATGTTCCTTAGTTTTATGTGTGTAAATGGTGCATATATTTTATACTAAATGGTTTTTGTATGTCAAATGTTTAAGAAAGTCAATGAATAATAAGTTTGTTGATTGATGAAACTTCTTTAATTTACATCAAATTGTATTGAGTCTTGACAACTCAATTTCCTATTACGATATTGAATTCAGATATTTATTTAAAGGACCAGATATTAATTTTCGAGGGTAATATAAGATATTTTGACTTGGATTGGATATTTAAGGACAATGATTGATATTTTGAGCATGTACTCATATCAAATATTCACTTCAAATTGGGTACGATTTAATTTATTTTAAAGCAATTTCAGAATTAAATGTTTTATTTTACCTCTCCGAGCCAATTCTGCAGTTTTCTTTCATATTCAAACTCTTTCTTATTGTAATAACTTTTTGTTTATTAAATTAGTGATAATTCATCTAATATATAAAATTCTCGTGTCACAATTCTAGTTACCATACTCCTCCGAAACGGTTTGACCAATTTATACGAAATTTTCTGGGAATTTTGTGTAGGTCTGAGAATCAGCCAACATTTATTTTTCATACTCCTAGGTCGCGAGCGGAGCCGAGGGCATCTGCTAATATTACATAATAATACTTTTTTAAACTCGATTCAAATCTATCGGCCGTCGATCGAACGATGTGCAAAAATATTTTTTTTCAGGATAAGGTTAAATAAAAGTTGAAAATTGAGCTAATAGATTATAGTATTGTAAATAAATCAACTAACAACCCTCTGAAAGTAACTGAACATAATTAAAATAATATTAATTCATCATGAGTTTGAAAGGTTTAGCTAAGCTAAAGCCTCATGATTGATTACTGGACTATAAATTTAGTTTACCACAGAGTCGAAAGTGATTTATTTGCTCCTAACCACTTACTGAGTTTATGTTTCTATTTAATGTTGTCACAAAGTGCAGTTTAACGTTATTTTGTGATAAGGAAGGAACAGTAAGTAACATTCAAAAGCAGATTCCATGTGTGTGCCAGTGTTTAAATGTTGAATCCATTTCAATATGCATATCCTCGCATACAAAATTTATGTGTCAAATATTTTGTAAATTATATAAAGTTATGTCTTAATCTTAACTGACGTTTAAATATAAATCTGCGGGATTGCTACCATGTACCTTATTGTTTGTGAGTATCCGATATTTACTCGGTTCGGTTAAAAAACAAGAATTATATAACTGACGTTTATATAATTCTTGTTTTTTAACCAAATTCTTTGGTAACTTTATCAAAAATTTATGCATGTACATTTTAAGACTTCGAAAACAGTAACGATATCATTAGTAAACAAACTCAAACTAAGGTTAGTTTGAGTTCGTTTACTAATGATATGAGGCCTAAACATAATTGTATCAAAAATAAAATGTTCCAATTGCTATAATCAATACTCTATCATCTATATTATTCAACTACTCCTCTAAGCTCTATTGTAAAGAATTTAGGTCTGTTTATCGGCAACAAACTTAGTTGGCAAACACAGGCCACTAGCATAAGGCAGAAAGTTACGGGTACACTGCGGTGGTTCTACCGTCTCAAAAACTTCTTACCGCCCAAAATGTTGGTGCAAACATTGATTCTACCCATCATTGATTATGGTGATGTGTCTGAGTATGGTGACCAAGTAACAGTGCATAAAGTTGTAAAATAAAAATAAATGAAATAAATATTAGGAAATATTTGATTTGCTCTCTCATTCTTCCCCCTCCTTCTGGCAAGTCCTCGGTAGGAATGTGATCCTTACTTATTAAGTATCTGTATTTAAAAAAAACTAGATTACTGTCACGACGATCAATTTAACAGTCATTTTATTACTGAAAATCTTTGATGTGAATTTTTCCTCTAGTTAACAGCAATCAATGTTTAGTATATGATTATGATAAATATAAATTTACTTCATTTAAACAAAGTTGTCTAATAAATGAAACAAAGCACATAATAATATTTGTTCAATCATAGTGGTTCCGGTGGAGTTGAAAATAGGGATACGGGTTCGGGTGCAATGTTGTCTGAGGTGACTATACCACATGCAGGACCGGAGCATGCTGGAGAGTATCGCTGCCTTGCTCGCAACTTGTACGGTAGTGGCGAACTTGTTTTTCGACTTTTCGTTAAAGGTAAGTACTGTTTTTTGTCATAAATTTATGGACACCCCTATTTATTTTCTATCAAAATGAATAACTAAAAGTTTTAAATGTAAAAAATGATAGTAATAGAAATACGAATAATTTAAATTAACATCATTCATTGAATACCTCCAATGTCCAGTACAGAATATTTTGTAACAGTATATAGATCTGTATGTACTTTAATCAAAAACTGTGAAATAATCTGTCTCTGTTGAGTTGATTGCCAATTGTGTAATAGATTGTCATTCAACAATCGTTACGATTACTCTGGTGAATGGCTCAAAATATCAGATCTGACCTGACTGTATTCCTTTTTGATTTTTATTTTTGAACAAAAGGACTTACGAGGTTAAACAAATAGTTTGTGTGTGTGACGGGTGTTTGGAATGTTCTTTGTTTTACTGGACACTCCCTCTAGTATTAACTCAAAGGCAACCGGCTCAGTTGTTTTGCATCAAGAATAATATATAACAATCAAAAGCACTTGGTATTGTATCTACAAAGTTTAGAATAGCTGCAATATATCAATAATAGTTTAAATTTTGACGATTCATTTGATTATCCGCAAAATTTAAATAAATATTTTGGTTATATAGAATATATTCAACTTTACTAAGTAATACAATATTACTTAATTGTACATTTCAGATATGCTCTATTTTTTCATTTTTGATTTTCATTTTTGAAACAAACAAATTTAATTTAATAATAAAACATAATACATGAAAAATGAACCTAAAAACTAAAAACCTTAAAAATTATACTAAAATAACCAAATGCTCTATTTGTATCCGATTCAATATTAAAACGGAGAATAAATACAAAAATATTATAGGGGCGTAAAGAAATGTACGTAACTTTAATTTTTGAAAATTTCTTCACTAATAACGAAAATCAGTTAATTCAATTACGTAAAATAAAGTCCTTAATAAGTGAACCTAGGATTGAAGCTTTGATTAGCTTACTAATATTATAAATGTGAAAGTTTGTGAGTATGTATGTATGTTTGTTGGTTTTTCACACAAAAACTACTGAACGGGTTTGGACGCAACTTAACAGTAATATAGCTTATTTAACAGAATACTACATAGGCACACAAAGACACATAGACTAATTTTTACTGCAATAAACGAGATACACGCGGTCGGAGCTGCGAAAGAAAGCTAGTATATACCTAATACTTTTATAAGACTCAGAGCACATTTAAGGAAGAAAATAAATTAATTGAATATACTTGACAAAGGAGATGGTCCAATCCAATGTATGGACCAAAAACCTAGAATTGATTGGGACTAAATGGGTATTAGTAGTTTCATTATATTGTACAATTTACCTAACTGAAAGCGCAATGCCAAAATCAATGGGGTATAAGAGCTATAGACTGACAAAGAATAAGAAAAATTCATGAGTTACTTGTGATTTTTATCAGTATATACAATATCAGCAATATATTAACGACTATAATGACAGGATTACTATACTATTGTTTACTATTAATCATTTATGTTTATAATTATTACGCATCTCTAAAAAAACAATGTATTGGACTTTAAGCTAGTTGTACATATTACTGCTCGAGATAGTGATTACACAGTTGATTGTTGTAACTTTTACAGTAATCCTATTATTATTGTTAATCAGCAATAATTATTGTTTTTGTAAAAACTAGAAAAAAATTACAAGTAACTCATGTTTTTTTCATACATACTTTGTTAGCCCATAGCTCATATACCCCATTGATTTCGGCAATGAGCTTACGGTGGAGTAAATTGTGCATTGTAATCTTGCCGTTGGTTGTTTTTAAGCCACCCGGAGGATTCCAAATAAGCTTCATGACTGTTATCTTATGATAAGAACCGGGACCGACTGTTTACAGTAATCTCTGAATCATGGATATGCTCTTATCATATCATACCACAAACAGTCACCCATCATGCCGTCGTTGATTTCCCTCAATGATTGTTTCCAATCACATAAGGCAGCTTGTAGTGCAGTGGTCCCACTTATCCATTGTTCATTTAGTAACTGATACTGCTTGACAGCCAATAGCATATAATTTACCTGCGTAGACGTAACGGAAGTTTCTGGTTTTTAGGGTTCCGTAGCCAAATGGCAAAAAACGGAACCCTTATAGATTCGTCAAGTCTGTCTGTCTGTCTGTCTGTCTGTCTGTCTGTCTGTCTGTCTGTCTGTCCGTCCGTATGTCACAGCCAATTATTTCCAAAACTATAAGAGCTATACTGTTGAAATTTGGTCAGTCGATGTATTCTGTGAACCGCATTAAGATTTTTATATCAAAATAGAAAAAAAACAATACATTTTGGGGGTCCCCATACTTGGAACTGAAACTCAAAATTTTTTTTTTCATCAAATCTATACGTGCTGGGTATCTATGGATAGGTCTTCAAAAATGATGTTGAGGTTTCTAATATCATTTTTTTCTAAACTGAATAGTTTGCGCGAGAGACACTTCCAAAGTGGAAAAATGTGTGTCCCCCCCCCTCTAACTTCTAAAATAAGGGAGTGATAAAACTAAAAAAAATATATGTTGTACATTACCATGTAAACTACCAACGAAAATTGGTTTGAACGAGATCTAGTGAGTAGTTTTTTTTTTATACGTCATAAATCGTAACACGCAATATACCTTTCATCCAATCAATACACTAGTATAAAAACATCGATGAAAGTTACAACGAACTACAAGAACTTTTATATGATGTTACTTGCTGGTACGGAACCCTTCATGGGCGAGTCCGACTCGCACTTGGCCGCTTTTAATAAATCCATTGTTGGTGATGAGTGTTGGTAAAATACATTTAGGTACGGCTGTGCAGAACAGGTTATGGTATTAATAATAGATACCAATGTAGACTTTGCAATGGTGAATGGTTTATTATCGGTAAAATTAATACAGTTTATAATTATTGGCTTATTCCCATTAAATTTTGTCACGAGTTTTGAATCTATAATTAACAAATGTTATTTTAAATTTACATTCATATATAAATGGAGATAATACATACGTAGTTAATCAAATATAGTGTTTTATAATTATTTTCAAAATATATAACACTTATTAAATCTCTAAATTGAAAGTTTTGAAAGTACCAAAGAAGGTTTACTTTTTTTATATATATAGTATATATGTTTTTATATATTGAAGTCTCAATTGTTATTTTTGAGTAGTAATGCAAATTTGGAGAAAAAATAGTCGTAGAGAATCGAGTATATGTATACACTTTAAGGAGACACTTTTACTTAATTCATTTGACAATATCGAAGTCATTAGAAGTAGTGGTAATATAATGGTTGTTTTTCTTCTGTTTTATTCTTTGTAGTAAGTAGATCTATAGCAGTCTATCTAGTATTATTCATACCTTATTAAAATTATATTATAGTAGATTGATTTAAAACTTTCATTTAAAAACCTAGTTTCTTCCAAAAACGTAGAAATTCTATAGAAACAGTAATTAGAGTTGTTTAAATACTTCGTTTCTGTCTCGTGGGTGCTGTTCAAAATGCTCTACGCGTTTGGCCCACCGTCGTTATGCACTACGAGGACCATAAACCGTAATGTGGGGCCTGATAATACTGAATACTCACTATAAACCGCTGACCCATCTTTACATACGTTTTATTATTTACCCTTACATGTAAATTGGATTAATAAAATGTTACAATAAGCCACGTTTGATATAAGCAATACGTAGATATCTAACTTTTAATCATAGGTTAAAACTAAAATTTATAAATTCAGGGGAATGTTATCTTTAAATTTAGGACGTGTCTTGTTCGTCCGCTTGAGGTAAAACAATGTACTATCACTTAAAAATGTTTACTTAGGATCAAACGCCACCATTAGATTATGTCTGTTTTTCTGGTTCTAACAGGGATTATCCCATGTTTATTATATTAAACATCAGGTAAGGCCTGATGTTTTATGTGCGAATTTTGTTCATATAACAGAACTGCCTATGTTTGTTGTATTATAGTTGTTTTTGTGACAGACAAAAAAAACCATAGTCAGTTCTGTATTTCATTGAACACAATAAATAAATATTTATGAACATCTCACATCATCCCAAACTAAGCAGAGCTTGTGCTTGGTACTCGATAACTGATATAGATAATAAAATACATAAACATACTTTTTTTGCTCAAAAATTAGCAGATCATGCAAACATTTGGTCGAACCCGAGAGCCGAATAGTAATACACTGACCACCAGACCAACAATACTCACAAATTTAAAATTAAAAAAAAATTGTAACGAAACATTATTTTTCTCTTTCTATTAAAGAAACAGTAGTACAGAACAATACAAGTACAAGAATTATGTAGTCTTATAAAAATTTAGAAACTGTGAGCAGATACAAGAGTAAAAAAAAGGTGTAGGTACGTCATTTTGTAAAATAGTGATTAGGTTTTGTTCTACTTTCGCTTTGCAATATGTGATAAATTTATAAATGTAGCTTTAGATTTGAAGTAGTGTGCAGTTTAATGATTTTTCGGCGTCATCCAATTTAATGATGATTGTTGTGCATTAGTTGCAACGGAATTCAATTAGAGAGAATTGATTTTAGAAACATAGGAACGAAAATTGTATTGGACTTAGTAGACCTATATAGTTTTTTTTAAGTTGCATTAATTCCAATTTGAATTCCAATGAATAGAATATAAATATGAAATAAAATTTCAAATTTCGATGTAAAAGAAAAAAAAATGTTTTAGCAATGAAATTTTACGTAATTTAAGTGCATGTACAAATGAAAATTGTGATTATATAATAGGCTTCGGTTAAAAAAAATATTAACATAATTTTATTTTCAGATATATTTGACTAAATTGCACTTTGTGTGTTTTCTATTAATACCTGTTTATCTATAAAAATACTCTAAGTTTTCGTTCATATAGACTGACATAGCATTTTATGTAACGAAGTTTATATATTTATTTAGTTTCGGAAAGTGATAAAATAGTATAAATATGCTTTTAACTATATTTTTGGACTCTTTTAGTCATAACACACAAACACTTCACTAAAGTGTAAAATACATACATATGCTTGTATTTTCTCAGGAACAAAAAAAGGATAATGATATGTAATATACGGTAGAACTAGTCAGGATAATTAAGGGTAGGTACTGACTCCCCATAACGACTGTCGCAGCTGTTCTTGATAGCCGGCCCGACATATTTACGTGCTCTTCGTGACAGGGTAGAGACTTTTTATTAGGTAACCGTTCTTTTATTGCTTAGCTCAAATGATCTGCAGATCAGTTGATTACGGAACACTTTGAATCTAAGGATGTTAGGATTTGATTATATCAGAAAAATGTTATTAAAGTAGTAATAATATATATATATTTGTTTTTCAAACAGAACGACCGAGCGTCCCAGAAGAAGTACGAGTATCGGAAGTGTGGTCGCGAAAAGCTCGTGTGACATGGCGTGTTACGCGAGGTGCACTTGTGTCTCACTACTCGCTGCAGTACCGCGCACTCACCCGCGACATATCGCACTCCTCCTTAGACGCACCGTTACCCCCGCTCCTCGACAGCTGGGACACACAAGACGTCCTCAACCTCACATTGGCTAATTCTGATTTACTCCACGTCGCGTAAGTTTGCACACATTAACATACCTCTTTCGTCAAAGTTTTAACAGTAGCAAAAGTTGTGAAACATTAATTGAATTAGAGATGACGTAGTAGCGTGGCGGTTACAAATGGATACTAAACTTTGTTACCTAATCTGAACTTTGTTCGGACTAAGTTAATTCCTATGATAATACCAATTAGTTGTAACATTGATTGATAACTATTGAAAAGTCTCTAAGCTTTACGGTATTTCAGAGCACAGTGATGTTACAACAAAGGAGGAGATATGTTACAAAGAATTTGGTAAAATCAAGGGAACTTCATAAAATTTATGTTTTCAGGTATTTAACCTACATCTCGTGCAGATTTTTGTGTTCGTGTAATTTATGAATAATATGTTTATTTATTTTGTCTATGATAATATTTGAATTAAATAGCATTTTATGATGAACAAAATTGGACAACTTATTAAAATATGAAACGGAAGAATAAATTACCTGTCATTACCTTACTATAGTTTGGTTTTTCCATTACGAATAAAGGTTCATCTTCAAAGACTTATTGTTTTCTTTATTCAATTCTGAAAACAGGTAAGACACTGAAATAAATTTTAATTATGTTGTTACATTTTATTCCTGTTTTAAAACTACATTTTTAAAAGTAATTACATCTGCGATTTCCAGTTCTAATGAAAATAAGTATCTACCGGATTCTGTTGAAATGGTTGCTGTGAATTTAAACTTTAATTACTTGAAGGCCAGTAGGGATTACTGAATTTTTATAACTCTTTGTAAAACTCGCTTTTAAAAATGTATATCTACCCAATTAATACTTTTGTTAATATTGTATAACTTAATTTCGTCTTTATAACACTTGGAATGGCTATTATGAAAAATATTAATCAGTTGCCGCACTTGATCTTTAATAAAATAGAGCATTAATTTAACTTGACTATAATACAAAGAATAAACAATATGTGTTAGCTACGATTCAGGACTAGAGGTTACATCACGTGGCACAAGCGTGCCAAATCACCGACTGTTTGGCGCGCTTATGTAAGTTGCGTACTTATGCTACGTGGAACAAAATCCTAAGTATCATGAAATTCTAGGCACCTACGTCTATTAGTTTAATTTCAATAGTTTCTTTGACATAATATTAATGAAAAAGCGCTGCAGCGCAACCCTAGCCTCCCTTCCAGTTTGTTCATGGAATCACGTAGCACACTCTTAACTTGCGTTGGAGTTGAGTCTCCAAGGAACCATGTTTGTAACCGGATTTAATTAGGCAACCATATATGATAATAAATAGAAAAAATAGCTTCAATTTGATATATAATGAATAAATGTACCTACGTTATAAATGCATTGAAATTACATCCGTGATTTTTTAGAATCTTTAAATAAATTCCCTTGATGTAAACAAAATTTAATTACAAAAACAAGTAAAACTAACTTTTCTGTCCAAATTTTGACAGGCAAACAAAAATTTGGTTATTGGCGAAGAACTGATGAGCACTAATCCTGCAGCTGGATCTCGTATTCTAAAAAAGAATTTTCTATTTGTTAAGAAATAAGCGTTTGTTTTGTTGAAATATAATAAATAGGGCTTTTCAACAAGAACTTTGTTTTCTACATTAAAATAAAACAAAGAATTTATATGAAGATCATTCAAATTTTTATTGTATTATGAAGAGAAAAGTTTGGGAATGTTGAATGTAAAATGATATCTGACACATGTCCACCACGAGTACTTTCTTGTGATCCACTGTCCGTTACCGCATTTGACCGAGATCGAGTTATCGATGTATTTTATTTTGTTTTAGAAAAAAAGTTCTTGTTGAAAAACCCTATACTATAAATTTGATGAGAGACAACATTCTAAAAGGTTTGAATTTACTTTAAGAACTTTAAATATAAGGACAATAATTTCTCCTTCCCGAGGGCAATAAATAATATATGAGGAAGATAAATAACTAGATTTTGCAGAACTTAAGAAAATTGTTAGAACAAACAAGAAATTATATTGAAAGTTTCGGACTTTATTTCTTTTAAGTTTTATTTAAACAGTCTTCAAGTGTATTTATTTCTGTAGGTACAGTTCGTTCATTTATAGTTACAGGATTTTAATGATGGATATATTTTACAAAATATTAATAAACCCAGAAATATTGTAGGATTCTTCTTTTATACGAAACTCAAGAAAGACGCATAGCAAAGTTTCTTATGCCTTTTTTCACCATACTCTCACACCCCCCATACCTAACGTAGGCAGCCTCTCAATTTTAAAAGAAACCTAAGCGCTTAGGTGTCCACTAAAGGTTAGTGCAAACAAAAACATTATTAAGGGTTATCTAATTCTCTCTAAATAGCCCCTTAAATGTAGGGGACATTGATGAAAACAACAGTATATATGGCCTGTCCAGCAGTGGACTGCCACGGGCTGATGATGATAATAGTCAAAACGGTTATTAGTTATTTTTGCGATCATTCAAGCTTTTAGCCAAATGTTATACATTTTTAATATTATATGTTTCTTACGACATAGCTGGCTGAAAAGAATGAGGTAAGATAATTTTTAAATTTCGAACACAGGTCCGAAGGCCCAGGCCGTGCGGGTGCGGCGGTGGCTGGTCTTTCGCCCGATACTCGATATGCATTGCGCATGGCCGCTTACAATGACGTCGGCGTCTCACCTTATACTACACCCCTACATTTTACGACACGTGAAGAAGGTATTACAAATATCTTAAATTATAAATATCATTTCTAGTTCTCAAGTAACAGTAGCAATAAAATTATTTGTTGTTAAAGAATAATTTGTATAGGAATAAAATACCAGGTATTTACTACATAAGGTGTTATGTCACGTTTACTTTCTTATATTAAATTATTATTATTATATATTTAAATGATAAACTTCACGAACTACTTTCGGAAAATTTAACATATAGTGATGATTTACTTTCAAACTTTGACTTTGATATTATGTCAATATTGATATTAGTAAAGAGTTCCATCAAATTTTTTCTCTTAGATTACTGTCTCCCAAATGTGAGAACATCGTAACAGTCGGCAGTGTTTCATGAAAGAAATTGTAATAAATTAAGATGACACTTTCTAGTTGAAATGTTATGTTGTCTTAAAATAACAGGTTGTCGTAGTTTATTTCGTGACTTGTTTACACAACAGCGATATTTTTCTAAAGCGCCTGGAGGAGCACCCCGCGACTTAACAGTTCGAGCGCTTCGAGCCCGCGAGTTACATGTTACGTGGCTGGTAAGCTTAACATATACTTTAGCATTATATAAATAAGATACAAATTTGCTTAAAAATTTATCACTTTAGATTATAGTTTAAAAGACATTGACATAGTTTAAAGAAGCGTCTTTCAGAAAATTCTATATCAATGAACTTGAACGGACTCATTAGTCGTGTATGTAGTGAAATTGAAATTTTAAATATTACATTCTACAGCTGGTATAGTTCAAGATGCATGTTATAGTAATTTTCTAGAAGCGAAAGTTATAATTTTTTACCACTAAATGAATTTTGATTTATTTATTTACTTTTACGAGAAACCTATCAAGTGTCAAAGTACTTACACAATTATCTGTACAACGATTACATAGTTACAATAAATTGCATGTTAGTCGATAATAAATCTGCTCACTTAAATATATATATAAATAATATGTTAGAAGTTACGGGTTGTTTTTATTCAAAATTAAAAACAGCTAGCCCCTCCTTGTAGGTTTTAGTATAAAACTTGGTACAACCATCTATCAATTCAAAAAGCTCTAGAACTTTTAGAACAAACTGTTAGAACAGTTTGGCTAATAGAGACATTGTAAAAAAATTCACTTATATGTGAATAAAGAATAATAAAAAAAAAAACTACAGTAACTGTCAGTTTGAGCAACGATCAGGTAAATCTCAGAATAAACTAGCTAGATGTAAAAAAAGTTCACAGAATTACTTTAAAATTACGGTCAATTTCTTTAGCCACCGCCTCGAGAGACTTGGCACGGCACACTACTAGGTTATACAATCCGTTGGTGGGAAGTGTCAGAAGAAGGTAAAGGGACCTTAAGTGATACCCCAGGATCTGAAAGCGGAGCAAGTGCAGACGCCACTAGTACTACTTTGAGGGGTTTGAAAGCAGCAACGAGATATGGAGTGACAGTTCGGTCATACAATGCAGCGGGGACTGGACCCCTATCACCGCCACACTATCGATACACGCTAGAGTCACGTAAGTTGTTTCAGAATATTTTACAAATTCCGCCTTCACCGAAAATTTTTAAGCCAATTTATTGCTATTTCATACAAAAAGAAAGCTACAAATAAGTTCATACAAAAATACATTATGCATCATTTTCTGAAAATTTATTACAGTTAGTAATGAGTTATCTTTGAATGAGTTCATTTAGGGTCACAGCACACTAGCTACTTTTAGCATCGACGATCATCGACTAGTCGTTTTTAGGGTTCCCTAGCAAAATGGCATAAAACGAAACCCTTATAGATTCGTCATGTCTGTCTGTCTGTCCGTCCGTATGTCACTGCCACTTTTTTCGGAGCTATACTTTTGATACTTGTTAAGTAGATGTAATCTATGAACCGCATTAAGATTTTCACATAAAAATAGAAAAAAAAACAATACATTTTGGGGGTCCCCATACTTGGAACTGAAACTCAAAATATTTTTTTTCATGAAACCCATACGTGTGATGAGTATTCAAAAATGATGTTGAGGTTTCTAATATTATTTTTTTCTAAACTGAATAGTTTGCGCGAGAGATACTTCCAATTTGGAAAAATGTGTGTGTGTCCCCCTGTAACTTCTAAAAAAAGGAGTGATAAAACTAAAAAAAATATATGTTGTACATTACCATGAAAACTACAAACGAAAATTGGTTATAACGCGATCTAGTAAGTAGTTTTATTTTAATATGTCATTAATCGTAAACTGCAACTTACCTTTCATTCAATCAATACACTATAATAAAAACATCGATCCAAGTTACAACGAACTACAAAAACTTTTATATGATGTTACTTGCTGATACGGAACCCTTCATGGGCGAGGCCGACTCGCACTTTGCCGCTTTTTTAGAAGGTAAATACGGCGACCGAACGCTTCACACCGCACACTTAAAAACACCAAACACGGAAACATGGTTCGTTTTTAGGGTTCCGTAGCCAAATGGCAAAAAACGGAACCCTTATAGATTCGTCAAGTCTGTCTGTCTGTCTGTCTGTCTGTCTGTCTGTCCGTCCGTATGTCACAGCCAATTATTTCCGAAACTATAAAAGCTATACTGTTGAAATTTGGTCAGTCGATGTATTCTGTGAACCGCATTAAGATTTTTATATAAAAATAGAAAAAAAACAATACATTTTGGGGGTTCCTTATACATGGAACTGAAACTCAAAAATTTTTTTTTCATCCAACCTATACGTGTGGGATATCTATGGATAGGTGTTTAAAAATGATGTTGAGGTTTCTAATATCATTTTTTTTTAAACTGAATAGTTTGCGCTAGAGACACTTCCAAAGTGGAAAAATGTGTGTCCCCCCCCCCTCTAACTTCTAAAATAAGAGAGTGATAAAACTAAAAAAAATATATGTTGTACATTACCATGAAAACTACCAACGAAAATTGGTTTGAACGAGATCTAGTGAGTAGTTTTTTTTTAATACGTCATAAATCGTAACACGCAATTTACCTTTCATCCAATTAATACACTAGTATAAAAACATCGATGAAAGTTACAACGAACTACAAGAACTTTTATATGGTGTTACTTGCTGATACGGAACCCTTCATGGGCGAGTCCGACTCGCACTTGGCCGCTTTTTTAGAAGCGCGACACATCAGTTAAACGCTACTCTCCGCACACATTCGGATGCCGGTAGCATTAATTTGGCATCTGCCGAACACATTTTTTTAATTGCAAACCAAACCACAGATTACAGAATACTGCAATATCATTGCAAATCACTGACATAAGAAATCAAAGTTACAAATCAGAAAATTATAGACACTACAACAACACTACAGCCGACGCGATCCAGGCATCTGAGCAGTCGCTAAAACGCGCGTCTCCGATACCGCGTTCGAACACACAAAGTCGCGAATGATGCAGCATGACCCGCGATTTTGATACCGTGGTTGAACGCAAAAAGTCGCTAAAACGTGATGCAGCATCGATGCAGTCGCAAAATCGCCGATCGTCTGACCGATGCTAAAAGTAGCTAGTGTACTGTGGCCCTAAAACAAAATATAGTTGTAAAGTTAAATATCGAATCCACGACAGAAGCACCGAAGTCGAAAGTCCAACAAAGGAAGTTTAGTCATAGTGGCGTAAATAACTGAACGCTATCGACGTGAAGCGACGATCGTAAATTTTCATATCAAAATGCAAAATGGCTTAATTGGACTGGGGCCTTTCTCGATCTAGGTCAAATGATTCAGTACAAATTGATGGTGCTTTTTGTATTCTGCGTCTGTTTCATTCTTATTTCTTCATGCGAAAATAGTAATTCGAATCTACTCGTCATTAAAGAACGATATCCGTGAATTAAAACGATTTTCAGTTTCTTCTTCAGAAACTTTTTTGACAACAAATCTTTTTATTTCTTGGGTACGATTTCTAATTGAGACCAATAATTGCGTCTTTGAGCTGTATGCCTGTTGTTCTTTTTCAAAGTTTAGTTTTACTTAAGTTATGTTTATCAATGGTTTAGTTATCATAGTGCATGCTAGGTTTACGATTTGATGTGATTTATAAGAAAGGCAATGTATTAATTATTACTCCTTAATTAACGTTGTCTTTTTTTAAATCTAGAACAGAACTTAACTTTGCCTAAGTTTATGACTACGACATTCTTTTTCAGCCATATTTTCTTCTGAGTTATTAAGTAGTATTGTTGATTACCCTATCTTTCAGAAATAACTATATACTATAAATGACATAGAACTCTCGATGGATACCATAAAAGATTTTAAAATATCCTATACTGTTTGACATTTAACAGATTCTTTTTTATTTATAACTCAACGTATGGATTTTATAATTAGCACCAACTGGAAGCCCAGAAGGAGTGACGTGTTCATCAAGTGGTTCCACATCACTCAGAGTATTGTGGCGGCCTCCCCCATCCGATGCAAGAGGAGGGCTTATAACCCATTATACATTACAATATACTAGACGCGATGTTGATCCTATGCTCCCGACACAGGATGCTTTCTTAAGGTTACAGGTATTGTGAAAGTAAATATTTTTAATTTTAGTTTGCTTTTATTTTGGTTTACGAATTTGCAGGTTCTTCAATAAATATTAAAATAAGGTGTCCTAAAAATACTAAGATACTTTGTGATACTAATACGATATGATTTATACCAAAAAAGTAAATAGAGTTGCAATTTATGCTATTTCTATGGCAGGTGTATTTTTTTTCCACTTTTTTTTTTTTCTTTACTTCATGTATAAAATAATACTTCACTATGTCTATGAAAAATTCACATCAGAAATTTTGCAGGCATACTGTCTTTTTTTACGTCGCAGAAATTGTGTTTAGTCTGCGCTGCACCTAAAATTAAAGATTCAGCATTATGACTATGGCGTAGGCCGTAGATTTAACGTTTTCAGTGTTTAATATTACGTAGCTTGCTACGGTCGGTGAAGGACGCTACAAAATATTCAATTCAATCGATTCTAAGATAAAGTTAACTTACAAAGTTTTTTTTAAATATACTACATATTAAAGTAAAATTTAAAGCACGTTTTGTTATCATGGATCTCCATACTCCGTGTAATTGTATTCTCAATATTAGGGTGAAGAAGCGACAGTATCGCGTCTGACTCCTTACGCTGAATACGAAATACGAGTACGAGCTCACAATGCAGCCGGTGATGGACCCTTATCGGCTTCACAAATTTGCAGAACTGATGAAGATGGTGAGCATTATTTTTTCTACTATTTCCGAAGAATAAATATCAATAACAGAATCATTTGAACCATACAAAATAGGATAAAGTTTTGCCGGTGAATATTTTTATTCATGCTACAATGTAACCTCGTGCTAATTTGAAATAGAAGTCAATTTTTTTTACTACTAAACCCAGCAGCTAACTAGTGCGGTAAAGTTTAGTTTTTTTTCTTCTCTGAGCTGCATAATTCAACGTTTTTCAATCTTTCTAATTAGTTGAAAGAATACGAATGATAAACCTTATTAGAAGTTACCGGGACTTGCTTACTTTGGGACCTGACTCGGGATATTTATAACGAAAAAAGTTTAATTTCCTTATTTGATATCAGAAACTTAACATTCAGCTTAACATTATTTTTTAAAGTAATCTGTTTTTTATAACAGTGATGTATTTTCGACTACACGTGTCGATTCTAGTAAACACAGTACAAAATACGTGGAGAAACATATTATTAGTTCTTAAGAAAACAACTTCTGTGGAAGGAAAAACATCTTGATATTTGAAATATAATAATTATATTACTTTTGCGTGTGTTTGTGTGTGCGTCATTACGATGTTAGAGAGTCTTTAAGTGCCTTTATAATCATGATGTTTTATTGACATATAAATGTACCCACGGTAATCATTAATTGTTTCCTATTCAACTTGTTTTGATATCACAGTACCGAGTGCCCCGGGTGGTATGAAGTTGATAGCGCTTGGTGAGCGGTCGTTGCGCGCTTCCTGGCTACCGCCGCCGGAACCGAACGGAAAACTAACACATTATATGCTATACGTTAAGGATCTTTCTGGGTAAGTGTTAAATTAAGTACAGTCTTTATGATAGTTATAGATTCTTATCTATATAGTAGTGTTTTCAAATATGCATTAGACTTTTTCAGTTACTATATTTATAGATTAAATGAGTCCCGCAGTCATTGTTGTAAATTATGAGTATCGCCGCGGAGCGAAATCGGTCTAACCGTTCTTTAGATTAGCTGGAACATTATACATTAACATTCTAGTATTCTTCACAGAAGTACACATAAGTTAAGGAAAAAGTAAAGAAACTTCGAAGTAGAATGAATAATAAGATTTTTTTTATAGTTTATTTGTTCAGGCCAAATATATATCGTTGAAGGTTCTGTAAAAGCAATTAAGTAGTTTAACCGCACAGAGGCCCAAGTTAATAATTGAAACAGTTCCCATCTATCTGACAGGGGAATAGATAAAGTTAGTAAATCGTAATCCAAGCTAAATACCGCTTAGATTGAGCCATCTCTAAGCAACCGCTTTTACCTTTATTAATATAAATGTAGTTCTAACAGTTCATCAAAATTATATTTATGAACATCTGCACAGCTATAAAGGTACGTAAAATTGAAGTGCCAGTATAGAATTTAATATTTACAGCTTTTCACCACATCTGTATGAAAGCATTTGTTTGGTTTGACTGGTTTTGGCGGTGAAGTGTGGAAGTGGAAGTCACTGATAAATAGCTGTTGATATAAGGACTGACTTAGGCTGCACTTTTAAGACTAGTTTTGCCCTGCGGTTTTATTGATGTAAAGATATAATAACAACCACTAGTGACACTGCGGATCGCAGCTAGTTCTATCTATCTATCTATCTAGTATGTATATGTAATAGCAAATATTTATAATAAGATTTCCCATGAAGATTATGACTTTATGTTCTTGTGAAAAAGTAAGGAAAGAATTTTATGTAATATTATTGATGTAGATCTCAAGAGCCAAATGTGACTCGTGTGAACGCGTGCGTGGAAACTGAGGGCAGTACAGCGGAATGTACTAGACTATTGAGGGGACTACGCACAGGTCGGACTTACGAAGCGTGGGTGCGTGCTGTAACACTAGCAGGCGAAGGTCCGCCTACACCTTCTGTGGCATGTCAGACCAGCGCTTTAGGTAAGGATGTAAATGATTATCACGAGTTGTTATTTTCATTTTTTTTTCATTAAACGCATATTAAACTATGTTTAGGATCGGTTCCAATGTATAGTACTGCAAAACTTTGTTGCTGGTTTTATTTATTCAGAAAGACGTATCAAAACTTGGTAAATTGGGGTTATAGAAAATCATAAAGCTTTGGAACTATGGTCCCAGATGGGAAAAGAGTATTCGACAAACATAAAATGAAATGTAATGCTGTATCTAGATTATTTCTACTGTTATAGGCTGGTCAACCAGTCACGTTTGCGAGCCTCTATCGTTATTTTGTGTCTCGAAGATAGTTTGAGTTCTACCACTAAACCACCACAACCACATAAACCTACTTCATGCATACTGATGAAAATGTGCTTACATACTGCAGCTTTAAATATCGGTTAACCAATGTAATGTAAATTATGTTTAGCACCAGCCCGTATCTCGTCATTTGGTGGAGTCGTTATGGGCGCGGCAGGCGGTTCACTCTCATTACGGTGCGTGGTGGGTGGTGCTCCGCCCCCAGCCAAGCGCTGGTTGCGCGGAGGCACGCCGTTGCACCCACGCCCTCCTTTCCACCTTGACGGGGACGCGCTGCTCATTAGAGGTTATTTTTTTATTTTATTTATAACCTATCAAAGTGACTCTATCCTGTCTGTTCGAAAGCTCCAGCTCCAGCTTACTTGCTGCGAATGCAGACAATAAAATAAGGCGGCCCACACTATGGCGGCCTACTCGGAATCATAGTGGAAAGGAAACACGTGTGCTGGTAGTAAGTTCCAGTTTTTTGACCACTCGGCACAGGAATCAGAAGTCCAACCGTTTAGTTTTAGTGCGTGTTTCTTAGGTTACTGTGTGGTATTGAATTAACTAAGTACGATTTTGTTCATTGATGCTATTTTTAGGGTATTACTGTGTCCAAATATATTGTAACACAAAAGATTTGAAATCAGTAAACATTAAAAGAGCTAAATATTACCTATATATACACCTAAATAAAATCTAATACAAATTGAATAATTGCACTTCATTTACATTTAAATTAATTGACACTTGACGGATAACAGTTTACAAAGGCACTGCATACCAAAGCTATAAAAGAAGAAGAATATTGATCCTAAGCAATACTTTCGCTTAAATGTTCGTGTATCTTTCAAAACAGGTTTGGAACTATCTCATGCTGATAACTATACTTGTGTGGCTGAGAACCCACATGGATCGGATTCAGCAACATGGCGCGTAGTTGTTCTTCGCCCACCAGCTCCTCCAGGGTTGGCGCTATTAGAGGCCCGATCAAGAGAACTTGAATTGGAGCTAAGACCGGCACTTAGAGTACCTGGTCATGCTATTCCTAAGACATATACTATTCATTGGAGGCTCACTTCACCAGAGGTAATAACAATTATTTAATATCAGATATTATTTCTTTGAATTATAAGTATCTTTAAAAATATCTTATTCTAGATAGTGAAATAGTAAACTGAGATTAAACAAAGATAAACAAATAAAAGTACAAAATGTTTACATCAGAACAGTATTTGAATTTAAACAAAGTTAATTATAAGTAAAAAATATTGAAATATATATTTTATGTGTTATTACTGGAAAGCATTATAAGTATTAATGCTATAAATCTCGAGATTTTCATAATTACGCAAGATCTACACATTCTCTGTACGTGTTTTATTTAAAAAAAATAGTGAACCAGAATTTTTACTTTTAGTAGAGTATGCAAATTTTGATGTTTGAAAAGTGTCAAGAATCATTGTGTCCCTATAAATAAAAACGTGCCGTATCTATTCACATTCAGAATTTTTTGTAGGGAGAATGGCGTATACAGATGGCAAGTCCGGGGCCCTTTACTTTAACAGGGCTTCGGTGTGGTTCTGCATACAGAGTTTATGGATCAGCGGGAGGGGCTCCAGGATCTGAGCTAGCTGTAAGAACCTCTGGAGGGCCGCCTACTGCACCTCCTGATTCAAGGTGGATTAGAGCTAATGCTACTCATGCAAGTTTCGATACAAGTGTATGGACTGATGGAGGGTGCGGTCCCGTTGCATTAAAATTGGAATGGGCTGGATCTGGAATTGCTGGTTCTAGGGATGTGCCCGTTGGTGGAGAAGTTATACTAGGAGGTGAGTAAGATTTACTGATAGTACGTCACTTTTACTAATATTACGAATTTCATAAACTAAAACTATTATTTTAGTAAAGCAAAAAATATTTTGATATCTGTTTAGTTCCTTTTTAAAGCTACATTTACTGGGTCTGACCTAGGTCTAACTCCCGGATCCCGGTATCGCGTAGCAGCTCGTGCATCCAATGAAGCTGGTTGGACGCGTGAAGTTTACGAATTCGCAACTGCTGCTGCTGATGGATTAGCCGAAGAAGTGGATGCACCTTTCCCTGCTACAGCTGGTGAACTGGCGCTGTTGCTAGCATTATGTGCAGCATTGTCACTAGCAGCATTGACAATACTTGCCATATTATTGAGACGAAAAAGGTAAGTTTACTTTGGTGGTCAAGTGTTATGTAGTTAATAACATGAGATTTGTGTACTTTACATATAATTTAATTGTGTCACTCGTAAAAGACTTCAATGACAAAAGAGTGTTTGCCAATTTATACTTCTTGTCCTATTTAAATTAAAAGACTAATCAAAAATATCGGCAAGACTTAACTGAAAAAGATATAAAATCGATAGAAATGAAAAAAAATCAAATTCTTAGAAAAATATTATCATAAAATGTAATAAATAAAAATGATATCGAGACTTACCGAATATAGAATCGGACTCTGAAAATAGACTCCTATCCTAACACTTATAGAATAGGGTTTTGTAGTATACAATGGAAAGTGGAAATAAAATCGTGTCCAATAGATGATTGTTATACTTATTATTTCGTTATTTTTACACGAAGTTTTCCAAGTAAGCGTATTTCACAAGTTAAGCTTCTATAAATTCCGAACTAAGAAAGCTATCTAAGCCGTTATAGATTTTCTTTATAGTTCATCACATCCTACTACCATCCTGAATTTTTGTAGATTTTTCGTGCCAACCGTTTAACTATAGAGGCGAGGGGGGAGGGGAAGAAGGACGCCCTTTTTTAACAAAAAAAATCCTTTAAAGTTAAATAACGCTCAAACGGATATTTAAATAAACAAGCTCTCAATTTTAAAAGACCTATCTAATGATACCCCACACAAAGTGGTAGACGCGAGAAAAAAAAACATCCCCTCTACATGTTGGGAAGGTACCCTAAATAAAAATATTTTTAATTATGTTATTGCAGCACTTTATTCACGTGATAGAAACACATAATCCATGCAAAGTTTTAATCTTCCTAGCAGGACGGACGGACGGACATGAATCTATAAGGTTTCCGAGTCGCGAACGACGGAATCCTAAAAATGAACTTTTAACTTTAAAATTATTAGTTAACAAACTAGAAAGACTGAAGAATAATTATTCAAAACTTTTAGCATATATATGTATGTTGTTTGCCAACATGGCAACAAGACAAGGAATCATTTTATACCACATATAAACAGTCCGCATTTAGAATACCACAACCCTTGCCAGAACACAACTCGTTGTCATCACTCAAAAAGCCTAGCAAAAGCCGTCACTTTGATGTGCGTACAATATAATCATGTTTTATATGTGTAGCTGCTACATGTTAAGTGAGAATCTCGTAAACAATAATCAATGGAAATAGATTTCAAGGAAGATCAAGTGATGACTTAGAAGATGGGTAAAAATAATAAAGTGTTTCACTTAAAAAAAACAGGTTTTTAACATGTGACAAACAAGTAAACCGGTCACTTGATGGTCAGTGACTGGCGCCTGCAACACCTGCAACTCAAGAAACGAAAGTGCTAAACTGTCCTTTTCCGCCCTCTCCTTCTTAAGTTAGGAAGAAAAACAGTTAGAAGTATCCTAATTTATCCAGAGGAAAGCAAAGGAAGAAGTTGTTGTAACAATTCATTTACTTGAGTCGAGACGATTTGTATGTGTGGAAGCATGGCTCTCTTAATATGACCTGTCTTACATAGTCCAATAATAGGTTATTCCCTATTTTAAAGTAATATGCTTGGCTATTTTGTTTAGTAGAAAATACTTATACTAGATATTCATCAATTTTTTATTTGTACACCATGATTATAAAATACAATACAAACTAAACTACAATGATACAATAGTCGCAACGTTATCGGTATGGTCGATCTCTTACAGCCAAACTTATGATATAACTGTCTTTTCATATACAATATACGTACATATATTATTGAAAATCACATTATATAATTACATGTATAATACATTTTCATTCTCTTACTTGTTAGTTTACCTGTAATACTATCAGAACTCAAAGAAATTTAAAATTGCTGGGTTCAGCTTTCCATTCCCAGAATCATTAAGCTGAGTAAAGGAAAAAAACATTAGTTGAAATAAAGGTGGATCGTTAGCAGTGATCTGTACGTGACATTGCTGACACAAGCGCCTCCATCGACCCTCCTCATCACTTCAACACTCAAGCATTCACGATTTGACATTTGAACGTATTCTTTTATAAGGGTTTTTTCCTCCATCATATAAAAATTAAACTGTCATTCGTGAAAATGAAATTATGAGGCAATATTTTGCTTATAAAATGAAATAAACTTTTTTATTTAATGAATTTCTTGGATCGATGCCCGCCCACGGAGTCACAGCTTTGAGGTCAAAGTTTTTGAGTATGATTGATTGATTGATTAATAACATTAATACACATGTATTGGAAGTTACTCCTGCTATATATTTACTATGAACATTTTGAAATAAGCTTCATTAGGATTAATCACCTAGTTTCACGAATAAGGAGCATCCAGACCAAGATTTTGAATAGCGCTTGTCTCATCAAATATATAAATAACACGAGTTAATTTTTGAGATCCTAACTTTTTATCATAATGATCAAAAATTTGTGATCAGTATTTCTTTTGGGACATGGACCTTTTTTCCTTATAATTAACAAGATTCTAACAGTTACAGACACAACTGTTCAGCGCCATTTTAATACCATATATGTATAAAAAAATATATGAGTTGTAATAAATATAATAATATATTACAATTATATAAACTGCAATACAGAATACATGACCAGACATGAAATAATACAGAGAGCATTTAGTAAGTCAACTGGCATCATTGTAAACGCTTTTTACGATGCACGACTAACAATGTATTGATGTGACCTAGATACCTAGTTTTACAACAAAAACTTTTTGCACGCATTTGCATCATAATTAATCAATGTTATATAAATTGATATATGTGTTAATAACACTGCGATAATTAATAACTACTTGCATTCATGCTTAACAATTCAATAAGCTCGAAGAGCGTATTAATTAACAAATAATCAATAGAAATTATTTAACTACCAAAGGGAATATATATTATATTGTATATGGGTTATTCTACGTTAAGAGGTCATCGGTATAAGGCAGGTTGTCCTCCTTAAAAAATATTTACAATTTATTTATTTTCCTACATTATACTGTGTAATTAGGTATATTGTATGCTGTAGATGAATGGCCAGTCAATGTATCTACTTTTACGAGTATTGTAAAGGATCAGGGAAGATAATTTAGACAGGGTAGAGACATGAAGGCCAGGGCAGGATACCTTACTTTACAGGGGCAAGATAAATTGAAAAAAAAACCTTAATTTCGTAAAAATTAACTTTAATTATTCACTAATTATGATAGTTTATTTTATAACTAATATAGAAATTCAAACTTGAATTTTCAAATTTTTATTACGAATTTTATTACAAACTTGAATTAGGAATGAAAACTAGAAAATAAAAATACTAAATATCTGCTTGCGAAAATCACAAAAGCAACATCTTTTTTCTAAAATAAAATTAACTTACTACTACTTAACTTGAATATTGTCTTTAATAAAAAAAATTAAGAAAATATAAGAATCAACGCTGTGATAAAAAGATTCAACTTATACAAGAAATTCTACTTATAAAAATAAACAAAAATATGACAATTGAGATCACGCTTTTTCAAAGACGTTAATAATTCCATGCCAATAATTTTTTTAATTTGGGGCTGGTAAATTTTCAATAACCTGGTTCCATGTGACGAAATAAAAATCTTTGTTATCTTAGTTTTTTCCATGAAAAGCTTGCGTAAGTTTGTTTTACCAGCACATACTCTACTGTTTGAATTTTCTTACATGAAAATTTCAATCGTATTTCTCAAAGTTATCTATTTCTTTTTTATGTTTCTCTTTGCTTCTATTATAGTTAATTTGGGTTTTCTTTTCAAAATAGGTTTTAATAGCTTTTCTTCTAAAACTTGATATTTTGAAACAGTTTTCCACTTATTTCGTAGATATCATTCTCTGAAACACTTTCTGTTTTCATTAGGGGGAACTTTGTTGTCCGAACTAGGCTATTTGTTTTTTTATCTCCATATTTTTCTAGCTTTTCGTTTTTCTCTGGGTCTTATTTGGTTTAGTCTTAATAGTTCCCTCTCTTTTTTCTTTCATATTTTTTCTTGTCCTTTTCCTTCTTTTGAGAATACTTTTTGGGATTCAATATGACAATCGTTCTGCCTGACGCTTTTCAAGACATTCTTCACAAGTTAGTTTTTTTTTTGAGAAGGCATGAACTAAAAAAATGAGAAGGCTTATTTAAACATTTTGAAAATACATACAATTGTAGGCTACCTACTACACATATAACTCACACTCACTTTAGTTCACTACATTATTATGCACTAGTCTTAAAATTAACTTAAATTTAAACCTTATAACTATTTATCTATTTACACTTACATATATCTATACACTTTTATAATCTAAAATATTAAATATTAATTGTATGTCGATGTCGATTATCGACAGCTGGTGTACACTATGTGTTCTGTACATAACAGTAACTGAGCGCGCTTCGCACGACCTCAGGGCGTGCGCGCGCGCCAGTAATTTATTTTTGACGCCAAACGGACGCTTGTTTGACTAATTTCTGTATGCTTATGCTAGTGCCTTTGTACCGCCTATATACCTTGTTTTGCGTTCTATTTTTTGACTATCAATCTTCCTGCCTAAAACTATTGACTGTGCTTGTGCTTATGTGTGTATATTTCCTCTTCCGCACCTTCCATTGTTTACTCGCGAGTGTTGGACAATAATACAAATTAACAGTGAGTGGACCTTTCATTTAATAACCTGCTACACACGACTTAGTGGTTTGTTCTCCACTACAAATAGTATAAAATTAGCGTATCAAAATTTATATACTGAGAAAAATATATGACTCCTAAGAAAACAGCAATATCTCAGTTCCTTATCTACCCTGGACGTAAACTCTCTACCCTGGCATCTTATGAAGCAGGGGAAATACGGCAGGGAAGAGACATTTTCATGAAAAAACTGAGTTTAATCAGGATAAACTATGTTGAAACAAAAAAACAAACTAACACCGTAAACTAAGCTTAAGTTAAAGTAAATAAATATTACAAACAAACTTTTAATGTAAATAACAAGTAAATAAAACTTACCAGTGGAGATACTGCAATGACTGATACGTCCTAGTAAATCGAGTTTTGTGGTCGATGTGTCGGCCAATGAGAGCACGCAAAAGACGATCGCGACGTTTACTGCTAACTTCACTTTAAAACAAATGCTCTGCCTATTGAAATTTGTAGCGCCAATGTATTTTGCCGGCATTTATAATGAACGAAAAATAGGCAGGGGAGGAGACTTAATAAATGAGGGACAAAAACTGATAATTTTTTTTAAATAGAAAGTTAAGGTTATTGCACATTTTTTTTTAAATATTCATTATTACCATTTATACTACTTTATGTAATAAATATCGCTTAGAGGTTTAATGAATTAGTAATATGTTAAATTTTGAAGAGTTTGTTACAAAACAGTAAAGGGACAGGCCAGGGTAGATACTTTTTTCTAGGTAAATATGAAATTATGACTAAACTAAGCTAATTTAGATATTGTAATTTATTGGTTAAAAAGTATACTTTATTTATAATTAAATATGATTCATGTTTTCCTTAAATTTGCAAATTATGTATGATTTTTTCATGTAGCTGTCGATAGTACCTCTCTCAGACCTTCAGTTAGCAGAAGACTTCAGAAGTTCAGGCTCCAGTTACTTTATGTTTTGCAAAATGACTTGAATTTTGGGTCGAAAGAGCGCTGCAGAAACAGAACCTGAAAAATAATAAACCTAAAACAGGCTATGGTTGATGTTTTGATAATTATTATCCTTCCAATCATTCAACTTTTTGTTAACAAGTGTGATTATAAATACTGATAAAATTATATATCTTTATTATTAAACAGATGAAGAATCGTTATTTGAAATCGTTTGTAAACCATGTAATGTTAATATTTCACATAACGCATTGGAGATAAGAATTTCTAAATAGTTGGTTTTTGCTCACAGATTTATATAAAAGTAAATAATTTATGTATAACGTTACATGATAGATGTCTTTACCCACACTAGCTTAAGTAGGTAAAGTATTATATATAAATAAATAATAAAAGATTATATTAAATGAAGAATGACCTTCTCATAACGTTTGGGTTTATTTATAATATTTTATCAACTTATTTAGAACTGACGGCGCTGTTGCGCGTGTATCAACGAGTGCAGAAAAGCCACCATGTGGCACGTACAGAGCGCCACAACACCAACCTTCAAAGTTACCACCAGATCCACCAGGTATAAAATAAAAGTATAAATAACACGTTTTAAAATTCAATAGATTATGGATTATCTTAAAAAGGAAACATAAGATGATCTCATAAAATTGAATATCAATAACTAGAATGTATGAAATATAGTACAATTTCTAGACCGATGGTGAAACAAAAACTTTTACATTTATCATTTATGAAATCTATGAATTTGTAATGTAACTTTAGAGTTTAACACTGTATATGTTTATATGTATGTCCCATAAAGCAACACAGGACCGCGGTTCAGCTGATAGCAACCATATCTTTTCAAGCAATTTGTTATTTTTGCGGGGGGCAAATTTTAACACATTTTAGATTCACATACAAACATTCGCCTGTCAGTATGAATTCACACATAACAAACAATTAATTGAAAAACAAAAACTAAATTTCACACAGACATTCTGTGTCATAACTGTATAATCTGCCTGCCTGAACGCATGCGTATACCTTATATTCAATATTGACAAAAACACCCTTTAAGTATTACATGATTTGTATACTTAACAGTACGATAACTTTATATGCTACTAGATGTTTATGAGATAAGCCCGTACGCCACATTTGCTGGAGGCGCAGGCGTGGGTGCCGTAGGTGGCGGCGCCCGCGCATACACATTGCAGCTCCGCGCACTTGCCCGGCACGACGACGACGCTGCGCCACCACCACATGCAGCATGTTGCGATGGTCAGTCTTTACAACCGAAAATATATAGTTTTAGCCTGCGACTCCCTGTATGTCGGTTATTAAGTTAAAAAATTATTAGACTCTTGACTATCTGAGTATCAAATTTCATTAAATCGGTCCCGTAGTATCGACGTGAAAGCCCGACAGACAGACAAAGTTTTTTTTTGCATTGTAATATTAGTAAGGATAGTAAGGATTTCTTCTTGACTCCAATTATTTTTGTATAAAATACAAAGTTTTCACTTACCACGATACGATAGCTTACTGATGAAGTGCCCTATTCAAATTGGTTAATGTCATCTGTGTAAAGGACATTTTTTTTTAAAGTACTAAATACACGCTCGTGATATCACTGTTTAGGTGCACTTAATTGATTCATTTCTATTTTAAGTTATTTTAAATTCGTAAGTAATAGTAACAATAACCTGTAATCATATTTTTTTTTAAGATGTTTGTAATGTTTATTTTTGTGACGAGGATATTGGTATTTAATTATGATAAAATCATATATACCATATTACTTTAAGGTACAACATCAATAATAATTTTACGTATTATGTTATATTTAGAAGAAACCTGCGTTGACGCATGTGATGCGCAACGCCGACGGAGACGCCGAAGACATTATTGCCCCGATCACGGTGAGAAATAAATATATTAAATAAAATTTAGGTATATTCTTAATGCGAGAGTAACCTTTTTAAATACAAAAATAAATGAATGGCAATATATTTTTGCATTTTTTATAAGTGCTAATATTATTTGTTCACAGGCTGCTCACAAGATTCAGGAAGTTGAGGAATAAAACTGCCAAATCGTTAAGAGATAAATATCTAGTCAGTGTAATAATATAGATAATTCGGTTATACATATTAATATGTATACAAAAATTTATACAATAATATTGTCTATTTATATTACGATGTTTTTCTTTACTTTGCCTATTTGCCCGATGTTTCCAATAAAAATATAAGAAATCTAATGTGTGTTCTTATTTATTGTGGTTAATTAAACTAAAACAACAGTTAGAACAAGAAAATCCTACTAATATTATAAACGCGAAAGTTCGTGAATATGTTTGTATGTTTGTTTTTCCTTCACGCAAAAACTACTGAATGAATTTTGATGAAACTTCACAATAATATATCTTACATAGCAGAATAACACATAGGCCTTTATTTACCGCGATTACCTACACGCGGTCGAAGCCGCGGGCAAGAGCTAGTAAGCCATAACAGAAGCTGAAAATTAAATTGTCCGTTTATAGTGTTAAAGTAAAGTCATTTGCTAATAGTAAAGGGTTTGTAAATTAGTGCTAACTAAATCACCTCACTGGTAACCAACTGCCACGACCACTCTGTCAAGAGTGTCCGACTAATGACGTCAAGCCGTCGGTCCCGGTTGTAGTGAACATGTATGGCAATCATTATTGTGACGTCAGTATTCTCAAATATACTATCTACTATTTCAACCTTCGAATTCAGTTTACCTTTAGGGTAGTGAAAGTCACACGACAGTCGCTTCGTGGAACGAATGATATTCAGATAAAAACCAGTTAAACAAGTTGCCGTTCCTTAATTATTTAAAAGTAATAAAGGCTAGCAAAATGAGTTGGAAGTACGGATATAGCTAGCCAGCAAAACTAGTTTCCATGTGTGTAAATGATTGGATGTTGGTATGTATTGAAGCTATGGAGTTTAACACTACACATATTGAAGAAATTTCCAGATTTTTCTGAAGAGTTTATAAATATTCTATCAGTGAATGAAGCTGTTATATGTGTAGTAATCCGTGTCAATGTACTTAGCATCCGTTATTAATTATTGCATAGTATGTATAAAGTTCAATGACCAAATGCACACACGCACAGACACGTTTCACGGAGTTATAATATTTAAGTCAGTACATATTATTAATAAAATGAGTTGGAATTAGAATCCAGTGTTGATCACTTGTCTCCCCGTCCTACTAGGACTTCCGTCGTAATACTAAGGCTACACCCACACAGCAGAACCCACAGTGGTGACCCCGACGCTCAACCGACACGCTCAACGGACGTGATTTTCAATTGACGTGATATTCAACCGACGTGATTTTCTCCTGCGCATCATCAAGCAAGAAAATTGTCAACGATGCCAGAGGTACCAACTCCACGAGGCGTTCACCAGTGTCAACAACAGCAACAACAAGGAATGCATCCCAACGCACCGAGCATTTCATCCGCACAATCAACTACTGCGCCCGAAGTTTCATCCATCAGTGTGACCGCCAGGATTCCTGATTTTTGGGTTGAAATACCAAGACTATGGTTTGCACAGTTCGAGTCCATCATGGCACCACAGAAGCAGGGCGACGAATGCAAGTTTAATTTAGTCATTTCAAAATTGGGTCGCGAGACTATTCAACAAGTTGGTGATTTGTTGCTGACTTCGCCGAGCGAACAAAAGTACAACACATTAAAACAACGATTGTTATCGATCTATGAGGAGTCCGCTGAACGGCAACTTCAAAAACTAATTGGCGAGATGGAATTAGGCGATCAGAAGCCGTCTCAACTCCTGAGAAAAATGTCGGAGCTAGCACGAAACGCCAACGTCGCCGACTCAACACTTCATAGTTTGTGGCTTCAACGTCTACCAGGTTCTGTCAGGGCAGTTCTAACAGTGAGCCAAGACCAAAAGCTGGACAACCTGGCAGCTATAGCCGACAAAATTATGGAAAACACTAGGTTTCATGAAGTTTCGGAAGTGGCAAGCACCAGCAGTTTTCCGATGAACGAGTTGTTAACGCAAATTAACAGGTTATCCCTGGAGGTCGCTGCAATTAGGAGCAATCATGTCAATTCACGAGGCCGTGGTTATAACTCAAGGTTCAGAAACCGTTCCCGATCAAGACCAAGAAGAGGACTAAACGACCCAAACTGGCTGTGCTATTACCATCACCGCTTTAGAGGACAAGCGCAGAAATGTGAGCAGCCCTGTGCCTGGAAAACAAAGTCGGAAAACTCCCAATAGTGTTGCCGGAGGCGGACGTCAGCGCTATATATCCTTCAAGCCGCCTTTGCGTTACCGACCGAAAAAGTCGTTATCGCTTTCTAATAGATACAGGTGCAAACGTATCTGTAATTCCGAGGACAACAAAAGTAATCAAATCGGACGAATATAAATTGTACGCCGCTAACGGGAGCGAAATCAAAACATACGGTGAAAAGACCCTTGAACTAGATCTCGGATTACGCCGGCCGTACCGGTGGACATTCGTCATAGCTGACGTCAAACAACCTATACTTGGCGCCGATTTCTTAGAAAAACATAATTTATTAGTCGATATGCGCCAGAAAAAATTGGTTGATGGTGTGACAGGGTTATTAACACCGGGAAGGATGATTTCGTCTGATATACCAACAGTGAAGACTATAAACGCCAAGACCCCACTCGCAGACTTAATAGAAAGGTATCCTGACGTCACAAAACCATTCTGCGCAAAGGAGACACCAAAACACAACGTTGTTCACCAAATTATTACCGAAGGACACCCGGTCGTATCCAAATGCCGCCAACTATCTGCAGAAAAATATAAGCTGGTGAAGAAGGAAATCGAACATATGCTCGAAGCAGGCATTTGCAGACCATCAAAGAGCGCCTGGGCCAGCCCAATCCACGTGACAAAGAAGAAAGATGGTGGGATCAGATTATGTGGTGACTACCGGAGACTGAACGCTATTACGAAGCCAGATCGTTATCCAATCCCAAGGTTATTAGATTTCACGTATCTCTTACCCAAGAAGACCATATTTTCCCGGATCGACCTAAAAAGAGCATATAACCAGGTTCCTGTCGAAGATATTGAGAAAACAGCCATAATTACGCCATTTGGATTGTTCGAGTTTCCCCGCATGCCATTCGGATTGCGTAACGCAGGTCAAACATTCATGAGGTTCATGAATGACGTTATAAATGGCCTAGATTTCGTTTTTTGCTTCGTTGACGATATTTTAATAGCATCCGAAAATGAAATTCAACACAGAGCCCACATCGAGGAAGTGCTAAGGCGATTAAACAACCACGGGATTACCATCAACTTGGAAAAATGTATATTTGGTCAACCTGAGATAGATTTCCTGGGATACAAAATCACATCACAAGGTGTAACTCCGTTACCGGACAGAATAAAAGCCATCGACGAGTACCCATTACCAAGGACGATCCGCGATTTAAAACGTTTCTTGGGTATGCTTAATTTTTATAGAACTAGCATACCCCACGCAGCTGCACATCAAGCACCGTTGAATAAGTACATGTGCAGAAGCAATAAGAAACGAGATAACAGCATTATCGAGTGGAACGACGAGACCCGGGAAGCTTTCAGTCAGTGCAAGAATGGTTTAAAACAAGCCATCGCTCTGAGCCCCCCCGCACCCGACGCACCGTTATCGATTATGACAGATGCATCTCCAACATGCGTCGGAGCCGTTCTTCAACAAAATATTAACAAACAGTGGAAACCAATCTCCTTTTTCTCCAAGGCGCTGTCGCAAACGCAACAAGGATACAGCACGTACGACAGAGAGCTCCTGGCAATCTATATGGCCATATGTCACTTTCAAAATTACTGCGAAGGACATGAAATAATCGTGTACACCGATCACAAGCCCTTGACTTTTATGTTCAAACAAAAACAAACAGTCTCTAAGGAAAAAATATCACCGAGAAGATTACGTCAGTTAGACTACATAGCGCAATTTACTTCCGACATACGACACCTCTCCGGATCACAAAACGCGGTAGCAGACGCGTTATCACGAGTTTCACAAATTGACTTCCCTGATAAGATCGACTGGAACGAGTTCGCAGCGCAACAAATGGCTGATCCCGAATTGATAAAACTTTTACGAAATGACAGATTGATATGGAAGAAAATTAGTTTAAACGACAGTCAATCACTATATTGTGAAGTATCAACCGGTGAAGTGCGACCGTATGTACCGATCATATTTCGTAAACAAATATTCAGTACATTACATGACGTCACGCACCCAGGAATTAGAACTACCAGGAAGCTAATTCAAAAACATTACTTTTGGCCTAGCATGAATCAGGATGCAAATCGTTGGGCCAAGGAATGTATATCCTGTCAAAAATCGAAGATCTTTCGCCATAACAACTCGCCGATTATGCAATTCCCCGAGTCCGCACGATTTGAACACGTGCATATTGATATAGTCGGACCGCTACCTATATCAAATAACAATAGATATGTGATTACGTTCATTGACCGATTCACACGATGGCCTGAAGCCGTACCCGTACCAGAGGTCACAGCTGACATAGTAGCAAAAACGTTCTACAACACCTGGATTTCAAGATTTGGATGTCCTATCAGGATGACAACAGATCAAGGACGTCAATTTGAATCCAACCTTTTCACATCACTGGCTAAGTTAATGGGAATCAAGAAAATTAGGACCACTAGCTATCACCCCCAATCCAACGGGATAGTCGAACGATGGCATAGAACAATGAAGACTGCTATTATTGCACGAGGAAATGCCAGAGATTGGTCGCAGGAGCTACCCACCGTATTACTGGGACTGCGAACCACCTTCCGCCAAGGATGCGAAGTAAGCCCAGCTCAGATGGTGTATGGTACCAATGTCAGATTACCCGGGATTTTCTTTGATGAAAGTAAGAAGATTGACAACATTTCACCTGAATCGTATGTGGAGGATCTACAGCGCTCCATTCAGAACACCAAACCGATTTCAAATAACCACAACCACAAGCAAAACATTTTTGTATACAAGGACATGAACACATGCAATTATGTGTTTGTCAGGACAGATGCTGTGAAAAAGCCATTGGTTTCACCATACGAAGGTCCGTACAAAGTATTGGAACGTCATGAAAAATATTTCAAGATACAGTTGCCTAATCGGATCGCAGTTGTTTCTATCGATCGCTTAAAGCCAGCGTTTATAGTACAAGATGTCGATGAACCTCAAAACGCACAGACTGCAGAAAATCCACAAGGCAAAAATGCGACAACAGCTGACGGACACACGACGCCACCGTACGCGACCAAGTCCGGCAGAGTCAGCAAACCAGTAGTCCGATTTTGTATTTAATATTTCATCATTTGTTTAGGTAAATGTTTGTAATATTTTTAACAATTTACTTGATATCTAATGTATTTTTTTTTTAATTGTAATTTTTTTTTCGTTATTGTTTTTCATTGTATTCGTTTATTCTTGTTATCAAAAGGTCACCAAATATTTTATTTGTAATTATATTGTTTTTTTTAAATTAATTGTGCCAATTAATTTTCAAAGGGGGAGAGTACTGTAGTAATCCGTGTCAATGTACTTAGCATCCGTTATTAATTATTGCATAGTATGTATAAAGTTCAATGACCAAATGCACACACGCACAGACACGTTTCACGGAGTTATAATATTTAAGTCAGTACATATTATTAATAAAATGAGTTGGAATTAGAATCCAGTGTTGATCACTTGTCTCCCCGTCCTACTAGGACTTCCGTCGTAATACTAAGGCTACACCCACACAGCAGAACCCACATATGTATAAACAATAACACCTAATATAATATTTTTAAATATATGCTACATTTATATGTTACCTATGTTATTTTATTTCCTTTATGTGGTTGGTGAATAAACTAATTGCCTGCACATCACATATAACATGTTTTAAATTTCACTACACTTTACCGAGACTCTGGTATAAATTCAAAGCAATCACAAGTTCCTTAAGCAGTTATAATCAACAGAATTTCCTTCTCATTTTAATTACACAATCCAATCAAAATTATTCATAGACCCATCGTAACAAGATTTCTTTTGTCCGAAATAATGGAACGAGTAATTAAGAGGCAGCTACAGAGATACATCGAAAACATTCTTAAAAGATATTGCCTTGTACTTGGAACGTTATTGCCAGCATTGTTTATTGGTGTGCGGATTACGGAGTAAGAATATTTTATATGCCTCACATCGATGCTATGATTATCGTACATACAGTGTAATTAAGTGCATCGCTACATAATTATATCGTGCAGTAAGGTTGCATTACAGATACTTAACATATTTTATTTGTTACAAATTCCAAAACACACATTATATCGCCATCTACTGAAGGTACACGAACTATAAAGAGTAAATCCTAATCCTGTAAAGCGTTATACAAGTTTTCGCACCGATTCGCACAGCTGCCCAACATCAACCGTGATGCATGAAGACATCGCCTGGTTTGAGAATCCTGCCTCTATGTTGGAGGAACACGATATCCATTCCACACATTAAAGTGTGGAACATCAACACTCACAAACTTTCGCCTATCGGTATTACAAACATACACGGTTTATACGATATTAGTAAGATATATACATAATAAAGATAAATTCCACCCAGGCATAACAAATGATCATGCTCATCAGACGATGTTTTTCTTGGGAGAGAAACAGCTCTACGATTTTACTCAAACCTCATTATAAGTGTTATAAAATGTTAAAATTTGACAAATTACGTATTTGACAAGGTATGGTTATTGACAGAAAGACATTCACCGCCATACGCCAATATCCCACTTTTAACAATCTTCTGAAAAACATGTTAGGTCGGAAATTATCTTTTGAACTATGTGTATTGGATTAATGTAGTACGTAACATAAATAAAAATATTTTATAAAGTATTATAATATTTCATAATAAAATAACCATTATAAAAAAACTTTTGATAAAAATTGTATGTCAATCGAATGATTTCGAATATATTGACATCTCATTAATTGCCCGTCTGTGTATTTGAGGTAAATTAAATATTTGTATGTGTATTTATTAGTATACAAATAAGTATATATGTGTACACTATATTAGTATTATCTGATTTAGGTTTATCTCTTAACTGCCTTGCAATTGTAAGCTTTTTGGCACTAATAATTTTGTCCTTGCCTACATCACCTAAAGGTTGACTAGGAGAAAATGCCTTATGGCATTAAGTCCGCCTTAAAATAAATAAAATCAGTAAGTATTAAAATAAATAAAATCGATAAAGTAGTTCAGTCTCTACATTGGAAAATATAAACATACATAGCCAAACTATTATTTTTCCTTTTGGTTTCTCCATAAATTCAATCATAAAACTCATATCCCGAGAAAATGTTATATAGTTCTTTATTGTTTGACATAAGCATGTTAAAGGCAATGCATAGTAAAAACTAATCTGAGATCAGGGCAATCGATGTTCGCCTCAACCGAGGGAAATCAATTAGTCAGTAATCCTCTTACCAATATTGGGGTTCATCTTTGTACGGTTATTCACAGGAGTGACGACCCTCCTAGTCGTCTTAGGCTGGGTAATAATTAAACTATAGGTATATTATTCTGATATCCTCTCGACACGAAACTGTGATAGGGCCTTCAAAATGATTAGATTACAACAGATTATGTTTTCACTTTGATTAATGAAAGTTAACTTGTTAGTGCGAGCGGACAAGTCTATTAGACTGTTTATAAATGAAGCTATATGAATGATAAAACTATTAAAATTTAATGACATTTCATTATAATACATATCTAATTGATCATCCTAATAGTTTTCGTATTTTGTTAACTATAGACAGTTTCTTGTATAGCGAGGAACTTTACAAACATACATGTTATTGACCTAAAGAGAGAAAGAAAGGACAATATTTACTATGGCAACAAATAATAACAATTAAAATAATAAAGTATAATTAACAAAAAAATTATGCAATGCCAAAAATGAACCCAATTCAGGATTGTTTCAGGCGAAATCCTGTCGCTGGTTTACAGTTGGGCCCAAGACGCTATACTAAAACTACTTGCAGACATTAAGTGACTTTAAACTTAAAACAGATTTCAGGCCATAGGTAATCATAGTTAGTTAATAACTTAAAAATACAGCGTAATATACATACACATAGAACAGTATAACATTAGTTACAAACAGAAAAATATGTAAAGAAACAAATAACATTTGAACTTTAAACATTAAAGAATACAAATTAAAAATTAGTAAGACCCCCGAACGTACGTTTATGTAACAATCATCAAATTATATTAAAGTACTGATGTAAAAAGTAATTATTTGTCGTAAGATCAAACTCAATAATAATAACGAAATATCTTAAGAAAGTTGCCAAAAGAGATGAGTCTGCTTTATTTCATCGATAGCACTCTAACGGTAACTCATAAAGATGGAAATTTATTTGATTTATTACGACAGGAGTATCTATAAATATTTATATCTAGATGTAGAACAAATGTTCGTGTTCATTACAAAGGGTGTTACCTTGGTTTGGCATCAATCAACTACTTTAATAGACTAGGCTTTCAAAAACTGGAATTTTGTGAATATCAATATATCTTTAATATATCTTCAAATACTACTATATTTAATGTAGTAGATCTACATTAAATATAGTAGTAAAATATTCGACGAGACGTATTTTATAAAAAAAAATTAGATGCTTTTGCTCTATAACTCTTCATGTATAATTATGGGGTATTGTAAAATAATTACACACAAGGGTTCCAACAATAGTAATTAAGAACGCCGCTCTCAACATTATGCTGGTTACCCAAATATGTTACAACATTGGCCACCGTCGCGCAGCAGTATATTTTGTCGGAGAATAATTTCTAACAAACTTTTATTTAGTACGTGTTTGTATTATTCACCCACGTAAAGTAAATATTCCTGAAAGAGCTACACAAATAGGCTTGGTTATATTATTTATAAAATAACGTTTTTAGAAAGGAAAATAAGAACAAAATAAACAAGCTGGTAAAAAGTGTTTAGGTAAATATTCAATTTAAAACTCTATAGCGCAATAATAATTATAGTATATGTATTATCAACATCTGTATCGTGATTTTCTTATTCATATTATTATGATTTTTATTTCCATAAAATTATCTATTATCTATTCTAATAGTGAAAAACGAAAGGATCTCACCTGTTCTAACACCTACAGTCGCTCTATCGTGCAGACGCTATTGCTGCTGCGGTATTGGGCTTAAATCAGAAACACCAAGAATCTAATCTAATCTCAAAAACTACTGATTCGATTTTAAAATATATTTCAGCTTTCAATAATTAATGAATATAGAAATTCCATATATCCTCACATTAGGTCAATAAGAGCGGAGTGACAATGTTGCTAAAACAGGTTAAATTATTCCTTTTAAGAGCTTCCTTTGCATGCGCTGCTTAAATGGTTAACGGCCATCGCAAACTGGGCGACTTGTCGCCGCGTCTTGTCACCGTGACAAGACGCGGCGTCTTTGTTTCTTCGGGCGTCTCTGACGCCTAGTATGCGGAGCTTAGGGCCATCGCATACTAGCTACTTTTAGTATCGGCGATCGGCAACTAGTCGCTTTTTAGAAGCTAAATACGGCGACCGAACACCGCACACTTAAAAACGCCAAACGCGGCGATTGAGTCGCTTTTTAGAAGCGTGACACAGCAGCTGAACGCTACTCTCCGCACACATTCGGATGCCGGTAGCAGCGACTTGGCATCTGAGCAGTCGCTAAAACGCGCGTTTCCGATACCGCGATCGAACGCAGGAAGTCGCTAAAACGCGATGCAGCATCGATGCAGTCGCCCAATCGCCGATCGCCGATGCTAAAAGTAGCTAGTCTGCGGTGGCCCTTAGAGCAAATTATATGAAATTTGTCGTCGTAAGTCTGTCGTCGCGTCAAGCCGTCGAGCTGTCGCTGTCGCATGTCGCCTAGTGTGCGCGTAGTGTAAAACTTCGCAAAATTGATGTTTAAAAGTGGTATGCTACTAATAGTGGCATGATATCATGAGCGTCACCGTGATTAGTCAGTCCCGGTTCTTATCGTAGGATTAAAGTCGTGAAGCTTAGTTGGTGGTTTTCGGGTGGCTTAAAAAAATCCAACGGCAAGATTACGTAGCCACAACGATTTTTGCCAGTCCTGAACCCGTACTCGGCCAGCGTTGGGACTTATGGCCCTAACCCTCCTCTGAGACCAGTCCCGAGCCTAGCAGTAGAACATCATTGATTGTTGATGAATGTATAAATGTATTGTTCTACTTTAAAAGTTCTAAAAAAATAATGCGACAGTACTACGTTTATTTTAAGGTCTTGATAACCCTTTTTATGGTATACAAATTTATTTCCGTGGTATAAGTAACAACACGCCACGGGCAATTGAAGACTCAGACTATGTGGCAGGTGAAGGTTAGCTTAAACAAATATAGGCATACAAACAAGAAATGAATTTACCTACGCATTAAGGTATTTCAATTGTTTCATACATTTAATTAGATGTTGCGATGTTCATTCAATTATAACTTTTTACTATAAAAGAAATAAATAATAAATAAAAACGCGATCTAGTCCCAAACTAAGCAGAGCTCGTATAATGGGTGCTAGAGAACTGATATAAATACAATTTTTTTTTTTGTAACATTTATATTGCCGATCACAATCATTTGAAAAGTTATAACAACAAAATAAGTATTAAATGTTGTCTTTAAATATTTATTAATATAATTTACCAAACTAATTTACCTTCAATAAAGAACATATGAATACATATCATAACATATAAAAAGTAAAAATGAAATAGTATTCACAGTCAAATGAGCATCAACTTGATGTAGTTTCAAAACGAGTTTCAGTATATTACCGTATATAACACGTTTGTATGCAAATTTTATACCCTAAATCCGTCCTGATGGAAAACGGTCCCTTGAAGTAGGTATATTATCTGGAAGCGGGAGACCCACACGAACTTTTGGGTCGCTCGATTTGATAACACATCCAAATATAGCACCCACTGTGTCCATTACCTTATCATACACATGGATTATTTGAATTTGGGTATTTATGTCATATTACTATACTATTAAATATCTCGTATGTTCAGATTTGAAGGCCTGGGGAAAGGTGATAAAAAACCATTTAACTAAATGGGAATATCAAAGTTGGGTTGAGGTTGACAAAATAAAATTTTGGGATTGGTTTGAAGTTACATTAGCTCTATGGTTTATATTCTCGTATTAACTTTCCATTACCAATTTTCTTTAAAACCTTATATAATCTTGATAAGGAAGATTGACATAGAGTTGAGTTATGTTAAATCTGTACTAAAGTGCTAAATCGATTCTCATGAAATTTTGGCATGAAATAACTTTGATTTTTGAGGAAGGACATGGACTATTTTTCATCTTAATTTATGGCACAGATGCCTGTATTTATGCTATCGCATAATCCCAAGTAAAACTTGATGAGGCTATATAAAAACGAAGTAACTTCAAGCTATTCAGTTGCAAACAATCAAAATATATAACATATTAAAATATATATAAATGAATTTCTGTTCGTTAGTCTCGCTAAAACTCGAGAACGGCTGGACCGATTTGGCTAATTTTGGTCTTGAATTATTTGTAGAAGTCCAGAGAAGGTTTAAAAAGAGAATAGGTATACAAAAATGAAATTCATTTTTTTTATAATTATGGTTTCATTTTGTTTGTTTTAATTTAATTAGATACAGAAGTTTAGGTCTTCTATTTATCGATTGAGGCAGAATAATGTCTGCCGGGTCAGCTAGTAATATAATAATTATTTTATTAATCAAACAACACAGAAGTACAGTTTAACACTTGTGATTTAACAAACTAAAGCTAAAGCAAAGTTTTTAGAATATCTGTGTCCGAACTAGATAGAATTATCTGTATTTTGGACATCAGCGCTCCTCTTTGAGTTTAGACTTAAATAAAAGTATGCTAAAACAGTGACATCTTATTAGCTTAATTTTAGTGAATAACAAACACAAACATAACATCAAAGGAAATAGTATGAAATGTGTGTGTGTTTAAAAAAGTATTCGTAGTCAAAATTTTCTTCTTATACTTGTATTATCAGCTATCTGCCTGTGCAAGTCTCGTCAGAATCAGTCCAGCCGTTGAAGAGACTAGCTGGAACAAACTAGCAGACAAAAAAATTAACATACATTTTAGGGTTCCGTAGCCAAATGGCAAAAAACGGAACCCTTATAGATTCGTCAAGTCTGTCTGTCTGTCTGTCTGTCCGTCCGTATGACACAGCCAATTATTTCCGAAACTATAAGAGCTATACTGTTGAAATTTGGTCAGTCGATGTATTCTGTGAACCGCATTAAGATTTTTACATAAAAATAGAAAAAAACAATACATTTTGGGGGTCCCCATACTTGGAACTGAAACTAAAAATTTTGTTTTCCATCAAACCTATACTGGGGTATCTATGGATAGGTGTTCAAAAATGATGTTGAGGTTTCTAAAATCATTTTTTTCTAAACTGAATAGTTTCCGCGAGAGACACTTCCAAAGTGGAAAAATGTGTCCCCCCCCCCCTCTAACTTCTAAAATAAGAGTGATAAAACTAAAAAAAATATATGTTGTACAGTACCATAAAAACCACCAACGAAAATTGGTTTGAACGAGATCTAGTAAGTAGTTTTTTTTAATACGTCATAAATCGTAAACCGCAATTTACCTTTCATTCAATTTATACACTATTATAAGAACTTATAAATGATGTTACTTTCTGCTACGGAACCCTTCATGGTCGAGTCCGACTCGCACTTGGCAGCTTTTTTATATAAGTACCGTATATCATACGCATTAGAACAGAATAGAATAATTATACATACAAGTATCAAAACACTAAATAATTAGCATGTAATATAAATTTGGCTTAAGTTTCATACCAATTTGTAAGGGTACACTTTGGCTTCATGTATTACATAATAACGGATAATCCTCCAACTTGTGTGTCGTATTAATCATAGATTTGGAAACTTACACCTATCTCAAGGGTTTATTTGTGGGAGTGTGTAATACTTAAGCCTATTTTCTTAACTAAAATGTCTTATGTATTTTGCTTTAAATTTGGCTTTTGTTTATGTAATAAAATAAATAAATAAATATTTCGGACAACTTTTAAACACAACATCATCTAGTCCCAAACTAAGCAGAGCTTGTATTATGGGTACTAAACAACTGAAAAACTTTTTTTGTAAATACATATATATATTATACAGAAAAAACACCCAGACTCCGAAACAAATATTTGTGGATCACACAAATAGAGACCTCTTGATCAGCAGCCCCATACGCTAACCACTTAACCAACAAGACAGTCAAGTGTATTTTGCTTCTATGTATAAATATACAAAAAACTGAAAAGCCTGATTGTAATTTCAAACTACTAGTTTTTCACTAATGGCGTATGCAAATGTATACATTACTTAAGTTAATTATAGTTTTGTAATAACAGCATCTGCCCTCGGCTGTATCGTATAAAAAGGTTCAAGCTATCCATACACTGAAATGCATCAAAAACGTTTCAAAGGCCACAAAATCGGTAAGAGATAGCAGACAGGGTTTAGAGTATAGACAGAATTATAATATTAGTACTGATTTATTGTTTGTGTTTAATAAAATCCTTTTATACTAATATTTTAAATGTTAAAGTAATTTCATGTGTCTATCTTGCTTTTACGCCTAAAATACTGAAACGATTTAAATGAAAATCGGTACAAGACAGACAGAGACTTTTTTTAACCCCAATGACCTACATATATTTACCAGTGCGCGAAAGCTAAAAGTTTCAATCACATGTGAACCTAAGTATTTTTTTAAAGACAACTTTTGCACTTGGAATAATCTTGTGTCGGGGGAGAATTTACAAATGTATAAAAAGAGCACTTAAACTCTGAACATCAATTTGAGGTTGACACAAAATTGTTTTCCATGTGGAGTTTAAACTTCTAACATTAAGTGACAGTGGTAAGGTGACCACTTAAACCATTATGTCATCTGTGAAGTCAATTATATGTACAGACTAGCTGAATTCCGTGGTGTCTCCGTCGGTTATTGTTGTAAATCACGGGCAATGACGCAGAACAAAGCAAGTCTAAAAAATACTCTTTAGTTATCAGCTCTCTGCTAGTGGATATCCCGTCAGAATCTTCTAGTCATTCCAAAGATTCGGCGTAACAAACATACAGACCGACGGATACACAGACAAATTAATAAAAAGTTTTTTTTATTTAGGTCCCGTGTACAGTTTCTTAAGAATTTAGTAAAAAACTGTTAATATAACAAACAGACACTTAATTGTTTCTGTGTAATAATAATAATATTTATTGTTTAAAAACAGATACAGTTAGTTCAACTTAAAACTTGGTTAGTTTATCAATGGAACATAATGGCGCCGTAAATATATACATAAACACAAACAATATTTATTCATATTATAAGCAATAAGTACACTGTACAAGTCACTATACGGACCGCGCCGGTATAAAAGGTAAATAAATTTGACTATGCTTAGTCACTATGTCCATTTACAAAATAGGACCCCATATCAGGTGATAGGCTTTGACACTACATAAGTCCCTTACATTTCTTCTTTAATAAAAAAGGTTTTGACAATTTAATTTATTAATAAAATGACTATTGGTATCAACTATTATACTTTTTCAAAATTCTCCCTCAGTGCTCGCCTATGCTCCTCAAGGAACACGCATGCCGAATTTCAGCTTCAGCGCCCAGTAGTTTCGGCTGTGCGTTGTCTGTCAGTCAATCAGTAACGGAACAGCTTTATATATATTGACTTCGCCCATCCCATGAAAGAGTAGCTAATGTCCTTTTTCAAACTTTAAAGTATACCCATGCGGAATTTTATTAAAATCGATGCATCGATTTTGCCGTGAAAGTTTAACAGACAGACAAAGTAACTTTCGGATTTATAATATTACTAGCCTTCGCCTGCGGCTCCACCCGCGTGTACCTCGGTTATGTTTTAGTAGGGATGGTATGGATTAGCTTTTACCCACAGCTTCACCTGCATATATTTTGGTTATCGTGGTGAAGTATTTACAACAAAATAGCCTATATCCTTCTTCAAAACTCGAAGTATCTTCAGGCTAAATTTCATTAAAATCGAAACAGCGGTTTAGCAGTAATAACGTAACAGACAGATACTCACGCAGATAGAGCTACTTTCGAATTTATAAAATGAGTATGGTTGCTAAAAATATATTACTGTCTAGACATTTAATAACCAAAGTAAACGAGACCATCTCAGCCTTTGACATTTTAGGGGTCAAACTGAAAGTCGTTTAAGTTCAAACTTGTTTTTTACATCTGAAATGATTTGTTTCAAGAGCCTCAATATTTGAAGTTCCTAATTAAAATGCTTTACAAATAATAATACATAATTAAAATACATGTTATAAAACGAGACGTAAAATCTACTAATAATACGTAATATAAGTTTCAGAAATATCCATATTTAAAAAAAATATGTCATGAGATCCTCTAAGACCTACATACTAAGTTATTGGTTGTAGCGTTTAACTATATTATCAACGATTACTCAGAATCAGTAGGAACTTAGTGCAAATACTTGCTTAAGATGCATTTAGAGGTTTATTTGCAGCGATGCAGCAAATTAAAAGTTTTCAGAGCCCTGTGTAATATTCCTCAGATTGACATCTGATTTTTAATTTTGTGGCTTATAGATAGATGTTGATCTTATATAAAACGATAAATAGCTATCTATAAACCTCACAGTATAAAACCGTAATATTTTCATCAGTTCTCGACCACAGCTTTGAAAAACACGTTTGAGATGATTACGTAACTAAATTAATGAAATATTCCACTCAATCAATCTTTGTCTTCAGTAATTTAATCTATCGCGTTATTGCCGTCATTGTTTTGGCAACTGAGATCAATCTACCTACAAGTTGATAATTTATTTTGCGGCTGTTGAAATAGAGTCTAAATATTTGTGATTGTAAAAATGCGAATAAAATTTTACGTATAGATTAACTGTAATTAGATAGAAAAAGCTGGTCTATTAGTTAATAACCTTTACTGCTAAGCCATTTTCGCGAGTTTTACTCTCGCTTTAGACAAATGACTCTCGCGTTGTACTTACGATATACCCGTTCTATCATAACCTACATAAAATATCAAGCAGCATCAACTAGCATCTTTATGATACGTATAGATTCTCCAAGGGAATGAAATAAGTTGCTGATGCAAAATTCAATCGACCAACCAGCTGTTACGAACAAAATTTCCCATATAAAATGTAAGAGATTTGATATATCAAGAAAATTATTTTACATTTCTTTAACGTATTTTCATAAAATCATAGTGGTTGGCGTTTTGCTGGCAAGCTTTTCATATTTAATACTGGTGTTGCGGTGAAAATCCGTATTCAAGTTTTAGAAACTTCGCGAACCTATTCGTTTATGCCTAAGCTTTATAAATCACGTTGACGGTAACCTGATAACCTCTATAAGTGGTTTTGTCTTACTTCTGACTACATGTGTAGACACAGAGGTATAAGAATGCTGAGCTCAATGTTTTAGTATAAAGTTGTATCATATTACTATTGTTTAGATTTATAGGTAGTAGTGTTGTTCAGTAAGTGAAGTTTTCAAACCTTTTTAAAATTGACTTAAAACTATCTATTGACATAAACTCATAAACGAACACATGCCTCAGCGACAATACCAGTATATATTGTCAAAATAAATAAAAATATAAAGGTGTGTAGAAAATCTATTGCTTATTTCTTTTTTTCACATTGATGAAGACTCTCATTATTTTCGCAAGGAATACTTAACTGTTAAAAGATAACTTCCCCCCACAGACAAAAATTAATTTTCTTCTAATTCGATCCGACCGTAGCCCGCGTCCTATCGGTCGCATCGTCGACCGTCGAGATGACGACATAATTAAATAGAAGGCCAATATTGTCGCAGCTATACCAAAGGCTGATGCCGTACACCGAAAATACGTTTCCCTACAGGATTAGGAGGAGGACCTTAATTTTTAATTAAAATTGGTAATTATGTGAAATGCTGGTTTATCAAGTTAAACTCTTTAAAACTAGATAATTGCAAAATCTGGAGATTTTGTCAATTCATATGAGTTATGTGTGTAAAAGTTAATTTTGTATTACTTGTGTTTATTGCAATTACATTGTGGTAAAATTTTGAAATAGTATTTTACAATATTCAAATTTTCATTTAACATTAAATCACTAAGTTAAGTTTTCACTAAGATCATTAATTGTTTATTTTTCTTATAGTTTTTACTCTGTGGACTTTGATGAATTTTTGATCATCATGATTAATTATCATGTATTTACAATAAGGTGAGTAAATTGAAACAATCGGAGCACGTATTTAAAAATATTTATATCAGTCAGTCAGCTAGTCATATGTAGCAAATATCACCAAAATTCAATTCAATTTATCTCAACTCAACATAAGTAAACAATTCAATTCACTTCAATTAAATCCATTCTTATTCAAATGAACTGTAAATCTATAGAAAGTCAAAATGTAATTTACGATACGTTAAGATACAGATCCTGTAGCTACGACATCGACAGCACATTGCTTGGTCTGTAGCAACTCTTAATCAATTTATTGTCTTTTATACTTTTTTCTGACGCAGCGGGCGGCGGTCGGTAGCAGACTTTCCTTCCACTTTTATTCGTTAACCATATTTTAGTTTTATAAACTATACAATTTTTTTTCACCTCAAAGCCCTGTTCACTTAGTTTATACTGTATTTACTATAGTGGATCAATTCTTAAAAAAATGTTGGTCAATGAATTGATATACTGCTGTTACTTTCCCAACGAGGATTCAGAAAGAAATACAATCCCTACTTTAATATTATAAATGCGAAAGTAACTCTGTCTGTCTGTCTGTTACGCTTTGAACCACTGAACCGATTTTGATGAAATTTGGTATGAAGATAGAACTGAACTTGGGAAAGGACATAGGCTACTTTTTACCGCGATAACTGACATACATGCGTAAAATCTGCTGTTTTTTGTATTTTTTTTAAATTTAACTACTGTAGCCGTGATAAACAATGAACTCCCTTTTATACGAATAAAGTTAAATTCCGAATTAAATATTTAGGTATATTTCCCAAACGCCCCCTTCCTTACGAAGAGATTAATTACAGAATCGGCAGTTTTAATTAGTTTTGTAATTAACAGCCGCATGGCAACGCCTTCGAGGTAAACTAAAATAAATTACCCTTTAATACAATTCCTTCATGGGCTTAAATTAGCTGTGATGGTGACGAGCATTATGTAAAATGTTTTGATTTGAGACACAATTAATGACTAAACTTACCGTTAGCATCTAATATGGAGGTCCCTACTCTCTAGGCAAATGCAGCCCTGTCTACGGCTCGTATTACCGCCAACCGTCGTTTACGCTCGGGTTCGACCCTCTTCCGATCTCAGTCAGCGGTTTCTTTATGGAATATTACTGATGACCACTGATGATTATGACCCATGCACAAGGTGATATAATTATGGTGAAATGATTTCAATGACTTATATAACTTTATTATCATTAGGTCGCGGTTAAATTATTAAATTCAATAATTATGTGGCATTATCAATCAAATTTATGTATTGGAAATAATTTGGAAATAGTGTTTTTTTTTCCGAAATTCTTCTTTCATTCAATTGATTTCAATAAACTTTTTTACTATTGCGCCTTTATTGTCGAAGCTCAAATAAATAGCATTAATCACCCTAACCAACAATAACATTTCACTGCAATCCACCCGTGGCTACTGAAATAGTAGAAATAAGTAATATAAATTTAAATTCATAAATATTCGCCTTCATCTTCTCTAAAAAATACCCTCGTTTTAGCTTCACTCTCGGCAAGGATAAAGTACTCACATTTTACAAATGAGGCTTTCCCACGCCATATGTTCGTATTAATTTAATGGGTTCTGCCGACCGATGTGTTGGCTCACAAACGAGGATCTGAAATAAGAAAGCGGGGAAGGAAAGTTAATACACGATATATAGATAGATTTCGCTAGTCTGATTCTCATTTTCTATTTGTTAAAAGGTATAATTTAGAAAAAAAATGTTTAAAGGTAGGTAGGTAATGGTAGGTACATTGTTGAGCCCGAAGACACGCGAGTGACGTGAAGCCGTCGCCGAGCCACCTTGGTTCGTTGGTCATTCGCGCTGGAGACTCCACGTGCTGGCTTCGCTGCCTTGGATTAGGTGGCCACCCTCGAGTGGACAGGACGGCAGCACGGGACCCTTTTCTTCCGATTGACGAAGTTCTTTTCTGGCCCAGTTGCTTTGGGAAGTACCTATGAGGAAGTGCTTAGGGAAGTACCGGATGAGGGAACTGAGTCCACCATTGCGACTGCAATGAGGACTCGGCACACGCTGGCTCTCACTGCAGTCGCAGTGGTGGACCGTTGTTTTACCGCGGTCGCAGCCATCTGCGAAGATGTCATCTCGCAGAAGGAAACGGCGGAAAAGGCCCAGGAGGACAACCTCCGCTCGGACCCGAGCGGAGCGGATCGCCTCATGCCGCCCTAAGTGTGGCCGTGGATGGACGGGATTGGTTTTCCCCTCCATCCGCTTGAGTGGCCAGCTGCGAGCTGCCGAACGCGTGTGCCGGACGTCGTCTAATTAGTGAGTTTAGTGGAGATGGCGCTCGCATCAGTGTGGGCAGGCGCAGGGATTGTCCAGATGGCGAAATAACATGTTCTCTGGACCCGTTACTGTGTGTGTGTGTGTTCACACCGTCTGGTTTTGATCGGTTCGATTACGACACACCGCCCCGCCGCAAACCCTGGCGTTACCACACGGAAGAAAAAGTTACATTGTTTCATCAGTAACCATTTATAAATAGATCAGAGACATCTAATAAGACTAGCCGGTTTAATAGTTTTTTTAGTGTTCCTGCTAATTTTGTACAATGCAATTTACCATGATTACAAGTGCTAGTAAAAACTTTCAAACGATACTGATAACACTAAATATTTATCTTAAATTTTTGACTGCCTCGTTGGTCTAGTGGTTAGCGTATGCGGCTGCTGATCAAGAGGTCTCGGGTTCGATTCCCGGGTTGGACCAAATATTATTTGTGTGATTCACAAATATTTGTTTCGGAGTCTGGGTGTTTTCTATGTATAATATGTATGTATTTACAAAAAAAAAGTATGTTTATGTATTTATATCAGTTTTCTAGTACCCATAACACAAGCTCTGCTTAGCTTGGGACTAGATGATGTTGTGTGTCAGATGTCCAAAATATTTATTTATTTATTTTATTATTTATTTAAAATGCACGTTTATTCTATTTTAAAATCTTAGTTAAACAAAAAAAATAATGAATTAAGATGAAAACTCTTCACTAATTTTTTTAAATAAATCCGCTTCTTGGTAATTTAATTAAATTTAATGAGAAACTGAAGTAAGCATTTGTGATTGATCTCATTTGCTTTGGAATAGTCCTTGAGATCTATTTCATTTAATCAAAAAAGTAGACGCCACATTGTTCCCGGCGTAATTCGTCACAATCGGAATTGTGACAATTCCCTAGGGAGAGCTTTGAGAAAAATTGTCGCTAACGAGCTCGCGCCCCGCATTCCCTCGCTCGCCAACCCCTTGGAGCTCCTCCCGCTTCGCCCCTCCACTTTTAATCCGTACCACCTCCCTTTATCCGTAGCACTTTAAAACCCTTTTGCGATTTTCCGCACTGAGGAAAAAGGAACACTTATTCATTGCCTTAAGCCATATCTTTTTATTTAAATTTTTCATTATTAATCTTTGACTAAATATTTTAATTGTCTTCCAAACTGTTTGTTAATTTCTTTAAAAGTTGACTGAATATTTTTACCCTTTTTTATGTAAGTGTACTTACTCCTTGGCTACTCAAATAATCACAATGAAATGTTGCGCACACGTTTTAAGGGGTAGAGAAACAGGCGCAGTGTTTCGAGTCCAAAAGGTGCTAGATGGAACCGTCGTAGGAGGTACACGTGAAAAGCATTTGTCGTCGTTAGCACGCATAGACTATAATTCTTCGAAAAGGGAATAGGCGTGCTTTGCTTTTCTGTACGCTACCATAAATTGAGAAAATACTACGTACTAATAAAACATTCAGAAGGTCTTCATTATTACAAAACAAAACCTGATTAATATTAGAGCTGGCTAATATTAATCAGGTTTTGTATCATCAATCAGGTATAACTAAGTAAAAGTATGACGTTTAATCTTGATACTCTAAAGTATTCGAAGATAGATCATCATATTAGATGTCATATTATATCTCTCGGAACAAAATAGTGGTTATATTTTCTTTTCATTTATTGATAATAGCTGAACATCGAACTAAGTGGCGTGAAATTTGAGAGGGCTAAGCCCAGTAATTGACTGCGATAGTGTGATGATGGCGGTTATATTCAACTGTATATAACCGCCATCATCATATGTTTGTTGATGGCGAGATGCGCCCCCATTTTAAACTATTTTAGTATTTACTATATCTACAGAGAGTATTAGCCCTAAACCAATAATATATAGAACTAGGCTCTAAGGGTTAAAAGTTCAGATCAGACAATGTATGTAAAATAATCAGCCGTGTCCCTTGTTGACCCGCTTCAGATCTTTATACTAGCCTCGATAGCCAAGATGCAAACGTATTTTATTTTATAATCTAATTTCTATTCTATTTCTCTTTTCTCTTGTTTCATTGTCTAATATTTTATTTTGGTTAAGTGACTGAGAGCCTATGAAACAAGAGAATAGAGTTCAGTTTGCAACTTGGCTAGCGGGGCAGGCTCGTTACAGCTAGCGTGTCGCAGAGACAGGCAGGTATTAGAGACGACTCTCGGTAAAAGCAGGGGGGTGTCACTCCGCAGTTTAGGTATAGTCGGCCGGCTGCCTGCCGGGTCAGACGCGCCGGTCGAGCAGACATCGTCAGAACAGTTAAGAGTTACACGATAGAAAGAGACGCAATTGTAGGTAAATATAATCGTAGCGATTCGGCGCTGTGCGATCTGAATTGAACTTAATCTTTTGACACCGAGGGTATCTATAACTTTAATTTACTTTTCGGAGTGAGTCTTCTGTACTGGTACTATTATGTATTCTGTGGTAAAAGGCAAGTTTTTACTTAATGGGAAAGGACTCTCAGGAGATCATAGCACTAAGCCAAGGTACACCAATCCTATTAAATGTTCAAAATATTTATCAAAAGACATGCAACGGAAATTTCATTCTATTGTCAGTCACACTTTTTTCTTTAATTTTTGTTTATATTTGGGATAATAATAGCTTCCACTACCTTGCCGATTTCTTGAGATACTGACATAACATTTAAATAACTTGATCATAATTTTCTCATCTTGTTGTCTTATTTGTTCTAAAACACTTATTCATACTAATATAATACAAATAGACTAATGAGTCCAATCTTTCATAATGTTTCGAGTAACACGCTTACCAATGAACAGTATTTATTTTTATTAGAAAGATTTACCTGTAAAATTTCAAAGCAAATTGGACATAGTTATGCAAACAAGAACCAACCCACAACTCGAGTCAAATTGAGTTACATATTGAGATAGACTCCTAACCATGTTTCACACCTTTTTAGAAAAGACCCTGGTCAATTTATCAATCCAAAACAAAAATAAATGAGGCCGCTCAGGGTACCAACCACAGATATACTCACTTTATAAAAGCTAAAAAGACTCATGTCACATGGTACCTACAGATCTTTAGCATTTTTAATACGCAAAATGGAACCAAGTCACATGGTTCTTTTTAAAAAAGAAAAATACAAATTATGTTCGTCTTTTTTGTGCTAAAAGGAACCATCACATGACATAGATGGGTTTCTGGTCAAGTAGATTTTGAAATAGAAATGGACAATCTTGATTAGGTAAAGTGGCGTGATACGTAAGTAAGTAGTTTTATATACGACTTAATGTGTATTTCTAAAATTATTATGTTCAAGTTACAATAAAAATATTATAAAACACAAGTTATATTAATGTATCTGCCTATCTTTAAAAACCTAGTTTACTGTTAAAAAGAACCAACCCACAAACTTTAATTTTGCAGTAAGGAACCAGCAGGTTTTTGATGTAAATTAAAAGCTAAATCAAAGAAAAATCAAAATAATTGTGTTGTCCTATATTGCCATCAATGTTACACATATTATTGTAAAGTTTTATATCCTAAATAACTTACCAATTTTTTTCTTCACTCTCTTGAAACAAAAATCGAATTATCTCGAAAGTTACTTTTTGAGGGTTGGTTCTAGTTTGCAGAACTACGTCCAATTATATTTGACATCCAAAAGTCAATGTTCCTTAAGAAATAATGGAATTCGTAATAAAAGAAATATTTGAATTGACTCAAAATAGGTAAATTTGTTCGCAGAGTGTGTCCTCTTTGAGTACCGTTCAGCCTCATTAGCGATTTTCCATCTGAACGAATTGTGAAAAGACGTTAAAGCTCTTATTCTTAACAAGTGATGATACTCGGTTTCGTTTGAATAGATCTCCTTAAATGACGTGTTGAAATATTCTATGAAAACATTTATATTTGCATGATGATCAATGTAATTAATATGTCAATTTAATATTAAAAATCTGAAACGTACAAAAAACAACCATTATAATTTTGTTATAGATTTGCTTTTGATTGAAAATAATTAAAAATCACAACAATTAACATAAAATTTCTTGTAAAAAAGTTAATATGTTATTAAAAGAGTTATGTCTTTTTTATAAACTCACTAGTTGGCAAGTAAATAACAAACTCTTTTCTTGCTGAAAACAGTTGGTAGTATAAATATGGATTATGTATTTGAGTGGTGGATGTCCGGATGAACACAAGAAACATTTTGAATTATTTATTAAGCTGTACAAATATAAAAGGGTAAAATTTTATTCTAAAATTTTAAACTCCTCTTATTTTTTTATTTAAGCCTGTAAAAGTGTCTCTACTCAGCGTGAAGGAAAGCATAAGTTGAATCCAAGAGGGATGGTCACCATCCTCACTGTCAGTTTACTTACAAAAACACGAAAGTAGTATTAATACAAACTTTAACGGGTCAGGAATGTACATGAATTCAAAAAATAAAAAATTAAAAATATATTCCTGTCATTATAGTAATCTGAAAAAATATTAAACAAGCAGACGGACACATTTATACTTACATTTATATTTATACTTAGTTATTGAAAGTCTGATGTGGATTGACATTTACGGAAGATAGTCATTCAGAAGTCGTTCAATTGTAAAATGTCCATCATGCCTTTGTCCCATGACATCAGGATTCAAGAAACCAATGGTACGATTAAAGAAAGGTAAGCATATAATAATGATTCATGAAATGTTTTTTAAAAAAAAGAAAACTTTTCTTTATTGATTCAATTCAATTTTAATATAAAATGTATGTTTATAGAAAAACTTTAACTATATACTATATATTCATTAGTGACTTGATTCATTTAAATCTAGTAATCTACAAATTATGTTCCAAATACAATTTTCTCATTTAAACAATTTGTATTCATTTAGAGGATTGTGACTTATTATAGTTTTATGTAACTACTAGTACTATTTAGTTGACTTATGCCCACTTGGTTAAGCCTTGAACATTTTTAAGCAAATCCAATAACTACAATTACGACGATTACCACGATATATGATACTCATAAATAATGCCTCGACTGCGTCTTTGGTCTAGTGGTTAGCGTATGCGACTGCTGATCAAGAAGTCTCGGTTTCAAATCCTGGGTCGGGTCAAAAGTGGTTTTGGGTTTTTCTTAGAAGAAATTATTAATAACAGCCTGGAGTATGGAAGTATGATTCAAGGCCATGCCTTGGAGAGCACGTTAACTAGACGGTCCCGTCTATGGCAATGAACATCTATCGCAATCGTTACTGGGAAGTCAGTGCCATCAAATATACTGACAACCTTTGAATTATTATAGTTCTTCATCAAGGTTGTGGTACGATGCCAGTCATTTCGTAGTAAAACCGGTTGAATTAGTAGCCGACCCCAAAAACTTGGTAATAAAGGCTAGAAAGAAGAAGAAAGAAGACAAACAATGAGGCCTTCTCTTTGTAATAGAATTTTCCAAATCGCTTCATTAGTTCCATAGATACCCCATAGAACCTAATAATAATAAATGGTTTGGACTAATGATATATTATACAAAATCAACTAGTCCCAAACTAAGCAGAGCTTGTACTATGGTTACTAGACAACTCATATAAATACATAAACATACTTTTTTAGTACATACATAGAAAACGCCAAAACTCCGAAGCTTTGACTTTGACTAATAAAAATATTTTATGTTTAATCACCAAGTTGATAAAATCGATATGAATGTTCTAACACACGTAATTCAAGATTTGTAATGACATAACATAAGGCAGACCATCGCTTTCTAATATCATGTGGCTATGTCAAAATGGCATAATCCTCTTAACAATGTCTCTAAATAAATTATAACAATTTTATTGGTATTTCAACCTTTTTGAAGTTTGAAATAGAAAAGTCTATACTTGTTTCGTGTTCGTATTATCCATCATAATATTGAAAAGATCAGCAAACTGTTGTGTTGCGAGCGCAATTTAAAGAGCTAAGCTACTAAAGACAATCACTTCACTGTTTCAATATTTGCACTCATTGAATGTTATAAGATCTCAATGAAACTATATACAATTGTCTTAAATAAAGAGGAAAATAAAACACTAAGCGAACAAAGTAACTTTCCGCTCATCCACTCATCCCTCTAATGGAGGGAAAGTGGTCGATTACAATTACGACCCAACGAGTGGAAAGTTGTGCTTTTATGATATTAACTCAGAGGTCGAAACGTGTTAAGCCCACATTTTAATACCTCTCATTTCTTAACTTTTGAACATACTCATAGAACTTCTAATGCAGGATTTACGAACTCTCACATTAAAACAAGTTACAATGTCGTTAATATATTCGCGACTGTAAGGTGACTTCTCTTTGAAATCGGACTTCAGAAACATATTTAAGTTAGGCATAAAATATAAGGTTACAAAATCTATTTAAAGTTTCGGTAGTAAAATTTTTGTTTGAAGTCACTTATTTTTCGTATTAAAAGAAATAATATTTTAAACCAATCACTAGTAGCATGAGAACCACACTCACAGCCGCATTGTAAACTATGCTGGGGCTGTCACCCTTGCACCTTGTTGTCAAAGAGGAAGCAGCACTACCGGCGTTTAGACTCCACAATGCTGGCACACTGGGAAAGGACTCTAGAATCAAACACACATGCTTAAGAGAAAGAGCGATCATACATCAACCCATGTTGACATTACCCAACGATAGGATTCTGAAGAAATTCAATTTTCAAAGTATGTTTATTCACAAAAAAGTATGTTTATATACAACTCGAAGAAGAACCACATGATAAATCAGGTCCAAAAGAACTCATAATATACACCGATGGCTCCAAAAACAACTCAGGAACTCGAGCAGGTGTATTCTCAGACGAACTTAACATTAGGATATCGAAGCATCCAGGTAGAGTCAACACAAGCGGAATACGTGGGTATCATCCTGGTGGCCCACGCTATAGAGACAAGGAATATTACAGATTCACACATCCGTATAGTCTCTGATAGCGCATCGGTATTCAAATCCCTCTATAAAACCCTCACTTTGGAACTTATACTGGAATGTCACCATGCGTTAGAACTCATTGTGACCTCCAACCGGAATTCAGTGTCACTACATTTGATAAAAGGACACAGCTAATCGCTAGGTAACGATGCGGCTGATGAGCTGGCTAGGAGAGGGTCGGGCGCGACGGTTTTCGGACCCGAACCCGTCGTGCCTGTCCCCTTCGGCCAGCCCATTGGCTGGCTGCAGGAATTTACCTGCACACAAGCACAACGCCACTGGCTATCGGTCCCAGGCTGCAGACCATCAAAGGAAGCAATGCCACTTCCAAATGACAAATTAACCAAACACTTATTGCGTTTGGACAGAAACAGTCTGCGGCTGGTGGTAGGAACTATCACCGAACACTACTCATTAAATAAACACTTCCTCACCGTACGCATAATTGACAGTCCCTTATGCAGTGCATGCTTAGGGGCAGAGGAAACGGTGTCGCATATACTCATTGAGTGTACAGGTGTTACCGAAACACGTAAAAGCACCCTTGGATCTCCCAAAACTGTTTCAGAATGTCTGGACAGACTCGGAGACCTTATCCGCTTCTGTAGGGATTTGGGATAGCTAGAGCGATGGCCGCCGTCATGTACAATGGTCCAATGAACATAGAAATCTAATAAAATAAAATGATTTAATAAGCTATGTATTAATGTTAAGTTCCTAGATGTAAATCCTATGTTTCAATGCGGAGAAGTGGTTTCGCTCCTTTTTGAAGTGATAACGTCTTACAAATCCAAGAACGCTGGTTGCACGCACGCAAAAACGTGACTCGTTGTCACTTCCCGTTGGGGCCGAGCGTGCAACCGAGAGCGCAGAACAAATGATAAAAAAGCACGATCGGCCTAAGTGTTTGGTTTGTGACGCATCTATCTCTCTTCTACTCCATCGGTTGATGCATCCGAGTAGAAAAGAGACAGTGGCAGTGGCAGCAACCTACAAGTGAACTGTTTTTAAAGTGAAGTGAATTTTTAATGTTTTCTTTTGATGTCATCATATAAAATTATCGTCCGTAACTTTATAGAAAACATTTTTTTTATCACAAAGAAGTATATATCAGAGAATATGTATGAAGACCTAAACTCCTGCATACCCTTAACTGCAATAAATTCATGCCCTTAAGCAGTATTGAATTGTTTAAAACTATCTCTTGCATCTCACTCTTACTGGCATCTGATGTATTTCCTGAAGCATCAAAGTATCTCCACACCAAATTTCATTGCGATCCGCCATGTGTGAAAGCATAACAGACAGAATTACTTTAAAATGTATCATATTAAGTATTGATTTATATATCTTAGTTACTTAATGTGCACAAGGTATACTGCCCAGTATTTCTACAGACGTTCTAATAGTTGGCATTGAAGACATCTACCTACACATGTAAAAATATCAAATAATTTAATATTGAATTTGTCAAGCGACTTCAAAAGAAGTGAAAGCATTAATACTTTATTACTTCAAAAAAAAAACTTAAGTGCTTGCCATGTCAACGAATGATCGAGAACTTAATGTTATTACTTAAATACTCTGTGTAGATAACTTTTAACTTGCTCCTTGTTTACTCCAAGTGTTTTGTTTCAAGAAATCTTTAACAAATTAAATTGTAAATTTAATGAAAGTAACTTTGAAATGCTACTGAGTTCAAAGAGTTGAAAGCTTATTTTATTGTCCTTAAGATTACGTTACGCTATTGTGAGTGTGACGTATCGTCGGGTGCGCGGACACGTCGGCACTCAGCGTGCATGTAACTAATGTGCCCTTATCGTGGAACACACACCGCATACCAGTAGAGTGACAGAAAGTTGATGACTATTCAAGACACACTAAGACAAAAAAAAATCATACTTAGTTTTAACACGTTTCTACATAGTTTATAAGAACATAATGACTGTTTAATACTATGTATACTTTTCTTTTTTTGATAAGGGCTGGGTCGGAAGAAGACAGAAAGGTCAAGCGAATGATATATCGGCTTTCTTTTTGCTTACTCAAACATATACATAATGTTTTTCTTTTTTTATAAATATTTCTGAATTTCGGATGTGATAATAATATTTCAGACATCTGACACAACATCATCTAGTTCCAAACTAAGCAGAGCTTATACTATCGATTCTAGATAACTGATGAAAATAAGTATGTTTTTTTTTTGTAAATACATAAATGTACATTATACATAGAAAACACCCAAACTCAGAAACAAATACGTGCAGAATATACAAACATTTGGTACGACCCGAGAATCGAACCCGAGACATCTTAGTCGTCGGTCGCATACATCAACAGCTAGAACAACGAGGCAGTCATTCTCTCATCATCATCAAATTATACCTACTGTAATAGGAATAAGATGAGAAAAATAAATTCTTCAGCAAATTTTTGCTGCATAAAAATTTTAAAAATAAATGTTACTGTTAATTTCCCTTAAAAACAATATTTGTATCCTGTAATTTCTGTGTATATGGCGACTCATACAGCTTTATGGCTGCGTAGCAGTACTCGTAGTACTTTCGTAGCTCAGCGCGTGCCCTTGTGTGTAATTGCGCCAATATCTGCGCTACACTCATCCGTATGATATTTCTTACAATTGCAATATTTCTACCTAAAGTGCAGGTAAGTTAAAGTCAAAATTCGCTATTTTTTTTTAGTTTTTATTTTAATTTGTGTTATTTTTTTTTAATTTAAATAGTATTTATCAAATTATTCAAGATCTATTTTTTAAATTTAGTAGATAACTGTGTGACACAGTTATCTAGTAGTAGTAGTAGTGTCAACCTATCGCCATCCACTGCTGGACGAAGGTCTCCCCCAAAAAACGCCAACCATCCTGGACAGACCGCATCACAGTTATCTACTAAATTTAAAAAATAGATTATATATTATTAATAGATTATTAAAAAATAGATAATATATTATATATGTAACAAAATTATCTTAAATTATTGCTCTTGTTGACATTTTTTAAATTATTATCTTTAATTATTATAGTTGTGACTCAAATTGTAATTATCGCTTTTTATTGAAATAATGTCTTTTGAATTTAAGAATACTGTCTGGACTTTAAAAGAGACTGTGATCCCTAAGTTTGTTTTGTCCTTTCTTCTCAGGTCTAGTCCAGTTAGGAAAGGCCGAACTCATCTGCTCAAAAAAAAAAAGTTTAACTTGCAAAAGTGTTCATGTAACCTAATTGCAGAATAAATGATTTGATTTAATTTGATATCTGTTTCGGTTATACCGAAGAGCAATTAAAATACATCAAAAATATTTTTTCTTAAAACACCTCCAATACCAAAATAAACCAACAAATTCATTAGGAAAAAGCGTTAAAGCATGGCCCCACACATGCTTTTTGTTAATAACAAAAAAATTGCTGGACACTTGAATATCCATTACCGTATGACCAACATTGCAGTGCTGTGCAAACAGCGAGACGACAACGTTTCGTCTATTCGATAGTAGTGGAAAACAACAACTTTGGAAATTTTATACAAATTCATAACATCAGAAGAATTAATGAATGCCAAATCTCGATTGTATGCCTTTATTAATCACTAGCTTTCTCTCTTTCTTTCACGTGTATGTCGGTTATCGCGGTAAAAAGTAGCCTATTGCCTTCCTCAGACTCTAGACTATCTGTGTATTAAATTTTCATTTATACTGCTCTGACAGTTTCTTTTGCGTATATAATATTAGTAAGGATGGGCCTTTATTCAAGACTATCACGTAAATTAAAAGAAAAAATGTACGTCACTGTTTACTAATTTAAAATGGTTCTAAATTTTACTTTTTTATATCGATCAATAAATTTATTTACTTAACGTAACTATGTTTGATATTTTTACCTACCGACGGACCAACAAACAATCTTCATGTTCATAAAATTTATGTAATACTTTTATCGAAATTAACTTAAGTAAATTATAAAACATGTTTGTTATCTATGAACACTAACTACTTTACGTGACTACTATATTAATAATGTTTGAAGCCTGGGCAAAAAAAATTATTATTAATTTAAAAATTTTGCCTATTTAGACTTTCATACGAGATCTATTGATTAACTGACTCATGGGTTTTTAATAAAACCAAAGAACAATTGAATTTACATTAATTGAAATTGATTGAATGCAAATTTTACAATTGACCTGACAAAAAAACTTGGTCTAATTCAGATGTTTTCATTATATTAATATGAATAGTAAATTTACATTAGCAAAATTACATCAGCATATTACAGTCCACTGCTGGACGCAAGTCTATCTTATTACACTTAAGTTTCATCTAATAATAATAATTTTGAAGCAGCACTAACTAAACTAATACAATTAATTACTATTTATGTTTTTGTTATAATTGCTTCCTTATGTTTGTTTTGAATTATTAGTAGCACAGGAATTATTAGGGATTTCGGAGATTTTGTCAAGGAACACTCTGGTTGTCGAATAGTTCTCCAAAATGAAAAGACTTTATATTAATAAAAATATATGTCCCCATTGAGTTCATTGCCTGGGTAGTGGGACTTGGTGTGTGTACGACTGTCATGCTTGAGGTTTCGGGTTCAAATTCTGGGTCGAATCAAATGTTTGTTTGATTACAAATATTTCTTTCGGAGTTTGGTGTTTTCTATATGTCGGAATGTTCAATTATACGGGAGGTGATTTGAAAACGAGGCGCAAGCGGTGAAACGTCATAGCTTCGACAGAGTCTAGACAAGAGTTCATATAACAAGTCTAGGAACTACCTTACGGCTCGTTGTTCTCACTTTAAGTTACCTACGTGTTAATATAAGACTATTTAAATTAACTACTTTCGTTTACTGCTCGAGAAACACTATGCAGCCCACACAATACGCATTTTGGAGAAGGCAACGGCCCCGAAAAATACCCTTTTGACGACATATATATAATATTTATTTATTTATTTATTTTAATCAACTGCTCACTACACTTACAGTTACCCAACACGTGTAGTGTGCCATTACATCAGTAGTGTTACAATTAACGTAATTAATGATTTACAGTGTTTTATAATATTCTAAACATTTAATTCATAGTCGTGTGATCCCAAGCCAGGCAGGACCCGCGCATTGTTGACCAGACCACTGGTAGATACACTTCCAAACAAATGTACATACATCATCATATAACTAAATTAAACCCAGAGACAGAACAAATGATCGTGCTCATCCACAAAGATTTGTCCTGGATGGGAATCGAACCCACGATCTTTGGCTCAGTAGTCAGATTCACTAACCACTGGACCATCAGGCTCGTGTGTACTATAAACTAAAATTTAAGAAGAGCATACAAAATCTAAAAAATGTACTCAAATTAGTATGAAATAAATCGACGTCCGGGTATTGAGCAATCAGGGAGTTGAGCAATCTAACTGCCTGACTAGGAGCATATTGTGCCGTACATGTTCGAACCTGTGGTGCAGCTAGGAGACGGCAAGAGCGTAGCCGGGTGTACTGGTTTGGCACCCATAACAGACAGCGGGATAACGAATGTATGTCATCGATTTTATTATTTAATAGCAAGTAATAGTGCATCATTAAAGCACACTTACGTCGCAATATCAAAGTGTTCAGTCCCACCATGCCGAGAATAAAAAGTGATGGATATAGATAAGGATAGTACCCATATAGTTTTTTATATAAGAGCCGTGCGAATTTTCGTTGGACACGTTCTATCATCGTTCTATACCTCTCCTCGTGTGGGTCCCAGATTATGGAGTTATAGTCCAAAGCACTGCGAACAAAAGAGAAGTACAGAACGACGATAGTGCCCCTGTGTTGGAATTGTGCCGACATTCTTATTACGAATCCCAGTGATTTGAAACTTTGTTTACAGATATTAGTGATGTGTGTATTAAAATTGAGACGCGAATCCATGGTCAAACCTAATATGTATGTATTTACAAAAAAAGAAGATAAATACTCTATGATTCAATCTCGTTTCATAATACAAGCTATGCCTAGTTTGAAAATAGATGTGTAGTCGAAATTATTTATGTCATATTCATTTTGTGTTTGAATTTTCCAACTACGCTTTGTAAATAATTAATATTTTATTATTAGTGTCTGTATCATAGACAACCTTGTAAATTCTGTACATATATATTCTTTTTCCTAGCCTTATTCCCATTATTATTTGGGGTCGGCTACTAGGTTACTACTAGCTACTAGGTTTTCCACGGAGCGACAGTCATCGAACCTCCGCAATTACATAATAAATTCTGTACATGTGTGATAATTTGATAATATATCACTAAAATTATTATGTTTATTTTGGGTAGTGAATTTATTACATAAAAAGTATAGTAATCCAGTTGGATTAAACTGTCATGGTTACTAATATTACTTCAGTGGTAGTCTTGTGCATACATTTATTACAATTTAATTTCATATAAGAATTTCAATATGAGTACATCACCAACAAAATATTTAATAGACCTCCAGAAATTCTTATGCGTCTTTCGTAATTTTCAAAATGTAAATAAAAGTTATCAATTTGTAATGAGTGGTTGGATCATCACAGAAATTATGATTATGACATACAATCTTTACTCTAACGAAATGTTTAACAAAATGTTCAGACCCCTGAATATTATTGCCATATATTATTTTCTAGCCATAAGCTTTTCAATAGCCTTGATTATATTATCCGTGTACCACTCTAGAAAATTCCAACAACTTTTAAAGAACTTTGACTACTATCGCACTTTATTTGGTGACAACACTTATTCTGAAAATTTACAAACGAAGCGAAAAATTCTTAAAATAATGGTAACTTTATATAGTGGCTTTCAAATTCTAACGTTGTTATTTCTGCGAATTGTTAATTACAATTTCAAGGTTGATCTAATTATGATAGTACTATTAGATTGTAACCTCATATTATGTGATTTTCGGCTCATGTATGAACATATTATTACGCACTCTGTATTGTTTACTCTTTCTGAGCAATTGAATTCAATCATACGGTCTATTGATAATGAGTTAAAGAGACATTGCAACAAAAACATTGATGGTAGAGGAATTAACTCAATGGGAGAAATTGATTTAAATAAGATTGACTTGTGGAGGAAAGCGTATAAATGCGTCAACTCTACTATAGTCCTGTTTAATGAAATTTTTAATACAGAGGTGAGTCTTTTATTTCTTAGGGTTGCAGGGAAGTTTTGCACTTGATGTCAGTGTCTTAAAATAACGTATATCACTTATTTTACCCCGTATTCTACTAATTTTATTTAGGCAGTAAGAACACAGTGTTCAAATTCAATTTCTTTATTTTTCTAAAAAGTAGTACAGACTATGATATTAATAGAGTACTCTGAAAGAAGTGTTACTCTCGGGTCTGATTTGCCACCTGCAAACCGGTTATAGCGGATGGAACGCGCTTTTTAGAGTTCCGAAGTTTATGACTTCGAACCCTTATAGATTCGTCATGTCCGTCTGTCCGTCCGTCCGTCCGTCCGTCCTCGACTAGGTAAGTGCTAGAAAGATGAAACTTTGCATGAATATGTATTGTAATTACGTCGACAAAGTGCTACAACAAAACTTTGAAAAATATTTTTATTTGGAGTACCTACATGTAAAGTGGGGTTGTTTTTTTCTCGCGGCTACCCCATCGTGTGGGGTATTATTAGATAGGTCTTTTAAAAATAATAAAGGGTTTCTAAGACGATTTTTTGATTTAGGGTTAAATGGAGAAATTCCACTTTAAAGGTCACTTTTTGTAAAAACAGGGCGTCCCCCCCCCCCTCTAAAAGCTAAACGGCGAGCTCAAAAAATCTGGAAAAATTCGTAATAGTGGTCCATATAATGAACTTTAAAGGAAAAGTATAACGGATTAGATGACTTTCTTAGTTCAGAAGTTATAGAGGCTTAACTTTTACAATGCGCTTCCTTGGAAAACGTCATACGTAAACATAACAATTATCCATTGGATACGATTTCTAATCCACGTACCATTATGGGTGACTGAGAAACCCTTTCCTGTGCGTGGCCTGACACGCACTTGGCCGATTTTACCTTTTAAGGTTTATTAAGTGATGCATCTATTCAGTTGTGTTGCTAATATTATTCCTTCTACTTTATGTCTGTAGACATAAAGTAGAAGGAATCGTTAATTTGCATAAAGCCCATTAATTCGGATATCTTTTACACAACGCCAATTAGTTCCAAACTAAGCTGAGATTGTACTATGGGTAATAGACAACTGATATAAATACACATATACTTTATATTTACAATAAAACAATTTAGGTGTTGTTAAATTTTCGATAAAAGATAATACTATGTTATAATTTTTGCATTTTAAAACAATCACATATATGAATTTTATATTGCATGGATTGAATTTAATTTATATAAACTCATTTTATTTTCAAGAAGTTGTTTTATAAAATGGAATTATTATTTTAGTGGGTTCTCTTGGTCTATATATTTTAGGCATTTATAAATTATTAATTAACAGTACATTTGTTACTAAAGCCTGATACTTAGAATATATATATATCATAATTAAACGGTCTCATCACGAAAAATATCTAGGATTGTGGGTAGACGATAAACTTACCTGGAAATTACACATAGAACACGTCAGATCAAAGTTAATGTCAATACTGGGGGTATTACGTAAGGTATCAAAGTGCATTCCAAGCAAAGCCCGTTCCATTATTTATAATTCCTTAGTTAAAACTCATCTTGAATATCTAATTGAAATATGGGGTTCAGCAGCTGTAACTAATTTAAATACACTCCAAAGAATCCAAAACCAAATAATTAAAATACTCTTTCATCACCATTACCTAACTCCCACAAAACTGCTATATGAAAAAACCAAATTAATGAACCTCAAACAAATTTATATATATAATACTTGCATCTTAGTTAAAAAGATTACTAATAATTCCATCCAAACTGACATACACTTAACCAAAAAACCTATGTCACATAACTTAAGGAATTCAAATAAATTGCAACTAGTAAAAGTACGAACTAATTATGGTAAAAAAACAGTACTATATGAGGGAGCACAGCTGTTTAATAGATTGCCGAACGAACTGAAGACATGTGATAGTTTAAATGTATTCAAATGCAAGCTGAAGAAGCATGTTTATACCTTGTAGCTTCCTGTACGCCAGTAGGGGAATATTATATTAGTTATAAGTAATTGTTACATATCTCATTGTAAGTGAACTAATTGTATGTTCTTATGAGAATAAATTCTTTAAACCCATATTATACATGAAAGTCATTTTCATCACAATTATTGCCTTAAATAGCGATTTACAAAAATCAGTAAATATACTTCACCAACAGCAACAATATGATAAGCTTATTTGATCTGTTTCAGTTGAATACGCTGCTTATTATGATAACAATTTACTTAATATCGTTTTTGTCTTATATAATTATAGTAATTAAGGTAAGCATAATTTATATAATTTATTTAATACCAATCAGTCTTCGCTATTACAACTTTTAGAACCGCTCTTCCATATTCAGGCACCACAGCTAATATTATTCGTTAATAAATATTGCGCTTAATACAAAATTAATTATTAAAATTCTGCTGAAAACTTCAGAGGCTTAAACCAAAAAGCTTGATCTATGGTAATGGTAAGAATTGATAACATCTACACGGTTGTCCTAGCGGTTTAAGCGGCCGCCATGCCACTTTCTATTGAGCCAAGTGTTGTGGGTTCATACCCCATATGGTACAACACTGTGTGATTTACGAATAGTTGGTCTGAGTCTGGGTGTTTATTGTGTCCGTTACATTTATATTTATAAAATCTTCAGCGATGTAGGATGTCTAATGAGAGTGTTGACCTTAGATTTCAACTGATACTTTTGAATCTAGGAAATCGGCACGTAATATCCAACATGTGTGTGTATCCAACCTCAAGTAATAATAAATTCTAAGTCATGGAAGACAACCTGATACAAATCTCCGTATCTTAAGATACAGAGATTTGTATCAGGTTGTCTCTCTCTTGTATAAAACAAACTCTAAAACTATACGTGCAAAGCTACTAAACATATATATCTTTTATTCAACTTTAGAACCTCCAAGTATCAACTATGTTCATCTACATCAGTAATGGCATTATACGCCTGCTTGCCATTTATGCTGTATCACAAGCTGGACAGAGTATTCAAAATAGCGCGATGACGCTGAGACGCAAGCTTTGTCAACTTTACATTCAAGCAATTGGGGGTAAGGATACTTATTAACCTTAGATTTAGTCCGATGAACTAATTGATTTCATACAACGTTCAAGTAATTAATAAATTTTATTAAATTCACTCTTTAATTCATTGCACTAGTCTATAAAATAATTAAATTTTAAATACCAGTTTCTAATTTTTCATTTAATGCATACATCCAAGTATAAAGTATATCCAACTACATACATTAAAGAACTTTAAAAAAAAGTCAGTGTGTCTGACTGTCTATTCATTACGGCTTATCCCTGGAACGGTTGGACCGACTTAAATGGGATTTTCACCAGCTGATAACTGATTATATAGAGAGTAACTTGAGTTTTTGACGTTCTGCAGCGTTACCCACGATAGACGATACGGTAACGACAACGGAGCTAAGCTCATTACAAATAAAACAAACGAAAATCTATGTTGGAGTCAGACTTTTCGATTAGTAGTATAGTCATTACAAACAGGTTTTATTAGTTTTGGATTTATTTAGTAACAGCAAGCAGTGGAAATTGAGTGGAATGACATATTTAATCATATTAATATAATATAAAATCTAAGTGAAATTTGTCGAATAATTTGATAAAATTTTCAATTTCAGATGAAATATGTTTTAACAAGGTAAAGAACTTGCTACGTTATTGCTGCAGTCGCTCAGTACAGGTTCGTGTGATGGGCTGGGCACAAGTCAATATGATTTCATTTTTATCAAGTGTTGGATTCGTCTTCTCCGAAACCTTCATTGCTTTACAATTCAAAAATGAAATTTAATTATATAATAACAATGTATCGTTTAATGATCTGACAATTCACATTTCGATTATGTTTGTAAAGTCCTAGAGATACAGGAATACCCCTACAGCGAATATTTCTCTGTCCTACCTATTTTAAACAAAAGACAAAATAAGACCTAATCTTTTTTGTAAACGTTTTTGTTAATTTCATTAAATGTATTATTTTACCTATAATTTAGTAATTATTTATTTCGTGTAATGTACGATTGATTTTTTCAATCCTATTAAAGTCCCATTTAAATTAAAAAAATCAGATTAGACTTGAAAAAAGATTTGAACACTAATGTAAGTAACTAATGACTAAATAATGTAAGTTTTTTCTCTTGTATTATCATCGACAAAAAATACAATGAAATACTTAATAATAATAAATAGCAACTACACTAATAGCAATTAAAAACCACCAAGGTTTATTCATAAGCTATCTTGAGTCTTTCCATATTTTATCAAATAAATAAACAAATGAATATAGTTGTATTAAATGGAAAGGTTAAAGAATAGAGATAGAACCACAGATCATAGAAACACAGGAGATTAGCTGTGTACACAAATTTATTCGTGTTCAGATGTCTCCGCGTTTCCCCCACTTACTTCACTAACACAAAATCAAAAATTGTAAGCACGGCACACACGCTCGTATTTCTCCCGAACACAAAGAAACTTACAGAGACACCAATAAACCCGCTAATTAAACACATGCGAAAAGAAGGCGGCGCTTCTACCTGTAGCTACGGGTTTCGTAAAACCACACATGTGCAATTTATGCAACTAGTGATGCGAAGTGATAATCATATAAAAATATCTAATGAAATTCAGTTAGCAGTATTATCTGCTCTTTCTCCTAAAGTTTTTATTGACTGTGAAAAGAAAAATAAACACGAGTTTCCCTCGAATATACTCTATACAAGCAATGTTTTATCATAATTGGAATATTTACTAATTAACTACCAAAAAACTGGATATCATCTTCTCGAATCTAGACTAGAACACAGGTAAAACTGCAATAATTTTATTGTTAAGGATTCTATTGACCAGTAAAATGTAAATATTTATTTAAAACTTGCCGCTTAGACAGTTTAAGTGTAGTGTAATATTACGGTTGCATATTATTCCATTACGGCCTTTATTAGTATTATTAAATGGTTATTCATTGGCGATTGATCGTGTTACTGAAAATTTATTGGGACCAGAATATTGTGCTATTTTTGTTGGGAACCAGCTTGGACCCCTTCCTGTCGCATTTATCCACATTTCTTTAATTTTTGGAACCTTCGGATAGCTAAAATTTTGAAATAAAATCAAGGTATAAATGATGCTTGAGTACTACAATAAATTAAAAATCATAACTTTATCTACACTTTTTTTACGTTTACATAATTATAATATTACAATTTATTTATATCTTTAATAATCATTCGCACTTAATAGGATCGTATAAAATATCGACAATCATAAACATCACATCACATCTCTAACACAAAGGCCGACAGCGGCCGCTTCACGAAACTATCGTGTGAGTGAAAGTATCAATAAAACACTTATCCATTGCGCCATTAGACCAGCCGATTCAATGATCGATTTGTACTAAACAAGCAATGGTTTTAGTTTCTAATGAAAAGGATTAATTTGGTATTTCATCATGTTTCTAAAATGTTTTAATGAATTCAGTATGAAAAACTATAATATTAAAATATTTAGATATGAAATGAGATGCCATCTACACTCGCGGCGCGAAGGGCCGCGAAAGCCCGCGACAACTGCAAACCACGAGTGTAGATGTTGTTCACACCTTCTCGTTCGCGCTTCGCACCGTTCCCCGATCAGTGTGGGGAACAAGTCGCGAACAATACTGTGAAGCTTTGCGAGTGTGAAAGGACACAGTTCTCGCGCGGATCACGCCGTTTATTCAAGGAGTGAATTCACGGCGCGACGTCACACGCGAGTGTAGAGCCGGCTTTAAAATAATTACGCAAATATTATGGTATATTAGTATAAGTCAAAAAGACAGGATTTGCGATTACATAAAGCACTATTCTACGAAATTATAAAACCATTTTTAATTTAACACTTTCGCTGCGGTAGCAATGAATCTAAACCTTCTGCTAGTGCTATACGAGACAAATGATTGTGCCCGTGTCTATACGTTACGACCTCTATTTTGCCATACCAAAACCTGACTTTCAAAGTCCCTACAGAGGTGGAAACTCCCTATATTACAGGTTTTTTAAAACGAACCGATAGGTTACACCCTCGTGTATATGGTAGCTGTGGTAGCCCCGGATTCTGTATAATATTTCGAGAGAATTTTCTGAAATCAGTCAATTATTGCAATATATTTGCAGCTTAGTATGGAAGTGACAAAGTGCTAGAGATGGGGCAACAACTAAAATGACAAACGATATTTTAAAGATATTGTTTATTGTAGACAAAAACAAAATTTTATAGTGTACGAATGAACGTAATTGTTCTAAATTATTCAACAAAATAATAATTTTTAGAAGTAATACCATTTTAAAAATATTTAAATATTAGAAGATTGGCACAAATATAGTAACCAACAATAAGGCGAAAAGGTTTTTTTAATAAGCAGCGACCAACTACAGACAAATTAATTACGGAGACCATGGGCATGTCAGGGTGCAAAAGATCTATCTACGCGGATGAACACCTAACTCCAACCCTTAGAAAGCTTTTGTTCGATTCTCGTTTATTTGCTAAGTCCCGTAATTACTCCTGCTGGCACTCAAACGGCAAAATATTCATACGCACAGAAAAAGATGCGAAACCAATTAATATCAAGACTGAAGAATGTTTAAATTTTTTAGGCGGGAAGGATTGAAAAAGCGCTGGTACTTCTTAAGTTATTATGTAATTTATACTATTCTTGCATGCCCTCATCAACTATTTTCTGTACACTTAGTTTTAATTATTTCTAAGAGTTACAGTCTACAATTTTTTGCGATTCACACTATTACTATCATACACTATTCTATTAATAATCATACATCATCAACACTTCAATTAACTAATCACAAACACAACACACATGGAGCATATTTTTACTATATCTTTCGTATGTTTTTTGGTAGACTTAATACCTTTAAAAATGATGAATTTAAATGACAATATACAAACAACTATTAGTAATTTAGATGACATGACCTTATTCAGTTCCCTATACTGTGAACCGGAAGATTGTATTCAACATGTTAAGACCTCAGACATGTCAATCAATATACTTACCCAAAATATTCACAGCATCGGCCATAATATTTCAGAATTTTCATGTTTGCTGAAAAGAATACACACATCAAAAGTGTCTAGGGATCAACATATATTTTTGCAATAACTTTTCTCCTGATTGATATTAATTAAAAATTTCTTTAAGGATTCATCAAATAAAGTGTTTTCGTTTGTCACAGTAACGATAAACCAAGTCACCTTTGCATTAGTAAAGAAATTTGCCATTTTCCTAATAAAGGGATTTTTGACATTTGAACCACTAACATTAAAGTTCGAAAAAAAGACTGAAATAACAGTTTTCTTTAAAATTTTATTAGGTAACTTAAACAATTAATAATCCGTGTTTCTACCGCGAACACTAACAACACAGGAACATCGGTTTGGCATACTCAAAATGAGTTCATCCAAATCACGCTGTGGAATGGCCGCCCATGTTCGTTGCAACAACAAAAAAAGGTCTTCTTGCGACTGGATACCCTCCATATTCGGCAGAGCTCTTCTCTGTAGCATATCCCATGCATGCTCAATCGGGTTCAAGTCTGGCGACTGAGCAGGCCAGGGCAGGACATTGATGTTAGCTGCGGCGAGAGTCTGTCTTACAACTCTTGCGGTGTGCGGTCGTGCATTATCATGCATTAACTGAAATAAGGGACCGATTTGCACTTGTAGAGGAACGATGACGTCTGATACAATCGTCTCAGCATAAATTTGAGCGTTGAGGTTGCCTCTGATCCAAATCAACTCAGTTCTTCCGCCGATCCAAATACCCGCCCATACCATGATGGTTCCACCACTATAAGGATGGACTTCCTGGCAGGATTTTAATCGCTGTTGGCGTCCAGGGGTTCTCCAGTGTCGTATACGTCTTGTATCCGGTCTCATACCAAAACGAGACTCATCAGAAAAGCACACGAAACGCCATTGTTCTTCTGCCCAATTTCTGTGTTCAAGAGCCCATTGATATCGAATCCTACGATTGTGCATTGCTATAGGTGGTACCCGTAGCGGTCTTCGGGAATGAAGGTTCACTTCATGCAAGCGGTTTCTGACTGTTTGGTCGCTAATTAAGTTCCCTGAAGAGTGATGAAGCCTCACGGCTAACATCATGGCGGTTATTGTTGGAGCTCTTCGAGTTAAGATTTGAATGTATCGGTCTTGTCTCCGTGTGGTGCAGCGATACCGTCCTCCATGGCGCTCAGCCACGGTACCAGTGCTTCGGTAACGTGTCCAAAGTCGACTGATAACACTCTGACTTGTATTCAGAGCTAAAGCCACAGTACGTTGCCGGGAACCAGCTTCTATCATTCCCACGGCTCTGAGCATTTCTTCCCTGCTTAAATGACGTCGCCGCTCCATAATAACGTTGGTTTTAATCAGTAGTAGGGAAACAGTAGCACTAATAATTTCTTCAATGCGTTGTATGTTTTTATAGGGAAAATATTGGCAGCTGATTTTCATCTTTTACTCGAATTTGATTGACAGTTCCTGATTCAAAATATGAAATGCACCAAAAAGGATCCATATAAATTTATAAAATCATAAATTTATTACAAAGCCACATCTCAATCTCAAGAAATCCGCATAAAAATGCTTGATCCCTAGACACTTTTGATGTGTGTAGTTATAATACCTGATATCATAGTGTTGACTGAATGTTGGCTTTCTTGTAATTCTTATATACCCCAACTAAAGAATTATACGTCAATTTCATCTACATTAAACCACAACCAAAACGACGGCATTGTTGTGTATTGTAGGAATGGCATTTCTTGTAATACCTATGAACCAAACTTTCCGGAAGCCAACTGTCTTGTATCTACGATACAAAACAAAATTACTCTTGTGTCTATATATAGACCTCCTGCTTTTAAGAATATAGATACATTTAACTCTTCTTTACACAACCTTTTAGAAAAAATTAACAATAACAAACACATACTGCTGGTTGGGGACATTAATATTGATATTAAGGCTGACAGCTCTGATTTAAATTCCCAAGGCTATCTCAACCTCACATCTTCTCATGGATTGTTGCCTGCTCATTGCCTCCCTACTAGGCTCAATAACTGCCTCGATCATGTATTAGCGAAGACAACTTTTCCTTGTTCAACTTTAGTTATTAAAAACTCGTTGACTGACCATGATAGTGTTCTTGTAGCTCTCAATGTTAAACAACGCAAATATATTAACAGGTGCACTGAGTCATACAGCAAAATTGATTATCAGGGAGTCGCTCAGGCCATAAAGTCTACAGATTTTCAGTCAATTTTGTTTGCTAGTGACCCAAATGAGGCCGCTGAAATGTTGGTCAATTAGCTAACTAACATCATTCGGAATCACACTGATATTAAAAAGCTCCCGCGACGCAAAACCCCTCTGAAGCCGTGGATAACGCCTGGTATACTCCGATGCTTGATAAATAGAGACCGGATGCATATGAAACTCAAAGCGACACCTGATAACGAGATCCTTGGCATTACCTATCGCCGGTATAGAAATCATTGTGCAACTCTTCTTAGAAAGCTTAAGATGCAATACGAGCGTAATGAACTTAATAAAGCAGGCTCAATAAGCGTTAAAAAGACCTGGGATGTTATTAACTCAATAACAAATTTCAAACCAAAAATGAAAACAAACAATGAACTAATTTTATTAACACAATCATCAAATACGGCTATAGAGTCAATAAATGAGTACTATGTGAATATTGGTCAAAACATAGCAAATAACATTAAACTGAACCAAAACCTTAACGATAATGGAACCTTAAGTGAGGTGGTAAATGATAAATGATAAATGATATTTATTTCTGTAAGTAAATCTTTTCAGACATTTTTACAAGTCGGACTTATAGCTAGAAGGCGCCGGCATTTCCTACGACTCACTCTGGGAAGAAACGCCGAAACAAACCACAGAGGTGTCTTTTTTTCTTTTTTTTTTTTAAGTCCGTGTACAATATTAAAGAGAACTATGTGAGTGCAGTATAGGGTCTGGGTTGGCCTTTTGAAGAAAGAACCATAGTTTTGAGTCGACCTGTCCATACAGACGGCACACGGGCCCCAGCCATCTTGTAGCCTAACCGATGTAGTCAGGATCCACAACCCGGAACACGACACTGCCGCCAGCAGGACACTTGAGTAGGCCGTGGAAACACTCAAAACCACCAGAAGATTACTAAAATATAAACTAACATTACAAGCCTACACTATACTCACATTTACAAACTTACACAAAAAAAAAAAAAAAAATACTATACAATTCAATTTCAACGAAAAACTAAACAAATTAGAATAAATGAAATACAAATTAGAACAAAATTTAAATGTTCATCACTTGTGGGAGCGAGCAGCATCACTCCCAAGCAAATTTATCATTTAAAAAATCAGTAACTGTGTAGTAAGCTTTATCACACAGTTTCTGTTTAACCAAGGACTTAAATTTGTTAATACTTAATTCATGAAATTTGCTTGGAATCTTATTGTAGAATCTCACACCCTGACATCGAAAAGACTTGCTTACTTTTTGTAGTCTAGTCGTTGGCAACACGAGTTTATCTTTATTTCTAGTGTTTATATTATGAATGTCGCTAAACTTTGTGAATGAATGTATATTTTTCTTAACATACACTAGATTTTCATATACATATTGAGATGCGACTGTCATAATAAAATGCGACTGTCATAGTAAACTGTCCTGCGTCTTCGTTGGTACTTCTTGATACTGATCTAACTGAGGTTATCGCCATTATAGATTCTATGAAAAGTACTGGTTCCGTCGGCTGGGACAACATACCAGCGATTATAATTAAACAAAATAAAAACATTCTTGCTGGTCCCATTGTTCACATTTGTAACCTAGTTATTTCTACAGGCAAGTTTCCCAATATTTTTAAGAAATCTATTGTAATTCCTATACATAAAAATGGGGACAAAAATCTAATAAGTAATTATCGACCAATATCAATTCTTCCCACCATATCTAAAATTTTAGAACGTTTAACTTAACAAGCAATTAATACAGTATCTAGAAAAAAACCACTTCATCTCTGCTAATCAGTACGGTTTCAGAAAATCAAAGTCTACTGCTGATGCTGTGTTTCGAGTTACTGATACAGTTGTTAGAAAATTGGATGATGGTCAAAAGTGTTTGGCGATATTTCTAGATGTCGCTAAAGCTTTTGACACGATCTCAATTCCACTATTGATACAGAAGCTTGAGCGTTTGGGAATACGAGGTAATCAACTGAAGCTCTTTGAGGACTACCTGACTGGCAGAACTCAAAGTGTAAGGATCGGAAATAGAGTCAGCCGTGCTTTAAGCGTGAATTACGGTGTTCCGCAAGGAAGCATTCTCGGCCCGACTCTTTTCTTAGTCTATATAGACCAGCTGTGTGAGATGTCAATCGAGAACAGTGAGATCATAACGTTCGCTGATGACACGGTTTTTTTTGTGTTGGGGGAGGAGTTGGCACAGTGTCTTCGATCGCGCACAGAAAGGATTTAACGAAATCACTAAATGGCTTTACAACAACCTACTGAGTCTAAATGCCAACAAGACACACTATATCACGTTCTCGATAACGAATCGCACAAAGCCGTCTAAGGATCATTTCCAAATTAAAGCTCACAATTGTGTCTCTGGAGGAAGCAATGTCGCCTGTTCTTGTCCCATTATTGAGCAAGTTGACACCACCAAATATCTTGGAATTTTGATTGACGCTAATTTATCATTTGAACCACATATTAAAATGTTATCCACAAGAATACGTAAATTGATTGCTATCTTTAAAAACTTACGCCACATTGCAGACCCAAAACTACTTAAAATTATTTATCAATCGCTCTGCGAATCCCTTATAACATATTGCATTGATTCTTGGGGTGGGGCGTCGAAGACACACATGCTTACTGTAGAAAGGGCTCAAAGAGCCATACGGTAAGTAAAGGTGAGCCACTGCCACCCCGACACATATTCTACAACATTATTATATGAAGAATGTAACGTACTAACAGTGAGGCAATTATTTATTCTCAAACTACTTTTAAGATACCACGGTAGGGTCAAAGGTGACATAGTTCGATCATCGGATGGGAGCAGGAGTAGGGATTACAAAGTTTTTTATTCACATAAATTTAATACATCTTACACAAACAGATTTCCGTGCTTTCTGGGTGATTTTTTGTATAATACAATTAATAAAATATTACGGATTCACACATAATTATTATGATTTTAAAAAGTCACTCATTGAGTTGCTACACTCACAGGATTACAAAGCAACAGAAAATTTACTCCGGATAGTACGCTAATATGCGAATCTTTACACGACGTACACACACACTCATACACACACACACACACACACACACACACACACACACACACACACACACACGCCCACACACATACCTAAACTAGACATACAGCCACATCATATACCTACTACTAAAACTACACACTATTATTGTTTAAGAGTATTATTGTAACTCGTTTGTATATTTTTCAGTTAGACTAAACTAACCACTGTTGCTAGTCAGAGAAATGCAACTAAGCTTTATGTCGTGAATATCTAAGTAAACACACTGTTTTAATGTTTTTTACTATATTTCTGTCAGGGGGAGATGGCTGATGCTTATAATACAGGCTTCGAGCCTAGTTTAAGCATCGCAATGTCAACCTGCTGGAAGTTATAAATACTCATTGTGAATGCAGTTACCTTATTCTAATGTGTCAAAAGCAAATGTAAACTGAAGTATTCAAAGCATTGTACTTGTATTATAATAATGAGTTTTCAATAAATTATTATTATTATTATAATTCTGATTCTTGTTAAGATACTGGAGGGGCGGGACGTACCTTGCGGCAGCGATAGTGCCCTCGGAGGGGATCTCTCACTGCCGGCCGTCGTTCGTTCCATGGCCGGCAGCGAGAGCTCATTTACTAGGGATGGGTTGGACTAGGTAAAACAGATACTAGGTGCACCTAGTCCTATTCTTTTAAAATACTTAATGTAAATACCTGTTCCACCTAGTCCACCTAGTATCAATTGGTAAGCGTATTGCCGGTGATTGGGAGTATTGGTACTAGGTGGACTTCGTGAATATGATACAATTGGATACAATATAATATTTAGATAGTACGTAGAACTACATTTGTAGGTATTTTTTGTAGGTATCTTAGAACTTTATGGATGAAATCATTAGGTATTTAACGTACTTAATAATGTATGTTATGTTTACGTTTTTCTACTAATTATTGATTTTGCACACTTGTTCGAATATTTGATGCGTTTTGGAAAAAAAAATTACGGAACAGTTTCGATAGCAAAGTCATCTAAAAGTATTAATTTCGTGATTTATTTTTGTTTTGTATGTGAATTATGTTTAGTTGAACAGAATAATGTATGGGTTTAATAAAAGAAAAACTATTAAAACTTTAATAAAAGAAAAACTTTCCTTCATACTTCTTTTACAGGCTTAGGACTGTCAACTTACAAATTATATATAAATATTGTGTAGGTTAGGTTACACGAAAAATGGTAAGCAGGCTATATGCTTATAAAAAGTTTTTTGTTTGAGTTTTTGAATTTGTTATTTTTTTTTTAGATTTTTGTATTTTTTTTATTTTTTTTTATTCTTAGTTTTTTTTTTAAATGCTATGAAATGGTCTATCTGTCTCATTTTAATCAATAGGAAATATGACTATCCATCCCGTTCCAATCATGAATTTAATGTCATATTCTATAAATTCCTTTAAACTATTGTCACTAGATATCGAGATTTATTTTACTCACACATAGTATTCGTTGATCGCGTCTTGCCGTGATAAAGTATTACGAGTTTAGTGAATTTAAAGTGTCCTAAATTTCGCTACATAAGGTTGATTTTCATTTGGCTTTTGTAACCACCTCACTCACACATGTTTGTTGAACGCGTCTCGGCATGTAAAAGTGTGTACCTATTACAACTTGCAAGGTTAGTGAATTTAAAAAGTGTTATAACATTCACATCTTAAGACTGATTTTCTTTTGACTTTTGCAAGCACCTCACTCACACTGGTGTTCATCGAACGCGTATGTGAACGCGTCTTGTTTTGGTGGTCTTGTATATACTTATTGGTACTTCTAAATACTCGAAACGCATTTATACGTAGACTAGGAACTCGGTCCTCATACGTCTTTAGTGAAACCTAGTATTAAAACCTGTTGTAGTATATACAACTCATCGCTATTATGAATGAGCAAGAATAGCAAGACACGTTTTTAAGTATGAGTAAGTGAAACGGAACGTCCCGCGATAGTTATAGCGAAATTATACATACGCGGAATACTGTGTGGTGTGTGCGTGTGTGTGTGTGTGGTACTTTGCTCTGATACTTCATGGACTTCATATACTAGTCTCTTGAGACTTTATGGACTAAGTGCCGCCTAGTACCGGAAAATACGTGATCTTCGCACCTGTTCCAGTATATACGTCTCAAGCCTATCATTTACCGCGGTCGCAACGTTCTGCGAGGACGTAATCACGCAGAAGGAGGCGGCGGAGACTGCGCCTCATGCCGCCTTGAGTGTGGCCGCGGGTGGACGGAACGGGTTTTCCCTTCACCCGCATAATTGGGCCAGCCGCGAGGGGGAGGCGTCGGTGTATGCCGGACGCCGCCTAAGAGAGGGTCGTCGTACCGAGACTGCGCTGTAGAAGTTCAGAAGGAGATCCCACCCTGGACTTCTCCTCCTCCTAAACGGAGAAGCGCGGAGAGGGCACACTGTGTGGTTTCAAGTCCGACACACCACCCCGCCGTAACCCCTGGTGGGGTGACGGTCCATGATGATTTTCCACACATAAAAAAAAGCGTTAGTGCCCTGCCTTCTCCGTATTTGCGTTTGATTTCTTCCACAATCACAAGCACTTTTGTTTATTTTGATTTATTTTGTGTAAATTAGAGTTCTAAGGATCTCCTTTGAATGCAGTTTTACTAAATTTGGCACAGTTAAATATGCGCGCGCGCGAAGCATTGTTTTTCGACTTCGTTCGGTACTCGAGTGGGTAAGGTGTGGGAAAAAGGATGTTGCCAGGTACAATATATATAATAAAAAGGGTGCGTTTGAGAAGTGTGTTTTGAGTGTTTGTAAATAACAATTAAACTTACAATTAATTGCGAGAATATATTAAACTTATAATTAATTGCGAGAATATCACAATTGGCGTAGCCAGATACCAAATTATTATAATTTAATTCTATGGTGACACCACACAATGTTAGGAACTTTATTTTGGCAAAATGAAATAATTTTTGAAAACTAGGTATGGGTTTATTTGCCTTATATTTGTCTTCTTTAATCTATGGAAGAGCTAGTAGATAGTTATCAGACTGAACAACTTTCATACTCGTTTCTGCACCTTTGTATTTAGTTTTTTACGTGAGCGTCTCATTGTTAGGTAGCCGCGTTGTTTAACCTTCCAACTATTTTGCCGTACATAATAAACATAAAAGCAACAATATTAGAAAGTTCACTATATTTTTTCTACACGTACGGGAAGTAGTCGAGTTAGCACGAATGGGCCGGCTCGATCGGGGCAGTACTACCCTCACACAGAAGACCATCCGTGAGTGTGAGACCGGAGACCCTAACCATTCTCCCGGTCTCCGGAGTAATGGGAGAATGATGCAGAAACATTTGACCCGATCGCCATGGTATGGGTCACTATGCTTCATTGCCTACGCTCACGATGAAGATGATGACCCCTGCTCCTAGATTCTACTCATGCTTTCTATCAGCCAGAGTCACTTTGGTAGGTTTAAATAAAATTTAAAAAGCCTAAACAGATCACCCCCTCTATGTCATGAACTAACGGTTTTCTAAGTCGTTAAAGTTTTTCTTTAAAGTTCATCACTTGGATTTGGATCATGTTTGTTTTCACATTTTTCGTCTTTCTAACACCAACCGTTTACCGGCCGGGAAATCGACATGACGAAACTAAAAATAGTATTGAGTAATTGAATGACCATTATAATCGTAGTATCAGCAGAAAAATGTTTAGTCAATAACAGCTGGAAACAATTTGGCTATACGATTTGGGAGGGACGGGGGTCAAGCCCCACCCTACGCTATTTTGGTACGTTCTCAACATGTATGTCATTAATTTTTAAAAAATACTTCATTAATGATTATATATATTTCTATGAGGATAAATGTCATGTTTTCTTGAATTATTTATTACCTTAAGAATACACTCAATATATGTACCTAATAAATATTTATGGAAAGCTATTATTATTTCTTTAAGTAGAGTATATCACATTATTTATGCATTACTTAAGTATCTTGATTCTAAATAACCGTAGTAATGTGACAAACATCACTACTAGTATGTTTATCGTTAGTCTGTGAATAAATAACATTAAAGGCACATAAATTGAAGAAAAGTTTGAACTTGAACCCTTGAGGTTCGGTACTTTTATTTCTTCAGCAATAGCAACAGTATATACATTTATTACAGTCCTCATTTTGGTTAGACGTTTAACATGACTTCACCAACAAAATATTTCATTAAACTTCAGAGATGTTTATGTATATTTCGCGATTTTCTCTCTGTCAGAAAAAGTATTCAATTTTTGATGAGTATTTGGATCATGGCGGAAATTATGATTGCAATGTATAATATACTCACTAATAAACTATTTCACGAAATATTCAGGCCGGTAAACATTTTTGCCTTATATTGCATTTTAACAATAATCTTTTCAATTTCTTTAATTTTATTGGCTATATACCATTCTAGAAACTTTCAAAGACTGTTGCAGAATTTAGACTCCTTTTCTTTATTATTTAGTGATAAGACTCATTTTGCAAATTTAAAGATGAAAAGACAAATTCTTAAAATAATAGTAACTTTGTACGGCGGTCTTCAAATTATAATAATCTTGAATTATTTAAAATCGTTGGAGTCGGAGTTATTTAGTGACACATTTGCTATAATAACGAGGATACTCTTAGATTGTCACCTTTTACTGTGTGATTTTCGTCTCACGTATGAACATATTGTTATGCACTCTATATTGTTTACTATTTCTGAACATCTAAACTCTATCACGCGGTTTATTGAATCAAAGATGTTGTGGAATAGAAATATTAATGAAGATGAATTTAACTCAGAATTGGAAGAAATTGATTTAAATAAGTTAGACTTATGTTTGAAGGCGTACAAATACGTCAATAGCAATATCGACTTATTTAATGTAATTTTTAGTACGGAGGTAAGAATTTCATTACACATATTACGAGGCATAGTGGACTAGAAAAAATAATAATATTGTCTTTTTTTAAATTTTACTGTTTTTTCTTTTTAGGGTTCCGGTGCCAAATGGCAAAAAACGGAACCCTTATAGATTCGTCAAGTCTGTCTGTCTGTCTGTCTGTCTGTCTGTCTGTCTGTCTGTCCGTCCGTATGTCACAGCCGCTTTTTTCCGAAACTACAAGAGCTATACTGTTGAAATTTGGTAAGTAGATGTAATCTGTGAACCGCATTAAGGTTTTCATATAAACATGGACAAAAAACAATACATTTTGGGGGTCCCCATACTTGGAACTGAAACTCAAAAAAATTTTTTTCATCAAACTCATACGTGTGTATAACATACAACTCATCTATGGATAGGTGTTCAAAAATGATGTTGATGTTTCTAATATAATTTTTTTCTAAACTGAATAATTTGCGCGAGAGACACTTCCAAAGTGGAAAAATGTGTGTCCCCCCCCCTCTAACTTCTAAAATAAGAAAGTGATAAAACTAAAAAAAATGTATGTTGTACATTACCATGTAAACTACCAACAAAAATTGGTTTGAACGAGATTTAGTAAGTAGTTTTTTTTTTAAATGTCATAAAGCGTAAACAGCAATTTACCTTTCATTTAATCAACGAACTATAAGAACTTTTATATAATGTTACTTGTTGATACGGAACCCTTCATGGGCGAGTCAGACTCGCACTTGGCCGATTTTTTTATATGCAAACAACACTTAACGAGATAATATGGCAAAACATGTGAACATAGCAATCACCGGACTTACTGCTCACGACATTTTGTTACAGACATCTTCAACACAGTTAAAATGTGTTTTTTGAGTTATATGGCTAGCACACAAATATGAATATTTAGAAAATGATTACAATTTCATAAATGTATATATGTATATTTCATAACGTACGTATATCTATATATACACAGATTAATGGAATGATGCTGTATATAAGAAATGAAAGTGTCGTATTTTCCCTGTTTTTGGTTGTCGTATTTTTAGGGTTCCGTAGCCAAATGGCAAAAAACGGAACCCTTATAGATTCGTCAAGTCTGTCTGTCTGTCTGTCTGTCTGTCCGTCCGTATGTCACAGCCAATTATTTCCGAAACTATAAGAGCTATACTGTTGAAATTTGGTCAGTCGATGTATTCTGTGAACCGCATTAAGATTTTTACATAAAAATAGAAAAAAAACAATACATTTTGGGGGTCCCCATACTTGGAACTGAAACTCAAAAATTTTTTTTTCATCAAACCTATACGTGTGGGATCTATGGATAGGTGTTCAAAAATGATGTTGAGGTTTCTAATATCATTTTTTTCTAAACTGAATAGTTTGGGCGAGAGATACTTCCAAAGTGGAAAAATGTGTGTCCGGGGGGGACACACATTTTTCCACTTTGGAAGTATCTCTCGGAAAAATGTGTGTCCCGCTCCCCCCCCCTCTAACTTCTAAACTAAGAGAGTTATAAAACTAAAAAAAATATATGTTGTACATTACCATGCAAACTACCAACGAAAATTGGTTTGAATGAGATATAGTAAGTAGTTTTTCTTTAATACTTCATAAATCGTAACACGCAATTTACCTTTCATCCAATCAATACACTAGTATAAAAACATCGATGAAAGTTACAACGAACTACAGGAACTTTTATATGATGTTACTTGCCGATACGGAACCCTTCATGGGCGAGTCCGACTCGCACTTGGCCGCTTTTATAATATTGTTATTGTGTAGTCATATGCTTGTGCTGTAAAAGATTTATTTACGAACTGATTATACTATACGTTAATCGAAATTCAAAGATATCTTCTGAGTATCTGTCTTTTCTTTCTTCGTCTTCTTATTAACAGCAGGAGCAGAATGCGTCTAGAGCGGTCAATTTTTCGGAATGAACTAAAACACCACCTCCCTATATCGACGGCATCGTGCCGTATATCGTGCGTGGCACATTACGTTACGATGTCGTGTTTTTTTACGATGCTCATCGTAGAATTCCACGACGCGACGTTGTATCGTAAAACGACGCCGCATCGTTGTACGACGCGACATCGTGTCGTGTTTATGTGTGGCCTCCCATAGTTCATTCCGTAACATGGACCGCTCTAGACGCATTCTGCTCCTGTTATTAATAAGAAGGTGCAGAAAGAAAAGACAGATACTCAGAAGATATTCGATCCACCCATTTCTTTCAAACATGAATAACGGGAGTCACTTTATAAAGAAATACAATGCCTTAATAAAAGACCACAATAAGTTTTTTGATTACTTCAGAATGAGTGCATCAAGTTTTGAAGAGTTACTTCATCGGATAACACCACATATAGCAGGAAAGTTAATCCTTGAAAACCAGGAAATAAATGTTCGCATACCTCTTTCCATGCTGTTGTTTTTGCATTTTTATTCTTGTATTCTTCAGATGTTTTGTTCCATAGTACAGGACGCTGGTCGACTAGGGTAATTAAACGATCGACTTCAATACCATCTGTGATCTTTGAATTTTGAATAACAACCGAGCAGGATTGCATCGTGAGTTTCTAACCTCACGACGTCGGATCATGCGTCGTCACGTTACGACGTCGTGTCGTAGATTTCCACAACGCGACGTCGTTTGAGTGTTTATATGTGGGATCCCATAAGTCTTTTAAAACATTGAGAGGTTGTTAAAACGATTTTTCGATTTAGGTATCCGTTTGTGAGTTATTTAACTTTGAAGCGTATTTTATATAAAAATTCGGCATTCACCTCCTCTAAAAGCTGAAAAAAATCATGATGGTAGTCCATATATTAAACTTTAAAAGAAAACTGTAGTGTTTTAAGATAACTTTTTAGTTCAGGAGCTATATGGACCTAACTTGTTAAATGCACACACTTGGAAATCTTCGTACAAAAATGAAGAAATAAGTAGCTTAACAATTATCTATGGAACACGGTTTGAAATCCACGTTCCATTGCGTATGACTTCGGAACCCTATTGACGGACATGACGGATCTTTAGGGTTCCGAGTCATGGACAACGTAACCCTAGAAACCACTGCACCTTTTTAAATGAAATTTTGTATCCAAATGGTCTTAAAACTGAAAAATGAGCTAGGCTACTTTTTACCGCTATAACCGACATAGACGCGGGCGGAGCTACAGGTGAAAGCTAGTTTAAAATAAACAAAATAATAAAAGGACGTTGAATATGTACATTTTGTTTGATCTGTTTCAGTTGACTATGCTGCTGTTTCTAGCAACAATGTTCCTAATTTCAAATTTGTCTCTTGTTTTCATAACATTTAAGGTAAGTTTAAATTTGACTAATAGTTTCTATATTTGTATATTGTTGCAATTAAGTAGCCGGAAAAGTATAACAAACACAACTGAGTTACTTTCAAACTTTATAATATTGTTGCGAATTTGTTTGAATATTAAAGGTATATTAAAGCCTGGACGCTTACTCTTAGACGCACTACTTTAACCAGATTTTTCCACTCATTCACGACTTGTTATCGAAAATATAGCTTAAAGTAATTTAACTGTGTCGCATTAAGAGCAATCTGCTGTCATTTAAGCTGACATCAGGGGAGGTCTAGTGTGAAGATGCACCAATCGGAGTAAATTTCCCTGTATTAGGGCGATTCTACCACACAAATTAAAATATAAATAAAATATAGATGACTGAAGTTCTATCATGTTCAAAGTCCATGGTGTTATAAAACATGTGCGTGTTAAGTTTGTCGCGTGCTGCGTGCCTGGAAATGTGTGCTCCTAGCGGACGCGTGGGCGCTCGTCTTTACCCAACCGCACTCAGCGCCTGATAGCGAGGACCAAATTACTCTAATTTGCCCCATCTAATACGTATTGTCAGCGTCATTGATACGATAAATAGTTGTAGCTTGCTGAAATTTACAAAAATAGCGCAACGTTGCTGAGATTCAAAATTAAACTTACATTTAATAATTATGAGAATGTACATTGTTAAGATATTTTAAAATAAATAAAAGTTTTACGAGTAGGTATGTACCTAAAAATGGGTAAATATACCAGATATTAGAAAATGTGTATAAAAATATATATGTTACTTATACCATAGAAGTAAATAATATTTTTTTCCTGTGTATATTATGTAAACTGTGTCTACAAAAGAAAAGTATTTTTAGGTAATTATATCAGTTGTCTAGTACCCATAATACAAGCTCTGCCTAGTTTAGGATTAGAGGACGTTGCGTGCAAGATGTCCGATTTTTTTAAAATTTTTGTGTCTGTTTGTTGCGGATAACATATGGTACGGATCGACCAATTTTGACGTAACTTTCAGTGGCAGGAAGTTGATGATCCAAGGAATAAGGAATTTAGGCTATTTTCATAGACTAGCTTCTCTCCGCGGCATTACTCGCGATTTACAACAACATCTGCGGGTAGCAACATAGGCCTCCGCTAGTATATAATAAAATATTTATAGTCCAGTCATTTAAGCTTAAATTAGGTAAGAACCTCGGAATTTGAGATACCCAGCTGTAAGTCTGTAAATACTTGTATATTGACACCCTAAAAGTTGTCTCAAAACCTACATATGGCAGGGTGTATGCAACTATCAAATTTCAGTTCAAAAGTCACAAAAATCGGTTTTTTGCGCTTTTTTATAATTATCTCATTTCCTATGTGTTTTTTGCTATTTGTATTTATTAGCAATATTGTAGAATACAAAATTCTGTACAAAATAAGTTTAATTTTTTTTTATACGGTTAACCGTTTTCGAGATAGAGGGCAGAGAGCGCGCGGTCACAGCATCACTTCAGGTCAACAAGTAAATATTGAAATATATAGTCAAATATTCCACCAACAAGTGCAGCTGCTCATCAACATTTCAAACGTGTATATTATCAAGTTCAAACTTGGTTAAGGCATGATTTGGAACCCCAAGTATGGGGTTGGCCAATGCAAAACAATTTTCTGGAGCCTATCATTACAATTTTACCACCTGCTCCAGTAGATTTGCTAAATACAATTTTCTGCAACTGCAAGAGTGGTTGTGGTTGCAGGAAAGCGGGCTTGCAATGCTCTTTAGCTTGTGGCCAATGTAATGGGCAAGCTTGTCTCAATGCTCTACCATATCAGAGCGGCATTAACGAAGATGGAACCTCTGACCCCGAAATCATGGAAGAACTTGAGACAAATGTCGTTGAAGACGATAATGAAGACAAGTTTGAAATTTAACAGCAGCCGGTCTTCCGGCTGCTGTTAAATGGCCCATAGGAAATGAGATTTTTACAAAGAAAGCGCAAAAAAACGATTTTTGTGTCTTTTGACCTTGAAATTTAATAGTTGCGTACACCCTACCTAAGTAGGTTTTGAGACAACTTTTAGGGTGTCAATATACAAGTATTTACAGACTTACAGCTGGGTATCTCGAATTCCGAGGTGAACTTACTATAATGACTGGACTATTATGTTTTCACAAAAAAGTATGTGAGTATGCTATCAGTGAAACTAGTTTTTATTTTCACAAGCTCTGCTTATTTTGAAGTTAAATGGCATTTTTGTTATTTATTATCCTGTAGAAAAGTTTAGAGTATTTACAAATTTCAGTATACATAATACACAATTGATACAAAAACAATAATTCAATATATTTTGTTAATTCAGATTCAAACAGTGTCAATGATTGCCATTTTCCTCTGTAATAGTACAATGCGCCTGCTAGCTATCTATGCTGTTTCACAAGCTGGACAGAGTGTTCAAAATAGCGCGATGACGCTGAGACGCAAGCTTTGTCAACTTTGCCTTCAAGCAATTGGGGGTAAGGACACTTAGTAACCACTTTTTTTTTGTTAGATTTATTATTCAGTCAAGTTTTTAAATATTCGTGAGTATTTCGAACTTCATACTGCAACATTGGTCTTGTAGTTAGGTTATGCAATTGCCGGTCAAGAGGTCTCGGGTACGTATCCACAATCAGGCGTGCGTTTTTTCTTTCATGTAGGTAATGCTTATTAGTCCAATATATGGAAGTTTGGCGATGTTTCGCCTCCGTGCCTAGGAGAGCTGTCCATCCCGGTTGTCACGAACATGTATGGTTGCTGTTATTGGGAAGTTAGTGTCCTCAAATATACTGGTAATTATTTCAATCTCGACTGCAGTTTCGCCATCAGAGTTGCGGAGGTTCGATGCAAGTTGCTACATAGAAAAACTAATATTATGTCACAAGAGTCTGAACTATTACACAGCAGACTTCAAATAATAAGGGATAGGCTAGGAAGAAGAAGCTTCAAAGTTCGTAGAAAAAAATATAAAGAAGTTAGCCACTGAATAAAAATGTGATGTTTCCCTTCTTTCTTCTAGAGACTTTTCCTTCGGTGATCCGAATGAAACTGGACAGAAAACCTGTCTACTAAGTAACATATTTTATATTAAAATAATAATATTATTTCTGTTTCAGACGACATATATTTCAACAAGGTAAAGAACGCCTTACGCTACTACTGCACTCACTCGGTGCAGGTTTGTGTGATGGGCGGGGTGCAAGTTAATATGTTTTTGTTAGTTTCAAGTTTAAGCTTTGTCATTTCCAAAATAGCCATAATTTTACAATATTATAATGTAATTTAAAAATGAACTTATTAAATATTATGATAAAAATAATAATTCGTATATTTCTGTCACCATTTATTACGGATATAAAAATAATAAACCCTTTGCATTTAACTTGGTACTTTAAGGTGTATGTTTTTGTTGGTTGTCCAATTAAATAAAAAAATGAAAATAAATAACAATTAATTTTCAGTCAGCGCCAAACAATAAACACAAACAGTAACTAAATTCCCATACTATAAGGAAATCCTAAATCAAATTACCAACTAAATTACTTTTCTCTATCATGTTTTATCTTCACCTTATAGTTGCCTGTCAAATATTGCCTGCGAACGATAAAGCTTGCATTTGTACTTACCGTTCGATTCGGCTGTTCGGTTGTGGAATGCCCTACCAGTTTGGTAGGAACCTGCTACCAAATTTGGCTAGGCAGGGCGGGGAACTGGAGCAGTGAAGGTGAGCGTTGATGCTCACCTTCACTGAGCATCAAGGCTCAAAGGAAACCTCCTTAAACCTACGCCAGGTCGCAAGTCCTGGGAACTGCTCTGGGTTTCTCCCTCTGCCACACTGTGTCCGCACGGTGAATCCATGGAATGCTAAGAACTTCGTCTCTCTAAAAAATGCATTTTTTTATTGGACTTTCACCCGAGTGCTACACAGTGCTTTATACTACACCTGTGAGGAACATTTAAAGTATTTATAAAATAAAATCAAAACGTAAGACACCATGTAAGACACAATTTAGCTTAGAATTTGACATAATATTTATAAATATTTCGCGCTTCTTATGTTTTTTTTAATTCTTCACAAAAGGATGTCAGTGGCACGGAGATTCCATATTTAAATTATGTGAAAACTCTTTGGGCAGGCGCGCGCCATAGATAAGATAACACATGAGAAATGAAAATTCATACAACTTTCTCTCCCGCTAAAACACGTTAGAAATGGATTTTCATACATTTTTTCCTCCCGCTTATTTAGGTATTATATAGGCATATTCAAGGAAAAGACTAACTTTCTCTTTTCATTTTCAGGGAATATTGAGTACTGTTCCGATCAGGTGTAGTATAATAGATACACCGAAAAAAACATTTTTTTTTTAATTTTGTCCGTCTGTTTGTTTCGACTAATCATTGGAACAGCTGGACCGATTCTGTAAAAAATAAATAAAAATAAAATAAGCCTTTATTACTGTAAACATTTGAATTTAACTTAAAATCTAGTAACTAATTTAATCTAGTTCATTTATCTATACAAATCTTTATAAAAAATCTGTCTCGGCATTCGGTTGGTCTACAGTTTGCCTTTCGACAAAGGCCTCCTCTAAAACTTTCCACCTTGTCCTACTCCTTGCGACTCGGGTCCAATATTGTCCGGCTACTTTTGCAATTTCATCTTCCCATCGCTTGACCTGTCGGCCCCTGCTCCTGATGCTGCCTCTAGGATACCACTCTATGACATTTCGGGTCCATTTTTCTTTTTTCTCTCTTAGCACATGTCCCGTCCACCTCCATTTTAGTCTTCTACATATTTTACTAACGTTTTTGAATTTTGTAATTTTTTTAATATCATTTACTCTTACTTTGTCTCTTATTCTAACTCCTACTATACTTCTCTCCATTCCGTTTTGACATGCTTCTATTTTCCTACGTTGTTGTTCTGTTATAGCCCATGTTTGACAGCCATATGTTATACATGGTAAAATACATGTATTGAATACTTTTCGTTTCTCTGACATAGGCATATCTTTGTTCTTCATGATTTCGCTAAGCGACCAAAACCTTTTCCACGTATTAGTAATTCTTCGATCTAGCTCTTTCTGCATTGTGTTTTCTACTGATACTAATTGACCTAAATAAATATATTCTTTGACGTTTTCGATTTCTTCTGTATTTACCTTAATTGAGAACTTCTCTGTCGTATTACTCATAATTTTCGTCTTTGTCGTGTTCATAGAGAGACCTGCTTTTGCACTTTCATCAGAGAGTTGTTGCAACATTTTTTCTAAAATATTTGGGCATTCCGAAAATAAAATCAGGTCATCGGCGAAGCGTAGATGGTTTAAGTTTTCTCCATTGATATTAAGTCCATAATCTGACCAATCCAGTTTCCTAAATATCATCTCTAACACCGCAGAGAATAGTTTAGGCGAGATCGGATCACCCTGACGAACACCTCTTTCAATTGGAAACGGTTCGCCGATAGATTCCAACCTCACCTGCGCTGTGCTATTTGTGTAGATGTTTTTTATTATCCTTATATATTTTGTTTGAACTCCTTGAGATTCTAACGCTGTCCATATGTATGTGTGTTCCAAAGAGTCGAATGCCTTGTTAAAATCCACAAATCCTAAGTAGTATACTTTGTTATATTCGTTGCATTTTTGCAGAATTTGCCTAAGTACGTGGATGTGATCTATGGTTGAGAAATTACTGCGAAACCCAGCTTGTTCTTTAGGTTGATTCTCGTCAAGTACAATCGCTATTCTAGATAATATTATTTTCGAAAAGACTTTATACATATTGGACATTAGACTAATCGGTCTATAATATCCAATATGTCCTTTATCTCCTTTTTTATGTAATAAAATAATTACCGAGTTAGTCCAGTCCTTGGGTATTTCTTCTGTAGTAATAATGTCGTTAAATATTTCCGTGAGTTTTTCAGCAATCACTGGAGCTGTAGCTTTTAGGAACTCATTCGTTATGTTGTCTATACCAGGAGTTTTATCTAGTTTTTGGGTTTTGATTGCTCTAATTGTTTCTTCTGTTAATATTGTGGGTATGGGTTCGGTATCTTCTCTTGATATGATAGAGTCTACTGTTACTGTACTTTTATTAGTTTTACATTGATATAAGTTTTTATAGAAATCAGTGGCAATTTTGATAATGTCAGATCTAATAGTAGAATATTTCCCATCTTTGTTCTTTGCATTTGGCATCCATTCTTTTATTTTATCCAATACCTTAAATGCTTTTCTTACGCCTCCTGTTTGATCTATATATGTTTTTAGAGTGTTTGTTCTTTTCATTTTCCGATCTTTCCTTAATTGTTCATTTATCTTTTTACTTATGTCCGAAATCCTTTTACGTATCTCTTTATTTTTATTCCCTTTCATAAGCTATCTCCTTTTTTCTAATAGTTCCTTAACTTCTTTAGAAGTGGATTTTCTGGCATCCATATTTGTTCTTTTCGTCTGTGTTTTCAGTATATTTAGCAGATTATCATATTTTTCTTGTATTGAAGTATTTGCTTTCCCATTGTGGCTTAAAGCCTTGTCTATATTATTAAGAAGTATATCATTATTGCCAATATATGCCACGGGTGTGTATTTATTTTGAAATATGCGACTTCTAGAATGCATTGTTAATGTGGCTCGAATCATTTTATGATCTGTGTTGAAGTTGAAATGACTTACAGTTGCGACATCTTTAAAATTCTTTCTGTTATTTGACATAATGTAGTCAATTTCGTTTTTATATAAGCCATTTGGTGATATCCATGTATATTTCTTGGTCTTTTTCTTTTTGTAAAAACTGTTAAGAATACTCAGTTTATTTTCTTGTGCAAAGTTTACTAGTCTCAATCCGTTTTTACTTCTAATGCCTTGTTCGTACCTTCCTATTGTAAATTCCTCTCCTATTTGACATTTTCCAATTTGTCCGTTAAAGTCACCCATGATTATGAGATTTTTAGAAGAGGCACTGTCAATAGTAGTCTGTAGATCTCTATAAAAATTTTCTATATTCAGGATATCTGCCTTTTTTTCAGACTCAGTTGGTGAATAAGCTTGAATAATGGTCCACATTTCGTCCTTCTTTCTATTCATTGGTAATTTTATTTCAAGAATAGTTATTCTTTCGGAAACTCCCTTTATTTGTACTATATTTTTGGCATACTTTTTCTTAATAATAAATCCTACCCCATAAAGCCCTGTTTCACCTTTATAGTGTAAAATATATTTTTCACAATCTATTATACCTTCTCCGAGTCTTCTAACTTCACTCATGCCGAGGATATCCCACTTTATGTTTTCAAGGGCTTCTTCTAATTCTATTAGTTTTGCGTCAGTTCTCAGTGTTCTTGTGTTCAGAGTGGCTATGTGGATATCTGTAGTTTTTCTATTTCTTTTTGACCTAATAGTAGTTGTTTTCGTTTTATCCGTTTTAAGAGGGTGTTGGTCATTTTAACCCACGATGACCAGTCGTCTTGGGAGAGTTTCGTTTTTTCTTGTGTTTTTTTTTGTTCTTTTGTTTTGTAGTTTTTTCCGTTTGCCGATTTCTAGTTGCTATTGTTTTTTGTTTGCAGCCTCATTGCCTAAAGAGTTTGATCTGCCCCTCAGTTTGTCAAAAGCATTTATTCTATTAGCTTTGAAAGAAATTGTAGTTTGTTGTTTTTTTGGTTGAAGAGTAGGTGAAGTTTCCGTTGGAGAAGGGGTTTCCCTCTTTCTTTTTTCTACATTCGTACCATTTTCCCTCACAACCAACTTATCATATTTTATATAAGCTATATTCCCCTTTTTCCTCTCCTCTGCTAGTTGTGGTTGCAGAGCTTTTCTTTTTTCTAAGACTTCTTTCGAATAGTCTTCTGTGACATATATTGTCTTTAGGCTTTTCTTATTTTTCATTATTTGACTCTTTTTCCATCCATTTGTAAAAGAGCAGAGAACAGGTCTCGGTTTACTGTCATCTCTGTTTTTATTCCCTATGCGATGAATTTTGTTTACTTCGAATTGCTCTATAGTAATATTTAAGTCGCTCATAAAATGATCTTTTACCTTCTGCAGTAACTCAAGCCCGATTCTGTAAAACAAGTGTTTTTTTTTTGTTTTATTAAATATAAATATAGCCTACCAAAGTGACTCCAGTCCACCTGATGAGAAGCATGAGCAGAATCCAGGAGTAGGGTTCACACTCACCAACGCAATACGACAGTAAGAATGCTGTTATTATTAGGATGGTTTTCTGTGTCAAGGTAGTGCTGGTCCGGTGGAGCCAGCCCATTCGTGCTGAAATCAGCGTGGTCATCACCAGTGTTTAATAGTTTAGATCTGAACATAGGCCTTTAGGTTTTGGCCTACTAAGCCACGCGATAATCTTAATCCGTGACCACAAACAGAAATCGGTTGATCTTGTGTAAGCACCATTATATAGCTTCGTGGGACATTAGTCTATATATAGATATGTATGTCTGCTGGTTAAACTATGTTATATTATGGATAGTTATAGGTAAACGATCAAGTGTCTGTGTACGTGTATAGCTACAAACGAGCGTGTGATTGACTTGAATATTCGGAGAACACTGAATTTTTGGATCGCGTAAGTTCTGTTTTATTGCAAATTATTTCTCCATACTAAAATGTATCTAACTTTTGCCGCTAAAAATTAATGTTGTAAGCTTAAATTAAGACTTTCTGGTGCGAATTAATAAAAACCATAAATGGTTAATCTCTTTGTACTTTTTTCTCGCAACTAATAAAATAATTCTTTCAAATAAAGCAACATAATACTAGATAGAGTCCTATCAGAAAAGGTCGATTTCGGTGGATTTGGTCACTGTTGATGATTTTTTTATCGAAAAAAAAAAATCGTATTATTAATTTTACACGGTTTCTCGGTAGATTGATTTATTATGGAAATGAGATATTTTTTACTGTCAAATAATGAATTAATTTGTTTCTCTTGCCATAACCGTAAGTGCTTTTTCGAGCGATTTAAGGGTCGATCCTCTTGAGATAGTTGATAGTAGTACTATAATTATAATATATTCGCGCATACCTTACTTACGTTTTCGAAACCCCCACAGGAAGTGAGACAGGCCTAATATTACTCAAAGATATTGAAACATCATATAACTACTGTAGGTACTTTTACTACCTACATACGTACGACGCGAACAGATTAGTTCCTACCTGACACCTAAAACCATTTATTTAGACATCCGTAACAGAACAATATCTTTTACATGGATAAGAAAATCAAGGTTTCTGATTAGAAGCCATTTAGTATCGAAAAGTATAACAAAAATTTCAGTAATGCGCGAGAGCGACGCTGCGGCGACGAACGTGACTCGTATCGTGCGTAAGCGACCGCCCAACCGCCACCGGCTTGCTTGTCCGGGCAGCAAGCGTCCAACTATACCTAAACTGCGGAGTGACACCTCCCTGATTTAACGCTGTTATATCGCTATCATGGAAATACCTACCCAACTAGTAATGATCAAAAGCAGTTTCAAGGTACATTCTGAATGGAATTATTAATTCCATGTTACCGATAGGTAAATTGTGTCACAGTGAAACAAAATATCAATATTTATTTGTTTACTTTATTTAGTAAATAACTTACTGTTAATTTAATAAATGGGTTCTTAATGGATTATACTAAAGATGCAACCTTCGGTCAAACTGAAAGTGTTTGTAGTGTCATTTACAAGAGTAATTTTAAAACAATTGATTACACGAGGATGACAGTTCCACCAGTAAAATATCTACTTTCAATCCAAAATATTTTTTGTGTGTTTCGAAATTTTTGGAGCTTTCGAACATACAGTCGTGTATTAATATGTGTCTGGATCTTCATTGAATTAACTCTTGTCTTAATAAATTTTATTTTAGATAAACTAACGGAAAATTTTGATTTATCTCAGAATCTTTTTAGTAATCTCGTTTCCTTTTTTGTCACGGGATTTTCTATAGCAATTATAGTTTTGCCTGTATTTCACTCGAAATCTTTTCATCATCTTATATTAAATTTTAGTACATTTGAAGTCTTACTTAAAGATAGTAATTATTCCCTAAATTTAATAAAAGCACAGAAGCATATTACGGCAATAGTGGTCCTGATTTCTTTAATCAAAATTATATGTTTTGCTTTTATACCAATTTCCTTTCCCAATCTTATCACTAGTTCAAATAAAATAGCTGCAACAGTTTACCTCTACGTCACGACAATGTGGCAATTCCGCTTCACTCTGGAATATTTCCTCTTAGAATGTGTATTATGGGTAATATCTGAACAATTAAATACAATCACACAATGTCTCGAAGACAATTTATCAGCTATAACTAATGCAAAAAATGAGAACAAAGATGAAGCAATTGCATCAATACCAGAAGACTTACTAAAGAAATTTAATATATGGAAATCTGCATACGAAAACATCAGTTCTAGCTCAACCTTGTTTAATATAATCTATGGTACACAGGTAACCGCGTTATTTCGTTAAATTTATAGTAAACTTTGATAATGAATTCGAAATATCACTCGACGGACGGTGAAACTTTAGATATCACTTCCGAAGTCTGCTCCAAAGTTAATTGGAGCAACGTGTGCTTTGGCACAGCTGCTATCTAACATGAGGAGCTTCAGTGATTGCTGCAGTAGACTGTACGTGGGATTGAGCAGTCATTTGCCCTGGTCCATAAAGAATATGGGGCCCCAGTATAGGCGGAACCCCTCTAGACCAGCAACGTTGTGACATTACATTGTTTCTTTTGTTCTAGTTAGCGGTTATGCAGCTAATTATGACAATATTTTCCATTATTCTTCTGTATTCAACTATCACCAATGTCGTAGTAAGTATTTTTGAGAATTTTTTATTTATATTAAATCTATATAGATTAGTTGATTTGATAAATATAAAGGTTTGAGGTTATGTAAAAAGGCAATCCATAACTAGTACGAAATATATTAAAGGTTTCTCTGTATTCTAAACTTAAACAGATTTACAAAAAAACTGAAATAATTCTGCTAAACCTAACTCCCTTGAGCAGTTTTTGTCGTTGTCGTGATGTAGAAGAGGAATATCTTCCTTGTTTCACTAAAAATCACCGGAGGCCCAATGATGTCGAAGCATCTCAACAAGCCGCCATAGTATAGCTCATCATGTTGCAGTGTCTACATTTACAATGTAACCACTATTCATGGGTTCTGGTCATGTTTTCCACCAGGTATAAAAGAACGGCTAGTCTCCGGGATCAACCCGAACTAACTTATTACACCAAAATCTACCTACGCTCAGCCGAACTTTATCCTGGAGGAATCCGCGTGCTTTCCTACATCAATCGAACCAATACGTAATTTACACTTGACCAAGTATCAAAGAACCCATATATCATATTTTTAATGAAATAATTATTAAATGATGCCAGTCGCTCCGTGTAAAAACTGAATTTTATGTAAAACCGGTTGAACTAGTAGCCGACCCTAAATAGTCTTGAGAATAATAAAAGTTAGAAATAGAAAAGAAAAATTATTCAAATGATTATTAATCCATAGCAAAGCGTAAAACTAAACTCGCTTTTTAATAGATCCAATATAGTCAACAATCTAATGATTATGATGTTAATGTTTTTTAAGTTTAAAGCTTATGAATAATAGGCATTAAACACTGGCGTATCGAACTCAAGGTTAATTTGATGCACAGAGCATAAATTCATACTTAACACATAGAGGCACGTCGATCTCCGAGATGGGTAGGCAGAGACAATTGATCTCCACTTACTACAGTCCTGACACTCCTTCGTCCATACTTATCAAATGCATGCTTGCGGCTTCCTTCTGCTTTTCACATGTCCCTGTTTTAGAAAATCGCCACTGTCCGTCATGGACGACCTCTTCCACTCACATAAATGTACACATATTTTTTAAATTATTTTGTTATTTAATTTTTTATGGGATTGAAAATAAGTATTTATTATTATGAGCTTCCTTATTAAATTTCTACATATATCAAGTAGTGCAGGATACCATTCACCTTATTTTTCAATTTTACTCTTAATCGTTCTTATGTATTCCATTCCTCGTAATCACATCCTCCTAGCCATTATTCCCAAGTTTATTTGGGGTCGGCTACTAGTTCAACCGGTTTTACCTGAATTTCAGTTTTTCCACGGAGCGACTGGCATCGGACCTCCGCAACCCTAAGGGAGAACTAAAATTCGAAGATTTAACTAGTTGTCAGTATATTTGAGGGCACTGACTTCCCAATAACGATTGCCATAGATGTTCATGACAACCCGGACCGACGGCTTTACGTGCTCTCCGAGGCACGGGCGTGAATCATCGCCAAACTTCCAAACTCCGGGCTGCTATTAGGAATTTCCTAAGAAAATCCCAAAAACACTTTTTGGCCCGACCCGGGATTTGAACCCGAGACCTCTTGATTAGCAGTCGCATACGCTAACCACTAGACCAACGAGGTAGTTGTACCATTCCTCGTAAGCATACAACCTAAATATAAAAACTCCGTTACTTGTCTCATTCTCTGACTTACACTCGTTATATGCAAAAAGATGTCTTTTCATTTTACACGACAAATTTTTAATGTCCAGAGAAAAAAATATGCAGTATTCAGCTTTCGATACTGAATATATTTATGTAATTAAAACAAAAAAAAAAAAAAAAAATTTTCCCGAAAACTACCAAATTTTTGTTCATAACGCATGATGTAATTCACGACATGATATTACGTAACAAGAAAGTGTCAATGTCCTAGCCCGCGGGTTGCGGGTGCGAGCGGGGTACCTAATACCTACGATGCGACGCGTGCGCCTAATGGCGGCATGCTTTGAACTTTGAACTCATTTGAGATTATTGGGCGATGCGTCGTACACATTGAAACAGAAAATGTTATTCATTGATAATTAAAATACGCGTGTGTATGTGTCTTTGGGTGACAATAAATTATGGGTGTATTTTAACATTTTAAAAACCATAATAACTCAGTTATTTTCGTTTTTTGGGTATTTGTTCTATGGTGTTTTATGTTAGTATATAAGTTCTGTATCTGCCCCTAGTTTTTCTCTGGTAATTAAAAACTAACCGTGTATACAAGATTAATTACGAGTCTGACTTTACACTAAGGAAGTACTTGTACTTGTAGGAGCTTTATCACTCACAGGCAATCTCTTAAATTCATATACTCATAAACTCAGATAATGATTTATTTCCATAGGGACAGTTATCAATGGCATCCCTATACATAAATATCATATCAATGGTGTTCTTCATGTTGACGCAATATATCGTATCGCGAGCTGGACAACGGGTGCAAAATAGTTCAAACAAGCTGAGACGTACGCTTTGCAAGCTCTATTCATACTCTCTTGAAAGTAAGTATATAATATGATAGGACCTTGAATAAGTACTCGTTGTTTCTATAAATAACACAAGTAGTGTATCTAACCTTAAATTGCGGTGTATGGTATTTCAGTAATTAAAGTAATTTTTTCTTAGTACTGAAAATATCTACTTTCATGCCAAATAAAGTGTATTTGGGACCTTTATTGAACTACTTATTTAAAGAAGTCTGCAGCCGAAGTACATAGAATTTTTGTTGTACATGCAGAAACTGGTTTCGACGCTTCAAAAATAATGATTTTGAACTTGAGGATTAAGAACGTTCTACGCACAGAAAAATTAGAAGTCGAAAAGTTGGTTTAATCGATCAAGACCGATGTCAAATGCTAGCAGAACTTGGAAAAACATTACAAGTAGATGAGTCAACTGTTTCAAAAGATTAAAAATATTTTAGAATGATCCAGAAGCAAGGACATTGCGTACCGTGTAAATTGAAGCCGAGAGAAGTCGAACGACGTTTTCTAACATGTGAACTACTGCTTTAACGACAGATAAGAAAAGGTTTTGTGCACCGCATCATGGATACCTACGATAATCCAAAGCGTAGAAAATCGCGGGGTAAGCCTGGCCATGCAACAACATCGTCTGCAAAACCAAATATCCATGGTTCGAAACTTCTTATCTGTACTTGGTGGGATCAGCAGGGTAGTTAATTATGAGCAGCTCATATCGAATGAGACTATCACAAGGCATCGTTATCGACTTCAATTGGAAACCTACCTGGAAACGCTTCATTGCAAAGTTCTACACCACCCGTCGTATTCATCCGACATAGCCCCTTATGATTTTCAACTATTCCGTTCGATGGTACATGGCCTAGCTGAACAGCTTTTTTATTCTGATGAAGAAGCTAAAAAAATGATCGATTCTTGGATAGCCTTAAAAGACATGTCGTTTTTTTAAAACGATGACTTATATAAATACTGCCAAAAAGATGGGAGAAAGTGGTCGCTAGTAATGAGCAATACTTTGAATAAAATGTTTTTGTTCCGTATAATTTGAATAAAGCTTTATTTTGTAACAGCGAGAACTTATTCATCAATAGTACTTAATAAACCTTGCTACCACTACTTTTCGATATGAAAACCACACTGTTACACTTACACTTATTTCTAGTTTTAATTTTCTATGAAGTGCTGTTTTCTGCGCAGTTTGCTGCTTTAGTCGGCTCTTACGACACTCATGGGATGATGCCATATTCTTTTTCGTCTTATTTCATGTCCTCTTCTTTATTGTTTTTAGATGGAGAACACTTTAAGCTGACTAAAGATTTGCTCCGTTACTGCTCTAATTGTCCAGTGCGAGTCAACTTGATAGGGTATCGAAACATTGACATGTCCTTGTTGCCGTTATGTGTCGCTGTTATCACTTCTAACACCATTATCGCATTGCAATTTAATAATGTTTTGTAATGTTTTTTCTTCCTTTAAACTGAGCTGTGAAATGTTTGAAACAATAAATCATGTACAAAAGTTGAATTTTCATTTAAATCTGCTTTGATCTGAAAAACTGATCGTGGTTTTGTGTAAAATGTTTAAGTAACTATTTCTCACATCTTGAAATAACAATAAATAAAAAAATATATTTAAATGCATGCATAATATCAGTCCACACATTAACTCCTACTAATGGTACCGAATAAGATTTGAAAAAATCTATTTTTGAATAGGGAGTAAAATATAGGTCACTTTCTTACACATAAAATTTGATCTTGCTTACGTAGAGCGACTATCATAACAGTTACAATTAAGTACATATACAAGTCGTAATGGTAGCCTACAAAAGGGCTATTGTTGAATGGTCTCCGTGCCGAAGAGAAGATCCATTCACAGACTTTCATGTCTAGGACTGTTAAACTTTGCAACATGAAATCTACTCGGTTACCACATAACACGCCCAGAGAGTAGTACTCAAGGTGTTCTGTTCTCAGTCACGTTTGTTTCCTACCAAAAAACTCTATGAATACTGTTAGGTACCTGCGGTCAGGTAACTGTTTGTACAAACTACACTACTCAGATAACATCACTTATCCATTATACACAAGAAAATACTCGTCGCCATAAACCGAATGCTACAATATCTAATTAAATAGGTAATTTTCCAGCATTTATTTTTATTTCTGGGACCTTACTTTTACAACCCACAATGTCCCACTGCTGGTCTCATTTCATTCATTTCATTTATTCAATAAACAATTTTAACATTTTATGTGAATTTTAGTACAATTTAAAAAGTTACAAATATTAGCACAGATCAATAATTACATAATAAATAACAATTAAAATAAACATTCATGCTAGCATTTTATAGTTCATTCAGTCATTCACATGATTATAATAATGATAATAAAATGTCAGATACAAAAAAAAGGAAAGGGTTAACCCGCCGTCACTCGCGCGGGGTGCTGTCAGCACCCCACGCATTTTTGAACGTAAAAATGAATAATAATTTCTCTAGTTACACATCCGCGCGTCTCAGTACCTTCAAGTGACCTTTAAAACAGTCGACAAGGGGCGAGAGGGGTAGTGTTGTGCCAGCGCTTGCAATGTAAGGGCGTGTTAAACTTTGTATGGGGTGGTCACGACACCCCGCGAGCGCTCGTGTTATACTTTTGCGGAGGTTACTTTACAGCAAGGTATGTGTTTTCAATTATTTTGTTAGAGTAAATTATGTAATTGTACCCTTACTTACTATAGTATAAATAGTGGTGTTTTTCGAAGCATACATTTAATGTTTTTTTTTCAAATTTAGTAAAAAAAAATTTCATTTTGTTTTCAGATGAGTTGGGAACAAGAGCAAGCGAGATTGGCAGCTTTGTTAGAAGAGATAGAAGGATAACGAAGACAATGTTGCAGTGGAACTGGTGCCAGCATGGATGAAGATTTTGTTCAGGAATCTGATCATGATTCTTTGTCAGAACAGGATGCTTCATGGGTTGAAAAGTCTGAAGTTGAAGAGGCTAAAACCGAGGATCGTCAACATGATAACATCGGAAAAGATAAAGTTACTGAATAGCACAAAGTCAAGGGTCGTACTTCAATTAGAAGCCGCAATTTCAATTATCTATAATTGGAATATAACGCAATCGCAACCTAACATGAAAAGGCATGAATTTTTGGAATCATTGGGTTTGAGCATGCTTCAAGGTCACCTTGAAAAAAGATTTACAAATAGGGTTACCCAAAGCACTCAAGAGGATGTTGAATGCTTCTGGATCAAGCCCCGAAGGCATGGCACCAACAAAAAAGTAGCGCTGTACAGTTTGTCCTCTCTCTAAACATTGTCACTGCAATCTTTGCAAATAAACCATGGGTCAAAAACACATGAAGTAAATTTGCGGTTCTTGTTACGAAAAATAATTTTTTTTTTATTAATTTTGTTAATTAATCCCTATATTTATGATTTTTAATGAGAAAGTTTATGTTAAAAACTAGTTTTTTTTTTTTTCTGGTTCTTTGAGGAAAGATCTCAATGTTGCTACTGAAAATACTGATTACTATAATGTATTGTACAAAGGTAATAAATTAGATTATTAAATTTACGTTTTTAATTTACATACGACATACAACACTAAATAATAAAATTCTGTTATATTTCCATTAACTGATATTATATATATGTTAAATCTTGAATCGACTGGGAACGTTAGTAGGCCTCATATTTCTAATTGAGGGTAGACGTGAGTTTAGCGGGTGAGGAGAATGTTCTTGTACATTCACTTTTATTGAAGCACTCGATCACGAAATACAGTTAGGATATTAAATAGCAGCCCATGATTAATAATTTTAAATAAGACACTCCACCGAACACGTGGTGCTCACACGAGATGATCCGCGATAACTGTCCTCGTCAACGACGACGTTCCATTTTTAAAGGAACTCACGAACGAATGAACGAACAATAATCATCTAGGGAAGGGATAAAACCATTGTCACCCGTGATCCTTGTCTATGACTTATGACATGAAAGTAATCGACTAAAATCAATCATTCAATCGCGTTTTTATTATTTTAAAGTGTCAATGATTCCCATCCCTGCGGTCACCGGTCGCACGCGCCAGTGCCCGGTGTTGCGTCAGTGTCTTACCTTCAGACACTTAACAGTGTTGCCAGCTAAAATAATCGATACGCCGGCACGGCCATACTGACAATCGCACGTCCCTGTGCGATCACTCACCTCTACAGGTCTCGTACTCCTCGTCAATCAGAGAGAAAAAAAAATCGCTCGTCCATCACTGACTCGCTACCAATTCATGACACCTGTTTAAAAAGATCTCGATCTTTACCCCTCGCATCTAAATTAAACACACTGGGCGTCCACCTGACCTCAGGCGTCCCTTCGACCATCCACCAACTCGCATGGTGTATCGGACCTGACCACCCGTCAGCGCCCCTTCCACCAATCACACACACACACACACACTGGGCAGACAACTGACCTCAGGCGTCCCTTCGACCGATCACCAACTCACATGGTGCCTCGGACCGGACAACCATCAGCGTCTCTTCCACCAGTCTCATGGCGTAGTCTGATCAGGTGCATCGATCCGGTTTACAGACCAGCTCCATTTTTCAGATACGCGACTACCAACTACCCACCAACCCTACTATAAATCGCGAAGTCTGATCAGGTGCATCGATCCGGTTTACAGACCAGCCCCATTTTTCAGATACGCGCCTATTAACTACCCATCAATAAGGCTACATACCGCGTAGTCTGATCAGAGGCATCGATCCGTTTTCCAGACCAGCCCCCTTTTTCAGACACGTGCCAACCGAGTACCCATCCAGTGTACGCTCGCTACGTTACGTACGTACGCACGCTCTGGATCGATACTCTACGTACGTTCTCTGGATCGGTTCTTGATAAAAGAACAGAATATACACAAATGAATTGCGCAACTGAAATAACAATTGGCCGGACATGTTTTCCGAAGAAACTACGATAGATGAAGTCATATAACTATTCTGGCGACCCTGAACAGGAAGTCGAAGTGTTGGTAGACCAGCTGCCAGGTGGTCGGAAGATATAAAGAAAGACTAGACACACCGCATCCAGAAGCGTATGGAAAACCATGTAGGAAGCATATATCCAACAGTGGATGCAAATATGCTAAGGAAGAAGAAGAAAGAAGAAGAGTGCACAAACGTTATAAACTCACCTTTAGTACTTGTCATGTTCGGAGGCAGAGGCTAAAGTATGTGGACTAGATGTCGATGCTGCATCACTTTCCTCATAGGACGTTATGTCCATTGTCATGTCTATACATTTCGAATTTCATGAGCATACTTACAGGTTAGGTTAGACCCACCAACGTCTCTCAGCTCGTCTCTATAATGATCTGGTACCTTGACAATAGAATGACCTTACCTTTGAAGTTTCATTGTAGTTTGGTTTGGTTACACTCGCTATCCTTGATAAAGACGAAATTGCCTGCACTGAATGGACTCACTATTGCTCTACTTCAGATGAAGCGTTCTACCTCTGACGTATAGTCTTTTGAAATTCTACATTGCTCGTTAGTAAAGCATTAATTCCGCATGGGAGTAGCCTGTTACTCTGGATCTAGTGGTATTAAAGGCGAGCTGAACTTACAGAAGTTTTGTTTGGTTTGTTCTCTACTATTGTGAGCAGACATTTTAGAGTACGCATTATACGCTTAGCGTTAGCCCTACCGGAACCAGTACCGATAAGGTGGAGCTGTACACTATGCCCACATCAACACCGTTTGAAGTTTGCACCTATATAACACCTACGTTAGTCTGCTTTTACACGCTTCGGTGCACCAAATAGGCAAACAGCTCTCTTGAGGGATTGAATTAAGGTATGAGCATCGAGAGATGCCGAGTAATGAAAGACACGCACTCCCTCCCATCGTCTTTACCGCCCAATCCCCCCGCAATATCTATGTAAATCGCATGTCGGGACCTGTGTCCTTAGGCATTGATGAAGGCCAACTTGCCCAGCCTAAAGGCCCCAGGCGACCGGAAACAACCACCAAGGGCAAGCAACGACGGCGCGGCCAGAACCGGACGGGCGACCACCCGTGGCACGACACGCCACGAGCGCCACCGCAACCCAAAGGCCACGCCAAGCAGCCAGTCCCGGCTGCCGCCACAAGACAGCATCCGCAAAGCCCAGCTGGAGGCCCTCCAGAAAAACACCATCCAACGGCAAGACCACGCAGCCACAATGCGTTCCAAAAGTCCACAACCAGGGCGGAGACGCACGGCGTCAATCCTCCCCAAGAGGAGACCCGAGCCCAGCAACGGAAACCACGGGCTGCTGACGAAACTTGTTGGGACCCGGAGCAGTCTTTCGAAGCGTTGCATACTGTACAAGAATCAATAAACTTACGTACCTACTTGGTCATCTCAGGAAACCAATAATGCTCAAATAGTTCTTAGTTTCTTAATTTCCGAAGGAACATGATTAATTAAGGTCCACGTTAAGGATCACGGAGCTATTGGTAACCGGAAACTGGTTACCCTTACGCACATCATGGTGCGAGTAGTCCGAGGTTTCTTTGTTCTTATTTTTTTAATGAGGTCACGAATTTCGATATCACGATTTTGTTCTACCGCTAACTACCCATAATAAAGTTAACAGTCAGCGCCATCACGCGAAGAAACACTGAACCACGAAGAACACACGGTATGAACTACACGGAACAACTACCAATCTTGAATCGCGACGGAGAAACTCTCGCGCGAACCAGCACACACACTACATCCCAACACCAACCGCCGTGTAGCGGCCCACCAGGCACGACCACCTCGCCCGGTCGGAGGATCCCCCCTCTGTGTCGGAGGAACACGACACCCGGTCCTCTACAGTATTCTAATATTACGTTTACAGTTTCATCTGATAATGTACTGGCATTAGAGTCATCACAAACTGTATTTGGGATTGGATGTCTAGACAAGAAATCAGCATGTTACTTGTTGGCACCTTATGCACAATATTGACTCCTGTAGAAATACCCACCACTAATGGTGTATGCTGTGTAATGCTGCCCATACAAACACTGTTTAAAGATCTCGACTACTCAGGTGACTATAATAGTTTCTAGTTCCTACGAATGAAATCGCGATTCTGCGTCAGTCGTTCGTCAACTAAAATATGACACTAAGATATGACAACATGTAGCAAACCATTCTTTCTTTGAATGATTATGGCCCCATAACCGTTAGAACTGGCATCAGTGTGAAACTCAATAGCTGCCGCTTCACGATCTAATATTGTTAGTACAGACTCCTGAGCTCAGTATTTGAACAGTTTTCTTGTAAATATTGTCCCCTTCAGTGAATAAAGTGGGCCTACCATACGAGTATTATTTGGGTATAAAGTTTCTGAAGTAGGAGACAAGGCCCAAGAACTGTCTATTCTGAGTAGCAATCTTCGGGGTAGGAGAATCGACCACTTCTCCTGCTCTAACTACATGACCCACAAAATGTACTCCTACATTTCTATAAAAAAAAGGAAAACTGCGTCTGACAATGCTCTCAGGGTTAAAGCAACGTTCCAGACAATGGGAATGATTATCAGAGAAACCAAGTCCATAATCAAGGTAACGCAGCGCAACGCTAATTCCAAGTTTATAACTAAGCCTTGTTGATACACCTTTGATAGACTGCAGCCGAATTTCTAAGATCAAAGGGCTTAGTTAGATACCCATATTGACCATCTTGTGAGGGTGAGGAACTACCGTAAATAACTTACGCTTCTAGGAGGGCTGAAACTTTTTCGTCTTTGAACATTCTTATATTGATCAATCAACGGGTAGACCCTACCCGTAAATCTCCTGTAAAGACGCGATGCCCTGGTATACCATCGATAAAGAATTCAGAATATTTTCGTAACTAAATTAAGATCAATAAGATTTTTGATTTGATTTTGTTCACACAGTTTAAGTCAGTATCTATATCCTCAAGAGCTTAGCTTAGTTTGGGTATGCTTTTCGCTGAAACTCACTTTTGTAAAAAAAAGCAATACGGTTAATTTGCACACTGACGTACTCGTTTAAAAAAAAACACTGCCTATAGAATTACTTTACCTTTTATCGTTTCTTTCGGCACAACGTAAAATAGTAACTTAGTAGTAGATAGTATTTGCGAAACATCTTACGGTTCCTTTTTTTTTCTTCCTTTTTTTTTTTAACTACCCCCGATACTACGACACTGTGTAAAATACTAACGAAAAGTATGCCCACAATCAATGAGAAAATAAAAAGAAACGATCTCACCGGATTCTGCGTTGCTTTTGCTCCTCGTCGATTCATGTTTACAGATGTGCACCTCCTTCATTGCTGTAGCTCGGAACCCTTGCGTTCTTCACAAACCGACGCGACATATCCAGCCTGTCCGCATACGTAGCTGAGATCTGTCCGAAGTCTCATTTAGACGGCTCTTCGGAACCCTCTCGTTGTTCGCGACACTTGATAGAGAAAATCATGTGCAAAATGCTGTGCCCTTGTGTGCCAAAACGCTGACATATCGTCGTGGTCAAAACAAATCAGCCTGACGGTAATGTTAAATTCCGATTGTTGCGGATTAGCGGTCGCCAGTAATTGAGATTTTCATCACCATGTTTTTGTAAACAGTTTGATTGTCCGGGCTGCTCACTGCTGTTCACTTTACACTATTCTCCTCAGGTGGTTACCCTGCGTATCCCACTTCTGATGTTAAATCTTGAATCGACTGGGAACGTTAGTAGGCCTCATATTTCTAATTGAGGGTAGACGTGAGTTTAGCGGGTGAGGAGAATGTTCTTGTACATTCACTTTTATTGAAGCACTCGATCACGAAATACAGTTAGGACATTAAATAGCAGCCCATGATTAATAATTTTAAATAAGACACTCCACCGAACACGTGGTGCTCACACGAGATGATCCGCGATAACTGTCCTCGTCAACGACGACGTTCCATTTTTAAAGGAACTCACGAACGAATGAACGAACAATAATCATCTAGGGAAGGGATAAAACCATTGTCACCCGTGATCCTTGTCTATGACTTATGACATGAAAGTAATCGACTAAAATCAATCATTCAATCGCGTTTTTATTATTTTAAAGTGTCAATGATTCCCATCCCTGCGGTCACCGGTCGCACGCGCCAGTGCCCGGTGTTGCGTCAGTGTCTTACCTTCAGACACTTAACAGTGTTGCCAGCTAAAATAATCGATACGCCGGCATATATATAAATGTACATTGAGTGTGTGGGGTGGCTACAGCACCCCGCGAGTGCTCACGAGGCTAAAAACCGCGCGAGTGACCGAGGGTTAAGGCCATACGTCCCCATGCTGGCTAAGTGCTGGTTGGGGACTGGCTAGAAACATTGTGGCTACGTAATCTTGCCGTTTGGTGTTTTTAAGTAGCCCATTTCGTTTTTGTAAGTATTTTTTTTTAATTTACACAATTTAATAAAAAAATTGTCCTTATATCCCATATACAATGCAACATTACAGTTACGGAATGGCTGTAAGAGCAAACGTAAGAAGAAACCAAGGATTTATTGATGGTCTCGGAGTAGATAACCATCTACCATTTCAATAACATGCTAACATGTACACGCATAGACTTAATTAATTTAACGGACATAAACAGGCACATAACACTCACACACATTACAGTTACAACAAACTTATCTTTATACCTACTATTGTTTTATCACATTGAATTTCCAGTTTTAATTTTACATATTGTTTCTTTTTTTGTTCATATGGTTTGATTATGTGTAAACTGGTTCTGAGCGAGGATTCCAGTGACCTTTAACACAGGCAATTTTATGCCTACCATAGGCTGGTGCCTATGGTAGGCATAAGTGATCCACCAGTGATCCTGAACCGAAGTATTATCTGACTAAGCTATTTTATATATTGTTTTTTCTGTATTTCGATTCTGGTGATTATGGGTAATGGATACCTTTTTTCTCAGCTGGTGCTGGTAAATGTTAACTAGTAGGCTTACATCCATTTGGTGTAAGCCCGTACTAACTGGCTTACACCAAATGGGTTGCTTCACTGTGTAGTTGTTTGAGTTACTACTCAAATAGTGATAGTGATGGCAGATCTTGGTATGAGGAATCTTTGCACTATAGAACAGAAATCGATTATTATTACTGATTTTTGTAAAGCAATATATAAATATTTATTTAGCTCTAGTTCTGTGAGCGATGATACAATGATTTTGGAACTATTCCGCTTCATGAAATTATTATGGGTATAAATTTAACGGTGTATTGGTGCCACATTTGTCGTATTTCCTTACATTTACAGAGCTAGGTTTTGCAATTTCTATAAAATATGTTGTTATTATTCTCTTTATTTTAAAATATAAACATATCAATTACATTTTTAAACGTATATTTGAAAAAAAAACTTTTATAACATTCAAAAGTAATAACTAAGACCCAACTACGACCATATTCCATCTTGATAGAATTACTAAAATTTTCAGTTACCTTTAGTAACCAATTATACTTTAGTTTGGGCTAGTACTTTCAGATCAATCGTAAGTAGGTTATTCAAACGGTTAAAAACTGAGGTAATAAACTTAAGCGATGCTTTAAACGAAACCTCGGTAACGCACAGTGAACCATGGGGGAGTGTTTTACGTCAAAACAAATAACTATACAAAAAGGCGGGTGAAAACTATCCATGGACACCAAAGGGTTAAATACCGGCTCACGAACACAAGTATCATTAGAAAATAATAAATCTAGATCTAGAATACGGCACACCTGATTTTTTATTTTATTATTATGCTTACGATCTACAGTTGACAGGAACTTGAGCAGAAGGATCTTCATAGCATTGCTGTTATTAAGTGCTGACGTATTAAGGCATATCAATCGATTAATGGTAGATTAAAGTCTCCAATAATTAAGATTTTACCTACTCGATTTATTGCGATAGTGTTCTCAAGAAAGTTATAAAACCTTCATATGAGATTTGTGCTTAATTCGGTACTATTTACACCCCACTTTTCGGAGTGAGTCTTCTGTACTGGTACTTATACTAACTTTTAAACTTTCGCGTTCCATGACAATTAATATTATTTTTACGGGAATTAACGCGATCACTTATTTAGGGTATTACATACCTCTGATTTGCCCGACGTTTCAACCAGGTTGCACCGGCCGTGGTCACAGGCAGGCAAATCAGAGGAGAGATGTGATCGCGTTAATTCCCGTAACAATAATATTAATTGTACTGGTACTATTAGGTATTTTGTGGTACGGCACCTTGCGGCGGATATAATAATAACATTTTTTTTACCGCGAAATATAGATAACGTTCTCGTTAGGTTGTATGTTACATTGCTGGTGTAGGGATGTCAGCTCGGGCAAATATAACTCCATGCTTAATCCAAACAAATCGGTAACCATAGTTTTTTTATGTTGTAAGGTAAGGTGATCGTTGATGTGGATTTTATATAAAGAATCTTGTATATTTACAGTGTATAAACAGTATTTCGAGGTGATGCCTTTGTTTTGACATACAGCGGAGATGAAAACATCTCTCAGCAATTGACCAGTGAACTTAACTACGACATTTTTCGGTCGCGAGTTGCTGGCATTTATCTTTAGAACGCGATGTATTCACAAGATGTCGCGAGCTGATACATGTTGCATAATAAGGGTAGAAATATTTTACAATAGTGATAGGAGATTCTTTTCTATGTTACAGCTACGCGCTCGCTGCGCTATGTGCTCTAATCTACCTTCAAGAATACCAATTCTGGATTCGCTCAATTGCGAACTCTTCTCAATGTGCTCAAAAAATCTCGCAATATTTGTACATATATATATATATATATATACCCAAAATCGATCACAGTGGTGTGCAATGGGAGTAGCCTATGTCCAGCCGTAGACTGCGATAGGCTGATGATGATGATGATGGGTAAACTTATTTAAACATTTTTTAAATACCGTAAAGATTTAGCACGTCTTACAGCCATTGGCAAAGCATTCCACAGTCTGACAGCCTATTGGCTGTAAGACGCAGTGAAAGACTTATCATAAAACTTGGAACAATGAAGTACTGTCAGTTCTATAGATTCAGATAACCTCGGGGATCATTAATGTGTGTCACTGAAGGGACGGAAGTTTAAAGTCGGTGCATACGGATAAAAGAGAATACCATAAAGTATACTTTTCACTGATGTACTTGATTGAAATTTTGTAATTTTCAAACTCATTTAAATATTTGGAGAACTTTTCATCTTGCATCGAAAACCACCCATTGAGCCTTGACATCATATTTTTTTGATACATTTTTAATTTCAAACGAATGTTAGACTCACGGCTGCTTGAAACACCTTCTCGGTGTAAAATGTCTGCTGGGGTCTCACAGGGAGGCGTTTTATCTCCTTTACTTCTCTCCTAAGTTCCATCTCTAATTCATTATTGATGTGAAACATCGTACGTAAAACAGATTTCTGGCCTGGCGACGCGTCGCCACGGCACGCTATACGATGGTATATATATATACAGTCTATATGCAGTAGTGTGTACGGTGTGGCGACGCGTCGACTTTTATTTATACGCAGGCACCGTTATATATGTTCTGCAATCGCTGACGTATTTATTTTGTATCATCATCATCATCATCATCAACAGCCTTTAACAGTCCACTGCTGGACATAGGCCACTCCTTGAAAAGGAGGTATTGGCCTACTATACCACGCTGGCCAGACGGGTTGGTATAGGGTTGGTTTCAAGTTTTCCTTCTCTTTGCATTGATGTTGTCTTGCGTACTTTATCCCTTAGTCGCCTTTTACGACACCCACGGGATGAATAGGCGTGGTGACACTCTGTATTCTTTATTCAAATTCAAATTCAAAATTCTTTATTCACTTAGGATGCAATACATCTCTTGTGACAGGTCAAGATTCTACATGTACATTTATGCCATGTTCGCAAACAATAGGTAGAGCCGGAGAAAAGAACATGGCAATAAAAACTCGCGGCCACTCCTTTCAAATCGCCAATGTTTACATAGTTTTAATGTTTATAAACCTGATATGGGGGTAAGGTGCTGCCACTAATATACTATACACCATGTTAGAGGACTGATGCAAATTATAGTGATTAAAAATTAGAACTTATGCTAATTTAAGAAAAAAAAACAACAGCCTCAGTGGGTACAACATAGTAGGAGCATCTACTTACAACAAAGGTAAAAACTATATGTGCTCAAATATTGGCCAAATTACTGGTAACGAAAGATTAAATATAAAATATTAATTATAAGATCAAAAGAAAGAGAAGAATGGCCTTTATTAGTCACGTAGAATCTTTACTTACAAAAGTAAGATCATGCTCTTAAACAATGTGATAACAACATTCACATGAGTAGAATAAAATGATAAGGAGCAAGTAGTCAAATCCATTTTTCTTTATCATTTAAAAATTCGTCAACTGTATAATAACCTTTACGTATAAGATAAGTTTTGACTACATTTTTAAACTTTTCCACTGATAGACTCGTAACACTAGCTGGTAACCTATTAAAAAATCGCACGGAAAGACCCATAAATGAATTATGCGTTTTATGTAGCCTATGATATTGACCTACTAATTTATGCTTATGTCTCGTGTTCACCGAGTGAACGTCACTATTCCTGTGATATAAATGCATATTTTGTTTTATAAACTTAATGTTTGCAAATATATATTGTGATGCAACTGTCATAATGCCTATCTCTTTAAACTTTTCTCTAAGGGAAACTCGTGCACCTAGTTTGTAAATCGCACGCACTGCACGTTTTTGGAGAATAAAAATTGTTTGAATATCAGCTGCCTTGCCCCATAGCAGAATGCCATACGACATGACGCTGTGGAAATAACCGAAATATACTAGCCTTGCTGTTTCCACATCCGTAAGCTGTCTGACTTTGCTGACAGCATACGCTGCAGAACTGAGTTTCCCTGCGAGACACGATATTTGGGCGCCCCACTGTAACTTACTATCTAAAGTAATTCCCAAAAAAACCGTTGAATCAACAAAATTAATAACTTCATTGTTTAAAACTAGATTTGTACTGATATTCCTTACATTTGGCAAACTAAACTTAATACATTTGGTTTTTTTAGAATTCAAAAGCAAGTTATTTGATGTAAACCAGTCAAGGACCAATGCGAGGGACCTATTTACTTCGTCAGAGTAATCGTTTTTGCGATTGGTTTTGAATATAAGAGAAGTGTCATCAGCAAATAGAACAATATCGCATAACTTACTAGTAAAAAATGGCAAATCGTTTATATACACCAAAAATAAAAAAGGACCCAGAATTGAGCCTTGTGGCACGCCCATACTCACTGGTGATCCGGAGGACCTTATTCCATTAATATCAACATACTGTATTCGCTCACTAAGATAAGAAGCAACAAGATTAAGCGCTGTACCTGTTATGCCATAATGCCTAAGTTTCAGCAGAAGTGTACTATGCATCACACAATCAAATGCTTTTGAGACATCGCAGAAAACACCAATGGCGTCCTGCGAGTTTTCCCAGGCACTATATATATGTTTAAGTAGTTTAGAGCCTGCGTCTACTGTTGAGCGACCCTTTGTGAATCCATATTGTTCACTATGCAGTAGATTATTAGAATTAAAATGTGTTTCTAATTGCATTAGTATGGCTTTTTCAAAGATTTTACTAATAGCTGGTAAAATAGAAATAGGTCTAAAATTACTAGGGTCGCTTTTTGAACCGGCTTTAAACAAAGGAATTACTTTACTGTGTTTCATCAAATCAGGAAACACACCGGTATCAACACATCGATTAAATATTGTTGCTAAATGTGGTGCTATCTTAATAATAATGCCATTAATTAATTTAACAGAAATACCCCATAAATCTGCTGTCTTTTTGCAATTAATTGACTTAAATGTTTTTATTATGTCAGTGGGGTTTATAAAATTAAAACTGAATGGTACAGTACACTCTTTCACACTGCCTCTCATAAGTGATTGAGCATCAACCGGACATGATCTTAGGGAGCTGGTTGCATTTTTAGGTATATCAGCAAAGAAATTATTAAATGTTTGCGCCAGGTCTAAATTGTCAGTTACAGTTATATCACCAATACTTAACTCAAAATTATGTTCACGTGGCTTGACCCGCCCAGATTCAGCATTAATCATGTTCCAAGTGGCTTTAATTTTATTCTCTGCTTGTTTAATATTTTTACTTAAATATAAAGACTTGGCAGCAGCGCAAGTCTTTTTAAATACTTTGGAATAATTTTTAACATATTGAACAAACTTATGGTCAAAATTATATTGTTTCATGCCATACAATTCATACAACTTAGCTCTACTTATTTGTATGCCAGTAGTTGCCCAATCACAAAAGCTAATTTTTATATTTTTATAAAAAGTCTTAGTTGTGAATATGTTATTAAATTCCGATTTGATCATGTTAAACAAAGACGCGTAAAGGTAGTTCGGATCATCCTGACTAAAATCTATATTGGTGATACGGACAGAAACATTTTCATTAAATTTGTTTAGGCGAGCTGTACTCATTGGCCTACAGGTGATCTTATTTACTTTAGCCACTGTATGAATAGGAAAAGTGACTTTCTGTCCACAGTGATCGGATGTTAAATCACTCAATATAACCTCATTATAATAACTACAGTTGCAAAAAATATTATCTAAGCAAGTAGCAGAATGTGATGTTATCCTTGTGGGTGCACAAAACAAATGTTTTAAATTAAATGATTTAAATAAAGTACATAATCTAATACACATAGGTGACTGTTCTAGTATATTAACGTTGTAATCACCACATACTACTACATGCTTTTTACCATAACTAAGTACTTTAAGTACTTTAATTCTTAATCCGTCACCACACGGACATATTGTATAGCTCGTTTGATTCCACATTCATTCTGCGGAAACGTAGACGGCTGACTCAAGCTCCTGAAACAAAGAGACTAGTCGAACACGGTACGCAGTAAGGTGCCTTCCCAACTCTGTAGCCCGAAAATATGCCCGCATGACATTTTTTAACCTCTGATTAGACAACAAATCCAGATGGAACATACAGAGTACGAAAGTGTAGTTATTAAAGCCAATATTAATTAAAAAGCGAATACGATCTGGTAACAGTGTTTGAAAGACTGCCATATTGTATCCACGTCACGAGCGATTCTTGATTTTAAAATTTAAAATGCCGTCCTGCTTTTTAGCGTTCCCTAGTTCATGACTCAGAACCCTTCTAGTTTCATCATGTCTGTCCGTCCGTCCGCCCGTCCTCGACTTATCGTCCAAACGGTTAGTGCTATAAACATGAAACTTTGCATGAATTTCTATTGTGGTTCTGTCACATCGACAAAGTGTTTTTATTATTAAAAATCATGAAAAAGATTTTTATTTGGGGAACCTCCCCCACACATAAAACTTTACTTTGACTTTTAAAAACATTGAGAGGTTGCTAAGACGATTTTTATTAAGGTAACCGTTTGTAACTTATTTATTTTTAAAAATCATTTCTATGTAAAAACATAGCTCCCCACCTCCTCTAAAAACTAAACAGCCGGCTTTGTGTATTCAGGAGGTTATAGAGGCCTAACTTGGAAAACTTCTTAATTTGTATCTTTAATGACACAATAACTGCTGATTATAACTACATGCGAACAATTTATGAATAATTTAACAAATTGTTGTTCACAGAACATTTTTTAATTTTGATATGGTTTATATTTTTAACTTGTACTCATAATTCACACTTGTCATATTTTAATGGTTTGGAACAATCGATGTTATCATCCATTAAATATTCTACAATTAGGTGAATAATAATAATAAAATGACAACCAAAACTCGGTCCGCAGGTACTTATCATATGACTGCGGAATATTAATCATTAACAAGTATTTGATGATCGTAAAGTAATCAATTTTACCATCTTATAAATTTTGTAGGTTACCGATGGATGTTATTTTACGCGATTAATGAAAGAGAGTATAAACATAAATTATGAAGAATAGATCTCAAAGTTACTTTGATAAAGCTGTTAATAGAAAAGTATTCATTGCCATAGCGACCAATTCGACCCCATATAGGGCTTGGCACTGATGCGCACGGAGACTGCTTAAATAGCCGATTTTCTGAGCAAACTTCCTTGCACAAAGTGGGCAAGTGAGCCTACCACTCTCATAATGTATGTCAAGAAGCAGGGTTCCGATGTATTTTGATAATGTCTATACCAATAAAGATTATTATTATTAAATAATTCTAGTGAACTAGCTGTGCCCCGCGGTGTTACCCGCGTATTTTCGTGATAAAAAGTAGCCTACATATGTTATTATCCAGAACTCATTTTTAAATTAGCCATTTACAAACTATCATTATGGTTTCTATGCAAGTGTGTTATGCATAGATAGCAACCTGTGAAGTTTGGACAGGAGATAAACAGTGATACATTTTGACATCTACGATTTATGTATTTTTCAATAAGATATATGACGAGGCGGTGTGCCCGGTGATGTTTTTTAAAACAGTGACGTCATTACTATTATTATTATTGGAGTATTTCATTTTTAGAAATAACTTAAAATAAACTTTACTTCAACCAGAATTCACTTTTAATTAGTATTGATTACACAGCTTCGAATATTTCACAATAAGTTAGGTGTTTGCTGTCCGAGCGCAGACAAACGAATCCTCGCTCCGCTGCAGCGGGCGGCTTTTTATAGGCATTGTAGTGGGGCGGTCGATCGTTGCGAGTTGTTTACGTCAGTAAGAACACGTGCAGCGATGACGTAGTTCGTTGAATGCTGTGTTGCGCCGATACGACCATTCTGACCGGCAGTGCGCGCTCTGCACTAGCCGTGTTGTTGATGTTTTTCCGATGAGTTTATCTGTAAAACGTAAATGTTTTTCTTTGATTTGGCATCTGTGTACCTTTATTATATTGACGTCTACACTGTGGTAGGATATGAGTATAGCGTACTATGTATTGTGACGTACTCTGTGGTACTATGTGTGGTGGCGTACACTGTGGTACCATGTGTGGTGGCGTACACTGTGGTACTATGTGTGGTGGCGTACACTGTGGTACTATGTGTGTTGGCGTACTCTGTGGTACTATGTGTTGGCGTACTCTGTGGTACTATGTGTGGTGGCGTACACTGTGGTACTATGTGTGGTGGCGTACACTGAGGTACTATGTGTGGTGGCGTACACTGTGGTACTATGTGTTGGCGTACTCTGTGGTACTGTGTGTTGGCGTACTCTGTGGTACTATGTGTTGGCGTACACTGTGGTACTATGTCGTGGCGTACTCTGTGGTACTGTGTCGTGGCGTACTCTATGGTACTATGTGTTGGCGTACTCTGTGGTACTATGTCGTGGCATACACTGTGGTATAAGTCATGTACACTGTGGTACTAAGTTATACCGTACACTGTGGTACTGTGTTGCGTAGAATAGGATTGTAAAACATAACCTGAGTTCCTGGGTTTTTTTTTTCTTTCTCTCTTTCTTTGTTCTGTTGCATTGGCTTGTGAAGTGGATGGTGTAGGCTCAATAACCGATACTGGAGTGTAGTCTTCTAACGCCGATACGGTTCCTGTAGCTTTGCACTTCCTTTAAGCAAGCTGCCAACCGGTGCATTCAGGTCACGATTCCCTTGTATAATCAGGTTGTTGAGCGGAAGTAGCAGGTCACACGCCTCTGTGTGCTACTCTGAAACAACATTTAACAAACAGCATCACATAGCTCTGTCTCTCGTGTCATTGCACCAGTAAATCAAGAGCACTTCAAAACAAAACTCTAACATCAAGATTTTAGTATCAAATTTAAAATGATAATAAAAGCAAAAAGAATAAAAGCTTTAATAGATAGTTGTGATCACGACAACCCGCATCATCCGTGATGTGTGATCACCCTAGAGTGATACACCACCCAGGTAGAGGCACCCTAGTTAGCCCATCATTTTCACGTATTAATTGCGTAGACCCAAACGATTGCAAACTATGAATGTGTGACACTGATACACTTTCTCATAACAGCAAAGCTGTTAAAACAGAAGCCCATACTCTCGTATGTACTCTCAAAGGCCTAAACACATCTTCTCTCGAAGTGGGCTGAGCACGCATCCAGCGTTCATTTGCTAGACGGCGAACAGAACAAAGGTTATACTTCCCTCAGATAGTGAGTAGCCAGCAGGTTGCGCCTCGCACATAAGGCGAACAGGCCGTAGGTCATACGTCGCGTAGACGGTGTGCAGACTACAGGTCCACGCCTCTCCTGGCGGCGAGTAGACCGCAGATCACAGCACACGCTCAACTTGCGTAGACAGCGAGAAGACTGAAGTTTGCCGCTGAGTTAAGCACTAGGCTGCTTACGATCACCGTCATTAGTTTAGAAGATATTGTAGTACGCAAGTGTGTGTGCAAACACTCGAGCATTCTGTGGGGGAAGGAAGGATTAAAAATAACCAGTTCTGGCGTCAACCCTTCAATAAAGAATTTTAAACTTGGCTCAGAAAATAGTCAGCCAGGCACAGACTTGTACTCTCACACTGTAGGACGCACTGACTAGTGCTTAAACCTTTTATAAGCTCGGCCTCACCTGACCCTTTCCCTTTTCCGTTCTAAAATAATTCAATAAATCTCACAACGTAGTGGGTATTAGTTTATTACTGCAACTTTGTTTGATTTTACGTAAATCAATTAAAAAGTTACTTTACTTTTAAGTAAAAGGTTAGCGTGGCATTAGACTGCCACTATGATTACCACTGCTATTAATTTATCACCTATTCGGTAAACAATGTTTAATCGTAATAAGGAACGCCTAGTTTATTACGCACCACTGGGTGTAGTTTAAAAAATTCGTTTTAATTACGTCAAACAAAATATTCGCAATATGAAACCGTGATAGACAAAAATTATGAATTAACCCTTAAAATTCGATCAACTACGATTACTACTAACTCTTTTCTTAAGCCACAGCTTTACACCTTAGCCTTTAGCCCGATTTCCACCGCGAGCGGAACGGACCCATTAATGACTCCTTTTACCTCGCAATACAAAACTGCATACATGTGTTTCCACCAACAAAGAGTTGACAACGGGGGCGAAAAGAGTTAAAATGAGCTGCGGAGTCATTAATGAGTCCTTTCAACTCGCAATTGAATTTTAGTAGTGTTTCCACCGAAAAACAGTTGAGCGGAGCGGACCGAGTAAAATGTGTCCGCTGTCTCACCGACTAGTTTGAATTTGGAACGGACGCGCTCAACGCTACTGTTTCCATCACCCCCCGCGCTCCTTTCCCTGCCTCTCTCGCTGCCGCCGACGCCAATGCATTGTTTGTGATAGTAATTTGATTTAGATTTATAGAAGCTGTACGACAATATCCATGTTTATGGGACTTTCTCGAATGTGCCGGCATAACCAAAATCTCCGTTTTGCAGGTTTTTATTGAGATATAATAATATATTCTTTTTCTTTTGGTATACATAGTCACTGTCCTCACTTGATTCCGTATCACTTGATAACATAGCAATTTCACTCAACAAAACACTACCGCACGTAACCAGTTCAAAACTCCAACTGAACTCGCTCTCGGTGGAAATTGATATTCATTTCTCATTTTCCGTTCGTCTCGCTCCGCCGAGTCCGTTCTGTCATTAACCGCTCGCAGTGGCAAAACTCTTTGTTGGTGGAAATGCAAACCTATTTTGTTTAAAAGGAGTCCGTTCCGCTTACCATTTCTCGCTCATTACCCTTTCGCGGTGGAAATCGGGCTTTTGGCAGTTTTATATATGCGCCATCGATTGCCACGATCGGTTTATCGCTTTAAATCGCGCACACGGTTAACCCTCGTACAGTACATATCAAAACTATGTCAAAAATAAATAAAAACTTGATAAGAAAATATGATTCAATCTTACCAGTGTAGCTTCAATTACAACTCACAAACCTTTCGGTAACCTCACTCATTACCCTATCGGTACTGGTGAGCTGGATTACACCTCCTTTACATTGAACTCTGTGTTGTTCCCGTATATTTTGGAATGTTTATTAACTGGAAAGAAAGCGTTATACCCACGAACATACTGAAACATAGTGAAGTACCCGCATTTTTTATTTTAATTTAAGTATCACACTTTTAATAACATAACATTTCTGAAAACAAAAACGATTTTAATTGATTTGCAATTACTCAAAACCCGATATAGGCTGCATGTCACTTAATTTACGATTTCTATGTTCTGACGTTGTTAAATAACTTTCCATTTTATTTTTCTTGTTGTTGTCGGTAGTTATTTATTACCAAGACTTTAACTATCGATTTGAATGAAGAAACAACGAAAATGAGTTTAGATAGCGAACAGTCTAGAACACATACATGGTAATCCCAACTTCTGATGACGAGGCGGTGTGCCCGGTGATGTTTTTTAAAACAGTGACGTCATAACTATTATTATTATTGGAGTATTTCATTTTTAGAAATAACTTAAAATAAACTTTACTTCAACCAGAATTCACTACCGCTTCTTCACAATCTTGCGCCATTCCGGTCGCTGTGCTGCCAAACTCTCCCAGCGAGAGGGCTCTGTACTGCATCGTTTCATGTGACGCTTCAGAACGTCTTTATATATGAGGAATTGTCCGTCATGCCTTCGCTTGCCCTCCCCTAGCTCAGAGTAAAAGATGCGCTTCGCCACTCTCTCTTCTGCCAACTGTGGTATGTGACCGGTGTGGTCACCGTTGTTGCCGACGCATCAAATATGCCTCAATGCCACCAACATTGCTCGACCATGTTTGTGGCATTGAGGCATATTTGATCTTAGAACTTCGCTATTACGCACCCGATCGGACCATCTGATCTTCATGATAGTGCACAGGCATTTTAGGTGGAATCGATCGAGAGTGCGTATATGGTGACGATACATACACCAGGTCTCGGAAGAATAGAAAAGGTTTAGCAGCACGATCGCCATGTAAACCATGATCTTAGTAGCCAGCTTAAGGTCGTGCGAGCAGAAGAGCTTGGAACACAGCTTTCCAAATACTGCAGCTGCAGCACTTATCCTGCAGTTGATCTCGGCATCAAGGTCACACTTAGCTATAACGCCATGCCACAGATAACGCAATTTATCGACCTGTTTCAGCCCGTCCTCATCAAGCTTAATACTCAGTGTCTCACGACCATGGATGTCTAGGGACATCACTTCCGTCTGTCTTCTTGATATATAGTAATCACTATATAGTGGTACTAGGAATGAATGCATTTTGCGAAATTTTAACGCAAAACGGCAATTTTATAAAAAAAAGATAGTGCAAAATACAGGTTGCTAAGATTTTTTTATTTTTTTAAACTCAATATTGTTGGTTTCTAGTGTTTACAGAATAAACATAATTGATTAAAGAAAACTCCAAGACATACTCACCATATTCATCTACTAATACCAGCCTACTTAATCTGCCTTTTACCCTGCCTTAAGCAATTTACCTTTTTTTTTTTTTTTTTTTTTTCTGTACGGAAATACCCTCGGATACCACCGGTTGGTGGTTATGTCGGACTTGAACCGACCAAAACCGCACACCGTCTTAGGTACCAATGGCCGGGGAACCAGGTGTACCCTAGGAAGGAAATCCCTGGAACCCCGAATTACCTCGGGCCATCTATCTACGGCTAGTAGATGACCCTCTTCATAATAAAAGCGCATGGCGCATCCACCCCGGCCTGCTTCTGCTAGGGTGACAGATTGCCTCACCTGTCACCCCCAGGCTAGCGCTTATGGAGGACGGAGATCGTTCTGCGACCTCCAGCGCCTGAGCCGTCTGCGGTACCGGGCCCGTTCCCGGACCCGGCGAACCGGGAGAGTTCTAAGCCTCTCCCGGTCCCGCTCCGCCATCTCCTTCGCCAGCATAACTTGCTCGCAGAAGGAAACGGCGGAGTTCCACGCGCTCTCGCTCCGCACCATGGCCGCAATCATGTTGCCGAGCGAGAGAATACCCACTCCGATGGCCGTCGCGAGGTCTCCCCTCTGCGCCGCCCACGCTGGGCATTCACCCAGCGTATGGAGCGATGTATCCACGGTCCGGCCATCGCAGTGGTGGCACTCAGGCGTTGGCTCTTTTCCTATTAGACACAGGTGATCTCCGAAGCATCCCTTCCCAGTGATCACCTGTGTCAAGCGGTATGAGAGGCTGCCGTGACGCCTCTCGAGCCAATCCTCCATAACGGGTCTTACGGCCGCAATAGCGGCGTGCCCTGCGCTTGGTTGCCCAAGTCGTTCCTTCCACTCCTCCACGAGAACCTGGTGGAGCTGGGATTTCTGATCCTCGATTTCTCGAGGTTCAGGACTCCGGCCCAACTCCTGCGCCTCCTTGTGCCACTGGTAAAGAGCAGCAAGGGCTCTCGCCTCCAGGTCCCATGGTGGAGTTCCGGCCAGGAGACTCGCCGCCTCAAAGGAAATTGTGCGATACCCTCTTATGACCCTAATGGCCAACACTCTCTGCGGTCGTCGCAGTAGCATGACGTTGTTGGCCTTCAGGGCCTTCGCCCAAACTGGAGCCCCATAAAGGGCCATGGACCGCACAACCCCCGCGTAGAGTCTCCTGCAGGAGTCATCGGGTCCCCTCATATTTGGCAGCAGTCGTGATAATGCACGCGCTGTGCCAAGCAATTTACCTAAATCCATTGTTCTCTATGCCAATCATAACAGTTCACGAACTGAAGGAGAATTGTTCTTCGCTAACTTTTATTCAATTTTAGTACATTAAATAATTGGTAAAGTTTTATTGAAGTACTGTCAACTAACATGTTATTATTTTCACTAAAATAAACATTATGATAAAAAATGAACTCACTATTCTATAAAAAAAGCGGCCAAGTGCGAGTCGGACTCGCCCGTGAAGGGTTCCGTATCAGCAAGTAACATCATATAAAAGTTCTTGTAGTTCGTTGTAACTTTCAACGATGTTTTTATTGACTGAATGAAAGGTAAATTGCGTGTAACGATTTATGACGTATAAAAAAAAACTACTGACTAGATCTTGTTCAAACCAATTTTCGTTGGTAGTTTATATGGTAATGTATAACATATATTTTTTTTAGTTTTATCACTCTCTTATTTTAGAAGTTAGAGGGGGGGGGGGGACACATTTTTCCACTTTGGAAGTGTCTCTCGCGCAAACTATTCAGTTTAGAAAAAAATGATATTAGAAACCTCAACATCATTTTTGAACACCTATCCATAGATACCCCACAAGTATAGATTTGATGAAAAAAAATTTTTTGAATTTCAGTTCCAAGTATGGGGACCCCCAAAATGTATTGTTTTTTTTTCTATTTTTATGTAAAAATCATAATGCGGTTCACAGAATACATTGACTGACCAAATTTCAACAGTATAGCTTTTATAGTTTCGGAAATAATTGGCTGTGACATACGGACGGACAGACAGACAGACAGACAGACTTGACTAATCTATAAGGGTTCCGTTTTTTGCCATTTGGCTACGGAACCCTAAAAACACATGCTCGTACATTGAAGGTAAATATTTTAGTGAAATGAAAGTGAAACAAGATTATTTTATGACTTCTTGACATGTATTCAGTTCTAACGTAATCGTCGCTGAATTATTGTAGTTGAAGTTATTATGAATATTACACCAATAAAACATTTGATACGTGCTCAAAATTTTGCTTTGGTTTTTCGGAATTATTGGCAATTTAAAAAATGTGGTCGAGTACTAATATCTATTGCAACTGTCTTTGATGGTTTTCTTTTCATTGGCACCATTTATAAAATAAATTTTCAAGATATAGACCAGTTCAAAATTGATTTACTTAATTTCTTTTGCTTCAAAGTTTTTTCTTCTGTTTTAGTAATTTTGCCCTTATACCATTCAAAACGGTTTCAACAACTTATGTATAATATAAACGCGTTTTACAAGATATTCGATGATGAAATTTATTCGAATCAACTAATAAGAAAGCAGAAAACTCTTTTAAAAGTTGTATCTCTGTTTTGTGTATGTAAACTTCTAGTAAAAGTAGTTTGTGCTTTGTTAGGTATAAGTAAAGATCCTAATGAAAACGTAAGCTGGTTACAAGAGGAATACAATTTATCACTTTGTGAACTTCGCTTTACGTTTGAATATTTTATACTATATGCTTTATGCTATGTTATTTCTGAACAACTTAAAACCATAATTCGGTCTATTGATAACGAGCTATATACAATAAATATATTAAAGCAACATGGAATTAAACTTGGAGGATTCCTTCGACCACCCAATTATTACGTGAAAAAATATAAGTTGTGGATGACTGCGTATAAGAATATTAGATATAGCGCAAGCATATGTAATACAATGTTTAGTGTTGAGGTAATTCAATTTTATTTTCTTAAGTGACTATTTTCAATTCGATCAAATTAACTTTTATTTTAGTACTAGCAAACTATCTGTAGAAGAACGGATATAATATTCCTCCAACACATTGGGAGGATCCTCCGACCAGGCTATGTAGATGTGATAATGCCTAGCGGGAAACGACCCAGTTGACGTTGAGCAGTTGTGTATATGTTAATCGGCGTGAGATCATTTTAGTACTAGCAAAACATCTGTAGAGGAACGGGTATAATATTTCTCCATCACAGTGGAAGGAATATTATACCCGTGACAATAAGTAAAGGCCACCGTCCAACGGATGATGTTGAGCAGTTGTGTATATGCTAACCGGCGCGAGATTTTCTATATCGCAATTCAGAATTAGTTCTTCCGTGGTTCAGTGTTTTGTTCGATAGATGGCGCTGTTGAATGTTTTTGCTTACGGTAAAAGCTGGTCAGTAATGAATTATATTATGTTCTAGATGTCCGTCATGTTGCTGCTAACGACAACTTACTGCATAACGTTTTTATACATGATTGTTACAAATATTAGGGTGAGTGAGATTTGGTCCATTTAGGTACGTAAATACTTTGTCCGTAATATTTTTATAATTTTATACTAAAATATCAATTCTTCCATATTTTAGTCTTTCCATGCTGCTATATATATAATATTTATAGGTAGGTATCTATGATTTTACAATGAAACTAATTATCAAAGTTTTTAAATACTGATAAAACATTTTATTTCCATTAAACGAATTTCAAGTATGTAGATTTCCGTACGTTTACTGAACAAAGAAAATTTCTAAATAAAACCATCCAAAACTCCTGGTTTCCTACAGAAAAAATTTCTAATAAACTCCTAAATCCTAGACTTCGTGTTATCAGTAAAAATTACAACTATTCTTAAATGTTTCAAATGTCATTTTATAGGATGGTGACACAATCTCATTACTAATATCGAATTTCTCAACAATATTGAGTTTCTTGATAGCTCTGTGGGTGATATCACAAGCTGGGCAACGGGTAAACAATAGTTCCAAGAAATTGAGACGTAAACTTTGTGAATTTTATGTTCACACTATTACAGGTAAGTCTTTAGACTGTATAAATATAAATGCTCATTTTAATTCCTTGACTCCAGCAAGTTAATTAAACTTGTAAATTATTATCTATACTAATATAATAAACTCAATCTGTCTATCTGTTACGCTTTAAAGTGACGGATAGACAGATAGGCACGTCAAAGCGTAGCGTAGATTTTATCATGGATACACTGAAAAACTTAAATTGATTCTTGAGAAAGGACGTTAGTTTATCTTCGCCACAATAACAGACATAATATATGCGGTAAAGCCATGTGCAAAATCCAAGAAAACGATAAAAGTGTACTCTATTCTCAAAGGATAGCAACAAGCGTATAAACTCATTTTTAGGGTTCCGTAGCCAAATGGCAAAAAACGGAACCCTTATAGATTCGTCAAGTCTGTCTGTCTGTCTGTCTGTCTGTCCGTCCGTATGTCACAGCCAATTATTTCCAAAACTATAAGAGCTATACTATTGAAATTTGGTTAGTCGATGTATTCTGTGAACCGCATTAAGATTTTTACATAAAAATAGAGAAAAAACAATACCTTTTGGGGGTCCCCATACTTAGAACTGAAACTCAAAAAATTTTTTTTCATTAAACCTATACGTGTGGGGTATCTATGGATAGGTGTTCAAAAATGATATTGAGGTTTCTAATATCATTTTTTTCTAAACTGAATAACTTGAACTGAGAGACACTTCCAAAGTGGAAAAATGTGTGTGTCCCCCCTCTAACTTCTAAAATAAGGGAGTGATAAAACTAAAAAAAATATATGTTGTACATTACCATGCAAACTACCAACGAAAATTGGTTTGAACGAGATCTAGTACGTAGTTTTTTTTTAATACGTCATAAATCGTAACACGCAATTTACCTTTCATCCAATCAATACACTAGTTTAAAACCATCGATGAAAGTTACAACGAACTACAAGAACTTTTATATGATGTTACTTGCTGATACGGAACCCTTCATGGGCGAGTCCGACTCGCACTTGGCCGCTTTTTTTTATTTACGTATGGATACGGTGGCGACTTTCACATACAGCACAAGCGAAAAACATACAACAGCGCTGTCTACCGAAGGAATACTAAACCATGAAGAAAACACGGATTGAACTATACGGAGTAACTATTAATCTTGAATCGCGATAGAGAGATTCTCGCACTGATTAGCATGTTTACAAAAATCCCAACATCAACTGTTGGGCAGTGGCCTGCCAAACTCTCTATTTAGACAACATACGACACATGCCGAAATGCGCTTATAAACCATTAGTTGAGGATCTTGGGAGGCTGTAGTCACCTTCCGTAAGACGATATACTTGCTCGTTAGCTCCGTTATAAATAATTATATTCATTTTTCTTTCTTCCAGATGAGGATAAGTTCAAGATGACAACGAACTTCCTTCGTTGTTACCAAGAGTTAAACATTGATTTAATGGGGTTTTGGCACATTAATATGTCTTTGTTGCCATCTTGTATCGCCTTCGTCGTATCCAACACGATCATAGCACTACAGTTTGACAATGTGCTTTAAAACCACAACATAAGACTTGAAAAACATTGCTCTCTTGTTTGGGAGAAATAAATAAACAAGAATAAATCTTAGTAAAACTAAAAAAACACGATAATGAATTCGGTAAGAAATAAACGTACGGATGAATTAAATAGAAACCTCTTAAAACTGCTAGCATAATGGGCACCAGATGCGATCGGGCACGGGTTAATTTAAGTATTGTATATTATTCTAGGTTTATTTTTTGTATTTATGTAATCATTATTCAAATTAATGTATTTCCTTTTTTTGTAAATAAGCAATAAAACTAAGGCTACTATTTATTATACCGAGATTGATCGTGCTAATCCATCGCATAATTACTTGTCCTGGTGGAAATCAAGTCCACCACGTCTCTCATAGCAGTCAGGTATGCTTAATACCAGAGGGAGAGAGAGAGAGAGATATGCATAAGTCAACTATGTTATTTTTTGTGAATCATGAATAATAAAAAGTATATTGTGTTAGGAATTATATTTGTCAGTGTTCAAAAAAGTACCTAGTATAGATTTAATTAATTGACTGCAAGGTTGGAATAGTGGTTTAAGCGGTCGCCGCTTAGGCGATTAACACACGGCACCGCGCACCGCCCCGGTAGGCGGTGAAGCGGATCTCATGTCATATTGGGATCTACTGAATCCGTTGATGCTTAACACACGTACACCGACCGACCGCGCGGTCGAGCGGTGTTCTCATCGACTCTCGCCGACCTTACCGCGGCGGTGCGCGGTGCCGTGTGTTAATCGCCTTACTACTGCACCAAATGTAGTGAGTTCAAATCTCACGTGAGATAACATGTAACATGTGTGATTCATAAATTATTATATAATTATTGTTCTGAGTCTGGGTGTTCTTTGTGTCTGAATTATGTATGTTTGTAAATCCCCCGCGGCACAGGAATTTATATTCCTAATACGGAAGTCGTCTTTAAAAAAAAAAACTTAATAAGACATTAGTGAAAAGTTTACAGTATTCCTTTTTTTACACTAACTAGCACTAGCTAGCATTCCACCTCTGACAAGGGTTGGAGAAGGTATATTATGAGCTCATGAGGTCATTGTTGAAAATAGTCTCGTCGTAGAAGTCGTCGTAAGCAAATGAAAACCAAATATACATCATGTAAGTTAAGTTTTACCGTTAAGCGATCATACGTTATAAGAAGTATCTACTCACTAGTAATTTGAAAATTGTAAAGGTAATTTAGAGGTAAGATAACGTTGTTAAATAACTGAGATTGTATTATTATGTAAGAATTTCAAAATCTATATGATGCATCTAATAGGAAGGTCATTTATGCCTTTGCGATAGAACTCTAGTGATCTAGATTCTACAACTCTACTAAACCGTGCTGTATGAGGTCTCGCGTTATCATGGAGCAATAATGGTGAAGATCGATTCATGAGTCGGGGCTGTTTCACTGCAAGTTTTGCTATCATTGTTTGGAGTTCGGCAGATGTCTTCTTCATCATCATCATCAACAGCCTTCAACAGTCCACTGCTGGACATAGGCCTCTCCTTGGAAAGGTAGTTTTGGCTTCTATACCACGCTGGCCAGACGGGTTGGTATAGGGTTGGTTTCAAGTTTTCCTTCTCTTTACATTGATTTTGTCTTGCTTAGTTTATCCCTTAGTCACCTTTTACGACACCCACGGGATGAATAGGGGTGGTGATACTCTGTATTCTTAAACCGTCACCACACGTCTACTATCTGCCATTATTGCTTGACCAGATCGGAGGAAGCTATTGTGAATAACACCATGCTGAGACCACCAAACTGTTACTATTACTTTTTATTGATAAGCTTTGCTTTAGGACACTGTTGCGGCCTTTGACCTGGGGTCAGCCATTGCATTTTTCGCTTACGGTTATCGTAAATAATCCACTTTTCATCACATTTCATGCCGGCGGCAAATAGGGTCCGAGTAGAGATCATCCTCCCGGGTCAACTCCGCCGACTCCTTCTGCGAGATTACGTCATCGACTTGGAACTCTTATCGATTCATCATGTCCGTCCGTCCTCGCCTTACCGTCCAGACGGTTAGTGCTAGAAAGATGAAAGTTTGCATGAATATGTAGTGTTTCTATCACGACGACAAAGTGCTTTTATTATTAAAAATCATGAAAAATACTTTTGGGGCACCTCCCCTACACATAAAGCGAGGATGTTTTTTTTCTTGCGTCTACCCCATTGTGAGGGGCAACGTTAGATAGGTCTTTTAAAAACATTGAGAGGGTGCTAAAACGACTTTTAGATTTTTAAGTTTTGTAAGTTATTTTACCTTAATTAAAGGATATTTTTATATAAAAACAGAGAGCCCCACCCCCCTTCCCCACCTCCTCTAAAAACTACAAACAGCGGGCTCGAAAAATCTAAAAAGAATCACGACGATAGTGCATGTGATAAACTTTAAAGGAAAACTATAACGGCTAGAATAGCTTTGTGTATTCAGGAGTGATAGAGGCCTAAATTGTGAAATACGACTACTTGGAAAACTTCTTAATTTTATCTATAATAATACAATTACTGTTGATTATTACTACATGCGAATAATTTAAAGATGATTCAACAAATTGTTCACAGAACATTTTTTAATTTTGATGTAGTTTATGTTTTTAACTTGTACTCATAACTCACACTTGTCATATTTTAATGGTGTGGAACAATCGATGTTATCATCCATTAAATATTATACAATTAAGTGAATAATAATTATAAAATGACAACTGATACTCGGTCCGCAGGTATTATTTGATTGAAAGTATTTGATGAATGTAAAGTAATCAATTTTACCATCTTATGACTTTTGTACGATGAATGAAATTAGAGTAGGTATAAACATTAATTTTATTGAATTAATTACAAAGTTACTTCGATAAAGCTGTTATTAGAAAAGTATTTATTGTTACGATATCACTATATGGCGATACTAAGAACGAACCCTCGAAATTTAAACACTAAGCTGCAATTTTATAAAAAAAGATACTGCAAAACACAGGTTGCAACATTCTTTTATTTTTATGGAAATTAATATTGTTTGTTTCTAGTGTTCACAGAATAAACATAATTATAAAAGAAAACTTCAAGATATACTTACCATATTCATCTACTAATACCCTATCTTACTGCGCCTCTGTCTTAAGCAATTTACCTAAATGCACTGGTTTCTATTCAAATCATAACAGTTTACGAACTGAAGGAGATTGATTTCTCTGTAACTTTTATTCAATGTCAGTACATTCGAAAACTGTTAAAGTCAACTAACATGTTAATATTTTCACTAAAATAAACATGATAAAAACTCATACTATTCCATTAAAACACATACTCGTACATTAAAGGTAAATATTTTAATGAAATGAAAGTGAAAGAAGGTTATTTTATGACTTCTTGACATGTATTCAGTTCTAACGTTATCGTCGCTACATTGTTATAGTTGAAATTATTATGAATATTACACCAATAAAACATTTGATACGTGCTCAAAATTTTGCTTTGGTTTTTCGGAATTATTGGCAATTTAAAAAATGTGGTCGAATACTTATCTGCTTTGTACCTATCTTGGAAGGTTTTCTCTTTATTTTCACCATTTATGAAATAAATTTTCAAGATATAGAACAGTTTAAAACTGATCTATTTAATTTCTTTTGCTTCACCGTATTTTCATTTGTTTTAGTAATTTTACCTTTATACCATTCCAAACAGTATCAGCAACTTATGCAAAATATAAACGCGTTTCACAAGATATTCAATGATGAAATTTATTCGAATCAATTAATAAGAAAGCAGAAAACTCTTTTAAAAGTTGTATCTCTGTTTTGTGTATGTAAAATTCTAGTGAAAGTAGTTTGGGCTTTAGATACAAGTAAAGAGCCTAATAAAAATGTAAGCAGGTTACAAGAGGAATACAATTTATCAATTTGTGAACTTCGCTTTACGTTTGAATATTTTATACTACATGCTTTATGCTATGTTGTTTCTGAACAACTTAATACCATAATTCGGTCTATCGATAATGAGCTATGTATAGAAATAAATACATTGAAACAAAATGGAATTCAACTTGGAGGTTTCATTCGACCACCCGATTACTGCGTCAAACAATATAAGTTGTGGATGACTGCGTATAAGAATATTAGACATAGCGCAAGTGTATGTAATACAATATTTAGTGTTGAGGTAATTCAATTTTATTTACATAAGTGGCTATTTTCAATTCGATCAATTTAACTTTTATTTTAGTACTAGCAAACTCTAGTATAAGAACGGATATAATATTCCTCCATCACAGGCGGAGGATCCTCCGACCAGGCTACATGATAATGCCTGGCGGGCCACGGCCCAAGTGTTGACGTTGAGCAGTTGTGTATATGTTAATCGGCGCGAGAATTTCTATGTCGGGATTCAGGATTAGTTACTCCGTGGTTCAGTGTTCCTTCGGTAGATGGCGCTGTTGTATCTTTTCGCTTGCGCGATTATTATGTGATAGTCACCACACATCATCCTTACTTCCTTACTAATATTATAAATGCGAAGGTAACTCTGTCTGTCTGTCTGTCTTACTTTCACGGCAAAACTATTGAACCGATTTAAATGAAATTTGGTACAAAGATAGTCTAGAGCCTAAACAAGGACATAGGTTACTTTTTACGGCGATAAACGATATACACGCGGGCGGAGCTGGTGAAAGCTGGTAAGTAATAAATTCTGCTTTGTTCTAGATGTCCGTGTTGTTGCTGCTAACGACGACTTACTGCATAACGTTTTTATACATGATTGTAACTAATATTACGGTGAGTGAAATTTGGTCCATTTACGAAAATACTTTCTTTGTTCGTCATATTTTTATGATTTTTTACAATATAACAAATCTTTTATTCCATGGTCTAGCCTTTCTATGCAGTGGAATATTTAATATTTATAGGTATTATGATTTTATTATAAACGTGATTACCAATGTTTTTATATACTGTTAATACACTTTATTATAATTAAACGAATTGCAAGTAGTTCTCCATACTTGAAACTATTGAAATAAATTAATTCCTAACTAAAATCAGTCATTCGATCGCATTTAAAGCTGTAGGTTTACTAAAGAATAAATCGCCCTCCCCACCGAAATATATCGTAATGGGAATAGTTTTCAAAATAAAGTTATTGGCGAAAATAATATTACCGAAATTGCAGCTCAAAAGTTTATTGTGTTATGCATCATTGCCATACTGTTTGCGTGTAAATCCAACAATTTTAGTCAGTATAAGTACATTACAGTAATATTCGTTAAAAAGTGCTGTTAAAAATGTTAACTGTAATATGATATTACATAATTATTTGCGTGAAATCAAAGTGATGATTTAAAAACTTTATAAAGTTCATCTATATGATACCGATAACAGCACTACGAATTTTCACAATTATCTATCATGTATTGTAAGAAATCATTACAAAATTGCGTAAATAAAAATAAAACCCTAAAATGATTGTTTTACACCTTACATGAAACACAATTATTTATTTCTTCCACGAATAAAATGGTAATCGCCACTTATCGAAAAAAATAACTATTACATAATCAGTATTAACTTGTTTTGGTATGATTCGTGTAAAAGGGTATGTTAGATTTTAAACGAGTAATATTGTTATGTTCATCACGGGGTCATTGAAATTAGTGTACTTTTCTAAATATCCATATAAAAAGTACAATTTTTTTTTTAAGGTGTAATTAGTGTTCTAAATACCGAATATGCAATAAAACGTAAACCATCGTAATAGCACATTATAATATTCGCTGGGGAGGGCGATCAGCAATATATTCGTGTTATCAGCAATATATTACACCTGTTCTTAAATGTCCTAAATTTCCTTTTGTAGGATGGTGACAGAATCTCATTACTAATATCGAATTTCTCAGCAATATTGAGTTTTTTGATAGCTCTGTGGGTGATATCACAATCTGGGCAACGAGTTAACAATAGTTCAACGAAATTGAGACGTAAACTTTGCGAATATTATATTCTCACCACCACAGGTAAGTCTTTAAACTATAGAAATATATATATATATATATATATATATATATATATATATATATATATATATATATATATATATATATATATATATGAACCTATATATATATATACATATAGGTTCCTTAGAATTGTTACGAGTGCAACTCCGTATTATACGATTAAAGATAAAACAATTGCTTTACTCCAGCCAGTTAATAAAACTTGTAAATTATGTAAACTATATATACTAATATAATCAACTCAATCTGTCTATCTGTTACGCTTTAACGTGACAGATAGATAGATAGGCACGAGAAAGCATAGCATAGATTTTATCATGGATATACTTGAAATGATTCTTTCTGGAAAAAATTTAATTGATTCTTTCTGGAAAAAATTGAATTGATTCTTGATTCTTGGGGAGACTTCTCTTCGCCCCAATAACAGACATACATACACACGGTAAAGCCGTGTACAAAATCCAAGAAAACGATAATAGTGTACTCTAACCTCAAAGGCTAGCAACGCGCTTATAAACTCTTTTTTTTACGTGTGTTCTCCCACGGGCCGTCACCCCATTGGATCTTGGGCGGCTGTAGTGACCTTCCATAAGACGACTTGCTCGTTTGCTCTGTTACAAATATTATTGTTATTATTCTCTTTATTTGATAATAAAATACATAAATTACATTTTTAAATATAAATATAAAAAAGTACATTCAAAAATATAAAAATAGTAAACCACCGACTTCGGGTGCAGCGACCAAGAAATCACTGGTTAGTGCTCCAAAGACAGTGAATCTGTTATCCACTGCACCCACATTGCGGTGCACTTCCACATCGGTATTAAGAAAATATTCTCTGAGATAGTATATCTCGCGATTATGTTGGGTCTTGATATTTAAAAATCCACGACCTCTAAACTTTCGTGGGATTGACAATCTCCTAACCGACGAACGTTTGTGGTGCATTCGAAATGCAGTCAGTAAGGTACGGACTCTTCTGTCAAGGGCATCTAATTCGGTCTGAGTCCATCTAAGTATACCAAAGAATACATCAGAACTGGGCCAAAATAGTGTAAAGTGTTGCCATCGACACGATAAGAAGAAGATCAGAACTGGCATGACCCAACCAGGTTCGTAAATTGTTACCCCCCGACAAAAGACTTTTACGGGCATTTTAGGGTTCCGTAGCCAAATGGCAAAAAACGGAACCCTTATAGATTCGTCAAGTCTGTCTGTCTGTCTGTCCGTCCGTATGTCACAGCCAATTATTTCTGAAACTATAAGAGCTATACTGATGAAATTTGGTCAGTCGATGTATTCTGTAAACCGCATTAAGATTTTTACATAAAAACAGAAAAAAAACTATTTTTCATCAAACCTATACGTGTGGGGGGGTATATATGGATAGGTGTTCAAAAATGAATTTGAGGTTTCTAATATCATTTTTTTCTAAACTGAATAGTTTGCGCGAGAGACACTTCCAAAGTGGAAAAATGTGTGTCCCCCCCCCCCCTCTAACTTCTAAAATAAGAGAGTGATAAAACTAAAAAAAATATGTGTTGTATATTACCATGCAAACTATCAACGAAAATTGGTTTGAACGAGATCCAGTGAGTAGTTTTTTTTTTAATACGTCTTATATCGTAACACGCAATTTACTTTTCATCCAATCAATACACTAGTATAAAAACATCGATGAAAGTTACAAAGAACTACAAGACCTTTTATATGATGTTACTTGCTGATACGGAACCCTTCATGGGCGAGTCCGACTCGCACTTTTTTTAAGGTGGCCAAAGAAGCAATCCCGCTTCGTTTGTTTCATATCAAATTCTGGTATTACTAAGGACTGCGAATAACCTAGATACTTGTAGGTTTCGGTGGCAGAGAGAAATCTGAGTTTTGTTGAATCTGAAAGTTCTATTCCTTCAGATTCTACAATCACACCTTTTTTTACAAACATGACTGCACACTTTTCTACACCAAATTCCATCTCGATGGAATTACAAAAGTTTTCAGTGACCTTTAGTGACACTGTCAATTGCAATTTAGTGGACGCCAGACGTTTCAAATTATCCATGTAAAGAAGGTGAGATATAACTCGATCATCTTTCTGCGACCTATAGCCCAACCCTGAACCCTCTAAGATTCCCTGTCCTCCATTACCCGAAACATGACTTCAAGAAAGTGCATAGAGTTGTATCAATTTTATACAACTTCAGCACCTTCAAAGGCCATGAATATGGGACCGAGTCTTATACCTTCTTGTAATCTATACAACATGTCGCCAACCTCTTACGATTACGACGTACCTGTTGGCTAATAGTCATATCCACGATAAGGAGCTCTTTAGTGGTTCGGGTCCCACTTCTACATCTATTCTGAAATACGGAAAGTATCGAATTACTATTAATATGAGTTGTATTTTTGAGTCTCAGAATAGATGTAAGAAGTTTGTATAATGTTGGTAAACAAGTGATAGACCGTAATTTTTTGGGATCTGTGGCACTATCAGATTTATAGAGTAATTGGGTTACGCCAGTGGTCAAACATTGTGGTAATGAACTCGAATCTAACGATGTCTGAAATTGAGATTACAAACACGCATGTGAACTACGGAATCACGTAAGCCAAAAGTTGTGCAGTCCTTCTGGACCAGGTGATTTCCAATTCGGTAATGAACGGACTGCACAACTAACGTCCTCTGTATTGATGGCTACAGGTTCCATGGCTTTTATAGCATTAACGCTTGACATCCCAAAGCCAATCACCGTCTGTATGAAGGACAGGCACCGACCAGATGATTTTATTATATTTATTTGTGTTATGATTATTATTTCTGTTTTTGAAAATGTTCACATTTGAGGCACTAATCACGGTTTCCGGTAAAGAGTTCCACATATGCACCACACGGTTTGGCAAGAAATGGTTTCGGTAATTGCTAGCGCACCGAAGTTTGTTAAGCTTCATGGAGTGACCTCTCAGTTGAGCGTTGTAATGATAGTAGGAGGAGACCTTATGATTCTTCTCTGTTCTAGTAGTGTTGGTAGATTGAGTTCTAGCAGACGTTCTTCGTAGGACATTTTTTTCAAAGAGAAGACCATTTTAGTTGCCCTTTTGTTGTACCCTTTCTAACATTACAATTTTTTTTTTAAATGTGGATTCCATATTATATTTATTTTATTTTTTTCAGATGAGCAAAAGTTCAAGATGACAACGAACTTCCTTCGTTGTTACCAAGAGTTAAACATTGATTTAATGGGGTTTTGGCATATTAACATGTCTTTGTTGCCTTCGTGTATCGCCTTCGTCGTGTCCAACACGATCATAGCACTACAGTTTGACAATGTGCTATAAAACCACAACATAAGACTTGAAAAACATTGCTCTCTTGTTTCTTGAGGAGGCTTCTCTTCGCCGCAGTAACAGATATACATACATACGGTAAAGCCGTGTGCAAAATCCAAGAAAACGATAAAAGTGTACTCTAACCTCAAAGTTGGGAGATATAAATAAAGAACAATAAATCTAAAAAGACGTTTATGAGTTCGGTAACAAATAAACAAACTTACAGAGAACGTAAATATAAATCTGTAAAACTACGAATAAATAAAATTGGAGTGTCTGTTTGTAATTTCAATTTAACAATTTTTCACTAAATTTATGTGAAAGTATGTAACATACATTAAACAATAGATTTAAAAAAATATCTGCCTATCTGTCTGTCTTTTTATTTCGTCTAATATCTGGAATGCCTAGACCAATTTCGACAGGATTCCCACTAGCAGATAATTCATAAGATTATGAACAACTAAGGCTACTTCTTACGTGTTTAATTACATTTATTATACCAAGAATGATCGTGTATATCGTATAATTACTTGTCCTGCTGGAAATCAAGTCCACCACGTCTCTCATAGATAGAGATCTCGAGATATATATATATATATATATAAATATGCATAAGTTAACTATGTTATTTTTTGTGAATAATAAAAAGTGTTATTGAGTTACAAATTATATTTGTCATTGTTCCAATAAGTACCTGTGTATAGATTTAATTTAATTGACACCACATTTAATTGACTGCACGGTTGGCCAAGTGGTTTAAGTGGTCGCCGCTTCTTACTGTGCCAAATGTCGTGAGATCAAATCCGGCGTGGGAAAACACTTTGTGTGATTCACAAATTGTTGTTCTGAGTCTGGGTGTTCTTTGTATCCGATTTATGCATGTTTGTAAAGTCCCCCGCGGCACAGGAATTTATATTCCTAAAGCAGGAGTTGTCTTTAAAAAAAACATTAAGATATCAGTCATAAATGTACTGTATTTCTTTCGTGGCAACACTAACCTCATGCGCCAGCATTCCACCTCTGACAAGGGTTGGAGCAGGTATATTAAGAATTGGCGGTCAGAGCCATACGGGGTTACCGCACCATATCGACGGAGGCGGCGTGCGCCCTGGCCGGAACACCCCCGTGGGATTTGGAGGCGGAAGTGCTCGCCGACGTTTATCGGCGAGTGGCTAACTACCGGGCGGAGAGTGGTGGAGTTGGACCTCCGTCCGAGGACGTGCGCGAGTGGCGCGAAGCCGCTCACCGAGCCACGATGGATCGCTGGTCGATCCGGCTGGAGAATCCACGTGCTGGCTTCGCCAGCACGTGGAGTGAACGAGTGAATGAATAACTCACTGACACATACACTACAAAAAGCGGCTAAGTGCGAGTCGGACTCGCCTATGAAGGGTTCCGTATCAGCAAGTAACACCATATAAAAGTTCTTGTAGTTCGTTGTAACTTGAGCCAATGTTTTTATAATAGTGTATTGATTGAATGAAAGGTAAATTGCAGTTTACGATTTATGACGTATTAAAAAAAACTACTTACTAGATCTCGTTCAAACCAATTTTCGTTGGTAGTTTATATGGTAATGTACAACATATATTTTTTTTAGTTATTTTAGAAGTTACAGGGGGGGGGACACATTTTTCCACTTTGGAAGTATCTCTCGCGCAAACTATTCAGTTTAGAAAAAAATGATATTAGAAACCTCAACATCATTTTTGAATACCTATTTATAGATACCCGTATAGATACACGTATGGGATCGATAAATAATTTTTTTTTGAGTTTCAGTTCCAAGTATGGGGACCCCCAAAATGTATTGTTTTTTTTTCTATTTTTATGTGAAAATCTTAATGCGGTTCACAGATTACATCTACTTACTAAGTTTCAAAAGTATAGCTCTTATGGTTTCCGAAAAAAGTGGCTGTGACATACGGACGGACAGACAGACAGACAGACAGACATGACGAATCTATAAGTTATGTTATGTAATGTTGTGTATATATGTTATGTAATAAGTGGATCGGACAAAGTTAATAATAACGCAATTTAATTGTATAATGTTTAAGTTTAATATATTTGTTTTTCTTGTGAAAAGTGAATTTTCATCAACCTAAAAAAATAAAAATGCTTTAATTCGACTAAACAGTGAACTTATTATTTTCAATGCTATAGTAATTCTCACAAGTCTAAAAAGCCGGAAAGGCATTACATATCGATTGTAATCTTTCAATGAAAAGTGTTGTTTTCATTTTCTGTAGTATTCCTTGAAATTGTTGGCATTTCTTCAAGACGAATCATCTGCGTATAAAAAGAGTTTCATTTCGGATTAGATACTAAATATAATTATTTTAATAATAAAACAGTAAGTAATTACTGTACAAACTGGTACTGCAGTTTTGTGTAACATTGTTTAACCTTTTAATAATTTGTAAAAATCTTATTCATCAAAATGAATAGAGCATACTCTTCTGGTTTTCACAGGCATTCAGTCATATTGCTGTCCTTCCAACTTAACTGCTTGTTGAAGATATATCACCTTCATGGTCTTATGAGTAGAGGAACTGTTTCGTCTGGCGAGGGACAAGAAGAGATATGCGGAGCTGATGGCCAACCTTCAGTAGTGGAGAGGAACCGCAAGAAGATGAAGGTCTTATGAAGGAAGAATATATTTTAGAATATATTTTATAATATGTTTGAATATATTTTTAGAATAATTCACATATATTCCTATGTCTGCTTGAAGTGTTTGTGTTTTTACATAGGTATTATTTTTATTAATAATTCTGTATTTTCAAGTTACCACTGTGAATAATTCTCTGGAATAATCCTTCCCAACACTGCTGCTATCCACTTTTTTGCTTAATTGCATCGGCAGGAAGACTAAAATAAAAAAATATGCAAAATACATTAACGTTATAAAATTATCAAAATAAATATACCTATTTCATAATAAAAATATTTTATAGATAAAATTTTCAAGATTTCACTAAGAAGAAAAAATAAAATCAAAAATTTACTGACTTCATGTTGCATAGTGTTAACCATCTCGGTTTGATAACATATTTGCAAATCATTAAATATAATTATAATTTTGCTACTACTTACTAGTGAAAAGTGATCCCTGGACATTTTAGCCTTGTATGGCTCCTGCACCACTTCACAAAACACGCTGGCATGATTATGGACAACACAATGATAAATAGATATAGGACGTGTGCTCCCTTGCAAGTACAATATCCGACTAATGACGCGTTGGACACGACTTTTAATCACCGCCTACTTGGACACGACTTTTGTTGGGTCATTTTTAGAGCGCAGTTAAATTTCCTGACTTATTTATTCGTAGGGTATCGTAACCTTTCAAATTAAAAAGGTTACGATACCCTACGAATCGCAAAAAAATTCCGTTTACAGTAAAAAATGTGAATTTCAAAATATGTATGATGCAGTAAATGGTAAATAAATGTTTGAGAATCAATTGTAGTATTTCCCTACAATTATATTTATGTACCATTTGTTGAAAGTACAATAGATTGCTGATAATTTTCTAATTAATTATTTGTCTATTAAGACGTAAATATTATCAAATAATCAAGAAACATAACATGATTAAAAAAAAAGGACTGACCATGTCATTGAAACTAATGGATTAAATTAATTATTAAAACTCAAAGAAAGTTGTGTTTTGAGTTCTTGTAATGTATTGTGTTTAATTCTAACGTTAAAACACAGTATAATAGTTGAAATTACTATGATCACAGCACCATTAAAATATTTAATACGAGCACAAAATGTAACTTTGGTTTTCCGTAATTATTGGCAATTCAAGAAATTTGGGCGATCACTAATATGCATTGTAACGATCTTTGAAGGAGTTTACTTATTTTCTTCTATTTCTAACATAGACTTCTACAATATAGAGCGCTTCAAAATTGATCTTTTGAATTATTTTTGCTTTACGGTGTTTCCTTCTGTTTTATCAATATTTCCATTATACCATTCAAAACGGTTTCAGCAACTTATGCAGAACACTAACACATTTAATAATGTATTCAACGATGGAATTTATTCGGAACAACTAATAAGAAAGCAAAAAAGTCTCACTAAAATTGTATCTCTGTTCTGTGTATGCAAAGTAATAGTGGCAATAGTTTGCCTTGTGTATGATATACTTAAACATACCGATAAAAGTAAAACCATAAGGCTCATAGAAAACTACAATTTTTCCACTAGTGAACTTCGTTTCACGTTTGAGTATTTTATATTCCATGCATTGTGCTATGTTCTCTCTGAACAACTTAATGCAATAGTGCGATCCATAGATAATGAACTACGTAAAGAGAAAAATAAACAAAATGAAGAAGAAATTAGAGACCTTGTACGACCATCAGGTAATTTCATCGACCAACATGAGGTGTGGATGACTGCGTATAAGAACGTTAGATTTAGTGCCAGTTTATGTAATACAATATTCAGCGTAGAGGTAGGTTTTTTTCCTATATAACATTTATTTATTAATGGATAATACTCAAATTTTAATTAATAATAAATATTATTATTTTCTTTCACGTTTCTTTATTTTCTTTTCTTTCTAGATGACTCTGATGTTGCTTCTGTCAACGGCTTACTGCATGACGTTTTTATACATGATTGTGACTAATATTACGGTGAGTAATAATTAATCGTAGTCACACATTACATAGAAATGTACCATTACACTTGAAAAACGCCTGACTATGACTTTCAAACTTGAATATGTGTATCTCTGTACACTGATAATTGTGTCCTGAGAATCTTGTTTCGTAATTTTTAGTGTCGTTTTTTGTCGTAGTTGGGTTTTAATTATTCATATTTTTTATTTCAATTGTTTTGGTGATATTATGATATGAATTTATTTTACATTGTATATATATATAGACAGGCTATATATATATATATATATACATATATAGCCTGTCAAACACTATAAAACACATTGGCTTTGCCGTAGTCGGGTAAAAAACTGTAATTTGTTCGCGGTTCCTTCCACGTGCATATTATGCATATCACGGTGATCAGTTTTTGGGTTAATTAAATCCTATAAAACTCACAAGTAATGTGGTAAAGATTACACCCTACAATGTCGTAACCTCATAAACCTCTTTATAATAATATTAGTATGTGTAGATGAACCCGTAATAAGCTCGGTTATATAAGAATTCAAGTTACCAGTATGTATTATAACCGTCTTTAAACATTTTATGCTACTTTTTCTAGGGTGGTGACACAATCTCGACACTAATATCGAATTTCTCAACAATATTGAGTTTTTTGATAGCTCTATCCGTGATATCACAAGCTGGGCAACGGCTGAACAATAGTTCCATTAAAATGAAACGAAAACTTTGCGAGTATTATATTCAGACTGCCGCAGGTAATTCTATATATTGTAAAAATCTGTGAGTTCGTTAGAATTAATAGGGGTAAAGAATACAAATGTACAAACAACTGGTGTATAAATGAAAAAAAAATATTATGAAAGGAATTAAAGCTATGTGAGTTATATTATATTAATAGATGAGATAGATATGATATGTGATAAATGGTGACGTTATCGCTCGGAGGCAACCTCTTAGTGATAAATGGTGACGTTATCGCTCGGAAGCAACCTCTTACTGGATGAGGTACAACTTGTAAGAGATACAATTCTTCTTTAACTCAACATAAGGCGGGAAAATTAAAGTAGCTTCAGATCGACCGCGGCAATACCACGCTTCCTTTACAATGTTACGGTATAGTGAAATTATCTACGACTACAAGTTTATAACATAATTATATGAAGCTCCTTTTACGTGGGGTTGAGTTATGATATTCGGCATCACAATACGGACGCAGGTTCATTGAAAGAGCTCCAATCAGCGCCACAACGCCCCCGACAGCGATGCGCCCGTGTGCATCGCACACCCTGCTCTATAGGTGATGACGCCCCTGACCTAATTGACTAAAAGAAAAATTGTCTCCCAGAAAATGCTCCATCAGTCCTTTTTTAAAGATTGTAAGTGTTTGTGCACTTCTTATTGTAATGGGCACAGTGCTGCATTGTTTGTACTGAGAACCAGTGAATGACAAATGTAGAAGGTCCAGGCGTTTTCTGTATTTTTTCTTTTTCCAGATGAGGCAAAGTTCCAGATGACGACGAACTTCCTTCGTTGCTACCAAGAGTTAAATGTTGATTTAATGGGATTTTGTCACATTAATATGGCTTTGTTGCCAACGTTTATCGCCTTCGTCGTATCCAATACAATCATAGCACTGCAGTTTGATAACGTGCTGTAAAACTAAAAAATAAGACTTGGAAGATTTGGAAAACATAGCTCTCTTGTCTGGGTCCGATCTGATATATAAATAAAATGATCAACTAATTTATAGTCTTAAAAAGTGAAAAACAAGCTTACAAAATTCGGTGACAAGCTTAAAGGCGAATTTAATTGGTCAAGCTAAAGACTGAAGTTGGGTTTCTGTCTTTTACAACACGAACGACATTCGTGAACTTAGATATCTTTTAGGTCGAGCGACTACAGTGTTATGGTACTTTCGAGGCTGTAAATTCCCGTAACAGGAGCTTGACTTTTTTTCGCTCAAGGACAATTCTAAACATATTAAGATTGGTCACCTGACCTCGCAGTCTGGTCTGACTAGGATAATTTAATTTTACAGTATCCTGGTCTACGCATGCTCGATCACGCACCTTACCCAAATACGGTTACCACTTACCCACAAATTGTTTATTAACAAACATACGTGTATAGCCCTTTCTAAGGAGATCTTTATGTCCAGTAGTGGGCTATTACAGGCTGTTAATGATGATAAAGTAATAAAAGCTAAAACATTTATTTTAACAAAGCAGAGAGTAAATAATGTTGCTCATTGCACAAATATTTGTCGTGGTGTAAATCAAACACACCACGTCTTTCATAGTAGCATTCAGTCCCCTTAGCCAAGATGCAAACGTTTTTCATTTTCTATTATATTCTCTATTCTCTTGTTTGATTTACGTGTCCAATAGATAATTGTTTGTTAACTTATTATTTCCTTATTTTTGTATGAAGTTTTTCATAGTGAGTGCATTTTACAAATTAGGTCCCTATAACTCCTGAAATAAATAAATACATAATCAAAACCGCTATAGTTTTTCTTTCAAGTTCAAAAAAACTGAAAAAATTCATGATAGTAGTCATGAATTTTTTCAGTTTTTTTTATTTAGAGGGGAGGGGACGCCTTGTTTTTACAAAAAAACGAACTTCAAAGTTGATTAACTCGCAAACGGATACCTTAATCGAAAAATAGTTTCAGCAACCTCACAATGTTTTTAAAAGACCTATCTAATAATACCCAACAAGATGTAGTAGACGAGAGAAAATTATTTTTTACTAATTTTATGCTAGCCCTTTGTCGACATAATAAAAACACATATTCATGCAGTTTCATTTTTTTAGCACTAACGGTTTGGGTTTTAAGTCGAGGACGGACAGTCGGACATGCCGAATCTATAAGGGTTTCGAGCCGTGAACGACGGAACCCTAAAAAATGATATATTGGGTCGTATTCGACTAAGTCTTAAAGCAGCTATCCATTCTTCCCTTATTAAAATATTCGTCAGAAACTAAAACCAATGATAGTTTATGGTAAAAAATAAAATTTAAGTACTTGAGAATGTAAATAGAAACATCGGAGTTAAATAATATTTACGTTAAATGTATCTAAATATTGTACTTAAATATATATATACTTAATCTGCCGCTTACTACAATAAACTAATATAATAATATATGGATGGTTTTTATTTCATTAATGCTTAAACCACTGAAATTCCCGAGAGTCAGTATTTTTAGTTATAGTGACTAAATTATATAAACACTATAAAATACTGTGATTAAAAATCACATGTGTGTGCCGTTAAATGGAAGGAGTTGAGAGACAGAAGAGTGCTCCGGCGCAGACAGAAAAGTAAATACTTAGTCTTGTCTACGTTAATAGTGAGTAAGTTCGAGTTTAAGTAAACCACAACTTCTCTCAGCGCCGCTTCAGCATTGGAACGAGCCTCATCCCAGCTCACTCCACTGACAAGCATTTCCGTGTCGTCTGCGTATGATATTATTTTACAGTTTGGCAATGATTTAGTGCACAGGTGCACAGTGCGCAAGTTAAATTCAGCGCATGTTTATGTAATACAAAATTTAGTTTTGAAGTGTTTATTTTCTTTTATTTATTTACGTATTACATTCAAATTTGTACATGGTAATATTTATTTTAGTATTTATTTTATTTCTGACAAAAGTTCTAAGTATTTAATTCTATTATATCATAAATTTTCGTGATGATACTGCTAACAGCAACTTACTGCATTACGTTTTTGTACATTATTATAACTAATATTAGGGTGAGTGTCAATAGCGTCCATTTACATAATTACTTTGTCGTATTACTTTTATGATTTTTACTGAACTATTTCTACTATGTTAAGAAAACTACAACAGTTATATAGATTTTATCTGCTGTAGTATATAATATTAATTGGTATCTATCGTCGTATAACACAACAAAATACCTACATTTCTTTAAATACGTATATTTTTTTGTACATAAATTCAACCTATTTAAACTCCGCCTAGATACAAAAGGCCTCTGAATAAAATGCATGCCTTACGGAATCAGTCGTGCATCAGTCTGTGTTTCACAGTCTATTGTTTTAAATCGATTTTTACAAACAAACTCTACATAATATTAGTATGGATAATATCGACAACATTAGAATTATGTCACCAGTATGGGTTGTAGCTCTTTTTAACATTTTATATTTCTTTCTATAGGATATATATATATATATATCTATATATCTTTCAATCAATATCTTTCAATATTTAGGTTTTTGATAGCTCTTTGCGTGATATCACAAGCTGGGCAACTTGTAAACAGTAGTTCAATCAAATTGAGACGTAAACTTTGTGAATATTATATTCACCTTGTTACAGGCATGTATTTAAATTCGTGAAATATCATCCATATTCACATATTATACATATTATACATATTTAATTATAATAATTTTGTCTTTCTGTTACGCTTTCACGACCAAACCGTCGCACTGATTTCAATTAAATTTGGCATTATTGAGAAAAGATATACCTAGACATATACATATAAAAGACATTAATCTATAGAGAAGAGCCGTGGACGAGTCTCGTCGTAGAAGTCGTACAATACCATATAATACATATCATGTAAGTTAAGTTTTACCGTAAAGCTATCACACGTTGTAAGAAGTACTCAGAAAACGCTAAAGGTAATTTAGAGGTAAGTTAACGTTGTTTTGTAACTAAGATTGTATTTTAATGTAGCAATTTCAAAATATGTCTATGTGATGCAGTAAATAGTAAATAAAATAAATTTGAGAATCAATTGTAATATTTCCCTACAATTGTATGTAGGGAAATATTACAATTGATATTGAAAGTACAATAGATTGCTGATAATGTTCTAATTAATTATTTGTCTAATAAGACGTAAACATTATCATTTAATCAAGAAACATAACATGATTAAAAAAAGGTCACATTTCATTGTAACTAATGGATTAAATTAATTATTAAAACTGAAAGAAAGTTGTGTTTTGAGTTCTTGTAATGTATTGTGTTTAATTCTAACGTTAAAACATAGTATAATAGTTGAAATTACTATGATCTCAGCACCATTCAAATATTTAATACGTGCCCAAAATGTAACTTTAGTTTTTCGTAATTACTGTCAATTCAAAAAATTTGGACGATCACTAATATGCATTGTAGCTATTATAGAAGGAGCTTTCTTAATTGCTTCTGTTTTCTACATAGACTTCCACAATATAGAGCGCTTAAAAATTAATCTTTTGAATTATTTTTGCTTCACTTGGTTTCCTTCTGTTTTATCAATATTGTCATTATACCATTCAAAACGGTTTCAGCAACTTATGCAGAATATTAACCCGTTTAATAATGTATTCAACGATGGAATTTATTCGGAACAACTAATAAGAAAGCAAAAAAATCTCACTAAAATTGTATCTCTGTTCTGTGTATGCAAACTAATAGTGGCAATAATTTGCCTTGTGTATGATATACTTAAACATACCGATAAAAGTAAAACCATAAGGCTAATAGAAAACTACAATTTTTCCACTAGTGAACTTCGTTTCACGTTTGAGTATTTTATATTCCATGCATTGTGCTATGTTCTCTCTGAACAACTTAATGCAATATTGCGTGCGATCCATAGATAATGAACTACGTAAAGAGAAAAATAAACAACATGAAGAAGAAATTAGAGACTTTGTACGACCATCAGGTAATTTTATCAACCAATATGAGGTGTGGATAACTGCGTATAAGAACGTCAGATATAGCGCTAGTATATGTAATACAATATTTAGCTTTGAGGTACTTATTTTTCATATATAACATTTATTTATTAACGTATAACATTCAAAATTCAATAAAGTAATTTTTATTTTATTTCATGTATATTTTTATAGATGACCCTAATGTTACTGCTGTCAACGACTTACCGCGCATTCAGTATGGACGCACGCATACGATGTTTTTATACATTATTGTAACTAATATTACGGTGAGTGATAATTAATCAATCCATTTACGTTAATACATTCCATAATTTTTAATAGTTAGTATTTTTATATTTATATAAATTGTATTTTAATGATATTAATAATTTTACCTAAATTAACGAAATTGCGTGTAGAATTGCGAACGAACACTGAATATTATAAGTAATCATACTCGTTAGTTACCGTTAATCTAGCGGCTAGCTTATACGACTACATTCTTTAACCTGACCAGGACCAACATTAGATTATACAAATATTTTATAACAGCCTGGAGCTTAGGAGTTTAAGTCTTAAACCGCGTGCCTCGGAGAGCAAATAAAACCATCGGTCCTGCGCCTGATTTTGTAACAGTCATATCGGGTAGCCATCCCATAGGATTGTGAGAGTGCGCGACAGATAGGACATCTGTGCAATATAATATCTCCTGAGTAATTGACTAGTCTCCGTTGAGACTGGTCGCAATAGTTAGTCGGCTAGGACTACATCATCATCATCATCACATTCAATTGGATGGAAAAAACTTAGAATTTAAAAATCAGTTTGTGCTGTCTGTTCATTCAATACAGATAGTAAAATGACATGTGACGTTGTAGATGACATTGAATTGAAATCAAAAGCTGTTGATTTATATTAAAAAACTATCTTCTGCCCACGGTTCCATGCGAGTATAACGGTTATCACTGTAATCAGTTTTTGGGCTAATTATATCCTAGAAAACTAACAAATAATGTGGCAAAGATTACTCCCTACAACGTCTCAACCTAAGAAACTTCATCTCTTTATAATATTAATATTTGTAGATAGACCCGTAGTAAAGCTCGGTAATAAAAAAAATCTAGTTACCAGTATATGTTATAACCGTTCTTAAACCTTTTATGCTATTTTTTGTAGGGTGGTGACAAAATCCTGATACTAATATCGAATTTCTCAACAATAATGAGTTTTTTTATAACTCTGTGCGTGATATCAAAAGCTGGTCAACGGGTGAACAATAGTTCCATTAAAATGAAACGCAAACTTTGCGAGTATTATATTCGGACTGTCGCAGGTAATTCTATAAATTGTAATGATCTGTGCATTCGTTAGAATTGCTAGGGGTACAGCCAAGTAGCAAATACAAAGGTACAATCATATGTTGTATGAATGAAAAAAATTAATAATGAAACAACTTGAAACTATGTGAGTTATATTCTTTCAAGATACGCGATACAAATGGTGACTTTATCGCTCGCAGGCAACCTCTTATCATCATCATCATCAACAGCCTTTAGCAGTCCACTGCTGGACATAGGCCTCTCCTTTGAAAGGAGGTTTTGGCCTACTATAATAACCTCTTATACGTTGAGGTATATTGGTATATGTATACCTGTAAGAGGTATTTTACCTTTACCTCAAAAATATATTATAAAAATATATCTAGTATATTACAAGGAACATGAGGGGAAGGGAAGGGATGGGGAGGGTAAAAAATAAAGTAGTTCCAGGGATTTCTTTTCAAGGGTGCACCTGTTTCCTAAGCTTCTAGCTCCCGAGACAGTGATCATTTTTAAGTCGGTTCGAGTCCGACATAACCACCAGTACAGAAGTACCTATTGACGCACTGGGGAAAATAAAGAGGAAATTATAGTAGCATATATGGATTACAAAAATTAATATTTAGACATAGTGGGGATTGTTGAACGTATAAATGTATACAGATATGTGTGAATGTATAATTTACTTACTTAAATGAAGAATGAAATATATAAAAATTGTATATGAGACATTGATGTCCCATAAAGAATTTTTGCTCAATATCTCGTTAAAAGTGTTTGTGCATGTCTTATTATAATTGGCACAGCGTTGGCACAGGCTTGTATTGAGAATCAGTGGTTGAGAAACTTGGTGGAATGTCCAGGCATTTTCTATATTTTTTTCTTTTCTCTAGATGAGGGAAAGTTCAAGATGACGACGAACTTCTTTCGTTGTTACCAAGAGTTAAATGTTGATTTAATGGGGGTTTGGCACATCAATATGTGTTTGTTACCATCGTGCATCGCCTTCGTCGTATCAAACACTATCGTAGCACTGTAGTTTAATAACGTGTTGTAAAACTAGTAAATAAGATTTGGAAGATTTAGAAAACATCATTTAGAAAGGTCTCTTGTCCGGGTCCGATCTGATAAATAAATAAAATGATCAACTAATTTGTAGTTTGAAAAAAGAAAAAACCCGCTTATTAATCGGTGACAAGCATACAATTATACAATTGGCCAAGCTAAAGACTGAAGTCGGGTTTCTGTCGTCTACAACACGAACGACATTCGTGTAATGAACTTTGATATCTTTTACATCGAGCGATCTGGGGTATGCCTGTCGGTACTGCTTTCACGGCAATACTACTAGACCGATTTGATTAAAATTTGTTACACAGATAGTCTAGAGTTTATTTTTTACCGCGATAACCGAAATACACGCGGATGGAGCCGAGGGCGAAAGCTAGTTATTTATATTTTAAATCATATTCCTTTATCTCTATTGAAAGGGAAGGTTGGTTTTTTTTGTGTGAGTTTGTGGTCTCCTGTAAGTAAAAGATTACAATAATTCAATACCTCTTTAATTAATAACTATTGAAAATTCCTATGTATACCTTTTGACAACTACGATAATTAAAACTTTTCTAAGGATATATAATTTAAATTGTGCGTTATCTATTATGTATTAGTTACCTACATATTATGAAATATCTTACCAATAAACTAAAAATGTTTTCATCAAATTGTATCAATCTGTCTTTTTTGTGTTTATTACAACCTCACCTTAAATGTTTTAATAAAGTTCACTGTTTTCTGTACCTGATGCTTTTCATAACTACCCACCTTTCGTTAATTACTTTAGGTACGTTAGAGAATTGGTAATCTTCTAATGTGTCTACCTGTCAAACGCTTATATTATTATTCAAGGCAAGAAACAAATAATTATTAAAAGATGAAGTAACCTTTGGAACTAACAGATTAAATTATAAGCAAATATTGTATTTAAATTTGATGTGATGGAAAAATATTTTATATATTCTTGACAATTGTTTAGTTCTTATGACAAACACCGTGTAGAAGTTAAAACTACTATGAATATCATACCATTAAAACATTTAATACGAGCACAAAATTTCACTCTGGTTTTCCGTAATTACTGGCAATTCAAAAAATTTGGTCGAGCATTAATATGCATTGTAACGATCATACAAGCAACTTTCTTTGTTTATATATCAGACTTTGGAAATACAGAACTGTTCAAAACTTATCTTTTAAGTTATATTATTTTCGTAGTGTTCCCTTCTATTTTATTAATATTGCCTCTGTACCATTCAAAAGTGTTTCTGCAACTCATGGAAAACATAAATTCGTTTAATAACATATTCAACGATGGGATTTATTCAGAACTACTAATAAAGAAGCAGAAAAGTCTCACAAAAGTTGTATCTGTGTTCTGTGTATGTAAATTATTACTGAGAATTGTTTGCACTGTGTTAAATGTAACTAGATTTCACAACAAAAGTAGTAACTATACGCTTAAAGCAGATTACAATTTATCCGTTGGGGAATTTCGCTTTACACTTGAGTATTTTATACTACATGCTTTATGCTATGTTGTTTCTGAACAACTTAATACAATAATACGATCTGTAGATAATGAACTACGTATGGAAATAAATAAACGAAATGGAGACGGACTTAGAGACTTAGTAAGACCAACGGATGATTGTATTGGCCAAATTGAAGTGTGGATGACTGCTTATAAGAACGTTAGATACAGCGCCTGTTTATGTAATACAATATTTACTTTTGAGGTGGTTATTTTCTTTTATTTATTTACGTATTAAATTTAAATTTGAACATGGTAATAATTATTTTATTGCTGACAAAAGTTCTAAGTATTTAATTCTATTATATTATAGATTTTCGTGATGGTACTGCTAACAACAACTTACTGCATTACGTTTTTATACATGATTGTAACTAATATTACGGTGAGTGTCAATTGTGTCCATATACCTAATTACTTTTTCGTATTATTTTTATGATTTTTACTAAACTATTTTACTATATTAAGGAAACTACATCAGTCAAATAGCTTTTATCTGCTGTGGTATATAATATTAATTGGTATCTATGGTCGTATAATACAACAAAATACCTACATTTCTTTAAATACGTATATTTTTTTATACAAATTCATCCTATTTAAACCCCGCCTAGATACAAAAGGCCTCTGAATAAAATGCATGCCTTACGGAATCAGTCGCGCATCAGTCTGTCTTTCACAGTCGATTGTTTTAAATCGATTTTTACAAACAAACTCTTTACAATATTAGTTTAGATAATCTCGACAAAATTAGAATTAAGTCACCAGTATGGGTTGTAGCTCTTTTTAACATTTTATATTTCTTTCTATAGGGCGGTGACACAATATCGACACTAATATCGAATTTATCAACAATATTTAGTTTATTGATAGCTCTTTGCGTGATATCACAAGCTGGGCAACTTGTAAACAGTAGTTCAATCAAATTGAGACGTAAACTTTGTGAATATTATATTCACCTTGTTACAGGTATGTATTTAAACTCGTGAAATATCATCCATAGTAATAAAATAATTTTGTCCTTCTGTTATGCTTTCTCGATCAAACCGTTGAACTGATTTCAATTTAACATGGAGATACTACGATTATTGAGAAAAGATATAGACACATATAAAAGACATTATCTTTAGAGGAAAGCCGTGAACGAAAACTAGTGACAGGGAATAAAACAGTACTCCGTTATTTTATTTTTATTATTATTTATTATTATAATTATTATTTATTATTATTAAATAAATGGTTATTTTTCTTTCTTCCAGATGAGCAAAAGTTAAAGATGACGAATTTCCTTCGTTGTTACCAAGAGTTAAATATTGATTTAATGGGGTTTTGGCACATTAATATGTCTTTGTTGCCATCTTGTATCGCCTTCGTCGTATCCAACACGATCATAGCACTACAGTTTGACAACGTACTTTAAGTATCTAATTTAAATGTATATTGAGTAGTTCTTTTCGTTTGCAATAAAACTTAAATTTCAATGAAGTAAAATTTAATACAGGTTTTATACATTATATATTCATGTAATTACATTTGCGACTTGCTAATATTATTTTATTTTATACACTACTGAAAGTGCAACTCTCACAAACGCAAGCAAATTAAGAAAGCAATGATATTATCAGAACAAACACATCGTTGAGTCTGAGTCTTTGTTCTGATAATATCATTGCTCAATTGTGTGTTTATAAACTGATAAACGGTGTGCTATGTGTATGTGTGTTTGTTGTTCGTATGGCGACCAATTAAGAATACAAGGTGTAAGAATCCTAACCCCTACTCATCCTATCGATGTCGTAAAAAGCAATTAATTGACAAACTATGCAGGAACAATATCACTACAAAGAGAAAGAAAACTTAAAAACAAACGCTATACGAATCCTTCTGACCAACGTAGTATCATTCAAGAACCGTAAAATCCCACCGCTGGGTTAGGATCTCCTCCATAAGGCCATACAACCCCAGGCTGACCAACAACTATACAATGACAACTAAAACCACACGGAAACGCTCATAGCATATATCATGCCACCATGTCACCAATCTAGGCACTGACCGCGCCGTCGTTGCTTTGCGTTGCGGTGATTGTTTCCAATCATCTAAGACCACTCGGCTATGAGCACTTCTCGGCTGTAAGCCACGTGGTATAATATGCTGAAACCTCGTTTTTAAGAAGAGGCATACGTCCAGCTGTAGTCTTATAAAGATTTATTATAATTGTAATGATGACATGACACAACCATTCCGTGACATAAATTATCCTCTGCGGTAATTTACGGTATTTCATTTGCTTGCTCTAGGAGCAAGTTATGCTTGTGAAGGAGATGGCGGAGCAAGTTATGCTTGTGAAGGAGATGGCGGAGCAAGACTGGGAGAGGTTCAGAATTCTCCAGGTCCACCAGGCCCGGAAACGTCGGCCCAGGCCGAAAATTTTGAATAAGATAACAGTATTATATAAATAAAAATCCAATAAAACTTTATTTACAAAAATAACACGTAGTTTAAACTTTAAATTTTCCTAAATTTCCCTTGACCACCTTTCGGCTTAATCATGAAACCTAGGGTACAATAAAAAATAAAAGTACCGTCTCGTCGATACCAATCAAACGATTTCAAACACGATAGTTTCGCGTCGCTTTATCCAAGAGTTCTTTTGGCCATCTTCCGAGTATATCATGGCATTAATGTAATCATAATATTGTCACGCCTTATACAAAACTACATCGTAAACTGTGTGTGCTTCAAAATTGTGCTTCAAAATTGAGTTGTAAGATTTGTTTGGATGGACAAATAAAGTTACTTAAATTGCAAGTTAAATAAAAGCTTGTAAAAAATAAAACCAATGCAAGTGAGTACAACATTCGATTTAAAGGAACAAAACCCACGGGGCATACCAAGGGGCGCAGCTAGTTACTAATAATGTTGTTTTAAAACTTTGTAACGCAGTTTGAATTTTTGATGTGATGCAAACACACTCAACTGGATGCTCTGAGAATTATTTAAAAAAATGATTTTTTCTGCTCGGAGTTAGTAGAATGTCATAAGAAAGTTGTCAAAACTTCATATAAAGTTAAGCTTTGAATAACATTGCCATCATAGTCATCAACAATTGTTTAAAAGTCTTAACTGATATAAGTATTTTATTATTTTAACTACTTTTCTATCTATAAAAAGACAATTTAAAAAGAAAGACATCTTTTTCTTTTTATTTATTTATTTTCTGTCTAGATACATTTGAATCTCAGTTGCCATGAACACCTATGGCAATCATCATTCAAAAGTGGGTGCCCTCAAATATACTTATAACTAGTTCAACCATCGAATTAATTTATTGAAACTGATTTTCTGATAAATTTGTTGAACTAAAATAAGCACGGTGATTTAATCTAGTGGTACTACCATCACACAGAAGATCAACCTGAAATGATAAAATTCATGCTGTCGTGTTTTGTTTCTGAAGGCTCATTTTCATTGGTCGTTAGAGCCCGCATGCGGGGTACGGGAGATTTTTTTCAGTTCAAGCATGCCATAGGGCCAGCATGCGATAGCCGTTTTCATAATTTGTTAGGGCCGGCTTGCGGAGTGTTGGATATTCTTTACCGCGCATTTTTTTTTTTTTTGGTATGTCTTTAATCAAGAGATCAGGAATATTAAGCTTTTTCCAAATTTCCTTGTACGCACTTTTTCTCGCATTTCGGTTTTATATAAATCACTTGTTACATTTCATAAACATGGGTAGTCTCGATACGTTTCTACTAAATTCAGCATTTGTAAATCGGTAAAACGATCAGTCATTATACTACCACGCAACGTCAGTTCTAATCTAATAACATTAGTAAACTGAGTTCCCGCCGCTACGTTTGCTTTACACCGACCGATGAGTTTCATGCCGCATATCGACCAAGATATACTTGTAGATAGCCTACTTTCATTAGTCGATAGCCCGTATTCGGGGACTCCCCGCCTGCTGTATAGTGACCGAATGAACGACCAATGCGCCTTGAGTGTGAGACCGGAGGCCCAATAATGCAGACATATTTCAACAGTTCGCCATCGTGTGGGTGGCCATGCTTCATTGTCTGCATTCGAAATATTAATGGTGACCACTAATGATGTATTCTACTCGTGCTTTTCATCAGGCAGAGTACAGACACTTTCGAAAACATTAAAAAAACTAATACCCGACTCCAATGAATCCTGGGAATGTAAAGCCTACGATTCAAGTTTTTCCCTAGAATCAGTAAGTAAGTGCTTTCAGTGCTAGTAAAGTGTGTCACTATATAGCTCACGGTTTTATAAAACGTTGTTAAATTGTAGTGCGACAATAGTATTCGAAGTAACGACACCAACACACGTTGGAATTAAAGACATGTTAAGGTTTAGAGCGCCTAACAAATTTACTTGCACCGGGTGTGTGCAGCAGTAACGAAGCAAATTCCTAACCGCTTTGGAGAGATTTTCATCTGGAAAAAATAAAAAGTTTATTTCCCGTCTTCTTTATAAAATAACAATAAGAACACTTAAAAATACACTAAGGCAAATTATATACTAAAGCCTACTAAACATCATGCCGGTGCGGGTGGGCTACTGTGCCGCCAGTCTTGCCGTGAATATAAGTTGACGACATGGTACGGGGTTATTCATAAGTAAAATAATGCTCTGCGGCCTGTGTCCGTGGCATCGTAAGTAAGTTCTACTGTACAGTTGGCCTAGTGGTTTCAGCCACTTTCTACTGTGCCAAGTATTGTGGGTTCAAATCCTAAAGTGTAATCCCACGGGATTACACTTTTGGTGAGACACAAATTGTTATTCTGAGTCGGGGTGTTCTATGTGTCCGTTTCTCGTATGTTTGTAAAGTCCCCTGCGACACAGGACTATATTCCTAATGCGGGAGATGCCTATTAAAACAAACAAAAAAGAAGGCGTTCTTCATTTAGGCGTTATTGTATCTAAATTCGGGTAGGTTGTTTAAATAATAATTATATATAATATTTCAGACATCCAACATACATCGCCATCTCGTCCCAAACTAAGCAGGGATTGTATTATGGGTACTAGACAACCGATATAAATACACAAACAAACTTTTTTTATTGTAAATACATACACGTCATACATGCTCAAACTCCGAAACAAATATTTGCGGATCAGACAAACCTTTGGTCCGACCCGGGAATCGTAACCGACACCTTTTCAATCAGCCGCATGCGCTAATGACTAGACTAACAAGGCAGACCTAAATCATGTGTATAGGTACTAAGAGCAATTTCTTTACGAAAAATAATTGGGACGTAACATCCTTAGGTCCTTTAAACGGGGTCGAAAAAAATCTCACTCGGCCACCATTATCTGGGTTGGCACACTGTGGCACTGTGACACTTTAGCAGGCTTTAGAATAAAAATAATTAAAGTCTTCGTATGAAGACCTCTGACTTACCATCAATTAAATGACTTTGAAGCTCACAAAGTTTTCGTCTTAACATGTTAAAATTATTATTAACCCGTTGTCCAGCTCCTCCTATCATATATATGGTGATAAGAAAGTAAATCATTGATGTTAAACTGTGGATCAAGAATGACATCTGTCCCTGACCCTATAAATAAATCATATGCATAATGTATTAATAGTTTTTGAAAAAAAAAAAAAAAAAAAGAAGTACTACAAATAAATATAAAGTAATTTACTATGTTTAGATACACTAGTTACCTTAATAAAACTGGCGATTGGATACAAAAGCGTCATTCCGTATATTGTTATTAACAACTGCATTAGAGCCAACTGAAATCGAGGAAATAATTTTAAAATACCGTGCATACTTCATTATGAAACGGTCATAAAGTGATCCGTGAGGTGTTCCAGTATACAATACTATTCATAATATATTTAGGTTTAATTTACATTGACCTTGCCACCACAACCAACTTTCACTTAAGTGCCTATATAAATACCTATATGTATATAAAGATATTTAATGGAAAGTAGTTTATGGTATTTTAAAATAGCGTGTCAACATTATAGAGGGATATTGGTGCTAATTCTATTGTGGTTATTGATCAAAACACTTAAATTTAAGCAGGTACGCATTACTTTAAATTAAAAAAAAACCTGTTGAAAAGCGGGGTTCTCTTATGGTCCTGTATAATTTTCTCTACAACAATTTTAGAATAGGCAATCTTCGTGTCTCACTGACTCTTTGTGTACTAAATTTTATTAATATATCGCACGAGTAATACTTTGGGCGAAAATCACTTACCTCTGCACTAAACATTTTATTACATATTTTAGTGGTGCTTGTAATATTATTATACGCATCCATCCATAAGCCTAGTTTCTTTAAACAATTATCTGATCTTTCAGTTCCATCCAGTTGAGATAGTCGTTCTATCTCATTATCTGTAGCTTTGATTGATAACTCGCTATCAATAGATCTTATAATTGAAAATATCTGTTCAGAAATTATATTTAATATTGTATATATGGCAAAAAATTCAAATATGAAGCGGCATTCGCACACAGTTAAATTTATGTGATTCAAGATATTAACAATTTCGTATTCAAGATAAGCTAATCGCAAATGAATAAACAAAGCAAATTTACTTAAACCAAGAAGAATTATAATTTTTTTGATATTGTTTTGTGCTTTTATTAGTGTTTGAAAATAAATTTCATCATTTAAAATGCTTTGGAACACATTGACATTTTTCATGACGTAGTAAAAGTTTTTGGAGTGATAAAGAGGTGTTATTATTATGACAAGAGAAAATCCTGTTACTAAATAATAATAAATCATTTGAGCGTATATCACACCGTGAGTCTTGGTAGTGACGTTGTGCAAAATATTCCATAAAACGAAAGTGATTTCTGCAGTTATAAAAATGAATATTAACACCCGAATATATTTCTTGAAACTGTAAATGTTTCGAAAAACGCAAGTTAAATTTTGAACAAATAATATGTATTTTATAAGTGACGTATCCATTGTTTCCATATTAGATTCTTACTAAAACTGTGTACTGGTATTTTGCTTATGGCGTTCTACATGACACATCCAGTGCGATCGAAATATTTGTTTTACTTAATTTAATAGATTAGAAGAAAGTAATTATTAACTTTTGAATAAAATATTGGTGATGTCACCTTCTTTCTGAGCGAGACAAACATATTGGTCAATATGTAAGTAAATATAGTAACAAAAACAGAGGGCTCATGACTCAGTGATAACCACCTTAGAAGATATCAGAGAATTAAATGCATAGGCAGTCTTGTAATGTTATTTATGGTATGCAAATACAAATTTGTTTCGGAGTTTGCGTGTTTTCTATTTATATAATAATATCAAGTGCTCAAGTGTCTTTCGATATAGCTGGAATGCTTATATTCTCACTCTTGTCTATAACATTTTGTTTAACCTTAAAGCTCGTCAATGACACACATAACAAGGTTAATGTTGTTTAAGGTCATCCGAAGATTTGAGACTGAAGATACGTCTACATTCCACTTAATTTTATGACCAGTTATTCACTTTTGAAGCTGTATGGTTGTGGAGTGCACTAACAATAAATATCGGGAAATTCAAGAAAAAAAGAAATTTTAGTCAATAACGATCAAGGATATGAAATGAGCTTTTTATTTTTAATGTTTGATTTAATTAACTAATTACAATTATTTAAAAGTAAGTAGTTTTATTTTAACTCATAGAAAACATCTAAACTCCGTAACATATATTTTCAGATCACATAAACATTAAGTCCGACCCGACAATCTAACCCAAGACCTCAGTTCAATTAATCGATCAAGAAAATAGTTCTTGCCGTACTTTAGTATACCTACTGTAACTTATAATTAACAAAGGGTTGATTGATTGATGAGTATTAATGAGCTGTAACACGTTCAGGTGAAATAATAAACTCTTTTTGAAATTCAGTGTTATTTTCCTCTTTTGTTATATTTTTATATATGCACTAGCCATCACCCGCGGCCCCGCTAGCGTGTATTTCAGTTACACAAATAAGAAAGAGCATATGTCCTATCTGTGTAACAAATTTCAATTAAATCGGTTCAATAGTTTTGGCATGAAAGAGTGACAGACAGACAGACATAGTTATATTCACTTTTATAATATTTGTAAGGATATTAGTAAGGATTAAGTTTAAATTACTACTTAAGATCCGAGTTTCCTTATAATATACAATGCTTCATGTTCAACTTGGAAATGAAAGGAAATATTATTTTCCAAATTGTCATGCACGTATCCTCATAATAGTTACAGAAGAAACTTTTTATTTCATTTTTATTGCAGATAACACACAAAAAGTATTAAAATTTCTCATTAGGATATTACAAAATGAGATGCTTACCTTATGACAGTAGTGCAAAAGAACTGTAAATAGTAGCCGTCGAGGGCGTCGCGACGATAAAATGAAAATGAGGGGACGGGGGACTCGTTAGCGAGCTGCAGCCCGCGATTGTCACCACCTCAATATTTACCACCACACGTCAACAAAATATACTCTAACTACTAGTTTGTAAAGACCAAATTCCTTTACCAACAAACTCTTATAAAAATGCCGTTGGAACAAAGAACGCATAAAATTCTGCAATACAAAGGATTTCAAGTAATGTTACAGACGTAATGTCTAATTAGATGATTCGTTCCTTGCTTTGTGAGTGAGTACAAAATAAAAGCTCACGATCATTATAACACAAAGATGGGACCCAAATAAATTAAAAAATGATTGGTTCCCGATAGAAAGCTTTTAGCGGTACATTTATCTTTGTTTTTATTACAACGTATATTTAAATTACACATATGTCGTTCGCATTAAAATAATGTATTAATGTAATGTCTAATTATGAACTTATGCCGTGAATGACATAAGATAGATCGTACTTATGGCCTTAACTTTCTCCTGTGTGGAGAACCGAGGCCAGAAAAGAGACATTATGGGTTGTTGATGTCGTAAGAGTTAACGAAGGGAGTGAACTATACAAGACAATCCCTTTGCAATGAGAAGAATAACTTGAAGTCGAACCTTATGTACATCAACCCGTCTATATACAGCATAATATAGTAGACCAAACTCTCGTTTCCAAGAAGAGAGACTTATATCCAGCAGTGGACAATTTAATGATGCTGATTAGGGTGATATAATTGACTCTGTCTGTTACGCTTTCACGCCTAAACCACTGAACCGATTTTGATGAAATTTGATATGAAGATAGAACTGAACTTGGGAAAGGACATAGGCTACTTTTTACCGCGATAACCGACATACACGCGGGCGGAGCCGCGGGCGAAAGCTAGTTATATATATAATAAATAATTCAAACAACAAACATTTCGGACATCTGACATACAACATCATCTAGTCCCAAACTAAGCAGAGCTTGTTCTATGGGTACTAGACAACTGATATTAATAAATTTATACTTTATTTTGAAAACACATACATATTATACATAGAAAATTTTCTTTGTCTACAAAAGTAGACTTAAGCTTGTGATTAGTTTTTAAAAAAATAAGACTAGGATTTGTAAAAGTTTTATGAGCAATAAAACATGATTAGACACAAAACTTGAATTAGGAATCTGATATGTCACTGCTCTTCGTTTATGCGATTCAATCTGGTTGTAAAAGGGTACGTTATCTGTATGCCATCTGACGTGAATGTGCTGAATGAGCGAACACAAACAGTGAACCGGATATCTTCAGGTGTCGCGTCACTCACACACCCACCGGGTATTCGTGTCGTCACGGCAAACATAGAGCTACGAGAAATCCGAATGGCATTTTACCGGTCCATTTCACTTTTGTAGAAACCCTCCTGTAAAGTTTTTGTACGGTTAGTATAAAAATTCAATGACTACATCCAATATTTACCTACACATATACTCTATACAGCGTATCAAACACATATTTAGAAAGTTCAAAATTAATGTTAAACATAATAATATATGTATGATAATAATGTATGCATATATATTTTTTACATCTTACACACAACGCCAGCTAGTCCCAAACTAAGCAGACCTTGTATTATGGGTACTAGACAACTAATATCAATACATAAACATAGATTTTTTTTCAAATACATACATATTATACATAGAAAACACCCAAACTCCGAAACAAATATTTGTGGATCACATAAACATTTTGTCCGACCGGGAATCGAACTCTCTTGATCCGCAGCCGCATACGCCAACCAGTAGACCAGCAATCTATAATAATATTGTTAAATATCTGTTAGATATATTTAACAATATTATTATAGATTGCCTTTAACAGTCCACTGCTGGACATAGACGTACTTAGAGATTCGAGATTACACAGACCAAATGATTTAGCATAAGGTTTGATTTAAGTTTTCTTTTTGCAGTGATATTGTCCTCTTCTTCCTAGCCTTATTCCCAATATTATTTGGGGTCGGCTACTAGGTTTTCTATAGAGTGACTGGCATCGGACCTTCGCAACCCTAAAGGGAGAACTTAAATTCGAAGGTTGAATTAGTTATTTGAGGGCACTGACTTCCCAATAACGATTGCCACAGATGTTCATGACAACCGGGACCGACGGCTTTATGTGCTCTCCGAGGCACGGGCGTGAATATATACGGTAGTTATATTGTACTGCGGAGTAGAAATGGTGGTGGCGATGCTTTGTTTTCTTAATCCGTCCCTACTCGGATACATTATATTAATTTTTGCCCGCGCTTCGCCCACGTGTTAGTCGACTATTTTTTTACCCGCTAAATAGTGGAATTTTTCAAAATCCTCTCTTAGTGCTCGCCTGCGATCTTCAAGGAAGACACAAGTCAAATTTCATCTTTCTGCGCTTAGTAGTTTTAGCTGTGCCTTGTCTGTCCATCAGTCTTGATTACACGTGATAATATTAGAATAGTATTTAAAGTTGTATGGTCAAATAAGTATGTACCTATTGCTTGCGTGTGGCATTATTCTTAATTATTAACTTGAATTAGAATTTGTATCACACAAGGTTGCCCTCCAAATGCTACAAAGTTAAAGTACACTAGACTTACCTTTGATTATTGTTTCAGACACTTGGACAAATATACTCTACTTAATTATTTTATTATAAAATAGTTCATACGCGTATCACTCAGGAGGATTCTTGGAGGCTGAAAATAACAGGTGATCAAACATGTCAATATTATTTTCATATTTTCAAGGGCTTCACATCAACATCATAATAAAACTGGATGATTGTTTTGCCTATCTATACATAAATAATGTATCAGGGTAGGTACTAGACAACTGATTTAAATACTTTTTTGTTGTAAATACATGCATAGTATATATAGAAAACAACCAAACTCGGAAACGAATATTTGCAGATCATACAAACAGTTGGTCCGACCCGGGAATCGAACCCGAAACACAACCCAACTAGACAGTGTAATTATGAATTCGAAAATAATTTTGTCTATCTCTTTGTTACGCTTTTACGAATAAACACCGCTGCATTTATTTTAATCAAATATAGCATGAAGATAACGATTCCTGAGGAGGGACATAGGCTACTCTTTGCCGCGATAACAGTTATACATGCAGGCGAAGTTGTGCGTGAAACCTTGTAATCATCAAAGTAATAAACACGATAGTACTATTAGATACTGTTTCAAATGCAATAGCACTTCAAATGTTGGTTAAAGTTATCACTATCAATAACAATGATGGACAATGTTTCATAATCACTTAATCTTTTTTAATCTCTGAACTCATCTAATCTAATAGATAAATAAAAAGTGAATAATTAAAATAACCCACTAAAATTGTATGCATTTGCACTACAAAACAGATGGTAACATAAAGCTGCCAGCAAATCTATTTAACCAAATTCACTATGGTAACTTTAAATGATCCCGTATCCGTTACATTCGTAGCTGCTACACAACACATACACGTTTGCGATGAAAGAGCTCTCTGGGGGCAAACGTCGGACCTTTTAATGGTAAATGCTCGGTCGTCGAGTTTTAGTGAAAAATAAGAAAGGCGCTACTCCGAGTAAGCAACAATGATGTCTCGTGACACTTTATATAATACCTAATATGTACGGTAAAATTTGTATTATTTCGAATTTTTATATTTGAATTGAATACAAATTAAAATCATAGTATGGTTTATATTTCGGCCAACTAAAAATGAATTAGTTTGGTCAGTACTTATTGACATACTTTACCTTATCAATATTCTAAAATGAGATAAATTTTAAATGCTTGGTTTTACATAGAAAAACAAGAAATTTCTTTTCTACATTTAGTTATGTAACTACTTTTAAACATATTACTTTTACAAGAAATATGAACATAATTATGTGTAATCAAAAACATGTTGTATGCTTACGTGATTAAAGCAAAATTACAATATTCCGTAGTAGATGTTGTTTTTTAGGGTTCCGTTGCAAAATGGCAAAAAACGGAACCCTTATAGATTCGTCATGTCTGTCTGTCTGTCTGTCTGTCCGTCCGTATGTCACAGCCACTTTTTTCCGAAGCTATAAGAGCTATACTGTTGAAACTTGGTCAGTAGATGTATTCTGTGAACCGCTTTAATATTTTTACACAAAAATAGAAAAAAAGTAATAAATTTTGGGGGTCCTCATACTTCGAACTGAAACTTTTTTTTCGTCAAAACCACAATCACCTACGTGTGAGGTATCTATGGATAGGTCTTCAAAAATGATATTGAGGTTTCTAACATCATTTTTTTCTAAACTGAATAGTTTGCGCGAGAGAAACTTCCAAAGTGGTAAAATGTTGGTCCACCCCCTGTAACTTCTAAAATAAGAGAGTGATAAACCTGAAAAAAATATATGATGTACATTACCATACAAACCTTCAATGAAAATTGGTTTGAACGAGATCTAGTAAGTAGTTTTTTTTTAATACGTCATAAATCATAAACCGCAATTTACATTTCTTTCAATCAAAACACTATTAAAAAAATATTGATGAAAGTTACAACGAACTTCAAAAACTTTTATATGATGCTACGGAACCCTTCATGGGCGAGTCCGACTCGCACTTGGCCGCTTTTTTTTTCAACTCCTTTGAAACCGTCAGTGGCAATTAGGTTATCTGACGATGCCCTGCGTGAGCGGGTTATTCAAATCGAGTTATTCGTTTCCCAACGTCCAGTTAATTTAGTTCTTTATCCTTCACCCCCACGCCTCAATTCCCCAGATCGAGTGCAGCAGCGAAATTGTGCTGCTTTGCATTTTGATGAAATATTTTGTCCAGTCGCGACACAAATAATGTTATCGAGCACCGAAGTTGTTTCTTTTCTACCACTGTAGTATACAAATATACTAAGTGGAGTATTTTTTATAGTTCTTGTAGAAGAAAATACGTGTACCTTTATTATAATTATTTTAAAATAATTAATCTTAAGAAATTCTTTGGTCACTTGAATGGTACACGATATTAAAGCGGGTTCCCATAATTGTTCCGAAAGAAAATAGAATAAATACACACAAAGACATAAGTCGTGCTATGCGATGCGATTTTAAACGCGCTTTTTGTTGAGTTTCTTTTAAAGTTAAAGAATTCCCTTGTACATTCAAGTAATAGTCCATTACCTTACTAAATAATACTAATAGTTAACTTCTTAATACAGAATGTTAAATGTTCTTAACACAGCTATGATTTTAAAAGAGTTGCTGCTGCATCGTAACTTATACATTACTTTAATAAAGCCTACCAAAGTGACTCTACTCTGTCTGTTGGAACGCATTAGTAGAATCCAGTAGTAGGGCCACCATTCACATTTTGAGGGCATACAATGCAGCATGGTGACCCGTACCATGGAAGCTTAATGTCATGCAGAATGATTGTGCCACCCGTCTTACACTCACGAACGAAAGACAACAGCGCGAATGCTGTCATTCTAGGTTAGTACTGAGTAGTGTGTGTTCGTGTTAGAGTATAACTGTCCCGGTCGAGTCGGACTATTCGTGCTGAAAACAGCGTAGTTCTACTACCCACTTTAGACTTTAGAGTAATAGGAAAGTTAATGTCAAACGGGTAACTCAAAACATTAAAACAATTAATTATCTCAATAATAATGTTGGAGATTAGTTGAAAAATAACGACTTAGTTTGTAACTGGGCTCAACAGCCCACCATCCACAGCCACCGCGTCATAAAAGTGCGCTCGTAAAGGCTCGCGGCTGGCAGACCCATTACGTCCGCAGATGTTATCACAACATAAAATACCAAAATTAAAAGCCATAAAATATCGAGCCCAGTATGATTTATATCACACGCGCCTGTATCACGTCGACGAATTCCTACTTTCGTCATTGAAAGTCGTAAAATGGATTTTTCGATTTTATCTCACAAAGTAATTCCGATGACAAGTGGTTTTATGAAATATGAGGGAAATTATGTGCGTCGTACTCGTAATGTCATTATGAAAATGGATGGTTTTGCAAAAAAAAATGTAACGAATCCTTCTACATGAATTTCATAAACGCGAAAACAGTGGCAACATGGCCAACTGATTAAAATCCACATTGAATTGCGTGCATTACTGTAATAAACTAATTCATTTATAAAGTTATCATATATAGTATTTCCATATTCATTTAACATTTATTTATCATTACTATAAAACAAGCTGTCGCTTGTTTTGCATCCTGACTCCTGTCCATGTCCTGTCCCAGAAAGAACTGGGTCAAAAACAAAGGTCATGTTCAATGAGCATGTACTACCGGAACTGGTTGCGTACACAGCTCAGCGTGCTATGGAGAGGGCTATGATCGGCGTTTCTTTTAAGTTCGCCTCAGAAACGAAGTGATACGACAGAGAACCAAAGTAATCGACATAGCCCATAGGATTTGTGAACTGAAGTGGCAGTGGGCTGGCCATATATGCCGTAGAACCGATAACCGTTGGGGTAAACGGGTTCTTAAGTAGAGACCGCGTCTCAGTAAACGTAGTGTAGGACGTCTACAGGCCATTTGGATGATTTGCTCAAGATGGCTCAAGATGGCTCAAATTGGAGAGGCCTATTTCCAGCAATGGACTACGATGGGCTGATGATGATGATGATTCTTTTCACATAAAAAAAATAGCGATACTTGCAACAAATCAAACAATATACAGGTATTCTTGGATTCCTATCATTAATGCACAATTTATTTATAAGTATATTTTATAAGTAGATAGTTGGCTTTCTTAAAGTAGTTGACAAGAAGATCACTTAAATTATGTTATTAAAATCCACATTGAATTGCGTGCATTACTGTAATTAAACTAATTCATTTATAAAGTTATCATATATAGTATTTGCATAAAAAAACTAACAAGAACTGTCGAAACTAGATGTCTAACCGAAACCATTCATATTGCAGTCTTCAAATTCTCTCTCTGACCTGTCGCAAATTTTCCATCATCTAAGTAAGTAGGTCGTACCATAACTAACTAATAAAAGTAAGTGACACTTAAGCCCACAGTACTTGTCTTATACTTTCCTTGCCTTGCTGAGTGTATTACTAAGTTTAAAAGTATATCTTTAAAGATCTTATTTATTACGTCTGAGTAAAACAGTCAAAACATTAGTATCAATTATCAAATGATTACTTTTGTAAGGTTAATCCAAATCCAAAAACAGCAAGTATGTAGCGCAAATCTATAAAAAGTGGAGTGTATCTTTCATATTTTACCATTCCTATAATAGCATACTGGTGCAGTAATTACTACAGTGTAAAGAAATCGTAATTAATAAACCTTATGTAAGTCCTCCATAGATTCACAACCGATATTTTAAATTTCAAGCATCAGTCTGATTTAGAATCTCTCCATCTCTCTTCCATGGCGACGTAAATGAATCGATTCATTTTATCATTTAGATAGTGTTGTTACAAACTTCGACCTTCGTCAATAGTTGGCAAGGGAAGTCTTTGTTATAATCAAAAATTCAAAACGGATTTGTTCAATCTCAAAACATATGTTGATCGTGGAGTAAAAAACAGCGAATTAATTAGCTTTGTTTTATAAAAAGGTTTGTTATATGACTCTTTTTATAATTGGTTCATCATGAATGCTGTTCATAATTTATCTTAAAATCTTGTGATGTTACTGTTTTGTGATAAACTGATTTTGACTAAATAAAGCATTTATCTAACATTCGTTTCTAGCTTTTGTACCAACTTCTTGGATTCCTATTTCTATTTTTATTAGCTATGAAATAAAAATTTAATCATTGCGAGGACTTAACAGAGTTAACAAAACCAAAGAAGAAGTTACTATTTGTAGTTTGACTAAATATTTTGTCTGAGTTTTAATATTTATCTAATAGGATAAATACCTCCTCAATAGATTAGATTATACGTATTTTATTACTTCTTTTTGGAGTAAATAATACGAGTACTTAGACATAAACTTGATCTCAAGCTTAAGAAGCTAGTAATTAATTTTGCTTAAGCAGTATAATTAAAACTGAAAAGATATTACTTTATATGTTAACGCGTATCTATAGGACTGCTGTAGTTATTTTGGATTGGTTATAGGTATATATTTATTAAAGGAGGAGAAAGAATTCCAAGACTGTAATGTAAAATTAATTGACGTGGACAGGAGGACATGAGCGGACTGAAACTGTCTAGTTTTTCGTTTTGCCAATTTATCGTATTATTATTACAAGTTAAAAATAGAATAAGACCAGTTTACTGTCATGTCTATACAAAAAACCAGCACATATCCATGTGAGGTAACAGAAAGTAAAGTAGGTAGTGTAGCTTCCTCTTGCATAATACATGATTTTTAAATGACAACAGGCAATATATTCACAAATTATACCGCCATACTTAGCCAATGCCTGGCGAGGCCACTTCAAGGTAAACTTCAATTAGCCTTTATGGGGTTTTCATTTTATAGTGACTGACTGAAATGAAATTGTGTGTTATGCCATGTCTATCTCAAAAAAGATCCAGGACTGCGTTAAGCTTTTTCAGTAATGTACAAAAGTGGGTAACTCTTTGATAATACCATAATGAAAATGATTAGTTTTCTATAATAAGTAATTGTAACATTAGTATAATTGAAGTTTTATTTTTAAAGTTTATTTATTTTACAATCTGTAAAAACAAAATAACCTTATAACTTAAGCAACCGCTCAAATACTTTATATCAACCGCGAATTCGAATATGAGTAGGTATTATGTACAAAACAGAATTTTCGAAACAAAATTAATTTGTTAGACACTGAATAATTAAGTGAATAAATGCAAGTTACACCTACATATACAGAGAAAATTGAACATGAAGAAACCGGTAACAGATGGGAAAACGGTGTTATGTATTATGATGAATGACACTTCGTTTCTCTTAGCTGTGCTTTTTTATGAATGATAATGATGTTTTTCAGGAAAACTGAGAGTTCCACACACTCACTTTTCATGTGTTTGTTATCTTTGCTGTTATGATTGATTTGTATGATTATTTTTAGTTTAACCTGTATTAGACTGATTGATAAAAGGAAATCGGTATCATGTAGAATATATATATAACTGAAAAGTTAGTAAACCAGATGGCATAATACTGATGATAAATTAACAGTACGGTCATTTAGTTAAAAAAATGAGACATCATGCAGATTTTCTAAGGGCTTTTTAAATCGTATTTGTATAGATTTTCATATACTCTACCCAAATTTCAACTTCACTAAGCCACTGTCATGCTTAAATTATGTAGTTTTTGTGGCATATACCTTCTATATTCCGACGTTTCAAACGGGTTATTATATTATTTTACCGCTCATGGTCACAGGTAGACTCTAAGTCCCGCTATGCAACAAAAACTACATATAAAAGTCCCGAAAGTCTATAACAGTTCTGCAAAGAGGTTTTGCATTGCAATGACATCAACTATCAGGTAATCGGTATACGTCATATTCACTACAGTCGAATTTTTAATTAGACGAAGCTACCTGACAGTAGCTAATGTCACTTAGTAAAATAATGATGCCATATTTAAAGTAATAGTGATGCGTTCAGTTCTCATTCAATCAGATGAATGAACAATGAGTGTGAATAGTTTATCATTTCAAACTATAAAAGAATATTATATCTATTTAAGAATGAAATTGTATAAAAGTGCTCTGATATAAGATACTAGTAGTATGTAACTACAATCAGTTTTTTGACGGCTCAACGTCGCGCGCGTCGCACATTATGTTTTTTGACCCAAAAAACAACCCTCCTCTTATTATATTTTTATTAAATAGATAAATTAATTTAAAAAGAAAGACGAGAATTCCTGATGTTCAAATGTGCTTTGATCAAATATGTTTTTAGGGATCCGTTGCCAAATGGCAAAAAACGGAACCCTTATAGATTAGTCATGTCTGTCTGTCTGTCTGTGCGTCCGTATGTCACAGCTACTTTTTTCCGAAACTATAAGAGCTATACTGTTGAAACTTGGTCAGTAGATGTATTCTGTGAACCGCATTAATATTTTTACACAAAAATAGAAAAATAAAAAATGTGAGCCGTCACGGGACGCCTGGCAGATGTGAAACATCGCCATTATTTTGTAAAAGTAATATGCAGAAAAGAACATATTGTAATAGGGAACTAAATATGTCATAATGATAAAATAAAATATTACTAATTATTAAAATAGTAGTCTATATGCAGTAGTGTGTGCCACACCGTACACACTACTGCATATAGACTGTATATATATACCATCGTATAGCGTGCCGTACCGACGCGTCGCCAGGCCAGAAATCTGTTTTACGTGCGGCTATAGATGTTTCACATCAAAAGTAATATACTTTGGGGGTCACCATATTTAGAACTTATTGGAATAATGATAAGAGGCGCAGCAGTGTACTAGAGTATATTTATTCGTGGTTCACAAGATACAAGTTACAAAAGAATATTAGAACATAAACAACCGTAACTAAGGCTTTTTCGTACTCTGCTTGGAACTTACTCTGTCTACTTCCCTCTTGTAACAATTTCATTTTAATTTGCTCTAACGTGATTTCTTGTCTACTGTTATCTACAGCCATAATGAGAGGGCTGTACTCAGCGGTCAATCCACCCAGCAAAATCGATATGATCCAATCATCAGGGATTTGAGCATCAACATCTGACAATTGTTGTGTCAGGAATATAATTTTGGATATGTAGCTTTCCATAGAATTAAAATTCTCTAACTTACAGTTGAAAAGCTCTCGCTGAATACATATACGTCTTCCCCAACCTTTGTCTTAGTACGCTTTCTGTAAACTATTCCAGGCTTCTTTCGCAGTCTTCGCATTGTAGACGTGGGTAAAGCACTCTGGTTCTAACAACAAGCATATTGTCGTTCGTGCCTGCCGGTCTACTTCAGCATTTACTACATCTTTAGAAATTACTCCCCACCAGTTTTTATTCTCCAAGTAATTTCGCACCAAGAATTTCCAGTTTGGGTAGTCAGACGAATTTTTCAGCTTCTTAATGCTACTTATGCCAACTTCACCTGACATAATTGCGATTCCGTAAGTTACACAAGCACACAATTATCAAACCACTCAACTCAAAAATTATGCTCTAGCATCTAGGCTTCAGGGTTCCTCTGGGTTCTACTGGGTCCATAACCTATTGGAATAATGATAAGAGGCGCAGAAGTGTACTAGAGTATATTTATTCGTGGTTCACAAGATACAAGTTACAAAAGTATATTAGAACATAAACAACCGTAACTATGCTTATTTCAAATTAGTGACAGACATTTGTTCAATATGATTACAGGCCAGTATATAATATATAAATATATACGACCTCCAATAGAACTGAAGTTCAAAAATTTTTGATGTTGAGGTTTCTAATATCATTTTTTTCTAAACTAAGTAGTTTTCGACAATTCCAAACGAGAGACCCTTCCAAACTGGTAAAATTTTTGTCCCCCCCCCCCCCCTGTAACTTCTAAAATAAGAGAATGATAAAACTAAATAAAAATATGTGATGTACATTACCATGCAAACTTCCAAGGAAAGTGGGTTTGAACGAGATCTAGTAAGTTTTTTTTTTTAATACGTCGTAAATCATAAACCGCAATTTACATTTCTTTCAATCAAAACACTATTATTAAAACATCGATGAAAGTAACAACGAACTACAAAAACTTTTATATGATGTTACTTGCTGCTACATAAAAATATAAACCATAACATGAAAAATACGGGAGATAAGAACAAACAATGTTATTTCAGGATTTATTTTTTTACAGCTATATCTTGTCTTAGTTGGATTCAAAACCTTGATAAATAACTAGCCTGCAATAGTACCAGTAATACCAAAAAAAAAAAACAAATCCTAATCATGCAGGATCTATAAGTTACAAGCATCTTGAGTTTTGTACTTTTTTTTTGGTTTTAGGTTAATAGAGATATGTGACCGGGTTGTATATTAAATTTACTTGTACATAAATACCCCGAAGTTGTTATACTAAACCTCGGACCGCCCCGGCGCTCTTATAAAATTATGTGTTATGCGATGTTTTTTTTATTATTGTACCTACCTATACCTAATTATTATATTTTATATATCTATAGTTTGAACTACATGTATTGAAAATAGGACAGTCTTAAAAGTTTCCTCTCAATGTTTTCCTTAATGTTTAAAACACTCGGTATTCAGTATAGATAGATACTATACGAACAAAGTCGTCGAAAACTCGTTGATATGACTAAAATTTGAACTCCGTACCCGATATCGGCAGTTCGGCACACTAACTATTTACTGGACAGTCGAGGCAATTTCATTCATTCAGGAGTTTTTTTAATCATTCACTTTGTCACAGCACTATTTTTATTTCATCAAAAACTGACAACACAGTAAACGTCAGTGGATATCGTCTAATTAAAAATCCGACTATAGTCTAACGTACGGCAAAGAAAAATATAAGTTTCTTATTAGTGACATAACACATGAACTCCTGGGCCGTTTAACGAATTAAAAAAGAATTAAATACATACCTAGCTATAATATGAGAATTTATTTTAGTACCCCTTAAGGCTTACACATACAAGCATCCATTTGTTACTACAAATGTACACTTTTATTACCCATTGTTCAAGTTCTTGTTGCAATTCGTTGTATATAATATATAAAAGCCATCAATTTAAATGCAGCTTTAAACGGAAGGTACGAGATCACTATCTGTAGGTGTTACATATTTTATTTCTACTTGTTGTTATTGTGTATACATTACAGTAAAAAGCCCCCTTTCAAATTCATATCCTCGTTCTAATCTTTCAATCAGAACATAGCAATCCTTTTCTGCTTAGACCCTTACACGCTTTCGTGAGCATCCACTCTTCATTATTAATCTTATAATATGTCTTCCTTGAGACGTTCTCCCTCCATATACTAGTGTAGTACCGCGCCACGTTTCCTTGAAGCCAAGACCCAAGAACTAGCTTTTGGATTAGCATATATATATACAAGAATCTATACTATCTATGTATTATAACTTAGCAAGTTGAAATATACGAATGGTGGAAAGTGTGTTTCAGTAGGTACTATGTTATGTTTTTATGTCTGCAGTATTAAGTGTGCAATTGTTCAATTTAGTATTTTTATTCAAAGTTATATATTGTATAAGTCATATATTCAAAAATATTTACTATCATAATAAGCTGTTAAAATTTATTAGAAATAGTTTTTTTTTTAAACCGTACTTAAACTTACGGAATTGCTTGTATGCCAGGTTCAGTATAGTTATTAAACAGCAAACAACTTAGAAATATCGTACGAAACTACTTGTTGATTAAGGTGTCTACGGTTTGGGTAACAGTCAACATAAAACCAATATCTTTGTTTTATCATTCTTAGATGAAAGACTGTTTCAATATATTATTTTATTTTAATTTGTAATACCTATATAGAAAATAAATGAGGAATTTTTTATACTTACATAGTTACATTATAAATAAATAAATATTTCAGACATCTTACACACAACGCCATCTTATCCCAAACTAAGCAGAACTTATATTAAGGGTACTATACAACTGATATAAATACATAAACATATTTCTTTTTGTATATACATTAATATTATATATATAAAACACCAAAACTCCGAAACAAAATTTGCGTATCACACAAACATTTGGTCCGACCCGGGAATCGAAACTGAGACCTCTTGATCAGCAAACCACTAGACCAACAAGTCCCTTATACCGCCATAATTATAGATAACTGAAAATAACTGAATGTACCTTAAGATAGTATAGTGTACCACGTAGTATAGTATAATGTACCACGCTGATTTCATAACTCATATAATCAGCTATACGAAAAAATAAAGTAAATTGATAAACCTCTCAATTTTTATTGACAATTTGGCAACCTTTTCAACTACAATTTTATTATAATGAATATCGCCATCTTGCCATATTAATTTGCCAACCAATACGTTCCATAACGTTTTTCGCGCATATGCAGCAAAAAGTAATGAGTACACGGTTGTATAATAAAATACAAAAAAGTTTCAATTTATTTGGTTTGAATGTACGTATATTAATGTCCACAATGAAATACGAGTAATATCAATATATTTAATAAGTAATATTTTTTGTACAGAACAAGACTGTCTATGCGGCAAATACATAGTAGTATGTGTCAGGTTTTTTTTTTTTTTTTTTTTCGTGGGCGGTTTCCGCACTTAGTCCCTACTATTGAACCATTGTGCGTGTGAGAAATTTCCCGTTTACTCCAGCCAGCCCAGATCGGTCCAGAAGGAGAGCAGCCTCCGAAGATTACTGCAGGCCTCCTTGAGTGTTGCCGGTGACTGGAGAAATTTTGCCTGTTACTCGGCCACACTGCTGCATTCCATGATGACATGCTGAGGCGTTTCCTCTGCTTCCATGCATCCTCTGCATAGAGGACTATCTGTTACTCCTATCGTGTGTAGGTGTTTGTTCAGGAGACAATGTCCGGTTAGGGTTCCTATAATTTTACGGAGTTTGTCTCTGTTCAGTCTGATAAGGGTGCGGGCAAGCTTCTTGTTAGGAACTGATACGGCGTTCTTAGTTTGCCGACATCCTTCGCTAGTTGTCCACTCTGTCAATTGTGTGTTCTGGGTTCCTTCGCGCAGCCATGTCTTAACTTGGGCCTGAGGAATCGGCAGCAGAGGTTCGGGACCCTGCACTTTCCTGTTTGCTCCCTTCCTGGCCAGTTCATCTGTGGCGTCGTTACCCACTGAGTTGCTGTGTCCCTTTATCCACTGCAGAGTTACTCTGTTTGTTGTCGCAATGGATTGGAGTGCCTTGTGACATTCCATTATCAGGGCCGAGTTTATTCTGTTGTTGCGGAGGGCTTGAAGCACGGATGCACTATCAGAAACGATTTTGATGTTGAGGTCCCTGATGTCTCTGGCCGCAACGGCTTGTGCCGCTCTGGTAATACCAATACATTCCGCCTGGAAGATTGTGTTTAGCTTGTCTAATGTTGTTGATATCTTAATGTTTAGGTCGTCTGAGAAGACACCAGCTCCGGTACCAGTGTTGGTTTTGGAGCCGTCCGTGTAGATCCTAAACCAGATCCTATCCCCAGTGCCAGAGTAGTCTTCTTTTTCTGCGGAAAGTTTGATGTCGTATCTTCGGTCAAAGATGTATTGCCCCAATATATTGTCCATGGGCGCCTCAAGGAGCGGGTGCTCCCTGATACATATTTGAAGAATATTGGAGTGTGTTGTTATAGTATTCGATCTCCATACGCCCAGAGATCTCAGTCTCAAGGCTGCAGCTTTTGCTTCTTCTTGTATCACTAAGTCTAGAGGTCTTAGGTTCAAGAGAGACTCTAGTGCGGCTGATGGAGTTGTTCTCATGCATCCTGTTGCTGCCAAGCTTGCCAAGCGTTGTAGTCTTTGGAGCTTGGATTTCACTGTGCTCAGTTGGGTTCTGGGCCACCACACAACTGATCTATAGGTTAATAAAGGTCTGATTACTGTTGTGTATAACCAAAGAGTGATCTTTGGATTAAGACCCCATCTTTTGCCAACTAGTCTTCTACACTGATTAAAAGCAATACAGGCCGTCTTTGTTTTTGATTCTATGTGACTCGCCCAATTCAGTTTATTATCAAGTATTATACCCAGGTATTTCACTTGTGCTGATAGGGAGAGTTTTGTTTTAAATAGTTTCAGTAATTATAGTTCTGGTAACTTCCTCTTGTTGGTGAAAAGGATAAGTTCCATTTTATTCGGGTTTACTGACAAATAATGTTCGTCACACCATTTTTCCACAATCTGAAAGGCTGAGGACATGACCTTGCAAAGGACATTCTCAGCGTTTCCATTTATCAGAATTGCTAGGTCATCTGCATACCCAATAGTAGTGTATCCTCTGTCATTTAAACTTCTTAGGAGACTGTCAACTACTATGTTCCAGAGAAGTGGCGATAGGACTCCCCCTTGAGGGCATCCTCTGACTACCCTCGCACGCGTGGTAGTATTTTCCACTATCTGGACCGCCCTTTGCCGACCAGTTCGGTGATCCACCTTCTGGTGACCTGGTCCACATTTAGTTTTCTTAGGGCGTGGTTTATGCTGTTGTGCATAGTTTTTTCAAAAGCACCTTCTATGTCTATGAAGGCTGCTAATGTTGAAGATTTGTTTGTGATTGCCGATTCTATTTTGTGAACCACTGCGTGTAGTGCCGACTCTGTTGATCTACCTTTCCTGTAGGCATGTTGTTGGTTATGTAGCGGGACCTTTCCAAGGGCCCCATCTCTGAGGTGTCGGTCTACTAGCCTTTCCAATGTTTTCAGAAGGAAGGAAGTTAGACAGATTGGTCTAAAGGATTTGGCCCGTGTGTAGTCCTCTTTTCCTGGTTAAGGTAAGAACACTACTTTTGCCTCCCTCCATTGTTTCGGAATGTATTTGAAAGCCAGGCAGGCCCTGAAGATCGGTGTCAGGTGTCTAACTGCCTGGTTTAGTTGCCATTGTAGTAGCGCCGGGAAGACACCATCTAGTCCAGCTGATTTGAATGGTTGGAAGCTTTCCAGGGCCCATTCTATCTTTTCCGCCGTTACTATTGTTTTTGCCAGATCCCATTCCTGGGTTGTTGGTGTACTGTAGTGCTCGTTCAGCCAACCAGAATCAGGCGCCGGTTTGCTGCCTGGGAAGTGGGTGTCCAATAGCACTGCATTTGCTTCTTCCTCTGTTTTTGTATAGGTGCCGTCATCCTTTTTCAGGGACCCTAAAAGGTTTGAGTTGTCCTTTGACAAAACTTTCTTGAGTCTGGCAGCTTTACTTGTTGAGTTCACACTGGTACAGAAGCTGCGGAAACCTTCTCTACTCCGGTACCTAATTCACTTCTTGTAGTGTTTTTGTGCTGTTTTATATCTTTCCCAGTCCTCATCGGTTCTGGTGTTTTTCGCTCGGTTGAAAAGTATCCTGAGTTCTTTACGTAATCTTTCGAGTTCCGGCCCCCACCAGGAACTCTTACCCAGGCCTTTGGGAGTCATGGTGGGGCACGTCAGTTCATAGCTTTCAAGGAGTGTTGAAGTGAAGAACTGCACGTTTGTTTCTATCTTGTTCGTGTCTGATATTTCGTCACAAATTTGTGTCTTACTCAGACTTTGTTTTATTTATTGATTTAAATGATTTTTTATTCATTGTTTTTTAACCGACTTCAAAAAAAAGGAGGAGGTTCTCAATTCGTCGGAATCTTTTTTTTTTTTTTTTTTTTTTTTTATGTATGTTCAGCGATAATTTCGTCGTTTATGAACCGATTTCAAAAATTCTTTTTGCATTGGAATGGGTGTAGCTCACAGGTGGTCCCATCGTCACCATGTCGAGATCTGATGATGGGATCCCAAGGAAATCGAGGGAACTCTTCAAATATAGGCACAATTGTCGCGATTTTGGGTACTCGGAATAGTTTTTCATTGAAGTCGGTTCCTTTATGTTAAAATTATTAAATAATAGCTTCCCGCACTCCTCCTCCACAAGTGTGCATAATTTCATATGGCTCCGTCCACAAAATGTTAGTCAAAAGAGGTGCAAAGCTTTTGCTTCACGTATTAATATATAGATAAACGTGCTCCATTAATTAATTATATTTATGGATATTAAGTACATAACTTTGAAATGCCTTCGAACAGGTTGCACTGACAGTAGTGACAGGTTGACATGTCGTTTCTCTAGCCAATCTCCAATGAGGATTCTAACGCTATACATCGAACGTTAACACTGGTGTACCTTTAGTAATCACAAGAATGTCATGATTATACAATGGCTAGTTTTGTGCATTTGCTACCACCAGATGACATTGATGCATGTTGAAGATTAATCTCAGAGGTACACAGGAGCATCAGGCCAGTGAGTGACAGTGGTGGCAAAAGGGGTGGAGGGTAAATGTCCGCTTTATTAAGTTGAATCAACTTGCGTTCAAGTGTCTTGCAGTAATCTTTAGTCATTATAATCTGAGTTATTTCTGAGTCTTTGAAATAAAACAAGACTACCATTATTATATACAGTCACCCAAAACATGTGCATAAAACCCCCACATGTATGGATTTCCAAACTATTAAAAAGACGTTTAATATTTTGTAGATGCGCCTGGGATTTTACCTAAGAACTTTAAAAGATTCATATAAAAAGTAATAAATGCCGTATTCTAGTTTTCTGTCACCATATAACAGTATTTAATATTTTTACAAAAGTAAGTTACTCGCAAAAGGAAATATAGCTATTTATTTTGTTCCGAGAATTAAACCAGCCTGATTTACCTCGTATCTGCATTCGTACCGATTTGAATCAACGCCAGACCAATATTCAACGGAGCGACAAATCAGCACTTCGATATTGCCTCCATTTGGGCACCCACCTCAATATATGAAAATCTGATTTTTCATTGCGCCACCCAAACGGCATGCGCGGTCCTCCGTTCGCGAAAATGTTTAATATTTACAAAACTCTGTAGGCTTTGCGCTATAAAATTTGCAAAGCAAACTCAATTAAACGAACAATTCTAACTTGGTAATAGGCTATTTCATCGACTTATCGGCTATAAAAATCGTCGCTTTAATATTGAATGATTTAAGTAACTCACGTGATGTTTATTTGACTTCATTCAATATTTTTATTTTGCAGGGCTTTGATAGTATTAGCAATTCTTACTGTTGGTATCTTGCTTAGTGTCAGCAGCAAGCAAAGGTGTAATAAATAAGGAGGAACTGTTTATAAGTTATAAATCATGTATGTTATAAATTATATTAAACTAATTTAAATGAGTATTCATCTTTTAATTTTTAGACCAAATTTGTTTTGGATGCATAATAAAACTGAAGACATAAATTATACATAATATATAAAAAAATAAACAAATGTTCTTCAAGTCAGAATTAAAAATTAAGTTAATGGTATTTACATACCTGCCACTGAGACACTAAATATAAAATATTTAATTTCTAAAGTGCTGTTCATATCAGTAAAGTCAACAAGAGTCCGCAACATAAGTTTGTTAAATATTCATATATTAAGTACAGTCTCCGGCTCGAGTATTGTATTGTGCTATGTATCAATAACACACATATTTTGAAGCATATAACTGTGTGTTTCAAATAGATTAAGTATATTATAATAGAAATTATTATAATAATTTGATATTCGTGGTGTATGATTTAAAAAAAATACGTCATCATCATCATCATCAACAGCCTTTAACAGTCCACTGCTGGACATAGGCCTCTCCTTAGAAAAATACGTACTGAAAGAGTATTATTTTGTTTGTTTCGCGCAAGTATAACACATTAAAATTGGCCAAGTGCGTGTCAGGACACGCATAGAATAGGATTCCGTAGTCACCCATAATCCTAGGTAGATTATAAATCGTGTCCAATAGGTAATTGTTAAGTTTACTTATTATTTCTTTATTTTAGTGCGAAGTTTTCTAAGTGAGTCTATTCAACAAGTCAGACCTCTATAACACCTGAAATAAAAAAGTTATCAAAACTGCTATAGTTTTTCTTTAAAGTTCTATATATGTCATGTTTTTATTTTATTTTTGATCGTCGTTTAGCTTTTAGAGGGTGAGCGCTTTTAAGTTAAATAACTCGCAAACGGATACCTAAATCAAAAAATGGTTTAAGCAACCTCGCAATGTTTTTAAAAGACCTAGTATCTAATTATGTCCCATACAGTGGGGTAGACGCGAGAAAAAAAACTCCCCAAATAAAAAAATTATTGTAGCACTTTGTCGACGTAATTATGACACATATTTATGCAAAGTTTCAACTTCCTAGTACCAACCGTTTGGGCTGTAGGTCGAGGACGGACGGACATGGCGAATCTATAAGAGTTCGGAGTAATGAACTAACGAACCCTAAAAGCTGTGAATAAAAATTTTCACCACTTTTTTTGATTCTTTAACTAAACCTACAAATTGGTTTGTATTTTTTTTATAATTCTTTGATTAAACCTATGTATTGGTTTGAATTTTTTTATAATTGTTTAACTACACATAGGTTTGAGATATATCGCAAAATCTGTAACTATATTTTGTGTACATTTTAGATAGATATACGTTTACGTTTATTCAAGTTGTTAAAGTCTTAGGTTCGTATTTGCATTCGAGACTTATAAACCCCTCTAGTTCCCTTGTTCTCATCTCAATCCAATATCAATTTTCCTTACCTCAGTTACCGTTTTGTTTACCATTTCTACACATTTCTGAGGCACAATCTGAACAGCCGTAGCGGAGCCATAGTGTCATTTTCCGATACAAAACAGTCTATCATTTTAACGAGGATTAAATTATCACATACATACACATTTTAGATTTACATGCAAAAAATTCACAAAGTTTCACACAAACATAAACACGTTCTGTGTCATAATAGTGTAATGCTGTTTCCCATTTAGGCTTATGCTCTAACCGATGGTAGCTCTATGTCTGATAGGTGACCAACATAAAGAAATGACGACAAAGTTATAAAATGATAAATAGACTGTTACCATTAAAACGATTTACTGTTACAAAATCCGTTGAAATAATTGGAACCTTTACCACATGGCTACTTAAATTTTAGAATCGGCTGAAAAATATTACTAGGCAAACATTCGTCCAACTTTAATATTTGTTTGATTTTACTTTGTTTTTTTTTTCAAAGGAATGTACAGGAAATGATAAATCGATACATAGCTAGTCCATATTACAAATCGATGATCGCTGTCGAGTTCATAATTTTTCATGAACAAAAAATAATAATTTTATGAGTCTGCAAAATACTATAGCATAATAAATTATCTTTTGTTGATCCGGCGGAACTGTATGATTTAATTTGAATAAGCTTCACTTTTATATTATTTATATGAAACTCAAACTGCTGGCAGAGTTCGTTCTATCATATTCAAATAAACAGGAAAGTTATGAATTTCTTTGATGAGGATAAAGGTTAATTTATATTAAAGACAAATACTCGGAAAGTTGCCGTTGCTTTCCCCTTTTCAGTGAAGCCCTTAATACTGTACTTAACTTCAGACGAGGAGCTCTTTTTGGAAGAAAATAATTTCAGTCCCTCGAAAAACTTACAAAACAAATCAAATATATTTTCTAGAGAATTGAATTAAGTATCACTATCTTGAAAACTTGTATAGGCTATCGATACTATTCATCTACATTATTTCAAGGGTACGAATATTGAAACTACCGTAAGCGGCTTAAAGTAGCAACCAATCTAGAATGAAATGATCAGAGTAATACTGTACGTAATAACCGTTATTACTACCTATGTTTTTGTATCTTGAATTACCACTTTTAATCTTATATATATGGGTCTTATATTAAGTTTCATTTCTTTAAAACGAAAATGGAACTTCTTTACATTAATAAAAAAAAACAGAATGTACCTGGAACGTAATTTGTGCATTACTAATTTAACATGTAATTAAATTAAAAATATTTCGTATGACACGTATGTTTTTCATGATGAAATCTGAAACTATTTTACCAATTTTTAGTATACTATAATATAAAATTCTTAACAAGAACAATACAGATAGAGATGTATTACAGTAGATGTAAACGTGTTCTTTGTGTCCGTTTCATGTATGTTTGTAAAGTCCCCCGCGACACAGGAATTTATAATTCCTAATGCGGGAGTTGTACTTAAAAAAAAAAAAAAACGTGAACTAAGATGTTAACTCACAGCCTGGACTTGAAAGAATGCAATAGATGACATTGGTTAAATAGAAAATTTATTTAATCTAACTAACGTGATTCCTGTGAAGCGTTCATAGCAGAGTGGCCTTAGCTGATTGAAATAATCACCAAGGGTAAGCAACGACGCCGCGGTCAGTCCTTGATGGGTGACCGTTTGTGGCATGATATCTTCCCGTTTTTGTTTCTCTGGTCACATTAAGCACTGGGTCCCAGTTGTTATCATAAGATAGCAGTCGTGAAGCTTAGTTGGAAGCCTTCGGGCGCCTTAAAGTATCCAACGGCAAGATTAGGTAGCCACAACGTGTCTTGCCAGTCCTCAACCCGCACACGGCCAGCGTGGGGACGAATGGCTTCAACCCTCTCCTGAGAGGAGACCCGAGCCCAGTGGGATATTATGGGTTGTTGATGATGATGACGATTCCTTTAAAGTGTAAGTTGAATATGAGTAAATTATGGGGGAAAGTAAGGACACTTATTTTAAACACTATTCGTATTTGATAATATTCCCGACAAGTCAATGATACAAGGCACTACACGGTAAAATACTTGCATCACAAACAAACAAACACACATGTGTCCCATGTACTAATAATGTAACAGACATACCAACAGGGGGCAGGCACTGAAACTCCTTATCACAGGTTGCAAAGTACCCTATAAAGTGCAGTTTTTTAGTTAGTTAACCCAAGATTTGGGTTTGAAAAATATAAAGTAAAATTGTTGTTATCTTGGCTAAGTGGACTGAATTGGTTAGGAAAATATTTCTGAGCTTATTCGAATATATGTATGTAGATATAGATATATATACTCTATGTGAAATTACATAAATTTTAACAGTGCATCTTTACAAAGTAGAATATCAATCTTCATAGATCATTCATTCTCTTCAGTGTAAAAAATGGTCTAAGCAGATTTATTGATTTGAATGGGCTTATCTTCATTTAATTAAGAGAGGGAGTAATGACTACTTATCAAGTAAACCTAACGAAAATACAAAACATTTTTAAAATTATTTCGTATTTTTTAGATTACACTTACACCATTCATTTCCATATTTTGAATTATGCTGGCTTAAAATTCAACTAAGCAAATTAAAATATTACAAAATATGGCTCTGTAGAATAGTACACGAAAACACACGCAGCTATTATATTGACCCTTTGCAGACACAAACATTACGTGCCTCAAGATGTTTTCTTTCTTAAATCTTTTTCTTGACTAAGTCTTTCTTTTAAGTAACTATAGAGAACTCTCGTTTCCCATCGTGGAATGAACAAAGTTTGGTAGACGATCAAGTAATTAAGAACTATCGATTAAAATTAACACATTTATTTATCAGTTCATATTTTACGTAAACTAAGGTACCTAAATGACATATACTATAACTAAATTATTCAATAATTATATTTGTGTGAAAAGCACGTCAGATCTGTCGCTTATAATGCTTCTTGCTTCAGGGAAAAAAGGCAACATGTTAATCCAGGAATCCAAACTAAGTGTCAGGATGGTTGCCTACAAACGAAAATAGTGTTTCAATAAATACATTTACATAATAATTAACACTGTCCAATATCTTTCAAGTTAAGCTAATACAATTATGATGATTCCTGGTGATAGAATAAGTGAATATGATGACTTATTTTAAAAATAAAATATTTACAAGCGACTAAAACCAGTTATAAATATGAAGATAAACCTTAAAATATTTTATTTCTGTAATGCAAAATGTTCAAAGAAAGAGCGTACTCCTCTACCTCAAAGACCGGTAACGTACTTATAACTCTTTAATTACAGGCGTTTGCTCTTTTGATCCTTGTATAATAAAAAAAAGGAAAATTAAATGAATATGTACAAATATGGAACACAACTATAGCTAATTATATAATATTAAAATGTTTCAACATCAAGATACGCTAGATATTTTGATATTGTGATTAGTGATTATATATTATGTTTTATGATTTTGACCTTCAAATATGAATTGAAGATTGGCAAAAGATGTCCATTGCAATCCAATGAGGCAACGCTGCCAGTATCATGGGCACTTTTGCGCCGTGAACGATGCAATGCGGGATATTGCAAATGACGCGAATTGTGTAAATTAAAACATATAAATTAAACTGTTACATATTATATTGTGTAATAGAAAATATATTTATACGTTAAACTACAAGTTGTTATTAATCAAGAAAATAAAGAGAAAAATTCCATTAATTAAAAGGCAAACAAATTGAAAAATAAACATCAATTAAATGAAAAAGGAAGGATATCGTCTGAATACCTACTTCAGTTAGTGCATGATTTTGTCGGTTTGTACTTGAAATAAATAAGTATTTCGGACATTTTACACACAACGTCATCTAGTCCCAAACAAAGCAGAGCTTGTATTATAGGCATACGTATAGGCACCTAGACAACTGATAAACATACATACTTTTTATTTAAATTCATACATATTATTATACATAGAATAGAATACATATTTAAATAAAAAATAATCTTCAGATTTGTACATTGGAAAAAAATAAACATAGAGAAAATTTGCAGATCATACACACATTTGATCCGATCCAGGATTCGAACCCGAGCCACCGAGGCAATCAAATAATAAAATAAACGGTTATTTATTTTTTCTTTTAAATAATCAATGGGCACAATTAAGATGACATTTAAATAAGTATGACGCTCAAAATTATGCTTTTAAAATTTATTTAGTATATTCACCTTAGTATCTGCTCTGTAAGAGAAACTGTGTGCGACGCCTCTATGCATGCCTTGCAGTATACCAAACACATCCCCGGGACCAAGAGTCTCGTGAATGATCTCAGTGAAATCACGTCGAATTGAAACGACGGATACTGTACCTGAAGCTACCCAGTACATTCTGGCTTCGCTGTCACCAGCCACTACTATATAGTTCCCTACAAAGATTTATAAGCCGTTACAAAGATATACAACATAATGTAAGTTTTTGTTATATTACTGAATTAGGGCTAATAGAGCCTACAAGAGAATTAGTCTCTATAGCTTAGAACTGTAAACTCAAATGTGTAAACATTTGCGTACACATGAACATTAAAAGAATTTGCAAAATGCATATTGTTATATATTGAACGGGCTAGTTTACTAAAATGAGAAAGTTTTGTAGTTAGTACTAGCTGAGTCCGCGGTGTTGGCCGCGGTAAATGTTATAATGCGAATAAAGACGTGGAGCGAAGCGAGTATAAAAGAAATGCCGAATTTACTCCATATGTCATCAGCTTTCTGACAGTGAAAATCCCCTTTAAAAGTCTGTCCAGCTATTCCAAATATTAGCCGGAACAAACGGACAGACAGACAAAAGCTTTTTTCGTGTAGGTACACTTTGACATGCATAAAAAACTGTTCATTTGATATTACAAACAGACGCACATTTTATTTATTTGTATGTATGGATTCGATTAAGTTACAAATAGAAAGATTCTATTGTATCTTAATCAAACAAAAACATTGGGTTTGTAAAATAGTTCTTGCTTACCAGGAAAGAAAATAGTGTAATCAAGTGTAACAGTTAACTGTCGAAGGAAAGATTCACCAGTGTCGGCAAATAAATAACAGTTCCTTAAGTGATGACCAAACATTGCTGACATCAAATCACAACGACGCACGTACGGAGTTTGGGCTAATAACACTGGAAGCTGTAAAAATAAATATTCTCAACCTTTTGAAATCTTTGAAAATAAATAGTTATATTTTTAATAAAAGCTTTCTTACCATTTAATATATAAAATCGCAATCTACTAGTATGTCTTGTTTTGAAAGTAGAGAAAAATTCAACAAGCTTTTATTCCACAGCAAACTACGTCTATAATTGATAGAAAAAGTATTTTAACAAGTACCTGTCGCCCACGCTCGGTCACCCAAAGTTGTTTAACGTACTTCCACAACTTCTTTAACTGATAATCTATAACAATTAGGACGCATAAATCTTAGTTAAGTAATAGGTCAGCCTATTACTATAAAAAAGAGAGCAAAAAATAACTATACTACAAAATACTCTTATTTTAATACTTGACATACATGTACCTTTTCTCTAATAATAAAATACAACGAAATACTATTAAGTGAAAAAAGTCAGTTATAATTATGTGTTTGATACTGGGTTCAAATATGAGGTTAAGACACAAAATGGACACAAAATCAACGAACATTCGAGCTGCAAAACCACCTAGGCCAGAAAACTTCCATATACCTATTTAGTTACTCAATATTATATTGTACACAATATTGCTACGAAGTGCTCATAGCGAAGTGATTGGTTCACACTTGGTGATTGGAAACAATACCAAGTGTGAACTACGACGGCGTGGTCAGTACCTAAATGAGTGACCGTTTGCGGCATGAATGCCTGATATGTTGTGTCAAAAACATGACCGGAAATGGCTATGAGACCCCTCCGGTCTCATAGCCATCAATGATCCAGTTGCACTAGGCCACCATAGAGAGGGTCGCTTACTCATGGCTTCTACTGATGCTTTCCATCAGGCACTGTAGAGTCACTTTGGTAGGCCTGAATAAAAAAAGAATTTGATAATTTATTTGCAGCACATATATGTACAGATATGTATGTATGTAGAATTAGTAATTTAAATAGACCTAGTAGTTTATTACATGAGAAATAAGGCCATGGAATACTATATTACAGGGTTTATTTTCTGAGGATCCATTGACTGGATCTATGATGACGTTTGGACATAGAAGTTACTATATTCTTAGTAACACAAAAATCGTTTACTATGGTTACATTAAATACAGTGGTGAAACTTACTAGACAGCCCTTGATTCTTCAACATGTAAATAAGCTCTTTCGTAACTTTTTCGTAGGCTGTTAGTGCATACTTAGTAGCATACGCCAGTTGTATAGAAGTAGCGACGACAATAGCTGCCAACATTCGGCCACAAACTAGAGTGACACCCAAGATTGTCATCGGAAGAATATCATCAATAAGGAATTCGTCCGTCCCCGTTGTTGTAAGTTGAGCAACGACAACGTAAAATGAAGTGACATAATCCCATTGACGATGGGGTGTTTCTCTATAGAAAAAAATAAAAGATACCGTGTTATAAACTTCAATTCACTTGTAAACCTCTGAAAGTATAAATATTAACTTTACATCAATCTACCCGTAACTACGAGTGTTATTTTAAGTAACTCGTTCGAATTGTCAAATTATAGAAGGTATCGTACCTTTGAAATAATTTTGTAGCAAATAAGTCCGCTTTACAACGCTTAAAGCTATATTGACTTTACGTTTTAAAGTACTCAACACTGATTCATAATATTATTACTAGATTGTATTAAATACTAGTAGCCAACCCCAAATAATATTGGGAATAAGGCTAGGAAGTTGATTGTATGTAATACAAAATAAGAATTAAAAAAATATAATTTTATAATAGGAATTATTTAATACAGATATTGGCGACATGATTTATTTTGAGTGATATCAAGAAACTTTAGAACAGTGCATCACCAATATAAACCTGTAGTATTTACATAACTGTTTATACAACATTTGCCTTGATGGCATGATGAAGCATAGACGATGAGGCATAGACTGCCTTGTTGGTTTCATCATCATCATCATTAACAGCCTTTAACAGTCCACTGCTGGACATAGGCCTCTCGTTTGAAAGGAGGTTTTGGCCTACTATACCACGCTGGCCAGACGGGTTGGTAAAGGCTTTGTTTCAAGTTTTGCTTCTCTTCGCGGTGATGTTAGCTGCTTATTTTGTTCCTTTAGTCGCCTCTTACGACACCCATGGAATGAATAGGGGTGGTGACACTTTGTATTCTTAATCCGTCACCACACGGTTGGTTTAGTGGTTAGCATATGCGGCTGCTGATCAAGAGGTCTCGGGTTCGATTCCCGGGTCGGACTAAATCTTTGTGTGATCCTCAAAATTTATTTGTTTCGGAGTCTGGGTGTATGGTGTATACGTATGTGTTTACAAAAAAAAAGTATGTTTATGTATTTATATCAGTTGTTTAGTACCCATAATACAAGCTCTGCTTAGTTTGGGACTAGATGACGTTGTGTGTAATTGTTCGAAATATGTATTTATTTATTTTAGTAAAAGCATGTAAATTATCAGTATAAAAGATGTTACTAACGAATTAATTAGTTCTATCTTGAGTGTCCGAATGTAACTAATCGGTAAATAACCGATCATTGCGAGAAGCCAAATACAAGTAAAGGTATGAATCATTAGCACCACCATAATAACAGTCATCACAGCCTGTAAAAATTATAACAACGTCTAGAAAACTTGTCGAAACTGTTGTAATATTTACCAATTTTTTTTAAGGTTTTGTTGATTTATCAGATGAAAACACGAAAATTTTGCTCATGAATATTAAATATGCAAGTATTTCATCACAAAATTCATAATAAAACAATTGCTATTTGCATTCTATTACTTCATAGTAAAAGTCAGGAAAACTAAACTAAAAACCGGTTAAGTTTGATAAATGTGATAAGAGAAGTAAAAAATTAAAGGAGTAAAGATATGTAAGGGATCGATATGTTTGAATTCTCAACTCTTTTGGAAGCTGTAGTCCAGTATACCTTAAATTTTATATTCTAATATAAAACTTTATTAATAATTTTATTAAATAACTTTATTGATATTACCTGTAATGATGTCAAATTGTTTGTAAGCTCTCTGGATGTTGTTCGATAAAACTCATATAAATACTTAAGCCGAAGGAATTTATTAACTCGCAAGTAGTGTATTCCAAGGGTACCAACGTTTCTGAAATTGAAACAAGGCCTTTTGGAAATGTGTTTATCCTTATAAATATTAAAAAGCGCAGTTGGTGTTGTTAGAGAAGTGACCCCAGGTGAATAGAAACAATAACAGAGGGTAAGCAACTACGGCGCGGTCATTACCTGGATGAGTGACCGTTAGTCGCATGATACCATGAGCGTGACCGGTTGTTATCTTAGGATGACAGTCGTGAAGCTTAGTTGCTTGCCTTCGGTAGGCTCAAAAACATCCAACACCGAGATTATTGTCTTGCCAGTCTTCGACTCACTCTCGGTCAGCGTGGGGACGGATGGCCTTAAATAATCCTCTCTTGAGAGGGACCAGACCCGAGACCAGCAGTGAGACAGTGATGACACAGATGACTCAATTCCGTACTATAAATATTTCAATTAATCAAGTTTTTAAAGCGACTTGAAAGTGTATCATAGCATCCTCCTAGCCATTATTCCCAAGTTTATTTGGGGTCGGCTACTAGTTCAACCGGTTTTACCTGAATTTCAGTATTTTCACGGAGCGACTGGCATCGGACCTCCGCTACCTAACTAGTTGTCAGTATATTTGAGGGCACTGACTTCCCAATAACGATTGGCATAGATGTTCATGACACCCGGGACCAAAACGGCTTTACGTGCTCTCCGAGGCACGGGCGTGAATCACCGGCAAACTTCTAAACTCCGGGCTATTAGGAATTTAATAAGAAAATCCCAAAAACACTTTTTGGCCCGACTCGGGATTTGAACCCGAGACCTCTTGATTAGCAGTCGCATACGCTAACCACTAGACCAACGACAATGCAAATCATCATTGTTTAAAATTTAAAACAAGTTGGGCGTACGTGAATCAAACTTTCAAACTCCGGGCTGCTATTAGGAAAATCTCAAAAAAACTTTTTGGCCCGACCCGGGATTTGAACCCGAGAGCTCTTGATTAGCAGTCGCATACGCTAACCACTAGACCAACGAGGCAGTTGGTAAAGGATAAAGTGTAACATAGCATATAATTTCAAAATGTCGGTTAGGGATAAAGCGGAGTATAACGTTCAGCAAAAAATTCAAAGAGATCTATGAATAAAATCGAAGAAAGTAGTCACTCGCAAACGGTACCGAATATCTTCACGTTTTGATTAGATCAAGTTTATTTAGACACGAGAGTGTTTCCAGTTTAAGTTACATTATGTCGGTTATCACTATAAAGAGTCCATCCTCAATTTTTTTTTTTTTTTTTTAATTTATTTATAACAGATGTGATACATTTTGGTACATATTAAATGATTTCGCCAAACTACATGACAGTTTGTTGGCGAACACTGTGCGCTCATTTTACAAAATTAAATAATGTAAACACATTTAAAACAATATGCATATTTAAACTACATGGTACATACACTTTAATCAGAATAACATTTTATCAAATATACTTTTTTTTTATGATTAATCTAAATAGGTATTTCCACACCAAATCTCATTGAAATCGGTGCAGCGGTTTAGTGTACAGACAACAGACGGTCAGACACAGTTACTTTAGAATTTATAATAATAGCATGGATATTGTCTGTAAAGATCTTTATACTCACGGTAAGCAAATACCAATAAGTTCTAAAGGTAAATTAGCAAGAATATCGCTCCAAATCCAAAGTTTGTGCTTGTAGTACCTTCTGCGACATTTCGGTCCATCTATGACCAAGACTCCATGTCTGCTTATGTAGCCCTGTATATAAAATTTTAGGGTTATGGAAATCAACAAATATACATTTATTTCATTTATACTTATAGACTTATTAAAATCCGATCACAATACACGTTTAAAATCAACCGCGTGTATAAAAACTCAAAAGTTCTTAAAGCTACAAAATTAATTTATGCACATTATAATTACTTAATTATGACATACAATTTCACGTAATTATTATTAACTATGCAACTTGTGACACTAACATATTAACATTACATGTAATTATTACCTGATGCATTGTTAAATAGATCTTGATATAGAAAAATACGTCACAAATAGCGTGTACCCAATATAAAATAAAGCAATCGTTGAGAGTCACTAGGTCATATAACTCTAGGACGTAGTAGAAGGTCACCATAAAACAGGTTACATAACCATAGCTCTGAAAGGGAATGTATCGTTTATTACGATTCTAGTGAAATGGCAAAATTAAACAAGCTTAATAATCCAGATGTTAACTCCACGTATTTAAAAAATGTATATGTTCAACTTTAATAAAATTATCCTTAGAGTAATTTTATTGTAACCCAAAGATAAGAGTACAAGAGCCTCATAAATAAATAAAAAAAAACACTGAAGGTCTATGATAAGAAACAAAAGGAAGTGAACCAAAATGACAAACTACTTCAATTTTAAAGAGAGTTAAAAAATATGTTTTTTTTTCCTGTAATTGCATGTATATTACATTAGTGTTTCAGAATAAACAGCGAGCCATAAATAGAACAAATATAACCTAATCAATACTATGTGAGAGAGCTCCTTCATATTACATTCATATTTCATAAAAATGCTAAACAAGTAAACAGGGGTTATACATAAGTTAAAACAAGTGCGAGTATGCCCATACATATTTTATTTTATTTCCTCAGAAAACTTAGAGCCAAGACACCGTTAGTATACAATGTACTTCAATGTATGTCGTAAAAGTGTGTACATATATCTTAGTAGAATATATTATAAGAATTTACACGGATGATTTGCGTACCCTCTTATAAAAGAAAGGAAAGGATATTATAAATTATTCATCTTATTCCTACTGCGTATGAATATATTATACAGATTATTTATATAGGTATGAGAATAGTATACGATCATATTTATACACAAAATAAATAGATCATGATCAAGTTAGTTATACAAGTAATAGCTCAATGATACGTTGACGTTATTTTTAGCTCACTGAAGTAGTTATCCTGAAACGTAATATTGCAGCTAATAGTGAAAACCAATTAGATGCATTTAGCAGTCAACTCTAGTATTGCGAATGCAAACAACTTCTTATATAGGAGCATCGTGAAACCATATAATATTGATTTACCTGAAACAGGTTAGTGCCGGGCTGTAAGATGTTCGAGGCACTGGTCAAGCTCTGATACGTTGATACACTAGTTGTAGATTTTGTTTGACCAAAGCTCGACATGGACGCGTTCAAAGATAGGTGTCCTACTAAGTAATAAATGTTATTAACAGTAATTATTGACACAATAATGAATTGATTTGTATCAAAGCATAAGTTATAGAGGTGTTCTATCTTAATATCAGCTTTTGTACGCGGCTCTGCCATCGTGTATATCGGTTATAGCGGTTAATAATAGACATTTTCAGTCAAGAACTAAAGTATCTCATGTCAAAGTTAATTGAAATGGGTGAAACGTGAAAGCTTAACTGAGAGAAAGACAAATAGACAGAGTCATGTCCAAATATATTATTACTGAGTCTCGCAGTGTCAACCGCGGTTATAGTTGTAAAGCTCGAGGAATGTCGCGGAACGAAGCTAGTCTAAAAGAATTATTGCCTAGAATTACTCCTTATGTCATCAGCTTTGTGCCGTTGAAAGTCAAAGTGAAATCGGTCCAGCCGTCCAGAGATTAGCCGGAACAAACGGACAGATAGACGGACAAAAAAAATATAGATTGCTGTTTTGATGTTAGTACCGTATATACTTTAATATATTATATACAGATAGATAGATATTATATACAGACAACTTTATTCATTTTTATGTATAAATAAGTACGAATGTGGGTAACATCAGGAACAACATACCATGGTCGTCCTACCACGCTCCATGGATTTTATGTACTATTTGATTCTCTGATTAACAAATGACTGGGTCAACATAGTGTGGGTCATCATCATTAAAAATTAAAAATAAGAATGAAGTCTTTATGAAGTAATGATCAACCGACTCTCCTTAATATTTCTCTTGTATTTTCTTAATCTTTAGTTCTATCATAATTCAATTTGCGTTTCGTTGGTATAAGATTACTCACCTAACAAGTTCTTTCTATTTAGTTTCTACCCAACCAAGTGTAAGAGGTAAACTTAATAATGGTGACTATCACGAGTACTCCTGATTTGTTTATAATCTAAGATGAGGAAGAAAACGTCAGTCTCCCGTGGAATCATTCAGATCAAAATATGCAAGTACATTGCTGCTCTTCGAAAGATGGGCTTGAACCCTGGTAACTTCACTCTCGTGATAAAAGGGTCTAAATGTCTATCACTTTCGTTGAGCCATCGAAAAAGTGCGAAAACAAGACTCTCACTTGTTGAAATGTATTCACCAATTGTGACTTACCTGATACATCTGCTTTACTAGAATCACTCCTAAACGTGCTTCCTGACTCGTAAGATATCAAATCGTCATCCGAACCTTCTTCTGTAATAGATGAAATTGTACATATAGTAAACACATGTAAGGTATATAAGTAAGTATAAGTGTTGAAATAGTACAATTGTATATTGGAATATACCTGCGTGTATGTACATATATTATACAATTATGTTGACTGTTATCTTTGAAAATAATTATTCCTATAGTCATATTTTCAATAAAATAGTTTGGTTCAAAATTGTATAGGAAAACATTGTAATTAAAATTCCTGTGTCGCGGGGGACTTTACAAACATACATGAAATGGGCACAAAGAACACCCAGACTCAGAACAACAAATTGTGAATCACACAAATAAATCCCGCTATACAACAAAAACTATGTGTAATAATAAATTTGTTTGAAAATATTAAAATCATTATATTCTCAATAACCAATAATTGTTCAAATATTTAAAGAATAATAATTTCACCTGACGAGGTGTCGTCATTTATTTCCATTGTAATTGGTAGAATGTAATCTCTAGAAGTTTCAAATGCCTTCGTTAACGGTTCCTGGATTTTGGGATAATATTTAATTAAGTTGAAAAAAGTCACGCTCGGTAAAACCAACAGGTCTAGACTCCGACTGGCGTAAATCGTTACTTCCGAACATGAAATTGGTTGCTGAAAAAGTGATAAAGCTTTCACTGTCTATTTCTTACTAGCTGTGTCCCGTGGTGTTACTGGCAGTTTTTGTTGTAAATTGCAAGTAACGCCAGGATATTTTTGCAAGTAACATATTTATATATAAACCTTGTGTAAGTTCCGGTAAAATTAGCCATTTCTGAGATTAGCCACAACTAACAGACAGAGAAATCTTAAAAATTGCTTTTTGATGTGAGTACCATATATATTTTGATGTTATTTTTATTTATTTTTTAGATTTTCCTATTAAGATGTTAGGCACTGTCTCCCTATTAGATAGTTACATTAATAGATACACTTACCCCGGTAAAATTTCCAAACATTCCACCCGGTCCCATACAAGTAATCATTTCGTTATATGAACTTAAAACATCCACCTATAATAAAGTTAAAAGAGTATTTTGTACTTTACCGAATTACAAACGATAGAGTGCCACCTAAGTAGGTCCTTAATTTCAGTTCAAAGTACGGATCTTATTGTAAACATCCAAAGGTACTTCAAATATCGATCACTACATACTCGTATATGTATTCTTTTTTAATAAAAACAACAAAGAGTGAACGGAATAATGCAAAAACCTTTCTTATTCTTCCTGTTCAGTGAGTCGGCATGTCTCGGGAATACATAAAATACCCGATCACTTACCTTGAATGATATTTGACTTGAAAGATTGACTGTAGACCCGGACTGTCGGATGGGTAATAAAAAATATCTATGCATATAAATAAGGTACATATAACGTAAGCGATACAATGTTTTTGTAATGAGATAAAATCAGGCGGAACACTGGAATTTTAAGTGCTTCTTGCTTCTTTTACCTTTTCTGGGAACTTTATGAACCATCCTTCAAATGTGTATCTACTTTTTTGACAATTCTCATCAAAGTGCAGGAAGTTCAACAACGAGTCTAGTACAGTAGGTTCGTTATTTTTATAATTCAACTACTTTCTTAATAACAGTCAAATACCACCCATTACGACATTCCAAATCAAAAGAAATAGAAGTTCACCAATGTTAAAAGTACTACTAAGGAAAAGGAAGGTGGTATAATTTTGTATAAAGATTCGTAACCATCTTTTCAATATCTCTTTGCAGATTTAGGAAGAAAGGGGAACCCTATATAGTGGCACCTAAATCGAATCAACGAACACTTAAACTTATATGTACTTACATCAGAGGTTCCTTTAGTTTTATTTGATTGGGTAATTTTACTTAAATGTATATCTTTGTAAGTAGAATTATAAATCTGTTACAGTAAAATATCACATACCTTTCCCCTGTAAATAATAAATATGTAGGGCTGTATATCTCTACACTGAATTACAGTGTCGCCTTTGAGAAAATACATTTCATGCAGGTGTTGTGTGATGACCCTGATGAAGGACCTTTCCACCTTACCAAATAATGGCACTTCGCGAAGCGCACGTTCGTACATAAACACTAGCGTATCTTCCATTAGAGCCGAATTCAGCCGCCGACATATTTTCTAAGAAATACAAAACATTATCTAAATAACTCTTGAATACAAAATATATGGCTACATTATTCTATATGGAACCTTACTATCACATTTTCAAGCACTATTGAAATATGATCATCGAAATAGGATACATACGACATAAGAATATCATATCCTCGTAGCTTCTCGCTTAGCGAGAATTTATTTCTTGGGCATCGGTACGTTACTGGTTTATATTTTGATTTGGTTGAAGTTACGAATAGGTAAATATATAATAGCAAATCTATCTGTCATTGTTGTAGATCATTTGTACACAGAAACAAATATTGATTTACATAAAGCTGTATGCATTAGCATAATAGTTTTTCGTAGTTTTATTCCTAAGTAATTATGTACTTCATATTTTAAGTATTTAGCAAGATCTGGCTACAGATTCATTTGCGGTCCTTTAGGGGTCAAATTTCGATAAATTTTCCTAATTATTTTTTTTATTTTTTAAGCTTCCTGCAATCCTCCACATAAATTATAAGAGTGCCAAATTTCATACTCCTCTGTTACCGCAATTTTCGTAAAAAAGAGGTACACAGTTTTTCCTTCGCTTATCAATACGAGTAAATAGATATCATATAATCATTGATTTAAAAGTACTAAAAATATTTGCGAACCGTATTTACACAAATAACCACAGTAATCTTTGTTAGGCAACCCATGGGTCACAACAAAATTTTGAAGTTATTGGCTAAGTTAATTAAGCTACGGCGTTTCATAACTGATAGTTATGAAGGGCCGTAGCAACCACACCTGTCGCCAAATTTCATATGCGGTTGAATCAGGAAAAGACGGGGTATATTTTAGGAATGTCAAGTAAATTTGGCTAATCGATGTAGCCCCATAAAGTATTGAGGTGATTGAATACAAGAATTATAGACATATAGTATATTCTCATTGTGTCAGCTGTCGCGGTAAAAATAACCTGTGTCTTTCCTCAAGAATCCAAGTATTTTATGCCAAATTTCATTTCAAACAACAGTGCAGCGGGTTAACCGCGAAAGTGTAACAGGCAGACAAAGTTACTTTCAAGTTTTTTATTTTAATATACCTCGTATGAATGAATGACAATTTTAATAATTCGATTTAAATTCTTCTAGAATTGTTGGCCCTTTAGATCTTTATTTTCTAATTTAATTCTTACGTCTACTATGTATGTATGTAAATATGTCGACGTGTATCTTTTATAATATTAACATAACAGTAGATACTATCCACATTGACAAACTCTTTTGATAGTGACTATGACTACGTACTCAATATCACTGTGTAACAAATCCAAAAAAATACTGTTAGCTTTTTATCATTAAAAAGTACTGCACTTGATTTACGTGAAATATGAAATAAACAAATTGTACGCCAGTTAAAAAATATTTATTACAGTAGCCGTCGGCGTTCGCCTAGACTTATGCTGAGTATCCTTTTTATAATGGAAATACTCGCATCTATTATACTACAACATTGTGATTCGGATGTAATAATACACTAATATTATAAATCTGTTAGTAGGTCATGCTTTCACACTTAAATCGCTGAATCGATTTAAATTGAATTTCGGTTTAGAGATAGATTGTATCATGGAGAAAGGCTACGTTTTTTACGATTCATTCCCATTAGTTAATACTTCATATGTAGGTGCTAGTTTTCACAAAATTACTGACCTGTGGATTGCTACCGTTAGTTCTCTTCCATACATATTCGAAATATTTTAATGTTTTTGCCGTGAGTACAGGATCAACGTTCTCCTGGTACAGAAAGTTTGCCAGATCCTTTGTTTTTTCCTATAACACAAACGAGGGCAGAGCTCGTTAAAACTAATATAATTACTGTACTGAAACTACAAAGTCGTAATATTTTTAATGATGGAACTTCAGCCGTAATACGCAGAACTAGAGTCAACAATATACTTTATTTCGAAGGTAATTAGACTTTGGTTATTTCATTTTGTTACTAATATTAAACGTTGTAAAAGTACTTTAAAAAAATGGATTATAGGAAATGTTACATTGTTTACATTTCAGTTAAATACAATGTATCGCGTAGGAGTGACCAAAATACCTATAGTTTGACGAAGAAATCATTTCCAATCATTGCAGTAAAGTTTATGAAATATTTGATATTTGATGTAGCAACGTAGATTAGGTATTGGCTTATGGTAAGCATGAGTAGGATTCACCACTCTGACTGTGAATGCAAACAATGCAGCATAGTGAGATGCTTCTGCAACATGAAAAGTCTGTATTTACTATCAGAGTGTAATATATAGTGTAAATACTGATATCTCGGGACAAATCACTACATTTACATACACCTTAACGTGCCTAAAGGTAAGTTTACTTAATTATTAAACTCAGATAAAGTTTAAATGGTACCCTAAAATACGGTTACTTTTCATTTATTACAATGAGAAAGTACAATAGCAAACAGTAGTTAATACCCAACTGGGCGCGGGCCTTTTATTAAGCCACCCACAAAATGAGATAACCAAGGCAATTACAGGCTATAATCGCGTACACATTATTTTTAAAATGTTTTAAATTTGTTACAGTCATAACAAATAAATTTGAATTATTATACGCTTAACCTTAAAAGGAAAATTATTTTCACCATTTTGCGTTCATCAATGTTTAATCTATGTTACGATCCATCGCATAAGATAAATAAGTTTGTTTTAATAATACCTAAAACATTAGTTCTATACACTGCACTACGTAATCTAATCCTCAAAAATATAAAGTTCAAAGCTTTTCTAATTTAGGAAAATGTGCAAATTTAATTTAGGATCAGTAATAAAAGGCTATTATAATAAATTTAACACTGAAATCAGTAAGTATTATCGCTACTATTATGTAGTACCACTCCGCAGCCAATCTAATGTGTGTGTGTACTAATGACTAAGAGAATTGTGCAATTGCAATTGAGTCATACATTATGTTCCAACAGTGCACACGCAGATGCGGACCTTGTAGATGCGACGTAGCCAAACATGAAAGCAAAGTATAGAAAGCCCGTAATCTGCAAACACATCACTAGCCACATGTTCACTATGTTGTACATACCGACAGGATTACAACCTAGACCTGGACAAAAGTAAATTAAAATATTAATGTTTACTAATATTATAAAAGTAAAAAGTAACTCGGTCTGTCTGTCTGTCTTGCTTTCATGGTAAAACTGAACTGATTTTGATTATTGATTAAAGGGCATACTCTACTTTTTACCACCATATTCATGAGTGTGGAACCACGGGCAAGCGTACTTCATATTAGTACAGTCCTTTTCAAAAGATATAAACGTCACGCCACCCTTGAACAATTCTGTTTTAAATTTTAGGATCGATGTTTTTTTTCAACATCACTTAAAAAACAAATTTATTGATGTTCAACGAGAGCAACGTAAAGAAGTTTAAAGTTATCTTTTTTACAGAAATCTTACTAAGACTAGTACCTACAGTACATATTGTATTCAATGCCGTACAATAAAATGAGTATATTTTTAATTTAAAACATTACAAAGAAAATCATTAAGTGTTTCAGCAAATTCCTACAATTTCATTGCTCTCCATTCATAGCTATACATCTGCTATTATTATATCTATTAGGGATAGAGGTTGCCGACCGGTCGTAATACAAGCGTATCAATTACAATAAGTACATACCCACAAATACCTCGTACACCCAGTAGAACGTGTAGGCATATTCCGTGTATGCATCTGTGGAAAGTACATAAAACGTGACCACACATTTGCAATGAACAGTTTATTTAATACACTGTTGGTTTACTGTATTTTTGATGCTGAATTTTCCGAGCTGTTAATGTGTTAAGTACGAATTATAAATTGAGCTATAGTTTGAATACTCTCATATCGTAACGAATTTTATTTCAAATATTATGTAATCTGTAATTTTTTTCGGTGACATATAATCATCGCATCAGTTATTAGACAACGAATCAATGTTTTATATATTTTTGTTGGTATAGTTTTCCTTTAACATATATATGTAATGTATGTTTTGAACTAAGAATCGCCTCTTTAATTTAATATACCTTTTATAATTAATACGATACAAATTACAAGCCAACTAAATACCTGTTTCATTAGAGTCAAAACGCAGAGTCAAAATTATATATCACGCAAGAACTATATATGTACGCATAGATATAGTGGCAACTATTATTTTCATCACAGGTATTAGGTTGGTTTCCAATATCTGTCCTATGTAGTTTCGGGTCGAAGTTGGGGAAAATTCAATTATTGTTGGCTATATAGCGATATTACTTGACAGTCTCTCCATACTTTAGGAGTTGGGTCACATCAGCTAATAACCGTGACACTTTGTGAATGCTGAGTTACGTATCAGGTGACCCGTCTACTTGTTTGCCTTCGTATATATAAAAAAAATTCAACTGATAAAAGGTATATCATTGGTCGATAATTTCATTTAGCAAAATAATTGAGACTAGAAATACCAACTTGCTGTACGACAACTAAAAAAATTAGGACAATTCACTTATTTTGAAAAATAATAATTACGCCATTGGTGGGATGTACAATTTTTTAAATACACTAAATTTATCATTGGAATTTCTTAAATTATTAAGGTAGGTACCTATTTAAATTCTGTCACTAAATATTATTACAATTACACGACAAAGAAATGAGTTAAAATAAATTAAGATGTTGCATCGATATGTAATTATAAGACAAGATTATATATTAATTGTTTATTTCAATATATTTTTTATCAACCACCAAAAAGATCATACGGACATCTTAACGAGAAATTTGAACTATCCATCAATGTTGTTCTATACATATAGTCTTGTCCTCATAATACTGTTTTAATATGTGTATAGAGCTATACTTACATCTTACATTTTGATTTTGATTATCATTCAGTATCATAACACTAGAACAGTTGACGAATAAATACTGTGAGTGTGGCGGCAAGTACGATTCACATGCGTTACCGAAGATAAAGGCAGTAACCAGATTTATTATGGTGACAGCTATTGGCAGGCACTTCACAAGGACTACAAAAGGATTAACGCGCATTATATCACTCTCCCAGTATGAAAATGCGCCTGTTATTCTTGTTACCTGTATAAAATTACAAACACTGAAATATACGACGAAAAATCTTTTGTTTTGGTTTTAATAGAACGTTCTGTTACCGTACAATAAATGTAAAAGTACAATAATCTTCCCCCAAAATTATACTATTCGGTACTACTAAAAATTAAAACCCTATTTTATAAATAACTCCTTTATAAATGTCTCCGTGTCAATTTACTAAGATGGTCTGCAGCGGTTCTATGGACCTTGCGATCAAGCATAATTTCAGTGTATTAATACCCGACATCGCTTTACCACATTTGAAAAGTTTTTTTTAATAGAAGGAATTAACTATCACGTATTTACTTACACATAATATTCTGTTTATTCTATATAAGTTTAGATCTGTATTGTCATTAACTATTCGCACCTGAAAAGTACATTAGTAATCAGTTTAAAAGTTCAGTTTTTATAATTACAACAAAATTTTCTAAAATCATTTTTCGATTTAGGTATCCATTTACGAGTAATTTAACTTTAAACTACATTTTCTTGTAAAAACAGGGCGTCTCTGAAAGTTAAACGGCTTAAAATCTGAAAAAACATCATGATAGCAGTTCAGATATTGAACTTTAAAGGAAAACTATAGCGGATTAAATAACGTTTATTTCAGGAGTTATAGGGGCCTAACTTGTAAAAGCACTCACTTGGAAAACTTCGTACAAATATAAAGAAATATTAATTAAACATAACAATTACCTATTGGACACGATTTTAAATCCACCTACCATTATGGGTGACTACAGAACCTTATTCTATGCATGGCCTGACAGGTACTTGACCATTTTTTTTTTTTTAATATAATTTAACTTACCAACTGTTCAAATGGAAATACGCTTAAAACATCCCATACGAAGCCATGTTTCAAATACCGTGTAACAGTAAGCAAAGGGTGTGTAATCAGAAGAGATTTCTCGTTGTAGTAAGCAACGTAGGCCATCACGATTATATCTATGTAAGATGCTGTATCGATCCACTTGAATGAGCCCCTGTATTTGTGTTGCTTCGTCTATTAGACATAAATATGTTATTAGTAAAACCAGTTACAACTAAAACAACTATTTATTACCGTTTTTTAGGGTTCCGTAGCCAAATGGCAAAAAACGGAACCCTTATAGATTCGTCAAGTCTGTCTGTCTGTCTGTCTGTCTGTCTGTCTGTCTGTCCGTCCGTATGTCACAGCCAATTATTTCCGAAACTATAAAAGCTATACTGTTGAAATTTGGTCAGTCGATGTATTCTGTGAACCGCATTAAAATTTTTACATAAAAATAGAAAAAAAACAATACATTTTGGGGGTCCCCATACTTGGAACTGAAACTTAAAAATGTTTTTTTCATCAAACCTATACATGTGGGGTATCTATGGATAGGTGTTCAAAAATGATGTTGAGGTTTCTAATTTCATTTTTTTCTAAACTGAATAGTTTGAGCGAGAGACACTTCCAAAGTGGAAAAATGTGTGTCCCCCCCCCCCTCTAACTTCTAAAATAAGAGAGTGATAAAACTAAAAAAAATATATGTTGTACATTACCATGCAAACTACCAACGAAAATTGGTTTGAACGAGATCTAGTGAGTAGTTTTTTTTTAATACTTCATAAATCGTAACACGCAATTTACCTTTCATCCAATCAAAACACTATTATTAAAACATCTATGAAAGTTACAACGAACTACAAGAACTTTTATATGATGTTACTTGCTGATACGGAACCCTTCATGGGCGAGTCCGACTCGCACTTGGCCGCTTTTTTTTAACTAGGCGTACCCTACGTAGATACCATTTGCTCATATTTCAGAGTATTTTCCCATATGGAATTTATCGATATGGTAAGTTTACAAGGATACCAGAATACAGGCTGCGTCGTTTTTTTTTTTTATGTGAGCCTGCCGAAGTGACTCTACTTTGCCTGATAGAAACCATGAATAGAATCCAAAAGTGGTGATCACCATCCTCATTATAAGTGCACACAATGCAGCATGGTGACCCCACACCATGGAAGCCTAATGAGGCTTATTTATTTCCGGAAAACAGTTTAAACTAGTAGGCAGACCACGTTGTATGAAAAGTATGTTTATTTATTACAAATATTTTTTCAAAGAGCCAAGAGAAGGAAAATTGAAACAACCCGTCTGGCCAGCGTGGTATAGTAGGTCAAAACCTCCTTTCAAAGAAGAGGCCTATGTCCAGCAGTGGACTGTTAAAGGCTGTTGATGATGATGATGATGATTTTTTTCCATTGGGCAGAGTAGAGTCAGTTTGGTACGCTTAGAAATAAGTAAAAGAAAAAACTTCTAGAAGACGTTAATTCAGAAGACTACTGTATCCAAGTATGCTGTAATATAATTTAATAAAAAAAATACTCACTGCAATATCATACGGCACGACGATTATGTAAAACACGGCTAGGAGAAAGCGCAGGGCACACCACAATTTGAGGAATATTCCGTGGGGAGTGATACAAAACGGCACGAAAATATATCTGAGGTGTCTGCCATACAAACGAGATATCAGTCATAAGTAAATAAGTACGTAGGTACTAAAATATCGTTTCAACGGAAATGTACATAAACAGTTTCTAAACTGTTTGATATTAATTTGGTAGCAATGTAAACTGCCAATCAAAATCATCTTTACGTTACTATTTCAGTAAAAATATTAATGTAGAAAATAATGTATTCCGAGAAAAGTGTTTTAAGTATTTATATTCAATAAACTTAATGAGCAATTACTTTTCCTTCTTAGAAAGGAGGATACTGAGTAAATATTACTATAATACTAAATATAAAATACCTAAGCACACCTAGTCTGTCGAAGGTCTTCATGTATTGAATTCTTTGTTCTCGGGTTGAGAACACATAGAAACTTTCCTTTATCTCTTGCTGCAAATAAGTCAGTCATTGAATAGTAAACAATTCATTATAGGTTTTAATCATTTGTAGATATTTGGATTTTGAATGATTACCGCTATTCTGTTCGTTTTCACATCTAGTTTGCCAGATATGGGCCTTGCTTCCTCATACCGGGCAGCTCGTTCTTTAAGTTCTGGGTCATCTAAAACCTGTAAAAGTGACTTACATTGCACATTTGTGATCCACAAGTTATTGTCCTGAGTGTTCATTGTGTCGGTTTCATGTATATGTGTACAGTCCAACGCGATACTGGATGTTTACTCGTACCTACTCCTAATGTCAAAGTTCTCTTTTAAAAAGAAAAAAATATGCCCATTAATAATAATATTGCCAGTTACTATATTTTACTGCCTATAACCTTATTTGTTATAAATATGTCGTTTCGATATTGCGTTTTCATCCGTGAAATTATTTTTTACATATCGGGAAACATGAAGGAAAATGTTTACGCTTACCAAAATAAACATATTTACATAAAATAATAGCAACATAAACTCAGTCGATAAAGTCCAAAAACAAACGATGAGAAAATAAAAGTTATAGAAAGTTAACCTATAACAATGAAATTTCGCCAAGTGACGGTAACATATATATATACTTTTAGAGTTGTAAACAGTTAAATTAGGACTTAGTGAGACGTATTAACATAGTTTTCGTGTCGTGATAAAATCACCGCAGAACGTTGGGGTTATCTATAAACCGAAGATAACAGCTACAGGCAGAGATGGTGTGCGGATTTTAGTTAGTTCGAGTACGATAAAATCATTGCACAGGTCATCCGTTGGGGCTTTGTATTTATATCAGTGGTTACTATAAAAAATCCAGTACTTCATCCATGTATTTTTTTAAGTAGAAACAATCTAATAAGGTTGGTTACTACTGTTGGTAAATGACCGGACCTTCCGTAGCTGTGAAACTTCTTTCAAAATTTGTTATTATATATAGGCATTACTATCTTTTCTAGAATTTTTAAGCCAAACATTTAGTTTGTGGCAGAGAATGACTCTACTCTAACTACTCTAAAATTACATGTTTCTCGATTAGAACGAGAAAACAAAAAGTACTCTTTAACAACTCTCAAAGTTTTTAAACGAGAACTACTACTTACTACTGTTGCAGTTGACATATCAGTGCATGCATGACAAGTATGCACTTCAGATATGTATTCACTTCAGTATATCAAACAATAAAAAAGTAAGTTTTCACGCAATGCACAAGTAACTAATGGTAACCGTTCAGTGGTAACTGCTGACCTTAAGCGACTAATTCTTAGACGATTTTTACTCCTCTTTTGATTACATATATTTGCATATAATACAAACAAGTACAGTTTTTCAAAAAAATAAAAATCTTATAACTTACGAAAAGTTAAATTTGTTACAATTGTAACAAATTTAACTTTTCGTAAAATAAAATAACGAATGACCTATAATTATAGGTCATTCGTTATTTCATTTTACATACATTTGACAACTTACAAAATAAATTCATTATCATGGTGCATAATATTCAAATAAAGAGTACATTCCATAGTAAGTGAATAGTAACAGAAATGAAATGCATGAATCACCGTTATAATAGGGTGACTAATGTCCGGAAACGTGCCCCAGCACTGCACTAGCGCGCTGTACTCCACGTGTAGTAATATGCAGTTTGTCGACGTCACCACCGTATATACCTGGACACATTATGCACGTTTTACAAATTTGAACCTAATGTGTGCGGTTTCTAGCGATGGAACTACATAAAAAATAAATTCATGCAAACAGTGATTTGTAAAAATAAATTTAACTCATTTTGTATTTTAGTTAAATTTAAATAACAAAACATTCACTTCTGAAATTAGAGAGGAGTAATTAAGGGATATTAGGGAATTAACAAGTAATTGAGATAAATGATTAAACATTGTTCAGAAAGCGAAATATTGAAAAAATGGTGAACTGTGATGGGCTATTGTAATATTTCTGCACTATCCAGCCTCTGGTCTCTCAAAGAAACACGTCAGCTCAAATACTGACACTTAGGTTGTTCCTCTATAAGAGGATAGTACCGTCCCGGTCAAGTCGACCCACTTACGCTGAAATCAGCAAGGCTCTACGACCTTAAAAAACATTCTCTTGCTTGCTAATTAAATTATTGTTTAAATAAATAAAATGAAAACGGCCTATTACATCAAGTCAAATTCTTATTTTAAAGATAAACCATAAAGTAAGTTGGTACCCACAGTTTTCCAAAAACAGTATTTATACACACCTTTGGTAAACCCAAGAGCATTTCCAAGACACCAAAATGACATCCAGGACCAATACTCATTTGTACCTTTCCTAAGTAATTCAACACGTTGCAATGACCCTTTAATAAAAACAATTAAGTATTATTGTTGGAAAATAAGACGCATTGTTATAATGAATTAAAATATTAGAATACCTTTTAATCTCTCTAAATGGATCATCCACCATTTTTTTATTCCTGACAAATATTTTTGCATTAGTGATTTATATCTGACGCGAATATGTTTTTGAAGATATATGCGTCAAGTAAGTATTCTTTATTTTATTTAGTTTAGTTTTTAGTTAGTCTTAAACTCCTTTTGAAGCTTTATAACCGAATACTAAGAAACTTTTATATTTTATTGTATTTTCACGATACATAATTGCTTCGTCACTTGTGAACCGATTTGAAAAAAAAAGAAAGTTACAGTTTGTAACAATTCATCGAGATAGCGATGCATTGAAATACGTGTTTTTTTTAAAAAAACTTACTGTTAAAATAATACATTGAGCGAATAGACTATATAGGTCAAGACTTGGAAATAAATTTAATCAATGTGTTGTATAGAAAATAAACGTACACTTTTTATTATGTACATGTCTCGTCCAATATCAGCTGCATGTTGCACAACCTCGTCGTCAGGGAGTATTATTTTCCTCGTATTGCTTGCTACTGTCTGCAGGAAGTCGCGATTGCATACCTAAGAAATAAATTAAATTGTGTCCTACATTTGTCACTTTTCCTTATCTGTAGAAAATGCAACGTTATTTAAACATTCTAGTGTTTCGGGAAGGGAAGAATATATTGTCTTATTAAAATTTAGCTATAAACATTAAAACTTTAGATGAACACGGTTTAACTTTAGTTAAAACTATATAATTTGTAGTAGAAATCAAGGAATTTCTACAAATTGTCAACTAATTCTTTGTAAACATTAAGATTTTAAGACAGCAATATCAAAAGATGAAATTATTCACTTTGATTATAAATTTACCTGGAATAGAGGACACGATAGCAGAGTTTCGACCATTTCCACAGAACGAACTTCTTGTTGGAGGTTCATTGACATATCACAAAATAATTCATCGGGACACACTGCGTTATTATAGTACCTAGAGCATATTATGTTCCTTTTTATCATTTTAAATAGATAATTTTGGTTGCAAATCATTACTCTTTTACTATTATAATATCATTAAGTTATCCTAATTACTTAGTGTTTTCCTAGATTTGTGTGAACAATAAAATAACGTACCTCCCTTGCCAAGTTGCATTTTGTAAATGTTAATAGTAAACATGACATCTCTGAACACTAAATAATAGCCAACGTGAGCAAAACAAAATAATAACCAATAATACAAGAGAATAGAGACGTTGGCGATTGTAGAAAGAGAATCGATGCAAAACACTTTAAGGCCAAGATAGCAATTTGAATTTAATTTTAAAACTTAATTAATATTAATTTTATATAAAGATACTTTTTACACTATTTTAGATTTTTGTAATCGGTGCTTTATTCATCTAAGTTAAAAAAAACAGCGTAAATTAAACTTTCAATGTTGTCAAACAAACAACTCACAAATGAAAAACTGCCTGAAATCTGGATTGAATTACTAGTTGCTTAAAGCCCGACAGTACCAGCTCATTTTTAATTTTCCTTACCATTGGACTGAGAAGAATTTCTTCACGCGAGCCTTGATTTTTCCACTGACGCGATTTACAGACAGAAAATAAAACAGCTCGCGCATGGATTCCTACAAAAGACGGATTATAGCGAAATGTATTTTTCAACGTGTTTTATTAAAAATGTACACGTAAACATTATGTACTAGCTTTTGCTTGCAGCTATCTTTCTATTGGGCTATATTATATTTAACCTGAAAATTATTACCGCGACATCTAATATACAAACGGATGGAGTTGCGTGCAATTGCTAATATAATAAATAAAAATAGACTAATGTTAACGTACTTGAAATTGTATCGTTTGTTACAAAATAAATTCTCGATTCAATAGTTAGACAATGAAACAATCTATGTCATTAGAGAATTTAAATAAAATTATCCTCATCGTCTTTTTCACTTATGTTCAGTGATCTGAAAGATTTGCTAAGTATTTTGTTTGTGAAACGTTTCGAAGAATATCTTACCAATTTAATTTTGAAGGAACTAGACAAGATTTAATATTTATACTTTAGTTTTAAAGTATCCAAGTATGTTCTAATAAAATACTCATCATCATCATCATCAACCTATTGTAGTCCACACTGGACATAGGCCTCTTCAATTGTACGCCACTTAGTTCGATAAAAAAAATACATACCTTAAACTTTATTCTTCTTTGTGTTGATAGTAAGTAATTACAACAGATTTTAGCTGTATAGTAAGCGCCGATGTATGAGCCGAGAACAAACAAAAAAATAACCTGCAACATGATTTGTGTTTGAGTGTAATAATATAATATAACAGCATACTTTGCACTACTTATATTCAATAAGCATACTAAGATCTATTGACGATGTATTTGGTGGAAATATTCTGATTGATTTGCATTGAAATACATAAGTACCTTTGCAACAAAGTTTGTACAATGTATAATTTAGAAATAAGGATTTATTGTTTGACTCTAAACTCTTCTAAACTTTTGATGAAAATGGAAAAGTAAAGGTAAATTAACAAAATTAATTCATGAGCCACAAATTATTGTTCTGAGTCAGAGTTTTCTTTGTATCCATTACATGTATGTCTGTGAATTCCCCATCAGCACAGAAATATTCCTGGTACGGGAGTTTGTTTTTAAAGGAAAATATCTGACGTGCTTCATTTTTTTATTTCTCTTTTATTTAACTTTAAATTACTAATGAAACCTATGTCACAACCGTATATTTGGTAGGTAATTTTCATAGTCTTAATCTGCGTATCTAATATCCTATAATTTTCTTACTTGCTTTCGTTTTCGTTCTACAACTGTATCCTACTGAAAAAACCATGTTGCTTCAAAAAAAGAAAATTTTGATTTATAATTGTAACACCATATTCAATGTGTTGCTTTATAAATAATCTACTACAATTAACTTTTTCATCATGTGAATCCTTTTTCCCAGGGACAGAGTAAACAACATTAAGCCGTACACACTCGTAAAATACTCTTCTGTATGTATGAAAAAGTGTCCTCACATTGTTTTAGGGTCGAGTGCCATCAGCTTATTACGATATCCTCTGGGCACGCATTCAGAATTTATAATTACATGTATATTTAAACTCGTAAAAGTATTTACCATTATAACTTCGCATAGCATCACATCTACTCTTATTAATATTTGTTTGTACTGTATGAAATTTATTAAATACGAATAAGAGTTACTTTGACCAATAATTTTACCTGGCATTTTTCTAATTGAATTCTAATGAAATTGCACTTTTGTTATTACTAATCTAATTATGCGTTTTCTATTTTAAGATAACATTTATAGATTAATAAGTGTAAAAGTATTATTTACATTTGAACTTCCAACTTCCAAGGTCTGTTCTGGATTCAAAATTGTATTATGTGACAGGATAAAAAAGAAATAATTTAATGTTTCTATAATAGGTACCCATTGACGAAAAACGGTAGCACATCCTTTTTCTGCCATTCAGTGAAAACATAACCAACAGAGATATATTTGACTTAAGTAAACCTCTAGTATTAACACAGTATGTAACTCATTTTTCAACGATTTTTTCATTTTTGTCCTATAAAGTAGTAGCAGTTTTACCTACTTACTATTAGACTCTCGATTTAGATATGTAGGCTACCAAAACTAGAAATTCCTAAACACACTACATCACTGACATCATTTAAAAACCTATCTTTATTTGTTGTTTTAAACTTTTATTTATAATAATTTCTTTCAAATACATACAATTTTCTTTCAGTGTACGATTGTATATTGCTTAATCAGTGTATTGCTTATCTAAATAAATGAATTTTAAACATAACAGTTTTATTATGAAATATATTTATAATAAAACTGTTATGATTATGATTTCAAATCAAAATGTTATGATGTTTTACCAATGATAAAGAGTAAATACGATACCAACAAACTTTCATAAATCTTACACGAAAATGACACAAACCAAAGTCAAACATACTTTTTATAGGCTGGATACGGGCAAAGCATAGTCGTACAATAAATAAGTGTCTACAGCGTATAAAACTTTTTGTGCACGGCGCACAATTTTCAGAGTAAAAATATATGGTTATGGTTTGAAAGTTATTATGAAAGGGCATAAAAAGTAGACTACGTGTTGTAGGCAAGTACTTCAGAATGCTCAAACTCCCAGAGTCATGAATATTGTATAGTCAACTGTTTTTATCACAACATTATTTATTTTTAACCCACTAAAAAAAAGAGGAGGTTCTCAATTCGTCGGAATCTTTTTTATTATGTATGTTTAGCGATAATTTCGTTGTTTATGAACCGATTTCAAAAATTATTTCTGCATTCGATTTGGCATAGCTTACAGGTGGTCCCATCGTCACCATATCGGGATCTGGTGAGATAGGATCCCAAGGAAATCGAAGGAACTCCTCAAATATCATAGGCACAATTGTCGCGATTTGAGTACTCGGAATAGTTTTTCTTTGAAGTCAGTTCCTTTTTGTTAAAATTATATGAAATAAATGAACTATACTGTTATATATACTATACTGTTATATATACGTTATACTATTCATGGTCACGAGTAATCCAGTCTCAGACAATATTGTAAAAATTATAACCACTCTTTAAAACACTTCTGCATTTCTGCATAGCTAATGTGTGGCGATGAGAACTAAAGCCGGTTCCAAAAATAACGGGTCAGTCACATAAACCAATAACGGGTCAGTCACATAAACCCGAATATCTCCCGAACTACGTATGCCATCCTAATGAAACGAAGACTGTTCAATTGAGAATTTAATTATACAGATAAAAAATAAAATAAAACTTAGTTACACCCACAATATTAATCTTAAATTAAAAAAAAACTAAAGTAGTCATATTTTTCTTAAGATTACATTTTTTTTATGATTGTTTTTTTGCTGTTTTTCATCACTTTCTTCATTTAATACTTTGTATTGCCTCCACGTGATGAAGCCTCCAGTGATGAAAAACAGCAAAAAAACAATCATAAAAAAAATGTAATCTTAAGAAAAATATGACTACTTTAGTTTTTTTTTAATTTAAGATTAATATTGTGGGTGTAACTAAGTTTTATTTTATTTTATATCTGTATAATTAAATTCTCAATTGAACAGTCTTCGTTTCATTAGGATGGCATACGTAGTTCGGGAGATATTCGGGTTTATGTGACTGACCCGTTATTTTTGGAACCGAGTGTAGTTAGTTCAATATGATCCATTACTTGCATATTTGAGACTTAAGATCCTTAATTGAGTAATCTATTAGTGTTACTTTACTGCCTTATGATGCATTTAAAGTTTATCGAATTTGAAAACAGTTAGTAACAATGTCCTACTCATCATCAGTCACTAAGAAGAAGGAAGTTCATACGAAATGGGACAGTCATGAATAAAATATGCTTGACTTTACCTAATCTACATAAAATTAAATAACAATCACGCTGTAAAATTAATTTTCATTTAAAATTCCAATTCATTTTCTAAATGGCTTTGTAACGTAAATCACCTTTTATTTTTATATAGAATACTTTTTTTTTTACTTACTAACAAAATGTCTTTTGAGCCTGGGGAAATGTCTGAAGAGCCAGTACCAGTAAATATGGATGTACCGAAACTGAATGCCGTCCTTATAGGATTTTCGTGCTTTGCTTTATTCATCATATACACCTTAGTTTCCCAAAATATTAACAGGGACATCCAGGAATTCTGGAAGTTAGTGTTTACAGTATCTAATTAAAACACTTATATACCATTGATTAAAAAGTAACTAGGGCTCATATAAGTTGAATAATAATAATATAGGTGTTTCCTACAAGTCAAATAATTTAACGATTATTTATTCCTTAAAGATTAACAGATTTCTATTTAGACGTCTTCTGAAAACACACTCAATATTCGGCGAAGATTTTTTGACTAATCAGAATACACTACCCATAAACTAGTCCAAAAAAGCTTTTCGTATAATTTTCTAATAAACTCAATAAACAAACAATTTTCTATGTGGACAAATCCTTTTCCCACAAAGAAATTATACTAATGTTTATAGCATCACCATAGCTTCACCGTTAGAGTTATAACAATAACCAATTTATATTCATGACTCAAGTCGAACGAGATTATGTATTGCACATAGACAACCCGAAATATTGAGATCTCGTATTCAATGTCTCTCATATCGAGTGTTGACAGACTGTAGATTAATATAAGCTATGTCTTATTATCTACTTAGGTATTCAGCACCATCTAAATAAGTGAGAGGAATTTGCTTTTTCACTACACGTAGCAACATTGAGAAATTTATATGATTTTACACAATACATAATATCCTAAAACCAATTTTGTGCCTGCTATTTTTAAATTGTGCTAGTCAGTTTTCAGGTGCTAAAATACCACTTTATGCTAAATTACAACGCCTGTATAAATTTTTGGGGTTTCTTCTTATTTCATTATTGTACAAATATATTTATATTTAAAAACATATAATTATGTAAAAAAAAAAGATTAGTTTTCACTTTCCTCAAATACCTAAATTCCGATAGTGTCAATAACAAAAACTAAATGTCAACGTGTATAAATGAATGTATCTGTTTTTTTATTTATTAAGGTCTACCATAGTGGCTCTACTCTGCCTAATGGAAAGGATGAGTAGAATTTAAAAGAATAATTGGAATTCTAAAATTATAAATTAATAATAATAAAAATTATAATAATTATAAAAATTATTGTTATTTTTATTGGGCTTTTTATCGGGTAATTTACTATAAAGGAACGAAAGAAAATAAATAAAGGAACTGGGATTGGACAATGAGCTTATGAGATCAAACTAATTAACCCTGTACAAGATTAAGCTATGAAATATTTTGTTAGTTTCTAAACTTAACTTAGAACAAGATCTATTGTTACTGACTAAATGAACTTCGTATAAGTCAATATTGCCAATTACCTCATGACATAACTTCCTTGGGCATGCATTGAGGTACAAAGCACATCCGGACCAATAACAAAATATAATAAATATCATACCAAACTTCACCAAGCTTAAGAACTGCAAAGTAAAATGAGTTTTAATAAAATACATATAAAAACAACTAAAACAATATCTCCACTGTTAGGGGAAAGAACACAATCAGAAAGCAACAAGCAAAAGATTGTTTCATTAAATCTCAATAGCCTGAATGGATAGAATACATGAGCTATTCAAAATTGTAACATAGTATTAAGTGCTAATAGTTAGCTTACGTAAGCTTAAAAGTAACTCTTATGTTACAATCATCACCACCATCATCAGCCCGTTGCAATCCACTGTTGGATATAGGAGAACATTATCTCTACAATGATTCTTGTAACAAGCAAAACACATTTAGTCTCGAGAAACCGTATCTTTGGCCAACCTATTAATTACTTATAAATTTAATAGTTGTATAGATTATTTACACAGCGCACTTATGTATTAACAATAATGAAATAGAACAACGAGAAGTTTTAATAAAACTTATGTTTTAGCTAAAAAATGAAAGAATCTTACATTTGCCAACTATGATTTCAAATTCTTTTAGGATTAATGCGAAGTTTCATATTCAGTATATAATTATTTTAACAAGGTGTGTAACAATATTGATTTTACCCTGGAACATGATCTATTCTAACTAGACAACAACTAAATATAATTTACCTTTACAGGGCTGTAGAAGTTTTTTGCCCATTTATCAACATAATCCCACAAATGCCACACTTGTAATATTGGAAATAATTTAGCTATTTGACCAGCAACCGTTTCACCTTCGGGGTCCAGAGTATCCGTAAAAATGTAAACTGGGAATACTGAGATTATATCTAGGTAGAAACCAATAGTTGCCATTTTTACTTCGGCTATCTCCTTCATAGTTTCTTTTCTAACATTCTGAAACATCCAAGCTGCATATTCAACGAATCCGATGACACAGACACACTTTAGACTTTAATCAGTAAGTAAAAGTTAGGATACGGATTATATTAGTGCGTATTTAAACCGCAAATATAGTGAAAATGCTTCGGTGGTGCAGTAGTAGTGTATGCGACTTCTGTGTTTGAGATCACGGGTTCGATTCCAGGGTCGTAAAAAATATTTATGTGATGTGACAAGTATTTGTTATGGAGTTTGATTGTTTTCTATGTATAAAAAGCGGCCAAGTGCGAGTCGGGCTCGCCCATGAAGGGTTCCGTACCAGCAAGTAACATCATATAAAAGTTCTTGTAGTTCGTTGTAACTTTCATCGATGTTTTTATACTAGTGTATTGATTGGATGAAAGGTATATTGCGTGTTACGATTTATGACGTATTAAAAAAAAAAACTACTCACTAGATCTCGTTCAAAACAATTTTCGTTGGTAGTTTACATGGTAATGTACAACATATATTTCTTTTAGTTTTATCACTCTCTTATTTTAGAAGTTAGAAGGGGGGGGGGGACACACATTTTTCCACTTTGGAAGTGTCTCTCGCGCAAACTATTCAGTTTAGAAAAAAATGATATTAGAAACCTCAACATCATTTTTGAAGACCTATCCATAGATACTCCACACGTATAGGTTTGATGAAAAAAAAAATTTTGAGTTTCAGTTCCAAGTATGGGAACCCCCAAAATGTATTGTTTTTTTTCTATTTTTATGTAAAAATCTTAATGCGGTTTACAGAATACATCAACTGACCAAATTTCAACAGTATAGCTCTTATAGTTTCGGAAATAATTGGCTGTGACATACGGACGGACAGACAGACAGACAGACAGACAGACTTGACGAATCTATAAGGGTTCCGTTTTTTGCCATTTGGCTACGGAACCCTAAAAAGGTATGTTTATGTATTTATAACAGCTTAGTTTGGGACTAGATGTCGTTGTATGTATGTCCGAATTATTTATTTATGACACACGCATGACATTTAACCAAATATTTGTTTATATCTAGGAAATAACACATATGGATTTGAAAAACAAGACGTTTACTTCTTGTTAATTTCCTACTACATTTACTTTTTTTTTATTTTTTTTTGGGAAGTAGTTTATTATTTGATACACGCTTGTGACACAAAAATTTAACGTGTTTGTAAAAAAATAGATATGTGGTTTCAACTAGATACAATTTGTTGATACCGTTCACTGCAGCATTCAATAACTTTAGAAGGAAAGGTAATAACGAAACGTGATATCATAATATCAGGTTTTGTTTTTATACGACAAATATTGCCACTAAACTATTTTGTATAATGACTATATGTAATGAGTATCAAACATTCATACCGCTTCAATTTAATAAAACGATATCAATCTGGCTTCTAACGCTTTCTTGTTATTCAGATTAACATTGATTATAAATCACACAGGAGAGGCGTTAAGTGATTTATGTGAACTGAACACACGCAAAGCATTGTATGGTTTGATTCAATTCAGCTGGCTCTTTGTTAGCCGTAATAATAACTATAATAAGAACTAGTATGATTTGATTGATATCCAAGCAGTTAATTACTTATTGTTTTATGAAGTACGTGTTTTATGTATGTTATAGACATAAGTATTTTAAAATGGTTGCATGGTTTTTATTTATAAAACCGTCTAAATAATTTCCCATGTCACACTGCTGGGCTGGCTGGCTGGCGTCCCCACACTGTCCCATAGCGGATTGGGGACTGGCAAGACACGTTGTGGCTACGTAAACTTGCCTTTGGATGTTTTTAAGCCACCCGAAGGCCTTCAACTAAGCATCACGTCTGCTATCTTATGATAACAACCGGGACCGACTGCTTAACGTGACCTCCCAATCACGGAAATGCTCAGAGCATATCATGCCACAAACGCTCACCGGTATTAACGGTAGTAATCGGTATTAACTCGATAGTCCAATGTATCTGACATAAAACAGGAGGAAGATTTGACAAGATTATAATTGGATAACTATTAATAATATAATCTGTCACTTAAATTTTAATGATAATCTCATAATATAATATTATATACCCGAGTAGAATATACTTCACCGGTAAAAGTGGAGAACTTTCCGAAAGCGACTATCATTTAATAACCCGATGAACAGTAATAACTAAATTAGTTCATTAGTTCCATCGATGTTGCTTGATCGTTCACAGTGAGTTCGACAAGTTTAGTTTACAATTGATCAAATCGACAAATTTTAAATAGATTTACAATTGAAGAATTGTCACCTTAGTGGAACATCAGTCGAAAACAGTCACACCTTTTTTCTTTTCTTTTCACCACCAGTTTTCTTTATCCAAATAATATTTTATTCAAGCATCTGATACACGAAATAATACTTACTTTTTTCTCTAACTCACAGGTTTTTTTATCTACATGTAACACCGAACCGATTTGTATAAATTTCGATTTACAGATAGTCTGGTTTGACGATACGAGTGAGCAGAACCGTCGGCAAGGACTAAGGGGGCCAACGAGTAGATGATGGTAACTAGCTTAAACCGACAATGAACACTAGCATGCAACTCAACAATCTCAATTGATGCCTCCCGCTCGGATTCAAAGCAACTTGGGCTTCGGTAACCGGCAATACTCGGTGAAAAGCAACAAAAAAATTACTTAACGCCCCTTTTGCCATAAGGTTGGTATCATTTTATCATACCGCAATATACACTCGGTTCCAAAAATTACGGGTCAGTCACAAAAATTGAAATACCTCCAGAACTGTAAAAGCTAGATCAATGAAATAAAAAACAGAATGAAGACTTTTTAATTGCGCTTCTAATAGCATATTATTTAAACTGGTTGATGAAAAAAACTTCATTAGAAAAACAAAATTTAAAAAAATGACTATTTTTAAAAACAAAATTTTTGTTTCATGTCATTATGGATGCTTTCCATTTCTATTCTGTCACAAAAAAAATTATCGTGAACGTCTTCCACGTGCATAATTATTATTCTGTGAGGTGAAGCATGGCAGTCACGCTAGAGGAATGTACCAGAATCCTAACTTTTTTGGAACTTGGGCGGAGCCAGCGTGAAACAGCCAGAAACATTGGTGTATCTTTGTCGACTGTTCAGCGGGTAGTCCAGCGGTACCAAGAGACCGGATCACACCTTAGAAGACCAGGAAATGGCAGACCAAGATGCACAACGGCCAGGGAAGACAGACAACTGGTGGCTACAATGCTCCGAAATCGTTTTCAAACTGCTGTTGGTCTAAAAACTCACTTTATTCGCTTTGGAGGTGGCAATTTAAGCGCTCAAACAGTAAGAAGACGTCTTGCTGAAGCAAATTTGAAACCATTGAGGCCCGCAAATGGCCCCAAACTGGAACGGGGACATCGAATTGCAAGACAGAGATACGTGCGCGAACACCTAAACTGGACACTAGACGATTGGTCTAGGGTAATGTTCACGGACGAGTCTAAATTCATGCTTTATAAGCATGATGGTAGGCAGTTGGTGTGTGGTTGGTGTGTGGAGGAAAAAGTGGCGTACGGTGGAGGCTCCGTACAAGTTTGGGCTGGGATTTCTGCTGAGGCCCGCACCGAGCTGGTGCTCATTCAAAATGGAACTCTAAATGCAGAGAGGTACGTGGAAGAGATCCTCAATGAACATGTAGGTCCTTTCATGGCCAGGATGGACCGGCATGGCATATTAATGCATGATAATGCGCGTCCCCATACCGCCAGAATTGTACATGACTACCTTGAAGAGGTCGGTATCGAACTCATGCAGTGGCCAGCGCGAAGCCCGGACTTAAACCCCATCGAGCACGCCTGGGACGAGCTTCAGAGATGCGTGAAAGGTCGAAACCCCCCACCAATCACGCTTCCCGAGCTCATACAAGCACTGGTGGAGGAATGGGAAGGTATTCCTCAGCACCGGCTCCGAAATTTGGTGTACAGCATGCCTAATCGCCTGGAAGCTGTCAGAAGAGCTCGTGGAGGCAATACAAAGTATTAAATGAAGAAAGTGATGAAAAACAGCAAAAAAACAATCATAAAAAAAATGTAATCTTAAGAAAAATATGACTACTTTAGTTTTTTTTTAATTTAAGATTAATATTGTGGGTGTAACTAAGTTTTATTTTATTTTTTATCTGTATAATTAAATTCTCAATTGAACAGTCTTCGTTTCATTAGGATGGCATACGTAGTTCGGGAGATATTCGGGTTTATGTGACTGACCCGTTATTTTTGGAACCGGCTTTAGGACAAAAATATAGAATTCACCAGCTGACGAACGCAACTCCGTATCAATCATACTCGGCATCTATTAGTCTAAGTGCCATGTTAACTATGTTAAGAACACCAAAAAAGAACTAAAAATAGATACTTTTGGAGTTCAACGTAAGTAAGAACGTGACATGAAAATTATATATATTGTAATAGATCACAAAAACCCACCTTATTGATTATAGCAGTTGTAAGTTGTAAATATATGTTGAAGCGCAACCCTGTAAATACGATGGATGTGAACACCTTCTCAACATCCGACTGCTGGATTTGAAGAGCACTGTACGGCGATACGATACACATATATAGAACCATAAAAAAATGAGCTATTTCGTAAGCACGCGTCTGAAAGAATCACAGTTTATGTTTTAAAAAGATTAAATCATCACCTACTTAACCTTAAGTATCTTTATGCAGCTTTAAGCAACAACATATTATTAACTACGTCAAATCAAATATCTCTATTGTCTTTTATCATTAGATGCACAGCTGATTGTTGCCCCCAAATTGTCAACACTTAACCGGTTGTTTTCAAAGAAAATATCACTCATTGTAGGCCATTTCTACTTTTAAAATCTAATGAAGAAAATAATAAAAATGACTTAAGCGTTAGTGGTGGTCTGATCTTATAGTTTTATTTTTATCATAAGCCATAGAATTAGGCTGTTCAATTTATGTTGCAATTTTATGCATAGGTATTTATCTGTCCATATGAAACTCAATTTCAAATTTTTGTGCTACCTATTATGTTACTTTTAATATCATATTATTATTATTTATATTAAAGAAGGTGTAAAATGCGTAAAATGTAAAAAATACAATCACAAATTATCCAATAGAGTATTTAAATTCACACAGACTACAGTCTTCCACCTCAAACTATTATATAAATTCATAACCATATATAACATAACTTGTAATATAAATATTTTATACAATAAACTTACTAAATCAGTGTCCGGTAATAGAATCCAGGGAAAGCTAGAATTTAAACAAATGCTGGGAACTTCGATAGTTGTAACATTACCAGTCAAATGATACAATTCCAAGTATTCAGTTGTAAACTTTGGTTTCCGTTCGTTATTTTCATCTGGCAAAGATAAATATGAATAAGTTTGCACTGACAATCACTTACAATATTAAATAGAATAGCACAATACTTGGTGCTTATTAAATAGGTTGGTGACACGTGAAATCTACTTCAAAGTTCTGATATATAAATCTGTACAAATAAATATAATTGTCCGTGTGGTGACAGATTAAGAATACAGAGTGTCACCACCCCTATTCATCCCACGTGGGTGTCGTAAAAGGCGACTAAGGGATAAACTACGCAACACAACATCAATGCAAAGAGAAGGAAAACTTGAAACCAACCCTATACCAACCCGTCTGGCCAGCGTGGTATAGTAGGCCAAAACCTCCTCTTTAAGGAGAGGCCTATGTCTGTTAAGCAGTGGACTGTTAAAGGCTGTTGATGATGATGATGAAATATAATTAGTGTCTGTTTGTAATTTCAAATTAACAGCTTTTTACTGAATTCATATGAAAGTATGTATATATATATAAGTTACCTACATCAATAACTAATTTTGAAAAAAAAATTGTCCATCTTTTTGTGTCGACTATTCTCTGGAACTCATACTTATTTTGACAGCACTTTCACTAGCAGATGACTGATGCCATAACTTAGGTTATCTTTTCAGATTAACTTCGCTTCTTAACGTTACTCACGATTTATAACAACAACCGCAGCTAAAACCACGGAACTCAGCCAGTTAAACAATAAACTCCAAAACAAGCAAAATATTATCCAATTTCCACCGATAATATAATAGAACCTCTCATCTGCTCCTGTATAATCCGTATAAATTTAAAGGAGCAATCTCATCAAAGATTGCCTTGATACATTAACGTTTTATCAGTCTTTATCATTTTTTGTGGAAAAAAGCTAAGCAAAATATTTCACGATAATTCATATACGAGTATGTTCGCAAAAAATAACGATATTGACTACAAAACATAATAAAAAGAAGGAATATATTTCTCAGTATTTATCATCGTTTATTCACGTTCTTCTTTTATTCATGCATTATGGGTACATATTTTTCTCCATTTGTATATGTAAGCCACATATTAGATGGTGTAAAGTATTTTCCTTTAGTGCGAACAATAAGAAAACGATTTTGGCCCTGAATTAGTTTTATCATTCTTGGGATATTGTCATAAGCGGTTGCAGAGCATGAATATTTTCCTGCCTTTTTTCAATTTTGTTTGGGGCCGCACAATGTGTAACATTTGTAAGGATTGGAATTCAGGTATTTTCTGGGACGGTTTTGTAAGCTAGCTAGCTAAGTTTCATTTTAAATGTTTCAATTTTTTCAGACGGATTATAGAAAAAATGGAGTTAGAGTAAAGGAAACGATTATTGTGAAGAATTAAAATAAAGAATGCTACAAGATACGAACAAAACCACTTTGTGCAAGGAGACTAAGGTCACATGAGGTATGTTCATTACGTGACTAAAAAGTTCTCTGGGACAGTTATGTCTTTGATTAATTGGCCTGGAGAACTTTACCAATTAATCTTAAACAATTGATAAGAAAATCTCTTTATCCGTTGAACAAAGATTGCTTAGATTTCTCTTACATTTAAATCTAATATATAAAATTCTCGTGTCACAGTTTTCGTTGCCATACTCCTCCGAAACGGCTTGACCGATCTTTATGAAACTTTATATGCATATTCAGTCGGTCTGAGAATCGGCCAACATCTATTTTTGATACCTCTAAAACGCGAGCGGAGCCGCGGGCATCAGCTAGTCTAATATTTAAAATTCTCGTGTCACAGTTTTCGTTGCCATACTCCTCCGAAACGGCTGGACCGATTTGTATGAAATTTTGTCTCCATATCGGGTAGGTCTGAGAATCAGCCAACATCTATTTTTCATACCTCTAAAACGCGAGCGGAGCCGCGGGCATCAGCTAGTAATATATATTATGAAGTTAAAAAGTTAGTTTCTTTTTTATACCATTGAATTTGTTAATTATATAACAAAAGAATAGAACATAGAAAGAATAGGACATTTAATTAAATAATAAATTAATTAAAAAATACGTACGTACTAAACTAGAACCTCAATTAATTCACTCAGATAATTTATATTTTTAATGTGTTTTTATCAGAAAAAGCTTTGGAAAAAACACATTATTCGTTACCTGTCATAAATATAGTTTAAATGCATAATTTTAGTTTCAAACAATAGATTGTGAGCAAATTCTTAAAAAAATTGTTGAAGAGTAATATGACTTATTAAAAATTAATCTAATCTAAAGGAAATATTCCAGAAATATATCTTAACTGCATCAGTATTCATAACACCATTTTATTAAAAAAGGATATCAAAAAGATCCAAAAGAGAAAATAAAATTTGTATTACCCCGATAATACATATGAGAGTCATCCACAAAAGTAGGGTCCTCATCCTCTACTCCTGCCAAATTGTCCTTGAGTACTTTCATGGGGCGATAGCGCGTACGAATTAACCTCGAATCGTCTTTATCGTACCGCTCTATCGCCTCCTGAAAAAACATTTTTTAACTTTAGTGAAACTAAAATTTGTATTATATATATATAAATATGATAAAAATGTATGTTACAGTTTATAACTATAACTTTAAGTTGACTTTATAAACGTATATATAATTCAGGTCTTTCAAAATATGAACAGACAAAAATATTATTGTTAGAATAAGCCATTTTCATTGAGGGTTTTTAACACCGCGATATATTAAAACTAAGAATGGTAATTTCATAAAATAAGTCGTATTAAAAATAACATCTTGTAATTTATTCACCTGTCTACTTCTTGAACTCATAAGCCTCGTTTGTATCTTTTTACGGATGAGATCACGCATATTAGGATGTTCAGCTATCACACGCATAAAATCCGTTCTACGTAATACCTGTGTAACCATATTTACATGATGAGAAAAAGGAATTGAGAATGATTCAATGTATGTAACAGCTTATATGTATTTGATAACTATGTAAATAATATACATAGGATCATATCCACTATCAAGATTGTGGAGGATTGTTGGTTTCAGTTCTAAAATTACTAACTAGCAGGTAGTAGTGTTGACGTTGAAATTGGTGATTTTTTGGCATTTTGCAGAGCATATAATCATTTAAGTAGGTAGAGCATAAAATGTTTGTATCAAATCTGCACTACTAACGCGTAGTTTTTTTTTTCAGGTAAATAAATACATTGACGGCATTTTGTTTTTTGAAACGTACTATAAATACAAATGCAGTTTTTTATCCTTCCGTGTAATCGTTTATTAAGACCCTATAGATTTGTACAGCACTTTAGTAATCAAAAGTGAAAACTCTTTTCAATTTAAACAACAAAAATAAGAAGCATAAGACAGACAATTTTATTCTATAATGAACGCAAATTATCATATTGCTATATCTGGTACATCTAATCGACAGCATATTATCTCCATACCATTGTACTAGTTTCAACTGGTTACGACAATACATTTCAAGCAGAAACCTATTCAGTACTCGCCTGTAGTTCGACGTAAGTGGCTGCCTTAACAGTAACTTTGGACGGAATAGAATAGAACAAACTCAATTCTCCTAGTATCTGAAATAAACTTAGTCTTAACTTCAAGTGATAAGACTTATTTTTAAATAGAAAGCTATCATTTTGACTATATCGCAATAAAAGCTATATTATTATAAATTATGCTTAATATTAAATCCCAGATAATCTTGGGAATAAAAGACTAGGGAGATTTACTACTATTAGTTTTATGAAAGTGGTTCATAACTTATTTTTCTAAAATTATAAATACAAGGGAACAATAAAGTAATAAAATTATTTATTGAATAAATCAATTTAAACGATTTAAATATGACTCCAGATCAGAAGGTTGCGTGTGCAAATCACTTCGGGGTCACCAATTTGCCATTATTTTGGCAAGGAGTATAATGAGACTCAAGGTGATATTATAGTCTGTTTAATTTAATTATCAATAGAGCTTATATACTTAACTGGTGCGTGCGCATAATTACTTTATTTTATCTTTGACTGTATCTTATAATATGTGACTTATCTAACTACGCATAATTATGTACGAGATATTGTCACTACAGATTTTTATGTAAAATTGGTCAATACTTCAATGAAATTAAGGTTATTGTAACTCAACATTAATATATAATTTGACTAATAATAACTTTATGAAATAAAAACCGCTTTTGAAAAGCTGTAATAGAATACCTCACTGCAGAATACACATATAAACTTACAAATATCAGTAACATTAAGTAGCTACAAATAATAATATAGATACAAACGGTTCCTGCTTCAAATGCAATCATAGGGCTTTCATCATCTTCATCAGAAAGCATTTCAATAACACCACGTTTGATATAAACCATTCCGATCTTCACAATGCCCTGACTCCAAATGTGTTGTCCAGCCAAAAATAACTCGTGATGCATCAACAGCGATATTTGTCGCATAAAGGACTCAGCTGAAAATAAAGGACATTGGTCAAGTGTGGAGCATTAATAGGAATGTAAACTTAAATTTTATGAAAATAAGGGAGAGTCAATTTCTTGTTATACTAGACTATACTGTGATGATCTAGTCTCGTTGGCCACTTATTAAGTGTAAAAATGGATTTGGTAACCTATCCATAGAATAGAAATAAGGTTGTAAGAAGAGTGGCTGACATAATAGATCTTGAAAAACTACTTTAACGTTGGCTTTCAATATGGATGAGTCGGCAGAAAAAAAGGTTTCAGAATAATGATAATATTCATCACTCATATTCCCCTTGCAGCATAAGCAAAAGCATAATTTAACATTAAGGTCACCCTTCGCACATGTACATTACACTTACATATTACAGGATATAAACCTTTACGCTAGAAATAATAGGAACAGGGTATCAATGAATATTATTAATATTAATTTTGGCAAAAATGCGAAAAATGAGAAAATCATATATGAGAAATTTGTTCTCTTTCAGAAGTCCGCGACAATAAATCTTTCCAATTTTTGGCAATTAAAATTTTCTTACGTTGTTTGATAGCATTGTTTAAAAAGGTAACAAACGCTATATTAACAAACAGTTAAACATTATTTAAATGAGGTAATCCGGCAGAGAACTAAAGTCATCGACATAGCCCACCGGATTAGCAAGTTGAAGTGGCAATGGGCTGGCCATATTAGCCGCAGAACTGATAACCGTTGGGGTAGAATAGTTCTGGAGAGGAGACCGCGTCTCGGCAAACGTAGTGTAATACGCCCACAGGCCAGGTGGAGTGACGATTTGCGCAAGATCAAAGTGGTGTGCAATGGGAGAGGCCTATGTTTAGCAGTGGACTGAGATGGACTGATGATGATGATGATGATGATGAAACATTATTTAATCAAAATAATTACATTTTCATTATTTTTGTAACATTTTTTTCTAAGAATGTAAATGTAAATCATTGAAAGAAAGGGTTTTACATAATCATATCTATTGAACAGCAACGAAAATGTTACCCAATTTCAATAATATATATGATCGAAAAAGCCGTTCAACGCCCACTTCTAATGTTTTTAGTTACTTTGGCCTATTTTAGGAAGGTATTCAATCGTAACTTTGGCAACTTCCAAGTAATCGATGTTTGAGGTACGGAAGTAAAACTTGTTTAGCCCCTTAAACTCTAGTCATTAGTGTAACTTACGATTAGTTAGCTGAGGTATGAGAAATTAATTGATACTAATATATTCCATAGAATCAGTTTATTAAGTATTGGGATAAAAGCATATTTTAAAGTCACATACAGAAAAATCGGCCAAGTGCGTGTCAGGCCACGCACGGAAAGGGTTCCTCAGTCACCTATAATGGTACGTGGATTAGAAATCGTTTCCAATGAATAATTTATTATTATTATACATATATATACAATTAATTGTTATGTTTACATATTAATGCGTTAATTTAGTATGACGTTTTCAAAGTAAGCGCATTGTAAAAGTTAAGCCTCTATAACTCCTGAACTAAAAAAGTCATCTAATCCGTTATAGTCCTTTAAAGTTCATTATATGGACCACTATCACGAATTTTCCCAGATTTTTTGACCAAGCCGTTTAGCTTTTAGGGGGGGGGGGGCGCCCTGTTTGTGGCCTTTAAAGTGGAATTTCTCGCAAACGGATACCTAAATAAAAAAATTCTCTTAAAAACTCTTTATTGTTTTTAAAAGAACTATCTAATGATACCCCACGTAATGGGTTAACCGCGAGAAAAAAAAACATCCCCACTTTACGTGGAGGTACCCCAAATAAAATATTTTTCATAATTTTTATTGTAGCACTTTGTCGACGTAGTTACAATACATATTCATGCAAATTTTCTTCTCTCTAGCACTTACCGTTTGGACGGTAAGTCGAGGACGGACGGACGGACAGACGGACATGACGAATCTATAAGGGTTCGAATTCATAAACTTCGGAACCCTAAAAACTGAACAGAAATTATAGTAGGATGAAACCTATTGTAAAAGAAGGAGAATATTACAAAAATTAAAGGAAAAATAATTTACGGGCGATCTGAGGTCGGGAAGGGGGCGAGGGGGTTTTAAGGGAAAATATGGCTTATCTCGATTTCCGGCAAAACTACAAGTCCTATGGAAAAAAGTTCAATGGCAAAGTTGTAGGTAATAAGAAGATCAACATTTTTTGCATTCACACTTTTTTCACATAACGTCAAATTTTATGTGAAAAATTGTAGTTTTGCCGGAAATCGAGATAAGCCATATTTTCCCTTAAACCCCCCCCCTCCCCCCCCCCTTCCCGACCTCAGATCGCCCGTAAATTATTTTTCCTTTAATTTTTGTAATATTCTCCTCCTTTTGCAATGGGTATCATCCTACTATAATTTATTTTGTTTTCAAACATTATCGGCACTGGTCTAATTGGGGTATTAAAGTTTTAGCGGACTTTTTAAAAACAACTTCCACACCAGGTACATTCTTGTGTAGCGGAGGACTTTACAAACATACATGAAATGGATTTAAAGAATACCCAGCTTTAGATTAACAATTTGTTGTACACATAAAGTGTGGTACCATGTGAGGTTCGAACTCACAACACTTGGCGTTGTAGAAGCGGCGTGGTGACCGCTTAAACCACTAGACCAACTATGAAGTCAAATAATTGTAAATGCATTGTAGTTAAATGAGGAACTTAGATGACTGCTTCGTAGAAATCAATGTTATCAATTAGCTTTTGCCCGTGGCTCTAACTGCCTGCATGACGGTTATCGCGGTGAAGATTGTTCTGTGTTCTTTTTCGAGAATCGAAAAGTATATCTATGCAAGATTTCATTGAATTACCTAAGCATAAAAAATCGTATCCAATAGATAATTGTTATGTTTACGTATAATTGCGTTAATTTTGTATGACGTTTTCCAAGTGAGCGCATTTTAGCAATTAAGCCTCTAGAACTCCTGAACTAACAAAGCCATCTAATTTCTTATAGTTTTCCTTCAAAGTTCATTAGATGGACCACCTCCACGAATTTTTTCAGATTTTTTGAGCCCGCCGTTTAGCTTTTAGAGGGGGGGGACGCCCTGTTTTTACAAAAAAGTGCCTTTTAAAGTGGAATATCCCGCGAACGGATACTTAAATCAAAAAATAGTCTTAAAAACCCTTTATTGTTTTTAAAATACCTATCTAATGATATCCCACTTGATGGGGTAGCCGCGAGAAAAAAAAATTCATCCTCACTTTACGTATAGGGGAGGTACCCCTAATAAAAATATTTTTCATAATTTTATTGTAGCACTTTGTCGGCGTAATTACAACACATATTCATGCTAAGTTTCAACTTTCTAGCACATACCGTTTGGACGGTAAGTCGAGGACGGACGGACGGACAGACGGACGGACAGACGGTCATGACGAATCTATAAGGGTTCCGAGTGATATACTTCGGAACCCTAAAAATTGCCTATCACTGAACTGGGCTTTCTTTTGATTACAAAAATGTATAACAAAATTGACTGTAATTAATTAAAATATGAAATGTATTCACTTCTATATTTTTTTGAAATTAGATATTAATGAAATAGTTAATTAACGGTTAATATTAGAAAAACTATATTCTATGAATATTGAAACACAAAAGCGAGACATAATGTTACTTGACACCACAGATAAAAGAAACACAGGAGATTTGCTTTGTACACAAATTTATTCGTGTTCAGATGTCTCCGCGTTTCCCCCACTTACTTCACTAACACAAAACCAAAAATTGTAAGCACGGCATACACGCTTGTATTTCTCCCGCACACAAAGAAACTTACAGAGACACCAATAAACCCACTAATAGAACACATTCGAAAAGAGGGCGGCGCTTCTACCTGTAGCTACGGATTTCGAATAAACACACATGTGCAAGTTATGCAACTAATGATGTGAAGTGATAATCATAGAAAAATATCGAATGAAATTCAGTTAGCTGTATTATCCGCTCTTTCTCCTAAAGATTTTATTGACTGTGAAAAGAAAACTAAACAGGAGTTTCGCTCGAATATACTCTATACAAGCGATGTTTTATCATAATTGGAATATTTACTAATTAACTACCAAAAAACTGGATATCATCTTTTCTAATATAGACTAGAACACAGGTAAAACTGCAAGAATTTTATTGTTAAGGATTTTATTGACCAGTAAAATGTAAATATTTATTTAAAACTTGCCGCTTAGACAGTTTAGATGTTGCGTTCTTAGTTAAGTAGTGTAATCTTACGGTTGCATATTTTTCCATTACGGCTTTTATTAGTATTATTAAATGGTTATTCATTGGCGATTGATCGTATTGGTGAAAATTTATTGGGGCGAGCATATTGTGCTATTTTTGTTGGGAACCAGCTTGGACCCTTCCTGTCGCATTTATCCACATTTCTTTAATTTTTGGATCCTTCGGATAGCTAAAATTTTGAAATAAAAGCAAGGTAGAAATGATGCTTGAGTACCAGAATAAATTAAAAATCAAAACTTTATCTACACTTTTTATACGTTTACATAATTATAATATTACAATTTATTTATATCTTTAATAATCATTCGCACTTAATAGGATCGTTTAAAATATCGACAATCATAAACATCACATCACTCTAATACAAAGGCCGACAGCGGCCGCTTCCCGAAACTATCGTGTCAGTGAGAGTATAAATAAAACACTTATCCATTGCGCTATTAAACTAGCCGATTCATTCATTGATTTGTACTAAGCAAGCAATGGTTTTAGTTCCTAATGAAAAGGATTAATTTGGTATTTTATCATGTTTCTAAAATGTTTTAATGAATTCAGTATGAAAAACTATAATATTATAATATTCAGATATGAAATGAGATGCCATATTTCTTGTAATTCACAATACAGCTGTTATTTTTGCAAACAATCACTGAACAACGCGGCATTTTGTAAAAAATCAAGAGCAGTGAAGACGTCGCAAGTTGACATGCGACTAATGTCCGAAAATGGCATCAAGCCGCTTTGAGGCCAGATGCGTTCGCAAGCGTCACGCCTCAATTGCATATCTCTACTGTATTTCTTTGATCTGTGCTTGACACCTTTCTCTTAAAACTACATGTGTACTAGGCAGGTAACATAGCTAAAATACGAAATCAAAGTGGTATTTGTGTTATCTTTATATTACAAAAGAGGAAACCCAAAAAAAGGTGGATGGATTGTGTGAAAGAAGATATAGCTAGAAAGGGAGTTAACGTTAATTGAAAGTAAATTTAAACTACTTACTAGTATCCCGAAATAGGAGTGAATTATGAAAGTTGCTGACGTTAATATCGAAAATTAGTTCCATTTGCAATGATAAAGGCAATTTATACAATTGATCGGATCTCAATACGCCATCTTTCATTTGCCATAGTTGAAGTTTGTACTTCGAACACTGATCTATCAACCACTGCGGAGCTCCACCGTATTTTAGGTACTTCATCATGTGATGATACTGCAAAATATATATATCGTGAAAACCTTGAATCGATAATAAGAAAATTAATGGGAAATATCGTTATATACCTTCCTTGCGTGTTAAAGCTTTACTAATATTCATTACACACTCGGCTCAATCCTGCCCGAGGTAGTTAGAGAAATAGAACACTGCGTAGAATATTTCACGATCCTGACATACAGCTCGCCACTTATACTTATATATTGCCTGTTAAGGATAGCTCCTTTCCGAGTCCTTACTATACTGAACAGGACATTGCTGATCCAGTCAATGTATAAGTAAACGTTTTGCCCGCGACGACAAACCTACTCACAATGGCCTTCTACCGAAATTCCTTTAGTCATTCGCTCTTCTCTCGTTCTTTTAACACATGCTAAGCTCTAACTACATTGTTCTCTAGAAAACCTAAAAACGTTACAAAGAATAAACTATGTTAAGTTTTAGGCAACGTTTACGGTAATCTTACCGTGTCAACAGTATTCCACCTTCTAGTTTGTTCGATAACTAACTCCCACGCAAGAGTGCCTATGAAACGGTAACGGAAATATACAAAGCCAATGAGCATCATAAAGGAAGTCAACCATTTTTTGTGATTATTCTGAAACAAAATTACGTTAATCATTTAGTTATCTAACTCTTCATAAAATATCAAATTATACAAATTTATTATAGTTTGTTCAATTGCCATTGCTAAATTGTATAATTTAAAGTTATACAAAAACTATAACATTGACTTTTGTTATGATCTTCTGTAGTAGGTATGATCTTACATAACTTGGAACGACACATTAGCGTTCTTTATTTTTTTCGTACGTAATATTTTTGGTATTTCACTTTTTCTTGTAATTTGAAGTGCCTGCGTGTAACGAGTTATCTATTAGTCTATAAATATGTTAAATATAAAATATTTTATAGGATACTAACCACAGAAAACGAATCTCCAAATATAATGTTGAAGAAGCGACAAGTGCAGTAATACCAACACGTTAAGTAACTGTAAGTTAGATTAAGATATAATTTTCTTTTGTTATTTAATTTGTATTTTGTTGAATTCACGGCATGGAAGTGACCACTTATTATTAAATAGTGGGTGAAGCAGATAAGAAACATTTGTATACTTTTAAGATAAACGAAAGTACAATATCTTAAAACACAGAGAAACTACACTGTAAATATACAATGTGAATTTGTGGATGTGATTGTCCCATGTATAGCAACACCCTTCATTAATCCACAGCTGGACAAAAGCCTTCATTATTCCACAACTGGACATAGGCCTTACATACTCTAGCCTAACAAAGGAAGTTTCGGCTTACTATACCTCGCTGAGCAGACTGGTTTGTGTCTAGTTTTTTCTGTTTTTTCTGTTAACAGTGCTATTGTCCATCGCAGTTTGCTCTCTAAATCGACTCTTATAACACCCATGGAATAAATAGTTATAGTGATACTCTATATTCTCAATTCCCCAATAATTCTATTTATTTAAACAAATAGTTTTTAATACCTATTAAAAGTTAATGTTCGATCATTCACATGAGGTGGATATCCAATGTTATACCATGGTTTTGCCAATTCTTCCGGCTTGTTCATATCATACCAAATGCACGTGCAAGCATGAAGAGTCAAAACTGTTGTCACAAATTTTTCTATAAAGAATATAATTTTGCGGGACTCCCGTAGCTGTTGACACAAATATTAATATCTATAAATTTATTACGAACCTTACCGCTGCACAGTGCGTAGAATTTTAATTAAACTCTGATGTTTTAACATAACCTGTCTATATTATTGGTAATTTGGTGTAATAATGTGTAGAGAGAGAATACATTCTATGACATTGAAAACTGATCAGAAATGAATTGAGGCCGAACGACGTACGAGAATTGGCCTCAGGACAGACAGATTATTTGAGACAATAAAATTATTATTTTTATACAAATTACATATACAGTTCTTAGCTTAAATTAAAGTCCATTGAAATACTTTAATTATTTCTCACCGCCAGTATGTGTGTTGGTGAACAAACATTAAAGAAGAACTGAACTAAATTATTTTTGACTAAAATAGTTTTATTATTATTTTCCAAATACCTATGCAGAAATTTTATCACATCCTAATTGATATTAGAATGTATGTACGGATATTGTGGGTCCCAGACAGGATATATAATTGTGGATTGAGCACGATCGTTGGTTTAATGTAGTAATTATATAGTGCACTTAAACGTATACTATTTATCTATTTTGATAAACAATAAGTGTGTGTATAAGTAGTCTGACTTTTATAGTACAGGTACTATGTACTTAATTTGGAATTTTTCGTGTTATTGTTATTAAATACCTTTGAATGTATGTTTATAATCAAAGTTAAATACATGTCTATTTTTTATAAGTTCTATCACAGCATACCTATATATTAAATACTTACATGTTCATTTAAATCTCCAAAGAAATTAAATACCCTATAAATACGTCCAATGTCAATCCAACGGCCAATCAAAGCTAATCTAGGCTTTCCTTTTTTACCTTGAACTGTAACAACATTTTATGATGAATGAAAGTAATCGTAACCGTATTGAAATGGCATAGTACTGTAACCACGTATCTTACTTGTTACAGGTTTTCGAGGCATTGCAAAAAAATAATTCCTAAGTATAAACTACACAAGACAACATCAATGCAAAGAGAAAGAAAACTTGAAACCAACCCTATACCAACCCGTCTGGCCAGTGTGGTACAGTAGGCCAATAACTCCTTTCTAAGGAGAGGCCTATGTCCAGCAGTGGAATGTTATAGGCTGTTAATGATGATGATGATGATTGTGGGCTTCAAAGACTACTGACGACTTATTGTATTCTAGTTATGTCGTCTGTACAATTTAAATTTCTTTAGTAATATCATTATTATTGTACCTATACAGAAATGGCCAACAACATAAAGTTCATACGTATAGTTAAAAAATTTAAAAGGGCTGTTAATATATTCTTAAGCATATATTAAAACGTTTTTAACTCTGTAAATTATGATAAATTTTACTTACATATTAACAAGAGAGGTAGTAAAGACACGACATCATAAGTAAGTAAGAAAGGATTCCTTCTATACACTCGAACGTTCTGTCTCACTAGAGGCCACCAGTTATGTAGAAGTTGGATCATAACATCAATAATAAATATTATTTCACATGAGTACATAGTTATTTCCAGGAATAAATAGCTTTTATTCAAGTAATAACCAAGTAAAAGATGCAATATGTATTTATATGTTATCGACAATAGAACTAATCCCTGGAAAATAAAGACACAATAATAGTTCGTGGCATCTAAAAGGTTCATTATTATTCTAATAATTTCCATTATTTATATATTAAAAAATGACATGTAAAAACTAAAAAGTAAGTGAATCAAGGTGACGGAACTCATTGTCTGCTTTCAAATTTAGAAAAATATTCGTGAGGATTCAGGACTTCTACTTAGCGTAATTAAGCGTAGGCTACTTAATTTATGATGGCATACTTTAATATTTGAATAAAATACGTTTCTCTTTATTTAAAGTTAACCCAAAAGAAAATACAAATCTGTTTTTAGTTTCTAGCTTTAAGACAGACATTGTTATAATCGGACATAAGATTTATCTTTTATTAATACTATAACATACCTAGTAAAATAAATGGCGAAATTTGTGAAACTAACTGCAAAATAAAAACTAGTTTAACGCAGATAAGTATGTTTCAAGTCTTACACACATCATTCCTTTTATAAAAAGATATGACTATATGCTCTATGAAAGAAATGTATGGCATAACTTTACCTGGAACCAGATATTCCAAGCTAACATTACTAAAGTTGTTGTGTAGACCCGTAGCTTCCCCTCCCAGAAATAAGAACCGATCTTTTTCTCTACCACAATTTTAGTCTTATTTCCAATAACACTCATTTGTGGTCCGTCGTTACTGTTAAGAATATATTGTATTTTAATTTCATATTAATTACGAGTCTGTTAACGCCATATGTCATATCAGTATGTCACGAGAACAGGTTTTGTCGTAAAACGCGTATACAATTTAACTTGCCTGATCGCTCCAACGGACGGCTGGCTAACACTTCTATGCAATCGTCCAAGCATTTTGTTATGATTGTATAGTTTGCTACTTAAAAAGAATTAAAAACTGCAGTATTGTACAGCATTAAAGTCATTAACACATTAACACAACACCTAATTCTAAGCCTACCTGATGTTAATCAAATATAATATATGTTTTTATTTCAGTTTTCATTTTTATCTAAGCAAAAAATATTATAGAATATACTGGTTTATAGGTTTAATATAAAAGAAGCAAACGCACTCTATTGAGCACATAAATAATTACATAAAAAACCATTACGTTTTTATGTCCTATCTTGATATTTCACCGTGAAGCTAAATGAAATGCCATATTTTTTCCGGATATTGTAATTTTACTGCGGGCTGCTTCATGCTCTGTGTTGCTCGTAAAATACGCGTGGGGTTGCGGGTGCCCTCAACCTGCGGTGATAAATTGACACCGAAAATCCAACTGCCACAGTCTTGAGCACGAGATTTATAATAAATCATTGTATTTCACATGTTGAAAATTATAAACAGTAATAAAATATTCTTCCTTATAAGCAAAATTTACTTTGTGAAGCATGTCAAAAGTTAAAAAAACTTATCACTAAAAAGACACAATGGCACAATAAAACGCTAATTCATTGAAATTTGCGCGCTGAATATCGTAGGCCCTCATATAAAATGTAAATATGCGACCAAGCTGTGGCAACGAAAGAATAATTCATATTCAGGAGGTGCGCGGGCGGAGTGACCATCCATTTTGCATGGTTATTTTGGTGAAATCCCCGCGTATTCTGCCTTCATGTAATTAAGAGATTAAAAGATCAGTGAGCGGCGTTGAGCGAACTCGGCGGGATTTTTATGAAAACATTTTTCATCGCAAAACGCAATAACCCATACTAACGTTTCCACTCGTATATTTTTGGAAATGTGTTATCACACATTTCAAAAATATACTTGAATTTATCGTTTCTTTGAATATCACCTCGAATTATGACAAAATTATAGTCACTATATGCCTAATTAGTAAATACTGCTAGAGTAAAACATTACCTTTGCGTCGTAGGAGAATTGTAAACATACGTCAAACATTGTAAAAGTTTATAAAAATTTAAGGTCGTAATGTACCATTTGATCAAAGACCGAGTTCTATGTGAACGAAAGAAAACATAAATGAATGGATCACAAAGAAAAAGTTTATTAAAGTGAACAACACCAATTTCACAATGTAAAAGCTAAAAGGTAACGTAAAGGCATGGCACAGTGGTACTAGCACAAAATACGCTATACACACAGCGTCTAAGCCATACAAGCGAGACTGACCTACCAACACGATTTGTATTAAAAAGATTATTATTGTATTGTTAACATTTCATGAAGTGTATGTATTAATTTAGTTTATAGATCAATCGAGTAGCTTTACTTATCTAAAATATCCAGGAATTGTCATTTATTGTTTTTATTTTTTATTGTTCTATAGTTTTTATTGTTCTATATACGTATATAAAAATAATGGTATATTTTCCTTTATCATTAAATACTATAAATATAACGAACTACATGAATCTGTTTGCACATTTACTAAATGATATGTTATCAGCTACTTATGAATATTGTGACACAGGCTCTTTTCAAATCCACTGATGTAACCTTTAAATTCCCTTAAGTGTCCAAATATTAAGACACATAAGAATACCATGGTGCATATATCTAGATAGCTGACAATTCAGTCCAGTTGTGTGTACGATACTTAACTAGCTAGTTCGAACAAAAAAACGCAAACGTCAGCATTGCCCTCAGTCGCGGCGGAAAAATGTTTCTGAGCAAAGTGGAGTAGCAATATGAAAGGTAGCAGTAACTTTGTGCATTCCGCCGACAGCTGCGCCGTGCACTCCTAATTAGCAATGTTCTAGGAACCTTTAATAGAAACGAGACGACTTTATTTTCCCTTTGACTAAAACAATAAAAGCTATCTAAAAGAATTTTATAATTATAATTAAAACAAAAACGGCATATCCAAGATGCCATATTACTTTAACTTCTTTTGCTTTGGAAATTCAAAATAATATTTACTTTAATGGATGTTATCTAGAATTCTGAGATTCGTCGTATTCAATTAATTTTTTCAGTGTTGTTTATTTTTTCTGCAATAAAATTACGGTTAAGAAACATTTTCATGATTTTTTGTTAAATCACAACAGAAATTTTATTTATAACTTTTCAAGTTGGTTCTCTTTAAAAAAACAAAGAAAGAGGAAAGTCCTCGGAACGTGGCCTGCGGACAGGGAGGGCAAGTGCTGACGTGAAATTGGAGTGAACTTAGTTAAGGAGTCATCAGCGGAGTACGGACTACGGCCTCGGTTACACTGTTATGCGCTTATTTTCCCCTTCATACGAGGTAATGTTTAAATCGAAAAGATAGGTGATCCCAAAATTTCGTCGAAGCAAGATTTTATTTGAAAACCAGTAAACCTGAGAGTAAAAGTTTATAAATCACAATTATTTCCCACACTTTTGAAAAATATTCTACCACTAAAGTTACAACATGCCAAATCAATGCAGCTGTGCAGACAGTTTGACCACTCAAAGATCTACCTTACATGTTAGTTACACAGTAGAGATATACTTTGTTTAGTAATTTGTTTAGATATTTGAGAACAGTCGAACAAAACTGTAACTGTGAAGTCAGCCTTTTGCCGCACGGTCACGTTCTCGCTTTCTTGGAGGCGCCGAGGGGAAAAATCCCGCACTAGTGATTGAGTTAGCGCCTGGCCGGGAAATGGACGTCCGCTGTCGCTTCTGTAACGCAATACCGTGGTAGGGTATAGCCATTTGCAACAGATCCGATTACAGTTGACTGAGTTAAATATGACTGGAATGGATGTCTAATAGAGGACAATTTCATGTCAATATTTAATGTTCTGTATTGTCTTTTTTTATTGAAATAACACTAACATTTATTGAAATAAAATAAATAACAATAACTTTTAGTACCAATGTGATGCAATATAATAATAATAATAATATAATAATATATCTCTTTATTGTACACCAGAAAAGAAACAAAGTGGTAGCTTAAACTAGGTGGTACAAGTGGCGGCCTTATCGCCCGAAGGCAATCTCTTACAGGCAACCATGGGATGGAGAGAAAGAAAGTTAAAAGTATGTGGTAGTCACTGGTGTATTAAAAAAAAAATAAAAAATAAAAAAAATAAAACATTTGAACTTATTGATTTTAGAGTAGTTAATATAATACACATAGTGAATAGGATAAAATAACATACATAAAGATAAAAATAAATAAGTGTAATAAACAGATATTCATTAAATAAATATAAATAAACTTAAAATATATCAATAAACTTATATGTCCCTATAGTCTCCCAAGTAATATTCCTTTACCAGTCTCTTGAAGGCAGCTAATGTCTGCGCACGTCTGATTGCAACTGGTAAGGCGTTCCATAGTCGAACTGCTTGAACAGAAAATATGTTCCCATAGAGTACATTTGTTCCATAGTAAATTTCTCTAGGAACACCTGCATACTCTGTAAATCGTCGATCGTTAACTCACAACCGGTATTGATACATAAAGCCTAAAAAGAGACTACTTCAATAAGCTCCGTTCACATTTATATGGATATATATTATTACAGCTTTAAAACTTAACTGTGTCCAGAACATTTATAGTGGCCTATAGAGTTATAACTTCTTGGGTATCTAAGAATATCACTTCCGGGCCGGTTGTGATCATTTTACACTTCCCACTGAAAAAATAGCCCTACGGCTTTCCCGAAGGACTGCTATGTGTTTTTTAAGAGGCAAAGGAATCGCTACCTTAAGTTACGCGGACCGTATACCTATTTTATAATGACATAGTATTAATAAGTAATTTTAAATTCGTTTTCAGCAGCATGTCTGTAGAAAACAAGCATAGGATCCGCAGAAGGCTAAAGGAGTTATGGATAGACACATACCAGAGGCATTCAAAAGAAAAAAGTAGATAGGGTACTTGTTTTACATAGAGTAAAATATGTACCCTATCTATATTATCACACTGGTCTAAACAATACTAGCCAATATAAACTTAGCATGCCTAATATATATGTCTGTATGTAGCAGCTTTATTACCTGAAATATTTTATGACATATCAAGGTGTCGAAGGCTTCTCCTATAATATAGCGACCAACAAATTAGTCCAAGTTAACTTCTTCATTTATGTTAAGAAATTATACCTATTTTAAGCTGCGACTTCTAATTGCTTTAGTTCTATGAATTTGGGTCGTGATGGAGTAACCTTCTAAAGGAATTCATTCAGAACAAATGAACAAGGTTTCAATAGAACCCCCCTATAATTGCTTGCGCATTAAGTACATTGTTACGATCACTTAATGATCAAAATTAAATGAGAGTAATTTAATATTTCGCAGAAACCGTTATCCAGCATAAAAATTGAATTCAGAAAGAAGAATAGTCCAACGATATCTTATTTTGTATTAGCTGACATAGAACCACTTCATTGGACATCAATTATTTTCAAATAAATCCAACTACTACGAAAGTCAAGGCATATGTCACTCACAAACAATGTGACTTACTATTAGCAAAATAATTTTCAAAAGTTATTCAATAGATCCTTAACCACTTACTTTACCTTTTTATATTATTAGTATAGATTTGTTAAAAATCAAACACTACCGTAAAATATCTGATGATACATAGTAATCTAATATTTGAAAATAGTTTCCCCTTTATTTGCAACACATCTACAAATAAATATGGGTAGGTAAATTAATACGCATTCATTTTTGTTTCCAATAAAATTTTTGATTTTAGTCAATTAAGTTTAATAATACCTGGAACTATCTTGATGCATTAAGTTTGTATTTCTTTCACTCTCTTTGATTCCTATGAAAATTATGATGATAAAATTGTAACCAACGACCCTGTCGAGAACTTTAATTAGTAAGACAGAAATGCACCTGCATTAAAAAGTTATTTGAAACAGAATTTCGCCATCACCAATAACCATACTTTTTTAAGAATTTGCGTAAAAATAACGCATACTTTATTATTAATGTTTATTACTATAAGGATAAAATAACCCTATGAAATGTGTGTAACTGAATAAGATATGGATATAAGGATTCTTAAATTATCACATCAAAGGATATAGTTAATAGCTTTACCGAGAAAGGGCTTACTCCCTATATCAAGTATCCAATTTAATATTATAGGTTCACTTATATGTATATAACTCAATATTCAATTAATAACTAAGCCTCTGTTTAATCTAAATTAATTATGGTGAAACCTGTATGGAGCATTCCCTAATACAATGCTACTTCACTTGAATGTGTTTGTTGAGTCAAACAATAATTTGTCAGTTTCAATTATTATTCTTATTCACTATTACATAATATAAAACTGCATTAAAAGTCATTTTATTATTCTTTATTATTCAGCCTTATTAGTCAACAATATTTCCTTTGGCATTATAAAATATTATTATTTTAATAGGAGACTTTTTAAAGCTTCATTGTAAACTTAATATTTCGTCACATACGAGTAGCCACCACCGAAGGATCACTATTCTAACAATCCTTACCCAAGTTATTGCTTAATTTAGACAAAAAGTCCATTAAAGACGCACAACTAAGATATTAGCAATCAACGAGTCCAATCTCAGAACAAACATCTCTAAACATGTCACAAGAAACACTCAGGTACCCCCATCCTCTATAAGCTACTACAGGAACACAATTTTCGCTTAACTTCTCTAGTGTTATAATGTATAAATAAAGTACTGGAATACCAGTATAACGTTTATTTATTTGTTGTTGTTTAATACTGATACTAAAAGATATTTCACTGAATAAAATTGGTCGTAGTCAAACTAAAGTCAATACTTATACAAACCTACACAAGCACATATAATTCCATCAACAAGTGAAAGTCCAACTAAACGTAACACCCTTGAGATCTAACTTCGTCCCACGAAATTAGTTTTACTAAATCCGAGGACAAAGTCACAAACCATTAAACGTTGAAAGCTAAACTTTCGTATCACAGAGCTGGGCCAATTAGAAATTCAGTTGAACTTCATTAGGTCTAAGTGGAAACTACAAGTTCTGACCAATGGCATTACATGCTATCATCGACTAGAGACTTCCATTATTTCCATTATTCATAATGAATAATGGAGATTCTGTTAAGAATTAATAACCCCAGGATTTCATTTCTACTTATCCATAATAACAACATCGGCATGTCCACCAGTAAAACATAGTGACATATTAGGTCTTTACCTATGAAATTGCCGTTTTGTATGCAGTAAGTGAAAGTACTTATTTTTTCAAACTTTTTTATTTCTGTTATTCGAAATAATCACCCATGCTATCGAAGCATCTTTGCCAACGCATTGGCAGTTTATTGATGCCCTAATACTGTTTTACCGAATACTGTTTTACGCACTATTAAATATTAGTATATATGTATAATATATATATATATATATGTCGGAGCGTCAGGGGAGGCCTCACAGCGGTATTAGTTGAGGCTATACATCGTGGGCGTTGCAACGGCAGGAATTCCCAAAATAAGTGTACACTTGTGTTGTTCAATATCGTATTATTTAAACATCTTACATATTAACTCAAAATGATAAACGATTAACAAGATTGAAACGAGTTAAGAGCCAACAGGTTAGCGCATGTGCACCGTGCGGTAGCCGTCAGTAGAATGACCGACCGCCATTACTAGTGGCGCGACATCGACTACTCCCATTCGGATTCGATCATTCGAATCCGCTCTTATCATTCATTAAATACATTCAACATCATTCAATATCGATTACAGAATCGACTAAAACAAACAAAACTAATACATTGAGCTATGATTACAATAAATCATTATTAACAGTCATGTAATTTGTGGTACATAATCACGCGCCGTCACGGCCGTCCTGCATCGTCACACGACCTCGTGTGTATGTGTCTCATCTGTGAACAATAGATATAGTGCTATGTACTATGCTCTGTTCGGTCCTCCTGACCACACAATAGTCTCTACGTTCATATTATACAACGTTACAGGCTTTTCCAGGTACTTTAGAAACATTACAGTAATGACTGGTTGCTCGGTTCTGAAATCTCATCCCTTTGGAGAAAAACCGGCAAGATACTTCAATACAACTTAAAAGTTCAAATACTATCGAGTATTTTCAGAAAAGGTACATATAACTTATATTATAGACAGGGTTTCATAATTGTTACTAACGTTATACATGCCACACAGGCTATTCAACAACACACAGGACAGTCAATGCCACACAGGCCCGTCAATGCCACACAGGCCAGTCAATGCCACACAGGCTAGTCAATGCCACACAGGCCAGTTAACGCCACACAGGCTACTCAATTCCACACAGGCTACTCAATGCCACACAGGCTACTCAATGCCACACAGGCCAGTCAACGCCACACAGGCTAGTCAATGCCAGATAGGTCAATAACTGTCACATGTGATGGAAAAGGAAAACTAAAAAGAGTGTTTAAGTAATGTGTACCTTAACTCTTTACTGTGGCCGTCACTGGCACATTCTGCACATAATCAACCACTTAAAATTGTTATTTTAACTTTGTCTTACGTTTAACGAAACCAATCTCATCTAAACTAACGTTCGTTTCTATTGCTCGTGTCGATTGCTCTCCAATAAGATACAAATTCACTTCTCTACATCCTCCAACGACAACAAGTTTAGGGGCCTAACAAGCCGTCCTAATAATAATAACAAATCTAAAGGACTCGCCTTTGTAGTCTTACTCGTAGTACAGTTACTAGCTAGTTGAATGTCAGGCAATGCAACTTGCCATCACTTATTAAAGAGCATTTGACAACTGAATCAAAACAGAATGAAAACTTCTCACCAAATTCAATTTAGAGCTGACGAAGAACTGGTTCGATCGAGCTGACATCCACTTGTTATTCTGCTCGTGCATCCATACTCGAACAGTGCGGTCCTGTAGCCCCATTCACCACACTTGAATCAGTCTTTTTCTGCGGCTACGGCTTCCTTCATATGTTGAGGGTACCTGTATTTTATTCCTGATCCGTTGTTGGTAATCTCACTTCCCTCAGACAGTGAGTAGCCAACAAGTTGCACCTCGCGCACTACTTTAGCCGGCTGTATGCTGCTCGTCACGCAGACGAGGCACAAACCGCAGGTCCTCATCTCACGGAACGGCGTGCAGACCGCAGTTCCACACCTCAGCAGGCGGCGAGTAGACCGGAGATCCGCACCTCACCAAGAGGCAGCAGACCGCAGATCACAGCACGCGCTCAGCTCGCGTAGACAGCGAAAAGACGCTGTGATAGGCATTAGGCTGCTTACGATTACCGTCACTAGTCTGCAATAGAAAGACAATATGATGACTAATCTCGGTCACGGCGGCTAGTCTTAACGGAGACAAGCCACTTACTCAGTTTTTTTTTTGTACACAAGTGTGCGTAAACACTCGAACGCTGAGGAAGGAACGATTTAAAATACCCAGCACTAGATCACTTGTCAAGCTTTCAATAATGTCTTTACAAACCTTTGCTCGTCATCCCGTATAGTCAAAACTTAAGGCCATTAAACTTAACATAGAAAATAGACAGCCAGTTACAGAATTGTCCGATGGCTAACACGACTTAGCATTCTTGCACCGACTAGTGCTTAAACCTTTTATAAGCTCGGCCTAACTCAACACTGCGTCTAGCAAACTTAACACTTAAAGTTCATTGAAAACCTGGCACTTAATGGTTTTTAAAATCTTCCGTAATGTCCTAATAACTTTAGCAATAGCACGAAAGAACTCGCGCTACTAAGATCGATAGACAACACAGTCTTTACCGGTGTCAATACTCTGCATTTCGATAAACTCGAACAGTAATACTGTGGTTTACATGTTCGTTGTGGTATACACATTGTATCTTGTTATAATCTGACACGCATCTTTTATTTTCGTCCCCATAAATAAAATAATTCAACTAATTAATATGGTGGGTATTTTATCTTTTGCATACTTAATGCGTTAGAAGTTACTTGGTTTTCAAGTACATAGTAGGTCAACGTTGCATTCACTGCTATTAATTCGTCACTCATTCGGTAAACAACGCGTAATCGTATTAAAGAACACCTACTTTATTATGCACAAGTGGGGTAGTCATACAAATTAGTTATCACGTCAAAATATTTGCAATACGAAATCATGATTGGCACAAAGTTTGAATTTACTCTTTAAATTCGATATAGTACGATTACTACTAACCCCTTTGTTAGGCCACATCTTTACGCCAGCCTTAAGCAATTTCTTACACGCGCTATCTATCGGCACAATCGTTTTATCGCTTTAAATTGCGCAAACGATTCACTTTCGTACTCGACACACAAAAATTATGTAAAAATAAATCAAAACTTGATATGAAAATATGGTTCGATCTTACCAGTGTAGCGTTAATTACAACTCACAAGCTTTTTCGGTAACCTCACATATTACCGTATCGGTACTGGTGAACTGCATTGCACCTCTTTCACATAGCACTCTCTGGCGATCCCGTACAAAGCACGGATGCAGATTCCATCGCTTGGCACAATGTTTACTAGCTGGAAAGAAAACGTTACACACACGAACACACTGAAACATAGCGTGAAGTACCCGAATCATTATTACTTTTTTTTTTTTCTTAAGTACCTCGCGTTTAACAGCATTCCAGAAAACTAACGATTTAAATTCGTTTGCAACTATTACTCAAAACTAGACATAGCCTACATGTCACTTAATTTACGATTTCTATGTACCGGCGTCGTTAATTAACTTTTCGTTTTATTTTCCTTGTTGTTGCCGGTAGTTATTTTTTACCAAAACTTTATTTATCGATTTGAATGAAGAAACAACGAACACTGAATTTAGATAGCGAACAACCTTGAACACATGGTAATCCCAACTTCTGATGTCGGAGCGTCAGGGGAGGCCTCACAGCGGTATTAGTTGAGGCTATACATCGTGGGCGTTGCAACGGCAGGAATTCCCAAAATAAGTGTACACTTGTGTTGTTCAATATCGTATTATTTAAACATCTTACATATTAACTCAAAATGATAAACGATTAACAAGATTGAAACGAGTTAAGAGCCAACAGGTTAGCGCATGTGCACCGTGCGGTAGCCGTCAGTAGAATGACCGACCGCCATTACTAGTGGCGCGACATCGACTACTCCCATTCGGATTCGATCATTCGAATCCGCTCTTATCATTCATTAAATACATTCAACATCATTCAATATCGATTACAGAATCGACTAAAACAAACAAAACTAATACATTGAGCTATGATTACAATAAATCATTATTAACAGTCATGTAATTTGTGGTACATAATCACGCGCCGTCATATATATATATATATATATATATAATAATAGTATGACAAGAAAGACCGAAGACGACTGAAAGATGCAAAGGTATTAAAGCCGAATATATAAATAAATAAATAAATATTTATTTATTTATTAAATATACATCCTATGTTGCGGGGAACATTACAAACATACCTGAACTGGACCGAAGAACAACTAGACTAGGACTACTACTAGACCAGGATTTGAACCCACAAACTTGGCCCAGTAGAAAGCGGCATGGCAGCCGTAATATAAATATTCAAATCCCATATATTTATTTTATATATATGACGGCGCGTGATTATGTACCACAAATTACATGACTGTTAATAATGATTTATTGTAATAATAGCTCAATTTATTAGTTTGTTTGTTTTAGTCGATTCTGTAATCGATATTGAATGATGTTGAATGTATTTAATGAATGATAAGAGCGGATTCGAATGATCGGATCCGAATGGGAGTAGTCTCATGTCGCGCCACTAGTAATGGCGGTCGGTCGTTCTACTGACGGCTACCGCACGGTGCACATGCGCTAACCTGTTGGCTCTTAACTCGTTTCAATCTTCTTAATACCGCTTTAATACACAACTAATACCGCTGTTAGGCCTCCACTGACGCTCCGACATATATAGGTAATAAATCCCTAATGGAAGTTACGAGCTAATGCTATTGCTAGAGTAAATAACTGCCTTACTGATATGATAATGAAGATGATATTAAAAAAAAAAGATTAATTTTAAAGTACTCGTGGTCTACAAAAGTAGGTAGGTAGGTAGTGAAACTAAAGAGTTTCACTACCTTTTGTAGAGCACGAGTACACTAAAGGCTTTTCCAAAAAAAATAACTGAAACAAAGTATATTTGTAGAGACATATTTCAAATAACTAAATAATTTCAAGCTACTCTTGTTTAAAAAACATAATATCTCCAAATAACGCTCTGGGGCTTACAATCCTGCGATGTTATGAATATTCTTGTACATATTTTTAATCGGTACAGTAATTACTATGAATTGTAAAATTCTAAAAGCTAACATATAAGATTTTACATTGGCACACTGAAAGCCCGAATTGTATAACAATTACTCACAAAAGTACATACACCGTTCATACAAATCAAAAGTTACACAGGAAGAAAAATAAATTACAGATATGAAAGAAAGTGTATTCAGCCCACACAAAAACCATCATATAACCCAATAAATTACGCCGGAAGTATATTGGAATTTTCTATATTTATTTGAACGAAAAGGAAGTTTTAGTTATGACATTGTATTTGTTCGTAATAAATTGAAACTACCAAACAGACACGCTCCAATAAAAAATGACCGGAAATGAAAAAATCAACAACAAAATAGGTGAAATTACTTCGTATTTCATCGGAATTCTTGTTCCATCAGCCAATTGCGATAAATGAGCGAGTCTGATTGGAATCCGATGGGATAAGATTTTTTGCTCCGTTCGAGGGTAGACGTCAATCCCGGGAGCGGGGAGATACCGCCGGAGCAATTTCCCGAACTGTAGACCATTTATCAGAAACCATTATTGCGTATAGTTATATTGACCAGCAGATCATTAGTTATTTTGTTATTTATTTTGTTTCAATATGATAACGTATTAAGATATAATTATTTTATTATCATTATTATTATAGAATATGATAAATGTGCCCTGATTGCAGTCGGGAAATGGGAAAGACCTTCATCCATTTTCTTAAAATGTATACAAGAAAATGGATGAAGAAGAAAAAGTTATGTGTTAAGTTATTCATCCTCCTAGCCATTATTCCCAAGTTTATTTGGGGTCGGCTATTAGTTCAACCGGTTTTACCTGAATTTCAGTTTTTCCACGGAGCGACTGGCATCGTACCTCCGCAACCCTAAGGGAGAAATTCAAAGATTGAACTAGTTGTCAGTATATTTGAGGGCACTGACTTCCCAATAACGATTGCCATAGATGTTCATGACAACCGGGACCGACGGCTTTACGTGCAGGCACGGGCGTGAATCACCGCCAAACTTCCAGACTCCGGGCAGCTAGGTATTAGAAATTTCCTAAGAAACTCCCAAAAATACTTTTTGGCCCGACCCGGGATTTGAACCCGAGACCTCTTGATTGATGTGTTAAGTTATTATTCAATGAAATTAATCTCCGAGTGATAAGAGACCAGTGTCAGAACTACAAGATGATCTTCTTTCAAACTTCAAGTTAAGTTACTCAAATCCTTACTAATATCATAATTAACAACAATATTATATAAATATTTTTTATTTTATTTTTTATATAAACTTATTGCACATGTCGTACAGAGGCGGACTTAATGCCTTGAGGCATTTTTTCCCAGTCAACCTTCAGGTGATGCAGGAATATGATGTAGTAGATGCACATATAAAAAAAGTATTGAATTTATCAAAGTTCTTTAGGTTATGTAAATAAAATAAATAAATTAATATTTTGGACATTTGATACACAACATCATCTAGTCCCAAGCTAAGCAGAACTTGTGTTATGGGTACTAGACAACTGATATAAATACATAAACATATTTTTTTTTGTAAATACATACATATTATACATAGAAAATACCCAGACTCCGAAACAAATATTTGTGAATCATACAAATAATATTTGGTCCGATGAGATGATTATACTTTAGAATTAATTAGAAATACTAATGGCGATATAACGATATACATAAATATACTACTACATATATTATTTCACAATATACATAAATATACTACACCATTAAATTATGTCACAATATACATAAATATACTACTACATATTTACACAACATACATAAATATACTGCTACACATATACACAGTTTATATATGAATTACATTTATGAGTTACAAATAAATAATATTAGTTTATTTATAATTTAAAGTATTAGCATGGATTTTATTTATTGTTATAATTTAAAGGTACACAAAATAATGGTGTATTGTACGATATTTTTTTTCTTTTTAGATAGTACTAAAAAACTACTACAATTCATGTGCTATTTATATGTGCTACAATCACGACACGTCTTATAGACGATTACGATACTTAGTGCAAACATATTGCAATTAAGAAACGAAGCTGTGTAAAAACGTTATACAAGTAACTTAAGTTTACTTGATTTTTTTTACTGAAATACAAAGATACAAGATATCATATATCTAAGGTTACTCAATGCAAATCATCATCATCTTCCTAGCCTTATTCCCAAGTTTATTTGGGGTCGGCTACTAGTTCAACCGGTTTTACCTGAATTTCAGTTTTTCCACGGAGCGACTGGTATCGGACCTCCGCAACCCTAAGGGAGAATTGAAATTCGAAGATCAAACTAGTTGTCAGTATATTTGAGGTCACTGACTTCCCAATAACGATTACCATAGATGTTCGTGACAACCGGGACCAACGGCTTTACGTGCTCTCCGAGCCACGAGCGTGAATCACCGGCAAACTTCCAAACTCCGGGCAGCTATTAGGAATTTCCTAAGAAAATCCCAAAAACACTTTTTGGCCCGACTCGGGATTTGAACCCGAGACCCCTTGATTAGCAGTCGCATACGCTAACCACTAGACCAACGACAATGCAAATCATCATTGTTTAAAATTTAAAACAAGTTGAGTTTTTTTGTAAATCTTTCTTAATCACATAATAATTATTCGCGTTACCTATAAACTGTGATAAACGAAAATTCGACATTCAGCTGATTCGTTTTTTTATTAAAAAATCTTCAATTGATTTAGCTTAATTTTCTACGCAGTCTTCTTTAAGATTAGATTATAATCAAGCGTATAATACAGATAATTCTCCAATGAGTCGTAATGTCAAGGATTGGTTGTTTCCATTAACGCTAATGGAGTTAATCGCCGCAACTCTAATAGGTGATTAGATCCCCGATGTTTCACGTACATAGATACAGTGAGAAAAGTCTTAACTTACCTATTTGCTATTTTGTTCTTATTTACTACGGCACGTTATTTCGATTTATTTATTTGTGTATGAGAAAACGACGATTTTTGTGCTTTTCCTTAAATTAAATAATTAATCACTTATAAATAAATAATGAATTAAACACACGTAAAATTAAAGTAAAAAGCGTGGGAAAGATAGATAGATAGATTTTAGATATGTTGTAAACGTCAATTTAAAGGCCGCTGCATACGTGACGGGATTTAACACGGACGAAACGGGACGGGAAGTTTTGCAAACATCGTTACATTCAAAATGTATAAGGAAATGCATACTTCACGGAGACACTGACGGGGCGGAACGTGGCACGCACGGGACGTGCTAAATATCGACGATGTTTAGCACGTCAATAGCAATTAAAGCCAATTCTTGAAACGAAAAATACATCTTTCCTTATTCACAACACTTACACGTTAGATCCGAGTCACAGTCACGGTGCGTATGCATTTAAATCACGTTCCCGTTTATAACGAGGCAACCACGTCCACGCCCCGTCCGTGTTAAATCCCGTCACGTATGCAGCGGCCTTAAGACAACGAACACAGCATAATATACCTATCTATAGACCTCCGTAAATGATTTCACGCCCGTAAAACAAAAGTACAAAACGCGGTAAAATGTAGATACAATAGGACATTATTTTTTAGACAACGGTCACAACTTATTATGCCTACAAAAACATAAAAAGTTTGACCTCTATTTATTTTAACGTCTATTTAATAAGGAACGTAAGATTTTAGGTTAGTAGTAAATAAAATTACATTAGATTTATAGGCTATTTTATTATATCGTTAAAAAGTTTTCGTGCGGCTCCATTTACGATAATCGTAAATAACACGAACTTTTAGAAAATGATTTGATACGTAGTAAAGTAATGGCTAATAAAACTCAGTAGGGGCGGAAACACATCTAATACCCTGCCATACCTACTCGTGTTCGTAGGTCTACTACAGTCTGCAAATATATTAGTTACGAAATTTGTGGTATGTATGCCAAGGAAACGGATTGAATGATTTTGACACCAGTCGTTTTTAGGGTTCTGTAGTTCATGACTCTGAACCCTTATAGATTCGTCATGCCCGTCCGTCCGTCCGTCTGTCTCTTTGGTTATTGCTATAAAGATCAAAATTTTGCACGAATATGTGTTGTGATTAGGTCGCCACAGTGATATAATAAAATTACAAAAAAAAAAAAATTTGGGGTACCTCCCCTACATGTAAAGTGGGGATGATTATTTTTTCTAGCGTTTACCCCATCGTGTTGAGTATCATTAGATAGGCCTATTCATCAACAGCTTTCAACAGTCTACTGCTGGACATAGGCCTCTTATCAAGGAGGTTTTGGCCTACTACCACGCTGTACACGCTGTACCACGCTGGCCAGACGGGTTGGTGTAGGGTTGATTTCATAGTCCAGAAGGAAATCCCCTCCCTGGACTCCTTCCAATACAAAGGCGCAGAGAGGGTCACACCGTGTGGTTTTAGTCGGTTCGAGTCCGACACACCACCCCGCCGTAACCCCCGACGGGGTGACGGTCCGCGGGGATTTCCACACGTAAAAAAAAAAAAAAAAAAGGGTTGATTTCAAGTTTTCCTTCTCTTTGCATTGATGTTGTCGTGCGTAGTTTATTCCTTAGTAGCCTTTTACGACACCCGCGGGATGAATCAATGTGAAAAAATCTCTATGTATGATTCTTAAGCAGGCACCACACTTCGCTATGCGCTATTCGTAATGCGGGTTATTCGCGCGCATACGGCGAAGTGTGGAGAGTATATTCGTTTCGTTTACCATAAAAATGACAATGACACATCTCTATAACACACATATCTGCCTTATTTGATGCTTATTTGGCATACCAGTTCGAAGTGTGGATGGCATGTTTGTTGTTTGCGCGCATAACTAATATTTGGGCGAATACGGCGTAGACACATAACGAATAGCGCTATGTGTTACGAAGTGCTACGAAGTGTGGTGCCTGCATTAAATATTATTTATATGCTTGTCTGGAAGAAATCGCCATGAGCGATAAGACCGCCTATTGTTGCACACATGTATGTGTTGTATTCTAAGTAAATATTTGTGAGATTTAGGTACTTCATATGATGTAACAGGAAAACTCTAAGAGTCTGTTCTTAAAACATATACGGTTTTTTTATATATGTTATAGGGCAGACGGATCACTTGATAGTAGGTGATTGGCGCCGCCCATGGACACCCGAAACACCAAAGGAGTCACAGGTGCGTTGCCGGCCTTTGAGATGGGAGTACGCTCTTTTTTTTGGAGGTTTGAAGGTCGTATCGGTCCGGAAACACCGCAGGCGACAGTTCATTCTACAATTTAGATATGCGAGGCAGGAAAGAAAAAAAAAATGTGAGCCGTCACGGGACGCCTGGCAGATGTGAAACATCGCCATTATTTTGTAAAAGTAATACGCAGAAAAGAACATATTGTAATAGGAACTAAATATGTCATAATGATAAAATAAAATATTACTAATTATTAAAATAGTACAGTACACACTACTGCATATAGACTGTATATATATACCATCGTATAGCGTGCCGTGGCGACGCGTCGCCAGGCGTCGCCAGGCCAGAAATCTGTTTTACGTGCGGCTATAGATGTTTCACATCAAAAGGAAATTACAACGTTTTAAAAAACTACATAATGAACTTTTTATTTTGTAATATTGTATAGGAAGGAAGAAACCTTATTCTAAATACTAGCATAACTTTTCTACAACTATATCGTTTAAATTTAGAATAGTCAAAAATGACGTTTAAAAAATCAAAGGTGACGTATGTCATCGGCCTAAAAAAATTACAAAATTAGTTTTTTATATTTTGATAACAACCATTATGTATAACATTTTAAAATAAGGTAATAACAAAGGTTCTTTTAACTTTTGTAAGATTAAGATTTAAAGTAAATACTTTCATGAGTGAACAGTACTTAGTTCATAATATTTTTGTTTTTTGTAGCCTTACATTTGCTGCTGAACAATGATTGAAACTAGCAGCGTGGATACCGCAACTGTTGCAACAAAAGCTGCAGCCCCGGTTAGCCAAATCGATCTTATAAGTGACCTCTTTTGCTCGAAAAAGACTCGCTAATGATATAAACAATACCTACTTTGATCCAATGACTTGTATCACAAAAGTATAAAAGAAAAATTATAAAAACTATAAAGGTCATGGTTATAATACTCACAGCATTCTCTCGAAACTATTTTTTTAATAAACATTGTTAGGTTTCGTGCAAATTGCATGTGTGTATTTATATATGTGTATATTGTTTATATTTTTTAACAGGACGTAACACAAGACGATGATGACATCGCTCGACCTGAAGCGACTTTCCGTTTTACCGTACAGAATATAAGCCAACTGAAAGAGCAAGTATTGTCACCAGCTTGCTTCGTAAGATGTCTTCCGTGGAAGATATTAATACTCCTCAGAAACACTACGACTCCAGACCGTCAGCAGCAAAAAGCTTTAGGAGTCTTTCTCCAATGCAATGGAGAGTGTGATTCTCCTGGATGGTCGTGCTATGGGCTCGGAGAATTGAAACTAATGTCTCACAAACCTGATGGCAGTCACTTATGCAGAAAACTTCATCATATGTATCACTGGTATTTACCCAAACACAAATAATTTAAAATAACTACTAGACATTTGCCTTACAATAACTGTAATAACTGTATACCTTAACATGTGTATAATTAGTACAGTATTGAGGTATAAGCATTTAAGATCCTAGTCCAAGATGCTGTCCATGTCGGATATCAACATTTTAATGATTTTATTAAGACAACAAAATATCATTGTTACCAAAATGCTATCCTTCTGCCTGCAGCGACATACGCACCCCAAAACAATAAGAGAGTTTAATATTTATCATGTGTATAAACTTTGTCTATTTGAATAGCAAATAAAGCACTAACTTTGTACATAATATTATATAAAAAGATCAAAAACTCGATTGTTTAGTATGGTTCGCTTTTATTAAATACTTGTAAGCCGTTTTAAATTTCTTTTTTTGGCTGGAGTTATGAGACAAAATAAGAATAAAACCCTACACATAAAATTTCCAAATGTATATAACTGTTATTCCATATTGTTAGCTAACCTGATGAAAACACCATTTCTTATTTCGATAGCAAAGAAGACGATTGGGGATTCGCTCATTTCATATCCTGGGATGATTTGATGGATCTTGAAAACGGTTTCGTTAAAGACGATACAATAACTATAGAAGCCCATGTTGTAGCCGAAGCCCCTCATGGAGTTTCATGGGATTCAAAGAAACATACAGGATTTGTAGGTAAAATAAACTAATATAACATCTAGATTTTGATCTACAGATGTGTAAAATCACAAGATCACGATTAAATCATTGTTTCTGCAAAATTTTGTTTTTAAAAAATGTCAATTTATTACGAAATGTTGGCGCTTTTTATAACTCTGCATAAAGTTTAGGCTGATTCATTTTATCCGCTCATCTACTATATAGATATTAACTAAATTTATACAAAAGTTAAATAAATCAAAAGATTCAATAACTAAAAACATGCAAGTTACCATCTTGATGAATCTCGAAAGCTGAAAATCGCATCGTGCCATTGTGACCCAAGACACAGTGTTGAATTGGGATCGTTTAGCAGAAAGCAAAGATTTTATTTCAGGTCTCAAGAATCAGGGAGCCACGTGCTATATGAACTCATTACTACAAACACTCTTCTTCACGAATGTCTTACGTAAGGCTGTGTATAAGATACCAACTGTCGGTGATGACAGTTCACGATCTGTCGCCTTCGCTTTGCAGCGTGTGTTTTACGACTTACAATTTGCCGATAAGCCTGTCGCCACCAAGAAACTAACGAAAAGTTTTGGCTGGGAAACTCTTGACTCATTTATGCAACACGATGTACAAGAATTCTTAAGGGTATGTATGTAAGATTTATATGTGCAACCAAAAATTCCTAATTATTCTCATACTTAGTTTCTTGAATGATTGAACAGCTATATTTTGTTGTCATGACAAATTATATGACTTACAGTAATATTCTGAACTATGAGAACAAGGTACGGAGGTATGTAGAACCGCTTACATTTGTTTTGTAATTTTATTTTATTTTGTCAATCTTTTTCCTAGGTACTTCTGGATAAGTTAGAAAATAAAATGAAAGGAACAGTGGTTGAAGGTACTGTCCCAAAGTTGTTTGAAGGAAAGATGACATCATTTATAAAGTGCAAAAATGTAAACTGTACAAGCACACGTGTGGAAACTTTTTATGATATACAACTCAGCGTGAAGGGCAAAAATAATAGTAAGTTGTAGATTTAATACTATAATATAACACGAAATTCAAATAAGTGTCTCATTGAGCTAGAGGTCTGCCTATGCGACGACTGATCAAGAGTTTCGAATGCCGGGTCGGGTCATAGTGTTATTGAGTTTTTCTGTTTATGGATATTCTGAATATCCATAAACTACAGCCCGACGTTTGTAAGTTTGGGAATTGTAATAGTGAGGGAACAGAGAGTGCAACTGTATTTGCGCACAGCTTTGAATTCACTCGTATATTCGTACTGTTCTTCTTGTGTTTCATTAATTTCCTAGCTTTATGGATTAATTTATTACTTCCCTTTACATCTTGATTTGTTACATTCTCACAGTTTCGTTTCCTTTCCTTCTCCTGGGTTCTAATTTATATGATTTGTTGCATGAAACCCAACTAAAAATTACATTGGTTATAACGTTCATCAAATCACTTTCTATTAGAAAGAATCAGAATCAGGCAAAGCTGCACTTAGGACAGCTGTACTGCTGGACATAGGCCTCACCTAAAGCTCTTTAATTAAATCTGTACTTAAGCTCGGATTATTATATTATCGTATATCAAGCTTCCTCACTATAGATTTTAGGAAATTCTTAATATATTTACGCTCAAATATTTAAGAGGCAGTCTTATTTATATTTTAAATTCAATCGACTACGATCATTTCTAGCAATACAACTAAATATCTCTAAGGTGACACTGACATTTATTTTAGACTGCTATTTCCCGTATCTTCATTGACCATTTAGTCTTAAGCAGCTTTCAACATCCGAGTCAATAAATTATTGATAGCTTAAGTAAGTAGAGAGCTCGCTGCGTACAGATGTTGATAAATCATTAATTGCCCTTCGGAACAAGGTGCTTTGATCCAAAATCTTCATGTATAATAATATAAACGCTGATGAGCTTCTAGTCTTCTTAGAAGGGCTTTAATCTCGTCAAAATGCTTTAATCTGATATTTAAAGTATACTTATGAAAGGTTAATATATGATGTTAACAGTTAAGACCCTGTACTTATGTCGTATCGGCATTTACAGCAAGGGTAAACATTTACAAATTGAATTCATAGTAGTTATGTTAGTACTACTTGTACATTTCATGAAGTATGAATAACATTTGTATGAACATGAATTTGTATTTAAAAACAAATTATAAAAATTCTTAAAACACTGTCCCCTAACATGATCCTATGTACAAAAGTTCAAAGTTTCTTTGGAGTTTCTTAATAACTGACTTTCATAATGATATTCTCATTTATTTAGTAAAGGATTTATCGTGATGTTGATGATTAAAGACCTACTACGAAGTCTGTTTGTTCTACAACTCAAATCTTCTTTACCATACCCAGTTATTATCCCAACATATTTTATTTTAGTCTATGAGTCCTTCAAAGACTACATCAGCACGGAGGTTTTGGAAGGTGAGAACAAATACGATGCTGGCGAACACGGGCTACAAGAAGCAGAGAAGGGAGTGCGATTCGACGTATTCCCACCCGTCTTACATTTGCATCTAATGAGGTTTCAATATGACCCACAGAGTGATGCTTCCATCAAGTTTAATGACAAGTAAAAATAATCTATTAATGAATTTAAATATATATATTTATTTATAAACGAGCTTAATTCCGCGGTATTACCCGTGGTTATTGTTATAAATCGCGAGTAATGAGTCTTTTTTTTGATGTGAAACATCTATAGGCGCACGTAAAACAGATTTCTGGCCTGGCGACGCCTGGCGACGCGTCGCCACGGCACGCTATACGATGGTATATATATACAGTCTATATGCAGTAGTGTGTACTGTACTATTTTAATAATTAGTAATATTTTATTTTATCATTATGACATATTTAGTTCCTATTACAATATGTTCTTTTCTGCATATTACTTTTACAAAATAATGGCGATGTTTCACATCTGCCAGGCGTCCCGTGACGGCTCACATTTTTTTTCAACTATTCTGTATTTGGTTTCTAAATTGTATCCCTACCTCACGACAATTTTTAGAGTTCATATTCATGTCACGTTTATTATATCGTTATTAGTATATAGTGTCAATCTGATAAGATTGCCGAAATTGTGACATCGATTAAAAATAAATTTTGATTTTTAACACTGAAAATTTGAAATCATGCCAAAAATGGTATCGACCTGTATTTTCTCTTAATATGATTGTTAAAATTTTACACTAAACTAACGTCAAAATGCTAATACCTAGTAATAATGGACCAGTCTGCGTGAAGCCGTGAGCATTGCTGTATGAGATTATTATGCAAATTTCCGGCTCCAAAATAATTTTATCTTTCAATATTAGGGAATATTAATGCCACAGGTGTCCGTATTTTAAAATATAAAAGACAGATTAATATCAAATGTGATAAATACAAAATTTTCATATCACAACATTTCGTCGTATCTAATTTTTTTTTAGATTCCGTTGGTACCAGACTACCCTGAAAGTTATTGAAATTTACATTAGTCCTGTCAAAAGATATGTGGATTAGTTATTTTTTTTTTCAAATAAGTACTTTTTAAGAGTTTAAAAAGTACTTATTTGAAAAAACAAATAACTAATCATAGAATCTATCGAATCATTATTTAGAAGAATGCATTAAAATATGTCCTAGAATACAATTATATTTTTAATTACTTTTCATTGACTTGACTTAACTACTCATCGGTTTGAGCTCCGGACCCTACACAGTCCTCGTACTTCACCCAGGTGGAGAAACTAGCTGACGCGCGCTCCTCTATGAAGAATCCAGCTATAAGGCAACTTATCTATATTTATGCAATAACTTACATATAATATGTTTAACATAGGTTCGAGTTTTACGAAGAAATAAATCTCGACCAGTATCTACAAGAAATACCATCCGTACCGGCGCATTATACCCTACATGCAGTTCTTGTTCACTCAGGAGACAACCACGGAGGGCACTACGTTGTGTTCATCAATCCAAGAGGCGATGGAAAGGTAAGATTAGATGTGAAGACTAAAAACAAGATGACATAGAAATTTTATCATATTTTATTCAGCACACATTCAATTTAAAGTTATGCGTAACCTACAAAATAGCTTTCAAATGTAGAACTGAAATTTCATTAATATTCATTGTTATATATAACAATGACTAAACCTAGGCTGTACCTATTTTGTAACTGTACTTCACAATGAGAGAAAATAAAGGATTATTATTAGTATTATTAGTCTTATACGTCTCGCTCCTACGAGTAATGTTTTTCAATCCATTGACATCAAAAGCGAAGTTCAAATTCAATTTCCAACAATAAGTCTCATGTCAATAACTAATAAAAGAAATGCTTTTTTCCTGAATTTTAAAATGGATTACGGCAACATAAATAATAAAAAAATACATGTGGCAAAACCAGTCCGATTTAACTACTAAAAACTGTGCAATTCCAGCAAGTGCAATTATGCCACAGTTTAAATGACTTCCACAATATTGTTACAGTGGTGCAAATTCGATGATGATGTAGTATCACGGTGTAGCAAACAAGAAGCGATAGAGTACAACTTCGGAGGCAAAGAGGACGCGCCTTACCTAGCGCGCCGAGCCACTAGCGCCTACATGCTTATATACATACAGTAAGAACTATTTCTAAGTACATCAATTTTATTATCATCATCATCGGCTTTAATATTTACTACTGAACATTTATTTATTTATAACACACGTCTACCATTACACATATGTAGAATGTCATGCAGTATTCGTAGACAATTTGTTTTCAATAAATTAACTGTTACCAAGTTTACATTACGTGTACAATCTCTGGAACGGCTGGACCGATTTCGACGGGACTTTCACTGGCAGATAACTGATGATATAAGGAGTAACTTAGATTAAATTTTTTCGGTTCTAAAACTAGGTTCGCCCCGCGGTGTTGCCCGCGGTTACAACAACAAACGCGGGTAGCACCGCGGGGCTCAGCTAATAATATATATAAATGTATTATACATACTTATAGGCACATAAAGTATTTATACATAGTAATAGACATACACACTTGCATTAATAACTACATATAAAGATACCTCTCCTTAGAATGCATTTTTTTTAATATTTAGCCATCGCCAGCCAACGTGATTCTACCCTGCCTGATGGAAAGCAAGAGCAGAATCCAAGAGTGGGGGCTACCACACTTGCTGCGAATGTAGACAATAATGTATGGTAGCCCACTCTATGGCGGCTTAGTGAGATGCTTTTTCACGCCCAGGACCCGGGTCATAGTGGGAAGGAAACACGTGAGCTGGTAGTGAGATCACACACACTTTGACTGCTCGGCATAGAAAAGAAGAACCGAACTGTTTTGTTTTGTTCCTGTATTTGTAATCCCCAACCACACAAGAACTCTTAAGGCTCCTTAAAAAAAATTTAGGACTTAACTAATTAATTTAGCAAATGCACTATTGTGCTTGTCCACTTTATTTTCTTAGTTTAATGCCAAGACAACCTTCTAAAATATGAGAAGAGGCAAAGCTTTAGATCTGTACCTAACGTTTGCCCATTCTTTATGAAGTACAAATCTAAAAGTGACCCAAGGCGCAGTAGTTAAGTGTTCCCAGGAGTATCGTTTCGATAATATACTATTTTGGTGACTATACTGTGACTTCAGTAAAGCCTATTTTACAGAAGTGTGTGTATATTTATATTCGGATATATGTATGTTGTTGTAAAACTAATTTGTATGTGTGACTTAGGCTAGTTTTTTTTTTTCTTTACTTATGTCTTAAGGCCATACGTCCTCACGTTGTCCGAGTTCGGGTTGGGGACTGGCAAGTCACGTTGTGTCTACGTAATCTTACCGTTTAAAAAAATACTAACAAGGGTATAAATTACAAATCACAATACTCTACCAACCAAACTTCAAACATCTCTATTGTACGACGCTAATGTAGACATTTTGCTTGCAGGACCTCACAACTGAAGTACGTGTTACAAGAGTGCACAGAGGCGGACATACCGACAGATCTGTGCGAGCGCATCAGCGAAGAGATGCGATACGAGATGGTAAGAACATGTAAATATCGCATCCACAACGCAACTGTTTTCTTTACAGTTTTTTTTTACAGTTTTTTTGTCAATGTAGTGTTGCGCATTTCAGGCGGCAGAAAAATAAGATGCAGGAAATTTAAATCTGATACGTCTGTCACCTCTGCCAAGTACTACGCGAAGATTTTCAGCGCACTAAAACAGTTCTTCACTTTGCAGGCCCTAGCCGGCTCTAAATATAAAGGAAGATAATGACTACGGACCACTACACAATACAATGTCCGAACATTTTTTGAAAAATTTACAGTTATTAGAAATTATTACTGAGTGTTTATTATAAAATTTGTCAGGTAGGTAATTAAGCTTTATATAATCTGAATATATTTTCTTTGTGTATATTTTATTGTAATTATTTATGTACCACTGTTAATAAAAATTTGTAGCGATATTGTAGCTTTATTTTTGAGTTACTACCCACCCACGAGATTCCTTCACCTGTCTGTTTACTAACACCCACTGCTGTTTATTTTAGTATATTCATACCATTTTTGAATTAACACATAATTAAGACAGGAACATTCATGAATCGCAAATAGGCTGACCAGCTGTATCAAGCTGATTACCACATTTTCTACAAATTGTTCTACTAAAATTATACTTTACTTAAAAATAGGTCAATATAATTAGGTATTCTCATCACCCAAAGTACTGTTTAGACTGCACGGTTGGCCTAGTGGTTTAAGCGATCGAACTGCGCCAGGTGTTGTGTGCTCAAATATCACACGGGACAACACTTTTTTTTTACACACTTCTAGTCCCAAGCTAAGCAGAGCTTGCATTATGGGTACTAGACAACTGATGTAAATCCATAAACTTTTTTTTCGAAATACACTGTGTGTGAACCATAAATTGTTCGTCTGAGTCCCGGCGTTTTTTGTGTCCGTTTCATATATGTAAAGTCCCAGCGACACATCGGGAATTGATTAAAAAAAGTGCCTACTTGTAGTAACATCAAGTACGTCGCTATGAATATCAGAAGACAAGTAAAAAAAAATCTCTAGCTTAATAAAAAATTAAACTCAAATACAGTAGGTGAATGCAAAAGAAAAGAAAATATTTACTATATTTACATATAAAAAAAATTGCTTCGCATCATTGCTTACTTGTAGTATTCCCAAATATGTATATTATCTGTACCTATAGCAATTATAAAGTTTTCACTTGATTCTTGTCTTTATACACGAATAATAAAGACAAATACTTGTTACAACCAATAAACTAAATATAAAGAACACAAAGTAAGTACGTATGCATGAACACTACTACGTCCATTAGCCGGAAAATTAGACACCGAACATGTCCGAACAAAGGTGAAAGGGATTACAACGGATAACAAGATAAATAGAACCGCCTAACTAGATACCTACCATCGCGTTCTTTAATCATTTATTAGCTACGCTATTTTGGAACAAGTCCCAGAGTGCCTTCCAACAATTGTTCAAATGAAACCACTGCACGCTGCATGTTAAATGAGTCCTCGCGAGTCTTGCTAATCCCTTGTTCAGACACTGATAAGATATTCGAAAGACACCGGCTCCAATATATTATTTGCTTGTTCAGTCCAATGAACAATCAGCCTCGCTTTGTTCTTTATTCATGTTTGATTCAACTAATTGATGCGATTGTTAATTTTGTATGTCGACGTCTTCATGACTAATTGCGGAGTTTGGATTTTCTTACAATTTTATGAACAATGGAGCTAACGAACAAGTTTGTGTAAAGTACATTGTTCTTTAATTTATAAATGTATTTGATATTTTTTTGTTGGTCTTTTGATATATGAATAATATTTCAAATATTATTTTATGGATCGTTAAGTGAGAAACTAAAAAGTTGCCAATATCCAATGAGCTAAATTCAATTCGAAAGAAAAAGTTTCAAATGTACCGAAAAGGATCCTGTAATGTATTTTGTATTTTATGAACCTTCTTCATGAACATCATATTAAAGACAAATAAAACTGTGCGTATTACAGCAACAGAGAATTACCTTAACCAAACAAATTAAGGCTCTTAGTTTGCAATAAATCTTTTAGTCACCCGCTTTTGCTTTGGAAACTTGACTGTATGAAATATGCAACGATAACTACTGTTAATTTTGTAATTATACATGTCTGACTTGTACCTACAAGCATGACACTAATTATTGTTCCAGACATTGAAACAGAATTCACTACTATTTTCGTGTTACCTTAGAGCCCACGGCGGCCAGACATACGTAATTTTATAACAGCTACAACACAGGTAGGAAACTATCAAAGAAAATGGAGTTTGGAACGTGTATACTATGGTAGATAATAGGTACATAATGTGTTTCGGTACAGCTGATGGGCTTGCTGATCCGTGGGGCTACTGCCCCTATACTATGCCAGCTGGCTGTAAAGGATAGGTACGTCGGCTGGCCCTGCTGATTAGTTGGTTAGAATAGTAATTAATGTCGGAGGAAGATTTGATGACTGACTTATTTAATTACAGAAATGTTCCTTAATTTATATATAATACAAATTGAGCGATGAGTCGGTGGCCTGACGCTACCGAAGTTATAAATAGATCCATGCGGTGATATTTGATTTACTTAATTATAAATTTAAAGTATAAACTTTTTTTTTTGAATAGCGTGAGAATCCATGTCATTCACTTGAGTGACACTTAATATAGTCTCAACCCCCTTCCTGATACTCTTAAACCTTAATTAATAGCATAAAATTTACTTGGGGACCTATAAAAACCATTACCTGAACTCCATATTCAGTAATCGTTTCTTACCTTTTAGAGCAAGAGCCCAGAGCCGCCAGACCTACGTCATTAGTGCAAAGCTGAAATTTTCAGGATTATTAGTACAATGTCTTGTTAAGATGTATGTGTACCCATTAGCTTGAAAGCGGGGCCGTTTCTGAGGTAGCGCGAAGTAAAGATGGGTAAAAACCTTACTTACCTACGTTAAAGGTGCAAAGCTAGTATTTACATATTTTTTCAAGAATATTATTTAAAATTAAAATTCATTACTGCCAGACACTTTCCGTGGGCCATTACTTCTGCCAGACGTCTTGAAAGTTGTGAAAAAATTAGGTAAACTACGTTAAAGTAGCAAACCTAAATTTTATACATATTATCTAAGGTAGGTACTATTTTAAGACCCTTTGTATGCGGCCAGACCAACCCGAAGGGCCAATCATCCCCCCAGACACCTTTAAATATTTGTAGTAATTAGGAAGCTGAGGTATATCAAATTTGGTATTATTTCAAGAATAGAATTTTAAAATATTAAATGGTTTTTACACGCTTTTTATTAGCTTCACCTGTATGTTTCTTTGTTTGTAACCAACTCCTTTGGGTGCGATTTTGACCCACTTGGACCCACACACACAAAACGTGTGGTGCTTTCTGACAATATTTCAATAACGTCGCCCTACGCTTTTTACATTGAAATTATTTTCTATTTTTAGGTTAAAAGTCTATTTGTTTAGTTTTTTAAAACTATTCTTTTAGAATAATACTAATTTGTTTAAAAAAAATTTTAGTTTTTTTTTCATATTAGTGTATTGTTATCGGTCCCCGATAAATCTACAAAGTTTGAACGAAATCTGGCCGTTTAAAGTGGGTCAAAATCGCACCCAATGGAGTTGGTTACAAACAAACAAACATACAGGTGAAGCTAATAAAAAGCGTGTAAAAACCATTTAATATTTTACGATTTTATTCTTGAAATAATACCAAAGATGATATACCTCAGCTTCCTAATTACTACAAATATTTAAAGGTGTCTGGGGGGATGATTGGCCCTTCGGGTTGGTCTGGCCGCATACAAAGGGTCTTAAAATAGTACCTACCTTAGATAATATGTATAAAATTTAGGTTTGCTACTTTAACGTAGTTTACCTAATTTTTTCACAACTTTCAAGACGTCTGGCAGAAGTAATGGCCCATGGAAAGTGTCTGGCAGTAATGAATTTTAATTTTAAATAATATTCTTGATAAAATATGTAAATACTACCTTTGCACTTTTAACGTAGGTAAGTAAGGTTTTTATCCATCTTTACTTCGCGCTACCTCAGAAACGGCCCCGCTTTCAAACTAATGGGTAAGCATACATCTTAACAAGACATTGTACTAATAATCCTGAAAATTTCAGCTTTGCACTAATGACGTAGGTCTGGCGGCTCTGGGCTCTTGGTCCATTTGTTGGGACTTGGAAGCATGTATAAAAAAACCTTCATCTCTTATAAAATAAAGGGATACCTGACCATCGTGGGTTCATGGTCTTTAACATATTACCCTCATTCTAACGCAGTCTGGTAAAAACATAGCAAGAGATAAGTATTTCGGACCTGTAACACACAACGCCATCTAGCTTCAAACTAAGCAGAGCTTGTAATCTGAATGCTTGATTGACTGATAGAATACGTGTTTATATTTTTTACTTATTTTGTAAATGCATTCATATTATACATAGAAACTCCGAAACAAATATCTGTAAATTATAAAAACATTTGGTCCGACCCAGGATTTGATACATTCTTCAAACTATTAAACATATAAAATTTCCTTTCAGAAGTTCTTTCCCTCCTAATAAAATCTAAAATCTTGTTTTAAAAAAGTAGCTTTTGCTTCACATACATTGCACTGTAAATCTCTGGTGACAAGCCATGAATTAGATTCCAGTTTCAACTGCGGTACACTGTACTGTTTACAGTGATGAATACGGAGTTTAGCGAGTAGCAACCGTGCTCACTTTGCTCTTATAATAATAATATGTTTATTTTTGGTGTTTCACAGAAGAACCACCCCAAAAGTGACATTCTAAGCCGTAATGTACGTATACTTTAGCGCAAGAGTACCTAAAGGAACTTGAAACGTTATACTGTTTAAATACGTTTTTGTTTCGTTCAATTTAAGAAAGACCATTTCAATACTATAAGCATACTACTAACACGAACTACAAACCAGAATTATTGATATAACCTTTCATTCAAATTTAAACTTTTTCAGTGTTACGGGTTTCTTTCAAAAAAGAAAGTATTTGGTAAACAAAAGTAAAATACTTCTTTAGGCAAAAAAAATGCAGTCCACTGCATGACATAGACTTCTTCCACTGTACGCCACTCGATATATTTTCAGCTTCTCACGTTCAGCTTTTGAAGCCATCCCGTTTACGTCAGTAGGGTACAACTCTCTTGGATGGATATACCGCCATCAGTCGGTCGCCAGAAGCTTGTTCGTCGTTCAGTAAGATATATAACATCACATACAGATGATGTATGCTTGTGGCGAAAGATCGTGGTTAGCCTCCTCACATGCCAGTATCTATTACAATATTTCCAAATTATTAATATTATATATTAAGTTTTCTCCTGCGTTTCATTCAAAAAAACATAATGCTATTTGCAGAATAAATGCATGTCTATGTAAAAATAACATAGATTTTTACATTAAATACAATTATTTTAAAACTATTTAAACAAGAAAGTATATTTGGAGAACAAAGAGATGCTGTAAATATTGAAGAACAGAATATAGATTTTATGTTAATTCATTGGGTCAAGTACGGTCAAGAATCCTTTTTTATGTCGTTGACCCTTCGTAGCTACTCTCATTTTTTCCTTCATTGCTCACCATTCCATTCCATTGATTCGAAATGGACAGGAGGTCCTACACAATATTGATATCACCCAAGATTTAAAGACTCTTTACTTAAAGAATGTATGTATATATTTAAAAACATTCAATTTCGTAGACACGAGAAGTAAACATTGCCTATCTGATCATAATGGCTAATAGATATATATTCGGAAAGTTTTGTGGAAAACACCACAAGTCATTGGTTCATCACTGCGCTTTGACTCACGGTGAAGTACGCCAAAGCGAACAGCAAATATAGAGTATATTTCCTAGAAGGGAAATACATACTCGATAATCAGGCAGAATGTTTCCAGTATTATTTAAAAGGTTATCTTTTAGAGTTATTGTTAGCTTTAGGTATTATATAAATAATTTGACATTTAATTTAAGAGAACATAATACAATTATATTTTATACTTATCTGAATTTTGAAAATTACTTTTATTTCGTAATTATTTAAAAAAAATGAACATTTTTAAATTTTCATATCCTAATTGATTTTTTTTATTTAATTGTTAACTTTTATGATACACTTTATTTAATTTGATGTTATATTGTGATATAATATCACAATATAACATTAAATGGTCGATTGAATAAGTAGTGGTAGTAGAATGATAACTACAATTTCCCCATTTTCGGGGTGATTTTTTTATAACGACACACCATAATTGACGTGTACCCACAGTTGTTTGGTTTTAGATAGGTATGTAATAATTTAAGTAATCAGTAACCATTGATAATTTCATAAGGCAAAACCGGTCTGGTAAAAAGTTTTAAGTTAATTAAATAGAAGTACAAGTGAGTTCATTAACTAGTTGTACCTAGTGTATAAATTATAAACCAAAAATGTTTTTATTAACAAACGAAATATTAAAAAACAATGTCATCTCCCTTCCGTTCTTAGGATTAATCAAACAAATGGAATAGGTAAATAAATTATAGACATAAATAACAGAACTCTCTTCTCAATAAAGGGCCGAGAAAAAGAATAAAAATATATATTTCACAATCAGCTTTGTTTTAGTAAATGAAACCCTCTGGGGACATCAATCAACTTAATCAAACTGCCACCGGAGCGCAGCCGGAGGTAATTATAAACATACTCTGTTTCTGTTTGTTATATTTTATTTTTGTTATTGTGTAGAAAATGTTATTTAGTATAATGACAGACAGACAGACATTAGTATTTCTCGCCGGAAATTTCACCTAATATGTTTATGTCATGCTTTTGATGCGCTGTTTGATTTTAAGCTATTAATCTGTGGTTTTATATTTATTGATGTAGATGTTTAAAATTATAGTAGTTAAACTAGACTAATATAATATACACTTACTTAGTAATAAATAATTGAATTCAACATAACAATTTTTAAATTGAAATTTAAACTAAGAATCACTTCTTATTCCTATACTGAACTAATAAATCAAATATTTCTTAGTATTTCAGAGCTAAGAACAAATACAGGAGAAAATAATGAACAAAATTCAAATAATAAGAGCGGTGGATGGCTGCAAATCCCCGGTAATTAATCCGGAAGCTGCACTATTAATTAGGCGAGTTTTTCTTCGTCAGGACGCGGATTACGGCCGACGAGACTTCAGTAATTACCATCCCAGACGTAGTTTCAATTGCTTTTTATTAAACGACTCGAATAATAAATCTATGTGTTCTATGTTATGGTAACAGTTCTATATATCTGTTGGACTAACTTTTTAGTATATATATCTGTTAAACTGGTTTTTTAGGACACAACTGATTGGTAACTTTTATAAGGGTTCCGTGGTTTATGACTAGTATAAGACCCTTATAGTTTCGTCATGCCCGTCCCTCCGTCCGTCCTCGATTTACCGTCCAAACGGTTAGTGTTAGAAAGATTAAACTTTGCATGGATATGTTTCTGTCACGTTGACAAAGTGCTAAAAATCACGACATATTTTTATTATTATTTATCTCAGAAACCTTAGATAGGTATTTTAAAATCATTGAGAAATTGCCAAGACGTTTTTTTATATTGGTATCCGTTTGCGACTTATTGAACTTTAAGAGCCATTTTTGTTATAACAGGGTGCCCTCTCCCACCTCTAAAAGCGAAAACAAAAACTGAAAAAATCCCAACGGTATCCCATGTGATGAACTTTATTAGTTTAGGATTCATAGAGTTCTTACTTGTAAAATGCGCTTCCTGGAAAACTTCATACAAATATAACGAAATAATAAGTAAACACAACAACTATCTATTGGACACGATTTTAAATCCACGTGCCATTATGGGTGACTACGGAACCCTTATGTATGTTTGGTCTTACACGCGTTATGCCCATTTTTCAAACATTATTCTGCAGTTATTCTGATATTAATTAAGCGATTAGATCTCTTAATTACTCAAATTTTGAATTCTCAAAGACAACCATTTTTATAAAATTATAATTACTAGTCGCTCAGTGGTCGAAACCAGCCAATTTTTTGGCATAACACTGTTATGATGCAGAATGTGTTCATGAGTGTGTGAAATTTGGATTTTTTGATTACGTGTGATTTCATAGTGACAGTGGCACGCCATTATGGGTGACTACGGAACCCTTATGTATGTTTGGTCTTACACGCGTTTTGCCCATTTTTCAAACATTATTCTGCTGTTATTCTGATATTAATTAAGCGATTAGATCTCTTAATTACTCAAATTTTGAATTCTCAAAGACAACCATTTTTATAAAATTATAATTACTAGTCGCTCAGTGGTCGAAACCAGCCAATTTTTTGGCATAACACTGTTATGATGCAGATTGTGTTCATGAGTGTGTGAAATTTGGATTTTTTGATTACGTGTGATTTCATAGTCACAGTGGCACGCCATTATGGGTGACTACGGAACCCTTATGTATGTTTGGTCTTACACGCGTTTTGCCCATTTTTCAAACATTATTCTGCAGTTATTCTGATATTAATTAAGCGATTAGATCTATTAATTACTCAAATTTTGAATTCTCAAAGACAATCATTTTTATAAAATTATAATTACTAGTCGCTCAGTGGTTGAAACCAGCCAATTTTTTGGCATAACACTGTTATGATGCAGAATGTGTTCATGAGTGTGTGAAATTTGGATTTTTTGATTACGTGTGATTTCATAGTGACAGTCGATTTATTTGTATGAAAAAAATGAAAGACTGTGTTTTGTATCGGAAAAGACGCTATGGATACTCTGCTTTGGTCCTCGGCCTTGTGTTGCTCTATCTATGGGGCCAAATGTCATACTCCTATGTTCGCATAATTTTCATAAATATATCTTATATATAAAATTTTCGTGTTACAATGTTCGTTCCCATACACCTCCGAAACGGCTTTACCGATTTGTATGAAATTTTGTGAGCATTATATCGGGTAGGTCTGAGAATCGGTCAAAATCAATTTTTTAAACCCCTAGGACGCGAGCGGAGCCGCGGGCTACAGCTAGTATATATATAAATAAATATACTAAGTTTTTGCTTCACTTAATAATGTATTGTTTCCGCAATGGTAAAATCATCAATGGAAACGATTTTTTATTATTTAGCAGTTTATTCTACTTTGTAGTTTATGAAATTATAGTCGAAGAGCATTATCAGTCTATTCATTTACAATACACTCAAGACTATTACCAGGTTTAACAAACTTGAAGCAAATGGCGTACCTAGTAACGGATATCAGTTGGTAATGAGACTCATCAACAAAGCGAAGTCGTCGAGTCGATTGCTTCGTTTCTCACAAATGTAGTCGTCGAGGACCATCCGTCAGTAACTCAGAGCATAATCAAACATCTCCAAGGACTAATGTTTCCGTCAGAAACAATTACGCTGAGTGGAAAATTCCCAGACGACTTTCCATATTTTCAACCATTATCGTCATTCACAAATCCCAAGATGTGCTCGCCAAAAATGAAGTACAGTCATTAAACGATAATAAAAGGTGGAATTATGAATAAATTGGTAGCAAAGAGCTTACGTCATGCATACAGTGTTATTTAATGTTTAAAAGCCCATAATAGATTATTTAAGTCAACTTTATTTTATTATTATCTATGCTTGTCCTGATAATACCAGCTTACCCACGCATCTTTGTGTGCATCTGTTTTCAATCATGCTGGGCTCCTATTTGTCTGAACGTGATTTTAACTATCATATTTTAAGCGCGTCAGTAAAACATTTTGTTTTTAAAAAACACGTGAAAATCGGTTAGATGCTTTCGGAGTTCATTGTGAGAAGTAATGTGACATGAACAGTAGAATATTCAATTGGTCATGGGCATTAATGTCGTCATAGGTTTATTGAACGATTATTTTAATGGACCACTCCCTTTTTTTTATTTTGTTTTTTATTTTGTTTTTTATTATTTACGAGCCTAACAAATAAAGATAATCACGTATAGTCATAAACATCCATGTTATTTTCAATAATGAGTCTCTTTATATTTTAAGTTTAATGTAATTTTTTAGTTTAAAGATTCTAGTACCATATTAGTTAACACTTCCTCAAATTCCAAGTATAAGATTATCTTCACAAGAGTACGAAAATAAATACAAACGAATATTGTTCATTTAAGAGCACGAGCCATTTGTAAATTGAAAAGTGTTCTGGGAATTGAGCGTACCAACTGTAAGTACCTACTTACTTAGTAACTTTAACGTAATTCAATAATAAACAAACTATATCTTGGAAAAATCAATGTATGGAACTTACATTCCAGACACTTAATTTAATTAAGAAGTTTTAATAGAAATTTGATATGTACTAAAACAGATTGCAAATAGAAACACTCTTTTGTGATTTTGTTTTATATATGTAACAATTAATTACGCTACACAGTTAATTACGTCTATACACTGCTTTGAGTTTAAATAAATAATGTTTCTTTTCTCAGTAAATGAATTATGAATTATTTTGAGGAATTAAAGATATTATACCGTAAACTGTAAGTAAGTGGAAACTGGTTATGATAACAGATTAGTTTTTTTTTTTTATATATTTTTCCCGCCAAGGTTTATTGTTTACCCATTGTAATAATTTTCAAAAGAACTTTATTACGATTTGTGGTTTTATTCAATTGTTATAGTGCTAAACTGTAAAAAACTGTCATTTGGATGCATCAATAAATCAAACATCATATACACATCATTCCAGCCAATATACCAATATACTTGTAACATTTTATTCTACCAACTACTATTTATATTACACAGGGTTGGTACTGAGTATCTGTACCATCAACTCCAATCTATTATCAACCGTTTTTGACGGCCTCGACTGGCAGGAGTTAAATTTGATTCGTGTGCAATTCTTACTGCTTTCGAAATATTGACTTTCTTCAGAATATTGATTTTTATAAGGCGTGAGGAATCACTACTAAATAAATTAAGAGCATCAGTTTATTACGTCAACGAACACCTGTTATCACATTGTTCTTTACTCGTGAACCGGTTCTGATTACCTCCACAGCCACCGTATACGAACTTTTTGCAATGGCCAGCATTCACATCATAGTAGAATCTGAAAATCATACGAAACATTAGAAGAATGGTGAATAGAGAAGAAGTCTTGTAAATTGTAGAAATTAAAAAAAAAGTTATTATAGTCGCAAATGCAAAGTTATAATGAACAACATGCGATCATTGATGAATGTCACTTTGTAACTGGTTGCAACAACGATTTGTGAAGGAATCTGAAAACTACATACATGAATGAATGAATTTAAAAGGAAAGACTGCTCCCGTTAATAGGGATGTAGTCGGTGGTATATTCTTGATGTGCTATTTTTTGTATATGCATGCAATTTTCTTACCTTTCGCTTAAAGCGAGACATAATCCAGCACTTGGTTGTAATCCACAAAATGATGTTTTAGATGTCTCCTTTAGTGCCACATAAGTCGTACCTATAATGAGATTGAATTTAAGATACAATGTATCATAATGCAAATTTCTATGTATTTACTATACTAGCTTTTGCCAGCGGCTCCGCCCGCGTGTAGGTTATCGCTTTAAATTGAAGTCTGTGATATCACTAACGTTTTTTTATGATTATTAGTTTTTTTTAAATATATTGTAAATATTTAGAAAATACTACTAAACACTATACAATGTGACGATAAGGAAAACGATAAGATATTAAAGTAAATTTACGCTTTAAGAACAATGTGATATTATCACATCAACTTTCCGTAGAAACTTTGGCTAAAATTATAACTTTTGCGGTGACTACCATTTTTTTGTTGGCAGGTAGAAAATCCCTTCCGATCTTTGGCTCCTCAGGAAACTCGGGTGCCAGGAGTATGTGGTGTTTCCAATAAAACCTAGCAGAGCATTAATTTCAGGCACCCTGCTCTGAGGAGACCCGGACCATGTTCTTTCAGGGCCCTCCCAGGATCGACACTGCGTATACCCAGATTTTATCCTGGGGATGGTCTGGCCTTTATATGTTGTGGCCTGGTTCACAAGTACTTCGCATTTAGAAGTCAAACCAGGACAGTCCTCCAGCGTGAGCTGGGCTGAGTCCCAGCCGGCTACAGTGGTTGTGGAAACGTACCTAAGCCTGTTAAGTAGGATCTAGTCGGGTCTATAGCAGCACTTGCCTTTGCAATGTCGTTCGCATTCCACTAACGTTCGAAAATTATTTTGATTTCCGTTACAACCGCTGTATCCAAACGTTCTGCATTGATCCAGTTGAGCGTCATAGTAGTAGCTAGAAAAAAGAGCCCAATAATTGAATAGGAACTGATTTATGACAGTCTGTGTTAGAAGTTAAAAGAGTGAACTGCCTCGTTTGTGTAGCTGTATGTGTATGCGACTATTGATCGAGACGTTTGTTTAGATTATGTTGTTGGGTTTTTCTTTCAACAAATTCTTAATAATAGCTTGGAGTATGAAAATTTGGCGATATTTCAGGCTCGTGTCTCGGCAAACATGATAAACCGTCGGTCCCGGTTATCATTAACATCTGTGGCAATCGTTATGATTTACATTTATAAAAATTATTGATGGCATGACTTCGTGTGGATTCATCCATCTGAATTATTATGCGAAAGATATCATGGAAGATTATGAACAATAAAGAATAAGTATCTTGCCATATTTTGTGCCTGCCTACTAAGCTAATTCTCAAATAAGCAAACATTCAAACAGATTTCTAGCACATACGTTGCAAGAACATCTGAGCAATTGCCAATCTTAGGCTGTAGCTGGCACCAACTGTCCCATTGCCAAATTTTGTCAATGTCACCTGCGGAGGAAAGAATGAGTTTTTAGTAATTATGAGTTTAATAGTAATTTAAAACACTTGCGAGAGGATTAAGGTAGTTGCCCCCACTTTTCATCACGTGACTGAGTGACATTAGCCAATGAAACAAGAGCATAGAGAAATAGAGTACAGGTACAGGTAGTAGAGCCACGCTGATTTCAGCACGAATGGGCCGGCTCGACCCGGCTAGTACTACCCTCACACAGAAGACCATCCTAATAATGACAGCATTCTTGCTGTCGTATTTCGTTGGTGAGTGTGAGACCGGAGGCCCAATCATTCTGCATCATTCTCCCGCCCTTCGAAGGCCGGGAGAATGATGCAGAATAATCTAACCAGGCTGCCATGGTAAGGGTCACCATGCTACATTGCTTAACCTCACAAAAAGCATGGTGACCCCTACTTCTGGATTCTACTCATGCTTTCCATCAGGCAGAGTAGAGTCACTTTGGCAGGCTTAAATATATAAAAAAAAAAAAAAAAAAAAAAAAAAAAAGAATAGAAAACGAAAAACGTTTGTAACTTGGCTAGGGGGCAGCTCCCTTAACCACCTCGCAAGTGTTTCGCGTCGATTCTTTTTCTACAACCGCTAAAGCCTCTAATCATTGTATCATTGGTAATATTTTGTTCTGACCTTATGGTTAAAATAATGTATGAAATAATTGTTTCTCTTGAAAAGTTCGAAACAAAAGTCTGCGATTTTTTGAGGATGGCTCACTATAACCTTTTTATAGGAAACAGTTTTGTTTCCGCAGTATAACATTACGCTACAGGTAATAGAAGAAAAGGGGCGAAATTCAATCGGTAGAGCTTTCTTCAATCTCGGGTTTATTCTGTAAAATTCAGCACCTCCTCGAAAACAAATACCTACCCGCTTTAAAAATTTATTGTTCAGCAAGTTTAGATCTATATTGGCATTTGGCATTTAACTATCAAACAATCTTTACATCTTTACACAATGATTGTCTGTTGAATAATTACGAATGGATTGTAGCTTAAATAGTTATGGCAACTTTACAATCAAACTAACAAATCATATCAAATCAAACTACAAAAAGAAGGACAACAATGACAGTGAGAGCTCAAGAACTAGTTGTTACCAAACATCACATCTATATTTAACTATAATACAATTTGTGATCTGAACAAATGCATTACTAACTTCTTCGTTGCGGTTCCTTGGCGAAGAACAAATCTAGTGGATCACTTGACAGTTGCCCAGTAGCGGCTTTATAAGAACTATGAGATGGGCTGGCTGAGCCTTTAGCACTAACAAATGGCCCGTTATCAAATTCACTCATGTAAAATATGAGAACACTAATTATTGTAAGCATTTTAAACAACATTTCATATCAAATATTTAAGATTCGACATGTAACAATAACTTTGATATAGACGCTAGTATGAAGCCGATAAGCACGAAATGGATATTACCATAAACGGGTTATCGCAGATACGTTTGGGAAACATACGCAATATCTGAATATTTTTTATGAATATTATGTGCATAAAAATATACTTCCCAATAATAAAAGAAATGTCAGAATATTATTTTTATTAACTACATAGTTAGTAGGCAGTAGAACAGCATTTTTTTATTCTGTATATTATTATCAAGACTGGTAGACAGAATCCATGACTGTTTAACTATTTTATATATTATTATGCTGAGGAGAATTAATGGACCCGCGTATAAATAATTAAGTAGGTATATTGATTTTTCTGACATTTGAACTAGGTTGCAGTGAAGTATACCTTCAACCACGGCCAGTATACTTATGATCACTATCATTCTTGTAACCACATGATGTGACAGGCATGCTTTAGTTAGTGGGTAGGTTCATATTACCGGGCTCGATCGTAGTGATACCCATGGTATCACCTTGTTTAAATAATGTCAAACAATTTGTTAATGACAGTTGCAAGGACGCTCAAAGGTCGCCAACAAACTTGTTATTCTTGAATTGCTGTCATTCATAGGACGCAGAAGTTGTTACACACAAGAAGGATCTGCTCTGTTGCCATTTATTTCATAAAAATATTCATCGTGAATTGATGAATATTTTTTTGCCAAAGAATACATGAAACTTGACTTTCTTCAAAATACTTGCTGGAAAATACCTACGAAAATAAGACGTATGTAAAACTATAATGAAATGATGATTCGCTATCATAATTGCCACGTGGCCAGTATAGGCCACCTTAGCTGCAACTGGAAGTCGTCTTCAGGCTAAAAGACAGCTTTGGCTTCCCAAAACAACGTAAGGGTATGATACGACATTTACATTTTGCAGTCAAACAATGGCAGAATAGGATAATTATTTCTTATCAGCACACAATGCAACGTTTCATCGGCAAGCAGAATGTTTGCTGATCTAATGGCGTTTTCAATTTGCATTCAAATTCCTAAGCTGGGATTGCTGAGCTCCGCGGGATGGGGTGGCTCGATGAATGCCGACAGCCCGAACGTTGGATACTCGAATGCTCCGATGCCCGAATCGGATTAACTCTAACGACGCACCATTCTGTACAGCGCCGCAGTCGGTCGCATTCCCGCCGCGTGTCCTGTGCGACATTGATAAACTGTTGCAGTAAGATCAATACCATCCACGCATTAAATTAACATTCTTGTGCATGAGCCAATTTATCGCATGAATAAAAAGAGTTCCTAATTAAAAAATTGGATGGTAACATTTGATTATTATTAATTGAACTCAAGTCAATTAATAAATTTAATCGATATTTTATGAAATATATGTACGTCCAGAAATGACCTTATTTTTTCACAGTGTTCAGTGTTTATCAACGTTACAAATTATTATTCCATTAGGTAACATTCTTATGAAAAATCTGACGATGAGAACAAATAGTCCTTCAAAGCTTTTTAAATATACCCTTCCGTACTGCAGGATTAATTACTATAGTTTTTCATCCGTCTAGTCGGCCGCCGGTCTACGGAAGGTAGGATTACGAGTGGATTCCGCCGGCGACGATTAATAATTAATTGTCATTACGGTTATGGCTGCAAAGCCAATTGCCTCGTTGGATTATGCAGGATTATTTAATCTTCATTTGGACTTGATGAAGTGGGAAACATATATTTTAGACATTGTTAGATAAGAGGATTTCGTTAGTAATACATTAATATTGACCTCCCTCGTTGTTACTTAAATACACATGAAATCGATTTTACGGCTAACTTTAGGCTTAGCAGCAGGTGATCAGCTCATTTCCGAAAAGAAGGGTCGTAATCGTTTTAGTACAGATCAGCAGTCTATGTACGCTTATGTTTCATCGTAGAGCCTACACTACTACACTTAATCAATGAGGTGTCAAGTAATTTGTAGGAGTGAACCGGGTAACACAGGCTCAAATCAATCCATCGCTATCCACTGCTGAACGAAGGAGTGCCTACCCTCCCTGTCTTGGGCAGTCCGCATCCATCCACCGCCAGTCACTTTCTTTAAATCTTCGGTCCATCGTGCCGCAGGACGCCCTACACTGCGTTTGACAGTATGCCGTTAGAATGTCCACTGCCAATGAAGAATGTTCAATACTGGTTGAATGTTCAATGCCACATACTGTTGCAGCAGTAGCAGTAAATATAGATTTTATCAAAATATTTTACGTAGTCTGGTTAGTCATTTTAATTTTTTGTTTTTACCATTTTTTGACTATTTACGTATATATTACAAAAGAAGAGTAGGTGTCTCGGTAGATGAACGATTAGGTACTTTTCAAAAACATTGAAATAACGGTACTATGGTAAAAAGTTAAATATACAAAACTTTGTAAGGACCAATACCTACTGACTGTGACCTACTTCCATGTACCTATCTAGCCAACGTTACAAAATAAAAACGACAGGCGTCCGCATAAAAATTCAATCATTTCAAAAGCTTTACCTCGATTTGTAAACCGGGGCGGAGGATTTAAATGAAATTACGACATTGTTTCGTCGATGGACGGTCTCATGCCGGGTAAATAATACATTAAAAGTATTAATTCCATCAGTTTGTGTCCTATTTGAATATTTCTCGTGGAAAGTATCGATTCTTTCTTCTTTCTCTTTCTTCAATATAACTCAAAAGCCAACTTTTTTTGTTAGGTTTACTTACTTAGTCTAACACCGTGCTCACCACCATCGTGCTATGCTAACCGTGCTAAATAAATCACTTCGTAGTCCAGCATTAGCTAGACTAGGAAGTGATTTTAACGGAGTCGAACCGTAACAATGATATCAGATTTTATTGTCACGCAAAATGAATACAAAAGCCCCCTCTCTCCCCCTCCCCATCTCTTTTTCGTAAAAGTTTATACTCTCACAAAAAAACACAAAAGCACACATAACTTCTCGGAAATTGTATGTTTATTTATTTCAGAGAAATGCTACACAGGTTGCGAATGGCATAGTGGTTTAAGTGGGGTCCTCGTGTCTGTCTAATAAAGTGACTACAGCGAATGCTGAGCGTTGTGGGTTCAACATTTTTTTGTGATCATTGTTGTTTTGAGTCTTGGTGTTTCTTGTGTCGGTTTCATGTTTTTTTATAAGTACCTAGTCCCTCACCACAAAATATACCTAGTGAGGAAATTCAAAAAAAATCGTTAGCAAAGACGCGAAGGTGAGACCTAGATATTTTCGACAAACAAGAACCCAATGAAAGTAAAATCCAGCGAGTCTGTACACTTGAACGCTCTGCAAAAAAGTTCTGATATCATTTTTCGATGAATCAACTCAATCAAAAGTTATTCCAGACAAAGTCAAGTAAGTTCATTATCAATTTAGAAATTTTCTTTATAATCCTGCGAAATTTATTAGTTTCAAGTTATTAAAACGAACTGAAAGTTTATTTCTAAGATCTTCTTAGAGTTTAATAAAATAATACCTACTATTATCTTTTGTCATTAAAGATTGCTGTAATTTTATTGAAAAATCATTTTTAGGGTTCCGTAGCCAAATGGCAAGAAACGGAACCCTTATAGATTCGTCATGTGTGTCTGTCTGTCCGTCCGTATGTCACGGCCACTTTTTTCTGAAACTATAAGAACTGTACTGTTGAAACTTGGTAAGTAGATGTATTCTGTGAACCGCATTACAGACAGACATGACGAATCGTTAAGGGTTCCGTTTTTTTGCCATTTGGTAATGTACATCATAATTATATTTTTTTAGTTTTATCAATCTCTTATTTTAGAAGTTACAGGGGGGGCACACATTTTTGAAGACGTATCCAGACACGTATGGGTTTGATGAAAAAAAAAATCGAGTTTCAGTTATAAGTTGGTACACCCAAAATGTATTGTTTTTTTTTTTCTATTTTTGTCTGAAAATATAAATGCGATTCACACAATACATCTACTTACCAAGTTTCAAAAGTATAGTTCTTATAGTTTCAGAAAAAAGTGGATGTGACATAAGGACAATAAGATATATACGAGATGTACAGTTATGGTAAATTGAGGTATATAGGTACCTTAATTGCTGTTTTATGGTTTGAATGTGCTCTGCACACTTACTTACGTCTAAGGTTTTAGACTGCAATGTGTTTGTGACAGGTTGCAACAGCGAATTGTATTTGTCTATAATGCTTAGAAACAGGGGCGTAACTACCGCCGTATCTGCCGTATCAATTATACGGGGCCCCCGACCTACGGGGGCCCCCAAGGTGCGTAAGCAAAAATTAATAAAAACTTCTCAAATTTTTTTAAATTTCAGAAATGAGAAAAGTAAAAAAGCAATTTCTTTTTTCCCGAGTAAAGCGTGCGTTCAAAAGATGGCAACACCCTACATCGGTTATAGCGGGCTGCGGGATTTCCCCGTTTAAGTCATTTACGAGGCGCAAACCGAACTTTGGATTGGTGTGAGTGTATACAGATAGTGTAATGGCGTCCAATGACATCCGTCGCGCGATGCAACTGCGCACTTCACCTCTTGTTTTGGAAGCAGCGTTGCGTGATTGGCTACACTTACACTAATACAAATTTCGGCTTACTCGAACCTTATTTCAACGGAGGAATCCCACAAAAATCTATGGATATGTTGATAAACCACGGAGAGCACTGTTTATTGACGCATTTTGTTTAATTGTGCATTGCATTGTAATAAAATACGGTATACGGGTATACAAACTATTGTTCTTCTGGTTTAGTAGTATTGGAAGCGATTTGTAAAAAACAATGAGTGAAAGAAAGAGATTATCCCAGCGGAGCAACGAAAAGAAAAAGTAAGCAGAAAAGGGAGGAGGTCATAAAAAAAATGCCCAAAATTTCTTCATTTTTTGAGACACCAGCTCCTGTGAGTGACTTAGTTTGCAAAGGTAAGTACTACATAACCCATTTATTATATACTAGCTTTCCGCCCGCGGCTCCGCCCGCGTGGATATCGGTTATATCGCGCTTCCTATATCATCCCACAGGAACATTATATCGGGATAAAAGGTAGCCTATGTTTTTTTCCATGTCAAAGTCTACATGCAAGCCAAATTTCATCCAATTCTGTTCAGTAGTTTTAGCGTGATTGAGGAACAAACATCCAAACACACAAACTTTCACATTTATAATATTAGTAGGATACATATGTAGTGAAGAATGTTTTTTGTTTTTAGGGTTCCGTACCTCAAAGCGAAAAAAACGGAACTCTTACTTACCCATAGAATCTATTTTTTGGATGTTTGTCAGTCCGTATCGTAAATTGCGTGTTCAGACGTACACGAGCTCGGGTTGTATTCGTTTTGTATGGCCACGCGCCGACACGATATGTCTAAGGTCGCTGGTTCGAATCCCGCTATGGAATTCTTTCTCTAGAACGGCAAAATGCCTAGTTCGGTTGTCCGACGCGGAGAACTAGACGTTGAAGTATAAGTCCGAGTGTCGGACAGCTTTGTCTGACATGGCCTGAATGGGACAGGTAAGTGTCGCCCGTATTGTCCGACATGGCCTGAACGAGAGCGTGTTAACATATATTTTTGAAATTTATCAAAACATTCACTTTTATTTTTTTACATTTAAATTTTCAGATTCTTCTGAAGCACATTCTTCATCAGATGTCCAACCGAAAATAGAAGAAACCCAAGCACATTCTCCATCGGATGTCCATCCGGAAATAGAAGAAACCCAAGCACATTCATTATCAGATGTCCATCCGGAAATAGAAGAAAACCAAATTGGCGATTCTGAGATATCTCAAGTTTGTGATATACTTTCATCAGATAGAGGAAATTTTGGTGACAATCTATCTGAGTGCGAACGAAAAATAATTTTTAAATTGGGTCCATTAAAACCACAAGGACCGTTTCCAAAAGATTTAGTAAGTTACCGACCTTTTTCGGCCTATTGTTATTCATATTTTAATGAGGCAGGCATAAAAATTCCAAGACCATGGTTATGTTATTCTAATGTTTTAAACAAACCGTATTGCCACTTCTGTTGGTTATTAGCAGATCGTCAAAGCAAATCGTACTCCTCTGCATGGGTTGACGGTGTTTCCGTTAGAAGTAATTCTACGCAAACTATACTTGACCATGAAAAGTCAAATCAGCATATTAATGCATCCCTATCTTATAATAATTGGTTGCAAGGAAATACCGTCGATACTGTCTTGCAAAGTGAAATCAGTAGTAAAATTTCATTCTGGAGAGATGAATTGCATCGTATAATTAATGTTATAATTACTTTAGCATCTTGTAATCTACCTTTAAGAGGCCATGATTCTGATTCTGGAAATTTTATGGCACTTTTACGTTTGCTATCTAATTATGATGCAACTTTAAAAGAACTTCTTTTAAAACCAAAAGGCAAAATAAATTATTTAAGCCCTAGAATTCAAAACGAAATTATTAATTTGCTTGGTACAGCAGTTAGGAACAATATTATCTCAGAAATTAAAAAAGCTCCATTTCTGACAATAATTTTAGATACAACACAAGACTTGTCAAAAATTGACCAACTTTCTGTCGTTTTTCGATACATCTCGATTACAGAAAATGATGATAATGTGCCTAAAGTATTAAAAATCTGTGAGTCCTTTTTGGGGTTTATAGCAGTATCTGATTGCAGAGCTGAAGGACTTAAAACTGAAATTTTAAATACGATTAAAGAATATGGAATTGATTTGACTAAATGTAGAGGACAGGGTTATGATGGAGCAAATGTTATGTCAGGTGTTTACGGAGGACTACAAATCCTAATAAAAGAGCATGCTCCGAATGCCGATTATGTTCATTGTGCTGCGCACGCATTAAATTTAGTTTTAAACGATGCTACGAAACATGTTCGTGAAGTGTCGACTTTTTTCGATAATTAAGAAAAAATATATACTTTTTTTGGCAATAGTATAGAACGCTGGGCAATGCTAAGTGAAGATTCATCTGAAAAATATTTAATTACCCTTAAAAAGGTATGTCCTACCAGATGGTCTTCAAGGAACGACGCTTTATTAGCGGTAAAGAAAATTTTTTTATTACTTAATCATGAAAACTTTGTACCAACTAAATTTAATTTCGAAAAGAAAGATGAACGTGAAGAATGTAAAAATATAATTATCATTTTAGAGAGTTACGATTTCTTAGTGCTTGTTACATTTTTTTCTTCAATATTTGAAATCATTAGTCCAGTTTCTAAAGCTCTACAGCATCAAAATAATGACTTACAGAAAACAAGTATTTTATTAAGTAATCTTTTGAATAGACTGTGCGAATTAAGACATCAAAATTCATTCAATAGTTTGCTAAATGAGTCCAAAGATTTAGCAAAAGAGTGGAGGGTAACAACTGTTTTTAAAAACAAAAGGCGAAAGATAACGAAGCGTTTTTTTGATGAGTTATCACAAGACGAGAGAATTTCAGACCCCGAATCCTATTTCAAAGTCAATGTATACTACTGCTGTTTAGATTTATTAATTTGTCAAACTAAGAAAAGATTTCAGAGCCTTTGCGACCTGAGTAGTATGTTTGAAATAATACAACCAGAGAAACTTCTGTCTTCTTCAAACGATGAGATATTAAACGCTCTCGGAAAACTGGCGGCTAAATATAGTAAAGACATATCAATAAATCTTTATGACCAATTAAAGGCTCTAAAAACATGCCTGAATTCTGAGATTCAAAAAATTCATTCCATTAAGGAGCTCATTGAATTATTACTGATAAAATTCAATAGTCTTGCATCCAGTTTTCCGGAGGTAATAACAGCATGCTTTTTATTTTTGACCCTTCCAGTTACAACCGCAACTGCTGAAAGAAGTTTCTCGAAATTAAAACTGATAAAAAATTATTTAAGAACTTCTATGGGACAGGAACGCCTGTCAGACCTGTCACTATTGTCCATAGAGGCAAAAACTTTAGAAAAACTAAAGTCATCATCAGCTATGAATGATTTAATTAATCAGTTTGCTGAAAAAAAGGCAAGGAGAGTGAATATTTAATTTGAATTGTTTTTAAAAATGAGACAGATAATTATGATGAATAAATATTTCTTTTAATTTTATGTAATCATTTTTTCTTTTTTGAGAATAAATAAATAAATATTTATTATTTATTTATTTATTTTTGAGAAATCTTTACCCTTCCTAAGGGCCCCCAAAACAATTTTTTATACGGGGCCCCGCCAAGGTACGGTACGCTTCTGCTTAGAAACAATATGAATATGGTTGGTTTGTCCAACTGCGAATAACAATTGGGAGGCAACTTTTCTTGGCCCAGAATTACCTTCCTGTGAAAGCTTTTCCAAACCTTCCACCATTTCCACAATATGGTTTTTAAAAGTCGAAATACTTTTGTATTTATGCGACCTACTTGTTTCACAAAGCAGTGGTATTTTTTGGTGCACATTTTCGACGCAAAACTGATTCCCTGAATTTTTTTAATCAAATCTTTTTACAGTTTCGGATCTTAGGAACATTATTTAAGTCGTTTACTACTAGGTTTAGCTAGTGGCAGGCGCAGTGAAATTATAAACTCTTTTTAAACGTTTCTCTATATATCATTCGTTAACATCGATGTTTAAGGCATTGATGAATCCATTCATTTCAGCCTTAACATCATCAACCAATTTTTCTCTAATTAGAACTCCGCATATATTTAAAATCTTATTTTGTATTTTTAGGGACGTTCAATTTTCAGAAATTCTCGATAATCGCCTTCATCGTTTTCTTCCTCACAATGGCAAATCATGAGTACCGCAAAAATTTATTGTGTTAACCATAGGTTGTAACGTATTTCTGTTCTCTTCAATAAGTTTTGCTTGACCTGTTTGCAACGCAACCTGTACATTTATTTTTACGTTGCCAAAACAATTGGCAGCTGCACTTGATCCTCTATTGTGTATATCATGATATTTAGTGAACGGTCTGACAATTAGAGATCCCTGTACACCACGTACAAGTTTCGGCGGAAATAGGACGCATTATTTGATTATTTTCCTCATTAGAGGCGAGATTCGGTAAAGAACATTCACCAGTGTTTGCTCTTCCATTGTTACACCCTGTTCAAATAATAAAAATTACAGCTCAAAAATTTAGAAAATGTATGGACGAAGTATCCCAATTTTATGAATTAGAAGGGATCACATCTAAAGAACTTCGAAGATTCGGAGATAACGGAATTAATTCAACATGCAGAATGTTTATATCCGAAAGTGAAACAGCCCTAGAAATGTTACTTGCAATGCCTTATTCCACGACTACAATTGAACGATCATTCAGTACATTCAGACGTGTAAAAACGTGGCTGAGGTCAAAAATATTGAAGACAGATTAAATAGACTTCGTTGTCTCAGTGTACATAAAAAAACTTACGCGTGTAATGCTTCTGGCACCATACCCTTCGGGGGGTGAGCGAAGGGCGTGTATAGGACTCCCGGGTATCGATTTAAACCCAACTTAAATCCCACTCAACCCCGCGGCGGCCTACCTCGGCAGTCGGGAGGAACACCAGGATCGCATCAGCGGCTTCTGTCTTACCCCTCAACTGGGGTACATCTCGGGGTGACTGGACTCACTCCCGAGGCAGAATGCTGCTGCGTCTCTCACCGCTCTGCACAGTAAGAGGCTGAACATCAACCCGCCTTAGACGGCACCCCCGGCCGCACCGGGATGTCACCTGTCTCGGGTCATTTGCAGCGGTCACATCTTCCCGGGGATGTGACCGCAACGATCCTTAGACGACGATTAGGGTACTAGGCGACATTGCCGCGTCCCCTTCGCCGCCTGCTTCGAGCGGAATCGGTCCTTTCCCGATCCCGAATCCTTTTGGAACATAATGTTCTCACAGAAGGGGACCGCGGATTACCATCCCACGCCACTCGCCAGCATTGCCGCAATTAATACTGGCGGTGACAGGTTTTGTCCGATCTGTCCGACCAGGACTCGACGTTCGGACGACCAAGCAGGGGAATCCACCAGCGTGTGCTGTAGTCTCCCGTCCTATTCGATTCAGATGTAGTAGCAGTAGTTCATGAAGTCAGTTCCTCATAAAACTTTTGTAACGCACTATCCCGTTAATGAAACTAATAGGAATAGCTTTAAATCCGGAATCTAATATATACCGAAAGTACTGTTACGCTCGGTATATTTTTCTATGTATTTCATAATTTTTCGAAAATTGTCCGATTATAAGTTTTTAAACTTCTTTTGTTGCGCTACTATTATTATTAAATTGATGAATTTTTGTTTAACAAAAGCTTGTGAAAAAAAATAGTCGGGGAAATGAGGGAGACCTATTCCAGCACTGGAGGTTTTACGGCTGAGATGATGATGATAATGTTAAGATACATTTGTAGAGACAGTCCAAGACAGTCGTCTTAAAAAAGCGGCCAAGTGCGAATCGGACTCGCCCATGAAGGGTTCCGTAGAAGCAAGTAATATCCATGGCCGGATTTAGGGGAGGGCAACCAGGGCAGCAGCCCCGGGGCCTCCACAAAAGAGGCAATAGACTTCGGAAATAAAATATTCAAATTCGGACTAGTAAACGCCAATAAAAAACTTTTCCTTTCATATTTTTTTTCGCGTTGTACCTTTACCTACAGTATACTTTGTACAAACATGGTTAAATAAAATTTAATTTTAGATAATTCTTTTTTCCGATTATATTTATATATTCGTTAAATAATAAAATTGTCTATAGGTACTTGGTTTCACAATAAATTATTAATTGAAAAACTAGAAAAAATTGATCATTTTATTTGGAATATAATTTGGGACCAAGGGGCCTCCACTCCTTTTTTACCCCCGAGGCCTCCACTACTTTGTTGCCCCCGAGGCCTCCACACATTTTAATCCGGCCCTGGTAACATCATTTATGATATCGATGTTTTATTATTAGTGTATTGATTGAATGAAAGGTAAATTGCGGTTTACGATTTATGTCGTATTAAAAAAAAACATTTACTATATCTCGTTCAAACCAATTTACAATGTACATCACATATTTTTTTTAGTTTTATCACCTCCTTATTTTAGAAGTTACAGGGGGGGGGGGACACATTTTACCACTTTGGAAGTGTCTCTCGCGCAAACTATTCAGTTTAGAAAAAAAATATTTAAGAAACCTCAATATCATTTTTGAAGACCAATCTATAGATGTATTGGTTTGATGAAAACAAATTTTTGAGTTTCAGTCCCAAATATGGGGAACCCCCAAAATTTATTGCTTTTTTTTCTATTTTTGTATGAAAATCTTAATGCGGTTTACAGAATACATCTACTTACCAAGTTCCAACAGTATAGGTCTTAGTTTCGGAAAAAACTGGCTGTGACATACGGACGGACAGACAGACAGACAGACATGACGAATCTATAAGGGTTCCGTTTTTTGCCATTAGCCTACGGAACCATAAAAAATGGATTGCGACCCTGAGGATATACCAGGTGTTCTATTCTCAGCTATTCTGAGATGCCAGATATACCGTCTCAGGCTCGTCTCAAGTTAAAATAAAAGTCACGTTTAAGGCTGCAGGGAGTACAGAACAGAGCAACAACCATAAAGTCTGCTAAAGTTAAATTTGGAAACAAGCGTTCGTGGGAATGAATCCATTACACACAAAATGACAAGTTTTCGTCGTCACAGTGTAAGCGTACCTACTTAATGTACACACACATTTATCCCGATACTCACCGAACTAGTCATCATCGCATAGTCGGAAACCTATCACTTAACTATCATAAAGGATTTTGCATCGCAGACAGCTGCCCAAATTTCGCAGTGAAAAGCACCTCGCCGTCGCGTCAGAATAGATGAGAACTATAGAGAAGCAACTTTAGGGGTCATCCATAAATTACGTCACACGAATATCATGATTTTGGCCCCTCCCCCGTTCTAGTCACAGCTCGTCACATTTGTGAGACTCCTCCCCTCCCTACTGTCACATATTTTGCAAATTTACATTTAAAATTATTGAATGAAAACAGCGGTTTCAAAATCAGTTTTATTTCTATATTTTAGCAAAACTAACATCAACTAAAAAAATTAACAAAACAAAAAAGCGGCCAATTGCGAGACGGACTCGCCCATGAAGGGTTCCGTAGCAGCAAATAACATCATATTAGAGTTCTTGTCGTTCGTTGTAACTTTGATCGATGTTTTAATAATGGTGTATTGATTGAATGAAAGTTAAATTGCGGTTTACGATTTATGACGCATTAAAAAACTAATTTTCGGTGGAAGTTTGCATGGTGATATTAGTGATATACAGCATATATTTTTATAATTCTTTTATTTTAGAAGTTACAGGGGGGGGACACATATTTTACCACTTTGGAAGTATCTCTGACGCAAACTATTCAGTTTAGAAAAAAATTTCATTAGAAATCTCAATCATTTTTGAAGACTATCCATAAAATTATATAATAATTATAATGAAAATAAAGTTTTGAGTTTCAGTTCTAAGTATGGGGAACCCCCAAAATTTATTGTTTTTTTTTATTTTTGTGTGAAAATCACAACACTTAGATTATAATAGACTTTGAAATGTGACGTCACGAAGTTTAGGACCCCTCCCACCCCCTTCTAACACAATGTAACACTTCGTCGACCCCCTCCCTCCCCTTAACGTGTGACGTAATTTATGGATGGCCCCTTATCAATGATATTATAAAAAAGGTTGCCCCTTATAGAAAAATAGAGCAATATTATTACCACCTGGTGGAAGTTCAATGGGATGGTAAAATAATTATAAAAGGCCCTTTCAGTAATGTAAATCCCATCTGCCCCCACCTCCTTATCATACTCTTTTGGAAGGGTGGCTAAATTAAAAATCCACATATTTAAATTACGTATTTTTGTTCCAAGAAAAGATAGTTAATTTTTTTTTTTTTTTTTTTAGTTTTAACAAAAAAATCGTATTAATATTAGGAGATCCCATCACAGAGCAATTCCGAATGGGCTTGAAATTATTTTGGATACCTTCCAATCGGACACTGTTAGAATTAATTCTTTGAATATTACTAAGACCAAACCCATAAGCTTAAAGTTTAGGCCTCCTAGACACCATGCCACTAGAATAGTTTGTAGGTTAGGGGGAGGTGGGGCAGAATGATGCAAGGGGCACATAGACACACAAGCATTATTTCATAATCTATTAAATGCATTCCAATGGCGCTTTCTTTAAAACATTCCTGTTAACGTTAGAACTCATCCATTGTGGCCCCACACTCAGCCAGTCAGCTGGTGCTATTGGACAGGAGGTAACGTGTTTTGCGTAAAAATACATAAAATGTAAAAGTGTTTCAAAGATCTTATAAACCATCTGGATAATATTTATATAATCCAAAGGTAAGTTGAACTATTAAGTAATAAGAATTTTGTACATTTTTCTCAATAAATAATGAAGTTTTATTTATATAACTTGCATTACGAAAAAAACATTTGGGGTAGTTAGATACAGCCAAGTGCGGGGCATAATGGAACGCATCAAAGTGCCCCGAAACTGTTGCAAAAGGGCCACGGTTCATAAAAATATATTAATATTATAGTGGGTATTCAGGTATGTCATTAGAAAATAGTGCACACGTACAAACCAAAAACGAAATATAAATGAGGAGAACATCGAGTACAGATATAGTGTATTATCTATAATCGAGTGTGCCGTGTCTGATGTAACTTCGAGGCTAATAGCCGATTGAAAAGCAGCTGACAAGTATGGAATCAAATCTCAACTCTGCGAAATCATGTTTAAAAGTTTTGCAAAGCTTATCAGGAAAATCAAACGTCATCTTCTTATTTGTGTGGATCGAAGCCGTTGCTCAAGTATTTATTACCCAGCAAGAGAAAGTTTTTCATAATATTTGTTGACTAGCAGCCAGATGCATCTTTGGTTATCTCTGAAGTAAGTAACTTTTAGCGTTAGCCTATAAGTACGCAGAATATTGGGGACGCAAATATCCAGAATTATGGAAAAAATATGAGCAGGCCGATAAAGGTGGGGCAGCAGGATTGAGAAACTGGAACAAGGAGCTCAACATATGAAAGTCTGAAAACACAAGCACCGCAAGAAGTTTTGCATTTAATAACACTTAAGTGCATTTCTTGATAATTTTGAGGTGTAATGGTACGATATATATTTACAGGTGATCGTATAGTCAATTTGGATGAAACAGGTATTAATGCAGTTTTGCCAATGTCTAAAGTTTTGGCTGAAAAGACACAGAGACAAGTAGGACAAATTGTTTCAGGTGAACATGGAAAACTTGTAAATAGGGCTCCCGAAGTGCGGCTGATTTGTTCATTCAAGTTCTTCAACACATTCAACGCCATACATCGTTCACCAAGGATAACCCAAATAAAATTGTGACAACCAAGAGTCACAAGTGTGTAAAGTTGTCAACTATTGTCGTGATAGTGAGATTATATAACAACTACTTTGTAAGCTAATTACGGTCTCTCCATTATAAAAATTACATTTATCGTAAAAAAGTGTATAATTTAACTAAAATGCATACGATTTCAATTCTGTATTAAAGTGCTACTCGTGGTGTACCACCCCACTGGTGGGGCACTTGGATACAAAAGTCATTTTTCACAGTAAATGTAATATTCGCTTTTTTTCACATCCTAAACAATTTTTTTCCTTGATATTATAAAATTTACAGAGATTATATTTTTATTATTATTTTTATATATATTATTTTTATTATATTTTTTATATTTATAAAATTTACAAAAATTTACAGAGTGTCACCACTCCTATTCATCCCGCGGGTGTCGTAAAAGGCGACTAAGGGATAAACTACGCAACACAACATCCATGCAAAGAGAAGGAAAACTTGCAACCAACCCTATACCAACCCGTCTGGCCCACGCTGGCCATAGTAGGCCAAAACCTCCTTTCTAAGGAGAGGCCTATGTCCAGCAGTGGACTGTTAAAGGCTGTTGATGATGATGATGATGATTATAAAATTTATATAATTAGCTAAATAATGTTTGGAAAATTGATTAAAACTAAATGGTATATTCACATGTTATTCGACTTTCAATTTTTGTGTATCGATCTGCCCCACTTCCCCCTCTAGAGTTTTACTCAATATAAATAATAATTAATTACTATTACGTCTACTATGCAGAGTATGTTGAAGGGCACACAATGATGTAGTCAGGTCCTAAAAAAACAAAATCTTATTTAGTATAAATGGTTACTACTCTTAACTTTTTGTATTCAATGATGGAATACAGTCAAATACATTTCCGTTGGCTAGATCAGTTTTGCATATAATCTAAACTGCTCATGATGATATTACTTCATTCATTTAACATATAACGCGTTAACCACACGAAATCACTTGTAGATTTTATTGTTAACTAGCAGTGTCTCGCAGTTATTGATGTAAACCGCAAACGACACCACAGAGCGAAGCTCTAAGGGCCACAACACACTAGCTACTTTTAGCATCGGCGATCGGCGATTTGGCATACTGCATCGCGTTTTAGCGACTTCCTGCGTTCGATCTGATGCTGACTGCTCAGATGCCAAATCGATGCTACCGGCATCCGAATGTGTAGGTACGGAGAGTAGCGTTCAGCTGCTGTGTCGCGCTTCTAAAAAGCGACTCAATCTCCGCGTTTGGCGTTTTCAAGTGTGCGGTGTAGAGCGTTCGGTCGCCGTATTTAGCTTCTAAAAAGCGACTAGTTGCCGATCGCCGAGGCTAAAACTAGCTAGTGTGCGGGGGGCCTAAAAAATTAAGGTACTTTATTTCATCAGACATCTGCCAGTAAGTCTCATCAAAATCAGTCCAGCTGTTCCACAGATTACCCAAAACAACGTCAAATAAACCATTAGGTTTAGGTTGAAACGACCTGCCTGGGTCTATTTTTCCTGATAAGTTGAACTCTGGAGCCTAAGAGTAGAGTGAACAGGTTTCTTTTGGATGGGCGTACCATCTTCGTCTTCATCTACACTTTCCATCAGGTGAGATGGAAGACAAACGCCTATTCCATTACAACAAAAAAAAAACACTTAAAAACTGCATTTTGTATGTCAGTAAGAATATACGTATATACTTTCATATGCTTTTAGTAAAAAATGGTTATTTGATATCACATTCAGACTCATTTTTTTTAAAAGACAGCTCCCTCGTTAGTAATATACATCCTGTGTGGCGGGGAACTATACAAACATACATGAAACGGACACAAACACACACACTGGGTGTTGTCCCACGTGGGAATTGAACAGACGCCACTTGGCGCAGTAGAAAGCTGTGTGGCGACAGCTTAAATCACTCGGCCAATCGTGCCGCAATGTTACCATAAGAATATACTAACTTTTGATATTTAACGAACCAGTTTGTTCTCAGCTATGATATTTTGAGAAATGGAGTATGTCCACACTGTTGAAGAACTAGGTTTTGGTAGTAATAATATAGTCTTGATTTTATGCCGTTATAGCCTGATTTTGCGACGGTAATAAACGTCCACTAGGACGGGGTCTTAGTTCAAAAACAAACCAAATAAAACAAATATAGGATTATATTAAGTTAAACATTCAAATCCAACATAGCAAACATCGGAGTTAATATCCATGTTTGCAAAAGCTCTTTACAGACTCTCCTACTCGAAGGATTCAACACTACAGTTCAGGTCAATAGATAAACCAGCTATGCACTATAATCCCATTTGCCTTACTATTATCGGCACGTATTAGCTACTGAGCCACTATGTTTCTAAGTTCTTTCCAATATACCTCAAACCATGTTAATGAAAATAGAACAACCAACACACATTGTTAACATTAATAATAATTTGATTTGAATTGTAACACTAGAAGAAAATTAAGGTATCATCAGCTGTACACGATCAATCTGAATCCATCATATCAAACCTTGGGCAAATAAGAAACAATAACTAAAAAGGGTATAAATTAAATTAAGAATTACTATTTCAAACCACTAAAAATGGCTTAAAACGTCTAAGGCATCTTTACGAAAACTTATTGTATTTTTTTCTTAATTTATTACATATATATACATAATTTCGACATAATCATTTATTTAAAAAGTAACATATCTCTGGTAGGTCAAGTAAAAAATTAAATAGTAATGTTACACCAAGTTATATCAATGAGAAAAGACTTCTCACTGTTCGCAAACATGCCCCATACAGACGACATTCCCTTGTATTAATTATAAAAAATTTAAACTTTTACTAGAGTCAAGGTCCTACGTACTACAATGTTCCACGAAAATAATACTTCCTAAAACAGGTTAGTGACGAGTTCTTTTCCCAAAGATATAGCTTAACAATGGATTTTCTTATAAGATTCTGATTCAAGCAATGACTTAAGTAACATGTGGACCACTCGCAATAAATAGCTGGGTTCCTTTAACGGGAAATAATAAAACAGTGCTAACGTTACATCTATATGTGCAAATTAAACCTAGTGTTTACTTGAGAACTCTGTCACATAACAATGTTACACGACTTACGTCGCCTCAAATATACACTCTGGAGTTTGGTAATTCGACAATCAATAAAACATTTTTAACTCAGTATATAATATACTCTGATAATCTCTATAGAGAATAGACGTGAAAGTTTTAGTGAGAGTGAAGTTTTAAATTTAATTCTTTAAAGAGAAGCACAAACCTACACTTGTTGTCAATAAGGTATGTGCGGCAGTTATGTACAAGCATTACTAATATTTATTATCACAATACCGTCAATGTAAATACAAACAAAATGAATGTATGTAATAAAATATTTACTGTTGATAATCTTGGCTATATAAACATTTATTTCATTGATAATCGTACAAGATTTTGTGAGTTCTATGTTTAGTAAAGTGTTTACGTTTGTGTTAATGAAAGTACCTCGTTAGTCAGCATGATACAATACTAATGACATCTATAGACCGCCTTTTGGTCGGACATCTATATTTGATCGCCTAGTGCTATAACTTCTATATTAGGTCTTAGAAATGTTGAAGGTTTTATTTTATTTTTAATACCTATTTTTCTAGCATAAATAAATAGATCTTTATTAAACTGTTTGAAATTATTTTTTATTATAACACGTTTGTTTTAGAGTTACTACACTTCTTATAAATATAAACTTTAGTATTTCAAATTTGACTTATACATGGTAGTTAGAATTCTCTTCGCGTATAATATATGAATAGATTATACTATTGGAAACTTAATTTTTGTATTTTAACAATTGTATTATAAACCTGTGCCACATTTCACAACTAACCAACTTTTTAATACAGCACAGGTGTCTGAGCCAAGCAGTTATCATATTGTTTTAAAATACAATAATTCTATAGTACACTAATTTCTTGTTTACACAGTTTATGAGACAAATATCAACAGGCACATTTAAATAATGTCTATTCAAATTCATGACGAAATAAAGCTATTATGTATACACCGTGAAAATGCTTTAACATTGCCGAATCACCTTAAACGACTTCACTCGGTTGAACAGACTCCTGGCTATGGACAGCGCCTTACACATAACATAGTGCACGTCTCGTGTCCGGATCAACCGACAAGCTAAGAATACAAATAATATAAACGAAAACACCTGAGAAACATTACTAGTCTGTCGAAGGACCACGCGATTCACTACACGTACATACATAACGCGTCACAACGAGCTTTCATTCGCGTCGCTGAAGGACCATCACTTCTTAAATCCTGTATTTACTCGGTCCGTTTTGTCGGAATACTGACGGATGTGTGAAGTCTAGAATTGTTGCAGGCTCAAACAGATCTCACCGGTTTTATTGTAACGACGACAGGTATACAAATAACAAAAACTATCTGACATGCAAGGACATTTTAACATAAACAACTTTCTAAAGCCACTAAAGAAAATATATATTCTATACATGAAAATTAGGTTGTAAAATGTTAGATTTCGTCATTGCACAAACGCGGAACGCCGTCTACACTGTTAATATTTATATTGTAGATTCTCAAAACATACAAAACTACTGATTCAAGTCAATATAAAAGCATTTTCTTCTAGCAGGACTACTCCGTGGACTCATGGTATATGTACATGTCAGTTTATGATCAGTTCCAGAGATAAGTAAATACCAGAAAAATTGTCAAACATTGGTGTTAGCGATGTACATAAACGTAGATAAGGCTTTTATTTGTTGATATTCCATGCGATAGTAACACAGCAGTTAGACACTATATAGCACACTTAGGAATATAATTAATTATATATTAAAAATAATCTAAGCTAAGAAGTATATTTGTTTGTCAACGGTTGTGACGCGTGAAGCTATTTAGTTCGAAGCAATTTATTGGTGATAGGACGCCTCATACCAATCGATTAGAAATAGCACGCACTGTAGTTAGAGTATAGGTTGATCCTATAGCTATATGAGCAATATTTGCTTAAAATTATATAGTTCACCATACGCGTACGTAGAGTGTATATGATGTTAATCTGATATGTAGACTGCAATGCACGCTACTCCCAAAGATGTATAGGATGAGTGCCATGGTACTATCGCGTGGGTGTCGTGTTCAGTTGTGTCGCCCCTCTGTCTCGGAGTGTTTGTGTCAAGCGAACCAGGGAGCGTGTTTTATGACTCAGTTGTATATTTTGATGGCCTTCTCTAGATAGTTGACACGGGATCGTTTGGGAGTCTTATTGATGTGCTCCAGCCCGAGCCATGGTCGGGCCGTCGCGTCTGGAAGTGACAGATCTATATTAAATTTTAGCACATATTCTTATGAGAATTGAGTTCATTGTAATAGTCGTAAAATAAAAATTGCTTTGAGTCAAAAGTATCAGTATATGACATTTTAACAGTGAACGGCGAACATTTATCATGTAAACATTTTATCATTTTATTCCAATTTAGTATGAAAGTTTCACAAAATAGCACATAAAACTGTTTTTCCAAGTCTCATAAATATTTGTTTTTTTTATGAAACTAGCATTTTTCAGTATTCGTTTTAAAAAAAACATACTAGTGAAGATAAATGTTACTTAGTGCGTTATGGAATAAATTCTCGAAAAAGACTTGAAATATGTAAAACGGATAAATAATAAAAAATCTCAGTAAGAACAATAAAATACTCACTTGCATTGCTACTTGATCTGAAATCGTAAATGTTAACTGTCGCTCCTTCACTTATGTAATTAGGTCTGCCATTTGTCACTATAGCAAAATTGTACTGCAACAAATTAAAGTATTCAATTAAAATATGTTCTAAAATATGTCGTGTGGTGACGGATTAAGAATACAGAGTGTCACCACCCCTATTCATCCCGCGGGTGTCGTAAAAGGCGACTAAGGGATAAACTACACAAGACAACATCAATGCAAAGAGAAGGAAAACTTGAAACCAACCCGTCTGGCCAGCGTGGTATAGTAGGCCAAAACCTCCTTCTAAGGAGAGGCCTATGTCCAGCAGTGGACTGTTGAAGGCTGTTCATGATTGATGATGTTCTATAGTCCAAACAAAAATACCTGACCTAGAAGTTCGTAAGTTACATTTGTAATCCTATTAATATTATAAACGCGAAAGTTTGTGAGTATATATGTATGTTTGTTGCTCTTTCACACAAAAACTACTTAATGGATTTTGATGAAACTTTACAAAAATACAGCTTACATATGGGAATAGCACATAGGCTACTATTTACTGCCATAACGGACCTACACGCGGGCGAAGCCTCGGGCAAAAGCTAGTAATATAAAAATAAGCTTGTACGCTATCTATATATCTGAAGCACTATCACTATAAATTCAAATATCCTAATCATGTTAACACCGTTTTCAGAAAATTTTAGTTTTATCAAAGGTAGCGCCAGCTTTAACGACAACAGTGTTTAGAACAGTTTAGATAATACCATCAGCAATGTTTTGTGAAATTAACCTTATAGAACAGTTTTAGCAGCAAATTTGCATTATTTCCTGTGTTATTTTGTTTCATTTCAATAAAAATACAAAATTATAACAAAACTCATTGCATACACTTGTTTGTGGAAATGCGCACAAGGTACAATATTTGAATCATTTTGAAGTTTATTTTAATCATTCAAATAAGTTTATCTGGTATATCTGGTCCTTGGTAGCCTTCAAGGGTTGGTTGTGTTTGACGTATGAAACGGTATTTCGAACATTGCGTACATTTGCTTGTAAAGTCCATCTTATGCAATGTATTCGCAGGAAGTTTAAATAAATAAAACTGATATTTGTTCCTATTTTCAACAATTTCACTATGCAAATCAACATTTTATTATCTACGACGTGCATTTTTAAAATATTTTTATACATAAAGTATAGGATATTTGGTCGGGACTAAAACAAGGTCATTACAGTTTTCAAAATGTGGACTACAACAGTTTATAGACATACCTTTTCCCACTCTTTATCTGGTATATCAAGCTTCTTTTGAAGGCGGTCCTTGACAGCCTGGAAGGGTTCGTTGTGTTTGACGCGCGTATAAAACGGTATTCCGAACGTCGCATACACTTGCTTGTGGAAATGCGCACAAGGTACAGTAATTTCGTCATCCTGAAAGATTAAATAATTAATATACGTCAGTATTTATTTCAATTTAGTACAATGCAGGTTCTATCTGTTTTTAGAATTTCACGATTTTTACACATCTTACAGACACGTGTTTTTTGTTGTACAGTGGAACTTCATTCGCGATAAAATTATTTAAAAAGTTTACGATAAGTTTTACTTTCCGAGGTTTCGAACGGGTTACAACGCTCGTAGTCGTAGTGGGTAAATAAATAAATAATAATATATAAATATTTCGGACATCTTACACACAACATCATCTAGTCCAAAACTAATCATCATCATCAACAGCCTTTAATAGTCCACTGCTGGACATAGGCCTCTCCTTTGAAAGGAGGTTTTGGCCTACTATACCACGCTGGCCAGACGGGTTGGTAAAGGGTTTGTTTCAAGTTTTCCCTCTCTTGGCAGTGATGTTATCTGCTTATTTTGTTCCTTTAGTCGTCTCTTACGACACCCATAGAACGAATAGGGGTGGTGACACTTTGTATTCTTAATCCGTCACCACACGGACAAAACTAAGCAGGGCTTGTATTATGGATACTAGACAACTGTTATAAATACATAAACATACTTTTTTTTTGTAAATACATACATAGTATACATAGAAAACACAGACTCAGAAACAAATATTTGTGGATCACACAAATATTTTGTCCGAACCGGGAATCGAACCCGAGACCTCTTGATCAGCAGCCACATACGCTAACCACTAGACCATCAAGGCAGTCAATGGGTAGACTGATGTTAAGCTACCCGTGACCACGATCCAAAAACATGAGTATGCGTTGGTTTAGGTTTGCTAAATTTTCGAGTTACAATGTGAGAGACTTGCAGATATTCCAACTTTATCACAATGGTCACCTTAACCTCATTACTAGTTTCAGTCTTCTACGCAAAACGATTATGATAAGTTGGAGTGGTTTATTTTCTTTAGGTGACTTAAAAAAAATATTTTAATTATAGATTTAAGTTTTCATTTTTAGAAAATTTTGAAACATGAGAACATTTGAAACAATGAAGTCATAATGCCAAATTATTTATAAACAAGTCAGGCATAATCGAACTCAACACACGACTTTATTACATACTTTTTTTTTGTAGGATGTATGACTGTTGGCCTCAGATGGCTTCTACAGTCTTACGCGGTCTTAAGGTGAGCGCTGAGGGCTTTCAACCTGTCATTCTTTAAGCAACATCGCCCAAGTTGGGCGGCAACTAGGGCGACCAAGACCCACATTTACGTGTTTCGACCCCGACGGCGGGGGCGAAACCGCTGACGATTTGTGATAGCTGCTCGAGCTGTGTGCGCTCTCTTTTGAGCGAGTGTAGTGTCGTCGTCTAGGTCTACTAAAACGTGTTTAGGCCTACGTATACGTGAAATTGTGCTTGGTGTGTATTTACTAACCGCAACCACTAGAGGGTTGGGGTGAGTCGAAGCAGGACTTAATTACAATTTATCTTCAATAAATATAATACTAACCGCCATATTAATTTCATCTTTAGGTATCTCCTCTATTCTGTACAGTCTAGGAGGTGATATGGTCACCTGGTCCAGCGTCAGTTCAGGGTCGGGCCCTGGTAATACTTTGTGACATGACACCTCGACGATCCTCAGCCTGAAATATGAAAGAGACACATATATTTTACAAATATTGCTATCAACAAAGAAAATTTGACACAGTTTAATTGTATGTTAAGGTATGACAACCCTATTGTAATCATTTTGACTTGTATCTAATACAGATATGTTACACTTAGATCATAGAGTCACTAGAGTAGCACTAGTAGAAGAGAACTAAGCCCAGAGTCTCTTCTATGTGATAAAGTATCTTTGCTATATTAGATGCAGGCGAAGACAGAATCGTTCAGGAAATTCCTATGTCACATGGGTTTACCTCCAGTGCTACCCTATGGTTCTTGACACATTCCATCAAAACATATTATACATCTTCCTGTACACCATACAACTTAAGTCCTCAATAGGAATCGAACCTACGACAACCAGATCAGAAGTATGGATCATAAATCACTAGTACAAAATAGAGTGGATAATATTGATGATTGGTTACAAATATGTAATAAATGAAAATTGGTAAGGTATTACAAGTGAATTGTTAAATGTTATAAAGAACTAACGTTCCAGATCCGTCAGGCGACATTTCCACGACTTTAGCTGCCTCTTGTAAAATGTCCGCCACTTTGCCTCCCTTATTTGGATACAAAATTAATTCTTTATCTTCTTTATAATTTGGTCCAACCTGAAACAAGATGTGTTTTATTCATTTTAGCTTATAAGCCGGGTACGATAGCTATATTTTTGGCCTATGCTAACTGTAAAATTAACAAACAAGAACATGAAAATCTATTTTCCTCATTGTATTTTATACATGCAAACAAGTGTTTTATATATGGAATTGGCGAATAGGTTATTAGGAACAACTTGTGGTTTTGGCTCCAACAATAAAGTTAGGGAATAAAGTTAAGTGAAGGTTTTGTAGTAACAATAATATAATCTCCTTATTAAGGAGAAGTCTAAGTCCAGCGGTGAGCTGTCCAAGACTGTTGATGATGATGATGATATCATTGTTGTAGTCTAAAAAAAATAAGCCTTAGTTACTCCTTAGGTCATCATCAGCTTTCTGCCAGTGAAAGTCTAATCAAAATTGGTTCAGCCGTTCCAGAGATTACCCGGAACAAACAGAAAGACAGACAAAAACTTTAAAAATTGCTTTTTTGGTGTAAGTTACGTACTTTCACTTGCATTAAATAAAAAAAATTTGATATGACACACAGATTTCATTCATTTGTATAGATAAAACAACTAAAAAGATCACTTTTACTACACTTTGATCTTAGTCAAAAGGCCGAGAAGCGATATAATATTCCAGTTGCATTCTTTTGTATATTAGTTGAAAAATTATGGTAAAACTTAAGCATGTAAACGTATAGAAGCACTTCTAAAAACCAAATCACAAAACCATTTTTACTTCAAAAATACACTATCTATATTATAAATTGGAATGTAACTGTCTGTCTGTTATATTATAGAGATACTTTTATTGTTGAGGAAAGATATACGCTACTCTTTACCGCAATACCTGGATAAAACGCAAGTGGAGCCGCGGGTAAAAGCTAGTAAGTACCTAAAAAAATTGAACATAAGATTTTTAACATACCCATAAACATTTGAACTGTTTCTTGTTATCCAACTCATTAACCTTAATAGATAATATCTGGTAGAATAATTTCTTAGGGCACTTTGGTTTACAGTACACAAGTAAATCTTTAAGTATTCCGTCGTAGGAGTATCTTAAAGGCAGACCGGGGGTATCCTTGTAACTGAAACATAAAATTATTGTTAAGCAGAGTTGTAGTTCTGATATTTTAAAATCACAAATTAAGTTTTACGCTAAATATATAGAAAATACACTCCGTATTTATAAGGTCGTCAAGTCAATCAACAACCCATAGAGGAGAGGGTTAAGGCTACTGGATACTGGTAAGACATGTTGTGGCTACGTAATCTTGCTGTTGAATGTTTTAAGGCACTCAAAGTCCTTCAACGTCACGACTGTTATCTTACGATAACAACCGGGACCGACTGGTTAACGTGATCTCCGAATCACGGAAACGCTCATAACATATCATGCCACTAACGGTCACCCATCTAGGTCTGACCGCGCCATCGTTGCTTACCCTTGGTGATTGTTTTAAAACACCGAAGGCAATAATACTTAAAGTAAAGATGCTGTTTACACAAAAAATTTTGATATCAAACAGTTAAACCAACTAATCTTTTAAAAAATATACTGGTAATGATGATGAAAGCAAGAATAATTAACAAAAGAGTAATTAATACATACTTTTGACACTTGAAGAACTGTATTAAGTAGGGGTCCACATTGAGTCTCTGTCCAACTGCCCGCGCCATTTGATCGTAGCGCATTTGCATTGACAGCTCCATTGTAAAGCTAAATATAAAACAAATATTTGTTAATGTGATGTTATTATCAGGTTCTTTATCTCTCGCTCTCTGGTCATGAATGACTCTCTTACTTTACAGGCAGAAGAGGCTTCGCAGCGAATAAAAGTAACTTCAACGAATCACTGATCGGAACAGGGGTTTATATTTCACGGGTGATAAGTGCTACTGTGTATGTTCTGAAATCATTGAGCTCTGCCATCCTTGGCAGGATATTCATCATGCAATATTGTAGTTTTAGTCAGTTCGTCTTTAAGAGTTGTACTAAGAAGAGATTAGATATACATTGAATAGTTAGTTTTATTATTTCTTTGGTACATTAAAAAACATAAAATCAGAAATTTTCGGACTTTGTTTAGGTTTAAATATTTTGAAATAAAGATGTACAAGTTCTTGGAGTTATTTCATTATTAATATTGATTTAATGATAAGTCTGTTTTACAAGTCTGTGTTACAAGTAATACCGTCATAACTGTTAAGGATTTCCTTTGTAGAGTGTGACTACATGATTGTAACACTTGGCAATGTATTAGTTTTCACTCATTGTTTTAACTAATGGGGCTTATTCACAGGCTTCTGGATAGGTTTAGACCTATGACCTGAGAGTAAGCCCTTAGGATTTAGAGAGATTAGGCTTCATCGTTTCTGGAACGAGATGGGTTCGCTCATTTAGCCCTCCTTAAACCACGACGCATAAACGATCATCTCCGAGTCTAAATGCAAAAATCCAATAATAAAAACCTTTTACTCACCCTGGATCATTAGGTACAGTCTTATCGACAAACTGCACTTCGACCTTGAAGAAGATATACTTGAAGTAGTCCTGGCAAGTGGGCAGCTCGAGGTCCTCGTGTCGGTGATCAGCGCGCTCGAACACGATGATGTCGCCGTCCATCAGCTCGTCCAATACCTGGCCGCGTGCACACGACTCAACCCGAGGGTAGCCCGCCTTATGCCCTCCGTCCGGACCGTTTATACCAATATGTGATACGCTCAATAGTAATACCGCTAATATGACTTTAAATAATACCAGTAACTTTGCTACATTAATGTATCATATAATATTTTTAATTATTACGCATAGGTATTTTTAAGGTTTTGCTTTTAACAGAACCATAAAACAGCAAAGGTTATTAAAATGCAAATAAAAATAATTACATTCGCTCAACTTCATTATATTATTGAGTATATTTTAGAATTGTTCCATAAAAACAATTCATAATGTATTCAATACGCTACTTCACATATTCGTATAGGATAATTTTTTACTGGACAAAGGGCAAGGCATGACTCATTCGACAATAAAAAAATAGCAAATATGTTTCAATAGTGGATGAATGATGGATAAGGTGTGATTAAAATTTCTTGAGAAAATTTAATTTTAAATAGAATTTGATATGATGGCAAAAACTGATAAATACGAATACAATGAAAATGACATAACATTGCTCAGAGAACATCGAATCGTATTAAGGGCTCCAAACAACTACGTTAAAACTTAGATCAAATGTATTTAGCCTATGTCGACTTGGGACATTACTAAAAATCTATTGACATCTAATTCGTTGAAAACGGTTCAGTTGCTTAGGTCCTAAAGTGGATAATATTCATGACCGTTTTCAACAAAGTTCCCTTAATTAAAGGGGATATGTAACATTTGTCTTCAAATATTTTATGACTTATTAAATTCTCTAAACATAATAGTCTCTGAAGAATGTCACGCACAAACTATGTAATGATAAATGAATATATAACTATGGTTTAATATACCTGTATCAGCAATACCTGAATATTGTAATAAGTATAAAACTAAAATGTTATATATTGATTCATAAATACATACAATATACACTGATGCCTATTACTCTGTAGAGATAACAACATCACAGCAGAACTATATTCAGTTAAATATGTCTTGATATTGTATATAAATTCTGCTTCAAGCTTACTATCATCAAATATATATCGATATCAACAATATTAAGGGTATAATCATTAACATACACTACATTTCAGTAAATACTAAGCCTAAACTATTATTTTAATGTGTTGATTTTTTTGTTTAAATCAAATGAATCATATGATAGGATAAAACTAATAAATAATACCTTTTCTAGAGGCTCGTTGTAGTTGCTGATTTTCTCCACAAAATCAGGTTTAATTTCTTCATACAGTACAAGAGCAGTGTCTGGTGGGAAACCTAGAAAAAGAAATATTCTTTTCTTCATCACTGACGTTTCTTAATCAACTTAAGTATTTTTATTGTTTCATTTCTGTTAGCCATAACACATTTAACATAAAAAAATGGCCAAATGGAATAGGGTTCCATAGTCACTAATAATGGTAGATGGATTTAAAATCGTGCTCTAAAGTTTAATATATGGACTACTACTATCATGTTTTTTTTTTTATTTTTGGACACATCAGTTTGGCTTTTAGAGGGGAGCCCTTTCAAGTTGAATAACTTGCAAACGGATAACTAAATCGAAAAATAGTTTCAGCAACCTCTCAATGTTTTTAATATACCTATCTAATGATACCACACACGATGGGATAGACGCGAGAAAAAAAATCATCCCCACTTTACGTGTAGGGTAGGTATCCCAAATATAAACATTTTTCATAGTTTAATTAAAGCACTTTGTCAACGTAATTACAACACAAATTTCTGCAGTTTCATCTTTCTAGTAGGGGAAACTGGGGATACTTGATCCTTACGGGAGACTAGGTACATTAGATTTACAAAACTTGTATAGACAATATTCAGTTTTATAGTGGCAGAATAGGTTGTATATGGTACCCGTTAACTTTCTAAAGTCGGTACACCGGTCACATATAATACTTTCGTAAATGGGAAGCGGCCGAATGATTGTTGTTACAGAAAGAAGATTTTCGTAAGTTTTGTTTTTTAATTAACATTTATTTAGATATACTTTTGAAGTGTATCTGAATTTAATACGAATCATTATCTATTTGACACGTTAAACGCCACGCGAAAAATTGAGTATTTCCGTATAGGCCACGGGACTCACCGGTGAGCCTTCCCTTGCTGAACCGTTCAAGCCACGGGGGTCACCGGTGAGCCGAGTGTTAAGTTCAACGAAAACGTTTCTCACAAGCCAAGTATTGTAGCTAACGAACAAATCGCATATTAAAGTGAGCCGCGTGGCCCTGTAGCCTAACCCCGGACGGCGTGGTTTTTAAATCCTTCAGAAATTTGTAGTAATTTTAAGACTTGTAATGACGACACTAGGGTTGCTCTTGCAGATTATAATGAAATTCAATAAAACCAGGAAAATATTATATATTATTAAACAATATATAGTATTTAAAATACTGGAACATAACTTTTTATTCTCCAAATAAAAATATCGCTTACGAACATTACAACAAATTTATGTCATACTTCATGAAATCTAATAATCACATTTGAATGGCACTATTTATCTTCTTTATCAGAATAATAGTTAATCTGTAATAATCATATAACTAAAGAAATTTAAATACAAAAAAAATTGTTAAACCACTGTAAGCAAAAAGTAAGGGTTACTTAAACAACTTCCACAATAAGTAGATACTTTTTTGGTTTTTGTCTTAGCCTGTTTGCTACCCATGATTGACACGTTTTCTGCGTAACATTTACGACATGTACTTCTAACTTTTCTAGCCATACCATCTTTCTTTTCCAAGGTGTGTTTTACTCTTTTCGGTCGGAGCGGCGGTAGACTCCGCAAAGTTTTATCAATATAAACCTCCTGTTATCAATTATTTTTTATATTTTTTTAGTCACTGATTTATACAAAGTAAGAACATTTACTATCGCACTATTAAGTAATACATCTATAACCAGCTTCTTATACCACTTTACAAGTGGCGTACGCGCGGGTGAGCCGTAGCGTGACCCCGCGGCCCCCGCCGACGGAAAATCTTTATTCCTTTGTAGGAGGCCACGCGACCCACCCGTGAGCCTTTTGCTATATCGCTAAAACTAGACGGTAGAAATTGCTAATTTTAATTTTCTGTACAAAATTATGCATTTTATAAACGTAGGGATGAAAATTTCAAGTTGACAAAAAATAGCAACTTCATGATTTTACCTTGGCCCCAATGGAATAGTAGACTAGGCTCACCGGTGGGCCGTAAAGCGTGCAACGTGTTAAGAAACATTTTTTGGCTTAAAAAAAGTGGTAATCTAATAGACATTTGAAAATATTTTTGTTTTTAACCTCTAACTGCTAAGGGTACACTTGGTACATTTTACTACGGGAGATTTGATCCTCCTTGTTCTAGTGGTCCCTAACAATTTTTTTCAGTTAATTGCAGATTACAAATATTCCCAGAGTGTATAAAACAAAATAGTAATCCTGGTACTGTAAAAAAGTAAGGGCTAGCGTTCTTTGTGACACTCAAAAGGTACGTGAAGTGGAGGAAAGATGCTACAACTGATGAATACACTTCAAATTATCGTCACTCACATTTTTTTTCAAATACGGAGGGGAGTGAATGTGTCAATTATTTAATGGTGGCCAACAAATTGTATCATGAGTTAACACCTGGCAACTGGCATTTCAATATGCTTCTGAACATATGAAAGAAAACGATCAAAATGGTCCAAAAATTATGAAGCAAACTTCAATTGGTTCTGCGGTTTTAAGAACCGTCACAAAGAGCTATCACTCAGAGTTCCCGTATCCACAAGCCAGCTTCGCACCTGCTTTTTTTCAAGATTTGTAAAGCTTAGTACAAAAATTGAACTTTTAGAACATCGATGAAACTAGATGAAATTACGACGATTTAAAAACCAAAAAATGTAAAGGAATTAAACAGGAATCTAAGCTAACATTCGGCAAACGTATGCTATAGCTAACGACTTTTAACATTCCATACATATTTAAAAAACTGCAACAGTTACATAGAATCACATTCGGAGTAATGAATTCTCAATATTATAATACTGCATGTGTCAATTGAAATGAAGTGTAATGTGATTTTGAAAGCAATAAGTAAAGGTCTAGTACATGATAAGCCATTTTTCATTTAATTCTTTAGTAATTCTATCATGTGACCCGAAATATGAGAGACTTGGTCCCCTAGGATCAAGTCTTTCATATGGTGGGATCAAGTCTCACATATATACGGGACACTTGGTACAATTCCCTACTTTTGCTTTTATACAAATTATTACTAAACTTGGACACTTAGACCGTTGGCTCTTACAGCCATTATGGGCAAATAAATTTCAACAATTTCAGCACCAAAATCTTTTAAAACGGATACTCCTTAAAGAAATTAGGGATGAAAATCAAAAGGGGGGATCAAGTGTCCCCAGTTTCCCCTACTAACCGTCTGCGCGGTAGGTCGAGGACGGACGGACGGGCATGACGAATCTATAAGGGTTCCGAGTCATGAACTACAGAACCCTAAAAAGGGGTGCAAACAAAATTTTATAAAAATTTCAAGGTACTACCCTCACATAGAAGATAAACCTAAAATCAAAAGAATTCGAATTATTGCATTACATTAGACTGCAAGACTGGCAGACTTATGATGCAATGCTTACTAGGATACCAAGTTGTGGGTCACCACGCTGCATTATGTGCACTCACAATGAGGATAGTAACCACCACTTTTAGATTTATATCATGCATTCACCAGGTATAGTAGAAATGCACAAATGTATAAAAACGTGAACCAACTTTCTAAATTAAAAAATAAAATTGTCACCTGTAAACTGATCACCTTTCTTATACCAGATTTTGTCTCAAACAAACATTTTATTAATTTATACATTTACCTGCGCGCTTATTCAATATAGGTATAAGATCCGAAGGTTTGCTCGCAATAGGAAGGTAATGGTGTCCACAATAGTGAATGCGTTTCTGCTTAGGGTCGTAGAACTTAAAGAACAATACAACATCGTTTTCCTTGTCGAAGGTGGGTAGGGCGCTGAATCCCGAGTCCGGGGGCAACATTTCAAGGAATATATTCCAGGGGTTCATATTTTCCGATACGTCAGCCACAGTCTTGTGTTGATCGTTGAGGATGTCTAAGCAGGTCGGTCTGCACGTCTGTTAAAAGAGTTTTCTTTATTTTAGCTGACCTCATTGTCATAATAAAATTTCATCATACTTAACAGTAGATAAATGAATAATAGATAAATTGGGCATGTTTTGTTATCGACAATTTAATATTGTTTGTTTCTATTTCATTTGTTTGCAAGTTCCTTTCTTACAATGTTTGCACTGTACAAATCCAATAAATACCTGATTAGAGCGTGCGCTGAAAGGCCACGGTCTGAGATGCTTCAAAGGGTACTTGAAGTTCTCGGCCAGCATTTCCATGAGTTCAGCGACAGTGGCTTGCTTGCGGACACGGAACACGCGGTAGTGCGCGCGTTCAGGATCATAGAGATCGTTACCCTGATGCCCGTCGAACGCTTCTTCCAACACTACGTTTACATTCATGTAAAGATGGGCTTCATTGCGTTCTTTGCGGCGGATCTAAAAAACAAAATTTTATAGATGATAAATACTTAGTAAAGTTAATTGTTGAACAGTGGGTTAAGGTTGCCTGAAAGAGAAATTGACTGCACGGTTGGCGTAGTGGCTAAAGCGGTCGCCACGCCGCTTCCTACTACGCCAAGTGTCGTGGGTTCAAATCCCACGTAGGACAACACTGTGTGATTCACAATTTGTTGTTCTGAGTCTGGGTGTTCTTTGTGTCCGTTTCATGTATGTTTGTAAAGTACCCAGGAATTTATATTCCTAATGCGGGAGTTGTCTTTTTAAGAAAAAATAAATAAAACATTGCTTTTTAGCGATAAGGCCGCCATTTGTACATGGTCAATCTGTTTATTATTGTGTTATTTTATGTATATTGTATTAACTAGTGTACAATAAAATTTATTATATTTTATTCAATGTGAAAAATTACTTACGGTCTCGATTCTCTTTTCCTCTGCAAGCCTCTCGCTCAATTCTGAGGGAATGTCAGCTTGTGTAACTTCTTGCAAGACAGTCTTCAACTGTGAGTCCCTAATGATTTAAAAATAATATGGTATTAGTATACTATTTCTTGCATAATACTAAACATTTAAGTTATTGCTACAGAAAATTCTATATTCTATACCAAATTTCATATTCATTTTAAGCATAGAGATAATTATTAATTTAAATAAACAGATGGCATTACTAATATACCTTTTCAACCCTTGATCCCTTAAATCCTATACTTCTATAATTCATTGGATCATTGTTACATTGGCATACTATTTTTGAAAAATTGTGAATTTTTTGATAAGGATATTAATAAATATGTTCAGCAATATTTGCTCGGAACAGAAACAAACATCAACGCATCCTCAAAAACTTTCGTATTATAACATTAGTAGAAAAATAGTAAGTCTTACCTAATATAGACCAACATGTAGGCGTTGGTGCAGTGACGCACGGTTAACGCCATATCCTCGTCATGCCCACCATAGTTGTACTCGATGGCCTCTTGTTTAGTGCAGCGGGACACTACATCATCGTCGAACTTGCACCACTGCACACATCAAGTAATAAGACATTCAACCAATTGTAACAAATAACAGAAAACACAATAATCTTACTATTAATCAACATCAACAGCCTTTAATAGCCCACTGCTATCCAAAGGGACTCATCTCTTCTTAGAAAGGAGATTTTATATTTCCAGATAAGTGGGTTTAGGGGTTGAGTAAGTTTTCCTTATCTTGGTAGTGTTTTTGTCCGGCGTAGTTTGCTCCATTAGTCAACTCACACGCCACCCATGGGGTGAATAGGGATGGTGCCACTTCTTATTCTTAATCTGCCACCACAGACAGACATTAGTTACCTTAGGCCGTTTGTCCACCGCCACCGTCACTGGCACGTCACCGTCAACGAGGTGACGGCGCCGATTCAGCGATACATATTTAGTATACGCGTACCGTCATCTCGTAATCCGAAATATCGCTTAGCTCGGCGCTACACCAAAACGGGCCTGAGATTGTGACGGGCCGAAGTGGAAGCAATACAAAACATGTATAAACGTGTCCATCCACCTTCACGAGAATGTCACCGACAATGAGATGATGGACCACCGAAATCTTGCAGTGGACAAACGATATCTGTCACGTCAACTTGATCTCAGCCAGAAATTATCTCGTTCTCGCTCACGTCTCGGTGACGGTGGAAAAACAGTTTTACTCAAAATTTACTTTGCCATGATGTTTCAACAAATATTTGTCCAGCACCCATATTTACAGGCAATAAAGGAATGCACCAATCATACTATTTCCCGCTTTCACTCTCTTTTCTATATCATCCATTTCATATCAGATTGTAAACATAGCACCTTAATATACTAATCAATCGATTTTTATCATCCCTTTGATTTTAAATCCCTCCGCCGATGACGCAATTTTTTACGTATCGTATATTAGTAGTTAATTTAATATAGGTTGTCAGATATCTGTCTTTCATCAAAAAACCATAATGTCCTAATACTGGGCTTGGCTCTCCTCTCATGAAAGGGTTAAGGCCATACGTTCCCACGCTGGCCGAGTGCAGGTTCGGGACTTATCTGCCTTTGCTAAGGTACTGTTAATTCAAAACACCTCGGAATTTTGTAAAGGTAATTTTTTTTCGACTTACCTTGCCATCGCCTTTCGGGTTGATAAAGACGACATAATGTCCTCCATGATTATCACCTGAATGTACTAACACCGCATGTAGTGTGTAGTCTGCTGGAGTCTCTGGTTTCTCTTGTAGATAAGCATCTAAGTTAATATGCTCATAGAACTCAAATCTGTAGGAATAGAAATATGATAACTATTTACTATCAATACTTAATCAGCATAACATTCAAGTACAAAATAACAAGGTCACAAAGTTTTCACAATAAAAAAAAATGATGTATCTAGTCTTATAATGCGGTGTTTTCTTTCGTGACACAAATAATGTGGTTAAATTGTTAAAAATTAATGAAAATTGATTCAGTAGATCTAGAGGTGACCCCGTACAACATCACAAAGTCACACTCACACCTCACAAAGTGTGGAGAGTATATTCGTTTCGTTTACCATAAAAATGACAATGACACATCTCTACAACACACATATTTGCCTTATTTGATGCTTATTTGGCATACCAGTTCGAAGTGTGGATTTCATGTTTATTGTTTGCGCGCATAACTAATATTTGGGCGAATACGGCGTTAACACATAACGAATAGCGCATAACGAAGTGTGGTGCCTGCATTACAATCACTCACCTGTCATTAAATTTGACAGAACTATCAGTGATGGGATCATATTGAAATCTCATAAGATGTAAATGCAACACTGGCGGGAATGAGGCGAAAATGACCCCTTTCTCAGCTTCCTGCAAACCATGCTCACCCGCGTCGTACTTGTTCTCACCATCTAATGTTTCTGTGCTTATATAATCTTTGAATGATTCGTCAACTGAAATTTGAACACAAACTCGTGTTGATCTCATAAAAACGTTAGTACTACAAAAAATAGTCAATACAGAAACTTAGTACAAGATGAATACATCTATGACTGCCTCGTTGGTCTAGTGGTTAGCGTACGCGACTGCTGATCGAGAGGTCTCGGGTTCGATTCCCGGGTCGGACCAAATGTTTGTGTGATCTGCAAATATTTGTTTCGGAGTTTGGGTGTTTTCTATGTATAATATGTATGTATTTACAAAAAATAGGTATGTTTATGTATTTATATCAGTTGTCTAGTTACCCATAATAAAAGCTCTGCTTAGTTTGGGGACTAGATGGCGTTGTGTGTAAAATGTCCAAAATATTTATTATTATTTATTTATTATTTATTCATAAAAAAAATAAGGTACATATTTTGATCCATTACTACTAATATTATACTTTCTATAATATAATATCTTACAGTTATTCTTGTATAACAATTAGATATCAAAAGCATCTTTCATTCACAAATAGGAATTAAATAAAGTAAAGAATGAAAAAAGAGAAAATAATTTCTACGTATTAAGAAACTAATTAATAACCCACTTATCTTTGTATCATCTTTGTATAGGAAGAACAAATCATATTAGAATTATTGTTTTATTGTTTCATTCACTATTTTATAAACTTCACTGTTTCAAGACCAAAAATAGTCAAATTGATTCAGCCACTCATTTATATTAATTTTTATTTATACTTAACAATTTTGATTTTTAAATTAAATATAGTTTTAAACTCACTGTTTTTCTTTCCTTTGATATTAAGCTGAATATCATAGAAAGTCTCCACACGTGTGCTAGATACATTTACATTCTTGCACTTGATGTATGAAGTCATTTTTCCTTCAAACAGGCGCGGCACTGTGCCCTCAACACATGTTCCTTTCATTTTACTCTCCAATTTATCCAATAATACCTATAGTGTAAGAAATCATTTTTTTATTAAAAGAAACTTTTTGAAAATAATGTACACAAATATATATAAACAGTTAATTCATAGATATCAAGGTGTAGGGTTTGATATTGTCTTTTCAAGGTTGATTCTAGTCCTATTACAATTATTCATAATAATGATTATTTTACAGATTAAAAAAATGTACATACTCTAAGAAACTCCTGCACATCGTGCTGCATAAAGGAATCCAGTGTTTCCCACCCGAAACTCTTAGTAAGCTTCTTAGTACCAACTGGTTTATCAGAGAATTGCAATTCATAGAAAACTCTTTGAAGTGCCAATGCAACCGACCTAGATAAAAATATAAACAGATCAGATGATTTATAGAATTGTTATGAACATTAATTGTAATGAAAATTACTGTAATATTTTGTACCTTGTACTGTCGTCAGACTCTGTTGGCATCTTATAGACGGCCTTACGGAGTTGATTCGTAAAGTAGAGTGTTTGTAGCAAGGAATTCATGTAACAAGTGGCACCTTGATTCTTTAATCCTGAAAAAATAATGCATATTTTATTTTTTAACTCTACTTCTAACTACAGTTGTAACTATTGTGTGTAAACATTTTAAAAGTAAATAGTAATGAAAAGGATTACATGTACTTAAGTAAAGAGTCGTAAAAATATGAAAGCTGCTATGACAAGCTTCCTAAAGATAAGAATGTAAAAGATAGGATAGAGAAGGTTTTTTAAAAAAAAGTTTTTTTTACTAAATCATTTGTAGACTTAAAACATATGAAGGTTCAATTTTAAAATGTAATCAGTAACTCAGAAAAATATAATTTAATCAATTGAAGAGAGATTAATGAAAGATCAAACATCTTATCTATTCCAAATCTGTCATGTTAAAAATATTTTGAGCTATTTTAAAACTATTATTTAAATCACTTTTAAAATTGTAACCAATAAAAATAGATAATACTGACCAACATATCCAGTGTGCTTCTTAGAATCCCACGAGACGCCATGAGGCGCCTCAGCTGTTACATGTACTTCTAAAGTAATTGCATCGTCTTTTATGTACCCCTTCTCCGGGTCCAACACATCATTCCAAGACATGAAATGGGAGAAACCCCAATCATTCTCTTTACTGGAAAATATTAAAAAATTTGGGCGTTTAGGACTATAATAATCATTTGAGTACTACGGAGAACTTATCGAATGTATGAAATTACAAACCTGTAAAACAAATGCTGAATCTTCCTAAAGAAAGGTTCAGCATCGGCTTTGTGGGAGATAAGTCTTAGCTCGGCCATAGCATAGCACGACCAGCTTGAAGACTCACTCTCACCATTGCATTGGAGGAAGAAACCCAAAGACTTCTGTTGCTGACGGTCAGGGGAAGGGGCTTGTCTTGGCATTACCATTATCTTCCATGGAAGATTTCTCACATAACACGGTGGTGATAATACAGAATCTTTCAGACCCCTGAAATTCTGTACTGTGAAACGGAAGGTAGCCTCTGATCGAGCCTCGTCGTCCTCCATTTCGGTGTCCAGACAAGCTAGCTGAAAGAAAAAAAAAACCTTAATGCAAAAAACGCTACAAAGCGAGCGCGCCCTTTTTGGCAGATGGGGAACAACGATTTTCCCACACAGTAGGGGACCCTAAACAAAAGGGGGCCCGAGGTAAGTCAGGATTCCAGATTTCCTTCACAAGGTGGACCTGGTTCCCCGGCTTCTAGTGTCCAAGACGGCGTGAGGATTTTGATTGGTTCTAGTTCGACATGGCTACCACCTTGTGGCATCTGGTGGGATTTTGGTATGTGTGCACTGTGGAAATTTTCACTTGATTATCAGTAACAAATAAATACACAAAGTGTTTCCTGTAACTTTTGCAAATGTGCAAAAAACCACATATGAGGCACACTACCTACACTTGATTGCATGCACTCGAAAATTTCCTACTATGCAAGAAGCTAGAAGCTTTTTTAAATCTCTAAAAACCAATCCATCGTTTACCCTATGCGCTTCCTGTTGTCTCTCTTCTAATTAATTTTATTGATCAATTACCGTTGCGACATATCTTTCAAACGACATGACGACGTATGATAATATATTTTGCACAAGACATGTATTTACTAACAGTATGATAATAAAGTACAAATGTGAGTCATCAACAACTACGAATTTGTGAACGATGATCGTAACTCTATCAAAACGTAACACAGATTTTGGAAAGCATTCGTAATTCGCAAGTCGAAATATTAGTAAGATAACCAATCTGATAATATTTAACTTATCAGTTTTGCAAGATTCTTCTTTCAGATTTCAAAAAAAGTAAATCTTAACTATTTCCTCAAATAGATTTAAAAAGTAGTAAAAGTCGATAGAATGTCAGAATTAAGCAACTACAACTACAAGTTAGCTGGTTAATGACAGTGATATTGTAATCATAAATGTATGTTTTAATACAGAACAAAACAACAAATATCAATACATTGTTTTGTAACATATTCTTCTTCTTAATGTTTCGATTGCAACACTTATATGGTTTTGGCACAATGCCTTGAAACACAAATGACAAATAAGTATCCAATTTCTAGTTTTTCAACTTGATACTCCCGAGGTGATGTACATTTTATTAATAAAAAAAGTTCAAAAAGTTTATATGTATATCTAATTATAAATTAAATCCATTTCATGTCATGAACCAAAAGTTAGCTCTGTAATTAAAGACTAACTATTTCTGTTATTTTTTTGCATATAAGTTTTTGCGTATGCGACTGCCAATCAATAAGTTTCGAGTTTCGAATCAGAGGTTGGGTCAAAAAGTGTTATTGAGTTTTACTAACTACAGAAATACTTAATAAGAGACCGGAGTTGATTTCTCTATGTGGATATAAAAGTTTATTTCTGCTTCTTCTCAAGAGATATCTTAATTTAGTTCTATTGTCACAGAGTTGTTAATGTCATTCCAATTAGCATGAGTTGCACTTATTACTTGTGTCATAAATAATTGAATTGCCATACACAACTGTACCATAAGTGTATGTATCTTGACACATTTTTCTTAAAGAATTAGACCTGCAAGCTTAATGCTACAATAATGCACAGTGCTACATACATTATTTAATAAAAACTCACTGGCATATCCGAAGATGTGGTCTCCTGATTCTTCATGACCTCTCCCATGACTACTTCACCGTTAGGACCTTTCATAAGATCGTCGTCCCAAGTCTTCTCAGTAACAGTGTCTACAGTCTCAACTGTGAAATAAATACAATAATAATAGTTACATTTATTTCTTCCATCACAGACTTGTAAATAAACTGATGGACTAAGAAAAGGAAACTAATGATGATTATACCAACTATACTCAAACCATATCCTTGCTAGGAACACCTTAATGTAGGTAGCCTCAAAATTTTCAAAAAACTGAGCATTTATGTGTCCCTTATAGGTTAGTGGAAACAAATATATCACTAAGGGTTACTTATCTCTGCTAAATGGCAACTTAAAGTTACATTTAAGGAAACCCACCATGTTTTAAACTGAAGTTGTAAATGTTTTAAAGACTCATAATGACTCATTTAGGTTGGCCACAAATTTGACATGGGTCATGTGAGTTAACATACCTGGACTGGACCATTTGCAGAATGCAACGCACAAATTGAGCATAAAAAGTTGTTAAAGGTAAAAGGCTTTACTTTTTATAAATCAGCACACATAATAGCATAGCTTTCTTTTAAAGCAGGGGAAAATTATTAATTAAAACTTTCAATATCAACAAAAAAAAAAATTGCATACTATATACTTCTTAGTACAAGAAGACAGGTACCTCAATCTTTACCTTGAATAATTTAACGAAAAATAAACTTAGCTTAATGTAAATAACATTCAAGATGAACAATTCCATTCATTGTTTTAATGATACTACTGACATTTACTGTCATTCTGACAACACAATAATTCATAAAAGCCAACCAGCATTACTAAAGAGTTTTTTCTTTTAACACCCTCTTTAGATTAAGCAAACAAATTCACTAATAAGAGCTAGTGCTGGTAACTTCACATTTGAAAAAAATAAAACTATGGACTTAGTGCTTTAGACAACTCAAATTGAATGATTAACCTGCTGTTATTACTGCATGGATATTCCATGATAAAAAAAACTGATAACTTTATCAAGTGCTATCTATGTATTCAAGGTACCACAAATTTGTAAGATAGACACTTGTTTTGTTTATATCTAAAAAAAATCATATATTCCATCAGCTCTAGTTCATTCATTGATTCAATGTCATGATCAATTCCACTAAGAAACTCATTGATGTATATCAGCAAAGAGCAGAACACTACTACTATCACATTAAGATCGGTTTATATACTGTAACTAAATTTTGTATTTCATTTAAAAGGTAAGACAAAGATATTCTATATTTAGACATTTAATTTTACTCACTCAACAGCGACTTGCACATTTTAGAACAAAGAAAGTAGAATGTTAAATTCAATAAGTAAATTCTCAATAATATACTTATCCCACTTACCATATTAAAAGACACAAAGAGCTTCCTTTGCAAGAAAAATATAAATATTCAGACCAATTGGAGGTTAAGTAGGATAATCTGACCAGTTAATTTTTTTCATAACAAATACAATGGATATGAGTTTTCAAGAGGGAAACAGCAAAAAGTGATGAATTGAATGTATTTTGACCTGAACTATGTAGGTACAACATAATATATGTATTGATATAATAGAATGTAAAATGTAAATATTGTGACATTACTAACCATCTTGAGTCTCCATTTCCTCTACCTGATTGACATTGGACTCGTGCTGCTGCCTGTCCGGGGCAGGCGTGTGGTTCATTTTAGCCGGGCGCGCCACGGGGGACTCTCGCCCACGACTTTTTGATATTTCCTAAACAAATATTTCACTATGTGAACAGACTGTATGCGCACCGCGTATTCACACTTATGACGTCCAATTATTGCACCTCACGTACCTTTAACGCCAGGGGATTGCTCCCCTTACACTTGCCGAAAATCCGTTGTACAAACTTCAGCGAACTTTTCTCATCGACTCGAGAGCCCTGTTTGTTGGGGTCTTTAATTTTCTTAGACGTTGAGTTGTTAATTTTCAAAGAGTGTTTACTAGCGGCGCGGCCGATGTCTGCAAATTTCAATACTAGGGCCTGATATTAGGTAGGAACGCTAATAGCACATTCCTAATATTCTTAACATTGCCAGAATTATTAGATCACTCTGTCATATAACGAGAAAACAAGAATAGTTTACAACGTATCCGGGAAAAGACTTATTTTCGCGAAAATAAACAAAATGGTGGATGATAATTTAATTTCTGGCTTCGGATGTGTGGCCCGGTTTGATCGACGAATGCACCATTTTATCATTCTCTCACATTCACTATAGTGACGTAGGTACTTGATAAAGAATATTCCGGTTTTTAGTTTATATTTCTGAAGTTTCTATTTGTCTATTGACTCCTTAAAAATTACAAAATTTAGTATAAATAAAATGAAAACAGAAAACCTTAAATTTCACTGAAAATACACACCATTTTATATTCATGTATCAATCGATTATTAGAATAACAATAAATAAATAAATAAATAAATATTTTTGGACATCTGACACACAACATCATCTAGTCCCAAGCTAAGCAGAGCTTGTGTTCTGGGAGTACAAAAAAAAAAGTATGTTTATGTATTTATATCAGTTGTCTAGTAAGACAACTGATATAAATACATAAACATACTTTTTTTTGTAAATACATACATAATATACATAGAAAACACCCAGACTCCGAAACAAATATTTGTGAATCACTCAAATAATATTTGGTCCGACCCGGGAATCGAACCCGAGACCTCTTGATCAGCAGCCGCTTACGGTAACCACTAGACCAACGAGGCAGTGCTGTGGGTTCACCACAGCACTTAGCGCAGTAGGAAACTGCAAATACAAGAGGTTCTCAACTTGATTGTTTTTTATAGTTTCATAAAGAACTATACCAATGACAAAGCGCTATAGCGTAAGGCCTCATATATAAATCGCTTTTACTATTTTACTCTTTATATGATAGCAGGAAAATTATGAAATTTTCTTTCCAAAAAATTGCCCTTTTGCAAATCATATCCTTTCAGTTGTTTAAAGTTTCGGCATGGAGTATCTGGACTCTTGGTATAAGGAAAGCAATTTATTGTCACTTGTGAGTTAAATAGATACATAAGTTAGATGTATTTTGACTAAAGAACAAAAGACCTTTGTAGAAATACAGTACATAATTTTCAGGCATTAAGTACGGTGAGAATCTAGAATCACATTTACCTGTCGTGTCGTGAGACGCAGATTGCCAGCAATCAATAGTTTTAGTTTAGTAACATAAATATATACTGCAAATAGCGAATTCTCTATAGCAGGCACCACACTTCGCTATTCGCTATTCGTTATGCGGGTTATTCGCGCGCAGACGGCGAAGTGTGGAGAGTATATTCGCCAATATTCGCTTTATTCGTTAAGCCGAATAGCGAATACGCATATCCGTCGACTTGTCGGTTTTTTGACACACTTCAAAGGATACGAATAAGGCGAATACGCGCATCGACTGCCCACACTTCGGACGGCTAGTGAAGTGCCCTGTGCATAGTGTGCATAACTAACAACCATAGACTATAAAACAGTTTTCGAAATAGAGAAATCAATTAAACGATTAAAATAATCTATCATATGATCAAAATAATTAGACTTCATTTAAGTATTGTTTCTCTCAATTTAATAAAATAAAAAGGGAATTAAAATAATATGTTTCGTTCGTTCGTTGACCAATAAAAATGACAATGTCCTGTGCTCATCTAACAACCATAGACTATAAAACAGTTTTTGAAATAGAATAAATCGATTAAACGATTAAAATAATCTATCATATGATCAAATTAATTAGACTTCATTTAAGTATTGTTTCTGTAAATTTAATAAAATCCAAAGGAAATTAAAATAATATGTTTCGCTCGTTCGTATGGATTCGTTTCGTTCACCATAAAAATGACAATGACACATCTCTACAACACACATATTTTCCATATTTGACATACCAGTTCGAAGTGTGGTGGCGTGTTTGTTGTTTGCGTGCATAACAAATATTCGGGCGAATACGGCGTAGACACATAACGAATAGCGAATAACGAAGTGTGGTGCCTGCTTATGATATGGTGACCATCACGAAATGTCAACATCATTAACTGTCATTGGCTGTCAGCTGTCATCAGCTACAGGTTATTGTTGTTGTATGTAGAGAAGAAAATAATTTATAACACAGCCGGATAATGTTTTAATATCATATTATGGAGTATGAAAGTATAGTAAAACATGACATGATGTTTCCAACTAATCATAAGACTATATTTGTTTTGGACCACACTCCTTACTTTGGAATATCTTCTGAAAGCCCGATAGATTTTGATGTTCCTAAAAACCGGGGTTATCTTCCTGTACCACCGATTTGTAAATCCTTATGGACATGTAGTGTGGAAGCTGCCGTTGAGTACTGTCGTATTGTTTGGGATCTTTTTCCAGATGGAAAATTGGTAAGGCCTTAATACCTTATAACCTTTTTTTAAACTGTTTTTAGAATTTCGCGACTTTTACACATACTCATGTTTTTACTGTAAACGGGACTTATTCGCGATAATATTTTTTACCTTTATAATATTATCGCGAATAAGTCCCGTTTACAGTAAAAACATGAACCTTTTTTTTATAGGTAGCTATTTCTGGAGTCTAACAGACCATTCTGAAATTCACAAGTTTCTTTTAATTTACATACATACACAACACAAGTAATACATTTTTACAGCCTATAAATAAATAAATAAATAAAAGCTCAAATACTTTTATCTATAGCCCGTAAAATTTCAAATTTAAGAAAAGACCTAGTATTTTTTTCTCTTATGTGTGTAAGTTTATATTGTTTGGTAAGTTTAAGTAAAATTTTGACTGCATGGTTGGCCTAGTGGTTTTAGCGGTCGCCACGCCGCTCTCTACTTCGCCAAGTGTTGTGGGTTCGAATCCCACATGGGATAACACTTTGTGTGATTCACAAATTGTTTTTCTGAGTCTGGGTGTTCTTTGTGTCCGTTTCATGTATGTTTGTAAAGTCCCCCGCGACACAGGAATTCATATTCCTAATATGGGAGTTGTCTTTTAAAAAAGAAAAAAAAAAAAAATTTAGGAGTAGTGGTCACACTACTATCTTCATTGTGAATGTAAAGTATGGTGACTTGCACTGTATCAGCCTTGTGGTATGCTTTAGCATTCCAGGATATTCCATAATGCTGACGATCATGTTTTCTGTCTAGGTACTGTTGATCTATAATATTAAATGCTCATAATGACTAATGCTAGAAAATATGTTAATGTTTGGAACTGATATGTATCAATTCAAAATTGTATTTTTCAGGTACGGTTTGTAGTGAGTGATTCAGCTGCACACATCCTAAATACCTGGGCTGTATCACAACAGAATCTAACTCATGTAAGTTTTTTTCACCTGAAATTATTCATGTATGTGATGATAAATATATCAGGAATATGTAATATCACCATTACTTTATTTTGTTTTTTAGTAGGCTCTAAATATACCACCAGGATGTTTACCTTTTACCAAAAGTGTACCTTTTCTTTGAAGTGCTATTTCCTATAGCACTTCAAAGAAAAGGTAAATTTGAAAGAATCACTGAGTGAAAAAATGGTTCTTACAATAATATTTATTATGACATTCAATTCAAATACCAATAGTGATAGGTATAAGATACCTGTGTTACAGGTCACCAGGTCCCCACGTCACTTAGTTTGATATAATTTAGCCTAACATATTAGAGATAGAGAAATATTAAAATTAAATATTAGATTGAATTGTATTATACATACATCAGAATAATATTAAACATTATATTATTGTGTGTGTTTTTGTGTATATGTGTGCACTATTGTTAACCCGTCTGGATAGTGTAGTATAGTAGACCAAACCTCCTAAGTAAGGAAAGTTCTACATTCAGCAATTTACCTTTTAGGCTGTTAATAATGGCTAAGTTTTATAATCACCTAATAACTATTTTTTTTTAGATATTGAACGGCTTATGCCTCGTGGGTCCAGTGCGTCGCGGCGCCGGTGGTGATGTAGCAGGATTGTGTGCTGCTATACAAGCATTAGGAGAAGCCTCCCCTTCACAGGCTGCAAGACCTACTGATCGCCACTTTCAGAATCAGTAATGCTTTTTTATTTAATATCTCTTCATTGTACACTGTCTCATTGATCTAGTGGTTAGCATATGTTACTGCTGATCAAGAGGTCTCGAGGTCGAATCCACATTTCAGAAAAACGTAAATATTTTTATTTAATGTAAAGTGCGACATGTGTAATGTTTCAATTTAAACCTCCTCGTATTAAAAATGCATCACATTACATAATTTTACCTTGTCTTATTTCAGTGGCCGTATAATTTGCATAACTAGTGCTAGAGATGACGATTCCATTAGGAGTTTAGCGGAAATCGCGCACAATACACTCGTACAACAAAACAAGAAAGCTGCGATAACACCACAACCATCAACTTCAGATTCGACCACTACGACCCCTCAGTAAGCAAATATTTCTTATTATCTGTAACTTGCTTCGTCTAGCGTTATTCTTTAAGGTTAACAACAACCGCAGACAACACCGCGTCGTTCATATACATGGTTAGATTTTAATTACCACAAAAACACTAGGGGTAGATACAAAACGTATATGCTTGCGTAAAACACCATAGAACAGAGACCCAACACTTAAAAAAATAAATTTATTAAAGTTTTAAAAATGTGAAAATACGTCCCTAATTTATGGACACCTATTATTGTATGCACTCGTATTTTAATGATCAATGAATAATACTGCGGGCGGCCGGCGGGGCGGTTGTCGCAAGCGCGTGGCGTCACACGGCGTTCAAGTTAAGGGCTTTGACACTGAAGCACAGAATACATAATATTACTAGTACAGAAAACTCACTGCGAAAAGTAAATTAAAGAAATAGGTACCCTTGGTGTCATTACATTCAGTTCAATTCAGATTGCACAGCGCCGAAGCACCTACGATTATTTTACCTACAATTGCGTCTCTTTCTATCATGTAACTCTTATCCGTTCTGACGTAATCAGGCATGTCTTTTAAAAATAATTTTAATATAGGTATAATAACTACTTTTTCTCTAGCACTTTACTTTAGTGAAAAAATAACTGTAGGTACTTTTGTCAACAAATGACGTTTTAAATAATATCACATCGAAATATCTGTTCGTTTCGTATGTATTTACGTATGAAACGAACAGATTAGTTCTTACCTAACACCTAAAATTGTATTCAGACATCCGTAAACAGAACTTTAGCTTTTACATGAATATGTGGGTATTGAAAAGTATAAAAACTTTCAATAATGCGCGAGAGCGACGCGACGACGAACGTGACGCGTATCGTGCGTAAGCGACAACCCACCGGAATGGCCTGCGCTGGCAGGCAAGCGGCCGACCTAAAGTGCGGAGTGACACCCCCCTGACTGAAGTGATATTTTATTATTACGTAATTACGTTGTGAACTATATCATGCGTTATGAACAATGATAGTCCTTTAATCTAGACATCTAAACAAATAAATTAAATTGAAGTGTCTGTAATGTAATATCAAATTAACAATTTTTACTGAGTTCATACGGAAGTGTATACGTTACCTATAACAAAAATTTTTTTTTTTAATTTTTGTCTATCGGTCTGTTTGTTCCGGCTTACTTAATTTAGGGTATTTTTTTGGACTAGCTTCGCTCCGCGGCGGTACTCGCGCTTTACAACAATAACGGCGGGTAACACCGCGGGACTCAGCTAGTCCAGTAATAAATATCATGAATCATAGCGTGGTCGAGGGCTTTTCCAACTTTCTGTCAACGGTCATACTCACAAAGAGTTAAAAGAAATCTAAATCCTAAAATACAGTTTGCACTTAGGGTTGCCGAGGTCCGACGCCAGTCGCTCCGTGTAAAAACTTAAATTCAGGTACAACCTGTTGAACTAGTACGCGACCCCTGGCTAGGAAACGTTAGAATGTTATGTCAACATATTTATATTAATATATTTCTAACTTAAATTTCAGGTCTTTAGTAGTGCATTACTGTCATTTAGTAATAATCAATGTTACACCGGAAAATGCAGAGATCAGAGTGACTAACCAACCACTAACAGAAGTAAGTTGTTTTATTTTATTATAATCAATGTGTGCATAGAACAACACAGGCCTGTAAACCGTAAGGGAGCTATATCGACTTTTGCGGCAGAAATCTTCACACATACACATTTTATATTCATATACAAAAACAATCGACTGTCACCATAAAATAACACATAACAATTAAAACAAAAAAACACACACATTGTATCATAAGAGTAAAAGACATATTAGGACTTATGCTTTGACAGAGAAGAACGCCTGCGTATGGCTATTTCCTACTGTATTGCTCTATGAATGAATACAGAAATTCCTGAGTTCTACAATCCTTTTTTAAATTGAAAAATAATGTAAGTCGAGCAAAAATTAAAGTAAATTATGGTAAAGGATTTTTTATGAAGATAAAACATTGAAAAGACAGAGTGAAAGCAGAAAATAAATTAAATGAATATTGGACCGTCAATCAATGATGCCATATCATCGATTGACGGTCCAATATTCAATGTTAACGTGTTAATGTTCAATAACTAATTCTTAATTTTCTTTTCCTCATTATAAAAGAGCGAACGCACGAAGAGACGGCTTTTTTTCACCCGGTAGAAGCCTAGTTAAGTGCCTCCTTCATCTTGGAGGTGTCGCTGAAGGAACTCCCTACGACCACGCCCTGACCCTAATCTATTTCTCCTGTGCTCGCGTACTAAATTGTAAAACCTCGTCATCATCATCATCATCAATGATCAACAGCCTTCAACAGTCCACTGCTGGACATAGGCCACTCCTTAGAAAGGAGGTTTTGGCCTACTATACCACGCTGGCCAGACGGTTTGGTACAGGGTTGGTTTCAAGTTTTCCTTCTCTTTGCATTGATGTTGTCTTGCGTAGTTTATCCCTTAGTCGCCTTTTACGACACCCTCGCGGGATGAATAGGGGTGGTGACACTCTGTATTCTTAATCCGTCACCACACGGATAACCTCGAGACCTGGTTTTAATTTCTCTCATTATGTTTCACCACCTGGCTACCAAGCCTTTAACGTTACACCCGCCACCATTGGTCGTAGCGTGATTGTATAAAGCTTACAGCTTGCCTCGATAAATGGGCTATCTAACACTAAAAGATTTTATAAATCGGACCAGTACTTTCTGAGAAGAGCATTTTTTCACAACTCAAGCATTAGGAATAAACATCCTGTGTCACAGATAACTTTACAAACATACATGAAAATTATTTTCCGACGTGGGATTGAACCCACGACACATGGCGTAGTAGAAAGCGTCGTGGCGACTGCTTAAACCACTAAGCCAACCGTGCAGTAAGTTGAAGTAGGCTTACTTTCGATTGATACAAATCTCGTGACCAAATTCCTTTGGGTCGGACCAGCCTAACGAACACTAAAATGTGTACTCATACAGTAGATACTAATACATACGTAGATACAGTAAGTTCAGTTAATAATAATAATCCATGATTTTATACTTTCAGATGGGAGGTGGTTTAATCGGCGTGGAAGTTATAGTGTCACGGGCAAGTGCTTTAGCGAATCTCCTTGGCCGTCTGGTACTGCCACACTACCGGCTTGCCACCACCACAGTTACTGGGATTCCTATGAAGGTTCGTATTAGCAAGATAAAGAATATCAGAAACGGAACAGACATTTTTCCAATATGTAACAATTCTTTGTGGTGCTGTAGGACATGTAGCACATTAGGCCGATTAGTGCATTGTAAAAAAGTCGGAATATTTCTATTGGACTACGAAGAAACAGAAAATTTTCTCTGCGTCCCCAAATAATTTGTCCATACCCTATGTCTCATACGTAACCAATACACTTTTTTTATACACTTTTTTTATCCACCACTCAAACTATTTATCAAATATTATTCTACACATTGACACACCTTCCTTACATAAACAATGTTCGTAATGTAATTTTACTTTATTTCATTATAACTTTATTTTATTTCTTTACTTTATTTTTTGTTACTTTCCTTATAATTTTGTAATTAAAACTTAATAACGTAAGAATAACAGATTGTTTTACAATAAAATGTGAAGTACGTAGCTAGACCAACTTCGAATTGTAACTGTTACATAAAGCACAGGAAATCCTAGTTTAAGTAACAGTGTTCATACTTTTTGTAATTAATTTAATTGATCCAATAAACGTTATTATTATTATTATTATCGGGATTGTTCTTTTTTCTCAGCTGGCTCGGCTGGTTTTTTATTATTATATTATTATGAATAATTGAGTAGGAAAATTGCATCTGGCCACCTTCCTACTCACTATTATATTTTTACTAATAGAAAAACAAAATCAAACTGTGAAACTGAACAATTAATTGATTGATTTGTTCCATAGTTTAACTTTGTAAATTGTGATTTACGATAATTATATCCATATATTTGTATTATTGGTTTGTCGTTGGTCTAGTGGTTAGTGTATGCGACTGCTGATCAAGAGGTCTCGGGTTGGATTCCCGGGTCGGACCAAATGTTTGTGCGATCCACAAATATTAGTTTCGGAGTTTGGGTGATTCCTATTTATAATATAAATATATGTATTTACAAAAAAAAAGTTTATAAATGTATGTCAGTTGTCTAGTAGCCATAATACAAGCTCTGCTTAGTTTGGGTCTAGATGGCGTTGCGTGTAAGATGTCCGAAATATTTATTTATTTATCTTAATAGGTTAACAATGTTTGTGTTTAATATATACAGGAAGAACAAAATGCAAGTTCCAGTGCGAACTATGACGTAGAGATCATACACTCGGCAGAGGCGCATATTGGTCTAAGGGCTTCTCAAACACCAGCTGAAGCCGCTGAATCTGTGAGTATATAATAAAGTTTTTAGCACTTTTAATATATGTATGGCCTTAACCCTCTCTTGAGAGGAGACCTGAGCCCAGCAGTGGGACGTTAAGGATTGTTGATGTAGCACTTTTAATAGTAAGAGTAAGTAATAACAAAAATGTCTTTACAATATTCTATTATTATAAAATTGCAGTGTTTGTAATATAAAATTAACAGCTTTTCACTAAATGCTCATGAAAGTATATACGGTAAACACATTACAATTTTTTTTTTAAAGTTTAGCCGAAATAAACATATAGAATGAAAAATAGAATAAAAAACGGTTTAATGTTGTAGGAAACGTATATACTTACATATGAATTTAATATAACTGTTAATTGAAGTTACATACAGAAAATTCTATTTTATTTATTGTTATTGATGAAATATTTTGGAATTGACTTTATTCAATACTTAGCTGAGTCCCGCGGTGTTCTTTCCCGAGATTCCCGAGAACAATTAGACAAACAGATTTAAAAATCCTTTATTATTGTAAATACCGTATATACCATCATATGGCCGCCATGGTATCACCATTACATTGCCTACCCTCACAATGAGCATGGTGGCCCCTACTCCTGGATTCCACTCATGCTTTCCATCAGGCAGAGTGGAGTCACTTTGGTAGGCTAAAATAAAAAAAAAATTACTTACTTTTTTTACAGGTTGTGTTGCGATGGTGGACGCCACGTGGTGCAGAGGGCGGTGCGGGAGGTTGTACAGGCGCGCTGTGGCGAGTGACGCCAGCTGACGTAGCTTCACGACCTTCCGCCTGTCTCGTCAATTTCCTTCTCAATGGACGTTCAGTCACGCTGGAAGTACCTAAGTATGTATTTACACGTACGAGATTTTATGTATCGTATTGATGCAATTTCGTTCAAACTTTCAAGTATAACATTAATATAGTCTCTCAGACATTGTTACAATATGGTCAGCCTCATAAGCACGGTAAATAAAAAGAAAATTGATAACAAAAATGATGATGTAATACTACTCGTGTTACGACTTTCGGACTTTAAGCACTAATACCTCAATTGTGTGCGCTAATCCAGCAAAAGACCAAAAAAAAAATGGGCTTGTGAGAGGTGAGAGTATGACAGAAAATTAGTGTGTTCTAAAGAGTAATTTGTTACAAATAGCAAAACTTGTAACAAAGAACAGATTTTGCTGAAGTAATTTTTTTAAATCGTTTCTGATCCATACGAAATATATATACATGAATAGATAGCTTTTGTTACATATTAAATATTAGCAAACAGCAAAAATTGTGTGTGTTGTGGTTCTTAAGTTATTGAAAATTATAACCTCAATTTTAGCTCATTTTAAACGGTCAGAAATGTTTTGTTCAAATTATATTTATTTTCTTTTCTATTAACCTTATTTTTACAAACTTTCATAATACTCAGTTAGCAGGAATAATTGTTAGGATTAGTCTGAATATAAGACTTTATAGTGCGTATTTTTAGACAAGTATTTGATTACTATACATTTTAACTTATATACCTCGATGCATTCGTCAGGAAAAGGATATGAAAAACAGACCTGCAGATTGTTGATGACTTTTCTTGTGTAGTAAAATAGTTTTCTCAAATAAGTAAAATACACATAAGCTTTATATTAATATTTTGTGGTCATTGTAACACTTATTGATTATAGGATTCTATGACTTTTCTTCTTTTTACCACAATTATGGAATGTTATGTTTTTTATTGTATGTCATTTTTGGTTATTACTGTAACCGCTTACTAACACATTCCCACAGATACTTCTCTATATACTTATTATTATTATTTTTATAGCAGGAAAGGAGGTGGACGATCGGCGTCTCATGTGCTAGCGGCCCAGGGCGGAGAGTTATGGATAGGAGCATTAGGTGGCCGCACTCCATATGACGAGCCACCTGCATTGTCTGAAGGTGCCGGTGGAAGGGTAACGGATTATAGGTAAAGAATAATATATGCTTCTATACTAATATTATAAAGCTAAAGAATTTGTTTGATCTCGCTGATTTCAGAAAATACTTGTCCAATAGAAAGGCTATAGGCTCTATATCATCACGCTAATCAAATCAAATCAAACCATTTTTATTTAAAAAAAAACCATACAACGGCACTTTTGAAACGTCAAGTAGTCAGTCAGTAGTCAAGTCGTGAAGCTAATTGTCTGTTCCAATTCGTAGATCCTATAGAGAAGAACAGACAAGAAACTCCATGGACACTCTTTTCGAACATTGTTTTTACAATGTTTGGTTACATTGTTTAAGGCATTTTATTAAATGTAAAGACAATGTATCGATGCTGATATTTACACAGTAGTGTCCAAAAATAATTAAACAATAAATAGAAGTTGTGAGATGACCAGCCCCGAACGGCGGTTACGACCAATACGAGCGTAGTTTCAAAACAAATGTTCCAATAACTGGTGAAAATTATTTACTTTAAGAGCTTGCATTGCGTGTGCTTCGTAAATGGTTAAACATTCGTGAAAATAATGTGTCAATGAGTTGTAGCTTTTGAAATGTTCTTAAATAAATTTGCGACAGATCTTTTAAGGTTGGCTCACTATAACCTTTTTATGGGGCACAAATTTGTTCCCGCGGTATAATATCACGTTACAGGCACTACAAAAGACGCAGACGGCGTGGGTCAGCTAGTATATAATATAACAAGTACTCGAATCAAATCAATTAAATTGCTTTTGCTTCTAGTTATAATTTTAACAAAAGGAAACCGACTTTAAAGAAAAACTATTCCGAGTACCAAATCGCGACAATTGTGCCTATGAAATTTGAGTTCTCTCGATTTCCTTGGGATCCCATCATCAGATCCGGTTTTGGTGACGATGGGATCACCTGTAAGCTACACCCATTCCAATGCGAAAATTTTTTTGGAATCGGTTCATAAACGACGAAATTACCGCTCTGAAGATACATAAAAAAAGAGATTCCGACGAATTGAGAACCTCCTCCTTTTTTTTGAAGTCGGTTAAAAATATACACGGACACATAAATAATGTATAGAATATAATAGTTTATTTGCCATTAAAGTTGTACAGTTGTAATAAAAATACATTAAGTTCCAATATTTAACATAAGTTTTCCTTTGACAGAATAAAGGAATTCGGTGCATTAATGCAACAGAACAGGCTGTACCCGATGCGCGGTCCTGGCGCCAACGGACGGGCCAGAGCGCGCCTGCAGCGACACACTACCTACTGGCCTCTCACCATATCTTCTACGCTCATCTTCAACCTAGGATCTGTAAGTTGATCATTGAACAAATTGCTGCTGGATAAGGACATAGAGGTTGATATTCTCAATTATGAAAGCTTTCAATATGCGTCAAATTGAGAAAGAAAAAAAGAAAACAAAGTTTGTAGTTCGTAACTGATTTGCCTCAAAACTCGTTTTTTTTAATCACGAATCTAATAATTGAGTAATATTTTTTATTTTTTGTTAGAACAAAAGTACAAAACTTAACAAAATCAAACAGTTATAAGCAGCCCCGGATCTACGATTTTTTAGAACCGGGGCAAAACCGTATAGTGGCGCCCCCTCCCTTCAGTGTTTGAGAAAAACTGCATATATGTAGCATTTGTGATACTACTACGTTTTGCGTTCATGAATCACATAGTTCAAAAACTAACTGGGGATATGGAAATAGAAAAGTTTGTTTTTCAAACATATTTTATTAAGGTTCCATTACTTGATACAAACCCATGAGGTTGTAGAAAAAGAGGCTTCGTTTGTTCGATATTTGAAATTCTTGTCTCAAGGATTTGGGCGCTCCCATGAAACTGCCGCCCGAGGAAATTGCCCCGGTATATATATAAGATTAATGATGATAGTTAAAAAGATTTTATTATGTATATATGTATTAAACAAAAACGATAAGCATATGTTATGTAATAATTTATTTATCTGTAGGTGCTAGAGCCCCTCACCCGACTAGTGGTTCAGGAGACTTTAACTGACGAAGAAGTGGATACTTGCCGCAACGTGCTACTGTCGCTACTGGCTATGGAGTCCCGCCATGAGTTCCCGACCTCGCAACTACCTTCCAATATGAGGTATACTCCCGTTTTATTAATTAATTAATTACATCATCATCATCCTTTAGCAGTCCACTGCTGGACATAGGCCTCTCCTTAGAAAGGAGGTTTTGGCCTACTATATCACGCTGGCCAGACGGGTTGGTAAAGGGTTTGTTTCAATTTTTCCTTCTCTTGGCATTAATTAATTTACTACTAGCTTTTTCCGGCGTGTAGGTCGTTCATGGCAGTAAATAGTAGCCTATGTTTTGTAAGCGATATTATTGTGAAGTTTCATCAAAATCCATTCGTAGTTTTTGTGTGAAAGAGCAACAAACATACATACTCACAAACTTTCGCGTGTAAAATATTAGTAAAGATAACAAAATACCCTAAAGCGGTGAAAGTGGAGATTATGTGATTTTTGAGACTAAAGGTTATTTTTTACTGAGATATATGTAACTTTGGATGGTATCGGAAGAAAAAACTAGTTCTAAACAATAGTAGAGTCTGGCCACGCTAACTCTGCAGTGGAATAAATGGGCAACCCCAAAAAGTTTTTTATATGGTATACTTTTTCTGATGTCACTTTTGTGGTACGTGAGCTGTCACATTGCATATGCTGTTTGTTGTTTTTCATATATTTTAAAGAAAAATAGTTAAACCTATTAAAAGTTGAGTGCGGAAGTTATTATATAACATGATAAGTAAATTCCAAGATGTGAAGGCGCAGTGTGATGTCGTCCTTAGCCAAAAACGACAATGTTTACAAGATATCGAAAAGTTGACGTGTAAGTAAATCTACTGATTTTGATACTTCGCCGTTTTATTTTACCATTATATGTATCTAAGAACATTTTTTCAAATACTCATAGCCTGTTCATGATGCTGACAAGAAGCTCGTGTCAAATTAACGTCCAATTTCAATAACATATCTACCTATATATTTGCTTCCTACAAATAGGATTTAGGTCTTAAGCAACTATTACATAAATTATAGATACTCAACTCTTAACAAGTATTTATTTTTAGACATTCCAGGTAGTTTATGTGATGAATTTAAACCTCATATTCAAGTTGCCCTACGGATGCTGAAGGCTCTTGAAGAGTTTACCATCAATAGTGAGAACCAAAATTAAAAAGATCGCTTCAATGACTGGTAAGAATCTGTACTTACGTATTTATTTTCTAAAATTTTCGTTAAATTATTAAAGTAGGTACAACGTACATCCATTAAATATTGCATTGAATACAAGTTCAAAATAAAGTTTATATTTATTTCTACAGGATTCAGCGATCTGGAGGGTTCCTGGCAAAAAGCGTGCAGCACGGGCAACGAAAGTTAATATTGATCATTTTGACCAATGCGCCAAACGAAATACAATATATCAGTATTATTTGACCCGAAAAAAAGTTCCTACTCTGCGTAAATTACTACTTCAATTGAGGCAATCAATTAATTTTACTGACTGCAGAGAAACCTTACGCAAATTATTATTGACGAACGAGCAGTTCTTATGGAAAAACATGATGTGGCGGCATGGAGCCATAGATACATAATAAAAATTTTGTTATGAAACGAGCCTGTAGAAACAAAAAAAACTAATGTATATCTTGATGAAACCTAAAAATAAATTATGTTTATCATTCAAAAATCTATCGTTATTTTTATACTGTCCTTGAGTTGTTTTATAGATCTTAAAGTTACCTTTTATTATTATTTATGTGTAGATAAACCATAGCCTCAGTAGATTTTTAAAAGTTAGGAATCAGAATTATTACAACCTGTATTGTACCTACTTATGCCCTACCTCAAAAACTGTATCAAATCGACAATGCATCGTGCTGAAGTCATGACTATTCTTAACCAAGAAAAAATCAGAATATAAACAAAATAACTTGGCTAAAATAAAAAAAAACAACTAGTATCAAATTAGTTTTTCGTAGTCTAGGCGGTGTTACCATCTATAGATTTTCAACTTCTATAATTTTTTTCGTTCTGCAGAGTTAGCGTGGCCAGACTATAGTTGTAAACTACTATTGTTTCAAAGAATTGAATTGTAACAATCAAATACAAAGAAACATGTTTGTTTCTTTGTATTTGATTGTTACTTTAAAACCATTTTCTGTGAATGTAAAAATGAGACACATTTTTATAAAAACTTTTCTCTCTAAGTAAACACTGACCAACTACAATGGAATTGCTATAAAAAAAGTTTTTAAGTCGCCGTTTTTATAAAGATAACCAGTTGAAAGATTATTTATCTATTTAGATTATTAATATATATATCTTATTATTATACACATATCTATTTAGAACGGTAGTGAATGTTGGCGTGATCTAGTGGATAGCGTATGCGACTGCTAATCAAGAGGTCTCGGGTTCAAATCCCGGGTCGGGCTAAAAAAGTGATTTTGGGTTTTTCTTAGGAAATTCCTACTAGCAATCCGGAGTTTGGAGGTTTGGTGATTCACGCCCGTGCCTCGGAGAGCACGTAAAGCCGTCGGTCCCGGTGGCCATGAACATCTATGGCAATCGTTATTGGGAAGTCAGTGCCCTCAAATTTACTGACAACTTGTTCAACCTTCGAATTTCAGTTCTCCCTTAGGGTTGCGGTGGTCCGATGCCAGTCGCTCTTTGGAATACTGATATTCAGGTAAATCCGGTTGGACTAGTAGCCGACCCCAAATATTTAATATTGGGAATAAGGCTAGGCAGAAGATGAGTGAATTTTGTCTTGCTGAGTGTGCGTATGTGTGTGTGCAGAGGCAAATCTGTGGGTCGTCGCGAGGAGCTGTGGCGGCAGGTGTGGGCGGAACTGGAGGCGCTGGTGCGCGCGCACGCCGCTGCGCCGCAGCACCGCGCGCTCCTGCGCGTGCTGCTGGACTGCCGCGCGCACAACAACCACCCCGCAGACGGTACCCACACTCACCACACACGCTACACTACACTAACTATAGTACTCCCCAAACTCTATAGCCGCTCCGAACTAAGCCGCATTACGCTGCGCAGAACACAATATCAGGTATAAGCGGGACGTACGCGGGGCGTGGAGGCAGGGCCCCCCGCGCGCGCTTTCTTCCACCCGACAGCGCCCTCGCCTCCCGCGCTTTAGTGTGAGTGCTACATTCGTACTCGATTCACATACTCGCTGAGCTCTGACAGTATCGTCGCGTTCAGAATAATTTCATATTGTTATTTCTTTCTAGTTTGCTATCGTTATTGTTTCTTGGTTTTATTAGCACTATTATAGTTAAAATTTATACTGGTCATGCCTCGCGGTCGTTATAATGTTTTACGTCGCCCAACGCGGAAAATGGTGTTTGACGTATTAACGTTTATGAAGAAGGAAGCGAATTATATTAAAATAATTATATCCAAGAAATATTAATCGAATTTTATTGAATAAGTAATTAAACAGTGTAATATAGCTAATCCAAGAACGTAACTACAGATTTTAAATTTATAATTTTAATTTTCAATAACTACAAAAAAAACTTGGTTATAAAATGTCCACCCGACTGTACCATGCGCAATTTCGTACCGACGGCTTCATTCAGAGCAGCCATAAAGACAGGCGAGTACTATACCTACCACGAGACAATAAAACAAGGTATGGCACTCCGAGACACGGTGATGACGTAGGTGAAACAGGACACGTAATTTCTCTATCGAAAGCTCTATTTGGAGAAAATTTATCAATAATAGTAAGTAATGGTATTAACTAAAAAAAATTTCCCCAAATTTATAAAATGCTAAGGACAATCACAGACGCTCCATGGTTTGTAACAAACCAACAATTATACCACAACCTTAACATCAGAACAGTCCAAGAAGAGATAAAACACTCAAATTAAATCTTACAGGAATAAACTGGATATCATGCCTACTACCACATGTTTCTATCGCACCTCTTCACGAATAGTGTCCGTAACTATCGCCAAATTGTAGTTTTTTTTAACGTGTGGAACGCTCACCGGTTTAGAGCCGATACCGACTTAAACCACACGATGTCCCTTTCTGCATCCGAAGAGGGGTCCAGCTGATTTCTTTCACACCAATACTCTACAGCGAAACTTGGTAGGGTTTTACCAGTTTTTCTTCTCCCCTCTGGACCTTATCCAATTTCCTTAACTGTATTTTCCATTTAACACTGTTAAAGGAGCTTCCTTAATTATTTTTTTCAACCACTACCCATAGGTAGTCGCTATGGAACCATAGTTCAACGAGACTATTTCCCTTTTGAATAATGGTTCCTGTATTTTGTATGTTAACTGTGAATATATATTACTATAGCGTTATTTAGGCTTAACTTTATTTTTAGTAAGGATGTACAATCTGCAGACTCAGACGACAATTTTCTTATCACTGTAAAGGAGGAACAGAGAGAGAATGCCTCGGAAAGCACGTTAAGTCGTCGCTCCCGGCTGTCATGAACATCTATGGCAATCGTTATTGCCAAGCCGAGTCAGTGCCAGTCGCTCCCTGTAAAACCTGAAATTCCTCTGATCGAACAACGAAACCTTTCTGCAGCGTGCAGTATGTAAAAAGCTCCTTATTGGTATATAAACAGCAGAGCAGGCTATCCAGCTATAGTTCAACGAACAACATTAGCAATCTTGTTGTCACTGCTGCTGGGTATTGAACCCAGATATTTAAATTGCGTCACCGTAGGTATAACTGCACCTTCTATTGAGATTCTAATGGATTTGGGGTTAATGGTGTTCAACATAATTATGATCTGTCTTCTTCATGCTAAAAGTAGCTACACAGATGTACAGCACAACGCAATCTTTAACGTACATTTTTTCTGTTAATACGGTTTTTTTTTTTACTAAAATAATGACACTAGTCGTGAAGAGGTTGCATTTTCCCTTTTTTAATTTACCCTTGTCCAGTATGTTTCATAAAGTACTACCCGTAGTACCTGTTAAATGCACGCTCAACAAAAATAACTAATGCCGTTTAACGTAAATGCTAACTTAGTTATTCAAAACGAAGCCTATAAATTTGACCGTCTATATTAATGAAGACCATTCTAGTTAGTAATTAATTTTAATTTACATGGACAACACAAGTATTAGTATTTGGAGTAATGTTGCATGTATCAGATATTTCATTGTAGATATTTTGTATACATGAGTAACACATGCATTATAACCCTAATCAAAAAGTAAAATCTATGCTCGACTTCAATAATTTTGACACAAAAGTGGGCCCGTTTTAAGGTTTGAAAACAAGTTTATGAAAAGATCTTTACGAATAACTAATTACTTAAAAACCTTTATGCAAAATAGAAAAATAATTTAATATTATTTAAAGAGTACGGAACAGTTTTAATATGCCAAATTCTTTAACTACTTTCTGTTTGTTTTCTACTCTTAAATTATTTTGAAAGTGGAGCAGAGGTTTATTCGGTAGAGTTGTGATTTGTGTTAATTTACATCACACAAGACACTGAAGGTGCAAGATTTGTAGCGGATCACAATGGTAGATCAGGTGGGTTGGCAGACAATAGGAAAACAAACTTTTTTGTGCTCTACAATTGAATTGTTTTCACAATGTATTTCAACAAAACTCGGTGAAATTAGTTAAGAATATAAATTATATCGGTTCGAAAAACTGACTATGGCATTTAATATACCATGTGCAACGATTTTACTTTTGTTGAAATAAAATAAACTTCATGATCTTGACGATATCGATTTTTTAGTTTGATCTTGCATTGAATAGTCATTATCACTAAACTCTGTTTATTAGTTATAATTCGTTTGGCTTAATCTCTGTGTGCATGAAAGTTTGTTGACGAAATAAAGCATGCTATGTTACGTCCTGTGTTGTAGTAGTAGTGTAGAAAATAACGAAATATTACAGGCGAATCTCGTGATACAGTTATCCGAGCGACCACCGACTCGCCGCTGTCGCCGGTGGGAGCAGGGAACGGAGGAGGCGCAAATGGTGGCGCCACCAGCGCGGGAGACGTGTGGGCTCCCCGAAATGCTCTCGACGCCTTGTTGGGCGCTCCCCGGCCCGCACGACGGCCTGACTTCGCGGGACGAATGGCGGCCGGTACGAGAGTCGCAACGCTGTACCCCAATTTGAACAAGGAAGTTGAAACGCAACATTAGTTGTTTACGTCAATTAATATCAGTGTTACGTACCGTACCTAGGTACGGTACGGTTTTAAACTTTTTGAACGCCTCGGTCGGTAGTAGACGATAAACGAGAATATACCCGAGACTCCTGTGTCCGACAGTATCAACGCAGTACAAAATAAAACAAAATGAAATAAAAATATTTTTTAATGTCATTACTATACGTACCAAAACGACGTGTTTGGTTAGTATAGGGTATTAGGTACACCTTTTTTTGAAAACTGTTTTAAATTAATCCTGAGATCGTAATTAACCAGTAGAATTTTTATTTCAATTTTATAAAGCCTTAAAAACGATTTCTTATTTGTGATTTTGAATTTTCGCGCGGAAACGCTAGCCGTGACGTTACTTCGTTAGTAAACAATACGAATGCGAAAGACCAAGAAACAAGATTTGTAAAAATAATAAGTTATAATGTTTATCATTGTTGTCTTGTGCCTGAATGCAATAATACAAGTGTAAAATGCCACAAAAATTGTGAATTCAAGTGCCAAGTGATATTAAAATGAGAAACACTTGGTTGAAACTGGCAAGAAGAGACCCAAAATCATTGTCCACAAAGACTAGACTGTATTTCTGTGTGTATTTACTTAACTATTAAATAAATAAATAAAACTTAATGTTAATATTACAAAACAAATGTCATGTATTTATAGGTTAAATTATATAGCGAGTTGAAAACTTCATAAACATTATATTCCATATTTTATAGCTCGAAAATGAAATGGAAAATTATACAAAACTTGATACGATAGTTACTTACATTACTGTTTCAATATTTCTCAATTCAGCAGAACAGAAATCGGGATTGAATGCAATAAACGCCATCATCAACGTATTTATCACTAGATTAGGGTAGATTTGTACTTTCTGCTTTCACGAAACCGTCTTCCACGATGCTATTTTAATAAAATAAAGGATAAAGTCCACAAACGTGATAATACCTTGTTAAATTAGGTTGTTTACTATCGGAGTGCTGTCACGTCGGAATCCATTATGGCGGATAGCGTTTCAGAAATTTCAACATTACGTTTACTTTATTAAAAATCTATCATAAGCATTTTTATATGTTTTCTTACATGGTGTAAAATACCCTATTCAAGATTATACTAACCACCAATCTGATAGACAAGTCTATTGTTTAAAAGTTAAAACTGTTTGGTAATCCACTGTAGACAATCCACTCTGATGTAGAAAAGTAGTAATATCTAATTATTCTACAGTATAAATATTTGTCATACAGAAAAATTACATTTGCCAACAAAGTCAGTCCCCAGGTCAGGGTTCAATCAATATGTCCATAATCAGTTAATGGATAGTGGTGCTAATTAATTCTGTTAACATTACTAAACAAACAATATCTAAAACTTGTTAGAAGTAATCCAACTACAATTTTTTGACAACAAATAAAATAGCACCATAGTCACCTTCCCTCATACCTAAATCGAAGGCAAGGTTTAACACAGCTTATGACGTATTCGCCAGTCGGCATTTACCGTAAACAGATGACATCATGACTTGATTAGGGTTCTAACTAAATAAATTGAAAATGGGATATTATATTCACAACGATATGAAATTACTTGTAATGTATTTTATATATTATAAATGTTACGGTCAAAATCAACACAAAAAAAAACCTAGCCCATTTTAAAATTAATGTTGTTTACTTTGATTCCTGATCTTAATGTTGTTATCCATTAGTTGTAATTAAGATAATATGTTCTGTGTAAGTTTGTCGAATGTATATTACTAGATGAATAAATAATAGAAATAAGGAGTGTGTGGTTTCAATTCGGACAATAAATAAAAATGCGACTTTATAAAATTAATATCTTATATTTGTTCAATAAAACTACATGTGGGCCCGTGTGCCCGGCGCCCGGGTAACACGACCTTTGTATTATCTTGTTGCATATAAACTCTGCGAGCAGACTGTGTCATAAGGCAATGGTGAGTGTGACGGCCTGACGGCTGTCAAGGCATCTGGTCCGGATCACTGCGGCGACGGCTCCTGGCTGCGCCCTCGCCGCCGACGTAATCGTTACAAATATTGGAATGTCACGCGGGATGCGAACGTTCGAACGTTAAAATGATTACAACGAAACCTAACTAGGCCCTGTGGCGGGCCACTCCGAGGTACACTCACATCGAAATATTGTACATCTCATTCTCCCGACGCGCGCCCGACCAGAACGTCGGAGCGCCGCCCCGATACGATACCCTATAAAACTTACAAAAACGACCGGTATTCTTAAACTTAACTCTAAGTTAAAATTAAACGGAATTGAAAAATAAATTACCTAGGTACAATATTTTAGTCTAGAAAGCTATTTATAGGCGCACGAGGGACGCTTGGTGGGAGTGCGCGGATGTCAGTGGGTAGCTTTCCGAAGTTTCTTTGCGACAGGTAACGCCGACGCATCTGATGAATCACCCAGTGAATTCTCTTCTGCTGAACTCGCTTCCTCTATTTGCCTGAAGATATTAAAGAATATATAAAACATCTGTACATTTCAACATCATAAAAGTACATACTAAAAGCTTAGTGTAGTTACCGTTTGGCGCGCGGCGTGCTGAAGGCGGAGTCGGAGTTATCGGAGGGTGATGCAGGAGTGGCAGGAGTGGAAGGTGACGCGGCTTTTGCGTCCATGGAGTCTTCTGTGCATGACGTCGTCGTGTCCTCGTTGACTGAGTCTGCGCCTAATTTTCCTGTAAGAAAAAAAGGGTCTAATCACGCAACTGTGCTAAAACTATTTCATCAACTATCATAATTTTATATATAGACAAATTACTAAAAAAAAATATTGTCCACGAAATTACTTCTATAAAAAATTCGCTCTAAACTGTGGGTAGCTAATATAAGACGTGATTATTGTTATTTGGCCGCATTTAGTTATAATAAAACCTACCTAAATAAAACCAAAATCAAAAAATTTCTATGCGTGTCAGGCCACGCATAGAAACGCAAAGTCACCCATAATGGTAGGTCAATTTAAAATCATGTTATGGTAACTTATTGTTTCTTTATTTACGAAGTTTTCCAAGTTAGTGCATTTTACAGGTCAAGCCCCTATAACTCCTAAAATAAATAAGTTATCATTTATCAAGAACGCTATAGTTTTCCTTGAAAATTCAATATATGGGCTACTATTATGATTTTTTTTAATTTTTGAGACAGCCGTTTAGCGTTTAGAGGGGAGGAGGACGCCCTGCTTTTAGAAAAAAATGCGCTTTCAAGTTGAACAACTCATAAAGGGATACCTAAACAGAAAAATAGTTTTAGATAACATTCATGAAATAATTTTATTGGTTGAAAATGAAATGGATTAAAACGCAATTGACTATTTATGAACCTGAGTCCCGCGGTGTTCCCGAAGCCGTGGAAATTATATCTAGTCTAAAAAGAATATCCCAAGTTACTCCTTATAACACCAGCTATCTGCTAGTGAAAGTGCCGTCAAAATCGGTCCATCCATTCCGGAAATTAGTGGGAACATTTTTTTTTTCGTTATAGATTATGTACTCATAGATGCGCTTTCATATGAATATATCATAATTCATAACGCTGTTTATTTGGCAGTACAATAATCACTTATTTTATTTTTTAATATAGATAATGTCTGCCTCTATTAAAATTTTGTGTTACCTTTTAACGGCCTACCCACAATCTTTTTATATAGTAGTAACCCCATCGAGCCATCACCCCACCGGTGTTTGCGATAGGGTGGCGTTTCGGAATCGAACCGACTAGTCACTTTGAACCTAATAAGGATGAGTGCGGGGAACAACTATCATTAAAACCGCTTCACACAGGCCAATAAAGCCATCTCTGTTGATGCACCTTTTAATGATACACTGATGAGAAGCGGCTTTAGTATTTGTTATCAACGTTAACTATACTATTATATTCTCATATTGTTTGTATCACACCAGAAATTAAAAGCAATTATTTTATCTTGATTGAAATAACTAACTAGAAGTAAAATTAAATTGGTGTGATAACAATTACAGTAACATTTGCATGTTACTTTTAAACATAGTTTTTCTATGCTCATTGTTCTAATAATTTTAACATGATAAAATATTAGGTCTTTACCTATGAAATTGCCGTTTTGTATGCAATAAGTGAAAGTGCTTAATTTTTCAAACTTTTTTATTTCTGTTATTCGAAGTAATCACCCATGCAATCGACGCATCATTGCCAACGCATTGGCAGTTTATTGATGCCGTTCTTGTAAAAATCAGCTGGCCGGGAGGCAACAAACTCTTCAAAGGCATTTTGTACTGCCTCTCGGGAATTGAATTTTTTACCCACAAAAAAGTTGTCTAAATTTTGGAAAAAGTAATAGTCGGTAGGTGCAAGTTCTGGTGAGTATGGCGGATGAGGGAGAGCTTCCAACCCCAGCTCTAGTAGCTTGGAGTCTGTTGCGCAGTATGGGGTCGCGCGTTGTCGTGAAGGAGCAGTGGGGACGACCGATTGACCAAAGCTGGTTGCAGATGTGCAAGCTTCTCCATCATTCTCTCCAGTTCTTCACAGTACACATCTGCATTAATGCTCATACCGTTGTGTAAAAAGCTGTGGTGAATCACACCCGCACTAGACCACCAAACAGTGACCAACACCTTTTTAGGGGTCATTTTTGGTTTAGGGCATTACTTTGGTGCTAAACCAGGATCTAACCAACTTGCTGAGTGCTTTCGATTGTCGAACAGAATCCATTTATCGTCGCACATAGCAATTTTTAGTTTTAGACAATTTTTTAATGGGTAAAAAATTCAATTCCCGAGAGGCAGTACAAAATGCCTTTGAAGAGTTTGTTACCTCCCGGCCAGCTGATTTTTACAAGAAGGGCATCAATAAACTGCCAATGCGTTGGCAAAGACGCGTCGATTGCATAGGTGATTCTGATTACTTCGAATAACAGAAATAAAAAAGTTTGAAAAAATAAGTACTTTCACTTATTGCATACAAAACGGCAATTTCATAGGTTAGTAACCTATTAGATCATATACAGGGTTCCCAGAACTAAACGTCAAGCCGAAAAGGGGTGACAGGATTGATTGTAACCATCATGAGAAAAATCAGAAAAAAATGGTACAATACTTATTAGTTTTCTACTGGAAAAAAAAGCGGCCAAGTGCGAGTCGGACTCGCCCATGAAGGGTTCCGTAGAGGCACAAGTAGCATCACAAAAGTTCTTGTAGTGTATTGATTGAATGAAAGGTAAATTGCGGGTAACGATTTATGACGTATTAAAAAAAACTACTTACTAGATCTTGTTCAAACCAATTTTCGATGGAAGTTTGCATGGTAATGTACCTACATCATATATTTTTTTACAGGTACATAAGTTACAGGGGGTGGGGACACATTTTACCACTTTGGAAGTGTCTCTCGCGCAAACTATTCAGTTTAGAAAAAAATAATATTAGAACCCTCAATATAATTTTTGAAGACCTATCCATAGACCCCACACGTATAGGGTTGATGAAAAAAATTTTTTTGAGTTTCAGTTCCAAGTACGGGGACCCTCAAAATTGATTGTTGGCGCCACTTTTGCCAAAGTCAACAAAAGTAAGTAAAATTAATATAATAATGAAAAATCTTGACCTCTTTGTAAAATACGATGTGCTGTGCTTTTGGGTATTCCCGTTCTTTCTTCAATTCCACGAACGGAAATACTTGGGTCTTCTGTGACCTTTTGCAACATTTCTTCCTCGCAAGGTCACGAGGAAGAAGCTCTACCTCCAGCCCGTATTTGATTCAGGATATGGCCGCCCTCCGTCAGTAAACGGTGCACATTAACAAACACGCGGTGATCCGGATAGCGCTCTAAATTTGGATATCTTTCACGATAAAGTCTAGCGGCGGCACTTGCGTTGCATCTGCATTCCCCATAAATGAGGTGCATGTTCGCATTTAATTGTTAAGTGTAGCGCGTAGGCATGGTAGATAACAAGGATGCCAACACAAAATTCCAATTCCAAAAGAGAGAAGCTAAAGTTGCCGGTATGTAATCAAATAGTCCAATTCACAAAAATCCAAGTCCAAAAAGAGAAGCCAAGTTGTCAGTACTAAATCAACACAAGCGAATAGACGCGCGTATACGAATGAGCGAACTCCATCTCACTGCGTGGCCTCACTATCTGTCTCGCTCGCTCATGGCTAACAGTTTACTATCCATCATTTTACCGCAAAATTAAGAACCTACCAAGAGCTTGTGCGAATAAAAAACATTTGAACAAAGTAGCAAAATGGGTTAGCAAAAATCGGGTTACTTGAGGTTATTTTTTTTTGCTCGTTTTTTAGTATTAAACTATTGTTAGTTTAATGTACCATTTTACAATTTGACTTGTGTATTGTACCATTTTACAATCCTGATTATGCGCGAACTTTTAATGGCACTTGCCAAGGCACTTTAGTATATTTTTTCAGTCGACAAATTTTGAAAATTTTAAATTCATAGTCATTATTTTTGACTGTGGTTCTAGAAATGTTATTTAGGGTTACGGTTCCAAAGTTTAAATTACCAAAAATAATCAAAATTAACCACAATAATCGAAAAATGGTTACAGTTTGACCATATTTCTAGGTTTTTCTTAAATGCCCATAATTTTCAAATAGCATGAAATAGATTTTTTCTGTCTTTTCTCGTGATGGTTACAATCAATTCTGTCACCCCGTTTCAGCTTGACGTTGAGTTCTGGCACACCCTGTATAATCAATTTTATAATAATACCGAAAATTCATAATTGCTGCATTTTCATGAACAGTAATTGAATATTTTAGTCACATTCTACAAGAAGCAGCTTTATGAAGCAGTAGACTGTGATGATAAAGATTGTACACTACAATAGCAGCAATGAGTATTAATTTGTCAAGTTCTAAATTTTATATTACCGTTTCCATTTGTAGAAGGAGGTTCGAGGTTACTTTCGTCGCTCGGCAACGGTGATCCTCCGTTCGTGGGTGCAGCAATGGTTCTAGGCGCTTTGCCTAAGAGCTCTGGCCGAAGGTCCGAAACGATGTGATGTGTCCATAATGTCAGCTCCACCATGTGTGGTGACCATTTCTTACCACAGCCGTTTTGTTCCTATATAAAACAGATTCGTCTTAGTTTGGAAGTTTAAATTAACATAGTATTCATAGTATCACTTTATGACTCACGACTGCTACGTCAAAATATTAATAGTGTAGTCAAACGGAAAGTAGTGCACTTTGAAATCATTGCAATAGTAATTTTTTAAGTAACGTCGTTATCTTCTATAGCCAGAAACATTTCACAAAAGGGCTTTTGGGCCATTTGCCAAATGGGAATGTTGCAGAGTATACGAACCTTATTTAACCTATCACAGACGTTCCTTATATGGTTTACAAAATTTAGGTATTCCTTGGCAGTATAGTCGCTTCCTTCCATCTCTGGGATTGCTTGTACGCATTCATCTGCCATGAACGGCGCTATTTCTGGGCTCGCCGCTGCAAGCAGTGCTGACGCCGTGGCAGTGCCTACTCCCTTCAAATTACTGAGTGCCGTCATTGCTGTCTCGATGTTCGGTAGCTTACGGAATGCCTTTTTTGTTTCTTGCACTACTGCTCTCGGCGTGTTTACCTTTATCAGGTATGATAATTGCGGATAGAATTTTCCTCTCTGCAATAAGAAAATATTAGGATTTCATTAGCCATTGTTCAGTTTCAATAGGTTGCTGTCACTGGATACGAGAATTTAGACATTAATAAATCTGTTGAAAACGTACGATCGTATTTTTTTTATCTATGTATACGTTTACTAATTATTAGGCATGATTTTACACATAATTGTAAAATTAATGTACAAAGACTACTCAAAATATTTGACCGATTCATGAACACAATTTAAATAATTGAATAGGGACATTTTAATTATTTTATGTTAATACTATATATCGATTTAATAATAAGTATTTATCCTGAATAGGTACATGACGATAGGATCCATTTTAATTGACTTCAGAGTTTTACTAACATTATTAATTCGAAACTATGTCTTTCTTTTACGCCTAAACCGTTGAACGGATTTCGATGAATTTTGGTATATAGATAGGTTAGACCTTGGACAAAGACAGACTCGTTTTTTACCGATATACACGCGGGCGGAGCCGCGAACAAAAGAAAATACTTAATTAGTTAGCAGTTTAGCACATAGCTGCCATAAAAAGTAAGTTTATCAAACCAAAGATAGTTATGGTTTTGAAACAAGTTCCTCTCGATGTTAGTTTATTAAACTTATACTGACCGCTTGTTTCCATTTCATGAGCTGAACCAACTCTTCGTGTATCATGTGTGCATCTTTGCCTCTGGATTTAATCTTCTTTGGTAATTCGTTCTGGTACCTGCAAATTAAAGAGGAATTTTGTTAACATTATTTAAATCTTAACTTTACTACATAGAGGAGATTCTAAACTAGAATTTATGAAACAGAGAATTCAGTCGAACAATATTCGAAGCGCTTGATGCGGCGCGAATTGGAGAACAGACAGGTCTGTAGATTAATTACCCAAATTACGTGAACTTGTCAATCCGTTTTAAACTTATGTTAAACTTGCTCTTGGCCGCGGCTCCGTCCGCGTTTGTGCTGATTATCGTGGTGAAGAGTAGGCTATGTCTTTCTCCAATAATCAAAGTATCTCCGTGCCAAATTACATTTAAATTCAGACAGACGGGGTGTACTTTCGAATTTATAATAATTCTAGTATGGAAATATGGATTATTTGATAATCTGAATAGATACACTACATATAAATTTTTCTATAAATTTTTATTCTTTATATTTCAAGTTGTGTTAATTTCTACAATTAACGCAATAACTATATTACAGACGGTCAGGCCCATTTCTGTTTCTAATTAATAAATAACTTAAAGATAAAGAAGCAGTTAATTTACTGCCAAGAAATAACTTATTTTAATATATCTATGAGTATATAGTATTTGTTGGAGAACGGCTACTTTTATTACCGTTTACGTATAACACATGTTCACGGAGTTATTATGAGCCATATGGTGGAACACTTGTAAAAATTGTACTTACTAAATCCACATGGTACAGTTTCGTTCGGTTCTATTAAGATTAAGCAGAAAGATTTAGGTATATCAATGGATATAATTGCTATTTTGTACATTTCATTAATTAAAATTATAAGTACCTATCTGTGTTACGCTTTCAGCTAAGACGATTAACCGTATTGGATGAAATCGGAGGCGGAGAAAAAGTTTGCCGTAGATATGATAATCAACCTATTTTTACAAAGGAATTAGTGACCTTTTTTTATTTCAAAATATTTATGACAAAATTCGTAAAATATATATTATACACAGGTAGGTAGGTAATATTCCATATTTCAACTAAAAGCATCTTAAAATTACAAATTAATGTTTTTTTTTATTAATACTATTGTAGGTTAAAAAATTAAAAACAAATAAAAATGTATTCTATTATTAAGGTTTCTCTAATAAAAATACCCAAATGATAATTTTCAATTTTGGCGCGAATAACTATTGAGAATAGTTTTGTTAGTTGGAGGCTACTTTTGTTTTAGGGTTATTTAGGACAAAAATGTTGTTTAAGTAGGTATGTACTATTTGTACTAAATGTATATTGGAACATTTCTGAACCTTCTTTTAAATGTTTATTAATACATTTATGTACTGCTAGGGTGTATTATGTATTAACAAAGGCTACCACGTAAACCTAGCTGTATAGACAAAAAATTAGAAATTACTTTTAAATTGTCTGTCTGTCTAAATTGAAACTCTAGTGAAGACTGTGAGATGATCAAAAACCTTAAGCTAATAATGAAATATTTATTTTATATATGAAAAACATATATGACTAGTTTAAGTTTTGAGACATCAAGTTTGTAGATGATGACTCATTGTGCCCTCATAACTAATTCCATGCTATGTACCTACTCATTTTATTTTGTAAAACATAAGAATATTATTTCATTTATTAATTCATTAACATAGTATTAATATCCAAGTGAAACATCATTAATGAAATATAACTTAAATAGCAAGTCACCATTTTGAACGGATGTTGAATTGTGAGTTGTACTCAACAACGCATTGTTTTATCTAGTGAAGTGTATTGTTAGATTTATACAATGACACACATACTTTATCAAGATTGATAGTTAGTAAAGGTATTTATGAAATTTGCCAGTTAATGGTCAAAAAAACATGGGACATACAAGCAATAAACCGAGTCATGATACGTAAAGGACAGCCACCATTTTATAACGCCTAAGCGCGGCGATATTTTCCCCCACACTAGCTTCAGGAAAAACGATCGTGTCAATTTGACATCGATCCCACGTGACGCAGTGGTTTTAATGAGCCGTCCGCGGACTAGAGATGCAGTCCGCGAGGGAGGTAGCTATCAAATCAGTTTGCACGGATACACACACAATACAAGTTCATTGACACGCCACGGCCGCATTTTCTCCTTTCAAAGGCGTTTGTACTTACCAATTGTCCAATTTTATGAGCTCCTCTGGTTTCTTAGTCTTCTGCTCAGCTTTTAATTTAATCGCTTGTGGATATAACTGTAAAACACTGTCAAAATCTTTTGCATCTGCCTCCAGAAAGAAAGTAGACGTGTCTTTCGCGGTAGCCATTGTGAACGTTCTAAATGTACAACACTGCGTATTTAGTTTAGCTATAGCGCCGAACTCGACGCGGCGGCAGCACCTGGCCAACTGGCCCTCTCCCCACTCGCCGCCATCTTGTAGCGTGAACCTCGTAATGACGTTCGATATTATTATTCGAAATATGCTTTTTTCTTCTGTATTTATGCTATTTAAGATTCTTTTTTATTAAAATATGTTATTAAAATTGAAGTAATGTTCCAATTTACCACATATTTCTTGAATTTAAACCGGTTGTAGGCATGATTGCAACAAAAAATACTTACTCGACATCACAAGGTTATGTCGGTCGCACGGCGTGTCGAACGTCGGACATTTGTCTGGCCTCCACCCACAGGGAGAAACGGGATGAGAAAAAATAAATTTCATTTCGATGTTAAATCACAACACTTCACTTGAAAATCAAATTGGCATTTGAACAATTAGATATAAAATGAGCACAATCACGATAATGTTAGTCACGTCGGCCTCGGCGCACTATCAATTTCCTTAAACGTGACGCAACACACGACACCGTTCTACCGAAACGACTTTGGTAAACACGCATATTTTCCGTTGCATTGCAGTACACACTGAGCTCGGAGTAGTCATGAAGTAGTAACTAGCGGTGTACATAAGGCATTTAGGTAGTAGGACGTACATATCACCGGGGTGGAACGTCACACCAATCGGCTTTGTTGTTTCGAAAGATAGATCGCCATGTGCTCTGATCCCTCTTTAAATTAGGTGTGTTATTGTTTATTCAGTAGATCGTAGTTATGTTTCGCTTTTATTTCTTTCATTGATAAGACATTTAGCGAGTGAAATACAACACTGCTTTGGTCGCACGATTTTAATTTAAAAATTGTTATACAGGGTGATTGTTAAGAAATGAAATACCGAATTTTATAAATTTCATATTTCTGTGCGTTTTGTCATAAATAGTTAGAATCCTTATGACTTGTTTCGTGGACTATTTTATAGTTGTAGCTACAAACCCCTAGTTATTTATTCAAATGATTTAGAAGCAATTTAATGAATCTCATACATTAATTAACAGTTATAAATCTTAGCTCGTCTGATAATCCTAACCATTTCTCTAAAGACTTTTCTCGTGAGCACATTTTGTTTTATCTATAATTTATCCTCTGAAATCTTAAAATCAGGTCCAATAGATAAATATTATGTTTACTTATTACTCAACTTGAATCACTAATGTCCATTTTAATATACTTAAACCGTCTCCTTACAAGTTAGGCAGCTCCTAAAGCTTGAAGCACATATGTGTCCCCTAAGAGTTCGTGAAGTGAAAACTCACGTAAGTGTCAACTCTCATAAAGAGACCTTTTAAATTTAGGGGAAGTTCTCGAAAATGGCCATAAGTATCCTATCCTATTTGTTCATAATACACTAAACTCACTATTTTATTTATCGGCATATCAAGCAAAATTTTCCACTCTTCTACTTTCTCTGAAATTTTAAAACAGCTTACTGAAGTCTTAAAAGTCTATTTAAAATAGCCAACACAGTAAAATAATTTTTATAACTTCGTGTTTTCATTATTAGATAGCAAAGTGCTGTCATGAGAATGTTTGTTATATATTATTTGAAATGAGATTCGCGTTCGGATCATCTTTAAATATCATCATATCTCACCCGAGATTGACCAATGATAAACTCCAAGTTTGTTTGAGCGACCGCACCTTCACGACTGTTCATAATAATGATCTTTAGTTGATATCTACAACAGGATCCAATTTTCTCAGCTTGTATTGTTTCAATAGCTGCACTTCCAGTGATTATCTTGATTGTTGATATCCGATCTCTGTTTAGGTCATGATCAAAGACGGCTTACAGCATAATTAATAACCTTTGTGTATATTTATTGTGCGTCTATTTATATTTCAATCTCTTCTTCATATTATTATTATCATCACTCATTCCTATCACTCATAGTCATAGTCATTATACTTATTAGTCGGCTTAGATTACAAGATTTGTAATCTGAGTTGGTATGGTTGTGTGCAAGTTACTCCTTAAGAAATATAAACATAGGCATCTCCTCAGAAAGAAGCATATTAGACACTTAGTACTTATACCACCCAGACCAGACGGATTTTTACAGAAATACATACCTAGATTATAATAATTGATTTTCAGTTGCATGTAATTAAATTGTTATAAGAAACTTTCTTTCTTCGTGTCTATAAATGAAATAAAAAAAATGGCCAAGTGCGTGTCAGGCCACGGATAGAATGGGGTTCCGTAGTCACCCATAATGGTAGGTGGATTGAAAATCGTGTCCAATAGATAATTGTTATGTTTACTTATTATTTCTTTATTTTTGTACGAAATTTTCCAAGTGACTGCATTTGACAAGTTAGGCCCCTATAACTCCGGAAATATAAAAGTTATCTAAGCCGCTACAGTTTCCCTTTAAAGTTCAATATATGGACTACTATCATGATTTTTTTCAGATTTTTGGAGTCAACCGTTTAACTTTTAGAGGACGCCCTATTTCTGCAATAAAATGCACTTTAAAGTTGGATAACTCGCAAATGGATACCTTAATCGAAAAATAATCTTCGCAACCTCATTATGTTTTTAAAGACCTATCTGTTAATATATAACACGATGGGGTAGGCGCGAGAAAAAAGAATCATCCCCACATTACGTGTAGGTGAGGTACCCGAAATAAAATTATTATTAGTAATTTTATTGTAGCACATAATCGACATAATTACAACACATATTCATACAAAGTTTCAACTTTCTAGCTCCAACCGTTTGGGTGGTAGGTCGAGGACGGACGGACGGGCATGACGAATCTACAAGGGTTGTGAACTACGGAACCCTAAAAATGGCATTAAATTCGTTCAAATCGACTTTCCGAACAACTTTGCAAATCGTGTTATTGCAGTAATTACCATTTTCTATGTCATATACAAGAGTAGGATATCTTGTTGAATAACATTATCTGAATGATTTACAAGTGTTTTGAATCTAGACGTATGAAGGTTCCTACATTAGATAGGTAATGTTATGTTTGTGATGTTCCCACGAAGATTCCTTTATCGATATCTATAGATACACTAGGTACATAGCATACCTACATATCTATTAAATTTTGTTATTATACTGTAAACGAAAATAATGACTTACAATCTAAGTTAACTTTTAATATACATCCAATACTTAACTATTGGATTTGTTATTTGAAATGTTGACTTGTATTACAATACCTGCGACAGGTACTGTCAATTTTGAATACATCGACAGTACCTGGAGGTGTTGATTGAAATTTTGGCCAATTGAAGAATTAAAAGAGTAAATTCTTAACAAAACGGTAACATGATAAAGGTTAAAATAATTGACTGTGAGAAGAATAAAATTAAATATTCAATCCTATTGTAAGTTGTTAGCAAAAAATGGTCTCGCTTCTACCTGAACCATTATTGTAAGAAAGTCTCTCTGTTAGCATTTATGATAAGAACTGCTAAAGAACAAAAACCTTACATTTTACAGTATTATTCAGTAATTGTCTTTGTAGTTCAAAGACATTATAGTAACTTTGATGATCAGAGTAAAAGTGCTGTTAATTTCGAGTATTGCGTTATGCTATTCAATCAAAAGTATTTTTTTCTGACCACATGCTCCAGTTCTAGATTTAAAACGAACGACAAAGTCAAGTCAAAATATTATTATTCGTTACTTTGAAATACTAATGATCGACTTGAGATAAGTAAGTAATAAAAACAGATATGTATTTATGAATTTGTGTCACGTATCATATATTATGAAAAATCGGCCAAGTGCGTGTCAGGCTCGCATAGATTAGGGTTCTGTAGTCACCCATAATGGCACGTGAGTTTAAAATCAGGTCCAATAGATAAATATTATGTTTACTTATGACTTCGTTATGTTTGTACAAACTTTCCAAATACGCGTATTTTACAAGTTAGGCCTCTATAACTCCGACTTTGTTTGAGGCACTTTGTCGACGAAACAAAAACATATCCATGCAAAGTTTTATTTTTCTAGCACTAACAGTTTGCACGGTAAGTCGAGGACGGACGGACGGACGGACATGACGAAACTATAAGGGTTCCAAGTCATGAACTACGGAACCCTAAAAAAGGGGTGACTGTTGTTAAAAATGATGTCTTTCTCTTAGACCGGTTTAAAAAAGAAGGTACCCCTTCCTATTTATACACGTTTTTAGGGTTCCGAAGTTCATGACTCGGATTCCATATAGTTTTGTCATATCCGTCCGTCCGTTCGTCGACTTACCGCCCATACGGGTGGTGCTAGAAAGATGAAACTGCATGAACATGTGTTGTAATTTGTGATGACGTTGACAAAGTGCTACAATTAAAATTCGTCAAATATTTTTATTTGGGATACCTCCCCCATACGTAAAGTGGGGATAAGACGTTAGAAAGAAAAACTTCTTTCTAGCGTCTTCCCATTCCATAGTGTAGGTAGCGTCGTCGTATGGGATATCAGTAGAAAGAAAGAAAGAAACAGTAGGATTTAAATGTGTATCTGGTATACAAAACTACATCGCCATCGTTTTGAGAACAAAATATGAAGATTGAAAATGTTAAACAATTCAAGTTCCTATAAAAAATAACGAGAATAGAAACAATAAACTAAAAGCATTCAAAATTTGTAAGTAACAAAACGTCACGGCAGTATATTATTTAGCTAGGCACACGGACGGATAATACAGTATCGTCGCCCTTTACGATGGGATATTACGATTTTACGAACAAAATATGGCTTCAATAGGGTGTCGGTTGAAAGCAGGGATATAAACGGCCCCAAAAGCAGTGAACGTTGGAGGGTTTGGTCGGGCGCACAAAAAGTACGAAGGGAACAAACGTCGAGCCAAAGCGAGGGTTCGACGCGGTTTAATTTTTTATGTTTATACTCGGATGCCAGGCAGTTGTGTGTATTCGATAAACGGACAGATTGCCTGCTGGGACGCCTGGGACCGAACCCGGTAAAAATACAATATGCACGAAATAAATGTAAAATATCGTTAAGTACCTACTTGTTTGATTTTATGGGTTACCTAGACGATTATGAACACCTAGTGAATTAGTGATGATTATGCGAGACCGAATTTAAATTATAATAAAACGGCTCGTAACAATTACACGTAATATTCTGAGCTTAACTGTAGTGTAAAGTGGCACTTACTGGACACTAACCAATAATAAAAACCTTTGATTATAAACATGTCTAATGAAAGATAAATAAATACACATACATAATTAAAATGTAATTAACGCTGAGATAGCGTTAAAATAAATTAATTCGACAAAAACTCAATGAAACAAATTTTGTCAGGTGTTAGTTAAAGTAAGATTTTTGTTTGTTTCCATTCCGTACCTACTTAGACTATAGATAGATAGCTATCTATGTTCAAAAGCTTCATGTACATATTTTATTCGATGGGTCAGAGGACTCAGAGGTATAAGAATAAACAAAGAAGAGACTTGACAACGCGGTACTGGCTTAATTAAGTAGTAAGTACTACCTACTACCGTTGGGAATTGAATAGCGGGAAATAAAACTGGGTGCGTCACCGCGGTATGTGATGACAAGCCACTTGTCCGCCTTCCTGGAAAGCGCGCGTAAGTGTATCGCTTGAGTTCTTTCTGTACTTGCTTTGGTTGTAAGTTGTAACACAGAATACATATTAGGTTGTAATGTAATCAGTATCTTGGGGACTTTAGCACCGGGAACCAATGATATTGGGAACGATGCAGGGCGGGTCTAGGTAAATGTCGCGTCTTTTTATAATCAAAGTGTCGCGTATTGTGTAAAAATATCAGAAATTGTACTTATTTAATGTAATAGTGTACTGTAATCTATACAAATAAATAAATTAAATTTTACTAACTTCTATCCGTAACTGTACGATTGTAATGCTCATTATTACAATTCTCTTCGCCTTTGAACACATTATATTTCAACATGATTGAAATCTTAATATACATAGGTATATTTACCTAGGTACATAAATTCAAACACAGTTAGATACATGCAGTTTGAAAAGTTGGCACCTGCTTTAATACTGCCTGACACTGGCGTCTCCTACTACTAAACTATCTCTCGCCAAATTGCATTACATACCTACCTAGGTGGCTGCCACGATTTTGTAATTAGTTGATTGGTCAGCAGATGAGTGTCTGAGTAGTAAGATGTTTTTTAAATACATACCTACTTACCTACCTATGGTTACGCTCAGGACCAAAACACTTATGAGCTTAGAAGCCCGATGTAGTCACTTTTAAGCACAAAATTCATGTTTTAATTTAGGAAAATCTCATGACGATTCACGTTCTGACAATCATAGAAAGATCACATAGGTAGTGAAATTCGTGTCGCGGCTTTCATGATAAGCGACCACAACTTATTGTAGCAATGATAGATATCAGACTAGACCTAGACGTTTGTCGAGGTGATCGCAGTTTTTACCTCAGTTTAAAATGAATTCTTTAAGTTTCTTTCGTATGCATGTTTAATTATAACCTAAAATACGACGAATAGGTACAAAAATGAAGTATTAGCATGATTAATAGTTCTAGAGACTAACGCTTTTAAAGAAACTAAACTAAGAACTAACTAAATGAAACAAACAAGAGATAATAAATGTTAACATAACTTTCAATATATAGTTTTTTCAACTACAAATATCAAATGACGAGAGTTCATCAAAATTTTGTCATGGTTGAGAATATTTTTATAGAATTGATTGGCTTGTTATTCAGATGTTTAATTTAAAAATAATTAGCTATACCTTAAATCAAATGATAACTTAAATAACCTAAACTACAAAGGTAACTAAACAGACCTTTGTGCATAATCATAACGTCTAAAAACGAGCTTTGCCTTATTAGTATGCTCAAGTAAGAAAAACACCGCTGTTGGAATTAAAATTGTTTCTCCTTTTTGCCCCAAGGTCAGTGAGTTGTGACTTGTGATAATCACAACGTGCTCTGGCGCGGTGGGTCGCCGCGATACGGAGAAACGAGATATTTTTGTAACCACACGATACGCTTTGTAATAAACTATACACCAACGCCATCTGTTACAAGACTCTTGCACTAAACTGTAGGAATAATAATGACATCCAACTTTTGATTTTTAAATCAGTTTTGTTTTCATATAACTTACACTTTTTAGAAGCCCAAGATCGATCAGAGTGGTGTGCAATGGGAGAGACCTATGTGCAGCAGTGGACTGCGATAGGCTGATGATGATTTAACTTTAGTTTTAAAATATGCACCATATCAGTGGCTGTTAGGTTGTATATTTTAAATATGTACATATTAAAATACCAGCTGAGTCTTGCGGTTTTACCTAGGTACGGATATTGTTATAAATTGCGAGTAGGTAAGTCTAAAAAAATAGCCTAAGTTACTCCTTATTTCATCAGCTATCTGCGAGAGAAAATCCCAACAAAATGTATCGAAATATTCCGGAGATAAAATAAAGTCCATGAGATAAAATCGACCGATCTCTTCAATAACGCTATTTCGTTACGGACTCACAAACTCATATAAACCACAATTTATCGTTTTCCCTTTCGTTACGTTTTCGATTTCATAATAAAGAACTACATGCATCCAAGATTAAGTTAATATGCGTTTTTTTAAACATGTAGGCAATTTGTTGCATCTTTTATTTAAAGCCATTCATCTTTTATCAAATGCAAGTCAAACCAGAAAATTGTTTTACGTCCATGTAAGTAGAACACGTTAGATGTGTAGGCACAGATTACTAATAAGTTACTACGTAAGTAAAAACTGTAAGTTTTATTTCAACATCTACATTGTTTGGTATTTGTTGCATATATAGATAATATAATATTTTTACTTTGAGGCGCTCATAACCAATGACCCTAGGTGATTAGAAACAATCACCGAGGGTAAGCAACGACGTCGCGGTCCGTACCTGCATGGGTTATCGTTATCGTGGCATGACATCAGGAGCGTCTCCGTGGTTTAGAGGTCACGTTGCGCTGTCGGTCAAAGTTGTTATCATAGGATAACAGTCGTGAAACTTAGTTGGAGTAGTTTAAAATATCCAACATCAAGATTACGTAGCTGCAACGTTGTCTTACCAGTCCCCAATCCGCACTCGGCCAGCGTGGGGACGTATAGCCTTAATCCTCTCCTGAGAAGAAACCCAAGTTTAGCTGTTAGATTTTATAGGTTGTTGATGAATAAAGTGAAATCTTAGTATGTAATCAATTGATCTATCGCTATCCACTGCTGAATCCATTCTTATTGTGAAGAAAATTTCAAATACCATATCGGGTGGAAAATGAAATACTAATGTTATCTACATAGAGAAGGTTAGAAAGTTATAAGTTTTAAACTATATTATATATTTAAAGGATTAAGGAAATACGTGAAAACTGCTGTTTATATCTAGTTTTTTGTATCCTACAGAATTTACATGGGAATTTAAAATTCACTCTAAGACGTGAAAAGCGGGGTTTTTTGACGGCAACTGTTCATACAGAGTCATCCACTGTTCAATCGCAATACTCAAATTTCCCAGTAGATAGGCAGCTTAATCCCCATTAAACAAGGGTCCATTGCTCTTCAATAAAACCGATTTGGCCAGATGGCATCCAACTGTCTTAGCTTGAAAAATCCGACAATACAAAGGAATCGAAACTACATTCTGTGCACTTTAATTGAACCATTTGTAAGTTGATCATTTTTACTTGAAAAGTTTTATGAAACTTTTCTATTACAAAATAACCATGGTACATCAATTTTGTCTTTAATACCCCTTTTTTCCTTTGCGGAAATCTATTCGGATACTACCAGCTGGTGGTTATGTCGGACATGAACCGACCAAAATCCGCACGCGCGCCGTCTCGTCTAGTAGGGGAACAAGGTGTACCCTAAAAAGAGAGCCCTGGGATGTTTAATACCGCAGTGGCTTTTTTTATAAATATTTAAATCTACTGAAATGACTCAACTCTGCCTGATGAAAAGCATGAGTCAAATACAGGAGTAGGGGCCACCATGATCATTATGAGTGTACACAATACAGCATGGTGATCTTCAAAATGGCGGCTGTGAGATGTTTCTGCTGTAGAATGATTGGGCCTCCGGTCTCACACTCACTAACGAAAGACACACAAGGTAGCACGAATGCTGTCATTTTAGTTTGGTCTTATGTGTGAGGGTAGTACTGCCCCGGTTAAGTCAAATTCTAGATTTTGCTTATGATTGCTTTAAGTAGAACAACATTGGTAATAAGGAGTTGAAGACCATTTGTAGTCCTAAAATACCACAAGGCAATTATGTAATACATTGTATATTTATGAACAAGTATGACCATGTTACTGGCGATCTACTGACTTTAATAACAATATTTATGTTAGGCGAGTAATTTAATGCTAAGCCAAACATTCTGGTAAGTAATGCCGCGCTTAGCTGTTTCAGAAAAGTAAACAAGTACATAACTTATAAAAGTTATAACAGTAAATTTTGGTGTTGTGCTTTTGTACAAGAAATCTGAAGCGGTAATTTATCAGCATCAATTTCTAGTCAGACTGTGTAAGTCAAATTCCATTATAGTGAAATGGAAATTTGACAAATGAATAGAAATTAGTTGTAAATTGCGAGTTATGCTGCGGAATAAGCTAGCCTAAAAATAGTCTAAGTTTTCCTTATGTCATCAGTCATCAGCCTTATGCCATTGACAGTCTCGTCAAAATCGATCCAGGTGTTCCAAAGATCATATGGGACAAACAGATAAAAAATTGCTTTTTTTGTGTATTTAAGTATGGTTTATGGTTATTTTGTAATTGAAAAGTTTTATAAAACTTTTGAAGTAAAAACCAGTCCTTTATCACGAATTCATCAATGCGTGCATTTAAAGCTGATCCGTTTAATATAACTTTTGCTATTTAATATTGTACACAACGAAGCTATTTATTCACTAACTAGAACTAAAAGTTATGTTAGTTTCATTTTACTCGTAACGTGTGAAACAAGAATGTACATTATTACATTCTTGTTTTATATAAATTATGTATACTGTTTTATATTTATATACCCTTTGGCAAAGGGCGAATTAGAAGAATTTTGAGTACGTCAGCGCCACGGAACACGGATCAATATTCTCTAAATAACCCTCCAGCGGCACCAGCTCCCCTAGTCAAATTACAAACGGTTTTCATTTTCTATTCTCTTTCTATATTCTCTTGTTTTATTGGCTAATGTCACTCAGTCACGTGATTAAAACAAAATTTAAGCCAATGAAACACGAGAATTGAGAAATAGAATAGAATAGAAAACGAAAAACGTTTGCAACTTGGCTTCGGCGGCTGATACGAGTATCGTTATGTATTGTAATTGTAGTAGATTGTACCCGCTTATTAGATACAGTTATATGTTTTAAACACATAATGAAACACACGATTCAATATTGTCGTTTCTTGTGTTATTAGATATCTTTGACCATTTTTAAAACCACTGTTTAAAATTGTTTTCTTATAATTTAATTGGCTGTACTCAAGATTGTTCATGTAATTGAATGTATACGAATACGTTAGGTTAGAAATGGAATTTTGAAGCGCTTTTGTTAATATATTTTTCTATTCAATTTTGGATAGACACAAAAGATTTAGGAACGTTTAACTAGCTAGCTAAATCCTATTTTGCTAGCTAGTTAAACTCGTGGGGTGAAGCTGATCTATAAAAAGTAGCCTAGCCTAAGTTACTCTTCATATCACCAGCTAGATAGCTGGTGATATCTTCATTTCATCAGCTATCTAGCTGGTTATATGAAGACTTATTGTTCAGTAAGAGTTACTCTTTAGTAAGTAGCCGATTTTACAGCCATTCCAGAAATTAGCCGGAATAAACGGACAGACAGAAACGAAATCTCCTTAATTGTATAAATTATCAAAATCATCATCATCATCAACCCGTTGCAGTCCACTGTTGGACATAGGCCTCTCCCAAGGAACACCACAGAGCCCGTTAATTATTAAAATACTAACAAAATCTAAACTAACGAAAGACTCACTTTTTTCTTGGGCTTCTAATGCTTAGTCAGTATGGCCGAATACCAAGTTACTCTTATTTTGGTTATCAACCCACTAATTTATAATTCTGTGACTATAGGTATAAAAAAGTAGGTAGGTACTAGCTGACATTATCGCAACGCAATATTTGCCGCTACTGATAAAGTTATACAAAACCGCGCTACACAAGGACTAAAATACTACTAAATACAATAATATACGTACGTGCGGTGGTAAATTTACATCAACTAAATTACGAGAAACACTTCATTGAAGTTTCACTAAACCCGTTTCTTGAATGAAATGACGTCACACGGTTGTAGATACTGTTACGAAAACAGCTGTGCAGTCTGTGATTATTGGATTCTTTCTTTTGCGTCAGATGGGAGCGGGATATTCAGCAAAGTCATGCGGAACTCCGTATACCGGACGTCGCGTTCTCACCCCACCGCGTGTTGATGATATTAAAATCTGATATAAGATTTTTATTTCTTTACGAAATCAAATCAAATTTAAATCGATATGGAAACAAAATTATTTTGTGGGGATCCAATAATCAAACAGGTTACTTACGTTAAATAACAATCCCTACCATGGGCACAGAATACATAATATGGGTACTAACAGAGTTACAAGTGGGTAGTGCATTTTTAAGTGGGTGTAAGCATAGATTGTAGTTGTTCGTTTGAAGGTCGTGTTGGTCGGGCAATGCCGAAGGCGACAATTTATTTTACAGACTGGTTGATCGTGGTAAAATGGATCTCGATAAGTGCAGAAATTTACAGAGAACTGGTTAAGCTGAACTAAGCGGGTTGTTTAAGTATGTATAAAAGCAGCTCACCAGCTTACCCAAAGTTACTAATCAGTGAACGGATTACATTAAAAATAAATAATCAATAAACACATCTAAAAAATCAAAAACAATCATATCAACCTTGCGATAACGACACGACATCATTAATATTGAGCGTCTTGAGAATAGCCCGACAGCTGCTGCCCTGCTGAATAGAATAGTCAGAAGTACATAGTCACAACTCGGTAGCGATGTGAGGCGGACGCTACACCCTCGGTGCCACTCGCCTCGCGCTCTTTCGCGCCGCGGCTCATTGCTACACCGCGAATTTGGGCCAAGCACAAATATACCTATCCTTTACCCACCCCACGTGTTACTAATATCGCTATCTCTTTCGGTTATTTTATTTTCTCTCTCGGCCCGCGCTATTATACAGTAATTTATGTAATAGGTTCAATGTTTACATTCCGACTATCAGGTGGCGAATGGAAATCCATTTTAAATTACAAGACATTATTATCTACAATGCAGCGACTCTCTTAATTTTATAGGTAGGTAATATTTATAAAAATAAGCTTTACCTATAGGTACATTAAATGTTCCTATCACTTAGATATAACTGAATAAAAACATGTATGTACCTATATTTTATGTTTATTAAACTAAAGGTCTGAAGTCTGCGTGCGTGATACCAGTGTGACTACCACAATTAAATGATTGTTCCGGATATTGACGCACATATAGCCGTTTACTACACATAGTACTACACATTTAGTCAATGTTACAATCATGTGCTATCATCGCAATAACAGATTTGTATTATACAATCGCACGAGAGTTCTATTTGAATTGTAACATTTTTATGGTTGTGTTATCTCTAAAATTTGAAAACCAGGACAAAAGGTTTTGAACTCTAAATCTTAGAAGTTTCGGACACATTAACAGCTTTTTAAATTTCCAATTTCTAATTAATTATCTTACATTATTTTCTTTTTTTCAATAACAATTTTTCTTCAAAGTAGGTACCTTTATATTTTTGATTAAGTTAAATTTAAATAGCGAATTAGTTATGTGTAGTTATACTCTTGGAGATCTTAGAGTTGTAAGAGACTCCAAAAATCTTTAACCGATCGACCAAAACCCAGAAAATTTCATTTGTAGTCCGGGTTTGACCCGGATTACAAATGAAACGCCACCCGGACGCTCCCCGCACGGTGTCCAAAGTAGGACAAATCCGGGAAAACCCGGACGAATGGCAACCATAGTTATATTCAAATTCCAATTTATCCTCATTTATCTTGTTTACATGAGAATTATAGTGTCATCATCGTTCTTTTACGATCTTCAAATACGGTTTATTTAAGGTTTTAGTTGTTTTATCATACGCATATTAATAACTTTATCAATTTAATTTTGGTATTATCGTTTTCTATTTCGTAATAATTTCTATTCAGTGGCCCTAGCCAAGTTGCAAACGTTTTTCGTTCATCAATCACTGACGCCTCTATTCTTTTGTTTCATTGGCAAATATTTTTCTTTAATCACGTGATTCAGTGACATTAGAATAATGATACATTTAGGGAATAATCGTAATTGTGTGGCGCTTAAGCGTCATCTTTCTACAATTAAACTACTTAAAACAACATGATCTTATTTGTTATTTTCTTCTTTTAATCTATGCCACACATCGGCGTGGCATAGATTAAAAGAAGAAAATAACAAATAAGATCACGTTGTTCAAAACAAATAAGATCATGTTGGTTCTTACGTCATTTTAATCGCGATGTCTTCTCAATAGAAGCAGAGTTGGAACCCTTTTTTGAAAGTTATAAAGTTTTCATCATCATCAACAGCGAGCTAGATTAGATATAATCTAGTGCACTTTTCGTAAATTGTGTTTCAATCCTTTCGACACGGGTTTAACGTAGTGTAGGACGCCCACAGGCCAGGTGGATGGGTGATGATTTGCGCAAGACGGCTGGCAGGAGCTGGATGCGATTTGCCGAGGATCGAACTAAGTGGCGAGGCCTATGACCAGAAGTGAACTTCTGCAAAAGGCTGATGATGATGATGAAACGGTCGTCGTTGTTACGTAAACGTCATAAATAGTCACGCGTTGTCTAAGTTATGGTAAGTTTCAATGTAATGCGTAAATATGGCTTTTCAAACTTGAATATGACATACAGTGTACAGAGATACACATTGTGTATCTCTGTACACTGATAGTTGTGTACTATAGCATCGTATCGTATCCTGAATATCTTGTCACATACTTTTTCAAATATCAAAATAGTCAATAAACCTTCTAAAAACCTATTGCTAGTTATAGGTTTTTTGGCATTGAGCTGTTAGTTTTAATTGTTTGTTAATTTATTTGATGTATATAGATACAATACTAGAATATATTGTGATTTGACTTCATCGTCATCATCAAACCTTCACACATTTTATAGGGCATCTAGACCGCTTTTTGAAAAGCAGGTTGGTTTTAATATACCGTGGTGACCAGAAAGAAACTTTTGTTTCAAGTTTTGCTTCTCTTTAAGTTGTGTGTCTGCTTGTGTGAAAGTGCCGACAATTTCATGGCGCTTACGCGGTTTGATACACACATTTTTTTCAATAGTTTTCTAAGTTTATACCCATTTATGATTTTAAACCAAAACATCTAGGATGCTCTTAAAGGAACAAGCGACTTCAGATTTCACTGAGCGTGTTGTTTAACATACATGGCTAATGTTTTGTAAGTTACAAGACAATCGACGGAAAATGTATGTTCATTCAATTTGGACAATACACCGCTACTTTTGTCCTGTTATTCAAATTTAAACCTTACTGTGAAGAAATTTACAGTTCATCACTTTTCTATGTCAACACTCAACACAAACACGTGTGTATGTCCTTCCTGAAGAATCAAAGTACCTATCTATCTCCATGTCAAATGTCATTGCAATCGTTGCAGCGGTTTGCCGTGAAGGTGTAACAGACCCAGATAGACAACACGTCTGGTCTACATATCTAGGTATATCTATACAATTATATAGAGTTCAAGTGTCCCTTTGTCATATCAAATAACGATTTGTCACTAAATGCATGAGAAAGCTAATGTTACTCACATCCAAAAAGCCATTAGAATTTTTTTTACTATCCGTCTGTCTCTTTGTTCCGGCTAATCTCTGGTTTTTTTTAGGGTTCCGAAGTTCATGACTCGGAACCCTTATAGATTCGTCATGTCCGTCTGTCCGTCCGTCCGTCCGTCCGTCCGTCCGTCCTCGACTTACCGTCCAAACGGTAAGTGCTAGAAAGATGAAAGTTTGCATGAATACGTGTTGTAATTACGTCGACAAAGTGCTACAATAAAATTATGAAAAATAATTTTATTTGGGGTACCTCCCCTACACGTAAAGTGGGGATGTTTTTTTTTTCTCGAGGCTACCCCATCGTGTGGGGTATCATTAGATAGGTCTTTTAAAAACAATAAAGGGTTTCCTAGACGATTTTTTGATTTAAGTATCCGTTTGCGAGATATTTCACTTTAAAGGGCACTTTTTTGTAAAAACAGGGCGTCCCCCCCCCTCTAAAAGCTAAACGGCTGGCTCAAAAAATCTGAAAAAAATCGTGATGGTGGTCCATCTAATGAACTTTGAAGGAAAACTATAACCGATTAGATGACTTTCTTAGTTCAGGAGTTATAAAGGCTTATATGGTAAAATGCGCTCACTTGGAAAACGTCATACAAAATTAACGTATTAATACGTAAACATAACAATTATCTATTGGATACGATTTTAAATCCACATACCATTATAAGTGACTGAGGAACCCTTTCCTGTGCGTGGCCTGACACGCACTTGGCCGATTTATTTGTATGAGCCTCCTAAAGTGACTTCTCTACCTGGTGGAAAGCATGAGCAGAATTCAAGAGTGGTGGTCACCATCCTTATTGTGAGTGCACACAAAGCAGCATGGTGTCCGGCACCATGATGGCCTAGTGTGATTCTTCTGCATCATTGGACCTCCGGTCTTGCACTCATCAACTGCTGTCATTTTTAGGTTGGTCTTCTATGCGAGGATAGTACGTCCCTGGTCGAGCCTGCCCAATCGTGCTGAAATCAGCGTGGCTCTACTAGAGTCTACTACCTTAATTTGATATTTAGAATTCGAGCCGTGGCTTACCAGGCACGAGCACTTCGCCTGATCGAAGGGATCGAAGGTGATCTAAGGACTCGAAACCCGTTTGTCCACATTATTGGTATCTATATCAGTTATCTTAGTGCCCATATTACAATATCTGTTTAGTTTGGGACTAGATGATGTTGAGTGTCAGATGTCTGAAATATTTATTTATTTCAAGAATATTAGACCATTTCATAAGGGCGTAAACATCAAACGGAAACACTTTAAAAACCGCTACTAATACTACACTATCTTATCGATAATACCTTCTCAATATTTATGTAGTTCTCCTCAACGACCGATAATTTTTATTTTATTTCCGTCCGCTATCAATACGCGGGCCTTGAATATCTATAACGAATTGCGTTAATAATATTAATTATTTTTGAAAGTGTCCATTTTAATCCAAGCATTTTCCTAAAGGCGTAACTTTCTATAATTGTTTGAATGATTACAAATACTGAACGCATGTGGATGAACTTTGCACAGAAATATATCAAAGTGTCGAATAGAAATGACTGTATTTTAACTTGAAAAAAATGTGTTTTTTCTTGCGTTCACAAGAACACTGCGGGCTAGATGCAACTAATAGGTACTTTACGATTTTTATCGATTACGATTCTTTACGATTTTTATCGATAATATTCGTTGTCCATATGTCCATTGTTATACCTACTTTTTGGTCACATCGTCCATTGTTTTTTGAATTCTATTGTGATACAGAGCTTGATTTCTATTGTCATCATTAACATAATACTGTAGGTATTTGCATAATATTACTTATCTAATAATTAGGCGTTAACAAATTTACACTATGATCATAGTAACTCTGTTCATCTGTCTTACACGGCACCTTCACAGCTAGTTTAGCCGTTTGATCCACCGATTTTAATGAAATACCTACTTTCGGTATTAGGTATAAGTATTTTGTAATAAGCATTGGCAGAACTCGTACGTGTCCTGTGCTATGAATCACTTATTCCCGATATAAAACAAATGAGTCGATCAGAGAGAAAGGTTGTATGTGAGTAATAACTGAATATTGCCATGTATTGATTGTTGGGCAAAGCCGCAAGCAATGAGTCACAAGGAAAACTATAGTGAAAGTCGACCCGCGTTTCACATTTAATCGAAAATACATTTTTGTTAATGAATAATGAAATAAAATTAATAAATTTTATTAGTAGCCTCATTGGTCTAGCGGTTGACGTATGCTACTGTTACTGTTAAATTAAAAATTACAACTATTAAGTGTTCCTTTTTATGTACCTACATATATCGTTTGTACACATTTCTAATAATAATAATAAGCCTCCTAAAAATCTTTATTTTCATAAACCAGTTATAAAAAAGTACCTAGATCGATACTGCAAAAACATATATATCATTCAGAGGCGTTTACAACCGCGGTCGCCACCATGGTACGGCAAGGCCACACTCGTGCTAGGAGTAAACCTGTGTTACAAGTAGAGGGACTCCAACCATGGAAGCGAACTCTCAGTTGAAACAGCTAATATAATTTTGATTACAGTACATCTACTTCAATACTGGGTCCATATATTAGGCAAGCCTGTATACATTTATGGACCCAGCCATACTTAAAACTAAGATATACATTTAATAGAGAAATAAAAGTAAAAAAATTAAAAAAGTTGAGTAATTTTGTATGCATGTGTGTATGTATGCGTGTGTGCATGTAAGTGTATGTGAATGCGTATGTGTATGCCAGTGCTGGACATAAACCTCTCCCAAGAACCACCAACACCATAGGCCCGGTCTGGTGTTTTTTGCATTCAGTCGCTGTTAGTACTCTTAGTCTCTTACGCAAGTCGTCCCGCCATCTGGCCTGAGGGCGTTCCAAACTACATTTAAACACATATTTAAATAATATTTATTTAAAAACGCACATAAGAAGGTTTTATTTCGAGTTCATCTGTAGAGCATCTGCAGAGTGTTTACGTAGCAGAGAAAAAAAAAATCGGCCAAGTGCGTGTCAGGCCACGCACAGGAAAGGGCTCCTCAGTCACCTATAATGGTACGTGGATTTAAAATCGTATCCAATAGATAATTATTATGTTTACGTATTAATGCGTTAATTTTCCTCTATAATATTCCTCTACTTAAAGTAGGGACTGAATTAATTTACTGTCATAAATTATATGGATCTTACGACTTTTCATGGTAGAAGAACTGGGTTGTGCTCGACTTGGATTGTTAACAAGTTATGCTTTTGATGGCATATTCTTTGTGAAATAAGTCTTAAGGCTTTGTGATAAAAATATTGAGTACATTTAAAGCTTTAACGTAGCGAAAATAAGACTGACAATAGCTTGCTTACGTTCCCCAATTCATCAGTATCAGCGGTATCTTTGCTTGCTTTCGGTTTTTGCCTAAATAGCTTGAAGAAAATGCTGACGTCAATGAACATATCATTTGAAGCTGTAATGGTTGACATAATATACTCTTTTAATTTGTCTTTGCGTACTCATTTGAAGATATATCGTCTCAGTGGTTTGTTGTTTGATCTGTTGAGACTTTGCATATTGTAGCCGAAACACATTGCTAGTAGACATAAAAGATAAGTGAATAAATGGTCTACTATTTTGCTCTATTGGGTATGGTTTTTGTGTTTAGATACTAGTTACAATCGATTTTCAAGGCATAGTATGGTGATTTGTCGTTAAAACATTATCTATCACCTCTTATTAACACTACCTACTGTTTAAACAAACCTATATTATATTTTTAACCGACTTCAAAAAAAAGGAGGAGGTTCTCAATTCGTCGGATTTTTTTTTTATGTATGTTCAGCGATAATTTCGTCATTTATGAACCGATTTCAAAAATTCTCTTTGCATTGGAATGGGCGTAGCTTACAGGTGGTTCCATCGTCATCATATCAAGATCTGGTGATTAGATCCCAAGGAAATCGAGGGAACTCCTCAAATATCATAGGCACAATTGTCGCGATTGGGTACTTGGAATAGTTTTTCATTGAAGTCGGTTCCTTTTTGTTAATATTATATATTTTATTAGATTCAGTAGTGTTGGTCCATCATCGTCGTCATCATAAGTGGAAAGGCTTTCGCTGCTAGACATAGGCCCCTTCAAGGTTTACCACTACCTTGAAATATTCAGGTTTACCTAAAAATAGTAATCAAAATACAACACAATAAAATGATAAGGTGCTTCCATACGAACATAAAAAATAAAAAAACTCATGGATTTTATGACATAGGGTAATATTTTAAAAGGATATTTTATTTCTAAACGCCACGCTACGACCCGCCCCCTCTTAACTTATTACGGCCCGTCCGCTTTTAGATAGACCGCTCATAATCGATAATCGATTAGCTTATTAATTAAATCAATATTATTATCAAATGATATACTAACACGAAACTGATACTACATGGGTCTTTAAAACTTTTGTCTCTGGGGAATACACATTCATAGTATATACACTCAATTCTTGTGTGTGTGGAATAGTATAATAAATAAATAATGTGTACCTATGTACGATATGTTTACGATTCTTCAGTTTAGTTAATTCAGTTCACATAAATCAGCAGTTTTAATTTCCGACTCCTCACAACTGCCGTATATTAACGAGACTGAAGCCTTACATAGCTTTATATCAATGAACCGTGATAGCCTATAGTTATATACAGTTATAGTTGTAGATGGGACGCTAATTGCTAGAACAGGATTTTTTTGATTGTTATAATAGTGTGAACAATTGGCTTACACGATTACAAAATGTATGTTGGATTCCTGTAGTTTAGACAATTTTTGGTTTCTATGATAAGATATATTACTAGTAGGCAATTAGTTAACAATCTGTGTATTTAGATTAATTTGTTAAAATGATTTTTTAATTAAAAATTACATTAACCAATGATCTCCCAGCTAGTAATTTTTTATGGAACTAAATTACTTTATCTGTAACGGGAGATAAGCCGCACCACCTAATATTAGAATCTACTATTAAAAAAAATCAATTGGCTATCCATTTAGTAGATTTAACGGCCCGGACACACTTCTTGTAACCATCTCAGAAACCATTAATGATAACATTATCCTGATAAGAAGTCGCACGTAGATAACCTCTGTACAACGTGTATGATTGCATCTTGAAACGTTTAAAAAACAAATAGTCCGTTTATAAAAGTCCATGTTTTTTTTTTCTTTTGGCATTGAACAATCGCAGTTTAGCTGCAGCACCGGCGGTTTCTGGTCAAGGTGAGCATTTGTACTTAGATATTTCACGCACCGACACGGTTTCAAATCTTGTGATGTGTAAATAATAAATATGTTTTAGGCATTTATTATACCTAATTTACGTTTTACGTGTATATATGATAATTGTGAATTAGCAGACCACGGTACACGACACACTTTTAGTTTCGTATTGTACGTCCGCGGTATATCACCTCTCTGTTTACACTTTGTGATATTGCTGAAAATACATTATTTTGTTGAATAGTGACAAGCAAGGCCAAGAGTGCTGTTGTTAACTGTAAGTTTATTTAATACTATCCATAAGATAAATTTGTGTTCTTAAAATAATATTAGTATTTCTGATTCTATTACTGCCTTTTCTTTTTTTGCACGCTTTATATTAGCTTCACCTGTATGTTTGTTTGTATGTAACCGACTCCTTTGGGTGCGATTTTGACCCACTTTAAATGGCCAAATTTCGTTCAAACTTTGTAGATTTATCGAGGACCGATGACAATACAATTGGAATTTGGAAAAAAAAAAACAAAAAAAAATGTTAAAAATTTTTTTTTGTCTAGAAAAATAATAATATAAAAAAAAACTAAACAAACACACTTTGAAACTAAAAAGTAGAAAATAATTTTATATATTATATTATAATTATATATATATAAAATAATTATATATAAAGAAAATAATAATATATATATATATTAACAAAGCGTGGGGTGCTTTTTGAAAATATTTCAATAACGTCGCCCCACGCTTTGTTATATTAAAATTACTTTCTACTTTTTAGTTTAAAAGCTTGTTTGCTTAGTTTTTTTAAATTATTATTTTTTTAAAGAGGTGATTCAAGTATTGTATAGGAACTATAAGAAATAATGAAATTCGACAAAGTCGAGAAACAAGAGAATAAATGGAAAAAAAAAACTTTATCTGTAAAACAAATATACTTTACAAATATCAACAATTATTTAAACGATCTATCAGATTAAATTATTGCAGGAAATTTCCGTGCTTAATCTTCCTATTAATAAAAATTAAACAGCCTACGGTACGGTAGGTTACTTTTATCCTTTTGACTGCCTCGGTGACGCAGTGATAACGTATTCGACTGCTGTGCTTGAGGTCTCAGGTTCGATTCCCGGGTCGGACCAAATGTTTATGTGATCCGCAAATTTTTGTTTCGTATTCTGTTCAGTTCAGTTTATAAGTATCCGCTTAACGTTACCGATGTTTCTATGTTGGCACAATGAATAAAGTAGAATGCAACAATATTAGATACATATCTACACCAATAGCTAAATTATCTTCTTTACAACGGGACCATAAAAGTGAGTTATGATGATGTATTTAAATAGGTTCATTTAGCTCATACAGAACGTTATAATAGTCACTGTTAGCGGATGTTTCATTAGGAATATTATTACAAAGTCCAATGTACGTTGACCTGTGTGTACTTGCTTATGTACCTATATGTTATTATGAAACTGTACATACGGACATATACGGCGTTATCAATATCAGTTCGTGTTTGATCTTCACCTGCTTTTGCTGTGTCGCGTGTGCGTATAACGTAGCCTCATAAGTCTACGAGAAATATCACGTAAGTTTTGTTTTAATATTAAATCAATATAAATAAATAAAATTGAAGTATCATATGACAACATATACGGTATTTACATCAGAAAAGCTATTTTTTAAATTATTGTCTCTGTTTGTTTGTTCGGATGAAACGATTTACACTTGCCCGCGGCTTCGCTAACGTGTTATTCTGATCTATTTATTAATTCTTGATGTATAACTTTGATTGCCTTTTTCACCCTCTTAGCAATGGAATTTTCCAAAATACTGTCTGAGTGCTCGCCTACGCTCCTCAAGGAATACATATATGCCAAAGTTCAACTTCCTACGCCCAGTACCTAGTTTCGGCTGTGCGTTGTCTGTCAGTCAAACAATAACGAAACAGTTTTATATACTTGAGACTTGAGACCCTCTCCTTTGACCATTTGTCCAAGTCACAAAGTCCTCCATAAACATTGAATATAAATTCCTTATTTGACTTACAATATAGTTTCTTCTTCTTCTTTTGATGACATGGCAACCAGCCGAATAATATCAGCTATATCTGCCAATGTCAAGTGCTCAACGTCTTCAATTCTAAAATCTTCGAGTCGTCGAATTTATTGATAAAAAATATGGATGAGATGAAACGGGTACCATCTTCCGAAAAAAGAAACAAAAAACGAAGTTTTGCAACAATTTAGCCGTCATTCAGCATCATAATTATGAGACAATAAATGACACACACTCTTCATAAAATGATTTGAATTGGGTTGAAGAAAAGATAAATATTCACAGATAAACTCATCATGTAACGATGTAAATTACATTTTTTTACTAAAGTAGATGTAACAAATCATATTGGTTTGGAAAAAAGTTAGGCATTTGGCGTTAATCCAGAACAGTCGCTGTATTCCCATTCGACATTGTGGAAATGTTGCCAACAGCTTAGGAAACATGTTCTCGTTTATTTTCTTGATAAATCTTAACTTCTTACGAGTTATGTTATTTCGTTGAATCCGAAAAAAGAATAGTCTAAGTTACGCCTTAGGTCATCAACTTTCTGCCAGTGAAAGTACCGTCAAAATCGGTCTAGCAGAGATTCAGAGATTACCCGCAAGAGACAGACAAAAGGAAGCCTATTTTGGTCTAAGTAACGTATATACGACTGCACGGTTGGCCTAGTGGCTTAAGCGGTCGCCACGCCGCTTCCTACTACGCCAAGTGTCGTGGGTTCAAATCCCACGTAGGACAACACTTTGTGTGATTCACAATTTGTTGTTCTGAGTCTGGGTGTGCTTTGTGTCCGTTTCATGTATGTTTGTAAAGTCCCCCGCGACACAGGATTTTATATTCCTAATGCGGGAGTTGCCTTTAAAAAAAAAAAAAAAAACATATGCATTTAATAAAAAACTGTTAGTTTGATATTGATATTACATACAGACACTTCAAGTTGATTTATTTGTAAAGAATAGATGAGATTTGCAACCAAACGTTTAAAACAATAGGTCTAAGAATATCTATCGTTGTAGGATGCCTTTTAATGTATTATTCTGAAAATTTGATGAAGATCTGAAGTAACTGCTTAGCAAGTAATCAAGTAGTTAGATCCGTAATATGACTACGTAATACTATACTCATGAGAAGTGGGAAAACTGATCAGTGAACTCCTTCTAATTATTTTATTACTATACTTCTTAGGTATTTTCTTTCCGTTTCCTGTAGGTGATAAATATTTACAAGTATGTCTTTGTAAGTCAATTAGTTTGAACAGAATTATAAAACTATCATTAATATGTAAAGACAGTTTGAAATGTACACAGATATAACAAAACTGTCTTTATTCTAAAACAAAATATGAGATAATTAAAGAATTTTAATCTTTGTAGAACACATAATATATATATATATATTAGACAATAATATTCATAAAATCATTTAAGCAATATTACGTAGAATCAACTTGTCTTGCCAGTACCCATCCTGCACTCCGCAAGGCAGCGTGGGGACATATGGCTTTACCCACTCTTGAGAGGAGACCCGAGCCCAGCAATGGGAGGTTATTGGTTCTTGCTGATGATGTTGATTCACAATATTTCATATATTACGTGAATGCCCCAGATATTGTATACATTGCTTAGGTATGGTAGAATACCGGCTTTTACTACGGCTATATGAAGCGAGATATTGTAATAATATAAACTTAAAAAGATTTTGAAGTAAATTCATATCTTTTAAATTCTTTTCGTCGATTTTCAAGGATTTCGTACTTAGGTCTATTGTAACCATGTAGAAATCCTAGACTAGGACCTGATGAAAAAATCCTAGATGACTTGAAATTTAATTGTTTTATCTTATTACTCAAGCTGTAGGTACAGGTTTGTTCTTATGTTTCTGTATTGGTATAACTCTTTTAACTTTTATTTATGTATGTACAGTGGCAAAACCTAATATATATCTATCTAAAAGAGTACAACTAAAGATCAATCGTTGATTATACTATTGGTAGAGATATTCTCCATGTTTTGTTCTGTGGGTTGCCAGGGCACAACACAGTAGTGTTTTGTAGGGGCCTGCCTCGTTGTCACGTTGGTCTAGTGGTTAGAGTATGATAGAGAGGTTTTGAGTTCTTGTGAACAGGAAAATCTTAATAACAGTTCGGAGTATAGAAGTTTGGCGGTGTTTCAAGTTCGTACGTTGGAGAGAACGTTAAATCGGCAGTTCCGGTTGCCATGAGCATTTTGGCAATCATTATTGGGAAATCAGTGTTCTCAAATATACTGACGACTAGTTCATAATTTAGTTCACCCTCAGGGTTGTGGAGGTGTGATGCCAAAAATTGAAAAATTGATATTATACTGGTACTTATGAATAATCAACGCTAGGATGATGTTTGTGTTGGCTTACAGAGATATACCTATTTAAATTAGTACAAAATACGAATAATAGTGTTTTCCGCTTCTATTTACGTTATTTTAATTAACAACAATCAGTTTTATTATGTAGGGAAGGCAACAAGACTGTCACAGTTAATTTAACCGTATTTATTAGCAAGAAAACAACAAGCAGTTGTAAAGATACAAAGTTCAGTTTGAATGCGTTCTTAATGCAATACACATAATATAAATATGTACCTAATAAACGATAAGTACTTTTCCAAACAAGTGTGGTGCTTTGACCTGAAGTGATTAAACATTATAAACAAGCGTAGGTAGGTATTTATACTCATGTTTTTACCTTCCAAGTTAGGTTTGGTAGGTAGCAGAGCCACGATGATTTCAGTACGAATGTCCCGGCTCGACCGGGGCAGTACTACCCTCACACAGAAGATCATCCTAATAATGATAGCATTCTTGCTGTCGTATTTCGTTGGTGAGTGTGAGACCGGAGGCCCAAACATTATGTATCATTCTCTCGGCCGCCTGAGGCTGGGAGAATGATGGTGCATTACTCTTAACAATGGGAATGGTGAACCCTGCTCCTGGATTCTACTCATTCTTTCCATTAGGCAGAGTAGACTCGTAGGTACTTTGGTAGGCTTAGATATAAAAAAATCTAATAAATATTTCTATCAAACTTAAAATAAATAGTAATACTTAGTTTGAATACGGACCTACTTTTTATTGTTAGTTGTACGTGGTATGTAAAATTTGTAATAGAACCTAAATACAGTAGACCCGCCGGTAATCCGGCCCCTGTCTAATCCGACACTACAGCACAAGTACACACGAGATAAACAATAACTACCTATTTATCTATCGCTATTTGTTTATTTATCTTTGATTTACTGTTTTTGTTATCATAATTATATTTATTTATGTACATATTTTCATCCTTGACTCATTTATGTGGATTATTTAAAATAGGTGCACGGTTATTGAAACGATATCATTTGTTATCATCGTAGTCGAAATGGGATATATTATCGAAGGTACATCAGCCTATCGCAGTTCACTGCTGGATAAAGTCCTCTTCTATTGCACGGAAAATCGATCCATTTTCTGCTTCTCGAATCTCGCAGTCACAATCGAACACTTCACACATTAATATTATCCGCAAATGAAAGATCCTTTTTTGTGAACTATTTGTATATAAAACGGATAATAGCTATGTTGATGGAGTAAGAGAAGACGAAGACTCCACTACCGCAGGAATTTAGGCATCTTCCAATGAAAAATCTACCTGTCCCGTCAAAACCGGTCTATAATTTCCAGAAATAAGCCGGACCAGACGGACAAAAAATTAAAAACTTCTTCTTCTTTCCAGAAATATCGTATATACTTTCATATATATTTAGTAAAAATCTGTTACAAACTGATTTATTTGTATGTATGAATTTTGCAAACAAGATGTTAAACATCTAACCATAACAGAAATAAAGAATAACAATCCAGAAATGTGACGATTTAATTATTTATAGCTACATGAAAAATTCAGCAGTAAGAATAATTACGCAAATCAATCGCCGTAATTAAAAATCGGTGTCTATTTCAAATTGTATGTAATTTAAAGTTTTACGCGTGTTATTTTTAGATGCTAATGAAGCCACAGGCGATTTCGGTTAGGAAGCTATTTACGGAAAGGAAACCTTACAAAAAGGTTGGTGTCGCGAATAGCTATTAACTCTGTTCAACTTTTATTTTCGTTTAATAATGACCATACAGGCGATATTGACTTGTGGAGTAATAATTTAAAACAAATCAATTGTTTTAATTGGCACTGGACTGGACAGCAAAGTTAACGTTATAGAAATAACAGTATGGATATAATGATCCGTCTGCTCGTTTGCCCCCTATAATATATATAAAAAAAAGCACGAGTGACTCCGCGGACCGAAGTTAGTCTTAAAAAATAGGCTAAGTTACTCCTTATGTCATCACCTTCCCATCAAAATCGGTTCTGCCGTTCCAGGGATTAGCCGGAACAAACAGGGGGTTTTTTCTGTGAAGCAGAAGGGATGTATTTGCAATCTTTAATAATTTACCTATACCATACTGGTTTACAAATTTTAGTCAACATTATTTTATGTGTTATTTTTTCTCGTCTACAGATATTATGGGCAAAGTTAGTAAGATATCAGAGACGTGATTATAAAACAAGATGCCGGTGCTACGCAACGCTCACCACCCTGCTTCTGCTATCACAGATTCTATTGGCACGCGTTATCTCGTGGCAGTGCTTGCCGCTTGTAGTGCAGAAGGAGGTAATGTTATAGTATATATATATATTTTATTGCATAAGGTAACAGTATAACTCATACTTCATCAGACACGAGATAATGGCGTTACTGTCAATAGGTGTTTTTCACGAGTGAAATTTGAGTGAAGTTTTACGAAGGCCCGTCCCGTTTATATCTCAATCTGAAAGGAAAACGGGGTGAATATACTCTAAACAGCTCCAAAATGAATCATATTGTGCTTAAAGTCAACTAATATAAGGTCAGTTATTTTAGAAATAGCCTATACAGATTAACGGAGAACACAATCTCCACTTACAATACTTTTAAGATCTACGTCGTCCCACTCACTATCGAGTGTTGATACACTTGGAGTCACTTCGAGTGGATGAAACTTGCCTTTAAACCTAAAATGTGTTCTAATATTATTTTATATTTGTTTATTTATTTTATTTTAAACTGAATGCACATGTTGTACAAAGGCGGACTTAATGCCATGAGGCATTCTCTCCCAGTCAAACTTCAGGTGTTGTGGAAGTGTGATGCGGTAGGTGCAGAGAAAAAAGTATTCAAGTATTTAACAAAGAGGTGTAGCAAGGTGTTCATGTACAAAAAAGGTGTATTTTACAAGAGTGCATAAAACGTCAAAACTAATTCTAACAAGCATTGATAATAGTACATGGTTCACCGAGGGAGGAAAGGGACCGATTACTAGCGAGGGAGCAGTTTGTGGCCCGAAGGCGCAGCCTAGTGCCACAATACTCCCTAGGTAGGGAGTATGTGGGACTTTCACCCGAGTGCTACACAGTGCTTTATACTACACCTGTGAGGAACATTAAAAGTATTTTTAAAATAAAATTAAAACGTAAGAGACCATGTAAGACACAATTTAGCTTAGAATTTGACCAATATTTCGCGTTCTTTTGTTTTTTTTTATTCTTCACAAAATAATGTCAGTGGCACGGAGATTCCATACCTACTTAAATTATATGAACACTACTTGGGCAGGCGCGCGCCAAAGATAAGATAACACATGAGAAATGGACATTCATACAACTTTCTCTCCCGCTAAAACACGTTAGAAATGGATTTTCATACATTTTTTCCTCCCGCTTATTCAGGTAAAGGAAAAGACTAACGTTCACTTTAAATTTTCAGGGAATATTGACTACTGTTCCGATTAGGTGTAGTATAAAATATATATTTATTTACTGAGCATTATTTAGCTTAAAAAACTAAAAATCGCAATAAATAGCGAAGAAAGCCAAAGAAAAATAATTTTCGACTTGATTAATATGTATATTAATGTTATTTAATAATAATTGGGGAAGGAAATCATCATCATAATCACCATTATCGATGGCCTATATCAGCCCAATGCTGGACTTTGAAATCTCCTTTGGACTACTTTATAAAAGTTCGTAACTCCTGGACACAGGCCTGTCCTCAGAAAGAAAGAAGTGTCGTAATGGGTTCTGCGCACAGAGAAATATTGAGAAAGAAAACTCCTCCTTTTTAAAAAACGGGTTTATTAAATACCTTAGTAGTTCACATCTACTTACAAAATACGGCAAATAAAATAATTTTACCAATATTCCGTCGCATAAACAAAGCTGATTCAATTTTATTGTTATGTAACGGTTCGAATGAGGGCAATGTTAAACAGTGAATAATTAGAGACTATTTTGGTTGATTAATGTGTCTGACAATCTATACAGATACGTCTATTGAGTCGATTAATAATATGAATGCCAAGACTGTTTAGAGGCAGAATATTAATGAGTTGTTCGTACTTTCGGGGTCAATCCCCCTTAGTGTAAATAATAATAGCTGTATAAAAGAAATGTTTATTGGGCGTAATTCTATAGTTATATTATTAAGCTGAAAAGATTTTTGTTTGCTTGAGCTCGCTTATCTAAGGTTCGATTTGGAAAATTATTTTAGTGTTTGACAGCCCTGTTAGCGAGGAAGGTATATATCATCGCGCTGTCTTCTTCTTCCTAGCCTTATTCCCAGTATTAAATATTTGGGGTCGGCTAGTAGTTCAACCGGTTTTACCTGAGTATCAGTTTTTCCACGTATCGACTGGCATAGGACCTCCGCAACCCTAAGGGAGGACTGAAATTCGAAGGTTGAACTAGTTGTCAGTAAATTTGAAGGCACTGACTTCCCAATAACGATTGCCATAGATGTTCATGACAACCGGGATCGACGGCTTTATGTGCTCTCCGAGGCACGGGCGTGAATCACAGCCAAACTTCCAAACTCCGGGCTGCTATTTGGAATTTCCTAAAAAAACCTAAAAACACTTTTTGGCCCGACCCGGGATTGGAACCAGAGACCTCTTGATTAGCAGTCGCATACGCTATCCACTAGTCTAACGAGGCAGTTGTAATAATGTAATAAAAAAAGTTGATAAAACGGCGGAAAATAATGACTGCGCTGCGCAAACAAAGAAAACGAAAAAAATAACTTTAGGTAGGTATTTGAAAGTATTGTTCCTCTTAAATAGTTTAAAAAAGTACGTGATAGAATTGTCTATCTTTAGGTTGGCTTTATAAATAAATTATTAAACCTCTTTTTATATTTGTAAATATAAAGTATATTTTATTTTTAAAAGGGTGACGGATTAAGAATACAGAGTGTCACCACTCCTATTCATCCCGCGGGTGACGTAAAAGGCGACTACGGGATAAACTACGCAAGACAACATCGATGCAAAGAGAAGGAAAACTTGAAACCAACCCTATACCAACCCGTCTGGCCAGCGTGGTATAGTAGGCCAAAACCTCCTTTCTAAGGAGAGGCCTATGTCCAGCAGTGGACTGTTAAAGGCTGATGATGATGACACAGCACGGGTGCATTTAAATCGGTTGACGATCACCAAAGCACGAGTATACTCTTATACCTATAGGTACTAGCTATTCATACTTATAAATACAATACATAGTTAATAGCTAAACTTATTGTTCGCAGTGTAAAATGTTTATTCGGTAGTAGGTAGGTACTAACTATCTATTCTTTGCAATGGGTTTATGTATCTTTGTGTAAATGTTATCAATGTCATCAGCAGAGATCGGAATTAGGTGTGTGAAAGTACCTAAAGTTTGCAGCGGGACATAATATGGAGCTGTTACAACCACTTAAGTTAAACCGGGTTTGAATTTTACCGGTTTAGTTTTCTTTTTTTTACATGTTCCTTACCTTTGAAACACCGAACTATAAACATTTACAAGCTGCTAATACAGTTCTAAATAAATTTTCTGCTAATACAGTTCTAAATAATTTTTTGTTTTGTACTTTTCCGGTTAAAATTCGGTCTTTTAGTCCCAATTGTTCTTTGTCGGTCAAACACAGAATTTTATATATCTGCAAAATGCTAATGCGGTTTTAATTTCTTTTTTTGATCTGTATCTTAAGTTAAAAAGTTTTGCTACAGGTTGATGCAAGGAAAACGAACATTTTCGCGTCTTTACATAGTTATGAAGTCGGCTTTTTTTTAAATTATTAAACCTGCACTGCATAAAAAAATAAATTAAAAACATTTATTTCAATTGCAAGAACAGTGGTTGTAACAGCTCCATATTATTATTGCAAACTTACTGCAAACTTTAGGTAGTTTCACACACCCAATTCCGATCTCTGGTTATCATAATCAGATGTATCTATGATGAAGTTATATGTTCCTTTCTTAAAAGTGATTGAGGCCATATTAGTAATTTTTATTTGAAAAAGACATACTACCGCATTAGGAATATAAATCCTGTGTCACGGGGAACTTTACAAACATATATGAAAAGGACACAAAGAACACCCAGACTCAGAACAACAATTTGTGTGAGTAACACAAAGTATTGTCCCTCGTGGGATTGGAACCCATGACACTAGGCGAAGTGCCGTGGCGACCACTTAAACCACTAGGTCAACCGTGCAGTCAAAAGGAGCAAATCTACGAGTTAGTCGATTAATGCACAAAACCTCTTCTATCGTTTATCTCCTATAGCCGTCCTCTATAACATGGCTATTTAACACCAAAGTTTTAAATTGTACCAGTATTTCTTGAGATTAACGCATTCAACTAAACAAACTCTTAAGCTTTATAAATATAGGTATTGACTAGCTGAGCTCTTGTATTGTTTTACTTTTAAAACGATCGCGGGTAACACCACGTGGCGAAGTTTTAAGAGACTTATTTCATTTTTAAATAGCTGTATACAGCTATAGGTTGACCGCAGTAATGGTATCGGGCGCGGTTCCGGGCTTAGCCCTTACTCTCAGGAAGTCCTTGACCGATATTGCGTACGTAACCGAATAACATATTTAATTTTATGAGAATTTCTAACACAAACAACAAATGTAATCCCTACTAATTTATTGATTTAATCCAGGAAAACTATTTGTTTAGCTGAATTAAATCAATCTCAAGTTCTTTACTCAGAAATATTATGCATTAGGAAAATAAAAAAGGAGAAACCCGATTCTGGGCCTAAGCGTTACACGAATGGGATATGTACCAAAAAATTCGTCTATTTCGCTTGATTATCCTATCGAAATCTTAGCTTCATTTGCAATGGCCAAGTGTAGAAAATAAGTAGAATTCTATTGTTTAAAACAATCTTTGTAAACCTCTGCAACACTTATTTCAATATACGTAACTAGCTTCACAAACGTAGCATTCCTAAAATAAGATCGATTTAGTGGAAATCGATACTGTTATAAATAAATAATACTTCTTTGTTTTAATATAAATGATTGTTTTATTAGGTATTTTAATCAATGTAAATAGAGTCTGGCCAGCGAATCGTGACACAACTACTTACAATGGCGGCAATTCAAAATATCTACAACTGGCAGCATTAAATATAGCATGAAAGGGTAGTTTTGTATTTTTATATTAATGTGACTATGCCATAGAAAAACACAAATGTATCAAATCGTGTTTTTCATGTTATAGAAAACTATTATATTCTATATTATATTCTGTAACGCCAGGCCCAAGTTTGTATGGATTTCGGGTTTCTCCTTTGTAATCTATACAAATATATAATATTGAAGTGTCTGTATATAGTATCAAAATAAAAGTTTTTTTATTAAATGCATATGAAAATTAAAGAAGGTATTTCCATCATAAGCGCAATTTTTAGAACTTTTGTCGGTGTCTGTGTTTTCGGGCTTGATTTTCCCTTTAGTTTTTGTTTTCAAAGTATCCGAAATAGTGTCTACTTTGGCTAATGTCACTCGGTCACGTGATCAAAACAAAATATTAGCCAATGAAACTAGAGAATAGAGAAATAAGGACGTTTGCAACTTGGCTAAATATGAAAGTAATACAATGTATTATATATGAACAATATTCTGTTGCAGCAACGTATCCATTCGATTTAACAAAAACAAGACTACAGATACAGTCTGAGGTAGCTGCTGCAAAACATGGATTTAAGGTAAGCTTTTTGTTTTAGTATATATCAATGGACCTTTCTGACTTTGCTTATTATGTGTATTTGTGAGAAATCCTTTCGGATCCGGCTCGAAGGGGAAACAGGACCCAGCAGGTGGTGTTTCCACTAAAAAACACTCCGGCGATCGACCTCTAGCGCCCTGCTGCGGACCATGCTATTTCAGGTCCTCCCCGAATCGGCACCAGATAAATTATTAGACCCTATCTATATGCTTATATGTACCTATATATCTTCTAATATGATGATGATGCATTTTGTGTTGCGTTCAGTTTGCGTCCGGGGTTTGGGTCAAGGTGGTGTGTTGCAATTTGTAATCGCACCGACGGCGACGCAGAGACGATAAGGCATGAAGCAAAAAGTTTGATTGATGCATTTGCAAAAGCCAACCCAACTGAGGGCTTGTAATGGTGTATCTATCTCAATTGCATCTTACGTTTACTCCTGGCGATTGTGTGTTAGCAAATTTTTAAACGGTAGTATTGAGAAAACAGAGTAAAGGATTGTTTTTAAATATATTCATGTTTGAGAAGTTCTGTATTTAGTAATAAATAATAAACAAAAATATTATGGAGATCTGACACACAAAATCATCAAGTTTTAAACTAAGCAGTACTTGCACTATAAAAGCTAGATAAAGTGATAGAATACTTATATGACTATATAGTTTTTTATAAATTAATACACATTATAATACATAGAAGACACCCAAATTCCGAAACAAATATTTGCAGATCAAGCAAATATTTCTCCGACTCAGGAATCGAACTCGAGACCTCAAACAGCTGCCGCATACCATAAAAATAAGTTACAGTTATTTGTTACCAGATGGAGAACCACGGTATGATAAAAACGGCAATGGGTATAGCGAGGAATGAAGGTATCACTAAATTATGGAGCGGCTTGATGCCCATGTTTCAACGCCACGTAGTCTACTCGGGGAGCAGGCTAATCTTCTATGAACATTTTCGAGATAAGTTTAAAGACGAAAACGGGCACGTCTCATTGGGAGTGGCGTCTATAGGTGAGGATTTTGCTGCTACTCAGTCTTATTTTTTTTTTTGTGGGACATCTGACACACAACATCATCTAGTCCCAAACTAAGCAGAGCTTGTACTATGTATACCAGACAACTGATATAAATACATTTACACTTTTTTCTTGTAACACCACAAATATGTGCAGATTATACAAACAATTGATCCGACCCGAGAATGGAACCCCGAGACCTCTTGATCACAATTGAACAAGGCAGGCACTGAAACATTAGTTAGATTTTATCAGTTACTATAGTCGTCACAAAATAAGAAGGTTTGACATTTGTCATCGTGGCGTAACTAATACGATTAATTCATGTTTTTGAGTGTATTTTTTCAATATAAAGTTAAACTTGATGCTTATTTATGATACGCGTTGTGATAGTGTATGGGTAACATAGTAATTAAATAGGATTATGAATTTGATTTTTCAATTTCTTCTATGCGGCATGTCAAATGACAAATGTCAAAACGGGCTTCTTATTTTGTGACGACTATAGTAGCCGACCCCAAATAAACTTAGGAATAATGGCTAGAACGATGAATCAATAGTAACCATGATCAAAAAGGATTTGTAAACAAATAACTCGACTCGAAATAGGACTAGACTCAAAATATACATTTCTGTATGTACTTATATATTCTTAGCAAGGAGATTTGTGTGTACTCGTATGTTAAACTTAAATAGTGCCTTTTTTATTTAAGTAAAGAATTCCTATTTTCTTAATGCTATAATAATTATGAATCTAGTTCTTACAAATAAAAAAAAAACAACTGTTCAAATATGTATAGTTCCATCAACATATTAACGCTCGGAATACGTTTGACGATTAGTGAACTCGTAAAAAGATAATTAAACCTTAATTAAAAGATCGTTACGTCTAACTTCCACTGGCCGTAGGCCGTCTTGTTACAGTGTTCTTCGTATTCAGTCATAATATTTAATTTAGTGATAAATGAATCCAGGTTTTCGGTTATGCAGAAATAGGGTATGAAACAATAAGTTACAAACTGCTTGGACTTTATAGATAAAAAGTGTTATACAGAAATTAAAAACGAATTCTAGGCATTATGATAAACTAGCTTTTGTCCGCGGCTACAGCGGCGGTTATAGCGGTAAAAAAGGTTCCATCTATCTCTATACCGAAATTCATCAAAATCGGTTCAGCGGTTTAGGCGTGAAAACGTAACAGAGACACAAAGTTACTTTCGCATTTATAATATTAGTAGGGACTAGTACGTAGCTTGCATAAATTTAGTCAGTTTGGCATCAATATTTCAGAGTTCTTTGGTCAGTGTGTGTTTTCTGAGCAAAACGATTCAAATCGACATAATGGAATGGGAGCTTTAATCTATCTTAGAGGATACATTGGGATTTTCACTGCTAATAAAGCTACTTGTATCAATCAAATGGTAAACAGGGTAATTGTTCTTGTAGGATTTTATTTCAACTGTATTGAAGTAACAACACTTGTTCTCTACTTTTATAGAATAAAAGATTATATTAGTACTAGTTACAAAAGATTATACTAACTGTATAGAGTAATTTTGACATAGGTAAGTAAAATTACTCGAGTTTAAATGTTTACTATAGAACATCTCTATAGTAGAAAATTTGAGGCAAACAAACGCTTAGTAAAATGTAAATTTATAACTATTTGCGTTTACGTTACTGTCGCATCCAATAAAATACCAAATTTATCCTCTACTGACTTTAATGCTGTTTAGAACAGTAGGTTAGATTATAAGAAAGAGATCGATACGTAACGGACAGCAACATGACATTCTGACATACATCACTTGGGCGTAAGCAGGAATATATGGCTTCCTGATTATACCATCAGGACTCAGCTTACCCGGTAAATACAGGGTGGACCAAAAGTTCGTTTACATTTCAAATGATGATTAAAAAGAAATGTGTTATGTGAGATAAAAACTGTTTATTTATTATTATATGGTATTTAGTACAAATGGGGATTTTATTTCTTTTAAACTACAATCCATATGTGACTCTTGACTATTTCGACACTGCTGCAACCTGGAGCAAAAATTTTCAATGACGGCCACACAAGTGTTTCGTGTTTTTTTTTTTGGTATTTTCCTCTCGAATATTTTCCTTTAATTCCACTGGGTTGCTATTAAAAACTTTGCTTATAAGGTATCCCCAAAGAAAGAAGTCCATTGGGGATAAGTCACTTTTTGTCCATTTCGTTTGCATATATTTTCTGTGAGCGCGATCTTGAGGCTTTAATTCCTGTACCATTTGAATTTTGTACGGATGTAAATGTAAATCTTTGTGAAGAGTACGAATCAAAGATATTCTGGGCGTTTATAGAGCACTACCAAGTAGAAAGTCCAGGATTTTTACGAGTAGACTCTCTTACACGCTCGACGTTTTCAGGATCTCTTGATGTTCTAAGTCGGCTGGATCGTGGTTGATTTATTGTTGAACCTGTCTCCTCGAACTTCTGTACCCATTTTTCAATCAATTGGTTCGATGGAGCTTAATTTTTACGCAAAATTTTCGTTGCGCTAGAGTAATAGAATCGTTGTTGCGGTAGTACTCGCGTATACAGAACGCACGTTGTTTATCACTAAACGACGCCATGGTACTGAATTCCCATTGGCCGTTTTTGCGCTTTGTAGCCCCTCCGTCCTACTCCACCCTCGCTGCTCGTCGCAGCTACCGATTCAGATTTAAACGAACTTTTGGTCCACCCTATATCCATCTAGTTTGGGTATATTACGTTAATTTGTATGTTTATTTATCACAAAGAGTTATTACAGTAATTATCGTCTGAAACACATACATTAGTTTTAAATATACAATGAATTTAATTTCTCGTTTAGAGTGTAGTTCCTCTTTGTATTATATCACGTTGTTGTTCATGATCAACTCCAACACTATTTTTTTTGTATTTGGCCTACCAAAATGACTCTACTCTGCCTGATGGTAAGCATGAGTCATCCAGAAGTAGGGGCTACCGTCCTCATTGTGTAAGCAGGCAATGAAACATGGTAACCTACACTATGATGGCCTAGTGAGATGCTACTGCATCTTTGGACCTCCGGTCTCACTTTTAGGTGGATCTTCCGTGTGAGGTAGTACTGCCCTGATCGAGCCAGCCCATTCGCGCTGAAATCAGCAAGGCTCTACTTCCTTTTAACATTTACTTACCTATTTCACGTTTTTTTTAAAAGTGGGCGTAAGGTAGGATAGTTAATATACGCTTAGAGTAATAGGAGACGAGCATGATTAAAAAAACACTCAGTCGAAATTGCGACAGTTGCGTGGGTCAGCTATATTTAAATGTAATCAAAATATGAAATATGTTTGTACTAAAATTTCCATACTTGTTAGATATTCTGAGTAGATAAATTGAAACATCAGGAATTACGGGCATTTTTATATTTTGTTATACATAGAATGTTCCGAATACAGACTGCTGCTACTAGAAAAAAAAACAGGCTCATTCAAATTTTAACCTTGAGTAATATACGAAAGTAATAAAATTGATTGATTGAAGACTCTTACTCTGAGTATTTGATGCAAAAGAATGTAGGAAAAATTTACTTCTGTGTACTTACTCATAATGCATATTATGTGGTCATCTTAATGTGTTAATTGCAGTTCTTATTATATGGTATTTAGTACAAATACTGCATATGAAAGGTCAAAAACAACAAAACATAATTCTTACGAAGTTCGGCAGGTGGGCTGACTGCGGGATCCCTGGCACAGTTGATCGCCTCGCCGACCGACTTGGTAAAGGTACAGATGCAAACCGAAGGCAGGCGGATACAGCAGGGCAAGCCAGCTCGGTTTAAGAACTGCAGGCATGTCTACAAGGTTCTATACGCTGAGAGCGGCATCTTAGGTTTCTGGAGAGGTAAGTCTACGTTTTTATATGTATTTATTTATTTATTCATTGCATTTGTACGTTTCTTTTCAAACTTCTTATGAAATTAAAATTTCTCATCCAAAAAAAGTATTCGTGTAATAAATTAACAGGCGTTACCTACGATGACTACGGAAGCAGAGAGTCTTAAATTAGAAAACACTTGCGTTCAAGTTTCCTGACATTGAATATAGTCAGTATAGTCAGTACAGTCATAGTAGGTTTAAAACGTTACAATACCAGTGTTGTAAAACTGATTAGAAGAAGAAGAACTTTTTAGTCAAGTCTGCCAGTATTAGAATTTACACACACTATTTATTGGTAAAAGCGTATCCGTGTGGTTCTAACTTAGTGAAGTTAAAGCTCTGAAACATCGGGCACGTTGTCATTGTCAAAGGCCACACCTTTAAGGCCAACGTTTCTAATCGTGATTATTATCCTGTTGCTCATGTGTCGGATGCCCTTTAATAGTAATGAAAGCTCATCGGTGACCTTCATACAACATACTATGGATAGTAAACCGAGCGATCAATACATGGAACGCTACTAATGGCTCCATGCAGTAGTTTATTACACTTTATTGAAAAAATGGGCCCTACATGATGTTAAAAAATATAAAATCGATTGAGTTACTAAGCAGTTTTTCATACAATTTAATCAGTCAATCGTTTGTATTTTCATTATTTGTATGTGTTCAATTTCGGCAATCTATCTTGATCCAACTTAAATCGGCAAAAGATCACAATTAATCAGCACAAACGTAGTGCTGAGTCTCTGTTGGTGACTAGAGTCATCAGAGAGATACTCAAAATGTATAAGTGTATGCAAAACTTATTACGAACATTGACAAGTTATGGCGTGAACGCGTAAGAAACAAACTAGTTAGGTACCTCGTACCATACAATATACTGGTACATACATGTATATAAATAAAGAAAATTGAAATGTGTGTTTATGATTTCAAATTAACATCTATTCACTAAATGCGAAAGTATATACAGCACTTACAACAGTATATACAGCAATACAAAGTGTTTCTGTTTTTTCCGACTAATCTGGTAACCGATTTCCACGTGATTGCACTGACAGCTAGCTAATATTATAAGGTCCCGGTCGGTCTCTGATAGCAAGTACTTAATGTGTTTTTTTTTTTAAAATCATGTATTTACCAATTCGGATGTCTCTATTCCAGGCGCCGTCCCTAATGTGCAACGTGCAGCTCTAGTCAATATGGGTGACTTGGCCGCTTACGATTACTCCAAACAGTTGCTGATTGAAAAGTTCGGCATGGCAGACACGCTAGGATTGCACGCTGCTTCTGCTTTTACCGCTGGTTTCGTCGCCGCCGTACTTGGCACACCTGCTGACGTACTCAAGACTAGGCTCATGAATCAACCTATAGGACCTGACGGAAGGTAATTTTATGATATCTAACCGGTTATTGTAAAGCGAATATCGTAAAGACTCTTTTGGAGTATCACGTTACAATCGTTATAGATAAGATCACATTTGGTATTCCACAAAGATCGATACTTTCGCTAAACTAATTAACTATAGTGTAGTCATCGTAGTTTTATTAAAAACTTCTTGGGCTTCATCAAATTAGGATTGGACGCTATCATATTACAGCTGAAAGACTCTTGACTAATTAAAATTTGTCAAGGTTTCCGAAGCTCATAATAAAGGGCGAACAAGAGCATTTTGATTAAAATCTGATAAAAAAATGAAATGAAAAACCAAAATGTGACAAACAAAATCTTGTGATAAATTTGCCTAACTAAACGTAATTGGGCATATAATGGTTGTTTTTATAAAATTTATTTTTTTGGATGAAGTTGATTAAATATTATAGTCGTCCGGAATGCAACTAATAAATCGTTACTACGAATAATATATACAAGCGAAAGTAACTGCCTGTTGGTCCGTCGCGCTTACATGCCTAAACTACTAATTCGATTTGTTACAAGTTCACCTTTTCTTCATCTAAACTCGAGCTGCTCTTCTGTGTGCTTCTTCATTTAGTTGATTTTTGGTATTACTTTCTAAGTCTCTACTTCAGAAAGATGGTCGGAAACCTCCGAACCCTTCATCACTTATCACTGATTCATCCTCTAAATCTTCTTCTTGTGATTGCGCAATTATTTCTAAATCGGGTATAAGACTACGAATCATTTTACTAAAAAAACTAGCTTTGTCCCATAGATTACTTGGGTATTTTATTGTTCTTAATTTGGATATGGTTCATTATTTACACGGACTATTGTTACGAATCTGTTGAAACCACACTTAGTAAAATCGGTTCAGTACTTTAGGCGGTATGGTGGAGTATTACCATTACCAAGCTGCCAAAACTATTACCTTTCCTTTTGACCTAAAGAGAAAGAGATTTGTATATTTATTCTTCTTAAATGATTGATATAATATATTATGTATAAAACTCCTATATAGTATTTGCATGTAAAAAATCGTGAATGCATTTTAAATTATGAACAATATGAAGCATCATTTCTTCATCATCTTGTAAATAATGTTTTTCTTTACCTTGAATGGATATATGAGTATCTGACGTCTTATATTCCTATGCAATTACGTCACATTCACACACATCAATGGTCAGCTGACGAATAGTGTTTATTCTGAATGTTTACGGGCTCAGTGGTTTGGTTCGCTATTCATAGCCGTAAATAGTACATAGTGAATAGGCTGGTAATAAATGTAGCTCGGTTGAGGTCACAGGAATGAGGTCAAAGTCGGCGCGCGGTAGTTGTCGCGTCGATACGCACAGGACGTGACTCACGCTCTAGTGGATCGCCTTCCTAATGAATTGTTGGTATCGCCATGAACTTATAGCTATATATGTGTGTGTGCTAAATTAGAGATGCTATAAAATAAAGTAGTTAGAGACATTAAACTTGAAGCATTGAAGGAATATAATCTACTTTCCTATAAGCTATAAGTATGTACATAATGTTCTCTAACAGTTTCTTTGACCTTATATAAAAAAATCGGCCAGGTGCGTATCAGGCCACGCACAGGAAAGGTTTCCTCGGTAACCCATAATGTTATGTGGATTTAAAATCGTATCCAATGGATAATTGTTATGTTTATGTATTAATGCGTTAATTTTGTATGACATTTTCCAAGTAAGCGCATTGTACAAGTTAAGCCTCTATAACTCCTGAACTAACAAAGTCATCTAATCCGTTATAGTTTTACTTTAAAGTTCAGTATATGGACCACTATCACGAATTTTCCCAGATTTTTTGAGCCAGCCGTTTAGCTTTTAGAGGGCGGGGGACCCCCTGTTTTTACAAAAAAGTGCCCTTTAAAGTAGAATTTCTCGCAAACGGATACCTAAATCAAAAAGTCGTCTTATAAACCCTTTATTGTTTTTAAAAGTCCTATCTAATGATAATGATACCCAACACGATGGGGTAGCCGCGAGAAAAAAGAAACATCCCCACTTTATGTGTAGGGGAGGTACCCCAAATAAAAATATTTTTCATAATTTTATTGTAGTACTTTGATGACGTAATTATAACACATATTCATGCAAAGTTTCATCTTTCTAGCACTTACCGTTTGGATGGTAAGTCGAGGACGGACGGACAGATGGACATGACGAATCTATAAGGGTTCCGAGTCATAAACTTCGGAACCCTAAAAAGGTTTGCATGAATAGCTGCATTGATTATAATAATTTTTATTTACAAATAAATATAGCAAGCAAGCATTACCGGTAATCGAATACAAGCGTAATTTAAGGAATAATACCTATCAAAAGGGATTTCTAAACTATGCATGTTATGCCCGCGACATACCTTTTGACAAATTATTCTAACAACAACCAATCGTTAAGAGGTAGGCCACGCTGATTTCAGCTCGACCGGGGCAGTACTACCCTCACACAGAAGACCATCCTAATAATGACAGCATTCTTGCGGTCGTATACAATATCGTTAGTGAGTGTGAGATCGGAGGCCAAATTTGGCGGGCCTGGAGGCAAATCTGACCAGGCCGCCATTATATGGGTCACCATGCTGCAATGCCTACCCTCACAATGAGGATGGTGACCCCTACTCCTGTATTCTACTCATACTTTCCATAAAGCAGAGTAGAAGAATCAATTTTCACTGTTCTTTTTTTGTAGGCAAATAATTCTAGTTTACACCGAAGGTTTGAAATAGATGAGTAGATCTCCGTCTCTCTATTTGTCTTCTTTGATTTTGTATGTTATTAAATTACTGTTTAATAGTATGTATGTTTTTTTTTACCATTTTTAATATATGCCTACCTTTCTATTTTCAGAGGCTTGTTATATCGAGGAATTATAGACTGTTTGCAGCAGTCCGTGAAAAATGAAGGTATTTTCGCGTTATATAAGGGTTTCCTGCCCCTCTGGATGCGATTGGGACCCTGGGCTTTAATCAACTGGGTCGCTTTCGAGAACATTATGTTAACAATTGGAGGCCGCACTTTTTAAGTATGTAAGAATTTTAAGTGCTTTTAGGCGATGTGTTGAAGTAGATATATCGATATCATGAAATATGTTTGTGAAGATTAGCTTGCCTTTATTAAGCGTGGCATCAACTATTGTATTTCTTTCTGAATTCAATTTTTTACCTTTTTAAATATATTTTTTCTTTTTAAATGTCCTTTGACCAACGTTACATAAATACCTTCGTCTCTCTGAAGGGCAAAATTCAAAACGAAGTGATCCGACAGAGAACTAAGGTGACCGACATAGCTCTTAAAGTAAATAGGTGAAAGTGGCAATGGCCTGGACATGTATGTCGCTGAACTGATTACCATTTACCGTTGGAGTAAGCGTATTCTGAAGTGTAGAACCGCGTCTTGGTAAACGAAGTGTGGTACGCCCTCTGACCAGATGGCGAGACGACTTATGTAGGGTCACCGGTGGCTACTTTAGGCGGAAAGCAACAGACCGGGCTCTGTGGTGTACCTTGGGAGAGACCTTTATCTATCATTGGACAGCAACGAGCTGATGCTAGTGATATAAATTGCTAATATTATAAGTTATAACTATAACGTTTAACAAGTCGTATTATGCAGTCTGATGAATCTAGCTCCTCTGTAGCGTAGAGGATTTAATTGTGTGCTTCTCCAGCACAAAAAACTAAAGCTAATTAATTAAGCTAAGACATTATTTAGCCTAAACTGAAACTAAATACAAAATCAAGTCATTGCAAAATATGTACTTCATCATCCGTTTGCGTACTTACTTTTTGTAATTTTCACTGCTTTTTACGAACATTCTCGTCAAATGGGAAATATTGAGAATATTTAATTTAGTATTTCCCATTTGACCTACTGATATTACGATTATTACATCCCTATGTACTTATAATTTTGTTTATCACTTTTTAGGGTTCCGTAGCCAAATGGCAAAAAACGGAACCCTTATAGATTCGTCAAGTCTGTCTGTCTGCCCGTCCGTATGTCACAGCCAATTTTTTCCGAAACTATAAGAGCTATACTGTTGAAATTTGGTCAGTTAATGTATTCTGTGAACCGCATTAAGATTTTTACATAAAAATAGAAAAAAAAACAATACGTTTTGGGGGTCCCCATACTTGGAACTAAAACTCAATTTTTTTTTTCATCAAACCCATACGTGTACCATACCATCTACGGATAGGTGTTCAAAAATGATGTTGAGGTTTCTAATATCATTTTTTTCTAAACTGAATAGTTTGCGCGAGAGACACTTCCAAAGTGGAAAAATGTGTCCCCCCCCCTGTAACTTCTAAAATAAGAGAGTGATAAAACTAAAAAAAATACATGTTGTACATTACCATGCAAACTATCAACGAAAATTGGTTTGAACGAGATCTAGAAAGTAGTTTTTTTTAATACGTCATAAATCGTAAAACGCAAGTTACATTTCATTCAATCAATACAGTAGTATAAAAACATTGATCAAAGTTACAACGAACTACAAGAACTTTTATATGATGTTACTTGCTGATACGGAACCCTTCATGGGCGAGTCCGACTCGCACTTGGCCGCTTTTTTTTACATTTTTTTTTGAGTTAATTAAAGATTCGTGTCAAATGTTTCATAGCATACATTTTCCAATGACGATATTTTTGAATGCGATTTTTTGTGATATAGTGGATGGATTGTTGAAGTTGATGATATACTTACTTAATAATATATTTTTTTACAAATAAAATCATGAGGACTAACGAAAAAAAAGTAAAATTGTATTATATTTATTGATATTTTTCTTTTAATTTAGTGTATTGTATGCCACATAATATGGTAAATAGCGACTGATCCGACGATTTCAAAGCTAATGTATTTTTTTAATATTGAGCAATAAAGTGATATTTAGTACAAATCGTTATAATCATGTCCTGAGGTTAAGCATTCCACATATTACAGTCGCAATTTGTTTTTGGAAACGCAATAATTGCAGTTCTGTAAAATACACAGTCTTAGATCTGAACTGTTCTTTTTTTTTTATATTTACATTAAATTCATTTCTCATAATTTTATAGACAGGGTAGTTTTTTTTGTTGATTCGGATGAGATTTTAGCAACTAACTAACGAGAAAGAAGCTAAAGATTAGAAAGCACTGTTTAAATGTTTAGTTCTATAAATATTGTCCTTTTCTTAAAAGTAATAATAATCTAATCTCGTTGTAGAGTTATAAAGACACTACTAGTACAAATATTTTTATTTTATTTTTAATTTAAGCCTGCCAAGGTGAATCTACCCTACCAGATGGGAAACATGAGTAGAATCTAAGAGATGGGGCCACAACACTCACTGCGAAAGTACGCAGTGTGGCGACCACAGATCATAGAAACACTCTATGATCTGTGGTTTCGACCCACTCTATGGCGGCCTAGTGAGATGCTTTTCATCCCTCGCATAAAAGACCCGGGATCATAGTAGAAAGGAAACACGTGAGCTAGTAGTGAATTCCAGCTTTTAACATACTACAAATGATGTTGAAGCTTGCACAATGGTAACCAAATAATACTAATTTTTTTTTCAAAAATATACTGAAAGGTGTGCCACTCTGCCGAAGTAGGGAGTTATTTAGATATTAGTCCTTAGGTATAAGTATAATGCACCAAGTAATAAGTTGATTTTGTACTGTTTGCTACACTTTTGCAAGTGTGGCCAAACCCTGGCATTAAAGGTGCTATTAAACCTTAAATAGCCGTAGCAATGTGTTTAGAAGTTTAAAACATATTAGAATAAAGTTGTTGCAATATAAATGCCTCTGTGTGTATAAATGCCTCAGTGTTACGTTGTAGGGAAAGTTGTTTAAGAAGAAAACTCAACAAATTCGTTTTGGACACCGAAAAAAAAAATTAACAAATAAAACTTATTGTTTGGTTTAATTATTTAACGATTTAAATTATTCGAAAATGTGATCATTAAAATAATTACTTACTTAATTGTGAAAAACACATTCACACAATGTGCTTTAATATGAAATTTGTTATAAATAAATTATTGTTACACGGAGATTAAAATGTGTAAAATGTGTATTAACTTCACACGCTATATTTTATTAATAGAAATATTTTGAGAAAAGTACAGCATAAAACTTAACGATTAATGAACCCACTATTTTTAGGGCCAAAACACTGAAATACTAACACTGTACTGTCAAAAAATCGCACAATTTCTGAGAAAAAGTAGCGCCAAGTTGCTGAATCAAACTTATATTACATTTAGGATGCGCGTCTGAATTCTGAATTGATTTTGACGATTTAGTGATAAGCACATCGAAAGTTTTATAAAAGCGTGTCCCACTGTGTGAATGGGCATTCAAACATGATTTCGAACATGTTTTTATGATAAAAAAAAGAAATGTAATCAACACAAATGTAATACTTAAAATGATAGATATACATACTTACGCATAGTGATTTAGACATAGCTATATTGTCATGTTGATTTATAATTGTTAAAATTGTGATGTTAATATTTAATAATAAACTATAATAATTGTTGACTAGCTGTTGTTTCTTTGATAAGAAAATCCTTTAGAAAAATACACTTTTAAATTACTTAGATTATTATGAAAACCATGGTGTTTTTAAAAGAAATAACATGCACGACTATTCATAAATTAAATTATTTTTTATCAGCATTTAGTGATAAACCTTTTTTGTGAAACTTTCTATCTAACCTTAACCTATTAGCAAGAAGGATATAGGCATTATTATGTTTGATTGTTACCTGTGCCTCAATGCATTTTGAAGTGATACGTCATATAAAGAATACGTGAGTGTAAAATTATTTACCTATTGCAAATACATTATACAAATAACAAAAATAAACGACAAAATTGCCGAAAACACCAAAGAGAGTTGTTTTTGATGAAATATTTAGATACTTTAAAAGCATTTTTAATTTTAATAATCTTTTTAATATTGTGTACACGTTTTTATTCTCGCATGTCTATGCCTGTCATTTCAAGAGGCGGGAAAGTTTATAAATAGCCATATACTTATGTAATTTTTAAGGAGACTACAGTGCAAGAAGGCAAAGGCAGTTCTGTCCCCTTTGAGCATTATGAGTGTTCTGTTTTTCTGGCTAAGAAAATAGCATGATACGCTGTTTTTTGATATGATAATAATATGAGTAAAATTTTATACCCTTTCAAAAATGCCTGCTGATGAGAAGTGTTTTTTATTTATATAGTGTTTTGATAACAAAAAAATAGCGTAGTGTCAAGGCTAACCTGATCTTATAGAAAATTAATTATTTTCACAGATCTTTAAAGCAGTGTTTCTTGAATCATGAGCAAACTAGTAGTAGAGGATATTGCCGAACCTGTTCCTATTATTCAGGACTCTGTGTTAACAAGGTATTTCGTGGCTGTTTTGTCAGCTTGCGCGGCTGAAACTGGTAACTAACATTTGTCAATCTACGTTCAATGGTAATGATGAAAATAGATATTTCGAAAAAAGCTTCAATGCCGGCCAATTCATCTCTTAACATCAGGCATCTCGTGTTCAACTGACCTGCAAAACTTGGTTTTAATAAATCTCTTCTCCTTACATCAAATACGTACTTTTAAGTCGAAAAATCTCTTTTACAATAGATAAAAAGTATTCTTTTTAGAAAATGCAATTTGTCATCTTTCTTTCATTTTTTTATTTATGAGCCTGCCAAAGTGACTTCTCTGCCTGATGGTAAGTATGAATAGAATCCTAGGTTACATTAACTTTAACTTTGCCTCGTTGATCTAGCGGTTAGCGTATGCGGCTGCCGATATAGAGGTCGCGGGTTTGATTCCCGGGTCAGACTAAATGTTTCCATGATCTGCAAATATTTGTTTCGGAGTTTGGGTGTTTTCTATGTTTAATATGTATGTATTTTACAAAAAAAGTAAGCAGTGAGATCTTGTTGTTATCATAAATTAAGTCCTGAAGCTTAGGTGTAGGCCTTCAGTCGGCTTTAAAATATCCAACGGCAATATTACATGGCCACAATGAAGACAAATATTGATAGAAAAATACAGTTGAATTCTATTCATTAACCATACGTCCGCACGCTGCGCGCTGGCCGAGTGCGGGTTGCGGACTGGCAAGACACGTTGTGGCAACGTAATCTTGCCGTTGGATGATTTTAAGCCTCCTGAAGGCCTCCAACTAAGGCCTTTAACTGAAGAAGACCTTCAAATTTGAATTCTCTTAATTGAATAAAATAAATTACCTCCTATCTTTACAGTAACATATCCACTTGACCTAGCAAAGACAAGACTACAATTACAAAATGAAGTTGCCGCCGTTAAAAGTGGATTACAAGTAAGAATGACGTCATTTATTTATTATAAAGTGGGTCAAAGAGCAACACGGACCACCATACGCAGGGGTTCTCCTCTATTAAAGTATAAGCCTGAATGAGCATGTGCATATTACACTGTTACAACAGAAACATTTTGTGTGTGTGAAATTTTGAGCTTTTAGTTTTAATTGTTGTGTTATGTAGGTTCATAGTGACAGGTGATTGTTTTTGTATGTCAGACTAAAATGTGTATTTATAAAGATTTCATTGTAGTCTGACAACAAGTAAAGTCGTAGTATAACTAGAATTTCACTTTTGTCATTAAAATTTTAACAGGCAATTACTGTCTACAAGCTAGCCTACCACAATGACTACTCGGCCTGTTAGAAAGCATGAGTAGAATTCAGGAGTAGGGGCCACCATCCTCACTGTGAGTGCATACTATGCAAAAGGCGACCCGCACCATGGCGGCTTAGTGAAATGCCTCCGGAGGCTGGGAAAATTATGCAGAAAAATCTCACGCAAAAGTTTACTCAATGTCCCTTTTCTCTAAACGCATTTTAGAACATAAATTGAGTTTTAAGAATAGAATTTGCTGTTCTGGATAAGTTTGGTGTAATTTTTTGCGCTAGCAATTCGACCCGGCTTTTTCTTCACAAGTAATTCTTTTAAACCACTATATTATATACTAAAAACTGCATTAAAATTGTCGAGTAGTTTAAACGATCGTAGCGATACGTGGGTAGGCTGAAACGCTCAACAATATTTACGTTATGGTCGGCAATTTTTAGATCACTCAGTAACTAACAAAAACGACTACTGGAACTGATACTGATACTTTCTGATTGCTTTCAATTTCTTTAGATGGAAAACCGGGGCCTTATCTCAACAGCTATCAATATTACAACAAAAGAAGGTGTATTGAAATTATGGTCCGGCCTGCTGCCCATGTATCATCGACATATGTTGTACTCCGGGTGTCGTCTCGTATTCTACGAACAAATGCGAAACTTGTTGATGGATCGAAATGGGAGTATGTCTCTCGGATTTTCAATAATATGTAAGACTTTGTAGTACATACTTTATTGCTAAGTACTTAGTATTGGGATTTAATACGATTACATCCGCGGCTAAAGAGTTAAAGCGGCAACCGAATGACAGTAGGTAGACATCACCTTACAAACATAGCAATGAAGTTTAAAGATGTACCTCACTGAGGATATCCACTTCGCTATTGTGAATTATTCAACACATGTAATGGGCAATAAGAAGCTTCTTTTCAAAACTATTTCCCTTTTTACGTTACAACGAGTGATTATTCTAATTATCCAATTCCAAACCTCTTATTTTTGGAAAGGAAAATTAATTAAGTGGTACTAGGTACTTATTAGTTTTATGTTCTTTTCGTTTCATAATATCGCGGCAAATACTGCAATGAGTTGTTTTGCCTAACTTTCTATAAACACCAGTCATAGACATTTTTTATTTACATTTTAACCTACCAAAGTAACGCTACTCTGCCTGATGGAAAACATGAGTAGAATCCACGAGTATGGGTTATCATCCTCATTGTGAGAACAGAGAATGCCGCATTTTGATCCACACTAAGGCAGCTCAGTGAGATGTTTTTTTATCAATTCCTCCTCAAACTAGCTAACGAAGAGAGCATGTATACTGTCGTTTTAAGTTAGATTAGACATCAGTCATAAAGTAATAAATTTTAAAGTGAAAATAGCAGTAGTTTGCATAGATAGCAATACTGTTCACATCTCTGAAGGACTTGAGTAGGTGGTGCATCTTGTGGTGCCTTGGCGCAGATGATTGCGTCTCCCGCTGATCTCGTAAAGGTGCAGATGCAAGCAGAAGGCCACCGAATACAGCAGAGCAAGCTACCCCGATTTCATGGCTGTAAACAGGCATATATGATGATTTACAACAAAAGCGGTATAATGGGATTTTGGAGAGGTAAGTCTTTAAAAGAGAAAAAAAAGCAGTACTTTAAAGGCTGCTAAACATATTAGACTTCATTTTTGGCATCGCTGTAGCCGGGTCAAAATAGAAAATTATTCAACATTGATTCACTAGACTCTTTAAGAACGTTCATAATATTAGTATGTAGTAAGAGAAACATGGAATGTTAATTTCAAAATTCTTACACAGAAGGACTGAACTCTTTAGAAAACGAAACTTACAATATCGTGAAATTAATAAATTGCTTTCAGAATAATCCCAGCAAAAACAAATAATTTTTCCTCAAGTCAAAAATTTTGCACAGCTACCAAAACAACATCGTTTTTAGAAATATCGTTTCTATATAGTTTTTTCTAAGTTAGTTAATCAAGTACCTAGTTCATTCTTGAACCGTTTTTTACTAAATGCATATTCTGTTTGTTCCGGCTAATCTCTGGAACGACTGTACCAATTTTGGCGGGGCTTAACTGCCAGGTAGCTGATGAGTTGACACAAGAAGTAACTTTAGGCTAATTCTTTTAAGACTAGCTTCGCTACGCGGCGTTACACGCGATTTACAACAATAACCGCGTGTAACTTCGTAAGTCTCAGATTTATCATAATGATGGTCCGGATGTCTTATTAACAGCAGTTCCCGCACCCCTCCTATTTCAGGCGCAGAGCGGCACACCGTGTTGTTAGTCGGTCCGATTCTGAAGTGTGGTGACGGCTAGGTGGGGGAGTTCTACACGTTAAGAAAAGTTTTATCATAAATGTGTCCGTTAGACAGTTTAGCAGAGACATTCAAACCTCACCTTAAAGCTTAAGCAAACTTGTACATTCATGTGCTTTGTGCCGTTCAATTGAAGTTTCCATTCACCTTGAAAACTATATGTTTGCAAAGATCACTTAAATGTTTTTATGTAGTGTCTGCAAATATTGAGTCTATTTTTTTTGTCGATTTTTAAAGACAACTCCCGCATTAGGAATATAAATTCCTGTGTCGCGGGGGACTTTACAAACATACATGAAACAGACACAAAGAACACCCAGACTTGAACAACAAATTGTGAATCACACACAGTGTTATCCTACGTGGGATTTGAACCCACGACACTCGGCGCAGTAGAAAGCGGTGTGGCGACCGGTTAAGCCACTAGGCCAACCGTGCAGTCGAGTTTCTAACATTAAATTACCTGATCACATACATTTATCTACTTTACATATTGACAAGCATGTGGGTGTAGTGGTCAGTGATCCTGACTACCAAGCCAGATCCCTTGAGATCGTGGGTTTGATACCCGCCCAGGACAAATATTTATGTGATGAGTGCGTTTATTCGTTCTATGTACTTTTTTAAACAAGAATTGTACAGAAGAATCGGCAAGAAACTTCACACTGCTTACAGTGTGAAGTTTCTTGCCGATTCTTCTCCATAGGAAAGACATTTTGGAACCAAACTGATGTTCGTGTCCAATAGATAATTGTTATGTTAAATTATTATTTCTTTATTTTTGAATGAAATTTTCCAAGTGAGTGCATTTTACAAGTTAGGCCCTATAACTCATGAAATGAAAAAGTTATCAAAACCGATAATAGTTTGCCTTTAAAGTTCAATATATGGTCTACCATCACGTTTTTTTCCAGATTTTTTGACTCAGTCGTTGCGTTTTCTGATAGGGGAGGGGGGGACGCTTTGGAAAGAAATGAAAACTTTCAAGTTGAATGACTCGCAAACGGATACTTTAATCAAAAAATAGTTTTAAAAACCTTGCAATGTTTTTAAAACACCTATTTAATGGCACCCCACACGATGGGGTAGACGCTAGAAAAAAAAACATCCCACTTTACGTGCAGGGGAGGTACCCGAAATAATTGATGCAAAGTTTCACGACGAACGGACAGACGTGACGAATCTATAAGGTTTCCGAGTCATGAGCTACGGAACCCTAAAACGTACCCTTAGTTACTCCTTGTATCATCAGCTATCTACCTATCTAGCTATCTACTATCGGCCTAATCGTTTCAGAGATTAGACGGAACAAAACAGACAAAAAAAAGTTGCTTTTTTGATCGAAGTATCTTGTATACTTTCACAAGTATTTAGTAGAAGAATGTTCATTTCATATTACAAACAGACTTCAAATTAATTTTTTGTAAATTGTGAAACCAGTCTCATGTGTGTTGGCTGTTTTTGCGCCTTTATTACGATGCGAATGATTGAAATATATATTTAAATTTAAAGGTTCAATCCCGAACGCGCATCGTGCGGCATTGGTCAATATAGGTGATCTATCGGCTTACGATTATAGCAAGCACCATCTAAAACGTCAGTTTGCGATGAAGGATGGTTTCCTTCTCCACACACTGTCAGCTTTTGTAGCCGGTCTAGTTGGAGCAGTATTGTGCACTCCTGCTGATTTAATTAAGACTCGTCTAATGAACCAACCAATGGGACTAGATGGAAAGTATGTTTTTATTTAGTTTTTATAACAGCTTTTTAAGCTTTTTATAACGGCTTAGCCGTAAAAACATAACAGATTAGTTACTGACAGTTCGGACGTTACTGTTTATTAATTATCGATGTGATTGATTAGAAACACTCGATGAATGATCAATTATCGATTAGAAGACACAAAAATTATACCAAAAGTAAACTCTAAATAAAGTAACTCGTTTAAACTATCTGTAAAGGTAACTTATACACAATTAAATTGAAATTATGTTTTGGTGTTTTTGCTTACTGGATAAGTAGATCACCAGATAAATGACAAACAGCATATTACTGCGTCGTATATTGTTTAAAATAATTGATGGAATTACGATATATAAAGATATACTTGACCAGCACATTCAGATATGTTCCTGATAACGAGCACGTAGGAATTCAGACAATCATTTCCTCATTGAGAACAAGACGTGTTTATGTGCAGTAAAGCGATAGGTTTTAGAATATATATAATGTAGCTGTAAGAGCAAAACAATGCATAACTAATATATACATTAGTGAGTAATATAGAGTAGAAAATCAGTGCTTAATTAATAAACATGACTACAAAAGACTTCACTGTCCTTGTCATACGATATCACCTATAAGTTCGCTATACAGCAATGATGTCCCAATTATCCATGTTTTAGAATTATTTAGTTATTCCACTATGTTAATGAATTTTATTTATCAACTTTCAGAGGTACGCTCTACAAGAATTCAGTTGATTGTTTGATACAATCCGTGAGCAACGAAGGCTACTTTGTTTTATACAAAGGATTTGTACCATTATGGATTAGAATAGGACCTTGGATGGTATTAAACTGGATTGCGTTTGAATATATAATGAACGCCATAGGTGGAAAGCCGTTTTAGTGCTTTAAGATATCTAAATGACACTTAATACTTTCACTGTAATTGAAACATAGTTTATGTTTAATACTCAAATTGTAAAATGAAGGTTTTGTAATTTGAGGGTTGAGATAACTTAAAAATAAAGTGTTTACTCAGAATCCAGGCTATTTTTTCATAGAGTAGTGACTCTGAAGCACAATAGACCGAGATGTCTTAAATATAAAAGCTTACAACGGGTGTATGTGGATAGCGATATGCTGGTGATGATGATCCACAAGATAGCTTTTCTCTAAATTATGAGTTGTGTCTGAGTGTGAGTTGTGGGAGCCTTGGGAGGGAGAGAGAGAGAGCTCAGAGATATTATAGTAATGTAGGCAATTTTACACTTTTTTATTACTCATATATGCCCAAATCCTCAAGAAAATGATTAAGCGATACCCGCCCAAATTAAGGTTTTAATACAAATAGGTTTTTATAGAATAATGAGAATTAAACCGCGATCAACTACAAAGAAATACTTAAGCTACCATGACCAAACTAACACATTTCTAAAATATAACTTTTTCTAGTTGTATATAAACCTTTTCGAAAACTTTTTATACACCTACCCCCATAGTCCAATTGCAAAACCTTTTTCGTTTTCTATTCCATTCTCTATTCTATTTCTCCATTCTTTTGTTTCATTGGCTAATGTCGTGTTGCATGTAAGATGCAAAAACCCTTATAGACGTATTTTTTTTCGCTTTTCGCACCATACTCTTCGTGGGGTAAACGAAGGGCGTGTGTGGGACTCCCGGAGGAGTCGGTTTACCCACTAAACTCCGCGGCGGCCTACCTGGGCAGCAGCAGGAACACCAGAAAAGCATCAGCGGCTTCTGGAGTCCCCCCCGCCCAGGGTACATCCCGGGGTGATTATTCTCACCCCCAGGACAGGACGTTGTCGCGCCTCTCACCGCTCCACGCAGTAAGAGGCGCAAACCAACCCGCCTTAGACCACACCCTCCGGCCGCACTTGTGTCACTTGTCTCGGGTCGTTTGAAGCTGTCAAATCTACCCAAGGGGCTGCAACGACCCTTTAAGCGACAAATGGGGGGCTATCGACTTCTGCCATGCCGACCTTTGCCGCCTGCTTTGAGCAGGATCGGCCCTTTCCCGATCCCGCTTAGCGAACTCCTTCTGGAGCATAACGTCCTCACAGAAGGAGACTGCGGCTCCACCCAGGGTGTGCTGGGCGGAGTCCCGGTCAAACCTGCAGTGGTGGCATTATGTAGTACCATTTACCTGCCAAAGTCACGATAACTTTCGTCCTTACATTTGTTGGAAACAAGCGCTAAAAACTTACAGCTATATACAAATAACAAATGCCTGGTATTCATAGAGCCTTACTTACGAGACATAAAACTGAAAAGAGTTTAACTTATAAGAATTTAATATTTATGCCCTCAAACTTTTTAAAGTGAATTTTAGTTTTAAAACACTTCATCGATAATTTTCTTGACAAATGCTAATCGTGTTTTGTGAAGTAAAAGAAAAAAACATAGGTTTATTCATTTTATTCATGTAAGTAATGTATTTATTTATATGTTTACGATTAAATAATGTCATGAAGTGACGGGCACGTATTATTTGCAAGGCAAAAATAGTGCATATTTGCAAATTATTTTGAAATATACAGGTAACCTGTTATATGACAAATCTAAAATACGATAAATTACGTCGATGTTTTTGTTTAGTTTTAGAATTGATCAGTAATGTTTTTAAGTCAACAAACGTTGCCATTTAATCAATTTCTTGGACATCATACTACTAGTACTTTATGTACAATTTCGCAGTGTTATAAAGATCCTTCATTACCAGGTAATCGTAGATTGCAAGCAAAAGCATTGTAAATCAAGTATTTCTGCAGAGTCGTTGAGCAACAACCGTTTCCACCATGAGTAAATCGGTGATGTTTGAAATTGAGACACAACAAGCGCCAAGTTTCCGTGACTCCATCGTGACAAGATACATAGTGGCTGTCTTAGGATCATGGTGTGCTGAACTTGGTGAATAGTATTACAATTTCTAACTCACTTTATATCAATTTTAACATCTTAGTTCTCTATAAAAGCTACATTACAAAGACAACAACTAAAATTAAATGAAATTGATTAATCATCAGTCGCAAAGTACTGCTAAGAGGAAGAAAACTTGAAATAACCGCTATTCCAATCCGCCTGGTCAACGTGATATAGTAACCAAAACCTTCTCTCTAAGAAGAGGGCCTATGCATAGCACTGGATTATTAAAAGCTACTTGTTAATTATACTTTTACTTTTAGTGCTTAATTAGCTAGGTCCCTGTAACATTACCAATTTGCCCGAGTACTTGCAAGGTGTTTATCAATACAAAGGAATTTGAAAAAGTATAATATGTACAGTAGCATTTTCTTTATCCTAATTTAATCATCCTCAATTTTTGCCGACTAGACAGGCCAATTTCAGGCCAAAAATGTTGTCGTAACGCATGTTAAGCCCCTATTGTCGTTAAGCCTGCGGTCCCTGTTATCATGAATATCTATGGCAATCGTTACTGAGATATCAGTGCCCTCAAATATACTGACAATTAGTTCAATTTTTGAATTCAATTCGCCCTCAGGGATTCGATCCTCCGGGACTCCGCAATCCTGAAATTTAGGTAAAGCAGTTGAACTAGTATCCAGCCCCAAAAATACTTAATAATAATAAGGACTAGGATGATGATCTTATTATCATCAACAGCTTACTGTAGTCCACTGCTGGACATAGGCTTCTGCCATTGCACACCAATTCGATTGGATTTTGGGCTTTTTATATCCAACTCCAGTTTAATATTACGAATATAAAACTTTGAGATCAAACAAATTTTAGCGGAATAAAAATGGTTTGCTTTTAACGGTCTAATATTGATATAGGATTGCGTTTTCCATTTATTTTCAGCAACATATCCATTTGACTTGGCAAAAACAAGACTACAAATACAAAACGAAGTAGCTGCTACCAAGCATGGGATGAAGGTAAATATTAGATAAACTTTAGGGGATCTCCTCCCATAACTCCTTTACATCCTCCTCTACGCAGAACCGTCCTAGGTGCCATTTCTCCCAATCCCGCCTCTCCAAACTGTTATACAGCTGCCGTTGATATGCATCTGACTCATTGGTAGGTTCAGAAGAGTTATTCACAAGGTCTTGTAAAAGCGCCCGTGTTGGAGCCAACGTTGGTTGTAACTTTGCGACCTAAACTTTCATTTGAATAGATTGTTTTTGTTTAATGTCTGTTTGCGATCTTCAATCTGTCATAGAATTTATGAGATTATGTTAACAATTAAGTAGTGCATGATGTGCTTACCTATAACAAATTGTTAAACTGGGCTATAACTTCAATGAATGTACATATTTAATATTTATTAGTATCAGTGTATTTAATTGTTGGTGAACCAAATTATAAAAATAAAATAAAAAATACACAGTATATAGGAACTTTAATTCTAAGGACTGGTGACAATATTAATTATAACTTTCTTGGAATCGCGACTATATTTATAACACGAGAAGTTAACCTTATGTTTTAATGGTGTAAATAGGATTCCCAAAATAATTTCTAAGACTATCCCTATGGTGATGGACTAAGAATACATTGGCACCCTTTTTGATTCCTTTTGTGTATACATATGTATTTTTTACTTTTGTGTATATATATTTTGTGTATATATGGATATACGAGCTTACTCCGCGTACTAGAGGTATGAAAAATAGATGTTGGTCAATACCCAGATCTACCCGATATCACAGAATACATAATAGTACCAGCACAGAAGACTCACTCCGAAAATAAAAGTAAAGTTATAGATACCCTCGGTGTCAAAAGATTAAGTTCAATTCAGATCGCACAGCGCCGAATCACTACGATTATATTTACCTACAGTTGCGTCTCTTTCTATCGTGTAACTCATAACTGTTCTGACGATGTCTGTTCGACCGGCGTGTCTGACCCGGCAGGCAGCCGGCCGACTATACCTAAACTGCGGAGTGACACCCCCCTGCCGATATGCACACAAAATTTCTTATGGGTAAAGCCGTTTCGGAGGAGTATGGTAACTAACATTGTGGCACGAGAATTTTAAATATAAGATAGACCAAAACCTCTTGTCAAGAGGCCTAAAAGTACCCTACTTTACGTAGGAATTAGTAAAACCGTGATGATGATGGTGAACTACTTAACAGTTACTAATCTCATTCTTTTTAAGAACAAGCTTTTTATTGGAAAGTAACAGTAAAGTTAGTGAACTGTTCTTTTACTAATTTTTTATTTAACACGTTGCACGCTTTACGGCCCACCGGTGAGCCTAGTCTACTATTCTATTGGGGCCAAGGTAAAATCATGAAGTTGCTATTTTTTGTCAACTTGAAATTTTCATCCCTACGTTTATAAAATACGTAATTTTGTACAGAAAATTAAAATTAGCCATTTCTACCGTCTAGTTTTAGAGATATAGCAAAAGGCTCACGGGTGGGTCGCGTGGCCTCCTACAAAGGAATAAAGATTTTCCGTCGGCGGGGGCCGCGGGGGTCACACTACGGCTCACCCCCGCGTACGCTACTTGTAAAGTGATATAAGAAGCTGGTTATAGATGTATTACATAATAGTGCGATAGTAAATGTTCTTACTTTGTATAAATCAGTGACTAAAAAAAATACAAATAATTGATAACAGGAGGTATAAATTGATAAAACTTTGCGGAGTCTACCGCCGCTCCGACCGAAAAGAGTAAAACACACCTTGGAAAAGAACGATGGTTTGGCTAGAAAAGTTAGAAGTACATGTCGTAAATGTTACGCAGAAAACGTGTCAATCATAGGTAGCAAACAGACTAAGACAAAAACCAAAAAAGTATCTACTTATTGCGGAAGTTGTTCAAGTAACTCTTTACTTTTTGCTTACAGTAGTTTAACAAAAAATCTTTTTTTTAATATTTAAATTTCTTTAGTTATATGATTATTACAGATTAACTATTATTCTGAAAAAGAAGATAAATAGTGCCATTCAAATGTGATTATTAGATTTCATGAAGTATGACATAATTTTGTTGTAATGTTCGTAAGCGATATTTTTATTTCAGAATAAAAAGTTAATTAAGTTCCAGTATTTTAAATACTATGTATTGTTTAATAATATATAATATTTTCCTGGTTTTATTGAATTTTATTATAATCTGCAAGAGCAACCCTAGTGTCGTTATTACAAGTCTTAAAATTACTACAAATTTCTGAAGGATTTTAAAACCACGCCGTCCGGTTATGATACAGGGCCACGTGGCTCACTTTAATATACGAGTTGTTCGATCGCTACAATACGTGGCTTGTGAGAAACGTTTTCGTTGAACTTAACACTCGGCTCACCGGTGACCCCCGTGGCTTGAACGGTTCAGCAAGAGAAGGCTCACCGGTGAGTCCCGTGGCCTATACGGAAATACTCAATTTTTCGCGTGGCGTTTAACGTGTTAAATTAAGATGGATCAGCTGAATTTTGCCTTTTTAAATTTAGCACTCAGAATTTTCACCAGCGGACCAAAAGAAGACCTTTTGAAGTTATCCTTTCATTCAAATCTCGACACACGTTTGCATATCAAACCAAATTCATAGTAATGTGAGCTTATAATAATAATAATAATAACCCCCCCGGGGGATCACCTTGCCGTGGTGGGGGGGCTTACGGGTATCTGGTACTGGTTATGATCTTAACATCTCATCATTGTGTTGGGTTTTCGCTTGTCGCGGAGACCCGATACTACACCTACCCAACCAACGATCCCAAACCCATTATGGAGAATTTATGGAAACTGACAAGAAGAAATACAATTTACGGCCGCTGCCCGGGGAGCGCCGGGGCGCATCTGGAGCCGATGCTAGGTGCCACAGCATGCGAACCATCGGTGGTGAGACGTCGAGCAGGCGGGCTCTCATCAAGCAAACTACTACAGCCGGTCGCGGTGAGTTGAGCAGGCGGGCTCATCGCGTCGAAGTTACAGCCGAATCATCGGGCGATGATACAATAGCATTATCCTCTTCTATCCCTTCAACTCGCCCTTCGTACACAACAAGAAGAACAATTAGCTTGTCAAGTACTAACACCCTCAACAGTGCTGAGCATCAACTATCCACTGAGCGATCACCTTCACCCTCATTTAGTATCACACAGTCAGAACATTCACTTTTCTCTAATATTCCATCACCATCTTCAACAAATAGCTTATTTCGATCACCGAGCTCATCACCGTCATCTACATATTCAACCAGAACTACAAGGTCAACAGCTGTTGTGCAGGAGGCGTTAGCCACTAACCCTGTACCCACTGCTGGCCCTTCTCGTACGCGAAAAAAATGGACTGAAGAAATGAACCGTTTTATATGGCGTACATACCTTAACATAACAAATTGCGAGACGTCTCAAATGAACAATTACCTAGAAACTTTACATCGAGAATTCGACAATAAATATCCCGACATGCAAACAACTCGACAACGGTTAGGTGATCAAAGGAGAGCAATAATAAGAAGAAATTTACTCTCACAACTTGTGTTAGACGAGATAGCCACTGAAGTAAGACAACACTTAAGAGATGAAAACTTCAACAATTCACATATACATAGCCAAAACGAGCAGACAAAACAGTGTCTCCAGCAGCAATAGGATGAAATGGACTAAAGAAATAAATGATGATGTTATTAGATGCTACCTTGAAGCAACGGAACTAGAGACAAACAAGACTGCCTATCGTAAAAAACTTCATGAATTATTTATAGAAAGACACCCAAATTTATTTAATCTAACAGAACAGAGAATTGCAGATCAAAGAAGAATAATATTCAATAATAAGACATATACTAACAGAATAAATGAATTAAAGCAGGAACTACAATTGACACGAACAGAACTGAATAACCAAAATATATCTGACACAAACTACTCTATTGCCGCACAAACAAACAACACAAACGACAGCATAATAGACAATACGCTTACACTAACTGAACCAACCGCGACAATTCACAATGAAAACAACACGACTCATAACACGGATATCAACAGTAGTAACAATATAGATCATGTCAGCATAGAATTAGAATTCAATAATGTTCTTGCTCGATTCAGTATGATTGATCCAGAAGTAAGACCATATATTCCAAAACAAAAAACATCACGAAAGTTTGCTGAAATTACTCAACATTTAAATTGCAATATTATACCAAAACACTTACACCACGAATTAGACTTTGGTTCACTACACACTTTAATTTATTCAGCAGCCTATACGGCTGCTATTTGTAACGGTACCAGATTCATTATTGAAGATAATACGAATACTCATAAACGGCATAGAAAACCTGCGTGGCAAAGAAGAATCGAAAGTAGGATAGAAATATATCGATTAGAAATAGGAAGACTTACACAATATATGCGAGGAAATAGAAGTCAGAAAATCCTAAAGACTGTAGAGGCAATAAAGAATAAATATAACACTCATTCACAACACGAAGAACCTAACACTGATCCACAACATTTTCTTGACACACTAAAACAAAAATTAAACGCGACCTCAAGTAGGCTTAAAAGATACTTAAGTTGTACCAAACGCAAACAGCAAAATGCAAACTTCATTAATAACGAAAAACAGTTCTATAGAACCTTAGGGCACAATAACCAAATAGAATCAATAGCCACAGAATTACCCCCACCTCAAGACCTTCACCAATTTTGGGCAGGTATTTGGGAAAACCCAGTACAACATAACACGCATGCTGACTGGTTACAAAAAATGGCAGACACATCAAACATTAACGAAATGGAATTTGAAAATATCCCAGTTGACACATTTACTCAGATTATCAATCGCACACATAACTGGAAGGCACCAGGCACCGATAATATCCACAATTACTGGTATAAAAAATTTACCTGCACACATCCATTCATTCACAGTCATATTTGCAAATTCATAAAGTCACCAGATACTATGCCAACATTCATTACACAAGGAATTACATACATGCTACCAAAAGGTTCAAACCCCAAAAATCCTGCAAATTACAGACCTATCACATGCTTACAAACGATATATAAAATCATTACAGGATGCATTAGCGAAACGATTTACAGTCACCTTATGAAAAATAACGTGCTAGCAGAACAACAAAAAGGGTGTAAAAAAAATAGTCAGGGCTGTAAAGAACAATTAACCATAGACTCAATAATAATGAGGCAAGCCCAAACTAGAAATAGGAATATCCATATGATGTACATAGATTACCAAAAGGCATTTGATTCTGTCCCCCATAGCTGGTTAATATATGTATTGCAACATTACAAAATTCACCCCAGTCTCATATCATTTCTAGGAACATCAATGTCACATTGGAAAACAAAATTAAAATTAATACATAACACTTCATCAACTACTCAACTAATAAAAATAAAAAGGGGTATATTTCAAGGTGACGCACTTAGCCCGCTTTGGTTTTGTATGGCGCTCAACCCCTTATCTGAACTACTTAATCACACAAATATAGGTTTTAAATTAAGATGCAATAACTCATTCCACATAATTTCACACCTACTTTACATGGACGACATTAAAATTTATGCAAGTAACAACACCGAGCTTTGTAAACTAGCTGACATTATTCAGTCATTTTCAACAGATATCCAAATGCAATTCGGGGTTGACAAGTGTAAAACTCACTCTATCAACCACGGTAAGACAGAATACAACTTTTACACTCTTAGTACAGGTGAAAAAATAGAACCAATTGACGAGCATACAACGTATAAATATTTAGGTTTCCATCAGTCCAGACAGATTCAACAAAAACACACAAAATTAGAATTAACAAAGAAATTCAAAGCCAGACTAAATCAAATCTTGAAAACTCAATTAAATTCACGCAATAGCATTAAAGCCATTAACACGTACGCAATACCGGTTCTCATTTATTCCTTTGGAATCATAAACTGGTCCCAAAGCGACCTCTTAAAATTACAACGCACAATCAACACACACATGACAACTAATAGGAAACATCACCCCAGATCGTGTACACAACGCCTTACATTACCCCGACAAGATGGAGGTAGAGGCCTCATCGATATACAGAATTTACACAATAGACTTATAGATAGACTTCGTAATTATTTTTATGCCAAAGCTGAAAAATCCCAACTTCATAATTTCCTAACCAATATAGACAAAAAACTAACTCCGCTGAACTTAAGCGACAGAAACATTCACCCTAAATTACTAAGTAGGCAGCAAAAAATAGACCTGTGGGCACAAAAGTCTTTACATGGCAGACACCTCGCCGATCTCAGCCAAACACATGTCGACAGAAAAGCGTCGAACGAATGGCTACTTCGGGGAGAACTCTTTTCGGAAACTGAGGCTTTTGTAATTGCTATTCAGGATCAGGTCATAGATACTCTTAACTACCGAAAACATATAATTCGTCTCCCTAATCTCATTACCGACTTATGTAGACGATGCCATAGCAGTTCCGAAACCATCCAACATATTACTGGCTCCTGTAAAGCTATTGCACACACCGATTACAAGCACAGGCATGACCAAGTTGCAGCAATTATCCATCAGAATCTAGCTCACAAATATTCATTTATCCCCAATAAAACTGCTTATTATAAATATAAACCCAGTACAGTTCTTGAAAATAATGCGTTTAAAATATATTGGGATAGAACAATAATCACCGACAAAACCGTACACTACAATAGACCTGACATAACAATCCTGGATAAAGTTAAGAAGACAGTTTTTATCATAGACATAGCAGTATGTAATACACATAATCTACTTACGACACACGCAGAAAAAAATTCAAAATATATAGACTTAGCCAATGAAATCAAAAGACAATGGCAAGTAGATAGAGTTAAAATCCTACCCATTATCATGTCTACAACCGGTGTAGTTCCGAAGACTCTCCACGATAGCCTTAATACACTGCAAATGCCGAAACACACACTACCATTGATTCAAAAAGCAGTACTTCTAAATACATGTCGTCTCACACGAAAATTTATCGCATCATCTTCATCTTAATCGCACATCACTCCCTCTAGCACACTTGGCTAAACCCCGTGTGTTAGATTCTGATCCCCTTTTAAACTAAAAGGGAGACCCAAAAAGGTAACATAACATAATAATAATAATAATAATTTTGTAGTTTCTTAATTTTTTTAACCCGATGGCTGCGCTTGATATAAAACCATGTACCCTATCATGTTGTTACCATAACTGTTTTAGATGGAAAACCGGGGGATGATCTTAACAGCTATTCATATATTCACTCATGAAGGCCCTTTGAAACTGTACAGCGGTATGATGCCGATGTGTCACCGCCATGTTATTTATTCTGGAACTCGTCTAGTGCTTTATGAAAAGGCGAGAAAGACGTTGAAGGATGAAAGTGGAAGAATGACACTTTTCCGAACAGTAATCAGTAAGACTTCAGTTGACTTTTATTGTAGAATACATAAAGTTGTTTTATTACTTTAGATGTTAAAGAAACTTTATAGCCTAACTTTCTTGTCCATCTGTCTGTTAAGCAGTGCGCTGACGGGTGACTTTTGTCGCTGCGACAAAAAAGTTTTTGTCATGTCGCGTCGCGTCTTAAAATCTGAGTGCGCACACGGCGAATGACAGTCACGAAACATTTTTGTAAATCCATGGTTCATTTAACGATATGCATTTGGAGGAGACAGTCATTATTTGCGAATTCATACGGCGTAAAAGTTTTCGAATGAGTGTAGAAAGTTTTAATGAATTACTGCATATTTTCAAAGTATTCACCACATAGTTTAGTACACTTTTCCCTTCGCTCAAACCACTAATTATAACATTTATTCCACTTTAAAGAAGGGGTATTTAAAATGTTTTGAGATTCAATATTTAAACACATTCGAATATAGAACTGTTCCAAATTCAAAACTGCCGTTAAATATGGAAACGACAGAACTTAAAAGGCATGCCTAGTATTTATCATATGTCAGAATATTCTTTTAATCTTTTCTCGTCAAGTTCTGGTCTTCTTTCCACTTCTTCTATATACTATATATATTTGCTTATCGCCAGCGGGCATCAAAAGTAAGCGGAGAGCGGGGCACGGAAAATGGCGTTAGGATAAACTATTTTGTAGGGATTTTTGATTCGATTCGAATCAGTACATGAAGAATCGATTATTGAAAAAAACGATTTCTAAAGGATCAATTCTATATCTTTTCTGTATTTACAATATAAATATAAATCCATTTTATGAAAAACAAAAATATTCATTAAACAATCTGTGGGATCTCTTATCAGTAAAATCATCGATTTTTTAGTTCAAGGAATTCGATTATAAGAATTATTTTTATTACCTATCAAATTAATACATTCAGCTAATTGTAACTATTGTAAATATTTTTTCATACCAATACAAAAAATCGACAGTCGATTTTCAAGGGTAAAAATCGATTCAGTACAAAATTCAATTTTTTGGGCCGAAACATTGAATCTTCGATCATTGTGTCATTCTCAAAATTAAATAACATCTGGTAATCTTTCAATCAGTGTTAAATTAAACAAATTATATCATATTTCATTTTCTCTAAAACAATTCAAGCTCTAGTAATTTCGAAGAAAACCTTGAATATTTTATTAGAACAACTTCAAGGCATACTGCTTAGACCCTTTATGATAATGTGGTGATTGAACGCTAGGAGACAATTCTGTTTTGATTACAATGCTATTTCAAACAGAATCCCCTGTTGTCTGAAAATATAAATAAAAAGTTAGTCCTTTCCGCTTTCCGCTTTTGGCTTAGGGCACGGGCAGAAACTGTTTTGTCACCCGTGCGCGCGCTTGTATCTAAATCTAGCGGCGCGGTGACAGTTTTGTCGCAGGCACAAAACAGTTTTGTCATCCGATTGTCACGTCGCAACGTGCGCGCATCTCCATATAATTCTACAGACATAATGAAAGTGACAAAACAGTCACAGTGACAAAAGTTTCCCGTGCGCGCAGGGCCTTATTTTTTAAAAAATGTAGAGAAGTATAAAATTGCAATAAACAACAAATTCACTTGTATATTGTCTTTTGGTATTGGTCTTTTGTAGCTGAAAAAACTTTTATGACAAATTATATAACGGTTAGTTGAGATATTTTACACTAAATCTTATACTATATTATGATGTGAAGATATAAAGTAGGTACTTCCCATTTAGTTTGTTTTCAAACTTGAAATATAACTTGATAAAGTTTTGTAAGGAGAAATCGAGAATCGAAAATCAATTCCCTGTCTGCATTGGCTTGCCTTTAAGTCACACCATTTTTTTTCTGTGCGATTAGTCTCTTTCACATGACAAAGGTTAATAAACGGTGACAGGCAGAGGTAACGAGTAACTGCAACCAACTACAACCGATTTAGAAGGATGACAAGGTTCTTTGCCGAACAGGTGGCGCGACATGTGGTGCAATAGCACAGCTGATGGCATCTCCCGCCGACCTCGTGAAAGTGCAAATGCAGGCTGAGGGTCGACGAATACTGCAAGGCCAACCAGCTCGGTTCAAAGGTTGCTTAGAGGTGTACAGAATGGTTTATCAACAAAGTGGCATTATTGGATTTTGGAGGGGTAAGATAATGTATGTAATAAGCATTTTACGATTACACTTCCAAAACTTCTTTCTAAGGAGAGACTGGTTTTGGTAGAGGTAAGTTGTGGATTATTAGAAACTGTTAATGTGAAGATGATCAAACGATGAAAAATAGTTAAGTTGAAAAAGTTACGTTACTAACAGGTACATCTACTGACTTAAACATTAACATCAGGTGCGGTGCCAAACATGCAGCGGGCAGCAATGGTTAACATCGGTGATTTGGCCGCCTACGACTACGCTAAACGATTTCTAATGAACGAGTTTCAAATGCACGACGGCACGCTACTCCACACACTGGCAGGGCTTGCAGCCGGTTTAGTTGCTGCGATCTTAGGTACTCCTGCGGACTTTATAAAGACCCGCCTTATGAATCAGCCTGTGGGACCAGACGGAAAGTATGCTCTATTTTTTTTTATTAACTTTCATTATCATCATATCGTGCTGTTGCATTTCATTGGTGAGTGCGAAACCGGAGGCCCAATGCTACAGTAGCATATCTCTTGGCCGTCATAGTGTGGGTTATCATGCTGCATTGTCTACATTCACAATGATGGATGGTGACCAATATTCTTGGATTCCATTCATGCTTTTTATTAGGCATAGTAGAATCATTTGACAGACTTAAATATAAAAAAAATGACCATGTGCGTGTCAGGCCACTCTTAGAAAAGGGTAAACCGTAGTCACATATAGTAAAGGGATTGCAAATCTCATCCAATATATAACTGTTATGTTTACTTAAAAGTTCTTTATTATGGAAGAAGTTTTCCAAGTTAGCGTCTTTCACAGGTTAGGCCTTCAAAACCTAGGAAGTAACAAAGTTATATAAACAGATTTAGTTATGCTTTAAAGGTAACATGGACTATCATCATGTAATTTCAAAGATTTTTTCGAACCAACCGTTTAGCTTTTAGAGGTGGGGGGGGGGGGGTAATTAAAAAAATGCCTTTTAAAATTGAATAACTCACGATGGGTAGACGCGAAAAAAACATCAGTTTTCGTGTGGGGATACCCCAAATCAAAGGCAATTTTACAAGTTGTCACTCAAATAATTTCCTCTTAATTTTATTAAATCTGAATATGCTTTTCTTTACAGAGGTGCACTCTACAGGGGAACTTTAGACTGTGCCAAACAAGCAATTACAAATGAAGGTCTTTTAGCTATATACAAGGGATTTGTGCCAATGTGGATTAGACTAGGGCCCTGGGCGCTAGTAAACTGGGTTGCCTTCGAAAAAATAATGTACTTCGTTGGGGGGAAATCATTTTGAGTTTCCAAACGTACTTGACGCAAATTTGCATATACCCACATTGTCATGTAGTAGGTATACGTATTTATTTTTGAAGTGGTATAATTTTTATTTTTATTACTTCACTGCTAAACGAAGGCCTTTCCTAAATAGTGCCTTAAATAATTAATATAATTATAGTTATTTCAATTACGATTATTATTATTGTTAATGAAGAATGCACAGATTATATATATTTAATGTTCATTTTGTACTCTCGGTCCTAATCAAGATGAAATACTTATTTTATATAATAAGAAACAATCAAATCGGTACTAATTCTATTGTTGACATTACTAAACTAAACTTCACTTCAATTTTTTTGGTGGATTAAATACTTTAATTTAATTTGTCTACAGTCCATTTTTCGATATCTGAAATCTAATCTAAATGTTTAGTTCACAAAGGAAAGGATTATTCGGAATCACGTGTTTGTTGGATAGTAAAAAAAAATACTTTGACATTACTAAAATTGGTTAGATTATTTAACTTAGACCTTTTTTACATTTGCTATTTTTGTGTTGAACGTATAGAACATATAACTTAAAACTATACAGATCGCAATAAAATCAGGCGTCCCTCGTCTAAATATATGCCGACTAAAGTACATAAACTAAACTCATAAGGAAAAAATCCTTTAATTTTGGTTAATTATTTTTAAGATGATAGTGATTACGTGATTGTAGCTCTTATAAGTTCAGTAGAAGTAGAAAAGTATGTGCATAATATTATTGTCGCAAATCTCAAATAATTACTTTTACATGAAACTTTGGTACAAAACTAAATAAAGTGAAAAATTAAGACGTGATATATAGAGAAATGGACTGTAGGCAAATAAAGTCAAAGTATATATCAACAATAAATTTTAGTTAAATTATGTCAACAACAGAATCAGTACCGTTATTCATAAATATCAGCCATAGGGGCTAGTACACAATTATACAGTCTTTAGTAAACGTCTTGAATTTTAGTTTGACACAGAACAAATGTAATTGTAATAAATATATCACTCAACAATTTTTTTTTTGAAAGAGCTGTAGAGATATAAAGATGCATCTCATCGCTCTAAACGATACCTGACGTTTAGATAAGTAATTTAGTATAATGTTATCCATTTATAATCTTAGTTAATGTGTAATAAATACTTTGTATTATTAATTTGAATTTCTTATTTATCGTTAATACCTGTAAACCATTAGTGGAAATAAATACTTAAGTGTATTGTGGAAACTAGTGTATCGATGTGTTTATGCCTATCCACTAGTAGGTAATCCCTACTAATATTATAAATGCGAAAGTAACTGTCTGTCTGTTACGCTTTCACGCCTAAACTACTGAATCGTTTTAGATGAAATTTGGTATGAAGGTAGAACTGAACTTGGGAAAGGACATAGACTACTTTTTACCGCGATAACCGACATACACGCGGGCGGAGCCGCCGGCGAAAGCTAGTTGTTTAATAATGTTTAGGTGTAGTATGTAGAATAATATTATAATTACGAGATCGAATGAGCCTTTTGCCAACGTTAGCTCTACGTTCACCGTCAGATAACTGAACTTCGATTTGTGTGTAACGACTGCCACTAGAACTCCCTTAATATTCCTAAAGACGGATTTAAGTTTGGATGTATTTAATTGCTAAATAGAATAATTTCGTAAGAAATACCCAAATCCCTGAACACCTGTATTTTTATTACTCAATTGAGTAAGAAACCTACCTATTTGGTACTTCCTGACAGCAACGGAATGAACAATTTAGATAGCTTATGGATGTTGCGATCGTGTGGCGCATAACCTCGTCCTTTAGAATTCTCCATTAAACATTTCTGGATTTTTAAAGTTCAGGTCTTGTGACTGAGCAGGCTACTCCAAAATGTCGAAATAATTTTCTCAAAATCACACCATAGTGCTGGATGATTAATGTTTTAAAGCGTTATCTGCTTGAATTTAACCTTGTTTATATTAGTATCACGAAAAAGTTTGCAAAATGAGGGTAATAACGCTCATTTCAGAACATTGTTTTTCAAGACAACATTCGAGCCTCATATTCGAATATTTTACCAACCTGCATCACAAACTCAGCCCCAGATCGTTATGCTTGCTCTGTATTTTTTTATTAAACAAAATGAAAATGCACACTTACAAAACTGCAATTAACAGTAATCATTGCATTCTATTCTATTTTTTTCTCATGTTTTAATACAAATGATCTAACTTACTTTACAATTTTATATCCGTCTGGCCAAATAATATTGAAATAATTTTTATTACTGCAATGTTGGCATTTTAAATAACATGCTCAGCGGGCTTATTTGTTAATGTCAGAGAGTATCGGCTTCTTCTGACTTTGCACGAGGTTCTTAAAAAAATTGGCCAAGTGTGTGTCAGGCCACGCATAGAATAGATTTAAAACAATATTTTTCTTTGTGTAATAAAGCTGTGGAAAATTCAGTTTGTTTTTTTTATCCTACATTTTTCATTTTATTTATACCTATCAATTTTCTCATAGCCCACATCTATGAATATTCATATCAGAATACAGTTCAAAAACAGAAAAAAATATGTTTTTGTCTACAGTACCGTTAATTGTTACGATGTTACGCGCGGTATGAGGTAGCGGGAAGGGAGGTAACGGCAAACTCGAAGTGAACGCTATATATGGACGTTATCATGATTTTTCTAATATTTTGAGCCAGCTGTTAAGCTTTAGCATTGGCGTTTTTAAACGGCCTATATAATGATACCCCACACGAAGGGGTAGATGCGAGGAAAAAAATCGTCCCCAGTTTACGTGTGGGGGAGGTAGGAACCCCAAATAAAAATATTTTTCGTAATTTTATTCTTACATTTTGTCGACGTAATTACAACACATATTCGTGCAAACTTTCATCTTTCTAGTACCAACCGTATAGGCGGTAGGTCGAGGACGGACGGACGGACGGACGGACATAACGAATCTATAAGGCTTCCGAGTCATAAACTACAGAACCCTAAAAATTTTATAGTGAGCAAACCTTAAAAAATAAACATAATTATGCTAAATTATTGATTTTGAAATATAAATATGTACAAATATCTCAAATATCTATGTCCTTGAATCCACGTGATCTCGAATCATAGAAGCACGTTGTTTTAAGGATTTCAAGAAAATATATATAAGCTAATAATTCTTTGTTAGGTATGTTACGCGTTTTATTACACCACAGATCTTTTTGGTACTTCACTATTTCACCTTGTATGCACAGATTGTTATCGTGTATATGACGCCTAACATATCGACACTGTGTAAATAATTTTAAATTCATTTTTATTTTTATTTTCATTTTTATTAACAAATTTAAATTCAACTTTTACGTGAACAAGGTATGTACATCAAGTTATGGATTCGTTATATCCGTCCGTCCGTTCGTCCTCGACATACATAATAAGTAAACATAACATATATCTATTAGGCACGATTTGAAATTTACGTGCCATTGTGGGTGACCACGGAACCCTATTCTGTGCGTGACCTCACATGCACTTGACCATTTTTTTATGGAAAACAAATTTTTTCGTGACATGATGAGATCACGCTACAATAGAAGACGCAGACGGTGCCGCGAGGGTCAGCTAGTTATAAATATATTGCAAATTAAACAATTCAAATGCAGACATGATAATTCTGACGTCCGGCAACAACTTAGAATTATAATAAAGCTGTACGTACACCGCCAGCTAAAATACGAACTAATCTCATCTTAGTGAATTAATCTAAGCTACACTAGGAATAAGTTGTTGTTCGTCCACTGAAAAAGAAGCTTTGAGGCAGAGATGATCAAAATGTGCCGAACTGTCAAGTTAATCAGACGTGATTTATTTATTTATTTTACACTGCCTGCATTTCTTAGGACTTAATGCCTTTTGCCTTTAAATGGTTTAGTAAGGAAAATGGCAGGTGCCACGACGAAGACCATGAAAATTTTAATTATATTATTATCGTGTATCCAAATTAGTCAATACACAAAGAGAGAGAGTAGTAAATTTTTTGATAATTCTTTTTAATTGGAAAAAATACTCCGAATTTGGTCCCCATTCCAACCCTAACCCTTGGAAAATAGGGTATGATTGATTGTTCACTCAGTGGTTGTAATATGGCTAAGTGCGTGTCAGGCCACGCATAGAATAAGGTTCCGTAGTCACCTATTGTCGTAGGTAGATTTAAAATCTTGTCCAATGGACAATAAATTGTCATGTTAACTTGATAAAACGAAAAATGGTTTTAAAAACCTCACAATGTTTTTAAAAGATCTATCTAATGATACCCCATACGATGGGATAGAAGCGATATAAATTAAATCATCCCCACTTTACATGTAGGGGAGCTAACTCAAATAAAAATATTTTTTAAAATTCTATTGTAGCACTTTGACGACGTAATTACAACACATATTACTTAAGGGCAAACTTAAGGGCAGGAAAATAAGGGAGGATTGATCACTCACTGAACATACGTTGAAAATTGATATTCGGATGAGACCGGTGGAACTAATAACCGACCCTAAATAATCTTGTGAATAATAAAGGCTAGGAAGATGATTACAACTTTTTCTTTGAATAGTATTTATTTATTTATATACTATGGAGAATTTACAGCTTTTACATTCAGAATACGAGCAGACAAGAGATACACTAATAGAGCACTCCACAGACACTGATACACCAACTAGACATTTATATTGATCACACACATCAGTCACTCGGACCGCTCATCATTGCCACCAAAGATTTTAAGGCTTAAACACCTTCTCACTCTCGAGACACTATTATTATAAATGACAATATTGAATTGTTCACGCACACCATTAATGCTTCTACTTGCACGGATAATAAAGCTATTCCTTCTGTAGTTCGTCGATGTAAAAGGTATGCTCAGCGGTGGGTTATAGTGAGTTCTGGACGGAATATTAAAATTAAACCTACTCAACAGTTCGCAGTAGTCGACTTCACCCTCAAAAATTTTCACTAATAGGGTACAATCTGCGATCTCACGCCGAATTGTGAGCGGTAGTAAATGGTACTTCTTACAGAGACTAGTGTAAAGTTCCGAGTGATACGTTACCTTTTGGTGAAAGCATAGATACTTTATGAACCTTCTCTGAATATTTTCTATTCGGTCCACATATTTTTGGTAGCAAGGGTTCCATACTTCACATGCGTACTCTAAATGGCTTCTAACAAAAGTGTATTAAAGAATTTTTAGAGTTTTTGCCTGTTTGAAGCCCCTAGACAGTCGCATTACAAACCCTAGTGCTTTTGAAGCTTTGGCGACAATTGCGTCTATGTGTGCTCAATAGATTAGCCTCGAATCGTGTGTGACACCTAAATCGCGAACCGAGGCACACCCAGGCAGTGACGCGCCCTTTAACGTAGTTGTTTAAGTAGTTGTTGGTGTTGTAGATAGTGAACTACTTTCGTAAAGTTACAACATAACCAACTAAAATTGCGTAGTGATCAGTTACTAGAAAGTGATGTTTCGAGTGGTACAGTAGATGAGCAACTTCAAACGGGGGGACATTTATACGACAACTTAAGAGCAACAAGAGAAACATTCCATGACAGAGAATCCTTTCGTAATTAATTTAACAATGAGAATATGAATCAAACTGTCAGCATAATGCTTAGCACAATGCACCAGGAGCTGATTTTCAGATGAGAAGAAGAGTGCAGTAAATACGTGTTTTATTCACCATGTAGATGTATGATCACACACTACAAAACAATACTAGCGATAGTGGCCTGAGAGGTAACGTAGTGGGTAAGAGGTGCTTAGCTTATTTCGTGTAGCTTCGAATCGGCCTATACAACTAAGTTAGTTGTTAACTAACAACAGGTTTTCATTCATGTGCGTCTTCTGACAACTATGACAGCTAAGCTAAATAAAATATTCCAAGTAACTAAACTTAGTTACTTAATTAACTAAAATATTTTATTTTTTATTTTATTTTATTTTAGTTTAATAAGGAACAAACAGTCATATACATCTTAAGACTAAACATAATTTTATGTACTTATAGACCTAAAAGTTCCCTAAGTTAATATAACAATTAGATCAAAGAAAATTTAATTATCAGTACAACCAAAAACAGTAAAATACCTTTTCATCTTGTGAGGCAGTGAAGACCACGCTTTTTAAAGGAGTCAAGAGACAAACAAAAAATGTCAACTTCACACAGTGCATCATCATATAGGCGGCAGGCTCGTTTAAGAAAACTATTACTTGCATAGCAGGTAGTTGATAGGGGAACTGAAAATAATTTCCTTTTGCGGCAACTTCTTTCTTGTCTACTCGGAATACGTAAATTAATTTTTTGTAGTAGGAAAGGACAATCTACATTGTTATTTAAAATTTTGTATAAAAATGTGAGATCATTTAAGTCTCTGCGATGCTTTAAAAGGGTAATTTTATGATAATTGGAAGACGTTTCGTAGTCTTCATATAGATGCCCTGTGCGGAAATCGAGTGCCTTCACAAATTTACGCTGAATCTTTTCAATTTTATCTATATGAACTTGATAATGCGGTTGCCATACTACGGAAGCGAATTCCAATACACTTCGAACATAGGCATTGTACAAGAGCCTATAGGTTAAAGCATTTTTAAACGGTTTTCCGACCCTCAAGATGAACCCCAATTGTTTATAAGCTTTGTTTACGCTTTTATCAATGTGTGGAACGAATGTTAATTTGCTATCTAAAATGACCCCCAAATCGCGAACCTCAGTAACTCTTCCCAGAACCCTACCACTCATTCTATAATCGAAAATAATGGGATTTTTTCTTCTGGAAAAAGTGATCACATGACATTTATCAGTATTTAGAAATAAGTTATTATTTTGACAGAATGATTCAAAATTATTTATGTCATCCTGAAGTGAATTACAGTCTGAGCTATCACGAATAACACGAAAGATTTTTGTGTCGTCCGCATAAAGCAGGACGTTTGAGTTCTTTATGGTGTCTGAGATATTATTAATATACAGAATGAATAGCAGAGGTCCGAGATGGGAGCCCTGAGGTACACCTGAGCTTATAGGTTTGTATAGGGAAGTAAAACCACTTACGGCCACGGCTTGACTTCGGTTTCTGACGTAGGAGGTTATCCACCGAAAGAGATCACCGTGTACGCCAAGGTTCCAAAGTTTTAAAAGTAAAGTGTTGTGACAGATTTTATCGAAGGCCTTGGCAAAATCAGTGTAGATTGCATCGACTTGACATTTGTGCTCCATAGAATTCAAAATAATCTCAGTAAAACTAAGTAGATTCGTGTCTACACTACGACCTTTAAAGAAACCATGCTGAAACGGACATATGTGTCGTTGCACGGTAGCGAATAATTGGTTCGCAACTATTTTTTCCAAAATTTTACCGAACAGACATAGTTTGGATATTGGACGATAACTTTCTATGTCTTGACTAATAGGGCCTTTAGGTATGGGTGTGATTAGAGCTCTCTTCCATATGTCCGGTACACAACCAGTTGCTAGAGACTTTTTAAATAAAATGAAAATTGGTAAAGAGAGAGAATCACAACACTCTTTAATAAAAATAGGAGGGATTCCATCAGGGCCAGCACCCTTATTTGAGTCTACTGACTTCAAATATTCCGTAACCGTTTCCTGTGATATTTCGACAGAAGCAATATCTACGGCAGCGTTTTCGGGATGAACGGGATAAATAAAATCACCGTTTGTCGGTTCAAACACAGAGTGAAAATGTTCATTGTAAAGATTACAAATACTTTCGCCGTCAGAAACCGAAGTCCCCTTGTATGTCATAACTTGTGGCACGCTGCCTTTCGAGAAAATAGATTTTACATAAGTCCAGAAAAACTTCGGATTTCTCTTAATTGCTCCTTCACAGAAGGACATGTAGTTATTATAACAATCCCGTTCCATACGCTTTGCCCTTTTTCTAAGAATTTTAAAGCTATCCCCGTCAAGAGGATTAGAATACATTTTCCAAAGTTTATGAAATTTTCGCTTTTCATTTAATAACTTGATCAATGGTCTAGTATACCAAACGGGTATCGAGGTTGACGAATGTATGCGACGACGAGGAACATACCTTGATATCAGGTCATTTAGAAAGTTATAAAAAATAGTAATACAGTCCTCCATACATAAAGAACCAAAGAAGTTGTTCCAATTAACTTTGTATAACTCATTATTGATTTTTTGGTAGTCTGCATTACGGAAATTATATTTGTAAATAATAGGGGTTCTTAAAAACGAAATATTTTCACTAGAAAAAGTTATTGAAAGCGCTGGATGAAACGCGTCTTCCGGAGTTAGTGGCCGACTACAGCGAGTAACCTTACATGATTCAGTGCACAATACTAAGTCAAGTAAGCGATTCATCGAGTTTCGTATACCATTATATTGCTGCAAATTATGTTAATATTCCAAGTAACTAAACTTAATTAACTAAGTTTAGTTACTTGGAATATTTTAGTTGGCTTAGCTGTCATAGTTGTCAGAAGACGCACATGAATGAAAACCTTTCAGCGATTTAAACTAAGCTAACTTATTTTACTTGGCAGTGGACGTTCAGCTTTAAAGAATATAAAGTAGTTTTGTATGTTATATATCTCGTAATAGTCTCTGTTGTTCGCTAAAAAAACATTTAGAACACTTTTGTACAGACGTATTGGTCGTTTTGTGCCTGAGAATTACTTTTGAAAATCAGAACAATTTACATTCCGCAAATATGAATAAACCTGAACTTTATCGACTAAACAACAGCATGCAGAGAAAAGATGCAGCCGAATTTTTGGAAGAATACGCACCAAAAATGTCATGGAAAGAAAATAAAAACAAAATCCTCGATATAGGTTGTGGCGACGGCAGTGTTACCAATGTACTTGCAAAGTATTTGCCTTTAGATTTCGAATTAATAGGCTGCGACATAAATATAAACATGGTGAACTACGCGATCGAAATGAATCGCAATACGCAGACTTCTTTCATTGTATTAAATGTGGTGGAGGAAATATCGGACGAAATGAACAAAAGCTTTGACCACATTTTCTCATTCTATGCTTTGCACTGGGTTCAAAATCACAAGTAAGTATTTTTATAATGTTGTTCTAACTTCAGTTCAGGATCTAACAGTTAAAAGAAAGCACCACTGTTACTTTTAGTTGTTATGTTCTTCGGGTATAATGTAGTAAGTTTGGGGAAACGGTAGTTTTATTAGTCAACATTTACCGAAACAACACCTTCCCGTAAACCGCGGATGAAAAAATTTAAAGAAGGTACATAACTAAGTACTAAGGTTTTGTGCTAAGTACAACATTTTGTATTTTATATTTAAGATGGTAGTTAATAAGGATCTGTTGATCATTAAATTTTTGATAGAAAATTTCATAATTTATTTTTCATATAAATGTTTTAAAGTAAAGGAACACTCGAATATTCCAGAAAAAGCAAAGAGTCAGCTCAGGGTTACGAAATACAAGTAAATAATATATTCTCGCGCAGAACAAGAACTTTGGTAGACTAAAATAAACTCTTTTGCAAAAAAAAAACGGGCACTTAAGCGAAGAACTATTTTATAGTTACTATTTGTTTGTTTGACAATTTTAGGTATTGTTATCCTCAGAATTTTATAAATTAATTAGGAAGGAATAGTTTTCATCAGTTTTAAAATAACATTTTGATTAAATGATTGAGAAGTAATGTTTAAGCTCAAAACACTATTATTGTACCTGCTCGCTAAATAAAAATGAAACGCGTTAATTTCTAAACAGATAAAAGTTTAGTATTGAGTGTGACCCCCTCTTGCTGAAATCACGGCTTGCATTCGTCTGGGCATGCTAGCGAGTAAATCTTTTATGGTTTCTTGGGGAATACGTTCCCATTCCGCCGTAATCACATTCTTTAGCTCTCTGATGGTCTGCGGAGCCGGCTGCACTGAACTCACTCGTCGCTTCAGAACGTCCCAGACATGCTCTATGGGATTGAGGTCCGGACTTCTAGCTGGCCAGTCCAAACGAAGAATTCCGACTTCTAGCATATACGCTTCCACATCGCCAGACCAGTGGGCGCGAGCGTTGTCGCACATAAAAATTGAGTTTTCGCCAAGAGCGGTTAAAGCGGGTTGTGCATAAGGAATTAGAACTTCCGTTATGTATCGGTGTCCAGTCAGTGTACCGTTTTCGATGAAGACTAACTCCGTAACATCCATAGAATTTATTCCTGCCCAAAAGATAACAGAGCCCCCTCCATAAGGTATGATTTCTTCAAAACATGCCTCTGCAAAGCGTTCTCCTCGTCTACGTAGCACTCGCCGACGTCGGTCTTCACCATGCAGAGATATCCTGGCTTCATCGGAGAACAATACCCTATCCCAGTCTTCATGAGTCCATGACACACAATTTCGAGCGAAGCTAAGCCTGGCAACTCGATGTCCACGGAGTAATTTAGGGCCGCGTGCCGGGCGATGACTGTGTATATTAGCAGCGAGAAGCCTCCTCCTGACCGTCCATAGACTAATTTGCAATTTTTTACTCCTTCGAGTCTGTTCTTGAGGTCCACATAATAAGATTTGCGATTTCTCAACGCTTGACTAACTAGAAAACGATCATTCCGTGGTTCGGTACATGTCTTACTGCCAGAACCAGGCCTTCTCTTGATGGAACCGGTATCTTGATAGCGCTGCCAGGTCCTTTGAACTGTCGACCGACTTCTGAGCCACGAAGCATTGGCTGCAACCTGCTTCAAGCAGCGCAATAATTTTGCTCGCTTTTATTACTTTATCTATCATTTTCGAGATTGCTAAACAGCAATAACAATACTTTTAAATATCAAGGACATCATATAGTTTAATAAAAATTGACAAAAAGTTAATTAGAGTCGATATTAACTTTAAGGAATTCGCGCCACAAAATGTAGTTAAAAGTTGTTTTCTTTGAAAACCAGGCTCAGTCAAAAATTTTAATTTGAAAGGTACTCTTATAAACATTATGGCACTTTTATAACTGGCCAGTAGCATGTTCAAATGATTAAAACCTTTTTGGTATTATATTTTTTTCAGCCAGGAAGAAAATCGAAACCGCCCGTTTTTTTTGCAAATGAGTGTATTTAAAATAAAATAGCGTAAGGTCGAATATGGAATGATTGTTGCGCGGTTGACTTATTTACATTTCTCGGAAGCTTTACGTTCGAGAAGTTTTGTAGCTATTACATCGTCGTCAGAAACGTATGGAGCATACCAGTACTAATCGTGTTTAATATGAAAATATGAAAATCGCGTTTATCTAATGATTTATCTGATTGTGATTTATCTAAGGAGCGATGAATATCACGGTGAAAACAAGTGATTAATCCAGCGAGTATGAAGGGGGCCCTTCCCGGTTCGTCTATCGCTAACGCGAGCATAGTTGAAAAGCTTGTTGTTTCATGCAGCGCATTGTTAGAAAAAGAGGCAATGCGAAAAAAGAGAGAAAGGGCCTGAGCGCTTGGTTGGCATTCGGTAACTTTCGCCACTCCCTCGGGAGCGGTCGGCCGGTAAGCCATTCATGATATTAATCGCTGTTTAGCTCCTGTCAGAACTTCACAGGTTGCCATGCAAGCAATGATATTATAAAGAAAGATAGGTTACTTTCATACTAAACGGCGTTCGATATTGTTGCGGTATGACATGACGTACTTATTTATAGGTGTATACATACATTACGATTACGAATGCAAAAGATAATACGGAATGAATAGTAAAGAAAGAGATAGCTATCTCTTGCGAGTTGCACTTTGAGGTTCGTAGTAAATTATGGACTAACAACTCGTTAAAATTGATACAGATATGACATTGAATATCGCCATTTGCTAAAAGTACCAATCAGTAACGTAATGAGTGTCGTAGAAAATGAATGTAGTAATAATAAAACAACGAAGAAAATTATTATCGATTTAGTTTCAATAACAATATAAAAACACAGTAAATTTGTAAAGATAAAGAAGGTTATATAGTTATTCAAATCATTCGCTATAGATGTTTTACATCAACATATATTTGTCGACAAAGGGTTTTTGTTAGGGCTTTTGCCTTCTCCGAAATACATATTGTGTGGGCTGCGTGGTGTTTCTCAAGCATTTCATTTATCGTAAGATCATCACTTGGAAATCTGGAAAATACAAAACAATATACACTGTCTTTTTACCAACATACATTTTAACACTATTATTGCCAAATAATATAATCATCATATTAACAGACTGAAAGACAATGACAACTAAACACATAATAGTAATATGAGCATATCAATTAGACGGTACTGGAGGACGCGGACGATAGGTATGTATTATGCCTACGATATCCCTTCTGTTTGATTTAATCTAGTCGACCGTTATTAGTCCTTGTCACACTTCAGTTACAATCTTATCCTCTGTCCTTTTTTAACGCTTCTTTAATATCATATAATAATTTCGGTAAATGGGAAACAAAACCGTGACAAAATACAAATATTACGTAGTTACTTATAAATACTTACCCGTGGTATGTAACTCTTCCTTTTTATTTACTTTAGATCCATAGTTTTTACACCTTCATAACAGACAGCTCGGCATTTTGGTAATAATAAGCACTTCACGGAAACGCTCTGACAACGTGTTTATTCGCTAGCTTCTATTAGCCGACTAAATGAAATCACGACGATTGTCTACATTTGTCCGCAACAATTTTCGCGAGATAGTGCGATATCTACCTTTTTTTATAATATCATTGCATGCAAGTGTGTTATGCGTAGCAACTTGTGAAGTTTTGACAGGAGATATACAATGATACATTTAGATAATACATTCTTCGTGCAGTGATTTAAATAATATTAGGTATTACCTAATATCATTTTAAATGAAATTAGGAACTGAAATATGGTTATAAAATACAATTTTAGATCATCATGATAAGCATTTTGATCGAAGTCTCTAAATATCATGTGTATATGGATATTCTTTATTTTAAACTATTGCGTCTCATAGTCGTCATGCTGGTTTTTTTCGTGTGACCTTTCTTAAAACAATTGGGTTATCCAGACGAATCTAATGATATATTAATAAAATAAATTCGTGGAGTGATTTATATGACATTAGGTAATACCTAATAAACTATAATATAATAATAATAATAATAAACTAAAATTATTATGGAAAGATTCGTGCAGCGGTAATAGTGATGCTAACGCTACTCGCAAGATGACAGAGGGGTATTACGCGGGGGAACGGTGTCATATTTCGTTTTGAGCCAGGTGCCATCTTAGCTCGCACGAGTTGTACTGACTGACTACTTGACGTTTCAAAAGTGCCATTGTATGGTTTATTTGAAATAAAATGGTTTGATTTGATTTGATTATGACAGGTTGGCCGCCCTTAAGGACGATTAACCTGTATTTTTCTATAGCTTTAAGAGCGTTTTTAATAAAGTCTCTTTTGGCTTTTTGGTTGACACAAGAATTATTTAAAAAAAATTCAAGCCGTATCATGTAACAATATTTAAGGTAGTAATCATTGAAATAATATACACATATGGTTACATCTGTTGAATAATATTAATGAACAGATGTAAGTATATGTAAATAATATTGGTTCAATAATTTATTTTACAGCTTTTAATCCACGATTGCATAATAAAAAGAAATGAGGAGAACACCTAGCAATTGTATTAAAAACTAATAATATTGTAGCCCTATTTTACATACACGTAGAAACACATATTCATGCATTTCATTTTTCTTGCACCAACCGTTTGGTCGGTAAATCGAGGACGGACGGACGGACCTGACTGAATTTATAAAGGGTTATAAAAGGTTGTAAGTACGAGAACGTACTTACAATGGGTCTCGAGTGTAGTGTGTGAAGATTGAAAGTGCGCATCCATAGGTACCAACTAAAATGTATGATTATAATGCTTAATAATTTTAATACTATCTGTTCATTATAAAATATGCAATTAACACTGTTAAGGTTTTTTTCAGACAAGTTTTCAAAAATATATTTGATCTGCTAGAGGAAAATGGTCAATTTTTTTCGATATTTCTAGCGTCTAATCCATACCATGAAATCTTTCGCTGTATGTCTCAAGACGCAGAACAATACATTTCACCGTATTATGACTCAAAGGTATTATTTATTCCCTATTAGATCATCTGAGGGCCCATTGCGATTTATTTCACATCAACCCATACATGAAACTTTCAGTGACGATTCAATGGGCGGGAAATAAACCCACACTGGGTGCTCAGATTTACAAGTAAGGATGTTTTGTACAAGTAATAATAATAAAAGCTACATAATTAATTACGGGTTTATTAGAATTTAGAACTGAATTTTGTCACTTACGCAGTCACTTATAAAAGCTATTGTTATATGGTTAACTACACTATTATAGGAACCAGATTATGAAGTTACGAAGCTGATGGAAAGTGTTGGATTCATTGACGTCGACGTAAAGTGTGAAGACAAGGTCTATCGGTGCGATGATATGCAGTCATTAAAAAGTAAGTAAATACCTAGTTGGGTACACTAACTAAACATAGTACTATTTAGGGCTAGTTTCAGATGCTGGTAAAGTTACACATCTACCTTAAAATACTATTTCTCAATAAATTAAAGTTGCTTACTGAAATGTCTCTCTTCAAGAAACTGAAATCTGAAATTATCTGTCTAATAATTTGATATTAGTCAGTCAAGGGCTTTATTAACAACAACCCAGCACAGCACAGCAATGGGACATTAAGTCCCACTGCTGTGCTAGAATCTCCTCTCAGGAGAGGGTTAAGGCCAAACGTCCCCACGACGTTTTTAGCAACAGGTGCAACTAACCTTACTATTCTTATTTATACCTAATTTATTTTAAAAATATATGCTGGTGTTAAATTGCATTGTGAACAGTACTCATTTTTAGGGTTCCGTAGTTCATGACTGGGAACCCTTATAGATTCGTCATGTCCGTCCATCCGTCTCTCCTAGACTTATCGCAACGGTAACGGTAACGACAAACGGTACTTGGTGCTAGCAAGAAAAAACTTTGCTTGAATACGATTGTATTGTAATCACGTCAACAAAGTGCTACAATAAAATTACAAAAAAAAAAAAATTTGAGCTCTCTCCGCTACATGTAAAGTGGAAATGGTATTTATTCTCGCGACTACCCTATCGTATGGTAATATTCAAATTATTGTTTCAGATCACTTTTTTGCTGTCAACCCATTTAAAATAACGAAACAAGAGCTTGAAAATGCTTTCGAAGAGTTCATACGTATTTTGAAAAAAACGGAAATTGAACGGGACATTGACAACCCCCCAAACATCGTTAACGTATATTATAAATTACTTAAAGTGTATGGCCGTAAGCCCTCTGTTTAATATTGTAATAAAGAACTGAAATAGATTAAAATATACTTTAACTGAAAACCTCTGCTGCGTTCAAATCATCGACGAAATCTACTACATATAGAACAAGAGCCCACTACGGTCAGACTTTCATCATTTTATAATCGTTTGACGTCGTTTTCGTTTCGTTTTGTCGCTTTATAATCGTTTGTAAAGACGTATAAAATAGTACCTTACTTTCATTAAAGTATAAGTATGGTTGCTACCCTTGCCTATGATATTCCTAGATTGCGCGCGACATAAGCTTTAAAAACTGTTTAACAAAGTCATAGTGTGTGTTTTAGTGATTTGCTTCTGTTCTAATAATGATATTATTTCCTAAATTTTACACGATTTATAATTGTACACGCGGGGGTAGGGGACTCTGACTACACTCTTTTTTCTCAAATCCCCATCATTACCTGAATACCTAGAACCTCATTTCCATTTCTTATGCTCCAATTACGACCGAAGCCTCCGGTCATCAAACAACTTACTTCTTCTGTGCCCCTCACACCTCCAACTTTATCAACTCTTCCTTCTATGTGCAGTCAGTCCTACTATGGGATGCACTCTCTGCCGAAATCGGAATGTTCACAAATCGCATTACCTTTAAAATGAAAGTACGCGAATTGCTTCAAAGCGGCAGTTCAATTTATCATAACGCTAGTACCCATGTGTATATTTTTATTGTACCGAATGTACGTATGTGTATGTTTAAAATGTATGTAAATGTAGTTTTATACGTAGAGTAGTAGTGTATATGTATGTGTATTTATGAATAGGTAGTTTTATCGTAATATAAGCCATAACGGCGGTAGTTGTCATTTTTTCTATGCCGCCGCTGACGCCATTGACAGGACACCTTATGCACAACGTCATCTAGTCCCAAACCAAGCAGAGCGTGTATTATGGGAACTAAACAACTGATATAAATACATAAACATACCTTTTTTTTTGTAAATACATATTATACATAGAAAAACACCCAGACGCCGAAACAAATATTTGTGAATCACACAAATATTTGGTCTGACCCGGGAATCGAACCCGAGACCTCTTGATCAGCAGCCGCATACGCTAACCACTAGACAAGCAAGGCAGTCATAATGGCTACCAGACATTGCGTCTAGAAAAGCTTTACAAAATTATATATATATCCTCCTAGCCATTATTTCCAAGTTTATTTGGGGTCGGTTACTATTTCAACCGGTTTTACCTGAAAAAAGCTTTACAAAATTAAAAAAGTAAATATATGCGCGTATTCTTATAAGATTTGAGGGTTTCTCTATAAAGTAACATTGAAAACACCAAACAACTCCGAAACAAATATTAGTGGATCTCACAAACATTTGGTCCGACCCGTGAATCGAACCAGAGACCTCAAGCACAGCAATCGCATACTAAAATAAATAATCGTATTAATAATTTTACTCGGTTTCTCGGTTGATTGATATAATAAGGAAGTGAGATTTTTTTAACTGTCAAATAATGAATTCATTTGTTTCTCTTGCCATATAGACCAGGGTAAAAGCCTCTTAAAATAATAAAAAGTGAACATAAATTATAGTAGGATGAAACCCATTGTAAAAGGAGGAGAATATTACAAAAATTAAAGGAAAAATAAATTACGGGCGATCTGAGGTCGGGAAGAGGGAGAGGGGGGGGGGGGGGTTTAGGGAAAACAATGGCTTATCTCGATTTCCGTAGAAACTACAAGTCGTATGGAAAAAAGTCAAAGTGCAAAGTTGTAGGTAATAAAAAGATCTACAACTTTTACATTCACACTTTTTTCACATAACCTCAAATTTTATGTGAAAAATTCAAAAAACCAAGTTTTTGGTTTTTTCTTTTTTTCTTTTAATTATTTTATTAAATTATCTTAAAATAGTAATAAATAGGCATATACGCATATACTTTAAAGAAGATTCTGCAACTTTCTCAAAATATTGTAGATGTTTTATTTAATATTAACTTTATTTTTTATTTGTTTGTTAATTATAGTAGTATATTTCGATTCGCAATATTTTTGTTTATCATTGTAACATGCAATCTTACGTTTTTCGAGTGATTAAATTGTAAATTTTAATAAATATGTATCTCAATAACGATAAAAAAAAAATGAATTCGAGTTTTTTCATTTTTTGCATTTTCTGAGAAGATTTACTATGGTAATATATATATATATATATATATATATTTACACCATCGAAAAGTAGAGATTTCATCAAATAGAAAACACCCAATTTTTGTTAAAAACGTTGATATTTTGACGGATGAATTTTCGATTGAAAATTAGGGTTTTTTTCGGTATTCAGTCAAAATGAGGTGAAAAAATAGATATTTCAAATCAAATAAATTACTGTGTATTCAGGACATGAAAAGCTAAGTTTTCCCAAAATTTCGTAAAAATAATAATTTTATTTGTAAAAGATAAAAATAAAAAAACCAAAAACTTGGTTTTTTGAATTTTCACATAAAATTTGAGGTTATGTGCAAAAAGTGTGAATGCAAAAGTTGTATATCTCTTTATTACCTACAACTTTGCCCTTTGAATTTTTTCCATAGGACTTGTAGTTTTGCCGGAAATCGAGATAAGCCATTTTTTTCCCTAAAACCCCCCTCTCCCCCTTCCCGACCTCAGATGGCCGTAATTTATTTTTCCTTTAATTTTTGTAATATTATCCTCCTTTTACAATCGGTTTCATCCTACTATTATTTATTTTGTTTTCAAACATTATCGGCACTGGTCTATTAACCGTAAGTGCTTTTTCGAGCTATTTATGGGTCAAGCCTCTTAACATTTGGAGATATTTTAACTTGATGTACATTCCTTGTTCATGTAGAAGTTGAATTTGAATTAAAATTTATTTACATAGTGTGGATATGTTAGGCGTAATGCAACGAGAACACGATATGTGAAGTAGTGAAGTAGGTACAAAAAATACTAGAAAGTATCAAATAAATTAAATGTTCAATGACCAGTTGAGTACTTTTTTATTAAATAGGTGTTTTTTTATTGGATGCGCTATATTGGCATTTTGTTAATTGTCACGCTAACTGACTGATGAACGCACCAATCCTGTCCAATCTTTCCCTTTCCGGTACCTTTTGCAAGAAGAATTGAGCGAACAATAGAAACCGCCGTATTGTTGTGTCAAATGTCAAGTGTAGTTGACATTTGAACGGAGAGAACCCCGGCGACCGCCGATCGAAAAGGTCGTTTTTCGAGGTTCCACGCATCCGGTTGAGCTGACGTGGTCGCGACGCTCCCGCATAAAGCATTTTCAGAAGTGTTTTCGTTCTTCGCTTCAAACCGTCGTTGAAGGCGTGTGTCCTTACGGACAGTGACAGGCCTCGTGGAAGTGGGCAAAGCAGCCGCCAGCCCCAACGCGTCTTGCCACCGAGAGGTTAGTCCCTACCTATTTGAAATGTCTGTCCATATTCTCATGTTTTCCTAAGGGCAGTTCATGGTCCCTTTTTTTTTAGCGAGCCGAGCAGTCAGTTTAGCAATCGCATTGATGGTAGTAACTACTTTGACCGCCATTTTGTAAAACCCCGCAAAATTACAGTCCACTGAAGTCGCAAACAATTATTACCGTAAACGCATTTTTTCAATCTTAACCTTTGCGTATAACTACAACATTCCACACCATTTATTAAAAAGCTTTTTCGTTATGAAGTCATTTTACAAGATGATACTGACATAGAACTAAGAGCTCAGTGGTAAAATAAAACGCATTCAGTTACCTTCGTTACATGCATAACAACAAAGAGAATTTAATAAAACTACGTTTCCTAACAAAGAATTATTAGCATAAATATATATTTTTAAAATCCTTAAAACAACGTGCTTCTACGATTCGAGGTCACTTGTATTCAAGGATTTCTACTGTAGATATTTGATATCCGTGATTAGTACACATTAATGTATATTTTTAAATTTATAATATATATGCAAATAAAAATGAATCGCCAAATGTGATGCTCAGCGCAAAACAGACTAGACGATTTACTGAATAACTTACGCTACCTTTATTTTAGAGCAGATTTGCCAGACGTTGTTACTCGAAATTGTTGCTGTAAAAGCATAACAACAACCGCGGGAGCACATCGAGGTAAATAGTAAATATATAATCATGCTTCACGAAATTAGTGCTACAAACGATGTCATTATCTTGAGAAAATAGTTTGGCTATGTATTTGATAAGCAACACGTAGTCACCATATTCAGTAGACTGGTGTTATACACTGCTCTTCAATGTAGCTATATGTACATATACGAGATATCTACATAAAGCTACATTGAAGAGCAGTGGTAGGATTATAACATATATATATAATATAAAAAAACCCTCGCCTCACTTGTCCTCACTTGTAGAATACAAGTAAATCCTGGTCACTTCAATAAAACATTTAAAAATAAAAAAATGAAAATAATAAACAATAAAAATATCTTTTGAAAAATGTGTCACCTCTTAACTTGTTAGAGAGGCTACTCACCGGCCACTCAGAGGTAGATATAATGAGCCCAGGGCGCCTTAATAGTAAAAAAATAAAAAGTAAAAGTTAAGTGTGTGTATGTGTGTATGGGGGATCCAGGGAACACTTCAAAGAAACCAACAGCATCAGTATCACATACATATATTTGAAGTTATTAAATTGCATTATAGATTTACAATATTAAGATTTGATTACATTAAAATTTATTACATAAAAAAATGTGGGTTGGAAGAAATCATATATTATGTTAAGTTTTTACAAAGAAATTAAATAAATCCGTCTGCAGATCGGTCAGGGTAAGGGCAGACATCAACAGGTTCATCTTGCAGACTCGAGATAGTCTGCTGAGGACTTCCACCAGCACGAGGAGGCTCGTGTTCTCAGGAGACATCCCCCAGGATCACCTTGCAGACTCGAGATAGTCTGCCGAGGTTTCCCATAAGCTCAAGGTAGCTCATGTTCCTAGGAGACGTCCACATGATCACCTTGCAGACTCAAGGTAGTCTGCAGAGGTCTCTCACAAGCGCAAGGAGGCTCATGAGATCAAGTCAAGGAGACGTAGACCAGTGATCAATGTGTTGATGACAGTAAGTGGAGGTAATAAGAAAAAAAAGAAGATTACATGACCTTTCACAAGACACGGCTGCGAGCCTCAGAGTGAGACGAGCTGCGCTGGAACATCACATGACCTCTTCTGCAGACAGGCACGAAACACATCACGGATTGGCCTGAAGGGGACTCCCTACTACGAACAAAACAATACTCCTACATACGTTCTCAATGTTAAAAAAAATATTATAAAAAGGTTATAAAAACTCACCACAGATGTGGGCTCTAAATACAGGAATTTAACGGCCACGACACCACCACGACCACGGCCTTTATTAGTATTATTAAATGGTTATTCATTGGCGATTGATCGTGTTAGTGTAAATTTATTGGGACCAGCATATTGTGCTATTTTTGTTGGGAACCAGCTTGGACCCCTTCCTTTCGCATTTATCCACATTTCTTTAATTTTTGTAACCTTCGGATAGCTAAAATATTGAAATAAAATCAAGGTATAAATGATGCTTGAGTACCACAATAAATTAAAAATCATAACTTTATCTACACTTTTTTTACGTTTACATAATTATAATATTACAATTTATTTATATCTTTAAAAATCATTCGCACATAATAGGATCGTATAAAATATCGACAATCATAAACATCACATCACATCTCTAACACAAAGGCCGACAGCGGCCGCTTCCCGAAACTATCGTGTGAGTGAGAGTATCAATAAAATACTTATCCATTGCGCTATTAGACCAGCCGATTCATTGACCGATTTGTACCAAGCAAGCAATGGTTTTAGATCCTAATGAAAGGGATTAATTTGGTATTTCATCATTTTTCTAAAATATTTTAATTAATTCAGTATGAAAAACTATAATATTATAATATTTAGATATGAAATGAGATGCCATCTTTCTTGTAATTCACAATACAGCTGTTATTTTTGCAAAAAATCACTGAACAACGCGACATTTTGTCGAAAATCAAGAGCAGTGAAGACGTCGCAAGTTGACATGCGACTAATGTCCGAAAATGGCATCAAGCCGCTTTGAGGCCAGATGCGTTCGCAAGCGACACGCCTCAATTGCATATTTATAATGTATTTCTATGATCTGTGCGGCCACCATAGCGTGATGGTACTATAAACTTTAAATAACACTTTTTTTTAAATTAGCCCCCCCCCCCCCTCTATAAGCTAAACAGCTGGCTCAAAGAATCTAAAAAAAACATGATGGTAGTCCATATATTGAAATTTAAAGGAAAACTATAGCGGCTTTAATAACTTTTTTAGTTCAGGAGTTATAGGGGGCAACTTGCAAATTACACTCAATAGGAAAATTTCGTACGAAAATAAAGAAATATTAAACATAATGGTTGCGCCGTTTGTTATTTTAAATATAAGTGCGGCCATCTTGGGTGGAGTGCAAACCTCAGCTTGTCCAATAAGCGACCCGGATGGTAGTTCGCGCATGCGCAGCAAGCACACCGCTACCATGACAACGGTCAAACCATAAGACAATTGAACTTTTTCCTCCGTCAAGAAAAGTGTTACGTTGACCGCTCGCTATCTATTTTACTATTTTTCTGTTCTGCTTTTAATACATAATTTACAACATTCGCTGTGAGTGGAGTGCCCTTTCATCACGTTGCTGCTACCATGCCACGAGCGACTTGGCAAGTTCAAGGTGAGTGCTTCTTCCCTTGAATGAGTTTGTATTTCTATTTGATTTAACAACGGCCTCCATCTCCAACACCCCGCATTCTGTCCTGCTTGGATATTTAACTAAACCGCATCTCCATAATTTTTTGGCCTTAACGAGCCGGATTTCACCAGCCTGGTGCTATCGTAGGAATTATTCCGTATTTTATTTCGTGTATTTGCGTTTATAATTTGTTCTTCATTTATAAACCGGTACCCGAAAGTACACGCATCGCATATATTCGCATAATTTCTCATTTTTCGCTATATTTCTCGCATTTTTTCGCAATATACTTTCATATTTTTCTTTTATTTATCGCGTACAACGCTTATATTTGTTCAACAATACTTGTTTTGCACATTTAACGTAATTTACGCAGTTACAGTTTTTACGGTTTTTCTTACTATTTTTTTTTTTATATATTTTAAAAGACAACTCCCGCATTAGGAATATAAATTCCTGTGTCGCGGGGGACTCTACAAACATACCTGAAACGGACACAAAGAACACCCAGACTCAGAACAACAAATTGTGAATCACACAAAGTGTTGTCCTACGTGGGATTTGAACCCACGACACTTGGCGCAGTAGGAAGCGGCGTGGCGACCGCTTAAGCCACTAGGCCAACCGTGCAGTCAATTCATAACCTACTTACATTTACTAACGGTAACGCTCAAAAATGTCGTTAGAAGCTAAGTTACGTTTGGTCATTGCTAAAAAAGAAGCTATTTTTTCGCATATAATTTCTTTATACAACACCGCTAAGAAAATTGTTCCGTCTGTTAAAGAAACTAGAAATAAACTTGAATTTTTAGCTGCTTCTTCAAACATTGACAAATTATATTCGGATTTCAATATTTTATGTGATCAGCATAATGAATTAGAATTAGAAAAAAATCCTGATTATAAATTTAATTTTGATAATTGGACGTCTTTCGAATCATTATTTTCTTTTATCAAACAAACACGCACTGAATGCTTGGAATTTCGCCGTGCAGCCGGCGATACTTCGTCAGCTGATATTAATAAGGCATCCACCGCTCATCCCAGTTACTTCCGTTTAGCTCCGCTAGAGCTAATAAGTTTTTCTGGTGATACAGAATCTTGGCCGCTTTTTTACCAATGTTTCAAAACAAACGTACACGAAAATAAAAATTTATCTGATGGTCAGCGCGTCCAATACTTAGTAGGTAAATTAAGTGGTACTGCGCTTAACGTATTTGCAGGTATTATACCTAACGAATCGAACTACGTTATGATATGGAATTCTTTAGTATCGAAGTATCAAGATAAGAAGTTGCTAGGGTCAATGTACTTAAATAATATACTTGACATAAAATCTACTTCGGATTCAGCTGCTCAATTAAATAATTTTATCGAGCGTGTTCATTCGTCCTGGTCCGCATTAAAACAGCTGGGTATTGACGACTTGGCTGACTTTATAGTTACGCATATCGCTTCACGTAAGATAGACACACAGCTGATACAAAGGTTCGAACTATCTGTCCGCGATAAGGAGATACCTACGAGTACGGACTTAGTCGATTTTATGCGGCATCATGTGAAAGTGCTCGAGCGAACCTCCGCTGCTCATAAAAGTACTTCACTGCCGCACGCTCAGGGCTCCTTCGCAAACCGGTCGCGTAATTATAGCGCACCAAAGGTTTCGCACACCTTCGCTGTTACTGAGAATAATGTAACTAAACCCGCTTGTGTTTTTTGTAAGACGTTACATCATTCTCAACTATATGAATGCACTGCATTCAAACAGTTGCCCGTAAACGAACGCTTTCATTTTATTAAGTCAAATAAATGCTGCATTAATTGTTTAAGTTCAAGGCATTCCTCGCTCAGCAAGTGTGCTTCTCGGAGTACTTGTAAGCAGTGCAATAAGCAACACCATACTCTGTTGCATTTCGATTCGTCATCGAGCAGCGCCCCACGCACCTCGCCGCACGCGGCACGATTGCCGCCGCCTGCGCCCGTGCACCCCGCACCCGCTTGTAGCTCTGCTGGCTCAGCAGCGGCTACGACCGTAGCGCATAAGTCAACCACGCAGCAATCTGCGTCTCCACAGTCTTTATGTATACATACGCATAATATAGACAACGACATACCGGTTGCCTGCTACGATGACATTCCGTGCACTACGCTAACGAATTCTCAACCTGTTGCGTTCCACGCTTACAATAAGGTTCAATATGATAAGACTGTTATCTTACCTACTGCTCAGGTAGACGTCTCGAACAACGGAATGCAATATACAATTAGATGTTTAGTTGACAGCGCTTCTTAGAATCATTTAATCACTCTTTCATGCTGCGAAATATTAAAATTAAAAATTTGTCCGCTTATTATACGCTTATTATCCGCTTATTATACGGAATGTGGGGTGTGGCAGGGAGGGATTACCTCCCCACGCCTTTTTAACCTGTACATTAACCGGTTGATCGTTGAACTCAGCAACACTAACATCGGCTGTCACGTTGATGGCGTGTGCATTAATAACATTAGTTATGCCGATGACATGGTGTTGCTGAGTCCATCGATCGGAGCTCTCAGGCGACTCCTTAAACTGTGTGAGGATTATGCGTTGGCGTACGGGCTCAGGTACAATGCGAGAAAGAGCGAGTTGCTCGTGTTTAAGGCTGGCACTAAATGTTACGCCAACATCCCGACGGTGGCAATTGGTAACACTCCTCTAGTGAGAGTAACGCGTTTTAAGTACCTAGGTCACTGGGTCACCGATGATCTCAATGATGATGTGGACTTAGAGAGGGAACGCAGGGCGTTGTCTGTCCGCTGTAATATGTTGATTCGCAGATTTGCGCGTTGTAGTAAACCAACAAAACTCACTCTCTTCAGAGCTTACTGCACATCATTTTACACGTGCAGTCTGTGGGTTAGATATACGCAGGGGGCATATAACGCTCTGCGTGTCCAATACAACAATGCATTCAGGATGCTGAATGGGTTGCCTCGTTTTTGCAGTGCTTCCGGGATGTTTACCGAGGCGAGGGTTGATGGTTTTCATGCCATCATCCGAAAACGAACCGCCTCATTACTGCATAGAGTACGCAACAGCACACACAGCCTCCTGAGTGTATTGTGTGACAGATGGGATTGCCCAGTGTTGGGACACTGGATACGTTTACATACGTACGCAGGGTCCTAATAGTGTGCAAACTTTTCTGTATTTTTATATTTTTTTATATTTTATTTGTTTTGTATCACCTCTACTAACATTAGGTTAAGAGTTTTATAACTAACAATAAAATATGGATTTCGGTCTGAAATAAATGATAATAATAATAATAAAATAATAATAATAATATTAACTCTTGCTTAAAGACAGTGGGGTTAATATCCGCTCCGATTAGAGGCTATGTATCGCTTTTAATTAAATCGCGCGTTTCGAATGCGAGTTACAAAGTGACGCTGCTAGTGGTTGATCACATTACCGATCAGTTACCTACGCGTTCAATTCAAGCTTCCGTCATGGAACATTTTATCAAACTACCGCTAGCAGACGCTCAGTGGGTTCGCCCGGTAACATTGATGCAATTCTCGGCGCTCAGCTGTTTCCATTTATTTTACTTGGGGGAAAAATAATTCCGTCAATCGCTCAGTCTTCTCAGGCTTCTCACTCTGCACCTTACGCTCTCGAGACTACGCTTGGCTACATTATCATGGGTGAGATATCGACGTCTTGCTCTGATGGTGAGGCCTGGTCCTTCGGTCCTTTAGTAAACGAACTAAACGATAAAATCGTTAAGTTTTGGGAGTTGGAAGAGGTAGAGTCGCATGCTGTTGGGAGCCCAGAAGACAACGACTGCGAGCAGCTGTATGCGTCCACAGTCACGAGAAGTTCTTGCGGACGTTATATCGTGTCCCTGCCTTTTAAATTTAAATCGCTACCCACATTACGGGAAGCATATAACGACGTAATCAACGATTACATACAGAAGGGCTATCTTTCGGAGTTGCCTTACTCCACCGCTGCCGTAACCGAAGGTTACTTTATACCGCATCACGCCGTCGTTCGACCAGACAAGTCGACGACAAAAACACGCGTCGTGTTGGACGCAAGTGCTAAGACGGAGACAGGTCCGTCCCTTAACGATCTATTGCATACAGGCCCTAATCTGCAAGCGGATCTATTCTCTCTCATGTTGAATTTTCGTTACTTTAAAATAGCAATAACCGCAGACATACAACAAATGTACCTAAGAATTTTATTGTCGGAAGGTGATCGTAAATATCAAAAAATAGTATATCGCTTCAACGAGACCGAGCCACTCCGCATCTTTCAATTCAACTCTGTGGCTTTTGGTCTTCGCTCAAGTCCCTTTCTCGCCATGCGAACCGTCCGGCAGCTAGCTGAAGACGAGCACGCTCGTCTCCCTCTCGCTGCAGCGGTTGCAACCAGCGAGTTATATATGGACGACTTAACCACTTCAGTGCCGTCTACTGCTGATGGCATACAACTCGCTGATCAGCTGCTCGCTCTGTTCGAAGCCGGTGGATTTAATCTGGTTAAATGGGCAAGCAACTCGCCAGAGCTTCTTGCACATTTGCCCGAATCTCATCGCGCGCCGATTGAATTCACCGACGATAGGGACACGCTGAAGGTGTTAGGCATAAAGTAGACACCTACTACGGACGCTTTCTCCTTTACTACATCCGCCGCGTCTGTAGCTTGCACCAAACGTGCCATACTTTCGACCATTGCTCGCTTATTTGACGTGTTGGGGTTTGCAGCGCCTGTGATTCTATATGCCAAGCTCTTGCTTCAGGAGCTCTGGCTCGCAAAGGTAGGGTGGGACGAAGAGCCCCCTGCAGATTTGAAGGAACGCTTCGTCAAATTCAAAACTGAACTTCCCTTATTGTCGAAACTGCAAATACCTCGGCACTTAGGTACTGCTACGGGCTGCACGCTAAACTTGCTCGCATTCGGAGACAGCAGTATGAAAGCCCACGGCTGCGTCATTTACTTACACGTGACATATCCAAACCGCGACATTTCGGTTCGTTTAGTGTGTTCAAAGTCAAAGGTAGCTCCGCTAAAAACTGTGACTCTGGCAAGGCTTGAGCTATGCGCTGCGTTACTCTTGGCTAAACTTACCAAGCGAGTTTATACTGCATTCCATGGACGCTATCCTATTCAAAACATTTTCGCATTTTCGGACTCCACGGTCGCTTTGTCCTGGATCCACGCATCGCCGCACCGTTGGCAAACATTTGTTGCCAACCGTGTCAGTAAAATTCAGGAGCTTCTCTCTCCTGACCGCTTCTTCCACATAAACGGAAACGAGAACCCCAGTGACTGCGTGTCGAGAGGCCTGTTGCCTTCGCAGTTGGTAAACCACCAGCTCTGGTGGTGTGGCCCTCACTGGATCCATTGTCCAATTGATGAATGGCCCATAGTGCCGTTTGAACCATCCCGTGTGGAGGCCATACCTGAAATGAAACCATCAGTGACACTTACCGCTATATCCGATGTGGAGGCTTCACCGCTGCTAGAACTCGCCGTCCGGGTCTCGACCTGGAAAAAACTGCTACGAATTATCGTTTACGTCCTACGCTTCGCACGTAAGCTGCCACGCTCGGCTTCCATTCAGGCGTCAGATCTGCAAGCTGCTGAAAACCTAATTTTGCATGAGCTCCAGATCAAATATTTCGCGGAAGAAATCAAAGCTTTAGCAAAGGGCAACTTACCTTCGCCTGCGTTGAGGAAGCTTGATCCTTTCGTAGACAGCCATGGGTTACTCCGCGTTGGTGGCCGGCTCACTAATGCGAATATACCATACGAAAACCGGCACCCAATACTGTTGCCGCGTCGCGATCACGTGGTCGAGCTTATCATCGACGACTGCCATCGATCTAATTGCCACACAGGTTCGCATTTGCTCATGTCGCTGCTGCGGCAACGCTACTGGATCATTTCCGCTCGAAACTTGATCCGACAACGCAACCGCAAGTGCAACTTTTGTTTTAAAGTTGCACCCACACATCCAACGCCTATGATGGCTAGTCTTCCACCCGCGCGAGTGCAAGAAGCGAAAGCTTTCACTCACACGGGCGTCGACTATGCTGGGCCGTTAAACATAACTCTTACTCGCAGACGTGGCGTTATGAGTCAAAAGGTGTACATATGCCTCTTCGTCTGCTTGACCACTAAAGCAATACATATAGAAATTGCATCTGATCTCAGCACAGACACGTTTATCGACGCTCTTAAACGCTTTCTCGCTAGGCGTGGCCCGGTTTCGTGCCTTTACAGTGACAACGCTACTAATTTCATTGGTGCTAAACGGCATCTCGACGAACTACACACGTTCCTAGCTGCGAAGGACACAACTAACGCATTCCAAGCAGCCTTGAACGGCCATAGAATCACGTGGCGTACAATTCCCGCTCGCGCCCCCCACTGGGGTGGAATTTGGGAAGCGAATATAAAGTCAGTCAAATCATTGTTATACCGCACGATCGGACAGCAGCTACTGTGCTATGAGGAACTGCTGACTGTACTAACGCAAATAGAATGCCTACTGAACTCGCGGCCACTCTGCGTCCTTTCTGAGCAGCCTCATACCATTTTAACGCCTGCTCATTTTTCAAATACTACCCTGCTGCAATCGTTGCCCGCGTATGAGGTTGATCACACAACGAGCCTGTGCAACCGCAAAAAACTATTAGATAGGCTAGTTCAGAGTTACTGGAAAAGGTGGCACGTTGACTACCTGCACACGCTTCAATTGAGACAAAAATGGAATACTCCAGGTGTTTCAATTGAACCCGGTACGCTCGTGCTTATCCATCAGGATGACACGCCTCCGCTCCGCTGGCCCACAGGCATTATTGAACAAATATATCCGGGAAAGGACGGAGTCACGCGAATGGCTCTTGTGCGCTCTACAACTGGCACCTTTAAACGCCCAGTTGTAAAGCTGTGTCCTCTTCCATCGCAATAGATTATAAAATGTATATTTTGTTGCCATTAGCTTTAGTTAAGTATACAATTATATTCGCAAATATTCACCTATTCATAATTTCATATTATTTTTTACCCTATAATTCTGCATTTCATACTTCGCATTAAATTCAATTTCATTTATTTGCATACATCTTATTCAAGTTTACTATAACTTGACTCCGCATTATAGCACCGCTCGCATTTGTCCTTTGAAAACCCTACGGTTTTTCAAGCCGGGGAGAATGGTTGCGCCGTTTGTTATTTTAAATATAAGTGCGGCCATCTTGGGTGGAGTGCAAACCTTAGCTTGTCCAATAAGCGACCCGGATGGTAGTTCGCGCATGCGCAGCAAGCACACCGCTACCATGACAACGGTCAAACCATAAGACAATTGAACTTTTTCCTCCGTCAAGAAAAGTGTTACGTTGACCGCTCGCTATCTATTTTACTATTTTTCTGTTCTGCTTTTAATACATAATTTACAACATTCGCTGTGAGTGGAGTGCCCTTTCATCACGTTGCTGCTACCATGCCACGAGCGACTTGGCAAGTTCAAGGTGAGTGCTTCTTCCCTTGAATGAGTTTGTATTTCTATTTGATTTAACAACGGCCTCCATCTCCAACACCCCGCATTCTGTCCTGCTTGGATATTTAACTAAACCGCATCTCCACATAACTTATATCTATTAGACACGATTTGAAATTTACGTACCATTGTGGGTGATTTTTTTCACAAGACAAATTTTAAATATATTAATTTAAAGCTGTACGTCCACCGCCAGCTAAAATAGATAGGAACTAAGTTCAGTGAATCAACCTAAGCTACACTAGGAATAAATTGTTGTTTGTCAACTGACAAAGAAGCCATAACGTAGAGATGATCAGATTGTGCTGAACTGTCAAGGTTAGACTCTGATTAGACGTGATTTATTTATTTTACACTTCCTGCATTTCTTAGGACTTCGTGCTTTATGGCATTTTCTATCAGTCAACCTTTAAGCGTGCGTTACCCCCGCAAAAAAGTAAAAAAAATTGGGCCTTTGAGAGATGAGTGCATAACAGAAAATTTGTGTGTTCTAAGGAGTAATTTGTTACAATTAGCAAAATTTGTGCATGTAGTAGTTTAAAAGTTATTCGACAGAAACACTTTCAATTAAATTAAAAAAAAAAAAAAAATTAAGCAAATGAAGGTCTATCGATGGTATTATTGGTATTTTTTTCAAACTTCTGCATTCAGCCATTTTCAAGTTCTAGACAACCCCAAAATATTGCCCCAGCAAAATTGACAATAACTTAAGAACCACAGCATACACAAATTTTGCTGTTTGCTAACATTTAATACGGAACAAAAGCTATCTATTCATGTATTTCGTTTGGGTCTGAAACGATTTAAAAAAAAAATTGCTGGGATAACGTTTGAAACGTTACTCCAGCAAAAAGTGTTTTTACCGAATAACTTTTAAACTACTACATGCACAAATTTGCTATTTGTAACAAATTACTCCTTAGAACACACTATATATATATATATATTCTGTTATACTCTCATCTCTCTAAAGCTTAATTTTTTTTTGCTTTTTTGATGGGGTAACGCTCGCAACCTTTAAATAGTTTAGTTAACAAAATGGCAGGTGCATTTGTATCACGAATAGAGAACAATATATTCATGGAATCGGAAATCGAGTGAAGAATTTAACACTGTTTAAAGAAGACGATGAAATAAATAGTTCAACGCCATCTAGTCCTAAACTAGCAGAGCTTGTACTATGGGTACTAGACAACTGTTATAAATATGTCGGCGTAGGGGTGTTTCTCAGGGCCGTTGCTTTCTTCTGAATATATTTTGTGTGGGCTGCGTGGTGTTTCTCGAGCAGGAAAAGATGTAGTTAATTTAAATAATCTTTTATCGACACGTAGGTAACTTAAGGTGAGAACAACGAGCCGTAAGGTAGTTTCTAGATGTGATTCGCGTCGTGGTCAATCGGTGAATTAGACTTGTGTAACTCAGGAGTGATTCGTTCCACTGAACTGCTCATTTGCAGTGAACGAATTGAACTCGTTCATCTCTGTGGAGTATTTCAACTCACCAACTCACCAACTCATCGCTCCCGCTCTGATTCAATACGAATTTACGAAACCGAGTTCTTGTGATTTCTTTGTTGTTGCATTCACGCACACTGCCTACTGTATAGCGCTTTCTTTTTCTATATATATTCGTCATTTTATAAACAAATATTTTAGTCTTTATTTGTTGTACGAGAGCGGTTATTTTAGAATAGCAATCCTTATTTTTATTCAATATTGCAATTTTGTTGCCGTTATGTAGTTTGTTTGTGAACTGAACTTCAAAAGGATTCCGAAACTAAACTTACGCATTATAGTAGTATTGTTTTTTACTAACAGGTAATTATGTCAATCGTAATTAGTATTTTAAATTATTATACGTTGTAAGTATAAGTTTGAAATAGTATAGGTAGATATTGTCACATTTAAAGTGAAATCTGTAAGATATTATTTATATTTGTCACTTTAATTGTCAGTCCTAAGCCTGAAGAAAGTATGAAGGGAAATTGAAATATCCAAATCAATAAACTATAAACATTTACTCTCGTTCACAGTTCATGAACAATGCAACTCACTGAGTCACTTAGCTAAATCACTCACTGAGTCATAGAGTTAAATGAGTTGCTGCAACTCACAGAGTCACAGAGCGAAATGAACTGCTGAGTGATTTAGATGAACTAGTTCATTTTACTGAACGAGATTTGGTGAGTTGAATCTTTAATGTGAACTGTGTTGCCCAAGTCTACGGTGAATGCTCCCTGCTCGGCCCGCACGAACACTTATATAGACTCCACTGAAGCGATGACGTATCACCGCTTGCGACTCGTTGTCAATTCAGCTCCCGTATACTTAATTGAATATTCCGACAAATACATAAACATGCTTTTTTTGTATATACATACATATTATATTTTATAGATATAAAGAAAAAATTTGCGGATCACACAAACAGTTGGTTCGACCCGGGAATTGAACCCGAGACCTCTAGCCGCAGCAGCATACACCAACGACTTGACCAATAAGGCAGTCAAAATTTTAATTATATTATTATAATGTATTTATTACAGTTATACAGGGTGTAACCAGACGTCTATCGAAAACGAAAGATGCAGCTTCACTCCAAAACCTATTAAAAAAACAAACAGTTGTCCTTAAAAAAAAATGTAGCCGGAAAAAACCAATGTGTCAAGATTTTTATTCATTTCAGAAGCCAGCAATGTATTGCGCGCACTGAGTAGCTAGGTGAATGTCTTTCATAACTATTTAACTTAACTACCTACGAGTCGTGGCGTCGGTAAACTAACGAAAATAATTATCTAGTGACTGTATTTTACTTACCTAATTCGGCGGTAGCCTCGGTCGAAACAGAAATGGCTGAAACTGAGCTCCTTCTTGGTCATAGCACAGCTGATCTTGTCTGTAGAAAGTAATGCCTGGACTTTGTGAATTTTTGTTGAATAACACAACTAAGTTAATTTAACTAAGTTAGTTAAGTTAGTTGGAATAATTTTGTTAGCTTACCTAGCATAGTTAGCAGAGGACGCGCATGAAAACCTTTCTCAGCTATGCGAGTCAAACTAAGCTAACTTATTTTATCTGGCGGTGGACGTTCAGCTTTAAAGAATACCAAGTAGTTTTGTATGTTATATAACTCGTAATAATCTCTGTTGTTCGCTAAAAAGGCATTGAGAACACTTTGGAACGGACGTATTGGTCGTTTTGTGCTTGAGAATTACATTTGAAGAAAAGAACTAAATTTACATTCCGCAATTATGAATAAACCTGAACTTTATCGACTAAACAATAGTATGCAGAGAAAAGATGCAACCGATTTTTTGGAAGAATACGTACCAAAAATGTCATGGAAAGAAAATAAAAACAAAATCCTCGATATAGGTTGTGGCGACGGCAGCGTTACCAATATACTTGAAAAGTATTTGCCCTTAGATTTCGATTTAATAGGCTCCGACATAAATGAGGACATGGTGAACTTCGCGAATAAAATGAATCGCAATACGCAGACTTCTTTCATTGTATTAAATGTGGTAGAGGAAATGTCGGACAAAATGAAAAAAAGCTTTGACCACATCTTCTCGTTCTATGCTTTACACTGGTTTAAAAATCACAAGTAAGTATTTTTGTAATGTTGTTCCAACTTCACTTCAGGATCTTAAACTTAAAAGAAGGCGCAACTGTTACTTTTGGTTGTTAGGGTCTTCGGGTATAGTGTTTAAGTTTAGAGATCAGGGAAATGGTAGTTTTATTGGTAACATTTACTTTAGAGTTTAGTGCGAAGATTGAAAGTGCGCATCCATAGGTACCTACTAAGGTGTATAAATGATGCTAAACAATTTCAGTACTATCTGTTAATTATAATTTATACAAATGTCACTGTTTTTTCAGAAAAGCTTTCAAAAATATATTTGATCTGCTAGAAGACAATGGACAATTTTTTTCGATATTTCTAGCTTATAATCCGTACCATGAATTCTGTCGTTGTATGTCTCAAGACATGGAACAGTACGTTCCATCGTATTATGACTCAAAGGTATTATTTATTCCCTATTAGATCATCTTCTGAGGGCCTATTGCGATTTATTTCACATCAACCCACACATGAAACTTTCAGTGACGATTCAATGGACAAGAAATAAACTCACACTGGGTGCTCAGATTTACAAGTAAGGATGTTTTGTACAAGTAAAAATAATAAGAGCTACATTATTAATTACGGGTTTATTTGAATTTAGAACTGAATTTTGTCACTTACGCAGTAAGTAATAAAAGCTATTGTTATATGGTAAACTACACTATTATAGGAACCAGATCATGAAGTTACGAAGCTGATGGAAAGTGTTGGATTCATTGACGTCGACGTAAAGTGTGAAGACAAGGTCTATCGGTGCGATGATATGCAGTCATTTAAAAGTAAGTAAATACCTAGTTGGGTACACTAAATAAACATAGTACTATTTAGGGTAACTAAATAGTATTATGTTTAATACACTCTTAACATCACCTTTTAGTAACATCGGATGACTACGAAAATTAAGTAAGTTATGTTGAAACTTTCGTATCATATATTCACTAAGTAACCTAGTTGAGTACACTAACTAAACATAATACTATTTAGGGCTAGTTTCAGATCCTGGTAAAGTTACGCATCTGCCATATAACGCTATTTCCTAACAAATATAAGTTGCTTACTTAAATGTCTCTATTAAAGACTTGTGAAACTGAAATCTGAAGTTATCTGTCAAATGATTGGACATTAGTCTGGCAAGGGCTTTATCATCAATAATAATGGGACATTAAATCCAACTGCTGTGCTCGAATCTCTTCTCAGGAGAGGGTTAAGGCCAAACGTCCCCACGAAGCTTTCAGCAAGAGGTGCAACTGACCTTACTATTCTTATTTATGGTAAACGCACACTTATCCGCGCCGAACGATTCGAAGTCAAGTAGGCCTCGCACACTTATCCGCACCGGAAGAATCGACCGCGCCGAAAGCATCGACATTCATTCATACATTCATACCTACTTTCTTTTAAAAATATATGCTAAAGTGTTAAATTGCATTGTAAACAGTACTTATTTTTAGGGTCATGAACTACGAATAGTTCATGACTCGGAACCCTTATAGATTCGTCATGTTCGTCAGTCCGTCCGTCTTCGACCTATCGCAGCGGTAACGGTAACGACAAACTGTTGGTGTGAGCAAGATAAAATTTTGCATGAATATGTCTTGTAACCACTAAGAAACAGTGCTACAGTAAAATGACAAAAAAAAATATTTGAAGTACCTCCACTATAATGTAAAGTGGGAATGGTATTTATTCTCGCGACTATTCCGTCGTATGGTAATATTCAAATTATTGTTTCAGATCACTTTGCTTCTATCGTCCCATTTAAAATAACGAACCAAGAGCTCGAAAATATGTTTGAAGAGTTTATACGAATGTTGAAAAAAATGGAAATTGAACGGGACATTGGCAACCCTCCAAATATTGTTAACATATATTATAAATTACTTAAAGTGTATGGCCGTAAGCCCTCTGTTTAATATTGTAATAAAGAACTGAAATAGATTAAAATATACTTTAACTGAAAACCTCTGCTGCGTTCAAATCATCGACGAAATCTACTACACATAGAGCCAGAGCCCACTACGGTCAGATCTTCATCATTTTATAATCGTTTGGGTTGTTGTTACTTGGTCAGGTAACAGGTTGTGAAGACGTATAAAATAGTACCTTACTTTCATTAAAGTATAAGTATGGTTGCTACCCCCTGCCAGACACCCTTAAACTTAAATGAATTACACTGCCTGCTTACTCTCTTAACTCTTACAAGTGTTGGAGACACGCACAGAGAAACTTGCAGCTTTTATAAAATGACGAAGGTCTGGCTGTTGTGGAGTCTTGGGCTAATAGACCTACACTCACCAAGGAAAATATTTACTGAAGAAGGTTGAAAAAAGCAAATATTCCTAGATTGCGCGCGACATAAGCTTTAAAAACTGTTTAACAAAGTCATAGTGTGTGTTTTAGTGATTTGCTTCTATTCTAATAATGATATTATTTCCTAAATTTTACACGATTTATAATTGTACACGCGGGGGTAGGGGACTCTGACTACACTCTTTTTTCTCAATTCCCCATCATTACCTGAATACCTCGAACCTCATTTCCATTTTTTGTATGCTCCAATTACGACCGAAGCCTCCGGTCATCAAACAATTTACTTCTTCTGTGCCCCTCACACCTCCAACTTTATCAACTCTTCCTTCTATGTGCAGTCAGTCCTACTATGGGATGCACTCTTTGCCGAAATCGGAATGTTCACAAATCGCATTACCTTTAAAATAAAAGTACGCGAATTGCTTCAAAGCGGCAGTTCAATTTATTATAACGCTAGTACCCATGTGTATATTTTTATTGTACCGAATGTACGTCGTGTATGTGTATGTTTAAAATGTATGTAAATGTAGTTTTATATATAGAGTAGTAGTGTATATGTATGTGTATTTATGAATACGTAGTTTTATCTGTAATATAAGCCATAACGGCGGTAGTTGTCATTTTTTTAACGCCATCGCCTCACTGCGCTTGGGTATAAAAAGGGCCGCGCCCGTTGTATTGGCTCGTACAAACAATATCTTTCCACAACAATGGAAAGAAGCCGTGGTTATTGGCATACCCAAACCCGGCAAACCGAAATCCGAGCCGTCTAGTTATTGTCAGTCTCCTTATATGATTAAGTAAGATTTACGAGCGCTCAGTATACAATGCTTACATATGCTTTCAGCCTATTGTACCTAGGGTCTCATACCTCATGAGCAATTCGGTTTTCGAACCAAACACTCGTGTGTTCAACAAGTGCACCGCATTATTGAATACACTAGTGATCAATTCCAAAGAAACTTATTTTTAGGAGCATTCTTCTTCGACGTAGCGAAAGCTTTCGACAAAGCGTGGCACAACGGCTCACTTTATAAGCGTTTCACAGAGTCGTGCTCATCATACGAGACTACTTGTCGAACCGAAGCTTTCGCTACCGCGTAGAAGGCTCACTGTCCTCCCTACACCCCATTAGTGCAGGTGTCCCGTAAGGTTTAGTGCTCTCGCCTCTTCTCTTTATGCTGTACACCAGCGTAAAGAGAAACCACGTCATCGGCTCGTGCAGACAGCACTTTTCGCAGACGATACAGCTATCAATTGTTCAGGTCAGAACCCTACGACAGTAGCTAGGAAACTCAATTAACTTAGTAATTGATTCAGATTTATTTCTTTATTAACGGTTGTTTGTGAGTAATTGAATTATTAAGTTTATTTTGTAATTATTTCAATAAATTGTTTAGAATTATATATTTTTTATTTCTTTTTCCACTTCTGGACTCTAAGAGTAACATAAAAATATATTTAAGTAGGTTAATCTTTTATTTAAATGACTACTTATTATGAATAACATTTTTTTTCTCTGAACCTACCGGCCCTATCGCTTCATATTTCTACAACACCTGAATGTTGACTGGGAGAGAATTCCTCATGGAATAAAGTCAGCAATTTACAACAATAAATCTAGCTTACATAAAGATGCTTATAATAAATATAATTATTCAATTACATATCTTATAGTTTGCATCTGATTGTAAGAGATGCTGTTACAATCGGTTAAAATATTTGCAAAATAATAGCCTGTTAAATTTTGCTATCGATCGTAATGATGGCAAAGCTCGACATAAAATTGGGCCGAACTTCGCTGCTAGTTGCGTACAATTCTAGACAGTGCTGCTTTTACACATTTGCCGCCCCAAAGCTATATAGGCTTTATATAAAATTTTTGCCGCCCCTACTGACTTCTAAAATTAGATACACTGTTCACAACTGAGTAAATTCCTTTTTTTAGGAAATAATCTATTTACTAGATTATTATTACAACTTTTTGAAGTGAAACTTTTTTAGAATCGTAGTGATTTCAAACCGGATGCAACAAGAAACGACAGGTAAGAGACACAAATACAAAATTAGTGAGCCAGAGCGAGAGAGTAGAACTCGTCGGAAATGACGTCAGAGATAAAAGTCGCGGCAACGGGCAAAGATAGCGTCCAGCTGTCAAAGTCGAAAGAAAATGTGAAATTTAAATATAAATCTGCGGGATTGCTACCATGTACCATTTTGTTTGTTAGTATCCGATATTTGTTGCAAGCGCCATGATCACGGAGTAACAGCGCCGAAATATCGGATACTCACAAACAAAAAGGTACATGGTAGCAATCCCGCAGATTTATATTTAAATGTCACTGACCATGAAAGTTTAAAACAATAAAATGTGAAATGTTTCATTGATGCAAATAAATAGGACATTATCGCAATCAATGTACAAATCCTTTGAATTCCAAGGAAATGGATAAGAAGCAAACGAACGCTTTTAGTGCTGTGTTTCTTAGTGGCTTTTATAACAAATCTAAGTGGTATGTTGATTCCGGCGCGAGCGTACATATGACAACAAACATTTATTATCGGCGTCGATATTCATACTATTCATAGTGTGTTAGGCGGTTAAGGCGGTTAACGCGGTAGGCGGTGAAGCGGATCTCATGTCGTATTGGGATCTACTGAATCCGTTGATGCTTAACACACATACACCGACTGACCGCGCGGTCGAGCGGTGTTCTGTAGGGGCGGCGCCTTACACATGGGCCGCCGCCTAACCGCTGATCAACGTTGGTGAAGGACGTGTTGCAATTTCAAAATGGATTTCGATGTCGAAAAGTTTATTTCGGAGATCGAAAGTCGCTCTGCTATCTGGGACATGAAAAGCAAACAATATAGTGATAGACTCCAGCCCCTTGAGCGCTGTTGACAAAATGCGAATTACCGTTGATCGCTATACACTCTGACTCAGCGGACGCTTGATCGCTAACGGGCAGTGTAGTACCCAAAAAAAACCCGTTGATCGGAATGGGCACTGAAGAGCCCATGCAAGTCGATACACGAATACCGTTACAAAAGGTATTTTTTTCTTTCCAACTAGTGCATGTGTCATCGATGTCTCTTTTCTACTCGCAGCATAATATATTTGTCTATGCTAAAAAAATGACACGTGTCTCAAAATGTCTTAGGTGAACTTCAAATTTATTGTTGAGCGTCAGTCAACGATTGCGCGTCACAGTGCGAGTTGTGTGAAGTTTAATAATTAATATTTTAGTGGTTTTCTGTTGTATTTCAACCAAGAAAGTGATTATTACTTCTATTTATAATATACAGGGTGTAACCAGACAACTTCCGAAAACGAAAGATGCAGCATCAGCACCCCAAAACTTATTAAAAAAAACAAACAGTTGTCCTTAAAAACAATTGTATCCGGAAAAAACAATGTGTTACCGCGTTAACCGCCTTAACCGCCTAACACACTATGAATAGTATGAATATCGACGCCGATAATAAATGTTTGTTTGTCATATGTACGCTCGCGCCGGAATCAACATACCACTTAGATTTGTTATAAAAGCCACTAAGAAACACAGCACTAAAAGCGTTCGTTTGCTTCTTATCCATTTCCTTGGAATTCAAAGGATTTGTACATTGATTGCGATAATGTCCTATTTATTTGCATCAATGAAACATTTCACATTTTATTGTTTTAAACTTTCATGGTCAGTGACATTTAAATATAAATCTGCGGGATTGCTACCATGTACCTTTTTGTTTGTGAGTATCCGATATTTGTTGCAAGCGCCATGATCACGGAGTAACAGCGCCGAAATCTACTGAATCCGTTGATGCTTAACACACATACACCGACTGACCGCGCGGTCGAGCGGTGTTCTGTAGGGGCGGCGCCTTACACATGGGCCGCCGCCTAACCGCGCGGATCATCGTTGGTGAAGGACGTGTTGCAATTTCAAAATGGATTTCGATGTCGAAAAGTTTATTTCGGAGATCGAAAGTCGCTCTGCTATCTGGGACATGAAAAGCAAACAATATAGTGATAGACTCCAGCCCCTTGAGCGCTATTGACAAAATGCGAATTACCGTTGATCGCTATACACTCTGACTCAGCGGACGCTTGATCGTTAACGGGCAGTGTAGTACCCAAAAAAAACCCGTTGATCGGAATGGGCACTGAAGAGCCCATGCAAGTCGATACACGAATACCGTTACAAAAGGTATTTTTTTTCTTTCCAACTAGTGCATGTGTCATCGATGTCTCTTTTCTACTCGCAGCATAATATATTTGTCTATGCTAAAAAAATGACACGTGTCTCAAAATGTCTTAGGTGAACTTCAAATTTATTGTTGAGCGTCAGTCAACGATTGCGCGTCACAGTGCGAGTTGTAATTAAGTTTAATAATTAATATTTTAGTGGTTTTCTGTTGTATTTCAACCAAGAAAGTGATTATTACTTCTATTTATAATATACAGGGTGTAACCAGACAACTTCCGAAAACGAAAGATGCAGCATCAGCACCCCAAAACTTATTAAAAAAAACAAACAGTTGTCCTTAAAAACAATTGTATCCGGAAAAAAATGTGACAAGATTTTTGTTCATTTCAGAAGCCACCAATGTATTGCGCACACAGTAGCTAGGTCAATGCCTTTCATAACTATTTAATTTAACTACCTACGGCGGCGTCGGTAAACTAACGCAAATACCTACCTAGTGACTGTATTTTACTTACATAATTGTCCTCGGTCATAGCACAGCTGATCTTGTCTGCCAGAAGTAGTGCCTACTGCCTGGACTTTGTGAATTTTTTTTTTCTTCTAACCTTATTAACCGTTTTATTCGATATAGGGGTTCCTTGACCTCTAATAACCTTCGCCGTAGATCGTGTTCCTAACCAAGGATTTAAACCGGTAAATAGGTACACTATAGCACTAATCATTTGTCCGTATTCCCTCGCACTAAACATTATAAATAACCACTTTCTTTGTTATAATAAAAGCACCTATTTTTAAAATACCTGAACACTAAAATTAGATAAAAAGAGGATAAAAACGAAATAACTACTTAATTTACTTATGCCTACTAAAAACAATAAACAAAGAAATTACAACACAAAGCGCAAAAATTATAATGCACCACGCAAGTGTCCAGTAGGAACATTGAAGACCGACTGGTCTATTCGGTGCCGCTATTTATAATATTAGAGAAATTAAAATTCTTTGAAACACGTCGCCAATAGTTAAATAGGTACCTATCGGCAAAACTCAAAGGCGCCGCCGTTGCGCCGCACACCGCTATGACGCTAATTCTCTGACATTAGGTAGGTTAGGTAAATAATTAAATGACGAAAGTTTCAAAGTAATTCATTTGTATTGCCTGCCTTGTTGGTCTAGTGGTTAGCGTATGCGGCTGCTTATCAAGAGGTCTCGGGTTCGATTCCCTGGTCAAACCAAATATTTGTGTGATCCACAAATATTTGTTTCGGAGTCTGGGTGTTTTTCTATGTATAATATGTATGTATTTACAAAAAACAAAGCATGTTTATGTATTTATATCAGTTGTTTAGTATCCTCAACACAAGTTCTGCTTACTTTGGGACTAGATGATGTTGTGTGTAAGATGTCCAAAATATTTATTTATTTATTTATTAATGGCGGCAAAACTCATAGACCACGAGTCTTTGTTTTGAGCCGACGTATCAAACACGCCGCTGTAGCGTGAATAGCGAAAACACACATACACGAAAACAATGTTAGGTTTTTTCAACAAACAATTTTAGGTAGGTAATTACTGGGACGAGCGAAGCGGTCATTGAACCGCGCGCGGACGCATGTGTACTCTGGCCAGCTGATTTTAATGTAACATACATTGCAGTTTTATTGATTTTATTTGTTTTTTGGTTTTCTAAATGTGATAATTAGGTTGTTAGGGTCCTGTTATGTTGCACTATGTGTATGTGACCAGAAAAAAACAAAAAAAAATTTAGATAAGTAAACATATATTTTAGGTTTTTTTTTCGCTGAACCTATTCAGTATCATGGTCTGAATGCAACCTCGAAGTTTTTGGTTTGTGTCTTTTTACACCCTGTATATTTGTGTTTTGTGATCGAGTTGGAAGCTGTGAGTGAGTATTTTTTTATTTATAAAAGTTTTAAGTCCGCGTTGTGACAGTTAGAGAATTTTGGCGGTTTTAGAAGTGTAATTTAATAATGTTTGTTACCAAATCTGTTTAAAAAATAATATAAACCGCTATGTATATATATTCCAGAATAGTTTTCAGTCAAAACATTATAAGATAGTTAAAAATCTACTTGAGGATTGCAATTTTTGTTCGAACACAAAGCAAGTTCCTAACAGTCAACATGGCGGACCTATGCAGATTGCACATAAGGCTTGGTACACTGTTTCATCCGTTGTATCGACTTCTGATATTTCTTTAGCTGTGTTTTTTTTTTCATGGCTATGGGATATTAAGTATGATACATCATTTTAAAGGGCATTTTCTATGGAATATAGTTTTATATGATATATTGTCTTTACAGAAACTTCACCATACAAAATAAAACAAGTAATGTTAAGTGTGTTTTTACGTTAGTCGGAGTTGCTTCAATCAATTCCATATTTTTCTGTATTTTACAAACCTACCAAAGAAATCCTAACACAGTGACGTACAAAATGAGCATAGCTATAATATATTTATAATATTTTTTATTTACGTGAAAGCGTATGCTTAAAATAAATTGCTAAAGATGCGTAAAAAAATATTCACCGTTTGAAAATGTTTCGTGCTAATGTTATGCCTGTAATTTTATATTTTTGTACTATGAAGTATGTTTTTTTTATTTCATTATGTGTAGAAAGGTGCATTCCACCGATAAAAGTAATAAAATATGCATGCTATAGATTTACTTTATAAAATAATTCAGCTCAAAGTGCATAATTGGAGATAGCGCTCGACGGATTTTTGCGGCGGTGACTACACTGCCCCATAGCGGTCAACGGGTTTTTGCGGTGGGTGCTACACAGCCCAATAGCGCTCAAGCGGATAGAATGAAACAATGGGAAGAAATTGTTACCTTATATTTAGAGCCAGGAAAAACTTCTGACAAAGATAAAAAGAACTTGGTAAGTTTAAAAAATATATATTTATTTTACATTTAAGCATATTTACTTTGCCATGGTAGTGGATTCTCATTTACAAAATAATCAGCTAGATTATTGCGGATCGCTGCAGCAATTGTGCTTCCTCTGCAATTATGTTCTATCGGTATATTAACTATTCCCTCTGTCTCATTGTTCATATATAATGTAGCAGTGTGGAGCAGTGGAGGTTTCTCTGTAGTAGGTAGAGTTCAGATAAAACAGGAGTGTGCTGTAGTTAACGTAAACCCGATTTATTTGTACTAAATACTTGTTACAAGTTGCCCAATCAGCGATTTTATACTACTACGCGACGTGTGTTTAGTTCAATGCTCGATATTGCACACCACTCGTAAAATGTGTTGTTATAGAATAACATATGTATATATATATATATTTATGTTAAGTGCAGAGTCATCAAATCATGTACGAGCTCGTACATATAAAATATCTTTAAAATCAACGCCATGTCTTTCCCTAACAAAATTATGAAGTATGCAGCATGCTTTAATAATTTTTATAGATAAATGTCTGTTTACGTTCAAAGGGCGTTGAAATATGCGCCATTTATGTGTTAAAATACCGAACGCACACTCAATGTACCTACGTGCCCTACTCAAGCGATAATTAAAAACTCGTTTAGTGTAACTTAAGTGGTGTCCTGCATAGGGTCGTAGAACATTGTTTGAGATATTGAAAGCTTCATTTCCGATAAAACAATATGGCACGGAATTGGTGATGCCAGTAATTGCAGAGGAGCAAACTCCCAAAGTACAAATACAAATACCAAAGTATTGAGATCCATCTTGAAGTTTTTTATAAAAACTAGAATCACGGAACACTGTAGAATCACTACATTTCCCATATGTACCGATGTCAATATATAGAAATTAATAATTAGAATCACATATAGCCAGAAGTAAGATGGAAAAATAATGCTTGTAATTGTAGTACAGCGATCCACTTAGAGATAAATAATAATAAATAAATATTTTTCTACATCTGACACACAACATCATCTAACCAAGCTAAGCAGAGCTTGTGTTATGGGTACTAGACAACTGATATAAATACATAAACATACTTTTTTTTTTGTAAATACATACATATTATACATAGAAAACACCCAGACTCCGAAACAAATATTTGTGAATCACACAAATAATATTTGGTCCGACCCGGGAATCGAACCCGAGACCTCTTGATTAGCAGTCGCATACGCTAACCACTAGACCAACGAGGCAGTCATAGATGGTTTGATAACACGCATATATTTACCGTCTCCATCATCTTCATCCGAGCGTCAATCCCGGTTGCGTCTGGGACGCCCGGGGTCCGCTTTCCGACTATGCTTCCTCCACTTCGCACGGTCTTCGGCATCCCGCGTTGTGAGACCATTGGCACGCATATCAACCCTTACAACGTCAAGCCAGCACCTCTTGGGTCTACCCCTTTTGCCGGGGCCTGGCGGAGGCGGCATGGCCAAACATTTGTTGCCCACGTATCTTGGTGGTTGCCGCAACACATGACCATAACAGCGAAGGCGACTTGTCCGCAATGTCACGGACACGAAGGGTACCGCGTATGCGAGAGTTCTTCACACGGTCTATCCGCGTGACTCCACACATCCACTGCAACATGTTCATCTCCGTGACATGCAGTTCCTGCTTGTGTCGCTCTAATAAAGGCCACGCCTCACAGCCATGTAAAAGAACAGGTCTAACTATGGTTTTATAGACCAGTCCCTTCAGCCTGACTGGCATTTAATGGTCACAAAGGATACCAGTCATTTCACGCCATTTGGCCCACGCGGCAGCAATGACGTCGCAATCGACGTCACCGGATGCGTTAAATATAGATCCCAGGTATTTAACCTGGTCCGTGCGCTCGACCAAGTCATCGCCTATGCGGACGGGTGTGGGATCTGTTGAGTTTAAGGCTAAGTATTCGGTCTTCGCCACATTAATCTTCAGACCGCTGTTTTCAAGCGTCTCATTCCACACCTTCACGCGTCGTACCAACCTGCCCCTATCCATGTCCGCCAGTGCGATGTCATCAGCATACATAAGCAACCATGGTGGCTGCTCGTGCGGGTCTTTGATGTTGTCTGACAGGACGTCTAATATGACACTGAACAGAAAAGGACTGAGGACCGATCCCTGGTGAACGGGTTTCGTTCGGTTCGGTTCGGTTTGAAAAGGGTTTCGTGTCGCCAACAGCGGTCCGAACTAAAGAAACAGAATCTCGGTACATATCTCGGATGACATCAACGTAAGTCTCTGGAATCCCCTGGAACGTAAAGCCCACCAGATTACCACCCGAGGAACACAGTCGAAAGCCTTCTACATGTCAAGAAATAAGCAGTGCAGAGGTGTATTCTTCATTCTGTATTTCTCAGCCACAATTCTTAGGGCAGAAACCGGGTCCATGACGCCCCGACCCGGGCGAAACCCATATTGATGTTCCGAGACAGTGCACTCCTGTCGGATTCGGGAGTCAATTATTCGTTCAAAGAGTTTCATGGTATGGGACATAATCTTTATTCCGCGGTAATTGCCGCACTCTTGGACCGACCCTTTAGCTTTGAAGACTGGCGTAATTATACTCATCCTCTATTGGCTTGGGATCATTCCGGTGACGAGTACGCGGTTGAAAAGATTGGATAAGATGCCCACACCACGAAGACCCATTGCCTTCCATGCCTCGATGGGGACTCCGTCGGCTCCCACAGCTTTCCGATTCATTGAGCGGCGCAGAGCAGTCTGGACTTCTACTGGCATTAGCGGGGACACTAGTCCTTGGTTTGGAGGAAGGTCCGGTGGCTGCACCTGTTTATGTTGTTTATTCAGCAACTCTTGAAAGTATAAGCGCCATCTCTCCTTCACCGCGAGGTCCTTGCATATCAGGTTACCCTTGGAATCTTTCACACAGCGGCATTTAGTAATATCCTGAGCTGCTTTGATCCTGGAGCGCGCCAGCTTGTAGATCAACTTCTGCCCCTCAGAGGACTCTAACTTGTCATAAAGAGGTTGTATGTGGTCACTTCTGGCTCTGGCTACAGTTTTTTTGGTGGCGCGCTTTGCAGCTACATATGCGTCGCGATCTTCGGGAGATCTTGAGGCTTGCCACTTCTTAAATAGGACTTTCTTCGTCTTTGTCTTCCTCTGGACTGTATCATTCCACCACCAAGTCTCTCTGTCACACTTGCGTCCACCTTTAGACACGCCAAGCACCGCCTCTGCCGCTCGAAGGATAGCCGCCTCAATCTTATTCCAATAGTACTGTACAGATTCACTTTCAGTTTCGGCACATTTTTCTCCGATTTCTGAAGCAAACTTAAGGGATCTGTCTTCATCAAGCAGCCACCATCTGATACGGCGCCGGCATTGTTCAACAAGGGTATCTTTGAGTTTTACGCAGAGATCCATGACAAGGAAACGATGTGCGCAGTGAGACTCTCTCCGGGTATGACTTTGCAGTTCGCTACTTCACTCATTTGGTGCCTCCTAGTGAGCAGGAAATCGATTTGTGTAGCTCGACCCCCGCTCTTGTAGGTGATGAGGTTGTAACCCCAAGCGCTGTCAAGGGGGGATTATTAGTAATCCCTAGCCCTATCAGAGGGAATTACACACCGATGACTCAGTCAGCAGAGCATGAGTTGCCCAGGGCGCCGTTCACAAGAAGAATCTAAATACAAAACAAAACTAAGACACAAGAAAAGGTATGTGTGTGCATATGTTGATGGGCGGTTAGGGAGCTTTTCAAGGAAACACTGTTTCTGTCTCACACATACATCTATATTTCAGTATAAATATACATAATGTCAATTCAAATTCATTTTCAAAGTTATTCATTGATTATTATTTTACATGCTATAAGAAATAAAAATATCAGAGAGCGGGTTGTCTAACAAAAAGATGATTTCATTTCTTCCCCGTTCCTCCTGGCTCTCCTGTGCTCGGACCGGGACGTGCAGACGTCTGACGGGAGCGCTCGGTCACCTTCACGCATCTCCCCGGGATCCCTCATCGCATTTAATTGGGGGACGCGTACCGGTGAACAGAAAGGTGGGTATCAAAATAAAAGAAAATAAATAAATGTAACCCAATACGTAACTCCAGTGACAGACTTCGGGGTGAGCGGCACGGAGCTGGCTACTCCTTTTACTCCCAGGAAATAGGGCCAAGGATCAGCCTGATAATTGCCGGTCGATGTTCTGGGGGATTAATCCTCAGAAGTAACTCTGGAGATTATTTCACAGCAGTAACTCTGGACAAGAGTATGCGGCCAAAACTCTGGACCCTAGGAAAAAGTCACCAACCTTTATATGTTCACACAAAAGAAACGGCCTAAAATAAAGTTTTAAAATAATTATTGAAACTTACCACGACGGTGGGTTTTTTTTCACAAGTACTAATTTCACAGGTAGACAAGCGACACAGAAAGAAATATTTCTATTAAAGTTCAAGAGCACAGCAGTAATGAATCTTTCAGAGAAGAACACTGGCTTTTATATCCCGAACTCGGACTTTTCTGAAAGCTATCTCCTACCTTCTTATAAACATTTTATGACATATCGTATGATTCTCATAGACAAAATAGAATTCTACACAGATTAAAAAAACAACATCTGTAACTATGACAAAAGCAATCAATTAACTTTAGCGTGAACGCCATCTTGCGTCTCGCTGGTGAAAACAACCCAATTCGCAAATGCTAATCGGTTGTGAAGTAACAACCGCATACCAGAGAGAGATGTCGCTAATAACACAATTAATTTCCAAACCTAACAAGTTACTTTGTTGATTCTCTAATACAAGAAAAAGTGTTACAAGGTGGTCAGGTTTCTTCTGAAAGTAGGTGTTTACGATGGCGAGATCGGCAGCAGCACACGTTCTAAGAATATCGCCACCCTCCGCATTGCGAATCCCATATCCAAACCCACCATGAACTCGCTCAAAATCCTGACACCCCGAACCCTCATGGCCGTTTAGGTCCCCACCCAAAACGATCTCCTATGACAACGGAATATCCCGGAGCACATCTCCAAGTCGACCCCAGAACAGTCCTCTTTCGGCGTCGCTACAACCAGCCTGTGGTGCATAGGCACTTATCACATGGGTGACAGTACCGTTAATAAGCACTCTTGCGGCCATGAGTCTGTTGCAGAAGCGTTTCACCTCCAGAATATCACCCTGCAGCTCTTCGGAGAGTACCACGGCCACCCCGCTTCCCCCACCTGGTGCTCCCGTATAGATCAGTTTATAACCGTGACAAATAAGTCTGGACCTGTTGCCTTTCCACCGAGTCTCCTGCAGAAACGCCACCGCAACCCTCCGTCTGGAAAGTACATTGGCTAACTCTCTCCAGCGACATGTCAGTGTACCAATATTCCACGTTGCGAAGCGGATGCGAGGTGGGGCTAACTTTTTTAGCCGTGACCACCCTGGACACGGTAGCCCTAGCTCACTTGCCACAGGAATCGGGTGAAGTTCCTGCGCGCCGTTTTTCGGCGGCGCCCTATCCGTGGCGTACTTTCTATTTTCTTCCCTCATGTGTGATTAGCAGGTGTACGAGCTAGCACGTGAGATTGACTTAGTAGGACCCCATACACCCTTAGTAGGATCCCGTACACATGTTTATCGTCTAAGGCACCTAAAACATGAGGAAAGTTGGCTCTTGATTCAAATCCTTTAGATATATTTAAGCACATTTCTGTTGTCGGTTCGGGAAAACACTCAATTTTCATGACATCCCATAATGCATCACATACTTTTTCCACAATATTTCGTATGGTTGATATACCGACGCGATAATTGTAATGCAGGTCGGTAAAGGAACACCCCGTGGCCAGGTATCTGAAACAAATTCTATTAAATTACAGGACGCTCGCTACAAATAAAGTGGAAAAACCTTCCAGGAGTGCCGAAGGCAAATAAATATTAAGAGCGGAGCGGGAGCTAAGAAAAATAATCAATATCGATTTTATAATCAATTGTTATTTTTAAAACCTTACGCTGGAAAAAATGAAACCCAGAACAGTTTGTCTGCTGGAGATGATGTGATTCATCATCTCCAGCAGACAAACTGTTCTGGGTTTCATTTTTGGGGAAAGGACTGAATCAGTTGGAGGACCATATGAAGACAGATCCTTAAGTACGAAAAGAAAGAAATCTGATACTTCTGAAGAAATGACTCGAGAATTAATCGACACCCTGAAATCTTCAATGAGCAAAAAAGTACACGAAGAAGATCCTGACCGACAGTTTATGCTCTCGTTGGTGCCTGATTTCAAGAAAGTACCCGATCGATTGAAGTCAATCGTTAAAATAAATTTAATTAAATGCATATCACAAGCTCAGGATGAAATGTATAATTATAAAGAACCAGGTGACGCTGAAATATCCTATGCTAATAATCAAAAACAGGGTTATTATATGAATTTTTTATCAAATGCACATAATTCTAGTCGCTATGAAGCAATGCAGTATAACCATCAAAATGAACAAGGGACCTCTGCTGTCGGAATTACAGAAGATATACCAGCAACACCAGCCACGGTTCATTCAAACATTACTGATGAATCGGGGATTTTATCACTATTTTAAAGCCATAGTGTGTTCATTGTAGGAAAGTTAGTGATTATGTAAATTAGTTTTAGGTAGATTTAAATATGTGATTGTTCATTGTAGGAAAGATTGTGATTATGTAAATTAGTTTTAGGTAGATCTAAATATGTGATTGATCCTGTGATAAAGAAAATAACTGTGATGATTACTAAATAAGAATTTAAAATAACTAATTATAATGAGATATAAGTACCTACAATAATTAAAAAAAAACTTCTTTGGGCTATGAGGTAACAAAAAACATTGTTAATAAGAATTAAAAAATAAAGACTGAGACAGATTCAATAATCGGAATGACTCTCTGACATATTTACTAAAAGTTACTAAAGTAATAAAAATATTAAATTAGAAAATGTGTCTTTTCTTCTTCACTTACCTCAAGGTCACAAGAAGCTTTTCTTCCGGTGAAATACAAGGACGCATGTTCGTATTTACTCCAGAAATTGATTTCCTTATCTTTGCCAACAAATAATCAAATGAAGGAATGGACATTCGCGTATAGTTAAAAAACTTATCTTCATGTTGTCTTAAACTTTTAAAGAATAACATGAATACCCCATTTAGAGTTCTGCTTCGCAAAAATGGATGAACCCAATATCTTCTTTTTTTTCTTTTTACGCCATAAAAGCCAGATTGCTGCCACCACTTCAGCAGCATCCATTCTTGCGAGTGTCTGTGATCAAACTGGTCAAAACCACGTTAAATCCATCCGCGCGGTAAGGCGCGTTAACCGCCTTACCGCGCGGTGCACCGCTACAAAATCCGCTCAACCGCCACCGCCCACCGGCGGTGCGCTGTGCCGTGTGTTAATCGCCTTATTGTTTGTGAGAAATCTTACGTAAAACTGTATTCCTGTGTGAAGATTATAATCACTGATTATAATCTGATTATATATTTGAAGTCAATCTAGAACGATGACAAAAACTCTTATTTTCAAAGCAAAATCGGATACCTAAATAAATTTTACGAGCTCAGAGATCAAGAGTTGAAACTGCAAGGTAATTATTATGTTACTTTTAATATATTTTACTCCGTGACATAGTTTTATAGTCAAAAATGTTTTAATAATTACAACAAAACATAACCTCTTAGTAGGTACCTAACATTTGTCATTAAAGTTGTTCCTAAACTCATAATTTACATCTATTGCATTATAATTTACACTTAAATAAAAGTATATTACTGAAAGTCACTCAAGTATGATATATTTATATTTTTTGTATAAATTAGATAGGTATATTCTCATTCATATGTAGTTTTCTTTCAATATTTTTGTACTTGTCTGAACGAGAATTTTACAGTGATTCAGCAGTTGGCTATGTTCAAGTAAAACGAGATGGAGACATATGTGTAGTAAAAGCTCAGATTACACCTGAGAATATCTATTTAATGTCCAACAGAAATGTAGGTATGCTGTTAGTTGCACTTGCAATAAAAATGAAGAAACTATTCTTTCTGTTGAATGTGATGATTGTGATCGTAGTTTCTTCATACATCCCGGTCAATTTAATTAATCTAAGTAGGAACTTTATTTTATTGTTTCAAGAAATATTGTTTACATATCATAAACATCAATTAATGTACATTTCTTTTGTTTCATTTTAGGTGGGAGCAAGCATGCCATAAGATATGGGCGTTTTCAGTTTTTGCCACAAACGGTTATGTATCCGATATACAGTTCGCATATCGATATCGAAAACGGTTTTCTGATATCGATTTCAGTAGTACGATAACATTGATATAAAAAACCAAAAACATGTAACAACTCAAATTTAGGTTTAGTTTCCATTGTATAGTTTTGTTGATAACTATACAATGGAAACTGAACCTTATTGCTAGTACAGTAAGATACAGTAACCACGCAAACATGGCTAAAGTTATTTCATATTCGCTTCTTCTCTCTCATACTAATACATTAACGTATACTTAGAACGAGAGGTAGCGAATATGGTTCATATCTCAATATCGTTTATGAAGTTTGCGTTTTGACCTAATGGTTCTCGCATGTTAGTTTAAGTTTTGGCTCGATACAGTTTTTGTGATATCGCTACATTTATATAGAAATCGATATGGTATGATATCTAATATATATCCGATATAAGTTACGTTTTGATATATCGAACTCATCATTATGCCATAGCTCTTTTAGTATGGTTACACCGGCATAGTGAAGATCCATCCAAAACATCCATTGAGTGTTATTGGAAAAAATCTAAATTATCAAGCATTGGTTAGCCTGAAGTTTATAAAAGCCAAGGAAATATTTCTAAATAACCTAAACTTGTGCAAATACTTTTTACAAATAAAAATTTTCTAATATTGGTAAAGAAAAATTGCACAATAGTTGGTGACACCAACAATCATTTGACAAAACTGCCAACCCCGTTGTTTTTATACAATATTGCTAACATATTATGACTGCTGATGCATGTGAAGAAGCTGCATTAGCAACTGTTGAGCAAAATGAATGGCCATTGTGGCATGAACTAAGGTATGGCAGAATCACAGCTTAGAAGCTTATGATGCCTACATATTGCAATGTTCTTGATGGAACATTAACTCAGGCCATACTGGGAGCAAATAAATTGAGGGCTATGAAAAGGGTTCTATTTTGGAAAGTTAGGTTTTGAAGGAAATAGAAAATAAAATTAAGATAATATATATTTAAATGTGGATTACTTTTAAAGAGTACATACCTTATTATGGGTGCCTCTCCACATGGTGTAACTAGTGTGTACTACATCGAGGTGAAATGCCCATGTGACGATATGTTAGTGCAGGAAATAAAGTGACTACAAAATGCACGACACAAATTATATAGAAAATTTAGTTAATTGTATTTTATTGTTTATTTTTGAATATGTTTTCTTTATGCTATGAGTTATGTATGACCTACTTCAATAAAACAAATGTAAATATATATTGATTTTTCTGTTTTATTTAGAACATTGTGTGCTAATAAATTAATTTTATCTGTCTTATTATTTCATACGTAAATCTAACTGTTACATTTTCAAGCCTAAACTGCTGAACAGATTTTAAATAATTTTGGAATATAAATATGACACATTATTATAATCGGATGAATTACACGTGTTTTAATTTTAAAAATGATGGCTGGGTATGTAATTTATCGTTCAATATTCATCTGATTATTTTTTCGATTTGCCGAAGTTTCACTTCTATCGGGTGTGAACGCACACACACCTTTTTTTGTTTCTAATCTAAGGTAGCCTGGAAGAAATTGATTTGAACGATAAGGCCGCCATTTGTACATGGACATGGTTAATTAATATGTTATTTTATATAGATCTGGTGTACAATAAAGTTTATTCTATTCTACCTATATAGTCATTTGCAGTACACTCTGATCTATTGTGAGTGTTTTGCAACCAGCTCCTGCTAGCCATCTTGCTCAAGTTGTTACTCCAACAAAGCGTAACTTACGTATTTAGTGTGCTTAAACCTGAATTAGGTGGATAGAAGGAAGGACGAGGATGAGGTGAATAGAAGAATTCAGTTGGGTTGGGCAGCGTTTGGAAAGCTACGTTGAGTCTTTTTGTCGTCGATCCCACAATGTCTAAAAACGAAAGTTTTCAATCAGTGCGTCCTACCTGTCATGACATACGGAGCCGAGACCTGGACACTTACGGTACGGTTGGTCCATAAGCTTAAAGTTGCTCAGCGTGCTATGGAAAGGGCTATGCTCGGCGTTTCTCTGAGAGATCGTATCAGAAATGAGGTGATCCGTCAGAGAACTAAGGTCATCGACATAGCCCACCGGATTAGCAAGCTGAAGTGGCAGTGGGCTGGCCATATTAGCCGCAGAACTGATGGCCGTTGGGACAGAAGAGTTCTGGAGTGGAGACCGCGTCTCGGTAAACGTAGTGTAGGACGCCCACAGGCGAGGTGGAGTGACGACCTGCGTAAGATGGCTGGCAGGAGCTGGATGCGAGAAGCCCAAAATCGATCACAGTGGTGTGCAATGGGAGAGGCCTATGTCCAGCAGTGGACTGCGATAGGCTGATGATGATGATGATGAAACCTGAATTTTATTTTGTTTACAGGTGCACTCTACATGGGAACTTTAGGCTGTGCGAAACAAGCAATTACAAATGAAGGTCTTTTAGCTATAAGTACAAGTGATTTGTGCCCATGTGGATTAGACTAGGGCCCTGGGCTCTGGAAAACTGGATTGCCTTCGAAAAAATTATGTACTTCGTCTGGGGGAAGTCATTTTGAGTTTCAAAACGTACTTGACGCAAATATGCATGCAGCTAACCTACATTATCATGTAGTATACATATTTGTTTTTGAAGTGGTATAATATTTGAATTTCTTACTTCAACCTTTAACCGCTTTAACCATCCACTGCTAAACAAAGGCCTTTCCTAAATAGTGCCTTAAGTAATTAATATGATTATCATATTAATTAAGATTATTACTTTATTGTTAATGACGATATGATGATGATGATATATTCAATGTTTATTTTGTACTCTCGGTCCTAATTAAGATAAAATAATTGTTTCAAAAAGATATTAATTAAGATTATCATTTTATGGTTAATGACGAATGCTTAAATTATAATTCTAATATATAATGTTTATTTTTAACACTCGGTCCTAATTAAGATAAAATACTTATTTCAAATACTACTAGCTGACCCGGCGAACTTCGTACCGCCTTAGATTATTAATTCTTAACTAAGTATTGTGTTTAGTTATTAACTGATGCTGCTAAATCGACAGCAGCGCCACCTAACGGGCCCTGGCCGGTACCGCCACAATCGCTTTGATCCTGCATTTTAAATGTGTAATATCTAAAAAAGATTAATTTTTAATTAAATGCTGTAAAGGGCCATTGTACGGTCCAATTACCGTACATGTTACCGCGTCAGCGATTTAGTTTATTTTATACATTTGTACGATTTTGTAACTACATAGGAAGAAGTCAGACACGAGGCAAGTCGTGTCACAATTAAATACATACTATGTTAATCATCAAGGAATTTTCATTTATCAAGTTCTAACATATCAAGGTTGTCGTTCGGTAGCAACAAGGCACCCCACGACAGGCCATATTAATCTATATTAAATGCACGATGTATTTAGGGTACTTCATTTGATAAGGATTAATACTCTATTGCTTAAAATTGCTTCGTAAATAAGCTAAATTCCTAAATTTCGACTTAATTCCTTGCAAATAATCAATCTTGAAGTCATACTATTTTAATTTTCTTTTATTTTATTAAAGTATACGTGCCCTTTTTATTTAGAAAATAAGTAAAAAAAACCTTTAACAATAAAACATTATAAACAATATAATTTAAACTCATGCATGCAAAGAAACAAGTTGACTAAAACCATGATCAGTAAAAATAAATGTTCAGTAAAAATTACTTACCAATATAATTATAGGGCACGTCAAAGTTTCGGAACCGAAGATTTTTGCTCACATAGACGATCCTCTCATGCAGATGCAACTAAGGCCACGGCCACTAGTTCCCGGTAGCCCCACTATTCCTAGTTATGGTAGCGACCACGGTAACGGTGGGGCAGGGGATGCTAAGAATCTCCGGGTAACGGGAGGCCACCACAGCCGAACGACCCTGGCTACTTACAACGGACGCACGCTACGGTTAGAGTCGCATCTGGCACAACTAGAAGTAGAAGAGGTTGGGAAAATTGGGTGGCACATCCTAGGGTTATATGAAGTCCGAAGATAGGGAGAGGACACCACAAGCCTCGAGTCAGGCCACCTAATGTACTTCCGTGTGGGAGACCAACAATCCCAAGGTGGCGTGGGGTTTCTGGTTAACAAGTCGATATCCAACAACGTTGTAGAAATTTCCCGTATGTCGAACAGCGTAGCATACCTCATTATCAAACTCACTGAGAGGTATAGCTTAAAGGTTGTGCATGTGTACGCACCGACCTCGGCTCACACGGATGACGAGTTGGAGGAAATGTTCGACGCCATATCGAGAGCCTTCAAAACTACCACTAGACCCTTTTTTTTGCGTGTGGAAATCCCGTCGGATCGTCACCCCGCTGGGGCTTGCGGCGCGGCGGTGTGTCCAATTCGAATCGACTAAAACCACACGGTTTGACCTCTTTGCGCCTATATTCTGGGAGGAGTCCATGGACCCCTCCCAGAGCCTGCCCGCACTGTTGCGGGCACCGTTTCATAATTGAAGACTCTAATTGGGCGACGTCTGGTCACACGCGAACGCCGCCCCTCGTGGCTGGCCACTACAGCGGATGGACGGAAAAACCCGTCCCGTCCACCCGCGGCCACACTCAGGGCGGTATGAGGCACAGATGGGCGCGCCTCCGCCGCCCGGTTCACCGGCGGCGGATCGAGAACGAGTAGAGGTCGTCCTCCCGGACCTTCTCCACTGCCTCCTTCTGCGAGATAAAACAACTGTCGCTACCGGCCCTCGAGCTACTGATTGATTGCAGTGAGGGCACAACGCTGCGTCGCCCATGCGGGGCAATCCGCCAGCGTGTGCTGGTGGCAGGCGCGACTCGGTTCCCCCCTAGCGACCGAGTACAGGTACCTTCCGAAGCAACCGTGCCCGGAAAGCACCTGCGTCTGGCGGAAGGAAAGGGTCCTGTGCTGCCGCCCTGCCCACTCGACGATGACCGGCTGGAGAGCCTCCACGGCGACGAAGCCAGCGCGTGAAGTCTCCAGCCGGAGCGACCATCTCTCCATGGTGTGCTTTGCGCCACTCGCGTACGTCCTCTCGGGCTTAGGGTGAAAACCGCTCTCTGCCCGGAAGTCAGCCACTTGCCGATAAACTTCGGCGAGCACTTCCGCCTCCAAATCCCTTGGGGGTGTTCTGGCCAAGGCATACGCCGCCTCTTTGGACACCGTGCGAAATCCGCGTATGGCTCTGATCGCCAATATCCTCCGGGGGCGCTAAGTCTTCATTATAAATAGTCTCGAAACAACCGAGTTCCTCAAGCTTCTGGAGTTACGGAGAGACATCGCCTCTATGGCGGTCCTCTATCGCCTTTACCATGGAGAGTGTTCTGAAGAGCTCTTCCAACTGATCCCTCCTTCTCTCTTCCTTTACAGGACAACCCGTGCTGGACTTAGAACTCACCGCTTTAGAGTGGAAGAAATACGCACCAGAACAAAACGTTTCGGCTCCTCTTTCCTATGCCAAGCAGTCAAAGACTGGAACTCACTACCAGCTCACGTGTTTCCTTGTTTCCTTCCAACTACGATCCCGGGTCCTTTAAACGGGGCGTGAAAAAGTATCTCACTAAGCCGCCATAGAGTGGGCCGCCATACATTATTGTCTGCATTCGCAGCAAGTGTGGTGGCCCCCACTCTTGGATTTTGCTCATGCTTTCCATCAGGCAGGGTAGAGTCTCTTTTAATGGCTAGATAAAAAAAAAGCACTGGAGGATATGTTTAAGACGCTGAACTGGAAAGGACGTGGCATTAACATCAATGGCGACGACATCGTCATAATGGCAGAGACACTGCAGGACCTGCAACAGATGCTGAATGACCTAGCGGATTCTTCTATGCGCATGACAAAACCAGGGTCATGTTCAATCAACATGTACTACTGGAACCGATTGCAATACACGGTACCGCTCTCGAGGTTGTTCAAAAATATGTTTACCTCGGGCAGACATTGCAGTTGGGTAGGAGTAACCTCTAGGACGAGGTGAATAGAAGAATGCAGCAGGGTTGGGCAGCATTTGGAAAGTTACGCCGAGTCTTCTCGTCGTTGATCCCATAGTGCCTAAAAACTAAAGTTTTTAATCAGTGCGTCCTACCTGTCATGACATTTCGGTTGGTTCACAAGCTCAAAGTTGCTCAGCGTGCTATGGAAAGGGCTATGCTGGGCGTTTCACTGAGGGATCGTATCAGAAATGAGGTAATCTGTCAGAGAACTAAAGTCATCGACATAGCCCACCGGATTAACAAGCTGAAGTGTCAGTGGGCTGACCATATTAACCGCAGAACATATGACCGTTGGGGTAGAAGAGTTCTGGAGTGTAAACCGCGTCTCGGTAAACGTAGTGTAGGACGCCCACAGGCCAGGTGGATTGACGATTTGCGCAAAATGGCTGGCAGGAGCTGTATGCGAGAAGCCCAAAATCGATCAAGGTGGTGTGCAATGAGAGAGCCCTATGTCCAGCAGTGTACTGAAATGGGCTGATGATGATGATGAAACGAAACAAGTGCGCCTATTTTGATGGCTTATGTAGCTCTGGCTCTGAGGCTTTCGGCACTACTTATCGAAGTAAAGCGCGAACACAACTCATATTTTTATCAAAGTGTATTAAAAACCGGGGCATGTATCCATCAGAGGTATCCGGCTTTTACTCTTACCTTTTTTATGGAAGAAAAATTGTTTTGACATCACGCTATAAATATACCTATGCAAATTAAAAAATTTAAATTTAAATTCGAGTGTTCGAACACAGACAATTCTGATATCCGAAAACAACTTAGATTACAATAAAGCTGTACGACCACCGCCAGATGAAATAAATAGGAACTAATCTCAGTGAATTAAGCTAAGCTACACTAGGATTAAGTTGTTGTTCGTCCACTGAAAATTAAGCTTTTACGTATAGATGATGAATGTGTCGAACTGTCAAGTTAATCAGACGTGATTTATTTATTTAATAACACTTCCTGCATGCCTTAGGACTTAATGCCTTATGGCATTTTCTACCAGTCAACCTTTAGATGGTTTAGTAAGAGAAATGGCAGGTGCATTTGTATCACGAATGGAGAACAATACAACCATCGAATCGGAAATCAAGTGAAAAATTTAACACTATTATGAAAAACCGACAGACCTGAGTAATCAACGTAGTAGCTTTGCGTATTTTTTTTTAGTTTGTTCTAATATACCGTTAAACGTGATATTTATTAGTGATTGGGTTTTCTGTTACAATCAACACGTAAAAATTACAGAAACTCCACTAAAATCGAATTACAATAATAGATATTAAATAAACAAATTACTATTTAATAAACTAATTTAAGCGAACTAATTACTATTTAATTAATTTCAACAGAGATGCTAACGCAACAATAGTAAGCTTAATAACATAAATTAGTGTTTTCTATATAATGTTTCATGAAAATTCAAAAAAAACTAACTGTGTGATGCTAACGCTACTCGCATGACGACAGAGGGGCGTTACGCGGGGGAACGGTGTCATGTTTCGTTTTGAGCCAGGTGCCATCTTAGCTCGCACGAGTTATAACTAAAAGGTGATGTTACGATTGCTACAGTAGATGAACAACTTCAAACGGTGGGACATTTATACGACAACTTGAGAGCAACAAGAGAAGCATTCCATGTCAGAGAATCCTTTCGTAATTATTTTAACTTTCAGCATAATGCTTAGTTCGTGTAGCTTCGAATCGGCCTACACAACTAAGTTATTTTTGACTAAGTTAGTTGGAATAATTCTGTTAGCTTACATGGCATAGTTGGCAGAGGACGCACCTGAAAACCTTTCTCAACTATGCGAGTCAAACTAAGCTAACTTATTTTATCTGGCGGTGGACGTTCAGCTTTAAAGAATACCAAGTAGTTTTTTATGTTATATAACTCGTAATAATCTCTGTTGTTCGTTAAAAAGACATTGAGAACGCTTTAAAAGAGACGTATTGGTCGTTTTGTGCTTGAGAATTACTTTTGAAAACCAGAACTAAATTTACATTCCACAATTATGAATAAACCTGAACTTTATCGACTAAACAACAGTATGCAGAGAATAGATGCAGCCGATTTTTTAGAAGAGTACGCACCAAAAATGTCATGGAAAGAAAATAAAAACAAAATCCTCGATATAGGTTGTGGCGACGGCAGCGTTACCAATATACTTGCAAAGTATTTGCCCTTGGATTTCGATTTAATAGGTTCCGACATAAATTTGAACATGGTGAACTTCGCGACCAAAATGAATCGCAATACGCAGACTTCTTTCATTGTATTGAATGTGGTAGAGGAAATGTCGGACAAAATAAAAAAAAGCTTTGACCACATCTTCTCATTCTATACTTTGCACTGGGTACAAAATCATAAGTAAGTATTTTTGCAATGTTGTTCGAATTTCAGTTCAGGATCTAACAGTTAAAGAAGGCGCAACTGTTACTTTTGGATATTAAAATCTTCGGGTATAGTGTTTAAGTTTAGAGATTTGGGAAATGGTAGTTTTATTAGTATTATTTACTGAAACATCTTCTTGTTGTTAAACCACAGTTGAAAGAATTGAAAGAATGTACATAAGTACTCGTGTATCCATCATTTGTAAAATTTGTAGATTTTAAAGTTGCCTACAATGTATTTTATTTACTTACAATCGTTCTCGAGTTTAGTGCAAAGATTGAAAACGCGCATCCATAGGTACCTACTAAGGTGTATATATAATTCTTAACAATTTCAGTACTATCTGTTAATTATAATTTATACAAATGACACTGTTTGGGGTTTGTTTCAGAACAGCTTTCAAAAACATATTTGATCTGCTAGAAGAAAATGGACAATTTTTTTCGATATTTTTAGCTTCTAATCCGTACCATAAATTCTTTCGTTGTATGTCTCAAGACATGGAACAGTATGTTCCACCGTATTTTGACTCAAAGGTAAAAGATTATTTATTCCCTATTAGATCATCTTCTGAGAGCCCATTGCGATTTATTTCACATCAATCCACCCGTGAAACTTTCAGTGAAGATTCAATGGACGGGAAATAAACTCGCACTGGGTGCTCAGATTTACAAGTAAGGATGTTTTGTACAAGTAATAATTCTAACAAAAAAGAACCGACTTCAATGAATAACTATTCCGAGTATCCAATTCGCGACATTGTACCTATGATATTTGAGGAGTTCCCTTGATTTCCTTGGGATCCCATCATCAGATCTCGATATAGTGACAATGGGACCACCTGTAAGCTACGCCCATTCCAATGCAAAAAGAATTTTTGAAATCGGTTCATAAACGACGAAATTATCGCTGAACATACATAAAAAAAAAAAAAAAAAAAAAAAAAAAAAAAGATTCCGACGAATTGAGAACCTCCTCCTTTTTTTTGAAGTCGGTTAAAAATAATAATAGCTACTTAATTAATTACGGGTTTATTTGAATTTAGAACTGAATTTTGTCACTTACGCAGTCACTTATAAAAGCTATTGTTACATGGTTAACTACACGATTACAGGAACCAGATCATGAAATAACGAAGCTGATGGAAAGTGTTGGATTCATTGACGTCGACGTAAAGTGTGAAGACAAGGTCTATCGGTGCGATGATATGCAGTCATTTAAAAGTAAGTAAATAGCTTGTTGTGTAAACTAACTAAGCATAATACAATTTAGGGTAACTAAATAGTAGATATTATGTTTAGAACACTCGTAACATCACCTTTTAGTAACATCAGATGAATTTGAAAATTAAGTTGGTTATGTTATAACAACACCAACAACTGCTTGCTAGTAATACTATTCAATAGTAGTTTCAGATCTTGGTAAAGTTTCACATCTGCCATATAACGCTATTTCTCAACAAATATAAGTTGCTTACTTAAATGTCTCTATTCAAGACTTGTGAAACTGAAATCTAAAGTTGTGTGTCAAATAAATTGACATTAGTCGGGCAAGGGCTTTATCACCAACAACCCAGCAGTGGGACAGTAAATCCCACTGCTGTACTCAAATCTCCCCTCAGGGGAGGGTTAAGGCTAGGGTTCATGATTTCTCGAGCTTTTCAATTTCTCGGGTCTCGAGAATTCTCAAAGCTAATTTCTCGGGTCTTCTCGGGTTGTCGAGAAATTTACATTTACGTACGTTTTCTCATATGATATTTGCAATACTTCAAAAAACTCAGTGGTTTTCCTCACAAATAAAAGTATCAAATTAATTACAAACATTTTATTGATTATATTCAAACATTAATCTTACAAATAAGCTAATTAAATTTAAAAAAAAAACAGAAATAATATTATTCGGACTCATAATTATAATGACAGCAACATTTTTGGCAGGTTATTTAGAACTTATAAACAAAAGTAGCTTCTATTAAACTAAAGAAAGAATCAACATGAAAGAAAACGTTTATATCTTAACTTATAATTAAATTACAATCACAGCACCATACCAACAGAAAGTGAAAAACGAATGAATTCACTTTTTGTGATTCCATTTATGGTGAAACCGTCTTTTGCAGCCAGCCTCGTCAATATTTCACCCAATGATTGTATCGGTGGAGTTTTAAAGTTTAGTTTCTGCTACTGCATACTTTCATACCCAGGCCTGTTTTTTTTCGGTGCACTCACACCTGAACTTGTAGATGCTTTAGATTCGGATTCTTCTTGGGTCCTGCATTTAGTAATATTGATTTTATGCACATGTGCTAAATGTCTCACCAACCCACTAGTATTTGAACCTTTGCAAGCAATGGTTATAGTGTCGTTTTGGTAAAATAAAATCAAAATGATAATAAGCCCTTGGAATAATATGTGATACACACATACATACGACACAACTAGCAATATTCGTCTCACAAATTTAAAATGACACATTAATCAATTTCAAAATTTATGTATTAAAGTTTCACTAAAAATAATAGAAAATAACACATAGGTACCTCGTACCTAGTTAAAAAGATCATATTAAATTATATTATTGATAAAAATAATATGATTAATAAAGACATGATGTGTCAATAAAAGTGAAAATACTTACCTTTTTGATTTCAATTTAACACGTAATCTGTGATACACTCACTACGTAAAGTATCGTGTAAAAACGACGCCGCAGAGCGCTTGTAGCGAGATCAAGGGTGCCGCTGCGCTTTGGCCCGCGCCTCCAAGCAACGTAACAAACGGCGATTTAATTTCTATATAGGTACATGATTTCTTGAGTTCTCGACTTTTCTCGAGCTTGATTTCCCGGGAACAAAGCCCAACGATTTCCCGGGAATTCTCGGCTCGAGAATTCCCGGGAATAAACCCTAGTTAAGGCCAAACGTGCAACTGACCTAACTATTCTAATTTATGAAGTTTCTTCTAAAAATATATGCAAGTGTTAAATTGCATCGTGAACAGTACTCATTTTTAGGGTTCCGTAGTTCATGACTCGGAACACCTAAAGTTTCGTCATGTCCGTCCGTCCGTCCGTCTTCGACTTATCGCAGCGGTAACGGTAACGACAAGCGGTACTTAGTGCTAGCAAGATAAAACTTTGGATGATTAATATGTGTTGTAATCGTGTCGACAAAGTGCTACAATAAAATTACAAAAAATGTTATAATTTGAGCTACCTCCCCTACACGTAAAGTGGGAATGGTATTTATTCTCGCGACTACTCTGTCGTATGGTAATATTCAAATTATTATTTTAGATCACTTCTCTGCTGTCAACCCATTTAAAATAACGCACCAAGAGCTTGAAAATATCTTTGAAGAGTTCATACGAATGTTGAAAAAAATGGAAATTGAACGGGACATTGACAACCCCCCAAACATTGTTAACATATATTATAAATTACTTAAAGTGTATGGCCGTAAGCCCCCTGTTTAATATTGTATTAAAGAACTGAAATAGATTAAAATATACTTTAACTGAAAACCTCTGCTGCGTTCAAATCATCGACGAAATCTGCTATAGTCTGGCCACGCTAACTCTGCAGAAGTAAGAAAATTATGGAATTTGAAAATCTATAGATGGTAACACCGTCTATACTACGAAAAGCTAATTTGGTACTAGTTGTTTTTTTTTAGCCAAGTTATTTTGTTTATATTCTGATTTTTTCTTGGTTAAGAATAGTCATGACTTCAGCACGATGCATTGTCGATTTGATACAGTTTTTGAGGTAGGGCATAAGTAGGTACAATACAGATTGTAATTATTCTGATTCCGAACGTTTAAAAATCTACTGAGGCTAAACCATAAACCATAGTTTATCTACACCTTAATAATAATTTAGCCTTTACTTTAAGATCTATGAAACAACTCAAGGACAGTATAAAAATAACGATAGATTTTTGAATGATAAACATAATTTATTTTTAGGTTTCATCAAGATATACATTAGTTTTTCTTGTTTCTACAGGCTCGTTTCATAACAAAAATTTTAATATGTATCTATGGCTCCGCCACATCATGTTTTTCCGGACTGTCCGTTCGTCTATAATATTTTGCGTAAGGTTTCTCTGCAGCCAGTAAAATCAATTGATTGCCTCAATTGAAGTAGTAATTTACGCAGAGTAGGCACTTTCTTTCGGGTCAAATAATACTGATATATTGTATTTCGTTTGGTGCATTGGTCAAAATATTAACTTTCGTTACCCGTGCTGCACGCTTTTTGCCAGGAACCCTCCAGATTCCTTGATTATTTTGGGCCTTATTTTTGATCACACTTAAAGTTCGTTCGCTGAATCCTGTAGAAATAAATATAAATCATTTATAAACTTTAATTTGAACTTGTATTCAATGCAATATGTATTGGATGTACGTTGTACCGACTATTAATCTAACGAAAATTTTAGAAAATAAATACGTAAGTAACAGATTCTTAAAAGTCATTGAAGCGATATTTTTTATATACTGTTTCTCACTATTGATGGTAAATTCTTCAAGAGACTTCAGCCTCCGTAGGGCAACTTGAATATGGGGTTTGAATAAGAGTTGAGTATCTATAATTTATGTAATAGTTGCATATGACCTAAATCCTATCTGCAGGAAGCAAATCTATAGGTAGATATGTTATTGAAATTAATAATAATACACACAATCTTCTTACGACGCACACAGAAAAGATGTCAAAATACATGGACTTAGCTACTGAAATAAAAAGGCAGTGGCAAGTAGATAGAGCTAAGGTCGTACCGATTGTTATTTCTACAACAGGTGTAGTCCCTAAGACTCTGCAAGAAAGCCTCAACACTCTGGAAATGCCCAAGTCCACTCTCACACTCATACAAAAAGCAGTTCTTCTTAATACATGCCGTCTCACACGAAAATTTCTAGCTTCGTCGTCATCTTAAATTTCATAACACCCCCCTTCTGGTACACTTGGCTATGGCCCGTGTGCTAGATTACACTACCCCTTTGAAATAAAAGGGAGAAGAAAAATATTTTTTTTAAAAATAATAATAATAATAATAATAATCTTTATTGAAACAAAGTGGTTAACATAACACTGTACAGCCCTGACTCCCAAAAAAGCGCTAACTGTGTGTTGGGAGTCAGTTCCTTATCAAAGGCAAATAAACAAAACAATAGTTACAATATTAGACATTTAGTTTGTATAGTTAGTTATGTTTGTGTGTCGATGTGATGTGGTGTGTTGTGTGTGATTGAATATGGTTTGTTGTATGTTTGTGTGTGTAACATTATTCAAGGTTTTCATCCTTTTATTATTTAACTATTTGTAGTAGGCTTTCTACATCATCAAATTCCAGATCTATAAGCCACAATTTTACGATTTGTTTTATTTTATAGTTTGATAAGTTTCTAGTTTTATAATTACATTTAATTTATTATAAAGCCTTGGTGCAAGGTTATTAAAATGCTGTTGGGCAAATTTACTTGCTACCCTTGAAACCGGACATTTGTCTATCCTTTTTCCCGATGGTTTTAGATGTGGAACAATAGTTTTATGATATCTGCGTATTGTCTGATATACAAATAGTTTTCGTACAGTAAGAACATCAGCATTCTTATAGACTAAATGTGTAGGGTGGCGAAACGGTAGCTGTAGAAGTACTTTAAGGACAACGCGTTGTGCCCTTTCAAGTTCAATTATATGTGTCTTAGCCGCTGAACCCCATGAGCATATACAATAGCTAACTACACATTCAGCTAGTGCTTTGTAAGTTTGAATTAAAAGTGCAGCATCCTGGATCAGTCTCAAGTCTCTGAATATATATATGAGTTTTCTTAGTCTATTACTAACCACAGTTATGTGCTTCTTCCAATTCAATTTGTCATCGATGCTTACTCCCAAATACTTAACGTCAGTATCTCTTGTTAACGTTGGACAGCAACAAATCGAAGGCAAAGCTTTAGTTCGGTTACATGGATAGCAATGGACACGAAGCTGACAAATGTTAGGCGCTGAGGCCGATGTCTTGCTAAAGCAAAGAAACTTGGTTTTGGTGGTATTTAACGATAGTAAACTATCTTCAAGCCATGCTGTGATAATAGACATGCCTTCTTCTGCTAGTTGTCGCACAAGGCACCATGAGTCACCGTGAAAAAGCAAGACAGTGTCATCTGCAAACATTTGTATATCAGCGCCCCTTATCTGGTACTTGCATAAATCATTGATATACGCCAAAAAAAGAGTTGGACCGAGGGTACTGCCCTGCGGAACCCCATACGTCACCGTGTCGTAGTCACTGGTATGATTGTCAACTCTCACACATTGCCCTCTATCCGTAAGGTAGTCCCTGAACCACAGAAGAGCGTTTCCTCTGATTCCTATGTTCTCCAGGCGGGTAATTAGGATTTTGGTCGATACGGTGTCGAACGCCTTCTGTAGGTCCAGGAAAACGCCTATGCATTTGTTCTTTTGGTCTAGGTATGTTGTGATTTTAGAAGTCAGGTGTAGAACAGCGTCGTCAGTAGACCGATTGCGGCGAAACCCGTACTGATTTTCCGAAAGAATGTTATTATTTTCTAGGTACGCAATTAATCGCTTGTTCATTACCTTTTCTATAACTTTAGATATAGTACTTAAAAGAGAAATTGGGCGATAATTTGTTGGTAGTGATTTGTCACCTGATTTATATATAGGAGAAACAACGGCGCGTTTAAATATATCAGGGAAGACACCCTGCTCAAAACTTAAATTAATTAGATGACATATGGGCCCCACAAGACAATGACGAAATTTCTGTAGAATATACGGTGTGATTTTATCTATACCAGGAGCGCTATGTTTTCTCAAGCTAATGATCACTTCATTAACCTCAACAGGGTCTGTTAGGTACAGTGCCATCGACTTTAGAGGCGAATCCGATATTTTAGCTTTTTGTGCTAGTGCTGTCTCTTTTGTATTTAATTTTTCTAATGTTTGTTTTGCAAGACTTGGACCAATAGATGTAAAAAACCTATTAACTTTATCAAGAGAATCAGCAGCAGTCACTTCAATGTTGAGTAATTCCGATGATGATGCGTTTGATTTGTTCATGTTACATAATTCCTTTATAATATTCCATGTTTCCTTTATATTACCCTTATTTTTGTTTAATTTATCTTTGTAATAATTTTGTTTTAAATTTCTTATGATTTTCTTTAATGTATTTCTGTAGTTAATATACGTATTTGTATTATTTAAATTACTATTTGTTTTTGTTTTTTTAAACATTTTGTCTCGTTTTCGTATTGATTTAATTACCCCTACAGTAAGTAAGTATTTGGACGTTAATTTGACACGAGCTTCTTGTCAGCATCATGAAAAGGCTATGAGTATTCGAAAAAATGTTCTTATATACATCTAATGATAAAATAAAACAGCGAAGTATCAAAATCAGTAGATTTACTTACACGTCAACTTTTCGATATCTTGTAAACATTGTCGTTTTTGGCTAAGGTCGACATCATGCTGTGCTTTCTCATCTTGGAATTTACTTATCATGTTATATAATAACTTTCGCACTCCACTTTTAATAGGTTTAACTATTTTTCTTTAAAATATATGAAAAACAACAAACAGCTTAAGCAATGTGACAGCTCACGTACCACAAAAGTGACATCAGAAAAAGTATACCATATAAAAAACTTTTTGGGGCTGCCCTTTTATTCCACTGCAGAGTTAGCGTGGCCAGACTCTACATACAGAGCAAGAGCCCACTACGGTCAGACCTTCATCATTTTATAATCGTTTGGGTTATTGTTACTTGGTCAGGTAACAGGTTGTAAAGACGTATAAAATAGTACCTTACTATCATTAAAGCATAAGTATGGTTGCTACCCTCTGCCAGACACCCTTAAACTTAAATAAATTACACTGCCTACTTACCTCTTACAAGTGTTGGAGACACGCCAGAGAAACTTGAAGCTTTTATAAAATGACGAAGGTCTGGCTGTTGTGGAGTCTTGGGCTAATAGACCTACACTCACTAAGGAAAATATTTACTGAAGAAGGTTGAAAAAGCAAATATCTCTAGATTGCGCGCGACATAGCTTTAAAAACTGTTTGAGAAAGTCAAAGTGTGTGTTTTGCTTCTATTCTAATAATGATATTATTTCCTAAATTTTACACGCTGGGGTAGGGGACTCTGACTACACTCTTTTTTTTCTCAATTCCCCATGATTACCTGAATACCTTGAACCTCTTTTCCATTGATGTAATGAACGTAATTGGAGCATAAGGCTCCAATTACGACCGAAGCCTCCGGTCATCAAACAACTTTCTTCTTCTGTGCGCCTCACACCTCTAACTTTATCAACTCTTCCTTCTATGTGCAGTCAGTCCTACTATGGAATGCACTCTCTGCAAAAATCGGAATGTTCACAAATCCATTACCTTTAAAATGAAAATAAGCGAATTGCTTCAAAGCGGCTCACAGCTATTTAAGCTATGTATAATTTTTTTGCCGACCCTACTGACTTCTAAAATTCAGCATTTAGTGCAGATAATACTAACGCTAATTTTGGAAAAAATAGGTCTGCGTTTACTCAACTGCAGGACAAAAATCCAAATATCATTAAAGCATGAGGCATAGCTCACGTTTTAAATAATACATTTAAGCACGCTATAAACCAATTAAATTTCGATGTGGAAACTGTTATATTGAAAATTTATAGCCGTTTTTCCTCGTCTGCGATAAGGAGAGAAAATTTAAAAGAATTTGTAGCCTTTGCAGAAATGGAATGGACCGAGCTCAACAAACGCGTAACAATAAAGTAGCTTTCATTGAGTACCTGAATACAAAAGATTATGAAGGTTTATCCAGCTAAAATCTCTTATTTCATACCTATAGGCATTGATTGCCCTAAACCCTAAAGTCATAAAGACATTGCTTTGTATAACAACAGACAATGAAAACGACGTTTACAGTATTGTGCCAATATTTACGTGGTATATGAGAAAGCAAGTTTGACGTTACAAAATACGTCAACTAGCTCAACCCAATTATACAAAAAAGCGGCCAAGTGCGAGTCGGACTCGCCCATGAAGGATCCGTATCAGCAAGTAACAAGTTCTTGTAGTTCCTTGTAACTTTGATCGATGTTTTTATACTAGTGTATTGATTGAATGAAAGGTAAATTGCCATTTACGATATATGACGTATTAAAAAAAAAACTACTTACTAGATCTCGTTCAAACCAATTTTGGTTGGTAGTTTGCATGGTAATGTACAACATATATTTTTTTTAGTTTTATCACTCTCTTATTTTAGAAGTTACAGGGGGGGGGGACACATTTTTCCACTTTGGAAGTGTCTCTCACGCAAACTATTGAGTTTAAAAAAAATGATATCAGAAACCTCAACATCATTTTCGAATACCTATCTATAGATACCCCACACGTATGGGTTTGATGAAAAAAAAATTTTTGAGTTTCAGTTCTAAGTATGGGGCCCCCCAAAATGTATTGTTTTTTTTCTATTTTTATTTAAAAATCTTAATGCGGTTCACAGAATACATCGACTGACCATAGTATAGCTCGTATAGTTTCGGAAAAAATTGGCTGTGACATACGGACGGACAGACAGACAGACTTGACGAATCTATAAGGGTTCCGTTTTTTGCCATTTGTCTACGGAACCCTAATTATAGCGGATGTCGCAGACATTCTAGAGACAAGACTTAGTGAAAACATTTATGGAGCCCAAATGCATATTGCCCGAACCCACGCAAATAATACAGTTTATAAGGAATGTACTTCAGTATTTAAGGAATTTTATCAAAATGCACAGATTTAATAAAATATGAATTACAAATTTCACTTCAAATAAGACATGTCTTGTTTGGAGTTCTTAAAAAGGTACAAAAATGACCCAAAATTTTTGAATTCGTCCCGTAGCAATAAAAAATATGTATGGAAAAATACTTGAAAAATAAAGACGCAGAAATATAAAAAAAAAATCTTCTGTACTCTTTTTGATGATCTGGTCCCCCCTTCGCGATTCCTCTACAGGACAACACGTGCTGGTCTCGGAAGCCATCGCTTCAGAGTAGTTGACATATGCTTTCGAACTATACGGTTCGGCTCTTCTTTTCTGTGCCGAGCAGTTAAAACCTGGAACTCTCTATGAGCGCATGTGTTTCCTTCCTTCTATGACCCCGGGTCCTTCAAGCGGGGCGTGAAAAAGCATCTTACTAGGCCGCCATAGTGTGGGTCACCATGCGACAATGTCCGCTGTGGCAGTGAGGACGGTGGCCGCCACTCCTGGATTCTGTTCATGCTTTCCATCAGGCAGGGCAGAGTCATTTTGACAGCTTAAAAAAAAAAGAAATACTGACAATGACTGAAATTCGACCATTCTATTGTCCCGATTTTTTTTTCAAAAAGCTGGCCTTGTCCCTACAGTATACAATAATACAGACTTTAGTAAACGTCTTGAAATTTAGTTTGATACAGAACAAATGTAATTATAATAAACTAGCGGCCCGTCCCGGCTTCGCACGGATGTACAATTGTTGTAAACATTTAGGTTAAACATAATAGATTGGAAAAACTCATCATAGTCTTGAAAATCTTGGACCCACGATCCAACCCAAAATCGAAAATCTTACAGATAGAAATGTCTTCTGTTCGAGCGCAGATGATTGTACTAACCTAACAAAATGTTAAGATAAAAAATCGGCCGAGTGCGAGTCGGACTCGCCCATGAAGGGTTCCGTATCAGCAAGTAACATCATATAAAAGTTCTTGTAGTTCATTGTAACTTTCATCGATGTTTTTACACTAGTTTATTGATTGGGTGAAAGGTAAATTGCGTGTTACGATATATGACGTATTAAAAAAAAACTACTTACTAGATCTCGTTCAAACCAATTTTCGTTGGTAGTTTGCATGGTATTGTACAACATATATTTTTTTTAGTTTTATCACTCTCTTATTTTAGAAGTTAGAGGGGGGGACACACATTTTTCCACTTTGGAAGTGTCTCTCGCGCAAATTATTCAGTTTAGAAAAAAAAATGATATTAGAAACCTCAACATCATTTTTGAACACCTATCCATAGATACCCCACACGTATAGGTTTGATGAAAAAAAAAATTTTGAGTTTCAGTTCCAAGTATGGGGACCCCCAAAATGTATTGTTTTTTTTCTATTTTTATATAAAAATCTTAATGCGGTTCATAGAATACATCGACTGACCAAATTTCAACAGTATAGCTCTTATAGTTTCGGAAATAATTGGCTGTGACATACGGACGGACAGACAGACAGACAGACTTGACGAATCTATAAGGGTTCCGTTTTTTGCCATTTGGCTACGGAACCCTAAAAAAATACCCTGTGAATTCTTTTGTTTTGGTGCGTGAGCTACTATCTGCAAAATTAAGTCACAGTTAAGATAAACACGCCATAACTGTATCATTGTGTGCAATATGGAATGTTGTTACACTCTATAAGTTTTTAAATTAAAGGTTTTTTACTCTATATGCTTTTTTTTATTAATTTTACATTTTGTATTTTTTTTTGTATTGTTATGAAGTTTAGTTTTACTTTACTTCTTTTCTTGAACATTACTTTATTTACATTTTAGTACCTATATGAAGTGGGAAGGTACTCCTTATTATTATTGTAGTAATAATAAATAATAAGTACACAAACTATAAATGAAAGAATTTTTAATTGTTAAAATTGTAAAAGCCTAAAATCAACAACCCGTTGCCACGACGACCCGACCTGCGCGCGCCGCTCGCTTTGCCATCGGCTAATTTCGCGGGCGCTGTCGTATGTCGTCGCGCCAGGAGTGAGCAACAGAAACATAAAATTATATATTATTTATTACAATCTAAATATAGCTATGCTACACCACCCTCCCCCAGAGACCGTCCTAAGGGCGATAAAAATCTGGGAATTTTACATGACGACCTGAACGAGTCCTTCTGACGACGTTATCATTGGTATTAGGCATAGAAGTATTAGGTAAGTTAGAATTCAGGCTAGTGTGAGTGAAATGTGTGATAGCTGTGGGAGTTTGTGTTTTTGAGCAAGGTGTATGGTGATGTGTAGATTTTGTAGGTATAGCGTCTGGATCACGCAGTATGTACGCAGGTTTTAGTCTGTCGATAGATACCGTGACAAACTTACCCTTGATAAGTATCTTAAATACTTTATCACCACGCTGGATAACTTCATATGGTCCCGTGTATGCTGGTTTTAGGGATCCGACAACAGTGTCATCTCGCAGGAAGACGTGGGAGGATGTCGCCAGATCTTTGAAGATGAATGGTGAGCGTTGAACACCGTGACGAGTCGCTGAACAAGGTTTCAAGTGACTTGCGAACTGCCGCATACGTACTATATAGTCTGTCACGTCAGGGTCTCCGAGATCTTCTGGACTAAGGAACTCACCAGGGAGACGGAGTGGTTCTCCATAAACCAATTCAGCTGGTGATGTTTTTAAGTCCTCCTTGTATGTGCTGCGTATGCCTAGTAACACTAGTGGAAGAGACTCGACCCAGTTATTATCATTGTGACAGGTTATTGCCGCCTTTACCTGGCGGTGCACACGTTCCAGAATACCATTACACTTGGGATTGTAAGCTGTGGTTCTTTTATGTTTGAATCCGATAATGCGAGATAAATGGTTGAACAGGGTTGATTCAAATTGCCTCCCACGGTCAGTGACGATCGTTGTGGGGCAACCGTAACGGGCGATCCAACCACTGAGCAGTGCTTTAGCAACGGTTTCAGATGTTATATCTGCTAATGGTATTGCTTCTACCCAACGCGTGTAGCTGTCGATCGCCGTGAGGCAGTATCGGTATCCCTGCGATAAAGGCAGTGGGCCGATGAGATCTATGTGGATATCTCTAAATCTCGCTCGAGGTAGCCTGTACGAGCCAAACGGTGAAGATGCATGTCTATGTATCTTTGACCGCTGGCATGCCATACAAGTACGCACCCATTCCCTGCAGTCTCTTTTAATACCAGGCCAAATGTAACGATCCGTGACCAAACGGATAGAGGCATTCGCACCAGGGTGGCTTAAAGAGTGCAGGCTATTAAATACTTGTCTACGTAAGTCTGTTGTCACGAAAGGTCTCGGTGAAGTGTGACTTACATCACAATATAGAAAGGTGTCGGTACCAGGTAATTTCACTTTCTCGAGACGCAGTGAGGTGTTGCCACTTAAGAACTGGTTTAGTTCCGAGTCAGTGGTCTGTGCTGCAGCTAAGTCCTGGAAGTCTATCGGTAAGCTAACCTCTTCGATACGTGATAAGGTATCAGCTACCACGTTGTCTTTCCCGGAAATGTGCCTAATATCCGTGCAGAACTGTGAAATAAAGTCTAAGTGACGAAATTGCCTCGGTGAACACTTCTCTTTCCTCGAATGAAATGCAAATGTAAGAGGTTTGTGATCGGTATATATTACAAAATCTCGAGCCTCGACCATGTGACGAAAGTGTTTGACCGCCTCATATATTGCTAAGAGCTCACGGTCGTATGGTGAGTACTTGGCTTGCGATGGAGACAATTTACAAGAGTAAAAGGCTAAGGGTTGCCAAGTATCCTCTCTAAGTTGCTGTAGCACTGCTCCAATAGCAGTATCTGACGCATCCGTCACCAAAGCAAGCTTCGTGTTGCAATCTGGGTGGGCAAGCATGGTAGCCTTGCACAGACTCAGTTTGCAAGCTTCGAAGGCATGGAGTTCTAGGGGTGACAGTGATACAGGTTGTGAACCCTTCACCGAACCTGTCAAGAGAGCGTTTAGAGGTGCTTGGAGACGTGCGGCATTAGGAATAAACCTCCTATAAAAGTTAATTACACCTAAAAATCTGCGTAACTCTTTAAAAGTTTTAGGTACTGGGAACTTGCTTATGGCATCTACCCTTTCAGGTAAAGGTATGGTGCCACTTGCAGAAATACGATACCCCAGAAAGGTGATCTCAGAAGCACCGAATACGCACTTCGCTGAGTTTATCACCATACCAAATTCTTGGAGTCTGGTGAAAACCTGATTCAAGTGCTGTTCATGGGATTTCTGGTCTACTGAACTGACTAAAATATCATCCAAATATGAATACGCGAAATCGAGTCCCCGCAACATTTCATCTGCAAAACGTTGGAACGTTTGCCCAGCGTTTCGCAATCCGAACGTCATGTAAGGAAACTCATATAGGCCGAAGGGTGTAGTTATGGCGGTCTTTTCGATATCATCCGGATGGACGCCGATCTGATTATACGCTTTGACTAAATCAAGCTTAGAAAACACGGTACATCCTGCCAGGTTGTGTGCGAAATCCTGTATATGTCTGATGGGGTACCTGTCGGGTATGGTCCTGGCGTTCAGCATTCGGTAGTCACCGCAGGGCCGCCAACTGTTGTCTTTCTTCGGTACGAGGTGGAGGGGAGAAGCCTAAGACGACTCCGAAGGCCGACACGTACCAACCTGTAACATGGCTTCGAATTCCGCCTTCGCAATCTTTAGTCTATCCGGCGCTAACCTGCGAGGTGTACACGATACTGGTGGTCCAGGTGTTGTACGTATGTGATGTAGTACTTTGTGTTTGGTTGTGCGGTGCATGCTACCGCGACCGAAGCCGCGAGCATAGTCTTACCGTCTAGTAAACGCTGGTTACGCACATCCACAATCAAATTATAAAATGACAAAAAATCAACGCCTATTATAGCTCGTGTTACATCGGCTATGATAAATCGCCAGGCGAAGTCACGTCGTAATTTTATATTTAAAACCAAATGTGCATACCCATACGTGTTTATAACGGAGCCGTTGGCTGCAAATAATTCATAATTAGTCTTAACACAATTTCTTTTAACATAACTACGAGGAAAAACACACACATCGCTACCGGTATCCACTAAAAATTGTATTTTACTATTGTAGTCAGTAATAAACAAGCGACCAGCATTAGGGCAGGCGTCGGCCGCCATTACACTCTGCCCTAAACTTTTCCCGTATAATCACAAGGTTTGACGCACTTAGATGCTTTCTCACCGAATTTCCAGTGATACCAGCAAACTGGAAATTTCGTTTGCAACCAAGTACTAACCGTTCCGAAACGGTTAGTACGCGAATGTACACGCTCACGATTGCCTGATGAAGATCTTCTTATCCTAGAACGTGACATCCTTTCCAGTTTAGTAGACAGCTGGTGTACATGGCGCGTAAGTTCTGCAACTTGGTTGCAGAGGTCACCCTGACCGTGCGGTGTAGAAGCTACTGCGACGTGTGGAGTCGGTGTCGCGATGTCGTGAATGCGGTCTGCCAATTCGGCTACGTCCTCAAGAGAAGCTTTTGACTGCGAGGCTATAATTGTTTGAATATTGTTAGGCAGTCTACTTGCCCACATTGTGCGAAGAAATTCCGAGGGTACATCGGGACCTGCGAGGTGTTGAATGTGTCGTAAAAATTGAGAGGGTTTGCGGTCACCCAATTCTTACTTTGTGACTAATTGAAGTATCTTCCTCTCTTTAGACACAGACAGTCTACGTATTAATTCGGTCTTGAGGCGTTCGTATTTATCAGGGCCCGGAGGAGCAGCTATAATGTCCTCCACTTCCGATGCATAAACCGGGTCCAGCTGTCCGATGGCGTAGTGGAATTTCGTGACATCATTTGTAATCCCAGACAAGGCGAATTGGCTCTCGAGTTGGTAAAACCACAGAGCCGGCTTTTCTGCATAAAAGGGAGGTACTCGAATGCCTACCCTTTGTACATTATGCGCGATGCTCGGGAACATATCACCACTTTGTTGCTCTAGTTCGGTCATATTTGTGTTCTTCGGGGTCACCAGTGAAGTGGGAAGGTACTCCTTATTATTATTGTAGTAATAATAAATAATAAGTACACAAACTATAAATGAAAGAATTTTTAATTGTTAAAATTGTAAAAGCCTAAAATCAACAACCCGTTGCCACGACGACCCGACCTGCGCGCGCCGCTCGCTTTGCCATCGGCTAATTTCGCGGGCGCTGTCGTATGTCGTCGCGCCAGGAGTGAGCAACAGAAACATAAAATTATATATTATTTATTACAATCTAAATATAGCTATGCTACATATATAATGATTTATTTTCCACTTTTTACCTTATAGCTTTACTTTAGTTACATTATGTTGGCAGTGGTATTTGTGTTCAACATTTTATAAGTTTTTAATTCTCGGATTGAGCATACAGATTGTTGTTCTAAAGACACCGACAATGCTAATATAAAAGTAGAGTGAGCAGTTTTCCCATTATTTAATAGGGTTGCAGCTATTCCGGATGACGCCACTGCCAGTGCTTTTTTTCCAGATTGACGCACTTTTACCTACACTAATTTGGCAAGGAAAGTTTTACTTGTTCCACCGGGAGCATCCAAAAAGAATAGACGACCACTGTTATTTTCGACATTTTCAATTATAGCATCAAACGCTATCTTTTGGTCTGCTACCATCTTAGGTACATTCGAGTTGACAAATAGGGAATATGCATAAAATTTTAATTTGACTTAAATATTTGTTTTTAGGTTCCTTATTGTTGTTACATTACACTTAAAAGTTTTTTTTTTATTTGGTTATTATTTGAATCCAGAAAATAAAAAATAAAAAGTGAAAAATAAGGGAGGGAAATTCAAGGTTATAAAACGCGTCATGATTGGTCGAAACGAAATGTGACGTAGATGGTCACGTTAGGGTTGTTGTATGTTCATGTAAAAAAAGTATCGATATTTTTACGATAACTTAATATCATAATGTTCTGTTGACAATTTGCGATATTATATTTACATATCTCGATATCTTTGATGTATCGATACTATAGATATGTTGCAAGAAATTATTTGTCTAGTCTATAATATTCAGTTAGCTTATGCGACTGCTGGTCAAGAGACCTCGAGTTGTTGTTGGTTTTTAAGCTATTGCACAGCTTTTGTTTGAGCGCGACGACTCAAGAGATTCCGTAACGAATATAAAACTTAACACCCCGTGTTAAAAAAGGATAGAGAATATGATTGTAACTGCAGTGCTACACGGACAAATAACAGACGCCTGGCATGCGTCATAGATTAAAAAAGAAAAATAGAAGGGATTTCGTAGGCACAATACATAGCGTCCGCGTCTTCCAGTACCGTCTATTTGAATCTTAGTGTTTTTTTTTTCATAGATATGTTCATATTACTATCATGTTCCCTGTTTAGTTTTCATTGTCTTTCGTTTAATAGGATGATTATATTGTTTGGCAATAATAGTGTTAGAATGTATGTTGTTAAAAAGACAGTGTATATTGTTTTGTAAACTAGAATTAATATCAAAGAAAAAAAATACTGCATAAATAAAAAATAAATAAATAATTGTAATTGGATAAGTTGATAAAAATGCTATGCAATAGCTTTACCACGGCAGTCTCCGAGTGCCACACGTTTTTTTTGTCTAAGTAATTTTTTAGTAAGAATCCGTAGTCATGAAATTTGGCAGTGCTTCACTCTCGCACCTCGGAGGCATTCATTTGTGGAAAAATATACTGAAAAACACGTCAATGGAACCGTTAGCCAAGTTGCCTTAGGTGGTTGGAAACAATTGCCGATAGTAAGCACTGTCAGTACCTAAATGGGTGATCGTTTGTGGCTTGCTATCATTAGCGTTTCCGTGATTATCATAAGGTAACAGATAATGACCATTTGGTGTACTCCTTCACTAGCGAACAATACACATACAAATACAAACAAAAAAGAATTAAACAAAAATAACCCAATGCCATAAGCCAACAAGTAAAAATTTTGCAATCAAAAAATAAGCCAACAAGGGCTTATTGTTTTCGATTTTTATTTTTGTCGAAATTTTTTTTTGCTTGCTATGATCTCCTGTAAGTAAAGGAGTACACCGGCATAACACCACCACCAGATTACTTTTAAATAGTACATACCCTATACGAGTGCTTCTCCAGTGTGTATTGCATGGAGGTGAAATGCCCAAGATCAGAAAAAGACATGTGTGATAGTGCAGGAAATAAAGTGACTACAAAATACATGTCACAAGTGCAACTACCGATGCATTTTTACAAATTATATAGAAAATACTTCATTAATTAAGTCTTTATGTCTAATTTTGAATATGTTTTCTTTATGCTATGAGTTATGTATGACCTTAAATAAAACAAATGTAAACATAAATAATTTTTTTATTAAAACATCTTGAATATTTATCAGTCCACAAGGTATTATTATTATGTAATCTATAATAGGTATTAAATTATTGTCTTCATTTACCAGTGCTAGTCTTTGCCTGTTAACTGCGGCCATACCTTCCACTGGTAGTGGCATATTCCGTTTTTGACACAAATATGAGGAACAACTCCCTTTAACCGTAGACTACATTTAATGTACCTTTAAAATGTGCATAAGACCTGTACCTGTACGTAACAAGAAAGTGTCAATGTCCTAGCCCGCGGGTTGCGGGTGCGAGCGGGGTACCTAATACCTACGAAGCGACGCGTGCGCCTAATGGCGGCATGCTTTGAACTTTGAACTGATTTGACTGTATTGGGCGATGCGTCGTACACATTGAAACAGAAAATGCTATTCATTGATAATTAAAATACGCGTGTGTAAAATATTTGGGTGACAATAAATTATGGGCGTATTTTAACATTTTAAAAACCATAGTATCTCAGTTATTTTTGTTTTTTGGGTATTTGTTCTATGGTGTTTTATGTTAGTATATAAGTTCTGTATCTGCCCCTAGTTTTTCTCTGGTAATTAAAAACTAACCGTGTATATACTACATCCCAACATCAACTGTTGGGCAGTGGGGGCAGTGGCCCACCAGGCATGATCACCTCGCCTGGTCGGAGGATCCTCCCTTTGTGTTGGAGGAACACGTCACCCGTTCCTCCACAGTGGTGACCCCGACGTGATTGTAAGCAGCCTTCAAGGAAGCAGATCAGCAGCGCCATCTTGCTCACTCCCTCAGCGATGACCGTCAACCATGTCTCAGCTAGCCAGCCAGCCAGCAACCTCGGCCTCAACAGGGACATCACACGCAGGACGCGACGGCTCCAGCCTGGTTACCCCTACGGCCTCAACAGCGTCTAGGCACAGCACACTGCACTTACGGTCCACGTAAGAAGAGCACCTCTCTCCCGTCTACGCAGCAGCCAGCCACTACGCAGCAACCACCCCGACTCACTGGGGACTTCACCGCAGCACCGCGCACCGCAAGCGATTCCGACTCACTGGGATCAGCGGACTTCAGCCCCGACTCACTGGGGCGTGATGTGGCGACTTCCACATACAGCGCGACGAAAACATACGACATCGCCATGTAGCGAAGAAATACTGAACTACAAAGGAAAAACACGTAAAGATCTATACGGAGTAATTACTAATCCTGAATCGCGAAAGTAACATTCTCGCACCGATTAGCATATATATACTACATCCCAACATCAACTGTTGGGCAGTGGGGGCAGTGGCCCACCAGGCATGATCACCTCGGCTGGTCGGAGGATCCTCCCTTTGTGTTGGAGGAACACGACACCCGTTCCTCCACAATAGTTTTCCTTTAAAGTTCATTATATGGAACACCATCACAGATTTTTTGAACAAGCCGTTTAGCTTTTAGAGGGGGGACGCTTTTAGAGTGGAAGAAATACGCACCAGAACAAAACGATTCGGCTCTTCTGTCCTACGCCGAGCAGTCAAAGACTGGAACTCACTACCAGCTCACGTGTTTCTTTCCCACTATGATCCCGGGTCCTTTAACGGGGCGATCAAATCGATCAAAGTTGTGTCCAATGAGAGAGGCCTATGCCCAGCAGTGGACTGAGATGGGCTGATTATGATGATGAGACGAAACAAGTGCGCCTATTCTGATGGCTTATGTAGCTCTATCTCTGAGACCTTCGAGAGGTCACTACTTATCGTAGTGAAGCGCGAACACAACTCATATTCCTAACAAAGTGTGTTAAAAACCGGGGCATGTATCCTTCAGAGGCAACTATCCGGCTTTTACCCTTACCTTTTTATGAAAAAAAAAATTTGTTTCATGACATGATGACATCACGCTACAATAGAAGACGCAAGCGGTGCTGCGAGGTCAGCTAGTTAAAAATATATGCAAATTAAACAATTAAAGTTTAAATTTGAATGTAGACGACATCCGAAAACAACTTAAATACAATAAAAAATAAAGCTGTACGTCCACCGCCAGATAAAATCAATTGGAACTAATCTCAGTGAATTAAGCTAAGCTACACTAGGATTAAGTTGTTGTTCGTCCACTGAAAAAGAAGCTTTTACGTAGAGATGATCAGACTGTGCCGAACTGTCAAGTTAATCAGACCTGATTCATTTATTTAACACTTCCTGCATGCTTTAGGACTTAATGCCTTATGGCATTTAGTACCAGTCAACCTTTAGATGGCCTACTAAGTGACCTGAAGGTTGAATATATTTATCGTATATTTTACGTACGTATATTTTATTATTTACGTATATTTTATTATTTATGACCTCGCATAACTTTTAACAGAGCAGTAAAATTTTTGATAATTCTGTTTTATTGAAAAGAGTATTCTCCGAATTTGGTCCAAATTCCCACCCTAATCCAGATCCTTTTAAAATAGGGTATGATTGATTGTTCACTCACTGATTGTAATATATAACCACGCTTAACTTTTTACAGAGTAGTCCTATTTTGATAATTATTTATTTATTGGAAAGGTTACACATCGATGTTAGTCCTATATAAATTAAAAACCGAAACTTAAAGTTAGAACAATAAGGGAAGATTGATCACTCACTGAACATACGGTAAAAATTTATATTGAGATGAAACCGGTATAACTAATAACCGACCCCAAATAATCTTGAGAATAATAAAGGCTACGAAGATGATCATAACTTTTTCATTAAATAGTATTACTAGCAGTTGTTGGTGTTGTAGATAGTGCATTCGGATACGAAAGTTACAACATAATCAACTAAATTTTTGTAGTCATCCGATGTTACTAAAAGCCGATGTTACGAGTGCTTACAGTAGATGAGCAACTCCAAACATTGGGACATTTATACGACAATTAAAGAGCAACAAGAGAAACATTCCATGTCAGAGAATTTTTTCGTAATTATTTTAACAATTAGAATATTAATTAAACTTTCAGCATAATGTTTAGCGCAATGCACCAGATGAGAAAAAGAGTACAGTAAATACGTGTTTTATGCATCATGTGGATCATCACTACAAAACAACACTAGCGATAGTGTCCTGACCTCTCAGGATACGACGTAGTTCGTCGTGTCCTAAGCGTTCGTTCGTGTAGTTTCGAATCGGCCTATACAACTAAGTTATTTTTGACTAAGTTAGTTAAGTTAGTTGGAATATCCGCTCGAGTGGCGTACAGAGTAGACGTGTTGCACCGCCAATCACCACCAAAAAGGCAGGCTGCTTATTTTTGTCTTTTGCGCTCAAATCAAAAGTTACATAGATCAACAATTAACCAAAAAGAATTTATAGAAAAAACTTCTGAAGATTTCTTCTCAATCGTTTCGCTCTTGGCAGAGCGGTCGTGGTCACGTCGAGGCATCCACGTCGGTGGCAGAGGCAGACACAGCTCTCCGGACGATTTCGCGCCATCGCTGTCTATTGGCAGCTTGTCTTGCGCAGTCAGACACACGGTTACCCACTGCGGACTTCACTTGGTCAGTCCAGCGCATAGGTGACCTGCCGCGCGATCTGGTTCCTTCCACCTTCCCTTGCACTACCAGCCGCTCTATGGAGTCATCTTCTCGCCTGGAGACATGTCCAAAGTATTTCAGAATGCGTGCTTTTACAACTGCTGACAGACGCTGCGTGATGCCGAGCTCCTGGAGTATGGACACGTTGGTGCGGAACTCCGTCCATGATATCCTGAGCATCTTCCTATAGCACCACATCTCCAGAGCATCTATCTTCCGCTTTTCCGATTCCTGTACCGTCCACGTCTCAGCCGCGTAAAGAAAAATGGGAAATACCAATGTCTGCACAAGCCTGATTTTGGTGGCTTTGGTAATGTGACGATTTTTCCACACTTTTCGTAGCTTCTCCACCGCGGTTCTGGTTATGGCCATACGTCACTTTACTTCATCTACGCAACCGCCGTTGTTTGAGATCAAGGCCCCAAGGTACACGTAGGTCTGAACCACGTCGCAGTTCGCAATCTGTGTCACTTCCGGTGAATTGTTGTTGACGCGGTCCACGATCATAATCTTGGTCTTTGTCCGGTTTATCTTTAATCCAAACGTTCGGCTTACGCGTTCCATTTTGAGAAGCAATTCCTTCATCTGGTCAGCATTACTCGCAAATAAGGTGGTGTCATCTGCGTAACGCAAGTTTGCAATTTTGTATCCACCAATAACAACTCCATCGGTCCAGTCTTCGAGAGTGATTCGCATTACAAGCTCGGTGTAGACATTAAACAGCAAAGGTGACATTATGCATCCCTGTCGCACACCCGCACTTGGATGGAAACCATTCGACAGTAGGTCATCTGTCCGCACTGAAGCTGTACTCTCTTCGTATAGTTTCCTCAGCAGATGTACGAGGTGTTGTGGTGTGCCCATGTCCAGTAACGTTTTCCACAACGTTGGCCATTTCACTGAGTCAAACGCTTTAGAGAAATCAACAAAGCATATGTAGGTCGGCTTGTTGAACTCTCGAGCCTTTTCAATAATTTGGCGTAATACAGATAAGCTTTCAGCCGCTCGTTTGGTATGTGTAGCATTATTTTACTAGCGTGTGTTATGAGGGCAATGAGTCGAAAGTTGCCACACTTCTTTGTGGGGCCTTTTTTGTGAAGAGGAGTGAAAACTGTGTGAGCCCATTCTTTAGGCCATTTACCTGTTTTTGTTGCAGATGACGTGGAAAATATGAACGCCACGTTCTCCTAATGCTCGTATGGTTTCGATTGGGATTTCATCTTTTCCTGTTGCTTTCCCATTCTTAAGATGTTGGATAGCGGCTCTTACTTCTGACTCAAGAATATCCGGCTCGAGTATGTCACTCGTTGGCTCAGTAGGTGTATAATTCCGCGACTAAGGATCTTGAAATAACGACTGACAGTAGTTTCTCCAAACTTCCGAAATTTTGTCTAGTTCCGTAACTATTTGGCCATTCTGATCTTCGATGGCCCAGGTTTTAGACGGCAGCGTTTTTGAAATAAGACGGATCTTATGATACAGATCTTTTGACTCATATCTATCTGTATGAGCTTCAATTTCCTTACATATATTCCGAAGGTAAGAATTATGGTCTTGTCTGTATTTAAGTTGTATCTGTGCCGATATTTTATTAAGGTCCTTGATATCGGTTCCTGCTGCTTTCAACTTCCGGCGTTTTTCAACGAGCTCGAAGGTGTTGTCAGTCATCCAATGCTGTTTTTTGTGGGTTGTAGTTGGAGGTGCGGTCTTGGAGACACTTGCAGTTATGAGTGTCTTAGCTCGCTGCCATAGTGCATCGGGAGTTTCATTGGCCAAATCAGCGTCAGACCACAGTGACCAGTTCTGTTCGTCAATCGAACGAAATCTCGGAACGTCCTTTACCTCCAGCCTCCTCTGCTTTTGAGTGATTCTTGCTGCTGTCAGTTTGAGTTTTATCTTAGATACCAACAGCTGGTGGTCAGACCCGCAATCGGCCCCAGGTCGATCTGAAGATTTATCTACTATCAAAACAGAGGTAAGAGACCTAAAATCAATGATTGACAGTCTCACTTCTGATCAACAAGCTATCAAACTAGATATAACATCTTTACAAAATAAGAACTCCTTATTAGAAAGTGAAATTGATCGTTCAAATCAATGCTTGATACCAATCATCTTTTATCCACTACACCACAATCTTTAAATACAAATGAAACTATAATATCAGAAATCAGTGAACGCGAAAGTAGAAGTAAAAATATCATACTTCTTGGAGTGCCGGAACCATTAGCGTTGAGCAAAGTGGACGGACTATAAAAGGACAAAAACAAAGTCATTCAAGTATTAATGAAGATTGATGCTGATTGCTCGGAGCCTGAAGGTATCACCCGTCTTGGTAAATACAACCCTATGAAAACCCGTCCCATCAAAGTAAGTTTTAAATCCAAAGAAACGGCTATATCTCTGCTGCGCAAGAAACATACTTTAGATGCCGATAATCTCAAAATCTACTCCGCTAAAACCCCCCAACAGCAAAAATATCTAAAATATCTTCAAGAACAACTCAAAAAAGAACATAAACAAGGCAACAAGAACCTGATAATGAAATACATCAAGGGAGTACCTAAAATTACTGATCCAAACTCAAAAATGCCGCTACCGTCTCTAACCAAATAACCGACTCATATAACAAACTAATTTGTACAAAAAAATCAATCAAAATCTTATATGCTAATGCTCGAAGTATCATAGCACCCGGAAAGTTGGATGAGCTGGAATGTGTGGTGCAAACATTTTGCAACCCTTTGGATGTCATAGTGATTACAGAAACATGGATAAAATCTAGCGATGAAGCCAAGAGAATACAAATCACTGGCTTTGAACACTACTACAATCACCGATGCAATACACGAGGTGGGGGCGTCTCAATATTTATTCGAAAAGACTTAAGTCATAGCCTTGTTGAAGAAAAATGTTTGAATGATGATCACTTCCTCTGGGTCCACCTTAAAAACTATTCATTAGACATAGGAGCTGTATATAGAAAACCAGTATCAGTAAACGCCAGGTGTTTCCTTGATGATTTTAGTCACCAACTGCAGCGGAAAAGACGAGGAATCGTCTTTGGCGATTTTAATTTGCTAAATCCGGATAACCTGAGTGCAAGCTACAAGGAAATCCTACAAGAGAACGGCTACAAAATTCTAAGCAATATTGACCACCATTACTGCACCCGCGAAACTGCTACAACTAAAACAATTATCGACCACGTATCGTCAAACCTAAAAGAAAATAAGTTTCACTTGGCTTTAATTGAAACACCAATGTCAGATCACAAGCACATCTACCTCGAAATCAAAAGGGCACCACCACCAGAGACAAAGAAAACAAACTATGAAACTATCAATTATGAACTGTTATAAAAAAAAATGACAGAAAACAAAGAAACTTCAAAAAACTACGACTATCAAAATTTAGAAGATAAAATGAAAAGAAATATAAATAATAGCAAACTAAGAAAAATTAAAATATTAAAGCCACCTAGACAAGAATGGATAAATAAGGAGATAATATCTGAAATTAATAATCGAAATGCCCTATGGCGCCAGCACAAAGACAACCCTGAAAATATATTAAGCAGAGAAATGTTCATCAGGAAACGAAAAGAAGTCTCAGATAAAATACAAAACACAAAGAGTACTGATTATTTAACTGCTTTTAGTAAATGTAAAGATAAGCCAAAAAAAATGTGGACTTTAATCAATAGCCTTTCGAAAAATAAAACCAAAGAAGTCGCAGCACCCAACAAACTCCTAAAAAAGGACAAATACTTAACTGATGAAGAGGATATCTGTGAATATTTCAATGACTTCTTCTCTACGATTGGTTCAGATTTATCTAGTCAAATTCCTAAACATTACCATACCAATAATTCATTTTACATGGGATCATGTACACCTCACATAAACACAACATTAACTCACCTAACACCTACAACAAACAGTGAAGTTGCTAAAATTATACACAACCTAAATGCTAACACCAGCTCGGGAATCGATGTTATAAACGTAAAATCAATAAAGTGCGTATCGGATCTAATAGTTGATGAGCTCACTGACTGTATTAATAAAAATTTAGAAGAAGGAACCTTTCCCAATAATCTCAAAATAGCGAAAGTGACACCAATTTATAAATCAGGCTGTAAAATGAATCCAAGTAACTATCGTCCTATATCCGTACACCCAGTGTTCTCAAAAATCTATGAACGCATACTATATAATCGTCTAGAAGCTTATTTAACTAATCTAAATGTAATATACGATAAACAGTATGGCTTCAGGCCAAAATCTAATACATTATCGGCGACAGTAGATCTTACAACAAAACTGAAACTAAATATCGACAATAAACAATTAGCATTGGGCGTATTCATAGATCTTAAGAAAGCCTTCGATACAATTAGTCATGATCTTTTATTGCGTAAGCTATTGGACATTGGTATTACTGGGGTAGCACATGACACCTTTAAATCGTACCTAACAAACCGGTTTCAAATAGTTAAGATTGGAAAAATGGAAAGTGGCCCTAGAAAAGTGACTTTTGGTGTTCCGCAAGGATCAATTTTAGGACATTGCTATTCCTATTATATATAAATAGTATACATAAAATCGGATTGAAGGGTGATTCACACTTTATGCCGATGATACATGTTTGTTTTATTTCGGTAACTCTATTGACACAATAATAGCAGATGCACAAGCGGATTTGAATCGATTAAATGACTAGTTTTAATATAACCTTTTAACTATAAATATAACCAAAACAAACTATACAATCTTTTCTACGAAAAATAAAAAGATATCCCCACATAGACCTCTTACTATTAACAATAACATTATCAATAAAGTAGATAACGAGAAATACTTAGGCTTAATTTTAGATAGTCACCTGACGTGGAAACCACATATTAACAAAATTAGAACAAAGCTAACAGCTCTCACAGGAATGTTAAAAAGTATTACTAAATGTCTTCCACTTCAAATACGTCATCTGATATACACTTCATTAATTAAGCCACGTTTGGACTACTTGATAGAAATATGGGGCACAGCGGCCCCAACAAACCTTACCCTAATACAAATAGCACAAAACAAACTTATAAAGAAATTATTTAATTATAATTTTTTAACTTCCACCCATAAAATATATAAAAATACAAAATTAATGAATATTTCACAAACCTACAATTACTACAACTGTATTCTAATACGCAAAATTTTAAATAAAACTATACACACTCAAATACATTACACAAAAAAATTCAATCACAATAAAATAAAACTAAGAAACGCTAACGACATAAAACTTGTAAAACCTCGTACCAACTATGGTAAAAATAATATCATGTACGGTGGTGCAAAAATTTATAATAAACTGCCTAAAAACATAAAAGATGCTAAAACTATGCAAACATTTAAAAAATCAGCGAAAAGTTATGTCATGAATACGATAAAAATTGTTTAGATGGACTACGCTCACTGACTCAAAACATGTCACATCTAGGTTTGCTTGATCCATGCATTTGCCTTTGTTCTGACAGGTACTATTATGTATTCTGTGGTTCTGATAACGCATACTACTAAGTATCTACACCCACCCTCTTATGACTAGTAAAATTTATCTGCCATTTTTGTGCACATACCTTGGTTTATGTATTTTATTTTGCTTAACAACGTAAGTGTTAAATACAAGTAATATACAATTATAGTGTAAGTGTTACGCCGCTCGGCAAAGTATTGTATGTCTTAAAATAGTTAAAATGTGTTCTCATGTAAGTGAATTTGTAATTCTTTATGAGAATAAAGTTTCTTAAACCCAATTTTACTAACTTACCTGGCATAGTTAGCAGAGGACGCGCATGAAAACCTTTCTCAACTATGCGAGTCAAACTAAGCTAACTTATTTTACCTGGCGGTGGACGTTCAGCTTTAAAGAATACCAAGTAGTTTTGCATATTATATAACTCGTAATAATCTCTGTTGTTCGTTAAAAAGGCCTTGAGAACACTTTGGAACGGACGTATTGGTCGTTTTGTGCTTGAGAATTACTTTTCAAGAAAAGAACTAAATTTACATTTCACAATTATGAATAAACCTGAACTTTATCGACTAAACAATAGTATGCAGAGAAAAGATGCAACCGATTTTTTAGAAGAATACGTATCAAAAATGTCATGGAAAGAAAATAAAAACAAAATCCTCGATATAGGTTGTGGCGACGGCAGCGTTACCAATATACTTGAAAAGTATTTGCCCTTACATTTCGATTTAATAGGCTCCGACATAAATGAGGACATGGTGAACTTCGCGAATAAAATGAATCGCAATACGCAGACTTCTTTCATGGTATTAAATGTGGTAGAGGAAATGTCGGACAAAATGAAAAAAAGCTTTGACCACATTTTCTCATTCCATACTTTACACTGGGTTCAAAATCACAAGTAAGTATTTTTGTAATGTTGTTCTAACTTCACTTCAGGCTCTAACAGTTAAAAGTCTTCGGGTATAGTGTTTATGTTTAGAAATCAGGGAAATGGTAGTTTAATAAGTAACATTTACTTTAGAGTTTAGTGCGAAAATTGAAAGTGCTTATCCATAGGTACCTACTAAGGTGTATAAATAATGCTTTACAATTTCAGTACTATCTGTTAATTATAATTTATACAAATGTCACAGTTTGTTTTTTTTTTTCAGAAAAGCTTTCAAAAATATATTTGATCTGCTAGAAGACAATGGACAATTTTTTTCGATATTTCTAGCTTATAATCCGTACTATGAATTCTGTCTTTGTATGGACATGGAACAGTACGTTCCATCGTATTATAACTCAAAGGTATTATATATTCCCTATTAGATCATCTTCTGAGGGCTCATTGCGATTTATTTCACATCAACCCATACATGAAACTTTCAGTGACGATTCAATGGGCGGGAAATAAACTCGCACTGGGTCCTTTTACAAGTAAGGATGTTTTGTTCAAGTAATAATAATAAAAGCTACATAATTAATTACGGGTTTATTTGATTTAGAACTGTATTTTGTCACTTACGCAGTCACTTATAAAAGCTATTGTTATATGGTAAACTACACTATTATAGGAACCAGATCATGAAATAACGAAGCTGATGGAAAGTGTTGGATTCATTGACGTCGACGTAAAGTGTGAAGACAAGGTCTATCGGTGCGATGATATGCAATCATTTAAAAGTAAGTAAATACCTTGTTGTGTAAACTAACTAAGCATAATACAATTTAGGGTAACACTATTTATAGTATTTAGTACACTCGTAACATCACCTTTTAGTAACACCGGATGACTAGGAAAATTAAGTTGGTTATGTTGTAACTTTCGTATCCGAATTCACTAAGTAACCTAGTTGAGTACACTAACTAAACATAATACTATTTAGGGCTAGTTTCAGATCCTGGTAAAGTTACGCATCTGCCATATAACGCTATTTCCTAACAAATATAAGTTGCTTACTTAAATGTCTCTATTAAAGACATGTGAAACTGAAATCTGAAGTTATCTGTCAAATAATTGGACATTAGTCTGGCAAGGGCTTTATCATCAACAATAATGGGACATTAAATCCCATGGACCAAGAGCCCAGAGCCGCCAGACCTACGTCATTAGTGCAAAGCTGAAATTTTCAGGATTATTAGTACAATGTCTTGTTAAGATGTATGTGTACCCATTAGCTTGAAAGCGGGGCCGTTTCTGAGATAGCGCGAAGTACAGATGGATAAAAATCTTACTTACCTACGTTAAAGGTACAAAGCTAGTATTTACATATTTTTTCAAGAATATATTATTTAAAATTAAAATTCATTACTGCCAGACACTTTCCGTGGGCCATTACTTCTGCCAGACGTCTTGAAAGTTGTGAAAAAATTAGGTAAACTACGTTATAGTAGCAAACCTAAATTTTATACCATTATCTAAGGTACTATTTTAAGACCCTTTGTATGCGGCCGAAGGGCCTATCACCCCCCCAGACATATATTTGTAGTAATTAGGAAGCTGAGGTATATCATCTTTGGTATTATTTCAAGAATATAATTGTAAAATATTAAATGGTTTTTACACGCTTTTTGGATTGGTCATACAAAGGGTCTTAAAATAGTACCTTAGATAATATGTATTATATTTAGGTTTGCTACTATAACGTAGTTTACCTAATTTTTTCACAACTTTCAAGACGTCTGGCAGAAGTAATGGCCCACGGAAAGTGTCTGGCAGTAATGAATTTTAATTTTAAATAATATTCTTGAAAAAATATGTAAATACTAGCTTTGCACCTTTAACGTAGGTAAGTAATATTTTTATCTATCTGTACTTCGCGCTATCTCAGAAACGGCCCCGCTTTCAAGCTAATGGGTACACATACATCTTAACAAGACATTGTACTAATAGTCCTGAAAATTTCAGCTTTGCACTAATGACGTAGGTCTGGCGGCTCTGGGCTCTTGCTCTACCACTGCTGTGCTCGAATCTCTTCTCAGGAGAGGGTTAAGGCCAAACGTCCCCACGAAGCTTTCAGCAAGAGGTGCAACTGACCTTACTATTCTTATTTATGGTGAACGCACATTTATCCGCGCCAAACGCGCCGAACGAATCGAAGTCAAGGAGGCCTCGCACACCGACCGACCGCGCCGAAAGCATCGACCGCGTCGAAAAAAATCATTTCAAGAAATACTACTCGTGCGTTGCTCTGTCATACGCAACTGATAGAATGCGAGCGCATCGATCGAGGCGACCGCATAATCCGCGCCAAATTTTATGATGTCATCCGAATTCGTCTAGGATTTCTGGGCTTCTTCCAGATGCGGACGATTCAACGCGGGTAAGTGTGGGAGGTTTCATGAGATTTCATATGAAGAATTCTAAACTTCGTTTCGTTCGGCTCGTTCGACTCTGATAAGTGTGCGATTACCTTCATACCTGCTTTCTTTTAAAAATATATGCTAAAGTCGAATATGCTAGGGTCATGAACTACGAATAGTTCATGACTCGGAACCCTTATAGATTCGTCATGTCCGTCCGTCCGTCCGTCCGTCTTCGATCTATCGCAGCGGTAACGGTAACGACAAACTGTTGGTGTTAGCAAGATAAAATTTTGCATGAATATGTCTTGTAACCACGAAGAAAAAGTGCTACAGTAAAATGGCAAAAAAAAATTTCAGGTACCTATATGTAAAGTGGGAATGGTATTTATTCTCGCGACTACTCCGTTGTACGGTAATATTCAAATTATTGTTTCAGATCACTTTGCTGCTCTCATCCCATTTAAAATAACGAACCAAGAGTTTGAAAATATGTTTGAAGAGTTTATACGACTGTTGAAAAAAATTGAAATTGAACGGGACATTGACAACCCCCCAAACATTGTTAACATATATTATAAATTACTTAAAGTGTATGGCCGTAAGCCCTCTGTTTAATATTGTAATAAAGAACTGAAATAGATTAAAATCTACTTTAACTGAAAACCTCTGCTGCGTTCAAATCATCGACGAAATCTACTACACATAGAGCCAGAGACCACTACGGTCAGATCTTCATCATTTTATAATCGTTTGGGTTGTTGTTACTTGGTCAGGTAACAGGTTGTAAAGACGTATAAAATAGTACCTTACTTTCATTAAAGTATAAGTATGGTTGCTACCCCCTGCCAGACACCCTTAAACTTAAATGAATTACACTGCCTGCTTACTCTCTTAACTCTTACAAGTGTTGGAGACACGCACAGAGAAACTTGCAGCTTTTATAAAATGACGAAGGTCTGGCTGTTGTGGAGTCTTGGGCTAATAGACCTACACTCACCAAGGAAAATATTTACTGAAGAAGGTTGAAAAAAGCAAATATTCCTAGATTGCGCGCGGCATAAGCTTTAAAAACTATTTAACTAAGTCAAAGTGTGTGTTTTAGTGATTTGCTTCTATTCTAATAATTTAATAATAATAATTATTAACGCTTAAATAAAGTACAGATTTTCACATACATTTTCTTTGATTAATTACACAGTAATAGTCAGGCTCTGGTATCCACAGTAAGATTAAACTTGTGTTGTGGATACCAGTCCCACAATCGGCAAAAAATAATAAGTTACACATTTTAAACAATTTGCTTCATTAAATCGTGTGAGCGTGCGTGCATGAGTGAGTTAGTGTAAGTTTGTATGAATGAGTGGATTGTAAGTTTTGTGTGTGTGTGTGTGTGTGTGTGTGTGTGTGTGTGTGTGTGTGTGTGTGTGTGTGTGTGTGTGTGTGTGTGTGTGTGTGTGTGTGTGTGTGTGAGTTTACATATGTTAATTTTAGAGAACAGCTAATTTAAGGAGCATTTCCGTCTGTGCGTAGTCCTGGTCGAGTAACCAGTCAGTGACTCTAATTTTGATTTCGAATTTCGAAAGACCATAAATACCACAGTACTTGTTAAGGGTGTTGTAAAGATGTCCTGCTATAACACCAAAATGTCGCTTGGCAAGTGCTGTTCTATAACTGACACTCGGGCAGACCCTGTGCGATCTGCGAGTGTTTCGGTTTTCAGGAATATACTGTATAGTGTTGTGTTTACGTAGTACCGTCTGGAGCACAAAGATTTTACGAACGGTGAGGAGTTTACATTCATTGTATAACAGAGTGGTAGGGTGTCTAAAAGGTTTACAGTAAATGACTTTTAGTACTGCTCTTTGTGCGCGTTCAAGTGGCAGTAGGATCGTTTTTGCAGCACCTCCCCAAACAGATATACAGTATGTCACAATAGTCTGGCAGAGTGAGCAATAGACCAATTTGAGGACGTCAAGTCCAGCCGAGTGACGAAGTTTCTTGAACACGCATATAAGCTTACGAACACGGGACGTCAAACTATTTACATGTCCATGCCAATTTAAATGCTTGTCAATTATAACGCCGAGGTATTTAATGCAATCAGTTTCGACTATTGCTGGGCAACCACAATTTCCGTCATCTTTAGATTGAAAGCTGTGAGCCCTCAATTTAAAAGTTTCCGGATTAGGTTGCATACAGGCAGTGGGAGTAAAGGCCAGATACATGGTTTTATTTATGTTAAGAGTTAGGCGATTACTAGAGAGCCATTCCATAATACTCTTTAAAGCAGACTCAGCTAAAGAGAATGTCTCAGTCCAGCTAGAGCCGTGGATAAGTAAGGCTGTGTCATCGGCGTAGGTATAGATAGAGCAATTTGGTATGGATAGATTGCAAAGTGAGTTAATGTATATTAAAAAGAGTGTTGGACTAAGGATTGAGCCTTGAGGAACGCCGTAACTTACGCAAGTAAAGTCACTAGTTAGTGTACCTATCTTAACACACTGGGTTCTGTTACTGAAGTAACTTTCGAATATTTTAAGAGAGTGTCCTCGAATACCCACCCCATCCAGCTTTGCAATTAGTTTGGAAACCGAGACAGTATCAAATGCTTTGGCTAGGTCAAGAAAGATACCAATACACCTCTGTTTATTATGCATCCTGTCTGTTAGATTATCTACAATCTTTCTATGATTATTTGTATTTAATTCACCCTGGAAGGAATAAAGGATTAATTTGTGAATATATTGTACTAACACGGTTTAGTTTGTAGTGTGAAAAAGAATAAATTAAAGAATCATTTATGATATCACTTAATGCACTTACCCGTTTATATATTTTTCAATATTGATGGCGGAATTTAGTAACCTGAGGCTATCAGCGTCAAATCAGCTGCTATGGTGGACGCTGAAAATCAGCTCTGTGATAGCATATGGCCATTGCAGTGTATGCTGAGAGTCCACCTATTTGTTGGACACGACGTACAGCCCCCGTCACCAATATTACCAGCTCAGTATTGTATTTCAGAGGCTTATTTTTGTTTTGTATCACATATATATGTTAATGTAGACTTTATTATGCTAATTGTAACGTTTTCACAAAGTATAATGCATGCAAGTGCTAATACACATTATAAACCATAAATTCATAAAAGTAAAATTTTCAATTGCCACGTCAGCTAGTATCAAATTGATTGACATATTTGACATTAGCAAATGTCACAAGCCTCAAAATATTGTCAAATGTTATCTCTATCGGCTGTGTTTGGAGATTTGTCTTTTTGTCTATCTTTTGTATGTTGTGTCTTTCAAATAAAGTTTTATTATTATTATACAAAGGATGCTACGGCATCCTCAGTAGATTTCCCGTTTCTAAATCCAAACTGGTTGTTTGCTAAAATGTTGTGTTTTGTCAAAAAGTCCGTCAGTCTTAGATTCAAAATTTTTTCTAGTATCTTCGATAACGCGGGCAGGATAGATATAGGTCGGTAGTTGTTGACACTGTCTCTGTCTCCATTCTTATAAATTGGATGCACGATAGCCTTCTTAAAAATTGTAGGAAACACACCTGTCTCAATTGCAATGTTGCATATATGGGTTATGGGCGGAATTAAACTGTGAGAGCACCTTTGTATCAGATGAGAGGCAATCCCATCAAAACCCACCGCTGAGTCCCCACGTAGACCACGAATAATGCTTTCCACCTCAGTTTCATCTGTCGGTAATAGCACAAGTGAGTTAAGTGGACAAATATCTCGTGCAGATGCATTGGAGATTAAGGGGTCGTTAGTGTGTTGAGCGGCTAAATCACGTCCTATACTCGCAAAGAAATCGTTTATTTTTTCAATTGAAACTTCCGGATCTGATTCACTTTTGAGTAGCTCTGTGGCGGGGCTAGCTTTAATTTCGGTATTAATTATACTTTTCACTACATTCCATGTGACTTTAATGTTAGACTTAGCTTTTGTAAATTCGTTTTTTTCGTAGGCGTGCTTCAGACTTTTCAGTAGCTTATTACAAAAGTTACGATATCTAATATCGTTACTTTTAAGCTATAGTTCTCAGTTTCTTTTCTCAGCAAACGACCCATGTTGTCCCTATTACGAATGCAGCGAAGCAACCCCGGTGTTATCCATGCTTTCAAAATTTTAATTTTAGAGGGTATATTTTCTACAGTAGTATGACGTTCAATAATAGTCCCAATAATAGAGACAAGACGTTCCGCGGCAAGATCAGCATCCCTTGCATTTACAACGGAACCAAAGTCCGACTCAGCAATAGATAATGAAACTTGTTTATAATCAATTTTAGTTCGCGTTGTTTTCGATTTACTAGGCGTTTGCATAGATTTAATATTAAAAAGAAGGGGGGCATGGTCAGTTATAAAGGTGTCAAGGATCAATGTTGTACAACGCTTGTCTGATTTCAACAATACATGATCGAGACAGCTTTTGTCTCGCGTTGGCATAGTATGAGTTGGTAGGAGACCGTGTGATGTGATAAGGTTTAAATATCACGAATATTTAAACCGTTCTGAGCTAAATTGGTCGGCGCAATATTAATGTTTAAATCACCCACTACAACCACGTTCCTAACATTCGAAACGGATGTTAGGACATTATTGAGGCTATGGAAAAAAGGATCCAGTTGTCTACTGGATGGCGATCTATAGAGTGAGATGATGGCCAGGTCACTGTGAGGCAGCCTAGCAATTAGGCAGTTTGTGTTGTTTGTAAGCGGTTCCTCTACGCTATGTGTTAGGTATGATTTGATATATATTACAACACCATCATTTTGATTCCTATTAAACTGCGTACAATTTGTAACGTAGCCTTCCAGCGGGGGAATATTGGGACATTTACTAACCCAACACTCTGACAATACTATCACTTCCGGCGCAAAATTCATAGAGTGTAATAGTGTGCATAGATGATCGAAGTTTTTACTTAAGCTACGTACATTCATTTGCAAAATACTGAAAGAATTTCCAATATAAAGTGAACATTGTTCCGCTCTACAGTTATAAGAATCACCACAGCGATAGGAGTCTAGTTCTGTGTTTACATTATTAACCGGATTTGAGTCGAATGTTGAGTAATTGGTTAGTACGAAGAGAGTATGCGCATTTTAGTAGTTCAATTAGTAAGCCGTAGAATGCCCCTAGATGTAGATGTAATCTGATAAATTCTATTATGGATAAAACAATCAATTTGAAATACCGTGCAACAACTCTGTCACGAATAAGTATCCCTAATTGCACTGGACAAATTAACTCCAGAGGTATAAACAGGAACGACAGTTCGTGCGATTGGGGAGTGATAATGTGATGAGTAAACAATGTGAAGTGTATAAAATAATGTTCATTCAAACATTTAACTGAAATATTACAATGGCAATTGGTACAATGCAAGGACTGAAATATGCCAAACGAGCGGTCTGTAACGAGCGGTGTGTGTATTGTAAATATGTAAGTGTGTGTATACATAATTGATTTGATGAACAAAAATAACAAAATTAAAGACTAAAAATATAAAAATACATGTAAAAATAAACATCCTTAGTAAATATTGATCACAATTATTTTGGTTTAGCAAGATTGTTAAGACTAGCCAATGACATAATGCACACAGGCGCCATACCCTCACGTTTACGAAGAAAAATTTTATTTTGCGACCAACAGAACCTGTAGTCATGTTCGTTAGCAAATTTACGGCTTTCAAAATATAATTTACGCATGTTACTAGGCAGATGGTCCGCAACATAGACAGGTCTACGATCCCCTTTAATGCCAATAATATTTGTATTAAGTTTTTCCTCTTGGGGACGCGCTCGATTAAACTCACGATTAGCGACCAGAACTCGCTTCTTCAAACAGACACTCACTGTCTCAGCCACTATAGGTCTATTAGACTCTCTTTTGCCTGGCAAGCGGTAGACGTCTCTTAAGTCTGTGTTCATGATTGGCAGCTGAAGAACCTCACATGTCTGTAATACCACCGATTTCAAATCCTCTGTGGTTTCTTTCTCAGTGAATGGTATATTTTGTATCTCAAAAGACGAGGAGCGTGAGTACTGCTGTAGATCTGTGACCTTACTTTCCAGCTCAGCGATGTATGCACATTGTTCCTTACGTTCATTTTCTAGCTTCTCAACCGATTTCTTCAAGTTTTCATATGCTTGGTTGATGAATTCTATAGATTTTTCTATTTCAGTGTTTGTTTTATTGAATTTCTACATTCTGTTTCTTAATAACTGTAACATCTGATATTAGTTGATTTAGTAAGACATTCTGGTCATTCTTCCAAGTATTAATAAGAGTCATAATTTTTTCTTCAAATTCAACAGGCCCAGAGGACCGTTTATCGGGGGAGAAATCCGGTTGGATACGTTTGTTTCGAGATGGTTTGTGCGTGTCAGTTTCGATTGAAGAAATGTCGGGAGATGACATTACTCGCTGACTACCACTTTCAGTGGTTTTGGCGGGGGGTGAGTGCTTAACCTTTGGCATTGTAATTGTAAACTATAATATAAGCACTTTCACGATAATCTAATGTCATAGACCGCGATATTTTCTTGAAAAAAGGCGCTCAATGTTTTTTGTAAGTGTGTAATAAGCTCAGCGGCACGATCGCACGGGATCTCTCGGTAACCTTTATTATCGGTCAGAAATACGAAGCAAAGTAAATGAAAAAATAAAAATTTACAAAATCACAAAAACAACTTTCGATGTTGGTGAGACCGGAACCCGACACCGCGTGCGCAACAGTCTGTTGGGATACAGGCGAGGTTATGTTTTCATATAAGCGAGTTGTTTAATCGAGTGATCCATTTACACACGTAGTGCGATGTATGTAGTGAGGGTAGGAGTCTGTTGAACCTCTTAGTGGTCACTCGGCGGTCAGTAGCAAAATTTTTCACAACAAGATCGATAGATTGCAAACTTTTTTCACCATAGATTGTTTTGTACTGTTCACTGTATACTATAAGATAAAAGACCGTAGGAACTTTTTATCAATAATACACTGGTACCAAATAATATTTGAAAAAAACACTTAATATATTTTTACTGATTAATAAATGCAAGACACTCTCAAAACACGTCCATTCGCAAGCAAGTCGCGCGGGGGGGGGGGGGGGGGGTGAACGCTTACATATGCTTTCAGCCTATTGTACCTAGGGTCTCATACCTCATGAGCAATTCGGTTTTCGAACCAAACACTCGTGTGTTCAACAAGTGCACCGCATTGTTGAATACACTAGTGATCAACTCCAAAGAAACCTATTGGTAGGAGCACTCATCATACGAGACTACTTGTCGAACCGAAGCTTTCGCTACCGCGTAGAAGGCTCACTGTCCTCCCCACACCCCATTAGTGCAGGTGTCCCGTAAGGTTCAGTGCTCTCGCCTCTTCTCTTCACGCTATACACCAGCGACGTCCCACGTCATCGGCTCGTCCAGACAGCACTTTTCGCAAAACGATACAGCTATCAATTGTTCAGGTCAGAACCCTACGACAGTAGCTAGGAAACTCAATTAAGTTAGTAATTGATTCAGATTTATTTCTTTATTAACGGTTGTTTGTAATTGAATTATTAAGTTTTTTTTTGTAATTATTTAAATAAATTGTTTACATATTTTTTTTCACTTCTGGACTCTAAGAGTAACATAAAAATGTATTTAAGTAGGTTAATCTTTTATTTATATAACTACTTATTACGAATAATTTTTTTTTTTCTCTGAACCTACCGGCCCTATCGCTTCATATTTCTACAACACCTGAAGGTTGACTGGGAGAGAATTCCTCATGGAATATAGTCAGTCTTTGTACAACATGAACAATAAAGTAAAAATAAATCTAGCTTACTAATAGATGCTTATAATATTTACTATTAAGCAATTGCATATCTTATAGTTTGCGTCTGATTGTAAGAGATGCTGTTACAATCGGTTGAAATATTTGCAAAATAATAGCCTGATTCAGTTTTGCTATCGATCGTAATGATGGCAAAGCTCGATATAAAATTGGGCCTAACTTCGCCGCTAGTTGCGTACAATTCTAGACAGTGCTGCTTTTACACGGTTGCCGCCCCAAAGCTATATATAAATTAAATTTTTTGCCGCCCCTACTGACTTCTAAAATTAGATACACTGTTCACACTTAAGTTAATTCCTTTTTTTAGGAAATAATCTATCTACGCGATCTATTATTACACTTTTTTGTTATTTTTAAGCAAAGCTTTGATAGTTTGGCACTACTTATAAGCTGTGGTAGGCTAAGGAACATAGATAAGTAAGGCCCGATACTGCTAACCTTGCACCTGTCAACGTCAATATATCCAAGAGTTGGCAATACTTGGTGTGGAGGAGGTACGTGAGCGAGTGAATTCAAGTACTGCCAACTGACACGACTTAGACAGCTCAAGGTGCATAGTTACCAATGTCGAGTTATAGTCTTAAAACTGCTAAATCAAAATATTGCACATTCGATAAACGTGTTTAACTGATTTTAATTGAACAAAATTTCACATAAGTTCTAAAAACAATTTCGAATTCACAAGTTCTGCTTAGTTTAGGATCTGATATAAATACATAAACATTATTTTCTTTGGAAATGCATACATATTATACAGATAACAATCATTTACCTGCATCAGGGAAGCACTCCTCTATCACGGAGTGCCCGAGTACCTAAGAGGGCTAGTGGCAGATTATTTAGAGGAGCGTACCGTCATGTTCGAAGACCAAGATGGTGTTACGAGACATCGGGCCTAGTCGTGTTCCAGAGGGGTCTGTCCTCGGACCACTTCTGTGTAAAATGGGATACGACTGGGTCCTTTGAGGGTGTAATCTGTTACGCCTGGGACACTCTGGCTACAGCCAGGAAGCGTGAACTTTGAAGCTGACCATACTGGTCACCACCTGTGGTGGAGGAGACTTCTGGGAGACTCCTGAGTCTCCCTGTTGGTTGGGCGCATTGAGGCGTTGGGCTTACTGGTGGCCCTGGATAAGATGTTGATGAATGATGTTTTTTTTCATGGGCCACCATCGTAGGCCACACCTACGCGCCTCCATAGTGGTCAACTCGGTAATTGTACTGGTCCGGGCCCAGATGAAGTATCTGGGCCTGATCCTTGACGGTAGGTGGCTCTTCGACGAGCACTTCCGATACCGCCTCCGCACTTGGACGACTTTACAACGACGAGATGAGACGAGACAACTGTACACGGGAGTTGTCTGTTCTATGGCACTGTGTGGTGCACTTGTGTGGGCGGCGGCTCTGACCGCCCAAAATAGGGCACGCCTCTGGTGACCATAGAGTATATTGGCGGTTAGAGCCATACACTGTTACCACATCGTGTCGACCAAGGCGGCGTGCGCATATTTATCCCGCATGGACGGTGCAGCTTCGGGTCTCGCTGCATTCATCGGAGGAGATCTCTCGCTACCGGCTGTCATACCATGGCCGGTAGCAACAGCTGTCCGCTGTCGCAACCTTCAGCGAAGACATTATCTATGCCATGGTCTTGCTGCCCTGAGTGTGGCCGCAAATGGACTAAACGGGTTTTCCCCTTCATCCGTTTCAGTGGCCTTCAAAGGAGGCTACGTCCGCGTGTGCTGTACGGCAATTGATGGCACCCGCTTTAGTGGGAAGAGGCACTGGAAGGGGTTCAGATGGCGTAATAACAGGTTACCTGGACCCCTCCTATTTTAGGTGCACAGTGACACATCATGTGGTTTTATTCGGTTCGATGTCGCCCCGCTGCAAACGCTGGTAGGATGACGACTTGAGGGGGGTTTCCACACGTCAAAAAAAAGTGTTTTAAGTGGTCGCCATGCTGCTTTCTACTGCGCCAAGTGTCATGGGTTCATCCATGTACATGAACATTAGCCAACAGGTACGTCGTAATCGTAAAAGTCTGGAGAAGTGTTGGATAGATTACAAGAAGGCATATGACTCGGTTCCACATTCATGGCTTTGCACACCTCTTCCACACCGTCCTCCCATTGCACACCACTTTGATCGATTTTGGGCTTCTCGCATCCAGTTCCTGCCAGCCATCTTACGCAAATCACTCCACCTGGCCTGTATGTATAACAAATTACCTAAACATATTCTATTCCTATAGTACATTAACATGTAGATATTTTATTTGTGTGTATGTGTATTTATGGATATATTATATAGATTTGTATATATTTATTTATCTGATGTATTTATATAATGTACATAAATTGTAAAGTTTATTCTATTATATTCTACGAAACCCTACGAAATCAGCCATTTGCAGTCGACTGATCATAGCCGTCCATAGGTCACTACCATTGCAGGGCACTCTGATCTATTGTGAGTGTTTTGCAACCAGCTCCTGCTAGCCATCTTGCGCAAGTTGTTACTCCAACAAAGTTACGTATTTAGTGTGCTTAAACCTGAATGTTATTTTGTTTACAGGTGCACTCTACATGGGAACTTTAGGCTGTGCGAAACAAGCAATTACAAATAAAGGTCTTTTAGCTATATACAAGGGATTTGTGCCAATGTGGATTAGACTAGGGCCCTGGGCTCTAGTAAACTGGATTGCCTTCGAAAAAATAATGTACTTCGTCTGGGGGAAGTCATTTTGAGTTTCAAAACGTACTTGACGCAAATATGCATGCAGCTAACCTACATTATCATGTAGTATACATATTTGTTTTTGAAGTGGTATAATATTTTAATTTCTTACTTCAGCCTTTAACCGCTTTAACCATCCCCTGCTAAACGATGGCGTTTCCTAAATAGTGCCTTAAGTAATTAATATGATTATCATATTAATTAAGATTATTATTTTATTGTTAATGACGATATGATGATGATGATATATCCAATGTTTATTTTCTACTCTCGGTCCCAATTAAGATAAAATACTTGTTTCAAATAGATATTAATTAAGATTATTATTTTATTGTTAATGACGAATGCATAATTATAATTCTAATATATTCAATGTTTATTTTTTACACTCGGGTCCTAATTAAGATAAAATACTTATTTCAAATACTACTAGCTGACCCGGCGAACTTCGTACCGCCTTAGATTATTAATTCTTATTAAAGTATTGTGTTTAGTTATTAACTGATACTGATAAATCGACAGCAGCGCCACCTAACGGGCCCTGGCCGGTACCGCCACAATCGCTTTGATCCTGCATTTTAAATCTGTAATATCTAGAAAAGATTAATTTTTAATTAAATGCTGTAAAGGGACATTGTACGGTCCAATTACCGTACATGTTACCGCGTCAGCGATTTAGTTTATTTTATATATTTGTACGATTTTGTAACTACTTAACAAGAAGTCAGACACGAGGCAAGTCGTGTCACAATTAAATACATACTATGTTAATCATCAAGGATTTTTCATTTATCAAGTTCTAACATATCAAGGTTGTCGTTCGGTAGCAACAAGGCACCCCACGACAGGCCATATTAATTTATATTAAATGCACGATGTATTTAAGGTACTTAATTGGATAAGGATTAATACTCTATTAAATCAAATCAAATCATTTATTCTGCAATTAGGTTACATGAACACTTTTGCAAGTAAAACTTTTTTTGAGCAGATGAGTTCGGCCTTTCCTAACTGGACTAGCCCTGAGAAGAAAGGACGAAACAAACTCAGGGATCACAGTCTCTTTTAAAGTCCAGACAATATTCTTAAATGCAAAAGACATATATAAAAGCGATAATTACAATTATGTCACAACTATAATAATTTAAAAAATGTCAACAATAGTAACAAATTAAAATATTTTTTTTAAATATATAATGTAAATTTAACTATAAATTATCGTCACATCAACATAAATTTAAACATTCAAAATAAACAGCATGTGCAGAATGGGCAGCTCAATCCCAGGCGGTTTGATCATCAATATATTCTGCTATATTCCCCTTTGCCGATAACTTAGATTTAATGGTATTCTTAAATTTCCGTAATGGCAAATTTCTAATAGCAATAGGGAGTTTGTTGTAAAAGCATTGTCCCATGAACAACTTGCCTATTCTGTGGAGACGAGTGACGTGAACACAAAGATTATGTTTGTTTCTGGTATTTACCGAATGAACATCACTGAGTTTAGGAAACTTTGCTAAATTTCTTTGAACATAAATTAAATTTTCGTATATATAAGATACAGTCAGAATATTTATCTCTTTAAATTTGGAGCGGAGAGAAACTCGAGGGCCTAATTTATAAATGGCTCGTACGGTACGTTTTTGTAATACAAATATGGCATTAATATCTGCACAGTTACCCCAGAGTAGGATATCATAAGTCATTATGCTATGAAAGTAACTGAAGTAAACTATTCTAGCTGTATCAACATCGGTTAAATGTCGAATCTTTTTTACAGCAAAAGCCGCTGAGCTTAGCCTACCGGATAGTTTTTCTATTTGAGGACCCCATTGTAACTTAGCGTCAATAGTTATACCTAAAAATACAGTAGATTCCACAGGATCCAACTCTAGTCCATTCAATCGAACATTGGTTGTGACATGTCGAACGTTAGGCTAATTTATTGCTTAAAATCGCTTCGTAAATAAGCCTAAATTCCAAAATTTCGTCTTAATTCCTTGCAAATAATCAATCTTGAAGTAATACTATTTTAATTTCCTTTTTCTTTATAAAAATTACAGAAATAATACTTAAGTAGTGAGACTATCTCGGATACGTGCCCTTTTTATTTAGAAAATAAGTAAAAAAAAACTTTAAAAATAAAACATTATAAACAATATAATTTAAACTCATGCATGCAAAGAAACAAGTTGACTAAAACCATGATCAGTAAAAATAAATGTTCAGTAAAAATTACTTACCAATATAATTACAGCGCACGTCAAAGTTTCGGAACCGAAGATTTTTGCTCACATAGACGATCCTCTCATGCAGATGCAACTAAGGCCACGGCCACTAGTTCCCGGTAGCCCCACTATTCCTAGTTATGGTAGCGACCACGGTTACGGTGGGGCAGGGGGTGCTAATAATCTCCGGGTGACGGGAAGCCACCACAATCGAACGACCCTGGCTACTTACAACGGACGCACGCTACGGTTAGACTCGCATCTGGCACAATTTGTGAACATTCCGATTTCTGCAGAGAGTGCATTCCATAGTAGGACTGACTGCACATAGAAGGAAGAGTTGATAAAGTTGGAGGTGTGAGGCGCACAGAAGAAGAAAGTTGTTTGATGACTGGAGGCTTCGGTCGTAATTGGAGGCTTATGCTCCAATTACGTTCATTACATCAATGGAAAAGAGGTTCAAGGTATTCAGGTAATGATGGGGAATTGAGAAAAAAAAGAGTGTAGTCAGAGTCCCCTACCCCAGCGTGTACAATTATAAATCGTGTAAAATTTAGGAAATAATATTATTATTAGAATAGAAGCAAATCACGAAAACACACACTTTGACTTTCTTAAACAGTTTTTAAAGCTATGTCGCGCGTGTTAGATTAAAGAAAAGATGAGATTAAACATACATCGAGATTTAGGTTTTATCTATTAAAATATTAGAATATTTAGAACGAATTATAAGGAGTTTGGTCTAACAATACAATTAGAATAAACATCAGGAATTTGAGTATATCAAATCAAACCAAATCAAATCATATTAAACCTTTTTTTATTTCAATGTCCAGTAGTCTGTCAGTTAGTCAGTCGTGATTCTATTCGTCTGTTCCAAGGTGTAGATCCTATAGAGAAGAACAGACAAGAAACTCCATGGACACTCTTTTCCAACATATTTACATACATATTTCACATTATACACATATCCATAAATCAAACATTACAAATTATTACAAAACTTAGAGAACAGTTTAGTAAAAAGAAATACACAAAAGTGAACGGCATATACTTAGCTTTTGAATCTATATAATATCCTCAGTTATTGGTTGAATAGTAGAGAGCTCCGTACTGGTCCACGTCTCGACAAGAAGTCTATCTGTCCAGTCGGAACCCTCGCATTTATAGGCGACGACAAACAAGTTCGCACATGTATTTTAATCAAGTACCTTCATCAAAGTAAATTATTTTCAGAATGTGTAAGTAAACTATTAATACAAACATATATCAATATTTATATAAAATATATAGTTAAAAGTAATAATGATTACATTACTAAACAGTGTTTATAGGCAACTAAAAGTGAGCAAAACATACGAGTATGTATTTTATCAACTACCGTCATCAAACAATATGTTCAGAAAACATTTAAAGTAAACTATTGACAAACATATATCAATATTTATACAAAGTATTTAGTTATTAATTAATAAGTACATTTACATGAATCTAAAGCAGGCACCACACTTCGTTATTCGCTATTCGTTACGTGTCTACGCCGTATTCGCCCGAATATTTATTATGCACGCAAACAACAAACACGCCACCACACTTCGAACTGGTATGTCAAATAAGGCAAATATGAGTGTTGTAGAGATGTGTCACTGTCATTTTTATGGTGAACGAAACGAATCCATACGAACGAGAGAAACATATTATTTTAATTTCCTTTTTATTTTATTAAATTTACAGAAACAATACTTAAATGAAGTCTAATTAATTTGATCATATGATAGATTATTTTAATCGTTTAATCGATTTATTCTATTTCAAAAACTGTTTTATAATCTATGGCTGTTAGATGAGCACAGGACATTGTCATTTTTATTGGTCAACGAACGAACGAAACATATTATTTTAATTCAGTTTTTATTTTATTAAATTGAGAGAAACAATACTTAAATGAAGTCTAATTATTTTGATCATATGATAGATTATTTTAATCGTTTAATTGATTTATCTATTTCGAAAACTGTTTTATAGTCTATGGTTGTTAGTTATGCACACTATGCACAGGGCACTTCACTAGCCGTCCGAAGTGTGGGCAGTCGATGCGCGTATTCGCCTTATTCGTGTCCTTTGAAGTGTGTCAAAAAACCGACAAGTCGACGGATATGCGTATTCACTATTCGGCTTAACGAATAAAGCGAATATTGGCGAATATACTCTCCACACTTCGCCGTCTGCGCGCGAATAACCCGCATAACGAATAGCGAATAGCGAAGTGTGGTGCCTGCTTAACACGCGCAATCTAGAGATATTTGCTTTTTCAACCTTCTTCAGTAAATATTTTCCTTGGTGAGTGTAGGTCTATTAGCCCAAGACTCCACAACAGCCAGACCTTCGTCATTTTATAAAAGCTGCAAGTTTCTCTGGCGTGTCTCCAACACTTGTAAGAGGTAAGTAGGCAGTGTAATTGGTTTACGTTTAAGGGTGTCTGGCAGGGGGTAGCAACCATACTTATACTTTAATGAAAGTAAGGTACTATTTTATACGTCTTTACAACCTGTTACCTGACCAAGTAACAACAACCCAAACGATTATAAAATGATGAAGGTCTGACCGTAGTGGGCTCTTGCTCTGTATGTAGCAGATTTCTTCGATGATTTGAACGCAGCAGAGGTTTTCAGTTAAAGTATATTTTAATCTATTTCAGTTCTTTATTACAATATTAAACAAGGGGCTTACGGCCATACACTTTAAGTAATTTATAATATATGTTAACAATGTTTGGGGGGTTGTCAATGTCCCGTTCAATTTCCATTTTTTTCAACATTCGTATGAACTCTTCAAAGATATTTTCAAGCTCTTGGTTCGTTATTTTAAATGGGTTGACAGCAGAAAAGTGATCTAAAACAATAATTTGAATATTACCATACAACGGAGCAGTCGCGAGAATAAATACCATTCCCACTTTACGTGTAGGGGAGGTAGCTCAAATTAAAATATTTTTTGTAATTTTATTGTAGCACTTTGTCGACGCGATTACAACACATATTATTCATGCAAAGTTTTTTCTTTCTAGCACCAAGTACCCCTTGTCGTTACCGTTACCGCTGCGATAAGTCGAAGACGGACGAAACTATAAGTGTTCCGAGTCATGAACTACGGAATCCTAAAAATGAGTACTGTTCACGATGCAATTTAACACTTGCATATATTTTTAAAAGAAACTTCATAAATTAGAATAGTTAGGTCAGTTGCACCTCTTGCTTAAAGCTTTGTGGGGACGTTTGGCCTTAACCCTCCTCTGAGGGGAGATTTGAGTACAGCTGTGGGATTTACTGTCCCACTGCTGGGTTGTTGATGATAAAGCCCTTGCCAATGTCAATTTATTTGACACACAACTTCAGATTTCAGTTTCACAAGTCTTGAATAGAGACATTTAAGTAAGCAACTTATATTTGTTGAGAAATAGCGTTATTTGGCAGATGTGTAACTTTACCAAGATCTGAAACTACTATTGAATAGTATTACTAGCATGCAGTTGTTGGTGTTGTAGATAGTGAATTCGGATACGATCTGATGTGATGTTACTAAAAGGTGATGTTACGAGTGTTCTAAACATAATACTATTTAGTTACCCTAAATTGTATTATGCTTAGTTAAACATAATACTATTTAGTTACCCTAAATTGTATTATGCTTAGTTAGTTTAAACAACAAGGTATTTAGTTACTTTTAAATGACTGCATATCATCGCACCGATAGACCTTGTCTTCACACTTTACGTCGACGTCAATGAATCCAACAATTTCCATCAGCTTCGTTATTTCATGATCTGGTTCCTGAAATAGTGTAGTTTACCATGTAACAATAGCTTTTATAAGTGACTGCGTAAGTGACAAAATTCAGTTCTAAATTCAAATAAACCCGTAATTAATTATGTATCTATTATTATTTTTACTTGTACAAAACATCCTTACTTGTAAATCTGAGCACCCAGTGCGAGTTTATTTCCCGTCCATTGAATCGTCACTGAAAGTTTCACGTTTGGATTGCTGTGAAATAAATCGCAATGGGCTCTGAGAAGATGATCTAATAAATAATACCTTTGAGTCAAAATACGGTGGAACATACTGTTCCATGTCTTGAGACATACAACGAAAGAATTTATGGAACGGATTAGAAGCTAAAAATATCGAAAAAAATTGTCCATTTTCTTCTAGCAGATCAAATATATTTTTGAAAGCTGTTCTGAAACAAACCCCAAACAGTGTCATTTGTATAAATTATAATTAACAGATAGTAATTGAAATTGTTACGAATTATATATACACCTTAGTAGGTACCTATGGATGCGCGTTTTCAATCTTTGCACTAAACTCGAGAACGATTGTAAGTAAATAAAATACATTGTAGGCAACTTTAAAATCTACAAATCTTACAAATGATGGATACACGAGTACTTATGTACATTCTTTCAATTCTTTCAACTGTGGTTTAACAACAAGAAGATGTTTCAGTAAATAATACTAATAAAACTACCATTTCCAAGATCTCTAAACTTTAACACTATACCCGAAGATTTTAATATCCAAAAGTAACAGTTGCGCCTTCTACTGTTAGATCCTGAACTGAAATTCGAACAACATTGCAAAAATACTTACTTATGATTTTGTACCCAGTGCAAAGTATAGAATGAGAAGATGTGGTCAAAGCTTTTTTTTATTTTGTCCGACATTTCCTCTACCACATTTAATACAATGAAAGAAGTCTGCGTATTGCGATTCGTTTTGGTCGCGAAGTTCACCATGTTCAAATTTATGTCGGAGCCTATTAAATCGAAATCCAAGGGCAAATACTTTGCAAGTATATTGGTAACGCTGCCGTCGCCACAACCTATATCGAGGATTTTGTTTTTATTTCCTTTCCATGACATTTTTGGTGCGTACTCTTCTAAAAAATCGGCTGCATCTTTTCTCTGCATACTGTTGTTTAGTCGATAAAGTTCAGGTTTATTCATAATTGTGGAATGTAAATTTAGTTCTGGTCTTCAAAAGTAATTCTCAAGCACAAAACGACTAATACGTCTATTCTAAAGCGTTCTCAATGTCTTTTTAACGAACAACAGAGATTATTACGAGTTATATAACATACAAAACTACTTGTTATTCTTTAAAGCTGAACGTCCACCGCCAGATAAAATAAGTTAGCTTAGTTTGACTCGCATAGTTGAGAAAGGTTTCATGTGCGTCCTCTGCTAACTATGCCAGGTAAGCTAACAGAATTATTCCAACTAACTTAACTAACTTAGTCAAAAATAACTTAGTTGTGTAGGCCGATTCGAAGCTACACGAACTAAGCATTATGCTGAAAGTTTAATTCATATTCTAATTGTTAAAATAATTACGAAAGGATTCTCTGACATGGAATGCTTCTCTTGTTGCTCTCAAGTTGTCGTATAAATGTCCCACCGTTTGAAGTTGCTCATCTACTGTAGCACTCGTAACATCACCTTCTAGTTATACCTCGTGTGAGCTAAGATGGCACCTGGCTCAAAACGAAACCTGACACCGTTCCCCCGCGTAACGCCCCTCTGTCGTCATGTGAGTAGCGTTAGCATCACTGTTCGCGAGCCGTCATTGTGTTCGGCCACTCTCGGCTGTCTTCGGGAGTCACCGGCGGAGCAAGGCGACAGCGGGGGGACCACGGGGTACGGCGGGTACGCGCCGACTGGGAGCGCCCCCGATCGGAAGACAGAACGCGACGACACTCCGCAAGCATCTCACGCGCATCTTTTATGTATTATTATCAATATTATAACAGTTTATTATACAGTCCAGCCTTTACTTTTATACCCGTACATCAGGGATTTAACATTGGTCCTTCAGCCATCTATTACGCCGCGAATTGATAAATTCAAGCCGTCGGCAACCGGCAGAAAAGAAAAAAAAAGAAAAACTGTTGAAGGTTTAAAGTGTCGTGTCTTCTAGCTAGCGGATAGTTGAAGTTGTCGTCATTCTTATTGAAGTCTTCAAGACACGGTGCACAATACAACAAGCACTGAGTCACCACTTCGAGAAAGAATATACATAATCAAGAGGATTACGAAGTCTTCAAGACTGCAGTTCAATCATTCTGGAATAACTGCCGAGTCACTGCTTCGCTTAACCTGTGGAGGGGACAGTTGTGGTATCGTTCCAACATTTTTACCTTTCTTTCCTATCCAACTTCAGTTTAATTAATTTTATTTTAAGTTGAAATTATTTTTCAATTTTTTTTCTGTTCACCGTCACTATTTGAATCTCACATTAACCAGACGGAGTTATATGACCCAATTCTTTGCGCATTGCCTACTTGCTTGTTTACATCGCTGTATAAAGTTGATCATAGTAAATATACATTATTAAATAAGCAATCGTAGACGCAGCGCAACCGCTTGTACCAACCCACCTGCATTACTTTTTTTCTGTTTTTAACGTCAGCTGATTGACGTTATAGTCGCTTTTTTTTGCACATGTTCGTTAAGATTTTATAGACAGTTAGTTAATCGTTTTATATATTATTTCTTTTCTAAAATGGCCAATTTAGAATTATTAATTAAGAAACGAGGTGGAATGAAGGCTAAGCTTACAAATTTTGCTAATCATATCAATATACTACTTAGCTGTAATGCCCTCTCTGATTTACAGTGCATTGAGTTACAGGGGCGATTGTCAAAATTTGAAAATTTATACGATATTTTCGACGAATTGCAGGTTGAAATTGAAATGCATTCCGATAAGCCAGACGAAGCATATGAGGAGCGTACCAAGTTCGAAGAACGTTATCACGCTTTGGCAGCGCAAGCACGTCGGCTACTGGCCGATGCTAGTGGTGACGGGTCTGTAGCGGGCTCATCGGGCAAACACAGGTCAGCTCAATCATGCACAAATAATTACATACGCTTACCTAAAATTAACTTGCCTAGTTTTAATGGTAGCTATCAGTACTGGCTTGAGTATCGCGATACGTTCATGTCTTTAATCCACAACAGTAGTGCTATAGATGACATAAGTAAGTTCCACTACCTTCGTGCATCATTAGAGGGTGAAGCCTTGGAAGCAATAAAAAATATTGATTTCAAAGCTGCCCATTATCAATTGGCGTGGAGCTTACTATGTGATCGGTTTAATAACAGTCGTCATTTAGTAAATAATCACATCAAGGCATTGTTTGATATTCAGTGTATAACCCGAGAATCATGCAATGCTTTGCGTCGCTTAGTTGATACAATTAATAAAAATATTCGAGCGCTTAAAGCGTTGGATGAGCCTACTGAACACTGGGACTCTCTGATAATTTATGTGATGTCCAATAAGCTTGACTCTGTCACCAGTAGAGGTTGGGAGGAGCATTATAATACACTACAAAAATCCGATGCAACCAATAAGGCTTCCTTGACAGAATTTATCTCATTCCTTAGGAATAAGGCTGACTTATTGGAAACGTTGGAGAATAAAAAAAATAGCAACAGATGCTCCGTAGTTAGTCAACCCACCGCTTTTAGTGTTGAGCAAAGGCCATCAAATAAAGAGAGGTCATGTCCTGTGTGTGGCCAGGATCATGTATTGTATATGTGTGAAACATTTCGTAGTCTGCCTGTAGAAATGCGTTGTGCAAGGGCAAAGGGCTTAAAGGTTTGTGTAAATTGCTTACGCTTTGGCCATACAGCAAAACGATGTAGATTATCGGGCTGTAAGTATTGTAAGGGCAACCATAATACCCTTTTACATGTGGATAAACCAATTGATGTTGTTAACCCCATGCCAGCCAGTGTTGCATTGTACACTGACGCTTCAAGGGACAACTCGAATGACTGCCCGCCCATCCCAAATATAGCTTTATCTAGTGATCTTTATCCGACACAAGATACTGGCACCCCGTATGTTTTACTGTCCACAGCATTGGTGCAAGTATTGGATGGCCGGGGAAACAAGGTGAACGCCAGGATCCTGCTCGATAATGGTAGTACAGCCAATTTCATTACTCAAACACTGGTTGATAAGCTGATATTGCCTAGAAAAAGTACAAGTTCCACGGTGACGGGCATAAACAGTCAGGTAACATTGAGCACACAGTTTTGCAATCTTACTTTGATTTCCTATAGAGGCAATTACAGAACTAACATTAACTGCTTTATATTGCCTGTAATTACGAAGGTACTGCCGTCTACCTTCATTGATAGAAAGAATATATCTGTACCTTCGAATATACACCTGGCGGATCCTAAATTCTATGTACCGTCGGCTGTTGATATCTTGGTAGGTGCTGAGATTTTCTGGGATGTCTTAGGTACTTCCTGTATTAATCTCGGGGAGGGACAGCCCACATTAAGAGACACAAAGTTCGGATGGCTAGTTTCGGGTTCCATACCGCAGCCGTTGCACTCGTCAGATAAGTCGCAATCGCATTCTTGCAATATATCGTTAGCTGAGCTTAATGCCAATGTTAGTAAGTTCTGGGAACTGGACTCATTGTCTTCTAAACACTGCATGTCCCTTGAGGAACGTGCTTGTGAAGAGAGTTTTCGACTAAATACCAAACGTGAGCAGGACGGTCGTTTCGTCGTTACTATGCCGTTAAAGGCCGATCCCCACGTATTAGGTGAGTCATATGCACTAGCTAGACGTCGTTTCTTAGCGCTAGAGCGTCGATTCCAGCGGGATCCTGCCTTCAAAGAAAGATACATATCTTTTATGCAGGAGTACGAGAACTTGGGACACATGACAGAAATAGAACAAGGTCGCGACCCTCCATCATGTGACTTTATTGAGTATTTTTTGCCGCATCATGGAGTCATCAAGGAATCCAGCACAACCACAAAGCTGAGAGCAGTCTTCGACGCATCGGTTGTCAGCACGTCTGGACTCTCGCTGAATGATATCCAATTGGTTGGGCCCACTGTTCAGGACGATCTTTTTTCTTTACTATTGCGCTTCCGGCAGCACAAATTTGTTGTTTCAGGGGACATTGAGAGAATGTACAGAGCCGTGTCCATTACACCTAGACAGCGTAGATTACAACAGATTATCTTTCGGTCGGATCCGACGCTTCCTCTTAAAACATACTGTCTTAACACAGTCACTTACGGCATGGCTTCCGCTCCTTATCTGGCAACGAAGTGTTTGGTCACTTTGGCGAATGAAGCAACCAGTAGCGCTGCGAAGTTTGCGATAGAACACGACTTTTACGTTGATGACTATCTTGGTGGAGGTGATTCTATTTCGGAAGTAGTAGAAACAGGCAAGGAAGTCGTTTCCATTCTGGCTTCAGCAAACTTTCATCTTCGAAAATGGAAGTCTAACAGTAGAGAAATTCTGACTCAAATTGCTGGTAATACAGATGATACAAAGTGTTTGGATTTATCAGAAAACAGAAATCTATCGTCTAAAACATTGGGTTTGCATTGGCTCTGTGAATTGGATTCCTTAGTGTTTTCGATTAACATTGACACCGGCAAGGGCATTACTAAGCGTCGTATCTTATCGGTTATTAGCCAGGTATTCGATCCGTTGGGTCTTGTTGGTCCTTGTATTGTCGAAGCTAAAATGATAATGCAAAGGTTGTGGAAGGATGAGTGTGATTGGGATGACCCAGTGAAAGATGACATAAGAGACCTTTGGACGTCTTTTGTGAATACGCTTCCATGCTTAAATACGTTGCAAATACCTCGTTGGGTTCTTTGTGAAAATTCCATTAATCATGAACTTCATGTTTTTATGGATGCTTCTGAGAAGGCCTACGGGGCTTGTATATATGTGCGGTCTATCGACGAAGGGGGCTTAGTTAGAGTGCAATTACTGGTTTCTAAGAATCGCGTGGCGCCAATTAAGCCAATCACGATACCTAAACTCGAGCTTTCGGGCGCGTTATTGGGTTCCAAACTGTGTGCTAATGTACTGAAAGCTCTTACCTTGTCTGTCTCTAGATGTCTGTTCTGGTGTGATTCGACTATCGTATTGAGTTGGTTATTAATGTCACCTAATACATTGAAACCCTTTGTACGTAATCGAGTAAGTGAAATACAGGAAATTACTGCAGGGTATACGTGGAACTATGTACCGTCTAAGGACAATCCAGCGGATCTTGTCTCTCGCGGGCTGAAGGCTGACCACATCAGCAGTTGCTCTTTATGGTGGTCAGGTCCTAATTTTTTGTTAAATGACGAAAGTCACTGGCCAAAGATGCCCAATCAAACGCTGAGACAGGACCTACCGGAAATCTTATCGTCTCATACTTCTAATTCAAGTATGCATGCAGTTTCATTTCACCAATCGATCAATAATAATTCCATTAATCACTTCGTAAACTCATTGATTCATAGATATTCTAACTTAAACCGGTTACAGAGAGTGGTAGCATATGTACACAGATTTATTCACAATGTAAAAAATAAAAATAAATTAATAGGAGACCTAACGGGACAGGAACTTAATCATTCGCTTAATTTTATATTGCGGCAGGCTCAAGGTGACATGTTTCCTGACGAAATTGCGTTATTGCGGGTGAACAAACCATTATCAGGAAAAAACAGACTTGTGTCATTGAGTCCTTTCATGGACGCGGACGGTCTGCTTAGAGTGGGTGGCAGACTCGACAACTCTCCTTATGACTACAATGTCAAGCACCCTATTTTACTTTGTAGTAAACATTACATCACAAAACTAATCTTCCAAAAATACCATAGCGATCTATTGCATGCTGGTCCACAGCTCTTATTAGCTAATGTACGTCAAATGTTTTGGCCTCTAGGGGGTAGGGATCTTTCTAAAACTACGGTCAAAAAATGCATCAAATGCTTCAAGTACAGATGTCAAGCCATTCAACCTATTATGGGTCAGTTACCTACTTCAAGAACTCAATTAGAGTTTCCTTTTTTTAGGTGCAGTGTCGACTATGCCGGGCCAGTATTGATCGCTGACCGTAAGGGCCGAGGATGTAGACTTATAAAGTGTTATTTGTGTATTTTTGTTTGCTTGGCAGTTAAGGCTGTGCACATAGAGCTCGTTACAGACTTAAGTAAGGAAGGTTATATGGCTGCATTAAACCGCTTCATTGCTCGACGTGGCAAGCCCCAGAGTATACTATCCGATAACGGTACAAATTTTGTTGGCACATGCAACGAATTGAATGAGTTCTTGCGGGACTCTAATTTGGACACTGAAGTTGCTCAACGTGGCATTGAATTCAAATTCATTCCACCTAATACACCGCACTTTAATGGCATTGCCGAGGCTGCCGTGCGTTCCACTAAGCATCATTTAAAGAGGCTCTTGAAGTTATCTCACTTTACATATGAAGAGCTGGTCACATGTGTGAATCAAATAGAAGCAATTTTGAATTCTCGTCCTCTGACCCCTCTTTCCTGTGATCCCTTAGATCTAAGCGCCCTAACGCCTTCTCACTTCCTAATTGGACGATCACTAACATCTGTGCCCTATCCACAGATAACTGACATCAACATTGGTCAGCTGGAGCGATTCCGGAAATTGGAGCAGATTAAGCAACATTTTTGGAATCGCTTCCAACTGGAATATGTGTCGTTGCTTCAACAGAAAACAAAGTGGAAATCGTCTTCTGGGCAGCTGACTGTGGGGACACTGGTCCTGATAAAGGAAAAAGGACAACCACCATTAGTGTGGCTGTTGGGACGGGTTGTCCAGGTATTTCCTGGTAGTGACGGAGCTTCTCGCGTGGTCCAGCTTAAAACCAAAAAGGGCCTACTATTGAGAGCATTTAATAATATTTGTCCTCTGCCTCTTTAGTTAAATGCTTCAACGCCCGGGAGGATGTTCGCGAGCCGTCATTGTGTTCGGCCACTCTCGGCTGTCTTCGGGAGTCACCGGCGGAGCAAGGCGACAGCGGGGGGACCACGGGGTACGGCGGGTACGCGCCGACTGGGAGCGCCCCCGATCGGAAGACAGAACGCGACGACACTCCGCAAGCATCTCACGCGCATCTTTTATGTATTATTATCAATATTATAACAGTTTATTATACAGTCCAGCCTTTACTTTTATACCCGTACATCAGGGATTTAACAATCACAATAACTGTTATTTTTTTTTTGGAATTTTCATTATACATTATATAGAAAACACTTATTTATGTTATTAAGCTTACTATTATTGCGTTAACATCGCTGTTAAAATTAGTTAAATAGTAATTAATTTGCATAAATTAGTTTATTAAATAGTAATTTGTTTATTTAATATCTATTATTGTTATTCGATTTTAGTGGAATTTCTGTAATTTTTACGTGTTGATTGTAAAGGAAACCCAATCAGTAATAAATATGACTTTTAACGGTATATTAGAACAAACTAAAGAATTTACACAACGCTAATATGTTGATTACTCAGGTCTGTCGGTTTTTCATTATACAGTGTTAAATTTTTCACTTGATTCCCGCTTCGTTGGTTGTATTGTTCTCTATTCGTGATACTCGTAGCAGAAAATACTATTAATTTTTATTAATTAAGTCCTAACGTATGCAGGAAGTGTTAAATAAATAAATCAGGTCTGATTAACTTGACAGTTCGGCACATTCTGATCATCTCTACGTAAAAGCTTCTTTTTCAGTGGACGAACAACTTATTCCTAGTGTAGCTTAGCCTAATTCACTGAGATTAGTTCCTATTTATTTTATCTGGCGGTGGACGTACAGCTTTATTGTAATCTAAGTTGTTTTCGGATGTCAGAATTGTCTGTGTTAACATTCGAATTTATATTTTAATTGTTTAATTTGCATATATTTATAGCGTGACGTCAAAACTTTCTTTTTTCCATAAAAAAGATAAGGGTTAAAGCCGGATAGTTGCCTCTGACGGATACATGCCCCGGTTTTTAATACACTTTGTTAGAAATATGAGTTGCGTTCGCGCTTTACTTCGATAAGTAGTGCCGAAGGCCTCAGAGCCAGAGCTACATAAGCCATCAGAATAGGCGCACTTAACTCCTACTCCACTCTAAAGCGGTGCCTTCTAAGTCCAGCACGGGTTGTTCTGTAAAGGAAGGGAGAAGGAGGGATCAGTTGGAAGAGCTCTTCAGAACACTCTCATTGGTAAAGGCGATAGAGGACGCCATAGAGGCGATGTCTCTCCGTAACTGCAGAAGCTCAAGGAACTCGGCTGTTTCGGGACTATTTATAATGCGGACTGCTCGCCGCTGCAACCGGTTGAGAGCGTCAAGCAAGTACTGCGCAGATCCATTGCAGAGGTGAGAACAATAGTCCACGCAGGAACGAGCTTGGGTCTTGTAGAGAAGGCACAGATGCTCCGGCGTGAAGAATCGTCTCGCCTTATTAAGCACACTTAGCTTCCGCGTGGCCGCCTTGGTGACGCTCTCAATGTACTCCCGTCGGTTGAGATCCTGGCATATATCCATGCCCAGGATACCGATTTCGGGGAAATAATGTCCCTTTGTCCTACTCCTCGATGCAATGATATGGGCTTTGTTTGCTGGTTCTGTACTTGGTCTTGTCACCTTTTCTGAAGAACAGCACTACTAAACTTCTACGCCACATCTCCGGAGTTCTCCCTAGAAAGAGGGCAGTGTTGAAGAGCTTTTGGAGTTCCTTCAGTACGAGCTAACCTCCAGCTTTTAAGAACTCTGATGTAATACCATCCTCTCCAGGGTCTTTTCCATTTTTAGGCCGTCTAAGAGCCATCTCGATTTCGTCAGTACTGACTTCTGGCATGTCTTCGGTATAATGGCGCGTTAATGCGGCTCTGGTATCCTCATTTTCGGGATCAGGTCGCGAAGCATGCGAAGCGTATAACCGGCTATAGAAGTTTTCCACTTCCGAAAGGACTACCGGTTTTGCGGCAACAACTGCTCCACTTGTCGCGGTCAACTTCGACAGATGGCTTTTTCTCAGAGATTGTATGAACACCTTTGACCCCTCATCTCTTTCGATAAAGAGAGTAATGAAGCACCGGAGGTCGTGTCGTAGGAGCTTACTAATTGCTCTGTTCAGCTTCCTCTTTGCCGAAGAAGTGACGGGTGGGTTTTCACGCCTTTCCCTTATTAACCCTAGAGTCCCCTCTGAAAGTTCTGACTTCTTGCGCTTACGCTGTAATTCGCAGAATCTCGCACCTTCTTCCCTGAGGATTCTGAGCACATTTTCGAGGTTCTGGTTTACATCTGATGTGGTTTCCACGGGAGCGAATCGGTTTTCCACATTTAATTGGAACTCTTCAGATCCTATCATGGTCTGGACCAGTGTAGGTTAGAGCCTGGCCTTCATCAAGCGGGCACGTTCAACCTTGAAGTCGTTATTCAGTGAGCCTCGGACAAGGAGGTGATCGCTGCCGGTATTAAACCTATTAACCATTGAGAGGTCTCTGAATATGTGCCTCTTGCTCGTCATGATGAAGTCAATCTCATTTTTAGGGTTCCGAAGTTTCTGACTCGGAACCCTTTTTTTCTCGCGGCTACCCCATCGTGTGGGGTATCATTAGACTTAGGTATCCGTTTGCGAGAAAATCCACTTTTAGGGGCATTTTTTTGTAAAACAAAACAAAAACGGCTTGTTCAAAATATCTGGAAAAATTCATGATATTGGTCCATATAAAGAACTATAAAGGAAAACTATAACGGATTAGATGACTTAGTTAGTTGAGAAGTTATAAAAGCTTGGCGCCCCCAGAGGATATTGGCGATCAGAGCCATACGCGGATACCGCACGGTGTCCACAGAGGCAGCGTATGCCTTGGCCGGAACACCCCCAAGGGATTTGGAGGCGGAAGTGCTCGCCGAAGTTTATCGGCAAGTGGCTGACAGAGTGGCTTTCCGGGCAGAGAGCGGTTTTCACCCTCCGCCCGAGGACGTGCGCGAGTGGTGCAAAGCCGCTCGCCGAGCCACCATGGTGAGATGGTCGCTCCGGCTGGAGACTTCACGCGCTGGCTTCGTCGCCGTGAAGGCTCTCCAGCCGGTCATCGTCGAGTAGGCAGGACGGCAGCACGGGACCCTTTCCTTTCGACTGACGCAGGTGCTTTCCGGGCAAGGTTGCTTCTGAAGGTACCTGCACTCGGTCGCTGGGGGGAACCGAGTCCCGCCTGCCACCAGCATTACATCTGCATGAGAGGATCGTCTATGTGAGCAAAAATCTTCGGTTCCGAAACTTTGACGTACGCTGTAATTATATTGGTAAGTAATTTTTACTGAACATTTATTTTTACTGACCATGGTTTGAGGCAACTTGTTTATTTGCATGCATTAGAGTTTAAATTATATTGATTACTAGCTTATGCCCGCGGCTCCGCCCGCGTGTATGTCGGTTATCGCGGTAAAAAGTAGCCTATGTCCTTTCCCATGTTCAGGTCTATCTTCATACCAAATTTCATCAAAATTGTTTCAGTGGTTTAGGCGTGAAAGCGTAACAGACAGACAGAGTTACTTTCGCATTTCTAATATTATATATAGTAGGGATAATGTTTTATTGTTAAAGTTTTTTTTACTAATTTTCTAAATAAAAAGGGCACGAATCCGCATCAAAAAAAATAGTCGCCCTACATAAGTATTGTTTCTGGAAATTTAATAAAATAAAAAGAAAATTAAAATAGTATGACTTCAAGATTATTTGCAAGAAATTAAGTCGAAATTTTGGAATTTAGGCTTATTTACGAAGCGATTTTAAGTAATACAGTATTAATCCTTATCCAATTAAGAACCTTAAATACATTGTGCATTTAATATAGATTAATATGGCCTGTCGTGGGGTGCCTTCGTGCTACCGAACGACAACCTTGATATGTTAGAACTTGATAAATGAAAAATCCTTGATGATTAACATAGTATGTATTTAATTGTGACACGACTTGCCTCGTGTCTGACTTCTTGTTAACTAGTTACAAAATCGTACAAATATATAAAATAAACTAAAACGCTGACGCGGTAACATGTACGGTAATTGGACCGTACAATGACCCTTTACAGCATTTAATTCAAATTAATCTTTTTTAAATATTACAGATTTAAAATGTAAGATCAAAGCGATTGTGGCTGTACCGGCCGGGCCCGTTAGGTGGTGCTGCTGTCGATTTATCAGTATCAGTTAATAAGTAAACACAATACATAAATAAGAATTAATAATCAAAGGCGGTACGAAGTTCGCCGGTCAGCTAGTAGTACTTGAAATAAGTATTTTATCTTAAGGAGTCTTAATCTAAAGGATATCTTCTTATTCTAAAGGATAAAGGCTCGATCAATCTTTTATCGCAAATATCCGTAGTATTAACTGCAATATGTCTAATTTGTCAACACTGCTCCAGAGATCGGAGTTGTCGTGGGATGTAATGGTTCTGTCGGAGTGTTGGCTCTCTCCATCCAAAATTATCCCGAATCTAGTAAACTACAACTATATCAAAACTACAAACCACAGAACTCAGAATGAGGGAGTTGTTATTTACTACAATAAGTTTCTGAAAATCACTTTTGAGGAACCACATCTTAGTGATGCTAATTATCTTTTATTAATGGAGCTGAGCCCGGAATCATGTATCTTGGGTATCATAGGGTATATATATATTCACCAAATCAGTACAACGTGACAAACTTTTTCAATTCTCTCGATTTTGATCCGCAACTAATACAACAGTGTGAAGATGTCAACCTAGCTACAAATTTATTGATAACCTTTCTCTCAGACGCCATAAAAAAGTCCACCAGCTTGTCTACAATTCCAAATAGGAAAAGGGTTAGGCAACCATGGATGACAGGAGGGTTGTTACGCTGCTTAAGGAACAGAGACAATTTGTATAAAAAATACAAAAAGAACCCAGATGACGAAATTATTAAGATCACATACGGGCGTTACCGGAACTACTGCAACAATATTATAAAGAAAGCTAAAATACATTACGATCGAAACGACATCGAAACAGCGGATAAAGACCAAAAGAAACTATGGAATGTTATCAAGAGAATCAGCAACACTAACATTGTAACAAATCATTCTTTGAGTCTCATCGGGAAAGTCGATCCGCACCGGAGTGTCAATAATGTCAACGGTTTTTTTGCTGATGCTGGTAGAGAACTAGCCTTACTGATTACTTCCAGGACATCTAACATATCTACTGAGTATGTCCAGCGTTATCAAACTGCCTCCGCGAATTCATTTGTCTTGCTCCCTACAGATGAAACTGAGGGAAAGTTACGTCGAGTCTTCTCATCGTTGATCCCATAGTGCCTAAAAACGAAAGTTTTTAATCAGTGCGTCCTACCTGTCATGACATAAGGAGTCGAGACCCACGTCTCAGCTACGTATGTCATTTACGGTGCGGTTGGTCCACAAACTCAAAGTTGCTCAGCGTGCTATGGAAAGGGCTATGCTGGGCGTTTCACTCAGGGATCGTATCAGAAATGAGGTAATCTGTCAGAGAACGAAAGTCATCGACATAGCCCACCGGATTAGCAAGCTGAAGTGTCAGAGGGCTGACCATATTAACCGCAGAACTTATGACCGTTGGGGTAGAAGAGTTCTGGAGTGTAGACCACATCTCGGCAAACGTAGTGTAGGACGCCCACAGGCCAGGTGGAGTGACGATTTGCGCAAGATGGCTGGCAGGAGCTGTATGCGAGAAGCCCAAAATCATTCAAAGTGGTGTGCAATGAGAGAGGCCTATGTCCAGCAGTGGACTGAGATGGGCTGATGATGATGATGAGACGAAACAAGTACGCCTATTCTGATGGCTTATGTAGCTCTGGCTCTGAGGCCTTCGGCACTACTTATCGAAGTAAAGCGCGAACACAACTCATATTTCTATCAAAGTTCATTTTTCAAAATGATTACTATCAAGGTAATTTTCCGTGAGTAGCTTCGTTCCGATGAGACGCCCAAATTTTCCGGTGCGAAAATTCTTGATTGTGGTAGGTAACAGCGATAGCAGGGATAAAATATATTATGTTGATTTGATGATTCCCAAAAAAATATTAGTAACATGATTTTCTTCGGTTAAATCTGATGATAGTTATATAAATTATTCAAAAAAAAAAATGTCCTACAAATTATATGGTTTGAGTCCCCCCCCTCCCCCTCCTTCCAAAATGTATCGATAACGAGCTCACCAAAAATGATTACAATTTTTTTTACTTAGTTAATATTTGTATAATTCAACAATTACATTGCTCTAAAAATTGCGTCACACGTTTTCCCGGTCCTCCAATAGAATACCTATTTTAAATTAAGGAAATTAAAAAGCAATTTATTTATTGTATTTTGCTCATTTATATATAATATACTAGATGTGTAATTACGTACCAAGAACGTTAAAACCGCTATTAGGATTTGCTCTAATTCAAGGAAAAAGTCATTTTAGTGATGAGATGAAAACAAAATGACCAAATGTGTAGTGAAATTATGCGATTCTAAGTGATAAAAGTATTGTAAATAAAGCAGAAATACTTTTCACAAGTTGTTTATGCGTTGATATTAAGAGAAATTACGCTAAAATCAAATTTAAAAAATAATAAGTGCAATAAATATCCAGTGTTACCATAAAAACAACTTTTTTCTTTCCCAAACTAATGGGAGAATTTGTAATGAATGAAGTAAATTGCTTTGTCCAGTTTTGAATTATGTTGACATAGTAAGGATTAATATTGGATTAATTAGTCTTTCAAAACCAATTATGATTGTTTAGTAATTGTCAATTTAACAATGAGCGTGAAATTTCGTGAACGTATGAATGATAATTTTTTGCAATGTCGTCACTTCACACGTTAACATTTTATATTAATTAACTATCTGAACCCCACTAGTTGTAAGTCTAAAAGTAAGTCTAACAATAAAAAATGATATCAATAAAGGACGGTATGAGTTGTTTGAAAAGGGGTATTAATCAAAAAATGAATCAAGAAATGAAGAAATTTTTAGACAAAAAATCGTAGGATATGATCCTTCCAGTTTGCCACCAACAAATCAAGAATTGTTGCAACATATTAAAAGAACCGTGTTCATCTGCAATGTTTGGTCTAATGCACACATGTGATGCCCCACGGAAAAATTACCAGAAAATTTTGGATGGACAATAATTGATGGCAAATATCAATATTATTGGTTTGATGGTCCCCAAAGTCCATCTTTTGAAGAATTATCTTCTGACATACAAGGTACTCTATTAATACTATTGTTATCTATTGATTCATCATCACTACATAGTAGTGATGATGAATCTAGTGATAATGAATTTAAAACTACGCAACGGATTTTGTTGCGTTTTTTTTTAGATAGAGTGATTAAAGAGGAAGGTTTTATGTATAATACATGCATAATAAACATGTCGCAAATAAACCCATTTTTTTACGCTTACATTGCAAACGCTGGCTGTATCCTACGAGATGGATCAAAACAATGTACTACAGTATTGTACACCTTAAAAAGGTCTACAAAAAATTCCGCCACGGTATATGTCTATCTCTTAAGGATAACTCATAATAACCTTTTTTTTTTCTTCATACGAGAAATAATGGCTTATTTACGAAGCGATTTTAAGCAATACAGTATTAATCCCTATCCAATTAAGTACGTTAAATACATCGTGTATTTAATATAGATTAATATGGCCCTTTACAGTATGAAATTTAAATTAATATTTTTGAACATATTACAGATTTAAAATGCAGGTACAAAGTGATTGTGGCGTTACCGGCCAGGGCCCGTTAGTTGGCGCTGCTGTCGATTCGCCAATATCAGTTAATAACAAAACACAATACTATAATAAGAATTAATATTCTAAGGCGGTACGAAGTTCGCCTGGTCAGCTAGTTATTATATAATTTACTTAATTTTTTCATGTTATTACAGAGACTGATATCACTAATGAGGATGAAGATAACAGCAATAATAGCGAAGATTTAACAGATGAATCTAATGAAGATTTTTTTTTTATGTATATACACAATTATTTACCCATCTTATTAAAAAAATAAGTTATTAATATTTAAAAAAATGTTGTTTTCACGGTATCTTACGTTACAAACGGGAAAGCGAAAGAATGACAATTCTTGTCGGACTAGTGATACATACCTGTTTTTTTGTAGGACATTGTTTCATTTGGGTAGAGAACACACTAATCATCAAATCAACATATTTTATCCCTGCTACCCATGTTACCTACCTCAATCGAGAATTGTCATACAGTAAAAGTTGGGCGTCTCATCGGAACGAAGCTACTCACGAAAAATTAACTTGTTAGTAATCAATAGTAAAAATGAACCAGGGATCCTGTACTATTACCTTTTTTATGGAAAAAAATGAAAAAACGCTATAAATAAATGCAAATTAATCAATTAAAATTTTAATTCTAATGTAAACATTGACAATTCTGAAATCCGAAAACAACTTAGATTACAATAAAGCTGTACGTCCACCGCCAGATAAAATACGAACTAATCTCATCTCAGTGAATTAATCTAAGCTACACTATACTTTGTCCATTCGTTTATTGTCTTTTTGACAGGTCACGCCTATAAATTACCGGTATTTTTTTTCGTAATAATGTACTACAGTAATGTCGTACTTTATAGACGGGTAGGGAAGTGGGCAGTGTGCATAGCTAAAAACAACATATAAAACAGTTCTTGAAATACGATAAATCGATTAAACGATTAAAATAATCTATCATATTAATATGATCAAAATAATTTGACTTCATGTAAGTATTGTTTCTGTAAATTTAATAAAATAAAAAGGAAAATAAAATAGTTTGACTTCAAGATTGATTATTTATTTGCAAGAAATTAAGTCCAAATTTTGGAATTTAAGTTCAAACTTAGAATAAAGAACAATAACTCTGTGCATTAATTAATTTACTTTTGGACCACTGACTTTAAATGCAACTATGCACGTGTTAGTAAAATTTAACTTTAAAATGCTTGGTTAATAACGTCTAAATCCTGAGTTATGAGAAAATACATTTGAAAAATAACATAATATTTACTAAACCGACCTTCAAGTGACTGTGTTAGGAAGTTTTCTTTGTTGTGGGCCAATTATATATCATAATAGTCCACATTTTATTTATTTACAATACTGACTTATAGAATATTATAGCGATTGATTTTGATTTCAAATCGAATCGGTGACGTGTGAGAGCGTCACTAATTTCGAAAATTGTTGAACTGACAAAAAGATAATAAAGGAATGGACAGAGTATAGGAATAAGTTGTTGTTCGTCCACTGAAAAATAAGCTTTTACGTAGAGATGATTAGAATGTGCCGAACTGTCAAGTTAATCAGACGTAATTTATTTATTTAACACTTCCTGCATGCCTTGGGACTTAATGCCTTATGGCATTTTCTACCACTCAACCTTTAGATGGTTTAGTAAGAGAAATGGCAGGTGCATTTGTATCACGAATAGAGAACAATACAACCATCGAATCGGAAATCAAGCGAAAAATTTAACACTGTACATCATCAAATCAAGTGAAAAATGTAACATATTAGCTTTGCGTTATTTTTTTTTTAGTTGTTCTAATATACCGTTAAAAGTGATATTTATTAGTGATTGGGTTTTCTGTTACAATCAACAAGTAAAAATTACAGAAATTCCACTAAAATCGAATAACAATAATAGATATGAAATAAATAAATTACTATTTAATAAACTAATTTAAACAAATAATTACTATTTAATTAATTGAAACAGCGATGCTAACGCAATAATAGTAAGCTTAACAACACAGATTAGTGTTTTCTATATATTGTATAATGAAAATTAAAAAAAAAAACAGTAATTGTGATGCTAACGCTCCTCGCATGACGATAGAGGGGCGTTACGCGGGGGAACGGTGTCATGTTTCGTTTTGAGCCAGGTGCCATCTTAGCTCGCACGAGTTATAACTAAGAGGTGATGTTACGAGTCCTACAGTAGATGAACAACTTCAAACGGTGGGACATATAGACGACAACTTGAGAGCAACAAGAGAAGCATTCCATGTCAGAGAATCCTTTCGTAACTATTTTAACAATTAGAAAATGAATTAAACTTTCAGCATAATGCTTAGATCGTGTAGCTTCGAATCGGCCTACACAACTAAGTTTTTTTTTACTAAGTTAGGTAAGTTATTTGGAATAATTCTGTTAGCTTACCTAGCATAGTTGGCAGAGGACGCACCTGAAAACCTTTCTCAACTATGCGAGTCAAACTAAGCTAACTTATTTTATCTGGCGGTGGACGTTCAGCTTTAAAGAATACCAAGTGCAAAACGCATGTTATATATCTCGTAATAATCTCTGTTGTTCGTTAAAAAGACATTGAGAACACTTTAGAACAGACGTATTGGTCGTTTTGTGCTTGAGAATTACTTTTAAAGACTAGAACTAAATTTACATTCCACAATTATGAATAAGCCTGAACTTTATCGACTAAACAACGGTATGCAGAGAAAAGATGCAACCGATTTTTTAGAAGAGTACGCACCAAAAATGTCATGGAAAGAAAATAAAAACAAAATCCTCGATATAGGTTGTGGCGACGGCAGCGTTACCAATATACTTGAAAAGTATTTGCCCTTAGATTTCGATTTAATAGGCTCCGACATAAATGAGAACATGGTGAACTTTGCGACCAAAATGAATCGCAATAGGCGGACTTCTTTCATTGTATTAAATGTGGTAGAGGAAATGTCGGACAAAATGAAAAAAAGCTTTGACCACATTTTCTCATTCCATACTTTACACTGGGTTCAAAATCACAAGTAAGTATTTTTGTAATGTTGTTCTAATTTCAGTTCAGGAACAAACAGTTAAAAGAAGGCGCAACTGTTACTTTTGGTTGTCTTTGGGTATAGTGTTTAAGTTTAGAGATCAGGGAAATGGTAGTTTAATTGGTAACATTTTTAACTTTAGAGTTTAGTGCGAAGATTGTAAGTTAACAATTTCAGTACTATCTGTTAATTATAATTTATACAAATGACACTGTTTGGGTTTTTTTTTCAGAAAAGCTTTCAAAAATATATTTGATCTGCTAGAAGAAAATGGACAATTTTTTTCGATATTTCTAGCTTATAGTCCGTACCATGAATGGTGTCGTTGTATGTCTCAAGACATGGAACAGTATGTTCCACCGTATTTTGACTCAAAGGTATTATATATTCCCTATTAGATCATCTTCTGAGAGCCCATTGCGATTTATTTCACATCAACCCACCCGTTAAACTTTCAGTGACGATTCAATGGACGGGAAATAAACTCGCACTGGGTCCTCATATTTACAAGTACCTAAGGATGTTTTGTACAAGTAAAAATAATAAGAGCTACATAATTAATTACGGGTTTATTTGAATTTAGAACTAAATTTTGTCACTTACGCAGTCACCTATAAAAGCTATTGTTATATGGTAAACTACACTATTATAGGAACCAAATCATGAAGTAATGAAGCTGATGGAAAGTGTTGGATTCATTGACGTCGATGTAAAGTGTGAAGACAAGGTCTATCGGTGCGATGATATGCAGTCATTTAAAAGTAAGTAAATACCTTGTTGTGTAAACTAACTAAGCATAATACAATTTAGGGTAACACTATTTATAGTATTTAGTACACTCGTAACATCACCTTTTAGTAACATCAGATGACTACGAAAATTAAGTTGGTTATGTTGTAACTTTCGTATCAGAATTCACTATCTACAACACCAACAACTGCTTGCTATTAATACTATTCAATAGTAGCTTCAGATCTTGGTAAAGTTACACATTTGCCATATAACGCTGTTTCTCAACAAATATAAGTTGCTTACTTAAATGTCTCTATTCAAGACTTGTGAAACTGAAATCTGAAGTTATCTGTCAAATAATTAAACATAAGTCTGGCAAGGGCTTTATCATCAACAATAATGGGACATTAAATACCACTGCTGTGCTCGAATCTCCTCTCGGAAGAGGGTTGGGTCCAAACGTCCCCACTTAGCTTTCAGCAATAGGTGCAACTGACTTTACTATTCATATTTATACCTATTTTCTTTTAAATTTTATGCTAAAGTGTTAAATTGCTCATGACTCGGTCCGTCCGTCCGTCCGTCTTCGACCTATCGGTAACGGTAACGACAAACTGTTGGTGTTAGCAAGATAAAATTTTGCATGAATATGTCTTGTAACCACGAAGAAAAAGTGCTTCAGTAAAATGACAAAAAAAAAATTAAGGTACCTCCCCTATATGTAAAGTGGGAATGGTATTTATTCTCGCGACTACTCCGCCGTATGGTAATATTCAAATTATTGTTTCAGATCACTTTGCTGCAGTCCTCCCATTTAAAATAACGAACCAAGAGTTTGAAAATATGTTTGAAGAGTTTATACGACTGTTGAAAAAAATTGAAATTGAACGGGACATTGACAACCCCCCAAACATCGTTAACATATATTATAAATTACTAAAAGTGTATGGCCACAAGCCCTCTGTTTAATATTGTAATAAAGAACTGAAATAGATTAAAATATACTTTTCAGTCAAAACCTCTGCTAATGATAAGACAAGGTGTACTTAGCGTTTTTGAAACCACCTTTAGATCGCGTAGAAGAACTCAGCAGGAGTAGAGCGGCAGCGGCAACAGAGAGGGCAGCGGTGCGTCCAAGTCATCGACGATGTCGATATACTACATATTGGTGATGTGCCGGTTCCTTAAAAACGTGTATCTGAATACGGATATTTGGTGTTAAGATCTTCGGATAAGGATCATAACTTTCTTTCGCAGTCAGTGTCGGTGCGCGCGACCTTGATACATGTTTCGACTTGCATTGCGCGGCGTGTCTTTCTTTTGTTTTGTTTAAACATAGTTTAAATACAGGGCAGCATAGATAACAATTGTGTTTGGTATTGGTACACGAGTTTAAAAAATGTCTACAAAGGAGTTTAGTAATTCAGAATTATTTTGTGATAATAAATGATGGATTTGCAAGATGTAAAATTTGTGATGGAAAAAATTCCCGTAAGGGTAAAAGCACAACTTCTTTAAAAATCATTTAGAAAGAAAACATCCTCTAGAATATGAATTATATATACAATTATACTAGGGGCACGCCATGATGTCCGTTTTGACATATTACAAGTGATGTGAAATGTCAATTTATTCTCGAAAATAAATTTATTGAAATCTATAAGTTTTTATTTCAAGTAGTAACTTATTAAAAATGTTTAATAAAACTAAAATATAAATGCTTACTTAATCTATTTTAACGATCTGAATATTGGAATGAAAATGAATTCACATACTTTTTATGCACACAAGAAACTAATTAACACAAAAAGAGACCAAAAGGTGCCACAAAAGGCTATATTTGATCAGATTCGTCCATGCTGCTATTTTCACTGTCGTCACTGCTATAATCACCTATTATAAGTTCGTTTTCAAAAATATTATCTTGTATGTTCACATCTCTTCCTTAATCCTTCCCATATTAATATAACCTCAGATTTTATAATCTGAGAATATAACAGTTCTATCCACAATATTTTCCCAGTTACATTCGATAAATTTAATGGCAAAAGCGGAGCTTGTATTATCAGTACTAAACAACTGATATAAATACATAAACATTCTTTTTTTGTAAATACATATATATTATACATAGAATACACCCAGACTGCAAAACAAATATTTGTGGATCACACTAATATTTAGTCCGGCGTAATGTCGAACTTCACAATCGATCTACGACTGCCGACTTTGATGCGTCGTGGAGTAAGGGCTTTCTCTGCCTTGTTGGTCTAGTGGTTAGCGTATGCGGCTGCTGCTCACGAGGGAACCCGAGACCTCGTGAGCAGCAGCCGCATACGCTAACCACTAGACCAACAAGGCAGAGAAAGCCCTTACTCCACGACGCATCAAAGTCGGCAGTCGTAGATCGATTGTGAAGTTCGACATTACGCACATACCACGGTGCTCCCGTAGCTCGGCGCATGAATTTAAAGTGTCTGTAACCTATGAATCCTGTGTTAATGGATGTGTGCAAAGACTATGCTACCGTAAGTCATGATCGGCTTAACGCATGACGTGTATAATCTAACCTTGTTTTTGAGTGATAATTTTGAGCGTGAGTTGACTAAACTGTGTAAGCGTCCTAACACGAAAGCGGCCCAATTACGATCCGCCCTTACGTGTGGGATGAAGGTCAGACGATCGTCAAGAGTTATACCTAGATATTTGGCCTGAATGTACGTTTTTCGAGTAATTAAAGTATAAATTTTAATAAATAGCTCAATAACGATTTAAAAATTCGAAGTCAAGTTTTTTCATTTTTTGCATTTTCTGAGAAGATTAACTATGGTAATATATTTATATTCTTACATTCGGGAAGTAGAGATTTCATGGAACAGAAAGCACCCCAATTTTTTGAAAAAAATTGAAAGTTTTTATAGTTTCTGAAAAAAGTGGTCTTGTACATATCTATAGCTTTGCATTACGTACATAATCACGCTTCAAGTAATTAGTATGTGCCTAGAATCTATGCGTCAGAATCAGGCCCTTCAACATTTTGTTAGCCTTTATTGTTCTCAAGTTAGTTTGGGGTCGACTACTAATTTGTCAGATTTATTTCTGAATATCAGTTTCTCCACGGACCGACTGGCATTGGACCTTCGAAACCTTGGGCGAATTGAATCCGAAGGCTGAACTAGTTGTCAGTAGGTATATTTGAGGGCAATGACTTCCCAATATCGAATCGCTTAACTTTTTCTCCGCTCTCTGGGTGACTATTAATAATTTATTGTAAGAAAAACTCAACAGCCCGACTCGAGGTTCGAAGCCGAGACCTCTAGATTAGCAGTAGCATACGCTAACCGCTAAAACAATGACGCAGGCCATTTAGACATGTTAATGAAATTATTTCAAACTATTTAAGGTGCATCATGTATGGTAGGCTATATTGAGCTACATCAATTAGCTAATGGGATCATATTAAGATACTTGAAAATCTCGAGAATTAAGAATACTAGCTTACTATTTTTTTTATTTAACAACTTTATGCACTGAAAGTACACTGGAAAACTTAATGCCACAGGCATTCTCTACCAGTCTACTACAGGAAAAAAGGAACTAGAAATTAAGAAATAAAAGAGAAATACGATGTACTACCCGGTTACATTATCTCGACATTATCTCGATGACGTCACATCGTATCGGCGCTCTGTTAAGGTGCGCAAAACAAGTATCCTCTAGTAGGATATTATTATAAACAATAAGATTTTCAACAAAACAAAGACTGTGTTAATTAATTTAATGTAGGTAATATTTTTTATAATGATATGATTAAATTTTAATGATGAAAAATAAATGAAAAAATCTTGGTTAAGTGGGTACTTTTTGTACCCACTTAACCAAGATTTTTGTTTATTGTAGTGTTTATTGTTTTGTTTAGTGTTAAGTGTTTATTGTAAATGTCCAAACTTAACAAAAATGTCCAACGTTGCAACAAAAATAATATTTTAACGTAATAGCAATAATAAAATAACAATAAAAGTCCAAACGTAACAATGAAATGTTTAAAAATTTACCACGAAAACAAGTCGACGCGTATCTGCAACGAAAGTGCTAACCGTACCGACGCGCCGTGGCGAGCGCGGGGAGGTGAAAGGAGAACGGGGCGGGAGGTTCGCATTCCAGCGAGGTCTCGAGATAATGTGATCGGGTAATATCTAGGTATTCATTCAAATACATACACACATACGTACGAATACAATATTTACACATATACGTACATATTGTTTTTAGACTTCCTCGACTTTTATACATACTCATGTTTTTACTGTAAACGGGACGGTTATTCGCGGTAAAATTAAAAATACCTTCTATTTTCGTTTTGAAGGGGTTATACCGCTTGTGGTCATGGGTAGACTGATGTGAGCTTAGCGTCGCCTTCGTGATGTGCAGGTTGTGTCTACCCGCACTTGATCGCGTTGATTTTTTGTGATGTCGGTACCCCTACACACAACACTTATAACATCTGCACGCCTTGTTTCATCTTTCCGCTGATGACTGGATTGCACGATGTTGCGCCTACATACATACTTGCCTATTTACTTGCCTACATACTTGCCCTTGTCGCACTGCAGTTACAATGATATTCTCTATACTTTTTTAACACCACGGGGTGTTAGGTTTTTTCGTTACGGAATTTCTTGATTCGGTCGCCGCGCTCAAAGCCCGCGATAAAAGCTATGCAATAGCTTAAAAATAATTTATAAAATCTAAATTTTGTAATGATTCTGTCAAGATCCACCAAGTACGTATTTCTATTTTATCTTAGAGAAATGAAGCGTTTTTAATATTCAATTGAAAACTCCTTATATTAATTTAAATACTTTCTACTTTAAATACTATTACTATCCTATTAATTTGAACATGCATTACTAATCTAATTGTTACTCTAAGTAAATTGCAATACAAAATTATTTAGATATTTATTTAGGTATTTATTGTAAAAACGGGTAATAAAACAAAAGCTGAATTACAAAATATGTAAAAATAACCATTAATTAAAATACCGCCATATTTTAATTACTGGTTAATTTTAATATAAAATATAATTGACATTAAAATAAAAAATAAAATGTTAATTGTTACGTCCAACAATCACTATCAGAGGATATCGACGTGGGAAAATCGCCTCAAAAAATCGAAAAATTGTTTTTTCACATCATTTTATTTAGAAAAATTACTGCATGAATTGGTCCAAGTCTCATAATTCTAATGTTAAAAAAGCGGCCAAGTGCGAGTCGGACTCGCCCATGCAGGGTTCCGTATCAGCAAGTAACACCATATAAAAGTCCTTGTAGTTCGTTGTAACTTTCATCGATGTTTTTATACTAGTGTATTGATTGGATGAAAGGTAAATTGCGTGTTACTATTTATGACGTATTAAAAAAAAACTACTTACTAGATTTCGTTCAAACTAATTTTCGTTGGTAGTTTGCATGGTAATGTACAACATACTTTTTTTTTAGTTTTATCACTCTCTTATTTTAGAAGTTAGAGGGGGGGGGGGACACACATTTTTCCACTTTAGAAGTGTCTCTCGCGCAAACTATTTAGTTTAGAAAAAAATGATATTAGAAACCTCAACATCATTTTTGAACACCTATCCATAGATACCCCACACGTATAGGTTTGATGAAAAAAAAATTTTTGAGTTTCAGTTCCAAGTATGGGGACCCCCAAAATGTATTGTTTTTTTTTCTATTTTTATGTAAAAATCTTAATGCGGTTCACAGAATACATCGACTGACCAAATTTCAACGGTATAGCTCTTATAGTTTCGGTAATAATTGGCTGTGACATACGGACGGACAGACAGACAGACAGACAGATAGACTTGACGAATCTATAAGGGTTCCGTTTTTTGCCATTCGGCTACGGAACCCTAAAAAACACTTAGGTAACACTATAATGTTTTTGACCGACTTACACAAAAAAAGACACTACTTTTTTGTGTAAGTCGGTCAAAAACATTATTTTGGATGCATTTATTGCTTACGCCGATCTCGCCTTCAGCACAAAGGCTGTTTAGTTTTACTTAAAAAACATGTATGGCCTTAACAGAAAATAAAACTTTTAAACATAATAGAAACATCTAGTAGCTTTGGAAAAATTTTCATTGTTACAGCATTATATCGGTCTGTGAAATAAAACTTGATTGCTGTAAGCCAGCCACTGTTTTTAATTAAATTAGAATTATATCTTTAGACGTAACATGTAACACAAGAAAAAATAAAAATACTTTTTTAAAATTACGTTTCTACGACGTATAGTTTGTGAGTAATAATTTTTTTAACCCCAAATAAAAATTTTTACTCGTACTTTTATGGTAGCAGTTTTTCGTTAAAATTACTACAAATATTTATACAAAGTTTCATTTTTCTAGCACTAACCGTTTGGGCGGTAGGTCGAGGACGGACGGGCGGCCGGGCCGACGGACGGACGTGACGAATCTATAAAGGTTCCGAGTCATGAACTACGGAACCATAAAAAGAGCCTAAGTTATTCCTTGTGTTATCAGCTTTCTGCCAGTGAAAGTTCCAGAGATTAGCAGAGAACAAACAGACAGAGGGATAGACAACAATTTTAAATACGTATTGATATTTTGATCCTGAATGCAGATCTGCTCAATAAGCTAGACCGTCTTCTCAATAATTGCATTCGCTTCGTTTTCAATTTACGTAAATATGATCATGTGTCTCAACATCACTCACTATTGAAGTGGCTTCCAATTCGCCAACGCAGACAGATACGATACAGGCATTAACTAACCTATACTCTTTACTCTTTTTGCCTAGCTCTCCTCCTTACTTAACTACCCAACTTCAATATTTAGGTACAAACCACTCCAAAAACCTTAGATCTACAAACAACCTACTTCTCCACTGTCCCACTCACCACTCTGACTTTGTACATTCTACTTTCCTCGTTCAATCTGTTCTGTTATGGAATGCGCTCCCTCTCGAGATTAGAACGGCAAAAAGTCGCCAAACTTTCAAACACTTGTTGCAGACACATTTCACACAAACATTTTCTGAACTTTATCAGCAAATTATCTCAAATAAAAAATGTATTTATGTAGGTATTCGTATTATTATGTATGTATGTATGTTTATAAATATGTCTTATATGTATGTAAGTGGGTATATGAATGTTAAAATATTATGTACACTAGAATCAGTATTTATGTAATGTGTATGGATAAGTTCTATTTATGCGTATATACAGGATGAATTTTTGAGACGGGACAGTAAGGGCAGGTACCTCAACCGTTATAGTTACAGGAAAATGCTTTAAGAAGACTATCAATATTTTTTTAAGATATTTTGAACTGCATTTACAGATTTTGAAAAAAATGTACAGCCAGCAAGAAAATGGTCATTTTAAGCAAAAACTTTTTTTAATGCCAATCGATCCTGTTTCCTATAAGGATCAAAAGTCTCTACTGGACCGATTGAGGTTTGAGTACTAGAAATGTCAGAAATCGCAAAAAACTTTTCTCGTACATTTGTACGGAAATAAATCATTATAATATGTATTTTAGGCACAGAAAACCTATAACTTACATTTAGATAACTTACATTTAATTAATCTACAAAATAAATTGCTAACTTAAAATTAAAATAATAAATTAGAATAAATTTATCTTACATTTAGATGATCTACCAAATAAATTGGTCAGAATGACCGTCGTTTTAAGGAATACATAAGTACACTGGTTTTTGTACTGAGCTAGTTGCCTATAATGAAGAAAATTGTTTAAAGTGTTTTGTACTGAGCTAGTTGCCGCAGTTTTGGAGATTCTCTAAAATGACGTCGTTATACACGGCAAAATTAAGAGTACCTTCATAAAACTCCACCATTACTATACGATACTAGTCGCAGTGGATACTTATTCGCTTACCACACCAATGCAGATTCCGTGTTTCTATTATTTACAAAATACGCTTAATACAAAAGATGCATTAACAACGATTTTAAATGATATTTATCCAAAACAAATTCTCGGCGGCAACTAGCTCAGTACAAAAACCAGTGTACTTATGTATTCGTGAAAACGACGGTCATTCTGACCAATTTATTTCGTAGATCATCTAAATGTAAGTTAAATTTATTCTAATTTATTATTTTAATTTTAAGTTAGCAATTTATTTCGTAGATTAATTAAATGTCAGTTATCTAAATGTAAGTTATCTGTTGTCTGTGTCTAAAATACATATAATAATTATTTATTTCCGTACAAATGTATGGGAAAAGTTTTTTGCGATTTCTGGTATTTCTAGTACTCAAACCTCAGTTGGTCCAATAGAGACTTTTGATCCTTATAAAAAACAGGATCGATTGGCATCAAAAAAAGTTTTTGTGTAAAATTACCATTTTCTTGCTGTCTGTACATTTTTTCTAAAATCTCTAAATGCAGTTCAGAATATCTTGAAAAAATATGGATAGTCTTCTAATAGCGTTTTCCTGTAACTATAACGGTTAGGGTACCTACCCTTACTGTCCCGTCTCAAAAATTCACCCTGTATATATTGTGCACATATGCTATAATTTAAAAAATAAAAACTTTCATTACTGTGCATCTACCACGTTTGTCTCTGCATCGCCATAAGGTCGACTGGTAGAAAATGCTTACGGCGTTAAGTCCACCTATGTCACATTTGTGCATAAAGTCTTAAATAAATAAATAAATAAATAAAATATTTTGGTTTTAGTACCGTATATACTTTGATATGAATTTAATAAAAAAACTATTTATTAGTTATTACATACAGACACTCTAATTTTATTTATTTTTATGGATATAGTGTGACCACACAATGAGACAATATTTAGACTGTTCAATTAGACTTTTTTAACAGTCGCTATTTATGCATTAGTTTATAAAATCCAATTAAGTAAAATTTATCATTAAAACTAAAAATTGGTCAAGTGCCTCTCAGACACGCATAGAATAGGGTTCCGTAGTCACCCATGATGGTATGTAGATTTAAACGTGTGATTGTGATTTCCAAGTAAGTCCCTTTTACAAGCTAGGCCCCTAAAACTCCTGAAATAATAAAATTAGAGTATTCGATTATAGACATTGTTAAATTGTTACAATATGTCCTCTTAAATTAGATGTCAAATGTCCTGTTATCTATTATTTTGTCCAATAAGAAGGTACTGCACGAAATTGTGGAATTGGACGTATTTTTAAATCACTATTACTGTGCGCTGAATTAATTAAAATATACATCAAAGTATTTGTATACTTTGATGTATATTTTAAAATCGAGGTCGAGGCTTGTACAAGATCACCGCCTTGTTGGGATTCCTAACAGATACATATGAAATTTAAAAACGATATACGTAATGACATCTTAAAAACATGTTTCTTCGAAAAGTTAGTAAGTTTTACGTCTAGAACAATAATTTTCACATGACAATAATTATGTAAATACATCGTGCAGGGCCCCCCTTTCTTAATTTTTTTATAAAAATATAAATCTAAAAATAATAAGATTTTTCTATTTTTAACACAAACGCCTGATGCGATTGCACATTGAGCAGAAAAAAAAACATTGTCTTATTAAATTACTAGGTCTGAAACTTTAGCAGAATGGATTTAATTACTAATATTAATGAGATCGATTTTGCTGTGAAGTTTATTTAGACTTATGTCAGTAAAGTATTTTGTATCATGTCTACCTATTAAATGTCATTGTTATTCTTTCAGGCATATAAGAAAATCTGGAAAAAAACAAATGTCGAGTCCTGTACAGAGTAGTGCGAACGCAGAGCAACAAATGTACGAAACACAATACAAACGTACAAATACAAATAGATAAATATCTCAAACAGGTGAAGTGTATGTATAATGTTACTGTTATAATTTTATTGTATATTCAATGTTCCGTTCACAATTATTCGTCACTTGCTAGATTTATTATAAACTTTACAATTTACTTTCTGTCCTTTCTTTAATAACTACATTAATCTTATTTCAGGCTACCTTTGGCAGGAATTCAAAAATCCTCGGGTAATCAAGACGGTAGAAAACTTCAAAACGTAAATATTTATAATATAATATGTTTGTTATGTACCTACTCTTATCAGACTCATTTTATTGTGTATGTTTTTCAGGTAACATGTAGTCTTATGGACGAGGAAGAACTCATAGTAGAAAAGGAAGACACGAATTTAAAGAAAGCCACATTAAATGGTTATCGACTTGTAGATTTCGGGTACCTGTTTGAGCAATGCCAAGAACTTGCTCACCACAACTCTCCATTTGGTTAGAACTTCTGTAATTTAAAAATTACTGGAGTATATAGAAATGGTTTTCATTCCTCCTTTTTCATTTTATGCAATATGTGTAATGCAAAATTTAGATTGGAGAATTATAGAAAACCTAGAAACAGCAAAGAACTTACACTCAATCAAAATACATATAGTGAGCAGCTTTATATGTATAGGTATGGGATTCAGTGCCCTGTAGTAAGTCACAACTTCTCTTGATATACCCTGCATCTCAGAACATCTTTATGCCAAATGTCATGCTAAAGTATGTGAACTCTGGGAACTGGCCAAAGAAAAAAGCATAGAGAAAGCAACAAATGAAAAATTTGAACTGGCTGTAAAAATGGCGACGTTAATGCAAATAGCGTAGCGATGATAACAGTTGTATCTGATGCGTGTTGAAGTAAGAGGTCGTACATGAACACTATACGACTTTTTCAGGTGCTGCAGTTATTTCTTCCGGTCCGCCTGGCCCGAGAACGCGCCAGGTACCGCAGACGACTCAGGCGCCGGAGATCGTTAAACGATCTCCGTCCTCCATAAGCGCAAGCCTGGGGGTGACAGGTGAGGCCATCTGTTACCCTAGCAGAAGCAGGCCAGGGTGGCGGCGCCAGTGCCACGAAGCACCCGCGCCCCCTTTTAGACAGCTCTGAACTTGGGTTTCACACAGGAGAGGGTCACCTGCAAGGCGTAGATGGCCCGAGGGTTCCAGGGACTTCCTTCCGAGGGTACACCTGGCTCCTCGGCTTATAGTACCCGAGGCGGCGTGCGGTTTTGGTCGGTTCGAGTCCGACATAACCATCAACTGGTGGTATCCGGGGGGATTTCCGCACGGAAAAAAAAAAAAAGGTGCTGCAGTTATCATTGGCTACAGAACTAAAAAAGTTCTCAACATGACTGTTAAAAATAAATACTGTATGGTCTGCACGCGAGCTCAGAATCGCAAACTTGAAGTACCTGAGCATGTGTGCTATAAAAATTACACTGGATCATTTAGCGTTACGGAGTCAACTGCCATAGTAGAAGGCTTCAAAAGTTTAAAATCAACTCAAGGTCTTTGTCTTATTCTAAACTTATAGCTGACGGTGATTATAACACCTACAATAACATTGTGGATGTCAAACCATATGGCGCATTTATTGTCGAAAAGATAGTGGTCTAACCACCTCCTCAAAACTTTTGTACAAGACTAGATGAATTTTCAAGAAATACATGTTGCAAATTAAAATGGCCAAAAATACTGTTACAAAACGTGCTACGCTTACGGCGATCCGTAAAAGGTGCCAAAAATCACATTAATTCCCAAAATGATAAATCTTTTACTGAGAAAGTTATAGAATTAAAACAAGACCTTTTGAGTGCACCTTAATCACGTTTTCGGCGATCACAGCTCGTGCAAGTATCATTTTTGCAAGTACATCCTCATAAATGAAGGCCATCAAATTGATAAAAACGTATTTGCCGAAATAAAATCAGATCCGATCTTTGCTGCCATAATGAAAATACTGTGTCGATTGATCAATAATGCCAAAAGTTTAATGTATAATGTCAATACCAATATTGCTGAGGTATATAATATTATCGTAGCTAAAATAGTGGGAGAAAAGCAAATAAATAAACTTTTCACTTAGACAATCATACTCAGGACCTTGTGCTGCATCTGTTGTTTCATTTAGTTTCAAAATGCCACAAACATACATTAGCAAGAAAATTTATATGAAAAGTCCCAATCGACAAATAAAAGGTTAGAGATGAGTCATACCGAACGAATGTCAAATTTAAAACGCAGACTTGCTAAGTCATTTCCTATCAGGAGCAATATAGACATTGGTGGTAATAATTACGGTAAAACGTGCCAAAGGCCTGATCTTAGTAGAATAGAATAAACTTTATTGTACACCAGTTATTACAGTTTACCTACAAGAATACATAGTGTGGGCCGCCATATATTATTGTCTGCATTCGCAGCAAGTGTGAGTGTGGTAGTCCCCACTCTTGAATTCTGCTCATGCTTTCCATCAGGCAAGGTAGAGTCACTTTGGATGGTTTAATATATAAAAAAAACTGACCATGTACAATTGTCGGCATTATCGCTAAAAAGCTATTCCTTCCAGGTAACCTTAGGATGGAAAAAAGATTATGGAAAAAAAACGAAATAATTGGCAATGTTGGTGCGAGTTTTTTAAATAATTTTAATGAATAGAAAAAAATGAAAACTGATTAACAAAAGTAGTATTACACACTGAAAAATAAATACACTCGTATATAAATAAAACTACACATAAGTACACACATACATACACATATATACATACACATACATATATATACCTACACATACATATATATACCTTCACATACATATATATATACACACACATACATATATAAAAGGTTAAAATTCTTTGACCACTTTTTTTAAAAACTGGCAACGATTTAGCACGTCTTATAACAATTGGCAAAGCAGTCCATAGTCGGACAGCCTGTACAGTGAACGACTTATCGTAAAACTTGGTACAATGAGGTGGTATTGCCAGTTCCATAGATTCGGATGACCTCAGGGATCTTGAATGCGTGTCACTGAGGAACACAAAACGTTCCTTTAAATAAGTCGATGTAAACAGATGAAAGAGAATACCATAAAGTATGGAAAGAATATAAGCATTCCGTCGAAGGCGAATTGGGAGCCACTTAAGCTGGTTGCAATATTCAGAAACATGGTCATTTATGCGTAGTCCAAATATGAATCTAATACAAGTTTTGAAGGCGGTCAAGTTTATCGAGTTGCTCCTCGGTGATATCGAGATAACTGACATCTGCATAGTCGAGTATAGGAAAAAGGAGGGATTGTGCAAGTGCAATTTTAGTGGCAGTTGGAAGAAAGTTGCGCAGTCTTCCGATGCAAATCGTTTTCGACTGACTTCTCGCATTTGAAGTCCCTAGCTTAATATGTTGTCAATATAGACTCCTAAAATTTTAACGGAGGTACTCGCCGACAACGGAGTACCATTAACTGATATGTTAGGTAGTTGTGTCCAGTCTATTCTAGATACCATGCTGGCACTGCTCACAACAGTGTTGGGCATTAATCAATTAATATTTTAATCATCGTAGTAATTGATTGAAAAATTAATTGTAATTGATTTAATCACAATTAATTTAATTGCAAAATTTATTGCAATTGATTTAATCAACAATAAGTTGGGTCTCAAATGGATTCACCACAACTCCATATTGATCACTCCATTCACAGACACGTGCCAGATCCCGATTAACAGATGATAAGGCTTCAGATAATCTATGTAACGGTGCCTGTGTATAAATTTGAAAGTCATCTGCATAAATGTGGTAGGAGGAGGATAATGACTTAGAGATGGAATTTACAAATATAGTGAAAAGTAAAGGAGATAAACGCAACCCTGTCGGACCCCAGCAGACGTAACGTTTTACACCAGGAAGATAACGATTCCTCCAGGCGCACACGCTGCCTTCGTTCAAACAGGTAACTATGAAACCAATCAATTACCGTTGGAGATATGTTGATAGATCGTAATATGCCAAGCAGGATGTGGAAATCTGCACAGTTAAAAGCATTGCTGAAGTCCAGCAAGGAAAGAACCGTAAGATCTCCACTCTCCATACCTAGTCTGATATCGTCCGTACCGTTGACCAACGCACTTACCGTACTATGACCTTTTTTTTACGCGAGGAATGCTTTTGGCACCATACCCTTCGTGAGGCAAGCGAAGGGCGTATGTGGGACTCCCAGACTCTCTGGGGTACATCTCGGGGTGAGTGAACTCATCCCCGAGGCAGGATACTGCTGAGCCTCTCACCGCTCTGTATAGTAAGAGGCGGAACATCAACCCGCCTTAGACGACACCCCCCGGCCGCACCAGGGGTGTCACCTATCTGGAGTCGTTGTTAGCAGTCACATTTCCCTAGGATGTGACCGCTATGATTAACGTTTGTGAAATAACACAAAATGAAACAAAAAATATAATATTAAATTTATTAGTAAAAAATATTATACATCTTCCATAAAAATGGAGAATCATAACTTAAATTATTTAAATATTTGATTATTATAGATTACAACACTTCCGATTTATTGAAAACTTGCCTTTACGAATTGAATCGTCACTAGTATAGCAAAGAAAGCACATTATGCCGCAGTTTTGTGTTCTGCGAGACACAGGTTACGGGCTGTACCACACTTATGCTATAATTACACACAGTTTAAATGCTTCGATGAAAGGGGAATTGTTTATAGAACATGCACGGTCAACTCATACTCGTCACATTACAGATACGTCCGTTTATGTCTAACGATTGGCGCTACGGATAAAATCGAATCGACTTCAGATAAGATTAAAATTCTATCAATTATGTTTCCATAAATATAGTAATTTTGGGTACAATACAATAACAAAAATAAATATCTACATTGGATCAACGATCACACAAAGATTTTTTTATTAATTTCAAGTCTTGACTAAATGTTATACGCTAACTAAGTACAATGACACCACTGCCGAGTGTCAGGTGATACTCCAGATCTTTGACTATCGTTAGTCACTAGCGACTGCTTCGTCTCCTTACTTTTAAATCGAGCAACGAAGCATTTTAGATATTCTCATTTATTACGACCGGTAATGGTAAATATACGTATAGGTAACGTCATTTGCGTCAAACTAACACGTCAAAGCTATCAAAAGCGTGGTGTTACAACATATAATATCGTTATATAAAATACATCGCTTACTATACACTCCGTCCTATCATTAAAATGTCCATATATAAAATAATTCCAGACTGAAAATATTCGTGGCTTTGTCAATTGTGCGTAACACAAATAAACCTAACGAGAGCTAAGCTTGTAGAAGAAACTATTTGTAGTCTACGTGATTACTGTACCAGATTATACAATGCTGTATAGGCTGATTTATTAAAAAATAAGATCGAAATTCACGTAATCCGAACTTAAAATTACACTTAACTAAAATATAAATGGTAAATATTTTAATAATGAGCATTAAAGACTAATACGGGGATAAATAATGGTCATACTTTAAAAATCACATCAAATAAGAAAATCTATATACTTCGGGGAGCAGTCAGCACAAAACTGAGTTGATCCCTTTCACCTTGTATTACTAAAAGTATATTTAAAAAAAACTACAAATAACATTCTGGCACGTTTTCGAGGATAAAATATTACTCTCATCCAGAGCTTGTCACAATATAAAAATTAGAAGACAATAAATTCGTCACAGAACAATGAATAAGATGAACACGACACAATTTTTGTACTACCAAATTACGACATTGCAAAATCAAGGCAGTTTCATTACGCGAGTAAAATGGACAGAAATATGATTACGATGCGAGATTATTGTTACAATATATTATGTTAAAAGCATCGTAATCAAACTGTTGCATGACACTAAGCACCAAATACTCGTCAAACATTATATAAAATCAAACAACATTAGGGCGAGACACCGACGACACTCGGTCTCCAGACACAATCAATAACTCTCATGACAATCTAAAACAGCGTAAAATCGCTAAATACAATACGACATGCACTAGTAAAACCAAGAAAACTATAACGTTTTCAGCGACAGCTTTACTTATAATAAAACTTGAATTTCGATGTAAATATTTAGCGCGAGTTATTGATATGATGATAGATACGCTAACGCTAGGGTGTGATCAAGGTCCGGCGGGGGCTCGGTGGAGGCAAGGGCGAGCGCGCGGACACTATGAGTGGTACGCCGTTACGTACGATGCCGGGAACAGTCCGCGGCGGTGTGCGATCTCGCCCTGGAATGAACAGATCACGTGTCAGGTAACAGCTTGTATGCCAAACAACATTTGGACAGTAAATGATTTACTGATCAGTACAGATTTCACTCATTAGAGAATACAGTGTGAGTTGGTTTTATATTAATTCGATAGTCGATGAGCCCATACTGAGAGCCTAGTATTAGTTAAGTTTAAATCAATTTAATCGTCGACAGCGTCTGCGTCCTGCATTGCAAATTGCGTACTAGGCCTTAGTATCGCAGTTCGAAAGGGAGTATGAAAGTCGAGCCTTATGTGAACCTATACGGTAAATAACATTATTGTTGCCTCATTTAACAAACAACATTTCTCAAAGTGTTTAAGTATGTTTCTCAAAATGTATTTGGAAAGAGACGATTCTTCAAAAAACATCTGTGGATACCTTGGTTTATAAAAGATATGTAAAGCTAAGCTAAAAGATATGTAAAGGTACATACAAGCTTAAACTCTCGTATTAGTACTAAACTAGCTAGCTAGTTTAACTATGTATTGTTTAAAAGCTCACCTGCCACCAATGTTGATCACTGCGGTCGGTGACAGTGATGACGTCACCGCGTCTGAATTCAAGCTCGCCGGCTTCCTGCGGCGTGAAGTCGTAAAGCGCCTGCACAAGCATCTGTAATGGCAACCATAACATCTCGTCAATATTTATCTGAATTACCAATAACCAAACACGTTCACTAAACCGTCAGATGCGAGAGTGCATCAGCAACTCTTAATATTTAGACGTTTAAAAACCATGTCTGTCTACGCAGGACACTCCTGTAATTATACACATGAATTCTTAGGCTTACATAAATTTCTTTAATAGTGTTAGGGTATTACATGGGTATTACAAAAATTGGATTAAATAGTGGAATAAAAGTGTTCGGCCAATATTCTAATACGAACAAAAAAATTAAGGAGTTCAGTTGTGTCTTTGTTCATTGAGTTCATTCTACCGTACCTGAAGTATCATTATTCATATACTTTTACTACATACTAGCATATTTACGCAAAAGTTCTCTAACGTACCTGAGTGTTAGTTTTGGAAAGCAGAGCCAGAAGTATCTGCATGATCAAATATTACTTGGATCTATTTTATTAGCTTTTCATATATTAAAATTTAATTTAAACAATTAAGAATATTAATCTATAAAGATTCTAGTTGCAAGCATGTTGTGACCAGAATGGGAGGACAGCGGGACTGCGACTTGAACGAATTAAGGAAGCTAATGTGTATAACATTGGTTGACGGGAATTTTTATGATACAATAAGATCTATTGTTCAACATTCAAAAAAAATAATCATATTTTAAAAAACATTAACTGAAATGAAAGTCACACTTTGAAATAATTGCATTGTTTTATCATTAAATGTTCAAATTTAGAAGAAAAAAAACGCTTTCTAAATAGCGGATAATATGTGTAATAACAATAATGTATTTATTTCTTTAACAACGATTATACCTAATTGCTTTATTAAAATGGTACAAAGAAAAAATATATGTTTTGATAATCAAACGAAAAACGAAAATATTGGTATCAAGATGTACTCATTTCATTAACATAAACTTTCACTATTCTACTGCTAGTACAGGTGATCATAGTAGTTATTAAAACACTGTTATGCAAATAATATTTTAAATATATGCTTAAACGATAAAGACTTAAAAATATTAAAGTATAACTTGATAAAGATCCTGTTATAAAGTAAAATAGGGGAGCTGTCACAACTTTACAATCCACACCTACTAATATTATTAAAATTCGAAAGTACCTGTCATGCTGTCATGCTGTCATGGCTAAACTGCTGCACCTATTTCAATGAAATTTAGCTTGGAGATACTTTCACTCTTGAGGAAGTATAAAAAATATAATTCCTTCCTGTTAACCGAGATAACCGACATTTACGCGGGCGAAGTCGCAGGCAAAAGCCAGCTATTTACTAAAACGTATTTTTTGATCTTCACTTCCTAACCAATTAACCGATCTCCGTCCTATATAAACGCAGGCCTGGGGGTGACAGATGAGGCCATCTTTGACCCTAGCAGAAGCAGGCCGTTGGGCGGTTCAAGCGATACAAGAAGCGCACGTCCTTTCTGTTGATCGGGAACAGGAGGTTTCCCTCACAGGATGGGGCTATCTACAAACTGTAGGTGACGACAGGGTCCTAGGGATTTCCTTGCGAGGGCACACCTGGTTCCTCGGCTTCTAGTACATATGACGGCGTGCGATTTTAGTCGGTTCAAGTCCGACATAACCTCCACCTGATGGTATACGAGGTGATTTCCGCACAGGCACAAAAAAGGTAATCTTGCCGTTGGGTGTATTTTAGCCAGCCGTAGTCCTAATAATAAGTTTCACAACTGTTATCCTGTGATAACAATCGGAACCGACTGCTTAATGTGACCTCCGAATCACGGAGACGCTCATTATATATCTTGTCACTAAGGGTCACCCTTCCAGGTACTGATCGCGCCGTCGTTGTTTTCCCTCGGTGATAGTTTCTAATCACCTAGAGCTTAGGGCTATGAGATCGTCTAAGAAAGGTGGTTTTAACTAAATATACCACGCTTTGTTGTTTTGAGTTTTCCTTTTCTTTACAATGTTGTTGCCATGCGACATAAATAAGGAGTTATTCGGGTCTTTCGTGGATTGGATACCCACAGAATAAATAGAGATAGTGACACTTCGTATTTAATCGGTCACTACACAAATATGAGATACCTAGAGGTGACAAATATTCTGAAACTACTAATATTCTGGTAGTGTTAAGGTCGATATGTCTGGTTAGTCACTCAGTTTGGGAGATTCCAGAAGGAAGGTAAATCTATTCAATAATGTCAAATTAGTTAAGAATTGCTGTTGGGAAATTATTACTACAACATAAATATGAAAAAAAAAAATGGTATTAAATGAAATAAATTATTTCACTTTTCTTGTAAGTAATAAAAAATGCAGTAGAGCACGATTTACCTAATTTTAATTACATTTTAGTTTTTATATTAATATTCTACACAGGTCTTATAATAAATGGAATAAAGGGTAATTAAAAAGAGTTGCTTTATAACTATTTCGGTCACGTTGGCAGGCATTAAATAAAAAATTAAATTATTTAAAAACGGTAAATGAGATTACATACTCAATGTTATTTTCTTAATAATTATATTAATAATAATTTTACTTGAACATTATAATAATAATAATTACATAAGTGTTCTAGTGTATTTTTTTTTCAGTTTATAAAATATTTTTATTAATTTAACTATATTCGACTTTTAACCATTTTACCGAAGTTTTAATAAAACAATAAATTTAAGACAAATGGGGATTATAAATGAGTTCCTTTTTTTTAGCCTTTGACAATAATTTACTTTGATTGTATAAGAAAATTATTTATATCTTTGAACCTAAGTTATATAAGGTACAATATTAGCCTGTGAACTTTTGACCATCTATTACTAAAGATTACTTTTTCTGAAGCTTCTGAATTAACATATAGTATAGATACTACTAAAATGAAAAGAAACTCACTAAAAATGAAAGTGCAACATTGAGCTATGTAGCTTATAAATTTGAGGGGTTTCACGCTCAATTTAATGTGCGCCGGAGCTTGTTGTGACCATGTATGGACGCTACAAGATGTGCGTTCTTACGAATTATAAATGTACTAGCTTTTGCCCGCGGCTCCACCCGCGTGTATGTCGGATATCGCGGTAAAAAGTAGCCTATTTCCCTTCGCAAGGTTCCGTCTATCTCTACACCAAAATTCATCAAAATCGGGTCAGCTGTTTACGAGTGAAAACGTAACAGACAGGGTCATTTTCACATTTATAACATTAGGAGGGATAAGTTGTGTATGGTGCTTGACATTTCAATAAAGAAAACTGATGGCAGAACTTTGTAATATCTTTCTCCTAGATGCAGGATTGAATTGTTTTGAGGTAATTCTAGTTTTAATTCTAAACTTTCGAACGGAAGTTTTCTATAGATAGATTAGATACTTATCTATTAGGCACACTTATAAATCTACGTGTCAATATGAGTGACTACGAAACTCGATTCTATGCGAGGGCTGACACTTTTTTATTAAATAGTAAACTTTTCTTTGCGAGGATTGTTATCAAATACATCCACCAATTTTATCAAAAAGTCGCATGTGAGACGTTAATATTACGATATCAACGTTTATTTTCAAATATCTCATTGCCAATAAAATACCAAGTCAAAGACGCCATGAACTATGGAACCGAAGAGGCATCTCGAAATCAGAAGAAAATTAAACAATTAATTTTGGAATTAATACAATTATATGTGAACAATTAATAATTAGGTTACTTTGTTTCCACGAATATAAAGTCATTAGCTTAACGAAGTGAGTACGTCAGTCGTACGGACAAATTACGAAAATAAATTGAAGTAATTCAATTAACTAAGTGTTACAGTAAATTAACGTCTACGTCAATAACAGTTACAGCTGTACATTTGTGATAGCGATGATCTTACCGTGAATAGTTGGGGAGGGTTTGATCTTACGTACGACACGTATCTATATCTATAATAATAAATGAAATTGGAGTTTCTTATATGATATCTAATGATCAGTTTTTTACTAAATGCATATGAAATTATTTTTGCCTTTCTGTTTATTTGTTCTGGGTATTCTTTGGAACGGCTGGATCGATTTTGACAGGACTATCACTGGTAGAAAGCTGATGATACAAGGAGTAACTTAGACTAATTTTAGTCTAGATTCGCTCCGCAGCGTTACTCGCGATTTACCACAATAACCGCGGGTCTCACCTAGTATAGAGAATAGTATAGTAGAAGTACATGTATATTATAGTTCAGCCTAAAGTAACTTAACGCTTAGTTTTAAATATAAGTTCAATGAACGTAAATGAATTATGTTCATAAAACTGAATATTTCCTGTTAGAATTATTCACAAATTTACAACAGTCATCGTAATGTACATTTGTGGTAACAATTACATACTTTCCTTAATTTTAACTTTATCAATATTCCTATTTGAATCTACTACGAGTTTTTATCTTACCCGTACGTACCGTCGACATCACTTCGTCTCTATATATTTTTAAAAATCACTTTAAAATATTGAAGGTTTTTACACTAAATGCGAATGTCGCATTAGTGTAGAAACTGTCTAGAAAGACTCAGTTCGTAAATATTTTGAATTTACTAATCAGTAATCACGCACATCTATAGGCTTTTTAATTGTAACCAGAAAGCGCCACAACTTACTAATTCTATTGTTACGTAATTTATATTAGCACAAATATAGCTAAAATACCATACTTTTGAATGACTAATTCCTGTTGTTGTGGTGAACTCACTATTATTAATTCCGAATTGATCAATTGGCTTTTTATATGAGCCTGCAAAAGTGACTCTACTCTGCCTGATGGAAAGCAGAATACGAGAGTAGTGGTAACCATGCTCATTGCGAATGCCGTTAATGCAACAATACAGCATTGCGTCTCCACAATACGGCGACCTATTCAGATCCTTCTGCATCACTAGGCCTCCGGTCTCGCACTCACCAACGAAATACGAGAGTACATATGAATGCCATACCTAATACTAGTATATTTTACTACGCCTACTAACATATTTTAGGTTGGTGTTCTGTGAGAGGGTAGTACCGCTACTGTCAACGCGGGTCATTCGTCCTGACATCAGCAGGGCTCTACTGCTTTCTAATTTTGTAAAACAATATTTAAATAAAATAAGCTATTTTTCATTAATGTCAACTGTTAGAACACAATCATGTCCGTGTGGTGACAGATTAATAATACAAAGTGTCACCACCCCGATTCATTCCATGGGTGTCGTAAGAGGCGACTAAAGAAACAAAATAAGCAGTTAACATCACCGCGAAGAGAAGGAAAACTTGGAACAAACCCTTTACCAACCCGTCTGGCCAGCGTAGTATAGGCCAAAACCTCCTTTCAAAGGAGAGGCCTATGTCCAGCAGTGGACTGTTAAAGGCTGTTGAAGATGATGATTAGAACACACATTGTTAGTTACGTTTGACAATTCTTATTACTCCTACTTACATATACAACATATATTTAACACTTAGATAATAATGGGTATTTACCGTCAGTCCGTTACTAGGTTAGGCCTGTAAAAGTTTTATGATATGCATGGGTGTATATACAGGAAAATGGTCGTGGAGGTATTAAATTCATTAAATGACAAAAATAATTACTCTCAGAACCAAATCCTGAAGACGCCCATGAATGATTTTATGAAGAACTAAAGAAGAAAATTATATAATATATTTAAAAAAAAAGTGAGCCACAAAGAACGATAGTGTTTATGTAGGTACAGCATGAAATGTGTATGTACTGATACTTTTAAATATAACATTATACACATGTTTTTTCCAAATTAGAATGGAGTTTTAAAATACTTAAAAATTGTGTAACCAAATACTACATGACTAACCGACAATATATTCAGTAATCATTCAATGAAATGCAGTAGCCCGACTCGGCGTGGGAAAATGTTAGGATGCAATTGTGGCGCACATTATCTTCATGTGTGCAGTTAAATAACGACCTGAAGTAATGAAATCTACGGACTAGAAAGTTGTGTGTAACTGTTGAATATACATTTAATATATAGTATCTTCCTAGAACTCAATCAATTTGTGTGAATGAGGTGAGACATGTTAATGGAACTACTAACATAACTATATACATACATAGGTAAGTTTTAAAAAACAACTACATAGAACAAAGCAAGCAAAAAGCGTTCCAATTTCTAAATTAAGCAAGATAAGAAATCATCCTTACCTTTAAATAAACACAATTAATAATTCTCGAGAAAAAGTTACCTACATTTAATAGTGCGAAAATTGGATTTTATATGTCTATTTTTCCTATTCTACATATTTTGCTCGCGACTTTATCCGCATATTATTTCATAGTATGTCGATTATCGCGACAGAACGTAGTCATGTCCTTCTCCAACATTTAATCGATACCGATAAAATATGCCGAAATTAATTCAAATCGGTATATCGATTCAGCCATGAAGGCGTAACAGACAGTTACTTTTGAATTTATAATATTAGCATGGATTAAACATAACTTTAATCAATTAATTGACGTATGTAGTTTTATAAAAACTTAAATATTGTATTTTGCAGAATTCAGAGGGCATACGAAATGTGTTATTAGCGAGGGAGGTAGTATATGCTTGTAATCAGCGTATCGTATCATAGTTCTCAATTCTAACCGAGTTATTTTAGTTGTATCAGGGTCACAGCGGCCGAGTATTTACATAGACAGTCCAGTTTTACGCAAATGTGGTGAGATGTGTTAAAAAAATCTAATGAAAGGGACTTTTATATCATACGTAGTTCTTGTTTTGCGTTTCTATTCTCTATTCTGTTGTCGATGTCGTTGTATAATTTTATGTGGGTTTTCTTATTATAAAATATACCACGCGCAAGTTTTCTAAATTAGTAACGGCAAATTTGCTATTAAAATTTATAAGCCTTACGCATAATTTATCAACACATAAGAGAGAGTCTTCTCGTTAAGATATAAAATTAAACTTTTTAGTCAAGTGACAGTGAATGACGCCCTGCGGTATGATGGACCGATGACTTGAAGAAAATATCTGGGAGCGGATGGATACAGAATCGCACACACTGTCCAAGACGGGGATTATTGGCGCTCTTTGGGGGGGGGGCCTCGTTCAGCAGTGGACGGCAGTAGGCTGAATTGGATCAAACAAGTGGTCCCTATTCCGATACTAATTCAGTACTAGTTTTTCCTTGCGGTTCCGCAAGCGTGTATATCGGATATCGCGCTATAATATATAATATTATATTTACTTAGCGCTATATAGCCTTACACTCACAAACAATTTATATGGGTAAAACAATTTTCAAATCGAATCGGTTCCCTCAGCTGCAAGGCGTCAAATAGGCGCTCGGGTCATATCTATTATTTATAATTCTCATGTCACATTGTGGCTCACGATGAACTTTGAACACACGAACAATTTTCGCGTATTTTTTTTAATGTGTCTTTTGTTGGCGTACCTAAGTCTAAGATAGGATAGTTAACTTCAGATCTATAGGAGATACCTAGGAGTTAGGACCTATATATACATTAGACCAATAGGAGTCGAGCGAAAATAGAGCGAATTTGAAAATAGATAGAATTTTTTAAATCTTTCACTTTTAGATTCTACTTATGCTTTCCATCAGGCAGAGTAGTCACCTTGGCGAGTGTTAAATAAAAAATGAAAGGGACCAGTTACGTGGGTCAACTAGCTTTTTAGTTTCATATGTATTTGAAATCGTGAACATGTAGAAGAAATGTCTACTTTGGTGGAATTCGTTGGATTTCATTCTATGTTATATATATGACAAATACATTTTTTATCTTACGCATTTGTAAGCACGCAACACATATTACTCGTTTAACGCCTCAACTCACGTTTACCATGGCTATTGAACAATTTTATTGTACGTGAAAACTGATTTTATACTTCAATAAATCTAGTTTCAAGGGAAAAAAACAAAGCAAGGAGTTGAAATTCGCTTGTGTGTGTAACAACAAAGGAATGTCTCCGAACCATGCATAAAATTAAATTAAAAGAAATGAAAATCGAACTTAAAGATGTCTTTAAACCTCATCTATGTGAATTTCTACATGATCTTAATATATAAAAAAACAATAAATCAATTAGCCTATTAAAACCTTACCTCTTCGGGCACAACATCTCTAAGCTTCACGTCTTGAAGGCGGCTGACTGATGCAGTGCGGTGGTAGTCGACCAGTTCATTCAGAGAATTGAACTTTACAACCCACAGGAAGAATTTGCTGGAAGCATCCCGAAGAACCTTGAAATGTTGTACACCATCGGGACATCTGAGAAAATATAGATCGATTGACGGTTAATAAACTTTGAGCAAACATATTTGTACAACTAATTGAGTCGTGACGCAATGTTAACGGAATTGTTGATTTTGTAACGATACATATCAATATAGTCGAAACCTGATATAGCGACATTGACGGGACCGTGTAGTTGCCGACGTTATATCCGATAGTTGTTATAAGCAATATGTACTTATACATGCAGTTATATTAGTTGTGTAGCTATATTATCATAGCTATCTAGTGTAGGTATACCTACATCACATACATAACCTATAGGTTAAGTATGTGAACTTGTTGTCAAATGATATGTCAGAAAATAAAATATTTAGTAAAGAAATATGTAATTAGAATACACTAGTTACATACACATATAGTAATCAGTCATTTTAGTCTGTGTTTTTAGCCCAGTCAGTTTTAGCGCACTAAACAATTGGTATTGGTTGCGTAGGTAATAATACGCCTAAATATATCCTTCAATGCTTATCAATAAGATTTAAAATCGTTCGTATTATTTTGATTTGCTAGGACAAGAAGCGGTTGGTCGTTATAGTCGATGAATATAAATAAAGTTTCGTCGTTGTAAGCGATATGTCGCTGTATCCGATGTTGTTATAGGCGGTATGTTTACTGAATAGTTTACTAGAGATTCGGGCGGGACCTTACAATCTGGCTGTAATAACCGATCGGTCGTTGTAAACGATGTCGTTATAATCGATTTCGACTGTATGTATATAATACATATCTGTTTGTTTGTTATACCACATATCTGATATCACAATGTCAAGATTAGCTAGGCGGGGTTTTAGGAATATATCGAGTTGTTCAATAATGATTCAATTTATCGGGTGATCCTGACCCTTTGCGAATTACGTTATACTTTTTTATTGACATATTAATATGAGTGTTGTGCGAATCACTCAAATTTCCAATAACTATCTGTGTAAATAAGAGGCATGCAAACCGTCACCTGCTATTGCTCACACTCCTAATCACTTCGCATAAGCAATATTTCTTTCCTTTCTTTGTCTTTCTGTCTTACCCATTATTTATTCGATTTCAAAAAAGGAAGCTTATTTTTATTTTATTATACTATATTACACCTCTGTCTACTTTGGGAGAATAGGCGTAAGGAGATATAAGTTATTTGGTAATAATAGAGCGTATATTTCATCCATTTACCAATCTGAGGCTCTATGACTGCCTGAAATATTAGATCCTGTTATTCATTCGTTTTTACCGTATTTTAAAGTAGCTAGTATGTAACCTTCAGAGTGAAGGTTGAAGGCCATGGTAAACCACAAGTAACTGTAAACGTATTACGGCACGTTCCCGCAAGCCCTAAGTATGTCTAGGTCCGAGGTACTCGGTACTCTCAGTGTGTACAAAAATGACGGTAAATAAGTTCCTATCTCAAATCTCTAAGGAAATTTGTTTTCTTAAAGTAATAGTGCCGACCTAATGCGCCTACATCATGATGAATGAACTGTGTTCTTTAATTTATAAATCCTCAGACGTGGTAGAATTTCCTTTCATTTAAGTTGAATCAAACGAAAAGTACACCCTAACTCGCCTTTGGTCCAACCTCATATCATTCTCAAATAAAAAGTAGTTTTGAAAATCGATTCACAAATGACTTGACGGTAAATTAGTATACCATAAAAGAGCCTAGCAATTTTTTTTGATAGGCGATACGATGTTTTCAATAAATAAAAATAATTTTAAATTTCAAACGGTACTCCTCAAGCCAAATGAGGCCAGTATATATAGCCCAAAACTGGTTTCAGCGCAATCTACGTAGCGCTGATTCATACTATTTAACAGGGGAACTGGTTTCAAATAGAGAAAACTTCACAAACGTTATGACTGTTTTTTAAATAGGTATTTATAATTTTCACACATACTGATTTTATCAACACTTTCTAACGTGCATACTTTTATGCAGACAATTTATATTTTAACATTTTAAAAATATCTAATTGTTTACCTTTCGTTATCGTTCCCTCAACACCTAACAATATTCTACGGAGAGGATCCGATCGGTTCAATAACATAGGTCAAGATCTAAATGCGAGCCGCACACATTCATCTAGGCCGCTTAAATTCGTCTAGCAATAAAACAGATGCAAAGGTCTGCCGACGACCAATCGATACACTATGTTTCAGAGAGTTTATATGTTTAATGATCTAAGAAATTATAATCACTGTACTCGAGAAAATTATAACATAGGTCATGTTAAACAAGTTAGCCATCGACTATTTTAATGGAAGCAATAGAGATGAATATGACTAACGCGTACTAAGACAAATAAAGTCAAAACAAAACCTCGCAAAGTAAATTCGTGAGTCATGACATGGCGCGCTCCCGAAGCGCGAACCTTATTTTTTTATTAACAGCCAATTTAGACTGTAATGATTTTTATTGTTTGTTGGGTGTCACGTATGTCGTTAGCCACTATTGACTTATTCACCAGTCCACAATATGCTTATAAGGAAATGATTGGGACAATTGTGAACGCTGATTAATGTTTCATGTTTTTTTTTTGTTTTATCATATTTGTTGGATACAATACCGAAATAAAAACTTATCTAAATTAGAAGTTTTGTTGTAATAAAGTATAGGATTTATACAAATCATTTGTAGTTGTTTGAAAGGAAATAACATGCTAGATAAGATAGACACATTTGGTAAATATTATTTTTAATTGTGAATTTATTGTTTTACCCAGCGAAGTTAGGAAAAAGCAAAAGCAAATCGTAATTGTGCTTTTTAGGGTTCTGTCCGTTTGTCCCTCTGACTGTATCTTATCAAAACGTGATAGCTAGACAGTTTTTAGTTATAGAAACTTTCACAGATCATGTATTTCCGCTGCCGCTGTGATATTAACACAGAATAAAATGAAAATTTAAGGGGGACTCCCATACAACATACGGCCGATTTTTTAGGATTCCGTAGTTCATGACTCAGAACTCTTCTCTATCTCTCAGTTTCCTCATGTCCATCCTTCCTCGGCATACCGTCCAAACGGTTAGTGCAAGAAAGATTAAACTTTGTCTGGATCAAAGTGCTACATTGAAATGACGCAAAAAAAAGTATTATAATATATGTATAAAAGTTACCTCCCCTATACGTAAACAGGGGTTCCGATCCTGTACCATTAGATATGTCTTTGAAAAACGTTGAGAGGTTTGTTGACTTATTTTGAGAATTGTTTTTTTTTATATATATGAGCCTGTTACAGTGACTGCTTGTTAGAAAGCATAAGCAGAATCAAAGAGTAGTGGTCACCGTCCTCATTGTGAACATTATGGATGGCGGCCGAGTGTGATGAACGAACCAACTCTAAACACGACACCACGAATGATATTTTTTGAGGATGGTCTTTTGTGGGTATGGTAGTACCGCCCTTGCCTTGTGTGTGTGTATAAATATAGTACAATAGTAGTCTTATCAAATAGCTGAGCCCCGCGGTGTTACCCGCGTTTGTTGTTGTAAAAGCGGACAACGCAGCGGGGCGAACTTAGTCTAAAATAAGTAGCCTAAGTTACTCCTTATATCATCAACTATCTGCATATGTATGTACACGGTACATATGACAATATATTTTTTTCAATTTTTTTGTCTGCCTGCATCTGTAGTTGTCCGTGTGGTGACGGATTAAGAATACAGAGTGTCACCACCCCTATTCATCCCGCGGGTGTCGTAAAAGGCGACTAAGGGATAAACTACGCAAGACAACATCAATGCAACCAACTTGAAACCAACCCTATACCAACCCGTCTGGCCAGCGTGGTATAGTAGGCCAAAACCTCCTTTCTAAGGAGAGGCCTATGTCCAGCAGTGGACTGTTAAAGGCTGTTGATGATGATGTATCTGTAGGTTTATTCCGGCTGTATTTGTAATCTCTGAAACGGCTGGACCGATTTTGACGGGACTTCCACTTTCACTGGCAGAAAGCTGATGATATAAGGAGTAACTTAGGCTAATTATTTTTAGACTAGCTCCGCTCGCTCGTCGTTACTCGCGATTTACACCGATAACCGAGGGTAACACCGCGGGACTCAGCTAGTACTAAGTATAATTAATAAGATAACTGCCTTGTTGGTCTAGTGGTTAGCGTATGCGTAGCGTATGTGTATGCGTATGTTAGCGGCTGCTGATCAAGAGGTCTCGGGTTCGATTCCCGAGTCAGATCAAATGTTTGTATGATGTGCAAATATTAGTTTCGGAGTTTGGGAGTTTTCTACGTATAATATGTATGTATGTATTTAAAAAAAAGTATGTTTATGTATTTATATCAGTTGTCTAGTACCCACAGCACTAGCTCTGCTTAGTTTGGGACTAGATGATGTTGTGTTACATGTCAAAAAACATTTATTTAAAATCATATCAGCTTACTTCATATAATAGCATAACATATTTATGGGCGATTCTCTGTAAGCTCGTAATCGGCTGTCCTGACCGATTTTTTCAAAACGTTATTAAATAATTAAAAAAAAACCACGTCTAATGAAACTTTAATTCCGAAACTTTACGGACCCTTTGTTTTTAAAACCATAACTATTTTCAGTTTTTTTCTAGACGTGATAGAAGCTCTAAGCTTTTTTTTTGAAAGATGAATTAGTCGGGAGTGTTCTTAGTTATGATTGATAAAAATGGGTCCAAGATGGCCACCGCCACAAAATGGCTGAATATATATTTTTTAACAAATACCTCAATATGGATATCAAATGAAAGGTCTTGAATAGTAGAGTAATGTACACTATACTGAAAGGGGATGATGAAAGGAGGCAGTTTTTTTTTTATTTATTCTTGTATTACTGTAAGATTCAAATTATTATTGATCGCTTGGCATTTTCATCCTTTATGAACTTAAATTAATTTTTCACAGACTAATCGAACGCACGTGACAATTATGGCTCCTACAAAAGAAAAAGTTATCCCGAGAGGAATTACTACAGAAAAAGAGAGCAGCAGAAAGATTGTTACCAAAAAAGAAAAAATTACCCTCTTAAAAGAGAAGAAATGAGAGAAAAGAAGTACCAAAAGAAAAAGGTTTGCGGAAGGTAGTAAAGGATATGACACGTATAACGAGCCAAAAGAATAACACTGAAAAGCATCACTAACACTATTGTACGAGAAAATACGCCGTTATCAGACCTAGAAGCAGATACTCCGCCTTCAAGACCTGCCAGTCCAGTTCCAGTGCAAATATCTCCAGTTTGAAGCCCAGCATTTTCCAGTGCTAGTCTACAGCAAAGAAAAAAAGAAGCCAAATAGCGACGACAGATGTTTAACAGGGAAAGAAATGAAAAGATCCCACGCTTAGAGAAAAAACTTGAGAAGTACAAAAAAAAAGCGCCTAAGACAAAGATGTTAAAAATGTTAGACGAGCCTGACCAAAGAAAAGAAGTAGTCAAGATAGCGTTGTTTGGCGACGTTATTAGTAAGCAGTTAAAAGAAAATTATTCCACATTGAAATGTACCAAAGAGAGACAAATCTTTAAAAAAGTTGTAACTGGCAGTGTTCTTCAAAAGTACAAGCACTGGATACCTAAAGAAATAAAGTCGTTGTCTAGACCCCGAAAAAAATCTAATCTCATTGACTAAGAAGTACCTAAAGCTAAACTATGTAAAACACCTGATATAGTTATAAAGAAAGTTGTTGTTTCTGTTCACTTTTTATAAAGAAATTTTATTTACTATTGATGCGAAAATATTTTATAAAAGAATATATAATTGATTAATGTAATATGACTTTTTTCTAAAGTACAACAGTCCTCTGTCTCACTTATTATCTTCGAAAAGGAACACGGTTTTTTAGCAAATCTTAAAAAAAAAATGCCAGGACAGCTTTTGTATGGGACCTGTACGAGCTTACAGAGAAATGCCCTTATATTTCTTTTTAAATACCTTAAAAAGTTATTAGATCCATAAAATAGCAAGACGGTTAATTTATTCAGTCACTACTTGAAGAGACTGTAATTAGCCAACCTTACTACATCTTACAGTGATCATATCATGATTAAAAACTATTGTGTTAAATAAATAGAATAACTTGGCAATCGCATAAAACCATTATGTATTTCACAACAAATAATTGTACATATAACTAGCTGATGCCCGCGGCTCCGCTCGCATCCTAGTGGTATGAAAAATAGATGTTGGCCGATTATCAGACAATGCTAGATATGCTCACAAAATTTCATACAAATCGGTGAAGCCGTTTGGGAGGAGTATGGGAACAAACATTGTGACACGAGAATTTTATATTTAAGATATTAAATTAGGTAGATTATTTTGAGTGCGATTGCCAAGTCAATCTATTTAACACACAATAGAATTTTTAATGTTAATATTATCACTATATGTATATAAAATATTACAAAATATTTTAATTTTTCCTTGCCACTTTACTGCTCGACTTGGCGGGGGCACTACAGTGTCACCAGATACACAACTAACAATGAGAAATATTTATTACTTTATTTTGAGAAGCCATTTATGAGAGGGCAAATTTGATAAGGACACTTAATTATTATTGTTGACACAGTAGTAATGACTGCATACTGCTCAATACTGTGTAGGTACAGTAGGTATAATAACAGACTATTGGTATGTTCACATGAAAACATAAAAGTACATGTGATAAGAAATAAATAGAAATATAAACAATGGATTTAAATTGCTTCTGTGTGCATGTTAAAGGGATTTGTAAGCTGAAACAAACTAAATGGTAAATACAACATTTCAAAAATAGATCCCAAATGTAAAAGTACATTATATACATTTCAAAGCTTTTTAAGAATATGTGTTGAGGTAAATAACAACTTGGCTATAGAGGCTGGATAAATTATATAAATGAACCAAAATGTAAGACCGGTAGCAAATGAATTATTTCTGTGAGTTCTGTGTAAACCTGCAGTTGTTGTAAATAAATGAATATTTTGGACATCTTTCACAACACCATCTAGTTCTAAACTAAGCGGAACTTGTATTATGGGTATTAGACAATTGATAGAAATACATAAAATACTTTTTTGTAAATACATACATATTATACATAGTACACACCCAAATTCCGAAACAAATATTTGCGAATCACACCGATAATACACAATATTTAGTCCAACCCGGGAATATAACCTGAGATATCAAGAACAGTATGCACATACTGCTCTCTTGAGGCAGTCAAATAGTGAGTAACATCGCAAAGCAAAGATAGTCTCAAAAAAGTTAGCCTAAGTTACTCCTTGTGTCATCAGCTTTTTACCAGTTTAAAGTCCTATCCACATAGGTCGTGCCATTCCAGAGATTAGGCAGAACAAACAAATAGCCGGATAAATATTTTAAAAAGTGCTTTTTTGATGTTAGTACCATATATACTTTAATGAGAGACTTCCTACAGACAATTATGCATAAACTGATAACATCTTTTTCATATGCTCAACACTCTCGTCAATCCTAAAATAAATTATAAATCATACCATTATATTTAAATGCAAAATTAATCATTATAATAATTATAGCAGTAATTATAATTACTAAATTTGCTAATTATATAAGTGACAGAATAGCTATACATATACATTTTCTAAGTAGTAAGAATTAATTTGAACTCCTTTAGTGTCACAGCATGATTCATAGATTAATGGGGAAATACCAACATTGCTAGAAGAATCAATGCTATTTGATAAGAAAGAAAGAAAAATATTTATTCCAACATACACAGGTCAGACGGTTTAGTAATGATGCCCTATGCGATGGCAGAAAAGGCATAAATCTCATCATATTGCTGTAGGCAAAGTGAATGCAGTATTGGTATTATGATGGGCCGACCCCCATTGTTGTGTGTATGTCCATGTTCAATGTTGTATATTGTAGAATGTTTATATATAACATTTTTATACTCCTTACATATACTATAATACCTAAATATACAGTAGTTGCAGATTACTACATTATTCATGCATTACTTACTTGACAGATAAGGAGAAGTCTCCTGGGCTTGATTCACTGATTCTTATCAAGAAACCACCTTCAGGTTTATTCGCTAGAAGCTTTTCTGCATCGGCTCTTGTAATTTTACCATAATACCAACTAAAAAAAATATTTATAATTAAAATTATTTTTACTTTACATTTTATTACACTTATGATAATAACTATATAAACTGGAATTGTGGTCGCAGTTTCTGCAGTTATTTAAATTTCAAAAAATCATTTCGTTTACTCATATAAAAACTTATTTTTATTCAAGTGAATGTTATTTTCTACCATAGATTAATACATTTAATACATACTACTAATTAAACCATTGTAACCTTTTAACTAGAATTAAAAGACTTTTACACCTATGTTTAGATGAAAGCTGGCACAAGTCAGAATAACAACATGTTGCGAATAGTTAGATTTACGTTATACACAACGGGTGTTTGTTATTCTAAACATAAATACCTATTTTGTTTTACAAACTACACTAATCGTAAGATTTATGTACATCTATTAATAGATGTAATAGATAGTTTTACAGAATATAACTTCTTACCTGTGACTTCTCATTTGAATATAATTACTAGGAATAAGTCCTTCTCTTCCGTCTAATTCAGCCCTGTACCAATTCATATCTTCCTCCATGTTCAGTATCTGTAATATCAAAAATTCTAGAAAGAACCTGTCACTTTATGACTCAAAACTATATTCTTTTCAGTCTAAGGAATGTTTACATACCTTAAGAACCTGATTCTTCTTAAAGCTGAGCTCATCATCAGCAGTTGCAGTGAAATCGTGTTTGGCTATAGCCTCCATGATTAAATTAGGCACTTCACTAAAATGTCACCGAATACCAAAATAACTCACAAAGTATACAAACACTTATCAACACTTGAGGTCAGGGAAGTAAAGTAATCATAATGTATAAATTGTCTTATAGAATAACGTTAAATTATTGCGTTTTATTGCCGATACGGGAAAAATATTCTCCGTTCACGGAACACACATCAGTCACATCACCAGTCACATAAGTACTCAAATGTTGCATCGTAGAAAAATATAATAATATATCGAAGTAAAGAATTGCCATGTCAATAGAGAAATGTAATCTGAGTTAAAAACCTGCACAGAAAAAAAATCATAGTTAAACTTTAATTTAGAATTTTTCAACTCGTTAGTGATGAACGATGTAATAGTGATAATCAGGAAATAACATTTTTTTGTAGTGGAGCTACTTTTTTATTTTTTTTCTAAACATTTACAGACTTTACGTATTTTTCATAGCCCCGCACCGCATTGATGGTTGAGTAGTTGTATGTAAGACGATTCACAGACTGGCGACGCGCCCAGATCCCGTGCAGAGGCAGAACTGCTATTCCGTCGCCACGACGGAATAGCAGTTCTGCCTCTTCGAGCAGATTTTACCTCGCCTCCGCGCCTGACGGTTTTGTACGCGGCTAGCACCAAACTAAAGGTTACTTTCCATATGGTAGTCGTCGTCTGTATTCTTTGCATTTCACATTCCAAAGTTCTGGGCATTGTTCAATTTCGTATACAAATCTATCCGTGTCCAGATCCATCGTGAATAAGTCCTTTAAGCACGAAAACAGGCGCGATACCGGGGAGCGCAGTGAGTTTACTGCTGCGGTCCACCCCGCCTCCGCGCGTCTGTTACGCGCTCTGCTAATTTGCTAGCAGCACGCGCACGCTGGTGTGCTGGACCTGACGTGTTTTCTAAACTAATCGATGTACTTGCATACAATATTAATGTCTGCCACTCCGCGCCACGCGACCGAACGCGGAGCAGTGTGTGAACTGTCTAAGTCAGTCGCAAAAATTTTACCCTAAAAAGATACATTTGTAGACCACTAGACCAACAAGGCAACATTCACATTATGGATCGATAATACAATTATTCTAAAAGTCTTCTTATTGTTGAGATAACTCTTTACTTGTACACCGTATTAAGGTACGCGTCCATTGGCCCGCGCCAGACGCCCGGCACGCACGGCACGCAACGGATTGAACGGATTTGCATTGCTCAGAAATGCCGGCATTCGGTGCGGGCGGCGCGGATACTGGACGCAGCACTATGTGAAATCATACAAAGCAAAATAAAATCCGTTGCGTGCGGTGCGTCCAATGGAAGCGCACCTTTAATGGTGAGTGGTTAAACATACATCACAAGCCGACAAACGCATACTACAGAGCCATCTATCGAAGATACACCAAGCTAGTCAAAATTCCCAAACTAGACAACTGATAGAAAATCCATAGGTACTTATCTGTAAATACATAAATATTATCTATATATTAATATAATACGAAAAGCAAAAACTTTGTACCTTCCCCCTTTTACTAAAACTATTTACATGGACCTCGTCCACAGTAATACCTAATGATTTTTTTTAAATATACATAAAAATGCATTTGGCGACTAACTAATACATTGAAAACATTCAAAATTCTAAACAAATATATATGAAGATCGTACTTGCATTTGGTACAATCCGAAAATCAAACCACAATACAGAAATGACATACACTACCTCTGTGTCCTCTGTGTATCTAAAATTTTTATCTCACATTTAGTTTCGAAAGGTTTTGGGTTTGATTCCCGGCAGAAGATTATAGCAACGTTATACTAATATTTTTGTTTGTCTTTAAAGTAAATTGTATTGTAAATATTTTATCGATTGAACTAATTCCGGTTGATCTGAATTTATTAATATACTGAATGAACTATGTAAACATGACAAAAGTACATCCACAAATTCTCAAAAGGCCAGTTAGTTGCGAGTATCGCGCATTGACAATAATATTTACTTATCGCTTGAGTAAACTAAGTTACTTATACTGATTGCTCCAGAATATTCATTTTATTGAATTATTTGTTTGACTGGTCTCACATTATGATATTATTAAAATTTAACAACTATTCCACACTTAGGATTCTATTTAAATAAATAAATCAATTCAAGTTTAGATTCGAGCTATTGTGTTAGTATAATGCAAATATTACGTATTACACGAAAAAAATATTCAAAAAAGAGATATACGTATATGTTTCTATAAGAAAACATGCTTTGAAAAAACATTATTACACGTTTTTACTATTAATAGAAAGTTTACTAATAGTAAAAACTTACTATTAGTAAACTATTAAACTCTATTAACTAAGATGTCCAAAATATTTATTTATTTTAGTTTGGGGTTGGTTTGGTAAAATTACCATTGACATCTGTCATATTTCAGACTACCACGTCTGACGTTCACGGTTGACATTTCTTTTTAGTCCGAATCGGCTCCCAGTGGCATTATACGCGTAAGTGTTTTAATAATCTTAAATTTTCTTTTAAATCTTTTAACCCAAATAATACTAATGAATAAAGTTGCATTCATATTGTTTTAAATTACCTGTAATTGATTATATTTCGAGTTTTGTGAACAACGCTGTATTATAGTGAAACTTAAAAGTGTGACTTTGGTTCCAGGTTTAGTCGTAACTCATTTAAACGCAACGATGTCGGGAGGATTAGACATACTTGCCCTCAATGAGGAGGATGTTACTAAGATGCTTGCTGCAACCACCCATTTGGGATCGGAAAATGTCCATTTCCAGGTATGTACAAATTACAAACATTGTTCTAACCTAAAAAATATCAAAACATGATGATCTAAGAATCCGTTCCATATTATTTGTCTGAAAATTTTGACGATTCATTCTCCCAACTGACAATTTAACCGTTCAAGTTTACTGTTATTCTCTTATATCTCTTGTTAAATCATGGAATTGTGACATTACAGATGGAAACATACGTGTACAAGCGCCGTTCGGATGGCACTCATGTGATCAACCTACGTCGCACCTGGGAGAAGCTGGTCCTAGCTGCACGTGCTGTAGTAGCCATCGAGAACCCTGCTGATGTGTTCGTCATCTCATCACGGCCTTTCGGACAGCGTGCTGTTCTCAAATTTGCCGCCCATACAGGAGCCACCCCTATTGCTGGACGTTTCACCCCTGGTGCATTCACTAATCAGGTACACTATCTATTATTTATGATTTGTTAAATTTTTTAGCTGTTGTGCCCAAGATAGGACAGTTAACATCATGCTCAGACAAACACCCTATGGACCACCACAACCCTATGGGAGAACTGAAATTTGAAGGTTGAACTAGTTGTCAGTAAATTTAAGGGCATGAGGGCACTCTCTTCCCAACAACGAGTGCCATAGATGTTCATGACAACTGGGACCGACGTCTTAATGTGCTCTCTGAGGCACAGGTGTGAATTATCACCAAACTTCCAAGCTAAGGGTTGCTATTAGGAATTTCCTAAGAAAGACTGACCTGGGATTGGAACCCGAGACATCTTGATACTTCTTCAATGAGGCAGTTAATAACAACTAGAAGTATATAATTCTGCTGTAGATGAAAAAATGTACTATCTTTTAGCCATGGTTCTGCCATAGTGTATGTCAGTTATTGAGGTAATTAGTAGCCTGTTATTCTGACCTAACAACTACATGACTGTGAAGGTTAATGTCTTGTGAATTTGAAGTGTGAGAGAGTAACAAACTTCTATACATCCTTACAAACATTTGTATTAATAATATTAGTAGGATATAATGATGACAAACAAACTAAGGAACCACTGACTGCTCACAAGCAGAAATGATTACAATCTTTTCTGAATTATTTAACTACCATGTATGAATGCTGTAATTGTCAATGAAAGTACTAATTTCAAATTATCAATCAACAGATCCAAGCTGCATTCCGTGAGCCACGTCTCCTGATTGTTTTGGATCCTGCTCAAGACCACCAGCCTATCACTGAGGCTTCATATGTCAATATTCCAGTTATTGCATTCTGTAATACTGACTCTCCCCTCCGTTTTGTTGACATCGCCATTCCATGCAACACCAAGGTGAGTGTTAACATAGATCTATACAAATAAATAAATTGAATTGTCTAAATGTAATATCAAATGAACTATTTTTTACTAAATGCATATCAAAGTATATATGGTTTGCTCTGTGGTGTTACTCTCATGTTTACAGTATTGACCATTGGACACTAAGAGATAATGTATTGTTCTGTTCTACAGCTAATATCAAATGTTATAATTATATTGTGATAATGAGCTGGATGCGAGTAGCTGAGAATCGTACTAAGTGGTGTGCAATTGGAGAGGCCTATGTCCAGTAGTGGACCGCGATAGGCTGATGATGATGATTGTGATAACGATATTTATCATTATCACAAAATAGAATTATTATTTAACTTAAACTTATAGGCAGACCGTCGTCACATAGCTTAGAGAATAAACTGTTGATCTATAAATGCACCTTGAAGCCTATCTGGACGTATGGCATAGAGCTCTGGGGATGAGCTAGTCACTTCAATGTCGAAATATTACAGTGTTTCCAAAATAAATAATTAGAAATCCTATGTGTTGCCCCTTGGTTTGTGAGAAACACTGAAGTACATGAATTTCTAGTTACCAACAGTCAAAGAGATTATAGAAAACTCTAATATAAAGATAAATATAAAGAAGGACTCCAATGACATGAAAATAAACTAGCCGTAACATTAGTAGAATCCTCACAGTCAAACTATAGACTGAAAGCTGCTAGCGTCAATATAATAATTCTGACAAACAGAAATGACACATCATAGGATGTGAAGAATCTCTAATTTATAACAAAACATCTCAAATCTGATTAAAGCCAAAAGGGCTGATTGCTGATATATATATAAAAATAAAAACTATAGAATAGCTCATGTCATTTTCTTCTTAATTATAACAGTCACCTACTAAGTCTACTTAAAACTGTTTGCACTAAGTTTACCTAAATCCTTAGCATATCTTATCAAAGATTAGATTCAGTACAAGAGGTTAAGTAAAACACCTGACACCATGTTAAAATGTCTAAATTAATACCTACAAAGTATTTTAAATTCTAGTTAAAATTAGAGTTAGGTGATCTGACTTGTTTTGTAAGGCAAAATCGTCTAGAAAATTAATCTACTACATTAATATCTCTAAAAAACACAACAAATAATCATCTTAAATATGTGGCTGTTGCCTGGTTTTAACATAATTAAAACCAGGCAACAGCCAGGCCCCTGTGTCATATATTTAGTCAAGTTGAAAGAAAAAAAATTCGTAAAAAATATTTATTTTTCAGTCATCTCACTCAATTGGTCTTATGTGGTGGTTGCTTGCCCGTGAAGTACTAAGATTGCGTGGCGTTCTCCCCCGTGACCAACGGTGGGATGTTGTTGTAGATCTCTTCTTCTACCGTGATCCTGAAGAGAGTGAAAAGGAAGAACAGCAGGCTAAGGAACAGGTATTTATTTTGGATATAATTTTTGCATCATCACCAATATAAGAAGAAATATAGACCAATGTTATCATCTTCAGCAAGTCTGAACTTAGTACTTTAGTAACCTTTTTTAGTAACCAAAATTGGTATTTGTTACTCAGCAGGCCGTTGTACCAGCTAAAGCTGAGGTACCTCCACCACCAGTTCATGAAGATTGGAATGAGAATGTAGAGCCTGTCACCTCATGGGCAGAGGATGCAGCTCCACCACCAGCAGCTGCTACTTTCGGTGCACCACCCCCGGCTCAAGAAGACTGGGCTGCACAGGTAATTAAACACCTATTTATTACTGAATTAACTCCATAAATTTAAGGAATTATTGCCACTGACAGTTACTTATTTCAATTCTGTATGTATTCATCAGGTACAAGAAGAGTGGGGCCCAGCCGCTCCTGCTCCTGCACCAGCTGCACCTGCACCATCATGGGGAGGTTCTGCTCAGGACTGGAGCGCGTCGTAAACGTTATGTTTTCTGTGGTTAATATAACGTAAAAACGATTTTATGACTTTTATTCATTCATTATCTTTTTTTGAATATGATATGTATGACAAAAGAAATAGTCGAATAAAAGTTACAGCAAAGATTTTGAAAATTGGTTTACAAGAGGTTCAGGGAAAACATTCTGTCAGGCTATTGGGTATTTTTCTTGAAGATAATCCTTTTTTTGTCTGTGTAACCCAGGTGTGCCCTCAGAAGGAAAACCCTGGAAGCCCAACGTACCTCTGGCCACCTATGGTTCTTTCAGGTCATTGCAGTGATGGTTCACCTGTCACCCCTAGGCTTACGCTTATGTAAGTAAAAAATAGACGGTGGAGTTCAATACTACTATAAAATACTCAATTTCCACTTCGATGGCCGTCACAAGGTCAACCCTTGCCACCCTCCTTGCGCCACTGATAAAGAAAGATACGCAGGCTCACCTCCAGGTTCCATGGTAGAGTTTCAGCCGTCAAACTATCCGCCTCGGAGATTGTATACATTTTTAACTAATGGCAGTCGTCGCAGTAGCTTGAAATCTTTTACATTAATTAAGATATTTATTTGATACTAGCGAACCCGACAGACTTCGTAGGTACTGCCTGAATCGATAAATAGAAGACCTAAACTTTAGTATCAAATAAACTTAAAACAAACAAAGAGAATGCATATGTAATTAATAAAAAAAATGCTATTCATATTTATATATTCACCTTTTAAACCTCTGGACTTCTGAATTGGTCCAGCCGTTCTCGAGTTTTAGCGAGACTTACGAACAAAAATCCATTTATATGTACCTATTTATAAATATATAAGATTTGGTACCCTTAAGTGCCTGCTCTATGTACATATATATCTCTACCGAAATATTCTAGTAGGGATACTTGGATTTTTTTCCATGGAACCTTCTACTCCATATATTGCTATTTAGTAATCTAATTGGTAAATTGTTTTCTTTTTCTCTTAATCGCTACCAGTAGGGATACAAGTTTTCAAGGGGTATCTTTGATGATGACAAATAGATATTGGAATTAGAGCCATAAAAGTAAATAAAATTGAAGTTTACAGCTTTTTTCATTGATTTATGATGATCATTTCGACAAAAATATTAATTTATTTAAATACAAAATAAAAATCACTTGAAAGATTTTTGAATTGTTAACTTATATATTTATACTTTAGGTATTACTATTGACATTCTGAATAGTAGCTGAATTATTATCCACGTTTCCGTATAAGTGAATTCTATAAACACAAGTATATTTTGCATTGCCTTGATTGGTCAACACTCGAAATATCAACATCTTCCATTCAATGTCCTTGTGGGTGAACTGATAGTATTGTTTCGCTGAACCCTCGGCACGATATTGTCCGTTTACAACTTTGACGCGCGTATTATTTGCGAGAACCCCCTGAAAATTGTATAGCGGTCAGTGTGACGTTCCTTGACATTCTGCCACTGGAATCAATTTACACAGTTGTCTTCGGTAAAACATTGGCGTCTTCATGTTATAGATAGGTAATATAAGAGAAACTGCGTAGATATGTGTCTATCATAAAATCATGAAAAATATTATGGACATTTTTTTGTAAGAACAGGCTCCTGTAATAGCTAAACGGCTGGCTCGAAAAATCTAAAAATAAATCTGATGGTAGTCTATGTGGTGAACTTAAAAGGAAAACTATACTGCCATAAATAGCTTTGTTAGTAGAGGCCTAACATGTGAAATACGCTTACTTGCTCCTTCGGTAGGTGTTTGCTAGTTACAGGTATAGAAAACGATTTTTTTAAAACTATAGGTAATATCACGACTTTTGAACTTGGTTCCGAATAACGACTTATTGGCAAAATAAATTAAAAAGATTACGATACTTTCTGCGGTTACGAACGGGTTATACCGTTAAAACCGTACCTATGTGTAAAAGTCGCGTAAGTTTAAAAGTAATTATGTTTATTATAAATAATAAATAAAAAGAATAAATTAGGTGAAAAGAAAGTCATTGAAGTTGAAAGTTGAAGTTAGTTACAAAAATAAAAGTTTAGCTTCAAATAATACTTCTCACCGTTGAAGAAAAGTACAAATTTTATTAAAGGACATTGAGCTGAACTAATTAATCTAATCCATGCTCAGAGCAACTACATATTACTCAGTCAATGAACTCGGGTCATATGAAGCGAACGTGATACTGGTTACATGAAGTAGGAGAAGCTTAATAGGTACGAAGATAACATAGATACAAAATATGTGTAGCTAGAGTAGCTATATATATTCTGTAGTTTATGCTTTGTTGTTGAGAAGCTTAATACAAATATGGTGCTACTAACGTATATAATGAAATGCTTTGGCGCACTCAGCGCCGTATCTGGTCGTATGTGCTCAACAGTAACGTAGCTTATCCTTTGAACTTTCGGTAATTGTATTTTTATTTCACCATATGAACCTCTGAAATATTTAATGATATGAATTGAATTTATTGTAGATACAATTTATCTTTGTTTAGATTACATAGTCACTATTTTGCATGTAAATCAAACATTTTCTACTGATTAAAAAACAATAGCAAAGTACTAAAATTCAGAATAAAGCCAGAGTTGCCTCTGCTTTTAAATATAATATGTTATGTTGGTTAATCAGAAGTTCATAATGCTGTATTTGCAAAATTAACTGCTGATAAAAAAGCAAGTGAAGTTTATTATGTAGTATTTAAAATGAGTACCTATCAGCTGCGGTTCTCAATAGTTTGATGACATTTAAAGATATATACTTACATAAAAGGCCAACAGTCAGACAGTGTAGGTGCTCGTAACGCGAGCACTATGTCCGCTGGAGGGGTTGCCCGCCACAGCGGCACTATACCCCAAAGCGCGACGCGACCGCCCCACTCCTTTGTGTCAGCGCCCTTTGTGGCCGACGCACCTGTTATGTATCGCGTACCTATGTGAACTGAAAGTGATTACATTTTAGATTAGATTAAGCGCTTTGATTTCTTCCATAGGGTAGATTTATCTTATATCCATCAATTTGTTTGATCGTGAGCCTTTGACATAGTGTGCAGGAGGATTATGAAATTTTAACTTTTGGTCAGGGCTCCGTCATGTATGTCCTTACATCTTCATTATTTTTCTGATTAACACATATCCTAAGACACAAATAACCTGGTTTTCTATTGGTAAAAGAGTTTCTACCATATTATTACACCATTTAGTTAACTTCTTCAAAATTCTTTTATAAAATGTTATGCCAACCTATTAACTTTGATAAAAGAAATTTTATAAAAGAAATACTTTATAAAATATGGCCTATTACACTATCAAAGATCTTTGTCAAATAACTTTTATAAAATATGTTTTATGAAATGTTTTACAGTGTAATACGGGCCTTAGTCAGGGGCGGTGTGCGCCAGACCATTTCCACTGCCCTGTCCAAAGAAACCTCTCTTAGCCACCCCTGTTAGTAACAAAAAATAAGACGTTTGACCATTAAGGATTAACCAGGTCTGTGATGACAAATATGAATTAACTTATCTAACGAATGTAATTTATTTAATTTACAAGTGCAAAACTATTGTAGTGTTCAAAGAGGCCGGTCACAACTACTGAATCCCTTGAATTATTATTTCTTGACTTAACAACGCTCATGTAACAGTACCTTCATAACCGATTATCATCACACGAACGCCCTAATAGAAAACGCAATGGTCACATTCATAGCGATAATAAACATTTTTAGTTTAGTTTACTAGCAATTTAAGGGTGTAAAAACCCACAGTTAGCACATTACTAGTATCAATAAACGTAGTACATTACGCGGCACGTCAAAAAGTAATTAAAGCGGTAATAAAATGTGGTACCTGTCTTGGATCGTGATGACAACATCATGGTCCGAGAGCGAAGTGTATTCCTGTAATAACGTGTCACTTTTTAAATTCGTTGATGAGGTAGATGTCTGATACAGTAAACAAGAAATATTGATTTGTAATTTGTGAACAGTTTACCTTTATAGATATCTTTGTATAGTCATTTTATAGATACTTTGCCAATGTCGCACCTTTAATAAGCTTTGGAGCTTATGAAAACATTTTTAGTCGATTTTATATCATCTCATCTTTAAGGTAAAATAATTTTCTGGGGAGTTTGATAGTATTTTTATAAACTTCTACAATCTTTTCATGTGTTTGTTGTAATAATGATAGTCAATACATATTAAACTCTGACTGCTAGCTTATTCCGATAGTAGTTTAACCGTATGTCGGATATCCAGCTAAACTTCAAGGTAGACGGATAGCTGCTTATCTGTCCTCGATGTCGTAAGTTAGGAAGTAATGATACAAATATTGATTAAATTGCGTGCATTTTGACTAAGATGAATCTAAGCAACCCCTGATTTTCCTTATACGTAAGGGTCTCCCTGATATCTTAATTAAAAGGTATTTTATAATGACGACTTGAGTGAGTAACTTCAATAACTCAAATCAATAAAATCTTTGGGTTGTACATTAATAACCTTTTAAACTACTTAATCTTAAGCCCCATCTACAAGTAAACAATGATAAAGAGTCGGACATATTTGATGCCGATAACGACAACCTATGCCTTTATCTTACTTACTGTCTGGTAACTGCTAGTAATATCTAGCTAGATACCTTAGATTCGAGACACTCGTAGGTACACGGAGACCCGTTTCTACTCTAGAGTGGTATACACTGGAGAGCAGGTACTAGTACCTATAATGTATTTGTAGACCGTGTTCTATGTCCTAACACTGATGTATAATTTATTTAACAAAATTACTCGAACCGAGAAAAAGTTTACTTAACGCACCAATTTAAGGACTCTTTATAAAAGTTTCCTTTTCACATACGTGCAACAATTTTGTAAGTTTCACAGTGGAGCAAAGTTCAATTATTACCTGAGAGTTTGTTCAGCTTTAGCTAGCTCTTCGGTCAAGTACTTCAGTCTGTGACAACATTCTAAGCTGACTGATGTACTTGTATCTGAGAAGGCTGAAGCAGACAAAGGATAATCGGTTACTGTTATGATATTCTTCACTTGATTGAGTTAATACTTTAACATTCCAGCTTAAGTAAATACATATTAGTAAGTAGGCTTTTTGGCCATTATATAAATATTTATGCTTAGATACACATATAATAAAAATAAGAATGACACATTTTATAGGTACTATCGACCTGCATTAGTCCCAATAACATGTTCAGAAAAGTTAAATTGGAAAAGATTTATTGTAAGTTGGAAGCAGTTACAAAGTTTACTTACGTGTTGTATTTAGCTTTTAGGACAGAATAGAAACGGGAATTGCGTAATTCGATCAATAGGGAATAAGATTAGTCAGTACGTAATCTGATAAATTTTGATAAATGATGATAAATGATCTGATAGGACGTAATCTATTTACCGTAGTTAGCTATTGTAAGTTAGGCGTTTAAATACTTAAAAGAAATAGCGTAAAATTAATTTCTAGAGCTGGAACTGTACGATAGAGGAAGGCCCTCATGTCTATAGAATTTCATAATTATAAAACTGCTTAGAAGTGTTTCAGCTGGTGAATACTAATACAGATATCTATTAGGTGAACCCTTCGTAGCTAAGTGGTCTTAGGCGATTGGAAACCATCACCGGGGGTAAGCAACTACGGCGCGGTCAGTACCTAGATGGGTGCCCGTTTGTAACATGATAATGTTTCCGGGTTAACAACGTTTCCATGATTCGGAGGTCACGTTAACCAGTCGATCCCGGTTGTTATCATAACAAAACAGTTATGAAGCTAAGTTGGAGGCCTTCGGGCGGCCTAAAAACATCCAACGTCAAGATTACGTAGCCACAACGTGTCTTGCCAGTCCCGAATTCGCAGTTGGCCAGCGTAGGGACATATGGCCTTAATCCTCTCCTGAGAGGAGTCCCGAACCCAGCAGTGGGATATTATGGGTTGTTGATCGTGATCCATTAAGGTATGGTATATATAGCCTTGAAAAATGAATCAAATCAAATGTCATTATTGCCGACTAGGGTGTATATTATGTGATTATAGGACATAGTTTGTGTCGTTGTTGACAATATGCACTAAAGAAGTTAGTACGTTTTTCGTCATATTTTTTTGTCTGTTCATCATTTTAACTAAAATGCAGTGGAGCGCATATCACGAATTTGTTTCTGTACGCTACTGACACAATTGATTACGTAAGTATAAAACTACGAGAATTTCACTCAACAAATTGAAAGTCGTAAGGGGAATTTGTGTTTAATGTATAGTGAAATCACTGTATACTGTACTATAAGTCTGTCAGTATATAATTTAGTATTCAAATTGTTAAATTTTCTTTCAACGGGAAGGCTTTGGCACACCATTTTCAATAAATTTTAAATTGTAATAAGCTTATATTCGCCAAGAACCATAACTAACACAGAGCTAAGACAAAGGCGTTAAACACTAGAAAAACAAGATATGTGACCAAAACCATAAACAAGGCATCTCCCCGAACCGCTAGAAAAAAGTCTCATTGTTGTCCTGAAAACCATATTCATACTGAGATTTTCTATCTAAATCTAACATGTCCCGTTTGTGAATAAATTCATCAAGCCACTTAATGAAATACTATCATATCAATTATCTCTTAGACAACTAAGAAACAAAGAGAATTTTGTTACGAAAGACCAGTGTGATTACTAGTAATTGACCTGAATGTCTTAAGAAATACAATTACGTAGGAGGTACTTACATAATGAGATTAACTTCGTTAAGTCTCCTTCAAGGTTTTCCTTCCAAAATGACACTGAAACTAAGTTAATTTTCTCTTTTGATGCTACAATACTAATTTTATTCATCGCTTACTAGTTTAAGCTGAATTCATCAGTTTATAAATTAGTTGGTAAATAAATATGGTGATGTTTTTCATAAATTTAAATCAAGTTATTATGTTTAATAGCTGGCTCTGTTTGACTTTTAACGACAACTTAATGATTTGACTAGGTTGTTAAGTTGAAATATACATATATTTAAAGGATTTAAAAACTATACCTAATGATCTTATGGAGTACAAGCTTTAGGTACTGCAACGTTTCAAGGTTGATTGGACCTCAACCATTTTTATTTTGAATCGCTTGTATCGCAAATGTTTCTCTAAACTCACAAGTATTTAGCAAGGCCACCACAAAGTCTGTACTGACCTATTGTTCCCAGCGCTAGGATCAATATAACAAACAAGCAAGCCGTAGTCCTACCACAGGAACGATTTACAGCCGATGTTTGTTTACATCTCTTGGTTCTCCTTTTTTTTCTATCGAAGAAGTTTTGTTCCACGTTATCTTCGTGTAGATATTCCCAGATGTTTTCTCGTAACGGGTACGTGGATTGCATTCCCCAATTAGGTCTCATAATTTGTCTGGATTTCTTTCGTTCGTGAACTTTTCCTGTGGAATGTTGTAAATAAGTCAAGTAAAATACATTTTCATTGCAATTATTAACTAGGTGTAAAAGTAGTATAACTTTAACATGAGTGTGAAGTTGGTGTACTGTACCTCAAAGATTAGAATACTATTATAAAAATAAGTACAACGACAGTCAAGAGTAGAGTTGCAGTTATTAAAAAAAAAAACTATTCCTACGTGAGTAATTTTCCAAATAGGCGAAAGACTTGTCAGTGGTATTTTCCTTATGATTATTTCCTTATTAATCATAGTTATTTCGGATATTACAAATCAACTCAACAATCATCAAGAGCTTTTGACAGTTTACTGGTTCACTGCTGGACATGACCTCGCTTCCTTTCAAATTTTGGCTATCACAATACCACGTTATATAGTGGTGTAAATAGGTTTAAAGTTTTTTTTTCTCTTTGTAGTGATGTTAGTTGTTGTTGCCTACGATACACACTTGATGAATAGGGGTGGTGACACTATGTATTCTTACTTAGCTTAGCTTTTTAGTTGTTAGCTGATCACTAACAACGAAAAACTAAACTAACCTATTAATATTATATATGATTTATATATGTGATTTTAACTTTAATCATTTAATCGAAAGATAATCATGCACTGCTAAAAGTTCTAAAAACCCTGTCGAACAATTCTCGAAGGCACCCGAAAAATTATGAAAAAAAGAAACTTAACTACGATTAATACTTTCAGTTATTATTGTACTTGTCATCATTTTTATTTATTCATCTATTCATAAAACATAGAAACGAGTCGGGCAAAATCGATTCTCGTGTGATAAATGGGTCCATAAATTAAATTTTACGTTTCATTATTCTCTGTAAGAAATCTATAAGGATATGATAGCCCTGGGGACTGACTACGACGTAATCTTCACCTAAATTTTACGGGTGTACAGAACTGAGTAACCGGGTTAGATTCTTTGTCTTTTATTTATTGATAGAAGAGTGTAAGCAAGGAATGCTATATTTTGATTCTATCATAGTAGTTTTCGAAAGTCCTTGAAGTTCAAATTTTATATACATTATTAGTAATTTAATTTTAATTCAAAATCATTATATGAAACTAAAGAAAATATTTCAGTATTTACGAGTACATACAAGCATCAAAAAATTCATCTACATCATCGCTTAGTGGTAGCTGTCTAAAAAGTTGGTAGCCATGTTGAATGGCAATGCTAAATCTCTGTACCAAAAAAAGGCCAGTCACAAATAAAATTATGACATAAGTAAGGTAAATTTAGCGACACTGAAGATGGTTTTACAATGTTTTGGAGAAATCACGCGACGACCTGAAACACGAATGCCGAAATCTGTGCAAATAAATTAAAATTTATGTGTCTGTATCATTTGATAGAGGCATTTAAATCGTTAAACAGATTTTTACTAAGTTCATATGAAAGTATACATTATACTTATATAAAGAAACAGAGTTTTTTTTTAATTTATTGTCTGTCTGTTTGTTCCGGGTAGTCTCTGGAACGGCTGGATCGATTTCGGTTACTCGCGGTTATTATTGTAAATTGCCAGTAACGCAGCAGAGCTTGCTTGCTGCTTTTTAGGGTTCCGGTGCCAAATGGCAAAAAACGGAACCCTTATAGATTCGTCAAGTCTGTCTGTCTGTCTGTCCGTCCGTATGTCACAGCCAATTATTTCCGAAACTATAAGAGCTATACTGTTGAAATTCGGTCAGTCGATGTATTCTGTGAACCGCATTAAGATTTTTATTTAAAAATAGAAAAAAAACAATACATTTTGGGGGTCCCCATACATGGAACTGAAACTCAAAAATTTTTTTTTCATCAAACCTATCCGTGTGGGGTGTCTATGGATAGGTGTTCAAAAATGATGTTGAGGTTTCTAAAATCATTTTTTTCTAAACTGAATAGTTTGCGCGAGAGACACTTCCAAAGTGGAAAAATGTGTGTCCCCCCCCCTCTAACTTCTAAAATAAGAGAGTGATAAAACTAAAAAAAATATATGTTGTACATTACCATGTAAACTACCAACGAAAATTGGTTTGAACGAGATCTAGTAAGTAGTTTTTTTTTAATATGTCATAAAGCGTAAACAGCAATTTACCTTTCATTTAATCAACGAACTACAAGAACTTTTATATAATGTTACTTGTTGATACGGAACCCTTCATGGGCGAGTCCGACTCGCACTTGGCCGATTTTTTTATTTGATGTAAGTACCATTACATACTTCATATGCATGTAGTAAAATAACTGACTAAATACTACGTATTGTTGGGTAGCGAAGTGCAAATGGTTTACTTTTTAAATTGACATAGTATTTTTTTTAAAACCACCTTTTCAGGGTTCCGAAGTTTATGACTTCGAACCCTTATAGATTCGTCATGTCCGTCTGTCCGTCCGTCCGTCCTCGACTTACCGTCCAAACGGTAAGTGCTAGAAAGATGAAACTTTGCATAAATATGTGTTGTAATTACGTCGACAAAGTGCTACAATAAAATTATGAAAAAATATTTATATTATGAGTACCTCCCCTACACGTAAAGTGGGGATGTTTTTTAGGGTTCCGTAGCCAAATGGCAAAAAACGGAACCCTTATAGATTTTTTTTTCTCGCGGCTACCCTATCATGTGGGGTATCATTAGATAGGTCTTTTAAAAAAAATAAAGGCTTTCTAAGACAATTTTTTGATTTAGGCATCCGTTTGCGAGAAATTCCACTTTAAAGGCCACTTTTTTGTAAAAACAGGGCGCCCCCCCCCCCCCTCTAAAAGCTAAACGGCTTGCTCAAAAAATCTGGAAAAATTCCTGATATTGGTCCATATAATGAACTTTGAAGGAAAACTATAACGGATTCTATGACTTTGTTAGTTCAGGAGTTATAGAGGCTTAACTTTTACAATGCGCTTACTTGGAAAACGTTATACAAAATCAACGTATTAATACGTAAACATAAGAATTATCCATTGGATACGATTTCTAATCCACGTACCATTATGGGTGACTGAGGAACCCTTTCCTGTGCGTGGCCTGACACGCACTTGGCCGATTTTTGTAAGTTACATTTTATCACGTTATTCTCTGCTCGTTGTTTTCTCTAGCAGAAAAAGTAGATACGAACTATAGAAATGTTGTACACGGCCTTTTATTTAATGTACAAAGCTATAAAAATCTACAAAACATTTGTAAACGTATAGTATTACATAAACAATATAGACTCATATACTTGTAGGTATAGGATTTTCGGTTATAATACTATCGTAAAATAAGTACTCGTCGTACAAATGCACTAAAAGGAAACAAATCAAAGGATGACATTTTATTAATTCGTTGATAGCGGTAACATTTTATCGCGGGCTAGTAGTAATTTAGTAAGTTTCATTGCCCGCTTTACGATTGCTTCGGTCTAGCCCCGAGATAGGTTAGGGTGGTCTTTCTACTTAATAGTATTTTAGATTACCAATATCGACATCCTTGCAGCAAATTTTTTTAAATACTTCATGTGAAATGTACATTTTTTTATTAACATAATCCCTCGTTCAGAATTCACCAGAAATAAAGCGTAAACATGTCCACATCATTAAATAAGTAGGCCAGTAACTAGATTGCTACTTTAGGTATAGGTACTTATACTTTTTGTTTATGAACGCTAGGAAATTTATTATGTAGGTACAGAAATTATGCATGTATTTACCTAGGTGTTTAAATGTAATGAGTAATGATTATCATTGATCAAAATAAAGAAATGAAATCTTATGCATTAATTTCAACAACTTATTTAAATTTTCATGCACTCCGTTCGTTACTCACCATTTTGGTTAAAACTTTTACAGCTTCTGATATAGGATATAATAATCCACCAGTGTGCAAAGCTACTTAAAATGAGCATTCTTTTTTAGACCAACTTTAGAAGAAGTTATAAAAAAAATAAAGATAAGTAACAGGCAGTTTATTAATCACAGAGGGATATTACGTCTTGTCCTTATAATTTCCTCCATTAGATCGGTGATAGATGAGATTCTCGAAACGAATAACAACCAAGATCTTGTGTGGATACTGTCATTTTATGGTTGCTTACATAGTTTTTGATCAGGATTCGACCAATTAACTAAAAATCTAAAATGAAACTTTTTCAGCCCCAACTTTGATATAATTTAAATTGAAATAAGTATAATTAGACAGGAAAGTATAATTGGTTTGATATTTAGCAAGCGGGCGTCATTACTCTCAGTAGCGGCAGGTGGCGGCATGCTCCAATTGCATTACGCCAATTCGGACCAGGCCAAATCTGTTTTTGGATTGCTGGGATTATTCTAATATACCTAATTTTCTGCTAATAATTTAGGCATTTTATTTATTTAAAGTGTTAATTTTGGTTGGTGTACTTTTACCATTTATTTATCGATGTATTTCGGTTATTACTATTCGTTTCGGCTATGAAGACATACTACATCATTGTAAACTTGTACAGATAAGGAAATTAAACGGTACCGAATATCTAGTTTGATTTTTAGTTTCTCTTGTCTTTGTATACAGATACATTATGTCTAAACAATGTTCAAACAGCTATGCAGCTTTAATACTAAATTATGTTAGTAATATCAGAGCTTACTATATTATCCTACGGTGCCCATAGTACCTGCCTACTTGTAATAAAGTATCTTTCATTGTACGTTTTTTTCTTTATCCAATTTCAAATAACAGCAATATTTGGCAGAGATAATTTTATTAAAGTAGAAACTTTAAGTTGGCTTCTTTTAAGCAACGTTAAAAAAAAAACAAAGAAAAAACTATGCTATGCACTATGCTACGCGTTGTTCACGTTCGCAATGAGGATGGTGACCACCACTTGGATTGTACACATGCCGTCCATCAGGCAAAGTGCAGTCATTTTGGCATCTCATACATAGAACAAATATACATATTTTAGTACTAATACACAATTAAAACGCAATTATCTTTTGAGAAAAGTTGAGAAAAAAAAAATTAAAAAACTTTTGTTAAAATTTATACATATTATGATTTTATAATTCAAATATGTCATTTTCATTTTAACTTCGCCGGAGTCGGGTAAAAAAGGGAGAGTTAATTTTTTTATTACACTGTTACTAAATTAGATGTTTGAAAGAACTTGAATGTTTGGAATTACTTGTAATTTAAGTAAGGAGAAAACTGTACCTACATTGTTTTTTTTTCATATTTAGGCCTACCAAATTGACTCTAATCGGCCTATTGGAACGTATGAAAAGAATCCAACAGTAGGGGTCATCATCCTCAATGTGAGTGCAGACAACGCAGCATGGTGACCCACACCATGGCGGCTTAGTTAGGTGCATCATTGGGCCTCCGGTCTCACACTCATCAATGAAATATGACAGCACGAATACTATCATTTTAATTTGGTCTTCTGTGTGAGGGTGGTACAGCCCCGTTCGAGCCGGTCCATCCGTGCTAAAATCAATGTGCCTCTACTACATTGAGAAGATTTTGTGGTGCATGAGCTCTAATAGTTTGTTTTATGGTTATATAACAACGATACAGATGATTAATGTAAAAGTTCAAATGAATGTGAAGAAAATTAAGTTTGCTAATCAATTTCAATAACAAGTATTTAATAAAAAATGGTACCTAATAATTTAATATTAATTTAGTATTCAAATTAAAGACTGTTACATAATAATAAATAATAAATAAATATTTCCGACATCTTACACACAACGTCATCTTATCCCAAACTAAGCATAGCTTGTATTATAGGTACTAGACAACTGATATAAAATACTTAAATATTTCAGACATCATAAATATTATACCTAATATTTACTCACAACGCCATTTAGTCGACTAGACCAACGAGGCAGTCATAAAAAATGAGGCGTATTAAAGTATTTCTTCAATCGTTAAAAAAAGTAGGTGATTGTGCTGGTCTTAAATAACTTTCGCCGTATCCAATGTAGTGTTCTATGAAGTAAATCGAAGTGGTCGAAATGACATGGCATTTTACGTTTCGTCGAGTCCCAAGGTCATGGGCAATTAGCATTTGGAACTAAATGCTCTCATTACTCAAAGTTTTTATTCAAATCGAATGACCCCTTTCTCACAATGAAAAAAGAACGAATAATCTATACATATAAATAAAATTGGTTTGTCTGTCTGTCTTACAGTAGAACAGCTGGACTGATTTTGACGGGATTTTACGAGTAACTTAGTAACGAGTAACTTAGACTGGCCTCGCTCCGCGGCATTAACATTATAAAGTCCCAGTTACATTATCCTTACCTACTAATATTTTTACATCTCTCATGTTCGGTAAGTAGGTTCTTATTGCCTCCAAATGGGGCTTGTAGGTGACTAATTAGCGCTCTAGGGTAATAATGTAGCTAGAAAAGCCCTAGGGCGGTAAGTAATTAACAAAACCACTTCTTCCTTTCAAAAAGTTCGCGTACATCTAACCATCATACTGGCAATTGACATCATGCATTCAGCCCAATGACCAAAGAGGTCGCTTTGCTATTCAGCCTTGTCTTCGTGTGAGTATAATAGTCATTAATTTTAAATATCGAACGGCGAAGCTCAATTTCATTCTTGAAAAAAACAATTAAAAAGTTCTTTACTTGATTCTTTTTAATGAAGAAAGGCGGGAATAGAAAACTTTTACTTTAAATACATATTGTTTGTTTTTGGGATTTTTTTATAATTACGTGCTACTTAGGAAAAAACTTGAGTCTCAAACTATTAACATACCCAAAAACGCCTGTCTTTAAAATTTGAAAATAGTTTTCATTTCACTATAAATTTCAACAAATAAAATGATTTATTCTTATAATGCCGGTTTTTTTTCACTTACCTCACAATCGAGATGTAAAGCAGAATAGTTGGCTCGGGCTGCAATTGATGCCTTACAGCCCTTGGCTCCTAATCTACTACTATTGCGAAAGTAACTCTGTCCTGTGTCCAGCTTTCACGGCAAAACTACAGAACTGATTTAAATGAATTTGTACACAGATAGTCTAGAGCCTGAGAAAGGACATAGGCTACTTTTTACAGCGAAAACCGACATACACGCGGGCGGAGCCTCGGGCTTAAGCTAGTCAAATACGAGTATAAGCTGAAGTGACTTTGAGTTTAGCATGTGCGTTCCATAACTGGTTAAATAAATATCCGTCTATATAGTTTGTTCAATTAAACATTAAAATATAAAACTTTATAGCAAAAAATTGTAAACTGAAAGGCAGACAATAATAAACTATTATTACTTCTTATCCTTCCTAACTAACTTCTTCCTAAATAATTTTGAGTCGCCGCCAAAAGAATACCCACTTGTTTTGTCTCTCATTAATTATATTGTAGTAACGTTAAAGAGATTACTTGGCAACTTTTTAAGGCGTGTAAAACATACACGTATCCTAAAACCCTTAAAATAATCTCTCACAAAAGATGGTACGTACGTATCCACACAAAATAATATGAATTCTGTACATACGAGTACTTACTTTAATAATAAATTAGGTGATGTAGGATTGAACTGCTCTATTTTATTCACGAACTTGGAGCTAGCTTTTCTGTACGCGTTTGTACTCACGTATTTACAATTTATTTACCTACTTGCTCAATCACAATTTATTTATAAGTAGGTACCTAGTTTAAAAAGTATATCTATTGTACTTATTCTAAATAATCAAACAAACTAAATTATCGATCTTGAAAACAAATATTACTATAATTAAATAGGAATAGATATAGTCATTATACCAATAATTCATAGATAAAAAAAATATAAAATTGTAATTGTGCGTTCGATATTCAAAAAAAGTTTTTATTGATTGTAAAATAGCTTAAAATTGTCAAAAATATTTTTAAATGGCTTTTAATGATTTTTCCTTTTTCATTGTTATTACTTATTACGTTTATTTTTATTGGTTACAATCACACAATAAAGTAGCATTTAGATCAAACTAATTATGAAGAACAACATGTGCAGAATTCTAAACAAACTAACCTGACGAGCACCAAGGTGGATTAACATTTTTTTGTGACAAATCGCTGCTGTTTGAGCTTTCAAAAGATTTTTTATATGCACTTCTTGTGAGCATAACCATTTGTACGTATTCACAATAACAATTACATTTATTGTCGTAATTATACTTATTTATAATTTGCGAATCGCAGCAACCAACGAGATGTTAACTTTTTAAATTTGCCCTCTAATCCCTCTATGTGGCTAAGGTCAACAAGTGTAGAAAGCCTAGTCGTTATTACGTTTTTTTTTTGTGATTTGTTGTTTTTTATTACACTTAAAATAAATAAAAATGTTCGTAGCATTACTAAACTTATATTATTGTTTATAGTAAGATATTTATTTAATTTAGATAAAGTGATGACCTGACATACTTTTACCTAAATACCTAATTGTTCTAAAACCAGTCGACTGAAGTCGACCTTTGCTTTTGTACCGTTGCTTTAAACTATACAGCGATGATTATTTATCTCGGCATATTACATCTTGAAATTTAAATTTCATGGGCAAGGTTTTAAATTACCTGAACTATTCGAAGCGGAACAGTTTGTGAGCTATGTTCGTGTTGTTCGTATTGGCTATTGTTGTGTCTCGGGTGAGCTCTCAAGACCATATCTTGAGTACAGCGCCACCGTCTCCGTCACTTCCTTTACCATTCATGGATTTATTTACTAGTGCTTCAAACGTATACTCGGAACCCTTACGTAAGTCTTATAGTGACTCATCGCACTACGTGTCATGCCCAAAGAGCGATACTTTATCATCTCTAGCAAACATAATCGGAAGTGCGGCTAAAATTTTGATGTCAGCAGCAGCCATAGCATTCCTAAAATTATTGGTTGGCAAAATGCTTATGCTACCAATTGTACTCACACTTTTTATGAAATTAGGATTAAAAGTATTTTTCCTTTGGCCAATGATATCAAAAATGATTAAATATTTTAAGAAGAAAAAGAAAAAAGGTCACAAATCAAGAATGATCTCCGATTGCTCACAAAGGATTGCCTGCGTTATACAAAGGTCTTCAAGGAGTACTTGGAGTAGTTATATAGGAGCCACCGTAACATTTTTTTTAATAGATGACTTGGAAGAAAATGGTACAATTGCAAAAACTATGCTTAGTATTTTAGCTGATGATAAAATAGCTCAGTGTATGTCCTTGGATTGTAGTTCCGGAATCGATATAAGCTGATATGTTAATGTTTACTAAAGTTTAATTAAGTAGAACAATGCAGATGCCTTACTGATTTTGCAATTTAGGTACTTTTAATACATAGTGCCAGCTTGCACATTGACATTTTATTAATTTGTAAGTATTTAACTGTGTCACAGTATATCTAAGTACTTAGTCACCATGACTCGAGTGTGCATACTATTGTTCGTGCTAGTGAAGTTTCTGCCGGTGTTTGGATATCTGGATGAAACTATGATGCTAATACCGCCGTTCGAAGTTCGAACTGCGGATAACTATCCACACCACCCATCACAATACCCAGTTTCGCCACAGTTCTCAACCACGAGGAATTCACAGCGACCTCAACAGCAAATATTACATACTAATGGTGATCCCTCGTTATCCAGATCGACGTATAAAAACTCAAATCGTGGAACTAGTTTAAATGACTATATTGAGGATTTTAATAATGCACAATCACATCAAAAAGAAAAAGAGGCGTTACAATTTCATATGGACCACATCGAACGTAAGAGTAATGATTCTGCGTATCGGGCGTATCCCGGTCTATATTCAATGCTAAATTCACCAGGATATGGATCTGCTAAAAATCACAAGAGGCTGACATCCCCAACAATAGCACCAGAATCGCTATTAAGCAAAGCTGCATCGTTGAAACCTGGTCTTCCAACGCTTTTCAATTCTGTCTCTCCAAAAATGATGAGTACAGTGAGTGGTTTGATAAACTTATTTCTTTCTGTATTCTGCAGATCTTCGTCGGATGGACTACAAACAAACGGCTTGACAGCACTTGTTCTAAATAGCATAGTGAGAGTGCTTTTAGTAGCTAGAGGCAGTCTAAAACCTCTTATGGGTGAACTGACTATTCCTTTATTGTCTTTGTTTTTAATAAACCTGGAAGTAATGGCAATAATTTGGTGGTTGTGGGAGGATAGCGACACACCAAACACTTCTACTCTAATTCGCCAGAATGAAAAACCAGATTACTAAGCCTACATTTCATATTGATAAGTGTTCCTATGTAAAGACCTTGTCCCAGTTACTCGTATTTCATAGGTTTTTTTTAAAAAAAATATAATACATACTTTAGTTTTCATATAATTCTAAGACTGACTGACTGTAAAAAGTAATAAAATATTTGAAAAAAATATGTTCTTATTTCAAACCTTTGTATAATTTTCTAGGTAATAATTTTCACAACATTTCGTGTTCTAGTAGCCTAAATTACTTTGCTTTTCTTCGTGCTTAAGTTTTTATGTGTTCAGCTCAAGGGCGGTGAAGATGACATAATACGTCAGATTTAGACCAGTTAAAACTACTTTTTTTATATGTTTAAGCCTACCAAAGTGACTCTACTCTGCCTGATGGAAAGCAAGAGTAGAATCCAGGAGTAGGGGTCACCATCCTCATTTTTTATCTTTTTATCTTTTTTATCTTTTTTTTTTATCTTTAAAAAGACAACTCCCGCATTAGGAATATGAATTCCTGTGTCGCGGGGGACTTTACAAACATACATGAAACGGACACAAAGAAAACCCAGACTCAGAACAACAATTTGTGAATCACACAAAGTGTTATCCCACGTGGGATTCGAACCCACGACACTTGGCGCAGTAGAGAGCGGCGTGGCGACCGCTTAAACCACTAGGCCAACCGTGCAGTCAAAGTCATTGAGAGGGAAGGCAAAGCTGCATGGTCACCCATACATTGTAGGTAGTAGATACCCATTGTAGGTAGTAGAGCCACGCTGATTTCAGCACGGCATGAATGGGCCGGCTCGACCCGGCCAGTACTACCCTCACACAGAAGACCATCCTAATAATGACAGCATTCTTGCTGTCGTATTTCGTTGGTGAGTGTGAGACCGGAGGCCCAATCATTCTGCATCATTCTTCCGCCCTTCGAAGGCCGGGAGAATGATGCAGAATAATCTAACCAAGCTGCCATGGTAAGGGTCACCATACTACATTGCCTACCCTCACAATAAGCATGGTGACCCCTACTCCTGGATTCTACTCATGCTTTCCATCAGGCAGAGTAGAGTCACTTTGGCAGGCTTAAATATATAAAAAAAAAAAAAACATGGCGGCCTGGTCAGATGTTTGTGCACCATTCTGCCAGCCTCCGGAGGCCGGAAGAATGATGCAGAATGATTGGGTCTCCGGTCTCACACTCACCAACGAAATACGACAGTAAGAATGCTGACATTATTAGGATGGTCTTCTGTGTGAGGGTAGTACTGCCCCAGTCTATTCATTCGTATTCAAATCAGCGTGGCTTTACTACAGGTGAGTATTGTTTATGATGGGTACCAAAGCAGTACGCAGCTATGTTCGTACCGTCTCCTCATTGTACCACTTTGGACTAGTGAGCGGCAAAAATATGTCATCACTAGTTAGGAAGTTAGACTTGTCGGTTTGCTTAGAATCAATTGACTTATTTTTTAAATTTAATCATCTTTATCACAACCGAAAGACGTTCACTGATGGACATAAGCATCCCCAAAGTTCTTCTTAATTAGTAAGAATTTAAATACTCTTTCTCCCACTCAACAACAAAACACAACATTTTTATATTGCACTTGCATCATTATTTATCATCATCATTATGTATTATCATTATTATTATTCATTATGTATCTTGACCGGGGACGTCTTTTAGTTGAGAATCATGATCATGATATCTTGAAAAGAAAAAGTAAGCAAGACAATGAAATTAATATATTTATACTTAAACTATGTAGTGAATTCAACAATGGATAGGATTAGTTTTGAAGTATAGGACTTGTAATTCCAACTGCATTGACAAAAAGTTAAACTCTAATAAAATATTTATTCATTTGTCTTTTAAGACGGCACTAACATTTGAAAGAATAATGCTGATATTTTCATAGTAATAGAAGTCTCAAGGTTATGAAGTTGATAAAAAAGATCCCATAGGTAATATCAGGTGTCAGGTATAGACGCTCGTAAGGTAAGGTCCTATTATCCCTAATTGGGTGAAAATCTAACCAATTCTTATATAACAAGATGAAACTATGCCAGGTGAATTGTAGTGACAAAATAGAATGTTAAATAAAATCGGCTAAGTGCGACCCAGACTACGCGTAGAGTAGGGTATCCATAGTCTCATGTGGATTTAAATCGTGTCCAATAGATAAATAATTGTTTGTTTACTTTTTTCTTTTTATTTCGTTATTTTTGTATGAAGTTTTTCATTTTGCATAAAGGCAAAAGCGTATTTCACAAGGCCTCTGTAATTCCTGACAAACCTATCTAAACCGTTATAGATATCTTTTAAAGTTCATCACATGGACTACAATCATGATATTTTTCAAATTTTACGAGTCAGCTGTTTGTTTAGCTTTTAGGGTGGGTAGGGAGGTGACGGCGGCGGAAAAAAATGATCTTTTAAGTCGAATACCTCGCAAATGGATACCTAAATAGATACCTGTCTTTTTCTTATATATATCTAAGCCTACCAAAGCTCTACTCTGCCTGATGGAAAGCATTAGTAGAATCCAGGAGTAGGGGTTGCCATCGTCATTGTGAGGGTAGACCATGGCGGCCTCCGGTCTCACACTCACCAACGATATACGACGGCACGGATGCTGTTCTTACAGCATGGTCTTCTGGGTGAGGGTAGTGCTGCCCCAGTCGAGGCGGCCCATTCGTGCTGGAATCATTTTCAACTTGCGACTTGACTCGTTTAGCAGTTTTATATTATAAGTGCTTCCTATTACTGCTCTGCTCTTATGTGAAGAACGAACTTTTAGCTGCTAATAGTATAAATTCGAAAGAAACTCTGTTTGTCGGTCTGTCTACTGCGCTTTCACGGCTAAAACACCTGTTTTTTTGTTTAAAAACCTGGACTTTTGTTTAAAAACTGCTAATAATAACCTACATTCTACAGAGCGTATAATGTCATTAACCTCCGAGGGCTGAGCAGTGACAAGTTTACGTCACTTTCGTTTCACGTTTACTAACATCTTCCGAAACAATTCTTAGTACTTGATATATAAACTAATATTTCAGAAAAAACAATGAATTATTTACATAAGATAGTCTAAATGTTACTGGCTACATTTTATTAATTAAATTTGGTTTAACCCAAGATGGATGGAACAAAGTAGGGCTATTGCCAGATCGACTGCTAAATACTATTTCACTCGTAGACCTTTTAAAATCTGGGAGTTTTCACACGGTAAAAAGAGTAGGTAGTAGTAATAATGCGCTCTTCAAGCATTGTCCTAATATTTGCTGAAGTTATTTAATGAGCACTTAAATTTAATGCAGTCATCATTTTGGTTATATAGTAAAATATTGACCCATAAATCTATTTATGCATAATTTTATCGTTCAGCGATGATTTCCATGGTGGCTGATTAACTCAGAATAAATGTAGGGGATATTTAACGAATCATTCGGTGTTTAGCCTCGAAGCGAAAGCATGAACCAATCACGATTATTACGCATGAATTATAGCCAATAACCGTCAACTCTGTGGGAAGGCTGATTTTCTATCGAATTTAAGAGGCAGCGCACGTAAAACTTTGTTATCATTACCATCAATAAAATTTACAACAAGTAAACGTTAATGAAATTTGATGTGACATATATCATTCATTTTAATTACATCGCCTGAAGAATTATTTCCAACAATTTGAATCTCTAGTAAATTTGTTAATTTTAATACAATTCTTTACGCGTTTGTCGATGTTCGAAGAGTGTCGACTATGTTGTTTTTAGATATAGTGTAAGTAAAACAGTATTTATAGAAGAAGAAAACTTTATTACAGTTAGATAACTTTGAATTTACAATACATAAGACTACGAACTGTTTTCATATCAATAAAGTCCAATTTCCCCACTTGCTGAGAAGTCTCTGTGTCAACTTTTCTACTTACTAAAGTCTTGGTTAGAAACATATATATTGCCGGTTATACTTATAGGTACTTGTCAGCCACTTTTATTTATTAAATGGTGTTTACTTGCTGACTCGGCGAACTTTGTACCGCCTTAGAATATTAATTCTTATTAAAGTATTGTGTTTAGTTATTAACCGATAGTTACAAATCGACAACAGCCCCACCTAACAGGCCCCGGCCAGTACCGCCGCAATCGCTTTGTTCCTACATTTTAAATCTTTAATATCTTCAAAAACATTAATTTAAAAAACATACTGTAAAGGGCCATATTAATCTATATTAAATGCACAATGTATTTATGTTACTTAATTTGATAAGGGTTAATACTGTATTGCTTAAAATCGCTTCGTAAATAAGCCATTATTTTTGTCGTAAAAAGAAAGAAATAAAAAAATGGTTATTAAGGGTCATCCCTAAGAGATAGACATATACCATCGCGGACTTTTTTGTAGACCTTTTTAAGGTGTAGTACATTATTTTGATCTATCTCGCAGGGTATACAGCCAGCGTTTGCAATGTAAGCGTAAAAAAGTGCTATATTTACGACATCACATTAGAAACCTCTAAAATGATCAATTTTTCTCTACTATATTATTCATGTATTATACATACAAACATTCCTCTTGAATCACTCTATCTATTAAAGAAAATGGTATCAAAATCCGTTGCGTAGTTTTAAAGATCTTAGCATTTTTAGGGACAGACAGAGAGCGGAAGCGGCTTTGTTTTATACTATGTAGTGATGATACGGCACGGTCATTCATTACTCTGTTAAAAATGACTTTTTTTAATATAATCTAATGAAAGTTATTTACCTTGTCTAAATAAATACATTAAACTCTATAATCTTCTCAGATTATGAAGTCATAGGATGTCAAAACTAGGTCAAGTTGTTAATGAGAGGATAGTCCTGTATCCGGAAGCACTTGTCTTTCAAACTTGATAGAAATATGCTGTAAAATGGACGAGATTTTAAATTCTGGCGATGGTGTTAAGAGGGATGCAAAGCAATTAATTATTTTAATCTAAATATAATCTACAACTTTTGGATTGATAGCCTACGGTTTTAATTTACATTTTTATATATAAGTATCTTGACTTCACGCATCGTTGTTGAACATTTACCCTTCTTAATGGATGTAAATAATGTTAAGTTAACAAAATGTGTGTGGTGTGTGTGAAGTGAATCGGAAAAAAAAACTCTAGGTCATGGTCTAGACCATGGTCAGTTGTTAAATTATAAATTTTGTGAAAATGCTCTCATAAGTTTAATGAATAAGTTTAATACTATCCGAATGTATGAGACCTATCTATTCCAATATTATAAAGCTGAAGACTTTGTTCGTTTAGTTGAACCCGCTAATCTCAAAAGGTTCTGGTCTGAATGGAAAAATTCTTTCAGTGTTAGTTTATGGTATGTTGTTTCCATTATCGAAGAAGGCTATATACGGCTAATAAGATTACAACTCGACCAAAAAAAGCAGATTACTAACAAAATGTTGCAATAATGGGAGAAAGTTTTTTTTGAGATTCTGTTGCATGCACTGCGGCAACAATTTATGTTTCAGAAAATATTTCCCATTTAAATTTCTAAAAGAAGGTGTTGAGAGCATATGTCTATTTTTTTGGATTGGCTCATAGTGGCCTTTTGTATACATATAACAGTGGTTTTTTTTCCTTAAAAGTGTAATTTTGTTGCGAATACTCATCGATTTACAATATTAATAATTGTAATTCTTTACTTACATTCAAAGTAAACGTCACCTACACCTGGCTGATGCACTTTCACGCCTGGATTCCTCAAAGCTAAAGATCAGAATGGATTTTCCACCTTCGTTACCAAAAAAGGCATAATTTCGTTCCCTTTTTAATACAGGGAACAGGGTTTTTACAACTGCTTATTACATTTAATTATAACGTTCATGAATGCTTAATTTGTTTAGTATGCGTGCGTGTATAATATTTCCTGTTTAACTTCAATGTTCAAAGTGTGAGTCATTCGAAGAAAAAGTAAAATTAAAAGCTATAAATTAAAGAATGTTCAAAAATACCGGGACAAAAGCACTTGGTGTTCTATTACGTGATAATTTATTTGGGCGTGATTTTATCTCAACTTTATTAGCATTTTATTTTGGTACTAAACTTGCTCCAAAAATAAGTATACACTACTGTATCTGCTTATACTTTCAAACTGTCATTGAATGAGCGCCAACGGTAAGTGCTTTCCATTGTTGTTGTGTGGTTTGCAGAAAGATATATTACGAGAGTTATTTAAATATGCATCATAATAAGAATATATATAAAGGGGAACAAAGATTCATCTGTCATCACTAACCTCCAAATGTTCACGTTCACAATTATTGTATTAGGATAAGTGTATTGCATCGGTATGGTCTATGACTGTAGGCATTAGGGTTTACTTTTTGCTGACAGTACGATAAAGAAAACTAAGACAACATTATAAGCCAGATCTATCTTTCGATTTTTTGTTGCATCAACATCTTTTCATAATTTAGACTTGGCTAAATAATGGTATTTTCAAAGTCACAGGCTATATTTACCAACTTCTTTATTATATAAAGAAAATATTCGTCATTGTTTATTTAAACTCAAAATGATTATAATTGAACCCTAATGTGGCTCATTTTTTTCCATTTTAACTACCTGACACGTCCAAATTCCTCCAGGCATTTTTTTGACAATTTTCTATTTTGCTGAAAAACTTGATTTAGTAGTAGTAGTCTAGAATAGTGTTCCTATATTCGTGAACTAAGAAAGCATGACGCATATGGTTTGTTTAAAACTTTCTGCTTTACAAACCTTGTTCTGATAATAATAAATACTTAAAAAAAACTATTTGTTGCTGTCGATCATAAGTTTCGTTATAAGCGTACATATATTTTAACGATTAATTTTGATTTATATAGATCATGTATAAATATATATGTAATTTTAAATTTAGTTACATACAAATAAGCTTTCAATCCGGGACAAATTGGAGAATTATAGAAAGATAATTATAACACGAGTAAGTAAATAATTTATTTATACCTACCATTGCTTGCGTGTTGAAACTCAGTTAACATAGCCTGAGGGATTTTCGTGTTCCTATTGTTTTTCTTCGGAAAGTAAAGTACCCTTGATCCCAAATTATCCGATAAATTTTCGATCTCAATCTATTTAGTCAAACATGCCTTAAGAAACCTTTCGCAGCATTATTTTACTTTGTACGACCTCCGTAAGAATTTTGGTAGAACATGTATTCTATAGCGATGGTTCGTGTTCCTTATAGAACAAAGTAATAATAATAATTTTCGGATTTTTATCGTGAAGAGTCCTATAACATTGGGTCCGATTACGATTGTTGTTCAATTAAATTTAATTATTATATTACCATTAATATTGTTTAGGATTTAAAGTCCTTTTTGATAATAATTTCAATTAATGACACTGAGCCATCATCTTTTGATTTCTGGAATGCTTTAAAAACTTTCGTTTTACGCTTTTGGCACATCTATTCAGAATAGTTACCATTATTAAATGTTTGTTTGTTCACGTTTGTCTTCTTTTAACATAATCTTTCCTTTCAAAAGTTCTTTAATTGCGTACCTTCAGAATTTCTTACTTAATAATGCAATTGTTCCAAAATTTTGAAAGCGAGCAAGTGTTTTGCAAAAACCGATGGCGACATAACATGTATGTCAAGGTAAGAACATATTCAAAATTATACACCCTAAATTGAGTTAAACGAGAACACAGGGAGTTGTCAGTAGTTGTAACCATTTCATGCGAGTGACAGTCAATTAAGGGAAATAGGTCATTTTGGCGGTAGTGGATGACATGACACTGTATTTGCTTATGCACACAGATGATCCAATTTCATATCGTCTCCAAACTGATATCTCTAATATACTCCTTGGCTTTGTTAGATTACGCACGTAGTAACAAATTTCGCTAATGGGTGATTGTTGTGATAAAATATAGGTATTTCAATTATAGTTGCAATTATATATTTATATTATTAAGAGAAAATACTGTTGAATTTACTTATAGTGTATGGTGAAAATAATACATACATTTTCAGAAGTACATATCTCTATTTACTTTTATTGTAATTGTAAATATAACTAGAGATAAAAAAATGTATGTAAGCAGCCATGAAGAGCACGTTTCACGAACAAGAGCCAAAAACAGTAACTTTTTAATTAATAATATTTTCCAGTTTTTCCTACAATAATTGGGATTTTTATCATATCACATCAACAGTTTTTTCCTTTATAATAATCGATAACTCTGACCCTGAAATGCTCGTAGTATACGTATTTGGGTAATGACATTCTTAGTGTCTATTTAAATAAATATTTCTGCCATGTGACACACAACGCCATCTAGCTTGAAACTAAACAAAGCTCAACAGTCGCGTACACCCCAACTGCGCCTGTTTTTTTCTAACATACGTTCTTTACTAAGTTTCTATTTAAAAACTGTGGCAGCGACGCTTCCCCGATTTCCTTCATTAATAATATAATTAAATGACAAGTACCACTTTATCGCGAAAGATCCATCGTTATTCGAACAAGCTACTCTTAATTTGACCCGTGTAATAGCAACAATTGACAACTGGTAGACGTTACGTGACTAGCATCGATATACCTCTCGGCCTTCGAGTAAGTAAATAAGGTCTTGCCTTCTTAATTTACTCGGTATATTCGTAAGGTATGTTTCTCATTTAACTAAGATGATCTGTGATGGTTATTACCCTCAATGTGTGTTAGTCAATAGGTTCGTTCGTTTTCAATACAAATAGAGTTGTTTACAATTAGTGAACACACGGTAAATGCAGCAATTTACTATGTTTGTCTGTCTGTTTGGTAATCTCTGGAACGGCTAGAACGATTTTGACGAGACTTCATAGGCAGAAAGCTTATGATCTTATGACTAACTCAGGCTTTATTTTTAAACTTGCCTTGCTCGGTAGCGTTACTCGGGATTTACAAGAGTAATCGCGGGTAACATTGTGGGCATCAGCTAGTTATAGTGTTCAAACTGTGAGGGTCATATTTAAATAGGGACGTACATCAGTGTCTTAAACATTTAAAATACGCCTATCCACATATATTTAAAATATATTAATAGCTATTTTTTAAACTATTATTCCTGTTTGACTGGGAACTTTACAAACATAAATGAAACGAGCAAAAAAAAAACACCTGAACTCAGAACAACAAATTGTGAATCACAAGATTAGTCCTGTGTCCTGTGATGTGGGCATCGGACTCACTCAGTACAGTAAGAGGTGTGCTTAATCCCTACGCAATTCTTGCAGTAATTTAGTTTTAGCAAAATGATGCAATATATACCCAATAAATGTATTGGGTACATTAGTACATAGTAAGCAAGAAATGGTCTGCCTTTGTTTTGTAAACACATGTTTAGATTGTGGTATGAAGAACACGAAACCCAACGATTCAGCATTGGAATAGCACAGCTACTAAAAGACCATGGTCTAGACCGACTACATCATGATAAAACCAAATAGATACTAAACAGCTCTTTCAGCTCAACGATAGTCGGCAGAGCATCACGGCAATTCGGTTGGAGAAATATCAGTAACATTACACAGTAGCATATATTGTATTATATACTTCCTTTACTTATCCTAATCTGCTTCATTGATAATCAAAGCGTTCTACTTTAGGAAATTGGGTCAATATTAACGTTTATATAGGTACTATACATAGGGTGAACGCGAAACTTTATCCTAAAACCCTAGTGTTACGGAATAAGTTTTAACCTATTTTGTTCGTAGTTCTACAGCTTCTGGCGTCTCAGGTAGCCATTTCCATACATTCAGTATCATACGATTATTAAAAGAAAATAACTCATTAAAGTACTTGCTCGGACTGTAATTTAAATGTAATTTTTAATCTTATCTGACATCTGGGGTGATTTCACACAAGTAGGTATAGGTCTCAGTTAGTTTGGGTTTTATAACTTAAGTGAACAGACCTATAGAAATATACCTACAGTACGTATTCTTTTTTTAAACCTTTTGAACATATCGTGTTATAGATAATTTAAACGTAAGCACTCCTTTTTCAAACAAATGCCCAAAACAAATTTTACGAGCTACGAGCTTCTTGCCAAGTTGAAAATTGGATTATTTCAATAAAATCGCTTCAAATGAAGGTTTTGTGTGAACAGGATACTGAAAAATAAGAAGCATATAGAAGAGAGTCGTATTGCAATCGAGTGTTTATGTCTGAAACTTGTGAAGCTAGCCGCGAATGAGTGGCGCGGCGAGAGTGCGCAGCGGCGCGAGGCGTCGATAGCGCACCGACCTGACGTCGCCGCGAGACGGCGCACTCCGCACCACCCGTCACCCTCCGCGCCCCGCGACCACGAGCTACGACGCACGTCACACTCGACACCCGCGACACCCTCGCCACCCTTGGTGAGTCGAACCGATCACCGCGCCACCGGGCACGCGCATCGCTGACATTAAACTGACTGTTTACTGTGTTACACGACCAGACATTTCTATAGCCACCATTCAGTGATCTGAAGATCTGACCACGATTCGGTGCTGGTGAAAACAAACACATCACAGAGCATTAGCGCAGGCGCGCCGCCAGCGGACATGAAGAGAGCGGCCATCTTGGTCGAGGACGCACTTTCGCCTCGCCCCAGCTTCAAAGTTTGTTACAGAAGCTTCATTTAAGCTTTAGAGGAGGTGCCATGCGTCGAGGTTTAAGCTCCGCGGCGTGCGCCCTCTGAGGCCGCACCGTGCCGCTATCGATCCGGTAGCGTCATGGCGACCGCGGAGTGAATGCGGACATCGGGACAGTGGCGCAGCCCCCGTAAGCCTGCGGAGTGCCTGCCCAGTGATAGTGTTAGAGTGGTCGCGCGGTATGTGAGACAGAGTGACGACGTGGTTGGGAGGGCGCGAGGGCGGCGGCGGGCCCTGACCGCGCGCCATGGGCGAGGAGTACCCGCGCTCACCCTGCGAACGTTTCCCGGCGACGGGCGCGTTCAGCGTGGCGCCCCCGGAGCGGCTCAGCCCACCGCCGCCCGCGCCGCTGCCGGATCGGTTTTCAGCTTCCCCACGGAGGGTACGTCGTTGCGCCGAGGCCGAACGGGCACGTCGGCCGCGGTACGTGCCCCCAGCGGCTCATGTGCCAGTGGAACGGTATGTCCCGCGGCCACCAGCACCATTGCGGCCACCGCCACCGGTCTACTGCGGGTTGGCGTGCAGGCCACCGCCACCAGCGCCACGCAAATGCTGCGGACCCGCCTGCCGCGAGGATATATCTGGATCACCGCCCCCGTCCCGATATGTGGAATACGTGGGAGCGGCTGCAGCACGACGGCTTGCTTGCACGCCACCGCCACCACCACCACCTGCTCTTCAGTTACCGTGCGAGCCTCAAGAGCCACCTTGCTGCGTACAGGCTCGGAGAAGACCGCAGCCTCCACATGATTGGTAAGTACCAATCCTCTAACACATTGTTTGTAATTTCAATTGTAGAGCTTGAAAATTCTATGCACAGTCAAAACAATCAAAGATTGTTTTATAAAGAAACACTTTATGAACAAAAGATTGTGATAATAGATATTGTATAATACTTTGAAAATGTATGAACGGTAGGCGGCTAACGATAGAAAACTTACGTGTTTGTTTCGTAACATTCCCTTGTAAGATTCTACGCAATATTTATTTTGAAATGAATTTATGGCGAAATTTAAAACTTTCGCCGTACCTGAACTATTTTAGGCAAGATTATGGCAGTAATAATCTATGTTTCAGTCAACGTTGTCTGTATTTGACACATAAAAATAGTGATGTTCTCTCTACTATTATTTTCATGTTTTCCTTTCTTAATTCCATTTTGCATTATTTCTACTTAGTGGAAACACGATATGCCTGCATTTTTTACCAATACCACCAATTTCTACGATTGTAGCCACAATTTCTTTCTTTATAATAATAATAATTTAAAATTAAGCTCTACTATTTAGAATCAAAATAATATATTTTTGACCTAAAAATGTCAGCATTATTCCCTTAACGACGGTTATATATTTATATATCTAAATACAAGCTTTCGCCCGTAGTTCCACCCGAGTGTATCTCGATTACTGTAGCAAAAAGTAGCCTATGTGCTATTCTAACATATAAGCTATATTAATGTAAAGTTTCAGGCAAATTCGTTCTGTAGTTTTTGCGTGAAAGAGCAACAAACATACATACTCACAAATTTTCGCGTCTAAATATTATTAGTAAGGATATCTTGAGTAAAATACTAGGAAACAATTTTGAAACTTGTTTAAAAGATAGATTTTCATTAAATGCTTACATAATGAGGTAAAAAGGAAACTATGAATTTTCATTTGTCTATCAACCTATCGCCGTGTATTACTGGATAGTCAACTTGCAAACGTTTTTCGTTGTCTATTCTATTTCTCTATTTTAATGTTTCATTGGATAATATCACTTAGTCACGTAATCAAAACAAAATATTAGCCAATGAAACAAGATAATAGAGAAATAGAACAGAGAATAGAATACAAAACAAAAAGCGTTTGCGACTTGGCTAGGGAGGCAGGTCGTTAAACACAGGTACATCGTTAAATGAAACATTCCAAAAATAATAGGCTAGCCACTGTTTTCACGCATTTGATGCAAAGTGAGCATGCTAAAAAAATTTACTGTAGAACTATATTCACGTAATTCTGAACGTCAACAGTCAACAAATCTGTAATTTGTACGGGGAAAGAAAAGTGTTGATTAAACCACTTCGCAATTTTTACCTATTTTATACGGAGTCGCGGGCGGCCGCTAGTTATATTATATTGCACTTCTCGGTTTCAATTTGGTTCTCTAATGCACATAGGTATGTTTTTTACTTCCAAGACTTCGAATATGCCTTTGTATCAAATTTTTTATTGTCCAAAAGGCCAATATCAATCATGCTAAGATTCTGGTACGTAGTTAACTTGTTATCGAATGCTCACAGGGAGGCCTATATTGCCGGTACAATGGTCATTGACCTGAAACAACAAACGAACCTCTGGGAATATTGTATAACATCTTCGATCGCATGCAACTGAATTAAACGTGTTACTTTACTGTGAAATTGTTAATAAATGTCCTTAATGTACCCGTCTCGTTAAGCTAGTGAGTAGCTCAGGCTTGGGGTCAGATGGTCGTTTATCAGTCGTTCCAAGAAACAACTGATATTCAGGTCAGGTAAGGTTAGATTAGCAGCAACCCGCTAATAATCTTGGTAATAATAAAGGCTAGGAAGGTGATATTCCAACATCTGGTTGAAATTTTTAGTTCATAGTGGTCCCCATTGATTGCTCGGCCGACGAATGACAATTGTGCCGTTTTCCAGAATAGCTATGTCTCCGATAAGTTTATGAACCCTTGAATTACCCAAAATGTGCTACCGAATAACGCCATTTCGTGAATAAAACAATGTAAACTTTGCTGTAGTTGAAGTTTCCATTTAAATAACAATATGATATATCTGTAAAAAAAGGTAAGGGTTAAACATTAAAATAGAGTTTCACATGATATTTTTTTATGACAGGACGATAGCAATAACTGGTACAACACTATCCTCTAATGGACCTCTACGAAAATTTATTTTATTACCATTCGTAAAGAAGTAATGTTGACAACGCTTTCCGTCTTTGCTTGTAATGTTTTATGTTCAGATGCCATAGACACAGTGATATTTAGAAGCTTTAAATGTTTATGAACTGTCATAACCTAGATACGACGCTCTCTGCTTTTCGACATAACTTTTTATGTCAATGGTATCATCACAAGGAGGTACTTACATTTTTCAGTTTGTGTACAATGAAAGCTATTTCCAACAATTTGAAAAACATTCTATTACTGGTTACTCAGATGGTAGAAATAACATTACTATATTAAGGCCGCTGCATACGTAACGAGATATTACCACGGACGGGACGAGGACGTGGTTGCCTTCTTATAAACGGGGACGTGATGTAAATGCATACGCACCGTGACTGTGACTCGGATCTAACGTGTTAGTGTTGTGAACAAGGAAAGATGTATTTTTCCGTCCGTCCGTGTCTCCGTGAAGTATGCATTTCCTTCTACATTTTGTATGAAATGATGTTTGCAAAACTTCCCGTCCCGCTCCGTCCGTGTAAAATCCCGTCACGTATGCAGCGGACTTTAAAGAAGGTTTGCACCAAATAAGGTCACTATAGGTAGTAGAACTTATCGTGAGAATGGCGACTACTGCCACTGGATTCCACTCATGCTTTCCATCAGACAGTGTCGAATCACTTTGGTAGGCCTATATAATAATATAAAACAATAAACATGTCAAAAGTAACAAAGGAGGTGTTATCCACATAATAAAAAACTCACGTAAATTTCCATGCTCCTTTATGCCCTTATCCTATTATTACCCAATGATTTTTCTAAGTAATAGCATAGGTTAAAGGAAAAACCTAATAACTCACTAGTGACCTGGTTTTATAACCAAGCTTGAAAGTCCATAGATGAACGTTTATAATAATCACATACCTCGGATAGCACGTAAAGCTTAATCGTTCGTGATATTGTGGGTCATTAATATTATGATAGAGATGTAAAGGGCCTTACCTAATAAATTTTGTTCGATACGTGAATTTTAATAATAACTTTTCTACTAGACGTTTTTTATAAGTTATTTGGGAAACGTACACAAGTACTGAATAACAGTAACTTACAGGTACCTACATTATATATCTATACCAATGATGATAGCTTCCTTTGCAACTTTAGTGTTAACATTGTGAGAATTAATAACCTGATAGTAATACTAATTCGGTTAATGACTATCTTGTTGACGGTTAGTTGGAATTTCGATTTCATTTCATACTCAAATCACTTATTGCTTATTAATTGTACAATTTGATCTTACAGTCATGACAGTACGTACTTATAACTTATTGCTTTTTCAAGCATTGCAATATGAACAAAATAATTAAAGCAATGGGTTAAAAATTGTGAAAACATATTAATAAATTGTTTAGAATTAACAAGTCCAAATACAACAATTTGCTTTTCTGATGGTGAACTTAAATCCTGATTACACTTATCTATGTACTGTTTCAAATTAGTAACATGTTCGAATTCGAATGGATTTGATTTTAGCAGTAGATACTTTATGTACGCTACTGCTTTAATTCTAACCTTGTAACCTTCACCTTCAAGTGGCGTGCTATACTAATTTTCTATATAAATGTATAATAATATATAAACACATTACAATCCAAGGTATGTACATAATAATACCTAACGTGTTTAAGTTAACTGCCGTATACATATATCGATCGTGTGTATGGCGGTTATCGTAGTAAATAGTAGCCTATGTTGTTCCTCATGAATCAAAGTTATTTCATGATAAGTTTCATTGTAATCGGTGCAGTGGTTTAGCCGTGAAAGCGTAACAAACAGACATAGTTAATTTTGAATTTATAATATTAGAATGGGTAAATACATACATATATACGTACTTTTTTTCTTCCCTTATCCCCTATATTAAGTGAGTATTTTAATGACTTCTTGCGACAAGTCAAAAAGAATGTTAATTTGGAAGCCCATGAATGTTTGTACATTCGACCGTAGCGCCTAAACTACTGAAGTGATTTTAATGTATGAGGTGTCAATAGATTCATAACAATGGCCCGGGTACCGTACGTGCCGGGCGTGTCTACATACGACATAAGCTGATAAATTTTATCCAAAGTCAAATAATCAGTCTATAGGTACTTTTGTAAACATTTCCTGTTAAAAACAAATACTGAATTTGCACTGTTTTTGAACGACTTGAAAAAAAAGAGACGTTGCTTAATTCAACTGAATTGCACTACAAATTACATGTTGTCGAGCAAATATTATGATCGATGGTCATTGACTTTTAGAAATTAGGGTATGACTCTTGCAATAATAATCACGTAATTCTGACACGTCATTATGACACGCCATAATTGTATTCTTAACACGATTTTTTATAAGTATGTTTTTTAAACTATATTTAATACTAACTTGCGCTAGCAGCACAGCCCGCGTATATGTGAGTTACCGCCATAAAAGTAGCCTATGTCCTTTCTTAGGATTTAGACTATCTGTGTATGAAATTTCATTTAAATTGGTTGGTAGACAGAGTTACTTTCGAATTTATAATATTACTACTGATTATAAGTTTTCTCTTATTTAAACCTAGCTAAGTCACCCTAGTCATATACTCTGGATCGATCCAAGTGTTATGTGTTATTTTTTTTGGACATCTTACACACAACGCCAGCTAGTCCCAAACTAAGCAGAATGGAGAAGCCTATGTCCAGCAGTGGACTGCGATGGGCTAGTGATGATAACAATGATAAAAGTAACTCTACTTTTACAAGATGATTTCAAGTAAAAAAGGAATGTAGAGTATACCTTATTACAATCAATAATAAATGAGTAATACTTTAAAAAAAAGTTAACTGTACAGACTTTTTGGTTAGATCAGTAGGCAAATTTCTTAGCCAGCGAGTACTACGTAACGCTAAGGTGTTGGTCTCTTATCAACTTTATTGAGTAAGCATTTGTGATAAGATACGGGCGTACCTTTGTATCATTTGATTGTTTGGCAATGACGAGTACGGTGTCACAGGCAAATTGATTATACACAGGTTAAATGCTTGTGTGATTGTAAAGTGTAGTGAAGTGTGTGAACAACGGTAATGATTATTATTTGTCTCGAGTTTTGCAAACATCGTCAAGGATAGTTAACTCATTCATGCATAAAAAGTAAGTGAATCATTTGATTTAATAGTAATCCTCTCTAACAACAGTTATATAAACTGTGTAGTTCTTGTGACAGTGTAAAATATCCTTTCCATCATTTTCCTATCCTTTATTATTCGAGGTCGGCTACTAGGTCTACCGGTTTTTTCTGAATATCAGTTTTTCCACGGAGCGACTGGCATCGAACCTCCGTAACCCTAAAGGTGAACTTAATTCTAAGGTTGAACTAATTGTCAGTATATTTCATATTGTCACGACACTGAGTGTGAATCAATATCTTTCTAATCCTGGTGGTCAAATAACGTTTAAAATTCAGACTTCCGATTGAGGCATGTTGATCTTCTTTACAATGCATAAAATGAAGTTGCTTCCGCTGTCTCTTCGGTTAGATATTTTTAGCTTCTCAACGGATTTTAACGCAATTTTCAGTAACAGATAGATAAGTTTACATGTGTAATAATATACATGCATATTATATTATAGTACAGGAAATCATAGAGTTACAAGTTGAAGTTGAAGTTGGGTCGGGTCTCTAGTTATTTTATAAAACTTTTCATTTAGATATTATGGTTATTGTTGGTACATGTGCTGGTATAGAACGTACATACTACATAGACAATTTATTTTTAGATAAAGGGATACCAGCGAAGAGATTCGAACATAAATGTTTGTATAACGTGATCATATTGGTAGTAAATCGCATTTTGTAACCCCAATTCCATAGTATTTTTCTTTATTTAAGTTAAAAATCTTCTAAATAAGTTTAAATATTCCGAGCATGTCATACTTTGTGAGTGGTATGTTAAGATTGTTAAGACTGTTTGGCGTTCGCTAAAAACACAGCACGGCCTGGTTTTATTCAAGACAATAAAATAAATTTTACGTGTGTTCATATGTACGTTGTTCTTCTTTTTGATGTTTTTACGGCGTTTTCAGGCAGTGAGTGCAGTGTTTTAGTCTGTATTCCTAAATACTGTCTCTCAATCTGTATTCTAAAAACACATGTGATACACAGGATGACAGGCACGATATTGTTTATGTTTTATTTTCTTACTCTGCCTTGTTGATCTAGTGGTTAGCGTATGCGGCTGCTGATCAAGAGGTCTTGGGTTCGATTACCGGGTGGGACCAAATATTTGTGTTTCACAAATGTTTGTTTCGGATTTTGGGTGTTTTCTATGAATGTATTTACCAAAAAAGGTATGTTTTTGAATTTATATCAGTTGTTTAGTAATTGATACAAGCACTACTTAGTTTGATACTCAATGACGTTGTGTGTAAGATGTCTGAAATATTTATTTATTATTTGTTTATTTAAATAAGAAAAACACATCTTTGCACAATGTATATCATCATTCAGCCTTTAATAAACGTCTCCCTAGAAAGAAGGTTTCAGCATACCATAACAGGCTGGCCAGACAGATTAGTATAGGGTTTGATTTGTTTTTAAGATTTATTTTCTCTTTCCAGCAATGTTGCTTTACGTAGTTTGGTTCCTTAGTCGCCTCTTAGGATATTGACCAAATTTATAGGGATGGTGGTGTCACCGTGGTGTACGTATTCTTAATCTGTCACACGGACGATACAATATAAATTTGATATATAATCGTAACCTCATTACGCAGGTATATATCATCTCTTTAGATACATGAAGGTAGGTGACGTACTTAGTGACATCATGCCTGATTAACACTAAGGGATAGTGGAAAAGTGTTGCATAGTGAAACTCAAGTTATATATTAAGAATGTCATAAAAAGTAGATTAAACATGAATAAATATTACAGAATTATGTGTTTCCTTTTGGTTTGCAGTACTATTGTTCTTTCGATTGATTCAAACTACAAACCATCCGTCATGTTTAATAAGCCATGTCTTGTTGTGGATTTTCGTATATTTTTGAATTACTTCTTAGAATGGCAGTAGATGGTAGTTATCTTTACCTTTAAAAGACTAAGTGTGTACTTCTTCCACTTATGTTTTCAGATTACCCGTTCCAAAGCGTAGGCCCGAAAAGTTTATTCCTTTTTTAGTAATTCCTTAGAAAACTTGTCTATTGAATTTGTATTTAGGACAAAACATCTAGCCCAAAGAAGTCTCTAGACTGTATAACTGTGTTTGTCAACTTAGATCAATAGTTCTTAGACAAAAGCACCCTTTATTGAGCAAAAATTGTTGCTATTTAAAAACAAAATTAGTATATTTAATACTAGTCTTGTGTGTATTCATGAAATGTTAAGCTCGACGTGCCCCATATATATTCTTAAGACAATTAGTTTGGCTCGTTGGGATTTGTATACAAAGAAAACCATTTTCATTTCTGATTTTCACGGGATTATGTTTAAATTATAAAACAGGTGTTTCGTGACCTGCAAATACAGATCTACCTAATATACATTTTTCCTTGAATAAAGTCTGTTCAATGAAATAAAGCAAAGACTGTCTAATTCAAGTGAAATATGTTTTTTTATTGTTTTTTTATTACCACGCAATAACTTTGAAAGTTTTAACAATGTATAGAGTAGTTGATATACGCACTTTTAATAATCGGTTCGACTTTCTTTCTGTATCGAGCAGTTAAAACTTGGAATTGTCTATCAGCGCACGTGTTTCCCTCCTTCTGTGATCCCGGGTCCTCCATTGTCCGCATTAACAGTGAAGACGGTGACCACCACTTCTAGATTCTGTTCATTTCAACAGCATGAGTATAGTCATCCCTACTTCCCAATTAATATTATAAATGCGAAAGTAGCTCTGTTTGTCTGTCTGTCTGTTACGCTTTCACGCCTAAACCACTAAACCGATTTTGATGAAATTTGGTATGAAGATAGAACTGAACTTGGGAAAGGACATAGGCTACTTTTTACCGCGATAACCCACATACACCCGGGCGGAGCCACGGGCGGAAGCTAGTAATTTATAGAAAGAAACTATGTGTTAATAAAGTGTCGGACATTTTTAAGAAAATTTGATTTCGTTACTTTCACATTAAATATTGATAATATATTTTGGACACTTAACTGAAAAATAAGATGTTATTTTTTATAAACTCACTTATTTTACAGTAGAACTAAAATCTAAACTTTTACAAGTTTCAATTAAAAGATAGACGCACATATACCTATATGTGGGTAATGCTACTCGTAAATTTGCAAAGGTCTGGACAAGTATCCTAATTGAATATTTCAATATTAAATTAAATTTCTTAGCATTATTTAAAAACCTATTGATTGTGAGCAAGAACTAGTAGTTTATTGATCGTAAGTTACGTACGTCCCTCGACGTTACGAATATATTTTACTAGCTGACCCGGCGAACTTCTTACCGCCTTAGAATGTTAATTCAAAATAAAATATAGTGTTTAGTTATTAACTGATAGTGACAAATCGACAGCAGCGTCAACTAACGGGCCCCGGCCGGTACCGCCAAAATCGCTTTGTTCCTGCATTTTAAATCTGTAATATCTTCAAAAGTATTAATTGAAATTACATACTGAAAAGGCCCATATTAATCTATATTAAATACACAATGTACTTAACGTACTTAATTGGATAAAGATTAATACTGTATTGCTTAAAATCGCTTCGTAAATAAGCCATTACTTCTCGTAAAAAAAAAAAATGGTTATTGTGGGTTATCCCTAAGAGATAGACATATACCATCGCGGACTTTTTTGTAGACCTTTTTAAGATGTACAATACTGTAGTACATTATTTTTATCTATCTCGTAGGGTACAGCCAGCGTTTGCAATGTAAGCGTAAAAACATCACATTAGAAACCTCTAAAATTATAATCTACTATATTATGCATGTATCATACATAAAAACCTTCCTCTTGAATCACTCTATCTATTAAAGAAAATGGCATCAAAATCCGTCGCGTAGTTTTAAAGATTTAAGCATACAAAGGGACAGAGAAACCGACTTTGCTTTATACTATGTAGTGATAAGTAAGAATAGTGTTGTTGACTGTTAACTTTGATGATTCCAGTGCAACGAAATACGCTTAAAAAATTAGATTTCACCGTATATTAGTCTAGCTCTTATAAAATATTATTAAACTTTCATTTAAATAAGTTTTTTTTAATTTCGACCTTTCAAAGTGACTATACTTTACATGTTGAAACCATGAGTAAAATCTAAAAGAAGTGATCATCATACTCATTGCGAATGCAGACAACGCAGATAAGTGACTATGGTGGCCGCTAACGAGATACGACAGCACTAATGCTATCATCCTAGGTAGGTTTTCCATGAGGAGGTAGTACCGCCTAAGTTGTGCTGAAATCAGTGTGACTACTACCTTGAGCGTGACTGTAATACCTTGTTAGTACAATTTTCTAATTTAAATACGTATGGGAAAAGCTAGTCTCAAGTAGGTATACTATAGGTACACAAGACAGTTTATTTGTACGAGTATCTCAAGTATATCCCGTAGTAGTATTTCAAAAATTTTGTAGAGATACATTTGTAATAGAGTATAAGTTACGGTTATTGTATCTTGTTATTTAAATCTCTGTTTTTCAGTATTTATTTGCCTTTAAGTCTGTTATAGATAACTGTACAAGCACGTGTAAAAAGTAGCCTTCAACTCCAATTGTACCGTAATTCTTACAGATAGTAGCTACAAAGAAAATAATTTCACAGAAAAAAGGTAATTTTGTCCGAACCTTTCAATTATTAAACAACGATTCGTAGGCAGCCCTGTATAAAAAATATACAAATGATTTTACGGACAAAGGCAGGGCTACTAAAGGTAAAAGAAATTATCCAAAGTAAGGAAATAAGGTACGTGATTTATTGATAACCTTGCTGAAAACATAGTAGCAAAACAAGCGAGTACGGAAGATAAATGAATTACTTTCATTTCAGAAAAACCCATTTGTAAAAACACTAAATGTTTTATAGTTTTAGTGTGATGGATATTCATCATTGGATCATTTCAGTTTACGTATTAGTGTTGTTACGTTGACAATTAGAAAAGTGAATAAGAGTTGATGTTCAAATTAGAAGCGTCACAAGTTAAACCAACAATTTAAATTAGGTGATGCCTTCATTTGAGCTTCACGCTATTAAAATAAGCAAAGATGTTAAATATATTGTTCCTTTTATTTAAAAGTAACTTATAGCACCAGCACTATACTTGCGTTGCGTAATCATCATTATCATGTCCGCCAAAGGACGCCCACTTTTGAACATAAACTTCCCACACTACATGCTTAATGCCTTATGCATATTTTAATGGGAACGATAAAAGTAATTTATTATTGAAATTAATAGCTTAACGTTCATTTATTCCATGTTTTACCACTTAATTTCTTTGTGGATTCCTAATTTGTGCTTATTTAGAGTTAGTTCTTTAAACTAATCCTGATTCATCAGTTCTCTTATTGAAGTTTACAAAGACAAATACAGTAAGGAGCCACGCTAATTTCAGCATGAATGGGCCGCCTCAATCGGGGTGGTGCTACCATTTCACAGAAGACCACATCTCACAGAAGACCAAATTAAAATGACGTCATTCGTGCCAATGTTTCGTTGGTGAGTGTGAGATCGGAGACCAAATGATGTAGAATCAGCTCAATAAGCCGATGTACCATATCGCCATAATGGATACTTTGTCTCAATTGTCACTACTGATGCACATTTTTACAGGGAGCATATTTGAAATTATTTAATAATCAACCCAGCGAAAACTTTCATTAAAAATAAAACAAAAATAACCAGTAATTGACCGTTGCAAGATAAACAATGGCACTGAATTTGGCATGCGAACGGTTGAACAAAATACTGCTTTCCTTTGTTCAGCCCTTTTTATTTTACAAGTACATAATTTGTTGTTCATTTTCGAACGTGTTTTTCTTTAAAATTGCTATTTAGTTAATACATAATAAAACTAACACAATTTATAATTTTATATAATATCTATACTACGGGGTTTTATTGAATGGGTATACATTGAATAAGTTTTATTTTTTATGTATATTTAGCTTTTTGGCATCAAAGCCCTGAATGAATATAAGTACTTACACCAAATTGAGCAAGAAAATGTTTGGTGAAAATTAATTATTATGTTACGATTTTAAAATGTTCAATTGAGTTATTTCTAATATGTTGTACAAAGTGGATTTTTCAGTTAAATTTTAGTAAAATCTATTCACTTAAGTCGACCGCTGAATAGACGTGATCATTCTAGAACATTAGTACACAACGGACAAACTTCTAAACTAATTAAATATCAATATCGATACAAACTCACATTCAATATCGTACATTTTCAAAGCGTCTTAGTTCTTAATATATTAAAAAGCTTGTTCTTTGACGTAATACATTTTCTGTTATACGCATTATGGTCTCAAGGGTTTTAAACATTTTCTATTGGAGGTTCAAATAATTTTTTTACCTTATTAAATAAATTTTTATTCGCTGTATGATTGTTTATACAAGTCTTGAATATGCACGAAGATACAAATAAGCTGAGTAAACATAATGAAAATAATTTAAAATACTATTGCATTCAATTTTCTTACACAAATAGTGGATTATTTGAACAATAGATTGTGTCACTGTTTGTGTTTAGATGACTTTATTATTTGCGTCCCAACCTTTAGGCATCACAGCTGACATAAAACAGAAGGCGTAGGAGTTTTAGAACAATAGATAATACATTACAATTTTTCTATCTATACATAATAATATAAAGCTGAAGAATTTGTTTGTTGGTTTGGTTCTATGGCTCAAGTTTGAATTGAATAATTCATTAAATCTTGGACAGCGCATTAGCGAGGAAGTAGTAGGCAGCGAATAGTATTATCGGTCTGTCAGCAATGAAAAATGTTAAAAAAACTGACTAAAAAGACTTTATAATATTAGTATATATATACAAAAGACTCGTGTCAGTTGTATGTTTGTATGTACAGGTCGAAAATGTACTCGTAAGTATTATATGAACATCGCTTATCGATTTAATATCTTAAAAAACAGCCCTTTGAAGCAGTCTGGTAAAAAGGGAGCATGAAGTAACCATTTATCAATACGATTTCACAATGCTATAAGATTGTGTATTTTATTGGCATTTCCTGTATGGCGTAAATTGTATTCAGGCAACGATCGGTCATCGTCGCTTTGCTAAAGCAATCAATAATCATTATCTCATCAAACAAGCATCACTTCTAGTTATCAATAAATGTAATTTGTTTATGTGTGTATGTAGCATTGTTTGCAACCTATATTGATATTATGAAGCTGAAGATTATTTATTTTGTATTGCCCATGGATCGTAACATGATGTTGAATTTCCTTCTAAAGTCAACTTAGATAAATTAATAAATCTAAATACTAAAAGAATTTTTCGATTCGAACTTGTAGTTCTTAAACTAACTTTATGTAGTACTAGTTCGAGTCGAAAATTATTATAATATTTAGCTTTATTCAATTATTTATCTAATTAGGCTTTAGTAGGGAAAAACAAGATCATATCATAAGTAACGAGCCATGGGAATCGAGCATTAATGAAAACTGTTTTACAAACGCGGAAAATTTTGTTTGAGAGACTAAGTATCGTGGGTCAGATCAGCTTATCATTAATGAATGTCTTTGTCGTGCAATAGTTATTTCCTTGTTAACCACTTTTAATTGTAGTTTATTTTGGTCTACTGATTAGGTACTATTGGTTCGTCTTTCGAGTTTGATTCCCATATAATACAAATCATTGTGTGATGAGTATGATCATTTGTTTTGGATTCGGCTCTGCCTGGTTTTCGATCAGACTGCAGTATCCAAGAAGTGTAGAGGTATTATAACCATTTAACTATAGTAAGCCTAGCCAGTAAATATGTAGATATTTACTTCTCACAGTCACACTTTCTTTATATTTACAAATAAAAAGAAAGTATAGAGTTCGCGTTGGCCAAAATTTTTACATTTATAATAATTTAATGTTTGAAATCTAAAGTAATATATTAAGAAGCGTAGAAAAGTTATTAGTGTTATTACAGTTGTCTTTTCAAATAAATTTCGTTGTCGTCTTAAATATTTGAAACACAACTTTAAATATCGTAGTTATTACCTCTACAAATAGTCAAAAGTTTGCTGCTGATAGTTTTCCTAGTTTATGCTTTAATGAACTTTGTTATTGATAGAAAAACTGCCACTGCAGAATTTGTACTCACCAATATATCAATAGAAATTATAAAATACGAAAACTATGTATCGATTATCCATAAGTCTAAAGTGGTACTTACTTTGAAACGAACCATTTCATCCCATCTCTTTTAGGTGTATTATTTAGTTCTTGTAAATACTTCGCCAAAAACAGAAAACTGACATTGTATTCAAGAGATCCTTGTTATGTTAGTTGTTGGATTTGCCGTCCCTCTACATAAGGACGTGGCCTTTCAAGTTTATATACTTAAAAGCTTTTCCCTTAGCTCAGGATCATTTCCGTGTATCATAAATGTTTGAGTTAACACTTAAACTAAGTGCAAATACTGGTTTTAGTTCGTTATGATTATTGCGTCTATGTTTCATCTTCCCTTACTCGTTTATGAACTCATTGTATACTTTTTAAAAATGGCATATGATTTGTTTTCATATTAAATTCTATGAAGAGTTTTAACCTTTAATATTAACACTTGGTTTTTTACAGTATGCATTATTTTAAGAAAAAAAAAGTTGCTTAAACATGTAATCGAATACATTCTCAATTTGAAAGAGTGACACTTTTGTTATATGAGCCAGACCCAAAAGTAAATCTACTCTAACAAATGCAAGCATGAAAATCCGAGGGTACTGTCACCATATTATGATTGGAGATAATTGTCCATCTGTATTAATTCAGGTACAAAAGTGAGAATACTGGTAATACACCAATACCACTACCAAATTTATTTCATTTTATTTGTGTCCATTGCATACGAATACACAAAACAATAAGAAAAAAAAGAATATTTATAAACTATGTAGGTTTAACAATCGGTGGTCTTCTTATATTATTGTGTTACAAGGTAACTGATTGAGATTTTTAACAAAATACATATGTAATGTGAGGTGCAGAATAAATTGAAATATATAGTTACCGGCATTGATTCCGGTAAAATGAGTCTCTCTTATCAATACCAATGTCATTGGCTTTAATATGTCATTGGGCATACCTATCTCATTGACTTTATAATTATTGGAAACTACAACTTTCCTGCTGGGTAGAAATATTAGCATATGAATGATTATGGCAGCATGATATCGCGTTAACCTTAAACCTGCACTTTACATTCTTTAAAACTTACCCAAAAAATACCGAAATGAAGCTGGTTTAACCTTGATAAACATCAGGGCACAATATGATTTCCTCAAGGATAGTGATCTGAAATTTTATGATGGTTGTCCTTATCGCTGTCTACTTAGGTATTCATGTACAGGGGAGCATGATAATTCATCTCTCTAAGCCTGCCAGAGCCTGATAAATGAGCTGCACGTAGTGATTAGTTTATTTTGCGGATCTTCTGATATTTGCCGGCATTGTATTAAAATGAAAAATTAGCTTCTTGTGAGATTTGAATTAAGTGTGGTAATTTTTTTTAAACATTTTTATCCTTTAATTAATCAAAATTGATGTGCACTGCAGTAAACGAAAATCAGTCATAAATGTCGCGTAAAAAGGGATACATTCTTTTGATTTATATAAATTTCAGACACTTTTCTGATTCTCCTTTACGTACGTTGTACGTTGACCTTTGAAATAGGTACTTAAGTAACCAAATTTATCTACATTTTTTTATAACTCTCCCAAATCAAAGCCCGCTGTTAAAATTTTAAGATAACTTAGCTTTAGAGTCTGATTTTTTTGCTGTTTTTACACAACCTACAATAAAATTATTGTTACTATTTTAAAATGTCAATATGTCAAAGTTATTATTTGTTGTTTTCACATAACCGTATCAAAATTGTAATGATAAGTGATATACGTCATGATTCATTCATTCTTTCATCGTGATAATACTTCATTGCCTACATAGTCCTACACGAGTATCTAAATTATTGATCATTGAATGTTCAGTATCTGAAGTATTTGAATTGAAATTTGAACGTTTTATTGAAAAAGAGTAAATTTATTAAAATGTTGAATAGTGTCTAACTCTTAGCTAGTTTGTTCTTTTCACTGAATACGTAAGTTATAAGCCTGCATGAGATCAGTCTGTACTCGATCTTCAAATATAACGTCTTGAATTTTTAACAAATTGAAATTATAACTTTAACTCATTTTTTACGGATTTTTTTAGTACCTACGATATTTTATGTACATCATAAATGATCGAAGTTCATGTAATTAAACCCTAAATATAAAATCTAACTCTATTCACATAACAATCTAATAATAAGTTCAGACAAAATTGTTGAATATTAAACAGATTATTTGACTTAGTATTCAAGTCGCGCTCTACTACTACTACGCTCCAGAACTAAGCGGTTCGGGTCTTCCTTCTTGTGCCGAGCAGTTAAACACTGTAACTCACTACCAGCTCATGTTTTTCCTTCTTACTATGATCCCGGGTCCTTTAAGCGGGGCGTGAAAAAGCATCTCACTAGGCCGCCATAATGTGGTTCGCCATACTGCTTGCATTTGCAGTGAGTATGGCGATCCCCACTTATGGATTTTACTCATGCTTTTCATCAGGCATAGTTTAAGTCACCTTGGCAGGCGTTATATATATATAAAAAAAAAGTCATTATGGAAAATTGCTTGGTTAACTAACGAGCAACTGGTTGAATCCTCTGCTGTTGTTATCGGATATCAAATCTAAAGAAGTAGTATATATATAATAATAAACTTTCCTTTAGGACGTAAAGATTAGTATTTTTTTATGTATATTTATTTCTTAAAGGTACCTAGCCTTTAAGAAATAAATATACATATCAATCAAGGACAATAGGCATAAGTCCAGCAGTGGACTGTAAAAGGCTATTATGGTAATAGAAAATTGATTATGTTTAATGAATTAATTACAAATAGCACAGAAGGAACTGATCTCAAAAATATTAAAAGTAAACTAAAACAGTATCTCTTGCAAAATATAACAATTCTTTTATAAATCTGTCTTACGCTTATATACATGCATACTCTGCTTCTTTTGATGAGATGTCAACCAGCTGAATAATATTAGCTATTTCTGCCAATGTCAAGTATTAAAGTTTTTAATTGTAAAGTGTTCTAGTCTTCAAGTCGTCGTCGCAATGAATTTAATGATAAAAAATGTGAATGAGATGAAATGACGACCGGCTTCCAAAAAAGAAACGATCCAGACACATATTATTATGCTCATACATAACAATCTGACTTATAACCTCTGTTTTGACAGTTGTACTCCTTCCTTGTCATCTTTATACATGAATACTTATCATAAAAGAGAATCCATTATTATTTCAGTTCATAGTCATGTATAACTCTGAATAACAAGTTATTAATTTCTGTATAAAAAAGGGATCGGGTCGTCTAGCTCTGGTTCGCAATGATCGGTTATGATCGGTAACAGTAATTTATCCTGCGACTTGGTTGGGTACTAGATCGATATCAATCAACCCTCTCAATCTTGTACTTAATTGTGTTTAATATTATTATGTTTTGTAAGTTCTTTGTTATCATTTTTTTTCATGACGCTTAAAGATTCGTCATGTCCGTCCGTCCTCGAACTACCGACCAAGCGGTTGGGTGGTAGTTCGAGATAGATAAAAGTTTGCATGAATATGTCTTGTAATTACGTCGACAAAGTGCTACAGTAAAATTACGTAAAATATTTTTATGTGGGGTACCTCCCCTACACGTAAAGTGGAATAATTTTTTTTTCTCGCGTCTACCCCATCATGTGCATTAGATAGGCCTTTTAAAAACATTGTGAGGTTGTGAAAACCATTTTTCGATTTAGGTATCCCTTTGCTAGTTATTCAACTTTGAAGCGCATTTTTTTTATAAAAACAGTGTATCCCCTCTAAAAGCTGATCAGCTGGCTACAAAAATCATAATAATAGTCCATATATTGAACTTTCAAGGATAACCATAGCGGTTTTGACAACTTTTTAGGGTTCCGTAGTTTATTTCAGGAGTTATAGGGACCTAACAAGTAAAATACACTCTCTTGGAAAACTTCTTATAAAAACATAACAATTTATTTTGGATAAAATTTCAAATCTACCTACCAATATGGGTAACTACGGAACCCCATTTTATGCGTGGCCTGACACGCACTTGGCCAATTTCTGCTGCGTAAAGTGTTTGAGAATAACGGCTGATTCCATAACCTTGGAGATGTATAAAACTAGCAATGTTAGTATGAATTAATTTAGAAAAAATAAAAGAATAATAAAAATAACTTGAAAAAAATTACTGCAGTAATTTGAGTACATATCAAATTCAAGCACTACAAAAACTTTCGCGTAGGCTTATATTTTAATTCTTAACGGCGAAATTTAATTTAAGCTGCGGATTTTTTTCTGCTATTTGAACATTAATGCATTTGAAAATGAAAAATAAAATATAATAAAACGAGTCTGGGTTCTCAAGAAGTTGTTGAACGAAATTAAAAGCTACTGAACGAAGCCGAGGTTTATTTACAGAACAAAAAGTGTTTGACACAAAACACTGGACGAACTAATTAAAACGAGTCATCTATTTACGTATTTAAATAATAGTCGCTGTAGTTAATTATACCGTTTGTTCATTAAATTGGTTTTGATGAGCAATAGTTAAAGTGGCCCTTTCAATTTTCTATATTTATTTATATTAAAAGATTTTTATATTTACGTTATTAGCCTAATAACGTAAGGTTGTGAAGTTTGGATACTTTTAATAAGTTTTAGAAGTATTCAAGTTTTCCATGGAAAAACCTAAGTCCAGTTGATGACTGTTGCTGAAGCTGCTGATGAAACTTTAGTAGATTTAGTTTACTAATTGAGTAAAATTTGAATTAAAATTTTATTATTATATCATACCCTTTTAAACAAAATTTTCATGAAACGTTTCCATATGCGGGACAAGTAAATAATCGTCTTTTTGTTCGCTTCTGTTTATCTGTATGGAATTGTTTAGTTCAATTGCTGGGTTTTATTAAATGTGATAATACTTTCTAATAAAAATGAAGTGGAAAAAATCGGTTAGGAAACATTAAGATTGTTGTAATCATTGTTTCAATGGTTGCAATACACTGATCGTTTTCGTTGTTACAATGAGACTCAATTACCTTTATCCTTTGTACGTTTCAATGCCATTTCTATCTCGGGTCTTATTGATTCTAATCCTGACTAGCATCCGTGTTGATGTTAGACCGATAAAAGAACTGAAATAAACAGTTTTTTAGTTTTGTACTCTTGCTTTCTGAAGACGCCTCACCTCGTGAATTGCATTTGCACAAAGATTTGAATAACCTGCGGTTATTTGTTCTTGAGGCTGTGCCTTGAAACCAATATAACAGGTGAGTTTGTTGCTACTGTGTATTTAATCTGCACACCAAACTGCAAATGGATAGTACTTTCCGAAAGATCAAACAACTTTGTAGCTTCAATATTTATGAGCAAAACCTATTTTAAAATATATTTAAACGTTTATTGACTTTGATGTACTTTATAAAAGAAGGACTAGTTACTTAGTCTACATTTAGCAATAACATTTTAAGAGATTGAAAATTTACCAGCACTTGAGATGATTTACTAAGCTATTTATACGAAGTACTGAGTCATAAATCAAGGTATAAGATGCTATCTAACTACTTAATTACCAGGTTTCCTCCTTCAAGATGTGTTCTATTTTTACACCAATGATTAATTTGTATAACACTGAGTGGCATTTTCCGTTAATTTATTTAAGTGCTTGTAACTTGAGTAACTACAAGCTCGAAAACGAAAACAATTATGAGCTGAATGTTGGTAGTGTAGCAGTTGTAGAATTAAAAAAAGGTATTATATTATACATGTATGTATTTATTATATATTATACACTATAATTTGTATATATTAAACACTAAAAAGTATTTCATCACCATCATCAGCCTATCGCAGTCCACTGCTGGACATAAGCATCTCTAATTGCGAAAAACGTATTTGGTTCAACTAAATTTAACATATATATTTAGTGATTTTATTGGATTATGTAAGCTTAAAAAAAATGCATTGGTCAGTTGAATTTTATATAGGTATTGGTGTGTACTTGTTTTTCGTATAAAATGTTGCTTTTAAGCAATCTGGATTTTGCTTTTTTTGTGTTGTAAATTGTTTGTTTAGATGGTGAATTATGGTGTATCAGTCTGCCTGTATTTTATAGTGCCTTAAAGCTGGTATCTGTTGAGCGGTCATTGATCATGATTGCGAGTACCGGCATTTTATGTGTCGGGTGGCGACCATTTGTCACCGGTTTTCAAGAAACGATTTGCAATCGCTGTCATAGACAGTCTCGGAATGCATTGTTGTTCTCTTCAGTTTATATCGACCTCAATTAAACTAATGAAGTTTATACAAAAATAGTGAAATCAGATTTTTGATAGAACTCATAGATTTATTACTACTTTGTTTAAATGTTTTGATTAATTTATAATAAATAAATAATAATAAATAAATAATAATAAATAAATAATAATAAATAAATTAATATTTCAGATATCTAACACACAGCATCATCTGGTCCCAAACTAAGCAGAGCTTGTATTATGGGTACTAAACAACTGATATAAATACATAATTATACTTCTTTTGTAAATACATACATGTTATACATAGAAAACACCCAGACTCCGAAAGAAATATATTATTATGTAGATTACACAAATATATAGTCCAACCCGGGAATCGAACGCGAGACCTTTAGATCAGAAGCTGCACAAGCTAACCACTAGACCAACAAGTCAGTCAATTTATTAATTGCGAAATTTTTTATAATGAAATATTTTTTATAGAAAATAGAAACAGTTAAGATGAATTTTAAGACTTAATATTATTGCCGAATTCAATAATACTATCAAAAGCAATACTTATACAGCTTTTTCCTTTTTCAAATAAGTTTTTTTAAATATACAAATCAAATCACATTTTTTTTTACAATTTCAGTTTGTTTTATTTTATGCTTCGTTTTACAACTGCGTCTCTTATGTTCTAAATATAATATATATATGTACAAATATATTAATAGATAAAGCAATTTAGGATTTAAATTGAAATTTAAATACGAAATAAACATTTATGAACCATGTTTACACTCGTAACATTTTCAAACCAATCGTTCTTCATTCGTTCGTGAGAGCATTTCGATTTCGAGATCAACTTAAACTAACAGAATCTAAACTAGTTACTGGTTCTAAAATATAAAATAATATAAATTTGTACTAATATAATAAATTAACTTTGCAAACTGATCGAGCCAAAAATATCTATTGTACTATGCATAACGCGATATATATCTGCAGCATAAACTCATTTTTGTTTTTGTATAGAACTGTAACTGTATTCAGTTGTCATATTACTGTTTTATACGAGTATGAAATAAGGGCTATATCAAAAAGACAAAGTTAGTACGTTTTGACTATACGTTGGCGCGGTACCAAATCGTCTCGTGCCCTTGGCAGTCTCCTAAACGACTAATGATGACATACACTTAGCCAAATCTTGTACATCTTAATTTAATTAATTAGGGACAATATACAAGAAAGGTTTATTATTTGATATACTACGTATGACTGACTAATACTGTTTTTAGGAAGCTTTGTGAGTGTATTATCTATGTGTTTTAAGTGACAACTTAATCGTCGTCTTTGTAGTTCTTTGCCATTGTATCAATAGTAAATCTATTTAGTAGAAAGTTGCCATACTACCGCGAAATGACTTGATAGATTCTAATGAAATTTTGTTTGTTTATTCAATAGGTCTGACAGTAGGACTTAAATTATTTTTTATCGCGAGTATTTTAATAAAATTATAAAATATTTTTCACAGACTCGCATTTTTTCTTTAATTAAATAACTCTTCTCTTCACATACTCTGTTAAAGTAATATTCATTTTTAGGGTTCCGTTTTTTGCCATTTTTCAACGGAACCCTAAAAATGAATATTACTTTAACAGAGTTATTATATATTCGTCATGTCTGTCTGTCCGTCCGTATGTCACAGCCAATTTTCGCCGAAACTATAAGAGCCATACTGTTGAAACTTGGTCAGTAGATGTATTCTGTGAACCGCATTAATATTTTTACACAAAAATAGAAAAAAAGCAATAAATTTTTGGGGTCCCCAGACTTAGAACTGACACTCAAAAATTTTTTTTCATCAAAACCATCTATGGATAGGTCATCAAAAATGATATTGAGGTTTCTATTATCATTTTTTTCTAAACTTAATAGTTTGCACGAGAGAAGCTTCTAAAGTGGTAAAATGTGTGTCCCCCCCCTGTAACTTCTAAAATAAGAGAGAAATAAAACTAAAAAAAATATATGATGTACATTACCATGCAAACTTCCAACGAAAATTGGTTTGAACGAGATCTAGTAAGGAGTTTTTTTTTAATACGTCATAAATCATAAACCGCAATTTACATTTCTTTCAATCAAAACACTATTATTAAAACATTGATGAAAGTTACAACGGACTACAAAAACTTTTATATGATGTTACTTGCTGCTACGGAACCCTTCATGGGCGAGTCCGACTCGCACTTGGCCGCTTTTTAAACAAACCTCGTGTGTCCAAGAGGTATAAAAATAGATGTTAGCCGATTCTCAGACTAAAACCCGACATGCACACAAAATTTTATACAAATCGGTCCAGCCGTTTCGGAGGAGTATGGTAACTAACACTGTGACACGAGGATTTTATATATATAAGACTAGCTGATGCCCGCGGCTCCGCTCGCGTCTTAGGGGTATGAAAAATAGATAGTGGCCGATTCTCAGACTTACTGTACGAGTATATGCATAAAAAATTTCATAAGAATCGGTCAAGTCGTTTCGGAGGAGTATGGGAACGAACAATGTGACACGAGAATTTTATATATAAGATTATAGTTTTTCTTGTATTTTTATGGTTTTTATACGGTATAATGTTCTTGTACCTTTCTGAACTCTAGAAAGTAAAATAAATAAAATATGAAATAAAATTAAATAGTTTAATACTTTGATCCAGGAAAGAAGAAAACCATCCACAGTGGATACATTATTACTTGACACTATACAATGTATTTCACATAGGGTACTGAGACTGATCACCAAGTTAGGCAAAGTATATATGTGTTTAAAATACCAGGACAATAGAATAATATTTGAGTACTATGTTATTTAAGTATTTTTTTTACAAATAACAACCCTTAAATGGGTAATCGGTGTTCCACCCCTGCCATTAACCGGTCCTTACTCGAACGAACTCATTTTACCGAGCTTTGCCCACAAAGGAACTCACAACATAATTAAAAGTGTTATCTTTGTATTCATAACATGTTTAAATGAAACTTCCGCTAAATATTGTCGTTAAATTGTTCGTATGATAACTCCGTATTTTCATTTTAGAGAATAAACATTAGGAAACATATATAAAGAACTCTTTATCCTAAAAAAGACCTAAAGAAATAATAATAATACAAATTGTATTACAGTAACTGTATTAAACTAATTAATAAAGGGTAAATTTTAGATATTCCCAAATTGGTTGATAATTGTTTGCTATATTTTTTACTATTGACGACGTTCGGGGGATATTAGATGATCACATATTTTTCACAAATTTGTTAACTTAGAACCGATAACCGTTATGGTAAACGGGTTCTTGAGTGGAGACCGCAACTCGGCAAACGAGTGTAGGACGTCCACAGGCCAGGAGTGATGATTTGCGCAAGACCTCTGGCAGGAGCTAGATGCGAGAAGCCGACGATCGAACCAAGTGGCGTGCAATTGGAGAGGCCTATGTCCGGCAGTGGACTGCGATAGGCTTATAATGATGTTAACTTCAGAAATGAATTTAGAAATATATAGAGTTTCAGATAGGCCTCAAGATGCTTCATTGTCTGTATTTACTATGATTATGATGACCATTACGGATTCTGCTCATGCTTACCATCTGGCAGATTAGAGTATATATACCATTAATAGTGAAGTAGTACCTTGCTAGTTGACACTACACGATCATTGAAACCAAGAATATTATAATTTCAGTGTTGAGGTGCGAACTTATACTTTTATATTCATGGGGATGTGATTTATCAGTTCCAAAACAAAATATAAGTATAGTTGAATAATCATCTCAATATTTACAGACCACTTATATTTATTTCAAATCTGTAATTACTTGCTAATCGTGGCCCAATTTCTGAAGCAGGTTTGACAAGATGCCATTCAACTTGGAATATCTTTGATCTTGAGTTCCATCTTTTCGGGATTTTAACAAAAAGATCAGATGAGTCATTCTGTTGAGTTTTAAGGGTTGTTCTGTCTTTTTGTATTTCCATTGAAAGTTGAGCCACAACTTGGAAGTAAGTATTTATTAGGTAGGTACTCACTTGCCGATCACTTTTCGAGCTTTAAGAATTATAAATCGGAACGCCTTATACACGAAAAGCGGGATTGCCACCACGGTTTATTGGCTATTCACTGTCAAAGGTGTGCTAAAATCACGGTTTATATACTTAACTTTGTAAATTTATGACCTACTTCACCTTTTTAATTTTTTAAAGTCATCTTTTTTTTTAAATATATGATAAAAATAATAGAATTAGGTTTCTACGTAGTATCTAAAACAATGAATGATGGGACATCTTTTCGGGTTAGGAGCCTAATACACTCACAAATAATGTGATTTTTTAGTTTGTAAATGATTTTAATATTCAGTTTAGTAGATTCAGAGATAACGTCACAAACTCACAGACTACCTCTTTATATTACAATATTAGTACAGATTGTAATTTAACAAAAAGTTCTTTGCATACAAGGGTTAACTTACATACATTCAAAGAAATTATCTCTAGCGCAAGTAAGGCAAGTAATATTGTGCTTTAAGTTAAGTACAACTAGTAACTATTAACATTTATTGCAAAGAGAGCCGCTAGTTTGGGAGTGGTACGCGTTGTAGTACAATTACAGACAGAACCCATTTAGTAAATGGCTAGATCACTTTAGAGTTTAGAAATCTAGTTGTAAAGCCACTTTGATTGTTTTTAAATTATTTTATTTTATTACTATCTTTATGGTACAACCTTCGCTCCAAATTGGACCGCCCTTGTATTACCGATCAAGTACTGTTTTTTTCCACTACTTATACTAAAATTATCCGAATAGAAGTACTATGAAGAGGAAAACACTAAAAAAATATGATTTTTGATAAAAGAAAATGATTTTGTAACATTTGTCATTAAACTTGGCTCCTATTGGTCTCACAATAATGTGATATCATCATCATCATCAGCCTATTGCAGTCCACTGCTGGACAAAGGCCTGTCCCATTGCACACCACTCTGATCGCTTTTGGACTTCTCGCATCCAGCTCCTTCCTACCATCTTACGCAGGTCGTCACTCCACCGCACCGAGACGCGGTCTCCACTCCAGAATTCTTCTACTCCAACGGTCATCAGTTCTGCGGCAAATATATCCAGTCAACTGCCACTTAATTCAATCACCCAATGAAGAGGACATTACGTTCTTAATTCCGCTATGGCAATTTCAGAATTTTATTGATTATTGAACTGTATTAGTCTCTTGCTAGCTCGTTTTGCTATTAAAAATGCTATGTTAGTTTTTATAATCCCTTCTTATGTTATGATATCTGCACTTTTTAATATTTTATTTGCATAGTAATAGTCTAATCGAAATTCATGCTAGTCTTAAATAATTTATCAGCATAAGTTTCCTTTTCAATTTTCTATAATACCTTTCTAGTTCATTTATTATTAATACCTTTCGGCCGCGGCTCCGCCCTCATGCATGTCAGTTTTCACGTAAAGTGTAGACTGCCGGACAGACAGACAGACAGAGTTACTTTTCCATTTATAATATGAGTATGGATTGTCTACCCTATTTATTTCTACAAACTCTAACGTTGTAAAGAATAACGCTTCCGCATTATTTCTAGGCATCTTACTGCATATTGAAACAAATTGCACAACTTCACCGGACAAGTTAGAACTCGAATAATGAAATCTGTGTTGGAAGTGGATTGTATTAAGTAAAATACACAGAACTTCGTGCAATATAAAACAGTCGGTTTAACTTCTTTGACCGTTTAATTTCATTTCTCGAGTTGAATGCGAACAGTTCACTAGTATCTCTTACTTAATATTCATTTCTTACAATTGCTAAATGAAGTTTATTTTTGTTGAGTTGGAGACATTTAGTAGGTTACAGTTTTTTATAAGAGAAGACGTACTAACAAGCCGAAGAGTGTTCTTGCCGTAAGATGAATATAGCAGATACGCAAGTTATTTTAGAGAGGACGTGTGTATGTCCTATAATGGGCTGCTATGGCTACTGATTAATTGGTTAAATGGAAATTTATAATAATAATGTGACAAACATATACATTTCCAAATATTTCTGAATAGAAAATCCGTGAGACAATCATACTTGTGACGTAATTTTTGATTGTGGATCGGAAGCGAAGACATACCTCTAGATAGCAGGAATAGTAACCAAGAGGTTACAATTTTCAAGAAATCGTTGAATATGATCATGTTTTGTGATGAAAAAAGTTCAATAACTAACATTTTTCTACGTATTATAGGCAATATAACTTTACAAAGTGAGGTTGATAAAGATCATTAAGCGCGACTACACTAAGATGCATCCACTGTCTCCCACCGTTACGAGTCTCTCAGTCATTCAATCTTCTCATTCGTGTTATCCGTCGACTACTGCCTACTAATCAAGAACTTAATAAAAATCATTCTATACGAATACTATTGATACCTTGAGCTGGTATAAATAATAATGGTGGTATAAATAATATTAATAAACATTTCGGACTTCTTACACACAACGTTATCTAGTCCCAAACTAAGTTTTTTTTTGGAAATACATATTTTATACATACAAAACACCCAGACTCCGAAACAAATGTTTGTGGATCACAGAAACATTTGGTCCGACTCGGAAATCGAACCTTAGACCTCTTAATCAGCCGCCACAATAACTACTAGTAGTTAGCGTATATGGTCTAGACCAGCAAGACAGGCATCAAAGATATAACTTACTAAGCCTTTAAACAACTCAGTAAACCCGTTACGCAAAAACTGTTTTCACTATCTAATATTGTAACAAGCACCTCAGTTAATAACTCTTGAAATCAACATGTTCAAATTGATAATTTAATTAAACTCAAGTATTTTTATTATTCTGCGTTTCGACCGTCATTTTCTCATGTCAATATATCAAATTCTAAGACGCTTTAAAAAGTGCTGTGTACGAAATTGTCCTTAGTGCAAACCGCGTTTCGGGTCGAGTGTTCTGACCGACCTAGTTGCGAGTTGCACCGTCAATATGCTGGGACAGCATACATACTATCGTTTTGTATTTACTGTTATCAAACATTTAGCTATCTATTTTACTATCTTACTCTATCAACACAGAGTATGACGTATAGTTCAATGAGTACTTTAGCTATATATATGCACGGTTGGCCTAGTGGCTTAAGCGGTCGCCACGCCGCTTCCTACTACGCCAGGTGTCGTGGGTTCAAATCCCACGTAGGATAACACTTTGTGTGATTCACAATTTGTTGTTCTGAGTCTGGGTGTTCTTTGTGTCCGTTTCTTGTATGTTTGTAAAGTCCCCCGCGACACAGGAATTTATATTCCTAATGCGGGAGTTGTCTTTTAAAAAAAAAAAAAAAAAAAAAAAAAAAAAAAAAAAAAAAAAAAAAATATGTCGGGTTCGGCCCAGCCATCAGTAATGGAACTTCGATATGGCAACATGGGAAGGAACCTATTATAATCTATCTATCATCTATCGCGGAAAGAGTTCCTTGCTCTTGTCAGGTATGGCGGTCTCACCGGGGCAGTACTAACTGTCAGGGACAGAGTTCCGTGCACCCACCGCAAGATGGACAGTACTAGTTGTTAAAACAACATTCCCCATCCGAAGCTAGTGTAGTACTGACTGTCGAGAGACAGTGATCCGTACACCAAGACGCATCCCTTACAAATGCGTGCCGACTATGACAGTGCTCGGCTTTTTATAGAGACCAATCTGTAGTGGGGGTAAACACGATACGCTTGGTTACGTTCCACTAGCGCCAACTCAGCGCTGTCTCAAGAAGTGCGGGTACTTATAAAACACGGCAACCTTCATATTTATCTAATATTTCATTTGTACCGTCACGGCCATTCTGACAATCACTCGCCCTCGAGTGAAACTAATACAGAAATACATTCTTCATCATCTATATCATCATCACTATAAACAACATCAGCGTTACTACAATTATTACTGGTCTAGGTTTACAAAACCCCTTCAGTTCAAATAAACCTGCTGGCTGCACGGTTGGCCTAGTGGCTTAAGCGGTCGCCACGCCGCTTCCTACTACGCTAAGTGTCTTGGGTTCAAATCCCACGTAGGACAACACTTTGTGTGATTCACAATTTGTTGTTCTGAGTCTGGGTGTTCTTTGTGTCCGTTTCATGTATGTTTGTAAAGTCCCCCGCGACACAGGAATTTATATTCCTAATGCAGGAGTTGTCTTTTTTAAAAAGAAAGAAAGAAAGAAAAAAAGAAAATCATCATCCACTAAAGTAGATGAGATTTCTACAGCGTATAATGAATCAAATCTCCAACATGCTGGTCCAAATCGTCACCCACGAAGTAGGTAAGACTCCTACAGCGCATCACGAACTATATCTCCAACATGCTGGTCCGAATCGTCACCCACTAAAGCAGGTGAGACTCTTGCAGCACATCACACAACGAGATCGTCACCCACAACAGCAGGAGAGACCTCACCCATCACTAAACTAACAATCGAGATCGTCACCCACAATAGCAGGAGAGACCTCACCCATCACTAAAGCAACAATCGAGATCGTCACCCACAATAGCAGGAGAGACCTCACCCATCACTAAACTAACAATCAAGATTGTCACCCACAATAGCAGAAGTGACCTTACTTATCACTGATCATCAGAACAACCGAGATCGTCACCCACAAAAGCAGGAGAGACCCCGACCATAACTGACCATCAGAACAATCATCACAACTTCAAAATCTTCCACACGAGTGTTCGAGAGCCAGCTAAGTTTGCTCCGAATCCACATTCAAAGGAACACAGATTCCATCTTAACCTGTTCAGTGACATCTAAACTTGTTCATAATGGTTACTAACACAGTGAGGCCCCTTAAATTTACAGTCTAACTCAGTTTGATGCCCTTTTTGTTCATTGAAGGAGAACGAATCCAACAACCCTCATTAAACCGTATAGTTTCAGCGTTATCTACATTTTGAATATTAAGAACATACCGGTTCGACATCAATGACAGTTGCGCCTGAGGAACTTGGAGTTGATCTACCTAGAACACCAAATATTAGTTCCATAGGCGTATAACCTATGGTGTCCTAGAACGTTTACTGTTGAGAATAAGTTGAATCTCTTCTAGTTCATCCTACCTAGCAATGTGAATATTACATTCTATAACAGCTAATATTCTTCAAAGCCCGCATGACCCTTAATGGAGCTCAATATTAATGTCATCACAAAAGTATTTTTTTTAAAATTAATTACAGTCGCAACAACGTCACTATCGTCATATCACTTTTTCCAGAAAGTTTACCCGTAAAGATCTATAAGAATAGTGTTCTATGGCAATGGATGTGTAAGGACCGAATGTAATTGCATTCGTTGTTCACTTGAAGAACGTTTTACAAATTACACAGCAAACGAACTGTCTTTCCATTATTAAATCCCTTGTTTGTACAAGATTTAAAAGACAACTAATATAGCCACGCAGTACTTTTGACACATAATTTGTTTCATTTGTATTGTATTAATTCATAACGTACATAGGTATTTGAATATTGCACTGTGATAATACTCTGATGACAAAACCGTCACAACCTTGTAATTGTGCATTTTCTATTTATTTCGAAAACAATAAATATGCCTTAGAAAGGGTGTCACTTTATTGATTTGAAATTGAAAATACTACTGTTTACACCTGACCTTAGCACTGCAGCATCTTTAGTTTTGAAGCCTTAAAAATTGAAATGAAACAACATTGCAGTCAGGCGGTACTAAACTGTCGGTACATCGAGTATTAATTTTATTAAACTACATTACTTTTAACTTTACTAAGTATTACCAATATTAGCCATTTCGCTAAACATACTAAAATGAAATTCAAAAACCACGTTAAATGCTTTTTAAATATAGGCATATTTCTTAAGGTACTTCAAATATGATGTTATTGAGCTACTTAGCTCCAGTATATCAGGGGAAAGATACAACAACCGCGCTTTCAAAGTATCCTCATCTTCCTATTGATACTGGCTAGAAGATATTTTAGTAATCCGGCTGCGTGCCTTCGGAGACAACGAGTCAACGCCATAACTAAAGCAATTATTGCAAATTTTTGCTTCCAACTATAGTGTCTAACAACTGGCACCAACCAGCTATGAACCAAGGTCGTCGCGATCGAACGGTACGGATAGCAAGGCATCAGACAATATTAATAAAACAAAATTCAAGGGTATTGTAAACTATTCAAGGGTACCGAAAACTATTTCTGCACATTCTGGGATGTGGTGCCAGAGGTGGGCGGATGATCAGATCCCACTTCTGATGTCGGGTTCGGCCCAGCCATCAGTAATGGAACTTCGATATGGCAACATGGGAAGGAACCTATTATAATCTATCTATCATCTATCGCGGAAAGAGTTCCTTGCTCTTGTCAGGTATGGCGGTCTCACCGGGGCAGTACTAACTGTCAGGGACAGAGTTCCGTGCACCCACCGCAAGATGGACAGTACTAGTTGTTAAAACAACATTCCCCATCCGAAGCTAGTGTAGTACTGACTGTCGAGAGACAGTGATCCGTACACCAAGACGCATCCCTTACAAATGCGTGCCGACTATGACAGTGCTCGGCTTTTTATAGAGACCAATCTGTAGTGGGGGTAAACACGATACGCTTGGTTACGTTCCACTAGCGCCAACTCAGCGCTGTCTCAAGAAGTGCGGGTACTTATAAAACACGGCAACCTTCATATTTATCTAATATTTCATTTGTACCGTCATATACATTTTTATTGTTATGTGTATTATTAATATTTGACGCTTATGTTGCATTTATGTTAATCCGGTATAGTGCTGCTTGTTTATAAAAATGCAGCTGCATTATATGACCTCATAACCTAGATGTAATGTTTTGAATAATTCACTCGGTTCAAGTTCTTTTAAAGGTTTTTCATAGAATATCAATTGGAAACAATAAATAACACAGGGCCCTGTTATAGTCTCTTCTCTAAACGACTTTGCTAGTTAGTAATGGCATGAAATAGCTTTTTTCTTTGTTGTTGTAAATTATGATACGTAAATATCTTTACTGACTGACTGGATTTATGTGTCAAAATCACCATTTTATGTAGTACATGAAAAAGTCTAAAGTTGTTGGTTAAGAAACCAATGTTAATCGTACTAAATCATTTATGACATAAATATCATCAATTAACTTTATGAAAGGACCGAATCCCAAAGTGTACGGAATAAAAAACTATCAACCCAATCATTAGATTTAGAATACAATGTAGCAATTAGTTATTAGCCTCGTAGACAGGGCTGTCGACAGACCATCGTGCGGGTTCAGAAAATAAACGCACCCAATTTTAATTCAATTCGGAGAAACTTTGTCGTACAAATATTCTGAGTATGCTCTCATGTAGAGACAGATTAGAAATTAAGGGTTGCGTGTTGGAATCCCAACGATCGTTTTACCGATGTAAATCAATACCAAAAACACAACCTTTTAAATAAGAGCGGGTTTGTAGAATGTTTTTGTTAGATTATGTTTTTTATTAATGAATGGGCAGCGAAAAGGCTACAATAGCGCAACTATGCAATCTTCGTTCACAAGATTAATTGTTCAGTTGAGGGGCAGTATCCCACACAGAAGGCAAACCTAAAATGACAGTATTCGTGCTGTCGTCTTTCGTTGGTGAGTGACCGGTGAGGGACCGGAGGATCAATCATTCTACATCATTCCCCAATGAGGCAGAAACATCTCCCAAAGCCGCCATGGTGTGGGTCACCATACTGGATTGTATGCACTCACAATGATTCCTACTCCTGTGGGTGGTGGCCCCTACTCCTGGATTCTACACATGCTTTCAATCAGGCAGAGTAGAGTCACTTTGTTACGCTGAAATAAAATAAAAAAGTGAGTCAAAGATAAAAAAAAAAAATTATAAAAGGATTACCTAAAAAAAATTTTCATCACACACACACACACACGGCATCTCGTGGGTAAAAAATAGAATCTAATGATTTTGTTTATAAAGATACTGATTTAGAATGGAATCTGCAACAATTCAAAGTGTTGCAGATTCCATCCTAAAAATATTGAGAATACTAAGTATTATACGAATAAACTTACGTTATTCTAATAGTGACATTTCTTTCATACATGTAAAACATTTAGCCAAAATGGTTAAACGCAAGACTTCACTTAATTTAAAATCACTCAAGGGTGTCGCGGGTGCAGTATCTGTATAAAGATCACGATAGGCCGCGTACAGAGGCGGTTGAGGCTTGGCATACGCCCAGCCAGCTTGGCAGCCAAATGCAATGCTCCATTTTTCTTGATGTCGGCTTCAAATTATTAAAATTATTACAAGATAAGCTAATTTCCTAACTTTAAATGCAAATTTCTGAAACATAAAGTGGTATGCCTTTTAAGTAAGCAAATTCAACGACCAACAAATACGACAACAACATTAGTTATAAAAGAGAATTTAATTTGTTACAATATCATTTCAGATGTTGAAACTGGTCTAAAAAGCTCTAATAAAAAAATGTTCAAAACCTAGCAAACACACGTATGTGCAGCACATCGGTGTCAGGTATATGTGTGTGCCACTGGAGGACTGCCTCTTACTGTGTAGAGTAGTAAGAGGCGTGACAGCTTCCTGCCCTGAGGGTGAATCCAGTCACCCCGGGATGTACCTCAGTAGTGGGGTACATCAAGAGGGACTCTAGAAGACGCTGATGCGTTCCAGGTGTTACTCCCGACTGCCGAGGTGCCAAGCTAACGAAAATTGATTTCGATGTTGAACTTATGTTTCAACGGAATTCTTGAGTAAATTACAAATATTTTCATAACAAACCGCAGAAAACTTGTCTACAAAAGTTATAAACAAAAGAACTTCTACATAATTTATGAGAATGGTCCTTCAAATAGAAGAAGCTATTAAATATGTATGTAACTAAAATCGTAGGCTTCGTTTATTTAACCCGAATAGCTTAGGAACTAAGTTCTCTAGGCTTGTAGTAGTTTGAAGTAGTACGTCCCCACGCTAACCGAATGCGTGTTAAGGACTGGCAAGGCAAGGCTGTGGCTACGTAATCTTGACGTTGGACGTTTTTAAGGCACCCGAAGGCCTCCAACTAATCTTCACGACTGTTATTCTATGATAACAACCGACTTCGACTGCTTAACGTGACCTCCGAACCACGGAGACGCTCATGGTTTCTTGTCACTAACGGTCATTCATCCAGATACTTAGCGCGTCGTCATTACTTACCCTAGGTGATTATTTCTAATCCCTACCTATACCTAGGGTAACTAGACTATGAGCGGCTCCTCCTCAATTTATATCGTCGTACCAGAGTGACTCTACTCGGCTTCATTAAAAGCATGATTAGAATCCAGGAGTAGAGGTCACCACCCTCATTGTCAAGCAGACAATGGCGACCTAGTGAGATCAACTGCATCATTGGAAATACGATCTCAGACTCACCAACGAAATACAACAGCACGTGATCGCGTTAATTCCCGTAAAAATAATATTAATTATCATGGAACGCGAAAGTTTAAAAGTTAGTACAACAGCACGGATGCTGTCAATTTTAGATTGGTCTTCTGTGTGAGGGTATTACTTCCCTAGTCGATACGGGTTAGTTAGTGCTGAAGTCAGGATAGCTACAACCTTTAAATCTTTTGTTCCTACAAAAAGGAAAAAAGAAGATTTCTGAAAAAGAGGCCAATTCACGACTACATTATGATATTGGTTCATTTTGCGCTCAGTCACGTATTCTCGACAGGTGAATTAAGTCTACCGTAAGTAATATGAAAATTATGTCAAATTGGAATAAGGATGCATTAAGTAAAATGATATGTAGATTTGATTTACCCATATGTTTATCCAACGCGTTTTGACTTGACAATTTATTTTACACATATATATGTACTGATTGTTATGTGACCGCAAAAAGTACATTAATTTTAGGCGAAAGGTTATCACTAAAGTACGGTCGAAGTAAAAAAGTATGTGCACTTTGTTGTTTTTTTAACATCGACAGTACTTCAATATCGTACTTCATAAAAATCAATCTTCTTGTAAATTTACTAATGTAGTTTTCTAATAATTTTCTTTTTTTATGATCGGTAAACCACTTTAAATAAATTAACATAAAACCATGTTTAATTTTAAATAACAAACAAACGAACATAACAATTGAAGATTTCATATTAGTATATGAATTATTCATAATTATACAAATGCAATGTTTGTTAGCCAACCCTACTCATAAATTCTCATTTTTCCCGATTCTCTTATGTTTACTGATACTGGGAACTTATTTCCAATTTACGGCACTGGTGGATATATATGGCTTTTCTCCATGTATCTCTTCTAATCGCATTTGTAGAAATAGTTGGATGTTTTTCAACGTGTACAAACAGGAATAAAAAGATTTTTAGGAATTATCATTTTTATCATTAGACTATCACAGTCCATTTCTGACCATAGGCTTCTCAAATCGTACGCCACTTGGTGCGATCATCGGCTGATGACATGACAGATAAAATGGTTTTTATTGAAATTGCTCGTGATTACAAATATTTAAAAGAAACAAAGAAGTTGTTAAGAAGTATTTCATAAGCTTAGCTTTTACTATGCACGTGTGTCGAATGTCACAAGTAATTCAGGAACATCTAATTATAAAAGAAAACTTTGAAAATTTTTATGCCTACCGGTACCGATAAGAATGCGATCGATTGAGATACACGGACTAGGAGATTCTATATATTTAAAAAATATTTTTAGTCATAGCTGAGTTATCGAGGAATTTTGTATAATGTAGGATTTTTTTTCAACCTTGTGTTGTGATTATACTGTGTTGGAATCGAGTGCTAAATTCTGTTAAGTAAGAGGTTAAATACATGTGCTAATTAATGATACTTGACACTGCTCAACGCTTCTCAAACATGTTACCCATTTCCGTTGTGTGCCAAAGGCTTTAAGAGGCTAGACAAACACGTTACGTGTCTTTATAACGTGTGAATGTGTGTAATGTAGGAGTAAATAGGGGTAACAAGTAAAATATTAGAAAGATACGTTCTATGCGGAGATACATGTAAAAGTATAAAAATATTAGATATGAACATATATTTACTACCGAGAGAGAGCTTTATTAGGATATATTCAGTATCTTATCGAGTCACATCAGATAATTTTGGTTAAAACGATTTAGCCCCCAATAACTATTCTGACATTAATTTTCTATTAAAAAACTTAAATTTACCTTAACTAAAACCATCGCTTTTCCGTTCTTTAAATACCTATTGTACATCTCATTCGATCACAAAATAAATGATCGAAAATAAATATTTTTGATAATTTACTCTCATAGAACTCATAGAATTAATGTATTGCGAAATCGCAGGACCATCCTAATGATGATAGGATTCTTGCTGTCCTATTTCGTTGGTGAGTGGGAGGTCGTAGTCTGAATGATGCAGTTACATCTCACTAGGCCGTCATTGTCTACATTGACAATGAGGGTAGTGACCTCTACTCTTGGATTCTACTCCTGCTTTCCATCAGACAGAGTAGAGTCACTTTGGTAGGCAGAAATAAATATAGATATTTTTTTTGAGGAATAGCCGCTCATAGTGCAGTTGCCCTATGTGATCAGAAACAATCACCGAGGGTAAACAACGATGACGCGGTGAGTACCTAAATGGATGAATTTAAAGTCAGCATACAAAACACGTCCAAATGAAATTTTTATGAAGCTCAAACGAAAGAACAATGTTGAGCGCTACCAACTCGTAGTATGATTAAAGAGTAATTTAAATATTTAATCCAGTTGCAAATTAATTGTAATGTCTAATTCCTTAAGTGACATTAACATCACTCGACAAATTAATGAACGTGTTTGTAACAAAGGTAAATTTTAAATGCCGGTTCTTGTCATTTATAAAAGAATGTATGTAATGATACGGTCAGCATCAAATGTCATATGCATGTGAAGTAGTAATAATTACATGAATACTAAAACTTGAACTATAATAACATATAAAAGTGAAGTACACGAATTGTTAGAATTGGTACATGATACATAAGTAACGATTAATCGTTGCAAACCGATTTGCGCAGATTTATCGATCACCGATTAACGATAATCTACAACGGTTTCACATACCTACATTCGATGAATTCGAAAGGTTGATTCCATAGACTTGTTTTGACGATAGATTTTAATAATGATGAAACTTCGAATCATTATGTATATAATGGAATAAATGATTCAAGTATCCAGTCACGGCTCACATCTGCTCAAGTTTAAACTTTCAGTTTATATAAATCTGTTTTACCTTTTTTTCACATATATATGAGTATTTCAGTAAAGTTTATTTAACATTTCATCTGTAAGTACTTATGTGTTTACAATAAATTTCACAAACATTATAGAAGCTTAAAATAAAGAGACAAATAAATAAGAAAATAAATGAGTTGACGCATTTGTTGTTAAAAAAATTTAGTCTCTTCACCATCATCATCATCAGCCCATCGCAGTCCACTGCTGGACATAGGCCTCTCCCATTACACACCAGTTTGATATAGTCTCCTGAAATTCGGTAATTTAAATGTAACTGAGAAGCGGTCATAAAACCGAGTTTGAACACTCAGTTTTTTTATATAACTGAAAATTTTATGTCCTGGCCTTTTCTGACAATAGCACTATTTTGGGTAAGTTGTGAAATAGAACTTGAAACATTCTTTTTCAATCCAAAATTTGCAGTCATAAAGACTACAGCTTAATGTTGCTATAAGCCTTTTCTGGCATTGCACAGGGCACTACAATCGCCTATGATCCATTGCCTAAGACAGCATAGAATCTGTATGTCAGAATAAATATATTTTCTTCTTTCTTATTCTTCTTCAATAGCGAAGAGTAACAGTTTGCATCTAGTTATATACAATGTACATAAACAATGCAAGCTAATCTTCACAATTTTATCTGTGAACCTTAAATTTTTCATTGATCTTCCGTTCCTTTTGGTTTTAGCGTGCTTTAGGCTTTCACGAAACTGGGTTATCCAACACTAAAATATATTTTTAATTCAAATCTCATAATTTTCTGATATTGGTGCATTAAAAAAATCTATTTCCCCAGCCCAATCCTATAAATATGGGTAAATGCTACGTTACGACTACTTGCAATATATTTAAGAGAGCAACAATAATATTCTGAATTGCACGATAACTGTTCCTTTGTGTACTACGAATAAATAAGTGTACCTATCGAAGACTTATTTAACTTATTTCGTTAGAAAACATATTTTTTTAATGTTTACATGCATGCGTTACATTTAAGTAAAACATCAAGTCTTAGTTATCTAGTACCCAAGATCTATTCTGATAAAAAATAGATACTTAACTTTCCCAAGACAAAAACAAACTATTCATATAAATCTGCCTTAGTAGCTTCTTTTTACTTCAATAGTATTTGCTTGTAAAATACACTTAGAAAAATATTATTATTGGTCAAAATATTATGTCTATCGAAGAAGTCTTGAATTCTTTTGTCCCTGTTATTGTTGAAATAATGCCGTTCACGCAAGACCATTATACGTATATCTAAGAAAATAACAAAATGAAAAATGATCTTTTTCTACTACAATATACAACAAATATATATTCAATTAATTCGTTAAATAATAAGGTTGCAGATAGAAAAAAGTGGGCCTGACGACCTGTAGTGATAAGCCGGAATTCACTAGATACGAAATACTAGAAAAAACCTTTTGCGTAGTTCCCGCCCCTAACAGTAATATCCTTAAGTCCTTTACTTTGGTCCTGGACAACATGTATGCAAAATTTCATGATTATCGTATGAAGGGTACGGTCGGTGTAAGATTATTTATAGAAAAAAATTAGCATATTGAAAGTGCGCAGCATCAATCACTTCTTACCACCACTAATTGTGATGGCTCCGAAACCATCGGCAGTCTTTAAATCGATCGCACCGCTTTCTTCTCACTTTGTCAGCTCTATATTGGAGTGCGAATACCCGCACAGATGTCGGTAGGTAGAATAAACGCGTCGCTGGGTGAGTTGCGATGTTGGCGCGCCGCTCAAGTACGGTAGGGTTGCGGGTGAGGGACCTATACGAAAGTAGGTCGCCCCCTCCGCACTCAGCCCCCTCTGTTGTCGCTTTCACTGCGTCCGTTCGGGATAAAACCTAATTTTATTGCGTTGCTTTCGATCGTGTCTTTTACTTACGGTTGTTTGGTATAAATAATTCGGATGATCTAATGTTTGTGTGTGCTAGCTGTCTAGCTAATTAGTTGGGTAATAGAAGCTTTTACATATTATGCCACAAACGGGCACCCATCCAGGTACTGACCGAGGTGATTGTTTCCAATCATGTCAGGCCATCATGAGCGTTTTTTTCGTCTTTCATATGTTCAACTTTAATTAGTTGGTATCTTCTGCAAAATTTCAACATAAATTCAACCGGGTAAACTCGAACATGACTCTGGTAAAGCCTATTTTTTCTTTTAATTTTTACTTTTGCAATAGAAACACTAGCGTATCACGATGTTAAGTTCAGTCATGACTTTACTTTTTAGTATTACAAACTCAAATATTCGGAGCTTGAATTTTTTGAAACCATTTTTAGTCAATTTATTGGGGACATTTTATATACATTTCGTTATACATTATGATTAAAACATTTAATAAAGAAACAAAGCCCAACTTCTTAAAAGCAATGAACTTAAACTAGAAAAACAAGTATCTTAATATCTATATACTGAGTAATGCATTGTTTTTTAAGCTTACAAAACACTTTGCCGTGACAAAGGCAACATGACTTTGTTCGTAGATAACAATTCAGTTCATGAATTAGAATTCACAATGAAATAATATCCTTACTTCATATATGTCTACTATTTTTATGAAGAATACCAAATACTCAAAAGGAAATAAGCTTAGCACTTATAGCCAAGTGGTCTTGGCTATGAGTGCTTCATGTTATAGCAATAACATGAAACATTCAGAGTTAATGACACTGAGATGAGAGTAGATTGTTATTTCGGTAATCATCTAACATCTATGATGAATGATATTCTAATTTTGAAAAAGTAAAGAGTAAATAGACAAAAGGAAATAAGCCTAGCACTCATAGCCAAGTGTTTTTGGCTATGAGTGCTTCATGCTATAGCATAGCAATAATATGAAACATTCAGAGTTAATGACACTGAGATGAGGGTTGATTTGTTATTTCGGAAATCATATAACATCTATGATTAATGATATTCTAATTTTTAAAGAGTAAAGAGTAAATAGACAAAAGGAAATAAGCCTAGCACTCATAGCCAAGTGGCCTTGGCTATGAGTGCTTCATGTTATAGCAATAACATGAAACATTCAGAGTTAATGACACTGAGATGAGAGTAGATTGTTATTTCGGTAATCATCTAACATCTATTATGAATGATATTCTAATTTTGAAAAAGTAAAGAGTAAATAGACAAAAGGATATAAGCCTAGCACTCATAGCCAAGTAGCAATAATACGAAACATTCAGAGTTAATGACACTGAGATGAGAGTAGATTGTTAATTCGGTAATCATATAAAATGTATGATTAATGATATTCTAATTTTGAAAGAGTAAAGAGTAAATAGACAAAAGGAAATAAGCCTAGCACTCATAGCCAAGTGGTTTTGGCTATGAGTGCTTCATGCTATAGCACTAATATGAAACATTCAGAGTTAATGACACTGAGATGAGCGTAGATTGTTATGTCGGAAATCATATAATATCTATGATTGATGATATTCTAATTTGAAAGAGTATAAGGGATATATTGGAAAAAGAGAGATATTGGAATATAATAATAGCTGTAAAAGTAATTAATTTGAGTCACAAGTTTTTCTCATTACGAGCTAAAATAAAGTTAAGTATTTGGCAGAAAAAGAAAAAATAATAATTTAATAATTGTATAAATTACTTTTATTTGCATTCCATTTACCTGTGATTTTTCTATCCTCACTTTTTGTTTATTACGTATTAGGTCTATTACACCTGCCAGTCCTTATCTTTGTCGGTGCAGTTTGTTTAATTCTGCCAGTTTACTTTACCACTCGTCATGTAACAGCCTTTTAAATTAAACATAATATAAAATGAAGAGAGACGAGTAACTAGCTTTTAAACTAGAATAGAATACTCTGTAAAGTTAGAATTCCATTAAATATATCATCCGGTTCGACCGGCAAAGAGACGGAACCGGATAATATCATCAAAATAACAATATTATAGTTCGCTTGAAAAGAGTTTGAACAATTCTGTTTCAATAAAATTTAAGTTTATCGAGTACTATGTTGAATATTATTTATAAATTCAGTTTCAGTTGATTTTAAGGCAGAGAATCATGGCTAACTGGAAACGGGTTAGGTTAATTGCAAAGTGAAGCAATCTTAGTCAGGTCTGTTTTTTGGATTGTGATCACCACTCTTGGATTCTGCTCATGCCTTCCATCACGCGGAGTAGAATCATTTTGGCAGCTAACAACCTAAAAAAAAGTTTAACCATTCTTAACACATTGAGACCCCTCCGTGCCTCGAAGAGCATATTAAGCAATTGCCGTCAGCTCCAGTAGCCAAAGGTACGCTTGCGTAATCACAAAGTTAACAGAATCTAAATAAATTTTCTAATTGCCTAAAACTTAGCTTGTGCAAAGCTACAAAAAAAATGAAGTTCTGCCGTATTGTAATAGGCTAGAAAGCGATACCCATTTATGCAATGCTTTATTAATCTTAGAGTAACCTGGCCTTCATTTCAGTAACCTTAGTTCTAGTCAGTCAGTTAGCGTTAAAGGCATACAAAAGTGGCGTTATACATTAATAACAATAACAGTTCTCACACAAATTGTAGACCAAACAGCTCGTTAAGAGCACTCAGCTTGTTTGTTACTAAATGCACTTTGTATTACCCCATACAGTTGAAAGAACACACCCTCACTTTACCAATGGCCTGAATTTTTTAACTTTAAAAAATGTCGCAGTATTCTGCAGTCATGAATCACTCGCTGACATGGAGTTTTCGAGTTTTTTGCTTTATAAATTGTTTGCAGTCAGGTATGGTAGTATGATTTATAAACAAGGTGTATATTTACACACACACACTTACATAACTATGTAACATAACTATTTAACAACGTAACTAATATGTTTCTTAGTACGTAAGATTAAAAAAATCTTACTAAAGTGACAATCAAATAAAAAAGAACATTTTAGCTAATTTTTGGTATCAAGTCCAAAAAATCTGCTGCTTAATATTTTGTGATAACTGTGATGTACGTTACGTTTTATGCCCAAATTGTAATTTAAACATCTTGAAGAAGGACGACAGTAAACAACTTGAAGAAAAACATAGGTACAATTAAAAAGTAAAATGTAGGGGTTAGCGGAGATAACAAGTTACAAGATATACGGTTTAAGAGGAACAATAAAAAGGTGAATATTGTTGATAAAGAAATACTGTCTTAAAATTTAAAAATATTATTGATAATTTCAAGATGACATCATAATACAAAGACGAACTAACCTTACCACCATCTTTTAATACATATATAATCATTCCGAGTGTATTAATGATTTCAATCCTGGAGTGTTCGAGTGCCCAAGATGAAGACAATTTACTTTTTTTATGGCCATGTTATAAGTCGCTAATCTTTGCGTTCCAAATGGCAGGGGTCGCCTGAATCCTTATATAGTGTCCTAATTCTTTGCATAAACTACCCATGTTCAAAGGAGCTCTATAATATTTTACACGAAAAAACAAGCTGGCGATATTTTTGGACCGATCTTTATAATACCAAACTTGGGTTGGTTTTAGCGGTCACTCTTTCGTGGTAAAACTAACAAAACGTTTTCTTTTCATTTCAATATGTGTTACATAAGTTTTTTGGGTGAATATTATGCTTTGGACTACTAATACTTACTTCTGTTTTTCTTTTACCTACATAAGCTTTTACTAGTAATAGTAATAAGTAACTAATTGGTGCCCCTCGATTTTTTCTGCTTTAAAGCTTTATTCAATAAATATCAATCGAACTTGTATGTTATACATTTCTATTAACAAACATATTTAGTCTGGTACTTAGACATAAATAACCAGAATTTAAAGATCAGTATTTTGTTGGGTTATCTAAATTTTTTTGAGTACGCTACCCTTTTTGTCCTCTAGAGGTTTTTTTTAATACACAAGCCATCTTTTTCAGCCCGGAATATTCTTAATGCCATGTTTTTATAATCACCTATGTTTGGAGATTGTTGCTTAAACAGTACTTTGATATACTATTTAAAAATTGACAACGAAAAATAGTACATTTTGTATAGACTTCAGTACTCATTATAATTAAATCATACTTTTTTATGTTTATTATCTCTCCGTGTTTAGTACTCATATTTTAAGTAAAAACACACCCTTTCTTTTTAATTAACTTTTTAACTAAAAACTAAAGTTTAGTTGTATAAGTAACTTGAGAATTGGTTGGTTTAAATCTGTCACGCAAACCTTATAAAACATAGTCCGGTCTATTTACACATTCAAGTTTACATAAATTCCCATAAAGCTGAATATTGGCATAGTTGTTCAAAACATCATTATAAAGAAAATCTCAAAAGTCCTCATCGTTCCGAGGTGTGCTAAAAATTTGGCACGGGGTCAATGGTCAAAAAAATGAGTTTTTTGCGATTTTTAGCGAAACGGTGAGTTTTTTCGCAAAATTACCCCAGTACAAAATTGTAGATCACAAAATTTTCTACAAAAAATATATCAATAATTTTTTTCCTAAAAGCCACCATTTTGGAGATATAACGTTCCGAAAAGTTGGATCAGTCGTAATCCCTCTATTTTGCACACGTTTCCACGCCACCTATGAGGTAGTGTACAAAGCGCGTTTTTTTTAACGTGGTTTCCCCAGTAGGCCTATTCCACGGGTCTGCTGAGATTTTATATGTTTTAAAACTATTGCAAAATAATATTATATATTATAGTGGGCAAAAACAACCGTTCGAAATCCGCTTTAGTGATTTCTACAAAAGTTTCGTGTACCATGTGCAGTACCTTCATATACTGACATAAAACAAATATTGGTAGGTCTCCAAATATTTGGTTCGTGCCAGTATCAAATTAATCTAAAACTCATAGCACTTTGTTCAACGACCCGTGAACACCGACTATTGCGGGGCACGTTTTGAAATGCCGTGGACATACTGTCCTATGTTCTAGACTCTGAATGGCACCACTTTATTCTAACGATCTACACTTTTAAAATAGGTTTCCGCAAATGCTATTTGTAGAAAGAATTAGATATAGTATTTTAAACTTAGTTTCCAATACAGTTTTTGTATTCAAATTCAATTATAGTATAGATGAATGTAAGAGAATGCAAATAAGAAAGTTGAGTACGAACTTCCTGAAAATAAAGTGAGAGATTATACTAATATTTTAGTTGAAGCTTCTTAAGACTGAAAATATATATAATTGCTCCGTTACTGACTACAATAACGTAACTGACAGACAACGCACAGCCGAAACTACGGGGGCAGGAAACTGAAATTTAGCATGTGTGTTCCTTGAGGAGCGCAGGCGAACACTGAAAGAGGATTTTGAGAAATTCCATCACTAAGGGGTTGAAAAATGCAATTAAAGTTAAACATCAGTATTATAAAGGTAAAGAAAATGTTAGCATTGTGAAATAAACTTTACACACATGATTTACCGGATGAACAAACATAGGATATTGAAATAAAATGTTTCATTGATGTCATAAATCATCATTGATGTCGTTCATCATAAAAACTTCTTCAAGTTTAGACAGGTTTGAAGCATATTGCAAACGAATCACTATCGTTTTGTCAAAAACACTGAAGGATTTTACATAACTATATGAGTTCCAGTTTCTATTTGACCCGGTTTTGGGATAGAAAATTTCGTAAGTAAATAAAGTAGATAAATTAATAATACTAACTGCGTCTCTCAAAACCACAGTATTGGCAATACACAGGATGACGCATTCTACTTATACATTTATGTGAACCAAAATTCTATAGTAGCTACGTTTTGGAAACGATATTTAACAGGTAGATAAGTTCATGACAATGAATTACTTAATTTAAATATTACCATCAATAAGTAGAGTGTGTGCTAAGGGACAGAAAACTATTAACTAAACTATTCCATCTTCACACTAAACTACCAATACTAATAACTACTTCCATCTTCAAGAAAATCATGATTAAGTTCTATTTTCAGATATAAAGAAATAGAAATAAGGGTAAAAATACAATGAATAGAAAATTGACACAAAGGAGATCACATTTGTGAAAGTTTTAGATGTAAAAAGAGCATGCATCATATTTTATATATTTAATAATACTTTTTATATTTAACAAAGAGTTATGACACCCTAGCTGTCTAGCAAGCCAACGGTCACCATTTCTTATAGATAATTTTGCGACGATCATCTATAAATTTTTGGTTACATTGGTTCTGGTTGGTTCTCACATTTGACGCTTTTTATGACTCGGACTTTTATCGACTGGCTTGTCATTTCACGATGTGATTATCGATATATTACCTATTTGCAGAACCGAAGGGAAAGCCATTTTTTTATATGTAAGCCTACCAAAGTGACTTTTCTCTGCCTGAAGCAAGAATTCAGGAGCAGGGGCCAGCATCCTCATTTTGACTGCTTAGAAAGACGACAGCATGAATCCTGTTTTTTTAGGTTCGTATTCTGTGTGAGTCTTATTAGTCTGATGGTTAGCGTATGCGACTGCTGAACAAGAGGTCTCGGGTTCGATTCCCGGGTCGGACCAAATGTTTGTGTGTTCCGCAAATATTTGTTTCGGAGTTTGGGTGTTTTTCTATGTATATTATATGTGTATTTACAAAAAAAAAGTATGTTTGTGTATTTAAATCAGTTGTATAGTAACCCATAATACGTACAAGCTCTGCTTAGTTTAGGGTCTAGATGGCGTTGTGTGTAAGATGCCCGAAATATTTATTATAAAATATATATATAATTATTATTTATTAATATTCGTGTTGAAATCAGCGTGACGCTACGTTTATGTATAACATAACAAAAAACATAATGTAATATTTATTGTAAAAAAGTGAAGGAATATTCAGCTTTATAAATATAAAATTTCACTTGTTTTTCCTTGACGTTTGTGACTTTTTCACGCATTCATTCGTACCAAACCAATTATCCGATTGCAAAACATGAACAAAGAAAATGATGTATTGGATCAGCTCTCGAGCAGCAAATAGTCTTTGTACTACACATATTTCATATAAACATATAATATAGAGTTATGAAAAACAATAAGTATTGTCGCATCGTTAAATATGAAATGTGTTTCTTTTAACATGGTTGCAGAGTGCTGTTAAATTTATATGGGAGGGTGCCATGTTTCCATAATCCATATAGCTTTAAACGACTTCCTTTGATGTGCTTACTTGCATTGTAACATAACTTTGTAATTTTGATAAAACATAAGTGTCAATCCTGTTTAGTGTGCGGTGCCAAAATATATGTTTTTATGTCTAATCAAATTTATTTAATTCATGAATTTCAAATGTTTGATTTCCTACGTAGTATTGTATAGAAGGCAAGATGGGGCTAACATATATACATTGTAATAAAAACCTCTAAATAAATAAAGATAAAAAAATATATATATATACCATTTTAAGTTTAACCGTTGTTATAATAATACATTTTTTCGTTGTATATTCATATATGCTCGAACGATATAGCTTTATAATTTTATTTTATGAAATATATTAAGTAAAAAGTTTACCTTGGTTCAGGTCCTTCATGGTAAGGCGTGTGAGACCTTACAAGGAAGACTAACGGAATGATTTTATGACTAACGGATTAGTGGAAGCACCACATCCTTCTAACTGATGCGTTCCCAAAGCATCAGAGATCCGAACCGATTTTCTACATAACACTATAAACGTCTGCAAAATTCCATTAAAAACAGCACAATAATATTCTATATTTATAAATACCTAGATAAAAACAACATTGATAATAATGCCTTCTTCTATGAGGGTAAAACAAATGCTTCTTTTACTCCTTGCACGGTGTCAAATAAGTGAATTGTCGTAATCGATTCGTTACCATCTCGACGACTAAGCTATTGAGTAGTTTTTTTAAGATCAAGTAGGAAAAATCCACAAGGGAACATATTACACTCGAACGTGTCATACAGAATATATAATGAAATTGGCACACCAGATACAAGAATAAAAATGTTCAACAAATTTTAGATAGAATAAAAAAAGAAGGTTGTACGTGAAGTTTCCCAAGTGTAATTTATCAATTTCATTTATGCTACACTTGATTCATATTTTAGACCCGTTTTAAAAAAAATGAGGAGAAAAGCTTGCTGTACCTCCCTCAGGGTGGGGTATAAATCGTGACGTAATTCGCTTGAGCCTCCAACGTTTTAAATAGGCGTCATTCAACTCATTTGACGTGTAATTATTTTCATTTCGTAGCTCGGTTTCCGAACGTGACCCTCTCGCGGCTGCGTTCCAGCGGCGGTTTTTGTCACTAGCAATTCCTATTTATGTTTTGCGCTCTTAAATAATTTAATTGTCATATTTTATCTACAAAAAGCCTCATATAAAAATATTTTCAGCATTCTGTCTGTAAAAGCCACGTCAAAATCAGTTCAGCCGTTCCAGAGATTCGTCGGAACAAACATACAGACACGCATAAAATTAAAAATTGTTTTTTTGATTTTGATTTTTTAGTTACTAAACCTAAATACTTTCATAACCATTTAGTAAAAAAAACTATTAATCGCATATTAATACAATTAAATAAAATTAGAGTGTCTGTAAGCAATATCTTACAGGCACTCCAATTTTATTTAATTGTAAAGATGTATAGACTAGCTACGCCTTGCGGTATTACCGTAAAGGTACAAGATCAACCTTAGGTAAAACCCCGTGGTGTGACTTGTTTTAAATAAGTTAGTAAAATAGTTTAAACTTGGATTTATTCATTACTAGCTGACCCGGCGAACTTCGTACCGCCTTAGAATATTAATTCATAATAAAGTATTGTCTTTAGTTAATAACTCTTGTCTAATAAGTATTGTCTTTAGTTAAAAATAGTTAATAACTGATAGTGACAAATCGACAGCAGCGGCAACTAACGGGCCCCGGCAGGTACCGCCAGAATTGCTTTGTTCCTGCATTTTAAATCTGTAATATCTTCAAAAGTATTAATTTAAATTAGATACTGTAAAGGGCCATATTAATCTATATTAAATACACTATTTATTTCTTCTTCTTCTTGCGGTGCCTCTCCACTACTGAAGGTTGGCCGTCAGCTCCGCATATCTCTTCTTGTCCCTCGCCAGACGAAACAGTACCTCTACGTTGGCGATCCCGGTCCATTGTCTAACGTTACGAAGACAAGACATTTTCCTTCTTCCGACGCGTCTTTTCCCCTTAATCTTTCCCATCATTATAGTCTGGAGTAGATGGTAACGCTCATGTCTTAATACATATCCTAGATAGGCTACTTTTCTTCTCTTGATGTTTTTTATGAGTTCTCGGGATTTCTTGACACTATTTATTTAAGGTACTTAATTGGATAAGGATTAATACTGTGTTGCCTATAATCGCTTCGTAAATAAACCATTATTTCTCGTAAAAAGAAAAAAAAAAAAAATGATTATTGTGGGTTATCCCTAAGAGATAGACATGTACCATCACGGACTTTTTTGTAGACTTTTTTAAGATGTACAATACTGTAGTACATTATTTTGATCTATCTCGTAGGGTACAGCCAGCGTTTGCAATATAAGCGTAAAAAACATCACATTAGAAACCTGTAAAATTATTATCTACTATATAATCACTCTACCTATTATAGAAAATTTCATAAAAATCCGTTACAAAGGGACAGAGAAAGCGACTTTGTTTTATACTATGTAGTGATGATGTATTATTGTTGTGTCAGAAAAAAGGATTGAAATATTAGTGGATTGTTTTTATACATTGATATTAAAATAGATAGGAAGGTAAGGAATATTTTCAATTTTTAAACCATAAAAGAAAGAAGCTAAGAAATAAATAGACACAATGCTCTTAAAAAAAATGCAAAATCATATTCTTCTTTAAAGTTATGCTGATGAAAGTCAGTAAGTGTAGTTACATTTAGAATCGTGTCCGCAGTGCATTGGGTCGACAGAAAGGAACACACCAATAAAATGTTACGACGATTCACTTCATTTCATAAGTTGAAAGGTTTGTGTTTAGAATGTTGTAAGAGTCAATTGTGTAGCACAATAACTGCACTCAAATCCTTACCCTTACCAATATTATAAATGTCAATTTACAATCAGATACTTCAATTTTATTTATTTATATAGATAGTCTAAAACATATCATCTCAGATATAAACTTTAATGAATCTTAAATAAGGTTCCTATTCATATATCAACAATCCAAAATGTACTATGCTGGGCTCAGGTTTCCTTCAAGGAAAGGGTTACGACCATACGAGTACGTCCTCACGGAATTGATATTATTTTCAAGGAACTTGATCCGAATAGTCTTTCTTTAACACTGGTCTTACGGATGTATTATAACTCATCCAAGCAACCATATACAAACTTCTATTTCTAGGACACACATACAAAAAAAAATGTTTTAGATTGCAATGTATAAACGTAATGGAGAGTAAATGAGGGTACGACCAAGAAAGCGGAGGACTATTTGAAACACCGTTTTTGTGTACTTTTCAACTATAGAACACTGTGTAATGTGTTTTTGTGACAAAAGGGACGGCGGTAATGTCAATGGAATACATAATGGAACGATGTGCGTAGTTTATGTGCCAACTGCTTCATAATTGAAATGGTGTTTGTGAATATGGGCTTTTACAATGAACCTTTATACAAAGCCTTTTATATGAAACGTAAAGTGATGTGTATGATACTGGCATCGAAATATGTAATCAACAAATGAAATTTAAGTGTGATAAAAACCAGAAATTTCAAGTATAGTGATACTGTTTAAAATTGTAGGTTGACTTTTATGGTACGCATTTTTATTTCACATTATTAAATGGTTTGTCAAGTTACCTACCTCAATAGTAGCATCACCAAAAAAAACTAGTAGATTATGTATATTTTGTAGAGAAGTATGTACAGCTCAAGAAGACTATGTAGTGCAAAAAAATATTAAAAAGTTGTCTTATATCATTTCTACATCGAATTTTTAAATCACCCACAAAGCATATTTGAAGCTGTTTACGTAATATTGAGCACTCAATTTAAATTTCAAGAAAAACTTACAACATAACTTAGTAGGCTATTTTTAAAGTCTGTAACGGTGCTACGTTTTATAAAATTTGTGCTTAAGATTTTGCTAGTATAAAATTGTTATTCTGTATGAAAGCCAACCTATATAATACACATACATGTGATAAGATGAATATCTTTGTCATGCTACGTAAATGAAAATAATCGTCCCTACTTTACTTGTAAGACGGACTTTACTGGTGAAAAAATAATATCTATCATTACTAGAAAAAAATTACCGTGAAAAAAAGGAATTACCAGGAATATAAATGACTTCGAACTCGCTTCTACTTTATTTGTTTCTTTTTTTTTGTTTTTTAATAAAAAATACATGATATATAAGCGAGACGTGAAAAAGCATCTCAGTAGTCTGCCATAGTGTGGGTCACTATGTTGCAATATCCACGTTAGCAATGAGTCTGTTGACTACGACTCTAGGATTGTACAGTCAGCGTCATAATGATATTGGCGTTCAAAGTGGTCAAAATGATGTGAAAAACACTAATTCAATTTGATGTTGGCTCACAAGGTGCTCAAATTGTTGTACGCATTCAAAGTGGTCAAAAGATCTTAGCAATCAGTTGTCAATAATATGTTATCTAACAGAGTGTTCATATTTATGTTAACAAATAGGTTGTTCATTGGTATCTAAGCGTGCAAACTAGTCAAAAATATCTTAGCATTAAAGAGAAACCAACCTTATCACCCACATATAGAGTATACTTTGCAGTTTCACTACATAGTATAAAACAAAGTCGCTTCCGCTCTCTGTCAGTCCCTATAAATACTTAGAGCTTTGAAACTATGCAACGGATTTTAATTCCGTTTTCTTTAATATATAGAGTGATTCAGGAGGAAGGTTTTATGTATAATTCATGCATAATATTATAGTGGAGAAACATTGACAATTTTAAAGGTTTCTAATGTGATGTCATAAATAAACCCATTTTTTACGTTTACATTGTAAACGCTGGCTGTACCCTACGAGATAGATCAAAATAATGTACTACATTATTGTATACCTTAAAAAGTCTAACGTAAATCCTATCCTATAACGTATATCCTAAAGTAAATGCGATTTGGGAATCGTTACGGGATAATATGCAAGCTGTAACAATTGATAACAATAACTCATCTTCTGATTATAGTGATTAGCATAGAACCTTAGTCATCTTCTGATAATTCGGACTCTGAACCATCAACTAAGAAAAGTAACAATGAGGACAGTACAGAGGAAGAACCAACCACAGACATTAGTCTTTTAGGAGAAACATTTGGCAGTGTATCAATAAAAGAGTTAAAAAATACAGAGTACTAAGCCCGCTAAAGATGTTAGAGGAAGAAAGAGGTTTAGTTATAGTAATGTGTGTGTTGAAATCGGTACAAATCCATGTGTAGACCAGCCAATATAACATATAAAGAGGCTTTAAATGGGTTAGAATCAAGAGAATGGTGTAAAGCTTTACAGGAGGATCATTAAAATCATTTGAAAAAAACGAATCTTGGAAAGTAGTGGACAAGCCAAAACAAACAACAGGGGTTAAGTGTAAGTGGGTGTTCAAGAAAAAAGTGGACAGTTGTGATAATGTGCGCTATTATGGTCAGTTAGTCGCCAAGGGTTTTACACAAAGACCAGGCACAGACTATACAGAAACATTCTCACCAGTGGACCGTCACTACAATAAGACTATTGCTTGTATTGAGTGTTAAATATAATCTAGACATAACTCACCTTGATGTAACCACAGCTTTTTTGAATGGGCATTTGAAGATGTGTATATGAGTTTACTATACAATTTGGAATGTCATAAAAAGAAAGTATCAAATTTAAAAAAAAGTGGCTCTGACATACGGACGGACAGACAGACAGACAGACATGATGAATCTATAAGGGTTCCGTTTTTTGCCATTTGGCAACGGAACCCTAAAAATCGGCCAAGTGCGTGTCAGACAGAAACCATTTCAACTCTAGAGGAATTGCAATTAGAAAACATTCGTCACCCTCCGTATTCGCCAGACCTTGCTTCAACGGACTACCATTTTTTTCGTAATTTAGACAATTTTCTACGTGATAAAAAGTTTTCTTCCCAGGAGGCAGTACAAAATGCTTTCACACAGTTTGTAGAATCTAGATCACTTGAGTTCTATCGCAAAGACATAATTACATTCCTATTAGATGGCAGCAATGTATATATAATAATGGTAGATATTTTGATTAAATAAATATGTTAAATGAAAAAATCCCCCACGCACATAAAAGGGTTCCTCAGTCACCCATAATGATACGTGGTTTTAAAAACGTATCCAATAGATAACTGCTATTTTTACGTATTAATGTGTTAATTTATGACGTTTACCAAGGAAGTGCCTTTTACAACTTTAGCCTCTATAACTCCTGAACTAATGAAGTCATCTAATCTGCTACAGTTTTCCTTTAAAGTTCATTATATAGACCACCATCACGAATTTTTCCAGATTTTTTTACAAAAAAGTGCCCTTTAAAGTGGAGTTTCTCGTAAACGGACACCTAAATCAAAAAATCCTCTTAAAAATCCATTATTGTTTTCAAAACACCTATCTAATAATACCCCACAAGATGGGGTAGTCGCGAGAAAAAAAATCATCCCCACTTTACGTGTAAGGGAGGTACCCCAAGTAAAATTATTTTTCATAATTTTATTGTAGCACTTTGTCGACATAATTACAACACATATTCATGCAAAGTTTTATCTTTCTAGCACCTATCCTTTGGACGGAAAGTCGAGGACGGACGGACGGACATGACGAATCCATAAGGGTTCCGAGTCATAAACTTCGGACCCCTCAAAGGCAATCTACGGATTGAAAGAATCAGTTAGGGCATGGTATAAGCGTGTGGATGATTTTTTACAAACCTTGGGGTATAGGAAGTCAATCAATGAACCTTGTTTATTTGTTTAACATATTGATAATGTCAGGATGATATATAGCCTAGTATGTGGTCAATTTTATTTATTTTTTGTAATTATAAACTGAATACCTTAAGACTAAGTTAAAATCTAAATTTAAATTAAAAGCTTTGGGAAATATTAGACAATGCTTAGGAATGAGAGTCAGATGAAAGAATAATGAGATTTTTGTAGATAAGGAACAACTTGTAGATCATTTATTAGCTAGGCTTATCATGAAAAATTGTAACCCACTCAGTACACCAATGGAAGTAAATTTGAAGCTAGAGAAGAGAGACACTCATTGTACTCAGTATCCTTACCAGCAATTAATAGGAACTTTAGTTTGTTTATCTATGTTAGTCCGTTCAGATATATTTTATGATGTTTGTTACTAGAACCAGTTTAATAATAATTACAATGAAACACATTGGAAACATTTAAAACATATTTTAAAATACTTGAAAAAAATCAAGCATTTTGGTTTTTTCGTTTATGGGTTATGTCAATGCTGAATGGGCATGAATATGAAAATATCCAGTACAAGACTTACGGTCCACACAATATGATATTGTGTGGACCGTAAGTCTTGTACTGGATACATATTTAAGAAGTGTGGTAGTGTCATATCTTTTAAGTGTAAAAAACAACCAACATTAGCATAATCTAAGCACAGAAGCTGAATATATGACTATAATATTTGTAAGGCAAGTGAATAAGCCATTTACTTGAGAAGCTTATTGTTGGAATTAGAATACAGAAATGAGTCACCTATTCAAAATATGTGTTGGTATAATCCACAAATAAATTATTAAAAAAATTATATTAAAAATTTCTAAATTATTACTGTAGGTTATTTGTAGTTTATGTTACTCGTAAAATTTTGTCAGTATTGGCTATAATATAAAAACTATTATGTTTGAAGAAACATTGACTTTATATGTGTTCCACTAAAATAATCCTACTATATAATCCTAATAATATTATACACGTGAAGGTTTGTGAGTATGTATGTATGTATGTATGTATGTATGTATGTGTGTATGTTTCTTGCTCTTTCCCGCAAAAACTACTGAACGGATTTGGATGAAACTTTACAGTAATATAGCTTATATATATCAGAATAACACATAGGCTACTTTTTACTGCAATAATCGAGATAAACGGGCGAAAGCTAGGTGATTATAAAAATACATTAAATCGTAGATGTCAAAATGTATCACTGTTTATTTCCTGTCAAAACTTCACAGGTTGCTAGGCATAACACATTTACATAGCAACCATAATGATACGCGGGTAACACCTCGGGGCGCATCTAGTACATTAATATAATCACATTAATAAATCATCCCTAAAAGATAACTTTAATTATGATGAAAACCGCGTTTAAATACCTTGCGTAATTTAAATGATCAGAGCGGACAGACAATACGAGCGACTTTATAATGAACTGCGTAAAAATTTAATATTATTTGACCGTTCGATTATAATAGGTACTTTCTGTACCCGGCGTGTAGCTTGAATGAATCCTACGAGCTTTAAGATATGACAAGATACATTGCGTACATTGTAGGACATTAAAATACGTTCTACAAAGCCAAACAGTTGATGAATATGTAACTTATACAAAAAAAACAAAAACGCAACCACATCGACTCATTTGCTGAAGTTTCTATGGCCACCTTCCGGCTCCATCATCAGACCCTGGTTACCGTATAGTATCAAACTACTCGTAAAGGCGAATAAAATGAGCCCAATTTCGATGGGGTTGCGTCTAATTACGGAGTTCCTATGGCCACCTTCCAGTTCCATCATCAGACCCTGGTTACCATCTTAGAGTGTCAAAGTACTGGTCAAGAAGACGAATCAAATGAGAATTTTTACCCGAAAATAAATAATCGTATCATTAATTCTACTTTTTATCAAAGAAATTTCAATTGGTTTTATCTCATTTAAATACCTACATCCATACTCCTTTTCTCAGTATAATATTGTAGATTACCTATGATAAGCCTATGATTCAATACAATATTGGACTATGTTTTTTAATAACATTCGAAACAAAAGACATGTCAATTACGTCATGCAAGAAATGAATGAGAAAGGTATTGAAGACAAAAAAGGACAAACATTTAAAAGTAATAATGAATCTGCAAAGTATACTCTATCTGTGGGCGATAACGTTGGTTTCTGTTTATTGCTAAGATATTTTTGACTAGTTTGCATGCTTAGAAACCAATGAACAACCTATTTGATAACATCAATATGAACACTCTGTTAGCTAACATATTATTGACAACTGCTTGCTAAGATCTTTTGACCACTTTGAATGCGTACAACAATTTGAGCACCTTGCGAGCCAACATCAAATTGAATTAATGTTTTTCACATCATTTTGACCACTTTGAACGCCAATATCATTATGACGCTGACTGTACTTATTCTGTTCATCACGCAGATTAGAGTAATTTTGGCTACGGTTACATTTAAAATATCTGAGTCCTCACTTTTCCTTTAAATTTTGTGTACGCTTTTCGTACTCACAATGAGTCTATAAAGAGTGAAAATATATTATATTTAGGTAGTTAACCAGGAATGACGACTTTTATAGGGTTTTACCTTGCGTGGTAACATTAATGATCAGTCATTCGACTATTTTTATTTATTTCAAAGTAAATGCCAATCAACTGAGCAAACATAATGCATAGTTGTATAATGGTCAGTTTTTATTATAATTTGTGTCACGATACAATCCATCATGCTTTGCTTGATTACTGTAATATTTTAACCCTCATTTGTTGTGAATGACATTCATAAGGTGAATTTATCTTAGATGGCTACTGACGGACTGTTACTTTTTTTATTTAAATGTAGTAAAAGTTCTTTTGTTTTAAATTTTGATTATTACCTGTTATTTTCATTCAAACTACTAATTTTAACTGGTTAAATTCATAATAGCTTACTAAATTTTTTTTAAAATTTTTTACATTTCATTGAAAAATGTGCTTTTAAAAAAGTATAATAGAATGAAAAGTAAGAATTCTACATACTTATTTACTTGTCAATTATTTAAGCCGAGCTTCAGAATGCAATTTTATGATCATAGTTACAAATAACTGGACCTCTATATTTAAAATTTACGAAAGTACATATATTGTACCGATTGAACCAATACAAATATTATACTTGTAGAGTTGGTTAAGATATGCTCAAATGCTAATAGCAATTATCTTAACATTAAAAGTAGACTGCTAAGTACTCGGTTTAATTTAAAGATCTTGAAAACCAGTTTTCGTGCTTACAATGAATTATATTAAAACCAACCTCTGAGAGTCCTCTAAAGGAGTTTTTACAAAGTAACTTCCGCGCCTGATTATTTTTTCAGAAGTTTACCCAAAAGTTTGCGTTTCTATTTTAGCGCTTAATGAAAGCGACCTAGTTCAAAATTTTAACGTTATAATTTGATTACAAAGTGGACGTTTTTAATTTACGACAACTGAGATTTATTTCCACATTCATTTACAGACTTTTACCCTAACAGTACTTGATCTGAATTATGGCAATGTTCTATAAACAAAACCAGCTGACTCACGCAACTTTTAGTCATGCTCGGGTCCAAGTGGTCTAAGGGTGATCTTAATTATTATTATTATATTTTAGGCAACTCCACACAATGTACATTAAAATAAGTGAATAGTTTATCTATAGTTCATTGTGAGCATCCGTGACACGTGAATTATTATAACTATTCCGGGTCAAATTTTCATTACGTTTTAGATATGATTTTACTAAGAGATTGACTAAGGAAATAGATGATCATTTTATTTTTGGATCGAACTGTCGGAGATGATGGGTCACATTTCGTATGTTCTCTGACATTTAGCAGAATCTCTGTTGGTTCTGGAAGTAAGCAATAAGTGACGCGTTTTTCCCGGTTAAAAAGCTTGACAAGTGTAAGAATATTCTAGACATTTCTAATAATTTTCAATAAGTCTTTAATAGCACAGTTTTTATAGCTATTGAACATGTACACTCCAGTCGTATAAAATTATTACATTTATAATAAGGCAATGTTACAAACCTTTATGTTAGTCATTATATTTTTATTTGCCTACTAACTATAGTTCTGCTAATAATTTCAGGGGTGAACAACTTATTTCAAATACTTTGTAAACATCGAGGTACGTATACGTTTGAGCTAGTTATAACTATGATTAGGTTGTACTAATTAGAAAATATCTTATGTTTTTAATACAAAACTATGAATAAACTAGCTGTGCCCGTGGCTCCGCTCGCGTACTAGGGGTATGGAAAATACATGTTGTTCGATTCTCAGACCTACACAATATGCTCACAAAATTTCATGAGAATCGGTCAAGCCGTTTCGGAGGAGTTTAACTACAAACACCGCGACATAAGAATTTTATATATAAGATTAAAAAATAATGTTTGCTATAAGTTAATAAGAAACGATAAATTAAAGGAGTAATTAATTAACTTTGTACTTCTTCTAACAAATTTCATTAGGGTTTTAACAGTTAGGTATATCTCTTTAAAAGTCTACAGTTAGTCTCATTTGAATGTCTTAATTAGTACCCGCTACCAACAAAGACTAAAATTTTAAAAAAAGTCAATTTTTATTGCTATATTTATTTCTAAGTATGTACTTATTGAACTGAGTTAGAAATGCCTATGCACTGAAAACCCCCCGTTACTTTTAAATGTAATAGTTATGAGTGTGAATTTCCATGTCAGAAAGATAATCACATACCCAGGGCCAGAAGTAGGGAAGTCCCTATTAATATAACACATCGTATATAATAGTTGCAGTAGAAAACAATAACGGGGCGCGGCTGCTTAATGCGGTATCGGAAAAATAAATATAGGGTGCCATTGTTAGGAATGCTTCGTGCATTTGTTTGGTAGTTCACTGAGAAACATGTGTTAACACTATTTACAAATAATCGAGCCGAGAGGATTTATGCAATCTACATTCGTTATTACGGCGCAACCAACTATTGTATACTTATTTTGCCTTGCCTATCCAATGAGTAGCAGTTATACATCTGTTACTAAACTTTTTATTAATTAAATAATTTAAAATATTGACTGCACGATTGGCCTAGTGGTATAAGCGGTCACCTCGGCGCTTTCTACTGTGCCAAATGTTGTGGGTTCAAATCCTACACGGAATAACACTTTGTGTGAACCACAAATTATCATTCTGAGTCTGGGTGTACTTTCTTGTAAGTTTTTTAAGTCCCCCGTGACACGAATATATTCATATTGCGGGGTTTGTCTTTTTAAATATATCTTTATTACATTTTCACCCCGTTGTATATACACATTGTTTGGTGCATAAAATAGGCGTTTTAAATAAAATATATATAATGAAATAAAAATTTATAAATAAATTATAATAAAAACAGAAAAGAGTATTGTTACACAAGCTATCAATTTTACTGATGTATTTCAAATAGTAATCAATACTTAAGATGGTAGTTTGTTACTTTAATTAATTGTATAGTCTTCAGTTTCATATATATGATAATCTGAATAGAAGATGGACAACTCTTGACGAAATCACAAACAGGTTACCATAAATCTGAAAATATGTTAACGAAATACCAATTAATCATTAGTCACGAAATCCCACAAACTATAATACCTACAAACTTGAAATTTGGCAGGTAGGTTTCTTAAATGATGTAGACATCTGCTAATAACGGATTTTACGAAACTCCACACCTAAGAGGGTAAAACGGGAGTTGGAACTTTGTGTGAAAGTACTATATTTTTGAAGTAAGAGACTTGAAATTTAAAATGAGTTCTCTAAAGATGGTGTGGAGGTGTACTATTAATGTATCTTTAGAAATCCTTTTGAGGTTAAAACGGGGGATGGTAATTTGTATGAAAGCCAAATGTTATTAAAGTTAAAGTAATCCAGAAAGATTTTAAATGGTATTTAGGTATAAGAATGTTTGAAAACAACTACTCACGTTATAAGGAGAGATGTTTTATTATATCAAAAAACATATTTTAGCGTGGACCAATTAAAAATTATGTGCAAATAACTAACTCCATGCGTACAAAATCGCGGGCGGACGCTTGTATAGTATAAATAAACTTACGAGTGTTATTTATTTTATTGCGTAGTTCGTTATGTGCGTTGTGTTGGGTAAAGGACAAAATATTTATACTGAATCTATTCTTGCTCGGTGCTCAATGTAACGTTTGACCCTTCTCAGGATCAATTGTGCTCCAAAACAGACATCGTTGTCCTATCTCGTTATCCGTAAGCAGGCGTCGCAAGCCGCTATGACTAGGAGCTTATAGAAATATGGTATTGATGTGATGTCCTGAGATGAGTTGTAAGCTAGGTTTATTTCTTTTTGTCTATTTAGTGCATGAGAAACTTACAGCAAGGGAATTGGGAATTCTTCACATATAGAAATAGATCCAACATGAAGTGAAATGTTAGTAGATATGTACATACGTATTAGGTATAAATATTTTATTGTGAAAAAAGATCTTCGAAAATACGTTTTTCACTGCATTCGGCACCATAAAGTATTTAGTAAGCTTACAAAAGAATGCCTTACTCAATATATAGATACTGGTTTATCCCTTCTTAATTAATTGCTTTAATGCAGTTGGTTTTTTTTGTAACAAATATTTTATTCGTATAAAGAAATGTTTATACAAAAGGTCCTTAACAAATTCATAAAAAAATATTATAAAAAGATTAAAGCTTCGCATGTTTCAGTTTGCAAAACTAAAAAAGTAAAATTGTGACCGAACGTTACATTGCGATACGCCAGTGTTTCTATTGCCAAACTGAAAAAATAAAAGAAAAAAAAAAACGTTTAACCAGAGCGAAACATGTTCGAGTCAACCGGATTTACGTTATGATGATTGCAGACAACGGCACATATTAATAAAAATGTAGTTTAAAAAGGGATGAAAAGAATTATTAATACATAAAATAAATGTGATTAACAATTAACATTATAATAGAATGTCTTGCCCTGTTTAATGTAAATAAAATTTGAATTCAGCTTTGAAATAGTTTACGAAAGGCCTTTGTGTCCTGTCAACAAAATAAAATAGAAAATAGTCCAGTTTTACCCTTTCAGATTGTAAAGTTACAAACATTTAATTAAGAAATAGAGTATTTACTTTGTGGTGAATTCATTCAGTTCAGAGCCAATCAACGGAAATGGGTGTTCAGTTACTTACTATGAAACTTGCGAAGAGCCCGACGATAGCATTTAACAGTAATTAAGGTCTTGCAAAATTCTCGAAGATTCTCCGTATAGAAATTTTATAGAAAGAGTACGTATTTCTTTTAGTTATCGAACTATACACAGTTTTTAGAACAAATACTTTATTCTGTGGTGACAAGAGATTTCAATATCGGCTATATTTTATGTATTTTGTAATTATTTTTCTCGTAAATGACGTTATTCAATCCGATTAGGCATTTTTTTAAAACTGACAATATGGCTCTACTCTGCCTTATAGAAATCATGAGTAGAATCCAAGAGTGGGTCACCATCTTCATTTTGAATGCAGAGAATAAAGCATGGTTACCCATACTATTTACAAGCCATAGTTTTGTTTTCTACCAAGTATGAGTTTGATAACTAAGTCCATTTGTAAACTTGTTAATTTCGTTCGAGGGTTCGATTCCCGGGTCGAATCAAATGTTCGTGTGATCCGCAAATACTTGTAAGTTTGGATGTTTTCTATGTATAATATGTATGTATTAACAACAAAATATGTTAATGTAATTTATATCAGTTGTCCAGTATCTATAATACAAGCTCTGATTATTAGATGGTGTTGTGTGTAACATGTTCGAAATATTGTTTTTTAATAAAAAGTCATCGAATACAAGTTCTCTAAACTGATTAAACTTTTATATCAAATGGTTGAAATGAAATAAATATAACTTAAGTGAAGCTTATCGCGAAATATAAGAAAAAACCATCGCCATCGATTAACGTCTGGGTTTGTTGTCAAGCAGATAGAAAATCTAAAAAACTGTTGTTTACTGTATTATATACCCTTTTATTCGTTTTTATTCAATACCTTTAACATATGAACATCAATCTCGTGCAATCTTTACAAATAAATTAAATTCAAAAGTTTGATTGTAATTTTAAACATTTACTAAATGCGTCTGAAAGTATAAATGGTAATTATATAAAAGTCTGTGTGTCTGTTTATTCCAGCTAATCTCTGTAAACACAACAACAAACGCGAGTCGCAGCTAGATTTATTATCAGTAAAATTATACTGTACATCGAATTATAAATTATTATACTGTACATCGAATTATAAATTTGTGAGATTGGAATCGTTTTTCTTATTACATTTGAATCATTTTAAACAGAAAATTATCACTAAAAGAACCAAATTATTTCAATGACTCGTCTGTATCAGTTACAAGATCATTTACGGTTTGTATTATTACCGTAATTTTGTACCCAGGTATTCGGTACACATTATATTCGGCACTATTGTATTGCCCGCAGCAGTGAAATGCAAATACAAATATCCATAGACACACATGCGATATAAACGTAAATGATGAAAGAAAAACGCGTTATAAATACCATATCTACACAAATAAATAAAATTGAAGTGTCTGTATGTAATATTAAATTAACAGTTTTTTTACTAAATGTGTTGGGAAGGATTATTCCAGAGAATTATACACAGTGGTATCTTGGAAATACAGAATATATTAATAAAAATAATACTTAAGTAAAAACACAAACGCTTCAAGTAGACATAGGAATATAAGTGACACATTCTATAAATATATTCAAACATATTATAAAATATATTCTAAAATATATTCCTACTTCATAAGACCATGAAGGTGATATATCTTCAACACACCTCCTTCAACTACATGGGCTTATTAATAATACTACCTAAATTATCGCACACACAAACCTAAATTACAGATCATAGATTCGTGCCTAAAACGGGACAAAGGCTTGGTGAGTATATCAGCCAACATCTTATCAGTCGATAAGTGTTCCAAACTTATAGCTTTATTTTCACGTAGCACATCTCTAATAAAGAAATGACGTATATCAATGTGCTTACTCTTCGCGTGATAAACACCGTTAGCCTCGGTTAAGCAAATCGCACTCAAGTTATCAGCATGCATTTTTACCTTAGAAAAATTATGTAGACCTAGTTCGTTCAATAAGCTATTTAAGTACACAGCCTCTTTCATAGCCTCCGCCAAACTCACAAACTCAGCCTCACAGGTTGACGTTGCTACAATGCGTTGCTTATGTGAAGCCCATGAGATACTTGCACCTCCTAAAATGAAAACGTATCCACTGAATGAACGTCTATCATATGTACAACTACCCCAATCAGCATCCGCATACCCATACATGCCCAAACCAGTCGGTTTATATACCAAACTGTAATTTATCGTACCTTTCAAGTAACGAAGAACCCTTTTCGCTGCTTTCCGGTGATATTCTTGCGGATTCTCCACGAACTGCGCCAACTTCGCTGTTGCGTTTGCTATATCCGGCCTCGTAGCAACACTCAGATACATGAGCGAACCTATCAGCTCTCTATAGGGAAATGTGTTCCCGTCCTCATTTTTCTTCGTGCTCAACACTGGCTTTCCAATCTCCATAGGAGTCTTCACAGGATTGCAGTTCTCCATCTTAAATTTCTTCAATATATCATTGATATATTTCTCTTGTGACAAATAGTATTTGTCCCCATTTTTCTTTAAATCTATCCCCAAACAAAAACTTGCTTGACCAAAATCTTTCAGTTCGAACCTTTTGGCTAATTCATGCTTGAAGCTATCAATAACCGACCTTTTCTGACTCGATATAAGTATATCATCAACATAAACTACTACGAAGAGATCTGCACCATCTTTGTTACGCTTGTGGTACAAGCATGGCTCATTTATAGTCGGCTTTAAGCCCATTTCTCTTAACTTCGTGTCAAGTTTTATGTTCCATTGACGCCCGGCTTGCTTGAGTCCATACAAAGCCTTCTTTAATTTACATGTATTTCCACCTTCCTTCATATCTTCAAGCATCTTCATTGCTCTCTTACCTGTGATGCTAGTAACACCATCACATTTCACAAGTTTTTCCAAACTTTCTGTCAGCAATTCTGGAATCTTCATATAAATATCTTCATTCAAATCTCCGTTTAAATATGCCATATTAATATCTATTTGATCAATGTCCATGTTCATCTCGACAGCTAATGCGACCAACAAACGTACGGTTGAAATCCTTGCAACCGGTGCGTATGTCCTGTGATAATCAAGATCTGCCTGTTGACTATATCCCTTCGCGACAAGTCTCGCCTTCTTTTTCTCAGTTTTGTCGATATTAAGCTTCGTCGTTAAAACATATCGACATCCTACGACATTACGATCAATTGGTTTCCTTACGATTTTCCATGTGTCGTTTTTCACTAGGCTCCGAATTTCTGATAGAATCGCTTCTTCCCATTGACTCTTTTCGTCACTAGACAAAGCATCCTTCAATGAAGTTTCAATAGCTCCTGCAAAATCATCAGCGTCCACGAAGTCATCTTCGTCCATTGTCGATGATTCATTTTCTCTATTTTCTTGAACTTGGACCATTTTGTAAATTTTACGAGGTCGACCTATGTGCCCTCTCTCAATTCTCGGTCTACCAGGCCCTCTCTTCAGAGTAGTTACATTCTCCTCATTCTCAGCACTTTTCGTACTTACTGTACTTGGTACCTCATGAGATGGTCCTGATAAGTTCTGAACTTCGTTTAAATGTCTCATTGTATACGGTTCCTTGTTTGTACAAGGCGTACTCGACGTACTCGGTACTTGACTTGCTGACACAATGGATTGACTTCCTTTACTCTGACGAGTCGATACATTTGATGGACTTTCCAATGGAATTTCTACCTCGATACTCTTCCTCACAACATTCTTCTCACATTGTGAATCAAGAAGTGATTGATCTGAGACTTTACTTTTAGTTTCAAAATACTTTCCTTCCTGAAATCTTACATCCCTGGACACGATGAACTTTCTCCACTCCGGTATCCATAGCTTGTAACCAACAGCTTCTTCTGGATAACCTACAAAATAGCCAACAATAGAGCGTAACGCAAATTTATCTTTACCTGGCTCCTTATTTAAGACATGAACTTTTGTACCAAAAGTTCTTAGGTAACTTACGTTCACAGGCTTATTGAACCATTTTTCATACGGAGTTTTCCCCTTCAGACTTTTTGTTGGACATCTGTTACGAATGTAACATGCAGTTGCAATTGCTTCTGCCCAAAAACTCGAAGGCAGTCCCGCAGATATCAACATACAACGCGCTGTTTCCAGGAGCGTTCTGTTTTTACGTTCTGCAACTCCATTACTCTGCGGCGTGTAGGGTGTAGTAAAACGTCTCTTAATTCCATTTTGTTGTAAAAATTCATCAAAAAATTTATTTTTAAATTCCGTACCATTGTCACTTTGAAATGTTTTGATTTTTCTGCCCGTCATATTTTCAACTTGACATTTAAACATTTTAAATTTTGACAATACGTCATTTTTATTTTTAATAATAAATACTTCACACCAACGAGTATGGTCGTCGATAAAAGTTACAAAGTATTTATTACCTCCGTTCGATTGAACTCTCATAGGGCCTACCACATCAGAATAGATGATCCCTAATTTCTCACTACAGGGCTCCCTGGACTTCTTAAAAGGTAACGACACCATCTTACCCTTAGCGCACACGTCACAATCCTGCAAGTTACTATCAACCTTGGATAGGTTAATTCCAGATTTCTTCAGCACATTCATAAGATCTCTAGCATTTAAATGTCCCATACGCTCATGCCATTCATACAAATCTATATCATTGTTACATGCTAATACCTTATCAGTACCTTTACCTTGCACGGACGACAAAGATTCAGTGGCTAATTTTAGTACCTGACTCGATGCCAGCACCTCATCAAACCTTGTCCTGTCATTGCATATATGAGAAGTGCAGCCGCTATCAAACAGCCATTCGTGTCGGCGTTTGATATTAACAGCACGGCACTCATCTGAAACTGTAATAGAGGTTAAAGCTTCAACACACTTTTCACTAGCACATGACTCTACAAATCTAGTTTCCGAAGTACTCTCTTTCTTCTTGCATTCCGAAGCCTTATGTCCAAATTTATGGCATTTAAAGCATTTGAACTTAAATTTGACCTTTTGTCCAGTCTTTTGTCCCTTCTTGGGTTCTACGTATTTGTTTACATACATAGCACCTTCCATACTTTCGACTTTTGAGTTATTTCCTCTCGAATTATATTCTTCGACGATTTTCACTCTCAGCTGTTCCGGCGTTGGAAGCTCGTCCCTCGATTCGATTGCAGATCTGAAGTTTTCATAACTTACTGGCAAACTATATAATAGCATTATAGCTAATAAATCGTCATGAATTTTGATATTCATTTCATCGAGTTTATCGACGGCCTCAAAAAATGAGTCAAGATGTTCGCTTACTTTTTCATTTTCGCTTATCTTCTTTAACATAAGCCTTTTCATCAAGGTCGCCTTTTTCGCGGGACCTCTTGACGCGAATAATCTTTCCAACTTACGCCACAGCTCACTTGCAGTAGTCACCCTTCTAACATGACGTACCACACTCGGATCCATGGCCAGTACGATTTCAGACTTGGCTTTTCTATCCGCAGTCTCCCATTTCAACACACTGGCCTCATCCGACGGCTTTGGTATCTCACCGGTCACATATTCCCAGTAGTCGTTTTTTATCAACAACGCCTCTACTTGAATCTTCCAACTATCGTAGTTGTCGCCTACTAATAGTTCCACACGTACGTTCGACATTTTGTTGTTTTTATATTTTCGTAATATTTTACTTTATTTCTGTTTTCCATTCATCCTGGGTCCTGGGCCCATAACCTTTGTTGGGAAGGATTATTCCAGAGAATTATACACAGTGGTATCTTGGAAATACAGAATATATTAATAAAAATAATACTTAAGTAAAAACACAAACGCTTCAAGTAGACATAGGAATATAAGTGACACATTCTATAAATATATTCAAACATATTATAAAATATATTCTAAAATATATTCCTACTTCATAAGACCATGAAGGTGATATATCTTCAACAAAATGCATGTGAAAGTATATACGGTACTTAAACCAAAAAAGCAATTGTTAAAAAAAAACTGTCTGTCTGTTTGTTCCGGGTATTCTCTGGAACGGCTAGAATGAAAGGTGATAACATAAGGAGTAACTCAGACTAAGTCTGCTACGACAATAAATATAAATAAATAGTCTAATTTTGTATAAAACTATATTGTTTTCATAAATGGTAATAAATAAAACGTTAAATTTTTTTAATTTATAAAAGCTTTAGAATATCTACATAATTTTCGTTCATAAAAAACGACCGTTGAATTTTGCAAACTAACAAAAGAATTAACAGACGTTTGTTCACAATATTTTTTTTTCTTAACCAAGTAACGATTGCTATGTGATTACAGTAACAAATAAAAGGCGTCATGTACTTATATATGAAGTATCAAAAGCATAAGTGGAGATTATTTGTTTCTGCCCATGGTTTTGGAAAACAAGCGTGACTCTACGTACATATGTATCAAAAAGGTGTTGAGTGTGATTCTGGTTTTCACACAATGTAATTTATAATGTTTTTTATTTAAAACTTAGTAGTCCTAGTAAAGTAAGTTTAAAAAACTTTTGAACCATCAAATTCAAATTCAAATTCAAAATTCTTTATTCACTTAGGATGCAATACATCTCTTGTGACAGGTCAAGATTCTACATGTACATTTATGCCATGTTCGCAAACAATAGGTAGAGCCGGAGAAAAGAACATGGCAATAAAAACTCGCGGCCACTCCTTTCAAATCGCCAATGTTTACATAGTTTTAATGTTTTAATATAATAAACCTGATATGGGGGTAAGGTGCTGCCACTAATATACTATACACCATGTTAGAGGACTGATGCAAATTATAGTGATTAAAAATTAGAACTTATGCTAATTTAAAAAAAAAACAACAGCCTCAGTGGGTACAACATAGTAGGAGCATCTACTTACAACAAAGGTAAAAACTATATGTGCTCAAATATTGGCCAAATTATCAGTTATTGTTTTCAAGTTCATTAAAATTTTATGATTAACTAAACATTAACAGAAACTAATTTGAAAGGATATTTTGATCAGGTTACGCTGACTTTGGTGAATTTCTAACAGACAGTCAAGGAAATCGTATTGATCAAGCAAATGCCCATAGAACGTAAAAGTTTAAATCTTATCGGGTTATAACATCATAGAAGAATTTTTCTGAACAAATATAGGGTTTTCCAATAAGAGGTGTTATTTTGATATTCAAAGAAAAATGACATTTTGTGAGATAAATGCTCGGATGTTTATTTCATAATAAATAGGAAGGTATGCCGTTAATAATGAAAACAACATCAGAGAAATAGTTACCACGACCACGCTTATAGGACCATATCATTTTCATGAAATTTTCCATAACCAAATCGCAAAGTGGCTGCCCTGTCCTCGATAGCCTCACGAATTCCATCTTTGAGGTCTTAAATCGACGCTGGGCTATTGGCGTAGACCTTATCTTACACGTTGCCCCCAAAGGAAGAAGTCGTAAGGTGTTAAATCACAAGATCTCGGTGACCAATTGTGATCACCTCTTGGAGAGATAACACAGTCCGGAAACTTTTCCCGTAAAAGATCAATGGTTTCGTCGCTTGTGTGGCACGTAGCGACGTCTTGTTGAAAGTAAACGTTGTCCAGATGAATACTATCTAACTCCGGACATAACAAATCATTAATCATCTCTCGGTAGCGCAATCCATTCACCGTAACTGTTGATCCAAGTTCATTTTTGAAAAAGTAAGGTCCAATGACAGCGCCGGACCATAACCGCACCAAACAGTCACACGTTGAAGATGAAGAGGCTTCTCAACAATAACTCTTGGGTTTTCCGAGCCCCAGATGCGACAATTTTTATTGACCACCCAAAAACCGACGACCAAAAATTGCTTTAGTTTTGCGAACTGTGACTGCAAAATTTTCACCATTTTTTTAGTGAATTTAAATAATTCCAATGCGTTGTTGAAACGCGTATTGTTCCATTTTTAGTAATGGCGTAGTTTCTACTTGTCAAAATTCAAAGAATAACAGCTTCAAAAGTGACATCTACCGAAAAAGCGGGCTATTCAAAATAACACCTCTTATTGGAAAACCCTATTTAATGAGTCATTATTTTGAGTGGTCAGTCTGACAGTGAGATCTATCACCTTCTCTAATAAAGCAGTTATGATTATCATTCCGTTATATTTATAAAAATATACTAGCTGATTGCCGCGGTGTTTAAAGCGGTCATTGTTGTAATCGCTAGTAACGTCGCAGAGCATGTCAACAGCTTTCTGCCAGTGAAAGTATCGTCAGAATTAGTATAACCATTCCAGATATTAGTCGGTATAAACAGACTGACAGACAGTTAAAAAAATAATAAATTGTTTTTTTTATGTATCTATATATTTTGATATGCATTTAGTAAAAAACTGTTCACTTGATATAACAAACAGACACTCCAATTGTCCAAATGTCTATATAATTATCAATTTTACAGTTATAATTCAAAGCAAGTTTTTGGAAGAAAAAGTAAATTATTTTAATTGATTAAATTCGTCTAGACAGTTTATTAGCTATCGAAATTTTCATTAATGTGGTGAAAATTGATTTGTAATTTATTGTATTATAACTAGGGCTCGGAATAGGTAGTTTAATTTTATGTACTTGCAGAAATAAAGTCAATGTAAGCATAACATGGATAAACCATAACATAAAATTTGCAATACTGATTATTCCAAAATGTTCTTCAATAAAGGTTAGATCACGTCGAAGGTTAGGATTTTGCAATACATCTTTCGCTTTCTTTATAGATTGTACTTCTTCATCATAAAATAAAGAAAGAATATGTGATATTTCATTAAAATATTTTTTATAGTAAAAAGCAGCTTCTAGCCATGTACCCCACCGAGTTATAACTGGCTCTGGAGGCAAGGGCATATAGTTTTTACAATCTCTGAAAATAGTAAGTTCCCCGGGATTTCACAGGTATATCCATACTATTGATGTCACAAAATCGCAAGTACATAAAATTAAACTACCTATTCCGAGCCCTAATTATAACTTAATAATAATAACAAACATATGATTTAAATTAATTAATACTAATTTTATTTGTTTGAATTTTGTCCCATCTACTGAAAATTTTATTTGGAATTCTAAAATTAACTATATCATTTTCCAAAGTCAAGCTATCTAAACAATTTTAATTAAGTTCAAGTAGGTATATCAAGTGTTTTTGAAAGCATTTCTAAAATCTAATAATAGGTTAAGTGGTTTGTTTATTAATTCTGAGGAGATAGTCATTGGCAACGCTGTGTTCTAACATTACTTTTTTTATAATAGTACTCCCGAATAAGAATATACATTCTGGTCCACGGGAAACTTTACAAACATACTTAAAATGCACACAATGAACACCCAGCGAAGTCTGGGTGTTCATTGTACAACAATTCAACAATACAACAATTCCAGTCTGTTAGACATTGGTGTAAACAGTCTAATAAAAGGGATGCTGTCAGAAGATGGGCTGTGTTTAGTCTGGACGTGTAGATACGTGTATAGGAGTAAATTCTGTTCGGGTTTTTCGTAACTCCTATTCCAAGGTAGAACCGGTACTTTGTATTAAAAATATAACATCTCGTTATGTTACTTTGAATTGGACACTTTATGGTAAAGATGGACTGGTGATGACGGGTAGAATTAAGCTCCTGGTGGTATTCCTAAAACGCAAAATAAATGTGTTATTTCATCAGAAAAGTCACATCATTGCTGAACATTGTGTGTATGATCACGTACCTTTATTTCAAAGCTTGTCTCAATATCATTAATACCCATGAATTGCAGCAATAAATAGCCACTTCTGGTTTATTAGTATGAAATATTCAAATGTTTTTATAAAATTGAAAAATTTAACACCAAGACCGCGCTGACAAGGGACATTACCACGTAACACCAAGCTACATTTCTAGTAAAATTTACAATAAAACAACAACATTTTACTTTCATAATAATATGTATAAACAGCGAGCAGAGAAAATGGTTTCACATTGAAGTCGAGTACCTCGTATTGTGGAGGTCGATGCACTCAGAATGTTCAAAGTACACGCCAGAGAAAAACAACTGAAGACTAGGGTTGTCATATTTAGTGAATGTCGATATACCATTGAACGTAAGCTGTGTTTATTAGACTAAATAATATCTAGATCTAAACTTTATTATAGAAAGATAAAACTAAACTTAGAACTATAATTAACTGGATTTTAAAATGATATTGAAAAAACCCTTCGTTAAAATATTTTTTGTTACCTTGTCAATAACAGTTTTGCACTTTTCTATCGTTGATTCTACTGGTGAGAAGCGTGATTTAAGTTAAGAACCAAGGGATAAATGACTAAAGTAGGTTATTTCAATAGTTGCATAGCACTGTTATATGGGGCTTACAAAACACTTAAACAAAGGAATGTCTATTTCACTGAAAAGAAATATTTTGTAACACTTTCACAATACAATACAGATTAAACACGTAATTAAGAGTTAATGACAAGTTGAGCTGAATTAATTTCAGCTGGGTACAATTTATTGAGGTTCAGGAGGACGTTTAGATTGTCAGGAATCCGCGGAACGCTGACTTTATATTTTGTCAACTTTTTTAGGAACACGGTAACTTTATAACAGCATATGAAAGTGATGTAGAGAAATTCGTAAATAAATATATATTAAGTTATTAGGTAATATTGTTATATATTGCCTTATGTGATTATCGTTTTATGCGTTGTTCATATTTTAAATAATTTTATGCACTGATGACTGAATATTCTCTTTATTTTATTTAGCTATTTTTCAATATTATTGTTTTCTGTGTCAGCATTATTTTAGTATTTAGTGGTTTAGCCTAAATCAATGATTTAAACTAAACAATTTACAACTCAACCCTAACAGTACTGTAGGTAGTGACATTAATGTTTTCTACACGTTAGTTTTTATAGTACGAATCTTCATTTTTCAGAGCATGGCTTCAAAGTGCATCACCACGTCGACAAATCTTACGTACATAATTTTGTTTCTATGAATGTACCCACATCATCAACAAGCTTTTATAGTCCACCACTTGTCTACTTAAAAAGCCACTCTAATATTATAAATTCGAAAATAACTCTATATGTCCATCTGTCTGTTTCATGATTAAAATGACAAAAATTTAAATGAATTAAAAAGCTGACAAATTATTAGAAAATAAAATAAAGTTTCGACTACTATATTTGCAAAGATTGAACACACTTAATTGTTAAAATTATTAAAAATTTAATGAACTATTAACTTCTCAGCTAACTGTAGGTTACTTTCATTTACTAACGAGTCCACTTAATTAATCGAAGAGCAACTAATCCGTGTTCATAGTTCATTGCTTGACGAGCACGCACGAGTCACCTCACTGAGTATTATGGTGATCCTGCATGGACTATATCGATGCAGCTCATCAGATAAGATCAAAGATTCTTGCATGAATGAAAGTAGTTTTTGCTTTGCTTCCATTTATCGTAAATATCAATTTAAAAAGTATGTTTATCTTTTAGTTTGTTGCAATTTTATTTTATTTCCATATGAGCCAGTCAAAGTGAGTCTAATAAAACAGATGATAAGCATGTATAGAATCCAAGAATCGTCATACTCGTACTTAATGAGAGTGCAAATATAGCATAGCACACTGGCGGCCTATCGATATGTATTTGCATCTTTGGGTCTCCGGTCTTGCAAACATACGAGAAGCGACATAATGAATGCAGGCACTTTAGGTTGGTGTACTATGAGAGGGTAGTACTACCGCGACGATTGAATCAGTCCATTCCTAGTGAAATCAGCTTAGCTCCACTATCATGAAAATCACAATGTAGTCAATTCGAAAGAGAAGACGTTACTTCGCTTCAAATATTTCTGATACAATACTTGTAAATAGTGATATTCTATTCTTTCAATACATCATTTATAATTAATACCTACCAATTTTGTAATCTGTTATTAGAAAGTATAAAAGCATATAATTAATTGTAATAGGTTAATGAGGCCTGGACGTAATTGAGCAATTATGGAAATAGTGGCTTTCGCCTGGAGCACGTGATTGGTGGTTATAACTTCTATGAAGCTCTACTAGTGAGTAATCAATTTTCGCTTTAGAATTAGCATCTTATATGTATTTTTGTAATAAAAGGTAAGTATTTTTAAACAAGTTAACGCGAATGTGATTAGGGAATACCTGATCTGGAGCCAAGTTTGAGATTAGAATAAGCTTGAAAAAAAAAGATGTGGGTAAATTTTATAAAACTAACCTCCTTTTTTTAATTTGGTATGTAATCTAGTAAACTAGAGAACGTGATCAAGCATCACACATACACATTACTGTTCAAGGGGCCTATATCATTCTATGTTGAAAGTAGCTTAAAATTGTTTGAATGCACATATAGCACTTGAGTTCAAGAGTGTACCAGAGTAGAGTGGAAAGAGCTTGAGAAGTTATCACTAAGCTCTCGTGTACTTAAAATCTAATAATATGATTTAAGTAATTATACCAAACACTGGAAGACAGAGAGAAGGTAGGCCCCCTACAAGGTGATCTGACGACTTGGTGAACGTTGCGAGCACCACAAGACCGGTCGTAGTGGGGAGCCTTGGGGAGACCTGTGTCCATCAGTGTGCGTCTTACGGCTGAGATAATGATGATAAAGCAAATATTCGTTAAATCTGAACTTTAAATATTAACAGAATTAATAAATATTATGTCGTCGTTAAATATCTTTACAAAATGCTATTAACTCTAATGAAATCCATCATAAATATAAAGCGAAATCTATCATAAACATTAATTTCTAATTGAAATTATCGGTTCAACAGCCAGACTCTAGAAATCTTTCATAATTATTAAACGATTTAATAAATCCTAGGTTAATAGCTGACCTTCATTCTATAATAATAATTATGTCTGTAGATAGAATTATGCTTTTGATATGGTTAACTTTACATAAACTATTTCACACATATTCTGGTAGCTCAAAGGAATAGGTATGGCAGTGTTTGTGTAAATGTAGTCGAGGGACGTCTAATAATGTAAGTGTTCATACTTCAGTTAAAGCCTTAATAATGCTGATCATTAATAATGCTGTTTCGGTTAAACTTTCAAAGGGTTGAATAGGGTACAACACATAAACACACAGATTATCAAAGTTATAATTTTTTGAGTACAGAGGAATATGATCTTTATATAATTTAACCGAATTATCGTATCAGACATCGATTACTTTATTATTCATTTACCTATTGAATAAGTAACATAGTAAAATTTATATACAACCAGGATTGGGCTCATGAATGATGTAAAAAAAATCACAATAAAATGTTGTACAGATTACTTTTGAAGTTTTTAATTTGGGTTTATTTTTGTTTATTTTTCATACTCAAAGGCAGAATCATAATCTTTATGCGGACGATATGACTGTGCATGGCAAAAATAAAAAAAGCGGCCAAGTGCTAGTCGGACTCGCCCATGAAGGGTTCCGTACCAGCAAGTAACATCATATAAAAGTTCTTGTAGTTCGTTGTAACTTTCATCGATGTTTTTATACTAGTGTATTGATTGGATGAAAGGTATATTGCGTGTTACGATTTATGACGTATAAAAAAAAAACTACTCACTAGATCTCGTTCAAACTAATTTTCGTTGGTAGTTTACATGGTAATGTAAAACATATATTTTTTTTAGTTTTATCACTCTCTTACTTTAGAAGTTAGAGGGGGGGGGACACACATTTTTCCACTTTGGAAGTGTCTCTCGCGCAAACTATTCAGTTTAGAAAAAAATAATATTAGAAACCTCAACATCATTTTTGAAGATCTATCCATATAGGTTTGATGAAAAAAAAAATTTTGAGTTTCAGTTCCAAGTGTGGGGACCCCCAAAATGTATTGTTTTTTTTCTAATTTTATATAAAAATCTTAATGCGGTTCACAGAATACATCGACTGACCAAATTTCAACAGTATAGCTCTTATAGTTTCGGAAATAATTGGCTGTGACATACGGACGGACAGACAGACAGACAGACAGGCTACGGAACCCTAAAAAAGAAAGGTACCTGTAAACTTTGCAACGTCCTGCTGCACAGATAGGATTATGTTTTTTTTAATAAATGAGCCTGTCAAAGTAATTCAACTCTGTCTGATGGAAAGCATGAGTAGAAACCATGAGTAGTGGTCATCATCCTCATTGTGAGTTTATACAATGAGTTATTGTGAGCCACACCATGGCGGCTTAGTGAGATTCTTCAGCACAATTGTGCCCCCGGTCCTGTAACTGACCAACGAAATGCAACGTATATATGATATACTAGCTTTCGCCCGCGGCTCCGCCCGCATGTATGTCGGTTATCGCGGTAAATAGTAGCCTATGTCCTTTCCCAAGTTCAGTTCTATCTTCATACCAAATTTCATCAAAATCGGTTTAGTGGTTTAGGCGTGAAAGCGTAACAGACAGACTGACAGACATAGTTACTTTCGCATTTATAATATTAGTAGGGATGAGGGTAGAAATGCCTCGGTCGAGTCGGCCTATTTGTTCTGAAATCACCGTGGCTATTAATTTAAGTACATAGTATTTATAAATTATGATATTCAAATTTCAAGGTTTAAACATCACAAGGACAATCATACTAACAATCGTTTCTGAATATTTCGGTATAACATTTTATTCATAAATATTCTTTGTCCAAAAAGTCATTAAAGGAATTTGGTTTCCTCTATTTATTTATAATATTTGCTTTTGAATATGTATATGTACATAACAAGTATTTTTGAAGGCAAACTAATATTCACAATACTTCGCCATTGTAAATCTACATTTTACAAATAATTACGAGAGAGTACAAGACTCGTAAACTAACGAACCGAAACAATACAAGTTTGACTCTTCGAGACTCGAGTCGAGATGAGTTCCTAATTATATAACTCCAACTCAACCTATCTACATTAGGACATTGTTACCAAAACTTCCTTCCTATTAACATCGCTTGTTTATTTCTGTTATAAATATTTATAGAGAGATTGCGTTGAGTAATTATACCACAATGTTTGGTTAGCTTTCTACGATTACATGAGACAAATATTGATGATAATTATTTTGCTATTAAGAGCTATATATCTTGGGCACGATAACAGCTTGTCTTACTCAAAGCTGGTCTTGTACAGGATATATTTGTAAGTAATATGTATAAATGCAAAAGTGTTATAGATTGGTTCTACTCTCTTGACCAAATGACCCTAAAATTCGACCGACCAAAAATAGCTTTAGTGAGAGCTGCAAATAAAAGTATTCATTGTATATTTTAGAATTGATGCTGAATGCTCAATCTATAACTATATATATAAAAATGATCCTATTTCCCTTCGTCATACCGTCACGCGTGAATGACTGGATCGATTTCGATAATTCTTTTATTATAATATACCTTGAAGTACGAGGATGGTTCTTACGGAGAGAATTTTTTTAAAAATATCTGAAAAGTCTAAAAACAGCACTTTTCTATATTCCAATAAAAAGATTCGCAATAATACTTAAAAGTCAATTTGAACTTTAATACCTTACCAAAAACTTTAAGTTTTATTGGAGGGGTTTCGAATCGATTGTGAGGCGGTACGATGTTCGCTAGTAAAGAATAAAATTTAGTTCTATTCATATAATAATTGCAAGTCGCCTTTGATATAATATTTTCGAAAGAAAGTCAAACTATGAGAGTGTTAATATTAAAGGGACTTAAGGATAAACTTAAGGAAAGTATATTGTTTTTATGGGTAGTATCTAAACCAATGTACACATTAGCACAATTAGGTCAGGATCGCACAACAGTAACTCAAACCCCTTTATGTATATTAAATTCATTGAAAAACTTAATGCCGTCGTTCCTGCACCTGTTTTAATAAACACAGTTTGACATGTGGAATATGAAATATAATTGTACACAAGTACATCAGTTGGTTTAACAATGTATTTAGTACAGATTTAATATAAATCCCAGTGACTTTTCGTTGCGTAAATCACACATATAAAACTGTTCCGTTACTGATGCACAGGAAGCTAAATTTTTTCTTGTGTGTTCCTGGAGGAGCGTACTCGAGCAGTAAGAAATAATTTTGGAAAATCCTGGAAATCCACTAAGGGGTCGAAATCAAAGTTATGTATCGGAATAACACGTAGGCAAAGCCGCGGGCAAAAGCTAGCTATATGTATTCTGATTAAGATTTATGTTATAAACAAAACCGGTGCTTTCATTGAATTATATTTGAATAATGTGTTACGTTTTGATGGCATTTAGCTTTACAGATATGAATAGATAGTATACGGTTGTGCATGATTAATGGTAGTTTCGACATAACCGTTATATTGAAGCTAGTAACTTTAGGTAGGAAAGTGTTGTACATTATGTGAAATAACTGTACAGTGTATTTTTTGAAACAGTTTCAATAATAATAATAATAACTTTATTGTACAGCAGGTAATTTCAAAGTACTTATAGCTAGATATGTAGGTACAATTGGCGGCCTTATCGCCCGGATGCAATCTCTTACAGGCAACCAAAAGATGCAGAGAACACGTTTTGGAGGAAGTGTAGGGTAGTGTCTGGTGTATTATAAGTAGAGAAGAAAGGAAAATTATTACGAGTTAAATATACAAATATTGATTACATACATATACTGTAATTGCAGCATTAAGTAGATACATTCATATTAGAAATGATGTGATCTATTAGAGTAGGAAAGAGAGTTATAAGGGTGGTTAAGGGACATTAATGTCTCCCAGGTAGTGCTGCTTGACTAGTCGTTTGAATGTAGTTAGATTTTATTATTGTTTTAGTTTGGCAAGGAATTCTGCAAGGGTTATATTATGGTTTCCACCTTTTTGAAAATTTATGAGCCTGTCAAAGTGATTACTCTGCCACATATAAAGTATGAAGTAAAAGTAAAAAGTATAAAGACTCCAAAAGGAACACAAATTGATAAAATGTTATAGTTCAGTGATATTTTATTGGTATTCCATATACAAAAGTATATGACGTGTAAAATAAAATAATTATATTTAATTAATTGTCATAATGAATTAGCCTTCAATAAGTCAATGTGTAATAAAATATAAAAACACTCAAGCGAAGACATTTCTGTTACTACTTTATTGTTGCAAATCTCCGTCGGGAACTACCAAATACTAGAACATGATACAAATATATGAAAATAAATAGTTATGTGTCCAGGTGACACACTTTTTAAATTAGTAGTTGAGCAAAATTTGCATGTAACTTTCGTAGCTAAAAGGCCTACGTCGTAGCAAGTGAGTAGACAAAGTTATATATGTTACACTCAAATAAATGTTTGACACAGTTTTGCTCTTATTCGTTATTTTTATACAACTTTTATAAACTAATATAAATTATTCATCGAAATCAGCCACCTTTAAAAAAGTTTTCATTATTTTATTTTACCTCACTACTAAAAAACCAATTCATTTTATTTCAAGAATTTTTTGTACAATAAAAGCTTAATACACTTTAACTTTTTGAATCGGTTTTCAAAGTTATTTTTGTTTAAATAGGTCACAAAAAACGTCCCAAATTTCGTTTTTCAATATATTTTGAATTTGAACATTATATATTTTGTTTGTTAAAAAAAACATATCCCGCATTAGGAATATAAATTCTGTGTCACGGGTGATTTTACAAACATAAACGAAACGGACACAAAAAACACCCAGACACAGAACAACAATGTGTTAATCACACAAAGTGTTGTCCCACGTAGGATTTAAATCCATGACACTTTGCACTGTGGATAGCTGCGTGGTGACCATTTAAATCACTAGGCGTTTTGCAATAGGCTACTACCACATTAGGAATTAATACTGTGTCGTAAGGGGACTAAAAACACTAAAACTATGTAGTCCCATGTAGAGTTTGAACTTACAACACTCAGCGCATCTGACAATTGCGCGGTGATGCGACCCTATTAACCAATACGCTATTTGTCCAGTTATGCAGTATTCATTACATATTATTATGAATATAAAATGACAATAAATGAAGGTGTTTATGCTTTTAATGACGTCCATGATATCCACGATTATTGTTGTATATCGCGAGTAACGCCGCGGAGCGAAGTTAGTCTATAAATTTGCCCATGCTACTACTTAGGTTATCAGCTTTCTGCCAGTGAAAGTCCCATCAAAATCGGTCCAGCTGTTTTAGTAGTTACCTGGAACAAACTGACAGACAAAAAAAAATTTTGGAAATTGTTTTTTTTTTGTGTAACGTCTATACTTTCAAATGCGTTAAAAACACTGGTTATTTGATATTACACAGAGACAATTTATTTTAATTTATTTATATAGAGATGAGAAATAAAGATTTTAAACTCTGTACATAGGCTTTTTCTTTCTAAGTATACTGTAAGATAAAACAAAAGATATTAATTTTATGGTTTATTTGAGCTATCTAATTTTCTTACATGTAACTAACATATAACAAAATTAGATACAACGTTTTCAATTTCAAGCTGTATAATGTCCAGCAAGACAGAAATGAGGAAATCTCAATGTATTATGATGAGGTCTGTAATAAGCGTAATTAAATAACACCTTCTTAGCCCTTATTCCCGATATTATTTGGGGTCGGCTACTAGTTCAACCGGTTTTTTCAGTTTTTCCACGGAGCGACTGGCATCGGACCTCCGCAACCCTAAGGGAGAACTGAAATTTAAAGATTGAACTAGTTGTCAGTATATTTGAGGGCACTGACTTCACAATAACGATTGCCATAGATGTTCATGACAACCGGGACAGACGGTTTTACGTACTCTCCGAGGCACGGGCGTGAATCACCGCCAAACTTCCAAACTCCGGGCTGCTATTAGGAATTTCCTTAGAAAAACCTAAAAACACTTTTTGGCCCGACCCGGGATTTGAACCCGAGACCTCTTGATTAGCAGTCGCATACATTAACCACTAAACCAACGAGGCAGTTTTATAACACCATAGTTAATAAAGACCCACATAGTTTATCTATTACAGTTACGAGTGCGCAAAAGTTTCAGAAAGTTAATATTTACTTTAGTAGCTGTTAAAACTGAATGGCGTTACTTTTATATGTAATTTTGTGACCGTCTATTTTTAATCAAGAGCCATTTTCCGAACCGCTACCCAATTACGCCGCAAATAAAGGCCATATTTGAAGTTTGTAAGGCTTAGCCTAAATGTTAGAGGTTGATACTATAGGCACTTGGAACTATGCCGGTTGGGAAACGCTGTTTTATTTAATTATGTAGGTACTGATAAAAAGTATACTGAAAAATCTTTTTTTCTATATCTAAATCACACTAAAAGCTATTACAACAGTTTATATACTACTGTTATTTATCCTCTAGCTAATTTAAGTACTTGTTTAGTCCTAGTTATTTAAAGTAGGATTGAAGTTGTAATGTAAATAGTATAATGGAGGGATATTGAGTTCCTCCAAGATAAAAGGAGGATCCTCCGACCATGCGAGGTTATCATGCCTATTAGGTCACGGCCCTACGGTTGATGTTGGACAGTTGTATATATACTACTCGGTGCGATAATCTCTATATTGCGATTGAGGATCAGTGACTGATAGAACGCAACTAAACTATTGGTCTTAGGAAACTGAAATTTGGCATGTGCGGTTCCTTAAGGGGCGAGCGCTAAACATGGGGCGAAGCCGCGTAAAAGCCAAAGTAGTTCTGTTTGAGTTCGATACAATAGATATTTTATTGCGTATCAAAAAACTTTATTTTAAATGTCTGTAATCACTCTACTTCGACTGATGAACGCATGAGTAGAATCAAAGAGATGTAAGCACAGGTAATGCAGCATATCATTATCTATTGCGGCTTGCCTTCTGTCCCACAATCAACAAGGAAATACTACATCACTAATGTGACAGCATTAGCATTTAGGTTGATCTCAATATATAAGTAATATAAAACCATTTACTAGATGTAGTTACATCTGTTGCTTCTTTTATTGATATTTATCTTTAAGTAAATAACATCTTACAATACAAACATATTCCGTCAAGAGACTAGTAGTTTACAATTCCATACAAGATAAATGTATGCCATAGGCGTCAGCCATAAAACGAGACCCATTCGAGAGCCGTGGCCGTCATAAATCTACATCACAACGTAGAGATGTATCCCCAAAAAGGCTCATATAGCCGCATGGGTTCGTGTAATACGTGCTATTCATCTTGACGTGACACTGGACCAAGTAATTGCTGAAAGTTTAAGTCGGAGAGCTGCTAAAGATTTGTGATAGTAAGGACTTTTGCGATTAGTGATATCGTTACCGCTAGAACTGTCATTATGATTTCTCGATATTTTCAGGGCTCAAATTGCTTAATTTTAATTTTCTTGAACTTATTTCGTGTTTTTGTCTTCGTCTAAAATTATTCATCCTTTATTTTATGCATTTAAGAGTGGGATTGAAAGAATAAGTTTCTTAGTGGCTGTTTATAATATAAAAAAACATCAGCTGTAAAATATTAAGTAATAACCCCAGCGATAAATGCTCTATATCTATGATAATTCAGTCACCCAGGGCAAGTAATTACGTGTATAGAATCAGCCTGGTTAGCGAATACTATTGTAATAGTGTTTGCTTAATATTCTGTAAAATAGATCTACTTTAAGCTGACTGCTTTGTTGAGACAGTAGTTGAGGTCTCGGGTTCGTTTCCCGAATCGGACCAAATGTATGTATGATATGCAAATATCTGTTTTGGAGTTTTGTGTTTTCTATGTATACTATGTATGTTATTTAATAATTTTAACAAAAAGGAACCGACTTCAATGAAAAACTATTCCGAGTACCCAAATCGCGACAATTGTGCCTATGATATTGTAGGAGTTCCCTCGATTTCCTTGGGATCCCATTATCAGATCTCGATATGGTGACGATGGGACTAACTGTAAGCTCCGCCCATTCCAATGCAAAAAGAATTTTTGAAATCGGTTCATATACGACGAAATTATCGCGGAACATACATAAAAAAAAAGATTCCGACGAATTGAGAACCTCCTCCATTTTTTTTAAGTCAGTTAAAAAAAGTATTTATATACAAACATATATTTATATCAGTTGTCAAGTACCCATAGTCCAACTGTTGTCTGTCTGTTTAGTTTGAAATAAGTAGAAATAATGAATAATAAATAATCATTTATTATTTATTATTCATTGAATACAAACAACAAATAAAAACACCAGTATATCATGTATGACCATCTTCTTAACCACAATTACTATCTCATGTAAAATTCGTGGCATTTTTTTGTCACGACCCTACAATTAAACAATTTAGCATGGCTATAATTTTCAAGTAAAACACACCCTTAAGTTGTAGTACATAAACACCAATAATAATGAATAAATAAATACAAAACTTTTTACTCATATTTAAAATATAAGTGTGTAACGGTACTTTTTTTACGCTATCTACAGATCTGTGTTATAACGGTAGTTCAAAAACCTGTTAGGTCAACACCCTGAATTAAACTCCAATAAGCTTTAAGTAGAACCTACAATTTATATGTGAAAAAGGACGTAGAATTGTGTGACCTCTTTTATTTGATCCTCAAAGGATTTACAGTAGAATGCTCTAGGTTACATGCCTAGCTAGAATGTTAAATTATACAAATAGAAATTTATGTGACACGAATGTAACATTAAAAAGGGTAAGTTAGCAATTTAATTTAACATTTTACTGAAAACTATTATTACAGGTGAGAAATTGTATTTGAAATTAAAACTAGAGTAAATAAACTATGAAAATGAACAAAAATAATAAAAATTAACCACAATAACCGAAAAATGGTTACAGTTTGACCGAATTTCTAGGTTTTTTTTAAATGCCCATAATTTTCAAACTGCATGGGATAGTTGTTTTTTTTTTCTACATACATTACATTTTATTCACATTGTCTGTTGAATAAAATGTTGTGTACATATTATATAAAAAAAAACAACATAATTAGTTAATTATAAACTTTACCATTGCGTAATGTTTATAATGTCATAGTATATTTCAGGAAAAAAATATATAAAAGAACGAAGAAATTTAACAACACAACGCGACTATGTATATTTTTGAAAAAGTTTATATAGACTTGGTCATTAAGTTCATAACTACAAGTTTATTGACACTTAATTCCATGAAATCGATTTTTTGTGAAACTCTTATCTTTTGTGAAAAGGACTTATACCCATGCCTACTAAAATTTACGAGTAACGTGCCATTTACTAACGAAGGTCAGTGCTTTGGTATGGAGAGGCTGGCTCATTCGAAGTGTATCAAAACCTCATCGAAAGGTGGTTTTCAATGTAGTAGAGCCACGCTGATCAGTCAGGGTCAGTACTACCATGATATAATGACTGCTTTGATGACTGAATGGAGTTTTAGTATTTTCTATGTATAATATGTTGGTACGTACAAAAAAAAAGTATGTTCATGTATTTATATCAGTTGTCTCGTACCCATAATACAAGTTCTGATTAGTTTGGGACTAGATGGCGTTGCGTGTAAGATGTCTGAAATATTTATTACTAGCTGCGCCCCGCGGTGTTACCCGCGTATATCATTATGGTTGCTATGCAAGTGTGTTATGCATATATTTATTAATAATAGCATTCGTACTAACATATTTCGTTGGTGAATGCGAGATCGGAGTCCCAATGTTGCAGAAGCATCTCACCTGGCTGCCATAATGTGGGTCACCGTGCTGCATTGTCGGCGTACACAGTGAGGATGGTAATCACTGCTATTAGATTCCACTCATATATTTCATCAGACAGAATACTGGTAGGTCACTTTGGTAGGCTTTAATATGCACAAAAAGTCTATGTTAAGCAATGGTTTTGATGCTTTTTATCAAATCAGTAAGGTCAACGGATATTAAACCTCTTTCTCAAAGATTTGCAATGCCCTTTTGATTATTGAAATGCAGGTGAACTTGCACTGTATTGCACTGTGGTAGACACTTGTCGTTAAGTTATTCACCTGCTCGTTTGTCCCCTTAAGTCATTAAAAAAAAGACCAGCAGCAACTACAGTACATACAGTACTCATTGTTAATTAACTGAGCTATAAAAAGACGGGTCTCTCAGGATATCATTTAGGTGTTATTTAACTTTATTCATATTATTTTTAGGACAGAAAAAAAATGCTTAAATTTTAGGGATATGCAAATTACAATTAATTATGAAATGCCTAGACACACCCCGTGAACGTCAAAACTTGAACATAAGTCAAAATAATCACTACTCTCTGTAATAGTCAAAGTTCATAAAATTTTTAATGATTTAATGTAATGATTTACTTATGATAAATAAATTTTCTGTTACAGGTATGTACCCGAAATTTCAAAACCTTGGTAAGATTGTATCTTTTACTTGTACTGGCAATAAAATTCTACAAAATGAAAAACAGATGCTTGCATTTCTGAACGAGGATGAATATTTAATGTATCATTTCGCAGTCCCGGCGAATTCATCTCCACTTGAAAGATTTATGTCGAACGAAATCTCGAGTTTACAGGCGGCGCGGCGTACAGTTTGAGTGTCGCAATATATGTAGGTACTTTGATGGATACGTTGCATTTTTGTCAGTGCATTTTAAAATCGGATGGTATTCATAGACAAATAAGCAATTAAATAAAATTGAATTTAAATGTTTAGGATACATTTGAATAATATCTTTATAAGATTCTTTTTTGAACATTCTTTATCTCTACAACGATGAGATAAAATATTTTAGTAAATATGTAACTCAAAGGGAATAAAAAATGCTACTGAAGTTGGGAGTGGTCTTTGTCAGAAAGTTGATTGTGCCTTTTTTTATTAAGGCTAACGTTATAAAATACTTAAAAATATATTCTGATACAGCTTGTAAGCTACTTGAGTCAAATGTAGTCTTTGACTTCATTTATGTAACATGTATTTACTTTCATCTTTTTACTATTTATTACAATATATTTAAGCAGTTTCTATAAATGATATTTGTTTTTAAGTAAATCTTTTACATATATTTTTACACGTCGTTTTAATGTACGCAATAATATATATTACATATTGCTCATTATAGTAATTAAGTTATGTTTATTAACGAAACTTGAAAGTCACTGTTTAAAGGTTGAAAGAAAAGATTAGAGAAAGTGACAAACAATTAATCTCTTTAAAAAGTTTTCACTTAAACCATCGGTATATATCGGTATGATAAAACCAATAATTATTTCATTGTTTGATAATTTAAAATCGTATTATTTGGGATAAACTAAACGTCATTTACAATTAACCCCTACTGATTGAAATTTGATGTACGTATAAATCAAATTATGATCGTTCGTTTTTTCATGCCTTGAAAATCTCTGAAATAAATAAACCTTTATCAACTTAAACTTAATCATGACTTTTCTCCTCTGCTGCTTTAACGCTTTGATGGCTTTCTTTTTACATATAAACGGTTTAAATTTAGATTTCATTGAGTATAAAATGAACCCAAAAATAAGCTCTATCAGTTCAATTCAATTAAATATTTAGTAAAATTACGTTACATAAGAACATTAAATACATTTTTCTTACTTATTTGGATTGAAGAATAAAAATAAATTTTAAACTTAAACGTTATTCCCGTGGAGTAGGAGCAGTACGCGTCATGCCTTGTTACACTGTTATCTTAATTTAACCAATAACTGAGCTAGACGGATGACCTAATTTTTATCTTACCGGTCACCTTGAATGACCTACCTTCTGCGTTCATGTAATATCTTATTCTAAGAAAGCACCTAGACCTAATTTTATACTTAGCTTAGCACTTGAAATTATTCAATTAACATCTTTGATACAGGTTTTCTAAGCAATAACTTAGATTTTTCGGAGCGCTTTGGGGACTAGACTAGGACTCAAATTCAATCTCATTACTTTTATTAAAATTTAGTATTAATATAAGAGATTTATAAATATTTGATTACAATTCTTACGCTTTTGAGATGTGTTGTAATCTAAAAATACAATTTTCGAAATGAGACGAGGTGATATAGCAGCAATGAAATACATTTTATTTGATTGAAGTTATCTTTATCCTCAAAAAATGAAAGGTGATATGGCAGCAATGAAATACATTTTATTTGTTTGAAGTTTTCTTTATCCCCAAAAAATGAAAGAAACTTGCACTAAGATGAAGAATAACTCGTAAATAAAAAAACTGAAGTGTTAAAAAATTTCACCAATCGCATATGACAATAGTAAAGATAATTGGTTAAAAAAATGTCTGTCTGTTTGTTCTGTCTAATATCTAGAACGCTTGTATTGATTTCGATGGGACGTTCACTGGTAGATACCTAGTGATCTTATATCATTAATTTTGATTTCTAAGTATATTTTATTTAAAACCAAGGCGTTAAAACCGCCCACAACTTCGCGGCCCACAACAGATAGTCTCCAAGCTGTAAGAGCTGGGGTTGGAAGCTCTCCCTCATCCGCCATACTCACCAGACCTTGCACCTACCGAATATTACTTTTTCCAAAATTTAGACAACTTTTTAGTGGGTAATAAATTCAATTCCTGAGAGACAGAACAAAATGCCTTTGAAGAGTTTGTTGACTCCCGTCCACCTGATTTTTACAAGAAGGGCATCAATAAATTGCCAATGCGTTGGCAAAGATGCGTCGATTGAATGGGTGATTACTTCGAATAACAGAAATAAAAAAGTTAGAAAAAATAAGTACTTTCACATAATGTGTATGCAAACGGCAATTTCATAGGTAAAGACCTAATAAACCTTTCTCGAGAACCAATTCTTCCATAGTTAAAAACAGCATGGAAATCGGTGCTATAGTTTTTAAGTTTATCTCGAATAGACAGACAGATGAAGCGGAGGACTTTATTTATGATACGTAGTGAAGTATAAATTAATTAAATTTTATATTTTCCAAGTAAGTTTATATTATATCAATTCAACTAAATCAAATATTACTTGACGAGATAATATGGTTATTTAAAGAGGAAATGACGTTAATTACGGAGTACGTTTGGTATAAGGTGGGCGTTCCACGTGTGGCATTATAATTTTTAAATTCGTTGACCTATTTTTGCAACATCAATGTACGATATTGAAATGGTGTTGGAATATAACAGCTTTCACTGAGTATAAAACTTCGTTTACATACTTCTGTTTTTCTGTAAAGAATCTTAGTGTCCTATTTACTGCAACCTCAAAAGCATTTACCAGAGTATATGTAGAAATTGAAGATAGTATCTTAAGAAAAAGTAAAGCTTCGTCTTCATCTTCCTAGTTTTTAACTAGGAAGATGAAGACACCAATATTATTAGAGTTATATTCACTTCACCAATATTATTAGAGTCGGTTTTACGTCAAAATCTTTTTTTACATAGAGCGACTAAATTTGAAGTTATTCTATTATATAATCTAATATATAAATATAATCTATTATTATATTAAGTATTCATGACAATTTGTGTCGACGTCCTAATGTGCTCTCCGAGACACACTTATCGTTTTAATACTTTAACTGATCCTAGTAAACTCTAATCATTTAAATAACTCTGTAATGTAATGTTCTTGTAATGAGTCTTGTTACAGTTTTTATTTCACACCATGCCATAATCATACGTAAATCTGCAACGAGGTGTGTGTGCAACCTGTGTGTGTGTTGTCATAAGTTCATTAAATCCAATAAATATACCGTCGCTCTTGTTACGTGTGACATAAATAATCTACTCTAAATAAAGTTTGATAAATGTAACCTTTCTCAGAATTCGTATTTAATAACGATATTATGAACACAAAATTTGTATGCTGGCTAACCTTAAAGGTAAGATACTTTTTTCTTAAAGGCTCCCAAAATTTTTCTAGACTCTTTCTGATGGAAAGCATGAGTAGAATCGAATCAAAAGCATGAGTGAGATGTTTCTGCATCATTGGGCCTCTGATCTCTCATTCACCAACAAAATACGAAAGCACAAATTCTGTAATTTTAGGTTGGTTCTCTATGCGAGATTAGTACCGTCCCGTATGAGTTGGCCCGTTCTAGCTGAAACAATCATGGCTTTAGTACCTTGTTTTTGTATGCACTTCACTTAAATTTATTTATTACAAAGTATTTTTTCCCATTTTATGCTCTCCTAAATTTGAGACGTGCAAAGCGAGATTCTCTTCCGATAAAAGACATGCGAGTTCATATCTAACAGATTATAAGTTACGCGTGTATCACATCTTTAGTCAAGATATCTTCAAGCAAATAAGTACTCATAAATAATGTATGGAGTAATTGACCAAATACTTATTTGATCAAAGTTCTTATATGTCAAACAACATTCTCACCTGCAGAAGAATTATAAAAGAACGAACCATAAATCTTCGTCAGAATAGTTTCACCGCAATATGTTTCACGCGTACATTACCGAGCCTAAATACATCTATCTATATGTAACCTTTCAAGTATCGCTCTCGTAAACGTTATGTGTAAAAAAACGCGTATTACTTTCAAATACTTTACGATTTTCATTTTTCTTAAGTGCTTATCCACACTAGTATTTTAAATGCGAAAGTAACTGTCTCTTTATCCGTCGGTTACACTCTCACGTTAAAAACCACCACCAATTTCAATTAAATTTTACATGGAGATACTTTGATTCTTAAGAAAGGACTTGACATATATACGGGCATTCATAAAGCAGAAAATTTGTAGAAATATTAAAATAAACAAGAATCGTATTTAAAATTGTGGTGTTTTTATTTTGAAATACAAAATATTCAAAATCGACATTATTAAAGTGTAATAGGACCACCATTGTAGGGAGAGCTTAGTGAAAGCCCCCTTTGAAATTATTCTTAATGGCATCATAAGCGGTTTTTCCCAGCATCCAATTTATTTTCATAAGATAACTCGTTGGGAAAATTAAACGAAAATAGAGTGGTAATGGCGAGAATAAAAATACAGAACGCTAACGCATAATTCGTAAGCGTGTTGTAATTTCATAGTTGATCGCTCGTGAAAGTAAGTGGCTCTGTAGAACATACATACACGCTTGTTAAAATTCAAAGGCACGTCATTCAGTTAAGCATTCGCACAGTGTTCTGCGGCGCTCGGAACGTTATCGATTTTCCGCAGTCTGGGGTGGAGGTAAGTCGGGCAGTGAGAGGCGCGGGGGAAGCGAACTCAGCTGGGCACCCCCACCCCCGTAAACATAAACACAGGCTCCGGCCGCTCGCGTCTCAGGATCGACATCCGTCGAGGTGAAATAACGACACTGAATATTTATGAACCCCTCGTATCAGAGATTAAGATTCGACTTTTCTAGGTCATCAATTCGAAAAGCATTTGTTACAGGAATACTTAGCGTGACCAATATAATTGTAGCCTCCAAAATTGAATCAGAGTTTATAATTAATATGTTCTTTTTACAACGTAAATGAATGTTAATTTAGGATAAACTGGAATATCAAAGTTATTTACAGGTATTCTAGAGATAATTTAGTTAGAAACACAACAGAGGTAATTAATTAAGTGAAACAAACTGTATCTCGAGTTTTATTATGAAAGGTTAATGAAGTACAGAAGTGAGTTCAAAATCTAAAACAGGTTATGTACGTGTTCGTTAAACTTTCATGTGAAATCTGTTTTATAAAATTAGGTAGCTAAATGAAATAGTAACATTTAAAACAATTGGATGGTAATCGTTTTGTTTGTTCTAACAACGAACATTGGTTCATTTACTTACTTTTGATTACGAATTTTATTGCACATTGAAATCGAAGAGATTAACGACCGTTTCCACTAACGTCCCCTAAATTTAAGGGGCTACTTAGAGATAGTTAGGTAACCCTTAGTGAGATATTGTTAAAGATATACATATATTTTCTTTTTAACAAACTTTTACCTAAGTGCGATGTCCCCTAAAATTAAGGAGCTACCTACGTTAGGAAGTAAGGAGATGGATTGAGTATAGTTGGTGAAAACGGGTATAAATCTATGTGGTAGGTTTAGATTAAACTTATTGCGAAACAAAGAAACAACTGACCCATTACAGATTTCACAAACATGGTAATATCGGGGTCTCCCTTTACTTGTGTAATTAAGTTTATGTAAGATATTTACCTAGATTAAGTCCCTGTAAGTACTATGTATTTAGGTGAACTACTTCTTTTATCTCGGTAGTTTGAAGTCGTTGAAAAGGTCATATTTACCCCTGAATACCTCACGGCTCATAGACCGATTTTCCGTCTCATTGTGACATCACAAATATTAGGTCTACCGAACATTTTAGGTACCGTGTAAATTGGTTAAAACAGTGACTATTAAGTAAATAAGTGTATTTTAGTCAGTTTCTTTTAAATGAGAATTATTACATACGAATTTCTTTTTTTAGAATTTTTGGAGACTCGGTTTGAATTGTTAATGTTTTTCTTTTCTCAGTTACATAAATAGGTCGTACTATTAACGTAATTTAGAAAGGATACTACTTACAGTCTAAACAGAACTATGACAGTACTAGCTTTTGGCCGTGGCTCCGCCCGCGTGACTGTTGGTTATCGCGGTAAAGGGTAGCAATGTCCTTCATAAGAATTAAAATATCTACGTATCAAATATCATTTTAATCGGTGCAGCGGTTTAGGCGATTCACACACTGCACCGAGCTCCGTCGCGTAGCGCGGAGTGGCAGATTTTAAAATTGTATGCAAGTACATCGATTAGTATAGAAAATACGCCAGGTCCAACACACTGAACACGCGCTACGACGCGTGAGATTCGGGATTGGCTGCAATGGCTGCCCTAAGCGCGTGTTCGCGTCGCCAGTATGTGAATCGACTTAGCTATGAAAGCGCTATAGGCAGCAGTGGTAGTAGCACGATGTACCGAATAGTATTTTATTTATCATTGGTTACAAGTGTATGATGTTAGTATCGGTCTCTGGGCAGGTTTACTTTAAAACTTTATAAAACCATTACCATTACATATTAGACCTTAATATAGAATCATACTGTTGTATATTTGGCCAAATAAGTAGTCATAAATACCGAGCAACATATACAGATAGCTGGCTATAATATATAAATACAACACTAAATTAATTTGTTTTTTTTCCTTTATTAAATTAGATATTCACCAAGTAGTTTAGAGTAATAATCGATTTAGCGAGCATTCGGTAAAAGCTAGTGTAAGATACTGAAATGGTTAACAGCTTTCGCAAAGAATAAAATTCAAATGTGATTACGCCACCACGATCAAATCTATAGTTTATATATTAAGGATAATATTAAGGATTTATAAAATAGTTTAAAATATATCTTTCTTACAAATGGTACGTAAGAGATTACCCTAAGGCCTGTGAAGTAATAAGATAGCAAAATGAATAGGTAGTTATTCCCTTGAGACGGTAGCGACAGTCTGCGTACTTTTCTATTATGTAAGAATTTGAACTAGGCCAAGATGAAAGGTACACTTTATATATAGAATACACTTCTTTATCACATTGGATACTCAACCTTTCCCCTTTTTTAGATAACTCAATACTTTGCCTTTGATCATTTGACGTTTGCCTCTAATTTTTATTTGTAGGAACCTAGTTTTGGATTCTATATTCCACGAAGTGTTTTTTAGTTCAGTCATGAAAATAATTATTTCTCAAAGTAATAGATATGTTTATGTGTTATAAATACTAGATACGTGCACTATAATGCCGAGATACAATACTTTTTGTAGTCCACTTTTGAAATGCTTCTTTAGGTTAAAAATTTTGTTACAATTAGAAAAAAATAAAAGTCGTAGTTAAGACATTAAAGGAAGGAACGTGCATTGCTAAGCTATGAAATATATGAATGGTTTTATTTAATGTCCGAATACAGTTAATCAGAGTACGTTCACAGGGGTCTTGTGATCTCACTGATCGAAAAACATTGCTAGTGATTTAATAATATAGACGGTAAATCGCCATTTTTTTATAAATGATAAAAATAAAGAAATTGAATCACGTAATGAAGTATTTCACCAGAAAGAATCCTTACACTCTACAGGTAAATAAATATATATAATTACCCTCTCCCTTTGCAGTCAAGTTATCATTAAATAGAAACCTTCGCGGTGTTTCTATGGATTATTTTTACGAGCACATAAAGTCTAAAACTAACCTTCTATCTAATATCATAAGCTATAGGTATGTATAGGCTAGAGAGTACACAAGTTATAACAAAGCTATTTGTGGTACTTACAGCTTATGCAACTGTAAAAGCCTGTGCTACTAAGCACATTCAATGCTAGATTGATTGACATAACGATTCTAAAATCGATCGATTTAAGAAACTTTTGTTATTTCATAGATATTCTATATACTTTATAGATCCTTACTAATATTATAAACGCAAAATATTGTGAGTATGAATGTATGTATGTTTGTAGCTCTGGATGAAACTTTACAGTAATAGAGCTTATATATCAGATAACACATAGGCTACTTTTTACTGCAATAATCGAGATACACGCGGGCGGAGACGCATGTGAAAGCTAGTGTTCTAAAAATTGATCGATAAATTAGTTTGTTTTCGACCCTCCTGATTGCTATTTCTGTTTATTATGTAGTATATATCTACACGAAGTACATCATAAATAGGGCTGTATATTTTTTAAATTTTATATGTTGCAATCAGTAACCTCTAGAGAGTTTCATTAACGTATAGTCGCCGTGTAAACTCTCGGGACGAAACGAAATCAGAATTAATGTTTAAAATAAACATGAATTTTTATAATATGCTATTATTTTTTCAATGACATTAAATGAATTACTATTATGAAAATTTTCTTAGTAGTCATTGTTTTATAAAGACATTCAAGGTACGAGAAAAGAAACAGATTCTCAGATTCTAAATTCAATACATGTGCGTTTCTAAAATAGCAGGTTCTCGTAACAATATTATTAGAAGCTAATTACTCCTATATTTTCGACAAATCCACGCAAATGCTCTTGCAAAATTAATACGGTTTAAACCACGTCGGTAATATAAAGGGCGTGGTTAATGAAATGGGTTATTTCGATAATGTATGCGTATATTACCTATATTGTTGGATTCGTTATTTGGCAGTACGTAGGTCGTGAGGCAATGTGCCGTGCTGAACTACTCATAATTTAATATCATATAACCATCATAAAAGGAACCAGCTCTCCTAGCCAAGTTGCAAACATTTAGCGTTTTCTATTCTATACTCTATTATATTTCTCTTCTCTCTTGTTTCATTGGCTAATGTCACTTAGTCACGTTATCAAAACAAAATATTAGCCAATGAACGAAGAGAAATATAAAACAGCTATGTATGAAAAGCTATAATTTCGTGTATGCTTTGGCACATTTACTTCTGTTGGACCAGATTTCTTAGGAGGGTACTGAGAAACAGATAACGCTCCTGTGAATTATGATAGATAGATAGAAAACTATTTATTTGTACACCGTATGACAGTTTTAGAAGAGCGTACATAAAATATAAGATATGTAATGTGTAAAGGGCGGCTTTAGTGCCAAAAGCTATCTGGTCCAGGCAACCTTAGGATGGATTAATTTTTTTTAGTAAGTCCGTAGTACTCGTAGTTGACGGTGCAAAGAGTTTTTATGAATTTTAGTAGTCTAATGAATTTTAATAAATTAGAAACACATATGTTATATATTTACATATTCTGGTATATAATAAACTATAAATTTTATACTTAATTGTATCACATTTGATATTTAACAACAGTTGGAATTAACTTATGCTTTCCTTCAGATTGAGTGGAGTTATTTTGGCAGTTATAAATATAAGTATTCAAAAAACTGTTAACATATATAATATTTACCATAGACCTATAAAAACATGATTTGTAGATATCAATGTGTGGAGGATGTCTGTTATTGTCGTGTGTAATTTATTTATTTTTTGCCTGATACGCGGTATAGGCCATAAAATAGGTAGTAATAATTAAAATATCTGAACCCAGCACAAAAAATATAATTGTTGAATTGAATAATTAATTTTTTATGCTCGGGGTTTTATATTCGAGATTTGGGCATGCGCCTTTTATTACTTATAAAGAGCCGAAGTTGGTAAATTACTTTTCAAATTGGATCTTTGTAAGCTTATAACTTTTAAATCACTTTTAATTTTCTGAGTCTAAATAAATATATTTTCAATCACTAGGAATGTTATGGTCACTCTTAATTCAGTTTAGAGTTAATTGGAAGCAAAAAAATTATTACTGATATACCTACTCTTAATGAAGATGTTTGGGGGAGACATTTGTCGTGAATGACAAAACTGGTGTTGCAAATGTTTTTATAGGTGCTGGTAACCGCTTATTACGAAACATATCAAATAATTTGTTTACCACATTGATTGCGTGATCAAATAATAATATGAACATATATATATAATGTAAAAATAGACTGTATAGATGGATAGTGATTTATTCATATTACCATGAATCTAATGAACTATAAATACTTACTTATTTGTTTTGCAATTCATTGTATCATTTAGATAAATATTTTGACTATCCAATCGAATTATGGTTTCCAATTTGATGTTTACCTCTAGAATGAATTTATTCTACAGATATTAGATTGAAACCTCTCTTTGTAAGAATAAAATAATATTTCAGTTATCGACTTCTAATCTTATGAAAATTGCAAATGGATAATAGGATTAGGAGGCCGATGTTTCTGGAATTAATAATTATTACATAAGTTGAGAAAATATAAGTATATGTCAAGGAGTTGCGTCTGACACGTTTCGTAACTTACATAACTTTATTGAATAACTAGTACTTTATCAACCCAAACTGTCCCAGTCCTGGGCTTGGGTCTTCTTACTAACCTTCATATGTATACATATGTAGGTAAGTAAGTAAGTAATACATACACATAATTATATTAATTCTAATTGTTGTAATTGTAAATACCATGCATATATTATATCTTCTTGTTAATATGGAAAAGTTACGGGCGTTATTTACGAGTGGACCGACTAAAATGAGTGGAATTCAATGAGCTTCTAAATAGAGCTGAGATTTAAAAAAGGGTTTTTCAAATGATTTATCAGAATTCGCATATGGTTCTGATAAATTTATCACCCTTAAGTTCTAATAAGCATTTCATATTATTTTTGTATAAAGCCTTATTCAACATACAAAGTGAACAATAGAAGTAACACTAGTATTGTGGTCATACGTATTTATTTAATATTTAATAAAATTAAGTACTAAATTATTATTCGGATACTTCACTAAATTTAATGCTAAAACTATCGACTACTTAGATCATTCGGTACGGTGACAAAAAACGAGTTCTGCCATCTTAATTCTCAGCAAAAAAACAACATTTTAAATCAACCTTTAGCCGATAACTGCTGAACGAAGGTCTTGGTTAATCCGCATCCATTCGTTGCCAGTAAACTTCTTTAAATCGTCGGTCCATTGTGCAACAAGGTGCTCTAAACTACCTTAATAAGACGTTTATTACACCAAAATTCAATAGTTGTACAAAATGTCAAACGGGCTTGAGGTCTCGGTGACCCGTTGAAAGTCACAGGTAACACACTTGACACATCCAGTCTTCAGAACGGTGTAAAATATTTCAATATGTTATCCTTCTTGAAGCTGTTTCACTGAATACGAGTAATAATATAATGTACTTTAATTTTATTGGCTTGTAATTTGCTATCCTTTTGTATTGTATTGTAAAATGTGTATTTGAAGTTTTTTGACTGAATTCATATGTTATTATAATAATATCTGTGAATATTAATTTCTTTTTGAATAGATAAGAGTAATAAAACAATCAACAAGCTTAGTTATTGTGTTATCAGCCGTGCTATGGTCTAAAGCTAATTGCACAGTGCTCGCAAGATGGCAGTGGAACACTATCTAAAAGTCGAAAACAAGATTTAATAAGCTGTGTACAAAACTCAAAGTACACATAATTAGGGTATGCTATTATTGTTTTGTAACTTTCATACATAACAACGATGTTATTTTATGTTCATTTGAATATTAAATCACTCAGCCCTTTGTATTAATGTACACTGAGTTTGATATTTTATTGCCTTAAAACTTCAACAGAGAGGGGATTTATTGAAATATTAAATTGATACTCAGTTTAGTCCTCTCTCAGTGCAAAATATTCAGTAACACACGCGTTTTTTTTGGATTTATACTGCTATAAAATTAGGTCTGAATTGTACAAAGAAAATACCGTTATAAATAGTATATTTTAGATTTACAACTATTATGTAATTGTACATTGCTCGCAGAAACGAAAGTCGATGGGGCCATAAAGTCCTTAAGTGGTGACCGCGTAATGGAAGACGCAGCGTTGGTAGACCCCTACAAGGTGATTCGATGACCTGGTGTAGGTCGCTGGACGCTGTTACAGGCGAGCAAAACAATACCGGTTATTGATGAGAAGTTTGACGGACGCCTACGTAAAGCAGTGGACGTCTTTCAAGCAGTTAAAGAACGTTCACATTATCATCTCAGGATGATGGGATGAAGATAACAAAAATCTGTAGTTTAAATTGCTTTACATAAGTCAAAGAGTAAGTTTGGAAAGTCATTGAACCATAAACTTGAGGAATACTTCAAACTAGAAGTTTGAACCGCTCATGCCTACGTGGCCTTAGGTGATTGGAAACAATCACCAAGGGTAAGCAACGATGGCGCAGTCAGTACCTAGATGGGTGACTGTTTGTGGCATGATATGTTACGTTCCGTTTCTATGTTCTCCTGGAGACCCAAGTTCAGCATTGGGTAATGGGTTGTTGATAAGAAGTTTAAAAATCTATAGTTTGTTTAAAAGCTTTAACGAAGTCGGACTTTTAAATAAACTTGTATGGTCAGTGTCTCCCGGGCCATTATTACAAATCTATTAACATCTAATTTACTAAAGTCGGTCCTGTAGTTTAGACCTACGGTGGAATATATATACTTTTAGTTTGCCAAAAATACTACCATTACTTTTGGCTAAGCCGTAATCGGGTAATAATGTACTTTTATCTTATAAGTTATCGTTATTTAACTGATTTTACAAACCCCTAAATTAAAAATACAATAAAAACTAACTGACCCGTCAACTACACTAGGACACGCTTTAGTTGTTAGATCCATGAACAATCTAATATGCTAACAAACAATTACCTATATCCGAATGTTTTATGTATACAGATTGTGAGAAAATAAACTTGAATGAGAGCAAACGAACAATCGATTGTTGTATCCAGGTGACCTAGAGTTCACATTTTATTTTAAAGTAATTAAAAGGGTTGACCGAAAAATAATCTATTAACCTAGTTTCAGTGCCAGGTGGCAACAGTTATTCTTAATTAAATATGAGAGTCTTATTAGTCGGGAGAAGTTTATTTTAAGGTTTGACTTAAACCGTTTTAACTTTCACTACTTAAGGAAATTTCTAGTTGAGGCGAGTGCTATATAGCTTAATATATAATAGAAATAATTAGACTTACGATATTAAAGAAAGTTAATTCAGAGTGTTAATATTTCAAAGTCAATCTAAGTTAAATAATTAGTTTGACTTCAAACCTGATATTTTATTGTACTGTAACCTTTGCTATAGGAGGGCACTGACCTCTCTGATACATTCAAACTGTGAAACAGTCTGTGGCACAGGGGTCAGGTAACTCTCGAATGTAAACATAATGAAATAATGAAACATACATATATTCACTGAAATAGTAAATTAAAGTCATTAGAGATTGATTTTATTGTTTTTAATTTATTTGTCTTGAATTTTCAAACATTTTAATTGGGGTGTATTGCTAGCTTAAAATACCTGATACTTTTGTTGATGAAAGATTACACCAGGTGGGTTTTACATTAGACTGTCAAAAACCTTATTGTTCAAAAATAACTTTTGGTTTGAAAAGTATTCAAACACAATTTTTATCTTTATTTAGATTCTGCTAATGAATTCACCCTGTAGTGTACGTACGACAAACAGTAAATTAGTAAGTAGTATAACTTTATCTCATGACGTTAAAACCTTGGAACACCAACAATAACTTGAAGGTTACCCTTGAATAAATACACAAAACAGTATTAAATTGTAATATTAATATATTACAAGGAATAATAAAAATCACTTTCGTTTTAGGAACCCATAGTGCTAAGATTTGGGGTTCGGTACGTGCAGGTAACTTTGAGACACAATGAGCACGTGTCAGGTTACGTTCTGTGCGTGTCGTTTTTCCGTTACCTTTTTGTTAGATACCAGTAACTTCTATTTCAGATTGGGTTTGGCGATGCTGTATTATTATTTAGAAGTTTAGACACCTACAAAGTAAGAAACAAAGACTGTCCAGGGTCGAAACGTGACGCAAAATTATGTCGATTTTATTTTCAAACCTCAAACTTCGTTACTCGTGTAAGTTGGTATCAATGTAGGTTGGTATACTTTGAACGAATGTAACAAAGCAATATTATTCGCTGCGTTCACGAAAAATGTTTCTTTCATAAGTATGTATTCATTCGTTCTTTATTGTACAAAAAAAGAACATCACATCTTATAAGGAAGGAAAAAACGCAACATACAAGCCCGATCTTAATCCGTATTTGAGTTTACTTTGAGCCTCTGAAGTGAAGACACGATAGTAGAATGAATGGTTTTTATTCTGAATAGTGAAGAGATATTTAATGAACCAAATGTTTTACAGAATTTATAAGTAGTATTATATTGTTAGTATAGTTTAGATCTCACTTTCATGTAATATATAAAATAAAAAGTGAATTCTGAAACATCTATAGTACTTCATCTAATCCTAAATTCACAAATTTGTTTATTTTTTTTTACAAAAAGTAATAAAATCTCAAGTTTTCATCGAATACTACTTTATATGTCTTTAAATATCATAATTGAAATTCGGGGTTTACACTTCAGATTGAATTACAACATTTTTTACTTATTATTTGTATGTATTGAAGTATACATTTTTAATAAAAAACCTGCGGGTATTTTGTACAGTCTAGAACGTATTAACGTTGCATTTGACAGGGGTTATAAAAGCTTTCTTCAATACTGCAAATATTTTATATAACAAAATACGAGTATCTACGGACTGTTTGACTATGGGATCACGTGGATGCTTAAAGAAGATTTTCGTTTTGTAACATTTAATACGTTTGCTTGTACATACTATATATTTTTTTTACTTAGAAAAAATACAGTGATAGCAAATTACAATATTGGCATGGAGAAGATATGTTGTTATTTTACTCGAATTAAAAATTTTCAATTTCTCCCTCTATAAAGTTGGTTACCAGTTATTAGAAGTCATCCAAAATAATTATTTTTGAAATTGATTTTTTATTATTTCTATTTAAAATTAATGACACTGTATCATCCTGTTTCTAGAATGAACATTGTTGGAAATATTTTTTCTCTAGATCACCTATATCACCCAAGCCTTAAAACAACATGCAAATGAAATAAATAAATTTGGATATAGGGATTTGACCTGCTGTATTTGATGATATTTGACATTACTACGCAATACATTTTTTTTTTCTGTTTGATGCTATTTGTTAGTAATAAAAGCCCGCCTATTTTATATTTTATTCTTGAACTAGCTATTCTTAAACAAACGTAAGGACGGAAGAATGTACTTTGTCTAATCAATCATTTAATGTTCTTAGTTTTTTTGTTCCTAAAAACCATATATTTTTTTACCTCTTATTTAGTAAGTAGCAAGGTACAATTTTTAGTTTCTAAGAACTCTCAGACAATGTTGAAACTAAATTGAAATTGTCGAATAGTTACTCATTTTCTGCAAATCATTATTATTGTTCTACAGAATTTTAAACAATAAATGAAAAAAAAAAAACTCCGGACTTAATGATTTAGAAATTAATACTTTTATACTGAAACATTTTCTTTCTGAGCTTGTTTTATTTAATATAGTAGTAAGCTCGGTATCATCGTTCGACGGTTACCTGTTTTTAGATATAAAACAGTACAGAACTTAATAATAATTAAGTACTATTTTCTAACGAAAAAAATATTTGAGCTAAACAGGTTCAAATTTTAAGTAATTTAAGGTATAATCATTTTAAAATAATAATAAATTTATTTTCACATAAGTTGTACAAGACGTTTACAGAAAAAAAAATATGCGTAAACGAAAAAAACATTGTGGTTTCACTCGAACTCTGTCACCCATTCTAAGACCTAACTTGTGTGTTTCCTTTATGGTATTATACGATATAATAGTGACGTATCTTCATTCTAGAATGACCTCTTGACTCCAGCTGCCACGCCTTTATCTTTTCTTGGCCAACGTATACTTAGGCTGCTCTCTGCTAATAAAACAAAAAAAAAATAATTAAAATTTACAAAATTGATTACGATCTTCAATTGTAAACTATCGCACTGTAAAATCTCAACTCAGTTTAAGACCAGTTTACATCTTATTTTATTTTTGCTAGTTCAACCATTTCTTTATAAAAGAAACAGCATTCAGAATTTAAAACTAAAAACTATACTGATTTGACATCAGTATCACATACTATTCCCGACAGAGATTTATTGGGTCGGATAGGACCCAAAAAGTCTAATAAATAACCTGTTAACTATGTATAAAGATAAAAAATGTATTGCTTTACCATGTATTACAGTGACCTTACGGCCTTACCTCTAATACAACTTATTTTCTATCGCCCTCAAACGTGATTAATTTAGCAATTTACTTAGCATTTTTATGTCACTACACATAAATTGTAGCCTATCTACCTTCCGAAGTTCCTTAAGTATCGAAGGTTACCATGAGGTGACGAGAAGCATCAAATTATGTATCATTGTACTGACTGCAGTAAAATATTTTACTCTGTCAATTTTGTTCTTTACTAGCTCAGTCCCGCAGTGTTACACGCGGCTAGCTGGAGGTAGGGTTTGCAGGAGATTGGCCGCATGTCACTTTAAGGATCCTGACTAACGCCCTTTGAGGCACTTCCCCAAGTGCCTTGCCTCATCGCCTTAGGAGTCGAGAGTATTTGCCTACCGACGGTACTCGCCTTCTCCAACGATGAAGACTTAAGGAGACACAGGATCACCCACAGACTTTGCTAGCCATATTAGAGCCCATCATCGCCATCACCGAATACGGTGTGGATATATAGATAGAGATAGATAGTTACACGCAGCTATTGTTGTAAAGCGCGAGTAACCTAGTCGAAAAAAAAAATAAGCCTAAGTTACTTCATATGTCATCAACTTTTTGCCAGTGAAAGTCTCGTCAGAATCGGTCTTGTCGTTCCAGAGATTAGTCTAAACAAGTGAAAGACGTCAGCACGAATGCTATCATTTTCCAAGTCACATCTATTTGTATTATTCGATAGCATATTCGTTATCAAAAAACCATTACACAGCATATCAGTAAATTCGGTCAAAGTCTTGCTAATAAATTTTAAAGCAGTTATCCTAAGCTATTTAAGATACAATTTTGCATTAGTTTGTAAATATTTACGAAACCCACTCAGTCAATTTACTGAAAATAGGTCAATTATATGATAGCATTATACCATCCCCAGTGACTTTTAATCGAATGCATCCATCATATATGTAGATTAGCAAGCCAAGGGGATTTACTTTAATTATAAATCTGTTTACTACTAAGTAATTAAAGAAAGACATATAATTAGAATTGAAAGCTATTAGAGTAACGAAAACTTATTTATGAATGTCTGAAAAAGAAAATAACATTTAAGTATCTGCTTGTACATTCAGCTTAGCTCAGCAATAATAGCTTTTCACAACATGCACATGAAAGTACATAAGATACTAACATCAAATAAACATGCCATGCATGTTATTAAATGCCTTCGCCGATAAGCTGCGATCTCAATTCTTTTTAGCATGGTGATATTTTGATTCTTGGGAAGGATAGGCTTCTCTGGCGTATTGGATTCACGCTGGCGTAGCTACACCACCTATACTAGTTACGTATAAAGAGTAGAAGTTATTTTGCAAGGACACATTTTTTTAAATTGTATTACGCACTTTAACTTACCTTCAATTTATAACGTTGTGAAAATTTAATGCACGTGAGAACAGAATGCCTATCTACGGATGGGCGAAGGTTTCGAAGTACAATAAATACTTTAGTGCGCTCTAAGAAGTTAGAGGCATGGATCATTAACTTGTAAAAGTTACGTTTCCCTAGAATACAAGATTGTTTTCAGATAGCTCCTTTCTGTATTTTCTTTACCGAAAATTCAATTATGCTCAAGTGTTACATCTCTCGGTATTTAATTAAAATATCAAAGACAAATGGAAAAAGACACCCTATTACTGCTAAGAAAAGATGGGGACTTTTATGATTTTCCAATGGAAAAGCCATAATTGATGGTGTTGTGATGCAAATTAAAATTCTGTCTTTACTGTCTGCCATTAGGGTTCATCTAAGCGTGCTGAAGTACGTACAAAAACCACTTCTTATTGACTTAGATTTCACAAAGGAACCTGATTTCTCTGGGATTCTGCTCATGCATTTTATAGGGTACAGTAGAGTCGTTTTAACAACTTTTTTTTTTTAAAAGTATTTTTTTATAGAGATCATTAACGATCATCCTAGACTATCAATATGCATAAACATATTATATGGAATACAACTATACTTCCACGTAACTAATAACATCTTCAGGTACTAATATCGAGAAACAGAACTTTAAAGAGTGTATACAAATACACTCTTTAAAGTTCTATTTGGTCAATTGAAATTTTGACAAAAAATCGAACTTACCCTGCTTGCCAACCCAGACAGTAAACTATTATATATTTCTTTTGTTTCATAGGAATTGTATGTTATAAGTTTTGTACTTCACAGTCATTTTAATTTCAGAAGTTCAAACACACTTTTGAATAACCTCACTATTGCAACCTTTCACGCTATTGGCACTCAGTCATTCGATCTTGTCATTTCACGTTCACATTCACAGTAGGTCACAGATAAAATGACAAGTTACGTTGTAAATGATTGATAGTGGAGGTTAAATGAAAATGGAATGCTCTTGTTGGTGTACAGAATGTGCATTAGAATATTATGAATGGAAACAGTCATGGATCTCGTAGAAATACTTCATATCCTTTGCAGCATACGTCATCAGAGAATCAATAGGATGTTTACATAAATCTGAACTGATCTCTCAAAAGCAATAAACTGCCCGGTTTTCGGCATATTTTCCATTGACTCCCAGCTCTTCTTAGCATGATATCTTATCCCTTCCTATAATCTTCGTCCATAAATTCAGTACTAAAAGTATAAGGATCAAGGAAAGGAAGGATTATTACTATTATATATACTCTCCTCCTAGTGATATGAAAAATAGATGCTGACTGATTCTCAAGCCTACCCGATTTGCGCACAAAATTTCATACAAATCAGTGCATCCGTTTTGAAGGTGTTTAGTAACAAACACCGCGATACGAGAATTATATATATTGTAGATGTAATGTAATAATATATTAATTAAATAAATTTTCAATCATCAATTAAGCTCTTATGCTAATAAATCCAGATCACTTTATAAGCATCGCTTAATTTAATCGTCATCGTTAAATCGTTTTAAATCATAATTAAATTTATCGAGAAACAGCTGGCCATTAGTATCATGAAACCAACCTAATATTATTCGTAGAAAGTACGTACGCAAGTTTAGTTTCTGTTCGGTGTCTATTGTTTCGTATTTCGTATTGATTTGTTCCAAAACCAAACTTGATTCTCGGATATACAGGTTGAATTTTGATTTGTTTAATTCGTTCAATCCACGTGAGCAACTGTCACCTGGAATGGATTTGTATGATGAACCTATTTATTGTATGTTTGTAAAAGGTTTTCCTAATGTATATAATGTTTTTCAAAATAAGTAAGGGCCTTTTAAACATGTTTGTTCTTCTTTTTTAAGCTCATAAATCTTCGATGAACATGTACGCTGGTAGAGTAAGAGATAAAAGCTAGTTAATTATAAAAATCTATCTTTTGCCTTGCTTTTCAAGAGCAGCCGAGCTCTTGCATGTATAGGTATCTGTCTATGTATATATAGATATTAAATACAGCTTATATAATTTCTCTCCATGCCAATTTTTTATGAAATCAATACATTGGTTTGCCGTGAAAGCGTAACAGACAGTCGTACAGAGTTACTTTCGAATTTAAAATATTAGTATGGATATTATGTTCAAAATGACATTGTACTTGACAATAATTTTTCGATTTACTTCAGCAATATTCGCAACATTAATTAAATTTATTCGTGTGATTTACTGTTATTTGTTTCGGAGTCTGGGTGTTTTCTATGTATAATATGTATGTTTTTACAAAAAAAAGTATGTTTATGTATTTATATCAGTTGTCTAGTACCCATAACACAAGCTCTGCTTAACTTGGGACTAGATGATGTTGTGTGTTAGATGTCCAAAATATTTATATATTTATTTTCATATTTTTGTTTAATAAAATAAAATAACTATATAATATCATGTGCGTATCACGGTATAATATTAACGTTCCTAAATATGTTGCAAAGTGACGGTTTTGGAGCCGATACGTAAGCCGATTAAAGTTACGTCACATGGTTAACCCGCCCCTAAAAGGTATTAAGGTCAGGTCAAGATAGGTAAATAGGTTGAATTTTAGATAAGAGCAGATCGTTTAGTGATTATGTACAAACAAAAGTATAATTTTCGAAGTTTCCAAGGAAACTCCTTCTGATTTGTCAAGATAAAATGGTAAACCGAATTAAATATTTAATCATTTTTATAAATTGTTATAATTTCGTAAATTGTAAGCTGTTGGGAATTTGTAACATGAATAAAGTACTTCACGATTTTATACGCCATATTTTCCTGCCTATCTTGCAGAAGTCGGATTTTCATGTAACCGCGACTGAAAGCGTCCTTGGTATATGAAAAATCGACGTTGGCCTATTCTCAGACCAACCGATTTATATGAAATTTTGTGTGTATATTGTTACACACAAAATTTCATATAAATCGGTCCAACCGTTTCGGACGATATACGTAACAAACACGAAAATTTTATATTTTAGATGTAATTTAATAATAATTATATAAATCCAAATCACTTTAGAAGCACCTTTTAATTTAATATTCTGAATCTATATTAAATTTATCGAGAAATAGCCAGCCAATAGTATCACGATACCAATCTAATATTATTGACGCTGCTTTTAACAACTAAGGAGAGGCCTATGACCGGCAGTGTACTAATATGATACGAGATTGTTGATGTCAACTCAAAAATAATGTACTTTTTATATTGTAACCGTTTTGAAGAGCAGGTCCTTCTCGAAACATTTTGTCTGGCAAAGTAACGCTTTCCTCTAGATGAAGAAACACTTCTAATAAGTATAAGACACAAAAGGTTTTATCAGAACTATAAAATTTTGTTAATATTTAAAAGATGACGAATGAATGACACTGATTCGATTTAGATGATTATTTAGATATTTTGTATCGTAAATCTCCATATGTACCATTATTGAACGAAAGATTTATTCAGTATCATGTTGAATATCTATAATGAAACTCTAATTCGTCCATCTAGCAACAAACGTTTTAGTTTACCTCGCTGAACGGGACAATGGGCGAATAAGAATATGAAGGGTCTGTTTCGTAAATGTAATTGTCATTATTTATTCATAAATGTAGGACTTGGATAGCAATGGGCTTGTTTTTGTTCCTCTTGGGGGAACTGTAGGTAGAATTTTTTTAATGTAACAAGTTCAAAACAGCCTTTACAGACAATATATTATTTTGTGTCAGACACTCCTTTAAAAGGTTCTTTACTTCATGTTGGTTTAATAGCTAAAAGTAGTAAAAGAGATATACATAGTTTTGGCCGTTTCATTTTGTTTGGATGATTTGTTATGACTTATTTATTCGAAAAATAGTATATTTATACATTTTGAGGATCAAACCACGTGCCAGTGTAGAAGATTATGTACACCAAAATGATGCATTTGCAAAGTCAAAGAAACGGTTATGGACATAATAAGGTTCTTCAACACATTGCAACGAAAACATTTTTAAATCGGATTTATTGTATAAAAACTACGTAGCATATTAAGAAACTTAATGTTAACTGTATTAAATTCGCTTAAAGTTTTTTCTAACAATCATAACAGAACAGTAATTCAACATTGTATAATATCTGAACAGAATAACTACATCCTTACCCTTACATATTACAAAATCTTCATCTATTACACTGTTACTTGACAACTTAAGTTAGTATGTATTATCAGCTTAAGCTTCGTCAGGTACGACGCGGATGTTCGCTGCTATCAAGCAAACTCTTCTTGTTAAAACTTCGGGAGAACTGTAAAGCGAAGTTAAATCGGTTATCATAGAGCTGTCAGCTTATTTGCAAGTAACCTAATAGTAGAATGGAGTCAGGTACATACAATGAAAGAGTTAACTATTTTTTTTTTTTAATAATTTGGCTCATCAACAATTGAATACACTGATACTTATAAATATTAAATACATTCAATGAACTTATAGCCTAATGTTACAATTTATTACAGGTAAGCACATCATGCACCCTTTATTTGTAAACATAATCTCATAAATTTTATAATAAATTAAAGATCACAAATAGATATCAACATTAAAAAAAGATCATTTAAAAATCAAACTTGAGATCGCAAACTCACAACCGGCTGGCTCAAATACGCGCTCTTACAAGACCCTGTTAACATCTCTTCTGAACCTACCAAGTGAGTATTGACGGGAACATGCTGATTGAGGGTTAAATTGAAGTTTTATTTATGATAACACAGGAGTCTATAAAATATCTTTGAAAAAATATTTGCAAAATAAAGTCATAATGGTTTTCACTAACACTGTTTAAGGCAGCTTCTAATTATTTTAAATCTAAGATATTTATCTGCCATAATTATCTGATGTTACTTTTACTTGGTGACGTTTGTTGTTCGGTTAGATATTTTCTCACGACATTTTTCACGGTGTGTTTTTCATTATAATTATTTTTATCAAAACATTAATTCAGACATTGTTTGAGTCACTCTAGCAAGCTTTGTTAATGTGACTCATCTCTGCGTTGTCTTTGTCTACCCCTCTGGAAAATAAGCGTTATATTTTGTATGTATATATAAATGTCTTCAACTATGCTTAGATCAGTGTGCATAGTGTTTAATACCTTTAGTTTTCGCTTAATCTTTAAAGTAGGAAATGCTATGAGATGTGTTTCTAAGTGTATTCAGCAAAGTCTAGTTATAACTTAGCTTCCCTAATATTGCTAACTTGTATGTACACCGGTTTGCCCCCCTAGTTTTATACGGCTTGATGAAATCGTAAGTAGATAAACGCAGACAAGTAAATGAAATAAGAAATAAATATTTTCACTTCTAAAGCCATACAAACGTATAATACACAAAGCATTCTTCAGATTTAATTTTAAACATCATCGTCAAATGCAGATGTGTATTTCTATTTTATCAATTGACTGTTGTGAATTAAATGTTGCGTTGTAGAACTTATAAAGGTAGGTTTGTTTTTTAATGAGTGACTTATTTCGTACATACGTATGCATCTCTTCTTTTAGGCCAAAGTATTTAAATATGATTTCATAATAATTAGTATATAAACTGGTTTTTATTTATGAACGCGAAATAATGATTAAATGTACTGACGTTCATAATTATAATTAAATGTAGGTCAGCTTACAGCCTTCACAGCTTAACAGAAACTAGGCCAAACAAAAAGTGCTGTTTCTGGTTTTTTTACTGAAAGACCAAAAATTTTTTCTAAATATTAGTCCTAAACATAAGTGCTTTGTGATAAGAGGCGAAATCTCACAACAAACTTTCACTCCGGTGCCAAATAGAACCGCTTTATATTCCGAAGAAAAGGTCAAACGTCAAATGTTTCGAAGCGGTACTTACAGTTCCTCAAGTTTTTTTATCAGATGTTTGAAGCTGTGTAATATTATAAGAATAATAATAGACTTATAGTATACTAGATTTCGACCGCGGCTCCGCCCGCCTGTATGTCGATTATCGAGGTAAAAAGTAGCCTATGTCTTTACTCAGACTCAGAGAGATGAAGCGCAGGACCGACGGTTTTGCGTGCTCTCTAAGCCACGGAGGTTTTGGACTGTTTTTCAGCATATCTATCTATAAGCCTAACCCGATAACCGAACCTAATACCTCTTGATCGGCAGTCGTATGCCCTAACCGCCTGACTAATAAGATAGTCTACTCTAGTAATAAAGGTAGGGTTAATAATGAGAACAAAATAAATAGCTGTAGGTTGACAGTAACTATAAAGAGGAATGTATACGGATACAAACATGTATTATTCGTTCTTTTTCATCCAGTGTAATCGTACTAAAAGGCGGGAGCACTACGTCACGACACCAACTACTATTTGTATGCTAATTTACTCTTGTACTGCTTTTGTTTGGCTTAGAAAAATTACTTCATTATACATGTAAAAGTTCTAGTTAACATATAAGTGCGGAAGTTAATATTTTATAATACGGTTCTGTGAATTTAAAAGCTTATTTTCAGTGTTATTCTGTGTTTTTATTATAAAACCTATATAGCCCCCAAGAGAGGCATTGATCGTTGCTGAATGGAATTTTTATATTTATTCGAAGCAGTTAAAATCTCACCTTTTATTACACAGTTTTAGTTACTTTTGATAGTGGCGATTGTTTTGCAAATGTAGAATAGAATTTGCCTTCATACGTGCCCATGCTTTTAGCAATAGTCAATAGTTCAAGATTTTAAAACGTTTGTCCGCCGATCTGGATAGCAACAGGTATAACAGTGAATAGGTATTAGAAAAGACCGAATGTGAGAGGTACCTCAGATTTAGAAATGTTCATAATAAAAAAAATGCCTGAAAATGAAAACTTTAGAAATTTAACATCCGCGACACTTTCTGCATATAAACTCATTTGTGTATTCTTGTTGCCGTTAACAAAAACTGTACAATAAGCCACACACTAAACACATTACACGTCATTTCTCTTCGCCCTAGTTGTGTAAAACTTAGCCTGCAGACGCCAGACAAAGCAACGGAACATGGGTTATAACGCCCATATAAATGGAAATTGTCGCGATTTAGCTTCCCGAGTTACTTGCTGCTTTCGGAAACGACAGACGGGGTGGAGTTGTGATGCGCTTGCAAAACATTTTGTTTTAAAATATACACAACAAGCCATCTAATTATGCAAATTAAGGGACTTAAAAAATGCCTTGAGCAAAGTCCTAAAATTTTCATAGTGATAAAATAACTTTGATGCAGAATCTGGTATTTTGTTTGATGGAGTTAATTTTAAGGCACACAAATTAGGCCTACTTGTAATATGGTCTTGAAACAAGATGTGGAAAGAATAAAATCTTTCTTATATCTTTTATGGCATTATATCTTAATAACTAATATGCATTTATATTTTTCACTAACATGCACTAATATTTTCATATTATGTATTTAGAAAACATAAATCCACTTACTCTGTAGTACAACTGTAAGTCAAGCAATGAAAGCCAAATAAGTGGTTGGTTAAATATATTTTTATGATGTTCTTTTATAAGTTATATGCTAATTTTGTAACAGTGATTATTAAAAGTAAAACTTATTAAGTCACAAGTTCTAATTTGATAAAATAAAAACTTATTTATGATACCGAATCCGACAAAATACATTGAGAAGTTAGGGTTTAAAATAATGTGTTGATATTAAAGTCCCGTATGAGATTTATCAGCTTATATTTTAATCTTTATTCAATAGTTGACAGAGTTAACAATAACTCAATAAAATCAATTGTACAAATATTTTATTCTCAAGAGAAATAGCCCGTGAACCTCGCAAGTTTTTTGTAACACCGATATTTTTAGAGAGAATATTAAGACGTAGAAGTACGTAGTTGCGGCATAAATATAAAAGAAATAAGTTATTCTTGTCAATGTATTGATAAACGTTTAGAAGTCATTTCCAGTTAAATATACTCGTATATACTCACATACACAAACTACGAAACTACACAAACTACGAAAGAAAACATCAATGCAAAGAGAAGGAAAATTTGAAACCAACCCTATACCAACCCGTCTGGCCAGCGTGATATAGTAGGCCAAAACCTCCTTTCTAAGGAGAGGCCTATGTCCAGCAGTGGACTGTTAAAGGCTGTTGATGATGATGATACTCACATACATGCAGAAAAATATACTTTAATGACAGGTACGAACTGTGGTTTCAGATTTATTCTAATGTAAGTTATTTATTCCAAGAAAAAATAATCTTATTAAAATGGTAATAGATCTTTAACATCTTTCTAGACAAGGTCTGAACCAAATTTAGGTCATATTTATTAACCGACTCCAAAAAAAAGGAGGTGCTCAATTAGTCGGAATCTTTTATTTTTATGTATGTTCAGCGATAATTCCGTCGTTTATGAACCGATTTCAAAAATTATTTTTCATTGGAATGGGTGTAGGTATAGGTTCATTGGGATTTGTCTGATGATGGAATCCCACGGAAATCGAGGGAGCTCCTCAAATATCATAGGCCCGATTATCGCGATTTGGGTACTCGAATAGTTTTCTTTGAAGTAAAGAAAAGGAAACCGTTCTTTTTGTTAAAATTATTTATGTTAATTATCTTGTAATATAATAAAAATATACTAACACATTCCCACAACGTTATCTTGTTCTAAACAAAACAGAGCATGTACTATGGGTACTAGAGAACTGATATTAATACATATATACTTCTTTTTGCAAATACATACAATTATACCTAGAAAACATCTTAAGAAGACAAGTATTTACAGATTATACAGACATTTGGTCGGCAGCAGTCGTGTACGCTATCACTGTGCATCTGAGGCCTTTAAATAAATCCTTGCTAGGGTCATATTGCAAGGAAAAGAAACCCCTGTATCCTGTCTTTGCGTATTCTCAATCTTGACTTTACATTTGGTGTGGGATTAGATTGCAAAAGGTGAAATTGGAATAAATAAAGGTGAAATAAAAAAGAAGAAGTAGAAACTGCAATGACTGATAAGCCTGGAGTTTACCTTCCGGCTTCCTACGTGACTGGACTGTATAAATATTTTTGATTCTCTGAAGAAATTTACTTTTAACCCAATACACCTGTCAACCTTGCAAAAGTTTGTGCTTAAAACTTAAAAGGTTTAAACTTATTGACTTAGTCTACTTTGTTCTACTTTGAGTTGTTTACTTTTCTTATTGAGTAGGTTTTATTTCAACAGCTAAGAATATTAAAATTTTAACTTATTTTTTTTGTGAAAGTTTTTTTTAACATAGAATTTGCCAGGAACACGAGGTCAACGGATCTAAAACGACTTCCGTCGCATACGGACGCTTGGAACTTGGGATTCACAAGCGCATCGCATGACGGCGTTATCTATCATTTCATTGTCTAAATAAAGAGTAACATTGTTATGTAGTCTGCTGAAAAATGTCAAACATGAGATATGCAAGAATATATAAAGAACTATAATGTAAGGATTATCTAATCTTATTTTAACAGTTACAATAAAAATCACCATATCTCAATAACTACTTTACAAACAAACGGAACTCTCATCCAGCTTTTCATAAATAGAAAAACATGTAAATGCATTAAATAGTATTTTACTCATAAAATTCTCGTGTGGCGGTGTTTGTTACCAAACTCTTTCGAAACTGTTGGACCGATATGAATCAAAATTTTGTGTGCATATCGGGTAAGTCAGAGAATAGGCCAACATTTATTTTTTAAACTCTTAGAACGAGAGCGGAGTTGCGGGCATCAGCTAGTAATATTATAAATTCGGAAGTAACTCTGTCTGTTTCGAAAGTGACTCTGTCTATTACGCGTTCACGGCTAAACCGCTATTCTGATTTCAATTAATTTTCACATAAAGATATATTTTTCACCGCGATAACCTAGCGATAACCGACATACACGTGGGCGGAGCCGCGGGTATAAGCCGATACATTTATACGAGTATGCATGTAACACTAGCACATGTAACTTTACCGTATTGTTTGGTTTCCCTTAGACAAATTTCCAACCTGCATGGTTTTATCTGGCCCCTTCCACATTGAGCAAACTTATGCAAAACCGTAATAAATTATACATCTAAACCTTCCTCATAATTCTCAACCATTGGTGAAAACCGTATGGAAATCTGGTCGATACCTATGGAGTTCATAGCGTTTGGAGAGACAGAGATGTAAAATGTAATAAATGTAATGATAATATTTGTCAGTCATTTTAGAATATAATACAAAGTATCTAAGTAAAAGAGTTAGTAATTTTACTTATATACCTATCTATATTGTAAGTCTTAACTCTCCAACAACTCAAACCAAGACAGGTTGAGAAACGTCAATTCAATGAAGACTTCAAACAATATCAGTATAAAACTTGATGCTTTTTCATAAATAGAGATTTTTCAAAAAGCAATAATATTGTTAAACAAAATAAGCTTGTAACTTCTAAAGAATGGAGAAAATTTAAAAATTAGTATATACCTATATATTAATATTTAATTAAGTTTGTTCAAATTCTTGTTGCTGAATCGCGATATTGTTTTGCTCAGTGTAGTATAACAGGAACCCAGTGCATTATTTTTGAATGAAACGCAGCCCGTAGAGATAATGTTGTATTTTAAAACAAGTGACAAGTTGTAGTATCATTCACTCGACTTAGTTACCCCCAGTGCAATTGTGTTGTACCCATTACATACCAGGCAACTGTCGGTATTTACGGCTTGCAAGTAATTTGTTGTCTTATCACTAAATCACACATTAGTAGTAGAAATTAGCTACCAAAAAAAATGTATAAAAGTTCATAATGTTCATGAACAACTTTTCTAACCTTGCTTACACGAATACTATCTATAAAAATCTCTACATCTTAAAGCTCATCCTAACAAATTACTTGGTCTGAGGAATATTTTCTAATCCTCTGCAGTTTTGTTACGTCGAGTTTTCTGTTTCAATATTGGTAAATTGCTTCACTGCGGTAAGAGGATGGCAGACAAGTTTAAAATGCTTTAGTTGCGAAGCGTTGAGTGTCGATTTTAGCGATTGACTTTTGAGCTTAATAGGTACCATTTTAAAGTCTATTGAGTTGCCACTGGAATTATTTCTTTGACTGTACTATGCCTTAGTATTATTTATAGATCACGTTATAAATTTACGAGTTACTTATTATTGGGTGCAACTTTTCATAGATATCCGGTTGTATGCCAAGTTCTTAAAAGTTAATATAAACATATTATATACTCATACTACAAATGTAGTACTTTAGAAGGAAACGATTTAAATTTCAAAAACGTTGCAACCACAGTAATTCAAGTAACATTTTCATTTGAAATTGTGTAACAGTCTCATAAAATTTCAAAAAAAAATAGAAGAAACATTTATAATTTTTAAATTATACTTATTGTAACAAGAAATAATTTCTTATAGCATTCAGATTACATATTTATCTTGATAGTTTATCCTAACAAGTATTCAGTATTTCAGTATTTCGTACAAAATGACTATCTATCTATTTTAGGTAGTGAAACTTCGGTCTATTGTGCGGTGTGTTAGTATTATTCATGCCAATCTTGGTTTCGACTCCACTACCAAGACAATAGTATATTATACTGTTTACTAGAACCAAGTTTATTGCCAACCCAGTCTCTGATTCGAGACTATGACACACAACTCCGGACATTCTCGTTTAATCGTATTATGTTGCATTGTGAATAGGAACATCTTAAAATATGTAATTTCTATAACAATTAACTGTATAAACAGCCTATTATTATATAATGATATACTTTTAAACCGAATATACATTATATTAGTGGATATCACGTAGTACGTACGTTCCTATAAATATAAAAATCATATGTGATAAAGTGAAATCATCTCTTGCTCATTTTTAGGGTTCCGTAGTTCATAACTCGGAACCTTGTAGATTCGTAATATCCGTGCGTTCTCGACCTACCGCCCAAACGGTTGGTGCTGGAAGATGAAACTATTGCATGAGTATGTGTTGCGATTACGTCGACAAAATGCCGTACGCACGTAAAGTGGGGATGATTTTTTTTCCTCGCGTCTACCCCATCGTGTAGTGTATCACTAGATAGGCCTTTTTAAAACGTTGTGAGGTTGCTAAAACCCTTTTTCAATTTAGGTATCCGCTTGCGAGTTATTCAACTTTAAGGCGCATTTTTTGTAAAAACAGCCCCCCCCACCTTTAAATGCTAAACAGCTGCCTCAAATAATCTGAAAAAAATTCATGGCAGGAGTCCATATGTTGAACTTGAAGTTGAACTATGTTGAAACCTTTTCAGCCATTTTTTTTAAATTTTGTAGATAAATGAAATGTACAACTGAGTTAACAAATTTTATCTATTTCTATAGAAGAGTTTCCAAGCTATCTTGACTAAAAACATTAAATACACGCAATAGACTTAATGTAATTTAATTATGCGATTTTAATACCGACCATTTTACATTTGCTTACATTGCGTGACTAAGTTCTATAGACATGTTCCTAATTTATTGAAACTAACACAACAGGTTGATAAGGTCAGGCTCGAAGTTTTATTTAAAAATAGCACCTTGCATGCTAACACTATTTGTATTGTAAGGACAGTAATGTATTGCCTGCACTTATCTTTATCATACCATTTAACATTACCTCCTCATTCATAAACGTTATTTAACTTGTAGGAACTGTTCTGTGTTATTTTCAAATTAAATTCCATAACATTATTAACAATTTCTTTTTTATATATTTAAGCCTGACAAAGTGACTCTAATCTGCCTGCATGGAGTAGTGCTCACCATCCTCATTGTACCGCCCCGTTAAGGTCATAACTGTAACGGCAAGGTGACGGCACAAATGCGGCACGGCTCTGTATTGAATTTTGGCTACCGCTAGCTTCCCGCGCGCTTAGCAGCCCGCGAGGTGCTAGCTCGCCGTACGCACGCTAACCGCGAGTTGCAAGCTTTTATACTAATGTTATGAAACATATTATACGACATACGATTGAAGGGTCAAATTCAAATGACAAGCTAATCGCTGGGTTGGAGCGGTGCCGTTACCGTGCCGTTACAGTCTGCTATGACCTTTACGCACACACTTGGGCCTTAGGTAGTTTTACTCGAATATACTTTTTTATAACTGTAACACGGTGTAAAAATAAAGAGGTAAAGTTTCTATCTTATACTAGTTTTACCCCGCCGCTCCACCGTCATATATTATACTCGTAAATAACTTTGTACCTAGTTACTTTAATGGATGGTGTGTTTGTAGCCCGTTGTAAGATTGCAACGCTAAGTACTGTGGGTTCGATTCCCATATGAGGCAATACTTTGTATGATCAATAAAATGTTGTTTTAAGTTAAGTGTACTTTCTTTTAGTTTTATATATGCTGGTAAAGTTTACCATAACACCGTATTTAATATATTATTCATACGGGAGTTGTCCTAACCTAAAATACCTAACTTAATAACGAATGCTTGATTATGGCTCTTTGTTCTTGACTTTTCATCCTCCTTCAAAATGTGACAAGCTCTTGTCAAATATTCATAGCAAATGGATTGGGGGTTCCCTATCCAGCTGTAAATGTGCACAAAAGTAAAAAATATGAGAGAGAAGAAGATATCTTTGCTAGCAGCGGTTTTCATTTTCTAGAATTTTATTGTGATTGGACCACACCTTACAGAGAGATGAATAATTCATTGTATACAGTTGTAGGTTAAAGGTGTATTTCTTTAACCTATGACACTATCTATGGAGACATTTTAAAAAAGTTTTTGACGTATTTGTTTTCGTATTTTTGCTCTTTTAATCGTGAGATATTATGCATTTTTGCGTTAGATTAGCAAAAAACATAATGAGGGGATTACTCAAGCTGTTTCATGATGATTAATTTCGAATTAAAAATTTATAAAGACCGCCATGGACGAAAACACTTAAGCAAGCTTGAAAATAAAATTTTAACATTTAACGTTTAATTATCCGTATTTATAGTTCAAACGTAACTTATCTATACTAATATTATAAAAAGCTAAAGTTTGTGAGGTAAAGTTTGAAATCTCTGAATGTACTGAAACGATTTTGAAAATTATTTTACCATTAGAAAGCCACATTATTTGTGAGTATTATAGGTTATATATATAACAACAAAAAATATTTGTGACATCATCATCAGCCTATTGCAATCCACATGACATAGGCCACTCCAATTGCACGCCACTTGGTGCGATCCTCGGCTTCTCGCATCCAGCTATTACAGTTCCTGCCATTCACGCGGATGAACTATGGGGAAAAAGCTATTGCTAGTATATATGACTATACATCTAAATACAATAGGAGACAGAACTCCTTCCGCACCTGCATAACCTAAGTACAAGACTATCTCAAAAATCTGTAGAGAACCAGTATTGTTGTTTTAGTGTTCTAGCTACTCGCAATAATTACTAACATATGTTCGTAGGAACAAAAACTAAACAACTCAAAGGATAAAGAAGTGATATATTTTCGTAATATACGGTAGTGTTCCGAATGATATCGCTCCAATTCCAGGGAGCTTCGATAAGGCGCGGTGTAAGCTACTATCCCGCTTGACTCTCTTAATTAAGACACCGATTTTAGCCCCTGATTACGCCAGACATGCAATGTACTGATTATAAATGTAAAGTTTTATTTTTAAAAGTGAATGTGTGTACCTATCCCTCTATAGCATCTAAGTTCAAAATGAATACACTGTTTTGATATATTTCTTTCGTTTGGAAGATAACCAGATTAGTAGTGTTCCTAGGTGAAAACAAGGGTATTTTTATTCTAATTTATGTTTATTTTGTTATTATAATGACTATATTGGTGGCATAGTGGTAACGTATGCGACTGCTGCTCTGAGGTCTTAGTTTCGATTCTCGGGTTTTATGTTTTTATGTTCTTTAAATGTTTTTTTGCGGAGATTGGGTGTTTTCTATATTTGATATTATATTTGTATGTATTCTGTCAGCCAATCTAACTTTCGTAGTACAAGCTCTATTTAGTTTGAATCTAGATGGTTATGTGTTTTAAATGAAGCAATTCTACAACAGTGGAGAGACATCGCAAGACGTACAGCGGCCCTGAAAATTAGCGGTGACGATGAGTCGCAACACTACCTATCAACTTCCACGACCACTTTGTCAAGAGTGTTCGACTAAGAAGAAGAAGTGTTTCAAATGTCCGAAATATTTTTTTAATATTTATAGTCATAAAATAACTTCGTCGGATATGATAATAGAATGTCTATCCTTTAAAAGTAATTAGTTATTCTTTCTTTTATATTATGCAAGTTGACTCAAGTTACTTCAGTCAAAAACGACATGATTTCTTTTACCTGAGTTTCCCCATTTTCAACTTTTACAACTTTTCTTTGTCGTAAACCTTAATTGTATAACCAATGATTGTGTAACCATAAGTTACAAAATTAATTCATTTCAATTTATATGAATAGATATACTTACCAACGTTTAAAAAGCTGGGCTTAAGTTTCAGAAACATAAATATGAGTAATTTATATTATTGCATGTACAAAAAATGTAGTGTTTTTTATTTACATTATTATTATTTGTGTTTTTATTTAGTTGTTACCTACTATTACCACAAGTGTAGTTTAAACAACCGAACAAGACTGATAAATTAAATAATAATAATAATAAATATTTCAGACATCTTAGACACACACTACGTCATCTAGTTCCAAAGTATTATGGGTACTAAAAAACTGATATAAATACAAAAACATATTTTTCTTTATAAATACATACCTACATATACATAGAAAACACCCAGACTCTAAAACAATGACCGACCCGGGAATCGAACCCAAGACCTCTTGATCAGCAGCCGCACACGCTGACCACCAAACCAACAAGGCAGTCATTTCAATTAAACTATACCTTTATACAAATAAATAAAAGTGAATTATCTGTTTTCAATTTCATATTAGCAGTTAATCACTAAATGCATATGGAAATACTACCACGGGGTAATCATATAAAATCAAGCCTTGTGCCTTACGTCTCTGACCCCGTATCCTATGATGTGTCTTATAGAATTTATATTTTATTTATATTTTATTATAAAACTTTACATATTTAAAAGCTATACATTTGTAAATATAAACTCTAAACACACGATTTTGCAAGTTTTGGGACTTAAAATAAAGCTGGCAAAAGTGCGCACATAATTCTCCTTTGTCTATATTCCAGGACATAAAAATGTATACAGTAAATAACAATAAAGTACCAGCACAATAGCGAACTGTGTCCAAAACTGCCCGCGGTACTGAAACTTCGACTTTATATTTTTTTATATCTAAAACTACTACCATATTTTGGAAGTTTATTTTAAACGAAATTCAGATTTCTATTCTTAAATATTACGGACTACGTATCTTCATAAATTTTAAATAACTATTAGTTGTAGACGTACGATTGGTTATAAAAAGGTGTATGAAAAGTTTGTGAAGATTTATCTACACTAATGTTATAAAGAGGTAAAGTTGGTGAGGTTGCAGGGGGTAATCTTTGATTCTACTCAGAGAAGAGAATCATGGGCTACGAAAATAAAAGTAATATTCGACGTGCACACGGGCGGAGCCGCGGGGTAAAATTTGTATAAAACAAATAGGAACTTGTTTATTTTACACCGTGTTACAATGTCAACGGAGTATATAAATTGACCGGAGACTAAATGATGCTCAAGCGTCTCAATAGGCAGCCATGGTGTGCGTCACAATGCTGCGTTGCTTACAATTACAATGAGGATGGTGTTCAATATATAAACAATATACAATAGTTTCCTTTGAGCTCGATAGATAGCGTTGTGCTGATTTTTTGTATCGCGATGTTAAGAGACTACGGGCTATTGTATAAACACCAGCTAAGTCAATAAAAATTATCTTCGTTTGGGATTGTTTCATTTGCAACCGCGTTCCTAAAGGCGATTTTTGAGATTACGATCCAGATGGTGACATCTACTCTTGGATTATACTCGTACTTTCAGGCAGAGTAGAATCACTTTGGCAGGCTTAAATTTATATATATATTTATTTATATAATAGTCAGATAAACTCAGATATGTAGTAAGGCATCCTTAATGCCGAAAGTAACTCTTCCAGGAAACAACCGTAATCATAATTACTAGAATTACCTAGTTAGAAATTTCTCTCACTCTGTAACAGTTAGTAGAAAACTACTTCTACCATTAAGCAACGAGCTTCTTCTAGAAACATGAGAATATAACATTTATAGTTGAGTGGAAAGAATAGACGAGAAAGTTCCACGAACTTAAAATAATAAATAAGCTCTATTTTAAATTTATCATTTTATAGTGATGGAAATATTCTGTTTATAACTGAAATTTGTTGTTCTATTTCATACAGATCTGTATCTACGACATAACACAAAAAATTTACGCTTAGTCTTATTCTGTTATTGTACACTTACCGAAATTACAAATGTAGGATGGAACCCATATTGCTCTGGAAAATATACGGTAGTAACAAAATTTTATGTCTGTACTGTCCTGAACCAGTTTGTATCACTATTTTGTTGTATCTCATTATTTATTTACGAGCACTATGGTACTTTACTCACAAACGAAATCAAAGGAGAAAAACAAAGATTGTTCATGTTAATTTTAGAACGATATTTCATAGTATTGCTTATTTTTAACCGACTTCAAAAAATGGAGGAGGTTCTCAATTCGTCGGTTTTTTTTTTATGTATGTTCAGCGATAATTTCGTCGTTTATGAACCGATTTCAAAAATTCTATTTGTATTGGATTGGGCTTAGCTTACAGGTGGTCCCATATCGGGATCTGATGATGGGATCCCAAGGAAATCGAGGGAACTCCTCAAATATCATAGACAAATGTCGCGATTTGGGTACTCGGAATAGTTTTTCATTGAAGTCGGTTCCTTTTTGTTAAAATTATAAGTTATTTATTATATTTTTTTATTATTTACGTATTTTAGTATTATTATTTTCAGTTGTTTAATTTACGATAAAAAACTATCTAAACCTTGAAGAAAACTTTCAAGTTAATCATTCCAAATAGGAAGGGAAACCACCATAATAAAATTGTGTTTTCGCTACATATTTCATTCTCTAAGCACCAATGACTTGTTGTTATTTAGAGTATTATAAATATTTACAAACATCATTTTGATTTAAAAATCTACTTCAACCACCTTAATGGTCCTACACAAACATTCACAAAAAACGACTTTGTTTTGTTTTTAGGTCCAATAGCGAACTATAACTTTACGTGTGGACGGACGAACTTCGCTTGAATATATAGACATTAACAATAGAGAATATAGCATGTCGTAAACATGGATGGATGACAGAAAATTTAAAAAACAATTGCGTTTCACCCATCGAGTATCGAGTTTCGAATATTTATGAATTGTGCACACTCGTGTCGTGTGTTAAGTTCTACACTCTAGTCTTGAGGAAGGATTAATAACGCTCTGTATAGAGATTTTAGTTGGAATTTATATAAAGCTTCTTTCTGAGATTGTTAACTAAAAACAGAATTAAAGTAGCTTATTAAAAAGTAATAGTTTAGTATAAATTTATCGAAAATCGCTAAATTTATATATATTTAATTGCCTAAATAAATGATGATTATACGTTATGTAGTATATGGTGGATCTGGATGGAGAGGTAGATGGCGCCACGCTATCACGGAAACAAAGTAATCAGTGCAATTTGAGTTTTTAAAATATTTAAACATTATAAATATTAACATAAATGTGATAATAGTTGAACTGACAGTGCAATAAACACAGGAAAGTGTTATCTCAAATTAAAAATTGAACAGAACAAAGTTTTAACAAAAATAGTGAACATCAACTAAACTTAGAAAAAAAGCAATAAAATGGTGACTTTAGTTAAAAGTTAATAGATTGTAGGAAAGTATAAAACACTACACGCAGTTTAAACTTTGTAAATAAAGACCATTAAAAGGAGAAACTTGTGAAAATAAAAGAAATAAAAAATAAGTGTTTAGTGACAATTTCTTCTACCTACAATTACTGCATTATAACTTTTTGCACTATGAATCACCACAATTTTAATTAATAAAATCAAGTAAAAAGAAAACACTTTTTTCAACAACCTTGTTAAATCAAACGGTGGCGTATACCGCTAATAGAAGTTTGAGAAACCACTTGTTCCAAGTTCGAACCTCACCTTCAAGTTGTCTTTTTGAACATTTATAACAAAATCAAATTGGCTTGTGTAGTTGGATTAGAATTTAAAATATTATACAAACGACAGTTCGGCAACAACAATATTTAAAAAATATCAACGATGACTTGTGCTACCAGCGATTGAACGCTAGATGGCGCCACAAGTCAGTTACATACAACACAGATTGTCATTGCAACCATAAGTCATACTATTGAAAATAAAATAAGGCACTTAATCTTGATTCCAAAAAAATTCTTTGTTTTTCTATTCAATACCAAAAATGATTCAATGCTCAGGGTGTCAACAAAACATTACCGATAATGAACATCTCAAATGCGCACTTTGTAACAAATATTATGATCTACTCTGCGCAAATGTTCTTATTTATAACTATAATGTGATGACTACAAACTGCAAAAATACATGGAAATGTCAAAGCTGTAAATGCAAAATGCCTAAGGGTGATAACACCAATACTCCAGTGCGTGGAAGCCAACAAATTACAGATGATATGAATATCACAAAACGACGCAAACCAACTAACACACAGTCAATTGATGACTACTGTGAAAACAACTTATCAGTAGATGATTTTACTGGTGAAACTATGAATCACAACATAGACGACAATAGCTTTCTGTTGCAAAAGCCTACAAGTGAACCATTAACACTTGAAAATTTCAGCCTGTTATTAGACAAAAAATTAGAAGCTATAAAGTTCACTATTATACAAGACATGAAAGACACGATTCAAACAGAACTAAACAACTCAATTAAATCTATAAAAAGTGAGATAGACACGAAAATGAATAATTTATCACAAGGTCAAAATACAATAAATGAAAAAATATTGAAAATTGAAAAAAATATTGAAAATATTGAATATGAGCTAAATATATTAAAAAATTCAAAAAAAGTTGTTCTCTATGGCCTTAATGAAACCTATCATGAAACAGAAAATGACCTTTATAATCGTGTATCCCATGCATTTCAAGAAATAATGAATATAAATATAGACCCTTACATAGAGGATATAAAGCGTATTGGCAGACGAGGAAATAACAACAGACCATTGGAAATCGAACTTATCAGCAAGCGCATGACAACACATATAACTGAAAATTTTAGGGAGTTCAAGAACACGGGATTAGCTGTAAGGCCATTTATGGACAAGAAAGCCTTACAAAATTATAATCATCTCAAATACCATCTTAGACTGGCCAGAGGGAATGGCGATTATGCCATTATTAAGAACAATAAATTATACATAAATGGCAAAGAATACATACCGACAGAGCATATATTAGAACCACCACTAGCATCAGGAAAAAACAGCCCCATGAAAGCAAGTATGGAAACCAAAGCAAAAGATGAAAATACAGCACAAGTGAGAAAACAATCGTCTACACAAACAACACAGCCTATTTTAACAAGTCAGACCGGCTTTAAGACATTTCGTTAATAACCCTATTATAATCTTCCAAAATATGCAAAGTATAGGCAATAAAGTCGATTTACTGGAACAATTACTATTAAATTCTAATATTGATATGCTGGCACTCTCTGAAATATGGAAAAATGAACATTACTGCCATTCTGTCATGCCCGTAGGATATAAAATTGGATCTATATTTTGTCGAAAGACCCGTGAAGGAGGAGGAGTCTGTATAATTTTAAGAGAAAGTTTAGACTACATTAACAGAATGGACATTGTAAATTTTTCTAAAGAATTTATTATAGAACTATGTGCAATAGAAATTCCTAAAACAAACTGTATATTTATAGGTATATATAGAGCAGATCGAAATATTGACATATTTTATAAACAAATGGATAAATTATTACACAAATTAGACCTTAAAAATTCTCAAAAATACATAATAGTGGGAGGCGATTTTAATATAAATGTACATAACCAAAGTAAACAGACTATTGACTTCATAAATTTTATGCGAACTCATAATTTGACTCAAATAATCCGCGACCCTACACGAGTAACAAAAACGACATCCACCTGTATTGACCTATTGTTTACAAATTACAAACCTCTCATAAAAAGATCGTCTGTTCAAGATTACGGACTATCTGACCATAGAGCTTTAGAGATAGAACTAAACGTTGAAAACTTGGCTATTTGCCAAAATAAAATATGGTATACAAAAAAAAGGATATTTAGTATAGAAAACGTGGAGCGCTTTAAAAACTCACTCACTGATGTAAAATGGGAAAATGTTATAAAGGAAAATAAAAACTTAAATACAAACTATGAATGTTTCATCAATTTAATAACGCAACGTTTAAATGAAACCATACCAACTAAAAGAATTAAAATAAAACCTAAAATTACAAAGGGATGGCTTACAACCGGCTTAAAAAAATCATGTACTCATAAAAGAGTTCTAAAAACTATAATAAACATAACTAATAACGACGTAATAAAAAGGTATTATAAACAGTACAGTAGCATTCTAAAATCGACAGTCAAAAAGGCAAAGAAACTGGAATTCATCAGACAAATGAGCAACTCTGACAATAAAGTAAAAACAATGTGGAATATAATTAATACAAAAACAGGGAAAACTAAATTCAAGGGCCAAAAAAATATATCTCTGAAAATTAATGACAAAAAAATTCGATGCCCATCAACCATATCTAACATATTTAACGACTTTTTTGCTACAGTAGGACAAACCCTAAATAATATAAATAAATCTACCACCGGACATCCAGTGGTAGATCCTTTGTTGAGTTCCATGTATTTACGTCCAGTTGACCAAAAAGAAATATTAAGGATTATCAAAATAATCAAAAACAAACACAGCTGCGGAATAGACGATATACCACCTATTTTATTAAAACAATGTGCTAAAGAGCTTTCCATCCCACTAACCGCGTTAATAAACCAAAGCTTCCAAGCAGGCCAATTTCCGGATTTACTAAAAGTCTCACTAGTAAAACCAATACACAAAAAAGGTGACACATCATCTCCTTGTAATTACAGACCGATCGCCCTCCTGCCCACCTTTTCAAAAATCTTTGAGAAAGCGATGTGTAACCGTTTGTATGCGTTCTTGGAGAGATACAATGTTCTAGATGACAGTCAACATGGGTTTAGGAAAGAAAAGTCAACAACACTGGCTGTCTACAAATATGTTCAAACATCCTTACAATATATTAACGACAAAAAGCACGTAATCGGATTACTATTAGACATGACTAAAGCTTATGACAAAGTCCGCTATGATATTCTTCTAACGAAGTTATACGGCTGTGGTGCACGAGGATCTACCTACGAATGGTTTAAGTCATACTTAACTAACAGAACACAAATAGTACAAATTGAACACTTTAACAATGACAAAAATGAAATAGAATTAGTACGATCCCAAGTAAGACAGCTAACTGGTTCCATACCGCAAGGAAGCGTGCTTGGCTGCATACTGTTTCTAATCTACATAAATGACTTGCCTAAATCATTAGATAAAGAAAAAACTTTACCCGTATTATTTGCAGACGATGTATCAATACTAATAAAATGTGACGACCCTAATGACTACCCTAACATAGTACACAACACTCTCGAAACGGTAACACATTGGCTTACAGATCATAACTTAGAAATTAACATAAATAAAACTAAAATTATGCAGTTTAGATCATATAAAAAACCTCCCTTAAACATCAATATAACTCACGAAAATATACCTATTGAAGAAGTAGACACATTTAACTTGCTAGGAATCAACATAGACACGCATCTTAATTGGAAAGCACACATAGAACACATCAAATCGAAATTGTCTAAATTCACTTACGCTCTCTTCCAAATTAAACACAGCACCAACATGGAGACTGCACTATCCGCTTATTACGCATACGCATACTCGTGGATGAGATATGGTATCATGCTTTGGGGCAACAGCGTTAATATAAAGGAACTTTTCCTAATCCAAAAAAAGTGTGTGAGAATTTTATCCCACATAAATAACAAACAAAGTTGTAGACCTTACTTTGTGGAGTACAGTATCTTGACCCTGCCCTCAATATATGTACTCGACTTATGTACATTCGCTTATAAAAATATAAATATTTTCAAAACTAAAAAAGATATCCACGACATACCCACCAGAAATAGAAATAAACTATACCTGCCACCGTCTAGAATAAAAATGCTCTATGAAAGTCCATATTATATGGCAATAAAAATATTTAACAAATTGCCAAAAACTATAAAAAACTTGGAATCACTGAACGCTTTTACGAAACAACTGAAAAAGTTTTTAATAAATAAATGCTATTACACAGTTGAGGAATACCTGACAGACACAATTATTTAGAGATATGACATATGAGTGAAGAGGCGTTGGACTTGCAAACCTACATTTAACCTACTATGACATGCTCTGATTATTTTGTTAATATTGCAATGCTTGAAAAAAGCACTAAGTTATAAGTACTTATGTCAATACTGTAACAACAAATTGTACACTTAGTAAGCAATAAATGATTTGTTTTGATTTGATTTGATTTGATTTGATCCATTGAATGCTTATTTGCAAAGATAACCCCAAAGAACATATTTTAGGGTACGGGTTCATTCTTCTACTAAGATTATAGTGTGAATATGCATGAGTACTTCGTCTTTTGGGTTAATCAACGTATCTCCTTAATAGCAGTAGGCAGTGCAGAAAACCACAAAAGGGTTTAGCGGAGGTCATCGTTTGTGGTATCTTTGAAAGCTGTGAACGTGGTGTTGTTTCAGGGTTATTTAAAAGGGTTACAAAGGCTATCTCTAATGTAGCTCTATAGAGAGCTGTTCGGTGTGCTTATATAATTATTTTTGTGATAACTTAAATTCTTAAACTGATTTGGTAAGGTGTTCTTTAATAGTTGTCAATTTGCTGTATTTAACTGTAGGTAGTAGAGCTACGCCGATATCAGCACGAATGTGCTGGCTTGAACGGGACAGTACTACCCTCACATATAAGACCATTTTAATAATGACAGCATTCTTGCTGTCGTATTTCGTTGGTGAGTGTGAGACCGTTGGCCCAATATTCTTTCAGAAGTATTTGACCAGGCCGCCATGGTGCATGCTACATTACGACGACCTAGCAACACGACGAGGATGGTGACCTTCTGGATTCTATTCATACTTTCTATCAGGCAGAGTAGAGTCACTTTGAGTGCTTAAATATATATCAAAAGAATATTAAAGAAAATCGAGCCAAATGTGAGTCGTACTGGCGTTGGAAGAGTTTTGTATCATTATCTATTTTAGATTTTAAGCGTCTACCTGTTGCCGTTATTAATATCGAGCAAAAACCGGCAAAATCATGAAATTTTTTGTTTGTGTCCCTATTAAATTTTTATTTTATTCAGCTTTTAGTATTTCTAGTTTTAGCAGAAACAGAAATATATCATCTATGAACGTTTCCACTGTCTAGCGATCACGGTACATGAGATACAACCTTTTGAACGGACGGATGGACAGACAGATGGAGAACGGAGTCTTAGATTAGACAGATGAAGAGTGGGTCCTATTTTTATCTAAGGCTACGTAAGCGTAAAAAAAATTTAAATTTAAAACTTAAATATTTCGGTGTTAAAATATGCAAGTACTTCGTTTTCATTTTTACCAGCTCAATTTATATTAATTGCTAAGCTGAGCGAGTACGCATTTATAAAATAAGTCTGTAAATTTTATTTGATTAGGTTTTCACTAATTATAAACTTGTTGAGGCATTTTAAAAACTTGTTCTGATGTGATTTAAATTATATTTAAAAAGGTTCTGAAAATTTTGAATTATTTTTGTGTAGGTTTTAAAAATATACTTTTGTGTTTTACATTAAATTTATTAAAATTGTGGTGATTAAATTATATATACAAATAAATACAATTGAGGTATCTCTATGTTACATCAAATTAACAGTTTTTACTCATATAGTAATTATGAAACTACCGGTACCTTTATACGGTACCTACTTACATCAAAATAGCAATTTTTTCTTTGGGTCTATCTTTTTGTTCCGGGTGATCTCTGAAACGGCTGAACCAATTTTAATGGGACTTTCACAGGCAGAAAGTTGACGACGTAGTGGAGTTATTCAGGCAAAAAAATTTTGGACTAGCATTGCTCCGCAGCGTCCCTCGTAATTACAACAATGACCGTGGGTAACACAGCGGGACTCAGCTAGTCTTGTATATAAATTCTAGGCTTTACAAAACCTTAATCTATACAACTCTAAGGCAAATAAACAAAATATAAATTTTGAAATTCAATTAGATCTATGTATTTTTGTATGTATCTTATTCTTTGTCTGTCTCTCTCACTATGTGTGTGTCTTCTATGACGCAGAAGACTACAAGTACGTGTACAAGTAGGGTAGTTCTAAGAACTAATTTATGAAGAAGTAATGTTTTTATCCTAGTGATTAGGACTGACAGGAATCCATTCATCTATATCATGATCCAGGTGTCGTTAAGTTTTACAACAGTAGTAATTGGTATTGACGTATCTGATCAATATCTTTTCTGATACATTATATTTTTTTCAGATATTTTATACCTTAACTAGGGTCACTCGTATACTTGTTTTATTCTAAAAAAACTTTAGTTTTGGTCATCATTTGACATATGAACTCATACTAAACGTACTTTTTTTTAACATAATCCATAACGTCCAACCGCTTCGCTTGAGCCTCCTTTCAGGACAGGGTTAGACACGTTGTGGCTACGTAATCTTGCCGTTGGATATTTTAAGCCGCTAGAAGACCTCCAACCAAGCTTAACGACTGTTATTTTATGATAACAACCGGGACCGATTGCTTAACGTGACCTCCGAACCACGAAAACGCTTCGTTGCTGACTTACTGCGCTGTCTTTGCTTGCCTTCGGTGATTGTTTCCAGTCACCTAATGCCACTTGGTTACGTACTTATAATTATACTAGCTGATGCCCGCGGCTCCGCTCGCGTCCTAGGGGTTTGAAAAATAGATGTTGGCCTATTCTCAGACCTACTGAATATACATATAAAGTTTCATAAAGATCGGTCAAGCCGTTTCGGATTAGTATGGCAACGAAAACTGTGACACGAGAATTTTATATATAAGATTAACATAATAGAGAACTTAGGTAAATTGTTCTTGAACAAATTTAGTGAACCTCCTAATCTAATCTTTTGCTATACCCAATGGACTTCCAAACGATTTGACAATTACGTTTCAAAATTCTAAGTGTTCATTCAGATAGAAAGATTTGAATTTTCAATGTGTTTTTACTTTATATACTATTTATAATCTATACTAATATTGTAAATTTGAAAGTCAATCTGTCTGACTGTATGTCTTTCTGTTATGATTTTATAGCTAAAATACTGCACCGATTCTTTACTTATGAAATAATTTTACTTGAATAGACCGCATACAGTCCTAGAGGATTCATTTAATGTGTGTACTTTACCAGCTTATTTCTAAAAAACATTAATTAATTTATACACCTTCCATATGGAATCTTATTGGTTACTATTATTACATAGGGTTTTTCAAACTTTGATAATTTATATATTTTTTTTTTTTATAAAACTATTGTAGTCCTGGTTTTTAGAATACTGATTGTCACTATCCTTGTCCTTTAGCTGTCAAAAGACCCAAGTAAGAGAACAAACTATGCAGGACAACAGCATTGCAAAGAGAAGGAAAACTTGACGAAGACCATATACTAACCCCTATTGGCTAGTGTTGCCTCCAGTACAGTGTACTAGACTAAAACCTATAAAGGATATAAGGAGAGGCCTTAAAGACTGTTGATGGGATGATGTATTGTGATGTGTAATGTAAATGCACATTAAGTTTCCTCTTTACAAAAGAGATATAATTTAATATTTATAAGATTAAGGATATTAACAAAAAACATGAATAAAGTACCAAGATGTTACACAGCTTAACCTCGTTTCGGCTAATATGTAAATAAATCCAGTACAAAAATTATGAATAATGACAGTGTCTATAACTCATCCTTTAGCAAGTGTAACTCTGCCGCATTATGTTCGCTATATTTTATGCTATAGACCGCCATACGTAGTATAAGTGTACAATGAATATATAAACAGACTTGGGGGCAAAGAAGACAAATTTGTTTTAAGGACTGAATTTAGAAGCCTCTTTCTTTTTAGCGTTCGGTGCTTCTAGATATTTTTTAATAAAGATAAGTGACTGATTTTTCTAATTTCGCTAAGTTTTTTGTGAGTTCCAACATGCAAATCTCATAAAAGGGGAACTGTTTTATACATTGTTTCGATATGGAATTATGTAGAAGCACACAATACACAACACCAGGTATATGAGCATGTTGATAACAAGCTTGATGCTCAACTTTTCAACAATCTATATCTGTTAACAATAGGAGTGACCTTATTGTACATCATACAGCAATAATTTAAGGGCTTAAAACTAGAGACTAAAGATGTTTCTTGTGGTCACTATGAATTTCAGAGTAAGTATGATTGAAAAAAGGTAAAAAGGTATAAGGCTAGCAGTAGTTGGATGCCAGAAACCAAGGATCGAACCAAGTGGCGGGGAAATGGCGAGGCCCGTGTCCAGCAGTGTACTGTGATAGGGTAGTGTCTCGTGTGTTACAAGGTGTTACGAATTAGTATCGGTTTTCAAGAAAACTTTAGTTGGTATTTAAATTCTGTGTATTGTATAAAGGTTATAGAGAGAGTATATTACCCAGAGTAAAATCTTTTAAATTAAAAAAAAAAACGTAATGAACATTAACGGTCGTTAATATGTCGAATAGAGTTACTATATTGTGTATTATATTAAGTAATAGGATATTTTTGGAATTATTAAAGAAATATTTTAACATTATAAATATTTGGCTTGATGGAAAGCATGAGTAGAATCCAAGAGTGGGGGAAACTATATTCATTGCAATAGCAGCATAGTGGTCTTAAGAAACGCCGGCGAGTTATATAGTCCGTAGTATAAAGTGCGTAGTGTTAAAAGTTAAAAATCTGTAAGAGATTTAATTGCTTAAATAAATATCATTTATCGCACCTAGAGAGATACTTTATACTTATTTAAGTCTTACTGTATAATCCTATTATATCTATAGAATAGAATAGAATATAATATACTTTAAATTACACCAATTACATTGCCGCAGTTGAATTTTACATGAAGATATGTATGTACAATGGGTGGCCTTATTGCTAAACGCAGTTACATCCAGGCAACCTCCTATTTTGAGTTTTACATGAAAAGAAATGGTTAATTTTCAAATTGTTAAATTTGTAAATAATTACTGGAAAATCATTTCAAGCTTCTTGGTTTTAAAAACTAATTCATACAACTTACATTGACAGTGAATATGTTAATGTCTTGTTGCTAGATAAACTAAATTTTCTTTAATACTGTAATTATCAATTTAATACTGTTAACAAATATTATCAGAAATTTGGCACTATATTATTAGGAGACTCCTTGTCAAAGTCTCATTTACAAAAGTCGCAATCGGAACGATGGAAAATGGGGATCATTTCGGGTGACCTCAAAACAAATCCCACAAATGGTTTAAATCATAGAACTGACATTTGTATTGTGAAATGTTAATCCAGATACATAAATAACGTCTTTAGATATTCCCATTATGGTTGTCATAATCGTGTAACAATCGAAATACAGTATAAAATATTAATCAAAGGTTTGTAAATGAATTAATTTCATAAATAGATTAAACCGTGTTAAGCTGTTTCTGCGACATAATTGTGGTGACCCAGTTTTGTACGGGACATTAGAGGGACGGCTTTTAAAACGGTTGATGCGCGGGCGGGGCGAAATGGAAATGAAAAATGTTTGATTTTTGATCTTTTTTCTGGGTTCCTTGTTTTGGTGTATTTATTCCACTAAATTAGACATCAATCAATGTTGAACGTATAAATGAATAAGTAGGTCACGAAGTTCTTTGTTTTTAATACCATTCCTATCGTTGGATTTGAAAAGCTGAATAGCAACGCAGTTACCAAACTCCTCGATCTTTTGCAGTTGCGAAGAGATCTCGCCTCATTGGCAGTCTCCTATCACTTTTACCATGGAATGTGTTCTCAAGAGCTCTTGTAACTGATCCCATCTTTTCCCTTTCCTCTGTAGACCAGCACGTGTTGTACTAGTCAGGTTCAGCCCTTTCTTCCTGTGCCGAGCAGTTAGAAACTCGAACTCACTTAGAGCTCGTGGGTTTTCTTCCTACTATGATTCCGGGTCCTTTAAGCAGAACGTGAAAAATCATCTCAGTAAGCCGCCATGGCGTGGGTCGTCATACTACCATATTCGCAGTGAGTAAAGAAGCCCCTACATTTGGATTCTACTCATGCTTTCCATTAGATAGAGGAAAGTCATCTTCGTAGGCGATAGAAAAAGTCATAAACTACTCCACATATAAATTAAACTTTGCGCCGCGGTGCCCTTAGAAGATACTTCTTCGTATGACTAAGATATTTTACTATGAATAGATTGTCTCACTGTATAATGGTTTATTGGATGTTTCATAACAACACTGACTAATATAGCATAACAACGTTAACCACTGCGTTACTAGTAAAGTTGCCTTTCTGTACCAAAAGCTCTTACGGTATTTAGTAAACATGTATTCATCTATTGAAAATAAACATTTATTTTGATTTTTTTTTAAGCTGATGAGTAAAATGTAGTCAATAATATGTAGCTTACACGATTATCGAGTAATAATCGGATTCATCACAGTAAATTCATCAATATACCATCAAAACTGAATTTTAAGGTAAACTTATTACTAAGATATGCTTCAGAAACCATTCTTCAGAAATGAAATATTGGAAATTTAGCTATTGCAAGTTCATGCTCGCTAACTAAACATAAAACCATTAGTTTATAGAGTTAAGTAAATACTCTAGCGATATTTACTTTGGTTGTTTTAGTTTACTTCCAGTTGTTACGACATGATACTTAAGCATATCTTCCGCTCAGAGAGTTCTATATCAATTTAGTTTGACTTGCGATTGACTAGAAGATTACGTAGATGGTTAGAGTTTTAATATTATAATACATATTTACAAATAGGGTTACAAATTGATTATGTTATTCCAAGTTATTTATTATTGTAAGTTATATATAAATATTATATTACATGTACTCGTATTTAAAATATATATATATAATATCATCAGATGAGTTAATATATCTCCTATATATAATATAGTTCTACAGCTGATCCACAAACCTGTTTGTCTTTTATTTTTAAGATATCAAGGGAACCATTTTTTCGTACATTATTGTCATGAACCTTAATTATTTACGCAGTGCACACAGTAATTATATGTATGTATATTTACTAAGTTTAGTTCTTTTTTAATAACAAACCTATGTACATTTTATATACTACTGTTTGTGTTCCCTAACTGAATAAATAAATAAATAAATAGGTAATGCGCTGCCTAAATTATTAAGATTAAGTTCTTAACAGAAATAATTACGTCTCGTTTAAAAAAAAACATTGATACTCCGCTCCTATTGATTGTAGCGGGTTGATATATTGACTTCCTCGATAAGTGAACTATCTGAGAGTGAAAGATTTTTCGAATCGTTTCTAAGGTTAAACTCTTCAGTTTTATAACATTAGTTTAGATATCTACCAATTCTTTTTCTATTTGCAGAGCTGTTGCTCTTGTTTTTATGTTGTTCACAGAGTAATTAGAAATGAAAACATTCCGTATTTTAATGCGTGACTAAACAGACTATTGATATCTGGCTATATAACCTTTAAATAAAAAAAACAGAGAGTATAAGAAAATGTTTTAAATTTCTTTAAAAAAATCATTAATAAATATCAATCCTAAGCTTTTTGTTTTTTTGTTTGTGAGTATCACAGTTTTCTGCTTTGTAGTAAACTTACTGGGAAACGGATAACTTCATAACGTTTGAGGTTTATACACACTTCTGGTATGATCTTCAAGTAGTACTTACTGAGTTAGAAACTTTAAACTGAAGTTAAGATATCGGTTTTGCCAAGCTTAAAGTTTATCTAATGGTTTGTCTCTAAATGGAAAATGAACGCACACTTCGGAGAGATGAATGTTTGTAAATTTTAACTTGACACATTGAGAAGTTCTAGTAGAATTGTACGGTCCAATTACCGTACATGTTACCCCGCGTCAGCGCTTTAGTTTATTTTATACATTCATACAAATTTGTAATCACTTAACAAGAAGTCAGACACGAAGCAAGTCGTGCCACAATTAAATACATTGTTAATCATCAAGGATTTTCATTTATCAAGTTCAAACACATCAAGGTCGACAAGGGCAACCCCACGACAAGAATCATTATATCTATATAAATAAATTGAAGTGTCTGTTTGTAACTTTAAATTAAAGATTTTTTCTAAATGCATATGAAAGTTATTCGGTAGTTATAAAAATAAAATGGATTTAAAAAAAAATAAAAAAAATAAAACAGCAAATCTCTGTAACAACTGGACAAATTTTCAATAGTAGATAACTGTGTTATAAAGAGTAACTTAATTTAGGCTGGTTTTAATCTGCGGTTATCGTGAATATTCTCAGATTTTTTCAGTCAGGCGTTTAGCTTTAACAGGGAGGGGAACGCCCTATTTTTTTCAAAATAATGCGCTTTAAAGTTGAATAACTCGCAAACGTAAACCTAAATCGAAAAATAATTTTAGCAACCTAGCAATGTTTTTAAAAGACTCTATCTAATAATACCCTACACGATGAGGTAGACGCCAGAAAAAAAATTGTCCGCACTTTATGTGTAGTGGAGGTACCCCAAATAAAAATATTTTTTCGTATATTTTTTGTACCACTTTGTCGACGTAAGTACAGCACATATTCGTGCAAAGTTTCATCTTTCTAGCACGAACCGTTTGGGCAGTAGGTCGAGGACGGACGGACATGACGAATCCATAAGGATTCCGAGTCAAGAACTGCGGCACCCCAAAAACCATTATGAATCTCCTCCTGAAAAATATAATTAAGTCTTAAAAATATATGGTTTGATAATTTGACAGAATAGTAATGAATACTGTAAGCATAATTTAATCCAGAAACAAATGACAACAACCTTAAATCTCCGTTCTCTCCTTCGTTACATTGAGATTTAATTTTCTTGGAACAAGTTTGCCTAAGGTATTAGCAACAAGCAATAGATAAGGTTAAGGGGAGCCGGAGGATTCAAATGAATATTAATCCGAATTCTATATTTATTTAAGAATTTTTATTTACTAAAAAAAATTATCACGCCTAAGTAATCGTATAATCCAGGTATCGATACCGGGATTATGTGAAAATTTGAAATAGTTTAATAATAAACAGAATTTAATTAAGAAACTCTTTTGTTATGTTTACTACCATTGTCAAAAATTTTAATGCCTAATTAAGCGTAAATTAATTTTTAGAACAATGAGATTAACTTTGTCGAGTTTAGAAAACTTTCGGTAAGGACTTGAGTGGAACAAAAAAGGTGAATATTTTTTTTATATTGAAATTTCGGGATTATTTCGTCAATCCGGGATTGACGAAATAATCCCGAAATTTCATTGATTGTAATCCAGACCAATTTAAAAATAATAATCGGTCCGGTATCCCGGTTTTCGGGATCCCGGTATTTAATCCCTAATTAAAACCAACTAGTACAAGCGCAACAATGATTGAAAATCCTTTTTTTAAGACAAATCCCGCATTAGGTATATCCATTCTGTGTCGCGAGGGACTTTACAAACATTCATAAAACGGACACAAAGAACACTCAGACTTAGAAGAACAATTTGAACCCACCACATTTGGCGCAGTAGAGAGCGGCATGGGAACGCTTAAACTACTAGGCCAACCGTGCAGTCCATATTTTATTTTATAACTAGGGTTTGAAAAATAAATGTTGGCCGATTGTCAGACCTACCCGATATGCACACAAAATTTCATACAAATCGGTCCAGCCGTTTCGGAGGACTATGGGAACGTACATTGTGACACGAGAATTTTATATATAAGATTAAAATTTAATACTGATACGTTTGTCAAATTAGTAATCAATCTCAGAACTCAAAAACAACAGAGATTGATAGATAAGAACACTTAACCGCTTTTAATTTTTGCAAGCAGAAACAAAATGCTTACCTACATTCTAACTCATTATGAAATGGATAAGTTTACGCCCTTCACAGTGAAGACTTACGAAAATTCAGGGTGCTCCAAGGACAATTTATAAACTTTATCTGAACTTTAAGTACCTATCGATCCGCGAGGCTCAAAATTTAATGGGTTGTCTCCGAAACGGTTTCTCCTAAATGTAAAATGACATCACTTTCAATGTTTTATCTGAAACCTGTAGACAGTTAAAGTGGAAGGATGTATATTGTTTGATGTTGTTGAATAGAAGTGAATCATTTCAAAGAAGGCTGATTTTTTTTATAAGTTCTGAGATATTATCACGGATTTCTGAACTCAATTGCAGATTTCGCAGTTTTCTATAATGCTGAAACAAGGTGCAGACTATATAAAGTTTTATGTTGTTTTACATAAAAAGCGTAGTTGATTACAGCTTTACATTAAACAAACTTATTATTGTTATCCAATGGCGGTTTATGAGAGTCATCGGTGCGCAGCACTGAGACTCATTCAAAAAAAGTAAAGGGAGATAGTACACTTACCTATGAAAAATGTCAACTGTCCTAGCGCAAGTGGAGGCGTGTTTAAATTCTAGACCTATTTCTTTGTTGAGCGACGATCCAATGACCCTCTACCCTCGACACCAGGTCACTTTTTGGTAGGTGAACCATTGTTAAATATTGCAGATAAGGATTATACTAATTGTAATGTAGTTGGTTTGGATAGATGGCGATTGACGCAAAAAATTGTTACAGATTTTTGGCATAGGTGGTATAAGGAATATCTAGTCAATTTAAATCAACGATATAAATGGAACAATAAACGTGATGAGCTAGAAATAGGTGATATTGTTGTTTTAAAGGAGGATAATTTACCACCAGCTAAATGGTTACTTTTTAAGATTATCAATAAATGTCCTGGACCAGATAATGTGACTATAGTCGTCACAAATTAAGAAGCCCGGTTTGACATTTGTCATCGTGGCGTAACTAATACGATTAATTCGTGTTTTTGAGTGGAATTTTCCAATATCAAGTTAAACTTGATGCTTATTTAAGATATGCGTTGTGATAGTATATGAGTAACATAGTAATTAAATAGGATTCTGAATTTGATTCTTCAATTTCTTACATGCGGCATGTCAAATGACAAATGTCAAAACGGGCTTCTTATTTTGTGACGACTATAGAGTAGTATCTGTAAAGTGTAAAACCGGAGTATTGAAGCGTTCAGTTAGTAAAGTTTGTATGTTAACTAAATAATATTGGTTAATGTTTTTTTTTTTTCATTCTTGTAAGTTAATCTATTTTATAAGAAAGTAGGTATAAAATGTCATCTTGCAAGCTAGGGCGAACTGCAAAGGCTATTATTATAATGTTATTGTAATAAGACTAGAGTTTTTTTTGTTTATTACGCGTTAAGTTTACGTATAAGTAAATCTATAAGTTAAAGCCCGATTTCCACTGCGAAAGGGTAATGAGCGGGAAATGGTAAGCGGAGCGGACTCCTTTTAAACAAAATAGGTTTGCATTTCCACCAACAAAGAGTTTTGCCACTGCGAGCGGATAATGACAGAGCGGACTCAGCGGAGCGAGACGAACGGAAAATGAGAAATGAATATTAATTTCCACAGAGAACGAGTTCAGTTGGAGTTTTGAACTGGTTACGTGTGGTCTTGTTGAGTGAATTCGCTATGTTATCGAGTGATACGGAATCAAGTGAGGACAGTGACTATGTATACCGAAAAAAAAGAATATATTATTATATCTCAAGCTCAAAAAAAAACGTGCAAAACGGAGATTTTGGTTATGTCGGCACATTCGAGAAAGTCCCATAAACATGGGTATTGTCGTACAGCTTCTATAAATCTAAATCAAATTATTATCACAAACAATGTCAACAATGCATTGGCACCGGCGGCAGCGGGAGAGGCAGGAAAAGGAGCGCGGGGGGTGGTGGAAACAGTAGCGTTGAGCGCGTCCGTTCCAAATTCAAACTAGTCGGCAAGACAGCGGACACATTTTACTCGGTCCGCTCCGCTCAACTCTTTTTCAGTGGAAACACTACAAAATTCAATTGCGAGTTGAAAGGACTCATTAATGACTCCGCAGCTCATTTTTACTCTTTTCGCCCTCGTTGTCATCTCTTTGTTGGTGGAAACACATGTATGCAGTTTTGTATTGCGAGGTAAAAGGAGTCATTAATGGGTCCGTTCCGCTCGCGGTGGAAATCGGGCTTAAGTATTGTTGTTAAAAATATCTTTAAAGAACTATGTTCTTTGGCAGGCGGAATGTCCAAATGGATTTGAGTATTGTGTGGTATGGTAATATTCTATGTATTATTAATTGTATCGAAGGATTGAGTGAGTTCAGTATCAAATAAACCTGCGTAAGAACTACACGTCGTTTTAATAAAAATCACGTCAAATGAAAGTAACCCTTAATAAATTAGACAATCCTGTTGGGGAGATTATACAATAAATATATTTTGATTACATTGAGTAGTTATGTTTCTAAACATGAATATGAGTTTTTAACGTTAGTCTCTAACTATTTCACCTATACCTATCATGAAAATATGAGTAATATTAAATTATATGGTGCAATATGGCAGTATCGTAGACACCATCATGCGATTAAAACTACGACACAATGAAATCTACGATTTCGTTTTCAATTGATATATAATGAATTCTCTGCCTCGTTGGTCTAGTGGTTAGCGTATACGACTGATAATCAAGAGGTCTCAGGTTCAAATCTCGGGTCGGGCCAAAGAAGAGTTGTTGGGTTTTTCTTACAGAAAATTCTTAATAACAGCCCGAAGTCTAGAAGTTTGGCAGTGATTCACGCCCGTGCTTTGGAGAACACGTTAAGCCGTCAGAGTCGGTTGTCATAAACATCTACGGCAATCGTTATTGGGAAGTCAGTGCCCTCAAATATACGAACAACTAGTTCAATCTTCGAATTTCAGTTCTCCCTTAAGGTTGCGGAGGTCCTTGACAGTCGCTCCATGGAAAACCTGAAATTAAGGTAAAACCCATTGATTTTAAACCAACTCGACTTAAAAGCCAAACATGCATAGATAACGTGGCACACAACTTTCATAAATCTTGTAGAACTGAAGTAATCGAATTTGATCTATCTGACCACACAGCGCAATTATTGGAAATCCCAGTAAAAAATAAATGCATTTTAAAATATTGGCGTAAGAGGCAAAGAGACTTTTCTCACGAAAACATCAGAAAGTTTGTTAGTTGTATAAAAAAAATAACCTTTTCAGAAGTATATGAGACCAATGATGCAAATGTAGCTTATGACTTATTTATAAAAGAATTTAAATTATTTTACGACCTTTGCTTTCCCTTACGACATATTACTATTCACGTCAGTAAAAAGCCAGCTTGGATATCACGTGGCATACAAATTTGTAGTAAAAAGAAAAGACAACTTCTGTGGACATATAGGCATAAACGTTCACAGGTAAATTATAATAAATACAAAAATTATGCAAGAATATTTAGAAAAATCATAGCACTTACTAAACGTGCCCAAAATTGCTACAAAATCAAAACATCGATTAATAAGAGTAAAGCTGCATGGCAAATTATTAATAGGAATAAATTGAATATACCTAGGAATATAGAAAAGTTACACGCTGGTAATAAATACATAACGAATCCCATAATGATTGCGAACACATTTAATGATTATTTTGTTGAAAAAGTTACACCAATATCGAATTATAAACACAGAGTAACTACCAAATTAAAACACAGTAAAGATTCAATGTTCATGCAGCCATGTTTACCAATCGATATCTTTAACATTATAAATGACCTCAAAAACACAAATAGTGTGGGCAAAGATGAACTAACCACTAAAATAATCAAATCAGTAGGACATCTGATATGTGAACACCTTTGCTTTATTTTAAATTTATGTATAGCTAATGGGGTGTACCCGGACAATTTGAAAACATCGATAATTAAACCTCTTCATAAAAAAGGCGATAAAGAACAAATTCTAAATTATAGACCCATCGCACTAATATCGATAATTTCTAAAATCTTTGAAAAATACATTTACAAACAGATTTATACATATTTAGAAAAAAAATGTATTCTTTGTCGCGAACAAAAGGGATTCAGACAAAATATGACAGTAAATATGGCTATTTATGATTTTCTTCAAAATATAATGATTAATATCGATAAAAGGACACCCGTATGTGCTGTGTACTGTGATATGACGCAGGCATTCGATTATGTTGATCATATTACCCTACTTAAAAAATTAGAATGTTATGGGGTGAGAGGCAACATCTTAAAGCTGCTTGAATCTTACCTATCAAACAGAAAGCAAGTAACAGCAATCTCGAGGATAGATAAAAAGAAAAAAGAAGAATTAACACATTTATCTAATGAACGCTATGTAACACATGGGGTACCACAAGGTAGCGTATTGGGTCCTCTGTTATTTATCTTGTACATTAATGACTTACCAAGTTTTATTACACAACCTATTACCCTTTTCGCTGACGACAGTACATTGACCATAGCTTGTAATAATATTGACACCTACCAAAATGACATTAGTAATTGTATATCATCTATGATCTCTTGGTTAAATGATAATAATTTGAAAATCAATTTGAATAAAACTAATATAATGCATTTCAGTCAGCGTATAATTCCTCTATCACATATAGATATAAAATATGATAACTGTAAAATAGAAAATATCAATACAGCAAGGTTTCTTGGACTTGTGATAGATACAAAACTCAATTGGAAAGCTCATATAGAATATGTTAGTAATAGAATAAGTAAATCTTCATATGCACTATATAAACTTGCCTCATCAGTTAATACTGATACACTGCTCACAGCATATCATGGTCTAGTTGCATCCGTTCTAAGATATGGTGTGATATTCTGGGGAAATTCTCCTAACAAAGACATTATTTTCAAAGTTCAAAAACGTTGTATCCGTGCTATGTTTGGACTAAAAGTAACAGACAGTTGTAGGCCATACTTCGTAAAACATCACATTTTAACTCTCCCAAGTCTATATATTTTGGAAATGTGCGTATTCGTGAAAGCAAACCCTACACTGTTCCCTCGCCTGGCAGACGTAGTGAAGCGTAACAGGCGTGACGATAGTAAGCTCTGTTCGCACACCGCTAAAACTGCTCTTATGGGTAATAGTATTTTTTGCATGGCTCCTAAAATTTTTAACAAGCTACCACCGCAGTACAAATGTCTCAATAAAAACATTTTAAAAATTAAACTTAAGGAAATATTCATAAAGAAAGCCTATTATAACATTGAGGAGTTTTTCACTGATAATATTGTATAAATTAAGTCTCGTAATTATTTTTGTGTGTGATTGTCACTATATAATCCTCATTTCTACATTAAGAAATACGACATTTGTATTTTTTTTTTATTATTATTATAGATATTTGTACGCCAGTTATGGCAAAACATGTTTAAAAGTACTGTACCATATTTTGTTTATACCATGACATCTTTCTACACATGTTTTATGCAAATAAAATTATCTTTATCTTTATCTTTATCTTTATCTTTACCACTAGCCGTAGATAGAGCGCGTCATACAAAAACAAGCCGAGAATTTGTCACCATCTAACTATACATTCCTACATATCGGTATATCGATGTATTACAACCCGTCTAATACAATAGACATCTGGCCGTTATATTATCTATAGCGGCGCGTAGTGCTTAGTAATTCATTCGGATTATACGGCTCGAGTGTTAGAATCGGTGACTTTCGGCTCCATTCGGTATGACGGGAACAAACTTCACCATATTGAGGCGACAACGCGGCGTCTAGCCTTGTCACACACTGGGGAAAGGAGTGCACGCGTCACTATTTGTGCACTACTTTTCCGTCCCATTTTTTGAGCGTTAATGATCGATCTACGGCTAGTGGTAAATCAATGGTAAAACCGGTTAAACTAGTGGCCAACTCTAAATAAAACTTGGGAGTAAAGGTTAGGAAGATGATAATGATATATGGGGTTTCCATGATATGTATGGGGTTGCCATTGTTTACACTAGGCTACTCTGACTTAACTATATCGTTGTGTGTTAACGCCAATTCATCATTTAAGTTTACTTGCAAGTTCTGAGTTTTTTAAACGCTCTTTTAAATATGTTTGAGAAAAAAAACTGTTAGACCTATGAGAATATTTGTGACAAAGGTCCGTCCGTACCTAATACAAAATACAATCAAATGAAAGTTAGTGATTTAGTTGTGTTCGTGAGGACGCAAAGTCTGATCGTACAACAATTCAATACCAAATCCGAAAGACATAAAAATATGGTATGTATGCCACTTCAAGTGCTTTTTATGTCTTAGTTTATTTTCTGAGATGGATGGAATAAGATCTGCAATTGCCATAGAGCACTTGTCAAAATTTGTCTGCTATGGCTATTAAATGTATCCGCATAGTCAGTGATTTCAATCAACATAGATTATACAAAGCGCAACTACCTTGAAATAATAAACTAAATAAGAATAACATACTTTTTGATTACTTACCGCATATAATACTTTTTTTACACATTATCAAAACACGAAAAAATATTATAAATACGAAAATAGCTCTGTCGGTCTGTCAGTCAAATTGGGTACACAGACAGTCTAGAGCCTGAGAAAGAACATATGTAGGCTACTTTTTATTTACTATTTATATTTCAAACCCGTGAAAGTTCCAAATAAGTGAAAGCGTTTCGGCAGCTAGTAAGTAGGCAAAGCTTCCAAATCCGAAAGAAATAATACAAAAACTTGTATAGTACAAATATACAGTTATAAATTCCCAATTACTTCGATATCTGAACATTGTTAGTTCAACACTATGTAAAAGGAAACACTGTTATCGAATACGCAACTCGTAGTACATCGGCAAGTCGATAGTCGGCAGTTTCCGCAGCGTGTCGTCTTTCATCGCAACGAGATATCGTTCATTTCCTCACGTCCCGACTCCTAATCGGCAACATCTACCGACACCCAGTCTACCACTTTACGCCACGAGTTTTTCTGCCTTTTTTTCATTTGCGCAACCGTATCTTGATTTGTCCAAAAATAGGTTTTAGCGGCAGAGAAATACAAGTAATGGATTATGCGATAAAAATTGGTATAGACGCGTGATCGAAAGCGTATTCCTGTTGATAATGATCTCTTTTTTAATTGAAATGAAATGCTTGTACCTACTTGGATCAGTATTTTAATATCAGGTAGAATATAAATCCAATTCAATCCAATTTTTCATTAAATGAAGTTTATATTTTATTCTATCAACAGTATTAATTATTTCCTAAAACGATTAATAGTCACTGTCTAATCAGTCTTTCGACATTTATTGGAAATTCACTCTTAGCTCGTTGTTAATTGAAGTTTATATATGAATCTAAGGATATTTAAGAATGTTAAGTTAAATATTATTTAAATTATCATGATTTTGGAAGATTTTCCTTACAATTAACAAATTTAATACGAACAACTATGCTTATCATGGGGTTAAATGATAGAACTTGTTTCCCGTTTTTTGTCACGTCTAAATTATACGTAGACAAATGTTTAAAGAGAATGGACCGACTGCGGTATTTCTGGTGACCTCTTGACCATTCAAACTTTGTACATTTTTTTAAATAACATTAACCTACATTTCATCTGAACATTAAATGAAATGCGAAAAGTCGTTTGATTTGGGTTGTGGATAAAACATTACATATCCATTAGCGAACTCACACATTGAAATATTTTACGTATACGACAAAAATATTTTTTGTGTTTTACAAGCCGTATGCGACCGTAAAAAGCGTGGCGTCACAATTTCGTGGAAAACGTTGGTGTCACAACTTTTGTCTAAAACGGACCTCTGAAATATGGGCGTAATCAAACGTGTGAAGGCCGCGACCTCTATGATAATCTTACTTACATTTGACGAGCTTCATATTCGCGATGTTAAGTACGTTGTTCGCTGACTGGCTTGCGTTATTAACACGTGACGTGTGTGCTATATATTCTAAGAGCGTACATATGTTCCATAAACGAGTTACGTAGGTGTACATCTAAGTTAATGTTATTCAGAGTAGGTATTACGAAGCATGTTTTTCAATAAGTATGGCATATCTGGTCTCGTTAGGTATTTTTTTCTCTTTAAGGGTACCAAATTGACTCTACTCTGCCTGATGGAAAGCATAACGACTAAAAAGAAGGAGACGTATTCAGAATTAAACGATCGATTAGTCGACATAGAAATAACTACATTCTCTGTACGAACTACTACGAATAAATATCTTGACCCATTGGTAGCGTGCAAAAAGTGTCATAAATAATCCAAATTGCTTTTTATTGCGTGTTATCCCAGGGAGTCAATTAGACGACACGTTGATTGTAATGTTTTATTAATGACTCTCTTATCTCTGTAAGACTCCGACTAATTTGACTTAAACTAAAGCTTATATACAATGTAATATGTGTACAGTTTTAGGTGGGGGCTACTATGAAATATTATTTACTTAATTGCTTAATTGACAATATGTTTGTTTATACTTCCTTATTTAATATTTATAATATTACTATTGTTTGAGGGCACGTACGTTAACTTTAGTAAAACAATTATTTAATCACGTAACCGTGTAAAGATCTAAACTACTATTTTGCTATGGCTTCGCCCATAGATATTCCCCCTCTAAAGAGAAGAAACATCCTTATATTACTATACTATTATATATATTACTATTATATACTATTGTTGTATAGTTCTGGTTTATATATTATACTTGGAATCTAACCGTCTGGTGGGAGACTCTACCAGAACGTGTCCTTTTTTCTGTTTGCTTATCTGCTTGTGAAGATTCTGTTGTCTTGTCTCTGATTGTTCGTTTTAACTCGCTATCATTCTTTTGATATTTTTCTACCTCGTGCCAATCGATTGCAGAGGGTAAGGTTATCGTCTCGATAACTCGAGATAAGGCATCGGCTACCACATTCTTGTGGCCACTGATGTGCTGGATATCCGTATTGAATTGTGATATATAATCCAGATATCTGATTCGTCTAGGGGTATCATCCAATGATGGCTTCTTGTCGAAAGCATGCATTAGTGGTTTGTGATCCGTGTAGACTGTAAATTCTCGTCCTTCTATGAGTCTTCTGAAGTGTTTTATAGCCATGTATATTCCTAGCAGCTCTCTATCATAGGTAGAGTATTTTGTTTGGGCTTCACTAAATGATTTGGAGAAAAAAGCTATTGGTTCCCATTTTGTTTTTCTTCGCTGCTGTAGTACAGCGCCTGCGCATTTGAGACTAGCATCTGTCATTAACGCTATTTGTGCGTTGCTGTCCGGATATGCCAATGTAGTTAATTGTCGAATGTCCTGCTTGCAGCGTTCAAACGCGTGGTTTGATTCCGTATTCCACTGGATAACCGTCTTATCATTTTTCTTACTATTAATTAAATATTTATTTAACGGTGCCTGATGCTTTGCTGCGTGTGGTATACTGCTTCTGTAGAAATTAATCATACCCAAAAAACGTCGTAACTCATTTACCGTTTGTGGTTTAGGGTAATTGTTTATAGCTTGAATCTTTTCCATAGTAGGAGTCAACCCTTGGCTCGTTATATGATAACCGAGGAAATCAATCTCCGACTTGGCGAATTCACATTTGCTTGTATTTATTGTTATGCCGTTTTTATGTAGGCGCTTAAACACCTCCTCTAAGTGTTCATAATGTTCCTTAAGGTTATTTTTCTTGTCAGCGATAAATATGTCGTCCACATATACAAATACGTAGTCCAAGTCTCTGAATATAGAGTCCATAAATTTTTGGAAGGACTGTGCTGCATTTCGTAACCCGAATGGCATTCTGATGAATTCAAAAAGTCCAAAAGGGGTTATTATCGCTGTTTTCTCTGGTTCAGCAACGGGCAGTATGTGAAAAGCTTTCTTTATGTCTATCTTGCTGAATATTCCTTTTCCGCTTGCTACATACGTGAAATCGAGTAGCCTTGGCAGCGGGTACCTGTCTGGTACTGTTATTTTATTTAGTGCGCGGTAATCTCCGCATGCTCTCCATTCGCCATTCTTCTTCTTGACTAAATGGAGTGGCGATGCCCATTGACTGCTTGAAGGACGGCATATTCCCATGTCCATCATATCTTGGAATTCTTGTTTTGCAATCCTGTATTTGTCAGGAGGTAATGGACGTGCTCGCGTAAATACTGGGAAACCCTTTGTTATTATTTGATGCTGTACTCGGTGCTTAGTCTGTAGATTCATTGATCTAGGCTTTGTAATATCTTCATATTTCTCTAATAATCCCTTTATTGGTTCCTGTAGAGAAGCGTTTATAGATCGCACGGATGCAATTTTTGTTCTTACTATTTTGGCAGGCGTTTTCAGACCTGTTTTTTTATCGATCAGTTTTTTTCCGTGTATATCCACTAATAACTGATAATGATTCAGAAAATCAGCTCCCAGGATTGGCATCTTGACATCGGCAATGGTAAATGTCCATTTAAAGCTTCGGCGCAGTCCTAGGTTAAGCGTTAAAGTGCGTTCCCCGTATGTATTTATAGGGGTCCCGTTTGCGGCGAATAATTGGTATTCGCATGCTTGGCTCTCCTTATTTGTGCTATTTATAACCGAAATGTTAGCACCCGTGTCGACTAAAAATCTATAACCACTGTTTGAGTCAGTTATAGTTAGACGTTTTGCTGGGTGGATAGCACAGAGGCCCGTCGTATTCTGTGCTAATTTTAGTTTTCCGATAGCCTGTTATTTTTAATTGTATTCCATGAACAAGGCTTATTGCATCTATATGAATCCTGCTTGAACCGATTATGGAAATAACATAACCCATTATGTGAGTTTCTGTGGCGCGACCTTGACCGTGAATGTGGCGTATGTCGTGTTTGGTATTTGCTGTGTTGCATAGGTCGATTCTCGCGTATGCTGCGTAATGCATTTATTTCTATTCGCATGGCTTCAAGTTGTGACGTTATGTTTGTAACTAGGTTAATGTCAACCGCTGTTTCTTGAATATTTCTTTTGTTGTAGGTCAAGTTCTCGTATATTTTATCGGCTAACTCGCTCCAGTTATCTAACGACATATTGTTTGTCACCGATAATATCGCTGTTAGCGAAGCGGGGAGTTGCCTTAGCCACAGCAGGCGAATAGTGTCGTCGTTTATTTTTCCACATCCAGCTTCTTTCATTTTTCTCAGGAGCTGGGAAGGCTTCTGGTCTCCAAGGTCCATTTCTGCTAGTAGTCTGTGGAAACGTCGGTGTTCGCTCTCTTCGTAGCAGTTTATTAGACGTTCCTTGATGGTGGAGTACTTGTTTTCGCTGGGTGGGTTAGTTAATATGTCACTGACTTGATGGACGACCTCTTTTGGTAGTTTGGATATTACCATGTTATATTTGTAATCTTCGCCCTGTTTTTGTGGTGCTATTATTGCTTCAAACTGGGCGAACCATAAACGTGGGGAGTCTGTCCAAAATTGAGGTAGTTTGTCTGTGACCGTGATAGCAGCAACTGATTCGCACCCAGTGTCGCCTCTTGAAGGAGTTGTTGTTGGAGCCATTTTTGGGATGTGATAATTTCGTAATACTATTGTTCTCTAGATTCACTGCTGAACACCATATAGGGTTCCGGTCGTCCCGGTATTATATCAGCACTAGAAACCAATAGATCACGTCGGGGTCACCAATTATTGCGTGTTATCCCAGGGAGTCAATTAGACGACACGTTGATTGTAATGTTTTATTAATGACTCTCTTATCTCTGTAAGACTCCGACTAATTTGACTTAAACTAAAGCTTATATACAATGTAATATGTGTACAGTTTTAGGTGGGGGCTACTATGAAATATTATTTACTTAATTGCTTAATTGACAATATGTTTGTTTATACTTCCTTATTTAATATTTATAATATTACTATTGTTTGAGGGCACGTACGTTAACTTTAGTAAAACAATTATTTAATCACGTAACCGTGTAAAGATCTAAACTACTATTTTGCTATGGCTTCGCCCATACTTTTCATAAAAACCTTACTTACATTACTGTTGAAAAATGTTTCCGTTAATATTTTCTGGTAGTGTTCTCTTTCTACGTCTTAAATTGTACTTTTTTCTTTGATTTTTACGAAAATTTTAAATAACAGATTACAGTAATGGCGTTTATAATCTTGTCAACAGTAATTTGAGCTTGAATAAAAAACTTGTTTTGTATTTTAAATAGGTTTTATTAGCTTGTCTGTAACTTTGCTTCTTTATATGTAAAATTACAAAATGACTGTGATACGATCCAAATGTGATACGAGTATTTCTTTCAATAACTTTTGTTACAGACTTTATTCTTTTAGTATATTTACAAAATGTGTATTAATTTTCTTATTGTCAAAGAACGTTTACCTCACAAAGTTATAAAAATGCTAACGAGAAATACTACTTTGTTTGGAGATAAATATGTTAAATGTGAACAGACCTTCTAAAATTAATTATATGGCTAATTCATTCTATGCTACACATCCATTTCTAATATGGGTCACTTAAAGAATTATATTTGCTTATATCGCAGCCAATGCTTTTTATAGCAAACTTATTTCTTCTGGCTTGTTCCGTCGTAGGGGTCCACAATTATGGTGACTTATAGGTGGATTTCGAATAACAATGATCGAGCATTGTTTTGGAGCCATGTTTATTAATTAAGTACTGTATTATTATTCTAACCTTACGTATTAAGTTATGAACATGGTATCTCCCGTTATGCTCTTACAGCTACATTATATATTCTAAACCTATCGTTACACTGCACAATAAACACGTCTTAATATCAACAAGGAAATGACAGCCGGAATCCTACGTGCTCGATAATCGGCACATATCTGAAATGTGCTGGTCAAAAAAAAAATTTCCGTCTTTTACTTAACCAATATATGACGCAGGAATACTTTTTTACACTTTTAGGAAAATAAACTACTTTTTAACCGACTTCACAAAAAAGGAGGAGGTTCTCAATTCGTCGGACTCTTTCTTTTTTATGTATGTTCAGCGATAATTTCGTCGTTTATGAACCGATTTCAAAAATTTCTTTTTGCATTGGAATAGGCGTAGCTTACACGTGGTCCCATCGTCACCATATCGAGGTCTGATGATGGGATCCCAAGAAATCGAGGAAACTCCTCAAGTATCATAGGCACAATTGTCGCGATTTGGGTACTCGGAATAGTTTTTCATTAAAGTCGGTTCCTTTTTGTTAAAATTATACTATATACTACATTGAAGGACCGACTTATACATTCTTTCGCCCGTTCATTCGTTAATGCGGCCTTACCCGAATTCCTCTGACCTTCCTGAAAAATAATGCATTACCAAAAAACTAAAGAAATGTGGAAATGGCTATTTTCACTATAAAATAGACAAAACCTTATACTAAAAATTTAGAAAAATACAAATAACATGAAGGTACGGATGGTTGTAGAAAAATATGAAACCCTTAACGCTAACAACAGGTGTAATTTTGTAAAACACTTACAATGGTATCACCAGCATTCGTATAACGATAGTACAACGTGTACTTGGTACTCTTTTCACTTAACGATTTTTGTCTTTGAGATATATTTACCTAACAACCAACATAACAGTCCAAGGTTTCCTAGAAATCCTTTTGTTATCGCACTACGGCATTTGTGTAGGCTTTTAAAGGTCACAACCTTTTAAAGCCTGCAATAAATCATGTGTGTCTGAAAAAAACTAAAGTACAATTTAGTTGATTCTTTTGGTAGAAAATATAGCTTTATCACAATCGTCACGTTTATATTTATTACAATTTTTAGGGTATTATTCATATTATCTTGAAAATTTATCTAAAACTAAACATGGTATGTTAGATTTATATTGTAGAAGTCCACTATACACGCTAATATTATAAAATAATAGGGTTTTTTAACGTAACGTTTTAACTAAATGTTTTTTAAGAAAAAAATAAGTTTCGAGTATATCTCCTTACTGACACTATCATCATCATCATCATCATCAACAGCCTTTAACAGTCCACTGCTGGACATAGGCCTCTACTCGAAAAGGAGGTATTGGCCTACTATACCACGGTGGCCAGACGGGTTGGTATAGGGTTGGTTTCAAGTTTTCCTTCTTTTTGCATTGATGTTGTCTTGTGTAGTTTATCCCTTAGCCCCCTTTACGACACCTACGTGGGATGAATAGGGCTAGTGACACTCTGTATTCTTAATCCCTCACCACACGGACACAAAACACTGACACTATATCCATTTTATAAAGAAAAATATAAGAAAATTAGACGTTATTTATTGTGAGCACTGACACAGTAATAAAATTAAAACATATTTTAGTTAAAATTCGCTTAGTCATTACAAATTTGAGACCTTCCCTCTTATTGTTTACTTAAGAAGGTTGCAATTACGAAGACAATCACTGGTGCCACCTACCAGGGGTATTAATGAAATAACTCATAATTATTAAAATGGATTCTTGGCTCATTGCCCTGGAAATGGGACTCTTGGAATATTTGTGGGACTACAAGCCTTTCATTGTTAATTAATTTAAAATTTCTGAATAACTTTTCACGGAAATTCGAACTCAACGTACGACTCGATAAATATTATTTTAGCTTCCTTCAAGTGTGTGTATTTTGCATACATAATGCAAACTTTTGGGTTCCAATTTAATTTTGTATAACAGTAAATTATTTCAGAGGAAGTGTGAAGCCTGCAAACTCAATAACAATAAATAAAAACATTTAACTCACAGTCGTATATTTTTATTATTATTGCTTTGGTTTAAAGTTGCTCTGTTTTTACAAAACAATAGTAATATCGGCCATTCAAGAATAAAAATGAACGGCAGTGATCAATCTCGTCATGGAAAGAAAATTTAAAATAATGTTTTTTTTTTTTTTACAATTGATTGACATCCTAATAACAAAAGCATGTATTTCACTTTTAACAGTAACACAATAACACAGTAACAGTTTGATGTTATAATATTATTGTTCGAGGGTTTGCGAGGAATGACATTTGATAGCAGATTGAATGATAGCAGTTTAAGTAAGCGAGCGTGACATATTTCTGATTAGTTACTGCCATTGATACCTGCGAACTTATTCAATAAATAGAGTAGATACACATATTGAGAATTTTGTTTAAAATAAAATTAGTTATTTTTAATGCCACATTGTATTTTTTGTGTGTAAATCAGTTGGAAGCGAATTCCCGATATAGAAACCCCACACGTCAAACGAATAGAGTAGAGATATAGTCAGGACACGATAACGGTAATCAAAAAAAAATTATTAATTCTGATACCAATACATTTTACTACATATATTCCTATATGTCTATAACGGGGTTTAGTGTGCTATGCTGGCAACCAATCAACATTCCTAAAGCGCAATGTCAAACAGTCCATCGGTTATTTCATTAATTGAAACCAATACTTCATGTGCAAAGCTACGCAAAGCACGCATGATCACCAAATGGTTGCGATCAGAATTTAGATTGAAAGCATTACGGAAATGATGACGCTAAATGGAAATCTAAATTGGCCATTTTCGGATTATCTCCAAATTCATATTAAAGGTATTATGAATATTTGAATTCCAAATCTTAGAAGGATATAAAATTTGTTGAATAAGAATAAAATAAATGTAAGACTACTGTTGTTATTTTGGTACAAGACATTTTGATCAATAAAGTAGGTACCTAACTATGACGTTTCATTAGCTATTTATCACTGTAGTTTTTGTAACAGTTTTTGTGGGATCAATGGCAAGAAACTTCGCAGTCACACAAATAGAAATCCAATGTAATAATCTGTAAAAATCTTTTGTAATAATCTGAGTAAGAAGGATACCATAGATCGTTATGTTATGAATAACGTTTATAAAAGTAAACAGATAGTAATGTTAGAATAATAATCAAAACATTTCATTATGTAGATTGCCACTGTAAGACTTATGTATCTATGATATCCGGGTAATCTAAATAATGCCAGGTGAAATATAGGCATAAGTACTCATTTTTATACATATAATGTATCATGTATGTTATTGATGTTACTATAAAAGCCTTAACTGCGGTAAATCCTAAGATTTTTCATTTCATAAATGATCTTCCAAGATTTTCGCAAAACCAACATTTACCAATCGTTACTAGTATGATGTTAATGGTCATTCTTCTAAACTTAACTAACGTACACCATTAAAAGACAATGTTCTTGTGATATGTTAATTTAGATATTTACCGTCTGGCAATTTTCAATATTTATCAAAAAACGGAGGTAAAACTTCGTTATTAGGGATTATCGTAGAACGGTTCGGACTTTTACCATTAGAAACTGATAAATGTTAGATTTACCGTAGTTTAGGCTCTTTGAATCAGTACACAATGTACGATTTTAACTATCTAGAAGTTGATTTAGATTATTTGAAATTATCTCGGAAATTACTGGACTTATTTAAATTTGTGTAACCATTAAATAAAGGACATTGTTTAACATGTTTGGTCATGCAAAATAGAATACCTAAATGTGTGAGATGCCTCAGTATACTTAGGACCCGTGGAAATTAAAATTAATTTTTTTAACATTTATCATCCATTCTCTCAGTTTTTATCCATCTCATTTGTAAAAACGACAAAAGTAGTCTCAAAGTGTAATCCAATGAAGGTACTTAAGTAATAAATAGTAGTGAATTTTTATCTTCGTCCCTAATTTTTTTAACAATAGAGTTATACATTACCTGTATTATACATTATACAAATAAGTAAGTAAGCTTTATAAACTGAAGTATTTATAGTTTTGAAGCAAGTCCACCGAACTAAACTGGTTTAGTTTGTTCATATTGTCTTTAAAATCACAAACTAATTCTTATTTCTTTTTTCCAGGTATGTACTCATCAGTTTCTTCAATCTTCTCGGTAAGGTTATCTGAGACTTGCACCTATACAAACTGTAGATTCTTGTAATAATAAACATTTTCTTTTGCTTGAACTCAAATAATCGATAACAGCTAATCGATACTAATATAGTAATGTATTATAAAAGCTAAAGAGTTTGATTTGTTGTTTTGGTTAACGCGCTAATCTCCCGAGAATTTCGGACTGGATTTCAAATATTCTTTTTATGTTATATGACTCAGTAGAGAAGTGCTCTATTCTATATAAGCATTTATAAAACAGGTCCCTTACTGACTGACTGACTGACACACACACACACACACACTCAACGGAAACTACTGGGCACAGGAAGCTGAAATTTAACATGTGTATTTCTTTAAGAGATTTAGGCGATGCCGCCGACAAAAGCTAGTATAGTACAAATCTCAATTAAAAGTTGTAAAAATAAATCTGCAACAGTATTAAATAATGCCAGAGTTTTAACTGCATTACGAGTATTTTGATAACATTCAGCTGTCAAGTTTGTAATGAAAGAAATTTAAAACTTCTTATAGTTTTTCTTCGACAACCGTTGGCGTAAACGTGTTCTTGAGTGGAGACCACTTCTCGGCAAATGCAGTGTAGGACGTCCACAGGCCAGGTGGATTGATGATTTGTGCAAGAGGGCTTGCAGGAGTTGAACGCGAGTAGCCGAGGATCGAACTAAGTGGCTTGCAATTGTAGAGGCCTATGTTCAGCAGTGGACTGTGATAGGCTGATGACGATAGTATTTAATCATAACTAATATATCTATTACTTTTCTTTTTTATTCTTTTTTATTCTTAAGATTATTCTTAATAGTTAATACTAGATAGCGACTGTACAAAACCTAAGTTTTACTGATATAAATAAAATAAATATTGGACACACTACGACATCCACAATTAAGCAGAGCTCTTTCTATGGGTACTAGACAACGGATGTAAATAGTTATACTTACTAAATACTTAAATACGTATTATAGGTACATAGATAGAAAACTTAGATACACATATTTGAATATCATAAAATTTAAAACAGCGGTTGCAAAGTAATATTTGTTTGTAATTATAAAACGTTAAACCTCTTGATATCATCACAACATTATCACATATTATAATTACGTTTGTACACGGTTTTATCAATATAATAAGCGCCTCGCTTATAAGCTTTAGGTATTTATGCAAACATAGATACGTTATAAACGGGAATTAGGTCACCTCTGTCCGAGGTCACTAAACAATTCACGACAGAACCCTTATATCAAACAATCCTCTGACAGTGGATCACATTTATGGTGGGTATTTTAAGTATTATGTGAGTATTTTAAATATATAAATATGCCTACTATATACTATAAGTATTCCTTGCCTATATATATTATTGCCAATATGTATCTTGTATATAAATATGTCTCTTGTATATTTATATAAATATACAAGAGACATATTGCATTGTTTATATGATACATGACTTTTGTTTACCAACAAGAATTATTCTTATTTTTGGAGTAGTTTATGGTTTTATCACAAAACTATTTAATGAAAGTTAAGTTTTATTATCCTACTTGTTGAAGTAGCTATTTGTTCCAGTTACAAAAAGATAAGCTTAGTGGCAAAAGTCCTTTGTCCAAGTTGCATACGCAAGTTTGTATATAACAATACCGCCTGACTAACTTCGTACAACTTCATGTAACTTTTCGTCTGACGATATGAATTATAAAATCTATTGTTATTCAATAAAAGACATATTTATATGAAATCTTCTTTGATTTTATTTATTTGATGTTTTTTGAATCTAAATTACTCATTATAAAAGGTATCTTAATAAAATGTGTAGGGAAACTAACAGTTGCTATCTAGTACTAAGTATTATGAATAATTTAGTGTAATAGATATAGTAGTTATGATTAACAACTCTCATCATCAGCCTATCACAGTCCACTTAATATAAATATGCTTAATGTATTTCGAAACTTCAAATGTTATCTCTTTGGTTCAGTACCAAAGTCTGCCTATGATATCTTTTTTATATATGATCATATGATGAATCAAATCATATGATGGACATAGGCCTCTCTTGAGTAAATCATAACTCCGCCTAGCCTGTAGACATCATTCACTAAGTATATGAGCTTGCCAAAGTGACTCGATTCTTACTAATGGAAAGCATGAGCAGAATGAGACATCTTTGAACATTTTCTTTTTATTATAATAGTTTTTACACGGAGATGTTGATGCGAGAAATATAAACTGTTTGTTAAATTATGATAGGTACCTAGTGTATATATTTATATGAGAACATATGTACCAATGATTGTTATGGCGTAAATCTCAATCCTACTTTTTACTCCGTCGTCAGGTGGAAACTGGAGGCAATAATGTTACTTTTCTTTTAAAATAAAATCGTTAATTGTGTAGCAGAGTTGGTATTTTTCTTTCACCGATAGCAAACAATTCATGAACTTATAGGTTAAAAATGTCGGAAGGGATGGAGGGGGTGGGGGAGGAAGTATAGATTTAGTGTTTAAATATTTATGTTATGACTAACGGCGCACGGCGGGCTTATGTTGTTTTTGAATATTTTTAACTATTTCATTGTGGTTTTCGCTTAACTCTATTCTTGTCTAAAATAGTTTAAGTTACTTATTATATCACCTATTTACATGTGAAAGTGCTGTCGTAATCAGTTTTGCTGTTCCAGAGCTTGGCCGGATCGGATGAAAACTTTAAAAATAGTTTTTTTGATGTAGTTGTCTTTATCCTTAAATTGCATTTAGTAAAAACCGGTTAATTTTAAATTACAAACAGACTTTTCAGTTTTGTAAAGTGTGAACAAATGTGATAAGATTTATTATTAACGATAACTAAACATGTTATATAAGTTACATGATATAAGTATATTAATTTATTCATTTTATGAATACAGTTTTCACTATCCCTGTGAAATTACGGACCGGTACGTATAATTAAAGAATGAAGCAGAAACATCACACTAAGCCGCCATAGTGTGGGTCACTATGCTGCATTGTATGCACTCACAAATAATGAAGATGGTAACCCCTACTCCAGGATTCTATGTTTTCCATCAGGTAGAGTAGCGTCACTTTGATAGGCTTATATATGATTAAAACGAATAAATTTATACTATACCCACAAACCAACAAATCGCAGTATCCAGTTACAGCATTATTGATTGTCCACTGTTTACTAGATCACCGGATATTTAGCTAAATGGCTTTATTGGTTCAATTTGCATGTGTCACTCGTACATACATGGATGTAATAACGCTCTCTATTTGAACCTAATCCGATATTTATTAGTGTAGTAATTAGAACGTTTGATGTATTCATTAATTATATTATACTGCATATTGTTTCACATTCATACTAGCTTTGTATATCGATACAGATCACCATATATGTTACCACCACAAAATTAGACGTTATGATCTGTAAATTATTATTTATTTATCTCTTAATTATACTGTTTGAGGAATAACAGCTATAATTAGTGGTTTTATCACTGAAAGCGATCTTTTACATTCAACATTTACACGGCTATTGATAAATAAAGTCATGAGACACACACTGAATGTGTATATGTACATACAATGTGTATTAAAATATAATAGCTTTTCCCGTGGCTCGGATTGCTCGTATGTCGGATAAAGCGGTAATGGTTCTTCGTCTTAATAAAACCTATGACATTCACAAATAATGTAGATAGGTATAGAGCTTTTAGTGTTATAAAAATTAAAAAATCGGCCAAGTGCGTGTCAGGCCACGCACAGAAAGGAAGGAATGTCATCCCCACTTTACGTGTAGGGGAGGTACCGCAAATAAAAATATTTTTCATATTTTTATTGTAGCACTTTGTCGATATACTTACAACACACATTCATGTAAAGGTTCATCTTTCTAGCAGTTACCGTTTGGACGGTAAGTCGATGACGGACGGACGGACAGACGGACATGACGAATCAATAAGGGTTCCGAGTCATAAACTTCGGAACCCTAAAAAGGCTGAATCGCATTTTACATTTTGCGTATTACATTCATTAGTTTCGTATTTATAAACTGTTTATTCAATCTTCTTTGATTATGTAGAACTATAAGACATTTCCAATTGAATTAAAACTCAACTTCAATTGCTTTATAGTGTATTTACTTAAACTGTGAGTTGTTTGAAAATAATACAATATCGTTATTGAATAAGTTACCTGTACGGTTCCGTAAAACCTTAGAGATGTAGCCATAATTGAATTGGTAAATATAGGTAGAAATATATTTTCCCTGCGAACACGACATGTTAAAGTGCCCAGAAAACTACTTACAATAGGAATATCATTCAACGCTCTTGGACTGTGATGTTATGAGATGGATAGTAGAGGTACTTTTGTATGGAACATTGTGATACAGGAAACTTACTATGGAAATGATTATTTACGATACAAAAGAGACTGTGTAATATTTAGGTAAATTTATACTATCTGTTAAGATATATGTCCACTAGGAAGTATCTTATGGCTAAAATAATGAAAATAATGCTGATAAATGGTTAAAATTACCTAGCTTTGGTTATTCTTATACGTATATACATACGCTCTGATTTATACGGTCTTTAATAAAGAAAGAAAATAGAGCGTTGTTGAATAATAAATAACGGTTCATAAGTCACACAAAGGAATAATTCATAGTTTGCCTGAAATATCGACCGACCTCTATCAACTGCAGTAGGGTACTGCTTTTGAAGTGGCTGTTACTATTTATGCACCTTGCCAGACATAAAAAATTAAGAGACGCAATCTTGGAACTTAAAATTCAATATATTTACTTATATTAAAGTAACAAAAACCCTGAAGATTATTTTTTGGGTTGTACTAGAACAATTAGCAGCTAATATTTCAACTGTTGACCTTTTAAAGTCAGCGTGACTTGGAAGAATAATATTTTTGACTTTGAATAAGATTAATTTGAACTTAAAGTTCTCTCTGCTTTGTATTTAAATCTGTTCTTTCATTTTGTATAACTTGTAGTTTTAATATATGAACTTTGTTTTTGGCAGTCTTCACATTTAATTTAGTAGCGTAGTAGTTAAATAATGATAAATCATTATCATAAACTAATAAGAAACTACGTCAAGAAGCACCAACAGTAGATACACTAAAGCCACTAATTATTTAAATGAAGCATCTCAATGAGCAAAATCTTTAAATAATTTAGGTTCTGAGAAACAACAAGTGCAAAGTAAAAACAGTATATAATAATAATAATAGTAAAGCCCTTTTTTCTGGAATTAGAGATAATGTGCGCATTGGTAGCATTCATATTTTATAGAATGTTTCTAGTTTCAGCGTGCCTTTTGGCATAGGCCTCCTCCAACAGTTTCCACTGTAATCTGTCCTGAGTCACCCGTCTCCACCTTGGGCCAGCAGTCATTTTGATGTCATCCTCCTATCTCATACATTGTCTTCCACGGCTTCTCTTTCCATCTCTTGGGTACCACTCCGATACTGACTTAGACCATTTTCCTATTTTGTCGCGCAGCATATGTCCGGTCCATCTCCACTTTTGTTGATCAATGCGTAGTAGGATATCAGTTAACTTGGTTTTTATCCTGATGTCAGTATTTCTGATTCTGTCTCGACGTTTTATGCCTACTATGCTGCGCTCCATTGCTCTTTGACATTTGGCAAGTTTGTCTCTTAGAGATTTGGTGAGTGCCCAGGTTTCACACCCATATGTTAAGCATGGAAGGATGCATGTGTTGAATGTTTTTCTTTTCAGTGCTATACTCAGGTCTTGTGACTTCATGATTTCCTTGAGTGACCAAAATTTCTTCCACCCATTGGCTATCCTCGTATTTATTTCCTTTGCCATTGAGTCTTTTGGGGAAATAAGTTGGCCTAGGTAGGTATACTCTTCTACAAACTCTAGGACCGCTCCGTTCACTGTTATGTCTACCTTCGTTGAGTTGGTCATTACTTTGGTCTTAGTGAGGTTCATCTTTAGTCCGACTTTCACACTTTCTTTGTTAAGGCTTTGTATCATTAGCTCTAGATTTTCTGACTTTTCTTCAAAAAGAACTAAGTCATCTGCAAATCTGAGATGGTTCAGCCTTGATAAAGTATATGATCCTACGCAAATTGATTCGGTAGGCTGGTAATGCTTAAAATACTAAATGGTATCACTTAATATATTTTCGATTTCACCATGGTCAATTGTAATTATCTTTGTTCTTCAATCCTTAATTTGTCTACAAAGGTTTGAATTTAACGCACATATTTTCTATTAGAAAATAATCGTAGAAATAAAAATACATCCGCATATATAGTGTTGGTGCAGCAAAGCAACAGTATACCTAAAGCTTTTCCACGATGACCGATTTAATATTAATGAGACAGACCAGGTGTTGTTTTGAATTCCTATACCACAATTTACCCATCACATTCAAACACATATACCGATCCGAAAAATCTAGTGCAATTGTGTCATTGTCCTCGGTTTTGCTTTCCACCAAAGTAACATTTTAAATAACACATAAAAGGATACACACATATTATTATTTACTCGTTATAATATATATGAGACTAACCGGTGAATTTCGTACCGTCTCACAATTTATAACTTTGTTGTGTAAGTGTTTTTTCAAACTATACAGACACTTATTTAAATAAAATTTTGATTGCCATTTACAAGGATTTAGGTGAAAAATATACGTATAGAATATGTAAATATATTCTAAGAAATATTTAATTGAAAACTGTAGATAATGTTCTAGAAGAGTAAGTTTGTGTCCCTCTCATAATGTAATTGTGGCGCGTCCAATATTGTACAAAAATACAAAATTCTCGTGTCGAGGTGTTTGTTACCAAACTTCTCCGAAACGACTGGATTTGTATGAAATTTTGTGTGCATATCGGGTCGGTCTGAGAATTGATCAACATCTATTTTTCATACCTCTAGGACGCGAGCAGAGCCGCGGGCATCAGCTAGCAGTACAATAATTTTATTTAGTGTAAGAACTTGTGTGCCTATAAAACTAAAACAGATTATCTAGCTATACCTGTGTAACTTCAGTAATTTACTGCTTATACGTGACATAATTTACCGAAGTTACGAATAACTAGCGGTTATCTGGTATGCAAGATGACCTTATTAATTTGCAGTGTTGAGCTTCAGAGTTTGTGGCTATTGTGCATAGCATGAATTGCGATTAGCAGCTACTGTTTAAACATAAATAGTTTTAATTTTTCAGTTAGTCAAGATTACGACTTTAACTACTATTGATTTGGAAATTATAAAAATTTTGAATTCATATTATTAAAATTGACTGTAATGTTGAAACATAATAGCCACAGTTATATAACATTTAGTAGGTTGATTTAATATCATAGTAAGCAATATGATAATTGTTCAAACTGGAAAACAACTCAATAGGCCTTGAAAAACATATTAGGTAGATGTGTAAATTAAATATTTATATATTGGTATAAACCATTTACTAAAAGTGACATTCTTCCTAAGTAAATGTTGTTTGTTTATGTTAGTATAGAGGTAGGTAGATTTAAGGGTCCATGGAATTTCAAATAAAAGGTTGCGACTTTCCCTTTGAAACACATTGGACCTTCTTTGGAGCAATAGTTACGTGACGGGTTACGGACGACTTCTGAGAAAGAGGGCGAGTTCCTTTGTTTGCTTACAGTCGATTGTTGTTATTCAGGTTTATAATAAAATCTCGTAAAAGGTTTACAGGTTATTGGTTTCTCTTCTCTTGCTATCTTATTTTACTGGACTCAGATAGATATTGTAATTCATTCAGCGTCTTGTACAATTAATGTTGAATTAGAATTATAGTTATAACTGACCATTGCAATTTCGGACAAATTAACATTTTCATCATTATCATTAGCCTATCGCAATGCACTTCCTAACATAAGCCTCTCTAATTGCACGCCATTCAGTTCAATCTTCGACTCGAAGTCGAGAACCAATTTCACCCTCGAAAGGAAATTCCTGGAACCCCGACGTACCTCGGGCCACCTACGGTTTGTAGATTGCTCCCTTCTGTGCGGGATCCCTACTTTCCTGCCCAAAGTAAAGTTCTCGCGCTGAGGAGTACTCACCTCTCCACTTCCGCCTGCTAGGGTGACAGATGGTATCATTTGTCACCCCCAGGTTTGCGATTATTGAGGACGGAGATCGTTTAACGATTTCCGGCGCCTATGTCGTCTGCGGTATCTCCCGGGCCTAGCCTGGACCGAGAGAGTTCTGAACATCTCTCGTTCTCGCTTCACTTTACCTTCGTAAGCATAATTTGCTCACATAAAGAGACGGCAGAGTTTCAGGCGCTCTCGTTCCATGATATGGTCGCAAGTCGCAATCATGTTACGTACCGTGAGAATTCTTACCCAGATGTTCGCCATGAGGTCAGACCTCGGCTCTTCCCACATCGGATATTCTACCACCGTGTGGAGCGCCGTGTAAACAGATAATTATCAGCGTGGTACTACCACCTTGAGAGATGTCCGAAATATTTATTTATTTTATCGATTGCATGGTTTATATCACCAGGAAAGGCAATCAATAAACAGGACCGATATCATTATCAAACAAAGTGTTCTTCGCATTCCTCAAGCCGATGAACTCAAACTTTCTACAGACAACATAATTTTCCCATAAAATTAAGATATAAAATGGTATAAACAAGAGCAAATAAATCTTGGAAGATTGGATGTATTTATACTGCTATTTGTTTGTGTGAACAATATCGGTTCAACGGCCTGTACATTACTACAATCAGTTTAATTAAAAAACGTGAACCGTGAGTTGTAAATAAGGACTTTGGGAATTCTACGAATAAATGGTAACAAATGTATCCAATTAATTCACAATACATTTATGCCAATAGCATCATTCACGTAAATAAAAAATATAGTTTATATTTTTATGAAATATTTTTATGCTTTAATCGATCCGCTTGTAATTACAGTATTCACATGAACTTTTTCTTTTCTTTTACGTTGTCCTATGAAAAAAAATACAACTAACATTTGAAAAAAATGTATTGCTAATGACGCTATTGTTATGGGAAATGGGTTATATATATCGGCGCAACACAACATTCAACTACCTACGTCATCGCTGCACGTGTTCTCAAAGACGTAAACAACTCGCAACGGTCGACCGCCCCACTACAATGCCTATAAAAAGCCGCCCGCTGCAGCGGAGCGATGATTCGTTTGTCTGCGCTCGGACAGCAAACACCTAACTTATTGTGAAATATTCGAAGCTGTGTAATCAATACTAATTAAAAGTGAATTCTGGTTGAAGTGAAGTTTATTTTAAGTTATTTCTGAAAACGAAATACTCTAATAATAATAATAGTAATGACGTCACTGTATTTAAAAACATCACCGGGCATCGCCGTTTCGTCATCAGAAGTTGGGATTACCATGTGTTCTAGACTGTTCGCTATCTAAATTCAGTGTTCGTTGTGTTTCTTCATTCAAATCGATAGTTAAAGTTTTTGTAATAAATAACTACCGACAACAACAAGAAAAATAAAATGGAAAGTTAATTGACAATGTCGGAACATAGAAATCGTAAATTAAGTGACATGCAGCCTATATCGGGTTTTGAGTAACAATTGCAAACGAATTTAAATCGTTTTTGTTTTCAGAAATGTTATTAAACGTGTGATACTTAAATTAAAAAAAAAATGCGGGTACTTCACTATGTTTCGGTATGTTCGTGGGTATAACGCTTTCTTTCCAGCTAGTAAACATGGTGCCAAGCGATAGAAGCTGCATCCGTGCTTCGTACGGGGGAACAACACAGAGTTCAATGTAAAGGAAGTGTAATCCAGTTCACCAGTATCCATACGGTAATGAAGTGAGGTTACTGAAAGGCTTGTGAGTTGTAATTGGCGCTACACTGGTAAGTTCGAATCATATTTTCATATCAGTGAAGGCCGAGCTTATAAAAGGTTTAAGCACTAGTCAGTGCGAGTACAAGTCTGTACCTGGCTGACTATTTTCTGAGCCAAGTTTAAAATTCTTTCAGTATAATTATATGGGATGACGAGAAAAGCTTTGTAAAGACATTATTGAAGGGTTGACAAGTTAAAGGATTAAGAAGAAAGGATTAAAAATAACCAGCACTGGCTAGTGCTGGTTATTTTTAATCCTTTCTTCCCCACAGAATGCTCGAGTGTTTGCACACACACTTGCGTACTACAATATCTTAAGTAATGACTGTGATCGTAAGCAGCCTAGTGCTTATCTCAACGGCGAACTTCAGTCTTCTCGCTGTCTACGCGAGTTGGGCACGTACTGTGATCTCCGGTCTACTCGCCGCCAGGTGAGGTGCGAACCTGTGGTCTACACACCGTCTACGTGACGTATGACCTATGGCCTATTCGCCTTATGTACGAGGCGCAACCTGCTGGCTACTCACTGTCTGAGGGAAGTAAAACCTTTGTTCTGTTCGCCGTCTAGCAAATTAACGCTGGATGCGTGCTCAGCCTACTTCGAGAAAAGTGAGTGACGCCAGTGGTGCTAATGTGTTTAGGCCTTTGAGAGCACATACGAGAGTATGGGCTTCTGTTTCAACAGCTTAGCTGTTATGAGAAAGTGTATCAGTGTCACACATTCATAGTTTGCTTGCTGTTCGTTAGGGTCTACGCTAATAATGCGTGAAAATGATGGGCTAACAAGGGTGTCTCTACCTGGGTGGTGTATCACTCTAGGGTGATCACACATCACGAATGACGCGGGTTGTCATGATCACAGCTATCTATTAAAGCTTTTATTCTTTTTGCTTTTATTATCATTTTAAATTTGATGATAAAAACTTTTGTTTATAATTTACTAGTGCAATGACACGAGAGACAGAGCTATGTGATGCTGTTTCTTAAATGTTGTTTCAGAGTAGCACACAGAGGCGTGTGTCCTGCTACTTCCGCTCAACAACCTGATTATACAAGGGAATTGCAACCTGAATGCACCGGTTGGCAGCTTGCTTAAAGGAAGAGCGAAGCTACAGGAACCGTATCGGCGTTAGAAGAGTACACTCCAATATCGGTTAATGAGCCTGCACCATCCACTTCACAAGCCAATGCAACAGAACAAAGAAAGAAAGAAAGAAAGAAAGAAAAAAAAAAAAAAACCCAGGAACTCAGGTTATGTTTTACAAACCTATTTTACGCAATATCATTGTACCACAGTGTACGTTATAACTTAGTACCACAGTGTACGTTATAACTTAGTACCACAGAGTACGTTACGACTAAGTACCACAGTGTACTCTACGACTAAGTACCACAGTGTACTCTACGACTAAGTACCACAGTGTACTCTACGACTAAGTACCACAGTGTACTCTACGACTAAGTACCACAGTGTACTCTACGACTAAGTACCACAGTGTACGCTACGACTAAGTACCACAGTGTACGCTACGACTAAGTACCACAGTGTACGCTACGACTAAGTACCACAGTGTACGCTACGACTAAGTACCACAGTGTACGCTACGACTAAGTACCACAGTGTACGCTACGACTAAGTACCACAGTGTACGCTACGACTAAGTGCCACAGAGTACGCCACGACATAGTACCACAGAGTACGCCACGACATAGTACCACAGAGTACGCCACGACATAGTACCACAGAGTACGCCACGACATAGTACCACAGTGTACGCCACGACATAGTACCACAGAGTACGCCACGACATAGTACCACAGAGTACGCCACGACATAGTACCACAGAGTACGCCACGACATAGTACCACAGAGTACGCCACGACATAGTACCACAGAGTACGCCACGACATAGTACCACAGAGTACGCCACGACATAGTACCACAGTGTACGCCAACATATAGTACCACAGTGTACGCCAACACATAGTACCACAGTGTACGCCAACACGTAGTACCACAGCGTACGCCACCACACATAGTACCACAGTGTACGCCACCACACATAGTACAACAGTGTACGCCACCACACATAGTATGACAGTGTACGCCACCACACATAGTACCACAGTGTACATCACAACACATAGTACGCTATACGCATATCCTACCACAGTGTAGACGTCAATATAATTTAAGGTACACAGATGCCAAATCAAAGAAAAACATTTACGTTTTACAGATAAACTCATCGGAAAAAACATCAACAACACGGCTAGTGCAGAGCGCGCACTGCCGGTCAGAATGGTCGTATCGGCGCAACACAACATTCAACTACCTACGTCATCGCTGCACGTGTTCTCAAAGACGTAAACAACTCGCAACGGTCGACCGCCCCACTACAATGCCTATAAAAAGCCGCCCGCTGCAGCGGAGCGATGATTCGTTTGTCTGCGCTCGGACAGCAAACACCTAACTTATTGTGAAATATTCGAAGCTGTGTAATCAATACTAATTAAAAGTGAATTCTGGTTGAAGTGAAGTTTATTTTAAGTTATTTCTGAAAACGAAATACTCTAATAATAATAATAGTAATGACGTCACTGTATTTAAAAACATCACCGGGCACACCGTTCCGTCATATATATAACGAAACGGTGGTTGTGCCCGGTAATGTTTTAAGGACAGTGACGTCATTACTATTATTATTATTGGAGTATTTCATTTTCAGAAATAACTTAAAATAAAGTTCACTTCAACCAAAATTCACTTTTAATTAGTATTGTTTACACAGCTTCGAATATTTCACAATAAGTAAGGTGTTTGCTGTCCAAGCGCAGACAAACGAATCTTTGCTCCGCTGTAGCGGGCGGCTTTTTATAGGCATTGTAGTGGGGCGGTCGACCGTTGCGAGTTGTTTACGTCACTAAGAACACGTGCAGCGATGACTTATTTCTTTGAATGTTGTGTTGCGCCGATACGACCATTCTGACCGGCAGTGCGCGCTCTGCACTAGCCGTGTTGTTGATGTTTTTCCGATGAGTTTATCTGTAAAACGTAAATATTTTTCTTTGAATTGGCATCTGTGTACCTTTAATTATATTGACGTCTACACTGTGGTAGGATATGAGCATAGCGTACTATGTGTTGTGACGTACTCTGTGGTACTATGTGTGGTGGCGTACACTGTGGTACTATGTGTGGTGGCGTACACTGTGGTACTATGTGTTGTGACGTACTCTGTGGTACTATGTGTGGTGGCGTACGCTGTTGTACTATGTGTGGTGGCGTACACTGTGGTACTATGTGTGGTGGCGTACGCTGTGGTACTACGTGTTGGCGTACACTGTGGTACTATGTGTTGGCGTACACTGTGGTACTATATGTTGGCGTACACTGTGGTACTATGTCGTGGCGTACTCTGTGGTACTATGTCGTGGCGTACTCTGTGGTACTATGTCGTGGCGTACTCTGTGGTACTATGTCGTGGCGTACTCTGTGGTACTATGTCGTGGCGTACTCTGTGGTACTATGTCGTGGCGTACTCTGTGGTACTATGTCGTGGCGTACTCTGTGGTACTATGTCGTGGCGTACACTGTGGTACTATGTCGTGGCGTACTCTGTGGTACTATGTCGTGGCGTACTCTGTGGTACTATGTCGTGGCGTACTCTGTGGTACTTAGTCGTGGCGTACACTGTGGTACTTAGTCGTGGCGTACACTGTGGTACTTAGTCGTGGCGTACACTGTGGTACTTAGTCGTGGCGTACACTGTGGTACTTAGTCGTAGCGTACACTGTGGTACTTAGTCGTAGCGTACACTGTGGTACTTAGTCGTAGCGTACACTGTGGTACTTAGTCGTAGAGTACACTGTGGTACTTAGTCGTAGAGTACACTGTGGTACTTAGTCGTAGAGTACACTGTGGTACTTAGTCGTAGAGTACACTGTGGTACTTAGTCGTAACGGACTCTGTGGTACTAAGTTATAACGTACACTGTGGTACTAAGTTATAACGTACACTGTGGTACAATGATATTGCGTAAAATAGGTTTGTAAAACATAACCTGAGTTCCTGGGTTTTTTTTTTTTTTTCTTTCTTTCTTTCTTTCTTTGTTCTGTTGCATTGGCTTGTGAAGTGGATGGTGCAGGCTCATTAACCGATACTGGAGTGTACTCTTCTAACGCCGATACGGTTCCTGTAGCTTCGCTCTTCCTTTAAGCAAGCTGCCAACCGGTGCATTCAGGTTGCAATTCCCTTGTATAATCAGGTTGTTGAGCGGAAGTAGCAGCACACACGCCTCTGTGTGCTACTCTGAAACAACATTTAAGAAACAGCATCACATAGCTCTGTCTCTCGCGTCATTGCACTAGTAAATTATAAACAAAAGTTTTTATCATCAAATTTAAAATGATAATAAAAGCAAAAAGAATAAAAGCTTTAATAGATAGCTGTGATCATGACAACCTGCGTCATTCGTGATGTGTGATTACCCTAGAGTGATACACCACCCAGGTAGAGACACCCTTGTTAGCCCATCATTTTCACGCATTAATAGCGTAGACCCTAACGAACAGCAAGCAAACTATGAATGTGTGACACTGATACACTTTCTCATAACAGCTAAGCTGTTGAAACAGAAGCCCATACTCTCGTATGTGCTCTCAAAGGCCTAAACACATTAGCACCACTGGCGTCACTCACTTTTCTCGAAGTAGGCTGAGCACGCATCCAGCGTTAATTTGCTAGACGGCGAACAGAACAAAGGTTTTACTTCCCTCAGACAGTGAGTAGCCAGCAGGTTGCGCCTCGTACATAAGGCGAATAGGCCATAGGTCATACGTCACGTAGACGGTGTGCAGACCGTAGGTCCGCACCTTACCAGGCGGTGAGTAGATCGCAGATCTGCGCCTCACCAGGCAGCAGCAGACCGCAGATCACAGCACGCGCTCAGCTCGGTAGACAGCGAGAAGACTGAAGTTCGATGCTGAGTTAAGCACTAGGCTGCTTACGATCACCGTCATTAGTTGATAGGATACTGTAGTACGCAAGTGTGTGTGCAAACACTCGAGCATTCTGTGGGGAAGGAAGGATTAAAAATAACCAGCACTGGGGTCATTATAACGAAAGAATTTTAAACTTGGCCCAGAAAATAGTCAGCCAGGTACAGACTTGTACTCTCACACTGTAGAACGCACTGACTACTGCTTAAACCTTTTATAAGCTCGGCCTTCACTGAACCTTATCTCTTTTCCGTTCTAAAATAATTCAACAAATCACACAACGTAGTGGGTATTAGTTTATTTGATTATTATTGCAACTTTGTTTGATGTTACTTAAATCAATTGAAAAAGTTACTTTTAAGTTAAAGGTTAGCTTTGCATTAGACTGCCTCTGATTAAAAACTATTAAAAAATACCACTGCTAATAATTCATCAGCTATTCGGTAAACAATGTGTAATCGTAATAAGGAACGCCTAGTTTATTACGCACCAGTGGGGGTAGTTATAAAAATTCGTTTTAATTACGTCAAACAAAATATTCGCAATATGAAACCGTGATAGACAAACAGTATGAATTAACCTTTAAAATTAGATCAACTACGATTACTACTAACCCTTTTCTTAAGCCACAGCTTTACACCTTAGCCTTTGGCAATTTTATACACGCGCCATCTATTGCCACGATCGGCTTATCGCTTTAAATCGCGCACACGGTTAACCCTCGTACAGGGCATATAAAAACTATGTCAAAAATAAATCAAAACTTGATATGAAAATATGATTCAATCTTACCAGTGTAGCTTCAATTACAACTCACAAGCCATTCGGCAACCTCACCCTTTCGGTACTGGTGAACTGGATTACACCTTTACATTGAACTCTGTGTTTTTCCCGTATAAGCACGGATGCATCTTCTATCGTTTGGAATGTTTACTAGCTGGAAAGAAAGCGTTATACCCACGAACTTACCGAAACATGGTGAAGTACCCACATTTTTTTTTTTAATTTAAGTATCACACGTTTAATAACATTTCTGAAAACAAAAACGATTGAAATTCGTTTGCAATTGTTACTCAAAACCCGATATAGGCTGCATGTCACTTAATTTACGATTTCTATGTTCCGACGTTGTCAATTAACTTGACATTTTATTTTTCTTGTTGTTGTCGGTAGTTATTTATTACAAAAACGTAAACTATCGATTTGAATGAAGAAACACAACGAACACTGAATTTAGATAGCGAACAGTCTAGAACACATGGTAATCCCACTTCTGATAACGAAACGGTGGTTGTGCCCGGTAATGTTTTAAGGACAGTGACGTCATTACTATTATTATTATTGGAGTATTTCATTTTCAGAAATAACTTAAAATAAAGTTCACTTCAACCAAAATTCACTTTTAATTAGTATTGTTTACACAGCTTCGAATATTTCACAATAAGTAAGGTGTTGGACAAACGAATCTTTGCTCCGCTGTAGCGGGCGGCTTTTTATAGGCATTGTAGTGGGGCGGTCGATCGTTGCGAGTTGTTTACGTCACTAAGAACACGTGCAGCGATGACTTATTTCTTTGAATGTTGTGTTGCGCCGATATATATTATAACTCTAAAATACGTTAGATCCGTCTGTAGCATCCATTTATTAGGAAATCCTAAGTGTGTTTCATGAACATATAAATACGTCACTAGCTCTTCCTGAGGCACATGATTTGTAATCCATTGTAAGAGTAGCTCAATCAAATGACATTATTATCTTAAATAAAATTTTTAATAGTACCTTTACAATACCTTTGCCCATTTGAATAATTTAGTGATCTTCAAATCTTTTTTTTCAAACACTTAACATATTTTACTTTAATCTTTAATCAGAATCCAGTAACTTACTTAAGCTATATACTCTCTTCAATTTAAGTATTCAGTATAAATAAAGAATGGAGTCAAATGTATTCGGAAAATATGATTCAATTATTCAACTTTTGCATCTAGTGCACATGATTGAGTACTCTGTAATTACGCATCACACACAACTCTTATTTGCGGTTCATTTGAGACATGTCATCAGCTTAAATTCATAATTTTATATTCTACAAAATAAGAGGTGCTCTGTTTCACAGTATAAAATTTTAAATAATCATAACTATAATAATAAATAAATAGCAGAAGTTATGACGAGGGCTTTCATGTACACGGTCACTAAGGATTTTATACCGCAATTATCAAGAGAGTAGAGAGAAGTAATTTAGCCTTTTAATGTCCAGATTTTTTAGTTTATTTTTATAGTTTAGTTATGTTTGTGTTTCCAGTGGTACAGCAAGCACTGTACCACCTAAAAGCTTTTAGTAAACTAATCCTGGATTAAACGCGTTGATGTTTTGAGATACGGATATTTTATTCAAATAAAACGTGCATATATAACGTATTAAAGTGCAGGTACCTAAGTGAAATTTTAAAACTTTTTTTAAATGTAAGCTTGCCAAAATGGCTTTACTCTGCCTGATCAAAAGCATCAGTGAAATTCAAGAGAATTGGTCACCATCCTCATTATGAATGCAGACAATGGAACATGGTGAACCCCATGGTGGCCCATTTAGATGCTTGGGTTTTCGGATTTGCTTTCACCAAGAAAATACGACTGCACAAATGATGTCATTTATGTTGGTCGTCTATGCGGGGTGGTAACCCATCTCGAGCCGGACCGTTCTTAGCTCTGCTACCTTGAACTAATTTTTTACTTAGAATTTAACAATATTGTAATTGTGTTTTAATGTATCATCGTATGTCCGTGTGGTGACGGATTAAGAATACAGAGTGTCACCACCCCTATTCATCCCGCGCGGGTGTCGTAAAAGGTGACTAAGGGATAAACTGAAGGAAAACTTGAAACCAACCCTATACCAACCAGTTCGGCCAGCGTGGTATAGTAGGCCAAAACCTCCTTTCTAAGGAGAGGCCTATGTCCAGCAGTGGCCTGTTAAAGGCTGTTGATGATGATTGTTGATGATGATGTATCATCGTAATCATATCGTATACAGAATGTTCCAATTATATCATTGTCGAAAATCTAATAAAAATCCCACAAACTAGAATGTCTGGTTCTAGGTATAACATCTTCTAAACAAATATTTTAAGTGACAAGCGCCATTATTATTATCTATATTAGATATTTAATAATTCTTTAAAAAAGACATGTATTGTGGCGTTTGAAATGTTCATAGATTGAGTAATGTATTGCTGTTTTCAACTTCGAAGCTAAGTTGCCATTAGTTGGTATGCCTACACGTCGCGATTCCACATTATATGTGTGTCTGGAGACCGCTGAGGAAGTTTGTGGGAAATGCATTGTAGATAATTTCGTTGGACTGAAATGTTGTTGTTCCGAACTTTGTTGAGCTGTCCAAGTTTTCATAATAACATTTACAAAAGTTTATAAAAGTTTTGATTTCTATTGAAAGCATTTCAGTTTTTATCGGTTTGTGTTACCAGATTATAAAACAGAATTTAAGACATGCATAAGATTCTGGTAAATCTGCTTTTATACCTTGGAAATTTTTGTGTCTAATAATAATATTATCATCAGCCTGTTCCAGACCACTACTGAATATAGGCTCTCTTATAAAGCATATCGCAGGAGCGATCTGCTGCTTTTTAAATCCAGTTGCTGCCAGCCCTCGCACATAAGTCGTCCCGTCAACTAGCCAGAGGGCACTTCACACTATGTCTGCCAATACGCTGTCTCTAATCCATGGCACGCTTACTGCAACGGATATCGGTTCTGCGACATATATGACTTATTGTCAACTCAGCCTACTAAGTTTCAGAGCTATGTTACTTACCTCGGTTCTCTGATGGATCAATAATATAACAGTTATAATATAACATAAATGACATACAAGGTGTCTCAGTGATACCTTCAAAATCAATGAGGGCTATTTTATATCATAAGGGCATAAATATATCTAATCCCAAATTAAGCAGAGCTTGTATTATGGTACTAGACTATTGTCTTAAATACATACTTTCTTTTTGTAAATACATACATATTAATATATTAGTTAAAAGTACAGAGTATTGTGTTAAAAGTAACTAGAAACAGATGTACCGCTCTTGGAAACAATTACCTAACTATAAATTCTTATCACATGCGACTTCACTTTCTTATGATACTAGTTTCAAAACTCGATAGTATTAATTCAGTGAACAATGAACTTGATAGCTTCAACATGCCTCATTCTTCTCTCTGAAATTGAAGACTGTCGCAAATTAATTAATCAAACTTACTCTAACATAAAATCACTCACCTAAATATTTGTAGCGTTAATTGCAATTTCGCAAGTTTTCTAACGTTGTTTGATCGCTCTGCTGCTGACTTTTTTTCGTTTTGAAAAAAAAAATTGGAAAAATAACTATTTTGATTTCGTGTTTTAACCATACTTGTGTTGTTTTTATGTTTTATTTAATTATTATGGAAGTTTCCAGTTACTGGGAAGTCAGTGCCCTCAAATATACTGACAACTAGTTCAATCTTCGAATTTCAGTTCTCCCTTAGGGTTGCGGAGGTCCGATGCCAGTCGCTCAGTGGAAAAACTGAAATTCAGGTAAAACCGGTTGAACTAGTAGCCGACCCCAAATAAACTTGGGAATAAAGGCTCGGTAGATGATGATTATGGAAGTTTCCAGTGATTTGTTTGTAAAAAAGTGCTATTTTACAACTCTAAGTTTCAATAGCATTAGCAAAACTTTCATATTCACTTTCACAACGTAAACAAATTTAGTTTCATCTAAGAATAACGAATTGAAAATTTCCAGCGTAATATGTAAAAGTACTGTCAACTGACCTTGTTTGACCTCGACGTAATCTGGTGACAAAGTCTCTCTGAATACCTAACTTTATGAATATTAATTATCTATATCTTCTTTTACTTTACACAGATTAATATAAAGTATTTTTTGGTACTATATGAAATAAAAACAAGGATAGAAATAAGAATTTACTAAAATAGTACATACATACATTTTAATTTTTATCTCATTTTATTTGATAACTTTTAAAACTTTATATAATACGTTTGTAAGGCCTTCCCTAGAACCTGAACTATACCGATTTGTGATATATTTTCAATATAAACGGTACTGATTCCTTTATTTCGCAATAATTTCAAATATAGGTTTTTGTTGTAGTCCTAAGAAGATCATTACAATTTTGCCGCTTCAGTTCGCTACAGTTAGAAATTGTTGTATGAGATAGATAAGTATTTTTGTAATTTTGAAAATAGGTTTTTTGTTTTTTAACGTATATGGTTAAAAAACCGAATCAATATACATATTTTTTGTTGTTTTTGTGTTTTATATTAATAATAAAAAAAGTGTTCAGAGATTTTTTTGTAAAAAAGTGCTATTTTTAAAGTCGATAAGTTTCCCTGCTTTCCCTAGAAGTTAAACGATTGGCATACAACATCGTTGAAGGCTTGTTATGAAATAAACAAGGTACTAAAAAGGAAATATATTAGGGTTTAATTATTTCTATTTAAATGAAGAATTTTGATCACTAGACTCTAAAATGTAATTCTATGAAATATTTTTTAGATAAGATAAATGATTGCTCAACTTTCAAATATTTGGAATATTAGGAACAAAATACGAAATTCTTAGAAAATAATAAAGTACTTAGATGAATTTCTTACCATAGTTGTTTAGTTATAACGATCATAATAATAATTGATTAATGAAATTATTATAACTTTGTATTGCACATAACTTGACATATATTAGTCTAGCTTTTTACTTTTAATTTTCTCAATAATTGCTTTAAAAGTAAAGATTGGTCGATTAATTGATTTTCTCTTCAATTCTTACAAATTTCTATAGTACATCTAAATAATATGGTTAATTATTTTAAAGTTTTTGCAATATTTTTTTTATAACTAGCTGCGCCTAAACAGAGGTACCCGCGGCGAAGTTAGTCTAAAATAGGTAGCCTTAACTACTCCATACCACATCTGACAATGAAAGTCCCTACTAAATAGGACAAGCCGTTTCAGAAAGGAAAACTCGAAAAAAAATGATGATAGTATATATTTGTAAATTGTCATATATATTTATTGAAACGCTTTTAATTTGAAATTACATACTCTTCAATTTTGTTTACGTGTACAGACAATCTTAACATGTAAACAACTACAACTACTTGACACAAAAGCAAGTCAGCATCTTGGCATTGCTTCTAAAGTTTCCTGCGGGCTTTATTATAACTGAATAAGAATAATTCCGAGTAAATGTTCCCATGTCTAAGTGCAACCGGATTTCTAGTTCGTGAGTTATGACAGCCGGGTGTTATACGTCTTATTGATTTTCCGGTACGTTTGTAAAGCTTATGTTGTATTTCTTATTATATTAGTTTGGCAAGGATTCTTTGTTGAAACTGATTGCGTAACTAACATTTACTCACAATATTCTAACTAATAATGATGAAAATTAAAATTTGACTTTATATTATGTTACTAACAGATACAATTTGTAGAACAGAGGCTTTCGTTATAAATTATTTTGGACAAGTAGTTCTATTATACGTTATACAGTTAGCATAGCATTAATTAATCAAATACTTGTATCATAATAAAGTATTTTTTTGGTACTGAAATCTCCATTTAATAAAGTAATTACATTCATAGCAACGTTATAATGTTAAGCTTTCACAATTAAACCACTAAACTGATTTGGATCAATTTTGGTATAAAATTGGATTGGATCTTGGTGAAAGACAATGACTACTTTTTATTGCGATTACTGATATATATACTATCGAAGCTTCAGGCAAAAACTAATTAGGTTAAACATAATAACGTACACGCGTTGCACAGCATCATGACTGGATATAACCGTGTTGTTTCACAAAACTCTGAGCTATTTTAAAGGTTTTCCGTAGAATAAAACTTCCAATGTCGCTTCGCGTGAAAACGAATCTTAATAGAGATGGGATGCGGTGCAGCGCTCTACTCGTACCTGCTGAATTATTAATGTACCCGCTCAGAGACATGATACTTAGCGACATCGGCACGTAGACTTATATCTACTGATATCTGAATAGGTTTAAGATAGATTCTGTTGCCGGAGATTATATGTAAAGTTTCTTGTTTCAGATAAACATCGAGTTTTATATTGTAGTTCATTATATCAATTTACTTAACGAAAATCGAGAGATTTCATTTAAGAGTGGCTTATTTTATGAATTGTTATACCCGTAATCTTAGGTAAAAGTATACGCGAAAGTATTAACAGTCGTTTTAATTAAAAAAGAGTATGTGAATAACATCGGTAAATACGTATTGTATAAACCCTCTCATAGAAGACCAACCTAAACTAACTGCATTCGTGTTGTTATGCAGAAGCATCTCAAAAGGTCTCCATGGTGTGGGTCACCATGTTGCATTGTCTATGTTCGCAATGGGTATGGTTACTACTACTCCAAGATTTTTCTTATGCCTTTATCAGGCAGAGTACAGTCACTTTGGCAAGTTCACCTATTAGTAAAATTATGTGTATAACTACAGTCGTCACAAAATAAGAAGCCCGTTTTGATATTTGTCATCGTGTTTTTTAATCAACGATTAAGGGCCACAGCACACTAGCTACTTTTAGCATCGGCGATCGGCAACTCGTCGCTTTTTAGAAGCCAAATACGGTGACCGAAATTCGCTCTACACCGCACATTTAAAAACGCCAAACGCGGAGATTGAGTCGCTTTTAGAAGCGCGACACAGCAGCTGAACGATACTCTCCGCACACATCCGGATGCCGGTAGCATCGATTTGGCATCTGAGCAGTCGCTAAAACGCGCGTTTCCGATACCGCGATCGAACGCTAAAACGCGATGCAGCATCGATGCAGTCGCCAAATCACCGATCGCCGATGCTAAAAGTAGCTAGTGTGCTGTGGCCCTAATTCGTGTTTTTGAGTGTATTTTTTCAATATAAATTTAAACTTGATGCTTATTTATGATACGCGTTATGATAGTGTATGGGTAACATAGTAATTAAATAGGGTTATGAATTTCATTGATGACATTGAAAAAACACGAATTAATCGTTGATTAAAAAACACGATGACAAATGTCAAAACGGGCTTCTTATTTTGTGACGACTTTAGTTTGTATATTACACAACTAATTATTATTTTCAATAAAATATTAAAGGAGATTGGCAATAAAATTCTAGTGTCTACTTAATTTTGTTTTCCTGTACTGCTATGTATTGAAAGGTAAGCAAACTAGAAGCGAGTAGTTGAACGTAATTTTAAGCATGAATTAACACTAAGTCTTCCTGTAATACTCACTTTGAAAGCTGCGGCCTATTTGTCAGCAATAGTTTCATTTAATTAAACTTGCCTCATTGTTGATTTAGAGCAAGTCACGGTTACAAGAGCCTTAGCGTGACTTTGTATTTAAGGCTTCAACTCGGTTTTCGAACGCGTGTAGCATTCTCAAGTCGTCTTTATGAGATTTTTGTTCTTCGTAAATAATATTCACCTCAGTAAGAAATATACATTTCAAGTAACGAAGCGAAAATTATTTCTTATGTTTTTAATCGTTGCTTTGTAATCTTGTAAACTTTATGTTCCGATAATATGTTTTCAAAGTGTCTTTATGAAAGTTAAACTATTTACATATTATTGGAATAAAAATACACAAATTTAGGTACTCTTATTAACAGATCATGTCGAGCTCGAAACAAGGTCAGCTGAGAGTACTTTTACGTAACACGTTGGAAATTTTCAACTATTCCATTTTCTAACTTCATTAATCTTAGATGAAAATAAATTTACACAATTTTTATTAATGAAATGTGATAGTTCTGTTTAAGTGTCAATGACCTTATTTCTGTAGAGAAAGTTGATGTTTTAATTTTTAATAAACTTTTGGCTTATTTCAAATACAGATATTTCATGCTATGAAAGTAATGTTTGTTTTATTTTTACTGAATATATTACAGATACTTTTTGTTAAATGTATATTTTTTGGATTGTGAAAAAAAAACAATATAACAATTAAAGTACATTAGAATGCCACACAAAACATAACAAATGGATAATAAATAATTTCTCAAAGAAATGCATCAGATATTGCCTCAACTGTCAAAAGTTCCACTATAACAATCGCAATAAGGTTTATGTTTAAAAGTTTCCTCGTCGAATAGAATGGCAGCCGGCTTCCGTCGAAGAAAAGATGCACTCGATAAGCGTGACCTTAAGTTGTATTGCTGGACAGCACGCTACCAAGTTATGGACTCAGTGAAAACATAACCGTTATGTACAACATTATTTAATGCCGTAGGTAAATAAACGGAAAAAATGAAACGTAATAAATGATTTATGGTTTTATTCGTGCATAGTGTTTGCTCGGAACTCCGCTTACATGTTTATAATATTTTATAATTCCGTGTGTATATATTTTTCATTTTACAATAGTATTGGTCCAAGAGCCCAGAGCGATCAGACATAACTTATTTTCACATGGATGAAACCTTAACTACTCAGTAGCGTCTAGTGTACTTTTAAATACCTGCGTGTTTGTGGAACTAGCCCTGTGACACCTGGGCAGATATCAGGTGAGAAAGGTAACTAAAAATAAGAGTTGTCTAACTTAAATTAGTATGGCTGATCTTTATATATATTTTGTAGAATATTATTCTAAAGTAGTTTCATAAAGTGTCAGACACTTTTCATGGACCAGAGCTTGTGTCAGACGCTTTAAAGATCGACAAAAAATTAATGAACTTTACTTATTTTTACATGTCTGAATTTTTAATATGTTATTAAAGTAACTATTACAAAGTTATATTTCAACAGTCAGACAAATTCGAGTGACCAAACATCCCTAAAACACAAAAATTATTCAGTCGAGAGTGCGATCGCGAGAGCACTATGCGCATGCGTCTCAGAGTAAAAAAATTAAATGTAATGAAAATACTTACTAATTTCAATCTAAGATTTTCGCATTCTTGTTTCAATAACATGGGCTTCAACATTAAGTTGTTAATTAATATTAATATTAAAGTGAATTAATTTATTGCATGTATTTGTGATAGGTGAATATATGAGGATACATTTAATTTTATAAGGAAATATCTTTATTTTATTGTAAAAAAGATACCAGTTAGATAAAGATATAAACAATATATTAGCACTACCACAAAAATATCACTATGATTAATTACAGCAAATATCTCCTAATCATCTCAATCAAAAATCTAAATCTAATCGCGCAAACTATTCAGTTTAGAAAAAAATGATATAAGAAACCTCAACATCATTTTTGAATACCTATCCATAGTTACACGTATGGGTTCGATGAAAAATTTTTTTTTGAGTTTCAGTTCCATGTATGGGGACCCCCAAAATGTATTGTTTTTTTTTCTATTTTTATGTAAAAATCTTAATGCGGTTCACAGATTACATCTACTTACCAAGTTTCAAAAGTATAGCTCTTATGGTTTCCGAGAAAAGTGGCTGTGACATACGGACGGACAGACAGACAGACAGACAGACATGACGAATCTATAAGGGTTCCGTTTTTTGCCATTTGGCTATGGAACATCAAAAACGGGATCCAAGTTGCTGTGGACGTCTCACTCGCTCTGAAATAGCATGATGATCGCACTCCCGGCTGAATAATTTTTGTGTTTAAGGGATGTTTGGTCACTCGAATTTGTCTGACTAATGAAATATAACTTTGTAATAGTTACTTTAATAATATATTAAAAAATCAGACATGTAAAAATAAGTAAAGTTCATTAATTTTTTGTCGATCTTTAAAGCGTCTGACACAAGCTCTGGTCCATGAAAAGTGTCTGACACTTTATGAAACTAGTTTAGAATAATATTCTACGAAATATATATAAAGATCAGCCATACTAATTTAAGTTAGATAACTCTTATTTTTAGTTACCTTTCTCACCTGATATCTGCCCAGGTGTCACAGGGCTAGTTCCACAAACACGCAGGTATTTAAAAGTACACTAGACGCTACTGAGTAGTTAAGGTTTCATCCATGTGAAAATAAGTTATGTCTGATCGCTCTGGGCTCTTACTCTATATAGATTTTTATGATGACCTTATATTTTTTTTTATATTTATGCCTACCAAAGTGACCCTTCTCTGCCTGATGGAAATAAGTAGTATACAAGAGTATAAATAGGAATTAAGAATATCTGAATTTATTCGCTCTAGGCTGACAATGAGGCAATAGAATCAGCTCAACTGTTGGTATGGCTATCTGTTCCTAGAAGTCTGTAACTAACTTTTATATAACTCACTACCCCGAGTAATGCGTTTTGCTTCTTGCTTGTAGTATACCATCGGGTATAATAAACCTTGTTTCACTGAGTAACACACAATAACATATATCAGCCTTTAGTTACCAACGAGGTGAACCTTCTAGGCTATTTAAATTTTCGTCTAATTAATGAGCCATTTATTTATTGGTCTTTTAGATGATTTTCATTTACGATTACGAAATGGAAGCGACTTAAAAAATTTAAGACTGCAAATTTATTATTATCAAATCAAGCTACCAATTTAATGACTAAACAATCTTTGATTACAACGATTTCCTTACATTTCACTCATGCTATTTATCAAACAGACTAAGATTTACTTCGTCAGGCTCTAGATATGTAAAAGAACTTATTAATGACTAGGTTTCGCCCGCGGCTCCGCCCGCGTGTATGTCGGTTATCGCGGTAAAAAGTGGCCTATGTCCTTTCCCAAGTTTAGTTCTATCTTCATACCAAATTTCATCAAAATCGCTTCAGTGGTTTATATGTGAAAGCGTAACAGACAGACAGAGTTACTTTCGCATTTATAATATTACTAGCTTTCGCCCGCGGCTCCGCCCGCGTGTATATATCGGTAAAAAGTAGTCTATGTCCTTTCCCAAGTTCAGTTTTATCTTCATACCAAATTTCATCAAAATCGGTTCAGTGGTTTAGGCGTGAAAGCGTAACAGACAGACAGACAGAGTTACTTTCGCATTTATAATATTAGTAGGGATAATTAATAATTATATAATTAATATTAAAGTAGGGATTATCACTTATTGTAACTCATTGTTAGGTAACGCAAGTTGCTTATCCCTACTAATATTATAAATGCGAAAGTAACTCTGTCTGTCTGTCTGTCTGTTACGCTTTCACGCCTAAATCACTGAACCGATTTTGATGAAATTTGGTATGAAGATAGAACTGAACTTAGGAAAGGACATAGGCTACTTTTTACTGCAATAATCGAGATACAAAGGCCAAAGCTAGGTCATTATAATAATAAATAAATCGTAGATGTCAAAATATATCACCGTTTATCTCCTGTCAAAACTTCACTTTGGTTGCTAGGCATAACACACTTGCATGGCAACCATAATGATAGTTTGTAAACCATAATGTGTTTGATTTCCGGCAAAACTACAAGTCCTATGGAAAAAAGTTAAACGGCAAAGTTGTAGGTAATTAAAAGATCTACAACTTTTTAGGGTTCCGAAGTTTATGTTTACGAACCCTTATAGATTCGTCATGTCCGTCAGTCCGTCTGTCCGTCCGTCCGTCCATCCGTCCTCGACTTACCGTCCAAACGGTAAGTACTAGAAAGATGAAACTTTGCATGGATATGTATTGTAATTACGTCCACAAAGTGCTACAATAAAATTAAGAAAAATATTTTGATTTAGTATACCTCCCCTACACGTAAAGTGGGGATGTTTTTTTTTCTCGCGGCTACCCCATGATGTGAGGTACATAATATAGGTCTTTTAAAAATATTACAGGGTTGTTCAGACGATTTTTTGATTTAGGTATCCGTTTGCGAGAAATTCCACTATAAAGGCCACTTTTTTGTAAAAATAGAGCGTCCCCCCCCCCCCTCTAAAAGCTAAACGGCCGGCTCAAAAAATCTCAATTCGTGATAGTGGTCCATAAAATGAACTTTAAATGGAAACTATGACTTTGTTAGTTCAGGAGTTATAGAGTCGTAACTTCTACAATGTATAATATGCATGTATTTACAAAAAAAAGTATGTTTATGTATTTATATCAGTTGTTTAGAACCCATAACACAAGCTCTGCTTACTTTGAGACTAGATGTGTGTAAGATGTCTAAAAATATTCTACAATGTGCTTAATTGGAAAACGTCATACAAAATTAACGCATCAATGCGTAAACATAACAATTATCCATTGGATACAATTTCTAATCCACGTACCACTATGGGTGACTGAGGAACCCTTTCCTGTGCGTGGCCTGACACGTACTTGGCCAATTTTTTATTTACACTTTTATTCACATAACCTCAAATTATGTGAAAAATTCAAAAAACCAAGTTTTTTGGTTTTTTATTTTAATCTTTCATAAATAAAATTAGTTTTAAACGAAGTTTAGTGAAAACTTACCTTTTTATGTCCCGAATACACTGTAATTTATTTGATTTGAAATATTTATTTTTTCACCCTATTTTGACTCTATATCGATAATTCACCCGTCAATATATCTACTTTTTTCAAAAATTGGGGTGTTTTCTGTTTGATGAAATCTCTACTTTCCGATGGTGTAATCCCTACTAATATTATAAATGCGAAAGTAACTCTGTCTGTCTGTCTATCTGTTACGCTTTCACGCCTAAACCACTGAACCGATTTTGAACCTGAAATTTGGTATGAAGATATAACTGAACTTGGACATAGGATACTTTTTATCGCGAAAATAAAGGTAGAAGAGTTTGAAATAGGGGACGAAAGTTTACGTCGAAGTTCCTTATTATCAAACATAAAATCATGTAAGATTGTTTAATCTACCCTTACCGTGTCGCGCGATATAAACGAATTCCACGCGGGCGAAGCCGCGGGCGGAAAGCTAGTTACTAATAAATGAATACATCAAGGTAACATCTCGATAGCAATGTCGCAGACATAATTACTTTATTATTTTTTATCGATTAACAAGTTATATAATTCAAACAAGAATCGTAGTAAGGGCATGAGCATGTAATCTATTGCGTTCAAAACATTGTGAAATTTACTGCATCAAACTCATTTCCTTCGGCTATTGAAGAGAACATCGTAAAAGATATATTATAACGATTCAGTGATTTAGCAAATATATCATAAAAATGTTATAACTCCAGGGTCATGCTGTTCTTGGTAGATTACTTCTGGTTTGGACATTTAGGAATTATTTTTTATTTGAACTTAGTTATAAAGTAATACGACTTTAAGAAGGTCGGTGCTGGAGCTTTAATCTGACTACATATCTTATGCTTAAATAGTTTTAAAACGTGTTTGGACTTTTATTCTAAGGTATTTGAGAACGGTGGAGCACAAATAACAAGCTTAAACAAGAGTCGTTTTACTGCGGGTTTATCTGTAGAATACAAAGTTTATAGAAAAAAATAATAATAGAGATCTCCAACTTTCAATGAATTTACGACGCATTTTATTTTACTTTGAAATTGCTTTAGTTGTTAATATTCACAGGCTGTAATAAATTCTATTACGAATTCTGTAAAGCAGTTTTTGAAAAACTTTATTTTTAAATATGGGCATTTTTACTGCTTTCTCTTCTATTATTGAAACATAAAACTTTGACCAATATTATATATAGACTTTTAGGTTAAAAAAGATATACTGAAATATATGATATATGTAAATAGGTAGTGATATTGGCACATGGCTCTTGGATAGTACTCATGCATTCCAGCAGGGCGACTATAGTTAGTTTGACCGGCTCAAATATAAAAACGAAATATGCGTGGGTGTTTTTAAGTTACTTTCCAACCTAACGATAATACAAGATATGACTGCCTTGTTGGTCTAGTGTTTAGCGTATGCGGCTGCTGATCAAGAGGTCTCGGGTTCGATTCCCGGGTCGGACCAAGTATTGTTATATATTGTCTGGGTGTTTTCTATGTATAATATATTTTATTAATAAAAAATTATATGTTTATGTATTTATATCAGTTATCGAGTAACCTTAATACAAGCTCTGCTCAGCTCGGGACTAGATATTGTTGTGTGTCAGATGTCCGAAATATTTATTTATTTATCTTATTTTTTATTTTTTATAGTCTCCTTGAACTAATACAGAAATTTATCAAACAGAAAGGATTTTTTTATATTTAAAAATAGGTGAATTTATATGAAAGAAACAGATCAATCCTTGGTTTTGGTAGCTTTGGTTTTAGTACAAGATTACATTACTCTTGCAGCTTTTTATAAATCATTTTTTAGACTTACAGTTAACATAATGTTAAATTATTTTATTGTACATCTATTTTTCTGTGTTGTTTCAATGCCTTTGTGCATTTGTTTTAATGCTTCATTGACTAAACCAATATTTCAACATTGGTATTCTAAATAGTTTGTAAAAAGCTAACATAGAAAAGAACTACAGCAAAGTAATAATAAATTGAAAACAGAGAAAAGCAGCATAGTACAATAAAAATCTACGTTAGCCAAGGAAAAATAAGCTTTTTAATTAAACCCTTAGTGGCATTTTTAAGATTTTAAACAAAGATTACTTTATACGACCCAACAGCATACTGCTGTTTATTTTATGTGGTCTGTGTAATAGCAAATTTCAGTGTTAATTGCACAACAATTTAATAGCTATAGTTATCCTTGACTTCTTTCCGCACTGAGACTTGAGTTACTGAGGTCGTGTTGCGCATTACAAATTACTGCTACACCGTAGCTACTGTAGACGATTATGAATGTTTACCTTCTCAAACGAACTAGAAGAAACTATATTTAGATTTAAATAAATATGCCGTATTTGGTATCATTGTAAAGAGCGTCACTTACACATTTAAAAAATATGCAATTGCTCTTGACTTTGTCCGTATTTATTTGATAATTTATATGGTATTCTTTCTGTTCTAACTTTAAATATACTTTACATACAAATTAATATTAACTGCACCAAAACTTTTTTAACTGAAAAAAGTAAGATTTAGAACCCAACTACGATAAAAAACGACGCTGCCAAAAGCATGAAACAATACACAACAAGATTTTCAGGACGCTGTATTAAGCAACGTTACTGAAGAAGCAAGATACTCGTCACGATTGACTGACGTGATTAAGGCTGCTGATCAAGAGGTCTCGGGTTCGATTCCCGGTTCGGATTAAATATTTTTGTGATCCACAAATACTTATTTCGGAGTCTGGGTGTTTTCTATGTATAATATGTATGTATTAACAAAAAAAGTATGTTTATGTATTTATATCAGTTGTTTAGTACCCATAATACAAGCTTAGCTTGGTAGGGGACTAGATGACGTTGTGTGTAATATGTCCGAATATTTCCAAATTTTCGAAATTCCTATTCGGTGTACAGTGCTACATATATTCAAGTTTGAAAAGCCGTAGTCATCCGCTACGAAAGTGTATTGGTACGAAAGTGGTGTCTATGTAAAGTGTGATTACTCCTTTGAAATCTTGAAAATCTTGTTTCATACTTTTTCAGCGTCTTTTTTTGTGATTGGTTTTTAAGTTTTTTAGCTTACATAATGTTAATGTTGATGATAAAATTCTAATTTTAATAAGTCTAGTAACTTTATTAATCCTGAGGGATTATATTCTTCAATTAAATTCTTTTTGAAAGTAAGCCATTTTCGTTAAATTATTATCCATGGTAATATGAATATCAACGCAGGTATCCTAATTAGTTCTACACGTTTTATATCTAAACAGGTAGCCATATTTTACCCAGACATAGTAGTAATTCTGCTCGAAGCTAATTAACTTGAAATATTAAATTTGGACTGAATCTGTCATATAATTAATTATGAGCGAAATAAAACATAGTTGTTTTATACTTTAAGTAATATGTTAATAATTATAATAAAGTTTAAGATATTTTCATTACGAGTGAACTGTGTTAGGCATTATAGCTAAGTTAAAGCGAATGAAGAAGTAATAGGTTTCAGAAAAATCTGAGAACTGTAAAATTTCGTTCACAATCTTTAAACTCAAGGGCACATTAAATATGTTACCAACGCGATAGAAACTTAACTTCTTAGTAACTGAAACTTGCTTATTTTGATTTTTAGAAACAAATAAATTAAATGTAGGTGAGTGAATAAATAAAAGAACATAACAAAATGATGATGATGATGATGATGATAACAAAATTACTGTTCTACTTATTATATATCTTGTTCGTGTAGGGATGAATTAATGTCTCGGGAAATCAGGTTTCCTATCAGGAGATGGTTAATGCTATACGTTCCCACGCTGGCCAAGTGCGGGTTGGGGACTGGCAAGATACGTTGTGGCTACGTAATCTTATCATATGATAACAACTGGGACTGATAGTTTAGAGTGCCCGGAGAACGGATCACGGAAACGATCTTAAAATATCATGCTACAAACGGTCACCCATCTAGGTCTGACCGTGCCGTCGTTGCTTACCGTCGGTGATTGTTTCCAATCGCCTAAGGTTACTTGGCAATGAGCGTGCTATAGTAAGCTCAGACTTCCACTCTAAGGTGAGGTCTACGTCCAATAGTTTTCTATTCAAAATTGATAAAAATATTGTATGCATATTGTCAGAGATACCGCAAAAGATACATGATATCAGTAATCAAAATAATTTAAAGAAAGATGTTCTCAAGTTATGAAGAAAACTTGCATGGTTTAATGTTTAAATATTCGTAAAATAAGAATCAAGACTAAATTTATTGAAAAGTCTACTCAGTAGATTTTTTTTTACAAAAAAACGACTTGTTTCATCTTTCACATAAAACACAAGGTAACTTGCCTAGGCACTTACATTATTACTTTTCCGTCGACAGAGACCGAAAGTGATGCGGCCTTAGGCTTAGTAAACTTAAAATTAAAAACAACACACTCATCTTGTTGCCTTCTGTTTGATATAGCATTATTGTTCTTTCATGGATTCTATACAAACCCTGAATTCATTATAAGTTAAAAAAAAGCGGCCAAGTGCGAGTCGGACTCGCCCAAGAAGGGTTCCGTATCAGCAAGTAACATCAAATAAAAGTTCTTGTAGTTCGTTGTAACTTTGATCGATGTATTTAAAATAGTGTTTTGATTGAATGAAAGGTAAATTGCGGTTTACGATTTATGACGTATTACAAAAAAACTACTTACTAGATCTCGTTCAAACCAATTTTCGTTGGTAGTTTGCATGTTAATGTACAACATATATTTTTTTTAGTTTTATCACTCTCTTATTTTAGAAGTTACAGGGGGGGGGACACATTTTTCCACTTTGGAAGTGTCTCTCGCGCAAACTATTCAGTTTATAAAAAAATTATAATATAAACCTCAACATCATTTTTAAATACCTATCCATAGATACCCATACGTATGGATACGATGAAAAAATTAAAAAATATTACTTTTAACAAAACCAATTCGACATTTTCTTTTAAATATTTTAGCCTGCCAAAGTGACTCCACTCTGCTTGATGGAAATCATGAATAGAATCCATACATTGATGGTAAACTATGTGTAACTGCATCATTGGAGAATATTTAAGAATGAAAGCTTCAAAGTTACTTGAAAATTCACATAGTTACTATAAAATGCAGAATGCTAATATTTTTGTTAATTATGCATTTTTGATGCATAAAAAAAAATTAAGTCATTAATAAAACATTACACACACTACCATGTATCTGACACACACACGCATAGATACCCATTTGGCAAATTAGCTTTGTAGCGCAGCTTTGGCAAAATCCGTGATTAAAGAAGTTATAGTCTTTGACAATGGAACCTTAACAATGTTACCAATTATAATTCAAATTAATTATAGTCGAATTTCGACCACTTGGCGACCATTTGTATAATATAAAAAGATTACTTAAATATAACATATTTCTATTAAATTTAGGCTTGCAAAGTTAGTAGTAGTTTGCAGTTTATTATTATATGTTATCAGACGTTTTTCACATACATTTCTTTTCTTCATTCCTACAATCCACTTTTAAACGCAAAAAAAGAAAAAGTTATCGTTCCCATACAACATTTTGCATGTACCCAATTATCTCCACGCAGCTGATGTCTTTTGACGCTGCCAAGACATATGCCTTCACAACGTGGGGCGATACGACGCAATATATAACGATATTGGACGAGCGGTAAGAATAGCAATCAGGTTGATGGAAACTAGGTATCTGCATTATTGGTCCGATAACGTGATGCGAATGCTGAACAATAATCGATAATATTCAACAAGGAGGTTTTATATCCTACATTTTGTTTTCTTTGTAATTTTATGGTCTGTTTTTTTTTCACATCCTCAAATTTATCCTATTTCTTTTACATTTTATTCAGTATTCTGAACTTTTTCTTTTTCCTTTTGGTATACAAAACTTTTAAGAATTCTAATGGTTTCAAATATCCCCAGTCGATAGTTAGTAGGTATCTTTTACTATACGATACCCAGTGGAGTTGCTGATGAAATTCGAGTGAGTCTCCATTTGTTTTTGTCTAGAGGAAGCTCAAATTTAATCGAAAAAGTAAACCAAACAGTATTTACAACTCATTAGATAAACTTTTATTATTGTAGGTCTATTTTGTTATCGATGTAATTATTAAAGTTTCCTTTGTCAACATGTTTTGACAATAACTAATAACAGTTAAGAATGTTAGTAAATGGTGATGAAATTCCACAAAAAAAAGGTGTAAAAACCTCTAATAAATTCCAGTGTTTTATACTGGGTAATATGATATTTCAAGAAACTGAATTATATATATTTATTCGTTTACAAAAACAACAAAACTTTAATTTGTCAAATTTTAACTCATCTGTTGGTCTAGTGGTTAGTGTTTCTTGCGTTGCGTTCTAATATGTATTTAGATAATGTTATTAGTATAATGATTTTATGAAACTAAACTTAGGGACTTTTTACAAGCTTCACCGTGGTGTATTTGTTAACTTTATGACACTTACAAAATGGGGAGAAGAATTTTTTTATAATTGCTATAGTATCTCAATTATAAAATATCCTTTTCGTGTACTAAATTACATTATCCACAAACAAGCATTGTGTTGAAACAGTGTTCATGTGTTTAAATTGCGCTGTGGTAGCCAAAAGTGGTACCTCATAATGCTGCAACAATGGAGTATTGATGATACATAATCTGATAATTAGAATTTAGACATAGTTGTTTAAGTTAAAGATCTAAAGTTTTTCTCCACACTAAAACCAAATTTCATCAATCATCATCAACAGCCTTTAACAGTCCACTGCTGGACATAGGCCTCTCCTTGAAAAGGAGGTTTTGGCCTACTATACCACGCTGGCCAGACGGGTTGGTATTGGGTTGGTTTCAAGTTTTCCTTCTCTTGCATCGATTTTGTTTTGCGTAGTTTATCCCTTAGTCGCCTTTTACGAAACCCGCGGGATGAATAGGGGTGGTGACACTCTGTATTCTTAATCCGTCACCACACGGACAAACCAAATTTACCTTTTGATAAAGATAATGATGAACAAACAAGTGATGAAAATGAAAATAACATTACCGCTTTCATATTCCACGGCTAACCTCTTCAACTGTAAACCATATTTTATACAAATCAGCATAATTTGTACATAAAGTATACACACACGTATAAAACATGTTAATCCGTTATTCAGGGCAGAGCCTGCCTCGTGGCACAGTAATAAGGTATATTTGTCAAAGGCATTGCTTAGCTACAGTACTGTATCTTAATTTACCGTTTCTGAACTTGTACTGAGTGCGAATTATGGCTCGTTCGAGGCACACCTGGGCCTGCCTTGCCTTAACGCTGTATAGCTTCACTCTAGGCACATAAATATATAGTTGGAATACAGTTATGAAGTACATAATTTATATAGCTCGTTTTGAGTGTTTTTTTTTTATAAGTAAAGCTAAGGTACTGGTTTATTTTATTTTGATTAACAACTAAAGGTATAGTAGCGGTTTTTTAATATTATACTTCAAGTAACAAATATAACACTTTAGTCTAGGTGGAACCTTTTGGTTTTCTTACTACATTTTTATATAAAGACGATTGCTTTAGGGATCGTCAGATTGGTATTTTATTGCTTAAGGGTTTGATTAGATATTCCACAGTAATTCAAGTGAATTTAATTTAGAACTTGTATTTTAACAAGTTCCATCAAGTGCCAGTTGAGAGTATACATTAAATAGTTTATTGAATATTTTTTTGAACGTGTAATGACGTTTAATACATACTAACAGTGACATAATTTACAATGAAATTCCGATGATTGAGTACAAGCTGTGCAAATCGATTTGCATCGGAATAACGGAATTGCAATCGGAAATACCGAATCAATTCGACCAATTTGCCGATGACTCCGGTGCCGAGATAACGAATTCCATTGCTCCTCATCTCTACCAGTGTTGTTTTGTCATGTTTCTCGATGCAATTGGTTTGTTTACTTTTGTTCTTTTATTTTATTTACAAAATTAAATGCAATTATAAACGTAAAAGCATTTGGCAAAAGAACTGTACTAGGTATCTACTTTATCGTTTAGTATTTTTCAAGAAATTTTAATTTTTATCATGTATAAAGTTATTAGAAGTTAAAAAATAAACTTTTGAAACCCTATCACATCTTATCGGTTTTATTATACTGAAATGAAGAGGAAATGGAGAAGCCTATTTCCATCTGCAGTACTGTGATAGGCCCAAGATGATTGTACTTCTTATATATTGCAAATCACAAATTTACAAAACTATTTTTCTAAAGCGTCATAAGCATTTTCAAACTTAAACTTATACTTTATATATTAACTGTTTATCTTTTTGTTACAGGCGATCAAGTGCGGGCCTTCTGGCACCGCAGTTGGCGTGTCAAACTTCATCTCCTGCGACTGCGCCACCGCCTCATCCACCAGCATCGCCGCCCCGAGTCGTGTCAGCACCGCCCGCACCCCTCGCCCCACCACCTCCTGACCCCGCACCTCAACCCGCACAAGAAGATGGAGTCAGATTACGGCGTGTACACACGGTTGCGGTCAGAGATTATCTCAAGAGAGAAACGCAAACGTTCTTTGGTGTCCAAAGGGACAATGAGAGGGAACAAAGGAGGCTTTGGTATGAAAGGCGGAGGAGACACGCAGCGCGGGCGCTTGGGGACCTCCGGCCCGATCTGCCACCGGATCATCATCCTGATGATGATGATATTAGGTGAGTTCAAATTATTTAAAATGTATTTCATTTTCATTATAACATTTCATTTTACACTTATTTTGAACGATTTTTTATACTGTTGAGGTTGTAAACAGACAGACTTGTAGTAATCAGTTAATGCTATATTTTATCCAACTACGGCTTAGCTGATGTGAGGGTCATAGTTTTAGCATTCTATGTATGATTATATGTTCCACTGTAGCGATTAAATTACAGTGAAACATATAAATTAGACTGCCTTGTTGGTCTAGTGGTTAGCGTATGCAACTGCTAATCAAGAGGTCTCGGGTTCAAATCCCGGGTCGGGCCAAAAAGTGTTTTTGGGATGTTCTTAGGAAATTCCTAATAGCTGCCCGGAGTTTGGAAGTTTGGCGGTGATTTACGCCCGTGCCTCGGAGAGCACGTAAAGCCGTATACTGACAACTAGTTCAATCTTCGAATTTCAGTTTTCCCTTTGGCTGAAATACCTACGTAGACTATATAAGTTAGAATACGAGAACTAAACGGGATAGATATTGAGCTCAAATTGACTGTCCAAATGCCAAGACGTACCAGATGATGATAACAAATATATCAGCCGATGATATACCTGGATTGCAGAGCCTGCTAATTTGATGAAAGAGGATTATATTTTTTTAGTTAGAAGATAATCTATTTTTGTTTCTTTTTCAAGAGTTCCTAATGAGACTGACAAAGGTCAATTTAATCTACATTTTTAAAAGCTTTTAATTTTATAAAACATATAAAAAACATTATTTATTGATTTTATTTATATAAATAAGAAGAAGCGTCTACCATTACAGATATTTTCTGTTCTGAATCTAATGCGGTGTAAGTAGACAATTTGTTTGATTTTCACACCGTAGTAAATTCGCTTAGTGAACAAGTAAATATGAAACCAGGCCCCCTAGCCAAGTTGTAAACGTTTTTCGTTTTCTATTCTATTCTCTTGTTTCATTGGCTAATGACACTCAGTCACGTGATCAAAACAAAGTATTAGCCAATGAAAGAAGAGAATTGAGAAATAGAATAGAGAATAGAAAACTAAAAATGATTCCAATTTGGCCAGTGGGGCAGCTACCGCATTGAGTGCACGCAAGGCACGCGTGAGCGGCGCCCTCTGCAGGTGCGTAATCATTTGGGACACAAAAGTTTAACTTGGATAAAATAATTTTATGATTTATGTATTAACAAAATCTTAAATTCTTGGTCCGTAAGACCGGCGTCACCAATGATGATAAATTGACGTCACCAATTGCGGGTACTAAAATTCCAAAGAACAAACAATTTAGAAAATACCTCGCAAATATCAGCGATATTCTTTGGCTTCAGTCTTCACAAGTTCTAATCAACATCAATGATATATAACATGAAACTTAAAAAAAAAACACTTTTTAAAAGTTTTCTTGTTATGCGTCTCTGACTACGATAAGATCACTCACCACCTCTTTTCTTAAGTAGCTCTCTCACTTTGACATTTCTACTATTATTTAAATTACCAAATTTTATCATTAACTGATTCGTAAGTGTATTGTTATCATGAAAGCAATATTTTTTTGTCTTTATTCTTATTTTTGCGTAACGTTCATGTAATCAAAATGTTTTTTTTTATAAACGTAGTTTTATATTGCTCAAAAAAACATAAGGTTTATATTACCAAAAATATTTTTAGGCAAAGATAAAATACTTTTATACAAGCGGCACTACGGGTAATAGCTAGGTGTATAACAACAATAAAACCTAACTATCTAACAAGTTGTCGAGCAACAAAGAGGATGAAATAGATACAAAGTTCAATTTCCTGTGGAATAATATATATGATATTGTTAACCTTCAATACCTTCAGGTATCTTTCTGCACACTTGTTCATATTCAATAATATAACACAATATTTATATTAATATATTGGGAAGAAAAGGCACACTATGGGAAGACTTGTATTCAGTTCCGCCAGAGTTTTCTTAAGTTAAAAGGTTAGTCTATGCATTTAATATGATCAACCGCGAGGGGGCGACGTCCGCGTGTGACCGGACGTTGCCTAATTAGAGAGTAAATTTTGAGATGGTGCCCGCAACAGTGCGGGCAGGCGCCGGTTGGAGTCCAGAAGGAAATCCCCTCCCTGGACTCCTTCCAATACAAAGGCGCAGAGAGGGTCACACCGTGTGGTTTTAGTCGGTTCGAGTCCGACACACCACCCCGCCGTAACCCCCGACGGGGTGACGGTCCGCGGGGATTTCCACACGTAAAAAAAAAAAAAATGCATTTAATATGATGTAGATGCAGATTTGCACTAAATGCAATGTTCCATGCTGTTAAATAAATTTACTTGACAATTGCATAGCCAGATCTATTCAAATAATTAAAATTGAAGTGTCTATATGTAATATCTAATAAACAGTTTTTTACAAAATGCATATAAATGTATATACAGTACTAATATTAATCCTTGTATCTTCAGTTGTCTTCCAGGAAAAGTCCCGTCTAAATAGTTTCAGCCGGTTCGGATAGACAGACTGGCAGACAAAAGTTTGAAAATTGCGTTTTCGATGTAAGTACATATCTGCATTTCATATGCATTAAGTAAAAAATTGATAATTTGATAGTACAAACAGACTTCAATTTTAATTGGTTTGTATAGATATGTCACCGTAAAATTGAAAATACAGTTAGATTATAATCTATATCGCGAGATTGTGACCTGTCGAAAGAATATGAACCGTAACTATTGCATACAATTTAACGCATTACTTTTAGGTGGATGTTAATCTATTGAAGTGAAACTGTTTAACCTCAATCTGTCGCGCGTTAAATTGTCAACTTTCCGAAGGCTGTCTCTGATTGGTCGGTCTTACAAAAGGCCGTTGTGTGTCCATGGAGCTAGGTTAGGTTATGTTTATTTTATTTAGGTCCTGAAGGAGATAACACCCTAGGCCATCCTAAAAAAGAAGCGCAGAGAGGGCACACCGTGTGGTTTTAGTCGGTTCGAGTCCGACACACCGCCCCGCCGCATCGAAAACCCCGGCTGGGTGACGGCCCGAGGGGATTTCCATACTTTAAAAAAAAAAGGTTTATTTTATTTCCACAACAAAAAAATAATTTGGGTTTCATTTCTAAGTATCGGGAACCCCAAACCTTCATTATTTTGATTTCTATTTTTGAGTGAAAATAGAAAATATAATATATAGTATAATACATAAGGCTGTTCACAGAATATATCTACTTACTAAGTTTCAACAGTGCAGTTCTTATAGTTTCAGAAAAAAGTAGCTGTGACATACGGACGGACAGACAGACAGACATGACGAATCTATAAGGGTTACGTTTTTTGCCACTTGGCTACGGAACCCTAAAAATGCCTTAAATTGTAATCATACTTCCTTCTTCACCAGTATTGTCGAGTCATGCAACTTATCGATCTTGCCTTTAAATGCAACTCATAATTTTCCTAACTGTACTCCTTCTCTTCTCGATCTTATTCTTGTTTCCTCAGCTCAGTTAGTCGCTAAGCATGGTCAATGCTCAGCGGATGACTTTTCATATCATGACTTGATATTTCTCTCGTACAAACTACGTCCCCCCAAACTCAAGCCTAAAATTCTTAAGCAGCGCAATTTCAGTAACATGAACCTCAATAAACTTCGACATGACGCCAGCATAATTGACTGGAGTTCTCTTTTATCTGCAGACTGTATTAATGACAAGGTGAATATATTCAGTGGTAAGCTGACGTGTCTTTACGATGTACATGCTCCAATCCGTAATGTTAAAATTAAGCAGCTACCTGCACCTTGGCTTACTGCCGAAATAAAAGCTTTGATATCGAAAAAGTCACTTGCAAAAAGTAGGTTCAAAACTCGTCCCACTACAACTAATAGAGAAAAGTATATAACCATACGAAATCTCTGCAGTAAAGCTTGTAGAAAAGCCCAACGCCAATATATTCACAACTCGGTCGAGAACGGAGACCCAGGGAAGGTGTGGAAATTTCTCAGATCTCTTGGAGTTGGAAAATCACAATCTCAATCAGTTCCTAAAACAATTGATATTAATTCCTTAAACATGCATTTCTCTTCTTCGTCTAATTACAGTCAAACCTGTAAAACTAATACCTTACAATATCTTTCATCACTTCCGGCTCCTGACTTTCCACCGTTCTTTTTTCGTCAGATTACTGCTTGTGATGTTAAGCGTCATCGGGATCTCTACGAAGACTACGCAACTTTCTACCTACGGCTACTAAAATTGCGCTAGCTGAGTCCCTACTCCTTCCTATACTTGATTACGCTGATGTCAGTTATCTCGATATCACCGAGGAGCAGCTTGATGAACTTGAGCGCCTTCAAAACTTCTGTATTAGATTTATATTTGGTCTACGCAAATATGATCATGTGACCGAATTTCGCAAATTGCTCAAGTGGCTCCCAATTCGACTTCGCCGGAATTCACATATTCTTTTTATGCTTTACAGCATATTATTCAATCCATTTACCCCACCATACTTAAAGGAACGTTTTATGTTCCTCAGTGACACACATCTGAAATCCTTAAGGTCGTCGGAATCTCTGGAGCTAATGGTACCTAGCCATAATACCACATTCTATGACAAATCTTTTACGGTACAGGCTATTAGATTATGGAATGCCTTGCCGATATCCATTAGACGTGCCCAAACACTGACGGCATTTAAGAATATGGTCAAACATCATTACTTAAGTTTGTAGGTACCCTATGCTCACATTAGTTGTAAATGACTACAAGATTCCACTGTTATTATTATTATATATTTATGTTGTTTATATATATGTATTGTATGTATTTAATTCTATGTATATGTAATTGCCCCCGTAGCTCCAAAACACCGTAACTACCCTTTGTTTACTTATATCTCCTGTCGATCTGTCCATCCAGAGGTTGCCTGGCAGAGATTGCTTTTAGCAATAAGGCCGCCCATTGTACATGTCTACTTGTAACATTTGTATAAAAACAACAATGTAATTGGTGTACAATAAAGTATATTCTAATCTTCTAATCTAATCTATATTACGGTTCACAATTTTTCGACAGTTCACAATTTCGTGAGATAAATTGTAATCTAACGGTATTTACAATTTTACTATGACAAATATACAGATATAACTTCGGGTGATCAGCAAAGTCAAGTCCAGAAGTACTAGGACGTCATAAACGTATAGGGAGTGTTCAAGGAAGTAAGCCATGTTAAAATGAGTTGTTTACTTCTCGGGACGTCCGGATTGTGGTAAGCTTGTTAATGTTCTTGTTAATTCCTGTATCCTGTAACTTCATAGAACTTTGGTTGTTGGCGAGGGCACAACTGTTACATTTTGGTTTGTTTGTTACGGTATTTGATTGAAGTTTGAATTGATATACTGTCTAGCCTTGAGAATTAGAAGCACGTGTATACTTGTATTGGTAAATTAAATAGGATCTAATGCACATGTCCAGTTTGATTTGGTTTTCTATAGATATGGATAGATCACTTTGATATCATCCAGGAATGGACTGTTAAAGGACATTGATGATAATGAGCCACTATCATTGTTGACTATTATTGTGTTATTTAGACTAGTAACCTTCACCTATAATTAGTATTCGTGTTTGTCTCCCCTTCTTTACGGTTCCATGGGTGACATCGATTAGAATTTGTAGCTTTTTTGTATTTAATTCAACCATTTGCTATTAACTACTGATGGCTTATTCATTTGTTTGGTTACTTTCTCAACGAAATATTTCTCAAACTATTCGAAATTAGTTCAAAACAATGTATAACGAGGTAGTTTAGTCCCAATTATGTTTTAGGTACTACGTATTATTTAATGCAAGGTTTTTAGATAATCGGTTGAGTCAAGGTATGAAAATGTAATCGAGGAACAGCTTTCAAGACTTTTCTCACATTTTTGCTTCTGCATGCACTTGTAGATTTGATGGATCACAAATGTACAGGTATTCTTTTAGATAGGTCTTACATTTTCCACTTATCTAAAGTCCTTCTGATTACAATTTATGTGTACAATATCCAAATAATTCCCTATGTAGTTAATGTGGAAATTAGCATTAATTAAATAGAAGTTAGATCGAGTCTTATTAAAATTCGGGATGATGTTTTTTGTTGGTGAGACAGCAGGGCTAACAAATAAACCTACGTTATAATTTTAAACTGCTCTATGAAATTTAAAAAAAAATGTATACCTAATTGGTTTACTGTTAAAGAACAGTAGTAGTGATAAACAACCTACTAAAACTAAACAGTAGCAATATTCAATTCTTTTAAGAAATAACAGTTGTCAAAACCTACGTTTCTACAATAAACACCAGTAAAACACGAAGATATTTAAATTTTTTGAAACACAAATCGACTTTGAAGTAAAACACATTTCACCCGTATTTTTAACCTGAATTCGGATGAAGTTTGTTCTGTATAAGCATTTTTATTGGTTCCGCACACTTTACTGGCACAAAGGAAATTTTAAACTTGTTGTGTTCGTCTATTCGTAGAACTTTTAAGGTTTCGATTGAGTTCTCTCTGATTTTTCATTCTTCTTGACTTTCGTAAAAGGTTTCATACGTGTAACTTCAGTTATACATACATATTCATTCCTTCTTTTAAGTTTTTCATGAGATTTTAAATCACAATTGTGCTATTATTTAGAAGTCAAATGGTTTGTTTGATTATATAATTCAAGTACTGACCCAGTTTGGAAAATCGAGGAAGGCTATAGCTATCAACATGTTACAACTAATATTAAAAATGTTGTGAAATCAACGTGTGAAGATTTACCCCTTTAAAAAATTCTATACCAATCCGTCTGGCCAGCGTGGTACATTGGGCCTAAAGCTCCTTCCTCTAAGGAAAGGCCTATGTCTAGTACTGGACTGTTAACAGCTGTTGTTGATGAAGACGGTTCTGGAAAAGTTCTAAAAAAGTCAACCACAGCATATTAATCTACTACCTTCTAATCTTGGCTAACTGTAACTTATTCTTTAGTAAACAAAAAAATATTCACGCTGTTTTAACATTATGCAGGGGAAACGTAGACAAGTTGTATACGTTAGCAAGTCACCAATAGTAATATAATGTATGTTTATAATAGAATGGCGCTTATTTGCGGTGATATTTGTAAATTTATAAATCATCATGGCCCGGCCATGTAATCAGTTATTTTTTAGTTGATAACTGTCACATTTAAATTAATAGAACGCATTTCAAATATTCTTTTAGTGACAAATTACAAAAGCAAAAGTATTATATTACTGAAACAAATAGAGTAAGTGGATTATTCAACCGCCTTTCTTGACTTTCATATAAAATGTACTCACAAGAATAAGGAAATATGTGTGTACTCCACAAAGCTATCTTGATCGTTAGATGTTTAAAATATTTCTGCCGTTTACCTTATGTAGATGCCGGATATTTATTTGACGTCTTTCATAACTTACGTCTGCAATGCAAACGCTGAGCTAAAAATTGAATGCGAAATAGATTTTAGTAGAAGTGTTTAACATGTTTGTACCGCGATATAACTTTTAAAACGTTTTAATGTTCTTTGAGTGCATTGAATCTTAGTATGTTTTTAGTGCATTACATAAAACAAATCACAAGTATAATACATGCTATATGCAAGTCACGGCTATGAACTACATATAAATTAGTTACCTGATTATATTATTGAAGAAAATAATTTCATTCTAGTAAAAATGGAATCCATCACCATTATGTTACTTCTAGTGTGAAATTATTGAACAGTTTTAAATTGAAATTAATATAATATTGTTGTTCTCTTTCCCTTGAATTAATTACTGTTTCTCTCTATAAAATAAAAATATAAACGTCACTTTAATTTTTTCTGTGTAATACTTATTCAAATTGTGGGTGAAAAAAGTTCTCATCCATTTAATGAAATTTATTTATTACTTTTAACGTTTTTGTCTTTATGATTGTTCTCAGTATGTACGGAGCATCGGGCGCAGCGCCTAGAGAGGCTCGGGGGCGAGCGCGTGAGCGGCCCGACGTATTGCCTGCGCCGGCGCCGCTCGAGGAACCTCCTCCGCCTACGCTGCCTCACCCAGGCAAGGACAGCGTGGCGCGGCTTACGCTTACTGGACTGTCTCTTGTTGTTACTGTAAGTATAACTTAATTCTATAACTTTAAAGTATGTTTTTGTACACATAATTCATTACATAAATAGTAAAATTGCGCTAAAACGAACTGTGTGATTAATTAAATTCCATGTTTTATAATACCATCAAACTTATTCGCCATCAACTATTATTTCTTAAATATTGATCTTCTTTGGATACAGACAACATATTACTTGCTCGAATGATTGATAGAAGTGGTGACCTCACTTAGATATAACAATATTGTAGGCCCATTGCAATGAAATGATAATCATAGTTAATACAAAAGATATGAAAGTTAATGATTATTATTCATCATTACCAGCCTTTGACAGATCACAATTTAAGATAGATCCTTCCTTAGAAAGGAGGTTTTACTTACTTACCTTAATGTAGATATTACATCTTTTCATGCAGTTGGCATTATTTCAGTCTAATCCTTCGTTCAGCGGTCTCAGTATAATGTATAAAAATTCTAGGTCCTTATATCTTTTGCAATTGAGGCCATATATACGCCGCGCTTGTCACTTCCCATCAAGCGACCAGTTTTCTGGTTTGCTTCATATACCTTAAAAGCTAGTAAAAACACTGACCCATAAAGACAAATATTAATACTTGAAAAAAAGTTAATCACTTTCTCGAACAAATGATGTACAGTTGTGAGCTAAAATATCTATAAAGTAAAAAGCCACTGACCGGACGTCATAGTCAGAAGTACAAAAAATACTGATTCTCCACTTCATACCAACCATCTATTTATGTTTAAGTATTATATTTAGAGGAAAATACTTGTGATCTAAATCCTACTGTATTATTATTATGAAGTAAAATTATTCGATCTCCTTTGACGTTACATTTTAGACGTCATTTCATATTAATGTAAGTCATAAATATTGTATGTTGTATGTGGTGTCTGACTAACTGGTGATATCGATATTCAGTGCCGTGTGCCGTACGGTAGAATGTATAAAATATTACTCGAAAATATCTAGTTACTTAGTAACACTTTGTAGAAAATAATATTTATGTATTGGAAGGGTATCTGACGTTAATGGTTTAGGTTAAATGTTGACGAATATTATGATGGCAATAAATTATAGAACTGTACGTAGGATAAAATGATTTTCTTATATTCTTCGATATGTGTTATTCCATCGTACTCCTCTCCGTTCCACAATCACTCCGGGGCCCTTTAAGCGGATTGGAAAAAATATATCACTAGGACACCAACTTGGGAGCCCCATGCTTCATTGTCTGCAATTGTAATGAGTATGGTGACCCTTTAATAGCACCCCTTCCATTAAACGAAGTAGAGCCACTTAAGTACGTATATTTTAAAATAATCAACTGCACATACCGGATAATTATTTAGAGAAAAACTTTATGACTAAAAGGTTTTAACATTCATATTTAATAAATTTCTATACCGTATGATTAGTTTCAGAACTTGCTTCCTTGCACACTCATTAAAAGCAATAAAATATTGTTTATTGAAGTTCCAGTTTTCTGTAAGGCCTTTATCATTTCGGTCAAGCTCACCCATACCGAAATATGACTCTCCTACGATACTCTACTCCAAATCCCTAAATAATATAATAAAACGTAACAATTTATATAAAGTATAATGTTCTCAAATAAACTACAACTCAACTCACTCCCCTTACATTTTGTACAGTGTTATTCAATTCGCGAAACGATGATTTTATTTCCTGAGTTGCGGGCTGCTCAATAGTATTGGAAACTCGAGTAGGTTGTCACGCGCATAAGAGCGTGCCTTGTTATGACAATAGCCGGCACTGGTAGAAGCGTGACGTGGAGTTTCTAATTCGTTGAATCTACCTAGATCGGACGTGGACAGAGTTGTAACATTGTTTGTAGAGAAATACTATTAAAACACAAAAATTCGTACTTAATTCAACTATAATATGAATTCAATCATTTATAATACTAGTTATATTTGTTTTGTTTTCACTGTCTGCTATTCAAGGTTATATTTTTGCAAGAAAGGATTTGATACAGTTGTGGTAGATTTATTTAACTAAATATAGGAATTTCCAGGAAGCTCAGACTTCTCGGCCCCGGCTAATATCGTGTTTCATTGTAAATTTTTTTTTTAAACTAACATTCGCATTCAGATGCTATGAGCCGTATGAAGGCGAACAGTGCCACTACTTCTATTCATCCCCTAGGTGTCGTAAGAGCCGACTAAGGGAACAAAGTATACACAAACACAACAAAGCACTGCGAAACGAAACAAACTTATGCCAACCCATCTCGCCTAACTTAGTAGGTCAAAACTTCCCTTATGAAGAGAGACAAATGTAAACATTTGCCTGTCCGGAAATACATAGAAGTAACGGCTACTGCTCCAATCGTAGATTAGATTATAGGATGTCTTACATGAAATTTTCTATTACAGACATCTGTTTTCTGCTGTTGCCTTTCATTCTTATCAAATTTTCCTGTCTATGAGCTCCTAATTTATCCTATCTAAACCCTAAACTACACGACTGAGGTCATTTTTTTTTAGGACTACTGAACTTAAAATACACTAACAAAATGTGGATCCTTGTACCTTCCTCTGCTAACCTACTTTATCAACAACCCATAGTGGCGCACTGCTGTGGTCAGGTCTCCTGTCAGGAGAGGGTTCAGGCCAGGATGTTTTCAAGCCGCTCAAAGGCATCCAACTAAGCTCAATGACTGGTATCCTGTGATAATAACCGGAACCAATGACTTTACGTGACCTCCGAATCACCGATACGCTTATAGTATAGCCCTAACGGTCACCCATCCAGGTGCTGACCACACCGTCATTGCTTGCCTTCGATGATTCTTTGTAATTACTTAAGGCAACTTTGGTATGCGCGGCTATAGATAAGTGTATATGTAAAAGAAACATATAAAATCAAGTTTTATGAATACATCACGTTTTTGATAATTTCTCTTTCTAACGTATTTACACTACTACAATTAGCTTAGAAATGAGTTCGCTTTTAATGGTAATACAAGACGTAATTGGTTGTACAAATGTTACTTAACCCTTCGGGTGCCTGGTACCTAAAAATCACTTCGCATGCCTGGTGGGTCTGTGAGACCCGTAAACAAAATGCATGGTTTTTACCTACTTAACGAGTCAGAAAGCTAGATACAGGGTTTTTATTAATTCTCACTGGCATTTAAATTATATGATTGGAAAAATTAAAACTAAAGTTGTTTTACAAAATGTTTATTACCTAGTTTAAAATTCTCATATTTTACGTAACAAAAATTCACAATTATCCAATTATCTAACCAGGCCGCCATGGTAGTATGGGTTTCCATGTTACTTTACCTACCCTCACAATGAGGATGGTGGCCCTTACTCCTGGATTCTACTCATGCTATCCATCAGTCAGAGTAGAGTCACTTTGGTAGGCTAAATTATAAAAAGAAAAAAAAATCGACGCGTGAGACAAATTACTCAATGGCTGAGACATCTCAACATCACTGTCATCACTTTCACTATTATTGGGTTCAGCATGGACTTCTGCTACTTCCTCAGCACTATTTTACCCATGTAGTACATCCAAGTAGACTGATTCATCTCCACTATCATCAAAAACCACATCTTCGTATTCATTTTCTTCTAAATCTCTCTCCAAAGCTTGACAGATTTCAAAATTCGTTACTAACCATATTTAACTGAAAAAATATTATTTTCGTAAACAATTTACCATACAAAACATAATAAACAAGAAAAAACAAAAGTAAGTACTTACGGAATAAAAGTTACGCCGCGTGCCTGGTCGGGTCCCTGAGACCCGAGCGCACATAAAACACGTCTTATCTGAATGCGTGTGCGTCGCGGACTACAGGAGAGGAGACAAAATGGCTGCTAGTTCATATCGCGAAGCTACTGAGAAGCGCAGCGCGTTAGGTTAAAAGAATTAAAAAATATCGTCGAAGTTTTGAAGTGATGGGTCTGTCAGACCCACCAGGCACCCGAAGGGCTAAACTTACAAATACTTGTGCAAATAAGCGGGTACGTGGTTTGTTTAGTAATAAAATGGGTCTACCTCCTCAAATATAAAGAGAGGTCACGTTAAAAGTTGCTTAATTAGGATAAGCGGGCGTCTCAAATTAAGAAAAATATGCTCTCAGCCATTTTCTCTCTGAACGTTATATTTTACTTTAATAAAAAGTGAGAATTACGCACATTCTAGTACGATTGCTTTATTTATTATTATCTATTAGAATAATAATTTTCTTCAGTTCGTACATTAGTTACCAAGCAATGACTGACACCTATTATGTGTTTATTAAGTACTTTAATTAACTTTTTAAGACAATTACTTCCGTTGTGTCATTTTATAATTCCTAAATCAAAATAAAGGGTATAAGGAAGAGACTTACAATGTCATATTATTTGGTTTGTTGTAACTGCCTTGTTGGTCTAGTGGTTAGCGTACGTGGCTGATCAAGGGGTCTCGGGTTCGATTCCTAGGCCGGACCATATATTTGTGTGATACACAAATATTTGTTTCGGAGTCTAGGTGTTTTCTATGTATAATATGTATGTATTTACAGAAAAAAGTATGTGTATATATATCAGTTGTTCAGTACAAGCTCTGCTTATTTTGGGACTAGATGATGTTGTGTGTAAGATGTCCGAAATATTTATTATTTTATTTATGTAATGACCATTCTAAGATTTTCCCAAAGCCACCTCAAACCTGTTAGAATAAGTTAAAATGGAACGCAACCAATTTTTAGTTCCAATTTTTGTCACCGATGTCTCTGCTTCCTCTTCCTGTCTAGCTATGTACTTGACCGGTCACGAATAAAACAGTGTGAGCTATTTTTACCAAATATTTCTTTTATTACTACATCCACGTAAAATCCTACATGGTAGCAGAGCGTGGTTGCAGTGTAGTACAGTAGGAAATATCAGAAAAGTAAAAATACAAAAAGCATTGGCGGCATACTTGCAATTGAGGTTATATGTCAACGTGGTTGCCGTAAAAGTTTTTGTAAAAAGAATTCTCAGTAAAGATGGGTTCTCTAATCATATGTTTAATATTGAAAAATTAATTGGAAGAGAGAACTTCGCCACGTGGAAGTTCAGTATGAAGACTTATTTACAGCATGAGAACCTATGGTGTTGTATCCAACCGGCTAACAACGACCCAATTGATGCTACAAAGGACATAAAAGCCAAGTCCAAGTTAATATTACTTATTAATCCTCAAAATTATGTTCACGTACAGGAGTGCACAACCGCTAAAGAGGTATGGGAAAGCTTACACCAGGCCTTTGATGACAATGGACTTACACGAAGAGTCGGCCTGCTGAAAGACTTGATAAACATGACACTAGAATCATGTAATAGTGTTGAGGAGTATGTCAGCAACATTATGAACACTGCTCACAAACTGCGTGGCATTGGATTCAATGTAAACGATGAGTGGCTCGGGACATTAATGTTGGCCGGCCTACCAGATGAATACAAGCCTATGATTATGGGGCTTGAGAGCTCTGGCATAAAAATAAGTGCAGATTCAGTTAAGTCTAAGCTCATACAAGAAATTAATACAACAAGTTCGGCGGCTTTTTTCACAAAATCAAAAAGGAATAAGAATATTAATAATTCAAACAATAATCAGTCAAGTAAACCGAAGGGGCCAAGATGTTATAATTGTAACAAGTATGGTCACTATGCCAAGTTTTGTAAATCAAAAGTGACATCAAGTAAGGCAGAAGGTTCAAGTTATGCAGCGGCATTTTCAACAACAATTAGAGAAAATGTGAGTAAAAGTTGGCTAATAGACTCCGGTGCATCCATGCATATGACAAGTAGAGATGATTGGATGTATAATGTCACTGTGTCCACAGTGAAGAGTATAACTGTGGCAAATAGAGAGCCTCTAGCTGTAAAGGGAGTCGGATGTGTTGATATTCAACTTGACGGGGATAAAATACAAGTGAAGAATGTATTGTTTGTTCCTGGGTTAGCTGCAAATCTCCTTTCAGTCAGCACTATTGTTAAGAGTGGATATAATGTTACATTTAACAATAATGGATGTGATATTAAAAATTGTAAAGGACAAGTAATATGTACTGCAACATTGAACAACAACTTGTATATTGTGAACACAGGTAATGAAATGGTTCATCTGACATCAAGTTTAGTGAGTTCTAATGATACATATTTGTGGCACTTGCGAATGGGACACTTGAATTATTCAGACATAAGAAAGTTGCCAAACTGTGTAGAGGGTGTGACTTTAACTCCGGATAAAGGTAATGATTTATCATGTATACAATGTTTTGAAGGTAAACATGCCAGGATGCCATTCAAAAATGTGGGTTCAAGAGCAGCAAGACCTCTTGAATTAATTCATTCAGACTTGTGTGGCCCTATGGAGAACTTGTCTTATGGAGGTATGAAATATTTTTTAACTTTCACCGATGACTTCACCCGAATGGTTCATGTGTACTTTCTTAAAGATAAAATGAGTGTTCTACAGGCCTTTAAAGATTTTAAGTGTAAAGTAGAAAATCAATTAAGTAATAAGATCAAAATACTTCGCACTGACAATGGTAAGGAATATTGCAATTACAATTTTGAGAATTTTTTGTCTAACCATGGCATCGTTCACCAGACGTCCACTCCATACACTCCGGAGCACAATGGTATGGCAGAACGAATGAACAGGACACTAGTGGAACGTGCAAGATGTATGCTTTTCTATGCCAACCTAGAGAAAAGACTGTGGGCCGAAGCTTTAGCAACCGCTGCATATATTGTTAACCGATCTCCCACAAAGTCATTGGAAGGTAAAACACCCTACGAGTTATGGAAAGGTAAAAAACCCAATCTATCTCACATGAAAGTATTTGGCTCCGAGGCTATGGTATATGTACCAAGCCAAAAACGCCAAAATAGGGATAAAAAATCTGAGAAAATGATAATGGTGGGTTATTGTGAGAACACCAAGGGTTACCGTTTAATGAACCCTATGACACATAAAATAATAAAGAGTAGAGATGTTGCGTTCTTTGAGAAGAACAATGAGAATGTCAGTGTACCCATTCAATGTGATATTGATGTTACAGCCAAGGACAGTCAGTCAGCGAGTGACAGCACTGCTCTACCTACTACCAGTGGGACGCTAAACAGTATGTCTCTCACTGATAAGTCATGTAAAAGAGAATTGAACACAGAAATAAGTAAAAGTGAAGACTCAAGTGAGTATGATACAGATTATGGGGAACTAGATGAAACCTATCAACCTCCTAGTTATGTGGAGAAAACTTATGACGTTAATGTGACAAAGAGGTCACTCCGGTCACGTTATAAAGACAATAATCAAGATAAAGAGAGTTATTTATGCTTCTTTACTGACTTGACAGATCCGCAGACTGCAGAGGAGGCATTATCATCAACACAAGCCACTGAATGGAAAACAGCCATGAATGAAGAGTATAGTTCCTTGATGAAAAACAAAACATGGAGTTTAACTGATCTTCCTCCAGGCAAAAAGGCTTTACCCTGTAAGTGGGTATATAAAACCAAAACTGATCACAGTGGAAATATCGTTCGTTATAAAGCAAGACTGGTAATTAAGGGCTACGCCCAACAAAGGGGTGCTGACTATGAAGAAACTTACTCACCAGTTGTCAGATATACAACTATTCGTTACTTATTTGCTCTAGCTGCAAAGTATGACCTTCAAATAGATCAAATGGATGCCGTGTCAGCCTTTCTCCAGGGTGAAATTGATAAAGAAATCTACATGCAACAGCCAGAACAGTACAGACAAGGATCTCAGGTATGCAAGTTACATAAATCCATATATGGTCTCAAGCAAGCCAGCAGATTATGGAACACCAAACTAAACAATGGTTTGCATGAGCTGGGAATGCAACAATCAAAAACAGATCCCTGTGTCTACTATAATGGTGAAAAGAATACATTTATAGCTGTATGGGTTGATGATTTAATGATATTTACTGCTCAAGAATCAATTAAAAATCTATTGAAGGAAAAATTAAAACAACACTTTGAAATGAAAGATATTGGGCCAGCAAGCCAGTGCGTCGGTCTGCATATTACAAGAGACAGAGAGAAAATAATGATAGATCAAGAAAGATATATTAAAGATATCTTGGCGCGGTTTAGAATGACAGATTGCAAACCCGTCAAAACACCATTTGAAGCTGGTATGAAATTTAATAAATCAGAGAAAGAAGAAAAGTTTGTCTGTCCCTATCAACAAGCGATAGGCTGCTTACTATATGTGGCTCAAGGTACTCGACCAGATATATCCTTTGCTGTAAATGCACTGAGTAGATACAACAATAATCCAAGCTCCGAACACTGGTCTGCAGTGAAGAGAATATTTAGATATCTACAGGGTACAAAAGATTTGAAGTTAGTTTACACCAAAGATGGTAAAAAAGAGATAACTGGGTACTGTGACGCCGACTGGGCCAGTGATTTGTACGACAGAAAGTCGTGCACAGGTTATGTATTTTTGTTGCAGGGTGGTGCCATATCCTGGCGGTCACACAAGCAGCAGACTGTGGCCCTGTCAACTGCTGAGGCGGAGTACATGGCGATGTCTTCCGCGGCGCAAGAGGCGTTGTGGCTGCAGCAGCTTCATAGCGAGCTCAGTCACCAGCTACAGAAGCCACTTCTCATCTTCAGTGATAGAGTGCAATTAGGCTAACTACTAATGATTGTTATTTACCTAGAACTAAGCATATAGACATTCGTTACCACTTCCTAAGGAATCATGTTAATAACATAAGAATTAAGTTTTTGTATGTAAATAGTGAAGCAATGATAGCTGATATTTTAACTAAGGGCACTACTGCTGTTAAACATTTGTATTGTGTCAGAAAAATGGGGTTGTGTTCCAGGGGAGGGTGTTAGAATAAGTTAAAATGGAACGCAACCAATTTTTAGTTCCAATTTCTGTCACCGATGTCTCTGCTTCCTCTTCCTGTCTAGCTATGTACTTGACCGGTCACGAATAAAACAGTGTGAGCTATTTTTACCAAATATTTCTTTTATTACTACATCCACGTAAAATCCTACAAAACCATTTCAGTAATTTAAAGTGTAGGCACTCCATCAATATATTCAAACTGTTACGTCCTGACTGACTGACAGACAACGTACAACCGAAATTACTCGTCGCAGAGATCTGAAATTCGGCATGTTTATTCCTTGAGAAGCGTAGGTAAGCACTTAGAGACGATTTTGGAAAATTCCAGCCCTAAAGTAATAAAAGATATACACCAGAATATCACACAAGACAGCAGAAGGGGCGGGCAAAAGCTAACTATCGGATGAACACAATTTAAACAAAAACAACAGTGTAATCACTTAGTCTTAATTCATTAAACAAACCACTTTTTAGGGTTCCGAAGTTCATAACTCGGAACCCTTATAGATTCGTCATGTCCGTCTGTCCGTCCGTCCGTCCGTCCGTCCGTCCGTCCGTCCTCGACTTACCGTCCAAACGGTAAGTGCTAGAAAGATGAAAGTTTGCATGAATACGTGTTGTAATTACGTCGACAAAGTGCTACAATAAAATTATGAAATATAATTTTATTTGGGGTACCTCCCCTACACGTAAAGTGGGGATGATTTTTTTTTCTCGAGGCTACCCCATCGTGTGGGGTATCATTAGATAGGTCTTTTAAAAACAATAAAGGGTTTCCTAGACGATTTTTTGATTTAGGTATCCGTTTGCGAGATATTTCACTTTAAAGGGCACTTTTTTGTAAAAACAGGGCGTCCCCCCCCCTCTAAAAGCTAAACGGCTGGCTCAAAAATTTTGAAAAAAATCGTGATGCTGGTCCATTTAATGAACTTTGAAGGAAAACTATAACCGATTAGATGACTTTCTTAGTTCAGGAGTTATAAAGGCTTATATGGTAAAATGCGCTCACTTGGAAAACGTCATACAAAATTAACGTAATAATACGTAAACATAACAATTATCTATTGGATACGATTTTAAATCCACATACCATTATAAGTGACTGAGGAACCCTTTCCTGTGCGTGGCCTGACACGCACTTGGCCGATTTTTATTTATTATTGCATTCATATAATGTTGTACTAGCAATAAAACCCTTAGTATATTACTAAATAGGGTTCCGTAGCCAAATGCCAAAAAACGGATCCCTTATAGATTCGTCATAGACATGACGAATCTATAAGGGATTATCTGTCTGTCCGTCCGAATGTCACAGCCACTTTTTTCCGAACCATAAGAGCTATACTTTTGAAAAATATGTAAGTAGATGAAATCTGTAAACCGCATTAAGATTTTCACATAAAAATAGAAAAAAAAACATAACATTTTGGGGGTCCCCATACTTGGAACTGAAACTCAAAAAAATTTTTATCATCAAACCCATACGACTATATCCATGGATGGTGTGGTGGTGGTAGGTGTTCAAAAATGAAATTGAGGTTTCTAATATCATTTTTTTCTAATCTGAATAGTTTGCGCGAGAGACACTTCGAAAGTGGAAAAATGTGTCCCCCCCCCCCCCCCTGTAACTTCTAAAATAAGTAAGTGATAAAACTAAAAAAAATATATGTTGTACATTAGCATGCAAACTACCAACGAAAATTGGTTTGAACGAGATCTAGTAAGTAGATTTTTTTTAATCGTAAACCGCAATTTACCTTTCATTCAATCAATACACTATTATAAAAACATCGATCAAAGTTACAACGAACTACAAGAACTTTTATTTTAATAATAATATAATATCTTTATTTATTTCTTAAACATATTACAATCTAGTGGTTGGGGTCTCCTGTTAAGCAATGAAAAGCCTGTGTTAGGAGACTCCGCTCCTCTTAATGTTTCCACAATAGTGAAAAAGAAATTGAAAAAACACAAAAACAAAACAAAAAAAAAATGTAAATCAACTATATAAACCAAATCAAAGAAAGACCATTAAGCTATTGTTGTGCCCCGCACTGCCCACGCGTTACATTCCACCCACTCGCACCCATGTAGGTATATTTATACACATACATAAATACTTCCATATATATACACACATACACAGCAATAAATACAGTACAGAATATTTTTACATACATAGTAAAAAAGAAATAAAATAGAATATAATTATAAAATAAATTTGCTCAAATAATTTATTATGCTTCGTGGTACAGTAGTGACTCTGCTTCTTCGTAATTTAAGGACGCCAACCATTTAACTAAAATTTTTTTACAATCGTGGTAGTGTTTAATATTAATATTAAACTTCTTATGTACTTTATTGTATAAAAACGCCGAACGACTTTGAAAATGTATGCTAGCAAACTTTGATTTTGTTATAGGGACTTTAACCACATTATGTCTTCTTCTGCTCTTTGTGTTATTTGGATCGTATGTCACGGATCTATGTGTTTTCAAAACCAAATGTAATATATATAGTTTCCTAACAGAGAGCAGGTTGGTAAGCTGGTACAGTGCTTCTGTAGAAAAAGTTCTTTGTTTGAAGTACATGGTCTTAATAAGAGACCGCTGAGCGCGCTCGACCTCCAAAAACCTCATCTTGGCCGCACCACCCCAAACTGGAATACAGTAGGTGATAACCGACTGCGCTAAGGCAGTGTAGATGTTGTTGAGAATATTTGTGGCTGTGTTTTGGCTTCTATTGCATGTGGGTACGACATGTCTTAGAGTTTTAAAAACCCAGTTTAGTTTGCGTATTCTGTTTGTGACATGTTCGAGGTGAGAATACCATGTGAGATTCTGGTCAACGATAACACCCAAGTACTTAGTACTCTGCACTCTAACGATGACTGGACACTGACAGTTATTAGTGGAGATGGGAAGATTGTTACAGGTGTGTATTCTTATTGTAGGGTCAGAACAGGGTTGTGCATGTTTAGTTTTACTGAAGCATATATAATTTGTTTTGCCTGTGTTCAAAGTTAGAAGATTAGCATTCAACCAGTTAGCTATTTGCGCCATACCCTGTTGGGCACTAATTGTTACTTCGTCCCAGTTGTCACCAGAAAATACGACAGCGGTGTCATCGGCGTATGAAAAAATTTTTGTTTTGCATAAATTCATGTTACACAGGTCGTTTATATATATTAAAAATAAGGTAGGCCCTAAGACACTTCCTTGCGGAACGCCGTATGGTACATCCCTGGCTCCACTGAGGAAATTATCCAGTTTAACTTTTTGTCTTCTGTCAGACAAATAGTCTTTTAACAAAAGGAATGGAATTCCCCTAATACCAATCCTTTCTAGCTTGTGTAAAAGTACTTTAAAAGACACAGTATCAAATGCCTTTTTTATATCTATGAAAACTGCTAGGCTCTTTTTACCACTATCTAATTGATTTACAACCAACCCTGTTAGAGCGACAATCGCATCCTCTGTCGATTTACCCTGTCTAAAACCGAATTGGGAGGGTGATAATAGTCCAAATTTATTTAAGTAATTAACCAGCCTTGTGTTTAAAAGTTTTTCCAGAATTTTTGATATCGCTGGTAGTACAGAAATTGGCCTGTAATTACTAACGTCATCCTTATCTCCACCCTTATGTATTGGGGTTACAATTGATTCTTTCAAGGGTGCTGGAAAAACACCCTGATCGAAACATAGGTTAGCTAAATGACTTATGATGGGCACAATTTCTTTTCTTGCATACTTAAGAAACTTTATCGGAACATTGTCCCAGCCGGGGGCGCTGTCAGATTTGAGTTGAGATAATACAGAGTTAACTTCATCAGGATCCGTGTGTATAAGTACGAATGAGCTGTGATGAGTTGTATGCGTGTCATGACCTATGTTTGCGTTTAATGCTGTAGTATGCTGAATTTGTTTGGCTAGCTGCTTTCCAATGCCCACAAAGTAATCATTAACAAAATCAGCGGATTCAATGTGTGAAGTTTTAATATTAAGCAATTCAAAGTTCGAGTTATTTGTCTTATTTGCATATGTAATATTCTTTATATTTTTCCAAAGTAATTTATTATTATTTAGTGATTTTTCTAGTAGTTGTTTTTCATATACTCTTTTTAATTTTTTAATTAAATTATTACAGTAGTTTCTATATCTGATGTACGTTATTTTAATCATTTCATTGTGAGGTTCCCTGCGTGTTTCTTTTTGTAACTTGTTTCTATTTTTAATGCAGCGTAATATTCCTGGTGTGATCCACGGCCTAACAATACGTTTATTGTTTGGTATTGAGATAGTAACAGTATTTGTTTTTAAGCTATCAATTAGTTTCTGCAATAAGGAGTTTATGACCAAGTCAGGGTTATTACAAAGTAGTAACTCTGAAAGATGTGTGTTCTGTAAATATTTTAGGGCATTCTCAAAATCTATTTTTGTTCTTGTTTTCTTTACATTTTGGCTGTATCTTAATTTAGAAATTGTGAGGAAAGTTGTGCAATGATCTGTGATAGTTGTGGCGAGAATTGCGATAAAAGCTGCATGTTTTTTCTTATTGATTTTTAACATAAAATGGTCCAGACAATTGTTATCCCTAGTGGGCAGCGAATGACCAGGGAGAATACCGTGAGAAGATAAAGTGTCTAAATAGTTTAATTTATTCTTTTGCTCGTAATAATTTTCTATTTGCTTGTGTATAATGTTTATGTTAATATCCCCTGCAATTACTATTGTTTGCACCTTATTTAATGTGTCTAAGTGCGTATGCAAAGAGCTTATGAACTGACTAGCGTCGGGGTTTGAAGGTGAACGATACATACAAAGAATAATACTATTTAATATATCTAATTGTAAACATGATGCGTGTGTTAGTTGTAGCTCCCTTACTTTATGTTTTAATGTGTTTTTTATGTACACCACTACTCCGTCGTTTTGATTCAACTGTTTGGTTGTTGAATAACACAGATAGTTTGTAAGTTGAGGCAGTTGTTTAGTTGAATCTAGTCTACATTCCGTTAAAATCAAAATATCCAGTTCAACAGCGAGGCCAGCCAGCGTCAATAGAAAATCATCAAAGTTACTGTAAATACTCCTTATGTTTTGTGCTATTATTTTAAGGTCATTTTCCTTCATGTGTATATGTTTTGTTAACTCCGAGCAGTCACACTGTACTGCACGTGCCAACTCTAAACTGTCTATTTCATTCTGTGTGTGTAGTCTACTATCCATACGACTTGATAACGATTTTCAGGCACGCGCTCAGTAATTACTCTAAAAACCTATGATATGTATGCATCTGCAAATGTGATTCATGGCAGTGATTCGACAACAAATGTATAAAGGCACACCGGCGTGAACTTGATATGTGTTGTAGGAAATATACGAAACATAATAATATACTCTGCGTGTCTGTGTGGAATAAAGTGTAATAGGTTTTCTTATTAATAAATAAATAAATAACTAAATAGGTTAGTTTGTTTGCGTGGAAATACATCAAAGGCGGTTGATGTGTTACAAAATGTGGTTGAATGGTGTACGAGAGCATTTTAGGGTACAATAGCTCGATCTTATAGTATCCGTAATGAAAATTTACTATGTTGACAATAATAATATTAAAACGTAGTAGGCAGCATTGAAAATTCAGTGTAGTCGTACAATCTGATATTGGGAGTCATTTATTTTCTTGCTGCAGTTGGTGCACTTGTGCTTCACTCTGTATATTTATTATTTTGGAGGTGTCGTCCTTTCTTACAAACACTCGTCCGAAGGCAGTCCAACAGTACTTGAACTTGTGGGACTTGACGAGATCACGTGCGAGGAAATAGAAGCGGGCACCCTTAGCAGTTAGTTGTTCCGATACATAGACCGGCGTATCCTCCTTGCTAGTATAGCCCAGATGTTTCGCCTGAAGTTTACATTTATTACGCGTGTTAAATTCCTTTACTTTTTTCAGGAATCTTGTTCTCAATATAGCGGTCGTAAATTCCACAATTATCGTAGGATTGTTTATCATATTCTGTTTTCCCTTCAACCTAAAAATGTCGCCAATGTCACGCTGATTAATGTCCATTTGAATGGTTCTAGAAAGGGCTAGTACGATCTCAACAAGATCTCCGGCAGTTTCGTTGGTTTTTCGAGGGACATTTTTCAGTTCCACGCACGTCTTACGGGATACTCTGTGTAGGTCCTCTACTTTATCCTCTAGAACGGAAATGTACTCTCGATCTTTTTTCACTTGAGATTCGAGTTTATCGATTTTCTGGCGAAATTCTTCAGTTTGCGCAGTTAGTAGACAGATTGAGGAGTCAATACTTGAGTTTGTTTGTTTAATCTCCGTGAGGGTATTTTTAATTTCCTGAAGTTCTTTTTTTTGTTCAGTAATGAAAGACGCAATTAGTTCCCTCATTTCCTCCTTAAAGAGAGCAAATTGAGTAGGTGAAGGTGACAATTCATTTCTCATTCTTTTATTTCGATGAATAACATACGATGGCGTACTTTGAATTTCTGTTTGAAATAAGTCATTGTTTACATGTAGTTCAGTGTCAGTTTTAGCGCTCTCAGTTGTGTGTTGAGCTTCATTTGAGTCAGAGATGATGTTTTCGCGGGGTGAGTGTTTCACTGACATGTTATAGAATATGCGTGTAGGCCTAAATGAGCGCTTTGCCGACGGAAACCAGTTTTGTGGGCTTGTATCTATGAATAATAAATGGGCGGAGATGCCTATAAACTTTCTTACTTGCTGTCAGGTGCAACTGCAGTTGTCTTCGTCGCTGTTGTATTCGTCCCGCTTACGCACGCAGTAGCTGCCTTGACAGTGGTCAAAGGTTAGGGGGCGGTGGGTGGAGCTAGTGGAGTTGTTGATTGACAACCGGCGCAGGAGTATAAGTTATCCCTGTCACGCAGATGGTCCTCTTTTTCACACACCTATTCACTTCGCTTTACACTTTATGCACTCCTGGTACTTGTTGAATTTTAACGTACGAATAATTATAAATTATTTAATATTGTAATGTGATGATTTATAAAATAATGACAAAATGCACGTCCGTTCACTACGAAGATCCAAAGGAAGAGGGAATTTATATGATGTTACTTGCTGATACGAAACCCTTCATGGGCGAGTCCGACTCGCACTTGTCCGCTTTTTGTGTACTTCTGTAATACGGTGTACAAATAAAGTGTTTTATATTTATCTGAACTACCTATTCATCTACATTCATCATATTATTATAATAAAATAACTGTGTTTGTCTGGCTGTCTGTTAATCTGTTACGCTTACAAGTATCTTACATTTGAAATTGAATCTCGAGGAAGAAAATAGGCTACTCTTGACCGCAATAATCAACTTACACGAGGGCGGAGCCAGGGGAAAATACTAGTCATTCTATTAATTTACCTGAACATATTCTACTAATTATTTAATAATATCTTGTTTGTTGTCACGTTTACAAAGCTTTAGTCGCAATGTTGTGATAAAAATGAGAGAAATTAGATACAAGGTCACGAGGATTTACAGTCAACAAAACAATTTATTTCGCGAGCACAGTAGATACATATTAAAGTCAGGGCGAGGTCCGAGGAATGAGACCTGGTTTTCAAGCGCTTGCTGTTTTATAGTCATCGGGGCGCGAAGAGAGCGGCGCGGGGGCAAGACACGACGTCGCGTGACATTATTTTTTATGAAAACAAATATGCTACTTAAGTACTACACTGTACATAAAATATTCAGTATGCTGCACAGAATAAAAACAAACTGTTGAACTACAGGACACTCAGAAGGGATCATTTCCCATACAGTAAACTCTCAGACTTCCCGTCCTCAGTATCGACAACTCTGACTGGTTACTCTATTCGGCCTGATGGCAAGCATGAGTAGAATCCAGAATATATATATATATATATATACCTGTTCACTAATAATCCACACAATTACAATCGTAGTAAAATATAAAAAGTTCTTTTGTAGCATTCGTCATATTCGAATACGGTTGAATATTTTACAAGAATCCCGTAGAATATTATATGATAATATATGTACGAACGAATTAGACCGCGATATTTCCGTATAATAAATTATAAAAGCGATGTCTTCCGGGTTGACTGTTATGGCGTCGTAAATAATAGCTATAGTCGAAGGCTTGTGCTCCGCTTGCAATTTTCCCGGGAGGAACTAGTTGGACTGCAAACTATTGCTTCCTGCAGGAATTTTGCTAATTTAATCATTTGTATTTGAACCATGAAACTAAACTACTTAGTTCTATCTAAAACTATGTATAAATTTACAGAGTTTCTTTAAATGCTTATGAAAGTACATGCGGTACTTACATCAAAAAACTAAATTTTATGTCAGTTTGCTGTGGCTAATCTTCAGAACAGCTGGAGCGATTTTCATCGGACTTTCACGGGAATGTATCAAGAATTTTGGATAGTTTTTAGTCTGGCTTTGCGTCGCGTTACTCTGTAGCTAGTATTTAAATAACTATGCAACGACTGTTACGCTGCGTATAAAATATGAATTTCATATCCTACATGGCTTAAAACCATAATGTTATCACTGAGTTCAAAGCCTCAAAGGCTTCACTCATTGAAATGATAGCAACATGTTTTAGGTAACTACTTCTACCTTAAAATAATGGTATGAATAGTCTGTTAAAAAAATTAATGAACTTCGAAAGGGAGGTAAATCGTACACATATTTAGATTATTTCTTTGAAAGACTTAGATCTAGCAAATATATGATCACATTTTCTTATAAACCAGAATTCAAGCTATGTATATTACAGAATGCACGGTTGGCCTAGTGGCTTAAGCGGTCGCCACGCCGCTTCCTACTACGCCAAGTGTCGTGGGTTCAAATCCCACGTAGGTCAACACTTTGTGTGATTCACAATTTGTTGTTCTGAGTCTGGGTGTTCTTTGTGTCCGTTTCATGTATGTTTGTAAAGTCCCCCGCGACACAGGAATTTATATTCCTAATGCGGGAGTTGTCTTTTAAAAAATAAAAAAAAAATAAAAAAAAAGAATGCGAGTCTAAGGTCGAGTAGAGACATCGTATAATTTACTCTAGTCGACTGATTATATGACTCCTTTTTAGATATAATTATGTGAAGAAAGGGGATATTTGTTACAAGTTTGAAATTAAGTCTACTGAGATAAAGAATATAAATATAATAAATATATACATCACACATAAGACACACATCGTCGTCTAGTCTCAAACTAAGCAGAGCTTGTATTACGAGTACTGGACAACTGATTTTTTTTTTGTAATTACATACATTGAAAACATCCAAACTCCAACTCCAAATCCAAACATTTGGTCGGACTCGGGAATAGAACCCGAGACCTCAAACACAGCAGTCGCATACGCTACCACTGCGTCACCGAGGAGAAAATTACTGATATACTTTTTAAAAATATGTGACTGATTTAATTCTATGTTCTCCAGGCGGTGACGCGACGCTCGCGTCAGTCAATGTCAGCGCAATGGTCAAGATCGTTCCGAGGCAGTGTGACGCCACAGGACGATACCGACGTTGACGATGTGCTTTTTTTGCCGCCAACATCAGCGATAGCATTACAACATCACGATGAAGGGGATCAGATTGATGCGTCGAAGGGGTAAGTAAAATGCAGTTACTAAGACAAATAAATATTACTTATTGTAATTGTTGGTGTTCAGAATGGCGTGCAACATGAAAGGACTGCTATAGGCTGAGAATGATGATGAGTAATAGTCAGAAGGCGATTTCTTTCATAGTATTCTTAAATTTTTAATAAGAAATGATAGAAGTTATTTGGTAAGTATTTATTTATGCAAAAATGATTTTAACAATTTTGAATATCGTTCTTTATTGTTAAAATAAGATAAGTTTTTTCTCATTTAATTTTATTAATTACCTTTTATTAGGTAACTATATAGAATAATCATCTACGTTTCCGAAGATATGATAGTCTCATGATGTGCTTATAGGTAGTAGGTACATTATGCATTTGACGATGAATTAGTACGTTGTTCACAACATACGTTACTGTTATTTTTTATTGCATTTCTTGGAGTAAACTATAATACAATCTCAAACTTCGTGATATAAGGTGAAGACACATTATCGGACGTTGCTTGCGGACGCGCAGGGTTGCCAACCCCAGCATGATGATGCATTTAATGATAATAATGAATAGAATACATTGTAGAAAGGGCATTAAAAACAAGAAAAATTCTGTAATTATCAGTTTTAATCTAATTAAATGTAAAATCAAAAGTCTCAAAGTTGCAATTATTCCAGTGCCTGCATGTTACATAATATTACTAGCTTTATTTCATTTTTATGAATACGATTTAAATCGTACATCTGGCATCACTGGTCCGCACCCAGATTTCTTTCGGACGTCCGAACGCTTAAGGTCAGTCAAAGGTCACGTCCCCAACTTACGTCAGATAGTGTGCACAGCTCTGTGTCAGCCGCATCCGTCAGCCGCGTCCGATAATGTGTCTGCACCTTTAGAGTACTCATTTCATTTTCCATCATTTTGAAAAGGGAGTTTGTAGCTAAATAACAACAAACAATCTTGCAAGTAATTTTTATAAAGAACGTAACATAAGAAATTCACATCTCAAAGAGTAAACTTACATATAAAACTTGCGATACAAGGTAAATATTGGGTAGCTTCAAGTTATGAGCTAAGTTTGACTAATAATCCTGTTCAAGCCAGATACTCCCGTTACGTAACGTAACCAACTCGACAGTCTAATTAACTACAAACTTGTTACACGCTTCAACACTGCAAAGCTTAGTGCATTTACGTAGTGCTTGTAGTGGTTTATCGAGCTGTAATATTAATGAAAATGTCAAACCCAGCTAATATGGATTTTACTAAAGCAGATAAACTAAATAAGGCAAAAGTTATTAAACCTAATTAAATGATTGATGAATGATAGATATCAACCAATAGAGTAAATTTATGGACGCATAATACGTGTGTCATTGCAATATTATAATGTCGAGAATCTGATCTAATGATGGAACTGAAAGCTGGATACATAAACTCTATAATGAAACGATACAACCATATCCAGTTTGGACTCATTTGACTTGTCTTGACGATTACTTAGTCTGTAAATAGTAAGTAATTAGACAAGGTCTTTTATAAGTGTTCATAGGAAATTCGTATTATAACAACACAATATCGCCCAACATGGGCTCGTTTCGCTCGTTTAGCCTGGGTCGATAATGAAGCTTGAAGGTGGTCGCATTAATAAAGCAATTTGAAAAGTACTTTAGTCATCCATAATATAACATGTGGCCACATCAGATTTAGGCATGTAAGCTCGTTACTTTTCTTCATTACATAGTAATTCCACGAGATGCCCGTTCTGCGATAACTTAAAAGTATGTAAAAAAATAAAGGTACAAAAAGACTGTTTTAAAAACAAGTCTCAATCTAAACGCGCCAAAGAATTCCTTGTAAACTTTTTCCATTACCTTATCATGATTATATCACATAAAAGCTTGTAGGGCAAGTGAATATTTGCAGTAAAGAATACTTGCAAGTATTTTTTTTAAATTCGCTAATGAGAAGTTTTTTACTTTTAATTTATTTCTTTGATACACTGACACAAAATAGTAATCCCAAAGCAAACGCTTAAAATAAAGAGACAACACAGCACAAACATTGTATGGGGTGGGTATCACTTCCACGGGATATCTCATCTGATGCTTGAAGTTTTTACTTTCAATGTTATTTACTTCACCGTATAAGATCATCGTGTTATTTTTTTTATCTATTTGATTGTTTGCGATGTAGATGAAATCTGCTTGCTTCAAGTAATTACAAATCTCTATTAGTCAGCGCTTGCTATAAATTTCTAAGAAACATTAAAAATATGATTAATTTAATATTTCTTTTAAATAATATGCAATTTAATTAAAAAAAGGGCCGCCTTTGAAACCGGCTTTCATAATCTGCTATGAGCATAATTTATTATTTTCATTTATGACTAAGCAAATACCGTTAGTTTTTTTTAGTTCTCTGAACCAGAGAATGAAGTTTTTAAATATAAAATTTGTAATGGCATGTAATTAAAAAAACATTATTTTGCATGTAATTAACAGCAGCAGCGTGACTCAAATTTTAATATTAACCTTTATGATTATATTTTTATTTTTATTTTTTTTATTTATTTATTACATACTTACAAAAATACTTATAAGTTACATCTTTTAAGACTATATTAAAATTGTACAAATTTAAGCGAATAAGCATCTGCAGTCGAACTAGGCGGAGCCTGTATTTCGACTATCAGCGCCAACTCAACATATATTACATATAGCTTTATACACTTTATATAATATTCATAAATTCGGTGTGTGTATGTGTGTGTGAGTGTGTGTGTGTGTGTGTGTGTGTGTGTGTGTGTGTGTGTGTGTGTGTGTGTGTGTTTATGTGTGTTTGTGTGAGAGGGGGTAGTTGTATGTGTAATAGTTTGTGGCTATTTATAATGTACTATTTAACCATACATATAAGTTTTTCAGTCTCTTCATAGTCAAGATTTTGTAAATTCGTCATGATTATATGTAATCATGCTAAAATTATTAACTCGAATATTATAACTCCGTCTATCTGTTACTCTTTCACAACTAAACCGCTGAACCAATTCGAAAATGTTAACAACGGAAATTACATATAATTAAGGATATATTAATTTTACTACTTAAAGCCATGACTGAAATACCGTCGGAGCCACGGGCAAGCTAATATGACTATTTTTTGGTAACCGGGTTCGAAGACTTGCTGAAAACGGGGTGGTATAAACGGGCTTACAAGTGCTTATAAACTGCTAATTACTTCTGCCCACACCCTGGCTTTGTTAATCGTAAATGATATTTATTTGTGTAAGTAAATCTTTTGAGACATTTTTACAAGTCGGACTTATAGCTAGAAGGCGCCGGCATCTCCTACGACTCACTCTGGGAAGAAACGCCGAAACAAACCACAGAGGTGTCTTTATTTTATTTTTTAAGTCCGTGCACAACATTAAAGAGAACTATGTGAGTGCAGTATAGGGTTTGGGTTGGTATTTTGAAGAAAGGACCATAGTTTTGAGTCGACCTGTCCATACAGACGGCACACGTAATTACATTATACAAGCTTACATATGTATGCATGAGGCAACTGGATTTCCTTTCAAAGTTTAATGATGTTAGAAATGAAGCGGATCATCATCATCTATCATCCCATAATATCCCACTTCTGGGCTCGGATGTCCTCTTAGGAGAGGGTTAAGGCTTATGGGTTACGTGCCCACCCTGGCGGAGTGCGCGTTGGGGACTGGCAAGACACGTTGAGGCTACATAATCTTGCCGTTGGTTGTTTTTAAGCCGCATAATGAACTGTGCAAAACTACATTTACAAATGCATGTGATCATGAGTAGGATAAACTACATTTCATCTACATATAAATCCTCTAGTTCGTAGGGAGTTCGTAGGTAAACTAGAGCTGTTTTTATTCATTAAACTTTGAAAGGAAATCAAGTTGCCTTATGCATACATATATAAACTTGTATAATGTAATTAAAGTTAACAAAGCCAGGGTGTGGACAGCGTTATACAAAAAAGAAGGGAGTTTTTGACAATAACTTGTATAACGAAGTATTAAGTTCAAAGTTAATTTTTAAGAAAATTATTTCGTTTTGTTGAAAAGAGAATTTAGCGAATCTGACGTACTCAGAATTAAAAACCATTTCAATATTTTTCTTATTAGTAATAAGAGCTTACGAAGCACTTATGAAATGTGGGTCAAGGATATACAGATATCAAAGAATAAAACAAAGAAATGTTGAAGTATGAACGATTTTTAGGGCTCCGTAGCCAAATGGCAAAAAACGGAACCCTTATGGATTCGTCATATCTGTCTGTCTGTCTGTCCAGCTATATGTCACAGCCACTTTTTTCCAATGCTATAAGAACTATACTGTTGAAACTTGGTAAGTAGATGTGTTCTGTGAACAGGATTAATATTTTCACATAAAAATAGAAAAAAGAAACAATAAATTTTATAGGTTTCCCGTACTTAGTGCTGAAACCCAAAAATTTTTTTTCATCAAACCCGTGTGTGGTCTTTAAAAATGATATTGAGGTTTCTAATACCATTTTTTTCTAAACTGAATAGTTTGCACGAGACTCACTTCCAAAGTGATAAATGTTCCCCCCCCCCTGTAACTTCTAAAACAAGAGAATTATAAAACCAAAAAAAATATATGATATACATTACTATGCAAACTTCCACCGAAAACTGTATTGAACGAGATCTATTAAGCAGTTTTTTTTAATGCGTTATAAATCGTAAACCGCAATTTACCTTTCATTTAATCAAAACACTATTCTTAAAACATCGATCAAAGTCACAAAGAACTACAAGAACTTGTAAAGGATTCACTTAGAGATGAGTAAAACAAAAGACTGCTGGATAGATACTGAATATATTTAAAAGATTAACATGTTTATATACTGGTTATGCGTCATACTTATATACTAAATAGTACTACATCTCACCTTCCCCGCAAAATGAAAATAAAATAACTGTTAGGTTATTTTATTTTCGTTTATAAGTAAGTAAATTAAGAGTATTTAATACATGGTTAACTATAGGCTAAATAATATGAATATTAATTATAAGATTATAGTGATTACACATTTGAAGTTGCTTTATAGTAAGCATACAATAAAACTTATAATAATACACATCAATTAGATACCATTAGATGGTATGTACAATTTGGTTCTATTTTTATGGACTAAATATTTTTTATTATCCTTAATTACTTCTACATTGGGTGAACATTCTTTAGTAACAATATATGGGCCTGAGTAAATACTTTGAAATTTGTTGCCTGTTTCATTTTTTATTAAAATTAAATCGTTTGTTTTATATGACACTGGATTCATATTACGATCATATTTGTTTTTCCTTATATTCTTACTAATAAGTAAGTTATTTCGCGCCTCTTTTTGTGACATTTGAATTCTATATTTCAATTCAAGGGGATAACTTTCAAAATTGTATACCGGATCAACCTTACCTGAATTGAAGTTCGATGGTAAAACACATTTTTTTCCAAAAACTAACTCAAAAGGCGTGTAATTAGTTGCACTGTGGACAGATGTGTTATGGGAAAAAGACCAAAACGGTAGCCAAGTGCTCCATGTTTCAAAATGCGTGTCTGCTTGTATTCTTAAATAATTGCCTAGTTGTTTGTGAGTATTTTCCAATGCTCCAATAGATTGGTGATGATAAGCAGTTGATTGTATTTGTTTTATATTTAACAGTTTACTTACCTCATTCATGGTGGTCGATACAAACTCGGTCCCCCTATCAGTGGCAATTTCCTTCGGGATGCCGTATCTAAGGATAAAGTTATTAACTAAACTCCTAGCTACCTCAACAGATTGTTTAGAAGTTAACGGATATGCCTCAACGTATTTGGTTAATTCACACTGTATGGTTAATATATATATATTATTATTATAATCTCTCTCTAAAGGGCCAACTAAATCTAAGTAAATTTTTTCAAACGCTGAATTCGCTGTACTTGTAATAACCATAGGTTCCTTTGTATAATGTGAGGAATGTTTTTGCCTTTGACATTTGTCGCATTTTCTTACAAAATCTATCACATCAGTTTCAATACCTGGCCAAAAATAATATCTTTTAATATTTGTAATCATTCGCCTTATGCCTGCGTGGCCACTAGTTGGCAAAATGTGGAAGTCGTTGATTATTACACGTTGATCATCCTTACTATTTATACGTTCTATATCTTTTAAAATACACAAACGTGGCCCTAACCAATTACTTATTTTCCTTATTTCTGTTATTACCGTTTCTATAAAAATATTATTATTATTATTTTTAATAAAATATAACTCAATTATACCGATTTCCATACAAAACTTACTTAGTTCTCTCACAAATTCGCCTGGCGATAATTGCGATCGAGAAGATAAATTAATAGTAACGATATGTTTTGATGGCACAAAAGAAAAACATTTACTTTCATATTCGATTAAATTTAAGTGACGATATCGATTATTTTCTTCATCCGTTATAAAACGCAATTCTGTAAAATATTTGGGCTTATTTTGCATTTCTACAACTTTCAACTTTTCAGCCTGATTGTTATCAACAGCATAAGTATCTTGTACTTGCTTTGCTCTCTGATCCCTTGTCATTACACTAATACTCACATTTTGACCTATTTCTTTTAACTCATCAGAGCTTATACACACACGCGATAGTGCATCAGCTGCGGCATTATTTTTTCCCTTTAGGTATTCAACTACAAAATCATACTCTTCTAAAATTATTCTAAATTTCATTAATCTACTTGATGGATCGCGCATGCTAAATAAAGATATAAGCGGTTTATGATCCGTTTGAATTTTAAACTTACGTCCGTATAAATACGGTCTAAAGTGCTTTACTGCCCAGACAATGGCAAGTAATTCTTTTTCTATAGTCGGGTACAACTTCTCTGCTTTATTCAAACTTCTACTAGCATATGCCACAGGTCTACAATTACTATTACACAGGACTGCGCCTAGGGCGTGCCCCGAAGCGTCTGTTTGTAAAACAAATTGATTGGAATCCGAAAAATTTGGGTATTGTAATACAGGATGAGAAGTGATACTTTCTTTTAACGATTGAAATGATTTTTGACACTCGTCGTCCCATTTAAATATTGCGCTTTTCCTACATAAATTGTTGAGCGGATATGCTTTCGCTGCAAAATTAGGAATGAATTTTCGATAATAGTTTACAAATGCCACAAATCTTTTGACCTCATCGGGATTAGTAGGCACGGGGTAATTTTTTACAACGTTTATTTTGTTTGGATCCGGTATAACACCCTCAGCAGAAACTACATGTCCCAAATAAAGTAATTCTTTTTCTAAGAAACTGCATTTTTGAGGATTTAATTTCAAGTTAACTTTGCGTAATCGCTCAAATATATCCTGTAAATTACTGATATGCGACACTAAATTATGTCCAAAACAGATAAGATCATCTTGGTATACTAAGCATTTTTCGTAATTTAACCCTGTCATGGCCATAGTCATCATCCTTGCAAACGAACTAGGACTAGTTTTAAGTCCCATGGGCATACGAGTCATTTGAAACTGCCCTGAACAAAATGCTGTGTACTTGCGACTATTAGGATCTAAGCCCACATTGTAATAACCTTGATGTAAATCTAAATGTGAAAAATATATACTGCCAGATAACGAATCTAATATTTCCGTAATATTTGGGAGGGGAAATTTATCATTGTGTATGTTATTGTTGAATTTCCTATAGTCAATTACCAACCTCCATTTTTTGTTTTCACTATCTGATTTTTTAGGTACTAATAAGATCGGAACAGACCATTCACTTTGACAAGGTTCTATGATCTCCTCTTTTAACATATTTTCAATTTGGTTTTTAACTTCATTTTTCAACGAATGTGGTAATCTATAGGGTTTTGAATATATGGGTCTAATGTTTTGTTTAAGCTCTATAGAGTGTTGATAAATATCTGTGGTAGATAATTTATCCCCTTCCAAATAAAAAATATCCGCATATTTTGCGCATAAGTTCTCAATATTAATTTTTTCTTCTTTATTTAAATTATTTAAATGTAATTTTGAAAACAATTGCTTGACCCTTATTGAATTATTTGAAATTTTATCAAAGGCACAAATATTGTAATGTGAAACATCATGTGTATCGAGATTCAATTCTGACAAAGTTACATCATCCTCTGTAGTATTTAAAACGCGTATAGGTATCCTGCCCTTAATCGGTGTCACTAAGCAGCTTGCTATAAAAATTCCTTCTTGTATTTCTTTTGAACAAACTACACATTCTTTTGTCAAACTTGTGTAAACATAGTGTATAGATTCTGACCTAGCGGGTAACTTTATTAAATATTGTTTCAAACATGTAAGCGATAAAATATTTTCTTTTCCCTTGCACCGTAATCGTAATATGTTATTGTTGTAATCGATAACAGCTCTATATTTGGATAAAAAATCTTGGCCTATTATTCCATGTGCTTTACAAGGTAGGGAATCAATTACAAAGAACTTGTGACTGATACATTGCTCAGGTAGCAATAAATGTAAATATATATATCCAATTGCCTGGACTTTGCCACCAATTCCATTTATGATTATGTTTTCTTTATAAATTGGAATGTTCATCTGTAAAACATGTTCATACTTTAAGGCCGATATTGAGGCGCCTGTATCAACTAAAAAACTATACCTATTCGTATTACTGAGACATATTTCTACACAATAATTACTTTCACTAGCTAATATAGTACTCGTTTTAATCTCGAAAAAACTCATTTTCAGACTGTTGCTGCTCCCGTACAGATTCAGTGGGGTGTAACTCTTCGGTTAACACCTGAATATTCGCCTTATACGGGTTATTATTGCTAGCATTGTTTTTATTGTTACCTCTGAAATAGCCCCTACCTCTATGAAATGCAGACGAACTCGGTTGGTGCCACTGCTTGCTGTCGATGCGCGGCTGCGACCAGTGACCAAAGTAACTGCGTGGCCTGTTATACGCACCTCTACTGTAGCCTCTCTGCGTATTAGCATATGTCTTCTGCCTGAAATTGTTGTTAACATTGTTGTTATTAAAACTACTGCGTTTCATTGTCAACATGTCAATAGATGCGTTTGATGACGAGCTATCCTCATCAATTGCTGCTTGAATGGCATCCTTTAGATTGTCAAATTTTTGTGCAGCAATAATGGTACCGATCCTACGATTACGCAGCCCCTCACTAAATTGTTTAATAGCCTGATTTTCGTTGATAGATTTTAATACATCGTATTTTATAGAATCTCCGCCTGCTTGGGTAATTGTAAGTTCAACGAACATTTCGGAAAGCTTTTTCCCATAATCATCTATCGAAAAATCATTTTGTCGAAGGTTTAACAACTGTTTTTGTAACGCGCTAGACGACTTTTGTGGTAATAATGTACGTTTCATATCACTCAAAAGTAAATCGACAGTCTCGTAATTTTTAGATACTTTCAACTTAGCATGTTGTGATAATCTACTTTTCAACACAAACATAATCAATTCTTTTTGTGATTCAGTGTCAATAACTGAACTATAGTACTCGATACCATCTATCAAATTTCTAGTATTCGACACCTCATCCGTCATAACAGGTAACAAATTCAAAGCAACTTTTAGGTCAAACTTGCCCATTTTTATTCCTACAATATGTGTATCTTGGCACAACTTTACTATTTCTGAAAATAATCTATCAAAATTCTCACAATGTTTTATTAACAAATTTTCTCCTTTTAAACTTATCGTTTTGCTGATACTATCCACACACGAATTATATTTTTGTATTATACTTTTCGCTTCCTTCAATTTTTTCTCTAAAATATTACCAGTTCTACGAGAAGGCCCAATTTTTATTAAATATTTTCTTACTTCTAGTAACTCCTTATACAATGTTTGTATGTTCTCGTCCTCCATAGAATGTTATTATTTCTCTTTAGATTATTCCATTATAGTAACCAAATTAGTTTTAACAACTCAAAAATATCACCACCAATAACAAGAATAAAAGAATAAGAGAAAAATACGTACTTGATTACAAAATAGGATGATTCATTCACTTCATTTATTACTTACAATATTTGATGTTGCAAGAACATGTATAAGTGCATTACTTAATTGGCACTATCACTGCAGCTGAAAAACACAAATAACATATATTTAACACATAAAAGTTATATAGATCTGCAGAACCTCACTGTACATACCACAACAAAACCATTGCTTTGCACACTTGTAAATTGGTTTTATACTCCGGTATCATTTATCTTCATATCTGGGTATGCAATACGCCTACCAAAGAACGATCCTCTTCTTGCGCCACTTTGGAATTCCTGCCGTACCCAACGCAAGTGGCATTTCCGGTATATTCGAAATGCTATGTACAATACAGCGCAGGTTGCTAACAATACAAAAATCAGCATTAATATATTCGTCATCGATAGATGGTATTGTAAATCTTGTAGGGATGCTTGATTTTGTCCCCCTGCTGCTGTTTGTGCAACTACAATTTCCTTTGATTTGGATGTGCCCATTTTTCATAATAATTACACGTGTTGTTCGTGTTACAGAATGCAAATATAATAATGATAAATTTAACCATTGTTAAAATCTTGCATTATCACACCAATGTTTATGAAGCACACTCCCTATTAGGGTATGCGTGCGGGTCGAATTCGCTCGCGTTAGCTGACACCTTTAGGCAGGGTCGCCATGTAAAGGATTCACTTAGAGATGAGTAAAACAAAAGACTGCTGGATAGATACTGAATATATTTAAAAGATTAACATGTTTATATACTGGTTATGCGTCATACTTATATACTAAATAGTACTACATCTCAAACTTTTATATGATGTTATTTGCTGCTACGGAACCCTTCATGAGTGAGCCGAATCACACTTGGCCACTTTTAGTTTTTTTAAATTACCAAGAAGGTTGCATGAATTTCACCAACTTTACGTTCCTTCATCATCATCATCAACAGCCTTTAACAGTCCACTGCTGGACATAGGCCTCTCATTAGAAAGGAGGTTTTGGCCTACTATACCACGCTGGTCAGACGGGTTGGTAAAGGGTTTGTTTCAAGTTTTCCTTCTCTTGACAGTGATGTTAGAATCTTATTTTGTTCCTTTAGTCGCCTCTTACGACACCCATGGAATGAATAGGGTTGGTGACACTTGTATTCTTAATCCGTCACCACACGGAAGGTACGTACTTAGGTAGGTAATAGGTACGTACTTGTTTCTTACTTTCCTTGGTAGAATGTCAAATATTTGTCTAATACAGTATTATTTTATTATAACCAAGTATACCAAACCAGTTAACCAACCAATCCAGTTAATTTGCAATATATACTTCATCATCATCATCAGCCTATCGCAGTAAACTGCTGGACATAGGCCTCTCCAATTTCGTGCTATTAACTTTGTTCGATCCTATACTCGCATCCAGCTCCTACAAGCCGTCTTACGTAATATCTTATCTTGTTTGAATTTTTCTAAGTCAATTTTCTTTGATTTCCAGGGCTCGATCACCATTAGGTTCTAGTAGTGTGGAGTACAGAAGGCCAGAACGGAGTGTGTCATGGGGTGCGGGGGGAGCACGTATCCATACACCAATGTTAGAACCTCTAGCAGACAACTCTAACAGAAGGCAGTTCGGCATGGGTGTTGTTGGTAGATTTTTTAGGTAAGAGAATAGAAGTTTTAATTAAGTTATTGATTCTCACTCTTATGTATTCAATTCTCATTTTTATTGTAGTTATGTTTACAGTAGTCAGTCTTCTGCTCATTTCCAGGTTTCACGAGTTACGCTTCGGAGCACGTGAATGTGTAATATGAATAAATAAATTAAAATATAGGTCACTACCATTACTGGAGCATGCTACTAAATACAAAATATGATTATTGGTACATAGCAACACTCTTTACCTTAAAAAATGGCTACGTTTTGAAACCAAATCACACCTCTTTGGTGATTTTTGAATTTATATTCATTTTAATGTATTTAAAACTACAACTTTAATCCAAATTAAGTGGACATCATTCTTCACGATTTGTGAACTATTAAATTAAACATTCAATTAAGTGTAGCCTCTAGCTAGTCGGATAAGATCTGCTATGTAGATTTATTTAATGATTTTAAACTCGAACTTAAAGAAAAACCCAGAAAATATAGATATAACTTGTAGTTTCAAAGCAACTGACATCGTTGCAAGTATCGCTGCCCTATAATGATGATACTTTTTAGAGAAAAAAAACAAATATTAAGAAAAGACTTATTATTACATCATTGCGAAGAGAGAATTTTAAATAGTTATTAAGAGGACTGAGTCTAATGAGTTACCTTAGCACGCTTCAGACAGTTGTAAAATACGAAAGCTTTTATTCTGATGTAAAGTGTCAAAGTACATGCTGAGCTAGAGTAGCAAATGAGTACGACTATGTGGGTCAAAGGCAGTAAAAACAACCGTCATAATAAAGTTTACTGCTTGGCCTAGAACCACAATCATGTTATAATTTTGTTTGAGGGGAGTATTAGTATAGATTGTGTCGTTATACTTTAAGGGACTTTAGGAAATTGTTATAATGATGTTGCAAAATAATTAAAGTATTTAATTTTCTTATTTGTATTTGGCTACCAGTAACGCCATCTCTTGGGTAATGGCAGCACTATATTATATGCATATCTATGGTACAATGTCAATCGTATTAAAAATAAAAACCAGTCTGTTAGCGACATTCATGCGTTTCATTAAAGAAATTTTAACAGCATTTGTTGAGTGAAAGCCAGATTTTTTCAATTTTATAATTTTTATGAACCAAACAAAAATGGTGATGCCTCTACATATAATTTAAGGCCAAGAGTAGTGAAAGATTTTCGTGCAGCTTCAAAGCGTAAGAGTTTATTTTAATCTTTGAAGATAAAAACAGAAACTAAACTAGCACACTATTCAATCAAATACGATACCTGCCACTGCATTCTCTGCGCTCACATTGAGGATAGTGACCCCCAGTCTTGGATTCTACTCATGCTTTCAATCCATTAGAAATACTTGAATATTAAAAAAACTTTAATTAATCCTCATTAATAAATATAAAAAATGCAGACTTTTAAATAAGTTTATTAATAAGTTAATTATTAATCTACAATTTATGATACATAATCTGATAGTAATTCACTGTAGAACTAATCAGGAGTCTTCATAAGAAGTCAAATGAAGTAAAAAAATAATAATTAAAAACGCATATTCAATTAAAACTATGACTATATTTGCAGGCGTTCTCTAAGAAAATCAGTTACGCATCAAGATGAGGTGGCTCGTCAGTTGGATGAGCTGACAGACTACCGGCCGTACTTCACGTGGTGGGTCAGCACGGTGCAAACGTTGGTGCTACTGCTATCTCTCTTATGCTATGGCTTTGGACCAGTGGGGTTTGGCAGGCACACACACTCTGGCCAAGTTTTAGTGAAGAGTTTGAGTTTACAGCAGGTAGGTTTTAATATTTACTGAGAGTACATAACATTAGGCATAAATTGTAAATAAATCCCATTTAGTATTAAGTATTTTATGAAAATAACGTAGTGAAGGTATGAAAATGAATGATACTTACATGCAATAATTTAAAGTTAGTGTATAGTGACACCACCATGTACAGTACATCGACAACAAAGTACAATAATAATTGACAAAACGAGTGACAAAAAAGTGAATATTGTGGTCTCTGCAAAAGTTTCTACAACTAAAAAGTCAGCTTGCTATACATCTCTTATATTCATGATTTTGTAAATTCCTTTTGGCTTTATAAGAACGTTAGCCTTAACTTACAACACGTGTAGTAAAAAAAGCTACCTTGAAGATATATTTTATTGACTATAAGTGAATCACAATTTTCAGAAAAATTCGTAGAGATTACCAACTTTATTCACACTTGAATTAGTAATTTTATGAAGCGTTGAATGAAAACTGTAAAAAAATCGTCTCAATGTTCAAAATCGTGAGATGTGTTTAACGTCAATGATTTTTACGATTTTGTGATAGGTCCAAAGTGATTTATTAGTTCACACACTGTGTGGATACTTTTTATTTTTATTGAAATTTTATGATCTTTCGAAGAATTATGAAATGGTTTACTTATCGGTCGTTATGAAAATAGAAAAGTAAGTATCTATTGTACCTTTTAAGAGACGTGACTACTGCATAGTTACGTCCACATAAAGAAGTTTATAGATAGGTCTATTTGTACGGAGGATCCTGATTACTATGGAAAAGGAGTGTAGACTTAACAGTCTGCACTATTAGCCAATTTGCAAGTGTTTCGGGCCTCTATCTATAATCACTAACGCCTTTATCCCTAAGTACCATTGCCTAATATTTATTTGTAGTCATTGTTTGTGGAATGTCAACTAGACTATTTCAGCATAATTAAGCAATTTTAAATAGACACGGCTTGATTATATTTTCAATTCCTCCAATTCACTTCTGATTAGAAGAATACAATAAATTCCCTTCTTTTCCTAGAAAACAACGATGTAAAGAAGAAAAGAAATAGTAAGCATAATACGAACATAGAAATATTGCTCCTAGTGAACCGTTCTTGTTTCATTTAATATATCTGGCAGAGTCATCAAATACATATTCAAGTTAATGTAAGACAATCGCAGTAAAATTATGTAACCTCTGTGAGCTATTTATAATTATATTACGTTCATCAAACTAGAGAATGTAGGTAAAAAATTTACATTCCCAAAGGATATGATAAGTAGACTTATTCAGAGCTAAATGATATATACGTGTACGACTTTAGTAAACTTTTATTTTGGAGGACACTAACTCTGACCAACTTCTTCATTGTAATACCACAATTATATCTAGATATGTTTAAACTTTAATAGAGTTATTACGACACGCACTCAATATTATAGAGTTACTAGCTGATGCCCGCGGATCCGCTCGCGTTTTAGAGGTATCAAAAATAGATGTTGGCCGATTCTCAAACCTACTGAATATGCATATAAAGTTTCATAAAGATCGGTCAAGCCATTTCGGAGGAGTATGGCAACGAAAACTGTGACACGAGAATTTTATATATTAGATATAAAAGAAACAAGACATATCGCCTTAATTATTTTCTTAATTAAGAACGTTGTGTGGTGTTTTTGGCATTGATCATTTCGCAAAATATCAATACAATATCGTAGGGGTTTTAAATGCAATCAGGAAGAGCTAGAAATTATTTTTTTGAAAAATAAATTAGACTAATAAGGTGGCTGTATGTGTTTAGTGTACTGTACGACTTTACGTGTGTATACACACATATAATATGTTACATTTGTATACAAAAAATATTCTAATTTCCTCCAGACATCTCTCATGAGCAGTGAATAGAAGATAAAGTACAAAGGCGTTCGCTTTTAAAGAGAATTGAGATTTGTATGAAGCTCGGCTTCGAACATACCAATTTATTGTTTTTAAGATAATCCGATCCATTGTCTACCACTAATAATATCAACATTAGCATAAATCAGCAGTATTTTATGTGTTCTTATATATGTGTGTATTTACAGCACATAGGAAAACTTCAACGTATAAATATGTATATGTTTATGAACGTTTCCTTATAAGGTTCGTCATCTACCAAATTTCGTTTCTTTATAGAAGACTTAACATAACAAGGTTATATGAGGCAAAGCTTTTAGACAAAACACGTTGGCGGAGATTTAATGCTTGAGCTCGACAATACACGTTATTTACTCGGGGGATAACGTTGCGGTATTTACTTAGGTTTTTGTTTCGAATATAGTTATATTGGTACGTTTCAGAAGATTCGAACTTAAGCTTTGCTCTTAATTCCATTTTATTTCATGGGTGAAGGATCGATAGATAAACATATTATGTGCATTTTATATGCTCAGGCTGACTTTCTTAGCTCAAGAGTTACAGAGGCCAACTTGTAAAATACGCTTATTTGGAAAACTCTGTGCAAGAGTAATGACATAATAAGTAAACTACAATGACTACGGAACCCTATTCTATGGGTGGCCCGACACGTATTTGATCGATTGTTATTTTAAATGCTTACAAACTTTGTGCAAACAGAATACGATAGTTTAATTATTTTTAGTATTAGTAGTCTACTAAGTATGAAGTAGCTGATGGTATTGCTTTCTTTGTTTATTCTAAATATCAGTGCTTAGAAAGATAAGACTCTTTGAACTCTAACTAAATATATTATGTGTAGAGATATCAATTAATGGGTCATTGTCTACTTGCGTGTTCGTGTGTATGGGAAGAAAGTAGAAACGTCCAAAGTGCATCACATATGTGGTCATATAGTGAATCTCTACACATTATATACATTTCTAGCCAAATTTTAAAATTGATTCGCAAAAGTAATTACCTACCATTTGAACGCCTTCTCTAAACTGCAACACCTGACTATTTTTATACTCTTCAGTATAAAACAATTAGTAAGAACCAAGCCTCAAAGGGTGTATATTCATTGTGATGCAAGGGAAAAGCGACACAAAGTAAGAGTATTAGTGAGCGAGCTCCAAATGTAGGTCACACAGGCTTTGTGTGTGCCTCTTTTGTCTGCTTTTTGCTACTTAGCGCGTTCTTTCATGGTGCCATCTTTTAGCGAATGACCGCAAAAGATTTCGCTACATATTTCAGACTAGTTTACTCTCGTTTTTAAGTTTGTAAATATGTTTCAATATGATATTCCTAATTCAATATTTATTATTTAGATCGATAAATAAATAGCTATCATTGATAAAGTTTATCATGTGGATGACAAATAGTGTATGTAGTTCAGGAATATGCCTTTTACTTTCTTTCTATGTTGGAGGTCTTAGAGTGACAGTACTGGCTGTCTATAACAATTATATATATATTTGAAAATGTATGCCTTTATATAAAAATGCCCTTAACCTAGCTTTAGATTAAAGTTTTAGTGGCAGTAGTAAGTCTATATACTGCGACCGTAAGGGAAGGGTAACAAAGTTTGGCAGCATCCTTTCACTACATCCACTAAGATAGTGATTTTTTCATTTATTATATAAGGTACATATCTTAATTTTTTATTCATTTGGTAGAAATTCGATTTCTTCTGCAATATGAAATGATGTTTAATCGTTGTATCTTACGTGAGTTGAGGTGAAAATTAAGTTTAGAAAATTATATGAAAATCAAACCTAGCTAATTTTTGTATTGTTTTCAGGTTGAATGGGAAGAACCCGCTTCGTTCTGGCTGGGCCCCAGAGCGGCGGATCTGATCCATTTAGGAGCTAAGTTTGCACCGTGTATGAGAAGAGACGCTAGAATAGCTAGGGCGATAGCAGCGTCAGCAAGGAGGGAAAGAGATACCGCATGCTGCATACGGAATGATGATTCTGGATGTGTGCAGTCTTCTAAGGCTGATTGTTCGGTAAATATAAGTTAATATAACATTATCATTTGGCATTATATTATAAAAATACACATTTAAGCAAACATATAAATGAATATATTATAAATTTATTTCATTTGTGCACGCTATCGTAGATAAGAGGATTAATATCAAAGGTAAGCTCAATTTAAGTATTTTTTATTTAACACTGACGATACCGATGTAGATGATTCTGTTAAATTTAGCAAAAAGTACACAGTTAGTATAAGTACAAACACGCATTAAGCGTAGGTAACGAGTTTTTTTTGTGTTGAACCTATCACATATATAATGTACATTTTTCAGAATACGATATCGACTTGGAAAAAGTGGTCTTCGGGGGAATCTGGTCCTGGAGGTCGGATATCGGGCTCCGTTTGTGGTTTAGATCCAAAGTAAGTTGACAATAATTTAAACCAAAAACTATCCAATAAGCAAAAGCACGTTCTCTCAATATTAAATATTAATTTCATCTATGAAAATATGTACCTACCTTAACACTTTTGTTTATTCAGGTGACAATCTCTTTAATAATCCTTCTATGAATATTCTGTTCTTTATTTTAGATTTTGTGAAGCTCCAAGATCGATAGCACCACACGAATGGCCTGATGACATAACCAAGTGGCCGATCTGTCGAAAATCAGTTCTCGATGGCTCAGCTGCTGCGGGTCGAGCAGGTCATGCAGCAGAACACATGGCTTGTGAGGTCATAGGTCATCCCTGTTGTATAGGAGTTCACGGGCAGTGTGTCATAACAACCAGGGAGCACTGCGATTTTGTTAAGGGTTATTTCCACGAAGAAGCATCGTTGTGTTCACAGGTCAGTTATTGAACTAGTTTCAATTAACAAATAGAAGATAGATATTACGATTTTGAAGATCTTTAGATAATATGCACAGTTTTATCACTTTTGCACGGCTTTCGTTTCAACAAGTACTTATAACAAGTTGCTCTTCATAGAAGAAAACTAGTCGCTTTGCTTTTTATAGATTGGAACTTTTAATTTACCTACTTACTACATATAATAAGAAGCATAGTTTTAATACTTTCACAACACATTGAAAATGAAATATTAATAGAAATACTATAATAGAAACCAACAAAAAAGAAGTACTGTCAGATCAATTTGTTTTTGACAGCCGCAGCAATTAAGTTGGCGGAGACGCGAGAGAATTCTTCTACGGAGTTAACTGGTCGAAAAATAGTCAAGTTAACTTAATCAACAACTTAATACTTAAATCGCTTTTACCGTTACACATTATCAACTTGACGTAACTGTTAGATTACTGTATTTGTTGAAGTGTAAATCGGGCATTAGAGACAATAAGCGACTGCACCTTGCTTAATTTCTGACATAACATGTACTTACTCGTACATAGTATAGTCGCCATAATAAACATGCTTGTGTATATTTACTATGGCAATTAACATAAAGTAGGTAATAATACCTTTGAATTGAATAAAGTTTCGACCAGTTGTTCAGGTTTCATTTACAGGCTTGCTCGTTCCTTTGAATCCGTGAGATAAAGATTCTTCATCTAACCGCACATTACACTTTGACCGCAAATTTACTCTATAGTCATAACAATTGGTTGTTTAGATATGAATAAAGAAGCAGAATATATATACTTTATATAAATTTGTAAGCATGTTTGGCAAGTATAACAAGACGTGTGAAAATTTTAATCATATAGGTAACTTGACAAAATTATCTCTTGTCCACGGTATTTTCCACGGTAGGTAACTTAAAAAGCTAATGCGTGCTAAATATTATCGATTCAAAATATTTTACGTTATGGTGATCTAATTTGCATCTAGTGGGTTAGGTAATTAGGTTCTTGTACAACGTACTACATTTTTTAATAATATTACTTCTATACTAATTGATATTACAGTAATAAGGAAAATTTACAATACTCAGTTAAGTGCCAATGTAGGAAAGGAACCATATAACTCAAAAATACTTTCAATATATCCAATACATTAAATTACGTAATCACACTTGCATGCAATTTAAGTCAGTAGAGCCAAGCTCATTTAAGTACGAACGGGCTAGTTTGACCGGGGCGATACCACCCTTTTACAGAAGACTAATCTAAAATAACAGCATTCGTGCTGTATGGGTCACCATAATGCATTGCATAGTATATTATCCTAGATTCTACTTGAGCTTTCCAGGCAGTCATTTTGAAATACTCATTGTTCTTAAATTACAGGTTTCCTGCCTTGATGACGTCTGCGGCATGTTACCATTTATGCGTCGTCGACGTCCAGACCAGCTCTATCGAGCATGGACATCACTATTCGTCCACGCTGGGCTACTCCACTTGGCAGCCACCTTAGCTTTACAATGGCTCTTTATGAGAGACTTGGAAAAAATGGCTGGTCCAGTCAGAATAGCTGTAATTTACTTAGGAAGTGGGGTAGCAGGCAATATGGCATCAGCAATATTTGAACCCTATCGAGCAGAGGTATGTTTTACAATACTTACATATTTAATTTTAAAAAGATTACCCACATAATATTTCTAATATACGATGTGACCCTAATTCAATGATTTGTATTTAAAGTTAAATGCAATCTGTGGTGGATTACTGTTATTTATGTAATAGTGTCAAGAAATGTTTGTGATTGATCTTTATTTGGTTACAGGTGGGACCCGCTGGATCACATTTTGGACTTCTCTCGTGTCTAATAGTAGAAGTGATAGGGGCGTGGCCTCTTTTGAGACATCCAAAGCGTGCTATCTTAAAACTAGTCGGTATAGCAGTGGCGTTGTTCCTCCTGGGTCTTCTACCTTGGATCGATAACTTTGCGCACGTTTTTGGTTTCGTGTTCGGTTTTCTTCTGTCGTACGCATTGCTGCCGTTCATAACGTTCGGGCCGTACGATAGGAGGAGAAAAATCGCATTAGTATGGGTGTGCATGGTATCAGCGGCGGGGATGCTGTGTGCGCTGGTGGCGTTATTCTATGCGGCACCGGCGTACGAGTGTGCGGCGTGTGCTTACTTCACATGCCTGCCGTTCGCTCCCGACATGTGCGAGTCGCAGGACGTGCGCGTGCGCCAGCTGGATGGAGTATGACGGCGCGCGGCCCGGGCGTCCCCGCCGCCGCCGCCCCCCTGCCCCGCGCCGTGCCCGGTGGATGGCGCGCAGTCCCGCTGCGCTGCGTTGCCCCGCCGCGCCGCCCGCGCCTAGCCTGCGCCGCCCGAGCCTGCGTCGCCGCGTCGCCGTCGCCCACATTACCTTACAGCATCACCTCGCTCCTACCCCAGCACGTGTACGGGACCTCAATTTATCTCACACTCTGCAATTCTATCTATAACATCTTTTATTAACAATTCTAATATTCATTGTTACTGTTGAGTATCGAATAAGAAATTCTGAATATGTACGAGTTTGTCACTCACCCATCTCAATTTACGATATGATAAAGTAATTTAAGTTGAGATTCTGTATACGGTGTACTGTGTCGCTACTGCCCTTTAATTGATCGTGTCGTTAGGAGAGTACGTTCTAGTTATCTAGGCGATCTTTAAAATTTTATATTCGTCGAACTAGACTATTATAAAAGTGTATGAGACAATTTCATCGATTAATTTATTTATCGATAGAGACGTATTGCTGTGCGTTAAGGTTTGTTGGTATGTTGTTTTGTGGACTACGGTTTATCTCTGAATTTCGTATGTAAGAGATCGAATTTATTCTATGAACGTTTCTGAATTCTATATTATTCTAAAACGTAATGCGTTAAGTATGTTATGCTGATTGGAACAGTTATTATTTGGTTAGTCATAAAATAAATTCGATCCTATGAATTAATTATAAAAATAATTGTGCTAAATCCACGAATACAGAACTATTGGGGACGCGACTTGCTATTGTAAATACTCTGTAAAATAAATTAAATTACATAAGTAAGTCATGTGACTTGTGATTAATTTTCATCATCTTTTTATTTTACGGGTATCGCGTTACGTCATAATTTTCTCTATGTACGGAATTTATAAAAGGTTCATTGTTAAAAATGCATACGTTATTGAAACAATAGATTCTAATAGTTTTTCAATTATGCTAGAGGTGCGACGTAACGTGATTCCGTAATAGTGTCAAATATACATAATTTAGTATATTACTAAATAATGTAAATATAATTAAAAAAAATATTTTTCATCTATTTAGTTAACTGTATATGAACGCGTTCAATATACCTAATGTGCAAGTGTCTATTTACCAATTAATTTTTGATTTCGTCAATTTTTATGTCAGTATCTAGTTTTCGTACTAATGTATTTATTTTTATGATATATGTAGTTATTATATATACTCAAACTTATATTTAGGTATATTTATTTTAGTACAGGCAAGTTAGGCGAGGTTTATTGTTCGCTGTCATTAATACTTAACATTTTTTATTACGATTTATTACGAATTTACATTTAATACTAGTCACTATGTTAATATTGATATTTTCAGTTTTAAACGATGATGTAAATATATAAAATTAACGGAGCAAGTGTTGATCTTTGTAATTTAACATTTATTTTGTTAAGGAATGATAATCGAGAGTTTGTATGTGTGTGAAGGTTTTATACAGTCACAGAAACATTGTAGATATAAAGATTGATATTTTGTACCTTTCAAATGTTCAATTGCGCACAAAATTTACTTGTATGAATATTTTCGTTTGGTCCCACTTGAGTGCCGCATTCATTGTATTTGACCTAATAACACAAAGTTGAAGCGTTTGTCTTCCTCTTCGTTATTGTTTCGTTTGTTTTATATTAGAAACGCACTACCCCGAGTCTTAAAATTATGTGAACCTGTGATAAGCAGAGATATTACCCATCATGTGCCATTTTTCATTTATTTATATACGGTATAACAACAGCACACATAATAAATAATAAATATTGCTTATATCTGACACGCAATGTCCTCTAGTCCCAAGCTAAGCAACACTTATATAGACAACTAATATAAATACATAATCATAGTTTTTTTTTGTGATAATATACTTATTTCATAGAAAATCCACAAAACTCCGAAACAAATATTTGCGTATCACAAAACAATTTCGTTCGACCCGGGAATCGAACCCGAGAAATCAAGCACAACAGTCGCATACGCTACCACTGTACCATTGAGACAGTACACATTCTAAACAATATTAAAAAAATACAACCTAATATGCAATAATACAGGAACATATAATTTACACCATATAAAAAATATACTACTTAATCGACTCATTTAAATTAGTCGATTCACCATTATGTTAATGATGAACAATTCACTCTAGCTGTGAACAGTCTGTTCATCATATTCTCCGGGAATATAGTCTTTGGTACAATGATCGTAGTTTAATGCTGAATAGCTTTCAAATGAAATCTGGGAAGGTTCCCATAGTATATGGGAACTTTGTGGCATAGTATCAACCTATCACTGTCCACTGCTGAACGAAGGTTCCTCAAGGAGCGCTAACCACCCCGGGCAGCATGAGTTCGACTGGAGTCATGACCACTTTCACTGAACAACGGTCAATTGAGGGGAATTTTCATTTGCGTAGGCGATTCTGCCATACATCCAAATATAGCTCACATAAGAGACGCATAGTAGTTTAAATCCATGGTGCTTCTTTTTAAAAAAGAGCCTGCCTATTTTTCATTCATTTTACCTCCCGTTTTTTTAAGAAAGGAAGTGGACTCATTACATTTCGAACTTCTCCACTTTTCTTCCAGTTAATTCGTTACGTTCGTTCTTCTGATAAAATTTTCTCCTGATTGGGTAAGTTTTTGCTTTGACTGTCTGAGTTTAATAACTCGGTTACACTGACAATTATCTGATTAATGAAATAATATTGTAAAAAAGAAAAGTAAGGACAAACAAGAGGAACTAAACTAAATGAGATGAAACAACATAGATTATTAGATAAATAGTTGTGTTCTTCGCTATTGAACTTCTAAATTTATTCAGAGAGATATGGATGTTAATGTCTTGAGTAAACAGATGCCGTTTATCATGAATAAGCTTTGCTTATTACAGGTTCACATACAAAAGTACAAGTTAGTTTTATATGCCCTTTAAAGGCTAATCAAGACGTAAGGCCATTGAGTTGTAGATGTCCTTGATTGCCTGTCATTACTTAAATTACAGTTTTGACGTCACTTTCACTGGCCGATGTTAGAAGGAGTAACTTGTCTACTTTTATTAAAAAACATATTTTAGAACAAAATTCGAGCAATGAAATAGTAAACAATATTCGGCACGTAATGCAACTAATGTTGAATATACGTAAAAGATAATTCTTTAACTTAAATATTTTTAAGTTAGCAAGTTAGATTTAGTATGCTCAATGTTTTATGTATGTCACATGACGTTCTTAATTCCTCAATCTTGAATGTAAGTAGGCAATTCTTTTTTATCTCTACCTTGGAGTACTTGCCTAAACTGTTTTGAAGTGTTATCTGTTCTCAGATATGAAATTCTTAAAAGAACACTTAAAAGGGATGAAACGAAAACAATTTCATACAGGACAAATTGCACAATAATTAATGCTCTTTTGAAACTTTAAACTGTAAAAAAAGACATCAAATTAGTGGAAATTAACATATATTTGTTTGAGAGAACGCATTGACCACAAAAGTACTTAGGTACTTAGCACAAATTACCAAATGTCACATACCTAGATGTCAATAATTTGATTATATTATTTAGCACAATTAATTTTACTTCATATAAAATTAATTAGTTAAGACACATATTTACTTCTTATGAATTAATAATAATATTTAGTATATTTATTACATACTGATTAACGGTAAAATAGGCATTATTACTAAATATTGCTTACGTTGTTTTAGTTTTTCGTTACCGTGATCAAGGATTTAAAGTAAGAGAAAGCGCAATTCACTTGTGTTATAAGGTATATTTTACCGAGAATCGAATATATTTTGCTTAGAAGTTTACAATAATTGCAAGCAATAAATTAACACCAGTTTCTACTCTATGAAAATGTGTTCGTTAAACAGTGAGAAGAAAATGTAAAAAAGTGATGATTTGGTTCTTAAGTCAAAAGAAACAACATGTGTGTTGTGTTGTAATAAGCAGACGAATATTTAGAAACGTATTAAGATATTTGGATTACTATTTTGTAATTGTTAAAATTATCAAACTTTGCACATGAAAAATACAGAGATTATTTGCAAATATTCTTCTTGAACCAATACCTCTTTGGCAAGTCGTGGCAATATTTTATACAAATCACGATCTTATCATGAAGAAATAAAGTTGATGGCTGAATATTTGCTAAAAAATTTGATTGTAGTCCATTAAATGGTATAAATTTAGTGACTTTTAGTTCTCAAACGGCCAAGTATTATCAAAATTATTTTTAATAAGAAACCCACAGTATGGACTGTAAATGATAATGTGACCATATTTTATTAAAAAGTGTTTGAATGTGTGTGTAAAGCATCTCGATTACTTTCTTATAAAGTTAATAAACAGTGAATATTCTCGAAGTGCCCTTGTGACCGGCGGCTCGGCGGACTGTTTCAGAATTTAAGACAAAAAACATAACTGTACATTGTGAACATACACCTAATTATTACTTATATGTTAAGGATGGTAAAGTAATCTTATTGTAAACTAGTATTAATCAAACAAGAAACCTTATTATCATAATAATGCCGTCTTTTATTTCGAAAAATCTTGAAATCGAAGTATTTATTACGATTACGACCAATCCCCTTATTTTCGCAACATTCTTTATTTAACATACGACCAGATGTTCATAGTAGCATTTTATTTCGTTTTTGTTTTCTAAAAAAAAATCGTACGAAGCTAAGAAGAGGGCATAGAGCAACACTTTAGGGAGTAACCTTACGCAGGTGTTCCCGTCTGTCAAATTAAAAGCCCAAATGGGCCTCCGCATTATAACACATTATGTGTTTATGTGTGTGTGAAACTTTGACTGTTTTGTTGTAATTGTCATGTGTATCTTCATTTAACAGGCGATTGTTTTCGTATGTGGGTCAAATTAGACATGATGTAATAGACTGTTCTGTATTGGAAAAAGGCGCTATAGTTACTTCCCTCCTGTCCGACGGCCTGTGTTACTCCATAGGGCAAAGAAGCCGACAGGTCACTGAATGGTAAGTGGTTACAATTGGCCATGTACCCTTGCGAACAATGAGATGTAAGTCTGTTGCAGCATATCGCAATTTTTTTCTTTTCGCAGATCATATTTACTGCATACTACTTTAGCCTTTTGACATCTACTGCTGAACTACGGCCATCATCATTATCATCAACCTCGTTACAAAGTTTCTGCATACCTATAACGAAGGTCTTATAAGCCAGCCCAGCCAGATGAATTGGTTTGTGTCATATTTTACTTCGTCTATTTATTTCATCTCATGCAATTTAAATGATCATAGATATCGCTTACACAAACGTATAGGTTTGGCTATAGTAGTTTCCTTAATAATGTCGCGTTCATGCCTACGTTGTCATTGTAGTCAAAAAAATCTCTTGTATTTGGACTACCTTTAAATTGATTGGTGTAGTGTAGTATATACATAGATTGAGATTTCAGTCGATTGAGATGTCGCTTACAAATTGGTTGAAGATGTTTGTGATGCTAAGTTTTGCTACGTGTACTTTTTGTAGTATTGGGTACCCTTATGTAAAAATGATGAAATGGCTCACATGATGGCACTTCACGTCGAGTTGCTGAATGATTAATTTCTGTTTTCATCAATGTCCCCTAAATTAAGTGTCACTTAGCATGGTAAAAAAATAATAAAAAAAGAAGATTTATATTTAGGACCTACTTACGTTAGGGGAGCTCCCTAACGTAAGTAGGTCCTAAATAAAAAATTTCTAAAAATATTGTTAGGATATGGTTTAAGTATAGTTAGTAAAAAAGCTGCCAAGTGCGAGTCGGACTCGCCCATGAAGGGTACCGTAGCAGCAGTAACATCATTTATACGTTCTTATAATAGTGTATTGATTGAATGAATGGTAAATTGCGGTTTACGATTTATGACGTATTAAAAAAATACTACTTACTAGATCTCGTTCAAACCAATTTTCGGTGGCAGTTTACATGATAATGTACAACATATATTTTTTTTGGTTTTATCACTCTCTTATTTTAGAAGTTACAGGGGGGGGGACACACATTTTTCCACTTTGGAAGTGTCTCTCGCGCGTGCGTTACCCCAGCAAAAAAGCAAAAAAAAGTGGGCCTTAGAGAGATGAGAGTATAACAGAAAATTAGTGTGTTCTGAGGTGTAATTTGTTACAAATAGCAAAATTTGTGCATGTAGTAGTTTAAAAGTTATTCGACAAAAACACTTTTTGCTGGAGTAACGTTTCAAACGTTACCCCAGCAAAAAAAATTTTTTTTAAACGTTTCAGACCCAAACGAAATACATGAATACATAGCTTTTGTTCCGTATTAAATGTTAGCAAACAGCAAAATTTGTGTGAGCTGTGGTTCTTAAGTTATTGACAATTTTGCTGGGGCAATATTTCGGTCTTGTCTAGAACTTGAAAATGGCTGAACGCAGAAGTTTGAAAAAAATACCATCGATAGACCTTCCTTTGCTTAAATTTGTTTAAACATTCGTTTTCAAATTGTTTGAGGAACACCGACGTAATAAAATGGTTTTAAAAATCAGAAAAAACTGTTTTGCTAAGAAACCAGTATACTTACAATCAAATAAAAAGCTGTAACATATAGCCATGGTATACATTTATAATGACTGTAAATTTGGAATTAGTAACTTTAAGCAATATGAAGATATAAGTAAATATTATTAATTTTAAATGGTATATTTAAGTCATCGAATACGCAGTTCCTATAAAACAAGGAAACGTGGCAAACTCTAACAAATTTAAGTATATCATCAACAAACAAGCCTGTAAATTTCAGCTATCAATCACGAATATTATAAAAGTTATATGTAAAACAAGAATGTAACATCATTCTCCTATAACCCGAGCAAAATTAAAAGGTTACGTAAAAGCGACCGCGCCATACATTTAAATATCTTCGTAAATTAACGGCTTAGTATCTGGTATTTTGTACAGTCAACAAAATATTTTTATCAGATTATAATTTGAATATTTAAACTAATTTTAAAACCTTAAATTTTTTGTTTCATACAATTTAATGCTTTATTCGAATTCAAATTAATGCAAACCAAAATATCATAACTCAGTTGGGAATAGTGTTTTATAAAACAATATAAAAATTACAAAATTTCATATAGTATGCTATATTTTTTCCTTTTTTTTGTTCTTGTTATTAGAAAAATAATAAGTTACATTCACCGCGACACCATGGAAGCAACAGGAAGGCAACAAATGTAATTTTAAAAATAATAATGCGTGTAAAATACTTAACACATTTTACAAGGAAAGGACAAGAAAATTTTTACAAGAAAATATTACTAAACATTGTAAATATTTATTTAATTCATTGTAAAAAAAAACAAAAAAATATCTAAGTTAGTATCTAAACATGTTGAAATTACTCAACTATCTGTGATTTTTCTAAACATTTATGTACTTATGTGAGCGTATAAGACTGATTTTAAATAAAAAAAATTAATCATACTCAATTCAATATTCTTGTCACCCGGACCTAACTTTTTTTGTTCGTAACTGTACCAACAAAATATTCTATTAAACCATTCATTTCAGATGTCAGCCGAATGTATGGCGCGGTCGCTTTTACTTAACCTTTTAATTTGGTCGGGTTATAAGAGAATGTTGTTACATTCTTGTTTTACATATAACTTTTATAATATTCGTGATTGATAGCTGAAATTTACAGGCTTGTTTGTTGATGATATACTTAAATTTGTTAGAGTTTGCCACATTTCCTTCTTTTATAGGAACTGCGTATTCGATGACTTAAATATACCATTTAAAATTAATAATATTTACTTATATCTTCATATTGCTTAAAGTTACTAATTCCAAATTTACAGTCATTATAAATGTAAACCATGGCTATATGTTACAGCTTTTTATTTGATTGTAAGTATACTGGTTTCCTAGCAAAACAGTTTTTTCTGATTTTTAAAACCATTTTATTACATCGGTGTTCCTCAAATAATTTGAAAACGAATGATTAAACAAATTTAAGCAAAAGAAGTTCTATCGATGGTATTTTTTTTCAAACTTCTGCGTTCAGCCATTTTCAAGTTCTAGACAAGACCGAAATATTGCCCCAGCAAAATTGTCAATAACTTAAGAACCACATCTCACACAAATTTTGCTGTTTGCTAACATTTAATACGGAACAAAAGCTATGTATTCATGTATTTCGTTTGGGTCTGAAACGTTTAAAAAAAATTTTTTTTGCTGGGGTAACGTCTGAAACGTTACTCCAGCAAAAAGTGTTTTTGTCGAATAACTTTTAAACTACTACATGCACAAATTTTGCTATTTGTAACAAATTACACCTTAGAACACACTAATTTTCTGTTATACTCTCATCTCTCTAAGGCCCAATTTTTTTTGCTTTTTTGCTGGGGTAACGCACGCGTCTCTCGCGCAAACTATTCAGTTTAGAAAAAAATGAAATTAGAAACCTCAACATCATTTTTGAAAACCTATCCACGTATGGGTTTGATGAAAAAAATTTTTTTTACTTTCAGTTCCAAAACGTGCTGTTTTTTTCTATTTTTATGTGAAAATCTTAATGCGGTTCACAGATTACATCTACTTACAAAGTTTCAACAGTATAGTTCTTATGGTTTCGGAAAAAATGGCTGTGACAAACGGACGGACAGACAGACAGACAGACAGACAGACATGATGAATCTATAAGGCTTCCGTTTTTTGCCATTTGGCTACGGAACCCTAAAAACAGGTTGAAGAGACCGTTCCTTAAGAGTTAAGAAGATAGTGTTCAGCCTGTTATTCTTCACAAAAGTATTCTTGTATTAAAACGTAAATATAAACGATAATAAATGATTATGACTAGGCCCGAGCTTTCAATCAAGGAATCTAAATATTTCAATTATGATAGTTGAAGTGCGTCATTTGATCTGGCCTTCAATCAAAGACATTATACGCTGAATAAATTTGTTTACAATCCTTTTAATGTTAGGATAGTATTTTCTTTTTACTCTTGACTCAAAGCAATAACTGTAACAATGAGAACATTTCGGTTGATACTGAATTCATTCAAACAACACGGATACGTCACTGAGAATAGATGAGTTTTATGTAAAAGTACTAAGCACTAAGTCTGATATATTTAATCTCACTATATCAATATCATCATCGCCATAATCTCCAACTCCCGACTGCTCTTCCATTTTCTTTAGTCAATTTTCTGATTGTGTTGTTATGAAGAGCATAGTATCCATTACTTCGAATGCAGTAGGTTCTGATTATTGTATATATATATACTATTTCTCTATCCCTTTATCACAGCACCAAATACTACCCCACACTTTCCATCCCATGTTTTCATTCCATCCCATGGTTGCCTGTAAAAGATTGCGTTTAAGCGATAAGGCCGCCACTTGTACCTCCTAATATAATATATTATTGTAATTGATCTGGTGTACAATAAAGCAATTTATTATTATTATTAACCTCGTTACAAAGCCTTTTCTAATAAATTTGATTTTGGCTTCAATACTATTCTAGTCAGACGGATATCTATACAAGGTTTGGGTCAAGTTAACCTTCTCATTTAAGGGTTTCCTTCTTTCATAGTTTAGTTTCTTAGTTGCCTCTTACAACATCATCCATCTATCCTTACCCCAATGTCATTTGGGGTCGGCGAAGTTTGTTTTATCCTTCCATACTTCTCGTTTGATACTCAAATGATACTCGTCATCTTATTGTTAACGCTATTCTTAGCCATATCCTTTATCATAAAACTCATCCAACTTTTCCTCTTGCTTGCCTTCAACTCTATCCCTAATACTTTCTTAGAGACATTTTCCTCTCTCCGCAAAATATATCCTTAACCCGCTTTTAAAACATCCGATACCTTTGAATAGGGATGTAACCGTGCATATTATTAATCCATCACCACATGGACAGTTGTCCCGTTAGTGTGAATATTTAGAGATAAGCGAGTTCAAGAACAGTGCATGTGAGTCTTTAACTTATCACCTAAGATGAAAATCTTGCTTGTGGCAGCAGCGATAGCTATTGTCTTTGTAACAGATCTTCCCTGACAAGTACTGCCGTCAAGATTGTCGGGTACTACATTCGGTCGGTTCGCACTATAAAGTCATGATAAGGTTGGGATATTTAGTTCCATAGGTATGAAAACAAGACTCTTCTTACATATTATCTTAAATTTAAGATAAAAACAATGAAACTCTCTGAGCAACACGTGCTTAGAGGGGGTACACGTTGTGTGGTAGCTAAAACCTTATACACGTACTATCTCGTTTAAGTCGTAGATTGCCACTTCTGATTCTGCTAGGTGGTCTTTAACTAATACGCTTTTCGTCTGTTTTCTAAATTGATATTTACTTCGGCAATGTTGTTCTTTTTGTTCAAGTATCCTTTTTTATAAGCGGTAAATAAATAAATTTCATTTTACTGTAAATAACATAAAACTGAATTTATAAAGGTACTCGTTCCACGCAGCATTACAACACTTACTTGTGGTCTTTCTTCAAAACGCAATACATAACACTTAATGTTTATTTGACAGCTTCGACAAGCGCATGCTTTTAAAAAATATCCTTGTTTGTATAAAAAAGTATTCTTTCAAGGGTAAACCAAGAAGTCATTTTTTGGAATATCATTCTTAGTAAGTGATGAGATAAAATAATGTCAGAAGCTGACGAATCTCGAGATATCAATAATCTATTGATATAGTCTAATACATGTCAAGAACATTACTGGTGTTATAAAGGTGACTCGCTTACCACTAGACTTTGTTGCTAAAACAAATAAATAGATAAATAACATTCTTTCGTTTACATACATACTATGAGTAAACAGGGTGAATTTTTGAGACGGGACAGTAAGGACAGGACCTTAAAGGTTATAGTGACAGAAAAACGCTTTTAGGAGACTATCCATAATTTTTTAAGATATTCTGAACTGCATTTACAGATTTTGGAAAAAATGTACAGCCAGCAAGAAAATGGTCATTTTAAACAAAAACTTTTTTTGATGCCAATCGGTCCTGTTTCTTAGATCAAAGTCTCTACTGGACCGACTGAGGTTTGAGTACTACAAAAATGTTAGAAGTCGCAAAAAACTTTTCTCATACATTTGTAGGGAAATAAATCATTTTAATATGTATTTTAGACGCAGACAAACATAACTTACATTTAGAAATAATAATTTTCTTGGATAGATTTCATTTAAAATCCTTGTTAATGCATCTTTCAGCTCCTGAATACTATTGTTATTTTTTTTGTGTACCACATGTGACATCCACTGTGACCCGAACTGCCTGTTCAAACTGGTGTGGCGGAGCACCATGTTGCTGAAAATAAACTTTTCGCAATTCTGACAGGAGCATTTCATCCAACTGGTTTGGAGATTCAGAAGAAACAGGATCGATTGGCATCAAAAAAAGTTTTTGTTTAAAATGACCATTTTCTTGCTGGCTGTACATTTTTTCTGTAATATATGATGTACATTACCATGCAAACTTCCAACGAAAATTGATTTGAACGAGATCTAGTTAGTAGTTTTTTTTTAATACGTCATAAATCATAAACCGCAATTTACATTTCTTTCGATCAAAACTCTATTATTAAAACATCGATGAAAGTAACAACGAACTGCAAAATCTTTTATATGATGTTACTTGCTGCTACGGAACCCTTCATGGGCGAGTCCGACTCGCACTTTAACGCTTTTTTTATAACAATTACAGTTCACTTAAATCGTATACAACTTATATTAATTTATACGATTTACTTCATTTACAATAACTCGCTCTACATCGTTCCCGGCGCAAAAGTGCCCATGATACTAGTAGCGTTGCCACGTGGGATTGCAATACACATCATATGCACCAGGAACGAGCCAGAGAATCACCACATTTATTCATAATTCGGCGACCGATTTCTGCAATCAACCAGTTTTAAATTGAATGAAAACAGCAGCATGTGTTTCTTTTTTGGCACTGACAATTTATTACGTTACCTAAGGTGGTCATCGAGATATCACCTTTGGAATTTTTAAGATGATGGTGCAATCGACACAAATTTGCTGTGCATTTCTGTATATTTTACTTATCAATTATTTATTATATTTTTATTTTTTGTTATTGTGCATTTTGAAATACCAAAAAAGATGAGGATATATAATTTACTTGTCCAGCTTTTGTATTGTTAACAAGATTTGCATTTTAACTTAAACAATTTAGACTTTATATACATACGTGAAAAACTTAGTAAATTCATTTTTAAGCAGTGTTAGTGAATTTGAAATTGAAGAGATTTATGCATAAGGAGAGGTAATATTTGTTTTTAAAAGTTTTCAAATACAAAAGGCAAAGTCAATAAAACAAAGCAATCAAACTATTAGTAGTTTTCAAATTTACTATATTATTTTGGAGATGATGAGGCGCTCTCCATCTCCTACGGACTCACTATTCGTCTGCAATCGTTGCGGCAAAAGATGCCGATCCACATAGCCATCAACGGCGATGCAGAAACTCATAGATCCACGGGCGTTGCAACAATCATCTGAAACAGATGCTGTGGCCAAATATATATATATTATTTTAATGAAACCTGTTGAATCAAATGAACATTTTTACAGAATCTATCATGTTCTTAATACTTTTTAAGATAAATTTATTTATAAAAACAGTTTAACAATTGGTTCTAGACACTAAAGATATCTAGTAATATTTAAAATTAAATAAAATTAATAATGCAAAGAACTAATATTATAAATCTATCCAGACAACTCGAAATCATTTTGTAAGAAGTTATGTGTTTTTCACTTGCTCTGACGCAAAGACGTAGATCCTAATCTTGCACGTGATATAGCCATGGATTATTCCCGTAGATAAACCCTCCTGAGGCTTTATCAATATTTTTACGAACTTAGATTCAACTCGATAAGTGGGAAAAGCAATGGTTTTTGACATTGCTAGAAATGTTTATCTTCTGTATGTTTATCTAGTCTTATCTATTGATAAAATTATGAATTCTGTTACCGAGCGCAAGACATAGTTTAACACCATAAATTTGATGGGAATACCTGTCACAAAGGAACTGTTACAGAGGCTATTTTGTTTGAGACGTAAATTGAACTGCATCAAAACAAACTACGATATAACCCTTGCTTATACTCGAATTTTTTTGAGTCACTTTAAAATAAAGGCACACCAGAGATACTGAGTCAGTAAAACAGTGCCTACCTTGTTCTGCGATTTCTCTTTTTTTTTTCTTAAAAAAAGACAACTCCCGCATTAGGAATATAAATTCCTGTGTCGCGGGGGACTTTACAAACATACATGAAACGGACACAAAGAACACCTATATCGATTTATGATCCTCATCATCACCTTTGAAAGTGTACTGCTGGACATATGCCTCTCTTTATCAAGGAGGTTTCGGCCTACCGTACCACACTGGCTAGCCGAGTTAGTGTATTGTTTGTTTTAAGTTTTCCTTCTCTTTGCAGTGTTGAAATCATGTGTAGTTTTCTCCCGTAGTCGCCACTCGCCTCTAAAGACACCAACGGGATGAATAGGAGTGGTGTTACTCTATATTTTTAATCCATCAGCACACGGACAATTATGTTCCTCGATTAATGATAGTCATAGTAAAAAACTACTATGATCTGTGAGTCTGAATATGGATCTGGATAAGAACTATACACTACTTAACATATATTTTCTTCTGTTACTTCTAGAATTAATTCCCACTTCTGAACTCCGGGATAAAAATGTGACGGCTAAGTCAAACGCAATGTTATATAATATATCATTTACATCTAAGTCACTTGGGACTGTATAAACGTGTGTCAAGTCGCTAATAGTTATAAAAGTAGTACCATTCAGTTCAGACATATAAGTTTGAATTCAGTTCTTATAAACTTTATTTGATAGACCTACCATATTATTCTGTCATCCTAATTCACAAACACTGCGGTTGTCAAGCACATTTTTGACCTCACGTTTTAGTCATTTATCTTATCGAGTCTCTTATCTACAAAAGCACAAAGATTAGATAACGCTTAATGCATAAACAATAAGAATCGAACCTTGAAGGAGATATATTTATCAAAACCTTTTAAGTTATCCGAAAAATCTCGAGAATCGTGGAGTGGCGTTTGCGATCAAAATTGTTAGCCTATTTGAAACCCCTTATTCTCTCATTTGTTAGACTTATTTAGTAGTAGAGCCACGCTATTCTTAACATGAACAGGGCTGGGGCGGTACTACCCTTACACATAGGAGAGACCGGGGGTCCAATGTTTGATCTCACTTAGCCACCATAAAGTGGGTCGCGATGCTGAATTGAATGAGTATGGTGACGTCTACTTTTGGATTCTACTTATGCTTCCCATCCAGCAGAGTAGAGACGCTTATGTAGGCTTAAATACATATACTTAGAAAAAACTTATCGTAATACTTTTTGTGTCGATGTGACTTAGGGCATCACTATACATTATACATACTATATTTTTTGAACTCCTATTCTGTAATGGTGAAAAATAATGATGAAAGAAACTAAGCTACCTAGCTTTATTTTAAATAAACTGTGATCTTTACTAAGCCAACTGTAATTGATATTATCTAATCTTCACTTTCTTTGAGTAAAATGGCAGATGCATGGATTATAACGTTTTCCTTGATTTATGCTTCCGTAGCTTCGAATCTGCCGAAATGACCTTCAGCTTATGAAAGGATATGATGATTTGAGATAATGATCATCTACTTTGTGTGTACTCCGTCCACGGCGACAGTTACGACAGAGACCAGCCAACCCCGTAAAAAATATACTTAGTACACAAACACGGCTACCCGACACGATGGGGAGGATTCAGCATTGAATACCAATGACTTTACTTTGAATACCTTGTCTCGACCCGGGATCGTATCTGGGACCTCGGTCGGCACCTGCATACGCTAACCATTAGACCAACGAGGTACTCATTTGGCATAATCATGGCCAGCAGAGATATGTATTTTTAACCTGTATATGAAAATATAATATAGACGTTTTGACCGAGGACCCACGATATCTTCAATAATGTGAGAATTTTATGAAGGGCTGAAGGGTTACAAAGTCCCGATTAGCGCTACTTTTTTAATACTTTATTGTTTGACAGCGATCAGACAAATACTACTCCTAACTGCCACGGTGGCGCAGTGGTAGCATATGCGGATGCTGTGGTTGAGGTCTCTCGTTCGTTTCCCGGATCGGGTCAAATGATTGTATGACCTGCAAATATTTATTTCGGAGTCTGGGTGGTTTCTATGTATAATATGTATGTATTTACAAAAAAAAAGTATGTTTATGAATTTATATTAGTTGTTTAGTACCCATAATATAAGTCTAGTTTGGGTCTAGATGACGTTGTGTGTAAGATGTCCGGAATGTTTTTTTATTTTTATTTTTTAATCTTTCTTATCATATCAGTTGGCTAGCAGCCAAAGCAGAAGCTCTGCTTAGTTTGTGGATATATGGCGTTGTGTGTAAAATATCCGAAATCTTTTTTATTATATACGCTAAATTAACATAATTCTTTAAGCCAATCACGGTGCCTACTTACACGGTGCCTAACCACGGTGCTATATTAAATTGCGCAAATGTTTTTTTTTTCAACATCCTCTAGTCCCAAACTAAGCAGAGCTTGTATTATGGGTACAAATACATACATATTATACATAGAAACAATCAGACTTCAAAACAAATATTTGTAGATCACACAAATATTTGGTCCGACCTGGGAATCGAACCCAAGACCTCTTGATTAGCAGCCGCATATGCTAACCACTAGACCAACAAGGCAGTCATTTGATAATCATTAAAATTCTTTTACAAGACTTTCCCGACTCAAGACCTCTTCATCATCCGATGAACGGTTAGCCGTTACACCATCAACAGTCAATTACTTAGTGACCTGTTATTTAAAAGTAATAGAAAAAAGACCTTCAATTAAGAATATTTAAAATAATAATAATAATATTAAGTTTAAAATAATTGCAATTCTTAATAACGATACATTTAATTACAAGAAGACTATCGTCAAAGCCTAAGTTTTTTTTATTACAGGTGTGCTGTTAATCAGAATGTCGTTTGAAGGAAAATAATCTACAGGCGCTTTTTAATGGAAGATTAAGCTTCGTGACTATTATTCTTTCTTTCTTTTTCTTTTTTTTTAAAAGACAACTCCCGCATTAGGAATATAAATTCCTGTGTCGCGGGGGACTTTACAAACATACATGAAACGGACACAAAGAACACCTAGACTCAGAACAACAGAGTGTGAATCACACAAAGGGTTATCCTACGTGGGATTTGAACCCACGACACTTGGCGCAGTAGGAAGCAGTGTAGCGTGTAGTTCTGACTGGGCCTCTAAACATAGTTCCGGATTATGTATTCTTTTTTGTTATCGACCGTCCTTTTAACTGAAATAAATGTTCTTCACAATATGCGGTATTGACATGAGACATACGAGTAGTCAACATAATATTAAGGTGAATATTCACTTGTAGAAGAACTGAAATGACTATAAAAGAATCAAGAAAATAATTGCAGCCTGCACGGCGAATAATTTTAGTATCTAAAGTTTAATAATTTATTGTTATTAACTAATACGATACGATGATATACGGATCCGAAACGTGGACACTCACGGCACGGCTGGTCCATAATCCGGTAATCCGGCACAGAACTAAAGTTATCGACATAGCCCATAGGATTAGCAAGCTGAAGTGGCAATGGACTGGCCATATTAGCCGCAGAACCAACAACCGTTGCTGTGAACGTGTTCTTGAGTGGAGACCGCGTCTCTGCAAACGTAATGTAGGCATCCACAGGCCAGGTGGAGTGATGATTTGCGCAAGACAGCTTTCAGGAGTTGTGGATGGGAGTAGCCGAGGATCGAACTAAGTGGCGTGCAATTGGAGAGGCCTATGTCCAGCAGTGGACTGTGATAGGCTGATTATGATGAATTAATACAATTAAAAAAATCATATATATATATATAACTAAATATCCACACTCAACTGAATTTAATTTCAAAGATTTGAAATTACGATAATACCAGTTGATGTATTAACGATGATGGATAAACGATTCACAAACACTTAATCAAACAAATATATTACAATTATTACAGTTTAAGGAAGATGAACAAGCGAATAACGATGACATTGTGTTTTTCTGTTCAAGAAATTATATCTGTTTTCGATAGTAAAAAAGTAATACTTTAAGTCATAATAGCAATGTAAGCCAATTGTGATCCCATTCAGAAAGGATGAACCAGTTTGCACTCAAAACATTATGAATAAAAGCTAGTTTCAGTGTCGATAACGTCACTCATAATGATAACCAAATAGCTACAAGAAATAGGTAGGTATATATGAAAATAAAGTTATGATACGTGTAGTGGATGTGCCACAATTGTCTTATATCTCTAAGAGAAACCTCGTCGAGTGTGTTTATTTAAATTGTGTTGTTATTTAAAAATATAGTTGTTATTTACAAGTAAGTAAAATTTCTGTTCGTATTCTTTAAGGTTATTATAAATAAGCTTTCTATGTATAACATAAAATATTTTCTTGTAATATGGTTTGGTGTTACAATATTTTGTAATTCAAGACTGTGTTTATGTCAGGAGATTCAGCTCTTCCCTATCAAATTATACTTTTTGGACTTTTACATGAGAATCCTAAAACTTTGCAATTAGCTCTTAGTTTCTAATAGATATATTTTGTTAAAATCGGAATATTTTTAATAAATAAATACATGATATCAGTAACCAAAACAATAAAATCAAAAATATAATAAAACCGTTATGGTAACCATTTCATTTTATTTTCTTCTGTTGATTTATTTAGTGAGCCTTTTGAAATAATAAATACATTACCTATTTCATGTACTCATGCTATGTGAACTCTTATGTTTAAATAACTCTATAATATTTCTATCGTAAAAGTTATATGTGGAATAGAATATAAATACTTTAGTAGTTATAAAATAATCGTAACTGTATTATGTATTTAACAATCATAAAGAAAAACGATCAATCTCTTGTCTTTAGTCATATTTATTTATGTAAGAAAATAATATACAAACAGTTTTTAAGTTCATTCTTAAAAAAACAGTAGCAATTTAATTCATAAACTGTCCATTCGTTTCTATCTGATATAAATAGATGTTCTAAAAACCTGTAGGACTAATACGGTGAATAATTACTTTATGTTCTCATTTTTGAAGTAATTTCATGATACTCCATATGCAAATAACAACAAAGGCTAACTTAAAAATACGATAATTTATTATCATGTAAGTCAAGGTCCAGTTACGGTAATGAAAACTGTGAATGATAACAATTTGAATCCTTTCTGAAATATTTGTCGGTTACAGTAGTGTTGTAATCTTATTCAAATAATGTTATTAAAACGAATGTCACACGTATTAGTTTATAATAGCTAGTATTAATATTTAAGTAGCATATAAGACAATGATAGTGAACAACGAAGAAAACAAACTAGATTCATGGGAAAAGAAAAAAGATAGGACAATGTGTTTTGCTCCCGTACGAATTAACTTGGTATAAGTTTCAGTGACGTGTAATTGGAGAGGCTTATATCTAATCTAACTAATAATAATAAAAAAATATATAATAATTAATTCCTATAAGCTTGTTTGTCAAGTATATTACTCAATTTATATCTATCAATTAGGTTTTATTACCTTATAGGATTTATTCACCAGTTAAAGGTTGACCGGTAGAGAATACCTTAGGTATTAAATGAGTAAAAAAGTATATTTATATGATTATTTCACAAAAAATATAGTAATTATATGTTTATTATTACTACACAAGAGTAATTATGTTATTACTGCTAAACAATTTATAAACTACTGCGAACTTTTGACCGTTTTCTGAAATGAGATAATCTCATGTGAGAAATCTAATATATAATTACTTTCTATGTACCACTGAGACTTTTCTTATTACAAAAGGAAATAAATTGATTTATTCGATCAATATAGCAGATATAAAAAGACAGTATCAATCTCTGATATGATGTAAGATATTATGAGATCAATTTAATATCTGAAGAATATCTGTACTTCCTACTGACATAACGACCAATACGATAACATATATACTTATTTTGTGTGTATATCTATATTCAGAAGTGTATATATCTGTTTGGTACATGAAACTCTAGGATAAAATCTCAGTATCATGTTTCATGTTGTTGGTCATTTATAGAAAAAAAAAACCGTAATGGACGTTGTAAGACGGTTGCCTGTTAACCTCGTTAGTCCCTAGTAAATTGGTTTATTACACCAATCTTCGTTGTAGCTACCGTGACTCAATTTTGCAAGGAAGGCAGGTAAAATAACGAAAAATTTATCAAAGGCACTTTCGTGATTCCTATGTTGTTAGTGTTTTTTTGGGAAGTTATGTATTGATGCTTTTATAATTACTTGTATTCACTTTTCAATGTTTTTTACGGCCCGTTTACGACCTTACCGCTGTGAGCGGTAGCTAAGAGCGAAACGCCGAGCGGTAATATCAAAAGTATGAAAAGTAGCTCATATCTAGCTCATAGCAAGCTCATAGCTATGAGCGGCAACTCGTGGCGTGCCTCGTACATTTTCATACTTTTGATATTACCGCTCGGCGTTTCGGTCTTAGCTACCGCTCACAGCGGTAAGGTCGTAAACGGGCCGTTAGTCCGAAACTACATGACTATGTAGTGTTTTATTGGTAAATTACATTTTGGAATTTAGAACTGGTACTAGAAAGCTACGTTGACTGGTATACTAATACATTTTAGTTTTGTAAATACATATTATTATATAAATAGCCAGACCCTGAAATTAATATTTGAAGAATAAAATAACATTTGTTTTGACGCGGGAATCAAATGTTCACAAGACTTCAGCACTGCAGTCACATATATATTACACTACTACTTCACTGAGGCAGTCAATTTCATTATTTCTTTATTGTACCAGAATTTAAATTTATACGCAACACTGAACGAGACGTATGTAAGATTATTGAAATGGGGTACTACATTTCAAGATAATTCCAATGTCGAGCAGTTTTATATCCATTTATTATATTAGACGTTACTAACAATTATACATCCACGATTATGGTCTTTTTGCAAATACAGCGCAATGTTCACGATCGCTGTTTCATGTCAGCATCGAGGGCAAGGCGCCACTGACGTCTCGCCTTGTACATTATCCGTGTTGCGAATGGTCTCTGGAAATTAGATTAAGACATTAGTAGAAAAGTAGGGTATAATTTTCTGTAACAGTGTTATCCTAAACAGTAACATACAGCGGCAAACGAGCGGTTAACGCGTTTGGCGTTACCATGAACTTTTCAAGATATTTGTTTCCTAAAGTCTAATAATCAACAGTCCAGTATGTAATCAACAGTATGTATTTAAACCTAAATAAGCATAAAGTTAGTATAAATGTTCTTAATCTAGAGTAGCAGGATCATTACCTAGCTAATCTAGCCAATGATAGAAATGCGACTAGAACCCAACACGTGATCGAATGGATCAGCTGTGAGGTTAATCGTGCGTTAGAAAATATTTATACGATCCGGTAAAATGTAGTTCGCGATACAAAGCCGGTTACGTGGAACGTATAAAATAGGTAGTTTATGAGATAGCTACAAAATCAAATTTACGCAAAGTCACTAGGTGGATATTTAGGACATTTGCACAGCTTTTTCTAAGCTTCACTTCGTTTTTCATGCTTACTGGTGAATTCAGTAGAACAGAAGCACTTATAAGTTAGTTAATTTTTATGTTTTTTTACGCAAAAATTCGTGACAATTAATCAATAGTTCCATGAATCAATGAGATAAGTTTTATTTTTGCAATATAGTTAGAACTTTATCTAATATCATTAAACGAGGAATTTTTGTAGATATACTTAATTGAAACTTGAAATCTCCTCTAACGATTTCGCTGAAATTTAGAATTTGTGGGTTTACAAAAGGGAATAGAATACTCTCATTCAACAATTTTTGCTGTTGTATAATGTCTATTCTATCGCCGTTGATAAATACAAGTCAAGTCGCGGAGAAAGGCTAGCATATCTTTATTAGCATAAAATACAAGACAATTGTTTATAACACTTACACTATTAGTAAATACGGTTTGTGTAATTAGATGATTACAAGAAAAACACTAAACAGATTTGCCGATTTTCATAAGATTTTGATTTAGACAAAAAGGAAAACAAAAGGGAAACCATAATATATTCGTACTATGAATTGTGAATCAAATTGATTATTTTCGAAATAAATTTAATCATTTATTTTTACTTAATTAATTACATAACTTTGCATATTTCAAAAAAATATTGAACTTCCATGCATCCAAAATGTCCTTTTATTATAGTGTAAAGACTCAGAAGGATACACGAACTTTAAACAATATAATACAAGTAATCTATCGTTATATGTTTGTAAATGGAAATGCAAATAGCAGTATATTAACAAAGAATTTAATCATAATGTAAATACGTTATCTTTTTCCATGAATTGTTTTAGTACTACTGCGTTGTTTGAGCTTAGTACACCGTTGTTAGGTTTATTTCATTGAAAGTATATACTTCCTAACCCTGGAGTGACGGATTATGAATGCGGAGTGTCACCAACCCTAATACCCCATGAGTGTCGTAAGAAGTGACTAAGGAAGTTAACTATATGGGACAATAGCACTGCACACTACTGAAAACTAATCCTTTATCAACCCCACATTAGGCCTAAATCTCCTTGGTAAAGAGGGGTCTAAGTCCAAATGAGGACGATAAAGGGATTTCAATATGATATGTACTTGTTAGAGGGTTCGAAAACCTGAGGGATAAATATTTGTTTAAATTTCATTGTTCATCTTTTCATCGCAGTATAGAGTTGCAGTTTTATTATTTTTGTTCTCATAGAGTCTATTTAACGAAAATGGGCATTTCTCCTTATTTGGTGGAAGAGAGTGATCTTTAAAGTTAACTTTATCAACAATGCTTATTTTTATTTTATAAGAAGAGTTTGTTTTAAAACATAAAAAAGTGTGTGGTATTATGTCGTTTGAAATGCCAGTTCTATAGAATAACTGAAGTTCAGGCAACAGGTATGTAGATGATGTAAATTTATTCTTAAATACTGACCAAAGGCATATTACTCAAGATCTATTATAATATTCATGTGAATAAACAAAAGTACATAGTTCAGAAATTCTTTGCATGTCTGTTTGCTATTCATCATTAACTTATTTAAATGTAAAAAAGTGTACGTCGAATTTTACAGGTAAAGGATTGAGTGTCTGTGTGTGAAATATGACATAACTTTAATACAGGTAATCGAATACTGTAATAAAATAAACTATAAATACTTATTGTGGGATAACGTCATATTTCTACACTACAAAATTTTATTTATAAAAAAAAAACTAATTGTTCTTATTTATTTTTTGTAGTTTATTTGTACCACCGAAAGTGAAGTATCATGTAGGTAATTCATCTGATAATATAGAGAAGAATCATTTACTTTAAAGATGTAGGAGCCAAATCTCATTTTTTTTTATGGCATTCAACTATAAAATGTGAATAAAATAATAAATAGTCAAAGGCCATATACTAATTTATGTTAATATTTCGAATATCTTTTTTCGTTTTTACATAAGTATTCGAAAAATACTAGGAAAATACATATTATACGGATTAAAAAACACGTGTTCCTTAGTGTCATTTCACGTTTGCCGCCATAAATATGTTTACATAGCTGTTTATGAAATAATGAAGTGATTCTTTTACATGTATGCACTCCATTCAATATTATTATATTAATTACAATGAATAGTCATTATTATACCTTGAAAACTTTAATAAAAATAATTAATAATAGTATTTAAAAGTCCCAAATATCATAGAGCCATATAAATGTACTACATAAGACAATCTGTTGATTAAGTTGTCAGAATCAAATCGACACTTTGAATGTTATTAGAAACTTTCTATATCCATCCTTAAAAATAACCAACCTTTTTCACGATCTGCCATTCAGTAATGACCAGTAAACACAGGACGATCCCGGTGAACTTACTTTTCCGTGATGAAACTAAGAGACCGAAGGAACTCCCCGAAGTTCGTCCAATCACCAGGACTATCTTATTAAGTTACGCACTAAATCTACTTCAATAGTTTAGATTTTTGTGTTATATAGTCCATTCAATAGACCGAGTGTTAAAAATGTCTAAGTTAAAACTCACAAATTTCTTTTTCCTCTTCTTCCTAGCCTTTATTCCCAAGATCCGGGTGTCAACCGTAGAAGGGGTCGGCTACTAGTTCAACCGGTTTTACCTGAATATCAGTTCCGATGCCAGTCGCTCCGTAGCGGAGCTACTGGCATTGGGCCTCCGCAAAACCTGAGGGAAAACTGAAATTCGAAGGTTGAACTAGTTGACAGTATAATTAAGGGCTGACTTCCCAATAACCATTGCCATAGATATTCATGACAACCGGGACCGACGGCTTCACGTGCTCTCCGAGGCTCGGTCGTTAATCACTGCCAAACTTTTATACTTCGGCTTGTTATTAACAATTTTCTTTCAACAATACTTTTGACTCTACCCGGGCAATTTTAAAACCCACAAACGTGACATGTATAATGAACTATAACAAAAACCACAATATTATATGTAACATTATTATGTATGTATGTATGCTCAGATTTATGTGAATCGTGTGGAATTTCAATAAACACCGTTGAACACGACTCATCAATCATCATTTTGAGTTTAAGTACCTTATTTTATGACTGCAAACTAAATTGCTCATACTTTTAGTATTTTGTATTCATAAGTCTAAGTGATTAAATTTTGAAATTTGACTATTATTTACTGTACACCTAATTGAAGACACCAATATTAAAAGCCTCTATCAACAGGTCTTCTTATATTTACATCATAATTATTAACAGAAAAATTTAGTTTTTATGATATGTGATCTTAGGTAGTTTTATTGTATTAAAAAGGTCAGATGAATGTAATAAGCTTATTCCATTTTAGTATTTTGTCATTTTTATTTGTTTTCCCTCTAAAAAACAATGGTGAGCTATACCTTACTGCATTCAAGTAGTTAGTAACAAGTCCTCATTTCTTGTTCAAAAATTAAGTCATACAATTAAATATTTGATATAAATTTAACATTATACTTTTGCCATCATCATGAGAGTCTTTAAGTAATATAGAAACAAAAAATAACAAAAAACCTTTTTACGGAAACTAGTCACTGATTTTATCATCTACGCTATTTGTCTTTTAATTCAATCTGTAAAAGTCAATTACCCGTTACTTGCATTCAATGCTACCTAAATTACCTTCCTGAAGTTATGCCGTGTGACCTTTGCAAACATCTTCTACTAAGGGGGCCATTCACAAACGTCCAAACATAAATATTCTGTGAAACTTCGTCACTTGTTATCTGTTATTCATTGCATAAATACATTGAACCAATACGTTATCATTTTATTCATGAAGAAGATGACAAGAGTCCTTGACTCCGTAATCCGGTAGTGTTGTTTAATGAAAACTCCGTACTCAGCCGTCTGACACTTTTTCCTGATTAGCCTCTGAATTAAATAGTCGTGTCGCCTAACGTCCGCAAATGTTCTATATACGAATGAATCGTGAATAGTTTTGCTTGTGGTTGTGCTAAACTAAGTTTTTAATTTGTTTAAAGGTAATTCAAAATGTTAACGGGATGGCGACTGGCGGTATCAAAATGTAAGTATTTATAAAATAATAATCCAGTTTTACCAATTAATTTGAAATAATTTATAAACAATTACAAAAGAATTAAACCGTCGCGTAGCTAATACGAACTCTTTTAAGATTATTCGAACCATTTAATGTATTTGAGTATTCATATGAATTGTTTATAAATTAATTATCATTTGAACAGAACGAACCATTTAATATTTTTAAATAACCTGTTTAATGATTTATTTTGTATAAAATATTTATTTTTGAACCAACTACACATAAGACTTGAAAATCATAGAAAATATATTTTAACTAAATTAATTTTTCTTTCTTGAATTTTCACGTCAAAACTAACTGATAATTTATCATTAATAGTTGACATATTATTAATTATCAATTTTAATCATTCCATACCAGTAAATGTGTATAGTTAGAAATAGTTGGCGATATACTAAATATTAACTACAAGTTTTCTTATTTGTAAAAAAATACTTTTAATTTTCTTTTCAGTATTCTTAATACCACAAAGATATGTTTTGGCCATTATGGCTTTATTGGCCGTGGCCAATGCATACACAATGCGAGTGTGCCTTAATCTGGCTATCACTCAGATGGTGAGAAAGAATACGGACTCATCAGAGGATGGATCATCGATTGGCTCAGAAATATGTCTCGATGAGGAGGACAGGACCTTAGCGGCTTTGGCTGCGGCTGCGGCGGCCCTTTTCAATCAAACAGTCACCACAACGACCACTACCACTGAGAGTAGCATTGTACAGAATAGTTTGCTAAGAGCCGCCGATGGTGAGGTAAGCAAAAATAGAAACTATTTATAATTATTGTTATTTGAAGTCAGTGCCCTGAAATATATTGACAACTAGTTTAATCTTCGAATTCTAGTTCGCCCTTAGGGTAACAGAAGTTCGATGCCAATCGCTCCGTGTAAACACTGAAATTTAGATAAAACACTTGAACTAGTAGCCGACCCCAAAATAGCCTTGAAAATAATAAAGGCTAGGAAAAAGAAGCAAATGATTGTTACTTCCACTAACAAACTTCTTAGAGTAAAGTTTTTTAAATGCAAAAGAATCTCAGAAGATTTTTTTCTAAATCAACGTTAGAGTTCTTTAATGGGCTATGACACCGTTTGAAGTGAATCTGTCTAGAGATGACAAGTCATAACCATTTCCAGTAGATCATTGTTTCAATAATAAACGATGTGTGAATTTTTTTCAAAGAGATATTCTTTAAATAATAATTCTATTCTCTAAATATTATCTTTAAATGATAAATTATAATACAAGAACAATTAATTCAGATGATAAGACACTTAAATAGCCAAAGAAACGTGAGATGATGATAAGTTCTGATCTTCGTCATGATAAAGTAGTTTGTGCCAAATATATTAAAATGTTCAGTAAACTTAAATATTAGGGTTTGTATTTGAATAAAATATTATAATCTAACACTCATAATATTACACACTCAGAAACACTTTCCAAGTATTGTGAAGGAAGGTGACTTCCTATTTTTAGTTTATACATTTTATAAGTAGAGGTTATTAGTGAGTAAATACTTTTAGCGGAAAGGCCACTCCTTTTATTTTCATTAGATTTACCTATTAATATCCGTACAGTGAAAGATTAAGAATACGAAGTGTCATCAACATATTCATGCAGTAGTTGTTGTAAGAGGTGAATAAAGAAGAAAATGGAGCAGGACAACAGTATTACAAAGAAACTTTAGAGAGGTAGGGCATAGCGAACTATTTCGCTCGAATTGGCAATATCGCGGTCAAACAACAATCACTTTGATGTTGTTGTGGGTTTCCAGAGCTCCCGAGGGAGGGGTGCTACGATAGTAGCAGGAGTCATGCCTTCAAGGTGAGGGTAGTAAACTCTTGTATCAGCTACACTAATATACTCGTTGATCTTATATTTGGATCACACTACCGCTTAATATCAGGTGGAGTGTGGTCAATCTTGAAGTGCGATATAAAAAAAAAAGCTTAAAACAAATCTTATACCAAACTGTATATCCATCGTACTATAGTAAGTCAAAAGCTCTTTTTAAAAGAGATGGCCTATGTCCAGCAGTGGACTATCAAAGGTTGTTGATGACGATATCGATGATTTGTGGTTAAGGAAATATCCCGTTGATTTGAAATAATGTTTTATTTTATTTCACATTCTATACCTCAAGTACACTTAACTTTTGTAGTTGTGTATTTTCGAGACAGATGCGTAATAGAAATACCCACTTCAGTTCATAAGCTAACATGTTTACTATAACCTCTTATGAGATGTGAACATATATTTATGCAGTATCTAAGGACTTGTAGGTAATAGACAAAATTAATAAGATAGATGTTTTCTTTTATATTTAGTACAAATATATTATAAATTTAACTAAAGCACTAAAAAACATTGTATGATAATTTTTTTTTATTTATTGTATTGTTTATATATTTTTAAATTGTTTATAAAAAAAATAAAAAAAAATACTAATAAAATCTGATGCCGTACTTAACAAACAAGGCTAAAAGAGTATGTCATGAAAAAACTAATCTCTGTCTACTCTGAAAAGAGTTATTAGACATTTGTTCAGCCATGAAAGTCTAACAAAAGAATGTCAGTGCCGTACTTTTTAATTTCAGATTTTTTTTTTAATTATTTAATACATTTCATTTCGTCTGGAAAAGTTGTTAGAAACATTTAGTAATAATAAATCTAATGGGCTCTTATTTTTCATTGGTAAAAGTGTAAAGAAAATCAAAAAAATATAATTTGAAACTTGAATAACAATAAACTTTTATTTAGTAAACAGTTAAAAGATTCATTTTAAACCTTTCAATAACTTGTAACAGTAGTTTGAGAAAATATAATATTTATTCTACTGAAACAATTTCATAGTATTGTCACAGAATAGATAATAGTACCAGTACAGAAGCTTCACTCCTAAAAGTAAATTAAAGAAATAGGGACCCTTGGTGTCATTACATTAAGTTGAATTCAGATTGCACAGCGCCGAAGCACCTACGATGGTATTATTTACGACTAGTGATCGTGGAAAACATGCAAATAAACAACAAAGTCACAATTCCTCGTTACATTATTCTTTTGTTTTAGCTCTTTGCCAATACAAATTGTAGATTGCGTCAAGATCTGACGTAAACGAAAGCTAGTAAATTATATTTTCGATAGCTTACGTCGTTGATCATTTTGCTATGCTTACTCGTATAGCGAACTGTTTAGAGAGTTCACAAGTTCAATTGGTAGCGAATTTATCGTTCGAACACGTGCTACAAAAAACACAAGGTCGTTTTCCTCAAGTTCAATTTTAAAGATCAAACATTTTTTATTTCGTTCAATCATTTATCATTCAATTTTTCTATATCTTATATGAAGATCAATAGTATATTTTTAGGTACACATTTTATTGGCATGAATTTAATTATACCAAAGTTGTTTAATGGTTTACAAAATTAATCTACGATTTGGTTTATTTTTATGGTATTTTATAATTAACATGTTGTTTTGATTAAAAACTTATTATAATAAGAAAAATGCACAATTAATAAACTAGGCTTTTATGCCTACAATATGTAATGCATAGGTAAAATATAAGAAAGTAGCCTAGTTTTCACTTCAATTGTTCAGATAAAACGCATTTAGTATATTAGGCATAATATGGAGCGGCTAATTTCGTAACCAGTAACAAAATTAACCAAGTTTTTGTCTTAGCTTACTAAATTTTATTTTATTTAGTAACAAGACACTGCACGGTTGGCCTAGAGGTTTAAGCGGTCGCCACACCGCTTCCTGCTGCGCCAAGTGTCGTGGGTTCAAATCCCACGTGGGATAACACTTTGTGTGATTCACAATTTGTTGTTCTGAGTCTGGGTGTTCTTTGTGTCCGTTTCATGTATGTTTGTAAAGTCCCACGCGACACAGAAAAATTGTATTCCTAATGCGGGAGTTGTCATAATAAAAAAAAAAGGCAGACAAAAATCTTAAATAAATCCTTTTTGATTTATGCATTATAAATATACTTTCATGTGCATTTAGAAAATAAAACTATAATTTTGATATTACACACAGACATTTCCATTTTATTTATTTGTATACTATCTACTTTTTAGGACGAATACATACTCTAGACACGACATAACTGTGAGTTTATCAATGGTATAGCTGTGTATTCCCCACTTCAAGCCTTACTTTGTATTCAATGTGTCCCTTCCCATTCTATTGTATTATGTTTGTCATTGGACAATTTGGTAACGGTTTAGTATTATTGTCAATAATAACAGCCAATTAAAACAACTACCAGTCATTTGATATTAAAATTATAATATAATTTGTTTCCATTAGTGTCACTTTACAAATATTTCATTATTGTACAGTATGAAAATTTCATCTAAGTACAGAAGTAAATAACAGTATTATAAAATCAATATTTGGAACATAAATTTCTAACACATAACACTTTTCAGTAAGAAACTAAACAACTATGGTACTAGACAAGCTATTTAAATATGTACATATTATATATTATACATAGAAACTACCAAAACTAATAAACAAATATTTGCGGATCATACAAACATTTGGTCCGACCCGTGTAATCAAATACGCTATCACTGAAGGGACTGTTTCTTTTCTGTTTTTTTTTAACCTCATTATAAATTATCTGTATATAATAGGTACGGTGAACAATAAGATGAAACAAAAGAGAGGTTTTTTTACATACTCTTAGTTAGTTGCCACATTAAATCTTTTAAGAAATTATTTTTCCCACGGTTATAATAATATTAACTTCATATCGGTTGAGATTAAATTTAACTTTTACTTTGAATGTCAATAGCAATTAGCCTTAGGTTATAGCGCATAGTTCCACTGCAAACCCTGGTTGATGGCTGCCATACGAAAACAAAACATTCGAAACATAAAAAGCCGAGACGTGAATGTTTCCCATCGATTTTCTTTCTACAATCACTGACGCCTCTATTCTCTCATATAATATGTGTCTATTATTCACGTGACTTAGCGTTGAGATCACATCATCTGATATACAAAATTCTCGTGTTGCGGTGTTTGATACCAAGCTCCTCCGAAACGGCTGGACTAATTTGTATAAAATTTTGAGTGCATATCGGGTAGGTTTGAAAATCGACAAACATAAATTTTTCATACCCTTAGGACGCGAGCGGCTTTTAGGCTTGCTGTCTTATAAAGGAAAACATAATTTTCAATAAAACAATGTTTCTATGTATCTTCAAAATGTCCTTAAGGCTTCCGATCTTGAGTGGGGCAATTTAATTGTATCGATTGCGGAAAATATTCGTGAAAACTATTAAAGAACTTATTATTGTTTACATTATAATTGTTCTCTTCCTTGCTCTGATGTTATCCCTTTCTTAAGGAAATTGATGATATCTTGAAGTTGTTCCGCCTATTCAGACACTAAATTCACGTCACGGTTTGTTCGAGGTCTTTAAAACTTTAGAACCATATCACGTTTCCTTCTCAATTCAGTATTCTATATAATTATAACTACTAGCTTTTGCGGCTCCGCCTGCGTTTATGATCTAAGCTACTGATTCAATTTTCTTGAATAAAGTAAAAGTCAGCAGCTACTAATTTTTCGACAATATCTTAGATAGTAACAATTAATATACTATTCTACAAGACTTTTATGCCAAGGAATAAGGAATAATACTTGAATTATAGCGTTTATGGAATTAGTTAAATTCTTACCCGTGAAAACACTGCTAATCACCACCATTTATACTTTAAATACGTTCAGTAAAGCAAAATTACAAATATCGTTTCTTATTCTCTGCGACACCTATACAAAGGTTGTATAAAAGACATTGCTTATAATGATAACAGCGCCTATTGTGCTACTCTCTATCATTGACTGTGTGTTATGTGTAGGTGGTTAAAGTCAAAAGGTGGTACAATATGAAGAACATCGTATTTACTTACCTAATTAATGTCAGCAATATGACGTTCAATGGTGACCCAAATTAAATTAAAGAAGTGGAAGTTAGTGGACACTTCCACTAACTTCCACTTCCAAAGAAAAAAAAACTTGTTCAACTGTTTACACGACATAGCTACAAAACATTTATACATACTTTGGCTTCATTTAGTTTTGTGTTCAGTGTATTCAGTTTTTTTTCTTTCACAGACTGTGCTGTTTGAATGGAGCGAGGCAACACAGGGCCTTATTCTCGGGTCCTTCTACTATGGCTATGTATTAACTCATATTCCTGGAGGCATGTTGGCTGAACGGTTTGGTGGCAAATGGGTTCTTGGCTTAGGATTGCTATCTACGGCTCTGTGCACATTCATCACGCCTGTAGTAGTTAAAGCAGGGGGAGCTTATGCTTTGTTCATTTTGAGAGTAGTCGAGGGATTAGGCGAAGTGAGTAAATTTTTGTTTAATTTTTGCTTTCCTAATTTTAAGTGATTGTTAGAAGTATTAAAGTAGTGTAGGTAAATTTGCTCAGCTTATCTAAAAAAAAATTAGTGTGAAATAAAAAATAATCTATAATATTATTGGAAAATAATTAATTTATGACTTATATCTATGAGATAGTTTTCTTAGCATATATAGATATATTTTATGCCTCCTTTAGCATGTGATGAATTGTTTACAAACAAGCAAAGTTAAATTACTTCTCCAATAATTCGAGTTGTTGCGAGATGTTGTCGTAGTAAAATTACACTTAAAGCAATTAATTACAAAGGCCGTAATAGTTTTGTTTTCCTTAAATGTTTGTAACCAATCTCTTATTTTTCAGGGTCCAACAATGCCTGCTCTCATGGCGATGTTATCAAAATGGGCACCGAAAGCCGAACGGGCACGCTTTGGTGCAATTGTATTTGGTGGGGCGCAAATAGGCAACATAGCTGGATCGTTTTTTTCTGGTATAATCATGCACAACGGTACTTGGGACAACGTGTTTTATATGTTTGGAGGACTTGGACTCCTCTGGTTTATTTTATGGGTAAGTGATTGCCATAAATTCAATATTATTAAACTAAATGTGCCAGCTACTTCAGATAATTTTAATTGAAAGAAAGGGGTCAGAGAGTCCCTCCAGAAAACACAAAATTATAATTAAAACTACATTATTATTTCATAAGTTTTAACGTGTTACCTTTTTAGAATCTGAGTAACCTACTCAGATTCTAAAAAGGTTAGAAATCTATTTTTTTTCCTTTAAGATGTCTATTATCAGAATACGAGTAATAAATAAATACAAGCGACATTAAAGGCACTTCTACACATTCATTTTTTGTCATCCTCATTCTTCGATTTGTATAAATGAACTTGGATGAAAGAAATACAATGATTAAATAAATATTTGAGACATTTAACACGCAACGCCAAGCCATCAGAGTTTGTGCTATGAAATATAGATTGACTGATAGAATACTTGTATAATTTTTATACATTTACATATATATTATACATAGAAAACACCCAAACTCCGAAACAAATATCTAAGTTTAAGTAATACAAACATTAGTACGACCCAGGATTTGAACCACTGACCTTAAGCACAGCAGCCGCATACACTACCCACGACACCGAGGCAGGCAGATTAGATTAACCATACTTCGACGTTTTTCAAGACGTCGAAATGTGGTAACTATACAAATAAATAAAATAAGAGGGTCTGTATGTAATATCAAATAAACTGTATTTTTATAATGAAATGAATACGGTAGGTATATACGGATCTTACATCATAAATGCATTTTTTTAAGTTCTTGTCTGTCTGTCTGTTTGTTCCGGGTAGTCCCTAGAATGGCTGGACCGATTATGACGGGACTTTCAATGGTAGGCTGCTGATGAAATAAGGAGTAACTATTACTACTAAGGCTATTAATTAGTAGCTAGAGTAACCCGGCCACTTTTCTTTAGACTAACGCCCGTCGTGTTACTCGCGATTAACATTGCTAGTAATCTAATAATATTTTAATTCAAGTTACTGTATATGTGTATGTCAGCTGTCGCGGTAAAATGTTTCCTATGTCCTCTCCCTTAAGAATCAAAGTAGCATATTAATTTTTTTATGAAATCGGTTCAGCAGCTTAGCCGTGAGAGCGTTACAGATAGACATAGCTACTTTTGATATACGATATAAGTAAACATAGATGACAGTTACGAGACAAATACACATTCAACACGTGATATAGACCCCAAAATAGTGCCTCTCATAAATCAATTGTATAAGTATTTGCAGATAGACAATTGCATAAATTAATGGCATGATATGCACGAATACTATCAACAACTGTAGAGCAATATTGGCCAATTTGATTCTTGATGACGCGTTCAGTTGATACGCATTTCGATAACCGTATTGTTGTTTAGTATATCTAGTTACGTCTACACAAATCTATATACAAATAAATAAGAACGAAGTCTGTGTTGTACCAAATTAACAAATTTTATTAAATTCAAATGACAGTCACGTTAGCGACAACATTAAAATTAAAAGAAAACTGTCTGTCTGTTTGTTCCGGCTAATCTCTGAAACGGGAGGACCTATATTATAAGTCAGGCTATTTTTTTAGACAGGAGTAACATGCTAACTTTTTTGACTGCAAATAACGGATAACCTTTCTGAGCGAATCCGCAGCATTACCCGCGATTAAGGGCCACAACACACTAGCTACTTTTAGCATAGGCGATCGGCGATTATGCGACTGCATCGCGTTTTAGCGACTTCCTGCGTTCGATCACGGTATCGGAAACGCGAGTTTTAGCGCCTGTTCAGATGCCAAATCGATGCTACCGGCATCCGAATGCTCTCCGCACACATTCGGATGCCGGTAGCATCGACTTCTAAAAAGCGACTCAATCTCCGCGTTTGGCGTTTTTAAGTATGCGGTGTAGAGCGTTCGGTCGCCGTATTTAGCTTCTAAAAAGCGACTAGTTGCCGATCGCCGATGCTAAAAGTAGCTGGTATGCTGTGGCCCTTACAACAATAACCGCGGGTAACACCGCGGGCCTCAGCTAGTTTTTAATATTCGTTCATTTAAATTCAAATAAGATTGGTTATTTTTCTTTTTAGATATTTTTGACGATTGGGTTTCGGTGGGTAAATAATTGTAATAAACAGATTTCACGAGTAAATTATAAAGAAAAATATTATAGAGGCTTCAGAGTTTAGGCTGAGGCCCAGAGGTTCTAGAGTTCAGCAACAATTAGAAAAAATCCTTTTACCTTGAGTTACGAGTTAAATGAGATAATCATTTGTTTTAAGAGAAAAGTTGTTACTTTAAAATACTAACTGAAATTTTATTTACTTATATAGAAGATATATATAGATATATAATAAGATATATATATATATATAGAAGTTGCTAAATATAATTAAAGATCTAATGTAAAATCAATTAGAATCTCAACAATAAACTGAATATAGATTATAAGGGAACTCGATTTCTCAAAACATATGTTTATGATTAAAACAAAAATAATAATCAATATCATTACTAAATCAATCAATATCAGTCTTAAACTAAGCAGTTGTACTATGTGTACTAGACAACTAATATAATAAAACGTATAAATAAAAATGTGACACCATTGTATACCAAAAATAAATACATTAAGATTATGATGATAAACAGCCACATATTATACATAGAAAATAACCAAACGCCGACACAAATTTTTGCAGAACATTAGCAGTCGCATACGTGTTGTAAATTCAAAATGAGTTAATTATCAATAAACATTTGAACAACTACTGTAAATCATTAACCATATGACGGATATGTACATTTGTTTTGCTCTCAAGTTTATAATCTTAAAACAAAGGTGGTTGAACTTTGATTTGTAGTTCTTATGAAATTTAAAAAAAAAACTTAAGGAAACTAAAGAAATGACGACAATCAATGAACATGCTTAAACGTGATTTTGAAACTCTTTATCCGCAAATCACTTTTTTCTCTAATAAAAAACAAGGATCTTTGAAGAATCAAAGAATAGATAATAGAAGTTTATTTTACTTGTGGTAAAGCTAAAACCACATCATTACTGTTTCGTTATTATTCATGATTAGGTGTGAAAACTCACACGTGTTTATATAAAAGTAAATAACAAACACAATATCTATACAAATACAAATGATATTGAAGTATCTGTTAGTAATTACAGCTTTTCACTAAACGCATATAAAAGTAAATACATTATATTGTTTGTCTGTCTGCTTGTGCCGGCTAATCTCAAGAAAGGCTGCCCAGAACGGTTCTTGGCATACTTTCACTAGCGGATAGCTTTGTGATAAAAGAAGTAATTAAAATACGTTTCTTAGACTAGAGTGGCCCATCGGCATTATCCGTTGTTGTTGTTGTTGTAAAAGTACAGCTAATCAACAATAAAAGTCTGCAGTAAAAATAAAATATAAATATAATAAACACGTTTCCTGATTAAAAAACAAGTAAAGCAGAAAATTTAGCTATGAGTCAACATTGTTTTTCCTTAAGCCCAAAATTTATCTAATCTTATCCTTACTGTGTGTTAGAAGAATTCAATACACATTTTGTATTGAATTCTAACATTACAGGTCCTCAAGAGCTTATTTAAATATTGATACTAATATGTGTCACCATTTGTAGTTATAACACATGTAAGAGTGTGTTACAAACAACCGATACCTGCTCAAATAACTTGCTATTTTATTTTTGACGTCATTCAAAATCCGGTCAGAATGGCTTTTCGATACTAAAGCCGGAGTGTGCAATATTTGTAATACTTATACGTACGTTCTATAAATGTGTTAGTTTTTTTAAATCCGTGCCTCAGAGAGCATGTTAAGCCGTCGGTCACGTTTGTCATGAACATTCATGACAGTCTTTATTGGGAAGTCATTGCCCTCAAATATACTGACAATCAGTTAAATCTTCGAATTCAGGAATTAACCATAGGGGTTGCAGAGGTCTAATGCTATTCCCTCCATGAAGAAATTGCTATTGAGGCAAAATCGGTTGAATAAATAGTCGACCCCAAATAATTCTGGGGATAGCCTGTGAAGAAAATTATAACTATTTTTATCTAAAAAATCTTTATATAAAGAACATTTCCTTCAGTGTTATCAAATACAACCTTTTCAACTTTTCATCATATGTGTCATGTATCATATCACACGCATTATGGCTAGGGATAGTGCAAAATACATATATAGCGGTATAAAATATTAATGTAAGAAACAAATTATATATATGTGCTACTAGTTCGATGTTTTTGTTTTTAATTTTAAGTGTTTTGTATTGAATGAACACAAAACCGCATTCTGTTCAACAAGGTCAGCGTCATATAAAGTAACAATTTTCCTATTAATATCATTAGCACTAGGTTTTTTCGAAAGATGGTCCCCATTTCATCTCATCCACAATTTTTTATCATTAAGACAACGACTTGAAAACTATAAAACTTTACAATTGAAGACGTTAATTACTTGAAATTGGCAGAAATAGCTGATATTCGGCTGGTTGCCATTTCATCAATCATCAAAAAGGAGAAGAAGATCATGAGCACTAATAATAATAATGTAAGGTAACATTCTAATAACTGTAACTTTATTGTTTCAGTCCATTCTGTGCTACAGTGATCCAAACCAACATCCCTATATATCAGACAGCGAAAGGAAGTTTCTAAACCAGAACGTAGATTCCTTAATGCACGCAAGAAAGAAGCTTGATCCCATCCCATGGAAGGCTTTGGGCCGATCAATACCTCTTTGGGCGTTAATTATTGCTGCTGTAAGTGAGGCTTCATTCACAAGAACTCTTATTTCTAGTTCCTACCAACGTATTGCACGTAATATAAAAATCAACGCCTACAAATAATTCAGACCTCAGGCTCTTAATAAAGTCGTTAAAATGTTGTTCTTGAAAGCTTAACAATATATGAGAGACGTTTTAAGATTTTTCATTTTTATGTTTTTAGTACGTCGTTTAATTGTTGTGTTTTTTGTTAAACAGATTGGACACGACTGGGGCTATTTCACAATGGTGACAGATTTACCCAAATATATGACAGATGTTTTGAAATTTAATATCAAATCGACTGGTTACCTATCGTCTCTGCCGTACGTGGCTATGTGGCTTGCTTCTTTCGTCTTCGGTACGGTGTGCGATTTCTGTATTAAAAGAGGATATCACACTATAAGCAGCGCTAGGAAAATTTACACCACTATTGGTAGGTTAATTTGAGAGAGAAAGAGAATATCTATGAAAAGAGTATAAAAAAACAAGTCACGACATTTACAATTTTTTTCTCATTTCAGCTGCTACTGGTCCAGGAATATGCATAATTCTAGCCTCTTACTCCGGTTGTAACACAACGATTGCCGTTATGTGGTTCATTATTGCCATGACCCTCATGGGTGCTTATTACAGTGGTATGAAGATTAATCCGTTGGATATCAGTCCCAACTACTGCGGTACCGTTACAGCCTTGGTCAATGGAACTGCTGCCATTTCTGCAATCATATCGCCTTATTTGATTGGTCTTTTGACACCAAATGTAAGTTTCAGACCACATATATTAATTTGTCTAATAAATTGTAAATTCCTAAAATAAGGCCTAGTTTCAGCGTAATTGGTAACTAAAATGTCTTCTTTTCTATCATAACAAGGTTTCGGTATCTTTACAGTGTTCCTTTGAAAACTATCTTACTATTTTTAAACGAACACTGTACTGCTAACTAGCATAATGCTTGCAATCCTTTAATTAAATTAATATATTATTAAAAACTAAAATATATTACATAGTACTTGTTGTTTGAATAAAATTATTGGTATCTATTTAAATATTTTCACCCGAAGACTGGGCAAAGTGGAGGAGGAAGAGCCGTAAACCCCGGTCTCCAAAAGCTTTGAAAACAACCGGGAAGAACGTTAGGATGGCGATGATTAGTAATGTATTATCACATTTTAATGGTATATTAACAATCTTAATGTTTTATCTTCCAGTCGACCCTAGAACAATGGCGTGTAGCGTTTTGGGTATGCCTCGGCGTGTTAGTAGTCACAAACGTTATTTATATAATATTCTCACAAGCAGAACAGCAATGGTGGGATGATGTCAAACTCCATGGCTATCCGAAAAACTGGAAACATGGACCCCTTCCTACAAGAAGTGAAGACACCGAAGAACAAAAAAATGACACCATTAAAACAGAAAAGAACTGATCCATTAACTATTAATACCCATATTATTTTGTACATAAATTGAGGCTTATTTATATGTATTGTAAGTATAATTTTAATATAAGAAACTAAAAGTTAGTGTTCTTGTTTTTTATTTAAATTTCTCTAATTCCTTCATGATGCTTGGATCGAGGGAAACAAAATGACACAGTATATTATATGTATTACTAAGATTGTCCGTGTGTTGACAAGTTGAGTGTCAGTTTTTTTTTTTTTTCAAACTTTACATTATATTTTCTTACTTAAATCACAAAAACCCATCTAGGGTTTATCGGTGACTAGATTAGTCGCCGCTGGTTAGATTTACTTACAGAAATAAATATCAATTATTACAATTGCCATTTACCCTCCCGAACAAAAATTTCTTCAAGACAGTGCGAGATTTATTTATTTTTGTTGTACACAACAATTTGTCAACAATCCCTTGTGGAAACGAGTTTAACACATTCGGCAACACATACTGCACAAGGCGTTTTCCATATCTATTGTTATATTGAGGGTACCCAGATTTATCCTATAGGTATCGTAAGGGTGTCGTTATAGGTAGTAAAGCCACGCTAATTTCAGCATGAAGGGGCAGTGCTACACTCACACAGAAGACCAACCTAAAGTGACAGCATTCATAGAGTCGTCTTTCAGGAGAATGATGCAGAAACATACACGACTAATTTTTAATGTCCAGAGAAAAAAATATGTGGTATTCAGCTTTCGATACTGAACATATTTATGTAATTAAAACAAAAAAATAATACATGTTAATATTTTCCCGAAAACTACCAAATTTTTGTTCATAACGCATGATATAATTCACGACATGATATTACGTAACAAGAAGGTGTCAATGTCCTAGCCTGCGGGTTGCGGGTGCGAGCGGGGTACCTAATACCTACGATGCGACGCGTGCGCCTAATGGCGGCATGCTTTGAACTTTGAACTGATTTGACTGTATTGGGCGATGCATCGTACACATTGAAACAGAAAATGTTATTCATTGATAATTAAAATACGCGTGTGTAAAATATTTGGGTGACAATAAATTATGGGCGTATTTTAACATTTTAAAAGCCATAATAACTCAGTTATTTTTGTTTTTTGGGTATTTGTTCTATGGTGTTTTATGTTAGTATATAAGTTCTGTATCTGCCCCTAGTTTTTCTCTGGTAATTAAAAACTAACCGTGTATAATGAATCCGTCATGGTGAGGGTCACCATGCTGCATTGTTTGCATATAGCATCAGTTACATCAAAATCAAATAGCTCCTATTTCAAGTGGGTCTTTTCTCATTACAGTTTCTAGTAGCGCGGTTTCAAAATGTTTCAAATATCTAAACTCTACGGAAAAGAATCGGCAAGAAACTCCATAAGTTGCTCTTTAGAAAATAGATTTACTGTTTTCGTGAACTTTATTATTTAGGTATGCAACAACAACTTGAAATAGCACAATTACTAATCTCAAAATTATCAAAAGAAATGTGTACTTCTTCTTCCTAGCCTTATTCCCCATATTATTTGGGGTCAGCTACTAGTCCAACCGGTTTTACCTGAATATCAGGTTTTAAGGGTGAACTGAAATTCGAAGGTTGAACTAGTTGTCAGTAAATTTTGGGGGCACTGACTTCACAATAACGATTGCCATATATGTTCATGACAACTGGGACCGACGGCTTTACGTGCTCTCCGAGGCACGGGCGTGAATCACCGGATTTGAACTCGAGACCTCTTGATTAGCAGTCGCATACGCTATCCACTAGACAAACGAAGCAGTAGTCAAAAGAAATGTGTGTACATTTACTAAAAATTACGCTGTTGATACTTGTACAAATAATACAATACTAAAAACTAAAAATAAGCATAACAATAAAAATTATATAATAAAGCTAAACATTCTACATTCAAGAAATATGTTGCCCCTATCAATTTTACGTACCTTACAGAGACAGTTACCAAGAACTAGGACAATATAAAAAGTTTGAACTACATTTAACTATTACATTGACATCCATATGAATATTATAGGATGCGATTTAGAATACCTGTTCAAAACATGTCAAAGATAATTCTTCTTGTTTATCATCTTGAATTGTATTATATAAGATGCAACGATAAAGCGTTGATATATACTGGTATGAAAGATAGTGCCAAGATAACCTATAGGGGGCACTACTTGAACATCTTTACATATTTACATATGTATATATATATAATACAAATGTAAATCAATACACCTATAAATCAATAAAATTGAAGTGCCTAATTGTAATATCCATTGAACAGTATTTTATTAAATTAATTTTGGGAACAGTTGTAAGGTCATGACCTTAAAATAGACTATCATAATTTAACATCAGTATAAAGGTTGTTCATCATCATCAACAGACTTTAACAGTCCACTGCTGGACATAGGCCTCTCTTTTGAAATACCTCGCTGGCCAGATGGATTGGTAAAGGGTTTGTTTCAAGTTTTCCTTCTCTTGGCGGTGATGTTAGCTGCTTATTTTGTTCCTTTAGTCGCCTCTTACGATACCCATGGAATGAATAGGGGTTTTGACACTTTGTATTCTTAATCCGTCACCACACGGACGGGAAAGGTTGTTGTCTGTATCTATTGTTGGTCTCTGAGGTATGTCTGCAGTTAATGATGGATATCGTTATGAACTTAAAAGCGGACTATTAAAAAATCCACAATGGCACGTGGGTATCAAATCGTGCCAAATATATAACTGTTATGTTTATTTATTACTAGCTTTCGCCCGCGGCTCCGCCCGCGTGTATGTCGGTTATCGCGGTAAAAAGTAGCCTATGTCCTTTTCCAAGTTCAGTTCTATCTTCATACTAAATTTCATCACAATCAACTAAGCCGCTACAGTTTTCCTTTAAAGTTCAATTCCAAGTAAGCACATTTTATGCGTTAGGCGACTATAACTTCTGAACTAACAAAGTAATCCATGCCGTTAATTTTTCTCCTAAGTTCATCAGGTGGACTAGTGTCATGAAATTTTTCAGATTTTCAGAGCATTTTAACTTTAGTGGCTTCTAATTGGGATCTATTATAATAAAACATACGTTTTAAAGTTGAATAACACGAATCAATAGGGTACATTTTTTGTAGGTACCCGTATCTTAAAAAATCCCCCCTTTACGTGCAAAGTTACCAAAGTTACTCCAAAAACATATTTTCTGTATTTTAAATTTTTAGCACTTTGTCGACATGATAAAAATGTACATACCCGTGTAAAATTTCAACTACTACTACTACTAGTACTAGCTGTTTGGAAGGTGAGTTGAGGACAGACAGACTGATGGCAATGCACATTTTAGAGTATTTATCCAATTATTATTACCATCGAAATATTTTTAAGATCCGTATTTGATGTAGGTAGATGAACTTTGCTTTTATACTAATAGTCCAGTCATAATAGGGGGCTAACCTTGGAAAATCGACATCATCATCATCCGAGCGTTATTCCCGGTTGCGTCTGGGGACGCCCAGGGTCCGCTTTCCGACTGTCCTTCCTCCACTCCAACTCCAACCTCGGAAAATCGACATACCCAGTATATTACCATTACCATAAGAAATTTGTTAAGGAAAATACTTAAATTGTATTTAAATTCTAATCTAATTAATACTAATGACTTTCTATGTAAATAAAGAAGAAAATGAAATTTGTAGAGAATTAAATTCTCTACAATATTGAAAAGTAATACAAATAGCGTAAAACCACGGATAAAACTCAGTCAACATTTACATTGATTTGTTGTTCGATAATGTGTAGTTATAATGTACTGTATAGTTCTCTGGTTATTAATAACATCAGTGAGGTCTGGGTCCTTACATCAGAAAAATGATATTTAGAGGGAATAAAGACAACTTCATACGAAAATTGATAAGTTTTTATTTACTTCGCATTTTTGAATTTCATCGAGTTTTGGGTAATTTCCGATTGGGTTTTCATCAGAAGTTGTAAGAAGATCCAACCTGAAAGGATTCAACATATAACAAAGTGTTGACGTATTTATTTTATAACCGACAACAAACCATAGCGCAATTCACATAGAACAACCATCCCAACGCCATCTATCGAGCTTGACCTTTACTTTTAACAAGAAACAGTCTTAAACATACCGCCTCCCAAGGACATTTGGTGATGTTATGTCCTTAAAAAATGACCAAAACCACTTGACAAATTGATACTTAATTTCGCTAATGTACTACAGCTAGAGAACAGAGTTCTCCATTAAGGTTTATTATTGTAGGCGAAATCAAAATTAATTTTGTAAATGAACTTTTTCTTGAAGAGTTGCCAGTAAATGATTGTCTACTTGGTCAGCGTATGTAACTAACGATTGAGACGTGAACAACGGAACCCCAAAGCTCATTGTGACATAATTGAAAGTACGAGTATAAACCACGAGTATAAATCAGCATTGTTAGTAATTGAACAATATTCACTACCTTATTTTTGCTACAATAAAAAAAAAACAAAGTGCAATATATATTTAATCTTCTGACGTAAGGCAATCGAATTCTATATGAACTTTTTAATATTTTTATTACTTTAAAATGTGACATCAAAGAAACTGAGAGAAAAAAATTTTTCACGGAAACAACTCGTTGATTTGATTATTTCGTGAGATTTGTTTTTTAATGTATAAAAATCAATTACCCGTTAAATCAGTCCAATGCAGCTCTGACTTCCTTCCTTAATAAAAAAAACACCGTAAGAGTTACGGCATATCGTTGTTGAGGACATTTTAAAAGTGTATAAAGGGTTCCGTACTCTGTACTAAAAACAAGACTCTTAAAGGATCACTTCGCTACCCGTCTGTCTGATTGTCAAGACCGCCGTTTTATAATTTTTGTTTTCCTAGGCCGCCTGTTTCTTCTGTCTAGCAGTAATTTTATTTAACACTTCTACTGTGAAGCTAAAAAATAAAATTAAACAAGAAAAATATACTTCGACATGACTTAAGTCGAGGATGGAGTAGTGATCTTGGCTAATGGCCTTGTCTTTGTAATTAGTAAAATACTGACCGCACCGCTATTGTTCAAGCAAGACATGAATATTGTAACCAAATTTTAGAATTTATCACCCCCAACGCACAACTGATCATGAAACTTAAGGAATTCATAAAAGCAACACACTTAGGGAAGTTGCTATATGAGAATCTAGATATAGCCTGTTGATTCGCCGGCGAGATTATTGTCTAATTCCGGTTTTTAACTTTTATAATGAGGGTTCGGAAAAGTAAATCATCGGTATCTTGAACTGCGGAACAGAGTTCAAAGTTAAAAATCGCTTTTGGGAGTCATTGTAACACATTCTTCTTGGTTTATGTCTATTATCTAAATTGTTAGTGGTGTAACACACCGTTGAAGTTCATTTTTTTTCTATAAACCCAATATTTACCTTAACAACGTTGACAATTAGCTGTACCGTTATTTTTGAGTGTGGTTCTTGAGTTTCTACAAATAGATTATTAGTTTATTATACACTTGAAACCACAGTTACGAGTAACTTATTTTAAGTAACAACCAAAATGAAATACGATAAGAACGAGAAGTAGAGTATTATGTAAGGAAAAGAAACCGATAGGATCTATATCATTTTCATAATTTATTTAAGAGCTACGCTCTTTTCGATGCTGTTAGTTTCAGTCTCAGATGAATAAAAAAGTAGATAACAGTGAAGCCGAAATACTCATCTCGTTCATGTAAACGCACAGTTAAATTGTGTAAAATTAACACAAAAGGAACAAAAAGACTCAAGGCGAGGCAGTCGTTATACACGTAAGCACACACAAACTTATGTTTGTAATAAGTTTTCAAAACACAATTTAAAAATTATGGTAAAATAAATCATGACCAATAATGAGGTTTTATTGATTTTTTTTAATCACGTCATTTTATAGTCTTTTCAAGATTTATACTTTATAATTAAAGATATACTGTCAGTTTCGTTATATTCCGTGGTTTTTTAATTAATGAAATAAAACCATCTACACATTATTGTAAGGGATTAATGTCGTAAGCGACATAATAATTATACATATTTTTAAGTACAATAAATACATATAACGTATTTCTTTTTTTCGTTTGTAAAAATACTATCGTTGTTTAAAATATTAGATTTTGCCCGCGGCTCCGCACGCGTATGTCTGTTATCAGGGTAAAAAGTAGCCTATGCCTTCTCTTCTTTTTTTCATCTGAGCTGACTGCCACACTGCTTCATTATCGCAGAACCTCAACTGCTTAATTGAAATTTTAATAGCCAGCACCTAGGTTTATTATAAATTTAGCCTGTAAGGAAATAAAATATGAAGCGAGCTAATATATGGTATATAAGTTCTGAACACACGACTTCACACGAGTGATTGTGTTGATTCAGTAAAACAGGATTTCAAATTTTTAGCACACGTTATTACAAATGCCAATCATATGTTAGCGCAGATGTGTAGTCTAAGATGAATAAAATTTGTTTTGTTTTTCATTTATGAACTTTCGGCGCCTATCACTGCTGTGCAAACATCTTCCTTGCTTTATTAAAAACATATTAAGTGAGTTTGCTATACGAAAACCTGCAGGGGTGAATTTAATAATCTCATCTATGAACTTGTGTATTTTGTATTTAACGGAATTATGATCGAATATTTCTATTCAATTTTTTTTTGTTCTGCATTGCAGTACCGTATAGGAATTGTAATTTAAATTCAATTATGTAATCGTAATAACTGTCTCAAGATGAAATATTTTAGGCATAGGTATATAGATTAAACTAGGCGTGTTTTACTACAATTCTAGTTAATTCGAAAATTTTATTTATCAACACACTAATATAATTTATTTATCTTTTTTCTTCCTAGATTTAACAAAAAGAGATAGGTATTCCACTTTAAAGGGCACTTTTTTGTAAAAACAGGCCGTCCCCACCTCTAAAAGCTAAACGGCTGTCTCAAAAAATCTGGAAAAATTCGTGATGGTGGTCCATATAATGAACTTTGAAGGAAAACTATAATGGATTAGATGACTTTGTTAGTTCAGGAGTTATAGAGGCTTAACTTGTAAAAGACGCTCACTTGGAAAACGTCATACAAAAATAACACATTAACATACGTAAACATAACAATTATCTATTGGATACGATTTTAAATCCATTATGGGTGACTGAGGAACCCTTTCCGTGCGTGGCCTGACACGCACTTGGCCGATTTTTTTCTTTGTTGCTGCATATGTCATCATTGCTCCTTTTCCTGGTGCTTTTCACGCGGCCTTTCAGCAGAACAATATCACCAAAACTTTTGGAAAAATAACTGAATAGAGAATCATTTTATTTTACGGACGTCAATTATCACTCTGAGTATAGGTCTTCTGATGTAATAATTATTAATAGTCGTGGCAACTTGAGACAGTAAATAATGCGCATATATTTTTAACAATAGGTTATTTAACACGGAAAGCATTTTCAAATCAAAATAGTACCTATTTCTTGATAGTTTAACCCAACACACAAACAAACTCTTCAGCTTTGTGAAATGAGCATAGACTTCTTCGTTGTCAGAAAATTACACGGTTTTTAACAAATTCAAATGGCCTGTTCTATGTTGACTGTTTGTCAAATACTTTATTGAGATTCACAAAAGACATACACGCTACGCTATCTCAGGTATATATCTCCGAGACCGATACTTCAATACTCTCGCACGTTGTTATCCACGTGATAAATTGCACTATGAAAAGACAATTGTGTTATATTTTTTGTTCAAATCATCCAGTATAGATAGTATAATAATAATAATTATACTATCCATACTGTTCGACATGTTCCAACAACTGTAAACTCAATCAGTACGATTTAGACAAGACTAAATAAATTGTCAAAACAATAAATAAACATTATAAAAATTACCTGCCTGTTATTGAATTCACGGAAAGCCTAAGTAGCTACAAATTTAAAAATTTGTAAGCTAATGCTTTTTATAGTTTAAAAGCTCGATATTTGGAAAATTTCTCTCAGATAAGATAAGAGTGTACTTATTATGTATAAATTGCGCATTTTCGAATGAAATCATCAAATGAAATAATAGCAAAGCCGCTGGTCATAGTTAGTTATGATTTATGTCGATACAGATGTCAATACATAATATTTCATTCCGTTGGTATAGTCTGTGGTCACATTGTTAAGTTTTTAACAAAACTACAGGATATAACAACGACGATGGCTACCTGTTAATGACCGAACAGATTCTTTATTATCTTTACAATGATAAAGAAAAAGACACATTGCTCCGAGTCAAACCAAAATAAATTTAAAATTAAGCAGTATAAATAAATTTAAAATAATAATAAAATTCGGTATTATTTTATACTTTATTTTGCCAGCGGTTCCTTATGTATGTTGGATATCGTAATAACTATCTTTAAGGATAATAAATTATCTTTAACACTCACATATATTGTGTCTTTCTATTGTTCAGAGAGTTTTCAAAATGCGTTCAATAGATCCAGAGATTTCCCTCTACGACCTCGCAAACTTTACCTCTTTATAATTTTACTAGCTGACCCGGCGAACTTCGTACCGCCCTAAAAAATAGAGGTTGATCGTAGAGGGTTGAAAATTTAGGAATGTATGTATTATTAATGCTGTATCATAAAAAAATAAAAAATATCTAAAAATTTAAACAAAAGTAATTGTTGGACTACTTAGTGTTTTCATCCCCCTAAATGTTAAATTTAGGGGGATGAAAATAGTCGTTGTCCGATTCTTAGATCTACCCAATATGCACACAAAATTTCATGAGAATCGGTCAAGCCGTTTCGGAGGAGGTTAACAACAAACACCTGCTGCGTCTCCGCAGGCGTATTTGTATATATTTGAAACACCCAACTAAGTTGAAACTCAAATATAGCCCATTTTAATTAAAATTGGAACAGGTTTTCTGTAAATTACTCTTATTCAGTTCGCCCTTAGGGTTGTCGAGGTCGGATGCTAGTCGCTGCGAGGAAAAACTGAAATTCAGATAAAACCGGTTAAACTAGTAGCTGTCAACAAATAAACTTGTGAATAGTAAAGGCTAGCAAGATGATGATGATGATGACTCTTATATCAATTACTAAGTGTAACTACGTCATCGATTTACTAAAATGTGTATGAGATTAGATAAAATATTTTATCTTTCATATCTCCCTGCAGTTGTAGAAAACAAATATCACATTATCTAATACAAACTATTAACAAAGGTGCTCAAAAGCGAAAGGTATTGAACGAAAGAGGTCATGGCACTAACTAAATGTCATTGACCAGAAAATGGAACTGCTTGTATCTCTGGAGCTCAAACAATAATAGATCGATGGTTTCACATTGTGTGTTTTCAGATAGAAAATGAAATTTATCTGGAAGTTAAAGGGAAAACTTTGTATTTGTACTTAAATGACATGAAACGATAAATTCTGTTTACGAACTACTTTAGCTGGACGGAATTATTGATGACATTATTGTGTCAAAGCCCTGATAGATTTGGAGAATCCCAGATATATCAAATCAATTTAATTCAAATCAGCAAATGGAATAATATGTTATTTTTTATATTTTAATTAGCAGAAATAATTCTACGCCTGAAGAAAACCTTGAGTACAATCTAAGAGCACAAATACTATGGTGACCTAGTGAGATGCTTCTAAATCAATCGGCCTGGCCACTGTTCAAGTATTATTTATGAAACTATCAATTATTAAAATTTTAATCTGTCCATCTGTTTGTTTCGGCTAATCTCTAGAACGACTGTACCGATTTTGACGGGACTTTTATGGGTTTAATACTTTCATTTGACAGAGTAGCCAACCTCAAATAAAATTGGGAATAATAATGTTTAGTCTCGCCTGACGGTGTTACCGGTGTTACGTTGTAAAAAGCTGTGGTGAATCACACCCGAACTAGACCACCAAACTAGCCCATCACCTATTTAGGGGTCATTTTTGGTTTAGGGCATTGCTTTGGTGCTGAACCAGGGTCTAACCAACTTGCTGAGCGCTTTCGATTGTCGAACAGAATCCATTTTTCGTCGCACGTAACAATTTTTAGTTTTAGACAACTTTTTAGTGGGTAAAAAGTTCAATTCCCGAGAGGCAGTACAAAATGCCTTTGAAGAGTTTGTTGCCTCCCGTCCAGCTGATTTTTACAAGAAGGGCATCAATAAACTGCCAATGCATTGGCAAAGATGCGTCGATTGCATGGGTGATTACTTCGAATAACAGAAATAAAAAAGTTTGAAAAAATAAGTACTTTCACTTATTGCATACAAAACGGCAATTTCATAGGTAAGACCTATTATTAACCGTACGTAGAAAAATCAATGTAACGATTACACTGATTTTTATATGTACGGTTACGTACGTTACGTAAGTTGTTATGTGCTATTATTATTATTTTGACTGCCTCCTTGGTCTAGTGGTTAGCGTATGCGGCTGCTGATCAAGAGGTCTCGGGTTCGATTCCCGGGTCGGAACAAATATTATTTGTGTAATTCACAAATATTTGTTTCGGAGTCTGGGTGTTTTCTATGTATAATATGTATGTATTTACAAAAAAAAAAGTATGTTTATGTATTTATATCAGTTGTCTAGTAGGTACCCATAACACAAGCTCTGCTTAGCTCGGGACTAGATGATGTTGTGTGTCAGATGTCCAAAAAATTTATTATTATTTATTATTATTATTATATTTATTTATTAGTTCCTGAATAGATTATTTATTTGATTTATTTATTTCTTCATTGAACACAGAATATAAGTGAAGATGAAAACAAAAACAGATTATCTGAATTTATACAGTTTATGAGTGATGCTATCGTTGGTGTGGGTAATGGGGTAAAACAAATTGTCTTGAGCGAACACGTGAAACTGGAAAATTTTTGTATAGCTTACTCATACTTTAAGAATTTAAATTCATAAAAAAATCTTGTGGGAAAATATAAAATCTTTTCTATGTAGTGATAAAATAACTTAAGTGTTTTTGTTGCATACGGGGATAATAATTAAGTATAACAATTATACTGATCATCATTTGTTTTAATTTTATGGTACCTAGTGGTATATTCTGTTTAAATAATGAAGATCTTGAAGTTTATGACTTAATTTATTTGAAACCTATGTCTTGTAGTAATAAATATATATTTTTCTTAGAAAATTGTTACTTCTGGAGAATCGATAGAAATAAATAAGATAGATGTTCCCTCTTCAGTAAATGCATCTGAACGTAAACACGGCACTTACGTTAAAAAAAACTATCATAAAATGTTTAGTTTGAGTGGCACCGTATACTACATCAAAGTAGTTCAGCAGATAATAAAGAAAACTCAGGAGTATAATCAGTTCCTAAGTGTAGCTTTTGTGGACTATCAGTATGGATTTGATTCGATTGAGATCTGGGCTGTTCTGGAGTCCCTGCAGCGTTGCCAAGATACATCCAAGTGTTGAGGTATCTCTATGAAACCGCCACTATGTCCGTCCAAGTATAGAATCAGCAAACAAGTGTCAAACCATTGCACCGAGGAGTGAGACAAGGACCTACAAGAGATTCTGAATGACCTGACTGACTCTTCTGAACGCCGATGCGTTGTCCACGGATGAACTTGGTCATGTTCAAGGAGCATGTATTACCGGAAGCATTTGCGGTGCACAGTTTCGTTCTCAAAACTGTTCAAAAATATGTGTACCTCGGGCAGGCTTTCGAATTAGGTAGAGACAACTTCGAGAACGAGGTGAACAGAAGAATTCAGCTGTGCTGGGCAGCGTTTGGGAAGCTTCATCGGGTCTTCACAGCTGTGATCCCACAGTGCCTAAATACGAAAGTCTTTAATCAGTGCGTCCTACCCGTAATGACATACGGAGCCGAAACGTGGACACTTACGGTCTGCTTACGGCTGGTCCACAAATTCCAGGTAGCTCAGCGTGCTAACGAGAGGGCTATGCTCAGCGTTTCTCTTGAGGATCGTGTGAGAAACGAGGTGATACGACAGAGAACCAAAGTCATCGACATAGCCCATAGGATTTGCAAGCTGAAATGATAGTGGGCTGGCTATATATGGCGTAGAACCGATAACCATTGGAGTAAACGGGTTCTTGAGTGGAAACCGCGTCTTGGCAAACGTAGTGTAGGACGTCCACAGGCCAGGTGGAGTGATGATTTGCGCAAGACGGCTGGCAGGAGCAGGATGCGAGAAGCCGAGGATCGAACCAAGTGGCGTGCAATTTGAGAGGCCTATGTCCAGCAGTGGAGTGAAATTAACTGATGATGATGTTTTAAATGACATTAAGTACCAAAATATGGTTATGAAATATCATTTTAAATCGTCACGATTAGCCTTTTAATTTTAGTCTCAAAATATCATATGTATATATTTTTTACTTTAAACTATTGCGCCTCAAACGTATTATATAATATCATTTTAATCACTGCACAAATTTATTTAATTAATATATTATTCGATTCGTCGGGGTAAGCCAATTGATTTTAGAAAGGTGACTCGAAAATAAACCAGCATGAATACTGTGAGACGCAATAGTTTAAGTAAATAATATATGCATATGATATTTTGAGACTGCAATTAAAAGTAATAATATGATGATTTAAAATGGTATTTTATAACCATATAATGATACCTAATATAATTCAAATATCAAATTTATTATACGTTTAAAATATATTAGGTAAAACCTATTATAATTTAAATCACTGCACATAGAATGCATTCGGGTAATTATAAAATAGAAAAAAAAACAATAAATTTTGGGGGTCCCCATACTTGGAATTGAAACTCAAAAATTTTTTTTTCATCTAACCCATACGTGTGACTGAACAGTTTGCGCGAGAGACACTTCCAAAGTGGTAAAATGTGCCCCCCCCCCCCCCTGTAACTTCTAATATAAGAGAGTGATAAAACTAAAAAAAATAAATGTTGTACATTACTATGCAAACTACCAACAAAAATTGGTTTGAACGTAATCTAGTAAGTAGTTTTTTTGTGATACGTCATAAATCGTAAACCGCAATTTACCTTTCGTTCAATCAACACACTATTATAAAAACATCTATCAAAATTACAACGAACTACAAGAACTTTTATATGTTGTTACTTGCTGATACGGAACCCTTCATGGGCTAGTCCGACTCGCATTTGGCCGCTTTTTTTTAACTCAGATAGTACCAACTACCACTTCAGATAAAAGTAACATAATATACTATGTTTTGACAAACTAGTAGTACTTAGTGGAAAATATATATTGAAATTAAAAAAAAAAAATAGATTAAAATAAAATAAGTTTTTGCACTCGGTACTTTAAACGACTGACTTTGAGTCAGGTGCCATCTTATAAAGTACGAGTTATATCAAAAGCAGATTACCACTCACTGGTTAATCACGATATCTCAGAAACTATAACACCCACATACTTGAAATGTGGCAGGTAGGTTCCATAAAGGGTATATATATGCTAAGAACGGATTTTACGAAACTCCGCCCCTAATGGGGTAAAACAAGAGTTGGATGTTTTTGAAGTAAGAGTTTTGAAACTTAAAATGTATATTCTGTAGATCGTGTGGAAGTATATTAATAATATGTCTTTACATATCAAATCCCTTCTGGAGTTAAAACGGGTCATGATAGTTTGTATGATAGTCCAATTTCAGTGAAGTTAAAGTAATTATGGAACAAGGATTTTAAATGGTAATAGACCCTTGATCTTCATACTACCAAAACCCAAGCACTAGGGAATTTCAAAGTTCTGTAGAATTAACACGAGGCTAACAGACTTCTAATAAACATATTTATGTAATTCTAAACACAAACATATGTTGTAGAAAAATTAAAACCAAACAATCAAACAATTATTTGGCTTGAGCGAGAATCAAACTCACGACCTTCGTCTTAGCGGTCAGGGTTACTTACCATTATACCAACAGCCTGGTTCAATAGAGGTTTTATTAGTGGGAGTATATTGAATATGTGTGTAATTATGTTGATACAGGAGTGTTTGGATCGAAATATTTCTTAATTTAAATAAGTAAAGTAAGCTAGGGTTTACTTGTAGAATCCTAAAATGTAAAATTACAAATTTTAATACCTTTCATACTAATTCTCTCTGCTGTCTGTATGTCTGTTGTCACCTAAGCCGTTGCATCAATTTTAATGATATTAGTTATGTAGATACTTTGATCATTGAGGAAGGATGCTGGCTATTCTTTACAACGATAACTGACATACACGCCAGTGGAGCTGCGTAAAGCATTTTTACTGAGTTTTTTTTTTATTTGGGAGAATAAGCCCTATGATTTTGTAATTAAGTCCAATTTAATACTCATGTCACACATCTGGCATTGGAAGCAATTTTGTTAGGGTTCCGTAGTTCATAACTCAGAACCCTTATAGATTCGTCATGTCCGGCCGTCAGTCCGTCCTAGACTTACTGTCTAAGCGGTTAGTGCTAGAAATATGAAACTTTGCATGGATATGTGATTCTATTACGTCGATAAACTGCTACAATAAAATCATGAAAAATATTTTTATTTGGGGTACCTCCCCTGCACGTAAAGTGGGGACATTATTTTTCTCTAGTCTACCCTATCGTATGGGGTATCGTTAGATCGAGAAGTTGCTAAGATGATTTTTTGATCTGCTTGCATGTTTTATTTTTAAATGGCATTTTTTTGTAAAAACAGGACGTCCCCCCTCCCCCCATCTCTAAAAGCTAAACAGCTGGCTCAAAAAATTCAGAAAAAAATCATGATAGTAGTTTTAATATATTGCAGATTAAAAGAAAACTAAAGCGGCTTAGATAGCTATGTCAGTTCAAAAGTTATAGAGGTCTACTGTAAAATTTCATACAAAAATAACTAAATAATAAGGAGACGTTATAATTATCTATTGGACACGATTTTATTTCCACTTGCCATTGTATATGACTACGGAACCCTACACTATGCGTGGTCTGACATGCACTTGCCCAATTTTTATCAAATTTACATTTCCCAATACCAACTTATTTGAAGCTTGTTAACTTCTAATCCTTGCCAGATCGATAGTTAGTTAAGTACTTTGGTTTTTGTGATATGATTTCCAGAATGAATAAAATGTTGCCAAACGTGTTTAATATATAGTTTAACATTTTATTATAATTGTAATAAACTATTACATGTGCGCTACTACAAACTACTACTACAACTACAAACGGCGTATATACATTTATAGAAAACGACTCATTAATTACATATTATAAATTGAGGTTTTGTAATCTATTTTTAATGAAAGACATGGAAATGTTCAACTGGACATTTTTGGTTTAATGTGACATCACCTACACTTAAAATTACTTGGTTCAAAAAGATTCAAACAACAAATGTATTTACAAAAATTGTATTTGCAAAAAAAGTATTTTTATGTATTTATATCAGTTGACTAGTACCCGTAATACAAACTGCTTAGTTTGGGGACTAGATGGTGTGTAGAAAATGTCCGAAATATTTTTATTTATTATTTATTTATTAAATATTATATCCTTGTATGATTACTGTATTTTAAAATTAAAAGAGTAAATAAATTTGTTTCTAGAAAACCAGAAATACTTAGATTTAAACATACAAATAAAAATAAATAGCCGGAATGCCCTTGTAGCTTAAGGAACTGTACATATGAAAGGAATATAGCAAAATTAACACAACGTTGTCAGTTGACATGTGTAAAGTCAATTTATTGAAATGCTACAGACATTTGTAATTACGAATTAATGATGACATTTTATTGCAACAAAGATTAATACGTAGACTGTTAGTGGTGAAAATACATTCAAATTTAATTTTTACGTCTGACCACCAAGATATAATAGGCCAAAACTTCCCTTCGAAGTGTATTGTTAAAAGTTTATAATGATGATGATAAATCTAGGTAAATACCCCGTGATAGGGACAATTTCAAACATATTTTTTAAATCAACAAACAAAACATTATAAGATGATCGTCGTGATATAGGGAAACCCACAAATGCAGTATGTGCTGATTCAAGACCGGATTATGAATGCTTAAAATAATGAAGAATAGAGAAATAGTTAATCACACCAGACAGCACTGATAAACATACTGAACTTAAATATAAGTCCACGGAATAAACAGTGATTTGCAAAAAAATAACGATTACTAATAACAGTTATTTCAATTATATGTCGAGTTCAGTGTGTTAGCGTTTATGATTAAATGCAATAAAATACTCAAGGTTTTTTCGGTAATTTAGAGTGATTGGTTACAATTCTTTCAAAATGTTGCACATAACATTATGTAAATGATAAATAAAGTTATGAACATGGCATTTTAAATCGATGTATTAAATGTAACATTAAACGATATTTTTATGCTTTTTAATGAATGTGATTATGGAACACTTATAATTATTTAATTTAAATACGTAGAAAATCGTATATGTTAATATTATAATGAAATCATATTGTTTGATAAAATCAGATGTTTTTCTTTAATCAGACATCTACATACGTCAAATAATCTATGGTCGATCGCGGAGGCTGCGTCTGCGCATTGCCCCACACGTCGGCTCACCGTTCGCCAGTTGCTCGCTTGTCGGTGGTTTAACTTGACTTACTTTACGTGGGTAATCGTGCAAAATATATACGAGATTTAATTAGTAAACAAAACTTATTGTGGGATATTGAAACACTATCTTGTTGGACTTTTTTACAGTAAGTTTATTTTCTATTTTTTTAAGTTAGTGTTTAACTGGTATCAATTGTAAAAATGTGTAAAAATGTTCAAACATAAAATGCATAATATAGAATCTAAAAACTAATCTACCTATCTACAATTTATCAGGTCTTTTTCTATTTATTTAACAAAATTATGAAAACTATAAAAATATCAACGACTACTATTAGAGATTATTATTTATTTCCATTGGAAGTTTTCAGTTTATCATTTCACAGATTAGGTATATTGTATTTATTGTTTATATTTTTAAATATAATTAATAGTGTCGTAGAATTTTAGTCACGTAATATGCATACTGTTCTGCTGTAAGCTTAAGAAGGGTTAGCTTCAAATCTCATTTAAAACGAAACATGAACGTTGGTTTTAAAATAAAACAAACTTTTTATCACCATCATCAGTCTATCGCAGTCTACTGCTGGACAAAGGCCTCTCCAATTGCACGTCACTTAGTTCGATCTTCGGCTACTCGCAACAAAAAATTTTAAACAACATCAATTTAGTCGTATGTAGTTAGATTTTATCTTTCTTTTAATTATAAATTGACGAACTAATTTAATTATAATAAAAATGAGAACTTTTAAATATGCCTTGATTTTATTCCTTCCAAGAGACTTCTTTGTTGCGATAGTCTTCACAAAAATTAACTATACATATCTCAAGTATTTGTAGACCCGAAAGGAATGTTGTCTAGACCTAGTGTGTGAAGACCTAAACTAATTACAAAATGCGATAGGCAACTATTCCAATTTGATCAGTGAGATATGAGCTATGTTTATATTTCTATTTCTTGCCTATTACCACAAAAGATCACCAGAGCCAGAAAATATCCATTATATTTTGCATATCATCTTTTAGCCATTACTTCTGTGGTGAAATGATTAACTATTATATATTCGTATATACTATGCCTTAGTTATATTGGTGGTAAACGTATCACAGTGATTTAGAACCAACTTCATTTAAGGTGTCATCATAATGTATTTATTTTACTAATTATAGGAAATAGGAAACGATTGTGTCGTATTTATTAGCAATACTGAGCTCAATCGTATGCAAATCTGGTATGGTATACATATAGGCATCCACTTCTTGGTATTGTAACCTTGTTCTCTAGTTATATTAATATCTTAGTTCTTGTTATACCTATTACTACTTTTATCTATTACTGTATAGTAAACTATACAGTAATAGATAAAATATTTAGCTATAATATAAAATTGCAATAAGTAGTCATCTTTTTCAAGAAACGTGACAGACGTAATACATTTGTAAACCTCAATAGACAATACAAAAAATACATTAAGTTAGTTAAGTAAAAGGGAATAATTTTACTTACTTTATTACTCGATACATGTTGTATAAAATATTTATAATTATATTACACATTAGATGTCAAAATATATTTTAATTAAAAACACATATTAATTGCAATGTACACATAAATTTAAACTAAACAATTATGTAGTTATAATAATTTATTATTTAACAATATTTAATACACTATAGGCTTAAGAGTGCTTACAGTATTGGTACAATAATTATCTCTTTCGAGATTTAGCGTGCATCAAGGTCATAGATTCATAATAAACATTGAAATATATTTACTTAATCTATAAAACAATATATATCTACAATAAGCAATGCAACATATGAACATAAATATTAAACCCTCCCAAAACCCATAAAAAAATTGAATCAGTATAGAATAATTATTAGAATAGCATTTTTTTCGCTACAAATATGATATAGATTGCGCATGAACACTCTAGTTTAGCAAGAATTTACCTTGAGATTGCAAATACACATATCTAATCTAATTTAACAAATCGACTAAACGAGGTAGCGCTTTTTTAAATATTTTCAATAGCTTTCATGTACCGAGTAGTGATTTGATTTTAAAGTAAATAGTTAGAAGTACTCGTAAATGATGGCTCATACCTAATGAGAGTAGGAGATAGCGTCCTGCCACGGTGGTGACTCCAGTTACCCTAGAATGTACCCAAGCCGTTGATGCGTTCCTGGTGTTCCTCCCAACTGCAGAGGTAGGCCGCCGCTGGGTTTAGTGGGTAGACCGGTTCCCCGGGAGTCCCACACAAGCTCTTTGTCTCCCCCATTCAGAGTATGTTGCAAAAAGGATTCCCCGCGAAAAATCAAAGAGGATCTTATGCAGAATATAATAACAAATATGGTTTATAAAACAATGAAACAAGCTTACAAATGTCGGTTCCAAACAAACACTGAGGTAAAGCTAATAAAAACGTGTTAAAAAGGGGTGTGTTTAGCATTTAGAAGATGATTTTTTTTATTTTTCTTTTAATTAATTAGTCAATAACGATAAAACGTTATACAGTTATAAATAGTCAAAGTTATTATTTTACTGTAATCCTAAAAAGAATCTGATGTAATTTTAATACCCATTAAGTTATTAATGAGATTTATTAATTACTGACTACATTGTAAAATATTAACAGCATTCGTGATGTCTTATTTTGTTAGTGAGTGCCAGACCGGAGGCTCGATGATGAAGAAGCATCTCACTAGGTCGCCAGTGTAGCTCACCATGGTGTATTGTGTACATTCACAATAAGGATGGTGACTACACTTGGATTCTATTTATGCTCTTAATCGGGCAGAGTAGTCTTGTATATAGACGCGATAATAAGTCTGTGGAAGTGATCTCTCTCTCTCTTAATTGCACATCATATTACAGTTGGTAAAATTTTGTCTGTGACATTGCGTAGATGCATGGTGGCTTCAACGGGCACCTTGCTGCTTTCTGATGAAGAAAGATGAAGAGTATTGTTGGTAATCTCGACCTTTGATAATACTATGTGCGCAACACAGTTTTCCTTTGAGTCTGGGTGTTCTTTGTGTGTGTAATATCACCCACGACATTAGATAAAGTGCTTAAAGCAGAAGTTGACTTTTTTAACACGTGATTAATTGATAAACCTTAAAACATTTTAAACAAATAGAATATTCTTTGATATATATTAAAAATAATGTATTTACAACTTGTTTTAAAAATGAAAGTATTTCCTCTAAGTTACCAAAATAATGAATGTGTTAAATGTTCCTTCTTACACGATAACATTCAAGGTTTTCGGTAATCGATTATTTTACCTACATAAACATTCTTAAACGCTTAGAGCCAAGTGGTCATAGGTGATTAATTACTGAGGGTGTGCAACGACGGCGCGGTCCTACGTAGATGGGTGACCGTTTATGGCATGAAAAATGTCATCAAAACTTTTCCAACTAAAAATGGACACGGTCTTAATTTTTTAAATCGGTATAAAAAGTATTATGTTATTGTAGTGCCATTTTTTCTTGTTATACGAACAAATAATATAAAAAAAATATATTATATTATTGGAATTATTATAAATGAACGTACATATATATGTATAGTAATGCGTTAACATAGTTGAAAACATATTTTATCATACACCATGTAGACAAAGATAATCAGCAAGAAGACCAAACTAAAAAGCAAGTGAATTTAATAGCTAACCTCATCATCATCATCAACAGCCTTTAACAGTCCAATGCTGGACATAGGCCTCTCCTTAGAAAGGAGTTTTGGCCTACTATATCACGCTGGCCAGACGGGTTGGTGTAGGGTTGGTTTCAAGTTTTCTTTCTCTTTGCATCGATGTTGTCTTGCGTAGTTTATACCTTAGTCGCCTTTTACGACACCCGCGGGATGAATAGGGGTGGTGACACTCTGTATTTTTAATCCGCCACCACACGGAAATGCCAGCTAGCAGCTAGCCTAACTAGTGTAAAAATAAGAAAGGCAGATAAAAAAATATCAACATTATAATACTTTTATTACTCTGCAACTTATGATGTAAGGAACAGTGCAAAACAAAAATCTAATGAATACGCAACATGTAGTTATAAAACGTGTAATATAAATCTTGGAACATTATTTACTTGAACATCTTCTTTTATATACATGCAAACAGGCTTATATAAATGTAATACATACTTTACGATGTATTAAAACCAGAACTGTTCGTATTTCTCAAACGTTCATTAAGTACACATTTTAGCATACTAAAAATATGTTGGCGTTCTTAGAAATACACGAAAGAAGAAAGGGTAAGTTATATTTATGATAATGTTTCTGAGGGATAACAATAATATTCTACGGAAGAATGATCGTATCGTATATATTGATATATTGTTTGTGTAGTGTATATATCATATAACTATATATAAAGTTTTATAGATTTTATTTTTATACAAAGAAAAGTTAGTTTTAAATATAATTTAAATGGTTTTATGGTATATATAAATATGTGGTGTGCAATGAGAGAAGCCTATGTCCAGCAGTGGACTGCGATAGGCTGATGATGATGATGATGATGAAATCTAAGTGTGTTTAAGTTTAAACCCTATAAATATTTGATTTTATCTCACACGTTGTAAATAAATAAATATTTCGGACGTCTCACATACCACGTCATCTAGTTCCAAACGTCTCAAACCAAGAAGTCTTTCTTGTACTATGGGTACTAGACAACTTATATAAATACATTCATAGAAAACACCCAAACTCCGAAACCAATCTTTGCAGATCATACAAACATTTGGTGCGACCCTGGAATCGAACCCGAGATCTCGTGGTCTAACCACTAGACCAACAAGGCAGTCTACTAGCAGTTACACGCAAATTAATCTGCGTCTCTTTTTAATCATGCTTTGCTCCTATTGATCTAAGCGTGATTTTAACTATCCTACTTGGCACGTTAGAAGAAAACGTGAAATCGGCCAGATAGTTTAAGAGTTCGTCATTTACGTGAATTATGAATAATAGATTTAAAACTATTATATTTTTTTTAAGTAAGGTCCTTTCCACATAGACGCGTCATAAATTGTTAAGGTGGTTGACGAAGTTCAGTTGGCTCTTAAATACAAGACTTATAAAGGTACAAAATAGTTGAATTTACAATAATAATGGACGTCCCTAAGTTCAAGGGGCCAGATAGAAAGAGTTAGGTAGCCCTTAGTGATATTTTCGTTATTACAGACCTTCAGATACACTTAAGTGCTTAGATGTCCATTAAAATTAAGGACCCGACTACAGTCTGTAATTTTTGCAGGGTTAATCTTTACACATATATAATCAAGTTAGACTCACATATAAAAACAATTTCCTCTTCTATGAACTGACACGTAACAATTAAAACACAAATACCTAAATTTCACAGATATAAAATACATTCTTTATCATATATAGTGTATGTAATGCAAATGCTAATTTGGGCCTATACCTTGACAGAAGGGAAGTCTTACATATAACTACTCCCTAGCATGTTGTTTTATGTGAGCTATTATTATCATTAAAATGATCGAGTTTTGACCAACAGATAATCATTACTTAAGAATAATGTACGATGTTCAAATAATAATTAGCAAACAATAGCACGAACGAGAATGACCGTACCATTTGTCACCACAGAGGTGATGTTATTTTGTAACATGATTAAGGATTGTTCATAAATATTGTTTAGGGAAAAAAACCTTTAAACCAACCGGATCTCTCAAGAAGTCATTGTTACACACTTAATCACTGATCATTGAGTTCAATGGATGTGTTTTTGAATATTCTATTTTTAAAATGAAATTGATCTTTCAGTCATTTACTTAACTTTAGTTTATAAATACATTGCAGAACTGTACTTAACTCTTTTTTCTGTTTAAATATATCACAAAAATTTTTAGTTTTCCTCATAACAATACATTATATTCGTAATGTATTATCATACATATATTGTCATACATATATTATCATACATATATTATCATACATTATATTCGTAATGTATTATCATTTATCAAGTAAAAGTATGCGAGTTTAACGTGAGCAAATTTTGCTATCCATGTTCCGTCTCAAGATGTGTCTCCTACCACCAAACCAAATGTGTACCAAATACCAATTTCATCTAAATCGGTTCAGAAGTTTTGGCGTGATAGCCGAACACATAGATAGACAGAGTTTAATTTCTTGCTTATAATATTACTACTAATATAAAGTACTACTATTTACAAAAATACTACTATTTAGGAAAACTTTAGCAGTTTCCCCTTTGAGTTTTTCGCTCATAGTAGGTTTCATTATTGAAATAATAAAATAATACCCTATCCTACTAATATTATAAACGCGAAAGTTTGTGAGTATATATGTTTGTTGCTCTTTCACGCAAAAACCACTGAACGGATTTGGATGAAACTTTACAGTAATGTAGCTTATATATCAGAATAACACATAGGCTACTTTTTAATGAAATAATCGAGATACATGGGCGAATACTAGGTGATTAAAAAATACATAAATCATATATGTCAACATGTATCACTGTTTATCTCCTGTCAAAACTACAGAGGTTGCTAGGCATAACACACTTGCATAGCAACCATAATGATAAATAAATAAACATTTTGGACATCTGGAACACAACATCATCTAGACCCAAGCTAAGCAGAGCTTGTGTTATGGGTACTAGACAACTGATATAAATACATTAACATACTTTTTTTTGTAAATACGTACATATTATACATAGAAAACACCCAGACTCCGAAACAAATATTTGTGAATCACACAGATAATATTTGGTCCGACCCGGGAATGATAGTTTGTATATGGCTAATTTATAAATGAGTTCTGGGATAATCACATATTTAGGCTACTTATTATCACGAAAATACGCGGGTAACATTGCGGGGCGCAGCTAATTTAAAACATAAATATGCCTATACGAGTGTATTCAATTAGTACAACTAATTAATCTTGAGTCAGGACAGAAAAGGGTTGGTCGTTTGAATAGATCTTAGGGTCCGTAAGCTACCAATTAACTTAATGGTCTTCCAGTCCCAAAACTAAGCAGAGCTTGTATTACGGGTACTGGACAACTGACACAAATAAATAAACATATTTTTTTGTAAATACATACATATTATACATACATGTGATCCAATTGCACCCATACATAATACATTGTTGTTTATGTTGTGTCTGACCTCAATAACATAATATTGTACCCAATAAGTTGAAATGCATTCTCAAACCGGATTGACACCTTTTTGAATATGGAAATATTGACTTTTGCCAGCGGCTTCACATATGTGTTACTCAGATGTATACTTTGATATCACCCCTTAGAAGTGGAATTTTTCAAAATGCTCTCTTAGTGCTCGTCTACGCTCCTTAAGGAATACCTACACATGCCAAATTTCAGCTTCCTGTGCCCATTAGTTTTGGCTGTGCGTTGTCTGTCAGTCAATCAGTTACGGAACAGTGTTATATATTGATTGTGTAACAACATTAATGAAACAGTCACATTTGCAGCCATGCAAGTTTGGTCATACTTGGCCAAGCTTGCATTGTCAACCATATAATAAAAAGTAACAGTAGGTTAAGAATTCAGGGCTGTACATACATTTGGATTGAGTACGTTAAATAGAAAAAGAGAATAACATCAGATGATGAAACCGTACTTGATTTTGCTTTTTAAATTGTAGTGCCTCAGACATGCTTATATAGCAACAAAATCAAAGTAGAATTTGACACAGGTCGCAAGCTGAGTATTTATTAAAAAAATATATACTTAAATAGTTGAAAATCTGCTATCGTTCCTCTTCAGTTTAATTCATAAACTATTCTTCTTAATTATTACTGTAATTGATGTTGTTTGAGTATTGTCTTATTTTTGGGACAATAATACGTAAAAAATACGTACGTGCCTATAATGTCCGTGTGGTGACGGATATAAAATGTCAGAGTGTCACTATCTTTATTCATCCCGTAACCGTAACAAACTAGACAGAACAACATCACTGCAGTGAGAAGGAAAACTCGAAACAAATCCTATACCAACTCATCCGTCGAGCGTGGTATTAAAAGCCATAACCCCTCTTTTTACACGCATTTTAATAGCTTCACCTGTATGTTTGTTACCAACTTCTTTGGGCGCGATTTTGACCCACTTTAAACTGCCAGATTTCGTTCAAACTTTGTAGGTTTATCGAGGACCGATGACAATACACTAATTTAAAAAAAAAATGTTTAATCAAAGTAGTCTTTTTTAGTCGATAAAAAAAATAGTTTTAAAAAACTAAACAAACACGCTTTTAAACTAAAAAGTAGTAAATAATTGAAAGTAAGAAAGCGTGGGGTGCTTTCTGAAAATATTTCAATTACTTCGCCCCTCGCTTTTCACATTAAAATTATTTACTACTTTTAAGTTTAAAAGCGTGTTTGTTTAGTTTTTTGAAAGTAATATTTTTTAAGGAGAAGCTTAAGTCCAGCAATAGAATGTTAGATTCTATTGACAATTGGACGACTTGCAGAGAACGCCTTAGGCATTCGGCTGCAAGTCCGACTATGCATGTATTTGTACATAAAGTAAATAAATAATGATGACGATGAAGTGTAATATTTCACAATATGTCACAAGGTATTAAGGATCTAATGTTTACTACATATTGCACTTGCACTTGAGAGTGTAGATAAGAATTAATCCCACAATTTTCATGATAATTGTTACACGTTAAAATAATTACGTATTCAAGTAATATAACAACTTGTTCTCTTAATTAGAGTGTTTTAAAAATATTTGAACGTTTATTTCAATCTATCAAATTCCTAACCTGAAGGTCTACCAGTACATACCTCGTCACATAAGGTCAAACACTTTTGTAGCTTTAAATTAATGAAAGTTTCTGCACACTCGATAGTTATATTCAAATTGAAATATCGATCGATCTATCAGAATTATATTGAAGTTCTTTGACCTCTAACTTGTCAATGTATTTTTATTACAATCTTTATGTCGTAGTGTTTAAGTTATAAGTTAGTTTTAAAAGGTTGTATTTTTTGTATTATTAGTAACATGTGATTTTATAAGCCTGATCATATATTGTCAATTGACTGTGTACACAGTGTTTGATATATGTACATGCGAGTTTTTATAACTGCACTCATAAATTTTCTTAGAGCTTCATTTGTATAATAGTCCATTAAAATGTCAACACATAAACGTGATAAAAATAAAACTAATATTGCAACAGCAGGTTACATTTATTTAACATAATAAATTATACATCGAAGAAGTTTATTTTGTACGGGCAAATTTATATTGCGAAGATTTTATTAGTAAAGTATCACGTTTCTATATATTATATTAATAAATTATAATATATTATACAATCCTTAAACGATTTATTGAACCTAGTTCACCTTGAGTTTTAATAATATTTAAATCACTCAGTTTTATAAATTTACATTTGAAATGTTTAATTATTGCCTATTAGGTACCGTTGAATTAAGGAAACAAAAGAACGTAGTAGGTATTTAAAAATAACGTTTCGAAAGCACTGTTCGATGCACAACTTCAATATGATTGTAAGTAATATATTTATTTTTCAACTGAACACTAATTTTAAGATGCTATGGTGCTATAACTAAATGTATGCCACGGTATAGACATTTCATATTTTGAAATGGTGTTTTACATTATGAGCACTATTATTAGTGACATAACCCATCATCATCAACATCATCAACAGCCTTTAACAGTCCACTGCTGTCCTTTGAAAGGAGGTTTTGGCCTACTATACCACGCTGGCCAGATGGGTTGGTAAAGGGTTTGTTTCAAGTTTTCCTTCTCTTGGCAGTGATGTTAGCTGCTTATTTTGTTCCTTTAGTCGCCTCTTACGACACCCATGGAATGAATAGGGGTGGTGACACCTTGTATTCTTAATCCGTCACCACACGGACAAAACCCAAAGTACGTGCAATTATAGGGGCTTATTATATTAGTTTAGTAGTTGACTGCGATGATGATGTAGATTTATTGTTATTGCAGACGTCACCGGCCTGTTTTAACGATACGATGCATAATGACAGATACAAGGACTTGGACTTAACGCTTACAGTACATTACACTATCAGAAAATACCATTTAAAATACTTTTAAATGGTATTTTCTGGTAATGGTGCGGGTACGATTCGAATGAAGCATATATCTTCAATATAAGAGTAGACTGCACTGTGCTTGTTGTCATTCTATAGACATTAAAAGCATTAGGTATATTGAATGAATATTTTGTATACAATATTTACATCAAGTATAGGTTATAGAAAAAATGATTTTAACAAAATAGTCAATTTATAATCTTCAGAGAGGAAAGAAAGAGAAGTTTTGACAATGATAAAACATAATATATATGTATACGTATTTGTATACGTAGTTTCTTTGAAATTTAGAAATTACAGGTTTGAACAGCCAACGCACTTGAGCCACTAGTGGCGACCACATTACAACAACTAGTGGCGGCCACAAGTTGCGGACGCATTTCTTCATACATTTTGCTTAGCATCAGCGCACACCGAGCGTTTGAGTGGCCGCGTCCGAGTCACAAGCTGCGGGAGTGGACCAATCTCGCTACTTGTGGCCGCGTATTGTCGTTCGACTCGCGCGCACACACGGCCACAGTCGCAGCTTCTCCCTGCTCCCTCACTGGAACACCTGCCGCAAGTGGCAGCCACTGAAGGCCGCATAAGGCCGGCAGCCACTGGTGGCGGCGTGTAGTGGTCTGACTGAACCACTGGTGGTGGCGTTTAGTAGCGGGGACTAGTGGCCCTAATGTGCGGAGGCTCTTAGTTTTTAAGATAGATATGAAGTGAGATATTATAATTTTGTTTACTAGTTTACTTCTTCTGAGGGTTAAGCTTGAACAACCCGTATTCATAAATTAATGACGCGGAAAGTTTATCACTTACTTGTTCAATGTTTAACATTTACTAACTGAATTAATATTTATTGGTTGAATTTCATTTTCATAAGTTCAGTTCAGAAAATTACATTTTCTTACTCCGATCAAAGGTTGATGAATGGTAAGAATAATTACATGTTACAATTAATTAGCACCAGAACATACATAATGCTCCTAAAGTATACCAATTGAAGTTTTATTATATTCCTTTTGTGTGTTTCGGCACATTAATACGTAATTAATTCGCAAAGATGCTAAATTATGATAACAACCAAGCAGTGTTTTAAAATGGGTTTTATATAAATAGAGACGTGTACGCATAACAACATGTGTTAGTTATTTCCTTCTACCAAAGCGAAAAAATATCAATAAATCAATAATACCTGTTTTTAGGACTATAATAAATTATTAATGTAACTCACCTACATAAAGTTAAAAAATATGTAAGAGCCTCTAATCGCTAATTAAATTTCCCAGCACGGGTCAGGCGTGTGATATATACTTTAAAGTTAATAAGGTATATTACGCTTTTGAAGCAAGAATATCAAATTTAATTAGATGATTTTATATACTCAATTTTAATTATATATTATCACAGCCTGCGCGTATAACGTTTTTTTGGTTTAAGTGGGCACCTCAGAGATTTATGCTGCCGTGAATACTTTGTATGACCCACAAAAAGTTGTTTTGAGTCTGGGGAGTCATTAGGTACGGGTTATAAATGTATGTAAAGTCCCTGCAATACAGAAAAATACCTTTCTTGTGTAAGAGTTTGGAAAAAAAATATATTTCGGAAAAAATATAAAATAACCATAAATCCTCTTTTCTAAGGAGAGGCCTATGTCCAGCAGTGGACTGTTAAAGGCTAATGATGATGAACCGTAACTCATAAGAGAGAACTGTCTTTAAAAAAAAAAAACTGTGAAAAACATCCCTGTTTTAATATTGTAAATTATGCCTGTCCATATTTCTCTCTGTTATGCTTTTACGCCTAAACCGATTTCTATAAAATTTGGAATAAAGATACTTTGATTACTGAGGAAGGACACTGAATAATTTTACCGCGATAACGACATGCACGTTGTCGGAGCCGCGGGCAAAACCTATTTATAATATAAAACTACATGCTATAAATCAAATGGAATAGCTTTTAAAACGCTGCATTGTTCAAGACTCTTAACCAGCAGTTAAATATGTATTAAGTATGTATTAGGTCATATTATTATGATCAATAAAGTGTTAATGGGAACATAAAACCATTGCATTTTATAAGATTACATGGGAAGCACAAAAGACTTTATAATGGTTGTGGTTATCATATAGTACTATTCCTTGGTCATTAAAGAAAAATAAAATATAATTTATGGTGTCCTTTTGTTTATATGTTCGCTCCTTTTATCTCCGAAAGGGTAGACAGAAGCGTACAAACAAACGCCTGTATTTTGCATACTTCAGTTCTATTTTCACAATCAGAGCTATTCAGCGGCCAATCTAGCATCATCATCATCATCATCAACAGCCTATAACAGTCCACTGCTGGACATGGGCCTCTCCTTTGAAATGAGGTTTTGTCCTACTATACCACGCTGGCGAGACGGGTTGGCAAAGGGTTTGTTCCAAGTTTTCCTTCTCTTGGCAGTGATGTTAGCTGCTTATTTTGTTCCTTTAGTCGCCTCTTACGACACCCGTGGGATAATTAGGGGTGGTGACACTTGTATTCTTAATCCGTCACCACACGGATAGCATAGCAGTGTCTAATACATATAAATATAAATAATACAGAACACAGAAAAAAATCTGGAAAAAAGGTAGTGCTCACATCACATTAATAACTCTTATCAGGCCACTGCTAGACATGATACTCCTACGAAAGGAGGTTTAGGCCTACTATTACACTGACCAGACTGTAAAAGGTTTTTCTTCATCTTGCAGTACTCGTCACATAATATTTAGCTGTGAGACATAGTCGTTACTTGTGTAATCAAATGAAAAGGTCATTAATACATGTTTGTTCTAATAAGTCACAAAATTAGAAAATAATTTTCTAATTCTATTATTTCCTTTTCAAAGAATTAGTTTCTTTGTAAATCAGGATCAAATCAAAACGTATTCAGCTTTTATCTGTCGAATAGTTCAAAAGGCAACGTTTATTATTCGTTGCCCGTCTTATCTTACGAAAACAGATTTCAATGAATTTGAAAGAAGTTTGTCGTTTTGTCATCGTCCTAATTTTTTCCCTTCTTTACAGTCCCTATATTGCTTTACTATATCTCTACGTTACGGCTTCCTGCTGTCGATAAGGTAGGGAATATTCTGAGCCTTATTTAAATGCTGTCGACAACGAGGAAGCGCGTTACAATATCTGGCAATGACGGCATGGCCTTTATCTCTCTCTAAAAAGAAACGAGGAAAACTGGAGTACAAAATAGATTTAATAAGATATTATAATACGAATTAAATCCGTTAGAATACAAACATATTTCAAACAATGTTTTTTTAATGATATCTTCTATTTTTACGCATTATATTGTTTTGAATTTGTATGTACTCGTATTCATTTAGAAATTAATTAGTATGTTAGCTCCAGCAGTTTGGTAACCATAATGCAGGCTTTGACTAGTTTGGGACTAGACGACCTTTATTATTAATATAAATGCTTTCGTCTTAAAGATTAACTAGAAATTATTGTTTATATTTTATCATTATATCAGAGGCAAACCAGCTGACAGGTCACGTGATAGTAAGAATTCACACGTTTGTTACCGCTTTCGAGACTTTTAAGAGAGGAGAGATGATTGCCTTATGTTTCGACCAGGTTGCACAGGCCAAAATGCATTATTCACACAATCTCCTTGTAGTCTTATTACCGACTCTAGAAGAATCAACTACACTGTTATAAACAACAAAAAGTCGACGGTGTTGCGAACCTTCGAGGTATACCTACATGTATCTAATGTGTCAGATACAAGAAATGAATACATAAAACCGGTAAAAACAAGATAAAATAAATCATATAGGTGTGTATGTTAAGTGCGATTAAAGCACTTGTGTTTATTCTTATCTTGTCACTTCTTGGCTTTTCTTCATTCTGTATACTTAAGGATGTATCAACTATCAACACTATGTCAATCTAATTCCTATTGATCTACCTAAACTGTTAACATAAAGTAATACTGTCACTCAATCGATCAATGTCTACTGCTGAACATAGTCCTCTCACCACACGCGAATGTCGTCAGTTCTCTGCACATTTTCTCAGATCATTATTACCCAGTCTGAGACCGTCCCACTTTTAGTTTACCGACCCAAGTCACCACTCTAAGATCCTTATATTCGAGCCAATTGCAGGTTTTTGACGTAAAATATTTGCAGAGCATCCAGAGTTTGATAAAAAGGTTTTCTTTTGGACTTTGACCATGCGCTGCCACTGATTAGTATTTAGTCTTTGGCACAATCAACTGAACAGAAGGATGTTCACAAATATGATGTACACAGGAATGCAGCTTTATTGAAACCCGTCTGCTCTGGGTACTGCAGCGGTTGAACGCTGGGATTGAGCTTTATGCCAAAATGATTTGAATGTGCAATTTTGAAGAACAATATTATTCTAATCCACTGACGCAATAGCTGTTATGCCACTAACCTTTAGTAGTTCGGTAGTCATTTCCACCCTGATCTATTATCATTTAGATGTTTGAGAACTTTCCTATATGACTTTTGATGATATCATGTATCGTCTCTCAGTAGTGAAGCTTTAATCCATAGATTTACCCGGGCTCTGGGGATCGTAATTGAGTCTCAATAGGTGTTTGAATCTTAGTAATATTTAGGCCCGGGAACAGGCTAGGTAACGCAGGTGACTCAGGCACCGGAGATCGTAAAATTATCTCCGTCCTTCATAAGCGCAGGCCTGGGGGTGACAGGTGAGATCTTCTGCCACCCTAACAGAAGCAGGCCGGGGAGACAACGCGAGCGGTACAAAACGCGCATGCCTCTTTGTTTGGCAGAGGGGGATCATCGGGGTTCCTGCATAGTAGGGGTCCGTCTACAAACAATAGGTGGCCCGAGGTACGTCGGGGACCCAGGTGTCCTAGTGTCCGAGACGGCGTGTGGTTTTTGGTCGGTTCGAGTCCGACATAGCTACCACCATGATGCTTCCGAGCGGATTTGCGTACAAAAAATGGTTTATATCTATTATAAAGATGGTATACAATACCAAGACATAGAATAGATTTTAGTTGTGAATAATTTATTTAGCATCGATGTTCGTAGTATCTACTCGTATTATTGTTATTAGAAGTGTTGGACCATGAATGTCGCCATTGAGCAACTGACCTTGTTTAACTTGTTGTATACACTTAATTGTTTGGTTTGCACTATGAGAGCGGGCAACTTTATATAAAATTTAGGTCAATTTTGTTTAATAAGTAAGTAGTTTCCGTTGTGATTTGCAACAAAGTACGTTGGTCGAGTAATTCCATAAAACTGTACACAAAAGTGACCAATAATATAAAATACCTGTTGGATTTCCAGATCTGTTATATAATACATATTTACACCCTCAATATACCTACTGAATACGAGATATTGTGTAAGAAACAGTTAAAAGATTTTACCTATTATTATTGACCCTTTTCGTGTACAATATCTTATAGTTTTTTTTGACGTTCGATAATGACACATGACACATAGTGGGGAAACTATGTCCTAAATTCAGAGTTTACCTATCTTAAGGGGCCCCCGGAGGCTGAATTGTCCATACAAACGGTATACCAAGATCATTTGCAGTATAAACATATTTCCACGATGATATGTTGATATTCGGACTTAGACTGTATTTATTTAGGTTATAACGTCTTTATTTTTAAAAATAAACTAATCTACAATAAAATATAATCAAATTAAATTTTACATATTTGACATTGTAAATGTCATGTTTTCATTTTGTTTTTTTCTGTCTTAAAAACAAAAATATTTCTAATATTGTTTCATCAATAACATATCTCATATTATTATGCTACTACTTACACAAAATAAATCGAAAATATATTGAGTTTTCATTCATGATTTTCGATATTACGAAACACATCCATATTTTCACAAATTTCAAGCAGTTAGTAGTGCTATCGCATCAATAAATAGTTCAATGTGTTTGTGATTCGTGTCAGTCAAATAATGATAGCCGAACCTTCTACGAGAGAGTCCGAATTACTACGCATGAATGTCAAAATGTCAATTCACATACACACATACAGCGGTGCACTCGTATCTACGTTGTATTTTGTCAAACAGAGACAGCAATATTTTACGAACAAATTTCAACTTGCAGTTTCGAGTGTCGTACGCCGGCCTCTTAAGTATGTTTGGATGGATGGTGTGACATTTGTAGGCTACCTATATAAATCTTATATATAGCTAGCTGATGCCCATGGCTCCGGTCGCGTCTTTGGGGTTTTAAAAATAGATGTTGGCCGATTCTCAGACCTACCCGATATGCAAACGAAATTTCATACTAATCGGTCCAGCCGTTTCGGAGGAGTATGGGAACCAACATTGTGACACGAGAATTTTATAAGAATCATTCGATAACTCTCCAGCCAAACGTCAGTGTAATACATGTGATTATTTTTGTAGTACAAAGTATGCAAAGTTTTGCATGATTATAATAAAAAAATAACATAGAACCCGTATTCTGACAATTAAAATACAGTTTGGAAATAACTCAGTTAATCAATCTCGATCAACAAATGATCGACTGCGATAAGTTTAAGGATGCATTTAAGTTTAACATTGTTGATTACTACCTATATATACATTACTATTTGTAATTTAATATGATTTAAAACATTTTACAAGGCGAGCCCTCTCTCATTTTACACTCTAATAACCACAAACAAGTTTGTTTAAAAATATTTTTTGCATTATAACAAATCATTATACATAGGTTATTCTTATCTTATACAGGTATCTTAACAAATATAACATGAATACGTTCACACTGACCTATTGTACTGAATCATAATTTTTTTTTTTGTGTTTTTACGACGTACATATGTATACGTCTTTCAAGGTAGTAGAGTCACGCTGATTTCAGCACGAACGGGCGGCTCGATCAGAGTAGTGCTACTCTATCACAGAAGCTGACAGCATTCCTGCTGTCGTATACGTTGCTGAGTGCGAGACCCTAGGCCAAATAATGCAGAAAGCCGGATTCAAGAAGAATAGTATGGGTCACTATACTGCCTAGTCAGCGTTCGCAACGAGTCTGATAATTAATAATTCTGGATGCTTACGCTTTCTATCAGCCAAAGCAGAGCTACATTGACAGGTTCATATTGAAAAAATACTACGAGTTATAAATTATTAAACATATGCGTGACTTAGGGCTTTCACCCACTGGCCACGCGCTCACGCGCGTGGGCGCGTGGCAGCAGATCACGCGCGCGGCGACGGTGGAGCAGATCTGCCCGTTCGAGCAGATTCTACCGCGCCTACGCGCCTGCCGGCTTTGTCGCCAAATTGCTGGGCGTTGTTCAATTTCGAATATAAATGTATCCGAGTCCAGATCCATCGTGAACAAGTCCTTATAGCACGAAAACAGGCGCGATACTTCGTTCAATTTCGTATATAAATGTGTTTACTGCTGCGGCCCGCCACGCCTAAGCGCGCGGTGGCAGAATCTGCCCGCGGCACGCGCTCACGCGCCTGGGCGCGTGGCCAGTGTGTGAAGTCCCTTAGGCGCGTTCGCGTCGCGAGTGTGTGAATCGCCTTAACGTTCTAATAAAACGTATTAATTTACACATACGTTTACCTTATTCTTTTACACAAAAGCTGATCTCAGATATATTTATATGTTTAATGTATGTTGTTAATATTATGTAAATGTTTTGATTGCTAAATCTGTGATACGTAACTCGTCCGTGAGGTATTATATTGGGCTTCAGCTGAAAATCAGCGCTGTGGTCACTCTCAGGACCGCAGCACAAGCTGAGCTGAGGCCCTTTAGTCACATACTCACACAGCCAGATTATTTTACTTTGTGTTTTTCTTATATATATATATATATTTTTTTTTGTTTGTTTTGTATTAAGTATGTCTGTTAGTTGTTTAGTGTTGTTAAAATGTACATTGTTTATCTCTTTTCCTTTGTGAGTGTGACTAATAAATGTGTTCTTTCTTTCTTTCTTTCTTTCACATACTTTTATAATTATTATACTGTTTTTCACCAATAACAGGATTTATGTCATATGTTGTATCTCTTGACAATTCCGGCTAATATGTATTTGTGTCCTTTGTTGTGATTCTGAAATGATTTATTAAAATTTTTATGATTATGATTTAGTAGTTGAGGTATAAAAAACGTATGAAATAAATGATAAGAGGGAAACGTTCACTTTGTCTTAAATAATCAAGAACTTCAGCGGTACGGTTGACATTTTTTTTTCTTAAATCAGTAAACACGTGCTGTACTCCCTTTTTTCCACGCGGGTATCCCCCCGGATACCACCTCACGCAGTCTTTGGCACCTAGTATAAGGACGGAACCAGGTGTACCCTCAAAAGGAAATCCATTGAACCCCGATATACCTCGGGCCACCTACGGTTTGTAGATGGCCCTCTTCTGTATGGGAACCTCCATGTTCCCTTGCTGTCCCCAAGAGGGCACGTGCGCTCATTAACAGTAATGCTGCCACCCCGGCCTGCTTCTGTTACAGTGACAGATGGCCGAACCTGTTACCCCCAACCCTGCGTTAATGGAGGACAGAGATTGTTTAAGGGTCTTCGGCGCCCGATTCGTCTGCGGTACCGGCCCGTTCTCGGGCCTGACGGACCGGCAGTTTTATTCCTATCCCGGTCCCGCTCTGATAGCCTTTGCACTACCAAAAATCTGTGATGTCATATACTATAATTATAGAAGACTAAATATTCATAGCCTTTTATAGCCTTTCAAAACTATTTGGGGTTAGCTACTAGCAGTAAATAATAAAATATATTATTTATACTCCTGATTTCTGCTTTTGGTGGAACTTGATAATGTATTCTTAATAATAAAGTTTTAAATATACTTCTATTCCATTATTTGTTTTATTTATTAAAAAGGGGGATTGAACAAGTGAGTTTAATTTGAAGAATGTAGTAGAATATATTATTTGCCAACCATACCAACTGAACATATTTTTATATTTCATAGAACCTGTATTCATATAATTTAATTAAAGTATAATTGACTTCTTAACAAAGAAAAAAATATTCAATACCTACTAAACGAATTCGAACATTTAAATTTCATACAGAATTTAATATTTCAATGCTAAATGAAAGCAAAACTGCTGTTAGGTAAATAAATTTGTATATTTTTGTATTCTATAATAAAAAATGAGTTTCTGATTTGAATTCCGGGTCTTAACAACGTTGTTGTTGAGTTTTTTTTTATAAGAAAATCAATATTGGAATCCAAATTGCCTTCTGCGTACTGGGTGCAATATGTCCGATGACAGTCGCTTCCTAGAAAAACTGATATACAGGTAAAACTAGTCGATTCAATATTAATTGATGGCCATACTTATATATTTAAATAGTTGCGATTCCTTTTCACTGGTCTTTATGATTTAGATTAGTAGTAATAATAAGTAGGTACGTTAAACAGTTGCAGTTAGGTATTAAAAAAATTCAAGTAAATGGATAATTTACGTACTTACAAGAATTTCTATCATCTTCTCGTTATTAGTTAATACTTATTACTCAGTTTTACTAATTACTCATTTTATAATAATACTAATATTTATTTAAAACTATGTGTGATTTATTTTCTTGAAGTTTTGAAAACATATTTAGTTAATTAAATTATTTAGAGACGACTAATATACCTGTCATATAAAAAAAACTCGAGACTAAGAATGTACACTCGTAATGTTTTGATGTGAACACACACGTGTGTAAGTTATATATGTATGTACACAGCTATTAACGCTTTTAATATGTTCTTTGAAGTAAAACTAAAGGGCAATTGTAGGGGAAAATTGATAAAAAACAAAATTAGACAACATGCTCCTATCAGATCATCGTGAAGGTCAAATTCTTGATTATCATAGACATAGTTACCATTTCTAGTACTATTTTGATTTGATTTATTTACAAGTTATTCAAATGAATACGAAAGATATATTAATTATCATAGAATTTAAACAATTGTAATTTATTAACACTGATTATGAAATTAGTATTGACTGCCTAAATACTTAAAATACTATTTTGTAGAGTTGCAAGAAGAAGAAACAGTAAAAATGAGGAATTAGTTTTATAACAGACGAACGTCTTCATAAAAAGACTTTTTAGACCTATGCTCCTAACTCCTCGTCAAATGTTTTAGACAAATAAATAATCACCATAAATCCTTTTAAGGTGTTGCATTTAGTCTACCTCTGCCCCTAAAAAAACTATACTACCTAAACTAATTATGAAATTCTACAATGTGAATATTATAACAATAATTGGTCGCCGAATTTTGCATACATGTGGTGACTCTTAAAAACAATAAATGTCATTAAATATAAAGAAGTGATACGAGACACTAAAATACTTTTGAAATGACGTGTAACTAGCTTATAATAATTGATGATCTTTCCTTTTCTATCTTTCCTGTATTCGATGAATGCAATAACTCGAAAACTCTATTAAAAGAACTAAGTTTATAAGCGTATACAATTATAAACTGACAAAAGATGGAACAGGCAGACTGATCCCGAGTTATTTCAACTGCTATGTTTCAGTGCTATGTTAGATAAAAAGTTGGTCGACGTGATTAAATACAAATTAAGTTGCATTGAGGCCGAGGTCTTCTAAACAGTAGTAATGTGGTATTGCAAATATGGTAATTGACAATTTAGATAGGAGCAAAAATTACATAGGATAATTAAGGCAGTTTGATGGGATGAAAATCTGAACAAGTGGTGACGTGTATTTTATTAATTTGTCTTTTTATAACATTGTTTTTTTTTAAGTTTACTCTATCTTTAAAGTATTTTAATTTGAGATTGATCAAGTTGATTTGAATTTGTGGTCTAAAGCAGATTATTTAGTTAATAAAAAATACACTAAAAGGCATCTTGTGCAATTTTAAGAGCATTCAAAATTTATCTGGAATTTCAAAATAATATTAATGCAGCTCATTATCAAATTAAATTAGTTCTAAAAGTCAATACCTACCGTATTTCATTATGTTCTAAATGTTTCTTATTTTTTATCATCCTTTAGCAACGTTTGTTTAGATTTATGTCTACATAAATGACTCGACGACAACTAAGTATTTTCGGGATATTTTAGAATTAACAAAAAGTGGGTCGTACTGCAAGGCCAAGGTCAACGTTGTGAGGTGAGTACCATTACATCATAAACCCGGAACATCGGATCTGATAGCCGAAATACAGGCATTGCCTAGTTCGGCTACAGATGTTCACTTTGAAACTCTGTATTTGATATTTGTGAAAATAAACTATTATTATTACTATTATTATAAACCACCACCAAGGAAAGAAATAAAATTAACAAGAAATTTGATAAACTGTGCTGGTAAGCGTGGCTTTATACCGCGTTTCTTATATATTCTTATTTTTAAACATTAGCCTGAACATTTTCTTGAAATTTAATTACTTAAAGCCGACCTTGAGTACAACAAATAATGAGATATAAATTATTGATTTACAATACACAACAGAAATGACTTACATTTAATGAACAAAGGGCGGTTTAATAAATACGTAAGTAACTCTGTCTGTTCGTCTGTCTGTTACGTTTCACGAATAAACCGTTGAACCGATGATAAATTTTGATACACCGATAGTTTAGAGCCTGAGGAAGGACATCTGCTACTTTTTACCGTGATTATTCTCTTGAAGTTACATGTTAGTAATCCCTACTAATATTATAAATGCGAAAGTAACTCTGTCTGTCTGTCTGTTACGCTTTCACGCCTAAACCGTTGAACCGATTTTAATAAAATTTGGTATAAGGATAGAACTGAACTTGAGAAAGGACATAGGCTACTTTTTATCGCGAAAATAAAGGTTTGAAAGGTAAAGGGTTTGAAATAGAGGACGAAAGTTTTGTGTTGAAGTTCCATAATATCAAACATAAAATCATGTAAGATTGTTTAATCTACTCTTACCGTGTCGCGCGATATAAACGAATTCCACACGGGCGAAGCCGCGGGCGGAAAGCTAGTGTAATTATATAAGTCTCTGTTTGTACTACTTACTTTACTACGTAGATCTTTTCTTATACAGATAATGCTTTTTCAGTTAAGCCACGAAATAAGACCTGAATAAAATTCTTGTATTCTTTTATCATTTCCATGGTGAGCCCTTTTCGATTTTAGGTTGATGTTACCTTTTAGTCTACTATAATAAGGCTAAACTAAAAATACAACTGCTTATTTTACAAAATCGAGTGATAAAATCAAGACTTCCTGAGTGTGGTTGCATGTCTCAACTTGAAACACGGAATATTAAAACGCAAAATATTGGCAGAAAGTAGTCGACCTTACGGCTGTCGAGTTGATTAGATTTGTGCACTGTCGCCTTGTTGCTCAATTCGTCGAGTAAATAAGTTTACACGCACTCATGTTCTCCAAAACCCTTATGGTGTGTATTATGGCCATGGCAATAGACTTATTTAAGAGGATGCTAAAGTCACCACAGTACCTTTATTATTACTTCTGCTTGCGCCATTCGTTTTAAAGATCGCTTACTTGTTTACGTAGCTCTTCAACTTTATTATAATTTTGTATACATAATGTAGATATCTTCCTAGCCTCACCATTCCCCAAGATCGTTTGGGATCATTATGAATTTAACCAATACTAAATTATACCAAACAGGCTACTTAGAAACTCATTTCCAATTTGTTTCTGCATAACATGTCAATTTTGCGATAGATTTTCTTCCTATGTATGAATAGCTCACTAAAATATTTAGAAAATATCTTATGTGCGATTGTAACTATATAATTTCAATAAATGTTGAATCTCGTTTTGCATTGTTGTTAAATCTGTATCCTAGATCCGTAATCATTATGTTTTACAATTTATCATCAAATAACAATGACATTTGTTATTTGCATGTTAAATAAATTGACTTGCGGTTGTATAACACATATATAATGATTACTATCTTGTGGTTTTCCTTCTGTGGGTATAAAAATGAGTGTCACGTATCTTGTAGTGTGAATAATAACCAACTTCCTTTTGCTTTTTACCGACTTTTTAAAAAACGGATGAGGTTCTCAATTCGATGCTTTTTATTTATATGACCTCGCATAACTTTTTACAAAGTAGTCCGATTTTGATCATTCTTTTTTTGTTGGAATGGGTATACTCCGAAATTGTGTCCATATAAATTTTGAAAAAGGAATTCCAACCTTAAGGGTGGAAAACGGCGAAATGATTGATTGTGTACTCACTTATTGCAATATATGACCTAGGATAACTTTATACAGAATACAGACTAGTCCGATTTCAATAATTCTTTTTTAAAATAATACACCCTAAGATTAGTCTCAAACACGTATAAAATAAGATATCTGACGTTACCGGTAAGAAAATAAGAAATGATTGATCATACGGTACCCTTAGATTAGATAGACTACAAAGTAGGATTTTCCAAGAGTTAATAGCTTAAATAAGGTTTTATAAAAATTTAAAAATATTCGTGAGCAATTATTAGATTATAGCTACATTTTTAAAAAAAAACCTTTTTAGCAAAAAATAAAACCGCCGAAAGAACTTTTATTGGTATACATACAACTTCTCTGGCTTAATATTGCTTTAACTGATGACAAAATAAACTACTTTAATACTGTTTGTAACAATTTTTGATTCATTTTAATACACAAACTCATCATGAATATTTTGTTCTCATTTTTCCAAAGACAATGGCAAACGTACTTTTGGTATATCTTGTTTTGCCCGTAGGTCAAGTTTGTATCAGTTTTTCATCGCATGCGGCACCAGTCAAACTTAGTTTATATATTGAATTTGACTAGTTAGAAATTACAAATGTACTTATTCATTTAATTAAGTAAGCTTACAAAACAATACATTAGTCAGTTGAATTTTATATAGAGATAATTTGTGATACTTGTTTTTTTCTTTTCAATTAAATACCTTTAGCATGCATCATAATTAAAAAGATTCGTTACACAAATAAAAATATCAAAAAGTTGTTAAACACACAAGAAAAACTAAATGTAAAAGTCACCATTGAGAGTAAAACTAAAATGTTATCTTAGATAAAATCACAAGCCGCCGCAGCTGATTGAAATGATAAGAATTTTAACAGAAAACTAGAGAATAACTCATGGATAAAATGCACGATAGGTTATGTTATTTAGTCTTATTTCTTAGTTTATTCTATTATAATTTCGTTCTCTTCCCTTCCCTTGCCACATATAAGGTGTATCCAAAATATATGCGTCTATCTGGATACGCCCTAGGTACCTATTACAGACTCACGCCCGTGTTCACCAAGGTCCTCTAAATTTAAGGGGTTACTTAGAAAGAGTGATATTTTCGTATTCACCAACCTTAAGTGGACACCTAAGTGCTTAGATGTATCTTTAAATATATTTTTCATAAAATATTCACAAATTGCACGCTTACTGCTCAGAAAAATATTATCATCCGTCACTGTAGTGCATTCGCGATTGGATACCGAGGGCATACCCGTCCTCCATTCGCGGTTATTGTTGTAAATAGCGAGTAACGTCTCGAACCGAAGTTAATGTAGAAAAATATTCTAAGTTAGTCCTTAAGTTATCGGTAGTTGGCTAGTGAAAGCCCCATCAAAGTCCAGCCGTTCCAGAGATTAGCCGAAACACACAGGCAGACAGACAAACAAATGCTTTTTTTATGTAAGTACCGTATATACTTTCACAAGGATTTTGTATAAAACTGTTTATTTAATTAAATTTCATTTATTTGTATAGATTGTAGGTTTTAGGACTTGAACGTAAACTCTAAACATTGATATATAATATAAACTCTAAATGTTCTCAAATAATACCGATAGTTATGAAAACCCATAAGTAATTAACTACTTTGTTATTGTACCTATATTTTATGGTTGAACGTATATTTAAAACTCCGATATATAAATGCTATGGAAAAATATATCTTTAAGCCAAATAAATTAAAAAAAAATATTACAAAGTGAATGACATTAACATAGTCATAACAAGTATTTAATATTTGCACACGATGGCATGGCCAAAGGCAAGTCAATGTTGAGCATTAAAGTAATATAAATATTATTTATATACGTAATTATGTATATACTAGCTTTCGCCCGCGGCTCGCTGTAAATAAAAATCGTAAAAATTAAGATAATAAAAAGTATGTTACTTCTAATACCTCCAAGAATATGTGTACAAAGTTTCATGATGATCGATTGAGTAAAGCTTAATATACAAACCTACATTCACATTATTTTAAAATATTAGTAGGGATGTACTTTAGTTACATTATGGCTCTGATTATTAAAAATGTTGGTAAGAGGAGAATTATTTCTAAAGATTTTAAAATTTTCACTCAACATTGAACACCTACACACTAGAAGACAGTAATGGTTATAAACGAGTGTTATACACGGTTAGTTTATAATCACCAGAGAAAAACTAGGGGCAGATACAGAACATACTAACATAAAACACCATAGAACAAATACTCAAAAAACAAAAGTAACTGAGTTATTATGGTTTTTAAAATGTTAAAATACGCCCATAATTTATTGTCACCCAAATATTTTACACACGCGTATTTTAATTAACAATGAATAACATTTTCTGTTTCAATGTGTACGACGCTTCGCCCAATACTGTCAAATCAGTTCAAAGTTCAAAGCATGCCGCCATTAGGCGCACGCGTCGCATCGTAGGTATTAGGTACCCCACTCGCACCCGCAACCCGCAGGCTAGGACATTGACACTTTCTTGTTACGTAATATCATGTCGTGAATTAAATCATGCGTTATGAACAAAAATTTGGTAGTTTTCGGGAAAATATTAACATGTATTTTTTTTTGTTTTAATTACATAAATATGTTCAGTATCGAAAGCTGAATACCACATATTTTTTTCTCTGGACATTAAAAATTAGTCGTGTATAAAAGCAAAATACTCGTAAATAGTCATATTATCCTAACAATATTTAAAAAAAAGGAAACTCAAAAATAGAAGGACTGTGTGACATTATATGCATTTAGCTTTTACCCGCGGCTCCGCTCGTATTTGTGTCAGTTACCATGGTCAATAGTAGACATGTTTTTTTTATGATACGTGCATAGCCCTATTCGGATATAGTGACTGAGTCTCATTTTCAGAGTTATAAACTATATGAGGCGTTCATAGTCAAGTTGCCCTAAGTGTATAGAAATAATCTACGAGGGTAAGCTGCGACGGTGCTGTCAGTACCTGATTAGTAGACTGATAATGGCATGATACCCAGTTATTATCATAGGAAGTTTAGTTTAGGGCCTAGCCACAACCATGTCTTGTCAGTTATCCCGCACCCGCACTCGATTAGCGTTTTATAGTAGGGCCTTAATCCTCTCCTGAGACCCAATCCCAACAGTATGGGTTGTTGATGATGATAAAACTATATTAGTAAGTTTTTGCGTGAAAGAGTAAAAACATCCATATATCTTCACCAAGTTCCGTATTTATAATGTTAAGTAGGAAGTAGGATAGGCTCGGCACATACTTTCTAACGTAACATATTTATATTGCTTAAATCCAAATCACTGGTAAGGGGCCGTCCATTAATCACGTGATCTTTTTTTTGGCATTTTTCAACCCCCCCTCCACCTTGGTGATACATGGTGAGGTTTAAGATTACCCCCCCCCCCTCCTATTTCACGTGTATTTTTTAGTACCTACAATGAATCTTATTTTTTTTAAATATTGATAAAATACAGTTATGGGTATAAACTAATTTTGTTATAGAAAATTATAGACTACAAAAATTACGTTCAGAGGTGAGTAGTGAGTAGAAAGGTCGCAGGTTGACTGACATAAAGATAATGAAAGAAATGCGAAAATTTGCAGAAAAAAAAAACACGTGATAAATTACTTCAACCCCCCCCCCTCCCCCTTGTGATATTTCGTGATATTTGTTAACCCATCCCCCCCCCTCCTAACAAGCCTGACGTGATTAATGGACAGCCCCTAAAGACGCGAGTATATCTACCTAGACATACTCACGTCCTTGTCACTGATTTGGATTTCATTGATTTCATACATATGTACCTACATATTCATCTTCCTAGCCAAGTTTATTTGGGGTCGGCTACTAGTTCAACCGGTTTTACCTGAATTTTAGTTTTTCCACGGAGCGACTGGCCTCGGACCTCCGCAACCCTAAGGGAAAACTGAAATTCGAAGATTGAACTAGTTGTCAATATATTATTTGAGGGCACTTCCCAATTACGATTGCCATAGATGTTCATGATGACAACCGGGACCGACGGCTTTATGTGCTCTCCGAGGCACGGGCGTCAATTACCGCCAAACTTATTTGGAAGTTTGGCTGGAGGCTGCTATTAGGAATTTCCTTAGAAAAACCCAAAAACACTTAGGCCCGACCCATGATTTGAACCCGAGACCTCTTGATTAGCAGTCGCATACGCTAACCACAAGACCAAAGAGGCAGTTAACAACAACTTAATATACAATGCATTTCATTAATTATTGCAAATCAAACAAAAAGTTTTCCAATACTATTTGTAACTCTGAAGTAAGGTTATACTACCTGCTTATTGTCTTATTGTATTATTGAACAAGAGATGACCTCAATATCTATTGACTTGACCAACTCAGGTACTTTTGTCTGTATTAATTAACTATCTTATGCACACAGCTTCACCTACGTGTTCTGATATATTACTTTGATTGATTTTTGACCCCTTTAGGAGTGGATTTTCCAAAATCCTCTTTTAATACTCGCCTACACTCCTCAAGGAAGATACATGAAAAATGTTAGCCAAGTAATTTCGGCTGTGCGTTATCTGCCATTAGTAACGAAATAGTTTTATTTATGTTGATCATTAAAAAAAACAACAAAGAGTGAAAAAAATGTTTTAAAAAAATTGTTATGTCAACAAGATACAATTTTAAATGTCACGACATACGTGGAAAACAGGGGAGAGGAGAGAAGATCCGGCATCACTAAAATTAACATATTTATAATGAATGAATGAAAATCACACCATCGAGGTGTGATGTTATTATACTGAGATATCATGGATTTATACAAAATAAAACCGGTCATTAAAACAGAAATGTGCGGGATTGCTACCATGTACCTTTTTGTTGGTGAGTATCCGATATTTCGGCACTGTTGCAAGTGCCATGATCACGGAGTAACTGAAGATCTTGCGGGTGGGATGTTATTGGCAGACATATCGGTCTACCCTCTTTCGTAGTCTTTTTCTACGATCGTCCCCGGTACCACTGGTCACTAACTCACTACTCACTCGTAACTGTTCTCGACACACAACACTAACAGTATCCGATCGCGAAACTATAGTTTGTTGATTACGCCGGTTTATGCACATTCGAATCACAGGATTCCCGCACATTTCTGTTTTAATGTTACTGACCATGAAAGTTTAAAACAATATAAAACCGGTCAGTTGCGAATCGGACTCGCGTTCTGAGGTTTCTTAAGTTAAAGTTTTACTTAAGTAGTTATACATATAGCTTTGCCGTTAGCCAACTGTTACCAACTGTAATACGTTGAAGGTATTCGCATTTTTTTAAATTGCGATATATGACATTGCTTCAACCCTAAATGTTTTGATTCAGAAGTTTGATATTTTCACTGCTGCAAGGACTTGTCCAAACCTGAGTATTTCATATTAATTTCAACTTGACACCTCTGTGCGTCCTTGAGATAAAGGGTCTTGATAGTTGGGCATACATACGGGCAACGTACTGATGCTATAAGTATTTATTTTTGGTAGGGGTACTGAACCTTTTTTAGGGTTCCGAAGTTCATAACTCGGAACCCTTATGGATTCGTCATGTCCGTCTGTCCGTCCGTCCGTCCGTCCGTCCGTCCTCGACTTACCGTCCAAACGGTAAGTGCTAGAAAGATGAAAGTTTGCATGAATACGTGTTGCAATTACGTCGACAAAGTGCTACAATAAAATTATGAAAAATAATTTTATTTGGGGTACCTCCCCTACACGTAAAGTGGGGATGATTTTTTTTTCTCGAGGCTACCCCATCGTGTGGGGTATCATTAGATAGGTCTTTTAAAAACAATAAAGGGTTTCCTAGACGATTTTTTGATTTAGGTATCCGTTTGCGAGATATTTCACTTTAAAGGGCACTTTTTTGTAAAAACAGGGCGTCCCCCCCCTCTAAAAGTTAAACGGCTGGCTCAAAAAATCTGAAAAAAATCGTGGTGGTGGTCCATCTAATGAACTTTGAAGGAAAACTATAACCGATTAGATGACTCTCTTAGTTCAGGAGTTATAAAGGCTTATATGGTAAAATGCGCTCACTTGGAAAACGTCATACAAAATTAACGTATTAATACGTAAACATAACAATTATCTATTGGATACGATTTTAAATCCACATACCATTATAGGTGACTGAGGAACCCTTTCCTGTGCGTGACCTGACACGCACTTGGCCGATTTTTTTGTCTATGCGGCAATCCCGCTCGATACCATCTACTTGTGATTGTGTCGTAGTACCATAAGAAACATAATTGAGTAACAAAGTAAAATCAATCCTTAATTCGTTGATTAATATTTTATTTATTTTTAATTATATAACCATCGACCTCTTGCGACACAAGAGTCCTTATTTGACGTCTTTTTTGTTTATTTTTTAAATTTCGTGTTATTTGTTTTGTTCTAATACTTTTTTGATTTTTTTTTTGGAAAATCCTATAAATGCCGTACGTGTCTCTTTATTGCTTATTAGGATCAGGACAGGTATGCCTCTTTCTTAATTAATTGTACTCCAAGGCACTGCTCAGCCTCGTAGCGTTGTGCCCGCATTATAGCGAATTCGCGGCACTCGAAAATAATGTGCAGGGCGGTCTGTTCCGAGGCTGAGTCGCAGATAGATGACGGGCTCTTCCGACACTTGAAACGGTGCAAGTATTGGAAGATCCCCCCATGTCCCGTCAACATCTGCGTAACAACGATTTCGGATCTTTCGATGATATTATAATTAAATTGAATTTTTCGATTCTAAAATACAACATTTCTAATCTTACAAGATCTGATATCACAAGCTATCTCAATAGGGAAGCCTTAGTGGTTTTATCAATGGACCTCATGTTATTTATTTGTTAATTCTGTTAACGTTAGTAATTAAAATTATTGTGACATTCGTAACATCTATCTCAATTTACCGACGTAGATAATTATCACATCAAGAACTGATATCTCAAGCATATTTATCTTTTTCTTAAAAAGATAAACGCTTCGCGATAAAATATTATCCTCTGTATTTATAAAGTTTACTCACAAATGCTTGTCATCTTTCCAGGTAATATAATATAAAGTCTTTGAAGATAAACTGCAATGATACCAAGATGGCGACAGACAATATCAAAACGTAAGTTTTAAGCAATTCTTTGTTATTTTTTTATTATTTCTGTAATCCAATGTAAACTATGTTTATTAATATTTGTTACGTGTTCTTTAAAGCTAAAACAACTTGAGAGATCATCATGAAACATTGTGTGCGATTATCTTTGTTACTACAAAACATAGAACATGTGAAACATAGATTTTGTTTATGAACAGAAATAACTGAAGCGTCTAACGTGGTTCTGCATTCTATGGTATTACCAAATTACCTATAGGTTTCTTTTTAGAATATAAACATTGTAAATCAGGTCTGATAATAAAACAAGCCATTTATCGGAATAAGTATATCTTTTTATAAAGTGCCTTTAAACAATGATTTCATGATGATCTATGACTAAATTATTGGACGTGTCGCTTGAAAAAAAATGCATAAATATGTTGTGTTTCATTCATTGCTCATGTTTTAACAAAACATCAGAATAATTTAAAACCGCATTACCGCCATTTCAACTTTACGCACTTTTGAAGTATACCTAGGTTCTTATGATCTTCTGCCGCAAATGCTACTACACAAGTCTACTTTTTCTTCTTAGTGTTCCTAATTCCCCAGCGGTATGTCCTGGGCATCATGGGATTGCTTGCTGTGTGCAGCGCGTATACGATGCGTGTGTGCCTCAATCTTGCTGTCACGCAGATGGTCAACAACACGAGTTCAGGTTCAGACTTTGTTGACCCTAATGCCTGCCCAGATGAGAGTGAATTCATCACAAATGCCACTTCGAGCTCAAGGCCTGTAAGTTTGACATTTGATTAAAATTTTATTAAGAACGAAAATGCACAATGATTGTTTAATGTAGGTAAGATTTAAAGATATCTTTTGATCTAAGTTAGATCAATGAGACCTTATGTTATCAAAGAGTTATCGTAACAATGGAGTAAAATAAAATTTCGAACGAAATAATTTACATTTAGGAAAGCAAAAGGGTCAGGAAGAAAGAACATAGGAGTAAGGGACAACACAAATATCGAATTATAAATCTATGTCCACAGTAAATTTTGGAAGTCAAAGTGACGAGATAGTCAAATTAACGATGTTGTGTAAAAGTCTTCATATAAGTTGTGAAGCGAAGCAAAGTGCTTATAGCTAAGTAGCCTTAGGTGATTGAAAACAATCGTCGAGGGTAAGCAACGACGGCGCGGTTAGTACCTAGATGGGTGACCGTTTGTGGCATGATAAGTTATGAAAGTTTCCGTGATTACGTGATTAGGTAACGTTAAACAGTCGGTCCCGGCTTTAATCATAAGACAACAATCGTGAAGCTAAGTTGAAGGCTTGCAGACGGGTAGAAACCATCCAACAGCAAGATTACGTAGCCAAAACGTGTCTTGCCAGTCCACAACCCATAATCGGACAGCATAGGAAGCATGGCCTTAAGCCTCTCCTGAGAGGAGAGCCCAGCAGAGGTTATGGGTTGGCGATGATTAGTTTTGATATTATAACCGTGACAGTTAAAATATTAAAAGACTGTTAGACAAGGAAATTTAAAAGATTCCTAGAAGTGGTTTCTATGACGTGCGAAGAAAATTTATGATATTGTGGATATTATCAATTAGATAGTACCTTAATCTCCGATGTAAACTATCTGTTTACATCCGAGATACGCCAGAATATTGGTATTTAATTTAACAATTATACTTACTTACCCGGTTTTCACAACTTGCTTGATATTATTGCTAGCATGGGTCACGATTTACAAATAAGTTGATTGGTGTATAATAAGTAAATCTAATGATAATTAATATATTTGCGGCCTATAGTTATTTTCCACATTAACAAGTTTCTAAACTATTCAATTTTTTTGACATGTTTTCCAACTTTGTGGGTTTAGTATGTTTCTTGTTCGACTTGTTTGTGGTCTTATTATTTATTTCCAAGAATTTAGGCAAGTTGACAAGTTAAGAATATATTTTATGTACAAACATTGCTGTTAACATATCACACACTCAACATTCTCAAATCTTGATGTTACTCTTTTAAAACTATTGATAGAACGTTGCAATATGCAATTTAAAGATTACGTAATATTTTTATTAACTTTTAGAATAATTTACTTTTTATTGTTAAATTTTAATTACATCCAACTATAATTACAATTTGAATGTTTTTGTGATGTGTTAATCATTTAAAAAAGGTGTTAGGATTGTTTAGAAATCAGATCGTTTTACAATTCTGACTTATTTTTTGTATGTTGTCTTACTAAGATAGTACTTATTGGACAAATTGTTTATTTTTTACAGTATGCTATATTCGACTGGTCGGAATCCACTCAAGGACTAATACTCAGCGGGTTTTACTATGGATACGCTTTAACACACGTCCCGGGAGGATATTTAGCAGAAAGATATGGAGGAAAATGGACTTTGGGAGTTGGACTCCTAAGTACGGCCATATTTACATTACTCACACCAATAGTAGTAAAAGCTGGCGGAGCTACTTGGCTGTTTATTCTGAGAGTATTACAAGGAATGGGTGAGGTAAGGACAACATATTATATGAATCTTGAGACAAACAAAACTATTTTAAGCTAGCTTTTAACAGCAGTTCCGACCGGTGTACATCGGATATCGCTATATGCCAAATTACTATAAAGTTTCATCTGAATCTGTCAGAATAGTTTTCGTGTGAGAGACTATGTTTTAAACTTTTTTACATTCCTAGAAACTTCCACATTTATAATGCTCGAAGAAAGTAGAATAGGTTAGTAAGAAATTCATAGTTAAAAGTAGCTGATGCACGCGGCTACGCTTGCGTTCTATCTGTGTAAAAAAAAAAAAACCGATTCTCAGAGCTATACGATATGCACAAAATATTTCATACAAATCAGTTCAGCCGTGTCAGAAGAGTTTGGTAACAAACACCTCTGACAATCAAACACGCCACACAAGAATTTTATATATTTGAAGATGTTATTTTTCTTTTTTTTTTTCGGTCATTTTTACACGCAACGCCATCACATCACAATACATACATATTATACATAGAAAACACCTAAACTCCGAAGCAAATATTTGCGGATCACACAAACATTTGATCCGACCCGGGGATCGAACCCGAGACATCTTGATCAGCAGTCGCATACGCTAACCACCGCGTCAACGTTTCTATTAAGGTATCTATTGCCTGGCAAAAAAAAGCATCGGCGTGTAATATTTAGACTTATTATCCTTCTATTTTCTATATGAAATAAAAATTCCCAATGGATGAGTAATCTTACGAGAATTGTTAAAAAACAGAGATTGAATTGAAGATAACTATTTTGTTGTAAATTATAATTAACTGCATTCTTTATCTTTTAATAGCTTTATTGTTAGAGACAGATTTAACTAAAAATAACAAGAATTTTACGTCACTGCTTCTTCTGCATTCTTTTCAAGTATTGGTTTGCAGTTTTCCTTAATTATAAAAAAGTTCGTATACAATAAACATAGAATTTATAAATTGCATTCAGATACAAGTAATCATCGTGATCATTACACAATTGGTTTCCTTGTAGGGAATTGAAGCCACGATCTCTGGCATAGTGGTCAGAATCACTAACTACCAGACCAAAAGCCTCAAATATGTTTCTAACCTACAAATCACTTTTACAATTGAAACTGATTAAACACACGTACAAAAAATTTAATATGACCTGATACCTACACAAATAATAATTTACCGCAGTCTCTTCTTAGAAAGAATAGAACTATGCTGATTTCAGCACTGGTGGGCCGGCTCGATCAGGGTGGTACAACCCTCGCATAGAAGTCCAACCTAAAAATGACAGCATACGTGCTGCTTTATTATATTAGTGAGGTAGTATTAGTAGGCCGCCATGGTGTGGGTCACCATTCTGCATTGTGTGCACTCACAGTAAGGATGGTGACCTTGGATTCTGCTCATACATTCTATCAGTCAGAGCATAATCACATTGGCAGGTTTATAAAAAAAAAAAAAAAGCCTACTACACTACGATAGTGAGAACGTGCTGTCTACCAAATCTAAAGAACTAAATATATCTTAATTATTTAAACCCATAATTGACTATATCTAGATAAAATAACCGTTAAATGAAAATTGCCCTTGGGACAGATTGCTAGTTGAAGAAACACCGTGCGAAGATTGTTATAGTAATTTTATTGTTTGCAAATGAATAGATTAGGGAAAACAATGCGGTCAGGCAGGTTTAGAAGCAAAACTAAATATAAATTTTACATAAGACGAACATGTAAATACTGTCAGTAATGAAACAATATCGCGATGTTTTTAAATCAGTTTATGTTTTGTTTTGCTTGTAAATGGGTAATAAACCAGTATTTTCTTTGTATACTTTTGAAATAAAACAGTAGATAAGATTAAATTAGGTATAAACATAGTGTTTAAATAGTCTATATTTATGTATCTAATTTCGTTATTCAGCGTTTTACTGACTTCATTTTACACGTAATTTTACTTAACGTCACATTTACTTTTATAGAAGTAAATACTGGAAATAATACTTTTATATAAAGAAAACTTTAAAAATGTACCTTACCGGTTTCGTCCTAATTCCGCCTCAAATCAATCAGTGAACTAAAGGTTACTACTACTATTTATCACACATTCTTTTATGTTACTTCACATATTCATATCTAAAATCTCAAAATTGTGAGTAGTCATGTGTTAAAGACGCAGTTAGTGAATTTTGGTCAAAACTAACAATGTTGTGCATTATTTCAAGAATGTATTTTGACAAGTTCCACCTACACTATTATAAGACAAAATCTAATCAATTTAACTTTTTAGTTTAAGATTATATCACTTTTAAAAATTGTCTCTTTATTAAACTTGTACGTGTAAAGTCATAAGATAGTAGAGGCACTTTGATTTCAGCACTAACGGGCCGATTAAACCGGGACGGTGCTACTCCTGCACAGAAGTCTTCTGTAACTTAAAATAATAGCACTCGTAATGTCGCTTTGGTGAGTGCGAGACCGGTGATTCATTGATGCAGAAGCATCACACAGGTAGTCAAAGTGTGGGTCACCATGTTACATTATCTGCATTCACAATGTGGATGGTGACAACTACTCTTGGATTCTACTCAGGCCTCCCATCACACAGTGTACCGTCTGTTTTGGAAAGCATAAATATGAAATTAAACTATATTTTTTCGACTTAAACCTATTTATGGACTTCAATGATGAGAGAAATTTAATTAATATCGTGTAAACACAACTGTAACGACAAAAGCCTTGGTATTATTGCAGTGACCTTTCGGATTCCTCTCACTAATTACTCAAGGTCGCTACTGCGTTTTGTACACGTAATAAATAAACTACAGACCTATCTCGATACTGGTAAGTTTTGGGAAAGTATTTGAGAAACTTATTAGTAAGCATTTATCATGGTTCCTTAAGTCACAACTCACTGAATTCCAACATGGTTTTGTAAAGTCTAGATCCACAACCACAAACCTGATGTGTTTTACATCTGCATTGTCGGATTTCCTTGATAAACGTGTCCCAGTAGATACAATTTATACGGATTTTAGTAAGGCTTTCGACAAAGTCGACCATAAGATACTCGTACAGAAACTAGCTCAATTTGGTGTGGATGGTACTTTGCTGGATTGGTTGAACTCGTATTTAGACAATAGACCTTCCAGAGTAGTTATTAATGGGCATGCGTCTAATGAGTACATAGCTACCTCTGGAATTCCCCAGGGATCGCATTTAGGACCGATTCTGTTTAATGTTTTTATCAACGATGTTGTGCTTTGCTTCAAGCACTCAAGCTACTACTTATTCGCTGATGATTTAAAAATAATGAAACCAATTCGATGTAGCACAGATTCTAAATTATTGCAAGAAGATATTAACAGACTTGCGAACTGGTGCAGAGATAATAACATGTTTCTAAATATAAAAAAATGTAGCCACGTGCATTTCACTCGGAATAAAAATTCATCGCAATATAGATATTACATAGATGATATTGAAATAGGCAGAGTTGGTGTTGTGCGGGATCTGGGTGTTCAACTTGATAGTGTGCTTAAATTTGATGTACATATATCGAATATTGTGTCTAGGAGTCTCAAGGTTCTCGGTTTTATAATATGAAACTCTAAGGATTTCAAAAAATCTTCTACAAAAATCAAATTGTTTGACACATTAGTTCGCCCAATTTTGGAATACAACTCGATTATATGGAATCCGCACTATGAGGTGCACACAAAGCGCTTGGAGAGTGTTCAAAGACGATTTCTTTACCACCTTTCGTATGGAGATGGTCTAGCAAAGCGATGTCGGAGCTATAAGGACAGGCTTAAATATTACCACATTGCAAGTCTGGCTAATCGTAGAGATACGCTCGATCTAACATTCCTTCACAAACTCATTAACGGAGTCATAGATTGCAACGAACTCTTGAACTTATTGAGAATAAATGTTCCTACGCGCATTCCTAGGAAGCAGGTTTTTAATTTTTTTGTAGTGCTACACTCGAAAACCAATTTGGGTCACTTTGCTGCTATGCCCAGAATCTGTAGGCGATACAATGCATTGTCCAAGGCTCATGGAGTAGATATTTGTGAGCCCTTACATAGATTTAAGAAATCCTTGTTCGAATGCTGTTAGTTATCCTTAAAAGCGAATATCCTAATGTGAATCGTGTTGTTTTTGTTATAATTTTTTTTTTTTATCATTTGTTTTATCATATTTTTGTTCTTATTTCATTTTGATACATAGATATATATGACTTACTTTATTCCTTGCATGTTTTCGGTGTCTTTTGCAATGTCTTTTTTATATAGATGTAAATTTTACTTATAAGCTAAATGTTAGTACCTAATATCTTTGAGAATGCTGTGGTCTCCTATAATTGAAGGAGTGCACTAGCAAAAAACTTATGTATTATAAAGTGACTTTATTGTGTACATCTTTCGTTGGAGGTCCTTAATACTAAATAAATAAATAAATAAATAAATAATAACATTAAGAATGTATTAGGACAATTAACTGTTTATTATATGTTTACGTAAGAATAAGTACAAGAGTATAAAATAGATATACTAATGTGTTTGGCCCATAGTTCCTCTGAATTATTGCCACTAAGTTACTGCAGTGCACGATCTACCTAATCTAATAAGATTGTGCGAAGAGCATAATAATTTGTTTTATGTCTGTGTGTAATTTATCATTTATTGTATTTACATCTCTCATGTTCGGTAAGTAGGTTCTTAATGGGGCTTGTAATTGACTAATTAACAATGTAGCTAGAAAAGCCCTAGGGCGGTAAGTACTAAAAAAGAAACACTTCTTTCTTTCAAAAAGTTCGCGTACATCCAACCATCATACTGGCAATAGACATCATGTATTCAGCCCAATGACCAAAGAGGTCCTTTGCTATACAGCCTTGTCTTTGTGTGAGTACAACAGTCATCAATTTTAAATATCGAACGGCGAAGCTCAATTTCGTTCTTGAAAATAAAAAGTTTTTACTCGATTCTTTTTAATGAAAAAAGGCGGTTTTTATTCTTATAATGCCGCTGAATCTGACTACCGCTGTCGCATATTATGTAAAATTATAGTATTATTATTTTAGTGTAAACAGAAATTGAACTAAATAATTTACGTTATTTACAATACTCCACCCTGCATCGTTCCCGATGCAAAAGTGACATGTACTAATGATTATAATATTATTATTATTAACATCAATGAGTGACGAGAGACAACTTATCTTTACAAATATAAGTAATCAAGTACGCTTTCGCATAATATTTACACATATCATATACTAATAAAACAAAATCTATTTTCAGGGTCCTACAATGCCTGCTCTAATGATTATGCTTGCTAGATGGGTACCACCTCATGAACGGTCAAGACAAGGTGCTTTGGTATTCGGTGGAGCCCAAATTGGAAATATTTTTGGTTCCTTTATGTCCGGTTTTCTAATGGCCGGTGATGGAAATTGGGTCAACGTCTTCTACTTCTTTGGATGCTTTGGCATTTTATGGTTCTTAGCGTGGGTAAGTAATTAAAATTGTTGATATTTAAAACATAATTATCATCAGTCGATTCCCTTACATAGGCCTCTCTTTTTAATTATTGTAATAAGTAGGCATTTTATAAGGAAGTAAAATAAATATAATTGTTTGTATATAATTATTTATATTCATTAGCAAATAGTATGTTAAAAAATGCATATTATTCAACTTAACTGTCTCTTTATAAATTTTGATCCATCCTAAGGTTGCCTGGAAGAAATTGGTTTTGGCAGTAAGGACGCCCTTTGTACACTCGAAATTTGATCAATGTGTTCTTTCATGTAACTCTACAATATGGTGTGCAAATGAAGAGTTATCTATTTATCTATCTATTTAATTAATTTAAATTATTAACTATTTCATCATTTTTTTTATAAACTTCATTTTCTTAGATTCAGCAATCTCTACCAAATGATCTAAGGATATGTGTAATATACCAGCAAAAAACATTTATTTCATTAGTTTCACTTTAATAGTTAATCAACACCCTTTAATATTATAATATATAAATATTTTTAAACAACTTTTGAAAATTTTTTTTAAATTATTTCTTTTAAACTTATTATTTCTTTTGTATTTACATTCGCGATAATAAGGATAGTTTAATTTTATGAAATAAATATTACTTAAGGATTAAGATTGTGTTGATTATTTTATTAAAAAATGATGTAAAATGCGATTCTTCAATACTGATTTTATTTATGTACTTACTTTCCAAAACGACATGTATAGCATAGCTAAATATTTATCAAAAATTCAAACATTTTATGATACATAGGTTGCAATAGTTTAATTAAAATCGAAATTGAATAGCCTTGTAGACTGTAGATGTAATGCATTGCATTGATTTGAAGAAAGTCGAGTAATATTTCTAATTATATTATTGCTAAGTAATTTTGCAAACAGAATGCTTAGTGAGATATAAAATGACGTAAGCGATAATTCTTCAAGCTTGAAAGAAATGATATAATCTAAATAATTATACATTGCACAATTCTTAAACGTTAGACATAACTTTCTAAAATACATGTAAAATAATAAAACAAAAAATTTTAAATTAACAAAAGTTTGGATTTAAAAGAGTAATAGTTTAATGAACGATTTATATAAATCATTTTTAAATAGTTAAGAATAAAATAATGTTCGTTACCTCTTTTTGCTACGGTATTTATTATATTAATTGCATAACATTAAGACTGGGTACATAGCGCAGCAAGTGAAGGCTATCGACTGCACTTTCAACATAGTCTAATCACCTATTACTGGAACTATAAAAACCCCAAACGTATAATTTAAAGTTCGCTTAAGCACAAGTCTTTTGCTCCTTAAAGTTGAAGTACTATTTAGTCATCAAATACAGAATGTGGTATGCCGATGAATGTAATGATTATAGCAATATTCACTCTAAAGATTTAATCTTGACTTATAGGACTCGATATACTGTTGCCCTAAGCAGGATATAAGACGTTCCTTTATACATTAATCTTTAATCTTTATAAATTAAAGTTCCTTTCTTGAGCAGTCTTGAACTTTGCGCTTAATTTTACTTCACATTTCGCTACTTTTATTTCTGCTTACAAAACTTGACTCTACTATGTCTGATGGAAACTATGAGTAGAATCCAATAGTAGTCACCATGCTGCATTGTTAATTCAAACAGTGCAGCATGGTGACACACTGAGACGGCCTTGGCTGATGCTACTGTATCATTGGACCTCCGGGGTCTTGTTCTCTGATGTTATTCACCTAAGTTGTATTTTTTTTTTGGAAATCTTACACACAACGTTATCTAGTCCCACACTAAGCAAAACTTGTATTATGGGTACTAGACAACTGATATAAATACATAAACATACGTTTTTTTTGTAAATACATACATATTAATATTAATTGGTCCGACCCGGGACTCGAACCCGAGACCGCTTGGTCAGCAGTCGCATACGCTAACCACTAGACCAGCAAGGCAGTCAATAATTATCTGTCGGCAGTTTTACTTATGAAAAACATACTTGCGTTTTCGTTTAGAGTACCAGTTCATTTCTTGCTTATGGATTTGATCTGTGCATCCTTAGAGCATAAACCAGACAAGCTCATTCTTATAAAAAATAAAATATCATTACTGTAAACATCATTTGTAAAGTTAAGAGACCTGTCAGACAAAATATGGATTGATAATTATTGTTAGTTTTTTTTTAACAGACTTCCTAAAATATGATTTAATGACGCTCATACTGATTGCCTTCTACGATAAAATTCTCAAATTTTATTCTTCTGTAAATGTAAAATATCTACTCTGTAGCGGTAGCTAATTGTAGGTAGGCAGCAATGTAATTTTGTGCTCTTCGTGTGTAATTATTTATTTTTTACTTAATTTTCAGAGCGTTCTTTGCTTCAGTACACCCAATACGCATCCTTATATTTCTGATGAAGAATTAAAATATCTGAATGAAACCGTTACCAGTGCTGATACTAAGAGTGTTAGAGATCCTGTACCGTGGAAGGCGATTGTTAGATCTGTACCAGTATGGGCCCTACTATTTGCTGCTGTAAGTATATTTATGAATCAGAAGAACATCAAGTTTTTAACTAGTTTAATGGTAGTAATCTGTTAAACTACTCCATGTATTGGCTAACGAAACAGTAATGAAAATAGGAGATAAAAACTATATTAAAGCTATATAAGTCGGTTAACTTTAGATAGGTAATGAGCCGATAAAAAGACACTGATCGGAAAACAGTTTTTCGCAATTAGGCTAATACCTTTTTCACTGAAATTAAAGTCATTTTCAAGTTTCCTATCTTTATTATAATTTACAAACTGATGTAAAATCACAAATACACTCCAAATATGAGTACAATAAATCTATCTCATAAAATATTGTACCGCCGAAAGAACTGACAAGTAGAAAATAATAGACTATTTTAATTATCCGTAATAACTAACTTCTTAAACTAGTACAAGTAAACATAAATAATTTTGAGTACATAAACAATTTATATAGGACAAACCTCGAGGTTTCCTTTCCAATAAAAAGGGAATTATTTAAATCAGACCACTCTGTAAAAAGTTATGCGTGGTCATATATTACAATCGGTGAATACACAATCATTATCCTCTGGTTTGCTATTCTTAACGCTGCTGTTTTCAAGTTTATATGGAAACTATTTTCCGAGTATACTCTTTGAAACAAAGAAAGGATTCTCAAAATCGGACTATTCTGCTAAAGGGTATGAGTTCTTCGTTTTTTTCGTCGGTTAAAAATAGCCTTGACTGATATCTACTGAATGTGAATCCTATATGCTTATATTTTTTATATTATGACTATCTTCCATTTTCTTTAAATATTATTATAATCAACATCTGTGTTAAACAGCGTGTACTACAGAACGGAGTGATATGATCTAATATTCAAATGGTAATTACTTATCGCAAAAAATTTGCTAACCTAAATAGTCGAGGACATTTGTACATAGACCTAGAAACTTTCATTTGTATGTTAATTGTATAACAAATAAAAACATATCTGAACACTGTTTATTAAATAGTTATCTTTGTCAATCTTTCCTAAGAATGAGCATAACAAGACTGCATTTATTGAATAGAAAAAAAAAAAATTAAAGCATTCCTCTTGTTTAGATTTATTAAAAAATACCTTAGATGTAAAACAAAATAATGTACAACAATTTAGTTAAAGCTGTAGTATGAAGGGAACCAAATACTCAACATGCAACATTGTTCGGCATGGTCACAAAATGTATTATTAAATTAACTAAATAATTAATAAAAATATGGATAAATTAGATAGACTAAGCAGTTTCGGTCACTTAAAATCAGATGAACAGGCCAGTCATAAGGGTGTCCACAACATCCGTCTTGGATACGATCCAGGCCAAGAATGACATAAACAAGGTCTAAAATATTTTATTATCGTGTCCCGATCTGTAGCATGAACCAACAATGATTATTTTATTCCAGCCTGCGAGCCGTTTTTTTATTAACGTAACTTGCCTGACCGAAATTGAGTAGATTAAGAAAATTCTTATCATCTTCACCTTGTATATTAAATTACCGTTTTGAAATTATTTTTTGTGATTTCTAGGTTGGCCACGATTGGGGATACTACACAATGGTGACAGATCTGCCAAAGTACATGACTGATGTGCTGAAATTCAACATCGCAGCCACAGGCACTCTGACCGCCATACCTTATCTAGCCATGTGGATAAGTTCCTTTATTTTCGGATGGGTATGTGACGTTTGTGTCAAGAGAGAATGGCATAGTATTAAAACTGGGAGGATAATTCATACTACAATAGGTAATAAATATTTTTATTCAAATAGTTATTATGTAACTTTATAAAATAAGATAAAATTTTGTATGTTCTTGGGAGAATAGTATTGTGATTAAGATTGAAGAAGATTGTCTGACTTTACCTGATGGAAAGCATGGGTAGAGTCCAGGGGTGGGGGTCACCATACTCATTGTGAGTGCAGAAAATGCAGCATCATCCAGCATCACCCATACTATCTATGAGCACGCGTCTCTGTGATGGCAACCTTGCTGTGTAAATATTTATCTTACTTTAAATTACATGAGTGTTGTAATGTTCGATTGGTCTTCTGTCTGAGTTTAAGTTTCCCACAGCGTACGTACTTTATCGGTGTATTATCTGTTCCAGCTGCCGCCGGGCCCGCAGTTTGTATTATATTGGCGTCATATGCGGGATGCGATCGGTTTGCCGCTGTCGCTTATTTCATCGCCTCTATGGCTCTCATGGGAGGCTTTTACAGTGGAATGAAGGTACTTCAATAATTTTCCGATACATGATTCTAAATTGCACTATTTTGCCTGAAAACTTTTTTGTAACAAATTTTGAGCATTTTAACCAGATCTGTTTATGTAATGAAATCTTCTATCTATGTCTAAATGATAACACTAGTTAAAATGTATCTTAATTAGTAACAAAAATCCGATATGTCTTTCCCACTAATCTCAAATGCGGTGCAATTCACATTTTTTCTTTATTTTATGATTCTAATGAAGTGTCTCATTACGAATGCAGAGAATGCAATATGGTATGGTGACTAGTGAGATACTTTGCTTTTGCTATATGAGACAATAAAATGAGAGACGGTTTTGCCAGAGGGTGATTTATAAATAAAGATGATAAGAAGTTTCTTGATTTTGTTTATGAGTTTTAGAATCACTGATTTTTTTACCAACTTTAATAGCAGTTATCTAATAATTTTGTGTTGTTTAACTTCTTTTTCACCTGAATTTGAAATGCGTATATGCTTATTTAATATTTATCACAAAGACCTTTGTTAACAATATATCGAATGTCCTTAGGTAAATGCTTTGGACTTGGCACCGAACTACGCGGGTTCCTTGACGGCCATGATCAACGGAACATCAACGATATCTGGAATCATCACGCCTTATTTAATAGGCCTTTTGACTCCTGATGTAAGTAATTATTCTATGACTAATTAAGAAAACATTTAATAATTTACACAAGCAATAGGGTATTTCAAAATCAATGAGAAATTATTTTAAATGTTATGCATATGCAGAATTTAAAATGTATTATCAAATACCCATGTCTTATGTATTCCAATTTTGGGACCTCAAGTAATTTATAGAATGAAATTTAACATACGTTAAATTTTAACCTATCATTAGATGAGCCCAATATTTTTCTATAATTTTATAATTTATACTCACTTCATTCTATTTCCGTTCACTGTTAAATGAAGGCCTCCCCAAAGAGCGGCAATCATTCTGGTCTTGTTTATAATCTATAGTTTTATATTAATTAAATTATAGTGTTCTTAATGCTTTTGTTACTTTTTATATTAGTTGTCTTTATTACATTCTTTTTGATTCAACAGTCAACACTAGGTCAATGGCGAGTGGCGTTCTGGGTATGCTTTGCGGTTTTGGTAGGGACAAACATTATCTACATCATCTGGGCAGATGGCAAGCAGCAATGGTGGGATGACGTCCGACAGTATGGTTATCCTGAGGGATGGAAGCATGGCCCATTGAAAATGGCCTCCCAAGACACGGAGAAAAGTAAAAAGAAAGAAGCAAAGAAATCAGAGAAGTAAGCTAACTATAAAATAAGTCTACAAATCCAAATAAATGTGAAATATCCTCCAAGTACCTTAGCTAAGAAATATTTTACAGATACTGAAAATAACCTTATTTTACACACATCTGGTTTAGACAATGTGGGACCCATACAGTTAATGTTAGTTACCATTTACTCGATAGAATTTGAAAACATGCTCTAATCTGTTTTTTGAGCAATTTTATTTTATACTATGAGTAATTTAAGTAGGTATTTAAATAGAAAAACTAGATTAAAAATGTCTTAACGTATATTTTGTAAGAAACGATATAAATACCACAGATGTTGTAAGCTGTTAAGAAGCAATGAAATAAAAAGATGAACCTAATTTTGGGCATGTTTACTATCTGTAGTTCATAAATATGAAACATTAAAAGCAAATAAAATATTCACTAGTAACATTGGGTTATACAGAGTAGCCAAAATAATGTGATGGACTTTTAATGCAATTTGAGTAGGTTTTTGTCTAGCATATTCAAGCGGGACTTCCCCTTGCTCTTATTGTTCGGTCTTAGCTTATTGCTTTAATCTTATCGAATAAACTTTGGTAGTAGCCCATCTTTTACAAACGGATAATATATATTTACAACAAATTTAATTAGCTATCTTGATTTATAATGTGATAAATTTATAAGTAAGTTTGTCAATAATTACGACCACTGATACTAACATTAAGTCAAATGCATTGACTATTAACTCCAAGAGGTACTTTAATTTTCGACTTTAAATAAAAATGTTATATGAAAGCGGGACTGAGCCGGTTCCATGCGGGACATTTAAATTTCATTTAAAAATCTGGACGTCCCTTCAAAAACGGGACGTCCAGACGCTGCATAATACATTCTTTAAAAAGTATCATGTTACTTTTATTCTTTATTCCTTCTATTTAATTCAGAATTGATTACAACAATTTTTTTAGTATCTTGCATTCTCATCTTGTATTTAAAATCTAGTCAAACTCTGTAGAAACATTTCTGTATTTTCTTTTTAATTGAATGTATTTGAGAGCCTTGAAGAACATTAATAGCATACTTAATTGTTCCCGTACCAACTTGTGTTAATTAGTGTAGTATTTATTTAGAATAAAGACATATCTTAGCGGAACTATACGTGCCATCTTTTAATCTGCATAATTAATATGTCTGTAATGAAACATCATTTATTAAATAGTAATATGAAAATTTATTTAATTATCGACTGTTTTTGCAACGAACTATTAATCAATTTATAAACTTATAAATGAAATTTTTTAATAAAAAATCAATAATACTACTACAGAAAATTCTAAGGAATTTATTTTATGAAATTGTTTAATTTATTATATACTTATAAAAACAATGTTAATAAGTAATTAATATGGACAGGTAGTTGATTTTCTTATGTTAGTGACTACATATCGTAGGACGGACATAGGGGTTCGCGACCCCGGCGTCTATCTATGGTCTTCTGTGTATTCTCAGTCACTTGTACTATCGAAGACTTACAGTATTCCTCAATTGAATTTTTATTTAAGAATATATAATATTAAAGTTGAGGAAGGGATACGACAAGTAAAACATAAGAACTTTTGCTCATAATAACGATCCACAACTATTTAAAATAAATAAGTTGGAAAAAATCAGGAAGGAAAATATTACTCGTAATTAAACAATAAACGCTAACGCCATTTACAGCAAAAACTGGGAAGCTTATTCGCAGTCTTGTATATTTACTAGTAAACATTTACATTTAGTGTAATATAAGTTAATCAGTACATGGAATTCCAAGATAGAATGTAATTTATATATTAAAATGCATTGAATGTGATATATTGTTTAGCTTATCAACTGTAGAAATCCATGTGAATATTAATAATTAGTGTTAAGTACATTCTGTAAATATTATTTTGATTCCTATGGTTAAGTATCCCTGCAATTATTTTTTTTTTTAAATTTTTGGTATTCAATAAGCATGTACAAAATAAATTTTTAAACGTAATTCTGGATTGTATAATTTTTTTATCATTTTAAAGGTATTTAAGGGCTAATTACAAATCTAACTCCCTTCTTTTTCGAAGAATTCATCAAGATTTACAATATTCACTTCTATGTTATAATAACTCCAGCAGTATCGATTATATTTTTATCGATACTGCTGGAGCTATCTACCATCATAAAAAAGTTTATAATAAAAATTAATGAAGACGCTTGCAACTTCATCTTATTCGTTTCATACATAAATGTCCAAAGATGGCATGGCCTATGTCAATATGCCTCAAAGACATCTCAGGGACTTTACAAACATACAAGAAACACACAAATAGCAATCAGACTTGGAACTTGCTGTTTTTACTACGTGGATGGTGACCCCTACTCCTGGATTTTATTAATGCTTTTCATCAGGCAGAGTCATCACTTTGCTGAGCTTAAATATATAAAAAAATCAATTTGGTATTACACAAAGTGTCGTCGCATGTAAATTCTGTTCATGCTTCTCATCAGACAAAGAAGTGTTACTTTGAACGGCTCTAAATAAAAAAAAAGTGTCTTGGCAGCGACTTTAAACACCACGCCGACCGTGCTTATGTCTTGCAAAGACAAGCATAATATAGTTAGTCATCACATAGTCGGAAGTGGAGCTATTTCAGGTCCTTACCGAATCGATACCTCACCTTGTCAGACCTCTCCCGTAGAACAATATTTCCCCCCTTAGCCCCAGCGTGGCGGTTCGATTGCACACTTTATCGGGTCACCACATAAAAATTGATTTTGTAGTCAATTGACTTCATCGATGGTTATAGGTACATTATACTATCAACAAAAAAGCCCAGTTCTTCAAGATACTATTTTGACATTTTGATTCACGTCGAGTGCCGACTAATTTTGATGTGTGATAGTAACGCCTAATGATTGTATTATAGCAAAACAGTAAAATGTCAATTTTTTGAGACGATTTCATTTGTTTCCGAGTAAACGGGTGGAGTGTAAACGGGGCCACCAACATCCCAGGCCGCGTACAGCCAACCTCACCTGCACGTGGTGCACCCTTCCGAACAACGAACGAGGCTCTGGCGACCGACTCGTGGCGGTATAACCACACTAATACTACGGGAATCAATAAATTTTGAGCCTAGTGACGGGCAGCAGCGCCACCAGAGAAATGATTCTCGCCACTGCGGTCACCAACCCGCCTGCCAAGCGTGGTGACTATGGCAATTTTCCCCACATGGACTGCAATCAACGGAAACGGCCCCCAGTTCCCGGCAGTCGTACTATTCCTGGTCATGGTACCGACCATGGTAACGGTGCGGCAGGGGGTGCGAAGAATCCCCGGGATACGGCAGGGTACCACCGACGACTACATCTAACGACGTATAATGGACGCACTTTGAGGCTGGACGATCGCCTTTCAGAGTTAGAAGCAGAGGCAAACCATATTAATTGGCATATTTTGGGGTTATCAGAAGTCCGAAGAGAGGGTGAGGATATGATAGTCCTAGATTCCGGTCACCTCTTCTACTTCCGACAGGGAGACCAACCATCACAAGGCGGTGTTGGATTTATGGTTCATAAATCACTCAAGGGCAGCGTGGAGGAAGTTGGCAGCATTTCGTCAAGGGTGGCGTATCTTATCCTAAAAGTAACGAATAGATACTCTTTGAAGGTTATTCAAGTATACGCACCTACGTCCACGCATCCTGACAACGAGGTAGATGCCATGTACGAAGACATAGCTAAGGCTTTGTCTCGTACCAACACTTTTTTCACGGTTGTCATGGGTGATTTCAATGCAAAAGCGGGAGTACAAGACTATGGCGAAACCAAGGTTGGACCGTTCGGCTATGGGCGCAGAAATCACCGGGGGCAAAAGCTGGTAAACTTCCTCGAAGCCCAGGGGCTATACCTGATGAATTCCTTTTTTCAAAAAAAACCTCAAAGGAAGTGGACCTGGCTAAGTCCCGATAGTGCGACGTAGAATGAAATCGACTTCATCATCACAAACAAACGCCAAATATTCAGGGATGTCTCCGTGATTAATAGGTTTAACACCGGAAGCGATCACCGACTCGTAAGAGGCACCCTAAATCTAAGCATCAAAAAACAACGAGCGCGTTTGATGAAGTCGACGCTTAGACCGACTCTGCCCCAGGTTGAAGCTGAATGCAAAAGCTACCAGCTGGAGCTAAAAAACCGATTCGCCATGTTGGAAACCGTGCAGGACGTAAACGACACCGCTGACAGTCTGGTGCGGATCGTTCGTGAGGTGGGCTCTAAGCACTTTCGACCGAAGAGCAGTGGACGCAAGTCGAAACTCACTAGCGAGACCCTTAATCTTATGAGGAAAAGACGAGAAACAACAAACGCCACTCCATCTGAGCATCAGGAACTCAACAGGCAGGTGAAGAGGCTAATAAGACGTGATATGCGACAGTCGAATTCACGAGAAATCGAGGATGCGATTGTTCAAAATAAGGGCACAAAAGTTTTTGCTAAGCCAAATGCCTCCTATAGCCATCTGATCAAACTTAAAACACTACGAGGCACCACCGTCGCCTCTAAATCAGAAGTTCTCGCTGAAATAGAAAAGTTTTATGAGGACTTATATTCCTCGAGAACCCACCCACCCGAGACCCCCAGCGCGGACGATCCGCGGGCTAGACTAACACGCCACTGGGCTGGACTCACACATCTGGGCGAGATTAGAGTGGCACTCGAACAACTGAAGAACAATAAAGCTCCGGACGAAGACGGAATTACAATAGAGCTCCTAAAAGCGGGAGGTACATCCATGTTAGTAGAGCTCTCAAAACTGTTTACTTCCGTCATTCACACTGCCATTACACCGGAGGCATGGAGCAGGAGCTTGGTGGTATTGTTCTTCAAGAAAGGAGACAAAAACCTACTGAAGAATTACCGCCCAATATCACTCCTGAGCCATGTGTACAAGTTACTTTCGAGGGTCATTACGAACCGTCTTGCTCAAAAATTCGATGACTTCCAGCCCGTGGAACAGGCAGGGTTTCGAAAAGGCTTCAGTACTGTGGACCACATACATACTATTAGGCAAATCATTGAGAAGACAGAGGAGTACAATCAGCCTTTCTGCCTAGCGTATGTGGACTACGAAAAAGCTTTCGATACCATCGAGACCTGGGCTGTCCTGGATTCTATGCAGAGGTGCATGGTGGACCACCGATATATCCAGGTGATGAGAGGTCTTTACGAAGCCGCAACGATGACCGTCCGTGTACAAGAAAAGAGCACTAGACCAATCCAATTGCATCGGGGGGTAAGACAAGGAGACGTCATATCTCCGAAACTGTTTACCAATGCATTGGAAGACGTCTTCAAAATGCTCGATTGGGATGAACGGGGACATAATATAAATGGCCAATGCCTCTCACACTTGTGGTTCGCAGACGATATAGTCATTCTGGCGGAGTCTGCAGGATCTGGAAGAAATGCTCAACAGTCTAGATAATTCTTCAAAACGAGTGGGACTGAGGATGAACATAGACAAAACTAAAGTCATGCATAACAGGCATGTATCACCTAGTCCCGTAACCGTAAATGGCGCTGCTATCGAGGTTGTGCAAAAATACATCTACCTTGGCCAAATAATCCAACTCGGCCGACACAACTTCGATCTGGAAGCCGACAGAAGGATACGTCTAGGCTGGGCGGCATACGGGAAGCTACGTCATATTTTTGAGTCACCAATATCTCAATCACTTAAGACCAAAGTCTACAACCAGTGCGTCCTACCCGTAATGACATACGGAGCCGAGACGTGGACACTCACTATCGGACTGGTCCATAAATTTAAAGTAGCTCAGTGTGCGATGGAGCGTGCGATGCTGGGTGTCTCTCTGGCCGATAAAATACGTAACGAGATTATTTGACAGAGAACTAGAGTTACTGACATCGCAATGAAAATTAGCACGCTGAAGTGGAAGTGGGCCGGACATGTCTCCAGACGTACTGATGGACGCTGGAGCCGAAAGGTGCTAGAGTGGAGACCGCGATTAGGCAAACGTAGTGTCGGGCGCCCTGCGCCACGGTGGACCAATGATTTGAGGAAGGTGGCTGGCGGCGGATGGATGCGGACTGCCCAAGACCGGGATGGTTGGCGTTAGGTTGACACTATAAATTATCATGTAAAATGTAAAGGATTTAATCGGGAGTGAGTTAAACTTAAAAGGAAGCGCTCTTAACCGAGTGGCCTTAGGTGATTGGAAACGATCACCAAGGGTAAGCAACGACGGCGTGGTCGTACCTGGATGGGTGACCGTTTGTGGCATTATATGTAATGAGCGTTTCCGTGATTCGGAGGTCACGTTAAGCAGTCGGTCCCGGTTGTTGTCATAAGATAGCAGTCGTGAAGCTTAGTTGGAGGCCTTCGGGCGGCTTAAAAACATCCAACAGCAAGATTACGTAGCCACAACGTGTCTTGCCTGTCCCCAACCCGCACTCGGCCAGCGTGGGGATGTATGGCCTTAACCCTCTCTTGAGAGGAGACCTGAGCCCAGCAGTGGGACGTTATGGGTTGTTGATGATGAGTTAAACTTGTGTGAAGTGACCCAGCATTTCATTTATGAAGTGCTGAACGGTATCACACAAGTAACCATAAAGGTAGTAGAGCCACGCTGATTTTAGCATGAATGGATCGGCCCGACTAGGGTGATACTACCCTCACATAGAAAATTGACCTTAAATGACATTATTAGCACACCTTCACAATTCGTATTGTCGTGTTTCGTTGGTGAGTGTGTGGAGTGTGATACAGACAGCCCTTAATCCAGGACCCCAGATTACAGTCTAATCGATGGTTACAAAGACGACAGCTTACACAGGATTTCAAGGGGCATTGCCTTAAATAGTATTAATTTTCGATCGTTAATCTCTCCTAGTCTAAGAGCTTAAATGAAGTTTCCTTATTGTTGTCTGAATGTACTTTGATCTCACTCAATCTCAGGACAGGGGATTCGGATTCATGTAACTACAATTAACCGCGCTTCTATAGTTCTAAAATCTACAGAAGATAATAGGGCGCCTTTGGACAATCATTGGTTTTAGAAGTAAACGTTAATCTTAAATAATGCCTAAACTTTAGTTGATATATTTAAGTTTCCTTATTTAAATAATAATAATAAATATGGGCAATATGTAGTATTAACAATTCGTTTTCTTCAAGAGAAGAATATCCAACTCAAAATGCAAACATGTAAAATGTTTAAAAAAATAATGCTTATATATGTAAAATACTAATAATGGTTCTAGGGAATTCTCGGGGAAACCAGCCTGACGACCGTCCTCAGTCCTCAGGCGGGATGTCCCTACTCTGCGACGACTCGGACCATTTTATTTCAGGTCTCGTCCAAATCGATAACACACCTTGTCAGGCCTTCTCCTGAGAGAAAATTTCCCCCTTGACAGCCCAATTGCACACTCGACTGTTTACCGACCTAAATAATTATATAGTAGTGGGTTCGTTTCTATAACATACACTAGGTATATCTTGCCAGGGACTGTTTCTCTTCAGTATTTTGTTCCCAATGCTATTTATATATTAGATAAAGAGATAGGCGATAATTGGAAGGAGTTTATTTGAATAAATTGACTCAGTTTTTCTTGTAAAATAATATAGGAACGACCGAGTATAAGTATTGTGATTACCAGTATATGAGTATATCGCTGATTAAGTCGAAAGATTGACAGGGCATTACAAACAACAATTCACCTACAATCCTATTAAATCTGCAACTAAACAAGACTTTATCACTGAATAATATAATCAATTTGTAAAACGTAAGTTATACTTAAGACGTTTGACTCGAACGACAGATTAACTTTGTATGGTACTAAGATAGTAGCTATTTTAGTAGTAACTTATCTAAATCTATATTTAAATTATGGATTATGTATTCCATATACCTTCGTTTATACTCGTGTCATGCGATTGGAATAGTAAGCAAGCGCTTAGCCTTGTCGATAGTACATTATGTAAATTCATCGGTCTCGATATGAATAAATAAATCAAATATTGTATTGTTAAGTTATATTGTATATATAGAACGTTGTATTTTCATAAACGAAAGGCAGTTTACTTATTTATAACTTAACGCACTTTTGTAGTATAGTTTATACAGTCAACCTTTGGATGGTGCACAAATTTTGTGAGGTAGGCGCACATAGGTTATAGAACTAAACGTCTTAAATTTACACTACACATTATTACATAGATAAATTTAAAGACAAATATATACATTGAAAATATGTATATTTAAATATAAACAAAAGCATTTATACACTACACAGATTTAAGAAATTTAGCTATCGCATTATATTTTTGATGACTCTGTCATATCATTGAGGAGATTATGGCTCTTCTTTTTACATAACGTATGTTATACGATTTGACATACTGATTTCAAGTGAGGGCGTATTCCAGAGCATAATGCTTGAACAAAGAACCAAGAGTTCAAGAAGTTGGAGTTGTGAGAGGGACATGGGAGAAACAGATTGTTATCTGAGCGAAGATGTCTGTCGTGATTGAAGGACATAAAACAGAAGATTAGACAAAAAAAAATATTGTTAAGGCTGGGGGTAAGAAATTAGAAAGATGTTCAGTTTACTAATCAACAATCAAGAAGACAATTTTTTTAAAAGAAACAGTTAATTTTATTGGGGCCAATAGATTTTAGAGAGCAAATCACGAATCTGAAAAAGCAGTAGCTAAAAATAGTACAAAGTGGCGGAGTTAACATCTTACAAAGATCCCTGCCCTCTAGCCAAGTTGTAAATGTTTTTCGTGTTTTATTCTATTCTCTATTCTTTTTTTATTGCCTAATATTTGTTTTGATTACGTGACTGATGACATTAGTCAATAAAACAAGAGAATAGAGAAATAGAATAGAAAACGAAAAACTTTTGTAATTTGGCTAGAGAGGCTGGTCGACGACGGATACAAGCCACATCCTACTGGTCTAGAGGTCTAAATTAGCTATGAACTAATTGGGTGTCCTATGATGATGATGATTTATGATCGATAATGTTCAATTAATCAAACAAAACATTTTCTACATGTATTTTATTTTAGTTAGATATCCAAGTGGGTAACAGGGTAAGTAACTGGTTACTTGAAAAAAAAAAAAATTAAGAAGAAATCACAAAATATTATTAGCGACTGATGAATTACTAATTTGACAATGACAGCTGGCAATGAATATATGTATAAAAATAAATGAAAAATCAAATATTTACGTGCTATTAACTCAAACACCTAAGTATAAGCTCAACGCATTGGATCCTAACAGTCTTGTGCGTTATTAATTGTATAAACAAATAGGCTGACATCATTGTAATAGAGTTAACTGATCAGGAACTTCATTTAAATTCATTGCATAAGTGTGATATCATTATACGGGCAACATAACTTATAGTATATTTTTATCTGTTCTTATTTAAATACCATATCTGGGTATTTTATTTAGTAAAAAGAACAAACTAATTTAAAAAATAATTAAGAATATAAAGTGTCATAATCCCTATTAATTTATTGGGTTCTGTAAGAGCTACTTATGGGACCAAACTTGAAGGATAACAGCACTGCCAAGAGGGGTAAACTTGTAAAGACCCTATATCAATCCGTCTGGCTATCGTGATATAGTATACTAAAACATTATTTCTACGGAGAGGCAAGATTCTGGAGTATAAACGGTTGAAAATTATGATAATAAGTTTATAAAAAGATTTTGAATTATTTATGCTGCTTAGATTAAATAAAACTATACAGATTTATTGTAGTTTTCTTTAATGTATTTTTATATTATAGAAACTTAAAGAACTTAACTTACTTAGATTGTATATATGCTTTTATAAAATGGTATTCGTATAAAATTGGTGTTGAAAAAATACTTATTTGATTTGATTATGAAAAAAAAATTAATCAAATTAAATTGTTTTTAACTCAAGAGTCCGGTAACCACAGTGTCTATAAAAACCGAACTTCCTACGCATAACCAGTGCGCAATAATCTCACACCTGGCAATCAACCGCAGTGGGAACAAAAGAACCACACGGTAATTCGATATCTATTATTTAAATGTATTTAGTTACATAATATTGTGTGATTTGTTCTGTAATGTTTTGAGAACGATAAGATAATTTTATGCCATTATTATTATTAACTGAATATTAACATTTATTAATATCTATAACTAAACTTATAATACATATAATCTATCGATATTTGCTTTTACTTATAAGTAGCTGAACCCTACGATGTAGTCTAAAAAAATAAGATTAAATAGCTGATGAGATAAGGAGTGCCTTATCTCATCAGCTATTTGCCAGTGATTTTGAAGGGTGAATAAACGCGTGTGAAGAGCGTTCTGTACGCATGATAAAATTTATCAACCATTGTTTTTAGTCTGATATTAAGATAACTAAACTTTAAGGGATAATTAAAGAATAAATTCTCCATTAATTTGAACAAAGATATTGAGATTGTAAGCATAATGCCAAGAAATTATGAGATATTATTGTAGCAGGATAGTTTTCTTTTTTTTTAATATTTTCCCCTAAATTCTTGACAACTTGGGAAATTAATTATCATCATCATCATCATCAGCCTATCGCAGTCCACTGCTGGACATAGGCCTCTCCCATTGCACACCACTGTGATCGATTTTGGGCTTAATTAATTATAATCCTTAATAATGTTATAAATGCATAAGCAACTTTGTCTGTCTGTCTGTATAGTTTTCACGCCAAAACTGCTAATCAGGTCTGTCTAGTCTGTAAAAAGACTGTCTGGTCTGAAATGAATATTTTTTCGGCCTTAATAATTTACATTATTAATTATTTATTATTATCGTTACCAATCTATGTTAGAACTACAGTTTAAATGAGTATCCATTCTTAGTAAAAGCAATCTATTCGGAGAAAATTGACTATGAGAAGTTGACAGACAGATCATATGTATTTTATAAGGCAGCTGATCGGACATTTAAAACTCTAAAATATACAGAAGGTAAATAAAGTTGCGTGTCTTTCAATAGTCGTATACCACTATGTATTTAGGAATATTTAAATACATTGTGTTCATTCAACCGAATTCATAGTAACGAGGATGAATGAACATGAATGGTCATGTAGTTTGACGTCACCGTAATAAATGATCCGAGGTTATGGTGTTTCCTGGCTCCTTATATATTGTTTATACAACTTAGACGAACGTCCAAAACTATTGCTTTATGATAAGTGGTAATAATAACTCTGTAGAGAACTCTCTACAGTCTGTAATGTTATTTTACGTTTCATGTTAGCTCTAGCTATAGATATATTTATGGTTCTGTTTACTTTATACAATAACAAGTTTTGAAAACGCTATTAAAAAAGTACACTTTATAGTTAAAAGTTTCAGGAACTTCAGATATTTAATATCCATGTTTAATATTATAAATTCGAAGGTAAATATGGTAAATATGTTTGTCAATTATACCAGCAACATAATACATAGTTGAATATGTACTAGCCGGGGGCTTCGTAATATTTTAAGGTTTCACTATAGGTATATCCTCAATCTAAATCATTTTAATCTTTATTTTCAGTTTTTTTTTTGAAATGAACGATGAACATGTATTACTAAAAATAAAACAACTATCATTTTAATTTCCATGGATAAGAGACTTCAAGACTCCTATCTATGAAAATGAAATGCAGTAAACATACAATTCAGCCTTAATTTAGTAGTAAGGCAGGCGGAGACAACTTTTATATGCCTTTATTTTCCTAAATAGTCTTTTAAAACACAAAAAATAAACAAAATTAAGAAGAAGAACATTGAACATGTTTCAATAACTACAGTAAAGATTTATATCCCTACGAGAGAAAAGTAAATTATACAATTACTTTGTTTGGAAAGACAATTATATCGCTCCGTCTTGTTTCAGTTCTAAAAATACAATAACAAATTTTATTATTATCGTCGTACACGCAGTATTTTCACCAAAAAGTTTTAACTGTTATTAAAAGCAAGAAAGTACAGGTAGCAAAAAAAGTACTTTAATGGTTAACAATAAAAAACGAGGACTTTTACTATTTTTTTTTCTGTCTGCAGATTAATTTTGTCAATTCAAAAAAAATATTTTTTAAAATTAACGGCAAAAGCTTAGATCTACTTCTTATTACCTGTTCTTGGCAACTTAAGCAATTAACGCAGATATGATATTGTCTTGTTGAAGTAGTTTTATGGCGGAACATCGCGTTGGAAAACCGGTTCTTACTGATTTCATCACTCCCATTTATGAAAATGACATAATACAGAACTAAACTACCAAGGCTAGTACTGTTTAATACAAATGGTTTCTGCGAGTCACTGTATATCAAATATTCTAGTAAATACATAAATATCGATCGTCGAAGTATTGGACGACGTGTTGAGCTTGACTTTATGTTTAATAATTTAAGCATTATTATTTTTAACAATTCACGTTCTCATTAGGTTTCTTTTGATTCAATCATTAGCAATATTGAGTTTGATTTAAATATATTAAAATTTTAGCGTGGTGTATAAATAGTATTGAACGATATTTTTTGCTAGCTGTACTATAAAGTTTAATTTGAATTGTATTTATTGAGACTAATTTACGACTAAAACTATAAATCAATTTAAGCAATTACTAATTTTCAATATTGCTATAAAATATATATTTTACTGCCAAAGTGGCTCTGCCTGATGGAAACTATGAAAGGAATCATAAGGTAGTGGTCACTATGCTCATTGTTATTGCACACAATGTAGTGTGGTGACACTATGGAGCAATATTGAGTAGCTTCTGTATCTGAACCTCCGGTCTCTCACTTACCAACGACACCTCAGCAGTAAAAATGCTATCATTTTGGGTTGATCATTTACCTATGTACGTTACAATTGTATGTTGGAGGCGCTGGAGGCGACCTTAATATCATTATTATTGCAATCAGAAATCTATGTTAAAATATGATTAGTTAGAACATTATTTTTTTTCATTTTTCTAGACTAGACAGGAGAAAGAAATAAATTCATTTATTTGATTTTTAGTTCTTTTAATTTTTTTTATATGGCAATACTAAAAAAACAATAAATTCAGTTCTTTTTCTCCGTATAATACAGAAAGTGTAACAAAACAGGACTTCTAAGTACCTATATGTGTCACCGAGTGAGGTTTATTTACATATAAAGACCTTGTTGATATGAAACATTTGATAGCGGTGTCATTTATGTAAAATACAATCAATCATTTTATCTGTTATTTGAACACCAGTGTTACAATCTGGTAGCGAATTTATCATTATTCAGTCAGCTTCTACTGTCATGTTTAACTGATATTATTTATAAATACTTTAAAGGAAAATATATGAATAGTAGCATAACATTTACCCATAGCTATTATTTTAACCAGGGAATACTGTTGATTGATGTATGTGATCTGACCCAGAGGCTTTCCTAGTATTGAGTGTTCTGAAGGCTGGTGCTATCTCGGATCGTAGGACTGCAGGTTCAGGGTGAAAAGTAAGCCTACTGGGGGTGGGTAAAGGTGATATTTAATAATCGATGTCGTCCAGTTGGCCACGATATTAAGTCGATTGTCTTTTTTTTTTGATTTTAATACTATACTAATCTGTACGTAAAATATTTTAAGCCTCGTCAGCGATGAAAGTTCCAAGTAAGTATAAAGAACAGCGTAACTAATGACGAACAAAAAGATTTACATCAAACATAACAACAATACAAACATATTTTACTGTAAATGATAATATATATGTAGAGTACGTTTTCTTCAACTATGTTTATTGTTGTAAGTAAATCTTTTACAGATTATTTTACAATTCAGATTTTATTGCTAGAAGGTGCTGGCATTCTTGTGCTACGTGTCTGTATATACTTCAGACACAAAATAATGATGACATCTACCAGTATTATTATGATTGGTCTATTAGTCTAGTGGCCAGTAATCCTTATTGGGCCAGAGTTCTTGGGGTAGATTACCAACAAGGCCAAAATAATTATAGGATGAGAACGATTATCGTGGGAGAACCATGCATTGCCACTATTGCACAATGGAACACAGAACTGTCACTTAGTGTGTAGCAATTGTTTTTGTATTTTGCAGCGAGTGGTGGTAAGTTACTGTAGCTGTAGAGCCTAATCTTTTCAATCTTTAATATTAGTTTGAGTTATATAGGTTGTACAGGTAAAAATTGTCATAAATAAAGTAAACCCTGTTCAAAATTATATTAGACAGATTACGTTGTTGGATGTGTCAAGTTAAAGTTAATATTTTTATTGTTATAGGAATTTGTGAACACCAAGTGTTTGGTGTGCGACGATCTATGCCTATAATACAGATTCACTTGAATGCAAAAACAACAATTTATTATGCAAAGTAAAGTGCAAGATAAAATTAACGACTCTTAAAAATGTAAATATTTTGAAATAGAAACGTCAAATTTACATAAACATCTTATCGACTACAATAAAAAAGACGTCAGAGGATAATTTTTTTATGAACTAAGCGCTGTAAACTGAATAATTTGCATTTGTTATAACTTTTTAACTAGGCACTCAAATATTACCAACATACCAGTATCATGTTAACTGTCGCAATAAGTTCCTGAGTGTACACTTCGTGAATTCTATTACAACTATAATAATATTTGTTTTTGTATAAAACTAGCAACGTGACTCTTCCTGATGGAATGCATGAACAGAATCCAATTTTAAAATCAAATGAGACAAAAAATAAAAATCAAAAACTAACGGTAAATATAAAATACACATGTTTTGTAACCTTAGGTAACATTTCGAAATCAAGCTTCGTAAACTTGAATTTCAAAGTCATGAGTCTACAAATACGCCAATACTAACGCGGCTTGTTAACCATGAAGGGCATACAAGTACAATACATAATATGTTAATATTGTTAAGTCACGTTGTTATTTGGCACGTTAAGCTCTATAAAAACTTACTAGTAGCTTGTTACGAACGTCGATTATAAGTGTATTTGTAGGTTTCACATGCCCACGGTTCTTATGTGACGATATTCAATTACATTGACATGATTTGGTTAATAAGAACTTGTTTTATTGAGCTTCAACATTAAAGAGATACACAGTAGCATTATTTATGACATTATCAAGACGAGAAACGTAGAGTTGTTTATCATATTCTTTTTATAAAAAAAAAGCAGCCCAACCTGGCTTTGCACGGGTAGATTTAGATATTTAATAAACATTTTATATTTGACAATCATCATCATCAGACTATCGCAGTCCACTGTTGGACATAGGCCTGGTTCGATCCTCGGTATCTCTATTATCTGCCGCACTGTGTGGATGTGGTCTATGGTGCCATATCCGCTTCGAAACTCAGCCTGCTGTGGTGGATTGAATTCGTCAAGTCTTCGCTCAAGACAGTTCGTTATGACTCTTGAGAACAGCTTGTAGACGTGGCTAAGAAGAGAAATGGGCCGATAGTTCCGCACAAAAAAACAAGAGGACCGCACTCCTACTCCACGCCTACGGAGTTTCCCTTCTTACAGGACAGCATTGAAAATCTTTTGGAGCTCCCTCAATACGTTCTTACCCCCAGCTTTCAACAGCTCTGCTGTAACACTAGTGTTGTAATTGTAATCCAACAGCGATGTTATAATTTGAAGAAATACTTAAACCTTCCGCGAGAACCAATCTAGATTTCTTAAAATAACATGAACATCGGTGCAGTAGTTTTTAAGTTTATCATGTGGTGATGATGATAGTGTTTTCACATATGCATGTACATTATGTAAAGGTTTTAATAATACTTAATATGTTACATTTTATTGCGCACGTTCTGATTAACGTAACACAAACAAATTACAGTTGGCACAACACAGGTGTTTAATACGTCTTACTCTACTCATTTAGGAATTCAGACTTGATTAAATTTATGAGATTTGAAATGGAATGGGTTACAATGAAATGATATCCAAGAAAGTCGAGCCAGTAGTATTTGCTTTAGAAGACCCGTTTCGTATCATTGTAAAGTAAGTAATTCCGTCGGTTTGCACTGTCCAATGCTAAAGAGAATGCTGAATATATACCTATTTAGAATTAAAATATGATTAGATACATTCTAATTAGGGTGTTAAGAGACTAAAAGTCTCTTAGCTCCCCAATTAGAATGTATTTAAACAAGAATTCTAGCACTCTACACAATATAAAAACATTATTCATTTAATTTTATTTCACACTCATTTCTTCGAGCATTGCTTTAACTATTTACACAGGTACAAAATAAACTATATATACGTCAGCTAAGACTATTAAAATAATGAATAATATTTACATGATAATAACATCATACCAAATTATTTCCCAGCTTGAAATAAGTTTTATTCAGACCATTACATTCGAAAAAAAGTTCATTATCTGATTCGAAATGTTTTTTTATTTATAGATTTAAGAATGCCAAATTTATTACTCTGCTCGATCACTATCCTTATTGTCAGTGCAGACAATGCAGTTTGGTGACCCACACCATGGCGGCCTAGTGAGAAGCTTCATTGGGCCTCCGGTTTCGCAGTCTCCGACGAATCATGACAGTACGAATGCTGTCATTTTTATTTGGGAACACTTTGAGGCACTTTGAGAATTATCATGTACACTGTGCTGCGTGTCACAAAAATACACTATTGTGTGTTCTGTGCAAACTCTTGTTGTTATCCAACTTAGTGTTAGTTGCTTGTAATAGTTATAATTCAGTTACTGAACATTGTTAGTAGTAAGTACATGTTTATGAAAAACAATGCTAGGAAGAGATAAGATTTAAAATGTTTGTCAATATATTTTTGTTCTTGTATAACGTACCTAATAAAAAAATAAATAAGATAAGGATGTTGATCACTCAAGTGTCTTGACGATTCCTACAACTGATATATTTCATATTTACGTAAATATTTATTTGAATATTTAGATGATTTTTTATTCACTAATTTTAGGTTGTGTAGAGTACCATAGCCATCATCATCATCAACAGCCTTGAACAGTCCACTGCTAGACATAGACCTCTCCTTAGAAAGCCATACCATATCATTAACTAGGATATAGTTGAAATAACTAGGATATACATATGCTTGATTTTTAATTAATGTGGCAGGTATATTTCGTTATTTCAAGATCAATTTTTTACTTTGTGTACGAAGTTATTGTTTAATATTTAATCTTAATGTTCCATAACACGTTAATTATAACCATTCCTAAACATCTTTAGCTTACACTTTATGCCCCGTAATATTATACAGGTAGATACTACTAGGCTTCAATATAACGGTTGGCATTTCAAACTACAATTGTTACTATTGGTCTATCTAAAAATAATACTATGACCTTGAAACAACTTGAGTTGATTCACCTTTTTTTGTAAGTTCACATTGTTTAACATATTAGTCAAACACACAATCCGTTGGATTGAAGGTTGCTTTTTGTATTAATACCAACTGTTAAACATTATAAGGCACATTCATAGAAATAATCAATTCTTTCAAGATGTTCTAAATTCTGTAAAACGACGTAAAATAAGGTTAATGTCGTTGCATATTAATATCAACCTACATAGCGATGAGCTTGGAATGTAGTGCATGCGATGTGACGGCGAATATTGAAATAATTCCTACATTGCATTTCTCAACCCCTTTTTATTAAATAAATACTACTTTATACAACCGTATATAATGTTCTGCAATATCACAGTGGTGTAACTGAAGGTTTTATTTTTAGATGAATAAGTGGTTGAAACTTATATTTTAGACTCTCTCTTAGAACAAAGAAGTTTGTAATAAATATAGAATAAATAGAATTATTCCAATTAATTTAAACAAGAAACATGATCACACACGGCTAGCTACAATTCCTGTTCGCGAGATGAAACAGCTATGAAGCAACTGACCTTAAAATATTACGTCATACCTTCATCAAGTTGGAGGAAATAAGTTTAGAATAAAAAAAATATTCGTGACCATTTTTATTCTTTTAAAATAGGTCATAATTTGTTAGGTTTTGTTTGTTTTATTTTTAGTAGAGAAGTCAAAAACGTACCATACTTAGTTTTATTTGTATTTAAATTAAGAATATTTTATTTGAAGACATGAAGGCAAGCAATTAACATTAACACGCTGTATAATTTAGAAAAGAAAGTCAGAGAAAAAGATGAAAAACCTGATTTGACATATATACATATATCAGCCAGGTTTACATAACAACAAGTCCAGACATTATTTCTCTTTGGCAACTGAAACAATACTCGTAAAACAAAACTAATTTAGTTTAGTGTGATTTTTTTTTTGAAATCAAATATATGTACATAAAACTGAAAACTCGGAATTTTTGTTAATTCAATTTGGAATTGTCAACTTAAGTAGCAGAAGCGACGGTCAAAAAGAAGAATGGCGATCATGCATCATCTGATAGTGACTTAATAATGACTGTGTAACTTTTTCGATAATCAATAATAAAGAAGCCAGTTTAAACCTCCCTCCTATTTATATCGATCATAATTATAGTAAAGAAAAATAAGAGTGGTTGCATAGCTTTATTAAAGGAACTAGTTATAACCAGTTAATGCGATCGTTGTCTTATCTTTTTTCAAGTCATGGTCGCGTCTTCTTTAATACTTATCTAAATTCTGATGTTACTTACTATAATAGTTATCTATAGTTTAATACTTATCTATAGTCTGATTGCGTTAACCTACTCATTAGGTATGCAAAGATATCTCGGTATTGATTACTATAGCTTCAAATCTGATGATTATTATACGAGATTGAGATCTATAATCATCAGAACTAACTGGTTTGTAATTTATTATTTCATTGAATGTAATTTTACAGTACTCTATAAAACTTTTTTTATGTTTATAATAACAACTAATGATTCGTTGTATGTAAAAATTTCTTAGAACTTATTTTCGTTTATTTAAATAGTAGATATTTTGTAATATAAAATTCAAATTGGAATTTACTTGGAAAAAAACAGGCAAGTGCGTGTCAGGCCATGCATAGAATAGGGTTCCGTAGTCATATACATATGTTTTTAAAATATCTAATCCACACTAATCTAATGATAATCCACACGATGGGTTAGACGCGAGAAAAAAAATCATCCCCACTTTACCTGCAGGGGAGCTAACCTAAATAAATTTTCAAAATTTTATTCTAGCAAGTTTCTTTTCGGATTCTTTAAGGGTTCCGAGTCATAAACTACGGCACCTTAAAAAGGCACAATTTTCCGTTCTAATACGATCATATAGAAACCCAAAAGCGACATTTACAACTTCTATTTTTGAAATATTTTTTTACTATGAATTAGCCTAAATATTTTAAAGAAAGGACAGATGGTTATATGATGATAAAATAGATTACAGATTAAGAAAAAATATTAAAATGTGTGAATTTTAAAGCATACAAGTACCGAAATTTTGACATTCTGAAAAAACTACATTAATTATTTGTAGAAATGTAAGTGTTACGCACGTCGTTGGGTTAGCGCCACTCGTTGACCCAGGCAGGTATGGCAACGTGTATTATACAGTTTATGCGATTCAAGGCCGACAACCTCGTGTGCTTGGTTCAGCCGCGATTCAACAGAGTTCAGTTGACAATATTCGCCATGCGCCGGCGTCGAGCACGCGGCCTGTAACATTACAACCTTTAATCTTGCGCACAATTGATAAATGTAAAATACAATAAATACGATAAAGATTATTTGTGCGTGTCACTGTACTTCTTACAGCCGTTGTTGTGTGTTGTGTGTAAAATATGTAATTAGTAGTGATTTGCAAGTGAATTCTTTCGTTGGATTATATTTTTCGATACGAGTATACGAGAGCTTTATGTGAGTTGAAATATGTAAACAAAATATATGTGTTATTATAAAATACTGTTATTTTTTATGCCATTTATATTTTTTATGAGAGAAATTACGTTTTTATTTGTTCTAAAGAAGAAATACGACCGATTCGCTTGCCATTTCGTGTAAAAAATTATTTTGTTAACATTAAAATGAAAACCACAATTTTAGTGATAGCTTCTGAAATATTTACAAATATAGGTAGATGACGTTTAGCATTAGCATTAATAATAATAAATGACATGTTTATTTAAAATATTCCATTCATAATTCTAACTTCTTAACCTGTATTTTAAGAGTTTAAGTGGTTCATTTGTTTTGTTTCCAAACTTTAAATACTCAATCAACTTTCATGAAATTTTCCATAATAAAAGCGTACCTACTCATTTCAAAGGTACTTAATTTTTAATGGAAATTTACATTGAAGCGAGCGATAAAACGAATTACACTTAATATTTATAGAGTAAGACATAAAGTTTCTGTCGTTAATTGATTGACTTTTTCTACGAGATTGGTCTCTTTAAAACGATTATAATTAAAGCTTTGACCTTCAGATGATGTGATCAAGTTACGGAAATTATAGACATTTAATGAATGGATAAAAAAATATAATCGTTATGGAATGAATCAAATATATAACAAAATTATAAAATTTGTATATTAATTTGAATTATATAATATTCATTACAAAAAACACTGCATATTTCAAGACTCTATCTACCTTAATCAGTAACCACAATCACTGAGGCTAACAGCTGAGGTTATAACCCCCAATTTATTAGGACATGGACACAAGAGTTGTTGCCTATATTTTATGTATAATTAAAGTTTTTACGCTTTTTAATTGAGACAGTGCTAAAGGTAATTGGTAATTTTGATTTTTAACATTGGTAACAAATGATTACCAAGAACAAGCACTTGTAGCATTGATTCTTGAATTATCTAAAGGTCTTGGCTACTGTTGTTTATAACTTTTTTTGTTGTTGTTTATAATCAACTTTTGATAAGCTTAAGCTAGGCTCCGCTTGCTTGCGGTACCTTCTCCATGTTTCAATGTGTTCTTCGGATCGGTTAAGCGGCTTAGTCATGAAAGTTTAACAGACAGAGAGTCAAAATATTGGTGTGGATTAAAAACGAAGATGCTTTGCATAAATTTATTGGTTTTAAAATAAAAACTCTATATATTTCTTTACCAAATTCAAAAAGCTTACGGCGTTTCATTAGCATTACGTTAAATTTTAATGTGTTCCGGGTTCCTTAATATGCGTGGTAAATTATTCAATACTATTTATAGTTGCATAAAATTAAGCGCTAATATAACTTTATATATTTTTTTGTTGTTATCAAAGTTGTGTAAATTTGTTCCTATATTTGCGAAGAAATACAATAAGTTTTTGCACAAATTTAAAGGTGATTTTATAGAAAAGCAACAGCTTATAATTAGACATTATTTTAAATTTTCACTTCGCTTTCTTGTTGTATGGTGATTTCTTGCTGTTTTTTGCTCGATATTAATACTGGCAATAGGTAGGCGCATAAAATGTATAGAAAATGGTAGATACGGAACCTCTCATGAGCAAGTCCGACTTGTACGATTGCTTAGTTCGCTGTCTGTTCAAGCTCTGGTTTTATTACATATCATTTAATTTTACGAACATTTAATTTCTCATTCTAAAATATTTTGTCAGATCGAGAGACAAGGTCAAAACCAATGGTCCAAGAGCCCAGAGCGATCAGACATAACTTATTTTCACATGGATGAAACCTTAACTACTCAGTAGCGTCTAGTGTACTTTTAAATACCTGCGTGTTTGTGGAACTAGATCTGTGACACCTGGGCAGATATCAGGTGAGAAAGGTAACTAAAAATAAGAGTTATCTAACTTAAATTAGTATGGAGGCTTCATCACGTGGAGGCAATACAAAGTATTAAATGAAGAAAGTGATGAAAAACAGCAAAAAAACAATCATAAAAAAAATGTAATCTTAAGAAAAATATGACTACTTTAGTTTTTTTTTAATTTAAGATTAATATTGTGGGTGTAACTAAGTTTTATTTTATTTTTTATCTGTATAATTAAATTCTCAATTGAACAGTCTTCGTTTCATTAGGATGGCATACGTAGTTCGGGAGATATTCGGGTTTATGTGACTGACCCGTTATTGGTTTATGTGACTGACCCGTTATTTTTGGAACCGGCTTTAGCTTTGCTCCGCAGCGTTACTAGCGTGGCTAGAACAATAATAAAGAATTTATTTTTTATTTATTTATGCAAATGTCAAAAGTATTGCCTATCTTCATTCTTTCTGCACTATATCTATTGTTTATTATATAAAAATACATTATATAACAACTGTCTTATAGATAATTTCATTACTTTTTAATGTATGAGATTCGGTACAGAAAATCTTCCACTACCTACAGCACCGATAAACATTTCTGTGATTATTTTTTACCGATTATAAGCCAAATAGTAAATATTCGTACATATTTATTTTTGTAAATATAGCAAGTTTAAAAAAAAATAATTTTGTAGAATACCTGAACGCTGTATTTGACTTAGAGCATAGACGCCCCCAATATGCCTTTTACACTATTCTGTTCATTATCATAATATAATGGAGTTCGGACATTCTTATATTGTTTATAGGAATAAGTTTTAATATGTTATTGTCTTCTAATTTAATAATTAATAAATGAAGTATACATAAGAAAACTATAAATCTAAATTTTGCAAGATTTTATTTTGGATGAACTTGATCTTGATATCTAACATAAGATGCTACCATCTTATGTTAAACATTAGTTAAAGTTATCAAAATTTCTCCTTTAAGATATTACGTGTGTAATTGAAATTAATAAACTCGTATTGTTCAACTTTTTCAAGTAACGAAATATGGTTTTACGGTTGATAGTATAATAAATAGAGCTCAACTACAAATTGAATTTAAAGTAATATATTATGTAAAGTAATGAGTGTATTTATAATTCGACGAAAAGTTTAATAGACCGGTCACTGTTCTAATTAGCATAGACCAGTTTTCGATGCCCATAAAACTTTATAACTTCTTGTAGAGTAAGAGCCCAGAGCGATCAGACATAACTTATTTTCATATGGATGAAAACTTAACTACTCAGTAGCGTCTAGTGTACTTTTAAATACCTGCGTGTTTGTGGAACTAGATCTGTGACACCTGGGCAGATATCAGGTGAGAAAGGTAACTAAAAATAAGAGTTATCTAACTTAAATTAGTATGGCTGATCTTTATATATATTTTGTAGAATATTATTCTAAACTAGTTTCATAAAGTGTCAGACACTTTTCATGGACCAGAGCTTGTGTCAGACGCTTTAAAGATCGACAAAAAATTAATGAACTTTACTTATTTTTACATGTCTGATTTTTTAATATGTTAATAAAGTAACTATTACAAAGTTACATTTCATCAGTCAGACAAATTCGAGTGACCAAATATCCCTTAAACACAAAAATTGTTCAGCCGGGAGTGCGATCATCATGCTATTTCAGAGCGAGTGAGACGTCCACAGCAACTTGGATCTCGTTTTTTAGGGTTCCATAGCCAAATGGCAAAAAAAAGGGACCCTTATAGATTCGTCATGTCTGTCTGTCTGTCTGTCCGTCCGTCCGTATGTCACAGCCACTTTTTTCGGAAACCATAAGAGCTATACTTTTGAAACTTGGTAAGTAGATGTAATCTGTAAACCGCATTAAGATTTTTACATAAAAATAGAAAAAATACAATACATTTTGGGGGTCCCCATACTTGGAACTGAACTTCAAAAAAATTTTTTCATCGCACCCATACGTGGATATGGATAGGTATTCAAAAATGATGTTGAGGTTTCTTAAATCATTTTTTTCTAAATTGAATAGTTTGCGCGAGAGACACATCCAAAGTGGAAAAATGTCCCCCCCCCCCCTCTAACTTCTAAAATTACATCTACTTACCAAGTTTCAAAAGTATAGCTCTTATGGTTTCCGAAAAAAGTGGTTGTGCCATACGGACGGACAGACAGACAGACAGACAGACATGACGAATCTATAAGGGTTCCGTTTTTTGCCATTTGGCTATGGAACCCTAAAAACGGGATCCAAGTTGCTGTGGACGTCTCACTCGCTCTGAAATAGCATGATGATCGCACTCCCGGCTGAATAATTTTTGTGTTTAAGGGATGTTTGGTCACTCGAATTTGTCTGACTGATGAAATGTAACTTTGTAATAGTTACTTTATTAACATATTAAAAAATCAGACATGTAAAAATAAGTAAAGTTCATTAATTTTTTGTCGATCTTTAAAGCGTCTGACACAAGCTCTGGTCCATGAAAAGTGTCTGACACTTTATGAAACTAGTTTAGAATAATATTCTACAAAATATATATAAAGATCAGCCATACTAATTTAAGTTAGATAACTCTTATTTTTAGTTACCTTTCTCACCTGATATCTGCCCAGGTGTCACAGATCTAGTTCCACAAACACGCAGGTATTTAAAAGTACACTAGACGCTACTGAGTAGTTAAGTTTTCATCCATATGAAAATAAGTTATGTCTGATCGCTCTGGGCTCTTACTCTACAAGAAGTTATAAAGTTTTATGGGCATCGAAAACTGGTCTATGCTAATTAGAACAGTGACCGGTCTATTAAACTTTTCGTCGAATTATAAATACACTCATTACTTTACATAATATATTACTTTAAATTCAATTTGTAGTTGAGCTCTATTTATTATACTATCAACCGTAAAACCATATTTCGTTACTTGAAAAAGTTGAACAATACGAGTTTATTAATTTCAATTACACACGTAATATCTTAAAGGAGAAATTTTGATAACTTTAACTCTTCAATTCCCATGTTTATGTAAATATTTATTTTATATTTCTCTTTTACTAAAATAATTTAGATACATTTGGAGAAGACAAAAAAAAAAGTTTTGTTTTTAAAAACTACCCTCATTTTTTTTTATTAGGGTGTCACCTACAGGTGACACTGGGCATTGTGTTAACTTAGGACTTTGAAGGACCAACGCGATTTTTCTTATTTTTTCGGTTCAAATAAAACGTTGATTTTTATAATAATATTTATTATTGCGAAAAGTAGAAAAATACAGAACTTATTTATTATGGAACATGTACCAACACTTCAGGTGCAAACCGATATTGCACCTGGCGCACATTTTTCTAGTCCGTTGTTGACAATATCCGCATCTCCGCTGTGAGCAATCGACTTCCGAGTAGTCGTCCACACTTCCAACACTCCTCACTTCAGTAAGCACTCTCATTTGTACTGAACTTCCACAGGCAGAATTGCGGAGTGGAGGCTTACCATACTTTTGGAGGTAGGTGGTTGCCATATTCCGCCGGAAATCGCAGTAAGTCCAGTTGGTTTCCGACTGCCTTTTGATCAGCCATGCATTTTGGCAAGCTGCATCTATACCAAACGCAAAAAGAGGAAACCACCACTTTTTTTAGTGTCATTTTCGTCTCCACTGTCTTCGTCAGTCACCATACCATCTTCAGGAGGAAATCAAATAATATAACCTAGGTCTTCCCCAGCGTGCAACTCCTCGGCAATCTCATCTAACGTCAACCTGTAATACGTAAACCACCTATAAAACAATATCAACACATAGCGATAAGACCAAAAATAAACAACAGTCTTGTTAATACTTAGAATGAATTCAGAACAATAAAGTTAGTCAGAACAATATTGCCCAGTGTCACCTGCAGGTGCCACGTCATATTCTCAACCCTGTAATGAAGATGCTTTATGTTATTTTTATCGTAAAATACATTTTTATAATAGCGAATACATTCATTTACTATATGTAATAAAGAAAAAGACAATACTTACGGTCTGGACATTTTTATTTCACTTTTTATTCCAAGAAATCACACAAACTCAGACTACTTCAATTACGCGCGAAATAACCGATTGAATTTGACAAATGTCATATGGTTAGTGCTGCCAGAAAAATTAAATGAATAGTGTTACTATTAGGCTTTGCTACAATAATGATAGAATTCAAAAATAAATTGTCATGTGGTAGAAAAAAAATATTAAAGTACTGTCACCTACAAGTGACACTGGGAATTGAAGAGTTAACTAATGTTTAACATAAGATGGTAGCATCTTATGTTAGATATCAAGATCAAGTTCATCCAAAATAAAATCTTGCAAAATTTAGATTTATAGTTTTCTTATGTATACTTCATTTATTAATTATTAAATTAGAAGACAATAACATATTAAAACTTATTCCTATAAACAATATAAGAATGTCCGAACTCCATTATATTATGATAATGAACAGAATAGTGTAAAAGGCATATTGGGGGCGTCTATGCTCTAAGTCAAATACAGCGTTCAGGTATTCTACAAAATTATTTTTTTTTAAACTTGCTATATTTACAAAAATAAATATGTACGAATATTTACTATTTGGCTTATAATCGGTAAAAAATAATCACAGAAATGTTTATCGGTGCTGTAGGTAGTGGAATATTTTCTGTACCGAATCTCATACATTAAAAAGTAATGAAATTATCTATAAGACAGTTGTTATATAATGTATTTTTATATAATAAACAATAGATATAGTGCAGAAAGAATGAAGATAGGCAATACTTTTGACATTTGCATAAATAAATAAAAAATAAATTCTTTATTATTGTTCTAGCCACGCTAGTAACGCTGCGGAGCAAAGCTAAAGCCGGTTCCAAAAATAACGGGTCAGTCACATAAACCAATAACGGGTCAGTCACATAAACCCGAATATCTCCCGAACTACGTATGCCATCCTAATGAAACGAAGACTGTTCAATTGAGAATTTAATTATACAGATAAAAAATTAAATTAAATTAAAAAAAAACTAAAGTAGTCATATTTTTCTTAAGATTACATTTTTTTTATGATTGTTTTTTTGCTGTTTTTCATCACTTTCTTCATTTAATACTTTGTATTGCCTCCACGTGATGAAGCCTCCAGTGATGAAAAACAGCAAAAAAACAATCATAAAAAAATGTAATCTTAAGAAAAATATGACTACTTTAGTTTTTTTTTAATTTAATATTAATATTGTGGGTGTAACTAAGTTTTATTTTATTTTTTATCTGTATAATTAAATTCTCAATTGAACAGTCTTCGTTTCATTAGGATGGCATACGTAGTTCGGGAGATATTCGGGTTTATGTGACTGACCCGTTATTTTTGGAACCGAGTGTAGACTAAAAAAGTGTAGCCTAAGTTTCTCTATGTCAACAGCTTTCTTCTTCAGTGAAAGACCCAAAATTACCCGGAACAAACAGACAAACAGTCGGACAGACAGACAAAATGTTTAATATGTGCGTTTTGGATGCCAACGGTATACATTATGCATTTAGTAAAAAAAAAACATTTAATATAACATACAGAGACTCAAATTTTACCTTCTTATTTTATAAATTATAAACACTTTTAAATTACTACAGTGCACTAACTACACCAGTATAGGCATATTACTATGCAAAAAATTCTACAACAGACACAATTTTCATATTTGTTGCTCATAGGCAACAACGCATTACCATGTGATTTATGAGTTAGCGTCTGTAAGCAGTGCACGTCGCGTCATTTTATGACACGGTGGGATTTTGTGATTAGTAAATAATAAACTTTCCAAAGGAATTCCTTTATCATACCTATTATGATGATGATGTTGTGTGTTAGATGTCCAAAATATTTATTTATTTATTTAAGTGATATAATACATAAGTTAGTAATATGGTATTGTTAGATTGATATACATATTTTGGAACTCATATTTTCTACTGTTTTGTTTTATATATGCAGTTTTTTGTTTATTTAAAAAGCATTATATTATCCAAAGAAGTAAATAAATATGTGATACGTATTGTTTGGTATATTGACACAAGTGGCATGGGATTTTTTAATTTGTAGCATAATATTAAATGGACAATATAAACCTTATTTGTACCTGTCTACGCTGAGGTTATAAGAATACCTAATGGTTTTGACTCTCTATATAAGTTTGTATGTTACACTAGTCAACATTTGGATGGTACAGTAAAGGAAGTGCCGGCACTTCCTTTACTGTACCTAGTACTTTTGTCGTTGCGTCGTCGTAGCGCGAGGCTAGCCCAGGAACTGAAAAAAACATAAAAACTAACTATCTCTTAAAATAAACATAATTTTAAACAGTCATTTTTATTCGATCCCACATATCTGTAATGTCTGTCATAGAGACAGGAAAGATTCTTGGACTAGGTACGTGATTGTATCTTCAGGACCCTACTCCAATATACGATAAGTTGGGAGTATAATATTTGTTTACATTCAATACGTGCATTCGTAATATTATATTTAAATGACATTAAATTCTGATTCTGTGTTCTGTAATTGCTTTTTGAACCATCAGTGAAACTAGTGATAAACAGATATCTTTATAAGAAATACAATCAACATCAATAAACAATTTCCCCCCAGACCTTAAACCCGATCAAATTTACGTGTAAAATTCTAAAAATTTAATTCTATAGTCAAAATATGTAATGAACATGCTATACTGGTGACAACATTGTTAATATCAAATTCTATTATGAGAGCTGGAAAGGGTCTTTAGGTAGATGTTGGAGGCATTCTGAAAATTTGTCAATGACCGCTACCCTAAAGCCAGGCGTCTAACTCTGTGTTAGGATATTGCGGAGGAGGTATGAGAAAAAATTTCAGAATGCCTCTAACACCTACTCAACAATATCTGCCAGCTCTCGAGCCATTCTCGTTTTGCATGGAAACAGACATCTGTACAACAATTTATCTCTTAAGGTTATAGATAAGTTGTTTCCAAGTATGTAGTTTTTTACAGTTGAATTGACGTAATATACGAATTTATTTACTGTAAACATCTTAATGATATTCACGTGTTATGGTCGTGATTGATAGAATTTTAAACTTGCACGAATGGGCGGGTTCAACCAGGGCGGTGCTAGCCTCATACAAAAGGTCAACTTTAATGACAGCATTCCTGTTGTAGTGTTTCCTTCATCAGTGTGAGACCTCATGATGAAGAAGCATCTCTTGCATTGCCTGCATTCACAATGAAGATAGTAACCATTACTTCTTTTTTCTACTCATGCTTACTATGAGGCAGAGTTCACTCACTTTGGCTTGCTTACGCATAAAAGAAATATTACAAGTGAAGTGAATAGTAAAAATTCTGTAATGTTTGTACTTAATAATGTTTTTATTACCAAATGTAATAATTTTAATAATAATATACAAACATGTCTCATCTTTCTTCCCATTATTATGCACGTAGATCCTAAATGTAAATTATTTCAAATCTCGACAAGAGATATAATAAATGTTCTAAAATTAACTGTTAATATTTACAGCTAAGAGTTTCTTTTGATAAAGACTATTAAATATTTACTCATTATGTTATTATATTTAAAAGAACTATAAGTACAGACAGATAAAACCTGCAAGTAATGACCATTTTTATTTCTAAAGAAATGATGTTTTTATAAAAACATTAATTTTAGCCATTTATATAATTAACGAAATTTTCTTAATACACATCATATTGATATCTTTCAATAGTCTTGATGTGTACCTTGAAACCTTACAACGTTCTTCTTCTTCCTAGCTTTTATTCCCAAGTTTATTTGGGGTCGGCTACTAGTTCAACCGGTTTTACCCGAATATCAGTTTTTCCACAGAGCAACTGGTATCGGACCTACCCGACCCTGAGGGACAACTGAAATTCGAAGGAAACCTTAAAACCCACAATATTTAACTATCGTTAATTACAATTTTAAACTAAAATAATGTCATAGTATATTAATCGATTCAATATAATGATCTTTTCTATCTATAGATGTACAATCAGAACCTTAACCATGCTTAATACTGTTTAGTATTAAGCATGGTTAAGGTTGTGAACTATCTTAATGTTCATCATCAGTCCATGGCAGTCCAAGGATAGATAAACCTCTCAATTTTTTTTTATTACCAAATTAAAATAAATTAAATTAATTAAAACTAATATTACGTAGTAATAACGTACAAGAAGCAAATCTATCGATTAATAACAAGGATAAACATACATATTATTTTATTTATCGTAAACATTAGTTGCACGTCACAGGAATTTCCATGATAACTATTATTTTACCAATTAATCTTGTGTTACCGTCATGTAATTTTATTTTGCATCATTAGTGCTAAAATGTCCGTGTGGTGACGGATTAAGAATACAGAGTGTCACCACCCCTATTCATCCCACGTGGGTGTCGTAAAAGGCGACTAAGGGATAAACTACGCAAGACAACATCAATGCAAAGAGAAGGAAAACTTGAAACCAACCCTATACCAACCCGTCTGGCCAGCGTGGTATAGTAGACCATAACCTCCTTTCTAAGGAGAGGCCTATGTCCAGCTGATGATGAGTGCTAATATGTAATTGAGAAATGATTTTATTATAAATTTTGAAGTCTCGATACCACAATCTATTGTGACGTCATAAGTTGTCAGTCAGTCATCTTACCCACTTACAAACTACGCAACTGGGTTTTGTGTGTAAATCACATATAGTTTTTTATGTGTAACTAAGCTATGACTTATAAAGGAAAAGAGCAAGAGAAATTTCTAGGCTTTATATAGGTCCAGGACGATTTATGTCAATGTTCTAAGCCAATATTACCCCAAATTAAAGTTATCTGCCTGCGACCAATGTCATTTTCAATCATTTTTACGTCTAGCTATGTAAAATTTACTGAGGTAACTTATTCTTTTTTCAGATAAGAAGGTTTATTTAAGAATACCAATAAAATGGAGGACCAAGAAGCACAAGTGCAAGCTCATAAGCTTCTTGGACAGAAAACTAAGATACCACAGCGGTACGACAATGCATACACGAGAGCACTTCGATCATGTAAGTACTGTTCTTATTTAATTGTTCTTCGCATTTAACTTTTATGAACGACCTGTTGGCCTTATTTAAAGCAACCCTGACTTGTCAGCCAGATATCATGTGTTTGAATACTATCTACAACAAAATATTATGTGAGTAAAATTATATTTGTTCTATGTCTGGATGGAATGTAAATTTATTTGTATGTATCTATACTAATATTATAAAGAAGTAAAGTTTGTGTGTTTGTTAAATTGTAGGGGGTAATCTCGGGATCTACTAAACCGATTTTAAAAATGATTTCACCAATAGAAAGCCACATTATTGCTGAGTGTCATAGGTTATATAAAAAACCGTGAAATAAAAAGGCTTTTACAGGGTAGTCCCTTTTGCAAAGTGAATCGGAGAAAAAACGGTCGAATGAAAGCGTTTCTTATGAACGCTGCCTTAACTATGAAAGATATATTTTTGAGTTCTAGAGAAAAGATGTGGAGCTTGAAAATGCCTACAAACAAGTCAAAGACAGCATATGTCTAACTTTTATATTTAAGTTATGCCCAACGAAGTGGGCACAGGTCAGCTAGTTTAATAATATAATTGGTATCATTATTTCAATTGCATGGGATCTGTCTAGTTTGTGTTCAGGTGACTGTCTGTGAGATATGTGAAGTTGTTGTTATTACTAAATATCTGATGAAAAGGTAGATATGTAAATGGCTATCTAGCCTTTTACATATCTACCTTTTCATCAGATATTTAGTAATAACAACAACTACTCATTATGTTATGTAAACGGCTAGATAGCCATTTACATATCAGATGGCTACTACTGCATTCGGAAATGCGGGTGCATTTAAATGTATGCAGAAACTCATTTGTATAAAAAAATAAATTAGACAAATTAACAATTCCAGTTCTTTTTAAACAGGATGGGAATTACATAGGCATTTTTAGAAAGGAGGTTAGAAAGACATTCTGCAGATAAATTCCGCTGACCTCAAAATTATGACCTAATTTGACAATTAAGTAAAAAAAAACAAAACCTAAAAATCATAGTGATTTATAGATTAGATTTATTAACATTCAAGTAAAAGTATTATTATCGCCATTATTAACAAAACGGTATTCAATATATAAGACGTATATGACAAACATACGGTATATGACAAACATACGGTATATGACAACAAAATATGACGGTAACATCTGTTCTGTATAATTGCTTTGATAAATGAACACATTTCAAATTTAATCAAGGAATAATATACTTTAGGTTCGCAAATATAATATAGTATGGTCCAATGAACAGAAAATGCTCTTACTGGAATTTCTATACGCCTCATAAAACAGTACACTTTAACAGACGACGTCTAAGGCTAATTAGCTTACAATAAATATTATTGATGTCATATCAATCTAAAGTACGAAGATTCTGTTTAAATCTTACAGAAACACTCAGAGCCTATAAGAAAATGAATGTTTGTGGAGGTTGCGATTGAAACAGGTACTTCGTACCAGAAAAACAATAAAAAGTACAAACCATATCTTATAGTATAACAGTATTTTAAGCAAACGGATTTTCATGTTCTTTTTTCATGTTTAATATTATAATAGATTATAAAATATCAAATATACCGACAGCCATTTTATTCCACATATACATGTTTATGTAATGTTCTGACCGTCTCACACTGACAAAATGAAAAGTGCTACACAAAAAAAAAGGTTTGTCGAAGTCCCGTAATAGTAAATCGCTCTATATTTAGGTTTTGTGTTTTGTTATACTTTTCTTATCTACGTTTGCAAAAATAATTAGTAAGAATAGTTAACGATTCAGTAGAAATTGGATGATGATAAAACTTCATCAAGCGATTCATTATCATTCGTAGCCTAATTAAAGCGAGGAGTCACAGATCAAGTTCATTCAACAATTAAAAATACACATGCTGGTTTGAGTATTCCATTACAGTGACCTACTTAATAAATACATACATATTACAATTTATGACTAAGCGTGACCACAACACATACACTTATTTATACGAAAACCGCGGTCTTTGTGATAAGTTTATACAAAACAGTCCATTCATGTGTTAGTTAGTATCTCAAATATAATTCAAAGTAGTTTTTTTTCGAACTACTGACACACAACATGTGTTTTTTTATTTTTTACTAGCTTTCGCCCGCGGCTCCGCCAGCGTGTATGTCGGTTATCGCAGTAAAAAGTAGCCTATGTCCTTTCCTAAGTTCAGTTCTATCTTCATACCAAATTTCATCAAAATCGGTTCAGTGGTTTAGGCGTAAAAGCGTAATAGACAGACAGACAGACAGAGTTACTTTCGCATTTATAATATTAGTAGGGATGAGCCTGCTAAAGTGACTTACTCTACCTGATGGAAAATATGAGCAGAATCAGAAAGGCAGCAGAAAAGTAAGGTTCGTCATCTAGCAAAACTAAACTTTAAACAAAACTAGATTGTTAAATACATATATTCGCATATGTTACAAACATTTGGTCAACATAGCCTTCCGGCACATCATCCGTATTTACTACCATTGCGTCACCTTTCACCAATACACATCAAATTTCTCAAGGCTCCATACTCCCCCTTACTAAGGAACTCACTTCATCTGTCATCTCCAATGACTGATCGATATATTATTTTAATATTTACTCATTACTACTATATATTGAAATCTCTGAAACCTTCTTAATAATATTGACAAACTGTGTAAATATTTTTTAATTACTAACTCTATATACGCTTAAAGTTAAGAACTATTTTTTTTTTAATATTTAATTCCTGCAATTGGTAATACAGTTTATTAATATGGTTCAGAGTTATGAACGTAAGAAGCATAACGGAGCTCTATTTTAATTTGTAATAAGATAATTGGCAAAATTTTTGGCAGTCTGTATATTTGAACGTTCCACCATGGTGATTAAATTACTAAACCAATTTTAATCAATGAGGTAACAATAGATTCATAGGTAATAGTGGTCTGGGTGACATAGATTACAGTAATTTATTAAAAAAAACGTTTTGGTTTTTTACTTTTGCTTGTCGTGTTTCTTTTTGAGGGTGTCTGTACATTGTGACAGTAATTACTACTTGTGTTTAATATTTATAGCCAAAGCTAGTGATTTATTTACGAAATTCTACCTATATCAGTATCAGCAGGTTTCATTACCATGTTATCGTGAAAGTACAACCAACGAGATCAAACCCACTCAGCATAAATTTATTTCAAAACAACATTAGACTAACAAATACATACACATAACATAAAACGTTAGCATACAACGGAGTTAACATTTTAGTCTAGACGTGAATACAGTTGGAATGTAGCTTTAATAATATTTAACGGTGCTTGCGTGCGTGATGTAATCTGAATTTAAATGTATGCAAAGTTAGCAAGGATTAAGAATTTATATCATAAATATGAATACCTACAACTTACTCATCGAATTTAATATTCATGACCCTTTTTAATTGTTATTAACAGCAGAAACAGAGTAGGTACCAAATGGTACTTAAAAGGTTAATTATTATTAATAAATCGAAACTTACGTTACAAAACTGAAGAGTTTGTTATTTTAGTTGAGACGTTATCTTTGGAACTACTAGTCTCATTTTAAAAATTCTTTCAGTGTTACAAAGTCAAGTTATTTAGGAAAGCTTTAGGGTATTAATCATCACACTACAAATAAAAGAAAGGGATTATAAATGAAAAAATGCTATAAAACTGGAGTCTTCTATTTCATGAGAATTTTCATTGCGTGCACTGCGTAAACATTGGTTAGTTTGGTAAAAATTAAGTATAAAGGATTTCTAGCCCTTTAAAATCTCTAAGAAATGCACGACAACATCTATTCGTTGAAGTTGTTTCGCTATAACCAAGAGAAAATTAAGCTGCTTCATTTACGTATGATGCATAGAACCAACTTAAATATACTAAAACTACATGTTATTAAAAAAGTTATAATACTGAGTGGGTTGTCTATTAAACTACTTGTTAGTAGTTTAATAAACGACGTTTTGTTAAACACATTAAACTATATCATACTAGCTTTCGCCCGCGGCTCCGCCCGCGTGTGTCTCAATTATTAGAGTAAAAGGTAACTTATGTGTTATTCTGATATACAAGCTATAATATTACAAAGTTTCATCTAAATCCGTTCAGTACTTTTTGAGTGAAACAGCAACAAACATACATACATAATCACAAACTGTCGCGTTTATAATATTAGTAAGCATTACTCTATGTTGAGCTTAATTAGCTGGATGCGAGAAGCCCAAAATCGATCAGAGTGGTTTGCAATGGGAGAGTTCCAACAGTGGACTGTGATAGGCTGATGATGATGATGAGCTTAATTACGTTTTGTTTAGCGCATGAACTCGGCAGGTTAATAACTGACCTTTCGTTAGCATATATATATAATACTTTGTATTGTATATTATGGAACAAGGTAATTACTAAAGGTGCACGAACATTATACGAACAATAGAATTTCTGCACAGCTACATGGTGTTTAAAACGTGGGCAAGTTTAAAAGTAGCGGTAGGTATTTTTTTTCTAAGTATTTGAAGAATGTATTAAATCGGATAAAATGTTATTACTACATGTAATCTAATGCAAAATTGTCAACAATATAACAAAATAAACACATTTACGTGTTTTAACTCGGTTGCTCATTGCTAATGGCATTTTTTACCCCCCCCCCTCCCCCTTGGTGATACATGGTGTGGTTTAAAACTACCCCCTATATGACGTGTATTTTTTAGTAACTACAAAGAATCTTTTTTTTTAATAATAATAAATTACAGGTATAATTATCAACTAATTTTATTATAGAAAATTAAAGACTACAATAATTACGTTCAGAGGTAGAGTAGAAAGGTTGCAGGTTGACTGACATAAAAATACTGAAAAATATGCGAAAATTTGCAGAAAAATAAATACACGTGATATGTTACTACACCCCCCTTCCCCTTGTGATATTTCGTGAATTTTTGATCCCCCTCCCCCACCTTCAAGCCTCATGTGATTAATAGACAGCCACTAAGTCGAGTTTAAATACGTTAACGTTAGTTGTATACTTAATTTTAATAGTAGATTAGTAGCCAAGGGCTGTAAGGCATCAATTGCAGCCCGATATATTTAAATATAGTTCGAGGGTGCAATTGGTACTTACACCCGAGCTAACTATTCTGCTTTATATCTCGATTGTGAGGTAAGTAGAAAAAAACCGGCATTATAAGAATAAAACATTTCATCTTCAGCTTCCATTTTCATTGAATCGGGAGTGCAGCTCATATCTTCATCACTTAAGAACCCATGTTTTTTCCTAATTACCACGTAATTATGAAAAAAAATCCCAAAAAAGCAATATTTCAATTAAAAGTTAAAAGCTTCTTTTCATTAAAAAATGTGAGCTGTCACGGGACGCCTGGCAGATGTGAAACATCGCCATTATTTTGTAAAAGTAATATTCAGAAAAGAACATATTGTAATAGGAACTAAATATGTCATAATGATAAAATAAAATATTACTAATTATTAAAATAGTAGTCTATATGCAGTAGTGTGTACACCATACACACTACTGCATATAGACTGTATATACCGTATAGCGTGCCGTGGCGACGCGTCGCCAGTCGCCAGGCCAGAAATCTATTTTACGTGCGTCTATAGATGTTTCACATACGTGCGCCTATAGATGTTTCACATCAAAAGAAAACAGTAAATAACTTTTTAATTGTTTTTTTCAAGAATGAAATTGAGCTTCGTCGTTCGATATTTAAAATTGATGACATATACTCACACGAAGACAAGGCTGAATAGCAAAGCGACCTCTTTGGTCATTGGGCTGAATGCATGATGTCTTTGCCTGTATGATGCTTAGATGTACGCGAACTTTTTGTAAGGAAGAAGCGTTTTTTTTTTTAATTACTTACCGCCCTAGGGCTTTTCTAGCTACATTATTACCCTAGAGCGCTAATAAGTCACTTACAAGCCCCATTTGGAGGTAATAAGAACCTACTTACCGAACATGAGAGATGTAAAATATTATTAATAAACATTTATCCCATAGCTTAATGTATATTAATTCTAAAATTTCACCGGTTAGCCGTAATTATTGAACTAAACTTGGATATAATATGAAACAGCAGTGCTTGTTACTCAAACAAATAAGAGTAAAGTCAATATGTGTTACTTGAAGAAATTGTTAAACAAAGTCTTCTGTAAAGAGCAAAAATACATATTTTGCTGTAATGTTGACTCTAACACTTAAAATGTAACCTTCGTTGTTGCTCATGTATAATAATTTGATCATATAAGGTAAATCAATAATTCAATGTGTGGTTATATTAATGTCATTAATATAATCTATTTAGACCTATTTACCTATTATCTATTACTATCTATTACCTATTTAGAAATAGACTCAACCTGTATTTATAACAGGGCGTTGTATTGTACTTTCTACCGACTTTCTGGAACGCTGCAAAAGTAATACGTAGCTGCCTTGTTATTTCTCGGCTCGGTGGAGTTTCCTAACGTTACTCCAGCAGTAATTTTAATATTTGCTAGCTAGTTTGCTAAAAGGTCGGTTTATTATCGGTCGGCTGTTGATGTTATCTATAAAAATAAATAAAATTTGTGTGTCTGTATGTATTAAAGATCAGTTTTTTTCCAAATGTATATCAAAGTACATACGATACTAATATCAAAAAAAGCAATTACAATTTTTTTTATCTGTCTGTCTACCTGTTTGTTTCGGCTAATCTCTGGAACGGCTTTACTAATTTTGACAGGACTTTCACTGGTAGAAAGCTGATGACACAAGGAGTGACTTGAGTTTTTTTTTTAGACAGGTTGCTCTCTGCGCCTACTCTGCGACGTTACTAGCAATTTACAACAATAACAGCGGACAAAACCGCGGGACTCAGCTAGTTGTAAAATATTTTCAACGTAAATACGAGTATGTTGATGTATAAAGTAATGATCTCGCACTTCATCTATCTTGTATCACGTAGGATCTTAATAAAATAATTTAAACAGTAGAAAACAAGAACTAAACAAAATTTTAAAGAGCTGAAAATATTTCCAGTATCCATCTATTAAATAACCTTCAAAATCAAGTAGCTTTTATTTCCAGTACGCCTTTTAAGTACTCATACTTTCGAAATGTAACATATTAATGACTTGTTTCGATGTTTCAAAAAGACTTCCATGCCAAGGCATGCTAATTGAAATAGCGGATACAAAGAGCGTTAGACGCCCAATATTGAGATCTAAGGACTCTTCCAAGCTATGAATAGTTTTGGAATCCAAATCGAAGGTTGGGAGCAACGTGCCGAAATAAAATCTCAGAGTCGCGATGACGTAACAACTGGCATGTTAAAACAAGAAGAAATCTGGTACAAAGTCTAAAGCAGAAAAGACTTCGTCGCGCTTTTCCATCTCCTATAGACTCACTATTCGTCAGCAATCGTTTTGGTAAAAAATACCGCGCTGCCATAGACCTCCATGGTCATTAACAGCGATGCAGAAACCCGGAGACCCGCAGGCGCTGCAACAATCATCTGAAATAGATGCTGTGGCCAGATATAATTACTCATGTATGCAACAACAACTTTATATCAAAATTGAGTGAATACCTAAAAATGAATTTACAGGTAATCATGAAAGAGAGGAATAAAAAAATCTGAACATTTACCACAATTCACTCGTTGATACATCACATAAAAAGCATATACAGGGTGAATTTTTGAGACGGAACAGTAAGGGCAGGTACCTCAACCGTTATAGTTACAGGAAAATGCTTTAAGAAGACTATCCATAATTTTTTAAAACAATCTGAACTGCATTTACAGATTTTGAAAAAAATGTACAGCTAGCAAGAAAATGGTCATTTTAAGCAAAAACTTTTTTTAATGCCAATCGATCCTGTTTCCTATAAAGATCAAAAGTCTCTACTGGACCGATTGAGGTTTGAGTACTAGAAATGTCAGAAATCGCAAAAAACTTTTCACGTACATTTAGATAATTTACATTTAATTAATCTACAAAATAAATTGCTAAACCCGACCGCCGTTTTCACGAATACTCATTTTTGCACTGAGCTACTAGCAGCCGATAATTTTCTTGGATAGATATCATTTAAAATCCTTGTTAATGCATCTTTCAGCTCCTGAATACTGTTGTATTTTTTTTGTAGTCTACGTTTTTAAAAAGCCCCACAAAAAAATATTGAGAGTCCATCTCGTAGCCCCAATCTAACTCAGATTGGGGCTACGAGATGGCCACTTCGTTGGACCATGTGTACCTATCCACTGTGACCCGAACTGCCTATTCAAACTGAAATACTCGGCTGTTGTGTGACGGGCGACATCTTGCTGAAAATAAACTTTTCGCAATTCTGACAAGAACCATTCATTCAACTGGTTTTGGAGATTCTCTAAAATGACGTCGTTATACACGGCAAAATTAAGAGTACCTTCATAAAACTCCACCATTATTATACGATACTAGTCGCAATGGATACTTATTCGCGTACCACACCAGTGCAGATTCCGTGTTTCTATTATTTACAAAATACGCTTAATACAAAAGATGAATTAACAACGATTTTAAATGATATCTATCCAAGAAAATTATCGGCTGCTACTAGCTCAGTACAAAAACCAGTGTACTTATGTATTCGTTAAAAGGGCGGTAATTTTGACCAATTTATTTCGTAGATCATCTAAATGAAAGTTAAATTTATTCTAATTCATATTATTTTAATTTTAAGTTAGCAATTTATTTCGTAGATTAATTCAATGTCAGTTAACTAAATGTAAGTTATCTGTTGTCTGTGTCTAAAATTCATATTAAAATGATTTATTTCCGTACAAATGTATGGGAAAAGTTTTTTGCGATTTCTGACATTTCTAGTACTCAAACCTCAGTCGGTTCAGTAGAGACTTTTGATCTTTATAGGAAACAGGATCGATTGGCATTAAAAAAAGTTTTTGCTTAAAATGACCATTTTCTTGCTGGCTGTACATTTTTTTCAAAATCTGTAAATGCAGTTCAGATTGTTTTATAAAATTATGGATAGTCTCCTAAAAGCGTTTCCCTGTAACTATAACGGTTCAGGTACCTACCCTTACTGTCCCGTCTCAAAAATTCACCCTGTATATAGTAGCAATGTAGGTAGTACCTACATTGCTACATAAATGTAGATTGAAATCTGTTCTACTTGTCTCAACTTTACTGAAGAGTTTTACTGTGTCGCTCCTAGCTCTGTCAGTAGAAGATACGGAGTTATAAAATTATATTTACTGCATACTTAAATAGTATTTTTTTTTAATATGACATAGTTAGAACGGAATAAAAAATACGCCAAGTCTTACCGACATAGTTACAAAATAACTTAAAATCAAAGAATGTTAGGTGCACAATTTCATGAGTTTAAAGGAAACTAGTATATTCCTGTCTATTATAAGTTGAAGCCACTAACGAAGTATCATTTTATACTAGAAGCTCTCCCTCACGTGATTACCGTAACCATAGTCTCTTACGAAAGATGGCGCGCTTTAGCACCCACACAATATTTAACATACGGTGTATAAATTGTGCCTTGGAATTTTCCGAAACATCGCCATGTTTATCTATTAAGTACTTTATCATTGCTTAATTAAAGTAATGATTGTTTGATAACTAAAAGCAATCTATAGGTCTATAGGTAATATTGATACTAATATTTTAAGGTTTAATTTGAAAAATCTTTCGATGTTAAAAAGTCCAGTTATTGATGAAGATTATAGGCTATATGAAATCACGCTATATATAATCGATAAGAGTAAAAATGAAAATTATTTCTTGTGAGACTTCATGCGCTGCGGCTTAAATAGTTCTCCTTTAAATGTAATATTCTAAAAAGTCCGCGACAGCATGTCTATATTTTTGCGCATGGCTGTCAGCGATCATTTTTAATACCTTTTTTTTTAAGTAAACAAATTATTTTGGGCTATGTGCAATAGGAGGAAGAGACGAGTTTGCGTGGGTAATCTAATATTAAATATGAAAATGAAATATAATAAGGACTGCACAGCTGACGTAGTGATTGCAGCGGTCTCCTCGTCGCTTTTTGCTGCAGTGAATATATGAGTGTAATCCCCCACACGTTACATTATTTATGTAGGCAGTCTATATCAATAGGTAGAGATCTGAATAGACACATACTTAAACATAATATACATAAATTTACCTCGTAGGTATTCAAATAAAATAACATCAAATAGTCACCAACCAAACCAGTCTGTAACGTATAAATACTTTATTGTTTAATTAGAGTGCCTATTTGTTTTGGAACCTGTAACATAATATATAGTCGTCACTATCTTATCTATATGCGTATCGTCTAAATGGCCTCATAGATCGTTCCTCGAGTATGCACTTTACAAGATTGATTGATATTTATGATTACGGTCCAATGCAGATGGGTCATTATGAACTTTGCTACAATGTGTTATTTTAGCTAAATATAAATTGGCGATTTATTACATTGGCTATAAAAATAAATACATAATATAAAACGTATGGCAACGGATTAAGAATACAGAGTAGCACTCTAAATTCACCCCAAAGGGAGTCGTTATAATGCGATTAAGGGACCAAAGTGCACAGCAAAACATCAATGTAAATGAAAATAAAACTTGAAACTGACTCCATATACTGTTTTTAAAAAGACTTGCCTAATGCCATCCAATTTTAATTAAAAAAATATTTAATAATTTTTATTGTATTTCTATGTTAAAATAGTAATTCAAATTTTCTAAATTGTACATATAACTTAGATGTTTAATTAGATTTTAAATTTTCCCTATTTTATCAAATGTTATTTAAGTGTACCATCACTGTAATTGTTATGCGGCTTGTTTATAAAGACTTCTCACAAGACAGCCTGTGCCTAGTGTGTGAAGTATTATGTTTGCCCGTAATGTATTAACTGTTCAAAAATAAATAGTAATATTATTATTATATCAACCTGTGTAAACAGAGTGGTATAGTAACCTTAAACCACGCATCATTAATGGCCATTAATGTGATGAATCTATACAATAGTGTAGATAACGTCTAAATCATGTACACCCAACATTAAGTACTGGTCATGCAATTGCAAAAAAGTCATGTAGCTAAATCGAAATAGATTAATTTATTCTCATAACAGTAGTAATTGTTTTAAATACAAAATCATTCATAAACGTTTTAGAGTACTATTGTTATCTGTAAAGCAAAACTTTTAACAAAGGTAACTTTTGCAACATGACTACGGTACGGTTTATGTAGATAAGCGCTTTAGCAGCCCATAGAATCGTTTATGTATAGAAAGTAAAGGGCTTTAATCTACTTGTGGGCGGAATGTTGTGTAACTATTATATTGAGACCGGCCTCGGTTTCTGCACCTACTTACACAATAAATATTTACACTGTGGGTTACTGTTTCTCATTAACTTCGATATTGTCGTAGATTTATTGATGTATTCGTATGCCGTTTTTTGACAAATTACGTATTTAAAGAGTGTATTATATATGGTTGTAAAGAAGATAATTGCATATTGTCTGTAATACTCACATGTTCAAGTGTGAGAATATGTAATTTATCTAATATTTACGAGAAAATATTGATCGAATCTGCCAGTCAGCTAAACTAATGTTGGTTTTTTGGTCTTGGGTTTATAATAAGTTTATATTTCCGCTTATATCTGATATAGGCTCGAGAACATGTAGGTATACACTATTTATACCTTTAGTTCAAGCGTTTAAATACTTTATGTATAGTAATATATAAGTAATTGAATCCTCGTGTTTTTAACTCACGTAGCGTACGTCTATTTATTGCCTTATGCGGAAAACAGCAAACAGTCATTAAGCAGTACTATAGCTAATAACACAGACAAACGTGTGACTGCATTAATATCAAGTATACCTATAAAACAGTTTGATAGTACACGTACACAGCCTTACCAGTTTTAAAGGTATAAACAAAATCCTATAATAAAGAACATACCACGGTGTAGATCTCTATATCTGGAAAGCATGAGTAAAATCTAAAAGTAGTTACCAATATAATATCGTTTTTTTAAAAATGTTTTAGTATAATATAGTAAGACTGACTCTGAAGCTGATGAGAAATAACCTACAAAGTCTGACCTGTAACAGGGGGGTGTCACTCCGCAGTTTAGGTATAGTCGGCCGGCTGCCTGCTGGGTCAGATACGCCGGTCGAACACACACCGGCAGAACAGTTAAGAGTTACACGATAGAAAGAGACGCAACTGTAGGTAAATATAATCGCAGTGATTCGGCGCTGTGCGATCTGAATTGAACTTAATCTTTTGACACCGAGGGTATCTATAACTTTAATTTACTTTTCGGAGTGAGTCTTCTGTATGGGTACTATTATGTATTCTGTGCCTGTAATATATCTTAATGTTATTTCGATCAATTTAATAAACATCAAACGTGGTAAATAAAAGCACAACAAACAATATTACCTTTCAAGGTTTTTTCTTTTATGTCGATGGAATTTTTGTCGAGGGCTTTTTCCTGACTTCTGTAGATAAAGAAAAATAGGGCACAGAGGATTTCCGCAAAAGTCGGTCGCCTGAGGGAGGTAAAGTCAACGTACTTTATAATGCTATGTCTAGACAGATTTATAGCAAAATCACAGAATAATATTTCCCAACTTTTACATTTTTACCAAACTATTAATTTTTATAACTTTATTATTCAAGTAAAAATATTACATTTAATTTTACATCTTGAAAACAACCAACTGTAAAAACTGTACTTACAGTACAATAAAGTAAATTCTATTTTAATCTATTCTATTCTATATTGTCTATTAAATAGTTAATAGATGAACATATATTGTAAAATTAATTTCTATTTTTTAATTAATAAAACAAAAGTAAAACGCCTGTTTAACTTTTGTTTAGCTTAGGTTTACTTTTTATTAGGCTTGAACCTTTAAATTCCCAATAAAAACATTTCTCATTAACAAACTTATATATAACTTATATTTCAAGTAATACATACTGGAAATCCCATCTGATTTAGTGTGCCGACCACAAACAGGGAACTGACAGTATGATTAGTAAACGATCGTTCAGCAGCAAGCTCGAGATTAACCTATTTCCTCCAATCAACTCATATCGCCCTCGGGAAATGAGAATGTGAGCACTTAATAGGCTTTTCGCGTACGTCACTGGGAATGCGTCTTACTTTATTTGGGTATATAGGTATTTAGATATATACAGTCATCAACACAATAGTATTAGATTTTAGTCCACTTTCAAGTGTACTCAAGTCTAATAATGTTGTTCAAATCAAATGAAATCAAACCTTTTTATTTCAAATATACCAAAATAACGGCACTTTTGAAACGTCAAGTAGTCAGTCAGTAGTTAGTCGTGAAGCTAATTATTGTTGTCTGATCCAATTCGTAGATCCTGTGGAGAAGAACAAACAAGAAATTCCATGGACACTCTTTTCCAACCTTGTTATTACAATTTTTGGTTACATTATTTAAGGCCTTTTATTAATGGGAGGACAATGTAACGATGATGATATTTACACAGGTAGTGTCTAAAACAGACAAATCTGAGACAATTATGAAAACTAAACTCTAACACTGTTAGAAACAAGTAGGTAGGATGTGAATATGAATCTTAAAAGTCGTGTTTTATGAAAGAAAAAAAGGTTTCATCTTTTCTTGGAATTAAAATTAGATAAACTTACAAAATATATAAAAAAACAAAATGTATAGGTACTAATAAGCTTACAACCTATTCAGCATGTAACCCTAATGGACCAAGTAGAGTGAGTATAAATGTACAGAGGTCAACCATAGTGATATTATGTGGTCCCAAGTTTCCAGGCTATTGCCAGTTAGTGGACATTTTATTTGTTTAATTAGGTCAAATGGGATACTTAATGAAGGGAAATGTAGGTACAAAGAAAAGGAAATTAAAGAAAAAGGATTTACGTTATATGAATGAATGGAGGAATGTATCCAGGTAACTTCATATACGTCTACTAAAAAGAATACTCCTTTGCCGTTTCTGCAATATTGTTCAAGATTGCTGTGATCTTATTGGTGTTAGGGTGATATTATATACAGGGTTGCCTGGAAAAGACTGCGATAAGGCCGCCCGCGCAATATACCACAGTTTTTTTTTTGTTAAATTCATTCAATTTTGTTATATTACGGTGAGCAATAAAAAGTACATATTATCTAGTAGGTCTTCAGATTATTAATTGCAATCAAACTAACAAGATCTTCAATATACTTCAGATTAATATTTAAACAGATTCTTCTTTTGTTATTAGCGAAACAATTTTTGTTGTCTTTGAAGTTAAATTAATTTCCAAAGCTTATTGAAAACATTATGTTGACGCAACGGAGTTACCTAAAGTTAGGTATATATTGTCTAAATTCTTTGGCTTCTTGATACTTTTAATGGTATATTGCATTTTGATACTTAATACTTTTAAGGTATTGATCATGGGATTCTATTTGTCTTCAATTGATATTAGTAGTACGAGTATATCACTCGTATACATCTTTCACAATATAACTTAGAAATTTTAATTCATTAGGGTACGTATGTTATGCACAGGCAAAAGTGTCATCTAATATATAAAATTCTCGTGTCACAGTTTTCGTTGCCATACTCCTCCGAAACGGCTTGACCGATCTTTATGAAACTTTATATGCATATTCAGTAGGTCTGAGAATCGGCCAATATCTATTTTTTATACTCCTAGGGCGCGAGCGGAGCCGCGGGCATCAGCTAGTATTCTATATTGTTCTCTAATAGAATAGAATAGAAATGAATGTTCTCAAATAAATGACTATTTACCTATCTAGGTAAAGTAGTCATTCCATAAATTTAAAAATGTTCCTTACACATTTTTAAGTCTTTGAAACTCATTCAAGAACATTTCTAAGTATTTGAGTCAGGAATGCAACTTTAATACTTTAACCACTTACTTTTAAGAATGTATATATAAGCTCAACCTATTCTTAGTTTCATTAATTTGTATACTGGTATGCTGAGCTTATTAGGCCCTAAATATCAAGGGAAAGCTAGTCTCAGTAAACGTTTTCCAATTAATTAAAATTAAAGTCACAACCGGTGCTCTACTTTCGCTATAAATTTTAATGTTGAAATTTATTTCAATGTCCTTCGTTATTAAAAGTGCAACAGCTTATGAGAGGAGTTTCACCATTTAGCCAGAATCATAACTTTTTAATAGCTCTTCAAGCTGTGTTTAACAGCCAAACTCCTTATTGTATTTGTGAAATTCAATTACTGAAATGTTAAGTTCAATGAATTATAATATAATCATTATTAAAGCAACACAGCGCCTGTGAAGTAACACTTGTTAATTTTATAAACGTTATCTTGAAATTTAACTCTATATCGATGTCAGTATAACTGTGGCAATCACCAAATTTTTTACATAACATTTTGCTAAAGTGTGTATGGAGTAAACAAAAGCAGTTTTGTGCTTAACTAGTTTTTTAAATATGAAAATATCAACTTATAATTGAAAAAAAAAACATAAATTTAGAAATATTTGAGTTGTCATTGTTTCCATTCACTCTTTCAGGCAGGGAATAATTACATCAATAATTATAGGTAGTAGAGCTACGCTGATTTCAGCACGAATGGGCTGGCTCGACAGGGCCAGTACTACCCTCATACAGAAGACCATCCTAATAATGACATCATTCTTGGTATATAACGAAATATGACATTTCGTTTGTGAGTGTGATACCGAGAGAGAGAGAGAGAGAGATTATCTGACCAGGCCGCCATGGTATGGGTTACTATGCTACATTGCCTACCCTCACAATGAGCATCGTGACCCCTATTCCTGGATTCTACTCATGCTTTCCATCAGGCAGAGTAGAGTCACTTTCGTCGGCTTAAATAAAAAATAAAACAGCTGATACTTTAGTTTAAATAATGAATATGTCGGGTTCGGCCCAGCCATCAGAAATGGAACTTCAATATGGTAACACAGGAAGGAACCCATTATAATCTATCTATCATCTATCGCGGAAAGAGTTCCTTGATCTTGTCAGGTATGGCGGTCTCACCGGGGCAGTACTAACTGTCAGGGACAGAGTTCCGTGCACCCACCGCAAGATGGACAGTACTAGTTGTTAAAACAACATTCCACATCCGAAACTGGTGTAGTACTGACTGTCGAGAGACAGTGATCCGTACACCAAGACGCATCCCTTACAAATGCGTGCCAACTATGACAGTGCTCGGCTTTTTATAGAGACCAATCTCTCTAGTGGGGGTAAACACGATACGCTTGGTTACGTTCCACTAGCGCCAACTCAGCGCTGTCTCAAGAAGTGCGGGTACTTATAAAACACGGCAACCTTCATATTTATCTAATATTTCATTTGTACCGTCAAATACAATATTCAATAGTCTTTAGAGATGTTTTATTGCACTTCAATTAAAAAAAATATGTATTTGTTCTCAGGTTGTATCATACCCCAGCGCTACATTCTCGGCGTGATGGGTCTTCTTGGCGTGTGTAACGCGTACACAATGCGAGTGTGTCTCAACCTTGCAATTACACAGATGGTTAACCGGACTAAATCAGCCGGAGATCACTACGTTGATCCTGACGCGTGTCCCAGTGATGATATTGTGACCAATACTACAACAATTGTTAACAGACCGGTAAGTGAAAGGATATAAACACTTCGTGTTCTTCGATAAGAAGCTTCGCTAACTACCTTAAACCTTTACAGAGGCACACTGCAAACATAGTTTTAAATTTTTTAGTAGCGTTAAGCTCAATCCTTTTCGTACATTAGGTATTAACTCTTAATGATAAATTTGGCACCATCTTTTAACAATTTTGAAAAATCTGAAGAACTTTCCACTTTTTTTTTTAATGTAAGCCTACCAAAGTGACTCTACTCTGCCTGATGGAACGCATGAGTAGAATCCAGGAGTAGGGGCCACCATCTTCATTGTGAGTATAGGCAATGCAGCATGGTGACCCATGCCATGGTGGCCTGGTCAGAAAATTCTGCATCATTCTCCCGGCTTCCTATGGCCGGTTTAATAATGCAGATTTTTTGGCAATATCGGCCAAATGGATATGAAGTAGCAACCCTGATCTAAATATGAAATTGTTATGAAGTTGTAACCCAAGACTATCAATGTAAATTTATGCACTCCTAACACGAACAATTGAACTTAGTTGAGGGGGTCAACTAGAACAATAGTCAAACTTATGTGTTTGTTTGTCTGCCCATTTAATTACCAAAATAATTATAAGGAAATGGGAAAAAAAACAAAAGGGTTACCTGATTTGAAGAGTAGTAATTAATAGACACATTAATTAACGTAAACACAAAACCAGATTCCAATTGTTTTGTAAAGACAATTTTTATATTAGGAATAAGCCCTGTGTAGCGAGGGACTTTATAGAAAACACAAATAATACCCATTCTCAAAACATCAATTTGCGAATCACATAAAGTGTTATCTCATGTGGGGTGTGAACCCATAGCTTTCAGCGCCGTAAAAAGCTGCGTGGCCACCGCCTAACCCATCACACCGTCCATGCTGTCAATAAAATCAAGTTTCTGGAATGATTGTAATAGAAATATAATATTTTAAACATCGCAGATTTACACAATTACATCATACCAAAGTAATAATATAAATAATAATACCGTCGTAAAGTAATAATAATACCGTCCTTATGAAATCAACATACCGGGCGTATAAAAATTAATTCGTCACAAGTCATCGCACTCTAGTGATAAGCCCATATGCGTGATAAGAGAGAACTATAGGTATAACCTTGAAAGTGATTATTGTAGTTCTTGACACAGCTAGTTTTAGCAAGCAACTATACTACACTGGATAATAGATTTAAGCCAAAACATTCTGCATCTTGCTACCACGGAACTGAAATGTCACAGCGTATTTCTCACTAAATATCAATTGCCGTATGCATAGTAAAATAAATACCTGCTTTAAAGGGATAGAAGTAATAAAATATTTACATGATGCCAAATTAACAAGACTATTGAAGTAAAGAGTGCCGTCTTTTGATGTGAAACATCTATAGCCGCACGTAAAACAGATTTCTGGCGTGGCGACGCATGCCGTGGCGACGCGTCGCCACGCTATACGATGGTATATATATACAGTCTATATGCAGTGGTGTGTATATTTTATGTATATATATTTTATTTTATCATTATATGTATATTTTATTTTATCATTATGACATATTTAGTTCCTATTACAATATGTTCTTTTCTGCATATTACTTTTACAAAATAATGGCGATGTTTCACATCTGCCAGGCGTCCCGTGACGGCTCACATTTTTTTTTAATAGTAGGTTTTACTACTTTTTTTTAATTAGTCAATAAAAAAATCCATCGAATTGTTAAATAGCCCGGAAGACACAATTTGATGTGACTATGAATCGGGTAAAATGATCAATAAATTATATTAATTTTTGAAGAAATACCGAAAGAAACCACGGGGATATCCTTTTTAAGTCCGTGAACATTAAATAAAAACTATACTAGTAGACATACAAGTCAGAGCTAAAGTTATCAATAGTCTGACTATGTGGCTACAGATATTTTTTATTCGAATTCATAAATTGAACCATAGTCATACGAATATTGCGAATAGGCATCCCAACTATTACGTAAGTCAGCAGAGCTTAAATCCGGAGGGGTTTTGCGCTTCGGCGATCTTACTTATTCGGTAAAAGTAACGTAAAATGGATAAATTTTTCTTTGAAGTTGTGGTATTATTCTGCTTCAGAAAGTCAATTAAAATAGCTTTTGTTTAAGTGCTTTTATGTATGTTGGTAATCGCTAAAAATAGTAGTCTATCTAATATTTTGATGTATGAACTATATTATTGCATGTATGTATGAACTATGTTTCATGTAAATCAGTTCAGTAGTTTTTTCGTTAAAGAGTAACAAACAACCATACACTAGTCCTCACAAACTTTCATGATTATAATATTAGCAGGACAAGGTTATAAAAATTCAACAATTTGCCTTATGGTCAAAGCCACATAATTAACTCATAAAAATACAATTTCTACTTAAAATATAAGGGACTAAGAGTAATTTTGCATATATGTTTTTTCGGGTTTAAAACATCTGCCACTATTTTGTTTATTGCTTCCTGCAATATGTTCGATGCGTAACTCGATACAGTCGCATATTTTTGGACACTTGTTTATTTTGTAAATTTTTTTTGAGGTTTATAATCATTTAATTAAGATCGCCAGGTGGTCAAGTTTCAACAGTTGTTACCCTCTTGTTTTGTTTTATTGACCACATTAACTTGAGGTGCCTTTGTATATTAGGCATACGGAAAGACATGTTGAATCCTTACAGTTTTTTGTGGACGATTACACATATTTTTAAACTGCATATAACATAGACAATCTATAGTCGTCACAAAATAAGAAGCCCGTTTTGACATTTGTCATTTGACATGCCGCATGTAAGTAATTGAAAAATCAAATTCATAATCCTATTTAATTACTATGTTACCCATACACTATCACAACGCGTATCATAAATAAGTATCAAGTTTAACTTTATATTGAAAAATTGCACTCAAAAACACGAATTAATCGTATTAGTTACGCCACGATGACAAATGTCAAACCGGGCTTCTTATTTTGTGACGACTATAATGTTGTGCATTTCATCTAAAATTTGAACTTAAATATTCCAAGTATAATATAATATGAGTAGCTTTTGTACACTATATTAGTTATCGTGGTTAGCCTGTGTGTGTACTATATTACGTTGTGTTCTTGAAAAGAAATTTTTTAGATCGACCACTCAATGTTTTCAGTCCCGGTTTGCCGTAAAATTTTCTTCTCTGTTAACGATAGTTATTTACAATTGTTTTCGTGTAAATTATGTATAATACTTGTATTATTATTATTACTATATAAATAACGAAAAATATTTGATCTCAGCAATTGTTTTGGTTTGCAATGGATTTAATAAATTTAATTGTGACTGTGGTAGTTTAAATGAAACATCCAAGGAAGTGTTTCTGGTAAACGGAAAATAGGATAATATATATAATGTTGCTATCATAACTAAAAAACCAACTATTACTTGCCACTTTTTAAAAATAATTATATTAGTAAATAGGTGGTGATGCCAGACATAACACCAATTGTATCAGTAGTGATAAATTTGATTAATTTTATATGACGTCTTTATATTTATATAAGATCATACCTAACCAAACGGTATGGAGATATCTATAAGTGATATTGAATAACAGTTACGCATTCATCGTTATCAACCGTTGACCTAATTGTGAGCTTTTAATATCTACTGACGTTTGTTGTTGCTTTTGATTTTGCGAATCAGCTTTTTTTAGGCGACCGCGGAGAGGACCGTAAATAACTATCCCTATGCTTATCATTTAAATTAATGCATAATTTGTGCAGGTGTGTTGACGAACAATGAACTCTTTAATATTATTGAGAGGAATAAAGAACTATTAAGGACTAATGTCAATCGAATGTCAGAATTAATGAAAAAAGAAATCTAAATAATAATGTACTAATATTTTTGTATTATTTTTATTAGTGGTTTTCTGTATTTCTTTATTACAATTTAAATTTATTACTAGTGTCCTCCAAATATAAATATATTTGTTATTTTAATAATTTTGTATTTTCGATATAGTTTAACGTTAAATAGTTAGAGGTATTTTAGAGTTTACCAGAATAACTGGATTCTTATCTTGCAAATACTTTGCAATGTTTTAACTGCTTCCTGGTATTCAAGTCGTTTGTCCGTTCCTTATGGTTAAGATAAGTCCGCTTTATAGACACACTGTTTTTCCAACTTTATTCTTGCACATTTTTTTTATGATTGAAAAGTTTTTGTAACATTATTTTATTACAATTCAAATTTCTCACAAATACCTAAATTATTCTATGGAAGTTATTTCCTAAGTTATTTTCAAAGTGTGGAACAAAAAATAAGGAATAAACACGCCAAGAAAACTAGAGGCAGTAGCTTGCTTGTTAAAAGTTCAAAAAAAGTCTTGAAAACTACTTAACATCAAAGAGGTAGCTTTGAATAAACAATTCTTATGGTTTGAATTTGAGAAAAAAAAACGAACAGAAATAATAACGAAGACAAAGCTTTGTTTTTTTATTCCTGTTTTGTACCTATTTGTACTGAAGTTAACCAATAGAAACAAGAAATATAATAAAAAGCGTCTATCAGAGAATTGTTTTTATGTATCGCAATAATATAAATTCACGAGAGCTAGCAAAAGTCCGTCTAAATTGATTTGGTTAAAGTAATATAACCTTTCTAAATAATATTACCCCCTATCTCAAATCACGGTCATCTACTGAGTAGATGACCGTGATTTGATTTGAGTGAGTGACTTTATTAGATTTTACTGGCTGAGTCCCGCGTTTGTTGTAGTAAACCATGGTCAATGCCGAGAGGCGAAGCTAGTCTAAAATAAAAGTAACTTAAGTTACTTCTCATACCATCAGTTATCTGATAGTGAAAGTCAAACTCGGTCCAACCATTCAAGATATCAGCCAAGACAAACACACAGAAATAGATTTTTGAGGTAAGTAATAATTATGCATTTAGTAAAGATCTAAATATTTGAAATTAAATAAAGACACTCAATTTTATTTTAGCTACACTAATACGGCTTTGAAATTGGAGATATTTGTGTTCAAAGTAATTATCCCAAAATGTAACCAATATGTTTCTGCTATGTTTAACATTGTCTATGATCCGAGGATATATTAATGAGGTTACATGGGAACTTCCCAAGGGTCAATAGATGCCTATCTTTATTATGTTATCATATTTCAACTCCAGTTTCACATAGTTGTAATGATGTTGTTTATGCCAGCTAAAGCCTTAAGTAATGGTCACCCTGTCAAGGGAATTGTCATTACACTCATTAAATTGTACTGCGTTTTGCAATTAAAATAATTTGTTTAATCACTATTTGATGTGATGAATTCATAAACCATTTAAATTAATATTTATTGAAGAAGTATCTATATTTTTCAAAGTTTGAGCATTACTTCATTTTAAATCGATTTCAAATCAGGGGCTCACAATTCGTCATAATCTTTTTATAGGTATATCTTCAGCAATATTTTCGTCGTTTATGAACATATTTTAAAATAAATTTTTACTTCGGGCTTGGCGTGACTTCCGTTTAGCGTAGCTTTTAGTTTTCACTATGTCGGAATCTGATGATGAGATCTCTAGGAAATCAAGAGCGATCCTCAAAATTTATAGGCACGTACTATGTTCTTATTTATTTCTTAAAACTATTCAAATATTTGGGTCTGATAGTCGTTTCATGTTGATGAGTCGAAGAAATTTTTGAGTTTTTTTTAATTGTTTGTGCAGATGAGATTCAGATAGATGAGATTAAAATAAACAAGCTTCACAAATCAACCTAAAAAACTAATATCTTCAGAGAGTTTGTTTATTTGTAACCATTTTTTTTTCAATTCATGCCAAAATAGAGATAAATTGTAATTAACAATAAATGTTAAAATTTCTTATTCATTATGACCATTAACGTTTGTGAAATTAATTCATCTTTATGAATTATGTTCCTGACGTAACCAGATGCGATGATATCACGAACAACCTCATTATAAATCTTTCCGTTAACACAAGTGCGTTAGAAACAGAAAATTTGCATTCTAAACGTAATTCATAACCGGGAGTTAAACCGGAGCTTCTGGTTATGAATATTATCATGCTAGTGCTCTCACTAATGTCTAAACATCGTACCTTTAATCTTTATTTAATCATATAAACATTTACATATATACTAGTTGACGCCCGCTTCGCTTGCGTCTGTTTCATTGTGCATTGCCTAGGAGTATGAAAATAATGTATGTCCTATTCTCAGCAAACACACCATAAGCTCAGCAGCTCCTTCGGGGCCGTACAACCCTCACATAGAAGAACATCCTAAAATAATATTCGTGCAATCGTATTTTGGTATTGAGTGTTTGACTGGAGCCCAATGACGTAGGGACATCTCACTAAGCCGCAATAGTTTGAAATACCTTGTTGCATTATTTGCACTCACAGCTAGGACGGTGACCCCTTCTCTGGATTCATGCTTTCCATCATACACACACATAAAAGAAACTCTGTCTGTTACGTTATCGCGTTTCTAGCGGTCTACCGCTGCACTGATTTTAATTAAATTTGACATGATTCTTAACAAAGGACACCTCTTCTCTTTAGGCCTTCTTTTTACCACCATAACCAACATAGACATGCTGTTGGGGTCACTGATAAGAGCTAGTGTCATATAGATAAAAGACAAACGTTTAACCGTAGGAGGGAAATTCTTTGATGAAATTGACTGTCTCGAATTTCGTCCAATATCACAAAAATCGGTAAAGTGTGTGTCAAGTCACGCATAGAATAGGGTTCCGTAGTCGTATACAATGGCTAGTGGATTTAAAATCGTGTCTGTGGAGGAACGGGTATCGTGTTCCTCCAACACAAAGGGAGGATCCTCCGACCAGGCGAGGTGATCATGCCTGGTGGGCCACTGCCCAACAGTTGATGTTGGGATGTTGTATATATGCTAATCGGCGCGAGAATGTTACTTTCGCGATTCAGGATTAGTTGTTACTCAGTATAGATTCCGTGTTGTCTTTGTAGTTCAGTGTTCCATCGGTAGATGGCGCTGTTGTATGTTTTTCGCTTGCGCGGTATGTGGAAGTCGCCACATCACTCCCCTCCAAGACCGGAGGTCGATATGATGAGTCAGCTGTCTGTGTCTTGCCAGTGCCAGGAGTGAGCAGTTCCAGTGAGTCGGAACTGAGTGCCGCTAGTTCCAGTGAGTCGGAACTGAATGCCGCTAGCTCCAGTGAGTCGGGGCTGAAGTCCGCTGATCCCAGTGAGTCGGAATCGCTTGCGGTGCGCGGTGTTGCGGTGAAGTCCCCAGTGAGTCGGGGTGGTTGCTGCGTAGTGGCTGGCTGCTGCGTAGACGGGAGAGAGATGCTCTTCTTACGTGGACCGTAGGTGCAGTGTGCTGTGCCTAGACGCTGTTGAGGCCATAGGGTCAACCAGGCTGGAGCGGTCGCGTCCTGCGTATGGTGTCCCTGTTGAGGCCGAGGTTGCTGACTGGCTGGCTGAGACTTGGTTGACGGTTATCGCTGTGGGAGTTAACAAGATGGCGCTGCTGATCTGCTTCCTTGAAGGCTGCTTCCAATCACGTCGGGGTCACCACTGTGGAGAACGGGTATCGTGTTCCTCCAACACAAAGGGAGGATCCTCCGACCAGGCGAGGTGATCATGCCTGGTGGGCCACTGCCCAACAGTTGATGTTGGGATGTTGTATATATGCTAATCGGCGCGAGAATGTTACTTTCGCGATTCAGGATTAGTTGTTACTCAGTATAGATTCCGTGTTGTCTTTGTAGTTCAGTGTTCCATCGGTAGATGGCGCTGTTGTATGTTTTTCGCTTGCGCGGTATGTGGAAGTCGCCACATGTCCAATAGACAATTGTTGTGTTTACTTATTATTTTGTTTGTTTTGTGCGAAGTTTTCCAAAGAAGCGTATTTTACAAGTTAGGCCTTTAAAATAAAGCCATCTAAGCCATTATAGTTTTTCTTTTATTCATCACATGGACTAACATCATTAATTTTTTCAGGTTTTTAGAACCACCCGTTTAACATTTAGAAGGTGCAGGACGACCTGTTTTAACAAAAACTACCCGTCGAATAAATTGCAAATTAATACCTAAACCAAAAAAAATACCTCAGCAACCTCTGATCATTTTTATAAGACCTATCTCATTACCCCAAATAAAAATATCATCCCCAACATCATCCAATATCAACCCCAAAAAAAATCATCCCCACTACATGTAGAGGAGGTCCCTACACGTTAAGTAGGGAAGATTTTTTTTTTCGTGTCTACCCTATCATGTGGGAAAAATTGGGAGGTTAAAAATATTTGCAGGTTGCTAAAACCATTTTTCAATTAAGGCATCTGTTTGCGAGTTATTCAACTTTAAAGCGTGAAAACACAAAAAAATGCGCTGAAAACTAAACCGCTGGCTCTAAAAATCTTAAAAAATGATAGTAGTCCATATGTCGAACTTTCAAGGAAAAGTATAGCTGTTTTGATAACTTTTTTGTTTCAGAAGTTTTATGGGCCTAACTTTAAATCTACCTACCATTATGGGTGACTACGAAACCCTATTCTATGCGTGACCTGACACGTACAAGGCCAATTTTTTTTAGTAGGAGGACTCGTTGGGCAGAAACTAACTTGTGAATCTAGAGACGTATATGAAAAAAAGAAATTGTTTTACCATGACAACGTAAGCTTTAGACAGACATATGCAGTCGCTGCGCGTTAGGTTAATGCGAACAAATTCATCTTACTTATATATTCTCTTGCACTCTATCTCGTCTACTACACTTCTGACACAATGTACTGTACATATTAGAAAAATTCAACAAGTAATTTAACAATATTTATATTACTACGTTATTAGAGATTATAAAATATACAGGTTTTGTAAATCATCTTGTAGCCATTGAATTGCGCTATAATAATGTTAAAGTAGAAAAAGGTCGTAATAAACAGCCAGTTTTTAAGTGAATATTTGTTTCGAGAGACTAAAGAAATAAAGTCTGTTTTGTAGTGCAATTAGAAAAACCATATTAGTACGATAAAAGAGATGGTCCAAAAAAACCCCGAATCGATTGGGACTAAATAGGGACTAAGTGGGTTCATTATAATGCACATTTACTACACCGTAAGCGCAATGCCGAAATCAATGGGGTATATGAGCTATAGGCTGACAAAGTACATACATATGTATGAAAAAAACATGAGTTACTTGTGATTTTTTCCAGTTTTTACAAAAACAATCATTATTACTGATTAACAACAATAATAGGATTACTGTAAAAGTTACAATAATCAACTGTGTAATCACTATCTCGAGCAGTAATAAGTAAAACTAGCATAAAGTCTAATACAAGCATTATTAATACTATTATCTATTAAATGTTTTTAGTCCAGTATTTAGTATTTCGGTAAAACGGCGTCATTTCTTTCTCTTATCGGTTTAGCAAGCAAGTTTTTTAGTTTTTTTTTTTTAGTGATGAGTAATAATTATAAACATAAATAGTTGATAGTAAACAATACTATAGTAATCCTGTCATTATAGTCGTTAGTATATTGCTGATATTGTATAAATTGATAAAAATCACAAGTAACTCATGATTTTTTCATATACTTTGTCAGTCTATAGCACTCATAAACCACTGATTTTGGCATTGCGCTTTCGGTGGGCTAAATTGTGCAATAAAATAAAACTACTGATACCCATTTAGTCCCAATCGATTCTGGGTTTTTGGTCCTTACATTTTGGACCATCTCCTTTCGTTTCTAAAGTTTAACTTATAACGCACACGGTATTTTAAAAAAAATTGTTTTGTTAAATAGCAGTCGATTTTGTAAGTCATGAATGATGTATCAACTTGTTCTCGACGACGCACACCTTGAAGCTGTGGAGTAGCATACTTGAGGCCAATAAACGTATACATTGCATATAATCGCAATCGAAAGATTACAACAACCAGTTGCCGTGGGCTAATCGTCAAACCTGAAATAAATAATTTGCTGTTTACGAAACAGGAAAAACATGATTAAATTATTGTTATTTATACCTATAAACATTGATATATAAAAACTAATACATCAATGTCTATAAACAGTAAGTATATTTATAAATAGGTACTACTTATCTGAGTCTGGACAGACAATAAGAATAAAATGTACTTATGCGTCTTTAACAAGATACCAGGCTTATTTTATCTTAAAATTTAATTTAAAGCAAAAAGATAAAGAAAAAAACCCAACTGCGTCAGATGAAGGGTAATGTTTTCCGAGCGTATGTATTTAAGCATATTAGTAAGTTTACAAAACAATGCAATGAGGCCTTCGGGCTGCTTAATGTAGCCACATCGTGTCTTGTCAGTCCCCAACCTGCACTCGGCCAGCCTGAGGAGGTTTGGCCTTGTTTGTTGTTGTTTGGCAGTGGGACATTCTGAGTTGTTGATGTGACGCAGTCGGATTTTTCGTTTCTATAATAATTGTTTTTTCACCGATCTCAGAGTTGAAATGTGAGTGAAACAATTCAATAATAGACTTTTATTTTCAGTATGCTGTCTTCGATTGGGATGAACAAACACAAGGTCTAATATTGAGCGGTTTCTATTATGGTTATGCGGCCACCCAAGTACCTGGTGGTTACCTGGCAGAGAAGTTTGGTGGAAAATGGACCTTAGGTCTTGGATTATTGAGTACAGCGGTGTTTACATTTTTAACCCCAGTGGTGATCAGAGCAGGTGGAGCGACGTGGCTGTTCGTACTTCGTATCTTGCAAGGAATGGGAGAGGTGAGCTTATATTTTATTGAATGTATTTTTTGGTAATTTAAATTAAAAAAAAAACAACATTTAAAATAACTAATTCACGTTAGAATCGTATACCATGAACTCTTCATACACTGCATAATTTTCTTTACATAGAAAAGAAAATATTTTTTATAAGTTACTATCTCATAATATTCTTGATACAGATGTTGACAATTTCTTCCATCTTCCAAGAAGAATAGTACTTATAATCTCAGTTAATATTTTCATTAGTATCAACATTTTATCATATCACGGACGTCATGTTGAAAAACATTTGAACAAATGTCTTGCACACATCAACACAAGAAAATGATTTCAATTCCATCATATATATAGCCAGCCATTTATCGCTAAATGCACAAAAGCATCCGTAGCGGTTTGTTTAAAGTATAAACACCGATAAAGCAATTAAATGATTGCCTTCCTCGTGGGTGTACAAACCCACTTGAATCAAGTGCCGATCAACATTATCATAGCTGGCTACGGCTACACTTTGTGCAATAAGCTGATACCATTTACAGGATTTTAGTAGGGTTTATGTGCTCAATATCTCTACTAAAACCATTACTTATGGCTTCTTCCCTTTACATAATAAACAGTTATTTTAACGGTGGATACCAAAAAGAATATTTCAGAATTGATTGGATGAGAAAACTTGATATTTTTTATCTTAGTACTATTGTGATTTAATATATTAATATAAAATTGTAGTAATTTTACCTCCCTAAATTTGATTTCATGATCATTTGATGATTGATCTCAAGCACAGCACAAACCCCTCATATGAGCTCTTTGAGGGAACTAGTTTGATAGTTTCTCAATATAATAAATCATATTATTTCAATCAATGAATTTACATAGTTTTTAATAGTTGAAATTGATGTTTTTATGCACCAGCAATTAGAAATGAGGACGAATCAAAACTGTCAAAATCAAAAAGTGGATTATATTATAAACAAGGAATAAAAATGTTATTCTCTTTAACAAACAAATATAATTTCCAGCGCAAAATAGCGTTAAGGAATTTAAATGAAAAGCTCTTCAACATGACCGCTTTATTAAAAATTGTTGGTGTGTAATAACATTTCAAAAGAAAATCGTTCAACATTATTTAATTTGAGTGCGATAGAAGCAGGCCATCTAATCCTTATGGTTGAATAGTGAAATTAAACCTAAGATTTATAGTATTGTAACTCATAGCATGTATTATGTTAAATACTTTAAAGATTGAGTATTAAATTTATCATCATCCCTATTATCTCAGTCAAAAGAAGACCACAGCTGGTAGGTAGTAGAGCCACGCTGATTTCAGCACGAATGGGCCGGCTCGACCCGGCCAGTACTACCCTCACACAGAAGACCATCCTAATAATGACAGCATTCTTGCTGTCGTATTTCGTTGGTGAGTGTGAGACCGGAGGCCCAATCATTCTGCATTATTCTCCCGCCCTTCGAAGGCCGGGAGAATGATGCAGAATAATCAAACCAGGCTGCCATGGTAGGGGTCACCATGCTACATTGTCCAATAAGCATGGTGACCCCTACTCCTGGATTCTACTCATGCTTTCCATCAGGCAGAGTAGAGTCACTTTGGCAGGCTTAAATATATATAAAAAAAAAAAAAAAAAAAAAAAAAAAAAAAAAAAAAAAAAAAAAAAAAAAAAAGCTGGACACAGGGTTCCTCCAAGGTCTTCATGACAGGCGGTCCTTGTGTTCCCCGCATTAAATGACTTCCCGCGAACACCGTTTGGCTTCAATAGGTCATTGGACAGCTTCAAATTAAAAAGAAAATTAAAAAAATAAATTTACCGAACGTTAAGGGATGATTCTGAGCGATCGTTTTGAGAAAAAAAAAGACGTTTTAATGTTTTTTTATACTAATATTCAACAGGGTCCTACAATGCCTGCTCTTATGATCATGTTGGCGCGATGGGTGCCACCACACGAAAGATCATTTCAAGGAGCCCTCGTCTTCGGTGGTGCACAAATCGGCAATATCTTCGGATCCTTCATGTCTGGCATTTTACTTGCAGATGGGAGAGACTGGTCTTATGTTTTCTACTTTTTTGGAGGCTTTGGAATTCTCTGGTTTGTGTTATGGGTAAGCATTATTTTATGAATATTAATATATTAAGAAAATTAAGTACTCACCTATGTATTTTCTTATAAGAATACTAATCTTTTCAGTACCTATCGTGTTCTTTCCCAGTAACTTTTCATATCACTTGTGAAAAGGATTCTAAAATATTGTTTGCTTCTTGTGAAAACAGACACAAATATTAATTCTTTGTTTACTGGTTTGAATACTGAACGTATTAATTATATTTAAAAAAGAAATGTATGTGATATAATACTTAATGGGTACCAAGTTTTATATATACACCATTACCATATATTTGTATTATATATACCATTTAAATACGAGTACAACAATTTTTTCTCAAAATGAAGAACTCAACGGGCCTGGTGGAATTAATAATGATTAATATTATGTAAGTAATTTTTTACTTCTTGTATTGTTCCATTTGGTACGTACTTTTTAGGGTTCCGTAGCCAAATGGCAAAAATCGGAACCCTTATAGATTCGTCAAGTCTGTCTGTCTGTCTGTCTGTCCGTCCGTATGTCACAGCCAATTATTTCCGAAACTATAAGAGCTATACTTTTGAAATTTGGTCAGTCGATGTATTCTGTGAACCGCATTAAGATTTTTACATAAAAATAGAAAAAAAAACAATACATTTTGGGGGTCCCCATACTTGGAACTGAAACTCAAAATTTTTTTTTTCATCAAACCTATACGTGTGCGGTATCTATGGATAGGTGTTCAAAAATGATGTTGAGGTTTCTAATATCATTTTTTTCTGAACTGAATAGTTTGCGCAAGAGACACTTCCAAAGTGGAAAAATGTTGGTCCCCCCCCCCCCCTCTAACTTCTAAATTAAGAGAGTGATAAAACTAAAAAAAATATATGTTGTACATTACCATGCAAACTACCAACGAAAATTGGTTTGAACGATATCTAGTGAGTAGTTTTTTTTTAATACGTCATAAATCGTAACACGCAATTTACCTTTTATTCAATCAATACACTAGTATAAAAACATCGATGAAAGTTACAATGAACTACAAGAACTTTTATATGATGTTACTTGCTGATACGGAACCCTTCATGGGCGAGTCCGACTTGCACTTGGCCACTTTTGTTTGATGCTATGTTGACGTTGGTTAAACATTGCTCGCCCTTTTCATTCACTCAATTAACGTAATTGCTTTTGTCAACAACAATCATATATTAGGTTATAAAAGGATGGGCCTGACCCACAACTCTAGAGTAATTAGAAATATAGAACAGCTTCTTATAAAGTTTAGAGCCTTGTATAAGTTATTCTGTTATGGATATAGAATATTTGTAATTATTATTATTTACACAGTCATAGGTCAATACAGAATCAGTCAGTTTATCTGACGTGCGCCAAGTTCAATATTCATATTGATGGATTGCTCTGATTTATCTAATATCAAATCTAGATTAGATTCGGTGTTGTGTGTATATTGTGATTGTGTTTACGATTGCCGATGACTGTGATGATATAGAATATGCCTAATTATTGACAAAAGAGCTAATTTTTTTATTGTGCACATTTTGGTTACTTTTTGTAGACCAAGAATACGACAATTTATTTCTTTAATTTTAAAATATAACCTAACTCTATTAGCTTTTCTTTTCTAACTAATTATCCGACTCTGGCCTAGTTCAATAGTTTTGACCGTCCATGTAAATATTCTTGTTCTTTGACTTTGAGTTCAGCAGGAGTGTTTCATTACAATATTTAGGTGATGTTAACACACGTTGTCATTGTCTAATGTTTTAAAAGACATGTCACAGTGCAAAATTAAAAGATTATCTAATCCATATTAAAATATATTGATGTATAGCAAGAGATAATAAATTTTAAGTGTTGTTGTTTATTTTTAATTGAAGCGATTTATTACAATGTATCATCTGCTCTTTATACACGGAATGAGGCTTGTGTGACACATGTGTTCTATTTTAAGTGAATATCTCAGGGCTGTCAAACTAATGACTGGTTTATTGTGTCAATTCTATGATTGATTGTTATAAATAATAATAGATTTGGATATAATATATACATTATACTCTGTCCATTCGTTTAATATCTTTTTGACAGTTCAAGAAATTTCGAAAATAGTGACGCTCTAGCACGTCACCGATTCGATTTGAAATTAAAATCAATTTTATTGAGGAAGAACTTTCAATCGATTTAATAAAATATTTTTAGTTTTAATATTTATTATTCGTTAATTAGTTTTTTAAATTATATATGAAATAATTAAAAGTATAAATGATTGATCACTAAATAAGAAATATTTATACATTTAAACAATACAACGGAGGTAGCTTTTAGATCTCTTAGGTGTAAAAGGAAGTATCTAGTCAGTCTTGGAAGTTTATTGGAGACCGTATTATTAAGTTTATGTAGTAGATGAGGACAATTTATTTTACCATTAACTAATAGGTATGTGTAATAATGATAAATCTAAAATTTAACGACGCTTTTTTAGTGATTGTATTTTGAAATGGATAAGTCTGTTTGTGTAGCTGGTTAGTTTTCTTGAAAGGTTAAATTTATATGCTAAGTGGTACACATTTTTTTTCTAAACGCGTTCAATTCTATTGGAATGAACTTCATAGTGAATGGATGGTGGATGGATAGTGGATGCCAAACTACACAACAATAATCCAGGACAGATCTGACGAAACTCTCGTATAATCTAATAACTGACACTTAATTTTTAAAATTTTTGGTGTTTCTCATTATAAAACCGAAGGTTTTAAGTGATTTAGAGACTATACGATCATAATGTTTCCTAAAATCAAATTTTTTATCAATAATAACGCCAAGGTCCCTAACACTTGCGACTTCTTGAATACGTTGGTCAGATACTGTATAAACCCCAGGCCATTCAGCATTACGGTTTCGAGTGAAGCGAATATAACAGCATTTGTCAACATTCAGTGCCATTTTGTTATCTTTGCACCAACTAACCAATCCATCAAGATCTTCTTGCAATAGCATTTTGTCTTGAACATTCCTGATTGGTCTCATTAACTTGAGATCATCCGCATAAAGATATGGTTTGCTATTTTTGAGGCAAGAGGTGACGTCGTTCATGAAAATATTAAAGAATATAGGTCCTAAATGAGAACCTTGAGGAACCCCAGATATATTAAAAAAGATCCGATTTATATCCACTGACTACTACCTTTGATGTCCGCTCGCGCAAGTATGAGGAGCACCATTTGTGAAAAGTACCAGCGAAACCAAGTAGCGATAACTTCTGTAATAATTTACTGTAAGGAACATTATCGAAAGCTTTCGAGAGGTCATTACAAATAAAATCAACGGGAGTGCGATCGTCTAAACAACGGGATATGTCATCAATAAAATACACAAGATTGGTGCAAGTCGAGCGAGCATATACAAATGCATGTTGAAAACACTCTTAATATACTATGATACGTAAGGACATAACAAGGATTCTAGCAACTTGGCGAACACAGATAGTATAGTAATCGGCCTGTAATTTTTGAGCGCATAAATTTTTTCGCTTATATCGCCGGCCTTGTGGACTGGCATAATAAGGCCTAACTTCCAAAGTGAAAGAAAGATTTAGTTTGTTAGAATGTATGTTGGTAAAAAGACAGTGTATATAGTTTTGTAAACTTCAATTTATAAAAAAAATGCATTATAAATAAAAAATAAATAATTATAATTGCATAAGTTGATAAAAAATTCTATGCAATAGCTTTACCGAGGCAGTCCCCGAGTGCCACACGACTTTTATTTTATTAAATTAACAGTAACAATACTTACACAAGTTAAATTATTTTATAAAATGATCGATTATTTTAATCATTTAATCGACTTATCGTTTTAAGAACTGTTTTATAGTCTGTGATTGTTAGCTATGCACAGGGCACTTCACTACGCGTCTATAAAGTACGATATTACTGTAATACATTATTTTGAAAAAAGAAAACGGTAATTTATAGGCGTGATGTGTCAAAAAGATAATAAAGGAATGGACAAGGTATAGGTAAATATACATTAGGTAATAATGACTCCTGGATGAAAAATATGTATGCATATACTTGTAAAGAGGAACCTAATACATGATGATGATGATGATGTTGATACTAAAGATAAAATAACCAAGCTAAGCAACATGTGTTTTAAATACACCTGAATAAAACGGTTTAAATATCGCTAAGCTCCCCGTAAAATCGTTCGGCACGAAACGTTTGTAGCGTTAATTGAGAGGATTCACAACAAATCGCTCCGAAGATTTATATCCCAATTAATTGGTAGACGCTTTTATGTCCACTTGTAAGCTGATAGTAGTAGGTAACTATCGGAGTATTGACGTAAATAGAGGTGATTTAAATGGAGTGATTAGCAGATCATTTAATGCAGAGCTTAAGTCTTAGTGCTATCAGATTGTTCTATGATCTGTTGTCGCTTTTTTTTTGTTTCAAGTACCTAAGGTTGATTAAAGAGATTTTAATGTCTTTACTTGAAGTAATTTGGCATTTAATCTAAGTAATTAATTCATAAACATCCCACAATGTCCATCTTCTGGGCTGGGGTCTCCTCTCAGGAGAGTGTTAATGCCATACGTGGCCGCGTGCGGGTTGGGAACTGTCTAGACACGTCATGGCTATGTAATCTTACCGTTCGATTTTTTTAGCACGAAGGCTTCAGAAGCACAAAAAAGCTCAGAACATATCATGCCAGAAACGGTCCCCCATCTAGATAATGACTGCGCCGTCGTTAAATACCCTCGGTGATTGTTTCTAATAACCGAGGGCAACTTAATTAGTGCTTCTAATATCTATACAATTATATAATTAATATAGTTTCGAAATTAACAGTTAAATCATTAATCTTTTAAAAAAGTTGTTTTTAACGTTAAACACAATTTATGATGTTATAGCTACTAAAATTGATGTTGATTGTATTATTATTTGCAGAGTCTGACATGCTTCAGTACACCAAACTCACACCCCTTCATTTCAAAGAAAGAACTTGCGTATTTGAACAATGCCGTTACCACAGCCGAAGTACAATCAGCTAAGGACCCTGTGCCATGGAAGGGACTCCTAAGATCTGCACCTGTATGGGCTTTAGTCTTCGCTGCGGTAAGTAATCACAACTATCAATATCAACTATGTCAAGTAACATTCAAGGGTCAATAAACCTGATGTTATGTTTGCGTAAAATAACATTAAGATGACATAATCAATGACGGTTTGGGCAATACAATTTATTTCAGATTTGTAAATCTACCTAAAGAAAATTCATTAAATTTGAGAATTTGAGTATAATGTTACTATTATTTAGTTGCTACCGATAGTATTCGCACAAATACAAACACTTAAAATTTCTTATTCATACTGATAAATTTATCTCTGATTTACTTTCACATCAAAAGCGTTACACCGATTTCATTACAATTTAACATGGAGGTACTTAGGTTTTTAGGAAGGGCATAGGCTACTATTTACCGTAATAAACAACATACATGCGGGCGGAGCCGTAGTCAGAAACTAGTTCTAGTATAAGTAATGAAATGGTACAAAAATAATATTATTTATTTGAAACGCGTGTACCACCTGTGGTTAACGCCCTAACTCCGAACAATGGGTTATAGGAAAACTGTCAAATCTTTCTTACAGCTAGTCCACTGAATTCCACAACAGCTACATAACAAATCGAAAAGACATTTATGAATGAACGCGGTAATGATATGTCGTATTGAGATAACTACACATCTGTTTCCTGTCGTTTCTACTAACTTTATTCATGTGAAATACACGTACATATTACGTACATCTGATACCAAAGCTATCGTCTTTGATCAATATTCATCGCACCTATTTTTCTATTCATATCTACTTAATAAAACATTGAATCTCGCAAAAATAAATCTGGAAAGTACTACATTGATGCTAGGGTAGCATATGAGAGTTTTAAGAAGCTTTGGATATCCTGAAATTTAAACTTAAAAACCCGAGAATACGTAATAATTAAACAAACTTACATATGACTTATGACATCAGAATTGTAATAAAATATAAACTGCATTATAATTCTGCCCGTGCTATATTATGTCAAAAAATATAACTCAATAAGCCCATAGATGCGTTAGCATTTAAAATATTCTAAAACAACGACTAATGATCTCGAAGATTTATTACCCAAACTAATTTGTACATAGTTCGTTTATATGTCAATCCTTCTATCATTACATTTACTGTGATAATAACTTACATTGTTTAAGTGGTCACGTTAACACTATTTTAGGAAAAATACCAAATTTACTTGTAGTATCACTACACAGTACGAGTGCAGAATTGTGTTCTTATTGTTCTTAGTAGTATTTGTTAATCACATTTTTTTTTCTACGATAATTGTCTTCCTACACAAAAATAAACTAAGTAGAAAACTCTGACACTCACTTGCACTCCAAACCCGTGAATGCCCAACACATGTGCAGTAACACATATGGAAAGACGATGTTTGAAAGTGACCCTTCTATATAATTTAACCTGCAAATAAATATTAAACTAAATATTACGAAAACATACTTAGGTCTGTAAGTTGCTGCTTCTGAAACTTTTAACATTAATATTAAAAGCGCTCTCTTTTTTAAATTAAGGTTCGTTTTGCTCAAGCAAGCAAGTAATCACGTCTGATGTGGTTTACAGATGTTTTTTTTTCAAGGATACGTCTGTGGCCTTTAGACTCGTTGGCTATAAAACAATAATTTTATGTTCCACCTTACGTTATTACGTAATAGTGACTTAATCCCTTCTTTAGAAACACGGTCTTGGGTGAGCAGTAAAATAGTAACGCCTCATAAGTGCAAATGTTGATGAAGGCCGCACGTGAACGTTGTTTACAAACACTTATTGATCTGTTTGTACTGATGTTGGGTCAGCTCTCAGATATAATTTGTTTGCTTTCTCCCTGTGGTATCTGTGGCTGGTTATGAACGAAGTAAGGGATCAATATTGAACTGTGAGGGCAAAGTTGCGCATTGGCGCTAATGGAAATATTGGCATCGGAGATAATGGGAAAAAGTAATACAATAAAAAAGCTAGCTACGACTAAATGAACTCCATCTCATTTGAATCTTACCAAAATTATACATATTATAGTATTGTAGAAAAAATTCCAACAAAAGAGAGTGGATACTTATGTGGTTCATTCTTGATCAGATAAGATAGGTCACATTCGTGTATTCGTCATTACCAGCCTTTAACAGTCCATTATTGGACGTATAAAGTCTCCTTAGGAAAGAGGTTTTGACGTACTATATCACGCTGACCAGATTCTGAGCTTTGCTCTTTGAGTCACCTCTTACGACTACTGATAGAGGCAGTGACACTCCGTATTCTTAATAAAATATACGGTCATTTTTGTAATATCCCCATTTCCGGTTAAATGATTGGCCACTCTCAATGAAAGAAAAAAGCAATTACCTCTGTAGACAACGTTGTGGAAAAAGTACAATTTAAAGTAGCTTTTAGTAATTACCTGAACATTCACAAATGCAGGTAAACTTTAAGTATTAAATGCACGAAGCTACATAGTTCCTAAATACACCTTTAGTATATGTCAATTCAACAAACTTAAACCGGTTATTTTTACAGTAATTTATTCAACTTATGACAATATAATCGGTCACGTAAAATCCAACAGGAAATCATTAACTATGTAGAATGCTCCTTTAGCATAGTTAAATATGTAGGTATAGTTTGCATGTCAACTATAACTACGTGTGTAACTACGAGGTTAGATGATAACGACTAAACACAAAGGCTGTAGGTTCAGAAAATAGACCTGACCTTTGCTATACTCTATAACAATAAGCTTATCAACAAACCGCAAAGTAGACACGTGACAACATAGTTTAAATATTAAATCATTTTGCGATATATGGTAACAAATTTTCAGAGACTGGACTTTGAAAAATATTATATATTTTTTTATTTAATTCCATCTTGTCCTTTTCTCCATGTTTGAAACGCAAAACAACTAAATTGATTTAGGTTGCAACATTGTAGTTTAAATTATACTTGGTAAATTATTTAAGATTTTAGGATTAAGGTAAATTATTTATAATAAAACTACCTGCGCCTCACTGTGCTATCCAGGGTTGATGTTGTACCTTTACAGCAACCAGGTACTGCCGGATACATCGCGTGGCGTAGCTCAGTATAAATTAAATTAATCTAAGTTTCTCCTTAAAACACCAGCTATCTGCCAGTGACAGTCTCTTCGGCATCACTTCAGCCGTTCCAAAGATGAGCCGTTATAAAAACAGATATAGTATTACATCATCATCATCATCATCAGCCTATCGCAGTCAACGGGTGGACATAGGCCTCTCGAATTGCACTTAGTTCGATCCTCGGCTACTCTTATCAAGCTTCTGCCAGCCATCTCGGCTTCAAGTATTACAACAAAACATAATTTTAAATATTTTTTTAAATTGGTTTTTGATGTACGTACTGTATATACTATAATATGCATTTAGTAAAAAGCTGATAATTAAAAATTTCTAAAAGTCGCTTTAATTTAATTTATTTTAAATAAATCACTTTTTGTCATAGATTGTCATAAAATACCGATGTATACTATATAATAGTTCTATGACTTGACGTAGATTCGATAAATAAACAATCCTCATCGTTCCATGTTATTATGAAAAAAAAGGAATATAAAAATTCGACTCCACTGGTTGCATAAAAAGCATTTCTGAAACATTTCCTTTATTCAATTTAAGTCTAAAGCAGCCAGAAAAAGTTACTCTTGGGGGGTATTATATACTATAAGAATCATGACTCAACAGTTACAATTGGAGTGTAAATATTGAAACGGAAGCCATACTTATACTCGTATTCAACATTAAAACCACTGCGCTCACTTTTGCTCCATGCTTCTTTCATTATTCCCTCAATGACGAGTTAAAGATGTTCTGAAGGATCTGTTTTGTGCCATAAAAGCTTTGTCTTATTACGTAATAATCCTCTGTTCTTCATAAGTATATACGGCACAATGAAACATTTATTCTTGTTCTTCCTATTTACACTTTGGTCAAATAATTCTTGCTTTGTTAGCTTTCCCAATACTGGAATTCCTTGTTAATATAATATATATTCCACGTTCCAAAATATTCCACTTTAATGTTAGAAATATATTATGTAGATTTAAAAAATTTAGTAAGCTTTTTAGGATTTTTTTGGTTATAACAAAATCTTCAAATATTTAAAATTAACGGCAGACGGAGTTTAATTTGACTTTATACAACCCTTTAAATTAAAATACCAGTAGGTAATCTTATTTTATTAGCACATTTAAATAATTGACAGATAGGCTGTATAAAAAACTTATATTAATATTTAATTGAAAATACCGTGGCGTTTGGTCCCACGGTTCAAGGTTTGGTTTGGAGGTGAAACCTACTAAGTGTGTTTCCCATGTAGAATGGGGTTCTCGGACTGAGATGTATGGTAGACCTTGGCTTGCCGACCTTCCTAGCGTAGACACATGGGGTTGCAAGCCTTGTCGCTGTCATCCTCTACTAATGGTGATACGGTGAACTTGCCCTATGTGTCAGGGGCGGAATCGGCAAGGTCTGCCCTCAAAACAGGAAAGCTTTACACGGTAGCCTCGCATGTCCAGCGAGCATGAGATGACATTAGCGGTAAAATATTGCTGAAGAAAATTTTGGAAGGCACTGGTCTGGTGAGACTAAGAGCTGTGTCGCAATCAGAATCAGACTTAATTTTTATTTCAGATGCTCATACTAATAAATCCACGGATGAGATAATCTTGAAGATACACAATACACTGCATGATTCCGTAACGAGTCGCGAGTGTAGAAATGATTGCTTGTTTGTGGAGATTACCCGACGATAGACGCACGAATTCGTTGTGATTTTACCGTTGGTGGAGACGGCTCCTTAGCTCTTAAAATGCTAATATCTTCAATTAGTTTTATTGCTGTATTGCTAGTGCACGTTTGGAATGTTTAGTTATTTTTGGGTTTTATTTGTTCAAATTTTAAAATGTAATAACGTTTGAACGTGAATAAAGACGTGATTTTCGGAGAAAAAAATATTTTAGAGATAATATTGTTCAATGTACCTGGCGTTCAAAAACAAACTACCGGTGCACTGTTTTACTGTCACTATGATTCCGGGTCAGTTTAGGGGTGTGATAAATCATGTTACTAGGCCGCCATAGTAGGTATGGGAGGGTATGGGTCGCCGTGCTTCAATGCCTGCATTTGCAATGAGTATTGTGTCCCCCATTCTTGAATTAAACTCATGCTTGCCAATTATATGTCTATCAAATTAGGAATAATTGTGAAAATACAGTTTCACTTTGCTATTAACCTGCATATTTTGTGTTGAATATTAAATGTTAACAATATGTATTTAATGTACATAATGGCGTGTATTTATTTATTCCCTACCAAATTGCGAATGAATTATTAAGGGCCCAAACATGGGTACGGAATATTAATTACCATCAGTACCGGAAATTGCAAAACTCGAAGCTGACGGGCCAAATATCTTGGGCTTAATTAAACTTGAATTTATATATATGTAATTCGAATGGTATTTAGTTAGTCACTGTACAAATTATCATCGTTGAAAGTATAGAAGCCCCTTTGGTACTTTTAGAAAATCAATGTTAAAACACCCTTTGTTTCTCCGCCAAGCGAGTGAAGTTATCTTAACATAAATTCTTCTTAACTTCTACTCAGACGGTACGACTATAGACACATATCACACCATACATGTACATATTGTACCTGATTACTTACCGTCAGGTGGCTAGGTTACTTACTGCTGACAATATAGTCAATTTATAAATATTATACTCATTAATTTAACTTTTAACTTTATTTATTTATTTATTTAATGTACAATACAAGTAGGAAACTAATAAATGGTATTGCTAGTTTATTTTTAAATTGCAACAAAACGAGAAAAATAAATCTCACAATCTTATACATATAATTCTCGTGTCACAATGTTCGTTCCCATACTCCTCCGAAACGGCTTGACCGATTCTTATGATTTTTTTATGCATATTAAGTAAGTCTGAGAATCGGCTACTATCTATTTTTCAAATTGATAGTGCGCAAGCGGAGCCGCGGGCATCAGTTAGTATTTATATAAAATTAGGCTGACTAATGCATTGTTCTGTAAGCTTACTAAACGTTTTAAGATGTTTATAAATGTACATTCGAATATATTACATTTATACATACTCTCAAAAACATTACCCTCCTTTAGACGTAGTCGGGTAAAAATAAGTTATATTACGAGAAAAAAAAATATGTGGACATGAGTATACCTGTAGGTACATACTTAAGTACATTTAAAAACAAACAAGAGGAACTCAACAATACACAAAGAAAAGTATATTCGTTTATTAGCGTAAAATTCCCGTCTTATTGTTATAATATTAACAGCATTTTAACCCCTTTACAAAAGCCCATCAAATTAATGATGAAATTAAATGAACATTTTGAAAAAGATTTACATGCCTTACAGAGCAAGCTCCCAGTCCGTTGCCATAGTAGTATTGATCGCTAGAAAACAATAAGAAAAGAAGAGGAGTTGAAAATTATTATTCTCTGCACAAAGCAATCTTGAAATGAATCACCTACTTGAGTGACTTTAAACAGTTATATTTTTTTGCTTTCAGGTGGGTCACGACTGGGGCTACTACACAATGGTGACTGATTTGCCCAAGTACTCCCACGATGTTTTGAAGTACAACATCGCGACCACAGGCACTCTCACTGCTCTGCCATACATTGCTATGTGGATTAGCTCGTTCGCCTTCGGTTTCGTCTGTGACTTTTGCGTCAAGAAAGGTTGGCATACTATCAAGACTGGAAGAATCATTCACACGACTATCGGTATGTGTTTTGTTTTATTTAATTTCAGGAAGGGCGGGGATCACCACACCATTTTCTGCTACGCTGAGTCTTGTGCGCTTAAATCCTACATGTGTGTGTGTCAAACACATTAAGCGATACACAATTTTTTGTTCTGTTTTGTTTCATGCAATTTGATTAAGGATATATAATGCAGGAGTTGTGTTTAAAATAAAACTTACTGAAATTATATGAGTAAGAGCAATAATGAATGACAATATTTTATAGCATATGTTACATTTTTATCAAAAATATAATCTACATGTTTTCCTTACCTTAAATTATACCTATCTAGTGAGTGAATATTTATTAAATAGTCTACAATATTCAGATACTAGTACGTATACCTAGAAGAGTAACGATATTAGGGGTTTCATTTTATTTGAACATATAAAACAGGACGGTTATTATTTCTAATTTATATATCTATATTGCTAGTAGTAAAGCTACATTGTTAATGGAATACGTTACTTAAAGTGTTAAAGCAAAAGTGAGTGCACTTCAACCGGATGGCTCAGGTGCAATGTCTTGTTTGTTATAATATTAAAGTTCTACTATCTAACCATATTCAACTTTACGAACTTTTCACTTAAAAGCTTAAAACTGTAGTTGCACAAGACCGCATAGGATGAGTTATACATATTTGGTTTCATACATACATAAAACTTATATTGCATTGTTTTATACAATGCAGTAGCAAACGTAATCTAGACTAAATAACAATGTTTTGACTGATAGCAAACCACAAATAAATATGATTGGTAATGTTTAACAGTAGCGCAGTTTGTGATGATGATGATTAACGATGCCAGTGATGCCATCTATTGAACAGTAGCTAGAACTTAATCACATTTACATTTCAAAAACATTATCTAAAAGTATAATAGGTTTCGTAAAACACAAAGATTTACTAATAATATTGGTTGGGTTCAAAATGAAGATTGCTTGCCAGAGCTCATAAACATATAGAATTATAAAGGATTCACTTAAACTGTCTTTATAATTATATTTATTAATTATTTCAGCTGCCACCGGTCCCGCTATCTGTATTATTTTGGCATCATACGCAGGCTGCGATCGTACGGCTGCAATGGTGTACTTTGTTCTATCTATGGCTCTTATGGGTGGATTTTACAGCGGTATGAAGGTATGTTATCATTGTATAAAATGATATGATTTCTACACTATAAGTTCTAGTGACATTATGTATAAAGTAAACATTTTATACTTTGGTACGCTCACATATAAGGAAAGCCTATATAGTAACATAAATTCTTGATAGTCCAAATTGGTAGTTTTATTCAGTTGATTAGATTATTGAAATGAAAGTAATTAATTTTAAATTAAAAATCCTCATTTGTATGCGTAATCTTTACATGCTTCTTAAATAGCAGGCAAAGAAATAAATATTTTTTTTAATTTAATACTAGTAGTAAGTTGTAAAAATATTTGTTTGATTAGTCTTCGGAAAGCTTTAATTTTATATATTAACTCGCTAGCTTCCGAGAAGATATTACACAGAAGCCATTGCGTGCCATTCAAAAGAATATCTATATAGCTATAAATCTAGAAATTACATCTAATTTCATTGCTATGCTAGATAAAAAATTATAATATTTATTTTTCCACGAATATTCGTTTCTTTTTCTAATTAATATTATAGCACTTATGTTAAACATTGATTTCTACTTGCATAGCTTAATAGTAAATTTTAATCTGTGTTAAACATATAAAAAACGGACATTGTTGCAAAATAAAGGATTTTGATAAATAAATCCAAATGTATCTTTCACTTTATTTCAAGCAATTTAAAAAGTAATAAGAGAAAGGCAAAGCAAAAATTACTGTTTTTGTTACACGCAAATTCTCCATGATACTTTTACAAACAAAGAACTCTGCACACTTTTTATACTTTGGTAAAAAATATATAAAGCTTCACAAAACCTCGCGTTATTTAATTCTCAAGGGGGAATTTTATCAAGAAGCATGGTGCTTAGTCCACGGAAATGTTTTAATCCGAACCCGCATAAATACAAGTCTTGCGAATTTCCTCCTTTCCCTTGGTTATCGTTTATCGTGTTAGAAAGACGTAACGTATAATTTTATGATAAGCACAGTAATAGTAATGCTCGAAAATAAGTGGAAGCACTAAAGTACAAGTACCTAATGTAAAAAATCCATAGGCTAGGGGTCACCATCCTCATTTTGAGTACAGACAATGCAACGTATTGAATTGGTGACCCACACTATGGTGGCTTAAGGTACTTCTACATCATTGGGCCTCCGGTCTCACATTGAGCAACGAAATACGACATCACAAATGCTGCCATTTTAAGTAGAACTTCTATGTGAGGATAGTACCGCCCCAGTCGAATGGTTTAATAAAATTGCCAATGTCCGAGTTGCCCGTAAATTTACTCACGTAGTTATAGATTTCATCAATCAATCTTTCTTTTGGGTAAAAGACTTATATTAAGAAAGAATGGCTACTTTATATTATTGATGACAAGTACTTTGTCCATTTCTATATTCCTGGCAAATTGTGGGAAATTTTTTGTTATGATCGATAGTGTACTTAAAGCTTGGCAATAGAAATAAAATATATGAACTATTCTTTCACTTATTACACTAACTAAACTTATATTCTATATAATATAGTTTATTTAGTAATATTTAATAGTAAGGCTTTATAAACTTCTCTAAAATTATTTGTTAGCAATGACGAGGTTTGATATTTATTTGTTTGTGTTTCGTATTGTATAATGTTACTTATCACTTTCTTTTCTCTGTTTCTAAATTTACCGTATTAATTTACCTTATGTTTACAGGTGAATGCATTGGACTTGGCCCCAAATTACGCAGGCACTTTAACTTCTTTGGTGAACACTACGTCAACATTCGCCGGCATTGTTACCCCTTACCTTATTGGATTATTAACACCAGATGTAAGTATTAAACTATAACATGAGTTATATCCAATATTTCAGGTACACTACTTGGAGCTTAAATTGATATGTACAAAATATACATAGGTAACAAAGAAAATCAATTTCATACCACAATTTTATAACGAACTTCAATCCAACAAAAATTGTAACATAAATTAGTACATTCTTAGTATAGTAAATTAGTACTATAAATATAATACATACTTGTATTGAATGCCTTTCATGACTCTCTTCACTTTCGAAGGGTCTCGTGGTAGGTTTCAATGGCTGATATTGTGGTACGTGTTTTGTTTGTTTTTTAAATTGAATATTTTACGTTTTGCATTAAATTCGTTGTCCGGCTCAGAATTATAAATCCTATTCATAGGGTATAGATTTAAAACTAACATGTTTTTAATAAACAAATTTCTTTTAATATTCAATTAATGCATTTTAAACTGCTTGTTATTTGATTTTACTCATGTATATACTAAATATATATATACTAAATATAAAGACAGCTCTGCTTAGTTTTGGATTAGATGACGTTGTGTATAAGGTGACCGAAATATTTATTCTTCTTCCTAGCCTTATTTCCAATATTATTTGGGTTCGGCTACTAGTTTAACCGGTTTAACCTGAATGTCAGTTTTTATACGGAGCGGACTGGCATCGTACCTCCGCAACCCTAAGCGCTGGTTCCCACTACGCCGGACCGGCAAATCTGCCGGAAACCGGACACCGGACAGAGTGTTCACATTACACCGGAGCCTCGGACAGTCAAGTACTCAGCTCAGTTAAATTTGGACCTGTGCACACAATGGACGACGAAATTGTTGTGTTGTGGTGGTATCTTAATAGAAAGCAAAATAAAAGAAAACATTGGGTACATCCTATTTTACGGGAAAGATTTTCACTTGGAACATTTGAAACATTAATAGGTGAACTTAGAAGTGACGAATCAAAGTTCTTCAATTATTTTCGAATGCCAGCAACAACTTTTGACGATTTACTGGGAGCTTCATATTACTTGTACAGCCACTAGCCCTTCCGGCAGTTTTAGAGAAAACCAGAAAAAAATCATCACAAATCTTCCTAAGAAAACAGTCTTTCTGAAAATACTAAAATCGCGAATGCAACGATTGTATTATGATAATTATGTTTACGTTCAACAATTATTTAAGTACTTGTTTTAACTCACATAATCAATGTATAATAAATAAATTGTATGAAAATGAACTATACAAATTTATCTTTAATATTTCAATATCACTAAACATTCGCATATAACTCACTAAACATTGATTTTTTACAACTTTCATTGAAAGCGATAATTTTAAATAATTTATAGGTTATAAAATCAAACGTTATTATGAAGTACAATCATTGTATTGAAACTGTTAATATTAAATTCCATTTAAACAATAAATGTCAAGAACGAAGTGCTGTATCTCTTACAATGTTTCATCGAGGTCAACACTCAAAACACAATAAATCACACGCAGCGACTGATAAACAATGACAGGGACCATATGGCACTGGTTTAACTTATTCGAAGTATTAAAACCAACTAACCTTGAACTATTTTATTTTGCCGTATTTAAAAATTTATTTTATCTTTAGTAAAAATATATAAGTAGATACTACAATGCCGGTGTGACTGAGAGTTGGGTGAACGGCTACCTGAAGTTATTGCAAAGTAATCGTAATAATATGATTTCTATGAGTTACGGCTTATTAGTGCCTTATTCATTAAAGTCACGGGCAAGTTTTAAAGTACCTACTGGGTTTACGTGAAGTTAATAAATATATGTATTTAGATAGTTATTGTAAAAAGATATTTTTTTCAAAATTATGTACATATTATGTATAATTAATGATACCGACAGTTGGATTTTAAACATGAACATTGCAAGAAAATTAATGACTTTTTGATATCATCATGCGTATTACAGATAGTCAATATTGAGTTGTTAAACGAATCGAACGATTATATCATAAAAGATTTAATGTACCACACTCCAAAAGCAAAATGAAAAAGTCCTATTATTTTTATGACACTTCATTTTTGAGACCGTCAAATATTGGGTGTTTCTTGTTTTGTAATAAAATTTACTTTTGTATATTTTAACGTTTTTCTTTCTTTTTGCAGTCGACACTGGCGCAATGGAGAGTAGCATTTTGGGTTTGTTTCGCTGTTCTTGTTGGTACAAATGTGATTTACTGCATTTGGGCGGACGGCAAGCAACAATGGTGGGACGACGTTCGTCAATACGGGTACCCCGAAGGCTGGAAACATGGGCCTCTCATCAGAGACTCAATTGAACAACCTGAAGGTGTAAGACTAGCCAGTCACAAAGAAGGATCATGATGTTAAAACTTATCAAATTTACACTAAGACAATATAATCCGTGCAACTAGTCAATAAAGAACATAATAACTGCAGTGCCTTATACTTCAAATAGTTATATCACAATAGTTATAGTTTAAATCAAATAATACTAGATGTAATATACTTACAATATTGTAATTTACTTTCTAATAAATCTCCTTTTTATAATGGTTGTTATTTTCAATTTATTAATCCAATATTTTTTCGATGTAAAATAAAGAGCACTATGACGACTCTACAAGTAAAACTTTTAATGTTTTTTTTCTCCTTATGGAAATCTGTGTCTAATATTTTCGTAAACAACAAACCCCCTAGGTTTGTTGTTTACGAAAATATTATAAATTACATACAATTTGATTTATAAACTTTATTTGGAAATAAAAATATATTATTAAGAAATAGAATAGAATAGAATAGAATAGAATAGAATTTATTTTGCAAAAAGAGTGATACAGTATACCATTATAAACTAATTAGCATAAAAAAAAACATTTTTAACAAAATGTATAACATACTTAAAATTAAACAAAAGAAATATAACAAAACAATACCTGAACACATACACATGTTTGTGTACGTTTGTGCAATCCGATAATCTCTGAGAATCACCATTCACCAGTAAATATATAAATTAAGTAATTATTTAAAATTAAATGTTTTAGATACTATTAGCTAGATACAATTTGTTAAAAGTCCAAATAAAGTGTCAATTGGCGGTATACAAAGAAAAAAGTTTCTTTACCTTCCGTGCTAGTCGAGACTGTGTTACGGCAAGGTAAGATTCTCGTTTCACAATTATCAACTGTATATATTTGCTTAAAGACACATTTTACAATGCTAGATTTTTTTGGATTGAAGAAAGCATTATACAAAAGATTCCGAAGACAAGTTACAGTCTAATGTAAACAAGTAGTATATGCAAGGAACATAGATAATCAACGGGACAAATTTTATTTTATTTTTAAAAACATCAAAATACACAATAGTTCATTTAACGCTTTCAAACAATAATACCTACTTCCGTTTCACCATGTAGGTGTGTGTAATATAAATTATGATTTATATTACGTATACCACATACACATCCATATATACATATAAATACACACATACACATATATACACATAAATACATATACACCTACATACATACATATTCATCCATAATATTCACATTACTTTAGGATCACTACATTATATAAATCCGTCATGTACATACCATATTACAAATAATATCTACCTTATATAATATAAGTTTTTTTTTTTTTCATCAAAGTTTTTAACACGTTCGCTATAAAGATATAATAAATAAACTATTTTTCAATTCGTATAAAACATTCAGTTCGTTCATAATCCAAGTTACTCAGAAACTCATCCAGCGCCCCTTTACAGCCAAACCTTGACATATCTTTTAGAGGCTTTATTTTGCTTATTCGATTATACAGTAACGGAGCCAAGAAGTGAAAGAAACTCTGTGCGAAACTAGTATTACATGCAGGTACGTCAAATATAGTATAGTTTGCTCTTCTATCGGATACATTCGTGCGTTGTTTTCGATTATGTTGTCTTAAGACAATATTTTTGATGAAAAGTTGACGGGCATTTAAAACTTTAAACTCTTTATATAGTGTAGCTGTAGGATATCTGAATTGTTTGAAATTTATAATCTTAATGATACATCGCATTGCCCTTTCAATTTTTATTAGTGCGCTCTTCTTAGCACCGCCCCATACAGTAATCCCGTACATAATTATGGACTGACACAACGTCAAATATACTGTTTTGTTGACCCTGTCGTCCTTTAAGTTTCTTAATCTTTTGTAAATAGGAATAAGTTTACGCACGCGAGACTTGAGATTAGAAATGTGCTGTTTCCAATTCAAGTTTTTATCGATATCTATACCAAGATATTTGATACTATTTGTTTTAGATAGTATGTAACAGTTGCAATCATCAGATCGTACACAGGTTTCCATATGTGCTTTTACCATTAACTCTGGATGTGGCTGTAAATTTTCTTTAATACTAAAATTAATATATTTTGTTTTTTGTAAGTTCAAAGTTAATAAATTATAGTCAAGCCATTGCATTATTTTGCAGAGACCTATTTCAGCATCTGATTTTACCTGTTCCCATGAGGACTGTTCAAATAAAATTACAGTGTCATCAGCAAATGTAATGACTTTTGCATTTGGTAGTGCTAAATCACAAAGACTATTTATGTAAATAGTGAACAATGTGGGTCCCAACACTGAACCCTGAGGAACACCAAAATTTACCGTTTGTTTTGAGCTAATGACATGGCCTATTTTTACTGTTTGTGACCGATTTCTCAAATAGTCTTTAAAAAGTTCAAGTGGCACACCTCTAATTCCTATAGACTCTAATTTGCATATTAATAGGGGGACAGAAACAGTATCAAATGCCTTGGCGAGGTCTAGAAAGATACCAATGCATTTTTTCTTACAGTCAAGAGCTTCTACCACATTACTGACCAAGCTTTCCATCGCATCTACTGTTGATTTTTTTTGCCTAAAACCAAATTGGTTTTCAGAAATTAGGTTATTTTTATTTAAATAGCAGATCAGCCTAGTGTTAATAATTTTTTCCAGAATTTTAGCTAAAGTAGGCAATAGTGATATCGGACGATAATTGGTGATACTGTTCCTTTCCCCCGACTTATAAATCGGTACAACAACAGAGTCCTTCAGAACCCTTGGGAACACGCCCGTAGTCAAACACAAATTAATTATATGTGTTAACGGTGCTATCAAAAAATTAACATATTTTTTAATGAACACGCCAGATATTCCATCCCATCCTGTAGAATTCGTACTCTTTAGCGACATAACTATCTTGTATATTTCTACTTCGTCTGTTTCTAATAGCATAAATGAATTTAATGGTGTAGTATAACATTTAAAATTACGGGCCAAATCATCTTCTGTAAGTTTTAACTTATGTAAGATATTCTCCGATAAGTTAGCTCCCACATTCACAAAGTAATTATTAATATAGTCAACAGATTGTTGAGGTGATGGTTTTATATTTAACAATTCAGATGGTGCTTGGGATGCACCAGATGGTTTTAAATTGCAAACGTTTTTAATGACGTTCCAGGTTTTTCTTGATGTCGTTTTTGCTATTGCTCAATTCCGATTTGTAGTATTCATTTTTTAGATTGTGTAGAATTTTATTACAATGATTTCGGTAACGTTTATAGATTACAGCCAAATCCGTGTTACTAGGTGACTTTAAGTGCCTTTTATGCAATGTATCTCTAAATCTCATGCAACGCAAAAGGCCAGGTGTTAACCAATGTCGAAAAACCTGCTGCCTGTTAGGTACGGTACATAAGGTAGTGTTTTTTTTAATAACATCCATTAATATTCTCATAAATTTTTCTGTTGCATCATTTGGGTCTCTCATCACAAGAAAACTCGACCAATCAAAGTTTTCTAATATATCATAAGTTTTCTCATGATTAATTTTTGCTACAGACTTTTTAGATCTATAAATACATCGTAATGTCACAGGTACACTGAAGTAAACACTGCTATGATCGGTTACTGATGTTTCACAAACAACAGTGAGTATTTTATCCTTAGATTTTACAAAGCAGTGATCGAGGCAATTATCAACTCGTGTAGGAAATAAATGGCTAGCGAAGAAACTATGGCTAGCAAGCAAATCCAGGTACTCATCAGAAGTTTGGCTGTCACTTTTGTTACCGATATCAATATTAATATCACCAGTGAAATAAACATTTGAGATGTTTTTTAGATTTGTTAGTAGTTCATCTAAAGAGTTAAAGAAACCATCCATTGAAACAAATGACGGAGATCTATACATACAAATGAAAGCATGGTTGTTACCTATTTTGACTATCAAACAATCTGCATCTAAAGTATTGGGCTCATATACGACGACATTTTTTAGATTACTCTTTATATAAACTACCACTCCACTATTTTGATTATGATGTTTATTAGTATGAAATGCATTATATTGCGGAACTTGCGGTATTAAATTCGAATTTTGGAGCCAACATTCTGTGAGTATTATAATGTCGTAATCGAGTTTAGTTCTGGCCATAAGAATTTGAAAGTTATCGAAATTTTTATGTATGCTTCTTATATTTTGAACAATAATTTTAAGCGATAGAGTGTCAAGTTTATGTTTTGTAAGAGCTTCTGGATTCCCAACCAAAAAAGAATCACCAACGTTGATGCTATCAACCTCGGTGACGACTTCTTCTAAATTGCTACCCATAACTTTTGTTGCAAAATGCTAATGAAAGTATTTGGTAGGAATTAAAAGTCACTGAGTTTATACCGATCGAAATGTCATTACGATTAGTAAATGCTAGTTTGGATTTTACGAATGTATAACGAATTAAATAAAAATAGTAATATATATAACGCAGCGAAAATAGCAATATATACATTGTATAAACAGGAATAAATACAGTAGTACATACATCATATACACACATAAAAATAATATGATAAAATATAATATAATATTTGTGTATCAACACGAACTTAGTGAAACAGAATAGAAAAAATAATGTATAACAACAGAGACAACTAGTGTCACCAAGATACTTATCTAATATAGGTTCAAGTGGTGAGGATGACTTGAGGTGATGTTTTTCAGCAGATAGTCATTTCTGATATAGTTCCTTGACTTGAGTTAAGGAACCAAGAACAATAGCAGGTTGACCCTCATCTTTACGTAACAATATGTTACCCCGTGATGTCCAGCAGTATTTGTATTGCCCTGCTCTGACCAGCTCCCTAGCAGATGCCAATATCTTTTTTGATACAGGTGTTAATGACTCTGATATATATACTCGTGAAACAGGGCCAATAAAACCAAGATTTTCTGTATTCAGAGGTTTGTTTTGATTTTCAAGGTTAAACTTCTTAACAGCTTTTAAAAGTCTTTCTTTCTGTTGAGTTTCCTTGAACTCAATGATGATAGGGCCATTATTTTTGCCTCTACGGTATACATTTGCTGTCACATCAGTTGGCTGTATGTCCAGAGTATTATATAGATTCTTCACAACCTCATGTACCTTCTCCTTGCCATCTCGGGGTATATTTCTAATTTCTACCGTATTCCTGATGGCCTGTTTATGTATAACGTTCAAGAGCGTTTCCAGCTTATTAATTCGTTCTACTGCTGCTTCATACTTTACTTCTATAGCCTGCACCCTGTCCTTAATTTCATTGTAATTTGTTGTATTCAACTCCAGTAGTTGTAATATCTGAGCATTGGACTCAAGTATCATACTGTTTTGATTTTTTATCTCAGTAATTTCGGTATTCATTATTTCCTTAAAAGATAGCATAAGTTGATCCTTTATTTCCATGAGATTCTTTTGGGTAGTATTTTTGCGCTTTGTTATATTAACATTTTGCTCACCTTCATTTTCCTGCTTTTGTTGTGACAGGGCTAGTTGAGGTACACACTTACTTGACTGACCCGCATTACTTTGCATTTTATCTGACATTTTAACATATACCACAACCACTTCAAACAAGTTTAGTATACAACAGGCGTATGCAAATATTAGTACGAGTTAATTTGTACTTTATATCTTGAACCGATAGATTTAAAATGCTAATATTGATTTAGAGTTAAAACAAGAATATTAAAACACGTCTTTCTTTAGCAAAATACGAACGAGAATGAAATATAAATAAGTTATAAAAATAAATAAAATAAAATCCATCCATAATTAAATAACTTTTCTAACAACGCATCAATTTTGATAAAAAGTAATTTTACATTTTAGATAATAATATGTTTAAAAATACGTCTTCTTTCTAGCTTCTCTTAGTTGAAGACTCGTATTAACTATCTGAGATTTTAGATCTTCTTTGGCTTTTCGTAAACTCACCACCTACAAATTTGAATAATGTTTAAATTAAAAAATAGTAATTGATAAATTTACTTTCATGTTAATTTATTGTGTAATCAGTAATTGTAAGAAGAAAATCCTTGACGTAAACGTTAAACTAGAATTAAAATGCGTCTGGGTATCAAATTGATTGCATATCACAACGGTTGATCACATTATTATGATTCATCACAGAAGTATCAAAATCAAATTTTATGTTTTTCAAAAAAGTGATGATGATAATAATTATGAGGTTTTCCTAGCCAATTTCGGCTACGGCGGTCAGTCTGAATACCAGTCAAGTACGCAAGAGGCATTACAGTGCACAAGTCTGTGCGCAAACCATAGATATAGAATACCATAGATTGGTTGTGCATTTTAATAAGCGAGACCAAAAAAGAAATGCAATGGTGTAACGTGCCAGTGATGCGCCATGTACAATTATTTTTTTCGCTTACGTACCAACTGGTTTAAATAGCACACACAGGGATTTAGAGTTACGCATTTAGTGCGAATAAGTACAAAAAAACTACAAAATTAAAAATATATCTTTATGGATAGAATTTTTAGTGGATACACAGAAACAATGGATAACTGTTTAAATGTTTAAGTTGTAATTAAGTGATAATAATATTACGCAATATTGCTCGTACTTTGTGCACTTCTGTTTACTAAACTCGACGTGACAGGCGATAGGCGCATACATGTGCTTAGCGTATCGGTGTTTGGTCTCGTTTATCTGTCGCGCTCTAATACACGTAAACTCGTAGTGTATCTTTTACGCATAGCCAATCTATTATTATTCTATATCTACGGCGCAAACACAGTTGTCTGTTCCATCACTGTCATAATCCGATAGGACGGCTATCCAACATAACCGGGCAGAAATCAGAACTTTTACGGCTTTACGAACTCTTCAAAGATCCATGCCTAGGAGAGCAACCCAAAAGAGAGGGCAAAGACCCCAAACTTCCTAACTCCGGGTTATTATTAAGTATTTCTATAACCAGAAAAACTTAACACATTCACATGAAAAAACTGAACAAATCAGTGTGGCTCTACTATCTATATAACACGAATGGGAGCATTACTACACAGAAGACCAAACTCAAATGACATCATTTCTGCTGTTATCTTTCGTTAGTGAATGTGGGACCGAAGGCCCAATCATTCTGCTACATTGCAGATGATGCAGATGCAATAATGCAGACACATCTCACTAAGTCGCCATGGTATGGGTTACCATGCTGCAGTGTATGCACTCACAATGAGTAGCCCCTACTCTTCGATTCTACTCATGTAGTATTGACTTTTGTAGATTTTAATATAAAAAAAGCGGCCAAGTGCGAGTCGGACTCGCCCATGAAGGGTTCCGTATCAGCAAGTAACATCATATAAAAGTTCTTGTAGTTCGTTGTAACTTGGATCGATGTTTTTATTATGATGTGTATTGATTGAATGAAAGGTAAATTGCAGTTTACGATTTATGACGTATTAAAAAAAAACTACTTACTAGATCTCGGTCAAACCAATTTTCGTTGGTAGTTTGCATGGTAATGTACAACATATATTTTTTTAAGTTTTATCACTCTCTTATTTTAGAAGTTACAGGGGGGGGACACACACATTTTTCCACTTTGGAAGTATCTCTCGCGCAAACTGTACAGTTTAGAAAAAAATGATATTAGATACCTCAATATCATTTTTGAATACCTATCCATAGATCCACCCGCGAGGGGGCGGGGTCCATGTGTGCCGGACGCGGACTAAGAGGGGGTCGTCGTACTGAGACGGAGCCCACATCAGAAGCGGGCAGGCGCTGGGAGGAGTTTAGAAGGAGATCTCCCTTTACTGCTCCTCCTCCTAAAAGAGAAGCGCAAAGAAGGCAAAATGTATAACGTATGGGTTCGATGAAAATTTTTTTTTTGAGTTTCAGTTCCACGTAATGTATTGTTTTTTTTCTATTTTTATGTGAAAATCTTAATGTGGTTCACAGATTACATCTACCTACCAAGTTTCAAAAGTATAGCTCTTATTCCGAAAAAAAGTGGCTGTGACATACGGACGGACAGACAGACATGACGAATCTATAAGGGTTCCGTTTTTTGCCATTTGGCTCCGGAACCCTAAAAACACTCAAAAAGTTTCGAAAGGTTAAAAAAATCTTTTTTATGTTAAGGGAGTATTTTCTTAGTCTGATCGATACCGCTCGATTACCAAAATTAATCAAACCATATAATTACCTCATCTGTAGCATTTTGAAAATCGCGCAATAAATCCTTTCTAGTGAGCAAGCCTGCCTTTTTCTGTTCCGCTTCTAACAACCATCGTAGTCTATTACGTTTCATCTGTTCAAGTAGAAAATATTTAAATAAAAAAAAATTTACTTCTTTTTCATAATTTTGGCTTCATTCCAATGCAGGCATATTTCTTACAATTTGACATATTCTTTTAAGTTGAAATGTATTTATAAGTAAATAAAATACGTATTTCATATCAATTAAAGTACAAAATGCAAAAAACAAAATGAAAATACTTACATTTATAATACAAAATATTTGTTAGATTGTATTTTTTGATTTCTCATGGAATCATATAATTAAATTTAATAACATCATGATTGAAAGCGCAATGATTGAACAAAATGACATTTACTATAGATATAAATAATTGGGTTTTAAAAAATAAATAACGTTTGCCTAGACCATGTTTTAAACGCATTATACTGATGTAGCTTGAGCAGGGTTTAATATCTTTAAAAGTCAAGTAATCAAGAATTTATCGTACTTTATACATCATATACATCATAACTTTAATTTATTGTGGATTTTTGTGTAAGTTTAAACTCAATACTTTTAGATTAAATTAATGTATATTTGAAAAATATACCTTTTCTTCTCCAAGATGTTCCCTATAAGTTTTATATTCAATTTCAGAGTCTCCAAGATCACACTCGGCTGTGTCAATGAGTTCATCCGTATGATGCATTTTTTCTCTTATATGGGACAAAATTTGATTATGTCCTGTGTACTTAGCGCGATTTTTTATGAGCTCATCTTCACGCTCTGCCAAAAAGTTTAAAATGGTTAATTTGCGACAACCAGTGTTTAAATCGTTTAAGTAGTATAAATTATTGTGAAATGCGTCATAACATAACTGAGAGAAATTGTTTGGCAATGAATTTTTCATAATGTCTCTTACCTTCAATTTTATTTTTAAAGTTTTTGTTATCGACATCAAGCTGTTCATATAAATGTAAAGAAAGACCGGGCCCCATAGTTTCTAATTTCTTAAGCACAATTTCCAATTCTGTAACAGCATTTCGAACCCTTATGTATCTTAGAGAAAGTGTTGATGCCTGTTTGCTTTTCTGAGCTTGTAGTGAAATGAATCTTGAAACAGTCTGTAATGACATATAATTTGAATAAACTTTTACTGTTATTTTGTAAAGGTAAATAATTGAGTCCTCTATTTTCGGTAGTTACACTTAATGCTACTTATTGCATATCTCCACTGGAAGAACTAAGCGATATATAATTTAAATTTATTCCCCTCATATACCTACACTTATACATTAAATTACACACGATACACATTACACTACACATATATTTATCCCTACCGGTGGGAATAACAGGGGGCTTAGTGTAAATACCTTATAACTTTCTCTAATATTTCCTTGAGCCTGACTTCGGGCTTGATGAATGACAGAGCCGAGTCTAGAGAGGTATAATGCACTAAGATACGATACACGATAGTAACAATCTTCGGATTAACTTTTTCAATTTACTGACCTTATCAGCGATTGGTTTGCCTTTTCTAGAATACACGAGACCCGTACCGATACTTCTTTCTAGATTTTGGAAGGCATTAAACTTTTTTTCTGCGTCTTCTAGTCTTCCCATGATAATGTTTTCTACTGCATAAGTTTTTGAGCACATCTGCAAAAATAACACATTCAAAACATTTAAACTTTAGCGTTCCATGGTGTGTCATAGATTTTAATGTACGCTTATGATAGTAAATACTGAAGTGTTCCAAATACCTTTGTACCCATAAAGTTTCAGGGAGGTCGCATTGACCAATGTTCCAAGCCAAGAACTTGTCAAGATATACATACACACACACGTTTTTGTTATAAACATACCAAATATTATTTATATTACACATAACATAGTCAAAGTTTAACCTCTTTAATCTACTACAGCCTATATTTATATATATATTATAATATAATTAATCGAACAGCTCTATCGAAGATTTATTTCAGACACTCAAGATTATTCAAAATACACTAAAACTAGGCTTTGTACGTAAACAATTATATTTTCCTTCCTTTCCTCCAATATTTATATTGATTGCACTAACGATAGGGGAAAGTCTGATATTGTCAGATATTGTATTAATAGTGAAATTTAACACTGAAAGTAAAATAATACTGCTCATACCAATAGATTCAAGGCTTTAGTAACAACTCTAGCGTAGTAAAGTGTTACCAGAAAGTCCAAACTCTCTTTCACAAAGTACTAAGTGTACTAAAAAATATGTTATGAGAGAACAGCTTACATCAACGATTTCTCTATCCGTTTTTTCTTTGAGTTCTTCATATGACATGAGTTTTTGTTGATATTTTTTTTCTAAATCTGCTGCACCTTCAAATGGTTTAAATACAGCATCGAGTTTACGTTTCCTTAAAAAAACATTATAAAATTAAAAAAATGATATTATTATGCATTAATTCAGTAAGAATAAAATATGAAGGATGGAGACAGATTGGACCTTGGAGAAGAGAAGATTATGCTGCTGCTGCTACTCTACTCTCGCGATAGCCGACATATACCACGGCGGAGTCGCGGGCAATGGCTAGTAATTATTATAAAGAGGTAAAGTTTGTAAGTTTGTGAGGTTGCAAATTTCGTAAAATTCTTGTATCAATAAAGGGCCACTATATTGTTAAAAGAAGTCGATTTCATTGTGAATCAGTTAAATATTTTAAATAAATATTTCAGACATCTTACACATAACGTCATCTAGTTCCAAACTAAGCAGAGCTTGTATTATGGGTACTAGACTAACGAGGCAGTCGATTTCGGTAGAATTCAGCAAGAATTAAACTAGAATGGATTTTGTAACCTAAAAGAAGGAGTAATATAATCTAGTGAGAATAAGATAAAATAAAACAAAAGAGTTGAACTTGGAACTGATTGGTAAACATAATTGGTCCATTAATAAAAGCAAACACTAACTTACCTATAATACTCGGCAAGTCTACGATGTAGAACATTATTCCTTATTTGTAGATACATAGTTTCGTTTAAAAGATCTTTGTAATTTTGTAAATATATTTCTCGGTAGTTTGAAACATTTTCTGTGACAATACTTTGTGCAACTGGATTTGTGTTTTCTTGTTCATTTTCAGAAGCAGTTTCTGATACAACATGTAGATATAAGAGCAAAAGATTTGAATTAAGAAAAAATCAAAAAGGTATTTTATTTTTTTCACATCTTAAATAAAAATCTGTAAAAAAGCTGGATGAAGGACTTAAGTAATCTTATAGATTTATATTTAAAACTAACATTGTTTGTATATAATGTATATAGTTTTGTTCCATTGTTAAAAAAACACATTTTCATTCTCACCACATGTTTCAGAATCTTCACGTTCGTTATATCTCCCCGTTTTTGGTTTCCTAAGCTTCTGTAATATAAACCAAAAGTATTCTATAATCTCGGATTTTTTTCTATTTTAAATGTATTCTTCTACTCTATTTTCTACCTAAATGGAAAAAAATTACCTAAAATACAACTAAAATTAAAGATGTGATTTATCTGCACTTAACCCACGCTAAAATTATTATTGTTATGAATTCGAAAGGAACTCTGCCTGTCTGTTACGCTTTCACAACTAATCAATTAGGCAGGCGAAGACACAGGCAATAGTTAGTCTTTAATACAGTAAATATATGCTTATTTCGATTTATACTATTGTAGCCCTTAATAAAAATCTCAAGGTAAATAGTCTAAATTACTAAGAATTTTCAAGAATAGGTGTTCTGCTTTCTTATATTTTACTATGTTTGAGACAAAGGGGTAAAACCGGCTTTAAATATACAAAAGATATAATCCAGAGCCGGAACACTGTTGCAAATCGAAGGGGCTCGGTGGAAAATATTAGTTATGGACTCATGAAACATAGAAATATTTCGGAGGCGACTAGATTTTTTCCAGGTGGCTTACTCTTTCGTACGCTGTTGTTCCCCAGCAAAAATGATTATAAATATTTTGAAGTTTAACCCGGTTAGGTTTTTCAACACAATTAAAAATTAAAAGTAAATGTAACTGTAAACCCAGCTCAGTTATAAACCACACTTATTAAAATGGCTACAATGCCAAGCTTTAACCTTGTAAATTCCTCATAATAAGTACCGAAGATATTATCGCAAGAACTGTTTGACAATGAACAAATGTAATGTTTCTCTACAAATAATATCTCGGAAATGTACCATCGTAAAAATAAATTATTCACAGACATCCCGTAGATTCTGTATTCTAGCTTACCATAATATTAATGGTAATAACATTGACACAAGGGATCGGGTTCGTGCAAAGTTATACGGCGATAGACATTGACGTAACAACCAGATTGCATGCCTGGTGAGCAATGTTAATTAAATTGAAAGGGACAAAAACAGCAATATTACCTTAGAACCGGCCATATCGCGTGATCCGCTTGAATTACCAGACTTATTGATCTGTTTAAGGTTCCAAGCCGAAATTATTTTACTCCATTATCTCGACAATACAACATGCAAGACCAAAGTAGCGTTACTATGGTGACCAAAAAGCGAGTATTGAGCGACCGCGACGACCCCAGTTTGATGCGTTGCAGCGTGTTCGGCGCTATTGTATGAAAATGTTATCTTGTCCATTTTGTCTCGATAACGTACACAGCAATATTAGTTTGTTGTAATTTTATAAGAAACTAAAGCTGTTTAAATTTTAGTTTCTGTATTTATTATTATATAAGACCCATTTTTGTACAATAATATTTTGTTGAAAGGGATAAAAGTAACAGCTCCATATATTGTTTATTTTCAAATATAACTTTGCACTAATATATATCATGTGAAATCATTGCATTTAATAAATTCATACACCATTGCATAGCGGGGTAATTTCTGGTCCTAATTTCGTCTATTTATTGAAAAAAAAAACGTAAAATATAATACGTGTAATAAATACCAATATACATATAAATACAAAAACATATTATCTGGAATCAAAGGGCTGATTTTACATAAACTAACAGTTAATTCTGTACAAGCCGCATAATAAAACCCAAAAAAACAGGTATAACAATAATAAAACTTGTGAAAGTAAACACAAAAAACGATTATATGATAATCACAAGATCGATTGTCAAGTAATAATGAGTTATCAGACAATTGTAAGTTATTGAGTAGCGACATAAATTTAACAGATATATCATTCATATAGTTCACAAATATTTTAACCTACATCCTAGTATTTTTTTATTTTATATTTAAGCGTGCCAAACTGACTTAATATTGTCGTATTATGAAAAGCATGCATTGGAGTATAATCTAAGAGCAGTGGTCAACATCGTCGTTGTACATGCAGAGAACATGGTGACTCATACTATGGGGTAGGCCCATAGTATACACATAGGTGATATACTTCTGTATCATTGACCGTCCGTTCTCGCACGCACAAACGAAATACAACAGATATATAGTGTTAGAATATATATCATAGCAGAACTACGAGTATACATGATAGTACATGGTAGTTTGTAATTTACATTACAGCGTAGTTGATAAAAAGTGAAAGCTTGGCAAAAGCGGACCATCATAAGTCAAGCTATTCAAAATCTAGCTTTTATAGTGTTCAAATATAACAGGAATGCATCTTATATAGAATCTTTTCTTTCCACTTGTCTCATGCATACTATTAAATTCTTGATTGTGTGAAATACTCGAGTGTGTACTCGTTACCTGAGGACAGAACAGTCTTCATAAATGTTAGTTAACAATAAGCAGCGGTTCTGTATTATTTTCAACTTTAAACAACTTGCAACCTTGAAGTGGAAAATCACTAAAACCATGCTTATAGTTAAAAAACTTTAATGAATAATGAGGTAAGTATTTAACATTGCTAAAATATTTTTGAAGTATCAAGAAAAATTAAAGTTAAATATGTAATGTAACATACAAAAATAATATTCAATTGCGTCTCAAGTACTCTTAATTCAGTGTCGATGTAGAAAATAAAAGTTCTTATAGAACTGTGTTTATGTCAATACATATAATCATAAAACATAGTGTGTATATTTAGAGACTTTACGTCCTACTTGATATAATATTGTATGAATTTATCTCACAGTATTAGCCTTTTTGTTCTTTAATAAATGCATATAAAAAGAACGTTCAAAACGTTAATAGTGAATTAGATTCAAAGAAGTATTTTATTCCAAATGTAGCTTTTCACTTTGACGAACTTCTCTTAACTTTCTGTTCATAACTTCTATTTGGAATTTAAGTTCTTCTTTCCTTTGTCGCAAAATCATGACCTGTAATAACATAAAGTTGCTCTGTTTTAAGCGATTTGATGGTTGAACTATTTATTACCTTACATCTAGCAACGCAATAACTATGATGGTACCAGAGTCAGTCACTAAGTTGTCACTAAAATGTCGGCGTACTCTAAGGTGTCATATTATTGATTGATTGATCTAAATTAAAATTAAACTTAATAAACTTGATTTAAACTTAAAAAAAATTCAAAATTTCTGATTTCTCATAAGATTAAAGAAGATTAAAACAGTCTCATTCAAATATTCAAAATTTGTGTATCAATTTGATTTGTATCCAAGCTTTTTAGCTTTAAGTGAACGTGTTTCACCAAACCAAAACCTACATTTTACGGTTAAAAACAAATTTAAATTGTTTCTTTCCAGTAACTCAGAACATTTTCAATAAAAGCAAGAATAAAAATTACCCCATCTGCGGCATCTTGAAAATCGCGCAATAAGTCTTTCCTGGTGAGTAAGCCCGCTTTTAATTTTTCGACTTCTAGGCATGAACGCAATTTATTACGCCGCGCCTGCATTGAAGAACATCATGTTTCATATTTTTAACAGTTTTATTAAAATATACATAATTATGGTTCTTCACTTTTAATTGTATAAAGTACTAGATGATAATATTTAATAATAATATTTAAGGAATAAAAAAATACTATAAACTATTTTGACAGGCTGATAGGCACTGCTTAAAGTGATACTAAAATCTTAGTGATATATGATCTGACATTTATTCATGGCCGATATATTTCACCAAAATAACTTCTCGCAATTACATCAAAAGCAATGTACTGCATTTACAATCACTTAATTTGTGATTTATTATCTAGGAATACCTTTACAGCTCCGAGATCCTCTCTAGCTCTTGTAAACTCAAGTTCAGCTTCTCCAAGATCACATTCAGTACCATCAGTAACTTCTTCAGTGTGGTGCATCTTCTCTCTTATGTGAGCCAACATCTGGTTATGTTCAGTGCATTTTGTACGATTTTTCACTAGCTCATCATGACGTTCTATAAAAATAGGTTACTCTGGTACCAAGCACAAGGTCTGTACTCATTGTTTTTTTAACACATATTTCATTTGTAAGCAGTTAGTTTGATTTATTCATTTATTTATATTTATTATATCTTTAGATCTGTAATCTGTACAGCTACCGTCGTATTATCTGTCACTGTTCATTTATAATTAAAAATGAAATAGCAACTGCATTTATACCGTTAGCTAACCGTATGCATCAGTAATGACTAACACCCTCAATATATAATGTTGTTTGTTACGCCTTGTAATAATAAAAGCGTAATTTCATCATCATCATCATCATCAACAGACTTTAACAGTCCACTGCTGGACATAGGCCTCTCCTTAGAAAGGAGGTTTTGGCCTACTATACCACGCTGGCCAGAAGGGTTGGTAAAGGGTTTGTTTCAAGTTTTCCTTCTCTTGGCAGTGATGTTAGCTGCTTACTTTGTTCCTTTAGTTGCCTCTTATGACACCCATGGAATCATGGAATGAATAGGGGTAGTGACACTTTGTATTTATAATCCGTCACCACACGGACATGTGCACACTAAATTTCATAAAAATCGGTCCAGCCGTTTTGGAGCAGTATGGTAACTAACATTGTGACACGAGAATTTTATACGTAAGATAAGTTTATTAGTAACACTACTCACCTTCTATTTTTGAACTGTAGTTCTGGTTATCAATATTCAGTTGCTCGTACTCATAGACGTAAAGGCCTGGGCCAATAATATCAAGCTTCTTAACAATAGCTTCAAGTTCTGCTACAGCATTTCTAGCTCTGACGTATCTCAAATACAATGCGGAAGCCTGTTGCCATTTGCTATTTTGCAGTGATAGAAAACGTGACACAGTCTAAGTGGGCAGATTTTTAAATTATTATTATTTACATTTTCTAAATAATATTTGAAAATACAATATAATTCAATTGTATTGTAGTATACTTAATGTAATAAACTATATCCGAAATTCACAGCAAATAGTGCACATTTACCTTGTCAGGTATTGGTTTTCCCTTAGCAGAGAAAATAAGACCAGTACCGGTACTTCTTTCGAAAGCTTGTAATGCAGCAAATTTTGATTCTGCGTGTTCATGCTGCGCCATGAACTGATTATCCACGGCAGCAACTTTTGCTCGTAACTAAATGAAATCATAATTAAGGAATATAAATAATGTTGAGAAATGTCATAAAATTATCAGAAAATTGTAAAATTGGCCATTTCACTTGCATCTGCAGTTTCTTTTTCCGATGTTTCCTTTAAATTCTCGTATGACATAAGTTTCTGTGTATATTTCTCCTCCAAATCAGCTGCTCCTTCAAAAGGTTTCAACACATGTTCACATTTGCGTTTCCTGAAAATATTTATATAACTGCTTTTTACTAGCTGTGATAATGTAAATATACTATTGATTATGACATTTTAGTTTCTTAGCAAGCACAAATGAACTATTTTATGTTTGTACCGACACTACTCATAGACAATAAACACCCATAAAATAGGCCGGCGTCAGTTTATTTTTGCAATGGAATTCTGTAAGTTTAATTTACTTAAATTGTACTACATTGTATTTTATAATCTTAGCATGATAGAAGTGCACCTACAGATGCGAGCTATTTTTATAATAAGAGCAAAATTTAGACCACCACCCTCATTTTTATCAGCCCTTTGCAGTATACTGCTGAATATACTTGACTCATTTTACTCATACATTTTAATTTTCAACTTGATAGTCACAAACTTAAATGCTAGATTTGATGTTTTGTTGTTTTTGTATACCATTTTAATGTTTTTATTTACATTAAACGAGCATTAAGGCAGACGTGTTATTTCTTTGAAAGAACAATTATATCATACTACTAAGACAAAATATTTTAAATGTTCTGTAGGTATGTTTTTGAAAAAAGTGCTTTACTTAAAAAAATGAATTCTCCTGGTTCATTTTTTTACTTATTTCCTTTAATCTCATCTGAAAAATAATGTAACCTCTATGTAAAACCGAGTATTCAATTGTTTGTACAGTTACAACTCATGTGTGTTCATTTTAATAGATTAGTTCCGCCAGAACTCGAGCCGCCCGCCTCGCTCAAAAATGGGTCGCGTGACTCAATCGTCTTGGCGTCGTCATCTGTCTTTTTACGATGCGATAGCGAATAAATAATATTGTTAAACGTTTTAATGGGTAAACAAACCTAAAACACATTTTTTTGCATTGCATTAACATCTATCTCTGTAATAAATACTGATATAATGAGGGACAACAACAATGTAGGCATTCCAAATGCGAAATTAAATATACACGTAATATAACGCGTTACACAGATTTAGCTTCTATATTACTTATTTTCATTTCATTTGTCTTTTGTTTCATATCATTAGCATTTACTTTCAGTAAAATTAACACTGTAAAATTGTTTATATTAGAAAATGTCAACGACCCTGGCAAGTCTCCTGACAGAAAGCTGGATCAGGTTTACAAGCATGAGGTTTGCTCGTATCTCTGGTATTTTGTCAGACCTAAAATAGTGTTTTTTATACACAGCATAGTAAGCGTTACTTACTTATAATACTCAGCAAGTCGTCGATGTAATATATTATTTTTGACTTGTAATTGTTTGGCTTCATTTATAAGATCTCTGTAAGCTTGCAAGTATTCATCACGATTGACTGTAATTTTTCCTGTGCCAACACCTCGTCCAATTTGATCGTCATCATCATCCTCATTATTAGCGTTAGCTGACCCTGTTATTAATCGGAATGAAATAATGCATTAGTCCCTCGTCAACTTCTTCATACCTTATCTCATATCAGTACTACACATGCCTATAGCTTATGTGAATTATATATGGATTTCTCATTCCTTCGTGCAAAAGGATTAACGGTATTTGAATTCAAATAGCATTATCAGGTATTAGGTAATTTAAGACCTTCAACAAAATACTACACTCATAAATAATATATTGGCATTATTCAAAGTCACTCATGATTTCTCTATTTCTAGTCAGTAAAATAAAAATGTAAAGCGTGAACTTATTCTTAGTTACACTTAAAGGTTTTTATAATCAAAACAAAGATTTATTTTCTACGAGAAATGCTCATTGATGAGATTTTGAGAAACATTTTGTTAGAAACAAGACTGATTAATCAATCAGTCTTGTTTCTAACAAAATGTTTTTGATCCAAAGTTGAAATAGGATACATTTATCACAAAAAGTTTTAAGGGTTTGTATACCCTTAAAAGTTTTGGGACGTAATATGAATTTTATTACAATTTGAAGTAATTGAAACAGCGTCAAATTTATTTATTTATCTATGACGAAATCAGTCATTTTTCATGATATCTGTTCCTTTGTCACGGATATTTGTATGCGCTAGTGAAAATTAAGGATCATTTTTGAGCAATAACTATGGTTTGGTTTCCTTAAATTGATGAAAAATATTCAACGTTCTGAGCCTTGAAAAATATTTTGGATTACGTTTAAATGTCCGAAATCATATATTATTTGCAGCTGTATATAACTTTTTGTTATTCTATAATATGACGTATTCGCGTAACATCATTAACTCAAATTCGCAATCACATGAATAAATAGCCATAATTCTAATAGGTCTCCATCTGATCTTGTACACGTGCTGTGAATGATGTTATACTCGTATTTCACTACACGAAACCTTAGCTATACACGTTAATTTACGGTACATGGTTTTCTCGAGTTTAACAATACTCGTACTTTGAAGTTCCTTGCAAAATGGCCTTGAAATTAATTCAATTCAATTACATGCATATAATTGTGTTTTAAATGTTTTCTTTAAAAATATATTCTTAGATTCAAATTCTGGAGTCTTTACAAATTGAATATTTATTTAATTTTAAATGTAGAAAAAGTTGACTATGGGTGTATAGTCAAATTGACTATACACCCACCCCAGAAATGATCAGGAGTATAATATTGTGAACATATAATATATTCTGAATCACGTTTCATATTTCGACACCTGATTTTTTTTAATTTGTTACTAGTGTTCAACGCTTTTCCTATATGTGCAAAATATTTTTATCGATAATAACAAAAAAATAAGATAAACTACTATTCTCTTATTTTTTTATTTAAGTGAAAATGCCTGAAATAAATGCCTCGTCGTAGTCTCGGATTAAGTCTCGGGTCGGGTCAAAAGAGTTGTTGTATTATTCTTACAGGAAAATCTTAATAACAGCCCTGTGTATGGAAGTTTGACTTTTTTCACCCCCGTGCATCAAAGAGCACGTTAAGCCGTCGGTCCTGGTCATCATGAACATCTATAGCAATCCTTATTGGGAAGTCAGTGCCCTCGAATATACTGAGAACTAGTTCAACCTTCGAATTTTAATTCTCCCTTAGGGTTGCGGAGGTCCGATGCCAGTCGCTCCGTCCAAAAACCGATATTCGGGTTTAACCTGTTGAACTGCTAGCCGACCCCAAACAATCTTTGTATAATAAAAAAGGCAAGGAAGGAGAAGTGAAAATAAAAATTACCACTTGAACCGCTAGACTCATCTTTGTCAGTTTTATCTTTCGCCTTTTCAGGTGTCTAAAAACATAAAATGCTGTTAAAATAAGTTTAAAATAACTTACACTATAGTCAAAAGAATTTTTATATAAATAAATTTGTTTTTATGATAAAGGTGCGAAAATATAGATTTTAATTTATATTTAATAAATTTTAAATAAGAGAAAAAGAAAGTTCCGTATCAACATTACAATTACTAGCAATGAACTACGAAATCATCATCATTAGCCGCAGTCTACTGCTGGACATAGGCCCCTCCAATTGCACGCCACTTGGTTCCATCCTCGGCTTAAATATAGCCAAATTTATTTCTTTACTTATCAGCTGTTCGAAGTTTATTCGTATATTTTTTAAGACAACTTATTCTGTTTTGCAACAGTAGGGGTCTCTGAAATAATTCCTAAAGTACATTGAAAATTCATTTATTTAGTCTCATAAATCATAATAAAGCCTTGTCGTGTCCTAATGATAAAATAGGGACGAGATTTTATAGGTCTATTAGCAGCCGAAACAATTACGTTTTTGTTGGTGAAATTTAACTTCCTAGATGTGCGTTCGTACCATCAGTAATATAGGGACACACTTTTATTACACCACATAATATAAGATTACTTACACCTTTTTGAAATTTGAAAGTATTTAGGAACAATATAAAGTCCTTTTATAACCGACTTCAAAAACAAGGAAGAGGTTCTCAATTCGTCGGAATCTTATTTGTTTATGCATGTTCAGCGATAATTTCGTTGTTTATGAACCGATTTCAAAAATTCTTTTTGCATTCGATTTGGCATACCGTACAGGTGGTCCCATCGTCACCATGTTGGGATCTGGTGATAGGATCTTCAGGAAATTTAGGGCAATTCTTAAATTTTATATTGAAATATTTTGTTTTATGTATTTTTTAAAGCTAATCAAGTATATGCGTCTTGTAGTCAATATATTATAATGATGAGCTGATGATAGAAGGTACAACTCTTTAGCGTTAATTTCGTCATTTATGAACGGATTTCTAAGATCCTTTTTGCATTGGATTTGGCATAGTTCACAGGTCGTCCCATCGTCACCATGTCGGGATCTGGTGATGGGAACTCAAGCAAATCGAGGGAACTCTTCAAATATCATAGGCACAATTGTCGCGATTTGGGTACTTGGAATAGTTTTTCTTTGAAGTCGCTTTTTTTGTTAAAATTATATAATAAGCAAATAAAATAGCAAAGTTATTTTCAGCATTTAGTCTAGGTACGACAAGAATATGTTTGTTTAAAGAAGTCGTTATTTCTTGGCAGGAACATGTCATTTAGGAAATGTCTTGTTCTTAAATAACTACGCGTGCAAAAGAGTCATTAGGCATGTCTCACATCAATTTTGGCGCAATTCATGCTTAAGGTATTCGAACTAGTGACTTTATATTTGGCAAGATTTACTCTTTTAAACTAGCACGCATTTATTTGCATATCTTCGACAACTCTTAACTAGACAGATAACCCTTTACTGCGCTCTATTTTACTTTGTAAGTAGTAGGTATTGTGTGGTCGTGCCAGCTGAATACCGTTGAGCGAGATTACTCATGATTACTCATTATCTTACAATAATAGCTCTATGGCTATACGGGTATATGCCACCAACTGAGTCTCGCGGTATTAACCGCAGCTACTGTTGCGAATTGTAAGTAACACCGTGGATCGCAGCTAATCTAAAAAAAACTTAATTTACACCTTATATCGTCAGCTAATAGATTTTTAGTCCTATCAAACTTGGGCAAACCATTTCAGATATTAGCCGGAACAAATAGACAGATATATAGAAATTGACTGCACGGTTGGCCTAGTGGCTTAAGCGGTCGCCACACCGCTTCCTACTGCGCCAAGTGTCGCGGGTTCAAATCCCACGTAGGATAACACTTTGTGTGATTCACAATTTGTTGTTCTGAGTCTGGGTGTTATTTGTGTCTGTTTCATGTATGTTTGTAAAGCCCCCCGCGACACAGGAATTTATATTCCTAATGCGGGAGTTGTCCTTTAAAAAAAAAAAGAAAAAAAGATATATAGAAATGACAGAAAGATGCCTCAAAGCATTTTTGTTTAATTTTTGACTGTCTAGTCAAGGTAACCGTAAAGGTATATACTTGCAAATGCGTTTAGTGAAAAACAATTCAATTCACATTGCAGACATTTTTATTTATTTGTTTAGATATTGATTACAAAATTAAATATTTTTTTACTTATTAATAATGTATTTTTATATACCTATCTAAATAGCTCAGCTTGATGGAAAGAATTAGTAGAATACGAGAGTGGAGGCTATCATACTTATTGCGATCACAGACAATGCTGCATGGGGACCCATACTGAGAGACTTTTTGACGCCACGATTAAGGGGCCCGGGATCATATTGGGATAAAAACACATGGACTGGTAGTGAGTTTCAGTTTTTGACTGATCGTTATAGGATGGGTGAATCGAAACGTTTAGTTCGAGAACGAATCTCTATCACTCTGAAAAGGTGACTTGCAAGGCCAGCATGTGTTGCCTTATAGAGGTGGCGAGGAGATATTCCCATACTGGTGGTTTGGTTTCTTTTCTTGTGTGCAAATATCATTTGTATATTTGGTCGCATCTACAAATATTAGATTTTGTTTTTATTGACCTGATTGCAACATCTATTCGTGATCACTAACTCTCATTCAAGAGACTCATATGAAGTTATTTTTGTATAGTTCATCATCATCATCAACCTATTGTAGTTCACTACTGATCGTTACTTACTGGTTATGTACTTCCAAGACATTGTTGATGTACTTTTAGTAGTATTATCTAAATATATTGATTATATATTTATATATGTTTCAATCATAACTTTAGTAGATGCCTAGTTTAATCTCATTCTGTAAATAAGTAGGCACTTATTGCATTCTATAGAGTTCCCGTAATTTTTTTTTTATAGATTGTTTAGAAATCGAAATCAAGGAAACATTTGATATGCTCGTTTATTACTACTTACACGTAGGTATACTTTCTTTTTTTATGAAACAATTTTCTGCCTACCTTAGATTCTGCCATATCGTAAGATCAAAAAGAAAAGTCTTGAGAGAGAACGTTTTTCTATTGAAATTATATCGTACTTGATTTAAAGTCTTTTATCTAGATGATATTCAGCAATGCAGTATTTGCTATCTCTGATAACAAACTTGTTTGGAAATGAATATTATTTGTAGAGTTGTTGTCATTGTGACAATGAGGTAACAATATAGAAGTTTAGATGCCATTTACATTTGTAGAGTATTTTTAGAAAAGAGTTTTTGTATAAAACTGATTTTTTTTAAATGTTTTAAAGTAAAAATCATCGAGGCCAATATTTTATCTAGTACAATCTTGCGTATCTTCAAAACGATAGGCAGGTATGTATTTTATCTTAAAAAATAAAAGAAGAGCCTCACACAGCCTCTTACCAGCTCCACACCTTTACAGGAATTCCCTTTTACAAAGACATCCTGCATATACCGCCCGAAAAATACCCAATCATATCCTGTATCGCCAGGTGCTTTACTGTGGACTACACAAAGTGTTGTCCTATGTAGGATTTGTACGCACTGCACTTAGAGCAGTTTAAAGGGGCGTGACGACCGCCCCTACCGCTAAGCCAACCATGCGGTCAAATTTAGTTCAGGCTTTTTAACATCAGGTAAGAGCTTCTCTGGAAATGATATATTAACCATAATATATCATTTCCAGAGAAGCTCTTACCATAAAGCACCAGCTTTATGAGGATTGAGTCTGAGTGGGGATCGTCCTCTCGGGCCTTCTCCGCCGCCTCCATTGGCGAAATGTCATCATCGCAGAAGGTTGCGATCGCAACCCTGTATGCGGCTAAAGAGCGTATAACTGACCACTCGAAGTTGCCCACCTGAAGAGCATCTACGGCGGTGAAACCAGCACGTGAATTTTCCAGCTGAAACGACCTACAAGCCATCGTGCCTCGATGAGTGGCTTCACGCCATTCGCGTATTTCTTCAGACGGAGGCCAAAAACCGCTCTCCGCCCGGTAGTCATCCGTTCGTTGATAAACTTTGGCCAGCACTTCCGCCTCCAAATCTCATGGGGGAATCTGGCCAGGGCGCAAAACGTCCTCTGTGATTGCTAGAGGCGTCGTCGTTGTCGTATTACATGTTCCACAGGAGTGGCTGACGTAACTTCAACCAACATTAGGGGGTTCGACGTGTTCATTTTTTGTCACACCGCACGTTGTAGTGTAATGTTAGTCGGAATAAATACGATTTATGACATAGACAAAAAACGTGAAATTAAATTTGATCAAGTACCTGTTGCGGCATACACCAAATACAATACAGCAAAACATCTTCGGAAACCAATACCAGTCTATCAGAACCACTGGCCTTTTCCTCATCAGTTTTTTTTAGGACACTGACCTCTGTTGACGTTGGCAATATCACAGCTCTACTCTGGGACTGTGCCAGACTTTCGACAATGCTCTACCAAAAATAGCTACCGTCGAAAGTTTAAACGACATTTTTTCTGTTGTAAAATGTTACACTCTTTGTACGCGGTACATTAGACGTTAAAATCATAATTTTAACCATTTTAATTCATATTATTTGTACTTGTTTATAGTCTTTGTCTTTTATGTAGAATCATCATCGAAATTTTCACGTCAGTGCTTTACAAGTTACATTCATAAAACTGTTGTAAATAGAGTGACAATAATGTGCCCCTTTTTTTACAACTTTTTGCACTACAAGGTAAACTTCACTGTTGAAGTATTTTTTTATAGAATTCATTTACAAAATAAAGCAATTATAATAGTTCGTAGAATTTATTTATTAAAAAGAATTACATACCAGAAGAACGTACATAACATCAATACACACGATAATGCAAATACAATGGAATAAACAATACCACTCTTTGGGATAATTCCGTAACTGTTATAACTCACAATAACTTTTCTTTGGTGTATTTTTAACTTCCCGGCTACTGTTTGTTTCTAAAATAAGGCCCAGATGTTTAGACATAAAATATTTTAAGTGCCTCTGTTGGTCCCGACTTAATATATTCTTTGAAAAGCAAAGGTTTTACAACCCAAGTTTCCCCGTTATTTCTACATGAATGTCACCAATAAACTCTTTGAAGTATTTACGGAATCAATCCTTACAAACTTTTAAAATATAAATATGACTAGAATAAGTTAGACATAGTCTTATGGCAGCATAGTAATAGCTTACAATCTAACAATGCAGATGCATGTCAACTTCGTTATCCTAATAAGTCAAAGCCTCGAAGGCGAGATACGAGAATAAATAATGTTCGAATACATGTTTCACATAAATATATTGCAAGCCAGTAATAAAAAATGTCGCGATAAAAATTGTTCCGTCGCTTATGAGATTAACTTGGCGTAATAATATAAACGCCACGATTTACATTCAGGGCGTTATTAAAGTCAAAGTCACACGGAATCAGTCAAGAATTGTCTAGAAGTTGAAACTGGCGTTATATAATAATATGAATGTGATGCGACTACGACTCGGCATCTTATGAGTAAGTCAAATATCATCCACTTCATCATGATTCTTATCCTCATGTTAAACGTCCCTTGTTCAGGTATCTCCGAAGTGATGCTAAACCAAATGACTAACCGGACCAGAAGTATTATTTCGTCAGTGATTTTATGCAAAAAGTTTTACATACAAACAAATGCATTGTTAAAAACATAAAAAAAAAACTGATAATTAAATCGTATTTTGCTGCTCTTAACTGTATTGGGTCATCTATTCACCTTGATACTTTTAGCAGAAACCCATAACTTCAACTTAGGTTTCAATTACATTTGTATTCAAAGTTGATGGTTTGGTAAACATTGTTTAGGCCGCATCACTAAGTCTTATATATGTCAAATATATATCATGGAAGACTTCAATGTAGTAACAGCTATTGGTCATTTGAGCATTGTTCAGTAAAGATTTGAAAAAGCTTTCCCGTGGCTGGAGACACCACGCGATGATACACTGATTAAAGCGTCATCGGCCAATGATCGTCGGTTCATCAGCCATGGCCAGTTCATCAGTGGCTGCCTTATCGCCTTTCCTCTTCCGCGAATACCAAAGAAAGGATGCAGCTGCGAAGAAGTTGACAAGGACGACGAACCAGGCTAAGAAGAAACTGATGCCATAGCTGCGGAGAACAAAATAAGCAAATAAGTGTCATTTATACTACTATTTTTTGGAGTCTTAAACACACCTGAAAATATGTACAGGTGTGTAAACACGGCAATGTACAATCTAAGGGCTTTCAGAGAAACTATTTCCTTTACAAAGATCAACGCAAACAATTCAACAACTTCAAATCATGTTTTAAAAAAATTCTATCACGTAAACTTGAAAGTGAAATTATGTATTTTACTTCAGTTTTCTTTATTTATAATTCTCTCATTAAAAATTCTATTTTATATGTTCAACTAGGACTCTTGGCTAATCAACACTTATTATTTTTAGTAAATTACTCATTATTTCCAAGATATACGAGTATTATTTTCTTAGTAAAGCCAGAGATTATCGCAGTCAAAACAAACACATAATCTTCAGTTGAAGTAGAATATAATTGTTACTTACTAATGATAGGCACGTTCTGGGTAGACAAACTTTACATTCTTTTTCATGTGATCCACTGACGACATCATCACTTGAACTACTACAAATGTACATGACGCTGGAAATAAAATCATAATTAGAAAAGGCAGGATATATAATGGACTAAAAGGAAATGGGACTATCATATCGAATTAAAAAGTGATTCTGCTTGTCTATCTAGTGCGCTGTTCATGGCATGCGGATACTTTGTTTCTTAAGGAAGGCCTCTTTACCGTGATAGCCGTATGCACGCGGAGGGAGTTACGAGAAAAAGCTAGTGTCTTTAAAAAAATTACGTCCAGTTCAGTAGTGAACCTATAATATTTTTAGTGCATTTATAATCCTTGTAAGAATACTCACTGCTTATGAAGTGTATGCCGGCAGCAAGCCGCTTGAACATATATCTAGGGTTGACGAAAGTATACGTTGAAAATCCACAGCCCATTGCCATGACGAATAAGCTGATGATGCCAAACGATATCATAGTCCGAACATAGTCTGCATAACAATACAATAATCAATAATAATTATCATTATCTTTCAATTAACTTAATTTCGTTAAATTTCGTTTTTAGTATGTAATTTACTTTTTTTTATAATTAAGATATAGTTTCTATTTTAAGTTTAATTATACTTACTGGCTATATTTACGTCATATGCAAAATCAACTGCGCGACCGTTCTCCATGACAGGCTGCGCCAAATAATTTGTACATTCTGCAAAAAAATGACATAGATAATAAAGATATAGTAGCACAATGTCAAAGAACAATTGCATTTAATTAATTTCGAAAACCTTGTAATTTTAATTGGTTTAACGTTCGTGTTTGAAATTTTAGACTTTAATATATTATTATATAAATACGACAGGTTACAAGCTGTTTACCTATAAATGTCAAGATTTTGATATTTTCACTAGGTTCTGTATAGGAAGAAAACAGGTTTTTTTCAGAATAAGTGCAATTTTATCATAAACTTTCGTAACTTAATTCTTGATACGTTTTGGTTATGCATTAAGCTTCCAAGAGTTTGATGATTGCTTTGAAAATAAATATATTGTAGAGAGATGCGCCAAAAAGTTAATTTTGTTAAGGACACCAACATAATACAGAAAGAAAGACATAAATAAGTCCGTTACTAAAATAAAGTTTAAAAACATTTTTGGAAACATCCTGACACAAATCAGGTCGCCAGGAAGTTGGAAAATCATTTATATTTTAAGCCAAATACCTTTCACACAAATCTAAACATAAGCTGACATAACAATGGAAATCAAACGGCATTTTAGAACGAAATGTCGCTGTTCCCAATCAATTCATGCAATCTTGTTCACAGTTACGTCATACAAGCTCATGTCAGAGCTTAGATTGTACTGTTCCCGGAGCTAGATTGCAATGTTTCATCAACACAAAATGTCAGTAAAATAACAGAATGTCTGTGTGAGGTTGTTGAAATGTTTGTGTTTCTATATTTCCATTGTAGCATGAGCATACGGTGTACTGGTCAGTTGCTTGGTGAAGAGATACGAACAGAAATGCTAAAAACTGGTCTGTGGTTACGTGGCCCCCGATTTTTTAAGACTTTTAGACTGTTATTTAATAACATTACGATAACTTAAGTTCCATTTTATTTCAATGTTTTTGTTGATAACGGGTTTATTAAAGGGACATCGTCAATCCACCAATTTAATTGAATTTTCAAAAAGTTCAATTTTTTTGGGGTTGTTGTCAATCAATACAAAAAAATAACTTTAAAAATGACGATACAATTTCAGAACGTATATATATTACATAATTTTTAAATACAGGGTGAATTTTTGAGACGGGACAGTAAGGGTAGGTCCTTAACCGTTATAGTTACAGGAAAACGCTTTTAGGAGACTATCCATATTTTTTCAAGATATTCTGAACTGTATTTACAGATTTTGGAAAAAATGTACAGCCAGCAAGAAAATTGTCGTTTTAAACAAAAACTTTTTTTGATGCCAATCAATCCTGTTTCTTATAAGGATCAAAAGTCTCTACTTTACCGACTGAGGTTTGAGTACTAGAAATGTCAGAAATCGCAAAAAACTTTTCCCATACATTTGTACGGAAATAAATCATTATAATATGTATTTTTATGTATATGTAATTAAAGAATTTGTTAATTCACTTAATGAATACCGAGTTTGAAGTTAGGAATTGATGTTCCATAAAATTATCATTTTTGTTTTGCAAATATTTTGGCACAAGTATATCAGAATCAAAAACTTATTTGTGTTAAATATTAGAGAAAGTAAATAGTCAATAATCTTTGACCATTATTTTTTCTAGTTTCAAATAAGTTTGGTTTGAGTAGAAAGTGGTATCGCCAGACATTTATTTATGCCAAGTGTGTACATTAAAAACATAATAAATTAGATTATCAAATAAAAACTGCTAAATCTGATTAATTAGTCTTATAACGTAGTCGGAATGTAACATTTAATTTGGCGCTTAGAGTTCTATTTACGGTCGTATCATATTTTACTTTCAATGACAGTCCATACATTCAAATAAATAAAATTGAATTATCTGTATGTAATATCAAATGGAAAGATTTTTACTAAATTCATATAAAAGTATCTACGGTACTGACATTCGAAATGCAATTTTTAGCATATAAGTGAGTCCGACTGATTGTTCCGGGTAATCTCTGGATTAGCTGGACCGATTTTGACAGTACATTCAGTGGCTGATGACTGATGACTGATGACACAGGGCGTAACTTATGCGCCGCGCAATGATTGTCGATATCGCTGTTCCTCATAACGAAAATCTCGTGAAAGTTGAAAAAGAGAGACAAATCAAATATTTGGATTTATCTCACGAGATTGTCGATATGTGGAATGTGGATTCGGCGATCATTGTTCCGATAGTTGTTTCTGCTCATGGTTTGATAGCCAAGAGCCTCGATCAACACCTTAAGAGGCTCACGTTAGATGGCTGGATCAAGGGTCTGATGCAGAAGGCAGTCCTTCTTAACACGGCACGTATAGTGAGGAGGTTCCTGTCTTTGGAGCCCTAACCACCGGTTTCTTGGTCCCTGTACCCGAAGTCGGTGGTCTACTATTTTTTATATTTTTAAATGTACTTTTTAGTAGTTTAGTCAGTTCGATTCTGAATTTCTGACACACCGCCCTGAAATCCCGGTGCGGCGGGAAAGAAATTGGCGGCCTTATCGTTCGAAGGCAATCTCTTAATTTTTATTTCTCATAATTATCATTTTCGAATAAATGAATGAAGGTGTGTCGATTCACTTACTAACGATTTGGACTGAGATATGCTTTGAGATTAACTAATTTAATTTAAACAGGCAATAAAAGATAATAATGAAACATCAAATTCTTTAAAAATGGTTAAATACATTGATTCTTATGATAAGAGAAATTCAATATGAAGAGTTAAGAAATGTATTATCTTTACGGACGAGTACGGCTACAACGAGATTTATTTTTTGCTAAATCTCATTTTCAATTTTATGTCTTTAAAAGTAGGTTTTTACCTGTTTAAAAAAATACACTTCCCAAGAAGTGTAGGAGCTAAATGGTAAGATGTGGCAATTTAAATTTATAGTGTAAAGCAAACAATGCGTGTAATGAAATAAAACCATTTATGAAAAATTTTGGTGTGCTTTGTAGTTTTCCGTTATATTTTTAAAAGTGCATTTCGTTGCAAAATTCTATGAAAAAATGTCCATGACTTATTAATAACTATGTTGTGCATTGAGTGTTTAGACAGATAGAATTTTGGAATAAAATTAGGAATGATTGTTTAATGACATACGATTCCTATAGTCAACCAAAATATTAACTAGATATCAATGACAATAAAGGTCATATTTTTTTTTAAATCGCTCTCCCGTAAACACTTTTCATAATTTTGTAAGATTAGTAATAGTCTTTAGTAAGTAGTCTATTATTAAATATTCAAACACCGTAAAATATGCAAGTCTGTTTTAAACGACTTTAGACTTTGAGTTCGTACGTTGTATCTGTCATCGTTAACCGACGATCTCAATGAATGCAGATTTACTCAACTCTCTAGATAAATAGTTAACCAACAAATTTAATATATTAATATTAGATTAACAGAGAATATAAAACGTCATGTGTCAGTTAACATATGGGAAGTTTCTACCCACCACTTGACCTACTTGGAAGAATCGAGTGCATTTTCAAATAATTACTGCTTGCAAAACACATTGTTCGTTTAAATCATTCCTAAATATTTCTGTAATTCTATTTAGTTTTATTTAGAATTCAAAAATACTATGCGCCTTTAAAACTAAAAACGAGTGAGTCGTATTTAGTTCTAGCTATATTTTCAGAAAGACAATACATATACAAATATATATACTTGTTGGTCTAGTGGTTAGCGTATGCGGCTGCTGATCAAGAGGTCTCGGGTTCGATTCCCTTTATTAAATGGCAACAGTAAATATCTCACGTCAGAGAAACAGCATTTTATAGAGTTTTATTTTCAAAGTAATGTGGTAATTTACAATAAAATTATGGTATACATATTTTTGTAAATTGTTTTTTTGGTTTATTTCAAGTTTTCCTTCTCTTGGCAGTGATGTTAGATGCTTATTTTGTTCCTTTAGTAGGTGACTAAAGGAACAAAATAAGCATCTAACATCACTCACGACACCCATGGAATGAATAGGGGAAGTGACACTTTGTAATTTCTTAAGCTCTGAAAGTCTGATGTAACTAGGACGATAGTAAACTAATATCCACTATCTATATACGCTTGATGTTATAATAGTTAAGGCCTCGAAAGACATAGATTTTATCATTGATTACATTTTTCTAGTACCTTGTAAATGAAAACGTAAATTGTGTAGATATGTACAAAAATAAAATTTAATCAACTATATCTTCAAACTCTTATAAAACTCTTCTACTACAAATCAATTTAAAAAAAATGTCCGTCTGTATATTACGGTTAATGTAATCACAGTTAAAATATAATATATCAAAATGGAAGAATAAACTGAACAGAAATGCTTTATCGATCAGAATAAACAATACGGGGCGATTGCGAGATTTTCTCGTGTATTTTCTCAATGTTAATATACGTATATTAAGACAATATAGTGTAAACACATGGTACATACGATTACTTTTCAACTTGTCACTTGCCTTGGTTTAGCAGTGCTTTGTGTTTCTTCGCATTTTTGCCATTGCGGAGACACTGTTGACGGACTTGGACATCATGACCTTTCTTGTAGCAGAAAGGCTGGCCGAATATCTCAACATGCGAATATCCAGGAGGCTTTACAGCTGTACGTAAATTCAATGGTCTGGTACGTGACGATGGCAAAAGACCAGATGGTATGTCAATGTCTGTCATGGAAGATGGTAAGCCTTTGGTATTGGTAGCAACATGCGTCAACATCTTCCAAGTACAGCTGGCATCAGCAGAAAGCCTCAAACGGCGTAAATACCATCAATTAGAAGGTCATTATATTTTGGAACCGATTGGGGTAGAGACGCGAGGTTCATGGGGTATCAATTCTCGTGCTATGTTTAAACAACTAGCTAGCAACAAATAAGCGCTTCTCATGACCAAAGGGCTGACCCTTTTCTAGCATAGAAAATTAGCATTGCCATTCAACGCAGCAATGTTGCCTTGCATTCAGTTTTTTGGGAGTCTTTTACGTTAGATCGGTAAGTATCGATAGGCCGATACGGTATACTATATCGAAATAAGGATCGGGTTTTTTTCTCATGGTTATAATAATTTGTCTTTTAAGCAGAATGTACCGGTATATATTAAATTCATAAGATAAATTCATGAATTCATAGATAGATAAATTCATGAATAAGTAATATTTCGTGAGTGACACAAACGTATCTAGCAAAATTAGTTACGGTCATTTTAAACTTGTGTTTAATGTTACGTTGCAGTATAACATCATAAATGGAAAACGTTGCCATCACAACTCTTATAATTACAAAGTTGTGTATGGTTGGGAGTGAGGACATTTTATACATTTTTTAATTAAAAATGCAGTTGGTAAACTGTCCTTCGTGTGGTGCTAGTTAAGAAAATTTAAGGAGTCGGTTGATTAAGTCGGCAAAAACATAGTGGGGGTCACCATGAGTATGGTGACTAATAATCTTGGATTCAGTCAGACAGTCAGAGTAGAGTCTTAGACTTATAAATAACAGAAATATGATACACGAATTAAGATTTTAATTTACAATCATCTTACAGAATATCCTTTGATTGTCATATTACATAAATATATTGCCTTTATAAAGTTATTTTTGAGTGGATACAATTTATGAGCATTTCTTTAAACACAATTGGAAAACATAACTTACTGTGATAATAAAAAAAAGAATAAAAATAAATAGTGTATTTTATTTGAATTCTACTTAAAACAGCTCTTTACAACTCATGAAAGTAAGACAGACACGTGAAGAAAGATAGTTCTGCACTTGCGAAGTAATAACACTTGGTCTAAATAATCCGTACCTACCTATAAAATACGTTCACAGCTTCCCAAACGGTATCTATTCCCGCTTCGTACATTATGCTTTTCCTATGTTAGCTTTGCCATTGTTTATTTATTTACACTATTTCAAACGTTGATACAAACTACAGATATACCCGTTGACGACTTGAAAGAACCAATGTGGTATTTTTATCGCGGAATATAAATCTTATTGTGTGGGCAGAAGTATACGCTGTTTATTCTTTGTAAAAATTAAGACGGTTTCCGCACACGGCCGACAGTGTATTTCGTTGTAATTTTCAATCATTATCACGTACACCTGGTTTAATGAATTATTGGGCAACCGGTACGGTACTGTTAACAACTATATTTTATAAAACAGATACCAGTCAGCCACAAAAATAAACTGTATGAAAAATTGCTAACCCGTGAGTTACGAAAAAAAATGTGCCTAAAATAACTGTAAAGAATAGCAATGGCGGGCGTTAATGGGTGTTTACGTCACGTCATTATATTACAGCACAGCTAATAACTAGAACATAACCTAAAAACAGTTTTACAGGTAAAGAAAATATTTTTGATAGTAGGTACATTAGCCGATAGGATTTCAAAATGGAGTGAATTCTATACATATACTAGCTGATGCCCGCGGCTCCGCTCGCGTTTTAGAGGTATGAAAAATAGATGTTGGCCGATTCACAGACCTACCCGATATGGAGACAAAATTTCATACAAATCTGTCCAGCCGTTTTGGAGAAGTATGGGAACGAACATTGTGACACGAGAATTTTATATTTAAGATAATATATAATCATATAGAGGTCAAGTTCGTGTAGTTGTAGTTGGCAAAAATCTGATTTACTAATTTATACGAATACGACAAAAACAGTATTATTGTTCTATTTAAGAAAATTCTCTTTGAAATACAACTAACATTTGACAGATTCAAATATATAAATCAAAGTAATTTATTGAAGACTGTTATTCCGTTTAGCGAAATCTTGCATATATTTGGCTGCTATAAAGACTACATAGTATGGAGACATCTTAGATCCAGAAAAGGGTATTTCTATCATGACCTTCTATAAAAATCTTTTGTTTTTCTTTTTTTTAAAAGACAACTCCCGCATTAGGAATATAAATTCCTGTGTCGCAGGGGACTTTACAAACATACATGAAACGGACACAAAGAACACCCAGTCTTAAAATAACAATTTGTGAATCACACAAAGTGTTATCCCACGTGGGATTTGAACCCACGACACTTGGCGCAGTAGGAAGCGGCGTGGCGAACGCTTAAACCACTAGGCTAACCGTGCAGTCAGAACAAATGAATATTATATATCTTCGTCATTATACCACATGAATACGGCTGGGTTAGTATTGCTGTTTCTTTTTGGTTGGACTGCTCTTTTATTGAAGAAGGTATACGGTTTATAAATCACGCTAGGAGGACCAATAGAAGCCAAGTATTTATTACTTTTGAAAGAAGCAGAAGACGTTACTCTGCTCAGTTAGTATAGTAAAATAAACGTAAACGTAATCTGGCGATACTCTATACTGAATTAATATATCACAAAGATAATATCGAAGCCGACCCAATCTCAGAAACTCAATACACTTATAACTCTTTATCAAAGATTTCCTTGATTTAATTTTTTCGCTAGACGATTATCGACGTTACGGGTTATGTCAATAAAGCCATGACCATTACGACCCCATACAGCGTCTCGGCGCCACTCTTGTGTCCGACGCACGCCCGTTGTGAGACTCCTATGGCGCGTCTAAAATATATTATGTGCCCAGATTGTAGGCTCAACGGGACGTAACTAAAAAGTTATTCTAGAAAATAAAATTAAAAGCTATTATAGAATTGGCTCAAATAGAAAAAGAAAAAAGTAAAAACTCATATATGACTACCAATTCACTAAGGGTTACGGAGCTCCGATGTTAGTTGAAGAAGATTTAGTATAGAATTAAAAATCAATAGTTTTAAAAGTGAAAAGAAAAATGTATTTTTACACTAATTGTGAAAATAACAGCAAATACAACCTCTAATAACATAAATGTGGCTGCTATCATCTTGTATTCTTATGTAAACCACTTGTAATGTACTTTTAATATACTAAATAAAACAAAACAATTGGTGATTTTCTGTCAGGGTTATTCAATATGAGCAGCGTATATCTTAATTAGGAAACAAGACCTTTCTGGAGGATACCATCACATGACAGAATGATATGTGAAACGTGACTTGGTTTTCTGACCAAAAGAATAATAAAATTCCTATGTAATAAAATATCCTGTGCACGATCTTAAATTCGGGGTCATAATAAAAGACAGCAGTAGATATCCATTACCCTGTAATATTGTAAATATTATTATTTTGCGAATAAAATATTTAAAATGTTTTACTATCTTTTGCCTGTGGTTCGGCTGACTACAACCCGCATATATGTATCTCGGTTTTCGTGGTTAAGAGTAGCCTTTTTATGTACTTCAGAATCAAGTATATCTATTCCAAATTATATTGAAATCCGTGCAGCGGCTTAGCCGTGAAAGTGTAACAGACTGATAGACAGTTATTTTCGAAATGTCTTCGATTATTTCTTAATAAAAAAATTACTCTGAATATATACAATCTGATCACCCGATTAGTTTATATTTTCACTCAGTACTATTCTGATGATGGCGTTCTTTCTTCCATATTAGGTTTATTCAAATGTCTATCATTTATTTTATCATTTCACGTTTTACATGAAACTTATGTTTTCAATTCACCGGCAGCTTTGTGGTTAAACTAGTGAGCTGTGTAAGAAATACTCGAAATGCCAACGACGGCGATAGGTCGTAATAACGTTTCCTTTTAAGCTCTGGGCACTCATTATGGGCAATAAAAACGTACATTGGATTTACCCCGATTGACAAACAGCTCTGATTTACAAACTATAGAAGTCAAAACTGAATCGTATTCCTTTCAAATATTAATTGTAAATTAATATTTCACTAACGATTTATTCAGTAATCAATTTTCTATTTTTCTTATTTCTAATATTTTTATTTAAATGTACATCCATACTTTTATGTATTACTAGCTGATGCCCGCGGCTCCGCTCGCGCCCTAGGGGTTTGAAAAATCGATTTTGTCCGATTCTCAGACCTAACCGATATGTACACAAATTTTCATACAAATCGGTCCTGCCGTTTCGAAGGAGTATGGGAACGAACATTGTGTATATTAGATAATCTCGAAAGTTAAATAAAGTAAGTTTATCTGCCTCTAGGTTTATCTGTTACGCTTTAACGTCTACATATTTCAATAGGATTTGGTATGGAGATGGTTTGATACTTGAATAAAGACATAGGCTACTTTTTACTGCGATACACATACACGGGGGCGGACGGAATCGCGGGCAAAGATCTGTGTGTATTATGAAAAAAAACTACAAGTACTCACTCACTAATCACGGCATTTTATATTTCTTTTGCATAGAATAATCTAGCTACATAATATAAACAACAATTTACTATAGAATGAGATAATTAAATAGTTCAATTATTAGAAAACCAAAGGTTCTCTGAATTAGAAATTTCGTGATAAAACAAATTGAAGTAAATTTTGAATGTTATCTATTTGAATTTAAAAAGTAAAGTGCTAAGTGGCTATTAACAGGCAGTTGAACATGAAATGTTGAGAAACGGCGGTAGTAACGACGGATTTGTTAGTGTTAATAATAGGTAAACACGTTGTGAGCGATTAACTGCTTGCGTCTGGGCAAGCGTGTGGATTTACGGGAGTACGTACGGCAACATGCGTTATATTTGTGAATTTAACGCTTTTGAATATAATTCAAGTACTTAATAGGACATTTAACAGTCAACTTAATATGACATCAAAGATTGACAACATCAGTTTATTATTCTTTTCAGCTCTAAAAGTAATCTAATTTAGTAAATATAAATTAATATAGAATATAAGTATAGATGATTTTATAGATAACAGACTTATTTCTTATCTTTTATAGATTAAAGGAATCAGTAGACCATTGAAACAATTTGTGAAAAAAATCTGATTTAAGAATAAGAATTAAAATTTATTTCAAGAATAAATTACAAAAAATATTAATTTACTGTGACAGCCACACTAGGCAGAGCCTGTATTTTCATGTATTTTACTACATGTATTATTATCCATTCAGCATGAAGCTATATGATAATTTCATTTATGTATCGATACAAAATAGAAGGGATCCTCTAGATACATTTTACTGGGAGTTTCATAAATTTACTACTTACTGTAAGTCCTACATGCATTTGAGTGTCCAATTTAGAACACATGAAAGAACTCTGCTTTAATCATCAATTTATCCAAAAGGCTATAATTTGCCTAAACTTTGTTTTATTTCTTCATTGTTATAATTAATGCCTGTTACACATGCAACGATTAATTATTGTTGCGCTTAATCTTGGCATACTGATCCGATTTATTGATCACCGATCATCTGCAACAATTTCTCTTACACAAGTTTAGGAAACCTGTGCATATTGCGATTTATCGTTGTGTAATAATTTAAAATGCAAGATCACCAGCCTGCTGCTGGTGATCTTACATCTTGTTTAGTAGGCCAAAACCTCCTTTCAAAGGAGAGGCCTATGTCCAGCAGTGGACAGTGAAAGGCTGTTCATGATGCTGATTGAAAAAGAAAATATTTGAACAGTAAACATACTATCATTATTTTTAACCGATTTAAAAAAAGAAGGAGGTTTTCAATTCGTCGGAATCTTTGTTTTTTTTTTCTTATTGTATGTTCAGCGATAATTTCGTCGTTTATGAACCGATTTCAAAAATTATTTTTGCATTGCAATGGGCGTAGCTTACAGGTGGTCCCATAGTCACCATATCCGATGATGGGATCCCAAGGAAATCGAGGGAACTCCTCAAATATCATAGGCACAATTTTCGCGATTTGGGTTCTCGGAAAAGTTTTTCTTTGAAGTCGGTTTCTATTTGTTAAAATTATTTTCTCAAATTTGCTGTTATAAATAAGGACTTCATAAACAAATTGCATATATTATTTAATATAACAAATTGAAAGATAAATCATAGAAAAAAAGTGGTTCTATATTTAGTTTTTCTTTAAATTTTAAATTTATTTTCTGCCTACGTAATTAAAAACTCCTCAAAATCATACATATATTATTTATTTAGTGATTTTATTTGTGAACCGTTTCGAGTTGAGTTCATGGGGTCCGAGTTCTCGTGCCATGCTAAAACAATTATCGAAGCAACTGGTTGACGCTTCTCGTGACTAATAGGCTGATCTTTTTCTAGCACAGAGAATCAGCATTGCCATTCAACGTGGCAATGCTGCCAGTCTTTTAGGAACGCTGCCAGGAGGCGATGATACGGAGGAATTTTTTACATTTGTATGTTAGTTTCTTTTTAGATATATTAGTTAGATATTAAAGTGACTGAGACACCAAGGTAGGTATTATAAAAAATAATTTCGCAAACACCAATTGAAATTGAGCGATAGACGTTATGTAATTTATCTAATGTTTTCAGCATGTTACAAATACAGGTTAGGAGGAAGTTATTTATATATCTAAGAATAGCTACAAAATGTTCACCTTACGTATTAATTAAAGATTAAATTGTTTATGGCTTTCAGCGAGAAACTCTCGAAGGCTAATGAACATTCGAATTGAGATAAAACAGATGGTGTTGTTAATAGATAAACTTGTATTGGTGGCGGAAAAATTTACTCGAAGTATCCAAACATTTTCTGAGAATATGTTAGATTTAGAATCAAGCCGATTAGAGAGCAGATTACTTAAAGGTACTCCATTTTAATGACAGAGTTATAGCAGTTCACGTGATATTGGTCTTAGTAAGAAAGGAGATTTAATTTAAACGATAGATGAAAAGCATACTCTTTTAAAAGCGATCTGTAATAACTTTTAGGGTTCATAAAGAGCAAACAAAATGTTCCAAAAAAATTCAATAAACCTTTTCTATTTATATTAACTGTAAAATTTACATAGGAACATAATGAAGTATATTATATTAATATTATTTTATCGCTTACTTTTACTACACATACACTTATAGAGAAAACTTTATATGTAGTGTAGAGCGGCCATAACACGTTTAATTTTTACCAAATTCTTTTGTCTTCGAAAACAAAGGCATTTTTTTACTTAAATTATCATTCTAAAAAAAATCAATCGCCTATAAAATTTCGCTTTCTGTTCTAGATTTTGAAAATCGTTTACTTTAATATTTTAATAATATCTCTGTTATCATCTTGGAGTGCAAGAAATTAATTGAATGAATAATAACATTTAAACTCTTATTCCAATCTGTATAGCGTCTTTCATTAATATGACAATTTAAAAGTTTCTTGAACAACGACAAATTACTTCAAAAGTCAATGTTTACTCCAAATTCTAAATGTTTTGCAAATATTCCCACATCTGACAAATGTGTACTTGGCAGGAGAATTAATATAATGCTTACAAATTATATTAATTTAACGTTCTTACTGTCACTTTTTGGTGAATTTAGCTGTTCTGCTGGATTAGATTGCAGTTATAGACAATTAACATTAATTTGGGTAGTAGATAGATATATAGATAACTCTTTATTTGCACACCATATTACAGAATTACGTGAAAGATACTCGTAACAATGATCAAATATCGAGTGTGCAAAGAGCGGCTTTATTGCCAAAAGCAATTTCTTTCAGTCAAAATGTTACAGAGAGAAAGTAGTCGTTGAATACGCATTTTTTGAACGTACTTTTTGCTAATAAATATTAATAATTATCTACAATTTATACTTCTTTACTTACATATTATAAATTCTGGTAGCATTCAGGTTAGGCATTAGATTTCTACTTACTTGTATGAAAGTGTCCTTTTAATCCAGATATATTCTGTGGTTTCGGGACTGCTGGATTGGTAAAATTTTTGCCTGTAAGTGTGATATTTGGCTGGAAGACGTATCGGCACATCTCCCACACTCCAGATTCACTCCACATGAAATAGCGGCCGGTGTGCAGGTAAATACCTGGAAACAATCGTAAGTGTTAATGACTCCCAAGATTATTTGGCTGACTGTCAAATATGCAGTTAGTCAGTAATTAATACAGATCAAACATAATACTTAATGGTGCCAAGATTTTATGCAGATATTGCAATGTAGCAGTAGTAATTGCTTAAATACGCAAATGTAACTGTCCCCTTGCAGTTCTTATTATTTGTTTTGGCTTATGGCTGCTAACAATGTGCTGAAAGTTGTTTAGATGTATTTTAGTAGACTTTCTCTGTTTTTAAAACTAAACTTAAAAGCCAGCAATGTACTTTAAAAAAAAAGTAAGGCTACAATAAAGGGCTACTCTGCCTGATGGAAAGCATGAGTATAATCCAAGAGTAAGGGTCATTGTGAGTGCAGACAATGTGTTATGGTGACCCACACCATAGCGGACTAGTAACTTGTTTATGCTTCATTCTCTTGGCCTTCGGAGACTGGGAGATTAATGCACTTGTGACTTTTGAACTGCAGGTGTCCAATGACGGGATACGGTATGATTGCATAAATATGCAATCGGGTTACGTTGGGATTGAGGGTGGAAATAATTTCCCCCGGGACAGAACCTAATAATGTAGCGTAGATTTGGGGAGGATCTGAAACAACATGACTCTCCAAATTCGTTGTAGCATACTGCAGTATAATTGAAATGTTGACGTCATTATCGTCAAAGACTGCCGACATGTGCATTTTCAGGGTTCCGTAGTTCATAAACCCTTATGGTTTCGTCTGTCCGTCCGTCCGTCCGTCCGTTTGTCCATTCTTGACTTACTGTTCAAAAGTTAGTGCTAGAGAGATGTAACTTTGCATGAATATGTGTTTTTATCCCGCCAACAAGCCACTAAACAAAAATCACTGCGGTTGCCACTAAAGAACTTGAACTTGAATATATACGTACATCATTATAAAACAAATTTAAACACAATATATGACATGGTAGTCCTGTGACATCTTTATAATTTGAGTTTACCGGACAACTGGACCAAATGACGTCACAAGGTTCTGGTAGTTATCGATCTGCTGATTGCTTACTGAGGTTGTAGCTTTAATTCACATTCCATTCAAATAGTTGTTTGTTTGTGCAACGGTTTAGCCGTGACAGTGTAACAGACAGATGAAGTTACTTTCAAGTTTATTATATAAGTTTGAATTCATGAATGAAATTTATTAATTCACGAGATCAGCTATTGCTTACGCTGCATTAAGTTTGAGTTGAATGTTCGCACCAAGTATCCTTTTAACTCAACTGATTAAATTTTGTTACAGAAAATTTTCTTAAATTAATTTCTTTAAAAATGAACAGCTTCCTCATTAAAATTCAGAGAAATAGAAGAAAATTCTAAAAATATATATAACTAAGCTGTCATATTGTGGGCAACCTTACTGCATTGTCATGATCAGACAGAGTAGAATTACTTTGCCGGACTCTGTAAAATGAAAGAAGGTTGATCAACCGAGGAATCTTAAGGTGATTTTCAATGCTTTAATTCTGTTTATTATTTTAAATTTGTGTATTATACATCAATACCTGTATCAGTAATAAGCAACACAGTTGAAGTTGCAAGGTTAGCAAAACCTTTTTTTTTAATGTATTCATTATTAAATTATCTTAAGTTCCGTTAGCAGGAATCACAATAAATGAACCAAAGTTATCTTCGAGCGATCTACGAACACAGTACACGGTAATGGTTGTCCAACTTTGCTAGCTGGTTCAGAAATAGACCAAAGTACGTTGAACTCATTGCGATGTTCATAATTAATAATAAACCCTGCACGGTACGGTTTACTTAATTTTTTTTATGGTTTTTCAGTATTGTTGAACCTATGCACGTCATCTGTCTAAAATACACATATTTACATATGGATTATCACAATATTAGGATGTCTTGCAATAAATTGCAAATAATTAATTTTGTTGAGCGAATACATAAAAAGAAGGAGGGCCTCAATTCGTAAAAATATTTTAATGAATGTCTGTCCGTCCGTATATTATCACAGCCACTTTTTTCCGAAACTATAAGAACTATACTGTTGAAACTTGGTGAGTAGATGCATTCTGTGAACCGCATTAAGATTTTTACAAAAAAATGGAAAGAGAACAATAAATTTTAGGGGTCCACATACTTGGAACTGAAACTCAAAAATTTTTTTTTCATCAAACCCATACGTGTTACAAGTATCCCATCTATGAATAGGTCTTCAAAAATGATATTGAGGTTTTCAATAGCATTTTTTTCTTTACTGAATAGTTTGCGCGAGAGACACTTCCAAAGTGGTAAAATATGTCCTGTAACTTTACCCCCCCCCCCCCTCTGTAACTTTTAAAATAAGAGAGTTATAAAACTAAAAAGAAATATATGATGTACATTACTATGCAAACTTCCACCGAAAATTAGTTTGAACGAGATCTAGTAAGTAGTTTTTTTTAATACGTCATAAATCGTAAACCGTAATTTACCTTTCATTCAATCAATATACTATTATCGAAACATCGATCAAAGTAACAACGAACTACAAGAACTTTTATATGATGTTACTTGCTTCTACGGAACCCTTTATGGGCGAGTTTAATTCGTGCTTGGCCGGTTTTTAGGGTTCCGTTGCCAAATGGCAAAAAACGGAACCCCTATAGATTCGTCATGTCTGTCTGTATGTCCGTCCGTATGTAACAGACAATTTTTTTTCAGAAACTATAAGAGCTATACTGCTGAAACTTGGTCAGTAGGTGTATTCTGTTAACAGCATTAATATTTTTACACAAAAATAGAAAAAAATCAATAAATTTTGGGGGTCTCCATACTGTGAACTGAAACTCAAAAACATCGATGAAAGTTACAACGAACTACAAAAACTTTAATGATATGATGTTACTTGCTGCTACGGAACCCTTCATGGGCGAGTCTAATTTTATCTTTAGTTTGAAGATGACAACTCAGTGCGTTAATTTGCTACAGCGGAATTTTGTCGATATATTTATTTGCCTAGGATTATTCAAAATTTTTGTTTGTTAGAAGTTTGATATATGTTATTATAGTATTGAAAGTGTTTATAAACGACTATTGTTACGTTATGTGTGTAAACAGATAATATGGTATTCATTGTTGAAGAAATACTTATTCCTATTATCAAAAATATTCTATTTTTAATGAATATCTATAGGAAATAAGTATTAAGTTGATTGTCATTAACATAACGCAAGTGTAGCCTGTGGTTTTGTATTATTGAATAATACAGCAAATAATAATACAAAGTAGACAATTTTGAATTGAATATAGTTAAAATAAATATTTTACAAAATCAACAAAGATAGAAGTCAATAGATAGATAGTTAAGGTTGAAAATAACTTACCATTGCCTCCATTTATAGACACCCACTTTTGTGTACAAACAGCAGCTATCCAGATAAAATTGCAAAGACCTATAAATACTGTACAGCCAAAGAGAATCCGCCTCTCGAGCACAAGTGCTTGCATCAGGGGACGCCGCTCGGCCGTCCCCACCGAAGACGCCGTTGACATCTTATCAGTCTCCATTTTAGAATATTCTGTAACAATAAAACCTTAAATTTATAGCACGAATAGAGTTGGTTAATTGTAACTGTGTTTTAGTGCGAAACATGTAATTTTTAATATGCAAACCAACATTTGAAATTTTTATTATTTTTTACTAAATAAATATACGGTGTCTGGTCAGTCCAGAGACTGATGGTGAATCCTATTTACAGTAGATTTTTATACATATTATTATTATTATATTATTATTATATCCTAACGCTAAGCCTAATATATCACGAAAGAAATTCGCCAACGAACTTCACTGAATTAATTTTGATCAATTTTTGTTGTAAATTTAATGTTATCTTCTTCCTAGCCTTATTCCCAATATTATTTGGGGCCGGCTACTAGTTCAACCGGTTTTACTTGAATATCAGTTTTCCACGGAGCGACTGGCATCGGACCTCCGCAACCCTAAGGGAGAACTGAAATTCGAAGGTTGAACTAGTTGTCAGTAAATTTGAGGTCACTGACTTCCCATAACAATTACCACATATGTTCTTGACAACCGGGACCGACGGCTTTACGTGCTCTCCGAGGCACAGACGTGAATATCCGGGCTGCTATTAGGAATTTCCTAAGAAAAACCCAAAAACACTTTTTGGCCCTACCCGGGATTTGAACCCGAGACCTCTTGATTAGCAGTCGCATACGCTATCCACTAGACCAACGAGGCAGTTCAATGTTAAATGTATTAAAATATTACAAAATAGTAGAGTACTAAAAACACTTATTTTAGATGTCCTAAATTTTAAACTGTTCTTATAACGAATTACTTTTTCAGGAATACATTTATTAAATAGAAAAAAAAAGACATTAAGTAACTTCATACTATAATTTAAATTTTATTACATTTCATCAAAATTGAATATTAGAACGACATTTTGTTGTAAATTTTTTCATTACCTTTAGTATACAAGTCAAGAATAAATTCACAAAACGTGGTTTATCTTCATCAATTCCATCTCAAGCTTTAAGCCCCGATTTTCATATAAAGAATGCTATCGAAAAATAACCTTTTACGATAATACTGTAAAATCCACTATACAGGGTGAATTTTTGAGACGGGACAGTAAGGGCAGGTACCTTAACCGTTATAGTTACAGGAAAACGCTTTAAGAAGACTTTCCATATTTTTTTAAGATATTCTGAACTGCATTTACAGATTTTGAAAAAAATGTACAGCCAGCAAGAAAATTGTCATTTTAAGCAAAAACTTTTTTTAATGCCAATCGATCCTGTTTCCTATAAGGATCAAAAGTCTCTACTGAACCGTCTGAGGTTTGAGTACTAGAAATGTTAGAAATCGCAAAAAACTTTTTTCATACATTTGTACGGCAATAAATCATTATAATATGTATTTTAGACACAGACAACAGATAACTTACATTTAGATGATCTACGAAATAACCTTTACTGTCCCGTATCAAAAATTAACCCTGTATTATGAAGCGTACTTAATTTGATAAAATATGAAATAGCACTTTTGTTAACTTTGCTATTTATTGCATAAGATTTTTAACATCATCCACTTAATTTGATTAAAAGTCGTGGCACCACATTTACAAGGCCTTAAACACCTATTTTGCACGAATACGGCGAAGTCAGAAGGAAGGGTAGTATTTTTGGAAGTATATGTATGTTTGTATTATATCTCTATAGCGCCCAAACTACTAAACCGATTGTAAGAAAAGAGGGGTCAACAGATTCATATTAATAGCCCGAAAGATTTAAGCGATTTTTATCAAATAATTACATGGTTATAGTTCTTTAAACTTGTATTTTTTTTAAAGACAACTTCTTCATTAGAAATATAAATTATGCGCCGCGGGGAATTTACCAACACACATGAAACGAACACCAATACTCAGAACAACAATTTGTGAATTACACAAAGTATTGTCCCACGTGGGGTTTGAAACAACACACTTCGCGCAGTAAAAAGAGGCGTGGCGACCACTTAAACCACTAAGCCAATCGTGCAATCAAAATTATTTCAAAATAAAGAACTTTTCTTTAAAGAAATGTCGTTTATTATGCATAATAAATCACAAACGTATGCATCAAGCCAACGATTTATATCATAGTAAAATGAAATGTTCCTATCATTGTTATTTATAGTGTTCATCAACATACAAACGCATAGTGTATTTTTGGTTATTATCATTTAGACGTCTTTTAATGTCATGTTTGTTTGACTGCGAAGATTAATTTATAACTGAATAAGCCCTGGTGGTTGAATTATGAGTGTTTTGAATTCCAGTATTATTGCCTAAAATATTATTTGAAATATCATATAAAATAGGTATAAAAATTTAAGACACGTTTTGGTAACTCATAATATATGCCAGCAATTTTAAACAGCAGCAGTATAGAATTTGGCGCTGTTTCACACTCTTGCTCCAGAGAGTAGGGACAAGCCGTGAGTCCGGTTATCATGAAAGTTTAAATCTATCATTATTGGGAAGTCAGTATCCCCAAATATACTGACAACTATATCAACAATCAAATTAAATTTGCAGGGTTGTGGAGATTCGATGCCAGTTTCTAGAGAAACTGATTTTCGGGTATAACATATCTTATATATTTGTTTCGGAGTTTGGGTGTTTTCTGTGTATGTTATGTACATATGTATTTACAAAATAAGTATAAATGTATTTATAACAGTTGTCTAGTACCCATGGTACAAACTCTGCTTAGTTCGAGACTAGATGATGTTGTATATCAGATGTACGAAATATTTATTTATTTATTTATCTTAGGAATTATACAGGCTAGAAGATGATGACTCATCTTGTACATGTATATTTATTTCTTGGATGCAAGTATACGCATTCATGCATAACATATATGGTAAACACTTCACCCAATCCATTACTTTTTTGAAGCTCTCTAATGACGTCACGATTGTTTACGATGCGTTACTGAGTTGTGCTCAGTCGTCGTCTCAGTTTTAATGGTTTTCCTCATACTGTAATAGCATATAATCATTGTTCTACAAATGTATATGTGACTTGTATAAACAGTTAAAGGGCTGTTATATTTAAATTTAAATCGTATTTCTAGCTATTAAATATACTACAGGACGAAAAGAAAATCAGGCTTAGAATATCATCAAAAAGAGATACACAAAGAAATACTTGCCACAAAATTAGTTGCGGTCTAGTCGGTCGTAGGTAACCTGCTGAATTTTGACATCCTTAATCCAATAGATATTAACGCTTTACCCCAGTTGAGCATTACCAAATATACAATCAGAATTTATTAATTAAACTGTGCCTCGTCTATCTTGCACGCCCCACTTTTTCTCCGAGGACTTATCCATTATCTGTCATTTTTTTTGCTACAGTTATTTTTTTTTCGATGACTTTAGTTTAACGATTTCTATACAGTGTCGACTGCATATATCAAAAATAGTACCTAAAAAAGTACAACCGGCGTGGAATTTATAAGCAGATATAGTAGGAACTCAAACGCTAGGATGTGAACATGGTAAAATAAGACCATATCGGACTCATAACTTTACATTGCCAACTAAGTAACGGAGCCAAAGTCAGGACCGCAAACTATACGTTATAATGATGGTTGTAGTTAAGAAAAACCTAGAAAAAAAGATTGTCATATCAAAAATGTTCCAGACATCTTCGGAGAAAAGAGAACGAAAAATATTTTTCAGTTGTGTACATAACAAACTTACTAATAAATAGTATTTTTTTCTTATTAAATATTTATAAAAGAGCTTTCTTCTTACTAAGTCTCTTTGATGTAAGTAAAATCAATGAAAACGTGTAACAAACATAAAATTGTACACCTCTAAATCGGTATTTAGATAATAACGGTATAAAGATACCTAATTGAGATGTCTCAGCAGGATAAGTCCTTTCTTGTAATCTTTATTAGAAACAGATGTGGTGAGTTTATAAATAGTTGAGTACGAATGTATTCGTCACCACTGTTTTAACAAATTCCAGATTCATCTTTTTTGTTCTGTTCAACACACAAAGAAGTATTTAGGAATGAAAAGCAAGTATTAAGTGTTTGTATATTTATGTCTATTTTGCCAAAAATTACTTAAGTTTTCCTGAAAGGGGAAAAAAGCTATTTATTCATAAGGTAAAAAGGCTTAATAGTGCTTTTCTCCAATGTGTACAAAAGCTTACCAAAAGAAAACTAATAACGGTTTCAAGTTCCCTTGATATTATACGCGAAGGAGTTAATACTAAAGATAGGGCGACACAACGTCCGGCGATGAAAACATTACCGACGACGTCGACGACGCCTAAGTGTTTTCTGACATCACCACATTGTTTTAAGTATAATATGTACGCAATTCGGCTGTAATATTATATTATTCAGAATCAGATTTAATATCGTATATGATTATTATTAATGTCGATATGACTGGGAGGTATGTTAAGTCCAGTGGTTAAAATTCGATAAAATTTCATCTTTTTAGCTTTTTGCGCTCTCCATCCATATAAACTTTAACTGTGCCAACTCCAATACTAATATAATTTAATTACCGTTAAAAGGGATACAAAGTTTTAAAATTTGAGTATTATAATTATATAGATTATTTCAAAACTAACACAAAACAAGGAATTCCAACAGGCCACGATAGTGTGGGTCACCATACTGCATGGTCTGCATTCGAAATATGAATGGTAACCTCTACTCATGAATTCTATTCATACTTTTCGTAGTTCTTCTGTTCGTGTGTTTGTAATCAAACTTCTCCTAAACGGCTGGACCGATTTTGATAAATTCCTTGTGTGTCTCCAAGTGGGTTCGAGAATATTGTAGATTCGTAATTGGACCCGGTAGGTGACGCTGCTATCAAGTTTTGGGATTTCAAAATAGGGTGGTACGAAGTTCGCCGGGTCAGTCAGTCAGTTCAGTTTAGTTATTAACCACGTTGCGATCTAGAAAACCTAATCATTCCTTACAAAGCTATGGTGCATACCTATAAGTTTTGAAACATTGCGAACTAGTATATAAAAACCAGAAAACACTAAAGTAAAGCGCCCCATTAGTATGTTCCGACTTTGTGCCTTTCAAACACAGGATCAAAGAGAGACAGTACGTGAAGCGGCTTAGTTAGCAATGAGAAATCGTCGAGCTTATCGCACAAAATGAATAGCGCGATAATCTTCGAAGCACACAAAAAAACGCTATTAAGTGTCTATTTGAAACGAGAAACGGTTATTTACTTTTGTTCAAATGATTAAAACTGCTTTCGTTTTATATAAACACTGTACTGAAGAAAAACAACTCAATTTTCAAAATACCTACATTGCTTAAAAAACATGTCTCTTGCTGTCACACCATTGAACAATAACATAAATTTTACTTTGCACTTATACTGGATATTTATTTTCTACATATTATATATTATTATCATATAACAATTCCAATAAACTATTGATATTAATGTTTCTGCATTCATTTTATTACGTTAATAAAATTCTAAATTAACTTTAGCGAAGAGTAAACATGACATTCATTGAGTGTTAGGTTGCTAGATCAAATAGTGATGTAATAAGTATCGTATTGATCATACGATTATTTCTTGTAAGATTGGTTGAACTATCGATCAATAAACATACTAATCAAATGTATAACTAATAATATAATATGTTTCTTCTTTATTGTACATACAAAAAAGTTTACAAAATAACTATACTAACAATGTATAACACCTTGTTATCTCTTATACTTCTTGAGTTAGGTCATTCAATTATTACATCAACTATATCTTACTTTTCTTCGTGGGTGGGAGTCTTAACAGTTCTAACGTAGGATCACAAAAATTCGCAAAGTTATGAGTAGTCATTATATCCAAGTGATTCCATTTAACATGACAGTAAACTTGATTCTTTAGAAATTGATTCTTTTGTAACTAAAAAAATGTTAAAGTAGTATAAAATGTATTAATATCGATAACTAGTTGTGTGTCTGTGAACGTGTCTTTGTAAATATTCGAGTGATTTTATAAATGATGGGGTTTATGAAGGCGTACGTCAGATTTCCTTATTTGTATCAATAGATGAATCGTACCGAAGTATTACCAATTTTTTGTAGGATAGTCGAAACTAACAAAACTAGCAAAAAATTCACACGTATGTGAAACTATTACTATCTTTATAAACATGAATACCACTAACGAATGTTTTTATTTTTTTGGTTTTGTTTTTCAATGTCTTCAGAATAAATACAAAGAGATAACAGAATAAAAGATGAGACAGAAACAGAGTACAGAACAAAATACTCTATGGAACTGAACTTTGTTGGCGAAACGTTCGACTACTCAAAATGTACGTTATAATTTTTTGGCTCATATACCGATAATTTTGACGTACTAATTGTACAGTGATATTAAAATATGTGCTAATAGAATGCGTACCCATGTAACATTAAATTACTCTATTAACAAACTTCCTCTCATGAAAAACTATTAAAACAATCCCACATGATTTTACATGATAAATATTTTATGAAATTAATTATAATCTTCGTATAATGTTAGATCAGTTATGATTCATCGTTATGTCACAATTATAAATAGTAATCTATATTAATATTACTAATCGGAGTAACAAAATTTATTAAAGGTTACTAATAATTATTATAATTAGATATCGGACATACAATATATGTAATATAGAGATGCTGGAAGATTGCTATTTTCAGTTCTGGTGTAACTAACTAGTAGTATGAGTTTCGTCTTGGTGATCTTTCGGCATTTTGATGGTCCATGTAATCCGATGTCAGATAATAATTAGGGTTTCATTGCCAAAATGGTGGTAAACTGAAACATTTTCATTTTTTAGTTGCATCATGTCCTGTCGTCCGTCTATCAACCAGTCCGTCTGTCCACACTATGTCTCACAAGCGTTTAGTACTAGACATCTGAAATTTCGCATAAACATTCGTAATAACAACACTGACAAAGTGGTCAAATAAAATCTTGAAAAATATTTTTTAATATATCTACATTAACTTTAGAATGCCCATGTTGCCTTTTATATTCGTGAACCTCTTAATGAGGGGTCTTCTAAAATTATATGGGTTTGTGAATACAATATTTTGATTTATGTATTCGTTTCAAAGTTATTAAGCGCTGAGGAAAATCAATCACAGTGGTGTGCAATGGGAGAGGCCTATGTCCAGCAGTGGACTGCGATATGCTGATGATGATGATGAAGCGCTGAGCGATGATTTTCCGGTTACAGTGGATAATTTGGAGATTTGGAAAAAATCAAGACATTGACAAATATGTCAATGTCTTGATATAAATTCGCTGTAATAACAGCGAATTTGAAAAGAAAACTACTACAGCTTACTAGGCTTTACCAGTTTACGAGTAATAGTCGACCTAATAGTTTGATGTAACAGTAATCTTACTTGATATGAAACCGTCGGTCCCAGTTTCATGAACATCTATGGCATTCGTTATTGAGAAGTCTGTGCCCTCAAATTTACTGACAACTTTTTTTACGTGTGGAAATCCCCTCGGACCGTTACCCCGCCGGGGTTTGCAGCGGGGCGGTGTGTCGGACTCGAACCAACTAAAACCACACGGTGTGACCTCTTTGCGCCTGTATTTTGGAAGGAGGGGAGGGGAAATTTCCTTCTAGACCCCTCCCAGCGCCTTCCCGCACTGTTGCGGGCACCATCTCCAGTTAAACTCTCTAATTGGGCGACGTCCAGTCACGATGCCGTCCTTCTATCCTCTCCTTACATATCTCTATATATCTCCGGCACGCTCTATGAAATATGGAAAAAATGGAAAAAACTATTTCTTTTATTTCAAAAGTTAAGTACATGTATATAGTAGTTCTCGAGCTTTTTGTAAAATAAAGTGGTAAATAATATATACGAATAAACAGGATATCATTTGTAATGGACGATAATAACAAAACCATAATGGCTGTAGGTACATAACGCAGATCGTGAACCTTATTTTAATCAGATTTTCCAAGTCGTATTCCTAAACCGCATTAGTAAGTTAGTAGCTGATCATTATGATGCAATCCTGTAAAGAGATCATTTATAGGCACTATCAGTTATAAGTAATTTTCAGACTATTCAGTTATTTTTCATATATTAAATATTATTTTATAAGTTTTTAAGTAAAAGGTTAAAAACTTACTGATATTTTTCTGTTACTAGTATTTATAAGAAAATGAATCTAGCGACTATCTTTGTGGTTCATTAATGTAAGTAAGAATTAATAACTCGATAATAGTCCAATAAAACCATTCTTATTTGAATACCTATTTCTTTAATTTTTGTGGATCAGTAGAGTAAGACATGATATTATGAAAATATTATTATCTTGCAGATGGTGTACATATATGATTGTTTCAAATTTTTTAGATTGGTTCAATAAATACCTCTATTATTTTCCTGGCAGATGGTGACAAATAAATTTGTAAAAAGATACATATATTTACTAACATAAATTACTGAAATTAATTAATGTTAGGATGCATCGCTGTTTTTAGAAAATGTCCTGATGGTTCAAAAGACGAAAAACTTAAAACCAGGTTTATAATAAAATATCTGGTTAACCTAAACTTCATTACTAAGAAGCGGCTTTTAACTATCATCGAACTGTTAGAAGCTGTTAATGATGATAGTATAACTCCGAAATAGTTACACGAATATTATCGAATAAAGACTGATGTAAAATTTTGACGCTTACAAAATGTTCTGAGAACTCGTAAAATATAGTTCGAATTTCATCACAAAAGAGTTTAGGAAGTACCTAGTAAATGCTTGTTTTGAGAATTTATTTTTTAATTTAAAATTAAAAAAAGATTGATCTATTGACATCATTATTATTGTTATTCGTAAATATCACTAAGCTTAAGCTCGCAACGAGTAATATAGATATATTTTTAGGTGATATTTGCTTATTTATTGGTAATATAAGCGAGGCTTACTATAGGAAGGTAATCAAATACTTATTTCGATCTCATCAATTAAGTCTGTATATATGTACCTGTATCAATTGGTATGTTTAGGTTAGTGTTTGATATACTACTTATACTACTTATATATATATGTCGTATCATATTCATTAGAAAATAATCTTTCAAAAGTTAATGTAACGTCAAAATATTACTCTCTGTCTCTCCGAAAATTTTGATAAAATCTAAAATTGTCATAAAAGGATTGCCTTTGGCAACAATACTGCCCTTTGTACTTTATATTTTTGACATTTTTATCTGTGCTATCGCTTTTCTCTGTAATTGTGCACAAACAAATTAATATACTATTTATTTATCTACATTAAATCAGATGGAAAAAATATTCTAGTAGCATAGTAAACATGTTATCTCTCAATGAGTCAATACAGGCGGTTTGTCACCTGATAGCTGCTCAGTACGGTAGTAGAGATAGCAGTAATCCACTTAAAACGAACGAAGATACAAAACCAATGCACAATAACAAACTTTCAGTGTGAATATTTTCTATAATAGAACAATAAAAACGTCACCATTTTGCAGTGTAACAATAGATTCTAGTACGTCTTTCTATGAAGGATGATCTCTTTTTATTAATGACAGTAATGATTATTTAAATCCAGAATTGGACTGCAATATAATTTATGAGCATTTAGACAATTTTCACTTATTTATGTCATAAGAATGTATAAACATAACAGATTAAATCGAAACATATGTTCTGTAATGTTCAAGACCCGGTTATACAATAATCCATATTTGGCCATACTATAGTTTTAAAATCATTTTATTATATGAATATAATACTTACGATAAACTGCAATAAGAATTTAAATAATTATATGTTTTTTTAACAACCCCTTATGAACTGTTTGACATGGTACAGTAAACCAAAGCCTATTTTTGCAGAAGAGGCATTTATCCAGTAGTGAACTTGTAAGCCCCTTGATAGTGACGAATTGTCATGAAATTTAAAACAAAAAATCTACGACGCTATTTTTCATGTGATAATTCAGTATTGCAAAGATACGTTTCCTTCAAAACTTATTATTCTCTACAGAATAATAGTATCAACATGATTCCACCAGGCTGCATTGGCTTTGTTTACAGTTTGTTAATTTATTTTATATATGCGTAATTTTATATTGCAGAACGCATATGTTTAAAAACCAGTATAGAAGACAAATGAGAGCTCATTGACTACGAACCTTCACAATAAAATCATTGTAATAAAGTATCAACAATGATCGTTGATAGAGCCAAAACGTTTAATGTGATTAATTTAATACTATTCGTAAATTTTGTACAACGATTCAAACAATTAGAAATGTATCCTACATTATATTTTCACGGAGTTATTTATAAATCTTTTTAAATATTGTTCAAGTTTTGTCTTAGGATAAAAACCTGTCTTTTTAAATAAACAATACAAAAACATAATACGTTATCTGAAAGGAGTTCAAAAAATCTAAAATATTTTTCGTACACCGACCAAAATGAGTCGTTTCTTTTGTACAGAATCAATTATACTTCTGTTCATGTTTGCTATGACACATAGTTTTCACAAAATAGATAGAATATTTACATAAATAGTTACAATGCAATCAAATGATTATACGTTTATACGATAACTGAAAGCATAATTAAATTAATTAGAAGATCAAATGATGAAACTAACCTGTTGATACAGCGGTGCTACGTTGCCAGATCCGTGTTTCTGACGAGATATCATGAATATTTAATGATTTCGGTCATCTTTCACGACGATTATGACAAACGTATAACGATATTAATAACACGCATTACAGATTACTTTTCTCTATTATAATCACTATTCAACACAATAAAAGCTATTGCAGTCAAGTGTTTCGATAACGTTAGGCGGCGAATCGTATCGTGCCGCCCAAAGTGCAGCTGTGAACAAAGTCAATGAGAAGTGTGCGCACACTGCCGGCGAGTCGTAGACTGGGCTCGGCTGTCGTGCCAACCCGCCTGTTGCCGGGCTACCGTGCCTCATTCCTCCAATAATGGCACGTTACCGCCAGTAATGCTACGCTTTTTGTTTTAAACAAAGTTTTCAATTTCTTTCAAACTGATCGGCATCGAATGAAACTTTATATTTCCAAGTCTTGCACTTTATTCGTTGACATATTGATTGATTCCAATGTTTTAGCTACTAATAAACAATACTATTCATGTTGCAAAATTCAGTGTTGCGTATTTATTTTGAACTATCATGAACGATCATGATGAAATATCGCGTCCCACAAGCTCTTCCTGATCTCAGGCGACACCTGAAGAGATACAGTTTCGAGCGTTCAGCAACATTCGGCTATAAGTTGAAGCGTCGATGCACTCGAAAATCATAGCACCCATTCTCTTGATGATTGCGTCCACCTGAATTGCACAAGGCAGTGAAATAACCTTCTTTCACTGCCTTGTTGGTCTAGTGGTCACCGTAAGCGGCTGCTGATCACGAGGTCTTGGGTTCGGGTGGTCTATATATTATGTATAATATGTATGTATTTACTAAATAATATACATTTATATCTGTTGTACAGTACTCATAGCACAAGCTCTGCTTAGTCTAGGACTAGATTACGTTTTGTGTCATTCGTCCGAAAATATTTTTTAAGATCAACTCATTAATGTCTTTACTCACGTATCACGGCACCTGCACGGCCCTGCACTGTGACTGTCATGCTTGTAGTTGTCGGCGGCGGCCAGTTTCACTAGTTTCACCAAAAAGGAGCATTTAAAAGAGTTGGGTGTGTGTGACATGCAACTTTTACACACCCGATTTGTCGGGGTACTGAGGCGGAGTAGAACGCTGGATACAACAACCTAACATATGCATCGGTGCTGCAGACGTGCAACTGCATCGTTAGATGGTAATCAATGGTAATACCTAGGTAAATGACCGTTGACATCACTGCATCTCCTGACTGAATAAAATGTTTACTAAAAAACGACTATAATAACATGTCGTGGCAGAGTGGAAAACCAAGGAATATACATAGTTGTCATTTATATACAACATTGGGTCTTCTTTTACTTGTCTGCGAGGCTTACACTTACAAGATTTTTTGTACCTAAACTTACCTTATGAACTTCAAGACTAAAAGTTGAAGTAAGAAAAAGAAATTTAGATCAAATTTGTTTTATTTCTGTAGACGAAGACATAATTATCATCACATCGCACTTTATTCTATCTTAATAAAAATGTAGACTTTATAAACTTCTCAATACTCAATATTGAAAAAAAAAACTGTTTTATTCTTGGCTAAGAGTTTTATAATGATACTTTTTTGATCTTTTTAACCTAAATGGGTAGTGAAATTCCATTTCCGAATATTTTGTTAACGTCATAATTGATTATGACAGACATTTGGCAGTCATTTGATCAGGATAAGACTATTGAGGTTTTTCTTAAAATAAGTAAAAATATCACTAACTGTATTTATATATAAACAATAAAAACTTCATAGTTTTTATAAAAATGGCTAAGAAAAGGTAAGTTAACTTTATTTGGTTTAAAGTGTAGGAATTGTCGTAAAAAAGGCACTTCATCGACGATGATAACGATATTTAAGTTCTAGCTTTGCTATTGATTTCTGTAATTATAGTTAACCCATCAACTTATGGGTATAATAGCACAATTGACCTACAAAACTGTTGAGAAAAAGAAACGAAACCAATATTTATGTTGTGGTATTAAATAACAAATCATTGCGTGAAAGTGAATTTTACATTTTATATTGACGATTGTGACATTAACTTAATATAAGGCGACAGTTTTTATTATATTGATAATTTAGGTTTATGGCAGATTTACTTGCACTATTTGAACTCTGTCTATCATCATCTACCATCATCAACAACACAATATTCCACTGGTGTGCACGGGTTTCCTGTCAGAAAAAGGTTAAGGCCATATGTCTCTATTTGTAATAATTTGATGATACTTCGAAATAGTTTAGTACCAATAGTAGGTAATATAGTAAAAACAAGTTTATTTTTCCTTAGGTAATATATATTTGTATGATTAATTTTTACTTGTTCTTTATTTCTGTTTTTTTTATTTACACAGGCGTGTCAAAGTCCTGAGCCCTCATTTAAACATCTTTGAAATAATAAAATTTTTCGTCATGGTGCATTGGCGCGGCATTTTGACTGTACTGACACCTTTAATTTTTTTATTTGTGATAGTTCCACTTCCAACATCGGTAAATTTATATTTCTTATTTCATAGACAAAGCATTACATGATGCATGGACAACTTGTTAAAACCGTAGAGGTTCAAAAAACTATTTGAGTACTAGATAAAAAAAAAAAACATTTTTTTGAATTATTGAGCTATAGTGACGTCAAACTTCTTAAATGAACAAATTGTGTCCTTGAGAGAACTTGGTTTGTAAAGTTTGACTTCCTTTACTCTAAAAAATAACGAAGTGTTTGTTTGTTAATAACATTTACTAGTGGTCGCCAAGTGGTCAAATTAAGAGCATAATTAATATGAATTAGAAGTGGCAAAATTATAAAGGTTCTATTGTCAAAGACTACAAATTTGACCAAGGCATCGCTACAATCTTAATTTGACACAAGAGCATCTATGCGTGTGTGTATCAAAAACATTGTAATGTACGTGACCTTTTATTTACTGATTTAATGTATTTTTTAACGCATATTAAAAAAAATATCTTGCTGCACTTCTAGTCCACATAATTATTATGAGTGCGAAATATAAATTACTATATATATTATACTACAATATATAACATAATTACTATATATTATGCCACTTATATTATTGTTAATTATAAGTGTGCGCCATTTCACACTTCTCCGTCCATGCCCGTTGCGTAAAAAGAGGTTTCAAAGTTTTTGCTTTACGTGATAATGTATGGATTTATTACATTAATTATTGATTAGACTTAAAACCTCGCATAAAACTCTCAATCAATTACTACTACACAGATGGATAACGTCTTGCAGTATTCTTGATATAGTAATAACTATTTGACTTTTACAGCCCTACAATTGGGTAGGTTACACATTATTGGTAATGGCTGTTTTTTGGATGACAGAGTGTATACCTATTGCCGTAACGGGATTCATTCCCGTTATAGTATTTCCTTTATCGGGCACAATGAGCACTCGCGCGGTTTGCCGGTGCTATATAAATGTACGTACCAATGTTTTTATTATGTTATTATTTATATATGCTTTATCTAACATACTTATTGTGGCTTGTGCCTTTCATCATCATCATCATTATACACTCAGTGCCACTGCTATGCTCTGGTCTCTTTCATAGGGTTAAGGTAATATGTTTATTGTGCCCTTATTACTATAATTTATTATTTTGTAGTTTTAAAACTTTAAAGCACACAGCACACTAGCTACTTCTAGCATCGGCGATCGGCAACTAGTCGCTTTTTAGAAACTAAATACGGCGACCGAACGCTCTACACCGCACACTTAAAAACGCCAAACGCAGAGATTGAGTCGCTTTTTAGAAGCGTGACACAGCAGCTGAACGCTACTCTCCGCATACATTCGGATGCCGGTAGCATCGATTTGGCATCTGAGCAGTCGCTAAAATGCGCGTTTCCGATACCGCGATCGAACGCAGGAAGTCGCTAAAACGCGATGCAGCATCGATGCAGTCTCAAAATCGCCGATCGCCGATGCTAAAAGTAGCTAGTGTGCTGTGGCCCTTAAACTCTCATTTTAGGTTTGTCTTCAGTGTGAGGGTAGTACTACCCGGTTGAGACAGCACATTCGTGCTGAAATCAACGTACTACGTTACGTAGCGTAGTACGCTAGTATGCTATCATATGAACAGTTGATCTACTTATTTTTCAGGATCCCATAGTAATGTTCCTTGGCAGTTTGTATCTTGCGTATTGTATAGAACAATCTGGAGTTCATAAACGTCTTGCTTACTTCGCTGTACGCGTTATTGGATACTCGCATTTTAAGTAAGTACTAGAAAAAGTTCTTCACACAATCACTGCGACAACAATACGACACTGTACCCACATAAGTAAATAAACATACAGAGACCAAGCTACTAAAGAGCGAGCAAAATTGTTACCTTTTCTGATAGGATCATCATCATCATCATCAACAGCCTTTAACAGTCCACTGCTGGACATAGGCCTGCCTGTCCTTTAATAGGAGGTATTGGCCTACTATACCACGCTGGTCAGACGGGTTGCTATAGGGTTGGTTTCAAGTTTTCCTTCTCTTTGCTTTGATGTTTTCTTGCGTAGTTTATCTCTTAGTCGCCTTTTACGACACCCGCGGGGGATGAATAAGGGTGGTGACATTCTTTATTCTTAATCCGTGACCACACGGATAATTCAGTTCCACTGATAGGATTGGTACAGGAAGATTAAAATAAATACACAAATAGTTTGTGAGCTTTCTTATGTAGGTTTATTTTTTTACAAATTGCTTACCTACTCTAAACATTTTTTTTTTGTATTTTTTGTTTTTAATAATTAATCAAATGATAAATTCTAAATCTTATATTATGTTCTGTATTGTTGCCTTTTGTTATCGTTTACAAGTTTGGAAAGGAGATCTTCTCGCCCGACAACTTGTAGCCACTCTTTTGGTCTGTAATAATAATAAAACAGATCTCATAGGTTCACCTAAAGACTAACACTAACTGCGGAAACGAACCCATATAACATAGAACATATGACATTTTATTAATGTACTACAAGATTCATACCAGTTTGTATCTTAAATACAGTTAAGATATGACCTTTATGGTTCCCGTATTCATAAATCCATACTTCCATACTAATATTATAAATGCGAAAGTAACTCTGTCTGTCTGTCTGTTACGCTTTCACGCCTAAACCACTGAACCGATTTTGATGAAATTTGGTATGAAGATAGAACTGAACTTGGGAAAGGACATAGGCTACTTTTTACTGCAATAATCGAGATACAAAGGCCAAAGCTAGGTGATTATAAAAATACATAAATCGTAGGTATCAAAATCTATCACTGTTTATCTCCTGTCAAAATTTCACAGGTTGCTAGGCAAAACACAATTGCATGGCAACCATAATGATAGTTTGACAATGACATATAGACCAGTAGTCTAGGGTAGATCATTTTTGAAAACAAATAAAATTATAGTAGGATGAAACCTATTGGAAAAGAAGGAGAATATTATAAAAATGAAAGGAAAAATAATTTACGGGGGATCTGAGGTCGGGTAGGGGTAGGGGGGGAGGTTTTCGGGTCCTTTAAGCGGGGCGTGAAAAAGCATCTCACTAAGCCGCCATAGTGTGGGCCGCCATACATTATTGTCTGCATTCGCAGCAAGTGTAGTAGCCCCGACTCTTTGATTCTGCTAATGCTTTCCATCAGGCAGGGTAGAGTCACTTTGGATGGCTAAATATATAAAACAAAGGGTAAAGAACGGTTTATCTCGATTTCCGGCAACTACAAGTCCTATGGTAAAAAGTTAAATGGCAAAGTTGTAGGTAATAAAAAGATCTACAATTTTTAGGGTTCCGAAGTTTATGACCTCGAACCCTTATCGTCCGTCCGTCCGTCCTCCTTACCGTCCAATCGGTAAGTGCTAGAAAGATGAAACTTTGCATGAATATGTATTGTAATTACGTCGACAAAGCGTTACAATAAAATTATGAAAAATATTTTTATTTACGGTACCTCCCCTACACGTAAAGTGGGGATGTTTTTTTTCTCGCAGCTACCCCATCATCTGGGGTATCATTATATAGGTATTTTAAAAACATTAAAAGGTTGTTAAGACTATCTTTAAACCCATTTTTTGATTTAGGTATCCGTTTGCGAGAAATTCCACTTTAAAGGCCTTTTTTTTTGTAAAAACAGGGCGTCCCCCCCCCCTCTAAAAGCTAAACGGCCGGCTCAAAAAATCTGGAAAAATTCGTGATAGTGGTCCATAATAACTTTAAATGAAAACTATAACGAATTAGATGACTTTGTTAGTTCAGGAGTTATAGAGGCTTAACTTCTACAATGTGCTTACTTGGAAAAGTCATACAAAATTAACGCATTAATACGTAAACAGAACAATTATCCATTGGATACAATTTCTAATCCACGTACCATTATGGGTGACTGAGGAACCCTTTCCCGTGCGTGGCCTGACACGCACTTGGCCGATTTTTTGTTTACACTTTTTTTGACATAACCTCAAATTATAAGTGAAATATTCAAAAAACTAAGTTTTTGGTTTTTTATTTTTATCTTTTACAAATAAAATTATTTTTAAACGAATTTTAGTGAAAACTTACCTTTTATGTCTCGAATACACTGTAATTTATTTGATTTGAAATATTTATTTTTTCACCCGATTTTGACTTAATACCGAAAATTCACCCGTTAAAATATCTACTTTTTTCAAAAAATTAGGGTGCTTTCTGTTTGATGAAATCTCTACTTTCCGATGATGTAATCCCTACTTATTTTATAAATGCGAAAGTAACTCTGTCTGTCTGTCTGTCTGTTACGCTTTCACGCCTAAACCACTGAACCGATTGAAAATAAAGGTAGAAAGAAGGGTTTGAAATATTGGACGAAAGTTTGTGTCTAAGTTCCTTATTATCAAACATAAAATCATGTAAGATTGTTTAATCTACCCTTACCGTGTCGCGCGTTATATACGAATTCCACGCGGGCGAAGCCGCGGGTGGAAAGCTAGTACTTAATAAATTTACTTTTGGAACAATAAAACACTGAATCTCATCATAAAGATTTCTGCGGCTCAGATTGACAACGTCTAGTCTTCTACAATTTTAATTTTATTTAAGTAGACAAAAATTTACATTTTTATCGTAATAAATGTAAACTGTACGGTTCCTTTTAAAATTTATCTTTTATTTTTCAGATTATTACTAGCTATGTGTATAGTTACAACCTTTGTATCCATGTGGATAACAAATACTGCCGCTACAACGATGATGGTTCCTATCAATTTTGCTTTATTGAAAGTGTTTGAAGAAGTAAGTTAAGCATAGACAACATGTAGGCATATGAAAAATACGTGTGGTAACGTATAAAATATGTACGAACTGTAATCATATTTGATCTTGTTTGTCTCCTGCGTGCTCAGCTGCACTACAAAAACAAAAAGAAAACTTGAAACAATCAACAACAACCGTATACTCACCTATCTGGAGAATAGGAGTAGACTGAGCAAACCTACTAAAGAAAAAGAGTGTGGGTTCAGAAATATTAGAGCCTATTTCTGCTAAAGCGTTTAATAAGGCTACAACAGCAACAAAAGTACAACTTATGTATTTCATTTCTATGTAAATTCAAGTTTAGCTACAAGGACTAAATGGGGGAAAAAACATATAAAGTTGCTATGAATATATACAAGTGAATATTACACTGAAAGGGCAGACTAACTACGTAAATTTGAAACGAGGTCTCGAAATCTCAGTTATTATATAAATATATTTTGATTCAAATGAAATATTTATATTTCGTTATTGAAAATAGTAGTCGAAAATACCAAACTTTCAAGATTTCAACAATACCCTAAGGCTGACTGGCAGAGAATGCTCTGGGCTTAATGCCACGGGTCCACGGATATGCAAAAGTGCACAAAGTTATAAATAAATAAATAAAAATAGTAATCTTATGATAAAATTGAAATGGCTTCATAAATACGATTATTACCGGTTTATGATGAAGATTCAGTACATTTGTGCAAGTTACCCCAGTACTTGTTCTTGTTTTGCCTAGAAAAGTACTGATACGATTAGTCTTTCCTAGATCTGTCCTTGAGTCTTTCAAATGGAGGTATAGATAGGTACCCTTTTCATCAGCTACAATTACACTCGCCACAATGACTCTACAAACGTTCGAATTTCTAATACGGGAAGCATTTAACCAACACTATAAGTAATTTTAATTGTCACTTTAATTTTATGCTCTTCCTTTCTAGGATTATAAGTATGTATTCTATTTTTAATGTGTATTAATGAATTAACATATGTATTATATTATACTTACGTATGTTATATTATTTACATATATATGTGCATATAATATAATAATAAGTATGTACGTATATACATACGCTATGGTTCAAAATTACATTTGTTATTTCCGTTTTGGTCTGCATCGCCCTAAATTCATCGCCTTGTTAAAAAATGCCCACGGCATTAAGTCTGTACACTTATGAACAAATTATCATTAAAAAAACGAAATTCCTAATCTTGAATACTGAATAAATTATTTACAGCAAAAACTTTTGACCGTGTTTGATACAAAACCAGATGGGGATTTAGTAGCAAGTGACATGACAACCTGTTACTTTTGTGCTGCCACCTACTCTGCAACTGTTGGTAAGCTACGCTCATTAAAGTTTAAAGGCCGCTGCATACGTAACGAGATATTACCTCGGACGGGACGTGGACGTGGTTGCCTCGTTATAAACGGGGACGTGATGTAAATGCATACGCACCGCGACTGTGACTCGGATCTAAGGTGCTAGTGTTATGAACAAGGAAAGATGGATTTTTTATTTCAAGAATTGGCTTTAATTGCTATTGACGTGCTAAACATCGTCGGCGACGATATTTAGCTCGTCCCGTGCGTGCCACGTTCCCGTCCCGTCCGTGTCTCCGTGAAGTATGCATTTTCTTATGCATTTTGTAAGGAACGATGTTTGCAAAACTTCCAGTCCCGTCCCGTCCGTGTAAAATCCCGTCACGTATGCAGCGGCCCTTATTCTTCCAGCACCATATATGTAGTCTTAACTTAGAACTGTAGTATTATGGTTACTTTCACAATTGATAAAATTCGTATGTGCGAGTGAAAAGTGATGCAAATAAATATTTTGATGTAGAAAAAAAAAAACAAATTCAGCTATAAATGTATCAGTTTATCGGCAAAAGAGCTTTAATTTTATGCAGTTTATCTTGAGTAAAATTGTTGAAGCCTACTCTCTTGGTAGGATCATGGGTATTGAATATTTAAATTTATTATTACAAAAAAAACAACTCAATCTCCATACATAAACGAACCCCTGTTTAACTGTCCGCCTCTTACTTGTCTATGAAACTAAGGTTACGTAAACAGGAGTGTAAAGTATAATTTTCTTGTTTCCAAACAAGTTACGAGTACGCACAAATAAACAGTATTTTGAGTAAAATACTGTCATTATTAATATGAAAAAAAGTTATTAGGACAAACTTAGTTTTTACATTAATAAATATAAGTTTGTGATTTATTTTCTGCTACCTGATATTGCTGACATCAAAATGCATTAAATCTGATAAGACCTTATGATAAGATCAATCATTTACAAACTTTTAAAATAAATGTTAATAAATACAATTCCTATTTGTGTGCAATTAGTTTTGTAGCATTGAAAATAATCCTTCACACGTAACTGCTTACGTAGCGTTAGTTTCGTAGGCGATCGAAGACAGTAGTATACAGTAGTAGTAGTAAAATTACCGCGACTTGTGTTATTCTATGGTACCTATTGTCAAACCTTACTTTGATTAGAACATTCAATTAGATGAAGATTGTTAGGAGATGTTTTGTTTCCCTATTAAGGCCGCAAACTTTTCAGTCAGTCTTTGTATTATCAAAATCAAGTTGGTTAGTTAGTATTAGTAAAATTTGATGTGAAGAGATGCTATGTATAAGAAATTATATTTTCTACTATTTTCAACTGATTTCCATTGAAATCATGTTTCGTTTCACGTAAATTTCCAACATGAGCTCTCAATTCTGATGCACACACTTTTAATGTAAATAAATATATGTATGTTCAATTGCAGGTGGTATAGGGACTCTTGTAGGCACCGGTACCAATTTAGTCTTCAAAGGAATGTTTACGATGTAAGTAATTGGACATTTGTTTAAAGAATATTCAGTTTTTTTTTTAATAACTACATATAGCAATACGATTTCTTTTACAGGGATTATCCAAAAGAACCAGATTATCTTTCTTTTCCACTATTCAGTGCCTTTGCAGTGCCATACATGATTGTCTTGGAAGTGTTTGTGTACCTGTATCTAGTTGTTGTATATTTTGGCTTATTTAGGTAATGTTTCGTAGTCTTTGTATTATTTATTCTTATCACTAATAAGTAACAGACAAAAGAACAGGCAAAAAAAAACTTATACTAGATGTTAGACAAATTGTGTATTAATTTGAATTTTGGCATGATTACGATATTTATAGTTTGAGTCAGACAGAAATCAAAGTGACCCTCGTTTAATGTAAATTGAGCGGACTAACTGCTCTAGCGCTGCGATGAACGTGCTATTTACAATATTTAATAAAGTCAACTGTATCATGCTTTCTTAACTTTTTGTTTGATCGAAAAAATTTTTGGATGATATACTTTGATTTAGTATAGTAGATTGAAGATATAGAAGTTGAAATAACTATGATAGCTTTTAACAAATAGAAAGTTATGGCATTCAATATATTTTAGACCTGATAGTGAAGAAGCAGCAAGGGCGAAAATTACGCCAGCTGCAAAACAAGCCGCTAAAATAACTGTGGAAAAACATACGAAGGAACTGGGTTCAATTACATTTCATGAAATTGTAAGTTAATTATTATTTGTCTTTACTATTACGGTCGTGAACATTAAAAAGATTTTTTAAAGAGATTTCAATTTATCATTTAAAGAGAAACCGCATCACTAAAGCAAATAAATTCACATCTAATGTCTAACACATACAGCTATTAAATATACTAGTAAAATTGAAAACCTGGAACCCGGAATCGGATCCATGAATGAATGATTTGTATTTTCCAGCTTGCTAACTTTTCTCGGTTCATTAATAAATAATAAACATCACTTTTGAAGCCAAATATAACGTAGACTACATTTACATGCATTCATGTCGTAGCGCCGCTTCATATCGTAACCGTCCCCACTTCACCTGACTAACAGAACACATCGTACATATATGTCACGTGTTCGTAACAACTTTATCATTTAAATATCTCCATTCCGACATCCTATTCCATAGTCTCTGCCTATGTCATAGTATGGGTTACGCTTAGTTTGGGATTACATGTCACATCGTGGCAATGGCTAAAATTATTACATTACTTTTATTATTAAAATGGAACCTTACGATTTATTACAATATTATTACCTTACATTGCAGATGTCGTTGATGTTGTTCGGTGGGGCAATGATTTTATTTTTCTGTCGCTCTCCGCAAGTATTCGTTGGCTGGGCAGATGTCGTTAATAACACTTATGGAGTAACAAATTTGAAATTGTATGTTAATCCATTCAATTAAGTAAAATAGTGATATATAGAATATGCGTACAATTGAAAAGCTTAGTATACCCGTAGAAATGAATAATTAAATATTTTTTGGTGACTTTTCAGTATCCTGGATTCTGCTGTATGCTCTTTAGCTATATTTATTATGATGACGTTGCCAAATTGCTTGGATTTCTTTAAACATTTTACAGTTAATTGTGAGTTAACTGTTTTTAGACTTTTACACATACTTATGTTTTCACTGTAAACGTGACCACGAGCGGTATAACCCGTTCGAAACGTCGGAAAATAGAAGGTATTGTCACCTTTATAATATTATCGCGAATAAGTCCCGTTTACAGTGAAAACATGAGTAATTGTGAGGTATATTTTTATTTAAAAAAAAATCTAAATAGTATTGAAGACTATGACTATTGATAAATCTTGATCATAATTTTAGTACACATGGTGTTAGGTATAAAACTTTAAATGATGAAGATGAAATGACCGTATGTTTGTCTTGAAAAAAAATTGCCATGAATCGTAAGATGGTTAATTGTTCTACGGGCATACTTTGGTACTACTTTTTATATGTTATTTTATGTTGTTGTGGAGTAAATAACGGCAAATAAATAAAAAATAAATGCGTAGTGCTAAGAAAATGGTAAGCGGAACCGACTTCATTTTATACTATGTTATAGCGTACCAAATTGTTTTTTTTTTAATTAAATATCTAAACAAGGGAAATATTTTTATAAGGATTTTCTTTTAGTATAAATAAAATTAGTAGATTAAGTTTTTTTTTACCACGCAGTACAGTTGACACTTTAAAAGATAGTTAACAACTGAAGTTCACTTTATGAAATGGACAGGCACAGAATTAGTTTTAACCTTCCGTCTTTCCTTAGTCTTATCATTTTAAGTAGTGGTCAAAACATTCAACGGCAAGATTACGTAGCCACAACGTATCTTGCCAGTCCCCAATCCACACTCGGCCAGCGTGGGGTAACGTATAGCCTTAACCCTCTCCTTTGATCTCTCTCCTTCGTTGATAATGCTAATGCTATTGCTGTGTATTGGGAGCTGCGAGCAATTGCTCCAACTAAATACAATTTAAATTATATATATATTTCAAATCCTATTTATCTGCCTAAGCTCGGAAGGCTTGCGCTCTTTTGGAAAGATGCCTTTGTCAACTTTGAATATTTTGTTAAGTTTTAATTATATTCTTTCAGATGTTGAAGATATTCCCAAAAAACCGTTAAGACATGTATTGGACTGGACAACAGCAAACAGATCTATGCCTTATTCTTTCATGTTTTTATTGGGTAAGTTTTTTGTTTTAACTAAATATATGTAGACGTAGTAGTAGTTACATCAAAAATCTGTGAAATGCAGACATGGTGAATTTTGTTAGGTACCTGACAATATTTGACAATTAAGCTGTCCTTTACTGATCTGACAATTAAGACAAATGACCTGACAATTAAGCATTTATAATATTAGTAAAGATTGTCAACATCAATATTACCAAATGTCAACAAATTTTGGGATTATAAAAAGTATAATTATGACTTGCAGGGGGAGGAGTCGCATTGTCTACTGCAGCAAAGTTTTCTGGTTTGAATAATAAACTTGGTGATGCCATGGAAGTCTTGAAAGTTTGTCCATTATTTCTACTGATCCTTATCGTCATCGTTGTCGTCATACTTGTTACCAACTTTGCGTCAAACGTCGCTGTAGCCAATGTATTTGTGCCTATAGCAATGAGTTTGGTAAGAATATATTAATAATACTAAGTGAATTTTTGCTTCTAGTCACTGACAGAGTAATGATATAAAATCGAAAGTTATAAAGCACTTGGCTGTATGGAAGATCTTTTAAGTGAAACAAGATCAAATTATATGAAATATTTGTGAGTTATGCATACAGATGAGTATTTGCTATTAAATTAAATTGGTTTTGAGGGAATCCCAGATAAAGGATGAATTACTTTAGAATTAGAACTGCGACTCGCACTACAGTAGTCTTTTTAGATAGTCTCTGGTCTCGCATTCAACAACGAAACACAAAACTACGAATGCCATCAATTTAGATTAATCTTTAGTTACATCGATGGAGGCGGATCCTTCTTGCTGAGCATCAGTGTGGCTCCACTACCTTTAAGTATTAGTGTATATAACTTTATAGTTCTTTTTTCCTATTTTCAGTCTCTGGATGATTTTAAAATTAGAGTGGGGAACCTTTATTTTCATTGCATCATAATAGTTTATTTATATTAGCAAAGCTTTAAATGTTTATTTTTTAATGTTTAATATTTTTTTATTTCTTTCAGGCAAAGAAAGTAGGATACAATCCTTTGTGGTTCTGCATAGTAGCTGGATTTTCAGCTTCCTACTGTTTTATGCTACCTGTTGGCACGCCAGGCAACCTTGTAGCGCAGGGCGCTGCAAAAATTCCTACAACAAAGATGGTGAAGCTAATTTCTAATTCAAGGGAAATCTATTATACTTTATCCATTCGTTCATTATCTTTTTGTCAGGTCACGCCTATAAATTACCGTTTTTCTATTTCCGACTATTGTAAATTAGAATAAATTAAAAATACTAATGCCTATTTTACGATATACATATATATTATAACTAGCTGATGCCCGCGGCTCCGCTCGCGTCCTAGGGGTATAAAAAATCGATGTTGGCCGATTCTCAAACCTACTCGATATGCTCACAAAACTTCATACAAATCGGTCCAGCCGTTTTGGAGGAGCATGGGAACGAACATTATGACACGAGAATTTTAGATGTAAGATAATATAAATATATAATATAATGATATATCATAATGATGCACATTTTATTTATTTACAATATTGACTTAAGAATATTTACATACAAGCATCAAAAAAATCTTCGTAGCGTTCCCAAAAGACATACCAACTTAATTATTTAACAAACTAGCTAGTTATTTGGATATACAAATGATTCATGTAATATAAAATTATTACAATCCATCCATCCATCCATCCATCCATCCATCAGGCTCTTCATAATTTAAATTAGACTAGTCAGTCGAGTCTTCGGTTGTATTGTTTATTACATATAAACAATACCACCGAAGATATTATACAAATATTTCTAATTTAGTGGTTTATCATTTATATATTTAGTTATTTCATATATAATTTGAAAATCTAATTAACGACTAGTTCATATTTAAACTAAAAATATTTAATTATATCGATTGAAAGTTCTTCTTCTATACAATTGATTTTGATTTCAAATCGAATTGGTGACGTGTGAGGGCCTCTCTTGAACTGTCAAATAGAAAATAAACGAATGGACAGAGTATAAATTGTTTTAAATATGTACTGTATGTTACACAGAAGGTTACTTTTATCGCCATCTTCATTCCGTGGAATGTTGTGACGAATCGGAAATTTGTCGACTTAGCTATAAACTTCAAGTAACAATATTAATATATTAATAGTTTATGTGATATTAATTTAATAAACTAAATAAATCGTCATAATTTGACCTTATAATGTGGTTAAAATACAATTCCATTTCAAATACATTCCAGAACAGATTTGTATAAAAATAATAGTTCAGTATTATATATTATTTCATTTTATTTCAGATCAAGGCTGGTATTGGTCCTACCATATCCACGATTATTATATCATGGTTTGCGTTCTGCTTCTGGTGTCCTGTTATGTGGCCAGCTGTTTACACCCTACCCAAGACTGAATGAAAATGAAACTTTGGTTTTCTTGCCATCTTTTGCTAAGCGAGAATTTGGGTACTTTATAGGGTTTGTTTTCTGGAAAAGACTAGCCGTATCTACAATTTCAGACAAGTAATTGTGCAAAATAGTCATTATCATTTGGTTTTTCTTCAATTTTATTTTGTTCAGTAGGTACATGTACAAAAAGGTCGAATCATTTATTTTGTGGAAACTATTCTATACTTTTCTCAACTGGTTATCAGGTGCGGCTTGATATAAATGATTTTGTATTTAAACATAAAACCCCATTTACTGTGTCGATAAACGGTAGGTTTCACAACTGCACTTGAAGGTTCCATAGTAATATGAAGGATTTAAACAGAGTAATTATAATAATCTCATTATTCTAATATGAAGAATTATTCTCCTATTATACCTGAGGAAAGATAAGACAGCGACGCTGACTAAGCAGCCTTACTATATCTGCTTTAGATCTGTAGGATCTTTCTTTATAAGCATGTCAACTGTGTTTAAGAATATTTTAGATTTATTAGAGCTATTATATAGGTAATAGAAGACATTTATAGTTTAGTATTTATCTTAATGTTCAGTCTCGAAATAAAGTATAACTCAGAAAAGAAAACCAGTTTATTATTTTTGTAACTACAACAATTAACTTTCGGCAGTTTTTACTACAAAAATAAGAATTACTCAACAGGCCAAAAAAGTATGAAGCAGGATTTATAAGACCATGGATTAAACAACAGAAGCAAAATGCATTGTTGGTCCAGTGGATAGCTAATCAAGATGTATCTGGTTCAAATCCCGGGTCTGGCCACGCTTGTGCCTCAGAGAGCACGTAGTCATCGGTTGCGGTTGTCATGAACATCTATGGCAATCGCTATTGGAAAGTCAGTGCCCTCAAATATACTGACAACTAGTTCAATCTTCGAATTTCAGTTCTCCCTCAGGGTTGCGGAGGTCCGATGCCAGTCGCTCCGTGGAGAAATTGATACCTACTATAGTCGTCACAAAATAAGAAGCCCGGTTTGACATTTGTCATCGTGGCGTAACTAATACGATTAATTCGTGTTTTTGAGTGCAAATTTTCAATATCAAGTTAAACTTGATGCTTATTTACGATACGCGTTGTGATAGTGTATGGGTAGTAACATAGTAATTAAATAGGATTATTAATTTGATTTTTCAATTTCTTACATGCGGCATGTCAAATGACAAATGTCAAAACGGGCTTCTTATTTTGTGATGACTATAGGTCAAACCGGTTGAACTATATTCCAATTACGAAGTCCCATTTGACAGATGTCAATAATCAAGTACTTACTAATAAAGTACCGTTATAGTCGAAACTCGACGATGTTGAACTTCGATTACAATATTACGAACAAATTAAAATCGTATCGTACAGAAAAAGGATTAGCATAAAATTCAAATTTATAACACTTTAAAATCGTATTGACAAAAAAAGGATTAGCATCAAATTCAAATTTATAACACTGTAAAATCGTATTAACAGAAAAAGGATTAGCATCACATTCAAATTTATAACACTGTAAAATCGTATTGACAAATAAGGATTAGCATTAAAATTATTAAAACTTTGTTTTAATTTCATTGGATAATATTACATGTTATTTTTATAATATTACACTCTCATCATCGTCTGTAGAATCGATTTTATACGATCGAGTGATTGATTACATCGATTTTGTCGATTTTATACGATTCTTTTAGTCACGCCACTATGAAAAAAAAGTAATAATAAAACCATAGAATGCATTTTGCGTTTACGTTATATGCAGTAAAATATTATTATCTTTTAAAGGTTTAACTAATTTGAGCACTATGTCTAAAATAATATGTTGATTGTGTGTGTGAATTCATTGTATAATGATTTAGATCATTGTATTCATTTTCATTAAGAAACAAAGCAATTTGATTGCAGTCTTTAATCTCTTACAGAAGTAATGCGATAAAGAAAAAAATAAGTTTTTTTATTAAATTACAAAAATAACTATTACTCTCAGAAACCTATAAACATTGCGGAAGACTTCTATGCTCCTTTTTTTTATCGTGCGCAAATCCCCATGGATATCACGTCATGTTGGTGGCTATGTCGAACTCGAACTGACTAAAACCGCACGCCATCCCGGGTACTATGAAAAAAATTATGATTTGGACTGATTGTATATTTTTAAATGATGATTTACGACCTTAACAACATGAACATGAACAATGATTATTATTTCAAATTATGCGAAACGTGAAGAATTACGTTCTAAGAAGTGTCAAAAGGGACTTCTTAATTGGAATAGAGTATAGTGGCCGACCCCAAATCATATTGGGAATAAGGCTAGGAAGAAGAAGAAAGTGAAGAAGCAAGATAATCGCCACTACCAAGATGCAAGTTGTCTAAAATATCGTAAGAAACGATACTATAGTATTATAGTACCTACACATTTATCAGTGTAGGTACAGAGATACACATAGTTACCTATTCAAGTTTTTAAAAGACGTAGTAGCTTTTACTAAATACTCGTATTATGAGTACGGTAGGTACTAGTAATTAGAAGACATAATTATCCGCTTTTTCTATGACCTAAAGTCAGATTAAATTAAACATGTTGCAAAGTAATATTTGTGCACCACTGGTGTTATGTGATAATGCTACAGATAGCCTGATTTCACATGAATTGTATGTGGTTGGTACTGATGAACAAACCATCGGAAGGGGCTAAGTTTACAGCGGTTCTCCTATAGTGACTACTAGCTTAAATATATAATATCTTTTAATTAACTCTTCTTTAAACATGCACGTCGAGTAATAATTAAACGTTTATTTGACTTATAAACAAATTCATCGAGTAAGAATATAAATTGACTTCGATCATATAAGGGAATATCTTCATACTAAAACTTGAAAAACTGAGATTCTACTTTTATTCGTGCATCTTAATTTGTAGCAGTTAGATCAGGCCAAATAACAGGCGCCCAAAAACAAATACTAAGCCATGTTATAATAATTGTGGTTATTGTTGGTACCACTCCAGCCTTCACCTGAAAATAACATAAAATTCAAATGAATTGGAAATCAAATACATCTTCTAATAAATGAGAGTCACCTATAAACGAAAAATAACTTGTAACTTTCCTCGTAGGTGTCTACGACAAAAGTTACTAAAGTTATTTTTCTTACTTTTCATTTTGTTACTTTGTAAATTCTCACTGTTACTCTTGACACACTTTTTTAAACCCTGAACAGTTGAAGTCACGGGCAAAACCTTGTCTGTATATGTACTCGATACCACAAAATATGTTGTAAGAAATAAAACCTGCTACAATGATGAAGTTAATGAAATTATAAGCAAAGGATGATTATAAATAATATTTGCATATAGTAGTGCCTTGTATTAAAATTTGTCATTTGTCATTTATATAGTGCTTAAAAGAATAAACTTACCATTGCGATAGTTGGGATTTTAGCAGCACTTTGTACAATCAAGTTTCCAGGTGTACCAACTGGCAGACAAAAACAGAACGACGCCGAAAAACCTGCTGCAATATTATACCATATTGGGTGCACATTAACTTGTTTTCCCTAAAAATGTGAGCAAACTTTAAAATAAAGTAAACTTAATCTTTAGGGGTGGGGCTAGGTAAGCTACAATCTAAAATAAAAATTATTCGTACACTTAAATGCATGAATATGATGTCCTTAAATACATAGTTTACACTCGACTTATTTGATTTCTCTCGATTTATTGAATTTATCCAACTTTGTAAAATTAAACTTAGTACCGTTTGATAATGCCATATGGCGAAAGCGGTCAAATAAAAGTTTTAAGTCGGTCAAATAGTGGAGTAGAAGTCCAAGTAAGTTCCATTTCAAGAAAAATTACACCAAGTTATAGGGTTGTATACCCTATAACTTGGGTTAGATGACCTATATACCCTATACCTTGAAATAATTTACATTATCAACGGTTTCTTCAATTTAAAAAAATCATACCAATATCCACTTACCAATTGCATAACTATAGGTACAATAACATTAGCAACAGCAACATTAGCCGCAAAGTTCGTTATAAATACGGTAAATACTATTATTAGTAATATTATAAAGTAGTTTGGTAAGACATCCAAACTTTTTAGTATATTTCCAATTTGTCCATTCAAGTCCGAATATTCTTTTTTAGCAGCCATTGAAAGTGCAAATCCACCACCTGTTGAATGTGATGATGATAATGATCTAAATGAATGTCTAAACAACTAAACTTATATTAAAAACAAATGTTATAGATATCTGTTAACTATAATTAGCTACTACATACTGAATGCAGATGAGAAATGCACATTTCATAAAAAAAGTCACAACTTCATGTAACATATGCAGACTTAATATCCCGTAATTCTCTACAAGTCAACCTTTGGCGAGGCGGGTAAGAGAACTTGGAAGATATACATACTATATTAAGACATATCGACAAAAATATGCCTACAATCAATCATTCTGATTGTTGAGTCACAATTCTTATAAAAAGCCTTTCCATGCATCTTTTACTTTATTCAGTTAAAGTATGTCTTAAGCAGTTGCGGTAAACACTAGTTCAATTTATTTACATCGAGTTAAATCAAAGTTGTCGTTCATACCTAAAAGAAACATAAAACCATAAGGCATTAAGTCATCCATAAGAAACCATTTCAAAGTTGATGGAACTGGTTTATCTGGTAAGTCATCCACTGTAACACAAAAATATGAAATTACTGTAATTTTAATTAAGTTGCAAAATTTACAATATTATTTGGGACTACATTTAAATGTGAAATAAAAAAACAATGTATATATAAGAGATTTTTTTTCAGACGTTATTTCAGAGACGTAATTAGGTATTTTACCGTAGTGTTGCGACTTTTCAAATTGACTTTCATACCAATCGTTAAAATGTTTAAATTCTGAACAAATAAACTATTCCGCTTTCGTGCAGACAGACATCATTGTACTCGTTCCTACCTCCTGGGCAGTTGTAATGGTTGATGTTCCCATAGTAATATATTAGAGTTTTTATAAACATATTAATATGAAAAAGTTACATACACTTTGCTGTAAAATTTCTAAAGAAATCTAGTGTTGCCGGCAGACTTAACATCAAAAATATTATGAACATGGCTGCAGCAGAATCTAAAACGCTGAAAATATTGAATTATTAAAAACAATATTTATTAATCATATTTTTGAATTTTTACTCACTGAACTGCTTATGATTAACCTTCCTAAATACGAATTGTAGTCAAATTAAAAGTAAAGGATTTTGAGTAACATAATAAAATCTGTTACGTTATACTAGAGGGGCTTGTTCAAAAGTCAAATATTTTTTTTTCAATATGTTTTGTGTTGGAAGATAACACACTTTGCTTAAACTTTTTCGTCTATGTATTTATGTTTCTACCAAAACAGATTCAATAAAAGTTCAGTTTTATAAAGTTTATCTTAAATATACACACGTACAATGAATTGTTTTTCAATTTATAAGTTTCTGAAATCCTATCTCCCCATCCAAGAAATACTTGCGGAGAACGACTAAAAAACAATAGTATTGCACTAAGGAACAGTAAAATAACCATCTGTAACAAGAAAAAATATTTTCAGAATCTAACAACGTATAGTAACAGAAAATATTGCTTGGAAAATATTGAGTGTTTACTTACAATTTCCCAAAACGTTATTTTGCCCAATTTTTTCCAGTTTTCTTCAACAGTGAATTTTGCAGCTTTCAATCCATCATCAGAAATTTGAGCTCTTTTAGCCGTTACGCTATTAGGCCTAAAATAAAGGTATAATATTTTATGGCCTATCTGACGAGTATGCTCAACAAAGTTTTTCGTTTAGATGGAATGGGACGTCAATTATATTAGTTCTTTTAATTTGAAAAAAATGTGCATAATATAAATACAACACACTCTCCTAATTTACCTAGAATTTAGATATCCGTGTGGTGCTGGATTAAGAATATGGAGGGTCACCAGCCCTATTCATTCATAAAGAGAAGAAAAACAGTAGTGTACCAAAACGTATTTTTAAAGGAGAAGCTTATGTCTGGCAGTGGAGTGTTGGAGATGATGAAATTGATTTTATGAAAAGAACTACTCGTACATACCTCAAAAATCCGAAATACGCAATTATCATATAGATGTACATAAAGGTCTCCGCTACCAACATAAAAGGTATTGCGAACGCAGAAAAAAAAGGAAACGACAGATATTCAGGTTCATCAGGAAAGGCTCTGAAAGATTAATACTACAATATAAATAACACCATACATCTCAAACACGCAGATTATACCGAAACAAGGGACACCCAGTGTTATGTTTGTTCATCATGTGTTTGTCCATTGTTTATTCTAAGTGGAAATTGAATACATTCTAATTAATAAAATTATCTTCTCAAATGTCAGGTTCTTCAAAAATGTCCAGGCCCGTCAGTAACTTTTATTTTCCAGATACGAGATACGAGGCCAACTTGACTGCAATTTAAAAGTATTAAGAGCAACTATTAATTTAATTTTTTTATGTACCGTTCAAATAGTCCTTTAAATACTAGGTTGGTTGCCGTCCCTACTAAAGTACCTATTCCACCTGAAAAAGTATAATTAGTTTCATTAAATTTTTGATATAATATGCAATAGTTAAACATTTATGGACAATTATTACGTTAATTAAATATGGCAGTAGTATCTTTTATGACTTGTTGCCTATTTTCCTAAGAGTTAAAGTTCATCAGAATAAGTGTAACTCACCAATAGTTGCAGAATAAGTAATAGAGCAGAAGTAGCAAATAGTCATATCTGATGCGATTAATTCCCCATTAGGTAAAGTGTTATAAATTCTGAGCAAGTTTATCTGAAACAAAGCAATTGTTGCAATTCAACCCGTCACCACTGACTGATTTGGATCTCTATACAAATCTGAGCTAACTTCGTGTTTATTATTTTTGTACATTTGTTTTAATGGGACAGTAAAATAAGATAGTCAGAAAAGATAGGAAGACTAATTTTAATTAATAATTTTGATTACATTTAAAAAATATACTATTACAATCAACAAACAAGTAATGAATAAATTTAATATTTAATAAGACATCTGCAATATTTTGAGAAAGTTTTAGAATATTCTTTAAATTATATGCGTAGAAGCCTATTTATTACTATTTTAAGATCAATATTTAATGTTTTATTTTTGAATATACTGTAATATTAAGAACTCTTTTGATATATCACCAAAAAAAGCGGCCAAATGCGAGTCGGACTCGCCCATGAAGGGTTCCGTAACATCATATAAAAGTTTTTGTAGTTCGTTGTAACTTTCATCAATGTTTTAATAATAGTGTTTTGATTGAAAGAAATTTAAATTGCGGTTTATGATTTATGACGTATTAAAAAAAAACTACTTACTAGATCTCGTTCAAAACAATTTTCGTATGAAGTTTGCATGGTAATGTACACCATATATTTTTTTTAGTTTTATCACTCTTATTTTAGAAGTTACAGGGGGGGGACCAACTTTTTACCACTTTGGAAGTGTCTCTCGCGCAAACTATTCAGTTTAGAAAAAAATTATAGTGGAAACCTCCATATCATTTTTAAAGACCTATCCATAGATACCCCACACGTATGGTTTTGGTGAAAAAAAAATTTTTGAGTATCAGTTCTAAGTATGGGGACCCCCAAAATTTATTGCTTTTTTTCTATTTTTGTGTAAAGATATTAAAGCGGTTCACAGAATACATCTACTGACCAAGTTTCAACAGTATAGCTCTTATAGTTTCGGAAAAAAGTGCCTGTGACATACGGACGGACAGACAGACAGACAGATTTGACGAATCTATAAGGGTTCCGTTTTTTGCCATTTGGCAACGGAACCCTAAAAACCCACTGCAGAGAGAGCAATGAGTTTGAAAATTAAATGAAAGAGCATCTGTATTTAATTTTTCCTTCCTTTGCTTTTTTTCACTTGAACTTTTATTATTTGACATTGGCAGAAATAGCTGATATTCGACTGATTGCCATTTCACCCTTTGGTGAAATGGGAAGAAGAAGAAATAGCTTCATTCTGTAAATGAAGCTATTTCTTCTTCTTCGCCATTTCGCCATTTCTTCGATTATAAAGTTAGAAAACTCGACTGATTGCCATTTCACCCTTTGGTGAAATGGCGAAGAAGAAGAAATAGCTTCATTCTGTAAATGAAGCTATTTCTTCTTCTTCGCCATTTCGCCATTTCTTCAATTATAAAGTTTTCTAGTCTTCAAGTCTTCGTCGTATTGAATTTAATGAAAAAAAAATGTGGATGACATGAAATAGGGACCGTCTTCCGATAAAACAAAAACTATCCCCTAGCTATCTCATCATAATATTGACTTTGACAACTTCGATGATTAAAAGCTGATGTCAGTCCATGTCAGTCTCAAAATTTTTGACTTTTCCATAGGACTAATTTTTTCCGGAAATCGAGATAAACCGTTTTTTACCCTTAAAACTAATCCCCTTCCCCTTCTCGACCTCAGATCACCCGTAAATTATTTTTCGTTTCATTTTTATAATGTTCTCCTCCTTTCCCAATGAGTTTCCCATTGGGAAGAAGAGAATATATTATTTTTAAAGGCTGCCACCCTGGTTTAGACCAGGGTGGCAGCCTTTAAAGTTAAAAGTTAAGTTAAAGTTACAGTTAAAATTTGACTATTAGTAGTCAAATTTTAACTGTAACTTTTCTATATAGATAGCGTATAAGTAATAATGCTTTAGTTTTTAAGAAACTACTAATTTAAGACAATACATTTAGGCTTTCATTTGAAAAGAAAGTGAGTATTTAGGAAATTAATATAATGACACAGTTATGCAGAAAAAGACAGTAGAAAAATGTATAGATAAAAATATTTTATATGCCTCAATACTTTTCAAATCTTATTGTATTAGAAAAAAAAACAGAAAATAATTAATTCATAGGTATTATTCCTTTACCCATAGGTACTTACATCTTCAAAAACTTTCAATAAAGCAAAATTAATGGGAACCATCATGGTTGTAGCTGCAGTATTTGTGATCCACATAGAGATGAACATAGTCGTAAAAGATAATGCAAACAACAATCTGTAAAATAGACATAAAATTTGTTTCTAACACATCAAAATTACTTATTTCGTTCAACTGAACTTTCATAGCAAAGCTCACAAAAGCTCATTTCATAGGAAAAACCACAGGAGCTCATTTCATTGGAAATCTCATAGCAGCTTTCATAACAAAGCTCAGTTGACTTGTTGTTGTTATTTACTTGTCGTCGTTGAAGTGCAGAGAAAATGTAGATGTTTTATTAGTGCTTAAATAGGTTATGTCATAGGTAATATACATACACATAACATAGTAAGTAGTATGCGTTTTTTTCACTATCAATTTTTTTTCCATCCTAAGGTTGCCTGGAAGAAGTTGCTTTTTAGCGATAAGGCTGCCATTTGTACATGGTCATTGTTAATTATTATGTTATTTTCATGTAGATCTGATATACAATAAAGTTTATTCTATTCTATTCTATACTTACATAAACACAGTAAGGTAAAAACAATCCATGAACTTAATAATAATGACTTTATTGTATACCAGAAGAAAATTACAGTTAGATCTTAGAAATAGCTACATTGTGTTGGTACAAGTGGCGGCCTTATCGCCCGTAGGCAATCTCTTACAGGCAACCATAGGATGGAGAATAAGCATAGGAGAAAGTATAGGGTAGTGTCTGGTGAGTTAAAGTAATAAACGTAGAAGAAGAAAAGTAATTACAGAAGTGAAAGAATTTATTATGGTTTTCTAGTAATATATAGTGTGGATTATTAAATAAATACAAACATGGAATGAAATACCTAAATGAATGAATGCGACTCCTGCAGCTGAGGGCCCCACGAAAAGGTACTGTCGACATAGATCCCCAGGTTCTTCACCTTGTCACTATACGGGATAAGTGTGCCGTCGCAAGAGACCTGAGGCAATGACGACCATTCGATTTTGGAAATCTTTCTCGAACTGCCAACGACAATGACTTGAGTTTTTGACGGGTTGATCTTCAAGCCGTGGGAACTACTCCACTTACATATTTTTTCCATATCAGCATTTATGGTGTTTACTGCACTAGCCAGATCAGCCATTGGCGATCTGGTGTATATCTGGAGATCATCCGCGCAAAGGTGGTAGGAGGAAGTCAGGTCATGAGTAATGGTGTTAATAAAAACAGAAAAAAGTAGGGGAGATAGCACGCCGCCCTGAGGTACTTCAGCATTAGTACTGCACCAAGAAGAGACAGTGTTCTCCAGGCTAATGCGTTGCCGGCGACCAAACAGGTAATTATTGTGAAACCATTCAATTGCAGTTGGAGATATGTTAAGAGAGCGCAATATACATAACAATATGTCAAAATCGACGGTATTAAAGGCATTGCTGAAGTCTAAAAGTGTTAGGATTGCAAGCTCACCGTTTTCCATAGCGGATCTGATGTCCTCCGTAATGTGGACTACAGTAGTGGTAGTGCTGTGGTCGGGACGAAAGCCAGACTGGAGAGGATTTAAGAGCTGATTTACTAAATGTCCTTGAATACCCCGACGAGTAATTCATGGATTACCTACTTTTTGCTTGCGGCAGCTGTACGCTTGGTCTTCGTCGCTGCAGGTTTAGGCACCACGATTGCGGGCTTAGGTGGTAGGGCGAGAACCTTGTCGAGCTCAGCCGACGACGTGACAGGATAGCGAGAATCATCCTGACCCAAGACGTACACAGTGCCCTCTTTTGTCCAGCATCTGGTAATCCCCGCCCTCTCACGAGCTGACATGAATAACTCATGTCGTGGCTTAGTCAGGAACTCGGACAGGGTGGCACCAGAGCCCTTCAGCTTCGTTTTACCAAACCAAACACTGTCACGAACGGTCACATCAGCAAACTTTATTAGTATGGGTCTGATTTTTTTATTAGAAGTGGCTCGGCCCAGCCTCTGACAGCGCTTGATGTCATCAGTTGCAAGGTCCTTCGACATTGCTTTGACGGTCGGGAGACCGTCAAAGCAATGTCGAAGCGTTGTTACTACAGTATTGGATACGTTTTCATCCTTAGTCTCTTCAATACCGTGCAGGAGTAGAATCTTCCGTCGCCCTTGCATTTCTAGTTTATCCACGGTGCTGGACAGAACATCCACCTTCTGTTGCAGCAGTTGTATGGCCTGCGTCATGGATGCTTTAAATGCCGCAAACTCACTAGATATGGTCTCACTTCCTGAGGAGCTGGATGCTTTGGAAAGCTGGGCTTCGAAGTCTTCCATCCTTTTGTTGAAAGTGTTTGTTAAGGTGTTAATACTAGCCTGCACAGTGGTCATGGTGAGACAGGAAATATAGTGATGAGATTATTAAATGGTTGATTTGCTGGAATAAATTTTACTGTATCCGGCAGATGGGTGGTTTAGCACAGAATTAGTGACATGTAAGTCCACAAATATGTACTAAATATATTTAAAACTAATTTACTAAGCAGATCAACAAATTAAGCTTCCATTTTGGTTTACTACCCACAATGTTAGTTATATATGACTCTATCAGTATTGCAACGATGTTAGATACTACAATTTCTTAAAACACAATCAACATTATACATAGAAACCACCAATACTTCAATATAAATATTTGCAAATCATGTAAATATTTTGTATAAAAACCGGTGATTGAATCTTAACCTCAGCACAGCAGTAGCATACACTACCGATGCATCATCTAGGAAATCATTAAAATAATATAAAAAACTCGACATAAAAGACTGCTAAAAATAGTTGGCAGTTTCATATGTCGAGTCGTAGTAATTTAATTTCTAATTAATTTTCAAGTTCAATATTTTATTTATTGTTATGATATAAACAACTAGACGGTTGGCCTAGTCGTTAAAGCAATCGCCACGCCGCTTTCTACCGTGCCAAGTGTTGTGAGTTCAGATCTCATATGTGTTAACCCATTATTTACAACCTGGCACCCAACTCGATCTAGTCCCCAACCCGCACTCAGCCAAAATCGGGCCGTATGGCCTCAACCCTCTCCTGAGGGGAGACCCGAGTCCAGCAGTGGGACGTTATGGGTTGTTGATGATATGATAACACTTTATGTGGTTCACAAATTGTCATTCTGAATCTGGGTGTTCTTTGTGTCCATTTTATGTATGTTTGAAAAGTCGTCCGTGACACAGGATATATATTCCTCATGCAAGTGTTGTCTTTTTGTTTGTTTGTTGTTTGTTTATATAAGAAAAGAAATAAAAAAACGAGTAAGAATATAAGAAATAAAACCTGTAATGTGAATATCCAATAGCTCTGACAGCACACAAAGCCAATCTCTTATGAAGACCTGACTGCTCCACGGCATATGCAAGAGCCATACTTCCTAAAAACATGATTATAGTATCCTGAAATAACAATTTCTTTCTGTAAGCTTTGTAAAACAAGGATTACGATATGAAATAAACATGTTACTGAAAACTATCATATAATATAATGTATTCAATAGGCTATTCTATTTCATTAATAGAAAAAGTAAGGGCTAAAACGAAACTACGACAAAAAAACGACACAAAAGTGTAAATCACGATTTTCAGTTCTGGATTAAATAAAGTTACTGAAGAAGCAAGATAATTCAACAACCTTAATATTAAAGGTTACTTTCAAATCGAAGAACATGTTTTTTTAAAGTAGACCGAAATAAATATCAAATGGAACAGCTCGTTTACACGCCAATTGCTTGCTAAAATTGGATGCTCAATATTTTGCTGAGCCTAGAGCGCTCTAGGTGTTGAAAATTGGCCGTAATTGAAATTCTTTTAAAAACTAAAACGAAGTACTTTTGTGCAGAATACGTTCAGAATTTTGAACTAATATGTGCATTATAACTTGGATATAGGCATCGCTTTAGAAATGATTTTTTTTTACTTTACCTTACCGCGTTGTATAGATAAATGAAATGTTACGGGATTTCTTTCAAGGTTTAAATAAACATACTTACATTCACGTAACATTTGCAAGTTACCGCAGTACTCATAACTCCAGTCAACGGAAATATTGCGATTGGTAGAAATGATGTAATTGGTAAAGGGATACATTCTGTTACCCAGTAAATTGCCATTATCATAAGTGTATATGCGCACCATTGATATTTCTAAAATTAAATTAAATATTGTTAAACTACTGCAAGTATAAACTAGACTAGTAACAATCTATTAAAATTAAGTACACCAAACTTATGGGTCTCTAATTTCATATGAACTATGACTGGTTTGAATCTATTGTAATATGTAATTACGGTATATACCTTAAGTTAATTTATTGATATTGATGGTATAAACGTAAAATCAATAAAGTGCGTATCGGTTCTAATAGTTGATGAGCTCACTGACTGTATTAATAAAAACTTAGAAGAAGGAACCTTTCCCAATAATCTCAAAATAGCGAAAGTGACACCAATTTATAAATCAGGCTGTAAAATAAATCCAAGTAACTATCGTCCTATATCCGTATTCCCAGTGTCCTCAAAAATCTATGAACGCATACTATACAATCGCCTAGAAGCTTATTTAACTAATCTAAATGTAATATACGATAAACAGTATGGCTTCAGGCCAAAATCTAATACCCTATCGGCGACAGTAGATCTTACAACAAAACTGAAACTAAATATCGACAATAAACAATTAGTATTCATAGATCTCAAGAAAGCCTTCGATACAATTAGTCATGATCTCTTATTGCGTAAGCTATTGGACATTGGTATTACTGGGGTAGCACATGACACCTTTAAATCATACCTAACAAACCGGTTTCAAATAGTTAAGATTGGAAAAATGGAAAGTGGCCCTAGAAAAGTGACTTTTGGTGTTCCGCAAGGATCAATTTTAGGACCATTGCTATTCCTTTTATACATAAATAGTATACATAAAATCGGATTGAAGGGTGATATCACACTTTATGCCGATGATACATGTTTGTTTTATTTCGGTAACTCTATTGACACAATAATAGCAGATGCACAAGCGGATTTGAATCGATTAAATGACTGGTTTCAATATAACCTCTTAACTATAAATATATCCAAAACAAACTATATAATCTTTTCTGCGAAAAATAAAAAGATATCCCCACATAGACCTCTTACTATCAACAATAACATTATCAATAAAGTAGATAACGAGAAATACTTAGGCTTAATTTTAGATAGTCACCTGACGTGGAAACCACATATTAACAAAATTAAAACAAAGGTAACAGCTCTCACAGGAATGTTAAAAAGTATTACTAAATGTCTTCCACTTCAAATACGTTGCCTGATATACACTTCATTAATCAAGCCACATTTGGACTACTTGATAGAAATATGGGGCACAGCGGCCCCAACAAACCTTACCCTAATACAAATAGCACAAAACAAACTTATAAAGAAATTATTTAATTATAATTTTTTAACTTCCACCCATAAAATATATAAAAATACAAAAATAATGAATATTTCACAAACCTACAATTACTACAACTGTATTCTAATACGCAAAATTATAAATAAAACTATACACACTCAAATACATTTTGATAAAAAAATTCAATCACAAAAAATAAAACTAAGAAACGCTAACGACATAAAACTTGTAAAACCTCGTACCAACTATGGTAAAAAGAACATCATGTACGGAGGTGCAAAAATTTATAATAAACTGCCTAAAAACATAAAAGATGCTAAAACTATGCAAACATTTAAAAAATCACTGAAAAGTTATGTCATGAATACGATAAAAATTGTTTAGATGGACTACGCTCAATGACACAAAACATGTCACATCTAGGTTTGCTTGATCCATGTATTTTGCCTTTTTTCTGATAACGCATACAACTAAGTATTTACACCCACCCTCTTATGACTAGTAAAATTTATCTGCCATTTTTGTGTACATACCTTGGTTTATGTATTTTATTTTGCTTATCAACGTAAATACAAGTAATATACAATTATAATTTGTGTAAGTGTTACGCCGCTCGGCAAAGTATTGTATGTCTTAAAATGTGTTCTCATGTAAGTGAATTCGTAATTCTATATGAGAATAAAGTTTCTTAAACCCATATGCTGCTAAGTCTTCAGAACACCGGTTCGCAAGTTGAATGCCAGGGAGAGCCCTATGTCCAAAAGTGGATGGTTAAGAGATGGTGAATTTACCTCAAAACATACTAGAGTGTCTATAGCAAAGGCAATACGAACCACAAGTTCATCAGTATTTTTTTATATTCTCTAACATTTTGCGAAGAAACGTATTTGATCTCTAAAGATGAAATGTATTGTAAAATGAATTATCTAAAGAAAAATTGCGGAGAGTAAATAAATTTGATACATTTTCAAATGCAATTGACATAACAACTAACCACACTTTTATTAGCTTTTTTCACCTGTATGTTTGTGTGCCACCAAATTTTTTAAGCGTGTTTAATGTTAAAATATATATAATTTTTACTGAGATTCGATTCCAGAAGGTTTTGAATTTATTTTATATACGGTAACAATGGTCGATCAAACGAATAGTAGAACAAGCATTACGTATTATATGTTATAAAACTTTGGTCAATCTGTTTAGCGAACACCTCTTGTGTTCGCTTAACAGATTGACCAAAGTATCCAAAATGAATTAAGACATTTCAATCACGTTCAAAATTTAATTTATATGGATACAAATAACTTTAAACAGTCTATAATTGAACAGTTTACATATGGTTTATATACATATAGTTCGTCGATTTCTAAAATTATACTACATTAAGAAAATTTCTTTATTTGTATCTTACCTCAGGAGGGAACGGTGCTAAAATGGGTATAAATACTATGGGTGTTAACAGACAGACTACACCACACCAATGAGCGCTAAAAAACAGCTTCAATCTTAAACATATTGAAACACGCTCATCGTTTTCTCTGAAAATTAAACATATTGATGAACAGATATCCAGATGTGGCGACTTAAATATACAGCTCTACAAAAATATACTACAGCGCCATCTATTGCTAACACACCGAATTACGGAGTAACAAACTAACCGGAATAACTTCTAATGTTACGAGTACATCGTGATATAGAAGTTATAGTATCAACCATTGAGCTGTAGTCCGCCAGGAATTATTACCGCGTCTGGTTTGACAGTCCTCCCTTAGTGTTGAAAGGATATGACACTCGTTACTCCACGTAGAGAAATCCAGAGTGAACTAAATTTACAAAATATACACTAATACTAACTACGTCTTCAGAATAAATTTTATTTTGCAGCTCATTGATTTCGCTGTAATCTTATTGACATTGCACTAAAATCAAGACAGTGAAGCGAAGATTTGTGCCAAATAACTGGCAGGAGCTGGATGCAAGAAGCCCAATGTCAATCAGAGTGGCGTGGCAATAGTAGAGGACTATGACCAGCAGTAGACTGCAATGAGCTCATGATGATATGAACCTTTTTGATTTTATCACGAATAAGTCCCGTATACAGTAAAAACCATGAGTATATGTAAAAGTCGCGAAAGTCTAAATTCACATGATAATGAAACTTGATTAAATTTGATATTTGGCTTATTTAAAAAAACTGATGATTACAATTAATGTGAACTATATATTAATGCAGTTGATGTGATGAGGACACAATTTAATAAATGTTAAATTATAAAGTAACTAGCTGATGCCCGACGCTCCGCTTGCGTCTCAGGGGTATTAAAAATAGATGTTAGCCGATTCTCAGACCTACCCGATATGCCCACAAAATTTCATACAAATCGGTCCAGCCGTTTCGGAGGAGTATGGATCGAACATTGTGACACGAGAATTTTATATATAAGATACTTACTCGAGTTCTACATCAGTCTCAGGGCCAACTTCTTCAGGTTCTACTTCCATTTCAATAACCTTTATTGCTCACAAGTAAAAATTATTTTAACTATTTTTGTGAAATTATAATAAAAACAGAACATTAGCTCTCGTCATCTATAACTAATTCAACAATAATCAAGTTGGTTGATGATGGGATGTCAACAATTTTATTATCTAATATATATTATAATTCTCGTGTCTCATTGTTAACATCATGTTTAAACCAAGATTGAAAAAAAAACACGGTCGAAGTTACGTGGATGGACTAGTTTATTTAATTTTTTTTATCTGGTTCTCTAATAATTTCTAAAATATGATGAAGTTTTTTTTCTATAAAAGAACGGCATTGTTATTATAGCTTTTGAGTTGAAGCTGTTCAATTTAACTGCTTCGGTGGCGGAGTGGCGTATGGAACCGCCGTGCTTCATTCAGGTCTCGGGTTTGGTGCACAGGTCGAATATTTTTGTCATCTACAAATATTAATTTCGCAGTTTCAGATGTTTTCTATGTTTAATATTTGTTTATTTACTAAAAAAAAGTATATATGTGATTATGTCAGTTGTCTAATACCCATAATACAAGAGCTGCTTGCTGCGTAGTTTGGGAGTAGATTGTGTGTCAGACGACTGAAATATGTATATAGGGTAAATAATAATATATAATAACTATCGTACCGTATATAATACCAGTTACATTATAATCAGAAAAATAAGAACCCCGAACTATAAAAGTTTCTCGAAAATTGAAAATTAATATCTACGTTTAACCTATTGGCGAGTGCTTGAATTGTTATTAATAGTATGAGTTGCCTGTGTTGGTTCTGGTCGACTAAGAAAGAAAATTGTATTTTTGTTTTGTTTCCAAGTTCTTCAAATATCTGTCTCGGTAAAAATTACCGTAAAAAAACTACCCTACTGTTAGTTTTTTTCTATTCTCTTCTCTTACAAATTCGTATAATCATCACACTGAATAAAAAATATAGTTAAAGATTCTGCTTAAAAGACCAATAATTGGATAATTTATCCTATTTGTTAGTAGCGGTAGTAGTAACAATCAGTTGACTCTTGTTATGCTTGATACCTATGCGATAGGAACGGTCTGAACCTCATATATATAAAAGAAAAAGAAATGCAAAGGTATGCTAAGTCTTCGGAATGTATCAGACTAAAAAGATATATAAAAAAATAGAAATTATGTAAGTTTTAAGTTACTAGTTTTCTTTGTACGTGTAATGTTTGTGCCTTTCGGATATGAAAAGAGCAAAATACAAACAAATTACACCTCTTTACTTGTTCAATATTGTCACAATTCTAATATTTCGAATTCAAATTTATGTCAAAATTCACTTTTGTGTTAGTGTTTTATGTACCTCAGGTAAAGAATATTGTGATAATAATTGTGATTGAAATATTATCTCAATATGGCTCCTAAGCCGAACCCGAAGGTTGTAAAGTATGTAATGTGTTATTTGAATGCGTATTATTTTAATATAGATTTTTCGAATTGTAGTTTTCCAAGGTACAAGACCTAGCTTAAGAAAGTTTGGATAGGGGGCCTTATGTGTCAGATGGCCAACAATAATATTAGTCTTCTCTTTATTACATTAAAACATACGTATTGGGCTATCATAAGCTGAAAAATCTGTGTTTAGTAGTCGGCTTTTCAGTATACAATTATTGATAATTGATTGTTTATTGATTGAAAAAAAAAGACGACATATTTCTGGACATCATATCTATATCTAAAAACCGCTATTACCAATAGCTGTGTTTTTACATATAGACATTTTTAGATATAAAAAGTTTTATCGAATATGTTACATAGCTGTAAAATTGTATTTTTGTTGAAAAGTTTTAGATTCGTAGTAATATTTTATAAAATAATACCTACTAATTATGTAATGTGGAAGTATTTAATCAGTAATGCATTTAATATATAGATAAATTACCATCACTTTGTCCCATCTCATTTTAATTTATTTTTATTGACAGGAAACAGGACCCTGGAGTTGTGCATAAGATTCAAAGACTACTGTGAGTATTAAGCTTTATTAAATTTGACTGCACGCACTGCACTGCAATTTGGCCCACGGCACGGTTGACCCAGTGGTTTAACCCAGGCGCCACGTCGCTCTCTACTGCGCCAAGAAGTGTTCAGATCTCATATGGGATGTCACTTTGTGATTCACACATACACCCCCGTGACACAGGATGAATATTCCTAATGCGCGAGTTGTATTTTAGAAAAAGAAAAATATAAAGGATTTTGAAATTCCAATATCTTCTATCACTATCTTTGCCTCAAAAGTTCTAATACATTAAAACAAACATTATTTTACAGTACAAATGTTATTTCACAAGAATGTAATTTTTTCACAAGAGTGAATTAACATTCGTTTTAAATTAAAAAAATTATAATAAATAACAATTACAATATCGAAGGAAAACTATTTAAATCGATGAACTTAATGAGATCTTTCTGTTCCTTACTTTAGCGGACTGACTCCACCTCCAAAAACTCCAATTCCAGGATTCACGTATAGAATTAAAAATGTGATAAAATGTCATTTTAGAGGCTTACTTGGTTGGCTCCTGGTTTTCATTGTATTTGGTTTATTATTTCAAACGAACAATGTAAGTATACACATAACAACTGTAAAATATTAGGTACCGTTAAGCGTACTACACGCGTATGCTATTCTATGTTTACAATATGTTTCATGATATTAAGATACAAGCTGATTACAACTAATGTAAACGGATGGCTTGAATGGCGGATGGTAGATATTACCCTAGCATTGCAGACCAACCTTAAGATGACAGCATTCGGGCTATTTTATTTCGTTGGTGAGTGCGTGACCGTAGGCACAATGATACAAAATCATCCTAGGCCATTGACTGATGAAATGATGATTGAAACACAACACAATCTAGATGTAACAGTACAGTAGTAGCTTATGCGACTGCGGTGTTGTACGTCTCGGGTTTAGGTTCCATTCCTGAGTCGGTCGATCTGCAAAAATGTTTGTGTTGGGGTATTTTCTATGTTATAGTCTGTCTATTTTAATAATACGTATATAAACGAACACAACACAACATACACGACTATCAAGAGTCGCTGCATACCTGAGATTGCATGTATGCAATGCGTGTTCCAATTTCGAAGCAAAACCATAGATAACTACGGCTAATATCTATAAGTTGCACTATTGCTGAAGTTACCCTATTCCTACTTTTTTATTACAGGATCCCAATAAGATCAAGGCTATGTGGGCTAGTATGATAATTTTATTTTTTATCCGACCCATCAACATTCCTGTTACTGGATTTTTTCCGTTATTTTTTCTGCCTATGACTGGAACTATAAGCTCTATGCACACTTGTACCTGTTATATGAATGTAAGTATTTGGACAATTCCTTTCCGGACAAAATCTATGTTACGTGATCATTACATATTATAAAATAAGGCCTCTGCCTCGTATATCTGCCCGTTTGCGATAAACTCAAAATAAAAGAATTAGTCCACTAGCATTTGCCTAAAACTCAGTCCGCGGTTATATATAATCCCACCGATTTCGGCCAGGTCCTTCTTCAGGAATCAATCAAAACTTCATTAAAATTGTTGCAGCGACATAACTGTGAAAGCGGAATAGTTACATAAAAATTAGATATCATTATATTTATTTCTATCTATATCAGGAAAGTGTTGAGCATTTAGTATACTTGTACTAAATGCTCAACACTTTCCTGATTTTTTATACTACTCGCTACTACTCTACACTGCCCTTGTGTAATAAATTGCGAATCTTGTTTCAGGCTGATATAGTTTTATTCCTATTGACGTCAATGGTAATATTACTTCTAAATAATTGTGGTAATGATCGGCGCTTAGCACTCGCGATAATGTCATTCGGTGATCCGGACCAACACACCATTAAAAAGTAATTTAACAACTAAATTCGCATATTTTTGTGTAACTTCATTCGCAGGTAAGAGTAGTATTCTATTTAATAAAATTCTCTCCATAATGGGTGAACGGGTAGAACCCATACCTCCCTAATATGAGTGAAATCACTTTCACTAACATATTTAAAACTAAAAATAAATTAAACACTAATAGTGATAAAATGACATCTATGCCTATATCTATCTCTTAAGGATAATAGTATGAGGGTGTTAGTAATTTATAATAACAAGTAGTTAACTATAGTTTGACAAAGTTGTACACTTCATTCGTTTTAATTAATATACTTTTTTTTTTAATCTACTTTTTTATTGTAATTTATACTCACACTTAGTTGTTATCATTATATTTTGGACATATTATTATTAAAAATCTTTAGTGTTAAATAGTAGCCCATTTATCGAAGAAGGCTGTAGACTACATACCTTCACGCTACAGCTAATACGAGTAGTAGTGTTGTATCACTGAAAACACACCAATGAAAACTTTGCAAAATGTTGATAAGAACTTGATGAAAATCAATGAAAACTTTGTGTAATGTGCCCTGACATTATTTCTTTAAGAGTTCCCATAAAAATAACGAGCTTTATATCCAATTGGCGGCACTTAAAAGAACTTTTTAAAATTTATATATAATAAAGATAAAGCAGCAGTAGTAGTAAGTTTATTGAATAGTCGAATAAAATCATCATTCGATATTTTGAGCTTTATTTTGTAATTGTAGGCTATGAGGGTCACTGGGGTCTGCCGTAGCTTGTTTGATGGCGATGGGTTGAGGATTGGAAATAAAAAAACTATATAACAGTTGAATTGCGTGTACACCCGAGGGGAGGCAGCGTCGCGGTGCGCAGCGTCTGCTCCGTGTGGCGTCCTAGGCGCAACTGGCTTGTAGGCGCGCAGCGCAGTCCCGGCGCGCGCGACGTTCTCCCCGCTAAGCCACATCGGAGCCCTCGCCCTCTAGTGCACACGTCATTTTAATTGTCAAAACAACAAACATACGTGTTATACATATATCAAAAAGTTACACAAGCTGGTAGATGCTTATTTCTAACAATAACCTGAAATACTATTAAATCAAGGAGGGAGCAGCGGGTGCATCGTCAACAGTAATAGTAACAATTATCGTAGCAGATTTTTTCTTGATCTTACTTTTTAATACTTTTTTAGTGTCTTCTTTTTGCAGAATGGTATACAAATGCTCTACGTCAGCATATTTATTAGGGATGCTGAGTAATAGACTGGTGTCGTCTTCAATGATTACAGAATATTTTACAACTGCAATGATGAGTCTAGAAGTAAGATTCAATTGATATCTATTTGTACTTTAGCATGATGTATATTCACATTTTTTAAACGTCGACAATGCCGCATGTTGAACAACACTATGGCGGCTTTCCGGGAGTGGCTTAAAGGATCTTAAATCATCACCATCATTACACTTATAAATATGTAAATCTAATATATAAAATTCTCGTGTCACATACTCCTCCGAAACGGCTGGACCGATCTTTATTGAACTTTATATGCATATTCAGTAGGTCTGTGAATCGGCCAACATCTATTTTTGATACCTCTTAAACGCGAGCGGAGCCACGGGCATCAGCTAGTACATTAATCTAGTAGCTTTTTATTTGCATGGTACTTTGTCAGAACAGGAAATGGTCATAAGGCATTGTTAATACAGAAGCGGTCAAATTCGAAATGGGTGTAACAAAAGTGGTCGATATCAGTTGTAGTCAAATTCAGAAGGGGACATTTGAAGAAGTTGTCATGTACTGCTGATTACACTTTTTGACCGTTTGTGTGATGACAGAATACTTTTATATAATATTATTATTGTGACGTTACTGCCGGTGGACAGCAACGCACTAGATGATTGGTTAAGCGTACTTTAAGGTGCAGTGGACAATATTAAATAAAAGGTGGCACTGAGGAACTGACAGTTTATTAATTACACGGTTGAGATTACAAGTCTATATGTTAACCTATTTATAGCCTAAGGTCACGACATATAATAACGGTACAGGTTCACTTAACCAAGGCGCGGCGACATTGATATACAGTGTGTCCCTACAGTACCTACGCCCTTTGCCCGAAAACTATCACTAGTGTTTTAGGGGCTTACAGCGGTTTTGCTGTAGATTTTTGAAAAGATTCTCTTTTTAAAAGGATGTTCTAAAATTAGAAATGAAAAAATGTGGTAGACATAAATGCCGCTAAAATTGAAGTAAAACACTGTAATTTTATTTGTAGAAGAAATACGGCGAGTCAGAAGATGAAGCTGATTTAGAAGAAATTCGTTTTGTAGTGAATAATGCCATTCAAACATCTTCGTCTATTGGTGAGTATTTAAGTATTTTTAAGGTGAAAACTGAAATTACTTATTATTTGAGTGATCCGCAAATATTTGTTTCGGAGTTTGAATATTTCCTATGTATCATATGTATGTATGTATGAAAAAGTATGTTTATGTATTTAAATCAGTTGTCTAGTAATTATAATACAAGCTCTAATTAGTTTGGGACTAGATGGCGTTGTGTGTAAATTGTCCGAAAAATATTTATTTATTTATTGAATAGCGAAAAGAGATTGAACTCCACAAGTATATTCTTTACATGAAAAAGTTAACCACCCGATTACGTAAAAACTTGATTCAATTTATATAACCTGTAACACTGGTCATTTATCTGAATCTATTGACACCTTGTTCATTTGAATTGATTCAGTAGCTTACAAAGCTCAGTGGTGTTTATACATACGTTTTTCAAGTCTGGTAATAAAAAGGTACTAACGTCTGACATTGAAAATTTGTTTATTCTTATCCCCTATCAATTTGTTCATCCAAAGGTTGCCTGGAAGAGATTGCATTTAGCAATGAGGCCGCCCATAATATTCAACTGCGACAATGTGATTGGTGTACAATAAAGTATATTCTATTATATTCTAAAATTTAAGTGTAAAGATATTATTTTTGAGTAAAGTTAAATATATCAACTTATCAGCAATATTTTTATATTTTTGTTACCACTTAGAAATATTCAAAAAAGTTTATTACTGAATCGTCCCTCGACGAGCGTTCATTAAGACAATTGCATTTTATTTATTTATTTTTTAATTTGCAAATGGTGACACTGGCATCAACCACTTCTTATATTCCTCAGTTCTCTCAAATGAAATGAAACTGGAATGGACAAACAAATATTTGAAAGATGGTTTATATATTATTTACTAATAAATATTTGTACCCCATGGTGTTACCCGCGATCATTTTCTATAATTTAAAACATTATCTTGGGGGAGTTACCCCAAGATAATGTTCTGCAGGCGCAACTAGTCCAAAATTAAGGTAGCTTAAGTTGGCCAGTGAAAGTCCCGTCAAAATCGGCCCAAACGTTCTAGAGATTAGACAGATATTTTTTCTATGTTAATAGTAAATATCATATGGTTTCAGGGTGTCCGTTAATTTAAGAATACCAACAGACACTTAATTAACAGAAATTTAATTTGTATTTGTATATCTCTTATATATATATGTTTACTTGTGACTTTGCACTTTGAATCACTGCTTACTTTTGGTTACAGGTAGTATCGCTATAGTTCACTCGGCAACAGCAACATTATGTTTCCGTGCTATTTTTCACGAGTACGTATTGGAATAATAATCTGTTACTTGTACTTTACTATAGTCTGGACTATAGTCGTCACAAAATAAGAAGCCCGTTTTGACATTTGTCATTTGACATGCCGCATGTAAGAAATTGAAAAATCAAATTCATAATCGTATTTAATTACTATGTTACCCATACACTATCGCAACGCGTATCATAAATAAGCATCAAGTTTAACTTGATGTTGAAAAATTGCACTCAAAAACACGAATTAATCGTATTAGTTACGCCACGATGACAAATGTCAAACCGGGCTTCTTATTTTGTGACGACTATAGTTCATTATGGTAACAAAGTAAACTTTAAATTTTACATAGCAATCCAGCTTCTCAAGTATGGTCTATTTTATTAACTAATAGATGACCCGGTGAACTTCATATCACCTTCATTGCCTAATGCAGATTTTTTTTATCTGGATAGCCTACAACTTAAAAATGAACACACCTATAAATATTTGACAATGCAAGTGTCATTTTTTATATTTCTTAAAAGACAAACTATATGTATTGGATATTAAAATATAATATTCATTTTAAAGGTAGTAGAGCCGCTGATTTAAGCACGAATTGACCCGGCTCGACCAGGGAAATACTACCCTCACACAGAAGACCAACCTAAGATGGCTGTATTCGTGCTATCGTATTTCGTTGGTGAGTGTGAGACCCCCAATTATACAGTTGCATCTCACTAGACCACCATAGTCAGGGTCACTATTTTTGGACAGGGACTTTGCTTTAATTTACCACTCAGGTCAATTCTGTTTTACTTATTTTTTAAGGGCCGTTCCAGATCAAGATTCAGAACATGAAGATCTTTTCAACTACCTACAGTACACAGTATTTGCTTTCCCCATATCTTTAATAATATTTGTACTGAATTTATTTTACCATATGATCCTGATAAATAGGTAAGTGAGTAACAGTAATAGCATGATAATGTGTGATCTATGGGATTTGAAAGATAAAGGTTTAAGAAAAGTAAATATATATATATATATAGGTATCTGGAATTTTGAGTAGGTATAATAATAATTACTCGTATTTACAAATTTCTAAACCTCGACGAGTACTCTGCTAGTTCGTAATAAATTTCAGAGCCTCGCGCGTAGATTACTTACATATTGAATCGCTGATATAATATTTTATTCACATTGTCACTACATAGCATATTATGAACGGACAATTATTAGTGTCATAAAGATCGTTTGCATAAAGTTAATTTAGGTAGTTATTTGCAATTTGAGAATGAGAATGGAACTGGAAATGGAATGACGCACTAATACATCTCAATCGTTTAATGTAAAGCATCATGATAAAATCATGGTTGCTCTACAAGTTCTCGGTCTGTTATTAAGAAACTAAGTCTAATTTGAAACATTTTAGGCAATCTGACGGTGAAATGACTAGTGTATGTACGACACTGTTGCAAAAAACTCTTGCGGCTAGAAAAGCAGAGTTACCAGATAATATGACTTTACACGAGAAGGTACCGTTATTTCCTCATAAAGCTAGTAGTTGTCTTGCAGACACCCTTATTTAATTAGTTTCATTGCTACTGTTTTGTTATCGTGCCGCTGCTACAGTCTAAATCCTTATTAACAGCCCATGAAGATCGACATATGTCCATCCATATCTAGATGAGACGTTTTTCTTTTGGTTTGGTTAAATTTTGTTTAATAAATCAATACAATAGCTTGCATATTGTAACACATATCATGATTTATAATTGCTCTTTTTATTCACAGGCAAACCTATACGATTGTTTCTTATGAAATAGTTTTTATTTTGAGACTGAATTCGATTTTTTATCAGTTCAGCGTAATTACTTTCGTTGATTTACCAGATATTGCAATGTAGTCATATGTAGAAAGTAAACAAAGTTACTTCGACATATTCTCTATAGAAAACTGATGGTGGGTGTAGTAATAAAAATCCATTTTTTCTAATAGATGACTTTTCCAAAGTCAGATTGGGTTCAACTGAATGAAATTTTCACTAAAACTTTTCTGGCAATTTTGTGATTAGTAGACTCGTTTCAGCCTTCGATTTCATGCATAATGGATTTCTTTTTAATACCCCTATTCTTTGAAACTAAATTTGATTGGTTAAGTAATGAATATATGGTATGGTAATGTTAAGCAATCATTTAAAAAAAGGTTATCTGGTTATCATGTGGGTAAAAGTCGATCTGTTACTATAAAAATGATCACGGATATATTAAGAGATAACTGGAAGAAAACCATTATGGAAATATCTGTATAAATTTGACCTTGAAATGCCATGACGTTTCACAAACTCTTTTAGGCTGCATTATATAGTGTTACTAGCTGATACCCGCGGCTCCGCTCGCGTTATAGGGGTTTGAAAAATAGATGTTGACCGATTCTCAGACCTACCCGATATGCACACAAAATTTCATATAAATCGGTTTAGCCGTTTCGGAGGAGTATGGGAACGAACATTGTGACACGAGAATATTATATATAAGATTTTACAGATCATGCTTATTTACAGCTTTGCATAGCAGCGTTAATATTATGGCTTGTGGCCCATGGATACCGGTGGAACTATTGGCTAGGTGGATGGACACAATATTTAATGGATTCAAAATCCACCACAGAAACTCCATTACCATTGTTAGTCACATTTATTTATATTGTGAATAGTTAGCCAAACATGAGATTAGGGTTATACTGAATGTGGATAAAAAATTCAATTAGGATTAAAAGGGTAATATATTAGCATAAGACTAATTTTGAACCGAAAAAAATGACCAGGGATTAAGGAGCCAAAAATGAAATTTGTCTAGTTATATGTGCAATAAGATGCAAATTTAATCAATCATCAGTAGCATATCTATAAATTGCAGTTTTCTACGCATATAGTTAGAGATCATTCGATTACAAATTATATGATTGCTTATTATTCTCAATAAAATATTTCAGTATAAAAGATGCAACTGTTGCTGCTATTTTCGCTGTCTTCTTGCATTCTTTACCAAATGGCTTTAGTTTTACCAAATACGCCGTCGTTAGCAGTAAGTATACTTTCAATAAGTTATTAAAAATCGTAGTAAAATACTAGAATAATTAAAAAAAAAAGAATACCACTTCCTATCACGGGAGACTATACAAACAGACCTGAAATGGACCAAAGAACACAAAGACTACTACAACGAAGCAATCACAGTTTTGTCCCATGGGGAACTCACAGCACTAGAGCAGTACAAAATGTCTTGGCGATGGCTTGGATCGTGTAACTGTATATATATGTATAACCATTAGAAAAGAACTGCATAATAAACGAGCAAAAATTGTGTTCTTGTAAATCTATGAATCTATATATATAAAAATGAGTACCTATTTCCCTTGGTTACGCCATCACGCGTGAAAGGCTGGACAGATTTGTTGTGTTTGTTATTGTCAGGAAAAGGTTCTTATGAAATAAAAATCAAAATATTTAAAAAACTGCGAGGAAAATTAGTTTTATTCAGCAGATTAAGAAGACTAGGATTTATGAAACATTGTGATCTATTACAGAAAGAAAAGATTTACCGAGGTTAAAAGCGGAATCTGGAATATTGTGGTGGAAATACGTGGATAAGAACGTTAACTATGGATACTTTTTTGTTATAGGTAATCATGATTTTAGATCTTTATATTTAACTAGTTGACCCAGCGAACTTCGTACCGCCCAACTTTAAAATTCCAGAACTTGATCGCAGCGCCACCTACCGGGTCCAATTGCGAATCTAAACCATTCCCAGATCCTGTTGAACACACACAAAAAATTTCATCAAAATCGGTCCAGTCGTTTGAGAGAAGTTCACTGACATACACACACACAAGAATTATATAAATAAAGATTTAAACTTAAAAAAGCATCATTTGTATGTATTTACAAAAAAGTATACAAGTAATTATACCTCTGCTTAGTTTGGGACTAGATGACCTTTGTGAGTTAGATGGCCTAACGTGAAAAAAGTGAAAGTCCTAAAGTAAATATAACTATTTACTTTTACTAGTGGACGTCAGCTGGTCGAATTACGACCATAATTAAATTAACTGTGCCATACATTATACTCCTCCGTTCGCATAACTTTCGTGAAAAGGGATGAAGTTACAATATACAATTTTTTTATTATATAAAGAAATATATTTCGGACATCTTACACAGAACTCCATCTGTTACAAATACATTAACATATTGTTTTTTTGTGCGGATCACACAAACATTAAGTCCGAACAAATTGATTTTGTTTGGACAACTATTCTGCATAGCTATTTTAAGTTTAAACAATGATTATTACATCTTTTTATTCATCAGTAGTTAATCATTATTATCTACAATTCGATCCCAGCAGTGGGACATAACGTCCCACTGATCGGGTTAATGCCATACGTCCTTATACTGGCCGAGTGCGGGTTTGGGACTGGCAAGTCACGTTGTCGCTCCGTAATCTTGCTGTTGGATGTTTTCAAGCCACCCTAAGGCCTCGTACTCAGCTGAGTAGATTAATTGACAACGCTAACCACTACACCAACGAGGCAGTTTGAACAACTTGTCTGATCACACCAAATATAAAAAATTAGAAAATAATGAAATGTTTCTTTTTCCGGCTTAATTACTTAGTTTTTAGTTTTACTAAGATATTTTAAAGCTCGAATAATCCCAATTTATTTTGTAACAGGAGCCGGTGTGGCAATAATATATTCATCGCTAAAAACTGGCCTTTGTGATATTATTGGGCAAAATTCTGGTTGCATAATCAGTAATCGTTCTTGGAGCTTCGGAATATTTCTAATAGTTTTGGCAGCCACTCTGCTAGCTAATATGATTTCATCTACTGCATCTTGCTGTGTATTTCTGCCGTTTGTGCTCTGTTCGGTAATTTTTACACGTTATCATTTTAGCTTTTAGAAATTCATCACCCCATGGTAGATATTGTGGTAGATCTATAAGCCATTTTTCAATGCCCGCTTTAATAGTATTTAAATGCATTATTTTTAGCCATGTTATTAATTTTTGTCACTTAATTATTTTTTATAATCTTATATACCTATTATTTAAGTGGTGTGCAATGGGAGAGGCCTATGTCCAGCAGTGGACTGAGATAGGCTGATGATGATGATGATGATGATATAAATTGATATCTACGTGTAGTAGTAGTATTTTTTTTGTACTATTGAGTAAAATAGTGATACCAAACATAGTGGTTCATATCACCATCTTGACCCACCCCCATCTTGACCTGACACCGTAGGAGACAACACAACCCCAGCTATCACCGAGGTCTCGTATGGCCCGAATACTTATACACGGCCGGGACAATAAGACATGACAAAGCAATAAGACATGCATAGCCACGACAACTATTTTTTGGATTGTTGTGTAGATTATCACTGTTATTTTCACTATAGGTGCATACAATTAGCAGATACATTTCAAAAATATGAATCAAATTTTGCCCGCAGAAATATTGATACATAATGAAATTGTACTATTTCGATACGGATGCTGAAGAAAGATTCAGACAATAGATTTAGTTGCACTTTTAATAATGACAAATATGCAAGCTGAGACATTGATATCTTTTGAGCAAATACTGGTAACACAATTAAAGCAGTCTCACAACAACCTCAGTCACACTATTTATAAAGGCTATATTTAAAAAAAAAGTAATGACTGTTTGCAATTACAGGCACTCAAGGGTCCTGATCCCTGGGCACAACGAGCTTATCTTACAGCATTAGCTGTTGGAATAGGGAGTTCCTTTGGATATTGTTTTCCCTTCTTATATACTCCGGGTTATTTTTGTCACTATGTTGGAAAAGTACCAAAAATGAAAATGGTAATTAAAATAATGCTGATAATACTAAAGATATATAATTTTATTATATCGAATTAGTCGATTGTGACTTCAAATTTTTATTTTGATTCATTGTTTGCTTTGATTTTCTTGCCATGTTTGCATTTCATTGTTCATTTCGATTGAAGGAAGGTTATATATCATTTTCTCCTAATTTTTTCACATTGATAAGTTAATCCTAATCCTACTAATATTAAAAATGCGAAAGTTCGTGATTATGTATGTATGTGTGTATGTATGTTTGTTGCCCTTTCACACAAAAACTATTCGACGGATTTTGATGAAACTTTACAGTACTATAGATTATATATCAGAATAAACATAGGCTACTTTTTACTGCAATAATCAGGATACACGCGGGCGGATCCACGGGCGAAAACTTGTAAATAATATTGATTTATTTAACAACTAACCACAACTCCATCCTACATACAGTCCTAGAGATGGTAAAAATGTTGGAGTAGGTGTTTGAGATATTCTGAAAATATGTCAGATAGCTCTTCCATAGTATCCAAATACAGAAATGCAGACAGTAAACTTTTAAATCTTACCATATGCAATCTGTACGCCCGTAGAACACCTTAGAGGAAGCTGTAAGGCGAGTACCTATAGTTAGAGAATTATTTTAAGAAACTCTTCAAAGATCACTAATCCTGTAGTAGGTAAAATTAGTTTTTAAAGCAAATTACACATTTTAAGATTTCTTTTTATTATTAAATTGATTTACTCTCTTTTTTCTTTACATTATGATACATAATTTTTATTTCAGTTTAAATATTCAATCATAACCACCATAATTTCAATAATTGTGCTATGGCTTGCTCTCGTATATTATGCTCCAGTGATATGGGACCCGTCCGACAAAGGGCATAGGATAATCGGCACACCTCCTACCACTCCAGCTCCAGCAGCAGCAGGAGAAGGTGAATAACTGCTGAAGGTATTAACTAACATTGCTGTGTAAACGTGTATTATTAATTATTTGTGAAGAGTTGTTTCACAAACATACAAAGTTAAAGTTTATTTTAGTGTTATTGTTATATACGATAGAATATTTAACGAAATGAGTACATAATAAAATTCTACACGCATTTGGTCTTTAGTCAACTCGGGCCAAACGATGTGATAGATGTTTTTAGACTTTCGCGACTTTTACACATACTCATGTTTTCACTATAAACTACCCGTGACCACGAGCGGTATAACCCGTTCAAAACTTCGGAAAATAGAAGGTATCGTAAGCTTTATAATATTATCGCGAATAAGTCCCGTTTACAGTGAAAACATGAGGATGTGATAGATGATTTTTAATTCTATATACTTCTTTGATGTAGTTATAGAAGGGGAGCTGGTAGACGCTTTGGGAGTAGGTGTTGAGGTAGGTGTTGTCCGTAGTATCTTATTATAAAATTGCAGACCTGGTCATTTATCAACGCGCAAGTTTATGCTAACCTGGCAGGTAGTAAATCTCGCAAAAATGACTTGTATTTAAAAAAAATATTACAATATTACATAAGACCCTGTAAAAATAGCTTGCTTCAAATAATATTTTGAATTTATTTACAAAATACCGCTACCTTTTAGCCGCTCCACTATGTTCATCAGCTCTCAAACCACAAGTATTGTAAATGAATCGATTTATTGACTACAACGATTTGTAAATAGCAAATGTTCTTTTCAAGAACAAAATTAATTATTTTCGTTATAAAATTATTATCTGCTATTGTATATGAGTACTGTAGTCAAAGATCGATCTAAGTGAGTAGTGTGCAATTGGAGAGGCCTATGTCCCGCAATGGACTGCAGTAGGCTGATGATGATGATATGACTATTAATAATAGTAACGTGGATTCTAATAACATTTTACTAGTATTCATATTATGTCAATTTGGTATTTGCGAGTAATCTATCTCCTAGGAAAAAAAGGTGGTAAAAATTTGTTAAACCTGAAAATAGTTGTGATTGCACGGCTCCTAAACAGGAATTACACAGACGGAACAACTACTACAGTTTTATAATCGTGTGAGTGCCATAATCATATTCACAAGATACCTAGTACTCCCACACAATCACTCACACACAGACACACGCACACGCACACACACACGCACACACACACACACGTAAATACAGACCCATATTATACACATACGCATGGGTAAAGTATTTTAGTCTTAGTTTTTATTTTTATTCTCAGCTTGAATTTTATTTTTTATCTATATTTTTAAATATTCACTGATATGTACGCAGACAATCTAACCTTGTGTGATAGCCCTGGTAGCCATTATACAAGTAAGATTGTATTGTGGGTACCAGAGTTCTACTTGCTCCCTAAATATATCTATATAAGTTGAAATTATTTTAATGTTAAGGTTTTTGTAAATGAATAAATAATATAATAATAAATAGAAACAAATAATAATAATACGTTTCAAGTAATATTAAAAACTTAACGTAGAGATGATGAGGATGTTGCAGTGAAGAGATGGATGTCTTTGAATATTGCGATTTCGTGAAGAGGTTTTGATGATTCTGACGACAAACGGCACGAACTGGAACAAAGCGTAGGATTTTAACCACCGTCTCTATAGAGTGGTACCATAACGAAGAGACTTATGGGAATAACAATAATCCCACTGGATAGGTATTCCAGCTAAAACAATTGCGCTTCATTTATTTATCCAAATTGTAAAAAATATTTTAATTTAGGATATATGATTTTGTTACATAGGTATAAATAACAAATAGTTGAGTTAACCTAAGTCTATTGAAATAATTTATGCTACCTACTATATGGCACAAAATGCTCTTATGGTTTTAGTCTAGAAATAACCAAATTGATAATAATTAATAAATATGTATTACCTAGGAACATGAGACCTATGTCTAAACTATTAGGTATAAGCTAATACCGGAAAATAGATTTATGCCAGCTATGTATGTAATGAGTTCATATTATAAGTTATTTGTTGTTGCGAAATAAAAAAAGCAAAATAAGATCTATTTTATTTTTGTATCATTACCTATCTTACTAATTCTACAAAATAGCTACAATGTAAAAAAAATTTAAGAAAATGTGAATTATTTGGATAATCCTTTCCTTTGTTTCTAATATTAAAGTATTCTCAGATAATACCTACTCATTTTTGGTGATTTTTTTAAAAAATCCACGCTTTTGGTTTGTTAGGTACTCTTTTTTTCAGAAAAGTATGACAAGAGGAACTGTTCTCTCTTTTCACGTTTATGTACAACTGGTACAAATTCATTGAAATTATTTCTATTCTTGGCCTTGGTTCTTTTGGAATGTCCTCATTTCTTTAAAAATCAGGTAAAAAAATGGCCAAGAGCGAGTCAGACTCGCCCATGGAGGGTTCCGTACCAGCAAGTATCATCATATAAAAAAATTTGTAGTTGGCTGTAACTTTGATCGATGTTTTAATAATATTGTAGGTATTGATTAAGGATTAAATGAAATATAAATTGCGGTCTAGTATTAAAAATAATACTTCTCGTACAAACCAATTTCAGTGGAAGTTTGGATGGTAGGTAATATGCTATATATATATTTTTTAGTTTTATCACTCTTATTTAAAAAATACAGGGGGGGGGCACATTTTACTACTTTGGAAGTGCATCTCGCGCAAACTATTCAGTTTAGAAAAAAATATATTAAAAACCTCTACCATTTTTGAAGACCTAACCATAGATACACCACACGTATGGGTTTGATGAAAAAACATTTTCAGTAAGTATAGGAAACCCCCAAAATTCACTGTTTTTTTTTCTATTTTTGTGTGAAATAGAAAAAAAACATCTACTTACCATGGTTGCAACTATGGTTTCAACAGTACCTATAGTTCTTGTAATTTCGGAAAAAAGTGGATGTGACATTCGGATGGACAGAGACATGTCGAATCTATAAGGGTTCCGTTTTTTGCTATTTGGCTACGGAACCCTAAAAATGTATGAAAATATGGTTTTAGCAACATTTTTACAAACACTACACGTCTGTTATGTTATTTGTTCATAACCTATTTATTATTGAGTAATGGCTATTTCCTTTTTACTATACTAGTTTTTACTATATTCCCATTTAAATCTTATTTGGTTTTGAAATAATTTAAAAAATTAGATGCCTGAAGACACTTTGAAGCAGAAAGCACTTGTGACTAACACTATAGAATACGCAAAGCACACATGACGTTATGACTCGTAGTGTCTCGTTCCATTTCGTGATTGCGATCATGCTACGGAGTAACTTCTTCTGCGGAGACATTCTTGCAAATGAAAAGGTAGAGTCAAACCGTTAAAAGCTTCAAATTTTCAGTTTGAGATCTTGTGTTCAAGAGCGATCTGTTGAAATTCAACCTGCAGTACTGTTTAATAAAATAAAAGTATTCCGTGCACATAAAGACAATTTCAAAAAATCCTACATGTTCTACGCCAGGTGTATCTAAAATGTATAGTTTATTTAAAAAAAAGCGGCCAAGTGCGAGTCGGACTCGCCCATGAAGGGTTCCGTGTCAGCAAGTAACATCATATAAAAGTTCTTGTAGTTCGTTGTAACTTTCATCGATGTTTTACAACATACAATTTTTTCAGTTATATCACTCTCTTATTGTAGAAGTTAGAGGGGGGGGGGGGACACACATTTTTCCACTTTGGAAGTGTCTCTCGCGCAAACTATTCAGTTTAGAAAAAAATTATGTTAAAAACCTCAACATCATTTTTGAACACCTATCCATAGATCCACCCCACACGTATAGGTTTGATAAAAAAATTTTTTTGAGTTTCAGTTCCAAGTATGGGGCCCTCAAAATGTATTGTCATTTTTCTATTTTTATGTAAAAATCATAATGCGGTTCACTGAATACATCGACCGACCAAATTTCAACAGTATAGCTCTTATAGTTTCGGAAATAATTGGCTGTGACATACGGACGGACAGACAGACAGACAGACAGACAGACTTGACGAATCTATAAGGGTTCCGTTTTTTGCCATTTGGCTACGGAACCCTTAAAATGCCATCTAATTATATTCAGTGTACATCATAAATATTTTTTTCATAAATACATCTGGTCCCAAACTAAGCAGAGCTTGTATTATGGGCACTAAACAACTGATGTAAATACATAAACATACTTTTTTTTTGTAAATACATATTATACATAGACAATTTAAAAAAAACCTACATTACGCCAGCTGAATCTAAAATGTACAGTTTATTTTGAATTATGCCATCTATGGGCAGTGGAGAAAACTATATTGTACTTTTAGTAGCTATAAAGTTCAAGTTGTCGGAGCATTTTGACGTTTGAAAATCTGCCCTTTGGTTAGTTGGTAAGTTTTGGCTCAGATGGCGTGTGCTATGCGCCATTTAAATGTGTCTACCACTATTGCTATACAACAGTTAAAGAAAATATATCAGACAATGATCTGAATTAGAAGTGAAAAGGAAGGATAATAGTCTTGCCAATATATTTATTTTTTGCACCGTTTGCACTAAAACTACTGAACGATTTTAAAGAATAAGGTGTCAATAGATTTTTAGTTAAGGTCCGGGTGACACAGACTATATAAATTTAATGAATGAGAGTTTTAAGTTACATTTTCAAAACTTCATCTTGTTAATCTTTATTATGACTGTTACAGTCTTGTTTAATTTTACTACGGCTTTAATATGAATTAAAAAGGGAAGATTCTAGAAATTAAAATTGTGCAATAAGGGTACTCTACGATACTATCAATCGAGACTTGGAAATGATACTCTTGTTGCCGTATTTCACTTTTTAATTGATATTTTGGTACAAAGTCTTAAAACGATTTAGCACATTTTTCACATTCTCATGTTATGATGATATCTTAGTAAGTAACTTAATTATCTCTAAGAACCCCATGAGACAATTTCAATTTGTGATGATAATAGAATACAAACATTTAGAAAGTAGAATAGTTTGCAATATGCAGGAGTAAAATCAGTTTTAAAAAACACTCATTACCTGTTGCCTCAATTAGACTACCACAGTAATGTCTCTGTAAGTGAACACAATAAAATACTGTGATTATAGACAAATGGCAGTGCTTTTTTCAGGAATTTTAACAATTAAACATTATGTAACACAAGTCACGTATCCACCTAAGTACTTTTATAAAGACACTTCTTAATTGTATCCATAATCTGCTAGGTACAATCATTAACTATTTAGTAGAGAACACGTGCATAGTCACTTATCACTTCTCGATATGCTTTATATTCAGGGGTTGAAAACCCAAGATTTCGGATCAAACTGGCGTCGTTCTACGGTAAGGGTCGGTACCAACAGCACGGTCGTGACGAGGTGGAGGAGGTTCGTCACCACCCCGAGCACCTGCACCGAATGTGACCATCTCCTCCTCACGTGATGGCGGTGGTTCAACAGCAGAAGTATCCAGAAAGCGCCCACTTGCTACGGACGCCTGAGATTGGAATATCGATGCACTTCTCAGACCACTCAATGTATTTGCGCTTTGAGGAACCTCCTTGAACTCTTCGAAGTAATTGTCGCACGCAGTAGGACGAGGCCCTGCAGGAAATCCATACAAAGTAGACGTTGACAAATCTTTTAGTGATGCTGAACTTAAATTTATTCTTCTGTTTTTATTGTGTATAGAACAATGAGGCATTTCGTCACCGTCAAACACAAAGCGCCGCCGTTCACGTGGCGTAGCAGCAGACGATCCCGATGGTGGATACGTGTCTCTTTTCATCATTCGCCTCTCTAATAGTGTAGAATCTCTTTCTCTAAACTCGGAGAAAGCATACTCACGATCCCAGGCCCGACAGTCGGCCTTAGCTTTCTCTGTGAGCTCTGTTATCCAGTCTTTTTGGTACCACTGTAGAAATAGAAATATTGCCGATGTGCCTGCTAATTCAACAGCCAAAAAGCCACTGATATACAGTCCAAAGGAGTAGCCGTAACTGTATGACATTCTCGGAGTGTCGTATACAGTCATGTAACGTAATTTGTGACCTAATTGTGATTTGAATACAGATATGTACATGACTATTCCGGTCAGCATTATTAAACCTGCAAATGAAAAAGTTATATTTAATGACTCGTTAATATTAATTTATAATTTTCGAACCAAATTTTCGTATTATCTGCAAACTTTCGTTTCAGTGTTTTGTGTGTATAATCCTTACTAATATTATAAACGCGAAAGTATGTATGTACGAGTATGTCTGTTTGTTGCTCTTACGGATTTAGATGAAACTTTTCAGTAATATAGCTTATATACGACTAATTCTTAATGACCAGAATAAAAAATATGTGGTATTCAGCTTTCGATACTGAACATATTTATGTAATTAAAACAAAAAAAAAATACATGTTAATATTTTCCCGAAAACTACCAAATTTTTGTTCGTAACGCATGATATAATTCACGACATGATATTACGTAACAAGAAAGTGTCATTGTCCTAGCCTGCGTGTTGCGGGTGCGAGCGGGGTACATAATACCTACGATGCGACGCGTGCGCCTAATGGCGGCATGCTTTGAACTTTGAACTGATTTGACAGTATTGGGCGATGCGTCGTACACATTGAAACAGAAAATGTTATTCATTGATAATTAAAATACGCGTGTGTAAAATATTTGGGTGACAATAAATTATGGGCGTATTTTAACATTTTAAAAACCATAACAACTCAGTTATTGTTGTTTTTTGGGTATTTGTTCCATGGTGTTTTATGTTTGTATATAATTTCTGTATCTGCCCCTAGTTTTTCTCTGGTTATTAAAAACTAACCGTGTATATCAGAATAAGATAGGCTATTTTTTACTGCAATAATCGAGATACAAGCGGGCGGAGTCGCGGGCGAAGGCTAGTATTTATATGTTTACAACATTTTAATGAATAACAGAAATAATAAATCTGGTGCACTTGCCAGAAATTATAAAAAGAACTCCAGCGATGAAAGTGCAGAGCCGTCTTCCTTTGACACAGTGGCCTAGAACACAGCATAACGCCCCAACCGCCTGCGTGAATACTGCTAGTAAAAGCGGAGCAGCCGACCGAGTTACCACATCTGAAATAGCAAAACAAAATATACTTAACACATTTCACAACAAAATACAACAGTTTGATAGTATTTTTGTGCCTTTTAACTCATAATAATATTATAACATCACTCATCTCGCGCAAGCACATCCCAAATTATTCCGAACTACTGCTGTGATTGTGGCAGCCAGATTGATGACTATCATTTTTTTAATAAAATATGTAAATATAAAACCTGTGTCGAGGAGTTCCTTACAAACAGACATGAAGCAGACACAAAAAACACCCAGACTCAGAACAACAATTCGTGAATCACACAAAGGGTTTTTCATCATGGGATTTGAACCCACGACACTTGGCGCGATACTTATATATTATTGAATAGATACACACAATGGGCCGGCTCGACCGGAGCAGTACTACTCTCACACAGAGGACAAATAAATAATATTTCATTCGCTACCAATACGTGTATTGTATGCATTCCCTAAGTGTTGTATAATTTGGGTCAATAACCTGTACATATTTAGAAATATTGAATTGTTTTCAATGGTGCATGCTTGGCTATGTTTGAGATCAGACAGCCGTGCGTGAGATTTGTGAAATGTTATTATTGCTATCATGCTGACTGTAATTTATTGTAAACCGAAATAGTAATGAATATATGATATTTACGTACGTAGGTACACACGTGCAACGTTACACGATGTTGGTGTTAACCTACAAAATGTGTTGTATTTAATTTCTTTTGTTACGTCCATGCCATAGTGCAATTTAAATAGAAGGAACTGTATTGGACTGTACATTATCAAAAAGATCGGATTAAGTTTTTTAATAAACTTACATGGTATCGCATTTGTGGAGTCACTCGGGTCTGGTGTATACTGTGACAGCGGAAAATATGGTATATCGACACATCGAAACACTGTACTGCCAGCTGAAAAAGAAAAGAGTGAAATTGTTAATTATGCTGAATGTAGAATGTTTAACATGAACGTTTATTTCGAAATAATGGAAATGACCGAGCTATAAATGTCAGAACGGATGCATCAGGGTACTTTGTAAACGGGACGAAAGTGGGCCGGCCTCGGACGGTGGTACAATGCATTTCCCGAGCCTCACGTTGCGGAAACCTAACGCATTGTAGCCCGGCGACACATGCGGAAGTTACGTTCTCTATTGTGTAAAAACTGAGTAGTACATAGGAAGTTTGATCGCTATATTTGATAAAATAAAGGGTAAGAGTAGCACAGTGTGATATTAGAGTTTTAACCTTTTAAAATATGAATTTGTGTTACTGAAGTCACAATACATTTTGATTTCTTTACTTATTGCTGAATGTTAATATTATTACTGTTAATTATTTTTTATTTAAAAACAATGCTGTGCATTGTTAAGAATTAGGGTTAATTTAGGCAAGTCATAGTTTTCTGGCAATTATTTAAATATCGCTTTTTAAAGTTTAAATCTTTCGACTCTGCCCATTGCAGTTAACATTCGTTGGTAAATTTACAATTAAATTGTATTTAAATTTGTTACTGAAAAAAAATTTAAAACGATATAAATAATTAAAGTTATTTTTAACTCTAAACTAGGTATATTTACGTTTAGATATCATCGTTCAACTCTGCTTATTGCAGTTAACATTTGTTAATAACTTTTTGATTAAATTGCATTGAGTTAATGAGAAAACTTTAAAGTCATACAAAATATTAAAAGTCAATTTTTAACTCTAAAGTTGGAAAACTTACGTGTAGAACTTTCAATTGTTTTTCTAGTAAACTATAGAACTAAAATCCGCAAAAAATATACTCACGATCTGTATGACATATCCTCCATAATCCAGAGATAGTTTGCTTAGCAACTAAACTGTGTTTCCCGGTCCCATTGAAAGATGGATTCAGCATATTTTCTTGTGTATGTAGCCAATTGTTTGTTGAAACTGCCACAAGAACTGCCACCACCGCAGTTCCAGCCGACAAAGGAGTCAACAGCCACAGGCAGGCAACCGATGAGTCAATTTGTGCTATTAAAGTTGGTGACGGAGGAGTCGGCCTGAAATAATATTAAAAATATCCACGTTTAAGCAATTTGACTTATATTTTCTACTGAGTAGACTATTGCTGATTGAACTCATATGGAACGATATTTTGTTTCATTTACAAAGAGTTTTATTAGAGTAATAAATGTAGCGAGTACAACGATTTAACTTTCGAGGAAGTATTCGCTACATTTATTAAAACGAGTGGTCACGAAGTGGTTGAAATTCCAGACCAGAATAAGTTTTAATTATAAGTGGCAACATAATTAAGGTTCTATTGTCAAAGACTAAAACTTCTTGATTCACGGATTTCGCCAAGACTACGCGACAATGTTAATTTGACAAATGAGTATCTATTTGTGTGTGTGTCAAATACATACTACGAGTGTGCGAAGTTTAATTTATTGATTGAATGTATTATAATGCATATTAAAAAAAAAAACCTGCACTCCTGCTCCACATTAAGTGTGCAAAATTTCGTACAAGCAATTTTCATAATAAAAAGGGTACAAAGTTTTTGAGTCTCGTATTAATATATAGATAAATACATAAATAGATGTGATATTTGTGTCAGGTTGTTACTCACACAGAACTTCTGAACTATCTAACCGATTTTCACTTCTCTTTATTATCTGCCTGCTAAGGGCGCTTGACTGCTTTAGTCACATCGATAGGAAAGAAAGGAGAAAACTCGAGCAACTCAAGTAATTATCTTTACAAATCAAAAACAGAAAATCAAAACGTTTACGTTGTAGTAGAAAGAATAGTGTAGTGTATTGGGTGTCAAAACCTTACAACTTATTTACATTTTCAATATTAACACATCTTTTTCAAGGGACAACCGCATTTTAGATTTATCATTTAAACTTGATCTAATTTAAAAATTATTTACTTTATTTTTCTTTGTTAAAGGAACCTTAAAATGTTCTGATATATACTAAGCACTAACGGACTGGTTATATAAAAATATGTATGTCCTGGTAGCTCTTTAATATATTATGTTTAATTACTATTTTCTTAATAAAGCACAAGTTAATTACACATTTGTGGTCAAAGGTAGATAGTTGAAACGGAACACTAAGGTGTGAATGAGAGGATAGAGAGAGGGGAGAGTGGCGAATGGTGTTGCGAACGTTGTGTGTGAAAAGAAGTTATAAGATATTTAAAGACGTTAAAAATTTTAATCAAAAATACATAATCGTGTGTGTGTGTGTGTGTGGAAGAAAATAAAAAACTACTATAAAATATACATCTTTATTTTATTGGCCATGACCCCTTTTCTACATATTTTCTTCCCAGCCTTATTACCAATATTATTTGGGGTCGGCTACTAGTTCAACCAGTTTTGCCTGAATATCAGTTTTTCCAAAGAGTGACTGGCATCGGACCTATAGGAGAACTAAAATTCGAAGGGTGAACTAGTTATCTGTAAGTTTAAGGGCACTGACTTCCCAAAAAGGATTGCCATTGATATTCATGACAACCGGGACCGACGGCTTTACGTGCTCTCCGAGCACGGGCGTGAATCACCGCCAAAATTCCAAACTCCGGACTGTTATTAGGAATTTCGTAAGAAAAACCCAAAAACACTCTTTGGCCCGACCCAGGATTTGGACCCGAGACCTCGCATTAACACTATTATTATTTTTATTAGCATTCGCATTAACTGTCCAATAGACCAAGTCCCTTTCTACATATATATGATAAAATGGTGATGCATAAATATGTATGTTTATTTACCTGGGCGGGCGGCGGCTGGCGATGGCGCCGCTAAGCGTGGGCGCGGGCTGTGCACGCGCACCGCGCGGCAACGACGCGTGCACGCACTGCGCACCGCCGCCCCACATGCCTTCCTTCCGTTTCACTGAAACAATTCACATAGCTTTTGTACATAATAAACTCAACGATTTATTTTGTTCTGCTATTTAAGTATAATACAATAACACGAAAATCAAATTAATATAATTCAGATAATAGTTATGTTACTGTCAAATAATTGTATAATGTTGTTTGTCAGTTAGGAGTGGCTATTCTGCCAACCTATTCTGATAATTAAATTAGAGAAAATAGCAAATTGTACAAGTTAATAGTGAATATAGAAACAATTTAACAACATAGGTACACATATTATCCCTAAAAATAGGTAGCAGTTGTCAACTGTGGGCAATACCGCGATCAAATTTTACTTACAATTTTTAAACATAATGAACATAGTAATATTATGAACTCAAACCCATTTCAATTTAAGTTACTCCTTATTTTGTCAAATATCTACTAGTGAAAATGCATTCAAAAGCAGTGTACCTGTTCCAATGAGTAACCAGAACAAATGGGCAGACCAATATAATATAGTAAAAATGATCTTAAAATGGTTTACTAACATAAGTACCGTAAATACTTTCATATTTATTTAATGAAAAACTATTAATTAGAAAGTACAATGAGACACTACAATTTTATTTATTTCTATATATTTATCCAGAAGGGTTATAAAAAAGCTAACAACTGAAACATTAGGTTAAGTCGGGCGTATCTACAATAACGATATTGTACTATAATATAAACGTAGTTATCAGAAAACGAGCAACGCTACCCCTGCCCCTTTTTATTGTAATATACCTAAACAGAATTTCAGGCCATTGTCGCAGGTGGATATTGATATTCAATAGTCGTATCCATATATGTTTTTGTACTAACGTCAGCTCTGTTTCTTCGTGAACGAACCCTAACCCACAATGTTACAAAGGACGTCTACAGTAAAATTTAATTATATTGCCTCTGTCCGAACTAAACGCTTGTTACTATTGCGATCGTTGCCTTTGCTCGCTTTCACAATAGCTTACTGCGTGATTTAATCTATTAATATCTATCATAGGGTAGATCTTAACCGATTATATCACTCAATAAGCTGTGCTTGTCCTCTAATTTCAATTTCTTCTGTAGGTTTAAAAGTAATAAATTCGATATTTTGGTTATTAAATGTATGGCAAGTTGTTTCTTTATTGTAAGCGAAATGATAACACCCGTGATGTGTATGTAATAAATTTAAAACAGCCAAAAAATGGCTATAAAGAAATCTTTTTCAAAATATGGAAGAACGGAAGAAGAACCGAAAAGAAAAATTAAAAGAAAAAACTATTTTTTGTGGGATAGAATACGTTTGTAGTGTAATATTTATTTTCTTGCCACTGCAAATAGAAATGACATTCCTATAATTTATTTATTTATAACATGCGATTTACATTTGTAATAAGGAAGCGCTCATGGCAATGACGACGCGGTCAGATGGTGGATGGACGATGGGTGACCATTCGTGGCATGATAAGTAATAAGCGTTTCGTGACTCGACGTAACATTAAGCAGTCGGTCTCGGTTGTTATCATAAGACAACAGTCGTGAAGCTTAGGTGGGGGCCTTCGTAGAGCTTAAAAACATCTAACGGCAAGATTACATAGTCACTAAGTGACGTGTCTATCCCCAACCCACACTCCGCTAGCGTGGGGATGTAGGCCCTATCTCTTGAGAGGAGACCCGAGTCCAGCAGTGGGACATTATGGGTTGTTTATGTGTGTACTAACGTAGTTGTTCAGGTCTGTTATATACTAACACAATATAGATTTTATTTTTTTTTTCTTTAAAATTCGATAGTTATATATTTCTTGTGTTTGTGTTGTGATTAGTGTACTTGAATTGGATTGTTACTTATATGTATTTTGCGGTTTTGATTAATTTACTTAGATTTTATGTTAAATGTTAAAAGTTATCTGTGTTGCGTTTCATCTTGTGTGTTTCCTCATTTTGTAACAGTTAGCGCAAATGTCAGGGGCCAGCTGAAAATGAGCGCTGTGCTTCAGTACAGCGTAAACTGAGCTGGTAGCCTTTAATATATGCTACTTACAATGTAATGTATTATTACTTATTTCGATTGTATCTGAAATGTATATTTTATTTTGTAGTAAAAATAAATGGTTTAAATAGTAGATTTCTTCCGACAAAAGTACTAATATAAGTAAAATATATTATATGTTTCAAAAATCATTTCAAAGATAATGAATCGCCTTTATCCGGATCAAATTTTGAGAGGGTCGGTAGTGCCTGTGTAGCCTACATAATAATAAAGATTATAACCTGATAAAAGCTAAACAATGTCAACAAATGTAAATAGAGTTATGTGGTCGTATCATGAGTAGTTCGTGTAACGAAATATAATCCAATACCATTAGGTAAATTGTCAAAATATAACCATAAAAAAGTATGTATCCACACAAACGTACGCCTCCAACGACCGTATTTTTATATTGATATTTGCGAACCTAGATAGCGTGAATCGTCACCCCTTGATTTGCAATAAGTGATCATAACAGATTGATATAGTATTGGACTAATATGATAAGCAGACAATCTCTTAGAAATGTATTAGTGTATAATATCTAAATGTAGATATTATAGTAATATATTAGATAAGCCTGTTACAGACCAATCAACCACAGTCCTAATTGTATATACATAGTTTTAATGTTATCAGAGGCTGTGAGATATATGAACTGTCACGTTGATTATAACAAATAGCTAAATAAATTATTTCAGACATATTAAATATTTTTAGATATATAATAATTGAAACATAATAAATCATTCATTGGATTTTGAGTGATTTTATTTTACAACTAAAAATAATACTATAAATTTCTTAGGAGTTCATAATACTTAAATATGGACGGTTCTTCGTAACTAACATACTCTCTTAATTATTAATTAATTATTTTAGATAGAGGTCTCGTATATTAGATTGCTTTGTCAGAAATATATTCATACTAGCTGACCCATGCAACCTCCTATGAGTCATGAGTCTTCTATTGCCCGCGGCGTGTCTATGAAACATATATTTATAGTAGCCAACCTTATATGAATATACATAGATTGTCACATATTTTTTAGAACTTTTAAAAGAGAACATTTTTTTTCATAGATACGCAGTGAATGCAATGAAACCTTTCAAAAGGAATAATATTCCTCTGTTCTGCTACATCTTATAAGATACTCCGTTCCTCTTAATAAGAGCATGATGTTATATATATTATCTAACACTGAAAGAACTTTTCAAATCAAGACGTTCAACCAAACTCGTAAGCTTTAATAGTATAAGTAAATATAAAAAAATTGAAAATTTTCATTCAGTAAGGACATGAAAGTTCTAAAGTTAAATTTATTAAAATGAATATCTTGCAGTCGGTTACTGAAATGATTTATTTTGTTACGCCTTTTAACTTGCTGTTAATAGGTTCTAACTTGACTGCATCGCATTATTTTTGATTTGTTGTTTTTGATGAAGACAAAAATGTCATTTGCGAACAGTCCCTTTTTTGCATGTCTTGGATTCCAAGTTTTTATTTTATTTTAATTAAGTTAATGTGGTTTATTGATGCGATTCATTTTAATTAATTTCTTGAATAATATTTTCATTAGATAATAACACTAACACAAGATAAAAAAAACGAGAAACCAACAAAAACAAAGATGAAACTTTTCATGGATAGGTGTTTTTATCACGTTGATAAAGTGCTGAATAAAATCACGAAAAAAAATTTATTTGGGGTACCTCCTCTAAACGTAAAGAGGGGATGATTTTTCTTTCTTGATTTCTTCTTCTCTTTTTTTTCTTTGCTACCCTATGATGTGAGGTACCATGAATGAGATCTTTTGTGGGTCTTTTGAAAACATTAAGAGGTATCCGTTTGCGAGTTATTTTAGTTTAAAGGACATTTTTTTATAAAAATAGGGCGTCCGCCCCATCTAATAATCTATACGACTGGCTGGCTTAAAAAAACAGATAGTAGTCCAAATTTATTGGCCAATTTTTTACATATTTTTCTTAAAACATAAAATACCCTTATGTTTTTCAAAAAATCTTAAAAAAATTCATAATGGTAGTTCATATGATGAACTTTAAAGGAAAACTACTTATAACAGCTTAGAGGCCTAGCTTGTAAAATGCGCTTACTTTTAAAACTTTATACAAAATTAACGCTTTAATAAAAAAAAAATAACATTACTGATGACCATATTTAAAAAAAATGTATGGAATTCTATTGCGTTATTACGTATTCCATTATTGGATAATATTTAAGATTAATTTGCATTGATTTTTTTAATTTTTAGTATCCTGCAATATAGTAATCCTACATGTATTCATCCTACATACTGGAGTGTTTCATCTCTCAAATATCCTACAGATGATTTTTGAAAAATTATATACATACTAGCTTTTGCCCGCGGCTCGTGTGTAGGTCCGCCATGGCGGTAAAAAGTAGCCTATGTGTTATTTCGATATGTAAGCTATATTATTATGAAGTTTCATCAAAATCCATTCAGTAGTTTTTGCGTAAAAGATCAACAAACATGCATACACAAACTTTCGCGTTTTTAATATTAGTAGGATTCAAGACAACCTATCACCGTCCACTGCTAAAGTAAAGAAAATTAAAAGCACATCAAAGAATTAAAATTTTGAGGATAGTTGTGAAGAATATGTTGACATAAGAATAATGAAGAAGTTACGTATTTAATATTTACTTATTAACTGTTTTAGGTTAAATAGGTAATATAAAGATGCATTAAAGTAATTTTATAACTTATTGAAAATAAAATGCATAGCCAACACTCGGTAGGTAATAAATTCATTATAGTAATGGTGGTTTGAAAATACTACGCGCTCATAATGCTTTCGAATAAAACTCTAATAAAAACTTTGTCGCACTAATGTTGGCGATAAACGGTCCCATTAAATATAATTACGACGGCTGTGACGTCACTGTGGACATAGCAACGTCATCTCAGAGAAAAGTTATAAAAGTTAGTAAACTAAACTCGTTTGAACTATACTCAGTTATAGAATGTAGACGGTCCACATTTTGATTTATCTTGGAATATTCTTGAAAGAGAAACGGTGACCGAACTTGTATAAAGGTGTCACCATACTTCAAACTTGTGTAAAGAATGTTTGTGATATATTCGAGTTTTACAAAAATTACTGTACTAACAAAAGAATAATTAGAAAAAAATAGATATTAATAATATGAAGTTAGTATAATATCGAACTTAACTATTTAAACATTGCATACTTTTTAGTAAAAATTACATTTCGTCTTTTCCATTGAATGAATTAGTGTTACTGGGAGAGCAGACGAAATACATTTAATTAAAATGTGACGTCAGTAGTGACAAATTCAAGTTAAATATTCAGAAGCACTTAGGTTCTACTCTACTTTTCATCAGATAAAGTAGAGTGACCTACGTAGGCTCTAAAATATAAAATGCCTTAATAAAAACGATGGTCGATAGGACCATAAATATTTGGAGTGACGATGTGGATCAAAAGGTGCAGGTCGAAGGAAGCCATTGCATGCGGGCAGCATAAGACCGGTTGTTGTGGAGGAACTTGTGGGAGGCTCATGTCCAGTAGTGAACGTTTTTTGGCTGATATAATGATGATGGTAATATGTGTTTTATTAGAACTCCAACCTGAAAGTGTTCTTCATAATAAAACCTTGAAATAAGGAAGCTGTAGTACGAACCAACTTGAGTGCTCTTAAATTTTCTTATAGCGGGAACTTTATGAGCTTGCAACAAATATAACCTGATCATCATAATATGTTCATGTGCGCTGAATTTAAAATATTAACCATAAACATTAGCTGAATATCCTTAGTAGTATTTTTTTATGATATATATAATAAAGTAGTAAACATTGAACACAGTTATCACAAGTGATTTTACATATCATTGATATTTCCTGTACCTTTACTCCGTAAGTTATAGGGGATAAATGAATAGGAAACGTACAAGCATCGATAGACGATAGCAGATAGACTTAGATAAAGTTGAAACGTCATTTTTGAACCCTAGGTAAATAGTATAAAATAGTATATTTTACCTAGGGTTCAAAAATAACGTGCTAATGCCGCAGTCTTGTCAAAAAGGTTTGATAGTGATTGGTTTCCTAGCAAAAAAAGGTTGTAAAAATGTGGATATTTTAACATTCATTGCAAACTAGAAACGTGAAAAAACACACAGTTGAACCTCTATTTCATGTCACGTAAATCGGGTAAAATAAGCTTGTGTTAATAAATAATAATATAGTATTAAAGGATGTAACATCAGTATTACGTTAAGAAAGTATTATTTTAGAATTATGCTAGATGATTATAGCTGAAATACTAATATTCATCATCATCATCATCAACAGCTTTCTACAGTCCACTGCTGGACATAGGCCTCTCCTTAGAAAGGAGGTTTTGGCCTACTATACCACGCTGGCCAGACGGGCTGGTATAAGGTTGGTTTCAAGTTTTCCTTCTCTATGCGTTGATGTTGTCTTGCGTAGTTTATCCCTTAGTCGCCTTTTACGACACCGAATAGGGGTGATGTATTCTTAATCCGTCACCACACGGATAAAAAAGACTAATAATATTTTAACATAAATATAGCCTGCATCACCCGGGAAAATATTTCTAATTTATTGTCATTAATTAAAATCGATTCAGTAACTTAGGCGCTGCTATGGAACATACAAACATACATAAACTGCAAAAACAAGTAAACTTCCTTTTGGTTTCGTCATTATTTTTTTTGTTGAGGTGTATTGTCATGTTGTGCATTATGTGATCACAACATATTTTTGAAAAATATTTAACAATGTAAAAGGTGTAAATATGCTTATCAAAATAACTTTTAAGGTTATTCACATACAATGAATAAACAATTAAACAGTATACCTATTAAACATACGAACATATATCATCAACTCCTAATACATAGATACATTAAATTTTTTGTCTAAAATATATGCTTAAGGTCATTATATCTGTAAACATACCTATATTACAAAGTAATCGGAAAGCAAGAGTAGAATCCATGAGTAATGGTTATCATACTCGTGTATGTAGACAATGCAGCATTGACCCATACTACGGTGGCCTATTGAGATTCTTCAGCATCATTACACCCCCGGTCTGTCACTCACTGACAAAACACGACGGCACAAATACTGGCATTATAGGTTGGTATTCTATGAGAGCAAAGTACCGAGCCGATTTAGCCGGCCTGTTAGTACTAAAATCAGCGTGTCTCTACTACAGAAATCTTTGTAATATTTTACCAACTACAATATTTTACCAATACCCATCTTAATGATGGTTTGTTAGGACGTGTATATTGTATTAAACGGTGTTGTGGCTAAATAAACGACAGATGATAGTGTTTAAGATTTATATTCTCCGTCAACCTCCTGTTTCATAAATGTCATAACCCTCTTTATATGAAACGTAAATAAAATAACGTAAATGAACTTTAATTTAATAAATTTACAATAGCTGTAACAGCGTACAGCTATTCAAAAAAGTAATATGTATTTAAAGCAGTTCAAATTGTAACAATCATCGATCAAAGTCTACTCGACACACGTACATTACATCAGCGTTTAGGATAGAACATTTTCCCTTTCCTTGTAATATTTAATCCGAGATTATGTTGCCTTGTAATAATGGGAGATTGATCGAGTCGAGCTTGCCTATCCATTTCAGGTAATCAGGACGTTTGAATACTCATCTTTGTGTTTTTGTTCTTATATGTATTCACTTTCAGCTTCCACTTACTGTTAATGTTTTCGTGTATCTTATGCTAGCTGTCATATTTGAGTAATGAAACATTCGACCAATGAATAATATCACTATTGAAAGAGATTCGTTTTATTGCTATGTGTAAAGCTTAACCTACAGTTAGTATTATTTCAATTAGTTATATATTGTCATATTTGTTCTATCTATGGACTTAATCGAGTAAAATTATAACAGATATTTTTTTTTTAAATTTTATTTCGTAATGTTTCTCATTTTGATATAAAAACAAAACTGTCACAATTGTTATCTTTATTTCTATTTACCACCATTTCTATTTATATTTTCTTTATTTTTATTTTACTTTCTTTACTCATTCATTTATAAATTATGTTTATTTAAACAAAATCAAATTATATAAATCGTCACTTTAAAATATCTCGATCGGACCACAAGATGTACTTTGTAGCTTTGTAAAAACATAGCACCTTAATACTCTAAATTATCGTTATCAATAAGAATGAATGACCCTTTATCATATATCAATAAAAGCTCTATAATGACTCGTTTTCAATTCCAGTTACCTCTATTTCATCGAGTGTAATTGGTTGAATGGTTACACTAGATATCCAAATTTTACGCACGCCAATTTGAGTGATTCGTTCTATTCGTTCATTTTATATTTCTATTGAATGCTAATGTAACGAACATAACCTGCCCACTAGCTAACTTGCATACGTTTTATATATTATTATATTCTCTTGTTTAATTGGCTAATATCAGTCAGTCACGTGATCAAAACAAAGTATTAGCCAATGAAACAAGAGAATATAGAAATATAATAGAGAATATAATTGAAAACGGAAAACACTTGCAACTTGCTTTGCTAGAGGGGCAGGACCTCAATTTACCTGTGTTTAAAATTCCAGCGTAGACATATTATGGTCCAAGAGCCCAGAGCGATCAGACATAACTTATTTTCACATGGATGAAACCTTAACTACTCAGTAGCGTCTAGTGTACTTTTAAATACCTGCGTGTTTGTGGAACTAGATCTGTGACACCTGGGCAGATATCAGGTGAGAAAGGTAACTAAAAATAAGAGTTATCTAACTTAAATTAGTATGGCTGATCTTTATATATATTTTGTAGAATATAATTCTAAACTAGTTTCATAAAGTGTCAGACACTTTTCATGGACCAGAGCTTGTGTCAGACGCTTTAAAGATCGACAAAAAATTAATGAACTTTACTTATTTTTACATGTCTGATTTTTTAATATGTTATTAAAGTAACTATTACCAAGTTACATTTCATCAGTCAGACAAATTCGAGTGACCAAACATCCCTTAAACACAAAAATTATTCAGCCTTGAGTGCGATCATCATGCTATTTCAGAGCGAGTGAGACGTCCACGGCAACTTGGATCCCGTTTTTTAGGGTTCCATGGCCAAATGGCAAAAAACGGAACCCTTATAGATTCGTCATGTCTGTCTGTCTGTCTGTCTGTCTGTCCGTCCGTATGTCACAGCCACTTTTTTCAGAAACCATAAGAGCTATACTATTGAAACTTGGTAAGTAGATGTAATCTGTGAACCGCATTAAGATTTTTACATAAAAATAGAAAAAAACAATACATTTTGGGGGTCCCCATACTTGGAACTGAAACTCAAAAAAATTTTTCATCGAACCCATCGAGTAAAAAAATTAAATGTAATGAAAATACTTACTAATTTCAATCTAAGATTTTCGCATTCTTGTTTCAATAACATGGGCTTCAACATTAAGTTGTTAATTATTAAATATTAAAGTGAATTCATTTGTTGCATGTATTTGTGATAGGTGAATATATGAGGATCCATTTTATTTTATAAGGAAATATCTTTATTTTATTGTAAAAAAGATACCAGTTAGAAAAAGATATAAACAAAATATTACCACTACCACAAAAATATCACTATGATTAATTACAGCAAATATCTCCTAATCATCGCAATCATCGACGCAGTCATTAGAATAAATAAATAAATAAATAATAAAAAAAATTGCAGTAAATTGCAGTTTACGATTTATGACGTATTAAAAAAAACTACTTGCTAGATCTCGTTCAAACCAATTTTCGTTGGTAGTTTGCATGGTAATGTACAACATACATTTTTTTTAGTTTTATCACTCTCTTATTTTATAAGTTAGAGGGGGGGGGGGGGACACATTTTTCCACTTTGGATGTGTGTCTCGCGCAAACTATTCCATTTAGAAAAAAATGATATAAGAAACCTCAACATCATTTTTGATACCTATCCATAGATACCCCATACGTATGGGTTCGATGAAAAAAATTTTTTTGAGTTTCAGTTCCAAGTATGGGGACCCCCAAAATGTATTGTTTTTTTTTCTATTTTTATGTAAAAATCCTAATGCGGTTCACAGATTACATCTACTTACCAAGTTTCAAAAGTATAGCTCTTATGGTTTCCGAAAAAAGTGGCTGTGACATACGGACGGACAGACAGACAGACAGACAGACAGACATGACGAATCTATAAGGGTTCCGTTTTTTGCCATTTGGCTATGGAACCCTAAAAACGGGATCCAAGTTGCTGTGGACGTCTCACTCGCTCTGAAATAGCATGATGATCGCACTCCCGGCTGAATAATTTTTGTGTTTAAGGGATGTTTGGTCACTCGAATTTGTCTGACTGATGAAATGTAACTTTGTAATAGTTACTTTAATAACATATTAAAAAATCAGACATGTAAAAATAAGTAAAGTTCATTAATTTTTTGTCGATCTTTAAAGCGTCTGACACAAGCTCTGGTCCATGAAAAGTGTCTGACACTTTATGAAACTAGTTTAGAATAATATTCTACAAAATATATATAAAGATCAGCCATACTAATTTAAGTTAGATAACTCTTATTTTTAGTTACCTTTCTCACCTGATATCTGCCCAGGTGTCACAGATCTAGTTCCACAAACACGCAGGTATTTAAAAGTACACTAGACGCTACTGAGTAGTTAAGGTTTCATCCATGTGAAAATAAGTTATGTCTGATCGCTCTGGGCTCTTACTCTATTAGGACATAAAACCGTATATGCATTTAGTGTACAACTGTTAATTTGAAATTATAAAATAGAAACTTCAATTTTATTTATTTGTTTACATGAGATACTAATAAAAAATATTCATTTTGAATCATAATTAATCGTTCATCGAACTCCTTCACTTTTCTATCAGTTACGAAGAAATATATTATCACTAGTTGACCCAGCGAACTTCGTACCGCCCAACTTTAAAATTCCAGAACTTGATCGCAGCGCCACCTACCGGGTCCAATTGCAAATCTGAACCATTCCCAGATCCCCTTAAACACACACAAAAAATTTCATCAAAATCGGTCCAGTCGTTTGAGAGAAGTTCAGTGACATACACACTCACAGAAGAATTATATATATAAAGATATCAGTTCTCAAAAATATAAAATTTTGAACTTAATGAACAAAACAATAGTAATTCTAATTTTTACTTCATAAAAAGAAAAGGTTAGAATTAGTTGAATTCATAAAAGTCAGTTGTTGCTTGAAGTTCAATGTGAAAGGGGAAATATAAACAAAATTATGAGCATTAACAACAAACAGAGTAATCCCAAAAGGTAATCGTTATCCATCTCGCTTGTACTACTCCTACAAAACAGCAAGACCTCCTCCTTTAGATAATAGCCACAAAGATTAAGTTCTTCATAACTTTTCTTTAGATAAACATAGCTTATTTGTATTAAATTATTCAAAAAGTTTAAAGGTACGATGAAGATGTTTGGCAGCGCTAATTGATTGGCATTAGAATTTGCAAAGTTTCATTTATGTTGTGTGAGTAATAAATACAATATTGAATTATTATTCCGCTTTGAGAATCTGAAGTTTGCACGACTCATAATTTACCTTATCTTGTATCAAGAATAATGTATTTGTTGCTTATTAACATTGTACTTATTTATACTTCATAAGGAATAAGCTATACCTACGCGATATTTATTTTCGAAACAGGTCATTAATACTATTTAATAAATGATAAGTTAATTGATTACAGATATAATTATCACGAGGCCATTTTCGGTAACTTACTAGCCTTTATTGCTCTCAAGATTATTTGGGGTCGGCTACTAATACTGATATATTTCACATTTAAAACATATACATATGATATATTTACCTATTACTAATATACATTTAACTGATGTTATAATTATTTTTTTATTATAGGTCTTTACCTATGAAATTGCCGTTTTGTATGCAATAAGTGAAAGTACTTATTTTTTCAAACTTTTTTATTTCTGTTATTCGAAGTAATCACCCATGTAATCGACGCATCTTTGCCAACGCATTGGCAGTTTATTGATGCCCTTCTTTTAAAAATCATCTGGACGGGAGGCAACAAACTCTTCAAAGGCATTTTGTACTGCCTCTCGGAATTGATTTTTCTACCCACTAAAAAGTTGTCGAAATTTTGGAAAAAGTAATAGTCGGTAGGTGCAAGGTCTGGTGAGTATGGCGGATGAGGGAGAGCTTCTAACCCCAGCTCTTGCAGCTTGGAGACTGTCTGTTGCGCAGTATGGGGTCGCGCGTTGTCATGAAGGAGCAGTGGGGACGACCGATTGACCAAATCTGGTTGCAGATGTGCAAGCTTCTCCATTATTCTCTCCAGTTCTTCATAGTACACATCTGCATTAATGATCATGCCGTTTTGTAAAAAGCTGTGATGAATCACACCCGCACTAGACCACCAAACAGTGACCATGACCTTTTTAGGGGTCATTTTTGGTTTAGGGCATTGCTTTGGTGAACCAGGGTCTAACCAACTTGCTGAGCGCTTTCAAAATTCCTTCATTTCTTTGCCTGTTGAGAAGCGCAAGGCAGGTCTCGACGCGTACGTTGCGCTGGCGATCGTTAAGGTCGTGGGGCACCCATCTATCAAGCTTTTTTACCTTGCCAATTTGTCGCAAATGGATCAATATTGTTTTGATGCTTACATTAAAAGCTGCTGCTAGCTCAGCTGTAGATTAAGTTTCGTCTGCTTCCACAATCGCCTTTAATTCATTATTGTTAACCAAAGTCTCAGGACGACCACGAGTTTCATTTTTCAAGTCAAAACTTCCAGAACGGAACCGGGAAAACCAATAACGGTTCTCTCCGTAAACGTTTTTGATGTTACGTGCCGTTTGTGTCGCGTTGGTGCCACGACGGAACTCATATTCCATAATTACACGAATTTTTAAAGTATCCATTATGACGAAAAATTTTCAAATGTAATGAAAATACAATGCTAATCAAAAAACAAAAGACTGAGTTTGTAAATAGAATGTCATGGTTTTAAAACAAAATTAAATTGAATTTAGAATACAGAATCATTACAAACTTTTTTTTATTTGAAATGACCAGTACTGAAGAAAGGCAATTTCATAGGTAAAGACCTAATATAATATTATGAATGCGAAAGAAAGATTGTACCTAACGATTTTAACGACGATAGGCATGGAGATACTTTTGCTCTATGGAACTCTTTTTACCGCAATAATGGACCCAGGCACTCGTGCAAGCTAAAGCTAGTATATTTGTTAAAGCTAGTTTCATATCAGTTTAACATTCGCGACTTCATATTAATATACTATTAAATTAAATAAATAGTTTGTTTTTTATTTTAGTTTTCATATTGGAATTGTCAAGATGCATATACATATTATATGATTGTTATCTGAATGCAAAAAGTAAAAGTTTTGAAATCTTTCTGATTTTCTTGATCGCCGTGGAAACTCACAAAAAATGTTTGTCGATCCGGCCTATCAATGATCCTTTAGGGACTTCGGCCATAGTCTCCAACTTCATATAAAGATATCAGCAAGGCGATTAAACATAATGTTTGATGGATTTTATATAGCTGCCCTAAGCAAACGAGACTTACCCTTTCAGAATATCATAGTTATTATTATTGCGTCTTTTATTTTGCTGGGTAAGACGTCGCCGTCGTTCATATAATGTGTACTTTGGCGTAATCGACGTCGGCTTTTATTATGGCGTTAATATTTTTTTCCACAATGCGTATAGTATACATTGTGGGAGAAGTGATAGATGAAAAATATTGACGATGTATCGATAAATATATAAAATATCAATAAGTAGTAGCTCTAATGAACATTCCATTGAAATGGTTACTAGTTGATAGCTGGAACGTAACCATATGAGTTTGCTGATATTGTGAATATCAATCTTATCTATAAAAAGAAGTAAAGTTGTAGGCCTAGTATTTTTGCCTGTATGTTTATACCGGCTAATCTCTGCAAGGGCTTGATCGATTTTCAGTCATATAGCTATGGATATACGGAGTAACTTAAGTCACTGTTTTAGACTAGCTTCGCCCTGCGGCGTTACCCGCGGTTGTTCTTAAGACACAAAACAGCCGCAGGTAATACCGCGGTACTCAGCTAGTTATATATATAGTTCTCGTGCCACCTAGTTGCTCATGATGAATTCCGAAACTATCTAAACGATTTTTAAGTATTTGGGTTTAAAATGTGTATTTTACTGACGTACCTAAGATAGGATAGTTAACATCACACTTAGATAAATAGGAGCTGAACATGATTCATAGGAAACGAAGATAAAGTTACGTGGATCAGGAATTATAATACAATGCGTATATACTTATAAAATACTTAACGATAACTCATTTTATACAACTTTATTAAAAAAAATTAAAAGTGTAAAACTCAATTTTGAATAAGTACCTGAAATGTTTCTGAATACTGTTACTAAAAGATCAGTCACAACCACCCTATGTTATTAAATTAAAACGAACCTTGAAAGAAAAAACAAAGACGTATTAAATAAATTTACTACACCGTTTCAATTTTCTTAAGTAGTCTCGCAAATGTCTTCAATTTTGTAGGCAAAATAAAACTGTAGCTCTAAAACGCTTGGGCCGTAGCCTTAGCTGCCATCTTGGTAAGAGATTAACAGCCATAATCAAGCAATTGGGCGAGGATTACAGCGATTTTTATGTCGCCATTGACGGTGGCGCCCCGACGGGGCCGTGAGCGGTTCATCAATCACTCCGACGACGGTTGAAACTCGAGCAATAACAATGACAAGCATGCTTGAGAAGAAATTCCACTGGAAAATAAGCCCACGTAAGACGGTGCGTAATAAATGTAGATTTAATGCGTAAGCGATATCGACTCCCAATAACACCACGCGTCGTGCTCACATAATTATTCATCGTTTAGACATTTGCACGGTAGATAAATTTTCCCTTGGGTAATAGGTAAGTATTCCAAAATTTTCGTTTTTACATTTCCAATTTCAATGCATTACACGAAGGTACTAAGCTCACAGTGAAATATCTTAAATATGAATAATGAAATACTTAGTGGCAGACAGAAAACAATTAAACTTCGAGTACGGCGGAGGACATAAAAAAATTTAAACCTATTTCGTTTATTCCATGTCTAAAATCGTTTGCTTTTCGTTTACTTGTCAATCATCCACCATACAGAACACAAGTTTTTAAACTAAAAATAGACATTTTTGGTGGAATGGTTCTCCATTTATAGAAGCTCTTTGTGTGGAAAATTGCTTTGGAGTATGATCTCCAAAACGAAGATATAATGTTCAACCCACATAAATTATCGATTTTTAGGAAGTATTTTAAATTACTCTTCAAAAGGACAATTACTAGGGGAACAATTTTAAACAAGATCCAATAGCGATGGACGTCCACAACCACGTCAGGTTTACCAAGCTGTTACGGACTATTAAAAACATAACTGCACGATTGGCCTAGTGGCTTAAGCGGTCGCCACGCCGCTTCCTACTGCGCCAAGTGTCGTGGGTTCAAATCCCACGTAGGACAACACTTTGTGTGATTCACAATTTGTTGTTCTGAGTCTGGGTGTTCTTTGTGTCCGTTTCATGTATGTTTGTAAAGTCCCCCGCGACACAGGAATTTATATTCCTAATGCGGGAGTTGTCTTTTAAAAAGAAGAAAAAAAAAAAAAAAAACCTTAATTTTTAAGTAAGGTTAAACATTGATTTTCAACTTCTAAAATAATCTAAAACACAACACAGATAGCAGCGAACATTGTATATAAATTACAAATTCTAAAAAACATACGCCACAAATGGTTCTAACATCATTACATACATATGTACGTATATTTCTTAACCTTATTAAAAACATTTTTTATAAGCTCAAAATTTTCCTAACGAGCAGCGGCATCTAGCAGCGTTTTGGTGAGATTAACCTTATGAAAAAAAACTCCGTCGCAAAGTGGGTTATAAGTCTTCTAAGCTCCTTTTGTTCCGTCGTGCGTCATCCAAACAACGTGTAAGGAAGTGTCTTAATTAAGGCTTTGTTGTACAGGTTGCTGTTGTTATGTCGTAGGTTATATTTCATATTATACAGCCACTCTTTTTTATTTTATTCATGTAAATTTGATTCATAACGTTTTATCATATTTTTGCTTTAGGAATGGTAGCCGCCGTTTGTGACATACTTTTGAAAAGGTATTTTACACTCAAACACACATCATTCTGAAATGAAAAATAGGTATCCTTTGTTAAGCATATTGGAAAGGTATTGGGATATCCTCCTAACTTTCTTATTTTTTTTGTGTAATCCAGATCTATCAATCATACTATAAATGCATCATACGTTTATTTGCCCGCAATGACAATCCAACTCATAACTCCTGAAAAATAATTTAAATATACGAAAACAAATATAGATTAAAATTGAAAATATTGTGAATGTTACTGTAACTCAGCAACCTTTGAAGTAAATGCATGAATATACTTACTGTTTGATACAACCGTGTGGTGAGGGAAAACATTAATGAATATGCTAAGATGTATATAAATATAAAATGTAAAAAATTAGGTGCTCAGTTTTTTTTATATCTTGAAAATAAGCAATTAGTCGGACTTGCTATATTTGTGCTTTGTGTCAATTACTTTTTGTATTAACACTAGAGTAGGCGCGCTATGAGCATTTTGCCGCCTACGTCGAAAAAACCTAATAGTTCGTAAAATAGTTGCTCTCGAATAATTAAGCTGCCCCCAGTATTGTTCGCCATGACATGAGTCGAAGATGGCCAATGAGGTTATTTTTTTCAATTATGAATGATGAATATTGCTGGCATAAATAGACAAATAATTTACAAAGTTAATACTGAAAACTTAATGCTACTCTGACATATTTCAAAGAGATAGCAATGGTCCTAGTTAAGCCATAAATGGCCTTAATTTAATTATATTATTAAAAATATTCGCTTGAGAAATCAAAAAGCTTGGTTTGTACCTACAGAGTAAACATCATTTTTAAGGAATGAGGAAAACACAGTATTTGTCCATCAAATGGTTTTTATTATTGTATAACTGCGAACATTTTGAATTGTACAAGTTTGTTGACTGGCGGTTGTGAGTATGTCATGCTCACTCAAAAGCCCTGCTGGCGGTGGCGTGTGTAGCGGATCGTTCGGCTCCCTACGATATGGTTGAACTGGACGATGGCTGGTGCATGGGTCATGCTCGTGATACGGGTGCCGGCAGTCGGGGCTGGTCATCTCACAACTTCTATTTATTGTTTTTTTTTTTTTTCTGACACTACATGTGTAAATATCAGCATCGTTACATTGTCCTCACATTTAATAAAATGCCTTAAACGATGTAACCAAAAATTGTAAAAACAATGTTGGAAAAGAGTGTCCATGGAGTTTCTTGTCTGTTCTTCTCCATAGGATCTACGAATTGGAACAGACGATTAGCTTCACGACTGACTACTGACTAACTACTTGACGTTTCAAAAGTGCCGTTGTATAACGATACAAGGGCATACCACCAATACCATTACCATTTTATTTCAAATAAACGTATTTGAAATAAAATGGTTTGATTTGATTTGATTTGAAAGAAAACGCACGAAAAAAGGGTGTTGCAGATGCTCCAAATTACTGTGCAATAAACATTGCACATACTTATGTGAAGACCGAAACATATCCTGTAGATGTACATTACATATAATGTCTTTATTTTTTCTCATATTAATTAGTTTTTCATAATGTAGGTAATTTAGAATAAGTCAAAAAAGTAAATTAAAATTTTACTTTTTCCTAAAACTCTGATAAACCAAAGTTCCAATAACATAAGTTAATAAATATGTTGATTTCTGATTACCTATTTATGTATTACTTTAATCCTCACAATAATCTGTAAATCAAATGCAGTATTTCTACTTAAAATAGTAAAAGATGAAGGGCCGCAAAATGATCCTCACGCGTCCACTGACGTTACTAGGACAGACGCGCCCACTTTAGGGTTAAATAGTCAAATAGGGTTATAAAAATAAATACTTTTGCTTTAGTACTATGATGCGGAATTGTTTTAGCTAATACATACATAGCTTGTGTATGATTTGGTCCAATTAAGCTCTAAGCCATCCGTTTTGTTTTTTTTTTTTTATTTGTGAAGCCATACAATGTGACGCTTACGGTCTTTTCCATCATTTTGAAATGAATATCATTGTACTGTATAAACTATTAATTTTACATTAAATTTAACACAATTATTTCACTTTTTCAAGTATTATAACTCTGCAAAACTTTATAAAAATTAATAAATATAATAATAAAGTTTTTTTGCTTGCTTTGAGGAGCCACCTCCATATTCTAACGTTGTTTTTCATTAAAATGTAAGGCAAAAAGGGTGGCCTACGTTCTGAGTAATAATTTTGTATAATGTCGTCTCTTACAAATAAATGAGTACAGATTCAAGGTTATAAAATGTAATTTCCTTGATTCGTTTTTTACCTAACTCATTTGATACCAGAGATTCTTTTATGGATCGCGTTAAGCGGTCGGAATTAAAGCTGGTTTATTTGAAAATCTGTGGAGTGTTTTAAGTCCTTGAGAGATAAAATCTTAATGTTGTGTAATCTTGTGTTTCCTACAACTGTACTTCGCCTTCGCTTGAACGAATGTCTCTTTAATTTTAGATACCCATTGGTAGCGGTACTCCTAGTGCATAAAACTATTAACATTATTCGTGATTGGCAAAATAAACACTAATGTAAAATCAACAACTTTGTATGCTTTATCTAAGAAATACCTGCATTCCAATATCATAAATTCCAAAATCTGTCTATCTGTAAAGCTTTCATGGCTACACCTTTGCATCGATTTCAATTAAATTTTGTTTAAGAGACTTTCATTGCAGAGGATGTGCGTGGGCTTTATCGGGAAAACCGACAAACATGCAAGCGGAACCCCGACTAAACTTAATGTACATATATATGCTGTAATTTTTATAGTACAAGAGGCAAATAATCAGACTGGTGACGTGTGATTAAGTACGAGTGTAGTCACTTACAGTCCACTACCGGAGCGTCAAATGATTGTATTCCCTAAGTGTCAAATATGTTTATAAATTAATATCATCTTCCTAGCCTTTATTTCCAAGTTTATTTGGGGTCGGTTATTAGTTCAACCGGTTTTACCTGAATTTCAGTTTTTCCACGGAGCGACTGGAAGCGGACCTCCGCAACCCTAAGGGAGAACTGAAATTCTAAGATTGAACTAGTTGTCAGTATATTTGACGGCACTGACTTCCCAATAACGATTGCCATAGATGTTCATGACAGCCGGGACTGACGGCTTTACGTGCTCTCCGAGGCATGGGCGTAAATCACCGCAAAACCTCCAAACTCCGGGCTGCTATTAGGAATTTCCTAAGAAAAACCCAAAAACACTTTTTGGCCCGACCAGGGATTTGAACCCGAGACCGCTTAATAAGCAGTCTTAAACGCTAACCACTAGACCAACGAGGCAGTTAAATTAATATATTGTATATAATATTATAATAGTAATTTCCATGCAAAATGTTACTGGAATCACTGCAACTAATAAGCCGTGAAAGTGTAATAAACAGACAGACAGAACTTCTTTTGAATTAACGGTATTAGTCTAGCTTACGTATGGGATAGTTTATTTAGTTGATTCACGCATCTTTCGTTACATACTGTATCGTAAAACAAATTATATTGGAGAGCCCATCCATCCCAGCCTTAATAATTAATGTAGGTAGTTAATCTGTAAGCCTTTAAACTAACAGGTTTGGTAGCATCGATGTCAGGTGAACGATAAATCTTCATACATTATTGCTTACAGTTTTATGATACGCACCTGTTATTTTATTACCCTACCATCCCCCATGTTGTATTTCCAAAAGTACCAATTCAAATTTTACTTAATAAAACCATTCCTGAAAATGAAAAAATAATTTAATTGTAAACTGTGATTTATGAAAGTAAATTAGTCCGGATACCTAATTGTGAAGAAAAAATAATATTACTGTTTCTGTATATGATTCCGCTAAACTAAGTGTTTATTTATGTTTCATGTGTGTATCTCGGGGCGTTAGACGAGGCCTAACAGTGGTCTTAGTTGTCTTAGTTGATTTCAAAAACACTTGTGTTGTCCAATGTCTGTCGTATTTTTAAACATCTTGTATATTAACGCAAAATGATAAACGATTAACAAGATTGAAATGAGTCAAGAGCCAATAGGTTACCAAGTGTGCACCTTTTGCGGCAGCAGACAGTAGAATGCGCCATTACTAGTGGCGCGACACTTACTACCCTATTCGAAAATTATCCGCTCTTTTTTATATAAATTCAATACCGACTACAGGATCGACTAAAACTAAAACAAAACCAACACATTGAGAGAGTTAGGATTAAAATAAATTATTACAAACAGTAATGTAATTTATGATACATAATCAAGCGTCGTCATATAATATATATACCATAAGTCTTATAGTTAGTTAATAAGCGTAATATGTATATTTCAAATACAAGACTAAAAGTTACAAAGCACATTTTAGTATTAGAATCACATTTTACTCTACCTACCTACGCTTAAAACATTTCATACAAAAGCGTTAAATAAAGAATGATTGAATCGATAATAATATGAAGACAATAATTGTCCGTATTTATGCAAAATGGAACCACTCGACAAATTTCAATTTTTGCTTTTATTGAAGAATACTTATTTAAAAGTGGTCTAAATTCTCATACAAGAAAGAACCACATGATTTTTCACTTGGAAACAAGGTATACTAAAAGCAGAATAGAACCAAAAGCAATAATAAACATTACCTGTAAAGCAAAACGGAACCACAGTACAACAGGACCATAATGTTCTAACAAATAAACGATATTACTACCATGTCATTTTATACAAAACAGATCCACATACACTTGGTACCATTTTACATTACACGTATTTCTATTATTAACGATTATTTTTAATACGCCAAATGGAACCAAGTTTCTGTGATTTCGTTGTGCGTAAAATAAATTCATACTTAGTTGCATATTTCTTTTTTACAAAATAGAACCACAAGCATTCGGTTCTTTCGTGTATAAATAAATATTGTAAAACAGTAGAACCACTAGTATGTGATTCCATAATGCATATAACGATTTGAAACATATGACCACTGAAAGGTACCAAAATGACGTGACTTGTTACATGTCTCTCATTTCAAACAACGAAATATTTACTTTATTTTATTACATGTATGGCTCAAAGTGCAATGACTCAAAGTTTCAAAGTAAAACGTTAAAAATCTGCCAAGACAGGTGACATTCAACGAAGTAGTTCGAATTCGCGACGACCGTTTTTTTTCTCTGCGAATAAAGTTATGTTGTTTTTGTTAATTTCTTTCGAATTAAGTGTTAAAATGTTTATTAGAGGCAAGCAATTGTTGAATTAAGATTTATAAATCAACACCGAAGTATGGGCCTCCGGTATTCTCAGTCACTCGGTGAAACACAACGCAATCGCTGTTTCATACCGGTTTTATTTTTATTTATTTATTTATACTTTATGCACATAAACAGTGACAAGGGTGGACTTAACGCCGTAGGCATTTACTGCCAGTCGACCTTAGGGAGCGCGTGATGCAGAGCCAAAAACTAGGTAGATGCACACAACTGAATCATATACCTAATTTATTTAAAAAAAATCAATTAGGTATATTATCAGTTAGAAGGCCTATATTTACGTACATACAACAAGTAAAGGAGAAAGTAGGAGTCGTTGCCTATCAAGAGGTCAAACGGATTGCGGAAAATAGACAGGAGTGGCGATTGCTCCACCGACAAGGGACTGATCCTTAAATTGAGAAGGAGATTTAAAAAAATAAATAAAGGATTCATACTTAAAGTCTAAGTAGCAATGCTATTAATACACATTATAGATACGGATTCATATTTATACACATAAAACTTTGTCCAGTTTTAGCCATCTTAACCTCGACATCTTAACACTCCTTGCGTTCCACAATAGGTCAGATTGTACGAAGAAAGTTGAGTGGAGGAAATCAGAACAGTATGTGGGGGGCAATGAAGAAGTGACTTATTAGAAGATCTAAGATTTTTAGTATGGTTTGCAACTAGATACTGTAAGAACTTGGAGAAAAGAGTATTTAATAAAGGGTAGTTAACGCCCGTATCTCTCTATGTTGGCGAATCAGAAGCCACTTCAAATGAGAGCGATTCTCAGACACGTGATCATATTTACGTAAATTAAAAATGAATCGAATGCAATTATTGAGAAGACGGTCAAGCTTATCAGCAGATTTGCATTCAGGTCAAAGTAACACACATCACCATAGTCGATCCACTCAACAGTGGACAGCCTCGATTGGGCTCTTAAAAAAGATGGCGCTCATGTCGCTGTCAAAAATGCTAATTAGGCGTTCATGTGGAGCCTAATATAGGCTGTTGTGACATACAGGGTATTTTTAGGCTATAAGTTTAGAAAACCATGATTTTCTCGAAATCAATTGATAAATGTAATAAAGCAAATAATAACTTATATTCTTAATTAGATTTCTTTATGTAATTTCTTATACTTCACTTGACTTTGAAATGCATTGCAACTGTGTTTTAAGAAATAAAATGACTCACCTAAAATGGAAAAAAATATTGTAATAAAGCCATTTCGGGCCCACTTTTATTTTCCAATTAATGAAAAATCACGACTTTGTTATCACTATAGACACTATTTAAACATTATAACACTAAGCACTTAATAACTTATACACAAGACCATATCATCAAGAACAGAATTTGTTTATAATAACTTGCACAACAAATTGGCGGGAAACAAGCACTTGACGCTGAGTGGAAGCCGTCATAATTTATGATAACGATTGTCAAAACAATTCGTGCCACAGACTAAACAAATTTAATGAGTGCGGTGGGCCAATTCTTTAGTAGTCGATTGTAAACAAAAACCATAAAGTGAGAACCGTAGATATCGACACAATAGACTATTAAAGTACGTGGTGTAGGAATGTCCTATTCTAGGCGCCTGACATGAACGCGCGCATCTGTTGACAACCTATTATAGGCGGCCGTCATATGAGCATAATTCGCATTATTGACCTTCACTGCTGAGTGGAATATTAGGGTCTGGATTTGCAATACCTTAGTTTTCACTGGCAGAAAATTCTTAAGCCTATAGATCCGCATCGAGAATGTAACCTTCTGACACACAGATGCAACTTGTTTTCGCCAGCTGAGAGTTGTGTCGATGTATAATCCGAAGTCCTTCACACTTTCGCAGAATGGTGTAACCATACCAGTAGATCAGTGGTGGGAGTGAGTCCAGGTCAAGCTGGCTCACACGGCGGTTACTTCTGATGATAATACCCTGATATTTATTCGGGTTCATCGATACGCCAAACATATCGGACCAGTGTTTAATGGGCGCCAGGTCACTATTTACCATGGAGACCGCAGACGATACATCGCACAACTCTGATTGATAATATAGTTGCAAGTCATCAGCATAAAGATCACAAGAACACTGATAGAGGTGATAAGCTTAATGAAGATAGAAGATAGAACAAGTGAAAGAATACCGCCTTGGGGAACGCCAACAGCGAGACCACATCAGCCAGAGGAACAATCTTCCACCTTGATTGACTACTGACGATCCCGAAGGTAAGACGAGAACTAGTCTAGCGCTTCTTGAGAGACCGAGAAGTGGTATAGGATAGCAAGGACGAGTTTTAAACTGACAGTATTGAAGACATTCGAAAAATCAACCAGTACTACGGTCGTAACCTTAGCTTCTCCATTCCTACCTAAATATCGCCAGTCCCTTTCAAAAGAGCAGAAGCCGTGCTATGGCCATCAGGGAAGCTAGGATCACCCGCGAAACTAGCCGATATTCAGTCCATATTACATCTCATTCCACAAGATGCACAGACTTTTTATTGGTCTCAATTGTGATGATACAATAAAAGATGACATAAATAGACAAGACTCGGTGGATTTCGAAATCTAATTTGATGATAACGTCGAATAAACGTGTATTTTTGGTGAATTAAAGTTTTTTTTTAAAGATAGAATTAAAGGTTGATTTATATTTTGAAATCCCTGGGTTGTGGTTCTTTTTTGTATATGAGAAAACATATCAATTACTGAATGTTTAAAGGAACCACATGCACGTTTTCTTAATTATCTAGAAAGTTTAAAAGGAATCAAATCAAATTTAAATACAAATACTTAAAGTAGTAATATATCAATAAATCTAAATAAAGTTAATAGTAATTTTACTTAATCTAACAGTGCTGCACATATTTTTGTAAATCCTTTGATATCTCAAAAGTGTGTTTTTGCTGGGTGGTTCCTTTTTGCATAAATACGGACAATTTATCTTGAAATATTACTGAAATGACTGTCAATAATTAACTTTGGCGTCTGAAACGTAAAGAAATATATACCTACATCAGTACTCGTTAACGTGACTTGTATGACAGAAATTGAAGGGAAGGCGATGGGAATATTATTGTATGATTTCTTCGACATCAGATACATGTACTTGATACAACTCGATACTCGATACAGCGTGTATCTCGGTATATATTATCTCAGTAAACAGATTTAAATAACGATAAAACCACTACTTATTTAGTTGTCACTAATGGATAATTTGAGTATTGTTATAAATCTATAGTTAGCAAGCAATATTCAAAAATAAGAGGTGCTGGAAAGAATACATTGAGCATAATATTTTCTTTTTAAGTACTTACGTAATGGCCTATTTGTTAGCAGTACAAAAAATAGGCAAAACTTTGACGTCGTAAAATATTACCAGGGGATGAATTCAGACGAGGATGAAGATAAGTCACGAGAAATGTGGAAACAAAAAGAAACCATTTGAATCGTTTAACATAATATACAAACTTCCCAGACTTAAATCTACTTTCCTGTCCCATTTACAAATATTAGCAAATCGTAAACTTAGGAAGGAACTCAAAACAAACAAGAAAGAAAAAATAATATAGTAAAATCAGATTGGAATGGAAGTCAATCTTAGAATAAAAATAAAATTTACGAATATTTTGAAGAGTATGTATGATAAGAGTATTTACTTTAGTTTAAAATAAATCAATAGTTTGGATATCTGACACACAACATCATCTAGTCCCAAGCTAAGAGCTTGTGTTATGGGCACTAGACAACTGATATAAATAAATAAACATACTTTTTTTTTGTAAATACATACATATTATACATAGAAAACACCCAGACTCTGAAACAAATATTTGTGAATCACACAAGTAATATTTAGTCCGACCCGGGAACCCGAAACCTCTTAATCAGCTGCCGCATATACTAACCACTAGACCAACGAGGCAGTCTTCTTGTGTTGTGTTGTAATTTTTTAACATTATCTTAATAGAATCGATCCAGGTAATATGTACCTTTTTTACTATTTTTATAAAAGTTAGGAATAAGTAGAGAGAGACAGATTTTTTTGTCACAAAATGCATGACTATTTTAAGTATTGATGCCTGATGAAAGGTGTATAAATTCATCAAATCAATCACCAGCTATTCACTACCGAATGTACGTTTCTTTTTAGAAAGGAGGTTTTGTTCTATTACACCAAGTCAAACATATTGGCATGTTTCAAGTTTTTATTTTCTTTGTTTTACTGCATCAGAGTTTATATGTTAATGACTGAATAGGTGGTGGACTAATTCTCATTGCTCTGTTAATAGAAATTTATTGTACATAATATATTGATAAACAATTTGTAACGTACATTTTTTTTGTCAGTGGGTGTTCAATTTTGTTAAAGAAATATCATCAGGTAATGCTTCTGGGTGTATTCTGAGAATGGTCGACTGTAACAGTAATTTCATCATCATCATCATCATTTAACAATCCGCTGCTGGACATAGACCTCTCCTTAAAAAGGAGGTTTTGGCCTACTATACCACGCTGGCCAGACGGGTTAGTATAGGGTTCATCATCATCATCAACAGCCTTTAACAGTCCACTGCTGGACATAGGCCTCTCCTTAGAAGGACGTTTTGGCCTACTATACCACGCTGGCCAGACGGGTTGGTATAGGGTTGGTTTCAAGTTTTCCTTCTCTTTGCATTGATGTTGTCTTGCGTAGTTTATCCCTTAGTCGCCTTTTACGACACCCGCGGGATGAATAGGGGTGGTGACTCTCTGTATTCTTAATCCGTCACCACACGGACAAGTATAGGGTTGGTTTCAAGTTTTCCTTTTTATTGGTATTCATGTTGTCGTGCGTAATTTACGTATCTCCTTTTATTGAATAATGTTTTTAAGCTATAATAATGAAGCAAAATATTTGAGTAAAACATTTCGGATCGATTCCGGCAATGAATGAATATGGAACTTAGGCCAGAATTAGACTCATCTATTTTAAGGAAAACTAGAATTTGAGAATTATATTATGCCTTGAAATAAGTTAGTTGGAACTTATCAATATGATATAAACTAATCAATATACTACCAAAGATGGAACTGAAAAATATGACTATATAGTACTATGTATGGCACTGGCGCTAGGATTGCTAATTACTAGAACCACTAAACAAGAGATTAATATATCACATTCTTCTCGCTTTCCTTCAATCACATCTAAAAAAAAAAAAAAACTGTATATATGTTTATGGAATATAATATTTTACGTCAACTTATCACTGTATCTTTTGAACGTCATGTCAACTCCATTAATATAATTAGTACACTCGTAAAACGTCCAAGTACTTTATGATAGTACTGTTTACTCTTACAATGTTTCTGGCCTACCAAAGCCAGTTGTAAGCAAGCAACTATTTGCTAGACAAAATAGCCAACTGAAAGTTCTTGTTTGCACGATTAACGAAATAAACTCTCGTCTAGTTTGTATTCATAATAGTCCACTCATTGTGTATTCGAATGGCGGGTGGAAATGAAATATGGACTATTCTCCATGAATTTTGAACACAAGGTGTGATGGCAATACCGACTTGCTTGTTACCCGTGTTTGAAGGCTGCGGTTTTTCGATTACATTCATTGAATAATTAGTTTGTTTATCAATGTTTTTTGTTGTTCGCTAAACAAAGGTTCATATAGTAGGTTTTCTAATCGGTAGTGTTTTGTCAGGTCAAAATGAAATCAATTTTATTTGTTAGTTTTTAAAGAATCAGGACTCTAGTCCTTAAAATATTATTTGAGTATAAATTTCATTTCATTTCATTTCATTTCATTTCATTTCATTTCATTTCATTTCATTTCATTTCATTTCATTTCATTTCATTTCATTTCATTTCATTTCATTTCATTTCATTTCATTTCATTTCATTTCATTTCATTTCATTTCATTTCATTTCATTTCATTTCATTTCATTTCATTTCATTTCATTTCATTTCATTTCATTTCATTTCATTTCATTTCATTTCATTTCATTTCATTTCATTTCATTTCATTTCATTTCATTTCATTATTTCATTTCATTTCATTATTTCATTTCATTTCAGTCAAGGAACAGTTGTCATTAGTGTCATTTAAAAAAGTATGAAATACATTTTAGGTGTGATTTATTATTTATTTGCCTCCGGAGGCCGATACCAAATGAATGACGAATCCTGAATGATGCAGAATGATTTAGTTTCCGGTCTCACACTCATAGACGAAAACAACAGCACGAATACATTTATTTTAATTTGGTCTTCAGATGATTCAGCCTACCTGTAGGTAAGCTAGAGGTAAGAGAATTATAATAAGGCACTTATATCAGTAACAGTAATTTACTCTATTTTAATGTTTATTTTACTAATTTTAATTAGTCCTAAATAGTTTAATAATTATCTCCCTAATCTCCGTTAATATACTATACTTATCTCCGTTTTTCATTATGATTTCCGAACTCTTAAGCTCAACGCTCACTATACAAGCACGGCAACGGCACCGCTTCAACCCAGCGATTAGCTTGTCATTTGAATTTGACCCTTAAATCTTATGTCGTAAAATATGTTTCATAACATCAGAGAGCTTGCAACTCGCGGTTGGCGTGCGTCCGGCGAGCTTGCACCTTGTGGGCTGCTTAGCGCGCTGGCAGCTAAGGCGATTCATACACTGGCAACGCGAACACGCGCGTAGGCGCGGGCAGCCAATCCCGAAGCTGCTAGCCGCACGCGCTCACGCGCCTAGGTGCGTGTTCAGTGTGTTGGACCTGGCGTGTTTTCTATACTAACCGATGTACTTGCATACAATAAAAATCAGCAGCTATGCCGTTACCGTGCCGTTACAGTGTGCTATGAGCTTTATTCTCATCATTAGGTACCTGTCAAAGAAATCGACTATGTAGGTAATATGTACTAACATACTTATTAAATGAGTTGGTATCTGTAAATTAAAGTCACAAGTACTTTTATCCAGCCCTCCTCTATATAGTATTTTTTTTTCCACTGAGACTTTTCGAAATATTGAGAGACATAACCATATCATATATTCCTCGCCATCTAGTAAGTGGTTTCCCCCGTAAGTGATTTTCCTTATTGTTAAGAGGACATGGACCTTTATGAGGCTTACGTGCGAACACGGGTCCAACACGCAGTGGCCTCGGGAAATATTTAAGTTCATATGAGATGGGATACACACTGGATCAATCATCATCTGTCTGTGTTTATATTTCGGACATCTGACATACAACGCTATTTAGTGCCAAACTGGCTAAAGCTAGAACTATGGGAACTAGACAACTGATATTTATACATATTTTTTTTTTGCTTAATACAAACATATACGTGTATCTAGTGGTAACTAAAAAAATACTGTTTTCTGTTATAGGAATTGCTCATTAATTATAATACAACGACTATACCTTACTGAAATGAAAACATGTAGTTGTAAAATTATGAATAAAAGCCCCTATATGAAAGGGCAAAAGTTTTATAATAAAACTATATAATATTCGTAAATATCACAAGCACATTGTGCCACTTCTCCAACCTTTGAGTAATAGAATAAAAATATGTATGTTCAATCCCAAGAGCTAAAAGTAAATTTGCTTAGTAGCGATGTCGCAACATTGCACCTAGATTATAAATTACAAGAAATTAAATTTGAAGCAGCGTACATTTATCAAAGTACCAAATTCAAAACACAATTAAGATATAGCTTGAGAGTTTGACAACTATTATCAAATCAAACCCAGTCCTCCCCAAGACATACATGCCACACAAAAGTATGTTCCGCACGCTAATTGTAACACCTATTGTATTCTTGTTTTTTTTTTGGAAGGTACTGATTTCTGAAATACAACTCACCCTAGTTTGGAAATAATTTGAATAGTAGGCATCTTTCGTTTGCAACAAGTAATATTAATATTTTTGGTTATTGTATAAAAAATATTACAAAAGTTTTGCACTGAGTATTATTTTTGGTTACTTAGAGAACATGTAAAGTTACAACCCATGGAAAGTAGAAGGCCAAGACAATGTTATTGCTCCCAAATAAAATCAAATAATAGAATGTCTCACTACATTCTTTGTAAACATGTGGCATATGGCAACCCTAACTCGATTTTCTGAATCTTCTTAATGTGAAATGTTCCAAATGGATACCATTGTTTTCTTCCACAAAAAGCATCAAATAAGTAACAGAGCGAATACAAAACGAAGTACGGAGAGCACTCAGTATCGTTACGGTAAAGCGAGAATACGATATGTCTCCATCACATTTCCATACATTGTTGAAATCGACGCGGGAATGGATACCTATTCCACAGTGATGCGTAACGTCGGAAACACCTCTTTGCCAAGCCCGTTTTATTTTCTTTGAATTCATTTATGGAAGCCTAATGTATCAACGTGAGACGCGAAGAACTATTGCAGGACTTGGCGAGGAATTGTATTTGAAATATAAAAGTGCTTTAGTGAGTCTTATACTTTGAATCTTGAAGTTGGAACTTTTGGCAGATTTAGATGTGGATATCACGGAGTTTATCTGTAATGTAGTCGGTAAATATAGATGCTGAGATTTTCATAGATAAAATAAGAATTTTATGGCAATACTTTTAGCAGCCCTTATAATACTTACATATATATATTGTTTTAACAATATGATAACCGATGATTAATTATGTTGTACAAGAGAGAGAATTGAGCCACTATTTTATAACAGTAAACAGTCACATTATCAGACTGGCCCGTACTACATGTTGTGTACAGTCACTGTTGCTGAAACAAAATATCCTTTAAAAAGTTCCTGGATTAAAATTAAATTGAGTTAAGCTACATTTTATGCCGCGAAATCTGCAGCTTGTCCGCAATGTCCCACAAGTGGCAATTTGGACGAGCAACGCAGCGGAAAGTGCCCCACTGCTTACTCTTACTAGACAATGATAAAATAAAACAACGTGGCTCTTACACTGCTTAATTAAGTTAATAGCAGTTACATAAATTAGAAGCAGGTGTACTTTTCAAGATAAATCTGAGCTCAGAATTTGAATATCTTCAAAAACAAAATTTGCTTTGTGAACTTTTAAAGTCATTATCAACCTCAATCTATTGAAATCTTTCGACAAAGTATTATGACTGAGTTGAAAAGCTTCGCTGGCTTCCTTGTAGTTTTATTAGATTTTACCAACCGAGGCGGCATATTTCTTGTGGTACTTTGAAATAAAATTAAATTTGTAGCTTTCTCTATATTGACTTAGGGTATTTCATCAAAACGTCCGGGAAATTCTAAATAAAAAAAGTAAATTTATCAACTTAAAAAACGAAAAAATTAATTTATGAGTGCACTAATTGACGAACTATGGTGAAGTACTTAAAGAATTTTTAATTTGGAATGATCTTGTACAAAATAATTAATTTTAGTAACATTAGCATACATCATATTTGTTATGAAAAACTACTATTTTACCTAAACAAAATGTAAATATACATAGTAAACGTATATTATAATATATGCTATTAGGGACTCCTAACAGTTTTCCTTATTGGCTACAGCAGTATATTTATATCAATTTTGCAAAATTATAATTTGTTGAACTTTAAAAATTAATTATTACATGAATCAGCAGTCCGAAATTAGACCAAACAACCATCTCACGGTCTCGACAACTTATCACCATTTACTCAAGAGCAAATTAATTTTGAAGGTGAGTGTACGGAGTATAAAGTAATAATTTCATTTGCAAAGACTGACCCTGATGAGAGAGAGCTGTAAAATAGCACTTTATTTAACTATTCCAAAAATTATAGGCATAAGTACCGCTTCTAAAATGACAAAGTATAATTTATCATTTTAATGCTGTAATAATATAGTAACAGTTATCTGAGAAAAACAAGAGTGTTTTCCTAGCTTCTAAGAAAAAGATCTTCTAAGAAAAAGGCTTCTGACGTTTAAATATACGTAGTAACATTAAAGCTAAGCAGCGATACTTTAATAAAAATAACATTTTAACCAATGTTTGTATTCAATGTTTTGCTGCTATATGGAAAACATTTTTGTTATCATTATTACGGCGCGAATGTGCTAATTTCCCGCGCGAAACGTTTTCAGTTGTAATAGGCAATAACCAAATGTTTTTAGTTTTAGTTAAGTTACAATTATTAAATAAATGAATTACTAGGACAAGGCTTAAAATATGTATCTTTGTGTTTATGTAAATCATTTCTGGAGTAGTTATAAATTAAAATTATTACCGACTAGCTTCCACCCGCGGCTGGGCCCGCGTCTATGTCGGTTATCGCGGCAAAAAGTAGTAGATGTCTTTTTTCAGGCTTTACACTATCTGGGTATCAAATTTCACTTAAATCTGAGCAGTGGTTTTTGAGTTTATCGCGAATAGACATACAGACGCGGCGGTGGACTTAATTTTTTTAATATGCAGTGATAATGGGATATATACAGGAATTAATAAAAAAACACCTGGTTGATTTACAACACTGTTTAAAAGACTAGTCACAAAACAATACCATTAGGTAACAAGCATTTAATTTTTTTCTGCCGCACACTATCATTAGTTCGTCATCATAACTATTATCTTTTAAGTCCGCAAGTTTTTTTTTTTTATATAATACTGACATATTCAATGTGATTAACCTCCCATAATAGTTATTTATTTTATGTTATAATACTAAAAAATAATATGATTACACTTTTCGTTGTCGCCCTTGAGGGTGAATAGCAAGGAAAAGTGTAATGATAACATTACGATTCCTACAGTCTTTATAATTTTACAAAACAAGATTCCCTTAATTGTATTATAAATGAAGACATTCTATCTTAAATCAAACCACGTATACATACACAAAATAATAATAACAGTACCCTGGTTTCAACGCTTTTTATGCTCATAATTTACATACATTATACTGGAATATTTTAATTAAGTTAACATCATAAAGGGTTGTAAGTACTAACTGAAGGCGAGGTTGAAAGAAATTCTACACAAGAAAAAATATTTACGCTAGCGGTATGTTGACAATTTATTAGGTAATAAACTGGACAAGTTTGATGCTATGAATGATAGGTGATTTATTTATCAACATGATGTAACGTCCAAATAAGATTTCGAACACCTTTCAGTTGACATTTGATATTCGATTCTGAGATTGAACTTATAAAGGTTAAATAATTTTCAAAAGAAAACATATGTTATATAAATAACAAGATAAATGAAATGAAATCTTTATACGTTTCGATAAATTACAAAATAGCATGGAGTTGAATGAAACAAAGCTTAAGTATAATTTAACAACTGAAATCCCACGTACATTTACGATAATTATGGTAGATGCACGTTTCACGATTCAGCTACCTCAGATTAGTAGAGAAATATGACCATTTAGGAATGAGGTGCGCGTAAGTGAATTAATCACTTTCCTAACTTTTAAAAGTTAGTCTACTTATAAAGATAATCATTTCTAAAAACAGCCTTTAAGTAGCCTTTAGTAGTCATATGTCATCATCATCATCATCGTCAATAGAAGATGCTCATGTGAGGTAGGTAGACATAAAAATATGACTTTTTTTTTTTAAAGAAAAGTATTAATAAATGATGATGATGATTGAATAAATAAAAGTTAGGTATAACCTCATAGCATATTATAGAGGTTAGAAACTAAATCGGAATGGTCATTGCGATCAGACCCTATAAAGAGATATTGTATGGAGTAAGTACTACTTAACTGAGGTCAGCAGCACAGGATGCCGAAAAATTATGAACATTTGCTTAGATAGCGTCGGGAGAAGTGGGGAGGTAGTAAATGGACTGGAAAAAATAATTTCGACTAACGGATGGTTATAACGAGGGGATCATCTTTGTCTTTCTAGCTTTTGGTCAATCGTTATTCAGGTTTATTCAGTAACATAAGAGTACAATTTCAAACCTGCTTTGTTCGGTAAGAGTTCGATGAAGTAAATAGGTTTTTTTAGGTAGTTGTTTACAACTCTACTGTTTATCATTACTTTAAATCAAGGGAGTTCAACGGAAAAATGTAATTCATTCGATATTAAAATAATAATTTTTGTGACGCAATGTTTATACTTTTTGTAGTGAAAACCAAATGGTTCTCCTTTATTATACTACATGTAGTTTTTTGTTAAAAAGTCACTTGTAATATAAAAATTTAAGTATGGATACGTGAGCTAAAATTTTACAGAGTATTACATAGCACAATTTCATAAGAAATTTCCTAATGAGTGACATCTAATACACAAATACTAATCGACGACATCCAAGACAATATTAAAATGTTAATCATTTCACTTTGTATGTTTGCAAAGCTTTAGCAACATGTCACACAAGAATGATTCATTACGAAAAATTCACATATTATTCACACACACACATCTAACAAAAAATAAATAAAGACTTGATGATTTACGTACACACACAACAGGATAAGTCACACACACTACGATTTTACCGCATAATGGGTGAATTATGCGTGAGAGGGTGAAAACTTGGGACGTAAGAAGCGAAATGTGATTTCCACAAGCTTTGTCTCACTCCCTTTTATTGGCAAAATCCTCAGTTTTATTTTTATCTTAAGTTGCGTTCTATATGCATTTACTTATAAATTAATCTATATCTTGCGTTGTAGTCCTCAAACCAACATTACCCGAATGGAGTTGTTTCGCACGTCATATTACAGTCACCAACAACTTTATTTATTATTACTTGTACAAGCATTTATGTCTATGCCAGATGTTTTGTGTACCCAACCGTTTCACACTTTCATGTTTGCAAACAATCTATATAACATATTCTATATGATAAAGCACTTTTTGAACAGAAGCTTGGTTAAGAATACTTCCTTATTTATGTTATGATTGTGAAAGTCGGTTTATTTGTTTAAGTAAATCGATATTTTACTTTAACATTGACAGTGAGATAGAAAAAGAATTATGTATGTAGCTTACCCAATTAATAGTAGGTTCTTATGCATTGATATTGTTTTAGTATTATATAATAATATTGATCAAATCTACAATAAAATTGTATGAACTTGCTTTAACGTCTTTACTTTCTTTGTCTTCAATTTATTTAAGTGTTATATGGAACATAACCCATTTATATGTTTGTTCTAAAACAGAAAAAAATGTGTTACTGTTTTATGAATACCCCTTTGACATCGGATAAATGTACTTACATATTTTACATGGTTATTATCATACACACTAGAGCATACTGTATTATATAAAGATAACTAGCTTTCGCCCGCGGCTCCGCCCGCGTATATGACGGTTATCGCGGTAAAAAGTAGCTTATGTCCTTCCTCAGACTCTTGACTATCTGTGTATCAAATTTCATCAAAATCAGTTTAACAGTTTGGGCGTGAAAACGTAACAGACAGACAGACAGACAGAGTTACTTTCGCATTTATAATATTACTAGCTTTCCGCCCGCGGCTTCGCCCGCGTGGAATTCGTTTATATCGCGCGACATGGTAAGGGTAGATTAAACAATCTTACATGATTTTATGTTTGATAATATGTAACTTCGACACAAACTTTCGTCTCCTATTTCAAACCCTTCTACCTTTATTTTCGCAATAAAAGTATCCTATGTCCTTTCCCAAATTCAGTTCTATCTTCATACCGAATTTCATCAAAATCGGTTCAGTAGTTTAGTCGTGAAAGCGTAACAGACAGACAGAGTAACTTTCGCATTTACAATATTAGTAGGGATAATACATGAAGAAGCTTATTTCTATTAGGTACACATTAAATATGAAAGGGTTATTACCAGATGACCTTCATACTCAGAAAAGTATAAATTTGATTTACATTCGGAAATGTGAAAGTTATTTTTTTTGTTTTTCGACTGTTTTACTAGTAATTATGTGCATTTGTTTTTATATCCCTAAAATGATCGCTTAATGATTAATTTCTGGTTACTTTAATAAATAAGACAAAATATCACGTTTTGTCTTATTTATTGACGAGTGAGTTACATCAAATTATAAAGTATTTTTAACCTTAAATAGCTAAGAAGTACATAGTTTTCCCATAATGTCCAACTGTTAGGCTCGGGTATTCTCAGATGAGAGTGTTAAGACTCATAATCTTACCGTAGGACTTTGTAAAAGCAGCCATCTCCAACCAAGCTTCATGACTGTTATCTAATGATAACAACCGGGACCGAACTTAACGTGACTTTCAATCACAGAAACGCTCATAACATATCGGTCACCCATCTAAATACTGACCATGCTCTGGTTACTTATCCTCGGTGATTGTTTCCAATCACTTAAGTAAACTTGGCTATGGCTTGGTGTGGCGCTTCACACACAGTTACACATAGAGTTTTCCTCACATAATATAATTAATAAGTTACATTTGTTAACTTTTAACTGTTAACATATAGCATATATATATTTATATATTTACATGCTAAATAGTTGCTTCACCGCTAGTCAAGTGACACAGTATTTAGCGACTACCGATCAATATATCTCGGATTGCATTTCCGAATCTGATCATAGAGTGTTATTGAGTATTTCCGATTATGTAAATACACACACACACACACACTCACAAACACACACATGCGCGCACTTATGCACTGTAGTAACTCATGTGTACTTGACTGATTTCGGTTGATACAATCGTTAAATCATAGCACTTATATTATCACTTTCTTGAACAATTACGTTAAATTCCTAAACAGGTGAGATCTTACATTAATTTTTATACATATATATTATATGTTTTACATGTACCTGAGTAATAAAAAAATTATAAATGACAACATTTATGAAATTCATTTTCAATAGTTAACAATATTCATACACTATTATTTGAGTAAACTGAGTAAGTACTTACAGCTTTCAACATTATTACAATATAAATGATTTAATATATACCACCAAAAATAGGTCTTCTACAAACTTTCGCGACCGCATTTTCAATTTCAGCTCATAATTTTTAGTATTACGTACGCAATATATCTTGTCGGATGACAGCTTGACATAAGTGCGTATCTTTAGAAATTGCATAGTTATATATGTAGTCTTCAGAGAAAAATCTTACTGTAGTCATTGAAAGTGGATAAGCTTCATGAAAAAAGCATAATTTGACTCTAACAGAAATACGCTATGTATCTGATTAACATTCTAAACATAATTTTGTAATTAAATTTAATACGAGCTTGTTTTACAAAAATTACATCTGCTATTCTCTGCGGAGTATCTAAAGAGGACGAACCGACAAATCTAAGGACTTACAATATCTAAAAACGGTAACAAAATTGATAAATCAATAGTATGACTGGTGTTATAGTGAAATATTGTTTGCAGACTTATAACTTTGGAATGAAAACCACACTTGGTAAATTACAAAGGTAGAAAAATAGTTTTAGATGAAAATACTTTTTGACTGCACGGTTGGCCTACTGGTTTGAGCGGTCGCCACGCCGCTTTCTACTTCGCAAAGTGTCGTGGGTTCAAATCCTGCGTGGGACAACACTTTGTGTGATTCGCTAATTGTTGTTCTGAGTCTGGATTTTCTTTGTGTCCGGTTCATGTATGTTTGTTTCTCCCCCGCGATACAGGATTTATATTCCTGATGCGGGAGTTGCCTTTTAAAAAAAAAACTATCAATAAGATTCACTCATGTAGTTGTCTGCAATGTTGTACGTTGGTGGACTTAATGCAGACGGTATTTTCTGTTAGTCAACCTTTGAGTGTTAAACCTCCTTTCTAAGGAGAGGCTTATGTCCAGCAGTGGATTGTTATAGGCTGTTGATGATGATGATGATGATGAACCTTTGAGTGGTCAAGAAATTTTGCAAGATAGGTGCAGAGAGGGTTCATACAATATAAAATGTACACATACAATACACATATCACAAATATAACATTAGATAATAATTTTAACAAAAAGGATCTGACTTCAAAGAAAAACTATTCCGAGTACCCAAATCGCGACAATTGTGCCTATGATATTTGAGGAGCTCCCTCGATTTCCTTGGGATCCTATCATCAGATCCTGATATGGTGAGGATGGGACCACTTGTAAGCTATGCCGAATCGAATGCAGAAATAATTTTTGAAATCGGTTGATAAACAACGAAATTATCTCTGAATTTACATAAAAAAAAAGATTCCGACGAATTGAAAACCTTCTCATTTTTTTGAAGTCGGTTAAAAAATGACTGTCGAAAGGTCATTAGATCGTTAAGATAATCATAAATCTATTTTTACATAATAGTGACATGTGTTTAAGTTACTGCGTCTTGTGACTTTATAATGGCAACCTTACCTTGTAAAAGTTCACACGTTTTTGAAAAAAAAGTGCAAAGTGTACAACTTATTTTACCATTCACAAACTATATGTATGTAGGTTTATCTGTGGCTTTCCTGCAGCACCTTGTTTATAAAGTGTGACAACTTTCTAGTTTACCCTTCGTTTCTTTTGTTCCATACAAGAGTGAATGTGCGCCTTGGGAATACCACGGAGCGAGATGTACTTTAAAATTTGTTCTCACTGAGTTACTAAGAAAAAGTAACATGTTTATTTATTCATTTTATAATAATGCCATATGGTATGTTTGTCAAGTACAAAAACGTGCAGCTATGTACTATTCAACACGGGAAAACATGTACGGTCATTTTTGGGTTCCAGTTATAGAATTATTCAGTATGCACAAGACTGCTTCAAAAGTCGTATACGTCTACGTCTATAATGACTTCATTAACGAATGGCAATCATGCTACCACATTTAATAGCACCTTTCTTTTGTACAACAAGTCAAGGTTATTTAAGGAACAACCTGTATTTTACTGGTATCACATTATTAATGTAGTTAAGGAATGATGGAATAATTTAGGAATCCATTCAAAGTACTAAAAGGGGAAAAATACAAAGCTATCTACTCAACAAAAATTGATATTAATAGCTTTAAGTTTTAGAGTGTTTCAGGCCTATGTATAGTGAATTGACGTAATAAGAGTAGAGTAGTACGTGAAAGATTGACATAACCTTCATGAAAATATATAATTATAAAAAGTAATAATGTATTTTGATGTCATCGATATATTTTTGTTTGAAAATTGAAAATAATAGTAAATATTTATTACGTTAAGTGGACGTTCATTAACCAAGTAATAAATTATTCACCGATTTAAAAATGTTTATATGGGTATGTTATTTTAGCAATTCACATCACATAAATTTTAGCTAATATTCATGAATCTCAAGATTATATGAAACATGATTTAGTATCAATTTTACAAAAAAAAACTGCAAATAATAATTTGAATAAGAAAACTCAGCGACCCAAAAATATTTGTAAATAAGGTACGGAAGTATTGATGGTGGATTTTGTTAAGCCTTATTTGTTTTTTTCAGCCTTGAGAGTCTAATTCTATGAACCAATATCAATATCATCAAGAGCCTTTAACAGTCAACTATTGGACATATACCTCATAAAGAATCTAAATTCCAGCAACTACATGCATCTATGAGAAATAAAAAAAAACATTTAGAACTCCAAAATGAAATAAATGGCTTGTTAGTTCACGTAACAGACAACGTCTATCAAATGGGATTATTAAACTGTAGCTTACCTTAAATTGTAAAACATTAACCCGATACGCTTCCATAACCCTGATGAAACCAGGTCAAGAGTTGTCGTTAAATGGTTTCAGTGTCTAAGGTCGTTTAAAATGTTATTCAAGTTTTAAAATTATATTCCGAATAATATAACCTCAAGCTGAAAGAAAAAATATATATAGATTATTTTTCCATTAGGTCAACTTATTAATATAAGTGGATTAGTTGAAGTTAAAAAAGTAATTTTGAGCTCAAAGGACAACTTGTTTTTTAAAAAGGATTTACTACTTTTTTTTCACTTTCTAGTTATTTCCAATTATTTTTAGCAAAGTCTCTTAATTGGTCCCTATTGTAGGAGTGCTTAAAAAAAATAACTAGCCTGCCATCTTAGATATGCCGTCATATTGGTTATAGAATAACGTAACATAGTTAACAATGCATGTCATCCAAATTGAACTTGTATACAAAATTTCATCTCAATTGGTTGAAGATACCTGCCCCAAAATTAAGTTGCAGGATTTCATTCGGACACATTGCAAGTTAAACAAAAGATTGTAAATAATGTCTTTTACCTTTTTAAAAGCAGTCTGTAGAATTTTTACATAGATGACTCCTTGTCTTTTCAACGAAGAACGTAGATCTATCTACAAATGTCTCAAGCACCTTACTATTTAATGTGAATTTTCAAGTTTTAACTTCTAATTAAACAAAAATGATTTTTCTTACTAATATTATAAATGCAAAAGTAACTCGTCTGTCGCGCTTTCAGGCCAAAACTACTAAACCGGTTCAAATGAAATTTGGGAGACATTGTGGAACCTGAGAACATAGGCTACTTTCTACTTCGATAATCGACATACACGAAGGCGGCTCACTACGGGCTATACAAATAAATTAAATGGGAGTGTCTATTTGTAATATTAAAATAACCGCTTTTTACTTATTGTGTATGTATGTATACACATTACATATATACCAAATATATTTTTAAAAATTTTTGTCTGTCTGTCTGTTTGCTCCAGGTAATCTCTGGAACGGCTGGACCGATATCAACTGGACTTTCACTGGTAGATAACTAATGATATAAGGAGTATCTTAGGCTACTATGTTTAGACTAGCTTCGCCCGCGGCGTTTCCCGCGGTTACTACAACAAACGCGGGTAAATCCGCGGGGCTCAGCTTGTATTTAAAAAAATTAAAAAGTTTTTACTACTTCTTTCAATATAACATAACGGTAGGCACTACTAAAAATGCTAGCCTCGGAATATACTCTAACACAATTTCCTTCGTTTAAATCAATCGGAATGTCAAAATGAAAATAGTTTCTTTGACGAGAGCATGACTTCTAGTTGAAATAAAAGAATTTTACCTTTTCATTTTATTCGGTGTTCTAATAGTATGAATGGTTCTGTACTTTTTACGTAATGAAATATTCTATATATTTGCGTTTTATCTATTGTTTTTGTAAAATTATTTTAAAGTTCAATGTAAATAAAGACTAACTACACTTCACTTACATTTACATTTTAAAAACTCGTTTATAACTGTTTACCAATGCATATCAAAGTTAATGGCTTCTCACGCCCGTCATACTAAACTCCTAATAATAAGCTAAATTCTCCCATAACGACTCTTTAAGAATTTGACATCACTGTCATAGAAAAGAAGCAAATACTTAAAACAATAAAAAGAAACCCAATATCAGAGTAATCCAAGTGAAGATCAGATAAATTCTAAACTTTGACATAGTACGTAATTGCAGATTTATAAAACAAATAGTATTTACCTAGTTTATTTTAGTTTTTCGTAAATAAATATTAAATATAATTTTACTGGTTAGTCTAGTTTCGTTTCATCATCTCAGTCACTGATGTACCAAGACAGGCAACAACTAGTTCTGTTTTGTCGCAATACAAATGATTAAAAGTATCATAAATCACTTATCTTCTATGTGACCTAATAATACGTGAAGAAAAAACATTGTATCCCTTCTTACGGAAACTTTGCGAGCGAAGGAATATAAAATTTGGCACACTCAAAGTTTACATGGAAGTGGAGTGCAAAAAGGCAAAGAAATAAAAAAAACAATTGAAAATTATATTGAATTTCAACATCTAAACCTTCATTAGTAAATGATAAATCAGTCATCAATGTGGTTTGATTTATGCAAATAAGAAATCTTTTATGGTGTAAAATATGTAAAACCTTTTTAAATGAAGTCTTTAATTCATCTTCAGCATATCGCAGCCCACTGCTGGACATAGGTCTCTACAATTGCTCGTCACTTGTTTGATCCTCGGTTTCAAGTCTCAATTATATGTTTAAAATATATTCATATGATAAAAAACTATCAATTTTTTATATCATTACATAACGTTGATATAATAAAATATACTTTTGAAAAGAATACTGTGTTTGGCATAAGGACGGAGCTATATTGTACATAAATTCAACAGTACTCATCTGAACAATACGACATCTGAATAATATTGGGGAAGTCCTCACATTCATAGGTAACAATGAAAAAGTAATACATGTTCGATTTATATAAGTGTATTGGAAAGTTATGTGATGGTGTAGTGTACAAATATTATGAAAAGGGGAGTTTCTTTTGGCACGAGCTTAATTTGATGGTGCGTGGTTTATAGGAATGTCGGCACAATTCCAGAAATTGTATTTTCGTATTGGACCTACATATATTCGAGGGTTGATGTGCAATGACTGTTATACAATAAAACATAATAATATACTACAAAGGTAGTCTTGTTTTATAATGGATTAAATAAATAATATAAGGCTTTTAGAAAATTTAAGTGCTATCTAAATAGTACTTTGATGGTTGTTATTTTAATATTTTAGGTACCTCGTAGCTAAATAAAGTTCGTGTATTTTGTGAAGATAATTAGGCCACTGATACTGTTACACAAAGGCCATCATCACAAAATAATGTAATCACTAATAAAAGCAACAAGCCTCTCAATTACTCTGATCTTGCCCGAATCTATGATCATAAACTTTATATAAAAAATACTACTTTACAGATCAGGATACAGATCACGCTCCACGCTTTTAAGGCTGCAATCGTCAAATAAGGCAGGGTCAGCATATACTACGTGAAAGCCATTCATGGCAGGCGTTAAGCTATAGTCGTAAACATTACTTGAACTGAAATATATTATTTGCTATAAAACTAAATTGATTGTTAAGTCTACGGCACAGAATACATATTAGTACTTACGAGTTTAACTTTTATTATTTCAGCTTGAAACTTAACGTTAAAACTGATTACGGATCTGAAGAGAACTTCAAATTTAATTAAATTATATATGTGTAGATAAATAAAGGATTACTGTTGCTTTTACATAATGCTTTTAGAATCATTCTGAGTAAATTATATAAATGTAGTGCATTTATGATAGTACTCGGCTTCCAAAGGTAATAGAGTGATGTTAAATAAACCCTAGTAAATCAAATCTTTTCAGCGTAAAAAGGCCTTAAAATTATTCCAGAGATTATCAGGTTGAAACTGACGATTAAAAACGAAAAGAATTTCAGCTTTAAAATGTTGATATAGATAGAAAGTACTCACGGCATTAAAATTTAAAGAAAACGATTTTTATAAATGTTTGTCTGTATGTTTGTTCCGGTTAATCTTTGGAACAACTGGACCGATTTCGACGGGTCTTTCACAAGCAGAAAGCTGATGACACAAGGAGTAAGTTAGGTTCATCAATCATCAACAGCCTTTAACAGTCCACTGCTGGACATAGGCCTCTCCTTGAAAAGGAGGTATTGGCCTACTATACCACGCTGGCCAGACGGGTTGGTATAGGGTTGGTTTCAAGTTTTCCTTCTCTTTGCATTGATGTTGTCTTGCGTAGTTTATCCCTTAGTCGCCTTTTACGACACCCACGTGGGATGAATAGAGGTGGTGACACTCTGTATTCTTAATCCGTCACCACACGGACGGACCTAACTTAGGTTATTAATTTTTTAGTCTAACATCGCCCCGCGGCGTTACTTGCGATTTGCAATATTAACCGCGGGTAGCATAGTAGGACTCAGCTAGTAGACAATAATATACATAATCATTAAATTCTTATGACTTCTAGTTTCATTGAAATGTATTCCGTGAAAAAAAACTGTTTATTAAATTCATGAACACAAATATCACGTTCACGTTGTACTGAAGTATTAAGTTAGGTGCCTATACCAGATTATCTATAGCGGAAATTTATTTACATGAGCAGGATATATAATATCCTTTTAGAGATTAACATTGTCGGTTAAACTATAAAGTTAGTAGTTTAGTTTTATTTAAGGGAGGAAACACTTTATTGTGTTTTCAAAAATATATGAGATTTACTTAAGTTACATGAGTATGTATCTATATGTTTTAATAATAACATTACAATAGTAAATGATAATCCAAAAAATCTTCTAAAGTTGAATATCTTTATTAACGAGAGGCCTATGTCCAGCGGTGGGCTGTTACAGGCTGTTAATGTCATGTGAAATGTAAAATGTACATACGACGTACCATAAAATATAATAAAATATTTGCTTGAACATCTCATAAAATTTAATTCCAGGTATGATGTATAATTTTAATTGTAAGATAACAGGCAATTAGACGCCGAGTGTTGGAACAGTGTAGTACCTGACGACAAACCATCATACTTATTTCAAAATGAACATAATTTAAAATGAGCATAATTTAGCAACGTAATCAAAGTTATAGTCTTTTATTTTATAAATTGCTAAGGGCCACCGCAGACTAGCTACTTTTAGCATCGGCGATCGGCGATTTGGCGACTGCATCGATGCTGCATCGCGTTTTAGCGACTTCCTGCGTTCGATCGCGGTATCGGAAACGCGCATTTTAGCGACTGCTCAGATGCCAAATCGATGCTACCGGCATCCGAATGTGTGCGGAGAGTAGCGTTCAGCTGCTGTGTCGCGCTTCTAAAAAGCGTCTCAATCTCCGCGTTTGGCGTTTTTAAGTGTGCGGTGTAGAGCGTTCGGTCGCCGTATTTAGCTTCTAAAAAGCGACTACTTGCCGATCGCCGATGCTAAAAGTAGCTAGTCTGCGGTGGCCCTAATAGTCGATAAATTAAGTAGCTAAATTTTCTGCTATTGATTTTGTATTGTTATATTTCTTTCGAAATTGGAATAAAACTTTAATTAACAGTATTTATTTTTAAGAAAAGGAATATTTTAAGTGTCTTTAAGATTTCTAAAAAGTTCGTCGAGGTCATAATCATCATAATTATTATACACATATTTCATCCACATTTTAATACTCCATTTTAAAGGAAAAAATGTAAACATTTTTTCCTTTAAAATGGAGTTTTATGACGCAATGAAATCAAACTGTTGTGTTTGTACAGATTTGGTCAAAAGCTAAAGATAATGTCAATAAAATGTTTCGATCCTTTTTCAGATTTTTTACTAATCTTTACATTTGATTTGTGATATATTAATAAGATTGTACGAGCTCGTACATGATGACTCCGCACTTAACATAAATACTTATATACAGAATAACAACACATTTTACGAGTGGTGTGCAATATCGATCATTGAACTAAATACACTTCGCGTAGTAGTATAAAATCGCTGATTGGGCAACTTGTAACAAGTATTTTATAAGTACAAATAAATCGGGTTTACGTTAACTACAGCACACTCCTATTTTATCTGAACTCTACCTACTACGGAGAAACCTCCACTGCTCCACCAGCTATCTGATGTCACTGTACATTTTGGTCCTGTTTCCTTTACCTTTGGTCCGAGCTCGTACAAAGAAACTTTTTTATTATTTGTAGAATTTATAAAAAAAAAAAAAAAATTGTAACATCAAGTGTGGCTCGGCAACACATTTGCTCTGAATAATTTTTTCCTCACGATTTGCGGGCTTGACGCCCTTCTCCAGTTAGCAGATCCAACTGATCACCGAAATGAGAAAACCAACAACGTCGGAGTTTTTCTTTCCAGCTTTCCCTATCAAGACCCGTTTACTTGACCCCCTTAAAAAGTTCTCGTGGCGTAAAAGGTGGCCTATCATATATTAGCTTTGTTGCAAATTAATTAAATCCTTTTTAAAACTAATAAATCTAAGCATTTCTATCTATATCAATAGTAGATGCTTGAATTTCTATTACCATCTTAGTAAAGCTCAATATTTTTACTTTAAGCGTACAGAGCGACGGCGTCTCATTTCCGTTTTCCGGTACGACTGTCTGTAGAGCTTTCCATCCCTTAGCCGAGAGCCCAAAGGTCCTTGAGTTCGTTTTACCCTTTACGTGACAAAACCTTAAATGACAGAGTGTGATAGTTTACAGATAATTATTTTCATCTCAAACTTGATGATAGAGGTTGTTTATCATACTTAATTATAGATTACTTCAGTATTTCAATGTTTATGACACAAACGACACGGCCGAAGATCGAAATTATGTTACCGCTGCGAAGTTATAAAAGTTATATTAAACTAGCTTTCAGCTGTTTGTTCTCCACCTAGTCCAGTCAATAAAAGCTTAACTTTGCCATTTTGGTTGAACACCTGCAACCAACGCCAAAATTTCCATAAGTCTTCATAGATTAATATACTAAAATTGCAGGGTGCTGCAATACCGGCAAAGGGTGCAAATACATTGCAAAAGGGTGCAAAAACAACTTTTTCGTCTATATCTCGCGATTGGCTGGAAATATGAAAAAAGATCCTACTACAAAATTGTAGGAAATTAAATCCCCTACAAAAACTTGGAAACGTATTTTCACGTATCTCTCATAGTTTTTGCACAAAATGCATTTAAAGGTGCAAAATGAAAAAAATGTTACTATTAATCTTTTTTTTTCATATTGAAGTGATACTACATGTTTCATTGGGATTCAAATGATATGTCTCGGGCATTTTTTTTAATTATTTTCACTTCAATTATTTACACCTTTTTTCAATTACCTAATAATCTTGGCAAAAAAAAACATTTAAATTTTATAATATGACTAGCTGACCCGGCAAACTTCGTACCGCCTCAGAATAATCATTAAAATATTATGCTTAGTTATTAAATGATACTGATAAATTGACAGCAGTGCCATCTAACGGGCCCCGGCCGGTACCGCCACAATCGCTTTTTTCCTGCATTTTAAATCTGTAATATCTTCAAAAATATTAATTTAAATTACATAATGTAAAGGGTCATATTAATCTATATTATATGCACAAAGTATTTAAGGTACTTAATTGGATAAAGATTAATACTGTATTGCTTATAATCGTTTCGTAAATAATCCATTATTTCTAGTAAAAAGAAAGAAAGTATTTTAGAACTTTTTAAGGTGTACAATACTGTAGAACATTATTTTGATCTGTCTCGTAGGGTACAGCCAGCGTTTGCAAAGTAAACGTAAAAAAATGGGTTTATTTACGACATCACATTAAAAACCTCTAAAATTATCAATGTTTCTTTACTTTTATGCATGTATTATACATATAAAACTTCCTCTTGAATCATTCTATATAGTAAAGAAACCGGCGTCGAAGTCCGTTGCGTAGTTTTAAAGATCGAAGCATTTATACGGACAGACAGAGAGTGGAAGCGACTTTGGCTTATACTATGTAGTGATAATTTAATTTTAGTTTTTTTTTTAATTCCATTGGATTCAGAGCAAAATAGCATTTGAAACGTATATTTGCAGTATATATTACCTCTCCATTTTCCTGAGCTATTATAAATTTCATTTCAGGGGGACGTTTATAATAATATATCACTGGCGGAGAAAGAGCGTGGTAGATTTTATGTTATTCTGTCTACTACTATTCTACTCTTTTGCTCCCACTGATTCCAATTTTCTATATAAGAGTCTTCAATATAAGAGTGAATAGGGAGAATAAGACAAATATGAGACCCTTGCGCTGGACGTAAATAGTCCCATTCAAGATCTATAGGATAGGATCGAAAATAGGACCCATGTGTTCGAATAAGACCATACGTTTCCTAATAAGAGCGAAATAGATAGAGATTTAGACGAAAATAGTAGCATTGAGAACACACACACATGGGCTTGTTTTTCTATCTCGCTGAGTGCAATGAGTAAGACTGCAGCAGAAAATGCTCAACTAACTATTTGTCACTTACTGTCACTATACTCCAAACTGTCGTTTCAGGGATATTTCGTTTTTGTGCGTCTAACTGTCCAAAAGTGATTTTTTGCAAAATAAACTTGATTCACTGTTTTCAATTTAAAGGAAACAATGAATCCTTTATTTTCATGTTCTATTTGTATGAAGAAAACGTAAGATGCAACAATTGTTGTGAAAAGTATGCAATCCTCTCAGGATTGCATTCTGATTGTAGTGATTGGTATGGTAAGAGTGAGGACCTCAGTGAAATGGCTAAGAAAACAATTATCACTGTATGTGCAGAAATTTTACAGGACAAAATAAAGGAAACTCGTTACGAAACAAAAAGTTATCTACAACCGGACAAATTCCCTGATAACGTTGTATCAGAAATACCTCCACTATTAACTTGCTTCCTACATAAATTATTATTAAATAATGAAAATATCGTGTCAGATGAATGTCCTGTTATCCCAAAAATAGATACTATTACCTATAGTATTATTTCAGCACTTCGTCCTAAATCCTTCATTCGTTTCTTCAACTAGCTGTTGAGACATACATTAATCGAAAAACAGGATCGATGTTAGTTATCAATCTACTAAGCAAACTGGGTGTTTGCACATCATACCATAATATTCAGCTTCATAAAGCTTCATCAATAATTTAACCTCAGAAGACTATAATTACTGATGCTTTCCTTCAATATGTCTTTGATAATACTGACCGTAATACAAGGTGGGCCAAAAGAAATCACCCTATTGAAAGATGCTCTTATTTTTGCAAATGGCGGCCAATGTCAAATCTGTTTTGACATTTGTAAACTAGACAGATGTAGAATACAAGTGAACAAGCCATGGAGCGATACACTCCCCGCGGAATGCGGAATAATCGTGTCTATTCTTTTGCGTAACAATTCGACTGTGGTGTTGGCGCAGCGCGGATTCCATTCCCCGGTCGTCTGGAACTAACTGCGCAAACACTGGGCCATTTGGCCAGGGACTACAAGAGACGCTGCCAAGAGTGGCCGGCCCCGGAGCGCCTATTCTGCCGAGAATATCGCAGCTGTTGCTGAGGATGGCGAGCTGTCGCCTGAAACATCAACCAGACGCCGTACCTCGCAATTAGCCATCAGCCGGTCGTCCCTAAGGTGAATTTTGGTCAAAGACCTGCGCATGTCCGTGCATCGGCTGCTGCCTGTCGACCACCAAACGCATGTAGCCTACACCCATGCGATTCTCAATCTCGAGGACGAAGTAGACGATATTTCGACCAAAATAATAATGAGCGATGAGGCTCATTTCCACCTCAGCGGGTACGTGAACAAGCAAAACTATCGCTTCTGGAGCACCGAAATTCCACGAGTGTAGCACGAGGAGCCATTACACCCGCGAAAAGTGACTGCATGGTACGCTGTTCAAGCTGGAACAGTCATCGGTCCATTTTTTTTCAAGAACGCCGCTGGTCAAACGATAACAGTGAACGGTGGCCGTGTTCATCGAGTTGCGAGAATTTGTCGCCCGAAGTTCTCGCTGAAGTGATGAAAAATGCCATAAAACAAGCTCGTATAGCAATCGATTGTGGCTGCGCCCATTTGGCCGACATCATCTTCTCGACTTCACTATTAAAATTCTAAAGGCTCCAATAAACATAATCAAAAAACAAAATCGAAGTTTTTCATTTAGAAAAAATTGAGAGCCAAACAACATCGGATGACTTCTTTTGGCCCACCTTGTATAAGAACCTCAGGTGGTCAGGAGACTTTTCATTGTTTAGGAGGCATAGCAGTGTACACACCAGCAAGTAGTGTTTGATATAAAAGAACTCCAATTAAATGTAAAAAAATCTGCAGCGCAATTAGCATCTATTACAGATATCACCGATGAGATGTAAGATGAGAGATTGCCTTCTGGATTAAAAAACATCACCTATGCAGATCCTAGTTAACTATGTTTAGGCATTTCACCTCGTGTATCACCATCGTATATAACATTTCTATCAGGCATATTACATGCCTCCCGTTCATTAGATGTCCATTCTCCCAAATTTGAAAATTTGCAAATTTGCGCTGTATGCGATGGAATAAAAAAAAATATCATTGAAATGAATTTTTTGTCAAGATTATTAGGTATATGAAAAAAGGTATAATTAAGTAAACAAAAATGTCCGAAAAATATTAATTAAATCCCAAGGAAGCATGTAGGATCGCTTCAAAATGGAAAAAAAAAAGATTAATAATAATATTTTTACAATTTTGCACATTTAAATGCATTTTGTGCAAAAACTATGAGAGATACACGAAAATACGTTTACAATTTTTTGTAGGGGATTTAATTTCCTACAATTTCGTAGTAGGATCTTTTTTAATTTTTCCAGCCAATCGCGAGATATAGACGAAAAAGTTGTTTTTGCACCCTTTTGTAATGTATTTGCACCCTTTGCCGGTATTGCAGCACCCTGCAATTTTAGTATATTAATCTACGAAGACTCACGGAAATTTTGGCGTTGGTTGCAGGTGTTCAACCAAAATGGCAAAGTTAAGCTTTAATTGACTGGACTAACCCGCTTGTATGTTCGTTATCACGGTAAAAAGTAGCCTATATCCTTTCTCTAGCTTTAGACTACTTGGGTACCAAATTTCATTTAAGTCAGTTCAATAGTTTTGGCGTGAAAGCGCGACAGACAGACCGACTTTCTATTGCATTTATAATATTATAGTTAAGAAAAATTGCATTTTTATTCAAATTCAAATTCAAAATTTCTTTATTCACTTAGGATGCAATACATCTCTTGTGACAGGTCAAGATTCTACATGTACATTTATGCCATGTTCGCAAACAATAGGTAGAGCCGGAGAAAAGAACATGGCAATAAAAACTCGCGGCCACTCCTTTCAAATCGCCAATGTTTACATAGTTTTAATGTTTATAAATGGAGGTAAGGTGCTGCCACTAATATACTATACACCATGTTAGAGGACTGATACAAATTATAGTGATTAAAAATTAGAACATAAGCTAATTAAAAAAAAAACAAAACAACAGCCTCAGTGGGTACAACATAGTAGGAGGAGCATCTACTTACAACAAAGGTAAAAACTATATGTGCTCAAATATTGGCCAAATTACTGGTAACGAAAGATTAAATATAAAATATTAATTTTAAGATCAAAAGAAAGAGAAGAATGGCCTTTATTCGTCACGTAGAATCTTTACTTACAAAAGTAAAATCATGCTCATAAACAATGTGATAACAACATTCACATGAGTAGAATAAAATGACAAGGAGCAAGTACTCAAATCCATTTTTCTTTATCATTTAAAAATTCGTCAACTGTATAATAACCTCTACGTATAAGATAAGTTTTGACTACATTTTTAAACTTTTCCACTGATAGACTCATAACACTAGCTGGTAACCTATTAAAAAATCGCACGGAAAGACCCATAAATGAATTATGCGTTTTATGTAGCCTATGATATTGACCTACTAATTTATGCTTATGTCTCGTGTTCACCGAGTGAACGTCACTATTCCTGTGATATAAATGCATATTTTGTTATGCATATTGTGTATGTGTATTTAAATAACTCTCCAAAAAATTGATTAATGTTTTAATAGACTTCTTCTATATTTTAAGTCGGCATAAAGATCAAAGTTTTTTTCTTATAAAATAGATTAGAAACTAAAAATACTACAATAAAACAAGTTTCAACATAACCTTGCTTTTTAAGTTTTCCAGAATGAGCATGCATTAATTAACTATTATTATATGTATATGTAAATATTTTTTTAAGTACACTATACATAACTTTGACAAATTATTTTGATGAATAAGTCACATCATTCTTGAATATAAATTAAACCTTGGTATTCAAAGAGATTGAACCTTTAAAAGTTTTTCAAAGAGATCATCATTATTGGTACGGTCCTGTAAAGTTTTAAAATAAACAGTTATTTTAGTATTGCAAAATAATTATTTAGTTGAAAGACAAAACTTTGACTCAGTGTTAAGCCTTTTAAATATTAAGTTATTTAGCGGTGAAGAAATAGTTATTAGGACAACATATTATTTAACTCCAAATTTTTATTTCATTATGCTTAAAACATACTTAGTGTCATTTATCTCGAAACTTTTCTCGCCATGACAGTAGAATAAATTTTAATCAATTTTATTAAAGTTAAAAACTTACATCTTCACAATATCAAGATATTGTTTAACAATAGTTGTATTATTAAGTCAAGTGACGTCTCACTTACACTTAACATTTATGAGCCTATAAGCGTCACTATTTACGACCTAATCGAGCTGATACAGATAGTAAACCTTTCTCTGTTTCCCCAACTACGACAGTTTTCTACAAACGAATTGCATGCGATAGAGGACCCGATAACTGGTTCTGACACCGAACACTTTCAGAAAACGCTACGACAGACAACCTTTTAATCAAAGAAGAGAGTTCTCTGAATGCCGTTCAAGTTTCTTTTAAGGGAATCGATTAAGGTATTGGGTTATGTTTTATTCGTACAGTGTTTCAGTTCTTAAGGGGTTTAAGCGAGAGTGATTGTGCACCGACTATAATTTGAAATTATTAATAACAACATACCTAACATGAAAAAGCTGAGTGTGTAAAAATTCATAGCTAATTTATAAGTTAAAATAAAAACTCAAAAGACAAAAAACCGGCTAAGTGCGAGTCGTACTCGCACACCGAGAGTTCCGTACACACCTGTAGTTCATTAAATTATGTAACCAAAAAATTACGGTTTTCACAATTTTTCTTTTATCTGTGCTGTAAGCCGTTGCTCCTACCAAATTGCAGAGTTCACGCTACTCTGTAGGTTTTGATTCGCTTGCGAGTGTCTAAAATTTGCGGAAATTTGTGGCATCAACGGCTGTATCTTTTAATTTCGTTGGCTTAGAAGTTTGATTTTTTCACAGCTCCAGGGGACAGTAGACCTGAGTATTTTATTTAATTATTCCAGCTTGATACCTCCATGCTTTCCTGATAAGGAAAGGGTCTTGACAGACAGACGGACGGACGGATAACAAAGTGATTCTATAAGGGAACGGAGCCCTAAGAAAACAAGTAAATTAATCATAATTATTACAATAATTTTATCATCAATATACACATTCAATAAAAAAAAATATATATTCTATTTGTATTGACTGGTTAAAAATACGAAGTGTCGCTTCCAAATTCAATCCAAGTAAAATTCCCCATGACACAGGAACATATGCGTAAGAGTTTATAGGGTCTATACCAAGCAGTGAACTGTAAAAAATTGTATTCGATCATCAATGAAAACAGTGTGAAACAGATACGTTACAAATAATTAATTAGATCATTGTAATTATTACAATATGTCTTGAAACATCTCGAGAAGACATCGAGAACGAGGACAGCTATCAAAATTTTTATTCTCCGCTAAACAAAAGATAAAAGCGGCAAAGTCTAGCTTACATCGTTAAACCGTCGGTGCAGTGGCGTGGTTAGCTTTAATAAAATTTCACAGCATTCTGGTGTGTGTTTCGCAGTGTGTATTGAAATATTTGAAATTTCTCTGTAAATACAAGCCGGTGACAGCCCTGTTGCTTTGTGTTCGGACAAACGCATATTTCACGGAAATTTCGCGCCCTAGGGGGCTATTCTCTTGATCAGAAACGCAGAACATTCTACCAACAATATTGTATTTCAAATGTTTGTGACTAGACTCAAAGGATGTTTAAGTTTAGGTGATAGTATTTTAATTTAAGGTTAGAGACGTCGCTAGTGTGGATAATACTTATTTATTTATTCAATGTAAACACATACATGGCATACAATTTAGAAGATTGTTAGAAGATAGAAATTTTCTTGTATGGTTAAAGCAGATATTCTCTAGTTGGAATTTCAAGTAGATAGGGGAGTTTCTTGAGTGGAGAAGGGAGTGCAACATAGTCAAAGCCTTCAAACTACGTCGCTGTCTAGTAAGTAACCAGATTAGATGGGTTGTGTAATCAAACTTTCGCAGGTTGAATATGAATCGAATGCAATGGTTGAAAAGCCGGTCTAATTTATTTTGCAGATCTCCATTCAGGTCGAGATAAGATACATCACCATTTAGAAAAAATTAAGTCTGCACAAGTAACTTCTTTGTCTCCATTGAGAGGAAATTTTTCAGACGATAGAATTCACGCAAGATATTTGTAACCGTCTGATAGGCGCTAGTTACTTGAGATTGCCAGTTCAGAGCGGTATCGATGTGCGATCCTTGCCCGTTTAGCTAATAGGTAAGATAGTATGATAGATAGTATGATAGATAGATAGTATGATAGATAGATAGTATGATAGTCTACATTCTCCCTATGATGATTACTTGGTTTTTGATGGCTTCACCGTTAAATCAAACCTGATGGACCAATAACTTAAGGCCTCTAAGTTTTTATTTATACTAGCCAAAGCTTCGTTCAAATTTTCGAGTCTTGCATGTAAATAGATTGTATGAAGCTCACGGGTCACGAGATCAATAAATGAAGAAATAAGAACAGGAGAATTATTTGAAAAAAGAATTTATTTGTAATTGTTAATTATCCGCAGTGTTACTTACCATGAGGATGGTAATGCCAACTCCTGGATTCTACTAAGTTTTCACTCAGGCAGAGCAAAGTCACTTTGGTAGGCTGAAATATATACTTAAAAAACCGTTTTATGAAAACCAAGTGTAATCAATTTACTAAAAAGTATAATATCCAAAAAAAATACAATTTCCAAAGTGAGTAATTGTAATAATTGCTAAGTCTTGAAGAAAATAAGTCAAGAAAATTTGTAATTAGAATCATGTTTCTAAAATGTGGGTGAAGTGTAATGAAATTTTCAAATATGAATCTATATAGTGTCATTGAAGTGTTTTTTCTTAAAAAATAATGAACAATTTTTACTAAATGTATGTTATAGGTATTCGCATGAAATAATAAATAAAAAAAAAAAAAAAAACTCTGTCTGTTAATTTGTTCCTGCTGATCTAAAAGAAGGCTGATAACATAAGGAGTAAATTTGGCTAGTTAGGGTTCCGTAGCCAAATGGCAAAAAGAACTATACTGTTGAAACTTGGTAAGTAGATGTAATCTGTGAACCGCATTAATATTTTCATATAAAAATAGAGAAAAAACAACACGTTTTGGGGGTCCCCATACTTGGAACTGAAACTGAAATGATGTTGAGGTTTCTAATACTATTTTTTTCTAAACTGAATAGTTTGCGCGAGAAATGTGTGCCCCCCCCTGTTACTTCTAAAATAAGTGATAAAAAAAAAAAAAAAGTTGTACATTACCATGTAAACTACCACCGAAAATTGGTTTGAACGAGATCTAGTAAGTGTTTTTTTTTAATACGTCATAAATCGTAAACCGCAATTTACCTTTCATTCAATCAATACACTATTATAGAACTTATAAATGATGTTACTTGCTGCTACGGAACCCTTCATGGGCGAGACCGACTCGCACTTAGCAGGTTTTTTTTATAATACTTTCGCTTCGCGGCTTTACTCGTCATTAACAATAATTACCGCAAGTATCACCGCCGGACTCAGCTAGTATTTAATTTTATTGTATATTAATCATCATTAATTCAGGGCCAGTGAAACTAAATTAATATTCTTCTACGCTTAATTCCACACACGTTAAGCTTACCGATAAGGCTACCTTATCTTCTTTTCCCAGAAAACGCATACATAAGCCAATTAAGATAGGGGAAGCTAAAGATTTATACACCACCACAGTAGAGACATTAATTATCTCTGATTACCTTGTAAGTAGTTTTTGGACTGATTCTTAACAATGGCATGTTAGGGAGTTTTTTTAGTTGTATTTTATAATTTTACTAGCTGATGCACACGGCTCCGCTCGCGTCCTAGGGGTATGAACAATAGATGTTGACCGATTCTCAGACCTACTGAATATGCACATAAAGTTTCATAAAGATCGGTCAAGCCGTTTCGGAGGAGTATGGGAACGAACATTGTGACACGAGAATTTTATATATAAGACTAGCTGAGGCCCGCGGCTCCGCTCGCATTTTAGAGGTGTGAAAAATAGATGTTGGCCGATTCTCAGACCTACTGAATATGCATATAAAGTTTCATAAAGATCGGTTAAGCCGTTTCGGAGGAGTATGGCAACGAAAACTGTGACACGAGAATTTTATATATTAGACTAGCTGATGTCCGCGGCTCCGCTCGCGTTTTTGAGGTATCAAAAATAGATGTTGGCCGATTCTTAGACCTACTGAATATGCATATAAAGTTTCATAAAGATCGGTCAAGCCGTTTCGGAGGAGTATGGCAACGAAAGCTGTGACACGAGAATTTTATATATTAAATTACACGTTTGTACTATAAGAAAGCAACTTATTTCTTTTTAGAAATGAAATAATTTTGAACTGAAAATAAATAGCAAAAGAAATTAATAACAAAAATTAGACATTAAAGATTAGAAACAAAAAGCTAGGTTGATTTTTTTAGGTTCGAATTTTGTTGTCTCATGCATGAATAATCTGCATCGAAATAAAATTGAAATATACTCATATAGATAATATATATAAAGATAGTATAAATGAAATAAAAAACGAAATATATCATTAAAAACGTTATTAGTATTGATAAATTTTAATTTAATTTATTTGTTACCTTATCTGAAATTCGCCATACCAAGGAGGTATAACGATAAAAACCAACTATTCAATGTCGTTCCTGCTTCGTTTATTGTGAATAATCAGATTTAGTAAACTAGTCTCACGGTTCGTTTGTAAATGTACACAAGCGGTGTTCGGCCATCCAATTAATTCAAAAAGTTAACAGTACTCGTACGCTTTTGGCGAAAATGTTGATTTAAAGTGTTTATGTGACGACGCATCTACACAGATTTAAATCATACATTTAGTTTACTTGTTTCAGAAATACTCCAACTTATTTAACTCTAAACTGTACTTCTATTTACAAACCATTTAGTTCGTGATCGTGTATCTATCATTGTTAAACGGCGATTCCCAAAGCGAGTACATATTGTCATATAGAGGGAATGTTAGGTAGGGCCAGTTGGAGACACTCGTCAGAACACTCCCCATGATGAAAATGACAGCGAACTGCCATAGAGGCTATATTGCTTCACGACTACATAGGCTCAAGAGACTGTCTGTACCGTCATATAATGTGGACTGTTCGCCGCTACAACGGATTGAGAGCGTTAAATAAACACTTGGCAGATCCATCGGAAAGATGAGAATAGTACTGCAAGCAGAGTAAAACTGGGTCTTATAAAGAAGATACAAAAGCGAGAAGAAACGTCTCACTTTGTTTGGAACAGGATTACTACTCCTAAGTTTTGTAATTAAAGAGTTTTAATGCCTCAAATCGGAGGTCAAGTAACCTCGCAAAGTAAAAAGCAACATAACATGCGGTTCCTACCGGTTTGCTGTGAGGTTGGGATAGAACTATGGTCGAAGCTATTCAATTCTGCCGAAACAGTTTGGTTCTCCTGCGGTTCAATAATAATATCGTCAGTCTATCGTAGTCTACTAAGAGAAAATTTTATGAGATACTTAATTATCTTAATTTTTTTACTGTATATCATAATCCTTACTGTCCTTACTAATATTATAAATGCAATAGTAGCTCTGTCTGTCTGTCCGGCGTTCATGAAAAAATTATTGAACTGATTTACATGAAATTTGGTGCAAAGATAATCTAGAGTCCGAGAAAAGACATTCTACATTTTACTGCGATAACCAACATACACGCGGGTGGAGCCACGGGTGAAAGCTAATGGTATTTGAAAACTGTTGTGACGACAACATCAAAATGTCTTGCGTAGGTAACGAGAAAATAGACATATAGACTGACGCGTAAAGCAAATTTACTTAACGATACGTAACAATATATCAAGTAACGAATTTGTAGTTGGAACTGTACAAAATACAGGTAATAAAATAAAATTAGTCGTGTCTCAGAGAAATACAGCAAAGAAAAAGTTATTTTGCGATTATAGAGCTTAGCTGAATTAAAATAGCAAAGTGAAACTATTTAAATGCATGAAACCACACTACAGTATTATTACACGCAAATACATTTTGCTAATTAATATCGAACCATACTTTTATACATTTGCGTTTAATGATTAAATTTAAAATGTATGAAAGGGTATATATGAAGCTGGTGTCTCAGTAGTTACCGAGTAGGTTAATTTATTGTAAGGTTAAACAATTTTAGTAATGTCTGTCTTTGGATGGATGACCGTTCTTAACATATCGAGACCCTTTAGTATATTCGAGAACACGTACACTCATAGGTCCTGGTTACCATACAAACATCTCTGACATTCGTTACGGGTAGTTCGGCAAAGTCCAACAACAATCTATGTATAAAACTTCGATATCACCTAGTACGGTGAAGATATAAAGGCAGTCGTTCTATCTAAGAAAATTATATATATATAGAGTACCCCAACGTAGTTTGTGATAAGGTTCGGTAGAAAAGGAAGATGTCTAATCTTTGAAATGTGAGAGAGTTGAACATTAGGAATATATTCCTGTATCGCGGGGGACTTTATGAACATACGAGAAACAGATACAAAGAACACCCAGACGCAGAATAACAATTGGTGGATCACATAAAGTGTTATCCCGTGAAAGATTGGAACCCACAACACTTGGCGCAATAGGAAGCGGTGTGGCGACCGCAGTAAGTTTGATAAATAAAAATTTAAGACAAAAATGTGGTAATACTATTTGATTCTTTTTAAGAATGGGTCCAGTTTACCTTTTCGTTTATTTGACTATGTAGGAATAACCTTCATTGTATTTACTTATGTAGATGTGTTTCATTACATGTGGCCGTCCTTTTATATCTTTTGAAAATGTTTTTATTAGCTCAACTGGTACGTATAGTCCAGTCAAATAAGCACATTATAGGGGCCAACTTCGAAATAAGAGATAATAAACTTAAAAATTCATATACCCTTATTATTTTGGTTTAAAAATTGTGTCAAAAGTCTTATAAAATTCTTAAATGTCAAAGGATATGGTCATAGCACTAAAATGTCCTTTTAAATTTATGTTACCAATATTTTCTTGCTTTTATCACATTAATATGATAAAATAAAACATACAACTTAAAACATGAATAGTAAGGGTAAGTTATAGAATTCAAGAAAACCCTACAATTATGTTGTGACTTCTAATAAATTTAATTAAAAAATATACCTATTTCATATTTTTTACATTAAGGTCATTAAAAGTCAAAACCCACTACCCTGTGATGATATTTAAGAATACAGAGGATCACCACCCCCAATAATCCCGTAGTTATTTTAAAGAGTTGAATAAAGAAGCAAACTTCGCACAGCAAACAATACAGACAGACTCACTGTAATTTAAATGAATACTTTAAAGTACTCACTCCTTTACCAAATTTAATTCATCTATACCACAGAGCTTAAAGATGTGTACTTCCGCTAATGATGTGCGGTGCTGAGACATGGCCACTGACTGTAGGGCCGGTCCTTAAACTTAAAGTTGCTCAACGTGCTATGATCCGTAAGATAACCAATGTGACCGACATAGCTTCGAAAGTTAGTAGGTTGAAATAGAAATAGGCTGGTTATATATGTCGCAGAACGGATAAGTGCTAGAGTAAACGAGTTCTGGAGTGGAGACCGCGTTGGCAAACGTAGTGTGGGGCACCCTCTGGCCAGGTGGCGGGATGTCTTACGTATGAGGGCCGGCAGCGTTTGGATGCAAAAAGAATCGAACCGGGCTCTGTGGTATGCCTTGGGTGAGGCCTATGTCCAGCAGTGGACTAAAGTGGGCTATTGATGAAATCATCTAACCAGCTTAAGCATGGGATAGTAAGTAAATATATCCTTTGTAAGCAGAATTTCATGTCTAGCAGAGGACTACGTAGTCGCGCTATCTTTCATCATCATCAACAGCCTTTAACAGTCCACTGCTGGACATAGGCCTCTCCTTTGAAAGGAGGTGTTGGACTACTATACCACGCTGGCCAGACGGGTTGGTAAAGGGTTTGTTTCAAGTTTTCCTTCTCTTGGCAGTGATGTTAGTTGAATGAATAGGGGTGGTGACACTTTGTATTCTTAATTCGTTACCACACGGATTATCTTTTATTCTTAAATATAATCAATATTTGTAAGTATAGATGTACAGATATAAAAAACTTCGTACTTAGTTCAGAATGCCCTTCTCCGGAGTTACACAGCCAATTGCTAGCATATTTTTCATTTTGTGGAAAGCTACATTATTCTTGACTTTTTTATTTTGGTATATATTATAACACAAGTAACGAGTGTAAAGTTTTGAGTACAATGTTTGGATAAAGTAATTTATACAATATTTAAATTCTTCTGCACATATCATTCTATAATAAATACCTATGTAATATTCATAAATTAAATAGGTATTTATTACAAGTGTGTATCACACAGTGTTACATGACATATTATGATTATAGTTTAAGACAATTATTATTTGAAATTTACTTTTAAATAGGCAAAGAAATAGTTTCTTTGTTTAATTTCAAATAGGAAAGAAACAGAATATCATTTAAGATACTGCTAATAAGGCAAATACGTTAACAAAGTATTTTTTCAATTGTTTAGAAATCTCAGTCAAGTGTAATCAGACCTGTGTGTTCTATATTATTATTTTTATTATTATATTATTATTATTATTGTTATAAATATGTGAATGTAATATTTACTTAGTTTTGACATCATATGTAGTCTTTATCAAGTAATTAACTTAACGAGTTGATTGGTTTACTGACGGGACCATGTAACACCTCAGATACTACAATAACGACAAATACCCATGGATACTGACAATTAAAGGTTCCTGAGCGGATTACCAGTAAGCTTATAATACATATTAGATCTTACAATTTAAAAATAACAACATGTTTTATTATATTACTTTACCAGTACCGAGGCGGTATTACCTCCCACAGAAGCCCAAAGTAAAATGACAACATTCGTGATGTCGTATTTGGTTTGTGAGTCCGAAACCTAAGCTTAAAAGCATCCCACTGGGTCGCCTTGGCCTGAATTGTCTGCATTCACAATAAGGATAGTGACTGCGTCAGTTTAATAGGCTTTTTTTATATCTGTACTTAATGACTACTTGAAGTAGAATAACTTACTAACACTACATACTGTTAGTAAGTAATTGTCAGTAAATTTTATACCTAAATATATACGTATATTGATACAATATAAAAAAATCTAACATTACGAAACACAAACTCCAATAGAATTGGTTAATTCACTTATGAACGAGAAAGGCATGCCCTTTGAAGCAGATAAAAGCCCTAAAAAGCTTAGTGAAATAAAGATACCATAGATTCCATTTCGTTTGTACATCCTTACTTTTGTATCCGAAAGGTATTAATAGTTTATTGGTCTGATACACTGACACTATGTATAATAAAGGTGTACCAATTACGATTACATGACATGGTCGGATTGTTGTGAACTTTGAATGGATAATTTCATGTAGGTACATGATGAAACCTTAGTCGGAATACATATTATTATTCAAATTAGGGTATTACATTTATTAATGTCTGTATTAAATTAGAATAGTTTTATCGAACTTGTTTGTTTTTTATGTCAATTAAAGTGGGTTTTGAAAGTTTTCCTTTTGAGCTGAAATATTGAGTGTGGACTATCAAAGTGCAATGTTTCAATATTTCGAAAATCTGAAGCTCTGTGTTATGTGATCATGGCCTGGACTTATTTTTAAGCACATACTTATGTTGTATTAGACAAATAAAAAGTAAGAGTTTGACAATTAGCTATATTTTCTTTTATATTTTCTTGTCTGAACAAAATAACATAACATATGAAATACCGGCGACACACCTCAGGTCATCAAAGTCCTTTAATTCAGAACGACATAAAGCAATAGTACATTGTTCACCGAGGGAGGAAAGGAACCGATTACTAGCGAGGGAGCAGTTTGTGGCCCGAAGGCGCAGCCTAGGGCCACAATACTCCCGAGGTAGGAATGGGACTTTCACCCGAGTGCTACACAGTGCTTTATACTACACCTGTGAGGAACATTTAAAGTATTTATAAAATAAAATCAAAACGTAAGACACCATGTAAGACACAATTTAGCCACAGTATAAAGAAACATACAGTAGGACGACGCCTTTGATCTCGTGGTAATTGCCGGCAACGTCTAGACATTGTCGCAACTGCTAGGGTTGTCTCAAGTAAACAATATTTATTAATAAATTTATTTATTTTAGATCAACATCGTCATCAACATTATGATTATTATTATAAGCAATAATTAACAATGATCAAAAATATAGTTTTTTTTAACAGTTTCATTTAGCTTGCCTTGTTTGGGTCAAATCAAGTAATTGAAATATATAAGGGGGTCAACCCGGAAACAGGAAAGGCCTGTTGCCGGATTAGTCTGAAATTTGGTATTCTAGTTTCAAACATATGTAATTTAATTTAAAGAAATATCCGGATTTGGATATCTTGAATTTGAAGAAGTTGTTATTTTCATAATCGTCAACCCAAAAAACCTCAAAATTGACACTCATAACTATATTTTTTTAAATAATGTCCTCCATGTTGGATCTAGTACACTTGCACGTAGCTATGAAAAAAAAATCCGCGAAAGACACTTGATCTCATTTTTATTTTCAGGCACCTCGCAAATCTTAAAAATTACACCCTTGTCGAAAAATTTGCAAATTTTCGTCGGCGCCATCTTGGATTTTCATTTCAACCCCATAATCGTATTTAGTGACTTCGTAAACCATGGACATGATACCCATGTCGAAAAATTTGCAAATTTTAGTAGGGCCATCTTGGATTTTCATTTCAACCCCATAATCGTTTTAAGTGACTTCGTAAACCATGGACATGATACCCATGTCGAAAAATTTGCAAATTTTAGTAGGCGCCATCTTGGATTTTCATTTCAAACCCATAATCGTTTTCAGTGACTTCGTAAACCATGGACATGATACCCATGTCAAAAAATTTGCAAATTTTCGCCATCTTGGATTTTCATTTCAGATGACGACTTGCAATCTTCCACAACACACGTCGTATGCACCATTTGAATTGTTTTCCAAAATACTAATATTTTAAAGTGACACACGACAGCCCTGAAAGTTGTTTCCCGAGCTGCTAACACTGTAAATGTATGCAGCTCGGGGCAGCCGTTCCCCCGTCTCAACCCTCACGCCCCGCACGATTGCCCTGTCTAGACGTCTTCGTGGGACGACTGTATGTGATTTAGCTTAGAATTTGACATAATATTTATAAATATTTCGCGCTTCTTTTGTTTTTTTTATTCTTCACAAATGGATGTCAGTGGCACGGAGATTCCATATTTAAATTATATGAAAACTCTTTGGGCAGGCGCGCGCCATAGATAAGTTATCACATGAGAAATGAAAATTCATACAACTTTCTCTCCCGCTAAAACACGTTAGAAATGGATTTTCATACATTTTTTCCTCCCGCTTATTTAGGTCAAGGAAAAGACTAACTTTCTTTCTTTCATTTTCAGGGAATATTGACTACTGTTCCGATCAGGTGTAGTATAAAAGTAATTCTTTACGAGGATAACTGAAATTTTGAATCTTAAGTATGAAAAAGAAACCACCACCGTTCATTGCTCTATAAGGACAATTTTAAATCTGGGATTTTTGCATCTAATGAATTTATTTGAGTTTTATTTTTCATTTCATATAGATACGAAGCAAAAATGAGCAGAATCCAGGAGTTGCAGTCACCATCCTCATTGTCTATGTGGACAATGACCCACACCCATTGAACACGGTGAACCACACTATGGCGGCCTAGTAAAAACCGTATATTATAAAAAAAACAAAGTGAAAATACTATGGAAAGTTTTTACCGCTGTTGCAAGTTGAGGCAAAAATTTCTTACACTCGATAACAATATATCAATACGGAGCACAATGTTCAAATATAACCTTTCTTGTTGGAAAATGTACAAGTCATTTCACAACTTGAATTGCTTTTCACTTCGAATACCATTTCAATAAAACTGATTTGAAGTGGAAACTTTAGAAGTTAAATTCAAGACTCTAATTTATGTTCATATTACGAAATAGTCCATATAAACAAATGAAATTGAAATGTCTGTTTGTCGTCCTAAATTATTAGTAGTTTTTTACTTTTTTTTTTGTGATGCTTTTATGAAAGCACTTATAGTATGTACTTATAACAAAACATTACTATAATTTTTTTTGGTTAGTCTATCTGTCTTTTGGTTCGGGCCAGTTTTCAGAATAGCTTGACTGATTTTTTGATTTTTGATTGACTTTCGAATAGCTGATGATATAAGGCTAGAATGATGCGGAATAATCTAACCAGGCTGCCATGGTAGGGGTCACCATGCTACATTGCCTACCCTCACAATAAGCATGGTGACTCCTACTCCTGGATTCTACTCATGCTTTCCATCAGGCAGAGTAGAGTCACTTTGGCAGGCTTAAATATAAAAAAAAAAAAAAAAAAAAAACACAGGTCAATTTTTAGCTTCAGACTATTTGTTGTACGGCGAATAAAGCATGAACTGATTTGATATTTTTTTAAATCAATTAGATTAATACATAATCTGATACATAACACACATATACCTAAATGCATGTATAAGTGCAACTCAAAATGGCTCTATATGCGTAAGTTTGTGTGTTATGTATGCACATTTGGCCACAGTTTAGGTGCCCCCCTCTGTAACTGAGCGAGGACTACTATTCCAGTAATCTTACGCGCTGAGAAGCAATTTAAAAAGTTAGTAAGTCTTGGTTATAGTGGAGGCGTGTTATCATACCCGTGGAGCCTCGCTGTACCTACCAGCAGACGGATTAATTGATGGTCAGCAACTACTTTAGGCTGCGTATCAAGATTCGTTACTCCGTTGAAAGAAAGAAAGAAAACAGTTTATTCAGAAATTTACAGTTAAAATAACATAGCACATAGTTAAAATAACAATAAAAAAATTAAATTAGTGCGGTGCAAGATGCTTCTCTCAGTATATTTTTGCGTTTTTTGCCGTCTGTGTTTTTTGGTGTACTATTTCTTACACCTCAAGGACAACTTGCAAGGACTGAAGAAAATTAAAGGTTTGAACAGGTTAAAGAGAACTATAATTTCGGATATTTTTCAGTTAGAATTATGTTTTGTAGCTCCTGTAGTTCTGTTTTATAAAGCTATTTCATTTATTCATACATACAGACAAAAAGCCACGGAAGTTTCTTATTTTTGTATGTTAAATATATTAGATACTAGCTGAGCCCCGCGGTGTTACCCGCGTTTGTTAATGTAACCACCGGCAACGCCGCGGGGCAAAGCAATTCTAAAAGAAGCTTAAGTTATCTACTCCTTATACAATCAGCTATCTGCCAGTGAAATTTCCGTCGAAATCGGTCCAGCCGTAAAATGCGGTTATTTTAATATTACAAACAGACACTCCAATTTTATTTATTTTTATAGATTGGAACTATAAATATGAGTTAAAAACATCTGACGTTACCTAAAAGGTCTATATATACTTAAAAGATCTATATCTACATCTGACGTTACAAAATATAGAACATCATTTTATACTAATGTATCAAAAGCAAAAGATTTATTCCCGATTTTGTTAGTTAATACAAGCCTTAATTTAATATCTTTGATGTAATAGTAACATTAATCCAATTTCTCATTCATTTAATCAAAAGAAGTTAGTTCTTAGTAAAGATTAAAACCAAAAGAAAAATTTATACCGTCAGAAGTCATGCCCATGTTAACAAACACTTGTTCTGGCGCGTACAAATTACTTATCGTCGGGGAGAAATAAGATAAAAGACGCTTCGAAAACATGAAACAATAGATAACAGAGGGCAAGAGAGTCGAGCGAAATTTGTACCGCCACAAAAACTTAAAGAAAAAATATTTTAGATGGATTACCGCCACAAATAAAATTTACAATATTCTTTCTATGACGATTTTTAAAAAATATATATTATACATAATGTCTATAATGCATGTGTTATGCATATAAGCAATACATGTAAATAATTATTATACATATTGGAATAATGTACAAAATGAATTACAATAAATAAAATTGTAATTTACATAATGTGTTTGGTATCGGTCGGTATTGGTATGATTTTATGTTCATTTTGTAAAACATATCTGCAAAGATTGTCGTAAAAAATTTACGATGTACTAAAACAAAATAATAATCGAACAAAATAAAGATTATTCATGAGCATGTTGTCGTATATCCAATTGCGGAGTCTAATTACGTTGATTAAAAATAAAATGTGTTTAGTCCACGTTATACAGGAATTAAAATATAATTATTTTAAATTATCAAATTGGTTGACACATTGAACTAATATATCACTCACCATGTAACAATTAGAGATATAAACCAAACCAGCTTAGCAATAATCCGTAAACTAATTCACAATTACACGTACATCATATCTCACTTTGAGCGTTTACCACAAAAGTTAAAGTCACTTCGCGTATGTTGCCTCGATATTTGTAGACGGTCTACGTTCGAACCTCGCGCACAACGGTTACGACAAGCTCTACGCAGACACGTGCAACCCCTGTAGCAGAGTATATAAACTGGAGTATTGCCGCTACGAACTAAAGTTCCGAAGTTTACCGAACATAGTCGAGCATTACCGAGACTTTGTAAGCCGTGATTGATATCAAATGAAATGTGAGGAATGACTAGTTCCAGAGAGCTCTTTGTTTTAAGGATTACTTTTTTTGCCCTCACCACAAGGTGTCGCCACCATTGCATATTTTTTGTAGAACTTCATTTTCTAGTAGTTTCATAATTAAAGTTTGTAAACGTATTTAAAGATCAAATCTATAAAGTAATAGTAGTTTAGTAGAGTAGTACAATTCTAAACCTATTTTTAGATACAAACGGGAAAAAAATTAGAATCTTAAGATCGAAAAATATTGACAAATGAAAGCAAATTATGGGATAAAAAAAAGAGCTCGCTCTTTGAATTTCTGTTAAACAGACACTTTTGCCTCTTGTAACGATATCAATGCCGTATGTTATTATACTTTGTATTTAAAATAACGTACTTAATTTTGCGTTAAGAATAATATTAGCTTTCGGCATTCCTCCTCCATATAAACTGCAATATAAATATAAATTGCAATATCTCAGGCAATATTTAGAGAGACCTAGATTCACATTTAACAACAAAAATTTTAAACAAGGTTTACGTATAAAACGTTCGTTTAATAACCCGTCGTAACAATAAACTAACGAATATCCCAGTGAACATATATGACAATAGTTTATTACACAAACTTCAATGTAACGTCTCTGTAGTTTCTTAATTACGACTTCAATCAACAGAAATAGATCAAAATTGATGAAATTATATTACGGTATAAATTTTGTTAATTTTACATAGAGGTTAAAGAATGGGGATGTTGAAATTAACTATGACTTATAGTACGTTGCAACTAAATTAAACTTTGTTGTGTAGACTTTTTTTGTCCTCCTGTTTTGTTAAAAATAAAAGTTTTTGTGAGGACGTCATGAGGCTACTTGGCCTGGCCCTGACCATAATAACTATTATTTTATGTAAAATATAATAGGTAGGTATACATATGATACTTTTCCTAATTTTCTCGTTTTCATTATTTATACGTTTAGAAGTAACGAAACTCACAGAGCGGAACACAATGGGTGGTCTTATCATTTATATGTGTGACCTTCAGTTATAAGTCAAATTCTTGTCCCTTCATTTGTTCTTCCAACAAACAAAAGACTACGATTCACCTAACAATAAGCAGTTACCCAGAGCATTACACGTATTCAGCAGATATCTCACATCGATATATAACATCGAGTGTTGCAAACCATACTAATTGAAATTTTGGGGATTCAGTTTCATGCTAATCAATGAACTATTTAATTCTTAATGTTTGTTCAACCAATCGAAATACTCTAATTAGTAGCGAGAAAATCAATTGTTCGTTACTTTAAACTCTTTACTGGAATTAAAAAGTTATATTAGACATAGATTAAGAAAGTTAAATAAATTGTAAAGACGACTTCAAGGATTAAAGGAACAAAATTTGAGTTGTTACTCGTATTGTTTAGGACATTTGATGTGAATCTGTTCTACTGACTGTAGTTTGGCTCTGGGTGAGATTAAAATTGAACTAATTTTATGCATTGTTCCTAACGTGGGCAATGTAATTAACTTCTTTGAGCTTTGTACGTTCAACAGACAACAAGTTTTTATTCTTTTGTTCTACAGCATAATTATTGCCAAAGCTACATCGTAACTCCAATCACCTAAGGCCACTCGGCTATGAGCACTTATTTTGATATGAGCATTTCACTCAGCTATGGGTAGGTTATATATTACTATAAAATTATAACAGTCATAACTTTATTTATTACATCATATTGTTAACCTTTCCAATTAACTTTGTTTTTAATAACAAATATACAATTACTGCAATCCACCGGTTAGAAGTCTTGGAGTTTTTCGCAATAACCGTTTCGAATTACAGCCACTCGACCCTGACCTGTTCAAGTTGTTCCAATATAGCATTATCCCTTTCCACTTTTGGCCCTATCTACTTTTACTTTATTCTTCTAATTTCTCAATTGAATCCTTAAAATAGGCCGGGCTTGGCCACAGTTGTAAGGCGATGAAATAAATAATCTTAAGAATGAAAACGCGTCACTGGCAGTCCAATAAATTGTTGAAACATTTATGTGTTTAGTATAGTAGTAGTATTTATAGCTATAAGATATTTTTGTTTATACCCAAGCTAAAATGTTGCATCTGATAGACAAAAAATATCTTGTACATCGCCTCTGTAAGCCACGCAAAACCGCTGCCGGAAGTTATTTACATTTCTCCAGCACTTTATTCTCGTCGTATGCGTTGAGCATAATGCATACTGAACACGTTCTTTGTCCTAAAATCTTGTTGTAGCGTAGTAGATAAAGAGACACAAAACAGAATAATACTTCTATATTCATACTATATACATCTACTACACTATATTACTTATTTTTTAAGATTTTTCTTACTGGAGATTTTCTCTCGGTTTTCTATTCTAATTCCCGCTCTTAAACCTTCAGAGAAGAGGAGATTCGGATTCCCTCAAATTCAAAAATATTTTGTCTCCTAAAACTTTCGTGAGTATAGTGCACGTGTGTTTGGCTGCTTATTTTTGTAGTATATGTATTTGTCTAATTTATTTATGTATCTATGTATACTTTTTGCTACTATTCCTATTGTACCTATCACTATGGGTATGGTTTCAGTTTTGTATTGCTTTCAGCGGAAATTGTCGTGGTCCCCCCCCGATGAACCGGCAGAATTAGTAGGTGATCTACATTACTATTATATTACAATACTATATAAATTTGAAAGTAACTGTCTGTCCTATTGAGTTGCATCCATAGGCGGCGGTGTGACTTACCATCAGGATACTTAGGGCATGTTCGTTTGCATCTTATACCATTTAAAAATAGGCCGCTATAGTAAAGATTACCATGTTACATTATTGAATTGTCTGCATTCGAAATGAGTAGAATGGCCACGACTCTTAGATTATGCCCATGTTTTCTATCCTGCAGAGTCATTTCGGCTGGCGTGTATTATTAAAAGAAAAAAATTCGAAAGACAGTTTCATAATTTTTAATGAAATACTGCACAAAAGCTTCAGAAAGGGGTATTAACCTGACCACAATTTTAGCTCAAGGATATTGCTGCAGTTTTTTCTACAGTCAATTGTAGATATCTTCAAGAGGACAATAGGTAGATTAATTCCAATAAGGCAGCATCAGTGATACGTTCAGATGAAAAAAAATATTGACTTCTCAAAGTTCTGTCACTAACTGAAGACCGAAAATTGTTGAGGAGAATACAAGAAAACTAGTCCAATATAATATATATGTGCTTCCAATATTAACAGTATTATTGCTTACCAGTTCACACAATAAACCTTTTTATGAAGAAACATAGGATATTGCACGGACCTACACTACCATCGCTCCCGGCGTTGGTCGTGAACATAATCCGTTTTACCCCTTTTCACCCTTTCACACTTAATAGGTGCTTACGTCATGAAGGAATATACTCAAGAGAATTGTTGTCGTAAGCCCAAGGAGGTCGAACGTTGAGCTCTCGCAGTTAATGACTCTTTAGATTTTAATGTGCTTTTGATGTGTTTAGAAGTGCTTAACTGTAGTTTTTTTTTTCCGAAATCTGCTTTATAAAATCAAGTAAGGAATTACAATCTAACTTTTCCTTCATCTTGAGGTAAGTCTGTATAAGCTCTGGCGGTCAGAGCCATACGTGGATACCGCACGGTGTCCACAGAGGCGGCGTGTGCCTTGGCCGGAACACCCCCGTGGGATTTGGAGGCGGAAGTGCTCGCCGAAGTTTATCGGCGAGTGGCTGACTTCCGGGCGGAGAATGGCTTTCGCCCTCCGCCCGAGGACGTGCGCGAGTGGCGCGAAGCCGCTCGCCGAGCCACCATGCAGAGATGGTCGTTCCGGCTGGAGACCCCACGTGCTGGCTTTGCCGCCGTGGAGGCTCTTCAGCCGGTCATCGCGGAGTGGGCAGGGCGGCAGCACGGGACCCTTTCCTTCCGGCTGACGCAGGTACTTTCCGGGCACGGTTGCTTCGGAAAGTACCTGCACTCGGTCGCTAGGAGGGAACCGAGTCCCGCCTGCCACCACTGCGACTGCAGTGAGGACACGGCCCAGCACACGCTGGCGGTCTGCCCCGCTTGGGCGGCGCAGCGCCGGGTCCTCACTGCAGTCATCGGAGGGGATCTCTCGCTGCCGGCCGTCATAAGATCGATGGCCGGCAGCGACAGTTGTTTTACCGCGGTCGCAACCTTCTGCGAGGACGTAATCTTGCAGAAGGAGGTGGCGGAGAAGGCCCGGGAGGATTCCATCCAATCGGACCCGATCCGCCGCCGGCGCCCCGGGCGGCGGAGGCGCGCATACCTGCGTCTCATGCCGCCCTGAGAGTGGCCGCGGATGGGCGGGACGGGTTTCCCGTCCGTCCGCAGTGAAGGCCAACCGCGAGGGGGCGACGTCCGCGTGTGACCGGACGTTGCCTAATTAGAGAGTAAAGTATGAGATGGTGCCCGCAACAGTGCGGGCAGGCGCCGGTTGGAGTCCAGAAGGAAATCCCCTCCCTGGACTCCTTCCAATACAAAGGCGCAGAGAGGGTCACACCGTGTGGTTTTAGTCGGTTCGAGTCCGACACACCACCCCGCCGTAACCCCCGACGGGGTGACGGTCCGCGGGGATTTCCACACGTTAAAAAAAAAAAAAAAAAAAAAAGTCTGTATAAGCTGAGTAGCAAAAAATAAAGATATATAGGTACTGAATTTGTACACTGAGCCATACAATAATAAAAATGTAATGACTAAAGTGAGGCTTTATTGCCTATACCAAATTCTTACAGGCAACCTTTGGATGCTAAAGATAATACTAAATAGAAACCATTAAAACGTATTTTAAAGGCTGTACTCTTAATTAAGAATTCAAATTCGTTTTAAATGACCGTAGTCAACTTCTTATTTCGAGATCGTATTGTTTTAGCATGCTGACGTCGAACGCAATTTACTATTAAGCGAACGAGGGAAGACAGTGGACTCAGCAACTCATTAGCACTCGGGTGGTGATACAACCTCGTGTTTAAATGAGACGAATACTTGACATACATGTTAGAGCCATCAAGGGTTAGTACAAGTTATAGCTCAAACGATTACCAAGAAATAGTTTTGTTTTAATGAATCATAAAAATATCACCATCGCAATATGCAGACCTGTTATTTTTTTTAAAAGATAATTTTGAAAAGGATTTTCGATCAATAACAATAAAAGTTTATCCCGCTACGTAAAGTCTAAACCAAACATGCTTGTCTTACAGGAGAGCGATTGAAAGTTTTTCTCTTATATGATCTCATAAATTATTGTACATATATAAAGCAACCCCTGCATTGGTCTAATGCTAAGAGAATTAGAAGTGTAATATAAATCGACACATTGAGGTTAGGCTCACAAACCTTTCTGTCTAGTCTAGATAACTAAGTTATAATTTTTAACTGTTAAAATGAATAGAAATTATTTTTTCAGATTTTATGTAACTTTGTTGGTCTTGCAGATTAACTTGTACAGTTAGATAATTTAAAATGAAGTGTGTCATCTTTATGTTCATTTACGGTACGGCATGCATATTTTATAGGTAAAAATATTGAAGCAATCAGACTGCCGAAATATATAAATATAATTGGTAAGTTCCTTTTCCTTTTTAATACTTATTAAATTCAAAAGCAAACTTGATAACATTTTTAACGTTAACGTTTATTTAACTACAGTTTTGAATAATAAATATGTTACGCGATCTCGCAGAAAATTAGTCCTTAAAATGTCACTGAATATGGACGGCAATACGCCTTACAACTAACAATAGAATAATCCATACTAATATTATAAATTCGAAAGTAACTCTCTCAACCTATCTATCTGTTACGACTTCACGGCTAAACCGTTGCAAGTAATGAAATGGGATTTGGCATCATTATCATCAACATTTATTTATGAGCGACACTATTGTCGACGTAGCCCTTTCCAACTCTCTCCTACAAGGGATTTGGCTTCTCTTTGCCGGGATAACCGATATACCAGTACATGCGGAGCCGTGTTGCTCGAACCAACTTATTTTACCAAAGCTTTTTTGACGTATAAAACTTTTATTTGGCTAATTTTATTAGATATTTAGTTACAACTACATCTCATTTACGACATACGATGTAGCTTAATCTGGTACCTCGCCTACACGTAAAGTGGGGATGTTTTTTTTTCCTGCGGCTACCCCGTCGTGTGGGGTATCATTAGATAGGTCTTTCAAAAACAATAAAGGGTTCGACTGTACTTTTTTATGTTTGGTAACTCAGAACTTACGATAGGGTGAACCGATTTTTAAATTCTTTTATGTTTGAAAGCTGGTGCCTCTCATGTAGTCCCATAATAAGGAAACTAGGATCTGATGATAGGATCCTGAAATAGATGATAGAAATTGAGGTAAATCCTCAAATACCATATGCATACCTGACGCGATTTGGGTACTCGGAATAGTTTTTCTTTGAAGTCGGTTTTATTTTGTTAAAATTATATTTTGTCTAGTTTAATCTATCAAGGCCTCTTATTAACACACTATGAAAATGTCTGAGAGTATTTTGTAACTTGCATTACCTCATAGACTACTGTAAATGAAGTCTGTGGCATTATATATATAATGCATAGAGCTGCCCAGATCTTTGCGAATCTTGCACAACCATTGGTGTGAACATGCTTCAGTAGTGATCCTTACAGAATATGCTCGGTGGAACACGCTATTTGAATATAGAGACGTCACCACAAGTAAATAATATATATGTATATATAACAGCTTCCGCCCGCGGCTCCACCCGTATAGCTGTAGAAAGTAGCCTTTGTCCGTTTTCAGGCTCTAAACTAGTAGTATACTTTCATTTCTGTATACCTTGGATGTTAATTTTAGAAGTTTTCTTGCAATACATACACCAATTTTTAAAGTTGCTTTTATAACCGACTAAGGTAAGGTTATTGAAGTTTTTTGATTATTGAACACACTCGGTTCTTTAAAACTTGCAATTTATTTAAAATCGTCAATATCCAATAACATTAACAGAAACTAAGTTCTTTGAAACTTTATAACTAAACTCGGCTTTATAAATCTTCTAGGAAATTTGATCGCTGCCAATATACTGAATGTTTGCGATTCCAATGAATTTCTTATTGTTAGATTTTTTTCTTTACAATTTATGATTATTTCAAAATAAAACCATATCTATGAATAAGTCTTAAGATGGTTCACTTACATCACAATACGTCAAACATTTGATGTGAAATAAACCAAGCACATGATATCTTCTCATTACTTTCTCCAAACACGTTTAACGATATTACATGAACAACTTTACTACTATTTATAAATATAACTCTACCCTCATGATTTGCGGATATTGAATTTATTATCGCTATGGATCCTCTTGAGAGGGTTGGTGATTAAACCTACCCCAGACAATTGCTTCCCACTTGGGTTATTTCAGAAATTCTTGCAATAATTCCGTCGCACCCCGAGGCGGGAGGAAACTATTGACGTCGAGACAACAAGAATGTGTGACCAAACATCGAGCCTTTCCCGGAAAATCTGTATCTACTTACTAATATTACAGTTAAACAAAGTACGTTGGATCTGTTCTATTGTTCATCATTCGATATTAGGAAATAGTAATTGAAGTTAGTAGAGAAATGAATTTGAGCCCTACGTAATTATGAGATTTTTTTAATGCTAAGGTATAAGGTCATTTTAGGGGCAGGATGGTCACAAAATGTGATCAGTTTGTAAACATATTTAATGATTGGACAATAGGCAGGAAGAAGCCTCTGTGGCTTCCTCTAGGATAGCGCCTGGTCAGGCGTGGCGCCTATCCAGAGGAGGAACTGAAATAACATGGTCCGGGTCCTAAGAGCACGGAGCCTGGGACCGACCGTCGAGGTGTTTTTAGTGGAATTAGTACATGGTTCCTCAGTCTCCGAGGAACCTGAGATCCGAAGAATTTTTTCCAATCGTCAGCAAAAAAAAGGTATAAGGTCATTTTAAAATTATTAATGTATAATTTAAGAAAAATTGACTAGTTTTAATTTTCCGATATGCATTTCAAATAATCTGGAAGATGTTATTACAATACAAAACTATTCAACACCATAAGTACCTAATGATAAAAATATATATTAGAATGAATCAGTATTTCAAATAATAAAATATTTAGTTAAAATTAAAATTCTTCACAATTTAACTGATGAAGACGTATATGTTGACAAAAAATAGAGTCACTACAACTAAAAATCTGTTGGTAAGTAATTACTAAATCATTTTCGTGATTAAATAATTTTAACATGCTTATATTTATTTAAAATTTTAGTGAAATTTATATAAAACTTAAATAATGGCAAATATGGTATTTATAGTTTAAAATTGTAAAGAATCAAATGAACGAATTTAAACCAAAATATATTTTATATTCCAGGCGAACACTGAACTGATAAAGAGTGTCCTGTGAAATTGAAATGAAAGTATTGCTGCAGAAAATGTTGTATTCGTTCTTAAAATCAAAGCATTTTCACCCTTAGTCGTGTTGTATAAAATAAAACTTATGTAGTATTTAGGTTACAAATAATAACTAAAAACGTATTTTAGAATGTACTCCAAAAATGAAATGAAATAATATTTTACTTATGTTTAATGAAATAAAATAAAATAATCAGAAAGTACATAATTAAAGCAACAATTTCTTAATACAATAAAGTCCTAAATATCTCAATGTATACAGTATGTGCAAACTGTGTATACAGTAAGTGTGTATACTCATCTTCATAAAGTCAAATTCATAAGAACGTTTTACGTTACGTATTAATTAAATTGATTTAAGTTTACAGTGTTTCAATAAAAAAGTGACGTCCCGTGTCAACCAATAGGTTTTTTTAAATCATAACTTTGTTATATATTATTATTTAATTGATCAAATTCATATTTACTTACTAGTATGATTTACTTTAAGCTCAGTTAAAGTCGGTACTAATAAAATAATTAATACTTTTCGTTTACTTTTTAGAAATTTACAGATAATAATACTTTGTTAAACTAAAAGAAATTCACTTAAATATCTTCTTGTTTTATTAAACTTGTTTGGCCTTTGTGACATTGTAACACTGCAATTATTTTGAAATCCGTCCGGTTAACTCAGTGTTACAAAACGATGGCAACAACATTACTACAGAGCCAAAGTAAAACAAATTTACATGATTGGAAAAAACCTGCAAGCCAGCTTAACTCAAGGGGAATAAACTGTTATCTGTCATCCATTAACTCACTTTATATTGCACTCAGTGTAGTATAAAAACTTTAATAAAAAAACATGACAAGGATGTCATTATTTGGTAGGTATCTCTGGTATACCATACAACTTTATAAGAACGCGAGTACATGTATAACTTTATAAATTGAAAACACAGCAAAGTTGTAGCAGATAAATAATAAAATATTTTACACATTTTCATTATCTGTAAATAACGACTTAGGAATCAGATCTTCAATCACTATCCCTCTTTCATGTAAAACCCATAGATAACACTTAAAAGGCACCATAATTCTAACAGGGAAATCACAGTTACGAGCGGACGAGTCGTCCCCTCCTGTCGAATACATCTAGTTAACCGAAAACTACCAGCGGAAAATTGCCTCTCGTAATCCACGTGGAACTTGCTTAACCGACTTTGAACACAGGTCCATAACTAATGGTTGAATGCGTATAAGTGGGGATATTGTTGTGAAAATAACTGTGGGTGTGAAATTAAAATATCTGCAAGAATACGCTTGCATGATACGAGTCATATGTGTTGCTAGCATGGTAACTTAAGGGCCTGTTGAGTCATAGTAAGAGTATTATTTTTATATTTTAGCCTAAAAAGTTACTTTACTATTCCTAATGAAAATCATGAGTAGAATCCGTGAGTTAGGTTACCATTCTCATTGTGAGTGCAGACAATGCAGCACGGTGACCCATACCATGGCGGCCTAGTCAGGTGTTTCTGTATAATTGAGGATGATGCAGAATGATTGGGCCTCCGGTCTCACAATCACCAACGAATTACGACATGCTGTCATTTTTAGGGTGGTTTTCTGTGTGAGAGTAGTACTGTTCCGGTCGAGTTGAAATCTATTACCTGTTAATGTCTACCGAAGTAAGCACATTAAGCAGTGAAACTTTAACAATGTGTAAACTAAACATTTATTTATAACTAAACACATGTTTCATAAACAGTATTCTCTGCTCTCTGCCTATCATTTTTCAAGTACATTCAATTGTCATGTGTTTAAGTTTTTCTCAAGTTATCGGTAGTCGTCCCCAACCCTCACTCGATCAGCGTGTCGCCTTAACCCTCTTCTATGAAAAGACCTGAGCCCAGCAGTGGGACATCATGGTTGTTGTTATTTTTATCAGTAGTCATAATGAAGAGAAGTTTTTAATGTAATTGGTAAAAATATTTTATGTCAAGTTGGTTTTAGTATACAGATATTAGTTAATGTATGTACCTCCCTTATTTATTTACTAGGCCACCAACGGCTCGCACTATACAATGTATAGGTAGGTACAGCTAGGAACTTACCTACATGTATATATATGCATAATGATACAAAAGAGCTATGACGTTATAACAAAATTGCTGTCTATTGTGCTCTCTAAGCCTATATTTCTATAGATACTAGCCATTTATCTACAACCTTTCATAAGCATAGCTATGCGTTGAATTGAATTACGGTAGCAACAAACATGCCATAATAAACGGACTTCAATACTGACATAGTGGCACAAACTATTTCAAATTTAACGAGCGTCAAATTGAATTTCATATGAATCGTTTTATAGGATTTCTTTGGGTAACATACGTTTATAGTTGCACTACGGTTTGCGTTAGCACAATTTACATAATTATTAGAGGAGGTTAAGCTTTTGGTTCCAGTTGTCATGAACATCTATGGCAATTATTATTGGGAAGTCAGTGCCCTCAAATATTCTGGCAACTAGTTCAATCATAGAATTTCAGTTCTCCCCTAATGCCGATGCCAGTCGCTCCGTAAAAAAACTGTTAGGTGAAACCGGTTGAAGTAGTAGCCGACCCCAAATAATATTGGACAAAAGGCTAGGAAGAAAAAAAACTAGAGGAGATTTTATCTTGCTCATGACTTATGTATTGAAATAATTTTTGTAGCGATTCAGCCAAGAGACAGTAACTAGGCAAACACCCTAATCGATCAAGACGACATCCAATTATGCTGTATAAATTCCAATATTGTTTTAATTGATGATTAACATATTTGGCCCATCAAACCTGTCACTATAAATAAGGAGTATAATGCCTTCTATCTACCCGCTTCGCCTATTTGAAACTTAGTAACGTATCTGATTGCTGATTATGGTGAGAATATAAATTCTGCAAATGAAAAGGATGCTAACATTTTGATTGATATGCTTATTGCGTGTTATCCCAGGGAGTCAATTAGACGACACGTTGATTGTAATGTTTTATTAATGACTCTGTTATCTCTGTAAGACTCCGACTAATTTGACTTAAACTAAAGCTTATATACAATGTAATATGTGTACAGTTTTAGGTGGGGGCTACTATGAAATATTATTTACTTAATTGCTTAATTGACAATATGTTGTTTATACTTCCTTATTTAATATTTTATAATTGTTTGCCGGCACGTACGTTAACTTTAGTAAAACAATTATTTAATCACGTAACCGTGTAAAGATCTAAACTACTATTTTGCTGTGGCTTCGCCCATATGCTTTTATTCCCTGTTTTATTTTAATAAATTAAGAATAAACAAAAATGAAAACGATTATTTTATTAGCGTTATCAATTTTTTTAATGATTAATAATAATTATACATTCCTGTCCCCCTTTTTCGTGAAACAATTCAGAAAGTTTTTCGCATTGAAATTATAAGTATTTCTGTAATATAATGAGACGTTTCTGTGAGCATAATCTAGATATTTATATGTTTCTTCAAGAATAACATATTGATAAACTATTTTAACAAATAGAAGAATATATGTAGGTAAAACTTATGGTAGCTACTTTATACCTAGCACAGATACACAGAAATTAATAAACACTAGTGAGTAATAAAATCAATGAACACATATTTACTTCATATAGATATCCGCCATCTTTAACGACAATTCGCCTCGTTAATGTTCATTAGTTAGTGTCCAGTAATGGAAATGGCTATGGCCAAACGGAATGGTGCCCGAAATGGTTTCGCGCAGCATTTAACCTCTCGCGTCGTGGACATAGGTTTTTGCTATATATTGTTCCGCTTGAATTACTCTATGCAATTATATTTTAGTGGTACTCATAATCAGGACTACGGCTTTCAAACGGCGGCTAACGTAGGTATGAACGTTATATGAAGTACGGATAAAACCAAAGCTACTACTCGGGTGTTAAGTTTTTAAGTACCTTTTGATTTAATATATTTTATATATAATAATATAAAGCACAATTATGGTAATCTGTTAAAATGTATGATATAAACCTAACGTTAAAATTATCCTCAAAGCGTGATTAGTACCCAAAAAGTCGTATTAAAAATGGCTTTTTTACAGCCGACAAGACCCCAGTACACAGAACTATTATTTTAAATGCAATGACATTATTTAAACAATAACATTATTTAGTGATAATACACATAATAATAATAATATGTCATAGAAATCGCAAGCAATAATTGGAAAACACTAAATAACCCAGATCGAAGTTTGAATATTATCATACACTCAATTAATCTACAATGTTTTGTAAGAAATCATTTTAAATAAGATTCTAAATGCAAAACGGGGTGGAACTTCTACCGAAGTGCAAAGCATTAGATAGTCTTTGTTAGCTGATACGGGCGCATCGTTTTAAAGTGAGAGACATCTTCCACTCGAAAATTTCAGAAAATGTTTGTCGCGTTAACAGAAATTTTATTGACAGTAAACTAAGTAGATCTGGTTTATTTGTATGGTTACAATTAGCGTGGTTCAGAAATATGTAAAATTTAAAAGTATAGATCCCAATACGAGTCTTTATTTAAATCTCTTCAACCTTTTGGCTTGACAAGACACATTTTAAGAATCATTCAATTTATTAAAAGTACAGAGAAAATAACGCTAGAAATAAGGTAAAAAATTATATTTTTGATTTTAAAGTTAAATTTATAAGTAACGTATTTGTATGCGCTGATTTACTAGTTTATAAAAATTGGACAAATAAGTTATAATTTAAATAACTAAATGAATTTTGTTTCATCTATGAAATGTTTCCTTCAATCAACCCACTTATTATACTTCACTCCACTAACACTTCTGTCTTGTTGTTAAGTTTTTACATTGAACTGGTGGTAATGGTAGATATATATAATACAAAAAGCTTGTTAAACATTTGTTACACATAATATGCTTGATTTTGATATGGCTTGTATGGTTTTGGATTTTTTTTAATGACTTTCCGATGGCTAATTTACTGACTATCTTTTTATAGGGGAAAGCTTTTAAGAAACAAATTTCTAAGACAAAGTAAAGACTTTGTTAATTAAAAGACAATAAACAATATTGTTTTACGGTGAACTGACAGGAAAGGCTAAAGGCCAGAACGGAATTATATTTTTAAACGATGTTTTTTTTTTAATATTCAGTAGGATATAATGCTCTTTCCATTAGGTACTCAAATCTAATTATTTAAAACTTTTACAAAAGTATTAATGAAAAAATAAGACTATACCGTAAATACTTCAGTAATATTTATACCACTTAGAATCTATATATCTATTTATATAACCTATATTCCATCACATTATAGATAGAAACGCATAAACGTATATAAGACCCTTATTTTAACACACTTCACGGTTTTAGTACCTTAACGGTGAGTAAAGTCCTTCAATCAGGTTGGGTCGGCTTTGGAGATATTGAACGCAATGAATAATAAATATATATCATCTACATACTCCTATTTTAAAATTAATTCTTATTTCTTAACTTATTTTGGAATTTATATAGCTGTTCCTCACTGTTCACATACTTAAATTATTGTCTGAATTTCTCGGGTACAAATGTACCCGAAAGTAGTAGAAATCAACTAAATTCATATAATTCAGTAGTATTTAGTTTAAATTTAATAAGACAGTATTATTGTATAATATATTTGATGTAGTAATACATTAATTACACACAAATTATACGTCTTAAATCGACATCGTATTTGTTTATTCGTAAATTTATTGTAATTCCCCAGAAAAAGCGAGACAATTCTGCCTAAAGTATTTCAATTACTTTCTGGGATAGTCTTATTTTGTGCCATTTGTCGTTGTATGAGAATAAAAGTAAACACGCCTAGTCGCGTTGAGTTTCTGAAAGGTATCTAGAAGAATTTTATTTAAAGAGCTCTAAGGGTATTCAAATTCCCATGTAGTTAATTTACTGAAAACAGACGATGTTTAGTTGTGGTTCTAGCCCATTCGAGTCTGATATGCTATACCACAAAAAATATTGAAACATGAAAATCATCATCACAGTACGTCAATAAAGTTTCCTCAAAGGTGTGAAATATTACAATGACTTAAACACAGCGGGTGATGTAGGAAAGCTAGGTGTGTCATATCGTTAGCTCTCAGCGTCGTAACTACTGTGACGGCGCAATGTTCCCGCTCCTTGCCATATTATGCGCTACATCTTACGAGTATATTGTTAAGTATATTCGCCGCAATTCCTCAGCGTTGAGTGTCGTCTTATGTGTGTTTGTTGCTTAATCCATTAAGTTCATAGCTTTACATTTTATTTACTGGATCACGTTTTACGAATATTTCAGTTGCTGGCGCTGAGTTTTTTTTTAAATAAGATACTATGTAGTCAACAATCTCGACTATTAAGTTCTTTGGTTTTTTTTAAAGAAATATGTTTCTTTTAAATGCTCACGTATTTGTCAGAATCCAATCCCAAGATTTTTAAAATACAAATGGCACAATTCTCAACTATGACTCTTTCATTTTCCTCATAAATAGAAAACATATGAAAAGTGGAACTGTAACACTAAACTGTATAAATATATCTCATTTATTGCGATGGATTGATTAATCGTGTTTTCAGCATTTTCGGAAGGCGTGCCACTAATTCACGAATTGTTTAAATCGAAGTTGATAAAAATATGATTTTAGCAAATGAAGATATATTTTTTTGCATTTTTATACTCTTAGTGAATAATGTGATGAGGGACAAAACAGAACACGAATAATAATAAAAATTTCGGACATGTAACAAATAACGCCAAACTTCTAGATTGAAACTAAGCAGAACTTGTACTATGAAAGCTATATTGACTGATAGCATACTTATATAAGTACTTATTTTTTGTAAATACGTACTTATTATACATAGGATACACCCAAACCCCGAAACAAATATCTGTAGATCATACAAACATTTGGTCCGACCCAGGATTTGAATCCGAGACCTCAGGCATCTAAATGTTGCCGTATCGATAGATGCCTTTAGATACGTGTAAATGATATAAAATAAAATTTAAATCTACCATCGCTATACCAACCTATCAAATTAAACCGAAAGCCACATTGAAGCCACACATATTATAATATATAGTGTAATATATGAAATAGCAGTATTGGGATTGCCAGTTTTAATCGTTACAGTACCAAAGCTTGTGAGTTGTCATTCTTCTTCTTCATTTCACGCCACATACGTATAAATTTTTGTACAGACAGATCGAATTTTACGCCCACACCACATCAGTGTTTTGTAGTTATTCGTCAAATTATTAGATTACGTAGCACTTGAATTTAAACATAAGAATCTATTCATGTCAAGGGCTTCATTCTTACACTTAAAACTATAATTAAGTGCCCACTTTTTGGCGTACGTCAAAAATAAGTATGTATGCATTGTTCTTAAATAACTAAAGAAATTAGATCGTATCATTTTAAATGTCTTGACGACAAAACATCTTATTAAAGCCTTGAATTTCAGTTAAGTTTTCTTCCGCCGGATTCTTCTTGATGAATAGAGATTCATCAAAAAGATTCCGGCGGAAGAAAAAATATTATTAAACAGCATTAAGTATAAAAAGTCCACTTACGAGATCCGCTCATTTAATCACGTAATAGTTATAGCGAGTATACTGTATAACTCCTTATGGAGTTTCTATGGCAACCTCCCGAATCTGTCATAAAACTCCTATATTACCTATATTGTCACCAAAGTTACATAAGTTTTACAAATGTTACCTTTACCGGTTTTAGAAGAAATTATCACTTATTTATATTTGTAGGATTTTATCCTATATGACTAGTAATATAGGATAGTTAATAAAGGCATGTAATAAAAATTCATTATTCCTACAGTGATTGAGAAAGAGTAGTGAACTAAAAACTCTCTTTCAAAATCGGTTTAAATTGTCTCTCGTCTGACAGAAGAAAGCCCAGGTTGATAAATGAAAAAGAAACAAATAACACCTATCACACTACCTGGTACATTAAACAAAGAAGATAACATTTCTTGAGAATTTCAGAACCATTTTGTTTAGCAATGTAACTTTCAAGCATCAATAGTGGGAAGGTTGGTTAATATTACATTATTTTGTTTTGATATTAAAATTGTTATGCTATTTCTTTTAATTAACCGACTTTAAAAAGGAGAAGGTTTACAATTCGTATTATTGTTTGAAACTGTATTTTAACTTTATTTTTTTATGTTTGTTACTTTTTGATTTTTAGGTCTTTAGATTGGGTGAACCGATTTTGATAATTCTTTCTTATTTAAAACCTTGTGCTTCCAATGTAGTTTCATGATAACGAAACCCGAATCTATAATAAGATTCTGGAGAAGTCTAGAGAACTCCTCAAATATCATAGGCGTACCTGTTGCGATTTGGGTACTCTGAATAGTTTTTCTGTGAAGTTAATTTTATTTTGTCATAAAATGTTTGTTCGTACAACAGTTTTTAATTTAATTACTTGTGACCAACTGTGTAATAAAAACATTAATATAAATAGCTTTTTTGAAGTAGGTATTTAGAAAATAAGTTATTCAAATCGTGCATAAAGTACAAAGTACATACGACGAAAAAAGGGCATATACATATAATAAAACGATTCATTCGGATTGAGCATGATACTCTAGAGCGCACCTAACGATATAAACCTGGAAACGGGACCATGGATATAGTCGACATCGTTCTGCACATCTAACTGTTGATGTGTGGCCTTTAAACGTACGAGTTTAAGTAAATATTTGGATAATCTGTCCGATACACTCTCAAACGGGGTTCTATTTATAATTTTTGTCGGTCATAAAATATTATTGCGCACACTCACGTTGTTTGATGATCTTACCGAGCTCTTTTTTTGTTTGTTCTATAGAATGGATAATGGTATTAAGCTGGATTTACTACTGTGATTTTAATGTTTTAAAAAGCCTTTAAATAAAAATTCTGAACGAAAAAGTATAGTAAAAGTGCTAAGGTTAGAGGCTCTCTCTTACTGTCAACTTTTAGTATCTGTAATAGATTATTTAGATACCATTCAGATGGTGTACCATGTAAGATAATCACTTGCCATAGATTACTAATACCTGAAACAAGTTACTGATTTATAATACGAAAAAAGCACTCAATTAATTCTGTCATGCTCTTTTCATATTGCCTGGAAGTATAATCCAATCAAAATCATCGTCAACGTAATTCTTCATTCCACGTAAACCCCTACGTATACTCAGTAACCACTATTTCGTTTTCCTTATCCTTGATAGAGATCAAGACGTGAGTGAGCGATGCTAAATCGAGATTAGGAAGACCCCGATTCTAATCAATTATAAGCTATTCTAACTTTATTAATGAAAACATTAGTCTTGAAGTAACTCAGATATGTGATGGACTTTCTTAGATAATACATATTGATGATATTTCCTATATTCTATGTTTATATCAACAGAATCTTCAGGGAAATTACGACTAAATGATAAATTGCCGTTATACTTAATACTGTCTGAATAGCGATATGTTAGTGTTAAAAATTATCCGATTAATAAAATTTTAATATCTCAACCATATTCACTAGCAAAATTGTATACAGATCATAACGCGCAGCTTGGCTTGATTTAGTTTAACTGAATACATAGCACCATCTTAAATGTATACATATGTTATTGATGTCTCCAAGAGGAAGTATGTATATATACGAGTACATACTTCATCTTGGAGACGTCAATATTAAATAGGTACATCAAATTCAAAAGAATATATTATATTTCATAATACATGGTACATTAATTTCACTCTTGTCATTTTATTAACATTAGGTACTACTTACCCGCTACTTTCATAGCCACTTCCATATAGCTAGGAATACGATATGCCACGGCTGCGGCACCAGGTATTACCCATTTTATTACATCCAATTTTATTTTATGCCCCTTTCATACTCGTATTGATCGTCTGATAGATCTTTATGCATCTAAATCTTTATTTCACCAACTCAAACGACATTTTAATGTTCTGTCCAATGCCGGATCTTTCTTTATTTGAATTCAAATATATTTTATGAAGAAAGCTAGCAAGCTAACCTCTACTCACGTATTACGTAATGAGAAAATCTGTGTGCTAGTTACCTACTTAAATCCATATTATTATTTTTCGTGACTTTTGTTTTACAAAATGGAATAAAGGCTTATATTAAATAACAGTTAAGATAAATTGGTGAAAACTAATCTTATGATTGTCGCAATATCAATAAATATAAAAGTAGTTTTACGAGGTTATGTAAAAAAACGGTGCTCATTCTAAAATTTTTGAAATCATTATTTTTCTAACACCTAATAAGATATTATTTTACGGGTAATCTTTCAATTAAAAATATTTTTGTTTAATTGCATGGTTAAGTGTAGTTGTAAAAATAATGATTTTTGTAATTTTTTTCAATAAGTATTTTAAATACAACTATGAGAATGAGCTTGTATGTGTACCCGAGCAGAATGCTGTGATGTGGGTCTTTGTCACAATGTTGAAGCGTAATATATGCTCTCCATATCCGTCTTATTATAATTTCAACACCCTCTTCGTACTATATGTTACCTTCAAAATGTTAGCACCCAAGTTGTGAAGATTTATAGAACAGAGCTGTCTGTCAAACTGATTTTAAATAACGCTTAAATAAAACTAAACCTAATCGAAGTACACGATTGTATTAATGATTTCAAGTTTGAATTTAGAAGGTGTGAACTAAAATTTAACTGTGTCCAGCAAAGGATTGTTTAAGACTGTTGATAATGATGATGATGATGACAAAACAGTGAGGGTCAATATGGCTTGTTTACTTTCGAAATAACTTCGATATGTGTGAGGTATAATTTTTTTAGAGCATGGATGAAAATATTACATTTTGGGCTTTTTTCTTGTAATTGGTATAATTTGATTCACTAAGGTAAAGCACCACTTTGACTCTCACTGACAACAAAAACTTCACAGATTATATCCGCAGATGGTTATTACTATCTAGGTACTAAGAATCTGTAGGGTATAATGAAGATATGAATCTTTTAAATGCCTACTGAACAGATCGTGTTTTTCATAAAATTAACAGTAAATTTTGGCAGTGTTATGTTATATAATGTTTTTTATGTTCACTCGCTCGCAAAAGCTACAACTAATTTTAGTTTTCAAAATATGTGTAGTTGAAATTTTAAATAATTATGAAATACAGTAAGAGACTTTTTTTTATTCATACTTTTTGAGGGTTTCAAAAATGAATAGTTAAATGTTTTAAATGTTTTGCAACAACTCTGAAATTAGTTATAAATTACGACCCACTGACTGTCTCACTATTATACAGCGAGTTAGTAGGAGAGGCCTGTCTGACAGCTTGTACTATCCCCTTCGAACATTCCATATTGAGAGCTCGATGTAATTGCTTTTACTGCTACACACTATACACATGTAAGCATGAGAGTTTACATGTGAGTGAAAATAGGGTTCTCTTTATTAGAAAACTTTTGAGGAAGTAGTATTCTAACGTTTTCAGATAGATTTAAAAAAAATAGTAAATCAAAATCTTCTAAGAAAATACTTATTTAAAGACATGAACTGTCAGGGGCTGTTGATAAATTTAATTCATGTTTGCAGTGTATGTTCTGACAAATTGACACCACATTTACTGAAATCGGTTCAGTGGCTTAGAGGAGGAACGTAGGAACATAGATTGCTGATATTTCACACTTCCTTTTGACTTTACTATATTCGTGTAAAAATACAATAATAATAATAATATATCCAATATCTGACACACATTGCCATCGAGTCCCAAACTAAGCAGAGCTTGTGCTATAAGTAGGACAACTGATATAAGTACACATACACTTTTTCGTAAATACATACACATAGAAAATATGGAAACAAATATTTGCAGATCACACAAAGATTTAATTCGTCATGGGAATCGAACTCGAGACCAGTGCTTCACACAATAGTCGGATACGCTAAAATTACGTCATCTGTACATCGATAGTCAGAAAATACAACAGCAACAACCACCTGACCTTAATAATGACATCCAAAAAGTTAACAATAACCCAAGGCGGAATAGAATATCATGAATAATGAGGGAACAAAAACAATCTTGTAACAAAAATTATTTACGGGAACGCATTGTATTTACTTTGAATATTATTACATAGAAAAGCTTTTTGTGCTTGTCGAGAAGAAGAAAGAAAAAAGAAAAATAAGAGAGAATGTATACGTATACGAAGTTATGAGAGAATGTATTCCCAAGGTACGTACCTTGGGAAAGTCAAGAGCCTTCGAGATACCATGCCCTCACAGAGAAATCGGTGTTAATCAATTTATGGAATGGCTAATCGTCTTTCTTGAGTCGTGGAATGTACCTTAACAAAATTTCGACAAACGGGTCACCATAATAAATAAATAAATAAATATTTTGAACATCTGACACACAACATCATCTAGTCCCAAGCTAAGCAGAACTTGTGTTATGGGTACTAGACAACTAATATAAATACATAAACATACTTTTTTTTTGTAAATACATACATATTATACATAGAAAACACCCAGACTCCGAAACAAATATTTGTGAATCACACAAATAATATTTGTTCCGACCCGGGAATCGAACCCGAGACCTCTTGATCAGCAGCCGCTTACGCTAACCACTAGACCAACGAGGCAGAAAATACAACATAATGTTTATGTTTTTTATGTATTTATATTGTAAATGAATTTACTTGGTTTTTGATTCTATGATTTCCGTAAAAACCATATCGAGAATTTATTGTCATACCATCGATCTTATTGAAAAGCCTTTTCCCTTTAAACAATGACATATGCCAAAAAAAATATTCCAAAGCTGCTTAAATTTAGTAAAAAATTGACAAGAAGTGAGATAGATGTTTTTAATAAACGCTTTTGGTTCAATGTAGTGCTCAGTATGTCTGCCGCTCCTAAGCCACTCTCTTTCTTATTTAATTTATTATTATTATCTCTTGCATAGTATAAAATTATATTAGGCATTTAAAATAAAATCTAAATTTAACATAATATTGTTCTGTTACTGTATAGATAGACTAGTATCTGTCTTAAGATAGGCCTATTGACAGACTTCCAACCAATCCCATCAGCTGGTGAATGTATTTAGACTACTACTGAGTAGCAGTGTACTCGTATAGGTACGTCTCTAGATCAGAAAGAGTATGTGTACGTGTTAGTTTCCATGTATGTACGTGAGTGCGTGGATAATATTGTTGGAATATCAAAAGTATACATATTAATAAAATTATAGAAGAATGCATTAGGTTGCAATAAAATATATAATACCTATCAATTACTGAATAAAAAAAATAACATTACAAATGCTTCATAACTCTTACTTGTAGGTTGGTTTATCTTCAATCTCTTTTCAACAAACCCTGTTTTCAACATTTGAATATTCCCGCAGTAAAACTTTTGTTCACCAAACATTTTTATTGTTACGCTTAATTTGAGATTTAAAAAGGACTTCGCAATAAGTATTGTAGATAGAATGGCTTTGAAGAATCTTGTCGCGCCCCCAAGTAACGATTGCAGTCCTATCTGCCAAACAAACTGTAATAACAAGCACACCTTAGCACGCCTGTGATAAATCCTTAGTGTATGGTATGAGTCATAAGCTTTAGCATATCGAAAGATTTGTTAGAAATCAGTTAATTGCAGAAGAGTTATGTAAAGTTCATGAATTATTAATTGTGAGCATTAATTAGTTGATTGATAAAAATATAATTATCGCACTAATAAATCCTGTGTTACGGGGGCCTTCAAAAAACACCCGACATTTGAATAGTCAGACTCAAAACAAGTTTTTAATCACACAAAGTATAAGTAGAAGATATAACCTATATATTCTTTTGGTTTTTCCTTGTTGTAAGTATGCGGGCGGGAGTCATCACTGTTGGGAAATCGGCAGTTTTGATTCTCGTTCGTGATATTTGAATCCAACGGGTGTTACTTGTGTTTTCCAGTTTTCACTCAAAAATTTTTGCATGCTGTGTTTGCTTGAAAGTGGTTGTACATTAGCCTTAATTTTAGTACATGTAATCTAGACTAAGTATTAATGTTTCGACTGTAAGCAACCATAAAAAAATAAATACTTAAATACTATTAGGGGACAGGTGACCGCTGCAATCAAATATAGAACAGTCTGCAGTATTTTAGTATTTAACTCTAACAACAAAAACATTTCATTCAATTTATAGTTAGTCTGAAAATATTGCGCGCTTTACAAACATATTTTATTATTCTGTGAATGTACCTACATAAGCCAATATAACCTAGCAAATATGAAAAGATAACATAAGTTAATGTTTACCAGATGCACAGTAGAAAACCAGGAGCCAACTTTGTATCTTACAAAAAAGTTTTCATTATGCTGATGGATATTAGATTACTCAGGAGTGTTTGTTTCGTTTTTTTCTAGATTTACAAAGCTATTAACATCAATTTAATACATTCGTAAGATGTGAAAGATACTCAGGATAATAGTCCTATATTTTTTTTGTCAGTTCCATACTGTTTTCTAAATGTAATGTTTTAAAAATAATATAGTAACAGTAGTATTTTTTTTTTATTTTAGTTCAAGTATTCGTAAGTATGATACATTCTATCTTTAGTTTTACATTCACTTTAAAATTGTTTAAGAACTTATATCTAAAGTCAACATCTAATTCAGTGTATAAACAATGAACGGTCCTAAACTAACACAACTATTGGGCCACTACAAAATTCAGTTAAACTCTATCTAATCAGATCGTTAATGAGGCTAACTATATTCCCTATATTAAAATTCCTTTCTATTGTCCTAAATAAACTTTAATATTATGAATGTACATATGTAGGTATTATTATTATATTTTTACTCAGTAATACATGAAATAAGTAGACTTAAGAAACGATATTTAAACAGCGCATTTAGCATTTCCATGCACGAATATCACCATAATTGCTAATCTATACAAACAATGAAAATTGAAGTGTCTGTATGTGATATCAAATAAACTGTTTTTTTACTAAATGCATGTCAAAGTATATCGGTACATTAACATCAAAACAGCAGTTCTTGTAAAACCTCTGTTTGTTCCGGCTAATCTCTAGAACGGCTAGACCGATTCTGACGGTACTTTCACTGGCAGGAATCTGATCCCATGTGGAGTGATTTAAGTTACTTTTTAGACTAGCTTTGCTCCACGACGTTACTCGCGTTTTGGAACAAAAACGCTGATAACATCACGGGACTTGGCTAGTATAAAATACATTTACACTGTTATGTGGTTTTATAGACTTCCTCTTAGAACAAGACACACGTAGCCTCACCACAGAATATATAATAGTACCAGTACAGAAGACTCACTCCGAAAAGTAAATTAAAGAAATAGGGACCTTGGTGTAATTAAATTAAGTTCAATTCAGATTGCACAGCGCCGAAGCACCTACGATTATATTTACCTACAATTGCGTCTCTTTCTATCATGTAACTCTTAACTGTTCTGACGTAATCAGGCATGTCTTCTTTTAAAAATAATTTTAATATAATAATTTTACGTTAGCGAAAAAATAACTGTAGGTACTTTTGCCAACAAATGACGTTATAAATAATATCACATCGAAATATCTGTTCGTTTCGTATGTATTTAGGTACGAAACGAACAGATTAGTTGTAACCTAACACCTAAAATCTTTTATTCAGACATCCGTAAACAGAACTTTAGCTTTTACATGAATATGTGGATATTGAAAAGTATAAAAAAAAAAAAATGCGCGAGAGCGACGCGGCGGCGAACGTAACGCGTATCGTGCGTTAGCGATAACCCACCGGAATGGCCTGCGCGGCAGGCAGGCGGTCGACTAAACCTAAAGTGCGGAGTGACATCCCCCTTGCCTCACCGCAACGTCAACGAATATTATCGATTTAACTCATAAATGCTTGTTTAGAAATCTACTCCAATCTGCTGCCTTATATATAAGTACGTAAAAAATCTTGTAATTTAAAATTCACCAACTTTTATTTATACACTTACAATTCCAAACACGGTCTAAATGCCGTATAAAACACACAAATGGTCTACTCTTTGATTTGTTGTATGTTAACTTTAAATCTATTTTCATTTGTTCCAAAATTATAGATTTATCCAGGACAGATGTTTGTTTGTTTTGTATTACTATTAAAACGATCCATAGGTTTTACATAATACACAGCCTTCAAAAACTATTGACTCTTTTAAACGTTATTGTGTTATAATATAAATTGACTGGTACGCTTAATTATACACCCATTTATATGATTGGAATATGCAAAGTGAACACAGGATAAACATAATTAGTTGTAAATGACATTTAATCCCAAACGAAATTAATGCAAATAATGTAATTGAACATAATTATGATGATAATTGCTGTACGAATTTAAACAACTTCATTTAGATATTTAATATGTCATGATTGTCGTCCACAGCCTTTCATTGTCAGTGATTTTTTTTTAAATATTATACCGCGCAGGGCAAACGGGTTTGTACGAGTATACAGTTTGTGTCAAGTTTTCTTCTCTTCGCAGTGAATTAAGTGATAGAATTACATAAAAAGAGGCAAACATTACTATAAATTCTATTAAATAATCATTATATAGAAATATATAATGATTATTGACTGCCTCGTTGGTCTAGTGGTTAGCTTATGCGGCTCCTGATCAAGAGGTCTCGGGTTCGATTCCCGGGTCGGAACAAATATTATTTGTGTTATTCACAAATATTTGTTTCGGAGTCTGGGTGTTTTCTATGTATAAATATGTATGTACTTACAAAAAAAAAGTATGTTTATGTATTTATATCAGTTGTCTAGTACCCATAACACAAGCTCTGCTTAGCTTGGGACTAGATGATGATGTGTGTCAGATGTCCAAAAATATTAAAAATATATTAAATATAAATAAATTATGGCATAACAATCTGCAAAAAATGTATTTTTGAAAGCTTTCGCCCGCCGCTTGAACAACGTGTTATTACGGTATAAAGTAATCTATGGCTCTACACTATCTGTGTACTAAATTTCACTTAAATCGGTTTAACTTTTGGCCTGAAAGCCCGACACACAGACTTACTATCATAATTATAACATGAGTAAGGAAATAAAGACTTTCTACAGTTACGTCTCGTTCAGGACTTATAATAAGAAGTTAATTCTACACAACGTTACGAATACATTTGATAACAGTTTTGTCAATAGAGAACTTTGCATATATAACCTGTAATTTGAAGCTAAATTATTTTGTAATTAATTATTTACTAATTATAAGCAGATAGAACACATTCTTGTGACTTAACCCTAGAGTTCCAGGTTTCAAGACAATTGCAATCTTATACAAAGAACACGAAGTTCGTCGAAATAAGGAGCATTGAGTAAAAGGGTTGAGCCAAGATAAGACTTTCTTGTGAGACGGCTGTTTTAAGGCCATTGCGTTTACCAACACCATTATTGTCAGAATGAACTAGATAATAAACTCAAAAAAAAAAATACAACGGACCAGTCGTGAACAAGTGAAAATAAGATGTGTTAATTTTTTACGAAAATAACTTTATTCAACAGATTACAACTACTATAAGAATTCTGTTGCCAAATTAAACTAGGTTAAAGACTTTGCGCCCATCTGCAAACACAAATACTTTTGTAGTATTGAGGTGTCCTTTTGATACACACTGTAGATAGCAATCATTGATCAAGTCAGAAACAGTTAGAAATGCAAGATATTAAACAAAGTTGCATGATAAAATTTAACATTTTCTCAAATCGCATTTTAACAAATAAAATCGTAATATATATTTAATACCTTCGTTCTTATGGCGTCGAAAACTAGGCTAAAGTATCATATATGTACATGTAAATATATATTCTAATACCTTCATTTCATGGTATAATATGAAACATAGTAACAAAGCTGTCGTTTAAAAAATACCGCCCAGAACTCAAGCAAACCTCTAGTACATCATATGTAAAGTTTAAGCTCAGTATACACGAGCCATATCTCAGTGTCTACGTAAGTAAGGGATGCAGGAAAACAACCGACGGCTCATAGAATATAATAATGTAAGTTGGCAAGACGTTAAATTTACTGGCTTATACGTACTTGGGTAATACGTAATATTTTGTAGAATAATATCGTAGAGCTCGCAGAATGCTAAATAATGTTGCCTAGCAAGTAATGAATAATATTGCCCACAGATTATAATTTTACGACACTGATATTGTTTCGGATAGTGTTAACGTGTTAACAGGATTCTTGATTTGATTATTACATATCTTATTTATTTATTATAGGACAATATACTTTAAAAACTTAATGAAAATTTAAAGTGATGTGCCTCGCTTGGGAGAGGCATATGTCCAGATGTGGACTGCATCGGCCTAATGATGATAATTACTATCATTTCTAACATGTATCTATCATACTTTACTTTCATCGCTACGATCGAAAAGATGAAAAAAAAAACTCATTGAAAAGCTTTGAATGTGTATGATTCTGAAATATTTGTATGATTTTAATTCTAGTTTGATATTTATCCAGCAAACAAGCTTAGTTTACTTAAAGTTATGTTACCACGAAATAATATGCGTTACAAAATACTGTACGATAAACTTTGTGTTGTCGCGCACTGCTAGGAATTTCAATAAGGGCTCTACAAGAGATAGTTTGTATTAGATATTGGAATAAGATCAATGAAATAGCGGCAAATTATATATAAAGAGGTTAGGTACTATGGCGATATTAAATAATTTCGAACTGTCGGAAGTTGGTGACTATGCAATAACTTGTGAGAAAGTAGTAAGATATTCATTATATAATGTAAACCTTAGGCTTGATATGCGACTACGTTATGTGAGAGTTAAGTATGTTTTCATTTCCTACGAGTATGTTCCATGATGACTAACTGGCTAAATTGTTTGTTTTTCATTACATTATTGTAACAATATGGCAAATGCAAGAGAGAGAACTTGGACTACTGCAAACTCGATCTCTTCTCTCTATTAGAAGACATAAGGTCTTTTTACATGTGATTACATATACTTTTTACATTTTTGTGGTGTTAATATCTTATTCGCCCGGGGAGCAAAAACCTATGAGAAGCTTATTTTTTTATGATCAATGTTTCACATTTATCGAAATAGTGTTAATATTCTACAGTTGAAAGAAACATTTTTAACACATTCAAAGTGTATTGCAACAACTGTCATATATTTATCGAAGATCTAGTTCCAATTCTAGTAATTAGGTCATGTTAAACACTGCGTTTAGCGGTATCTCAAACAGGTTACATACCTTTTAACCTGCATTGTGTCTAAGAACGAAACTAAAATTCATAAATTAACGATACCTCGTAGAGGTACGAAGTAGAAATTTCTTCTGCAAAGAGTTAATTTTGATTTGGCTAGACTATTGTAGAAAATAAAAACTTACATTACTGTTGTAAAAAAAAACACATTTTTATGTATTTTTTTGTCTTGCGTGTAGCACGCTGGCGGGGCGGGTTGATATAACTCGTATAAGTTTTGGCCTGCGTAGTTTGTCCTTTAGTCGCCTCTTATGATACCAATGGGATGTTTTTTTCTTATATAGTGCAGGCAAAATGAATTTGCTCAGCCTGATTGAAAGCATGAGCAGAATCCAAATAGTGGTCATGACAATCCGTATACTGGCTACGAGTTCAGTTGTGTTATGTCTTCAGTCTAAAGTAATAACTGTTACATTGCAAAGATTTAATTGCATGTTCTATCTAAGCATAGTTGAGATTGCGCTACAATTTAATTTTAAAGTATTTATAGTTTGCAAGGTAATTATCTGTGATCTTTTTCTCATCAACGTTATAATTACTAAATAAATAAATAACTATTTCGGATATGACACACAACTTCTTCATGAAGTTGTACTAGATAACTGATAAATACATATTATTATAATTTTTATAAATATATACAAACTATATATAGAATGTACCCAAACTCCGAAACAAATATTTGAACTGAGCCAGGAATCGAACTCAAGACCTGTCTTGATCAGCAGACGCATACGCTAACCACTAGACCAACAATACAGTCAAATGAATAAACTTTAGATTTAATTAAGTGTACGAATCCAGCACATGAAATGAAATGATGCGAGTTGGTAAACGCGGAGGAAATCCGACACCTTTAGACCTTAGCACGAGCAACTGTAGCAGAGACTTGGTTAATTTTATGCTATTCACGGCTACTTTAATTTCTTGGTTCGCTGATAATTCTGGCGTTGGCGGCCATGGAGAAAATCTGGGTAAAAGTTCAGTCTGCAATTTTATTTAAATGTAGACGCTGTACACAACTTGCTTTAATATTTTATTGCGTCTGCGTTTCTTGTGAACTACACTTCTATACGAGTTAAAACAACATACCTACATATTTCATTATAATTTTCATAACTTAAGATTATATTTTAAACTTTATTTTTATTTTCATTATTCACTTTATATTTTAATAAGTTATAATTGATGTTTTGTATAACTTTAATGAGAGCTTAAATATTTCAGCAATAATACAATATGTATATATATAGAATTGTATAACGACAACAAATTTAATGAATAATAAATTTTAAAATTATAAGTTAAGTAAGTAAGTGAATTCTTATCTAGTTATCGAAGTGTAATATCTAAGTAGGTATATTTTAAGTAGATTCCCTTCACACAATTTTTACTTTTTAAATATTTGCATGCTATCTATATGGCGAAATGTGTCTCGCACTTTAAACATTAAGAACCACCTATTGTAAAAACCACATTTTATGCAAATAAAGATTATTATTATTATTATAAAAAATTCTGCTAAGACAAGCCAGCACAGACTACGACCATGTATAATCCCTACTAATATTATAAATGTAAAAGTAACTCTGTGTGTCTGTCTGTCTGTTACGCTTTCACGACTAAACCACTGAACCGATTTTGATGAAATTTGATATGAAGATAGAACTGAACTTAGGAATGACATAGGCTACTTTTTACTGCGATAACCGACATACACGCGGGTGGAGCCGCGGGTAAAAGCTAGTTTTTAAATAAAACCAGATGAAATCATTTAAACAGTATTTAAAATAAAAAACTAAACACTGCCAGAATGCACATTACAGAACGTTTTGAACTAGATATATATATATAGCTATATAGATGTAATAATAATACTTTTCTAAAAGCTTTAAGACTGAAATAGACAACATGTACGTTCGTTTTCATTCTTTTGTTACTATTGTTGTAAAGTGATTTTCGTCAAACGATGCTTTAAAATACTAAAATGGAAGAGGCTGGCTAAGAAGATGACGTAGATGTCATGGCATCTATGGTTCATACCATAAATGCCATTTTTATAGATGACTCTTCTGACTTCTGAAATTCTTAAAACGTTTGTTATTTTTAAAATAAAGATATACTTAGGTGTTTATAATACCTACTTGTAAAAAATATGCCATCACTAAAACACCTACATTTTTTCATAGCCTGTAGTTCCAATCATTTTTATTTTATGTCGAAACGAAGACTCAATTTGCCTTGAACTCTGAACAAAGTCCCATGCAAACATCTTGTTGACAACCGATATGTAAACAATATCGTGAAATTGGAGCATTACAGTCCACGTTTCCAACCTTGATGGTTTAGACTTACTGTTCTCGAATAAGGAATTGATAAAATGATAAAACATTAAAAAATAGTCTGATTTCCCACGGGTTGTCATCTAGATTATTTAACTACACATTTCATACGATTCGCTTCCACTTCACTACGTAAATAGTTAAGACTAAAGTAAACAAGTGTAAACGTGTGGTAGCTACGAGCGGTATTTCTGTAATAGTTTAATCTCTTTGAAAATAGCACACGCTTTGATGTTGCAAATGAAAAAAAAATCTTATAGATACACAAATTAACGTAAAAGTGGTATTTTAGTTACATCTTTAGATATAGCATTTATTTTTCAAATAATTCTATTGTTGTAGTAGGTGATGTTGATGCCATTAATCATGAACAAATTTGTATTTCATAATTATTTAATATGAAAATTTGGTAAAAATAATGAAATTAATTAATTAAACAGTGTTTTCATCTTTGTGGTTCACTACACAGATCTTCTTTTTTATAAACATTTATAATATTACTGTCGGTTCAGTGTTGAATTAATGAAACACGAATGACAAGCAGAAACTACAGGAACAGTCTGAAACTTTTGGCACTAAGCGTTGTGAATATTCGAGCTAAGTAATACCACGAACATTCTGCAGAAATCTATAAATATAATGTAAAAATTGAATACTGAATACCTTATAAGTAGAATATTTTGTTTAAAAACAATATTTTAATTAGTCTCGATGTATATTGATGTTAGAAAACTAATATATTAATATCAGTTTTGTAACATCAATATTCATCGAGGAATATACATTCAATTTCACGATTCATTTGATTTGAAACAATGTTACATTAAATGATTAAAACTAACAAGCGTATCCATACGCTTAAATTCGGTTATACATACCATATTCTTACGACTCAATCTTTACATATATTATATGTATAACTAATTGCCCGGATTGAGTCCAATGCAAAACCTGAACCCCCGGAACTACAAGTTTGATATTAGATCTGATATCTTAACAATTTCTCGATAATTTAACTTTTGTTGTAAGCAGCATTAGCTGCTTGTTTTAGGGAAATCTATGGAGAAATTTAGCTAAAAACGGTTAATTAAATAATGAACGGTAATATGTAAGAGCCTCATTGTCAAAATTATGAAACGAGTAAAGCCGCGAGCAATAACTAGTACCGAACATAATATCCGAAATACACAAACAGTATTGTCTTTATTGTTTATTATTGTTCAAATACTCAATATCAGAAATAATAACACTAAATGGAAATGGAACAGTTGAAATAAAGATTGGCGTAACAATAAAAGACAAGTAAATCCATAATAATATTCGCCAACATACGATATAGTGTTTAACGACATCATTTTGTTGACCGACTTTCAGCTCTTAGTAGCTCTATTCGTAACTCTTAGTAAGCGGATTTGCCTAAATCTCTTTCGAATATTTACTTAATAGTTATAGATCGTTAAATATTATTAAGGCAAGCAAAAACGTTAAACAATTTTGAGAGTTGCGTTTACGTTACTTAAAGAGATTAACTGAATCAAGCGAAATAGGTCGGCAGGAAACTAGGTAAATAGAAATAACCATATTATACTAAAGCGGTTTCGTCGAAAATAAAGAGAAAGATATAAATAATGTTTAACATAGGGTTACAGAAGTACGTAAACATATATGTATATTTAACTACATTTAGGCAAACTTTAAAACTTTATATATCTGTGAAAACTTTTAACTGGCCTTTTATTTTCGTATTAAGATTGTATACTGCAACAATCTAGTTGTAAGTTTTCCTTGAATTGTAAAATAAAATAACATAATCGTTACATTCAGCTTATATATAAAATTATAGTGTCACAATGTTCGTTCCCCTACTCCTAAGAAACGGCTTAACCGATTTGTATGAAATTTTGTGAGCATATAAGGTAGGTCTGAGAATCTCCCAACATCTATTTTTTACACCCCTAGGACGCGAGCGGAGCCAAGGGCATCAGCTAGTATCTTCATATGTAACTTAGCCGTCGTTGATTTTTAAGAATACTTAACTTTTTATTGAAGAAGTCTTTTTCTTCAATTACTTACCGCTGCGAACCATACTTCAGCACATTGAGCAAAGTCAACCGGAGTGGCCTCTCAGAAATCTAGTGTTCAGCATTCTTTCGTTGCAGTTCAACGACGGAGTTATGTTAGAGAAGCCCACCTTTTATATGTTTAAGTGTGTTAAAGTGATTTTAGAGAAAAATATACAAAATCCAATAATAGTGGTCACTATACTTATTACGTATGCAGGCAATGCCGTAACCCATGCTTTGACACTATAGCGGCTTATTAAAATGCTTCTGCACTATTGGCCCTTCTTTCTCTCCCTCACCAACGACGCACGAGAACACTTTCATTTTAGGTCTTGTGTACTCGTAAGAAGGTAGAACCGCCTTACTATTTTTCCATGTTCTGACAATATATAGTCCAAGGCCGACGGCACACTTGTAGATGTAGATGTAGTTATCTATGCACCCGCGAAACTGGTATGTATTACATTATATATAATACGTTTTATTTAATTCAACATCATTTACGCAACTTAATACGAGTTACACGTCGAACTATATAAATATTTTCAGAGTGTGCAGGATGAACCGGTAGGAACCTTTCCGTGTAGGCGATTTTTTATATACATATGTATACCTATTAAAGTAAAGTGCATACTAGTAAGCAGTCTAGGTTCATTGTAAGTAACTAACAATGAAGAGTCATTTAGAATTTAATATTAACTTAATTCTATTGTAACCTTCAGTAAAAAAATTGATGTTTAGGCTATTCGTGTCAAGTGATATTATAACAGTATAATTAAAACCCAACAACGGTGACGTTAAAAACAAAAACAATGAATTAGTTAAAACGATGGCCAAGAATAAATATAATCTAAATTCTATAAATAACAAAAATATTCTTAAATTAAATCTTAAACACTATTTTCTAAAATTACCTTCATTAGCAAGCATTATGCTACAGATACACACGCACATATGTATATTTATGTGAAATGTAAAAAGTTAAGCTGTTCCCGGCCTTTTTTGTAGTAATGAAACCCAAGTGTATTTTAGTTTGAAATTAGTGGATAAATTTATTTCGTCCAAAAATCTAATTATCGTATAATACAATACTGTCCACAAAATTCAACGACATACGAGTATATCTCAACATCGTTACATTAAATTTCAAGTACCTACTGTTCAGTTAACTGAGTGCATGATGTACCAAAGAGAATTAAGATCGAAACTAATTTTAGAGTAATAACATCCATGAGTTGTGTTTAAATAAAACAAATGACTAATTATGTTTTGTATTTATATTGTTCTGGTATGTATTTCGATCTTTGACGAGTAAAATTCAAGAGAAGGGGTCAGCATACTTAGTGTGAATGCAGCATGTTAACCCATATTATGATGGTGTTTTGAGATTATTATACATCATTGAGTCGAAGGTCTCCCATTCACCAACAAAACACGACGACGATTTTAGGTTGATCTTCTATGAGAATGTAGTACGAGTATCACCCCAGTCAATTCGGCCGTTCGTGCTGAAATTAAAGTAATGTACACAAAATAAGTGTACACTTGTGTTGTTCAATGTCGTATTATTTAAACATCTTACATATTAACTCAAAATCATAAACGATTAACAAGATTGAAACGAGTTAAGAGCCAATAGGTTAGCAGATGTGCACCGGGCGGTAGCCGTCAGTAGAATGACCGACCGCCATTACTAGTGGCGCGACATGAGTCTACCCCATTCGGAAATAATACGCTCCTATTTAAATACATTCAACATCATTCAATATCGATCACAGAATCGACTAAAACAAACAAAACTAATACATTGAGCTATGATTACAATAAATCATTATTAACAGTAATGTAAGTTATGGTATATAATCACGCGCCGTCATATTATATTAAATCTATTAATGATCTTAGAAATGAACTTTACATTTTATTAAAAACATCAGTGAATACCAGTGAATGTCGAAGCTCTGTATGCATATTTCGTTACACATCATTTTGTACATAAATTCTATGCGAATTCAATGTAACACGTATCACGAATGTTTTTGAAACCAAAAACAATTGCACTGAGACATCTACGCAAGTAACTTATGTTGTTTCCGTTACAAGTTGTGTGTTCGACAATGGAAATAAGACAACAAGCGATGTCTCTCTTGTTGTCTGCTTCCGGCCGTAGTCGGATGTGAAGCCAGCTTCACACCATATTGTAATAAGATGTACTCAGTAAACGGACATTCTAAAGGTATGTACAATGTTTCAATTATATTGTGTTAAATTGTTATTATAATTATATAGGAATACTCCGTTTTAATCTGAAATACTTCAATTACTAGGTGAAAAATTTAATAGAAGTTAGGATCGAAAGAATACAGCTCTCCATTTAAATGAAATATTTTAAAATAGCAAAGCAGTGAGTGTAAGGTTAGTTTTACTTCATCATTAGCCTATCGCAGTCCACTGCTGGACATAGAACTCTCCAATTGCACGCCACTTATTTCGATTTTTGGCTACTCGCATCCAGCTCCTGCCAGCCATCTTACGCAAATCATTATAAGTTTTTCTTTCTAAAAATAAATTCGTAACTTCGTATTATTATAGTCATCATCATCAATACAGTGCAGTCCAGTGCCGGACGTATAGTTATTGTAAAGTAAATAGGTTTTAATTTTATACCTGATGTAAAGCTTCCTAAAGGCGATATGATGCAGACGATCACTTTGTCGTGCCATTGCACCAAATTCTTACAGAGAATTAATATATTTGTGTTTGTATGAATATTTTTAGGTATAGTACAGTCTGTTGTCAGTGACGGATTAAGAATACAGAGTGTCACCACCCCTATTTATCTCGCGGGTGTCGTAAAAGGCGACTAAGGGATAAACTACACAAAACAACATCGATGCAAAGAGACGGAAAACTTGAAACCAACCCTATACCAACTCGTCTGGCCAGGGTGGTATAGTAGGCCAAAACCTCCTTTCTAAGGAGAGGCCTATGTTCAGTAGTGGACTGTTAAAGGCTGTTGATGATGATGATAGTAAAGTTATCTATCACCATCATAAAAATCATAAACAAGATAGGAGAGGATGCTGGTTCCAGCACAAGTGGACCAACTCGACCGGTCCAATACTACCCACACACGGAAGACTAACTTAAAATGATAGTATTCGTGCTATCGCTTTTTGTTGGTAAATGTGAGGCTCAATGATATAGAAACATCTCACTAGGCCACCGTACTGTACTAGATCACCACGCTGCATTGGCTGTGCTTACAATGAGGATGGTTCATTCGACTCTTGGAATCTACTCATTCTTTTCATCGGGCAGAGTAGAGTCACTGATAGGCGTAAATTTAAAAAAACACTAATAAAATTTGAAAAATAAATAATGGAATATGAATTTATTACTTAGATTCTTTGGATATCCGTGCATATTTTATTAAACTTTCGTTTTACTTACAATAAAGGCAGAGTAAAGTCACTTTAGTATTCGTAAATTTAAAAAAATATACTAATAAAATTTATAAAGTAAATAATGGAATATGAATTTATTACATTCATTGGATGTCCGTGCATATTTTATTATGCTTTCATTTTACTAACTTCTAACGTTATTGATATTTGTAATACGGTTACTACTAATTTTATCTAACTTCGGGCAAGTTAGATAAAATTAGGATAAAACTAGGGACTTCAATTTAATAAAATATTATAAATAATTATTCGTATCCTCAATAGTGTCAGGCAGTTTGCCCGGCAAGTGCGAACCCTCATTAGAGAATGCCTATTTGACGTTTATTATCGTCTATTGCCAGATATAATTGTCACTGTAGTCAAATTAGTAATCCAGTTTTAATTAAATGGGAAGGAGGAAAATCTCCTTCAATAGAAATTTTCAAACAAATTAGTCCCTTAAATTCAAAGATGATGGCATATCAAAACGATTTTCCAATAAATTTCTTCTTCAAAATACCAAAAGAAACTGTCATTTTTCTTTTTACATATTTATTGTTAGTTATTTCGTGTAGAGTTCTTATTAATTTACTTCAGATAATCGATCAAGATGAAAAAATCTTTATTTCCGAGTAAGCGGTAATCTACTTGCAAATGAAAAAAAAAAAGTTGAAATACGTTCAATGAAAATTAACAATAATATGTAACGATTCTAGTTATAAAAAAAGCGGCCAAGTGCGAGTCGGGCTCGCCCATGAAGGGTTTCGTACCAGCAAGTAACATCATATAAAAGTTCTTGTAGTTCGTTGTAACTTTCATCGATGTTTTTATACTAGTGTATTGATTGGATGAAGGTATATTGCGTGTTACGATTTATGACGTATAAAAAAAAACTACTTACTAGATCTCGTTCAAACCAATTTTCGTTGGTAGTTTACATGGTAATGTACAACATATTTTTTTTTTAGTTTTATCACTCTCTTATTTTAGAAGTTAGAGGGGGGGGGACACACATTTTTCCACTTTGGAAGTGTCTCTCGCGCAAACTATTCAGTTTAGAAAAAAATGATATTAGAAACCTCAACATCATTTTTGAAGACCTATCCATAGATACCCCACACGTATAGGTTCGATGAAAAAAAAATTTTTGAGTTTCAGTTCCAAGTATGGGGACCCCCAAAATGTATTGTTTTTTTTCTATTTTTATATAAAAATCTTAATGCGGTTCACAGAATACATTGACTCACCAAATTTCAACAGTATAGCTCTTATAGTTTCGGAAATAATTGGCTGTGACATACGGACGGACAGACAGACAGACAGACAGACAGACAGACAGACAGACAGACAGACAGACAGACAGACTTGACGAATCTATAAGGGTTCCGTTTTTTGCCATTTGGCTACGGAACCCTAAAAAATGTACTCCTTCATTTTATTTCGTGCACGAATATCGCTTTAAATCAAACTATTATGAAAACTAAACGAAATTTGCATAAATTATATTTAAATTACATCGTTTATTCTTATCCTAAACAACAGAAAACCTCAACGATTATTTGTTTACGAAAAATTCCGATCCAACAAATTGATTGCAAAAGTAGTCAATTGAATTGTGGTTACCGTGGCTTGATGTTACTTGGACCGTGAAATTTCCAACAGAATTCCGATTCAAATATGAAGAAAACAAAAATAACATTACCTACCTTTTGGTGCTTTTAATTCTGATTTCTTTGCATAGCTTGGTCCTCCACTTGACTTATAAGTGGTTGTGTTGTTAAACATTTTTTACACTGTGAACACTACTTACAAAATAATGAACATTCAGTTATTCTATTCACGGTTTTTGAGGTTGAACAAAAACTTTTCAAGCCCTTACAATATTTTTTATTCGCGAATCGTTTTAATATGATGACAGCGTCTGCGTGAAACGCATGTGTTGAAACTGAATTGACGCGCATCGCTCGACCGCGTTATTTTTGTTTCATGCCATTCCCGCACTCCTAGTCAGGGAAATATTTTCTGAATATGTTTTGTACTTGTAAAATGTTTGCAACCAGATGCAAGTGCCTATGTAAATTCTTAGCAGGTAGAAGCATGGACAGAGTTCTAAATATCTCCTTTTTGTGGAAATAGCACAAAATGCACAATCTTTGCACACAATATACATTATAATATAATGTAATATAGTATCTAAATATAATTACTAAATTTTACAGTCGCAGGTACACACTGTAATTACTAAATTTTGGGTTGTTTCAATCATGTTAAAACATTCAGAGTCAAAAGTTCTAAAAGTCTTAATAAAAGCTTTTCCCGGATTCATACAACTTACGCAAATTAGCCTGTGATTGACTTTCTGCCGTATCGTTTATGTGATAGTCTTAGTTCCATTTCAAATGAATTTAATACAGTTTAATTTTGCTACTATAATGTTTCACTGCTGTTAATAATAGGTCTTTACCTATGAAATTGCCGTTTTGTATGCAATAAGTGAAAGTACTTATTTTTTTTAAACTTTTTTATTTCTGTTATTCGAAGTAATCACCCATGCAATCGACGCATCTTTGCCAACGCATTGGCAGTTTATTGATGCCCTTCTTGTAAAAATCAGCTGGACGGGAGGCAACAAACTCTTCAAAGGCATTTTGTACTGCCTCTCGGAAATTGAATTTTTTACCCACTAAAAAGTTGTCTAAATTTTGGAAAAAGTAATAGTCGGTAGGTGCAAGGTCTGGTGAGTATGGCGGATGAGGGAGAGCTTCCAACCCCAGCTCTTGCAGCTTGGAGACTGTCTGTTGCGCAGTATGGGGTCGCGCGTTGTCGTGAAGGAGCAGTGGGGACGACCGATTGACTAAAGCTGGTTGCAGATGTGCAAGCTTCTCCATCATTCTCTCCAGTTCTTCATAGTACACATCTGCATTAATGCTCATGCCGTTTTGTAAAAAGCTGTGGTGAATCACACCCGCACGGACCACCAAACAGTGACCATCACCTTTTTAGGGGTCATTTTTGGTTTAGGGCATTGCTTTGGACCTGAACCAGGGTCTAACCAACTTGCTGAGCGCTTTCGATTGTCGAACAGAATCCATTTTTCGTCGCACGTAACAATTCGTTTCAAAATTCCTTCATTTCTTTGCCTGTTGAGCAGCGCAAGGCAGGTCTCGACGCGTACGTTGCGCTGGCGATCGTTAAAGTCGTGGGGCACCTATCTATCAAGTTAATTTACCTTGCCAATTTGTCGCAAATGGATCAATATTTTTTTGATGCTTACATTATAAGCTGCTGCTAGCTCAGTTGTAGATTGAGTTTCGTCAGCTTCCACAATGGCTTTTAATTCATTATTGTTAACCAAAGTCTCCGGACGACCACGAGCTTCATTTTTCAAGTTAAAATATCCAGAGCGGAACCGGGAAAACCAATAACGGGTTATGCGTTCGTTTGTACAGTTCTCTCCGTAAACGTTTTTGATGTTACGTGCCGTTTGTGTCGCGTTGGTGCCACGACGGAACTCATATTCCATAATTACACGAATTTTTAAAGTATCCATTATGACGAAAAATGTTCAAATGTAATGAAAATACAACGCTAATCAAAAATGTCTAAAATTTCGAATGGGCCGGCTCGACCCGGCCAGTACTACCCTCACACAGAAGACCATCCTAATAATGACAGCATTCTTGCTGTCGTATTTCGTTGGTGAGTGTGAGACCGGAGGCCCAATCATTCTGCATCATTCTCCCGCCCTTCGAAGGCCGGGAGAGTGATGCAGAATAATCAAACCAGGCTGCCATGGTAGGGGTCACCATGCTACATTGTCTACCCTCACAATAAGCATGGTGACCCCTACTCCTGGATTCTACTCATGCTTTCCATCAGGCAGAGTAGAGTCACTTTGGCAGGCTTAAATATAAAAAAAAAAAAAATAAAAAAAAAAAAAAAAAAACAAAAGACTGAGTTTGTAAATAGAATGTCATAGTTTTAAAAAACAAAATTAATTTGAATTTAGAATATAGAGCCATTACAAACTTTTTTTATTTGAAATGACCAGTACTGAAGAAAGGCAATTTCATAGATTTCAAGTTTCAAGACCTAATATATACATTTATGATTTTAAAAATCTATGATTACTTCTTTTTATAAAGTATTCAAAGAAAAATAAAAGTTAATATTGTCGATCAGATGTCATAGTCAGAAGTTTACGATTTTCCGTGAGAACCATTAGATACCTTAGCTTTTGCTAAGGTATCATTTAATGGCTGGTAATACAACAATACAACATCTTGAGAATTCTCAAATTACATGGCTACACCAAAAAGAATACACAATAATTGTCTAGTTAGATGATCATGAATTATGTTTATTTTACAAAAAAATTACTTTCCCCTTCGCGTTCATGTGTACTTTCTGAATGTATAAAATTTGTCTCGTATTTTTACCTCTTCATAAAACAAGTAGCGCGTTATTCCTGGAATAATAACGTGGTATGATGTTTTAATGCGAAAGAAGCAGCTATAAAATATAATGTTTTCTGTGTTTTTGTTACCTATTGTGTTTATCGTTGCTTATGAATAAATAAAATAGAATCTGTAATATCAAAATGTATTGGTCTTAGTGAGACCAGTCTTACTTATTGGAGATATTGCATGTTATAATGGCGTAATGACAGTGGAATTTGGAAGTTAGACCTCTGTTTAGGAATGACTTACAAAAACGGAGCTATTTTATAATATAATGTTTTTAATTGTGTCAATAACATTTTTTTAATTGATTGCTTAAAACTTCACTTTTGCGACTTTCTTTTCTTCTATAAATCATTTCAATTAGTGCAGATATTTTCAATTCAATCTGCAGATAAAGAAATCGTTAAACATGAATAATTCATGGCCAAATTAAAATGGTACAAACCTACAAATTATAACATGAAACTTGTCATATGATACATTGACATCGTGACACCACCAGCCTTATTGCAGTCTTCTGCTGGACATAGGCCTCTCCAATTGCACGCCACTTAGTTCGATCCTTGGCTACTCGTATCCAGCCGTCTTGCGCTAATCATCACTCTTGTCACTCCAGCTTGCTAATCCTGTGGGCTATGTCGATAAATTTAGTTCTCTGCCGGATTACCTGTTATGACGGGTAGGACGCACTGGTTGAAGACTTTTGTCTTTAGGCACTGTGAGATCGATGATGAGAAGACCCGACGAAGCTTTGCACACGCTGCCCAACCCAGCTGGATTCTCCTGTTCACCCCGTCCTCGAAGTTGTTTCTACCCAATTGCAAACTCTGCCCAAGGCACACATATTTTTGAACAACTTCGAGAACGGCACCGTGTATCGTGACAAGTTCCGGTAGAACGTGTTCTTTGAACATGACCTTGGTTTTGTCCAAGTTCATCCGTAGGCCGATGCGTACAGAAAAGTCAGACAGGTCATTCAACATCTTTTGTAGGTCCTGCAGCGTCTCCGCCATGATAAGGACGTCGTCTGCAAATTGCAAGTAAGAGATGTGTTCACCATTGATGTTAATGCCACGTCCTTTACAGTGCCGTGTCTGGAACAAGTCCTCCATTGCAGTTCGGGGAAATATCATCCTCTTGTCTCATTACTCAATGCAATGGTATGGGCCTTGTTTGCTGATTCTGTACTTGGACGGACACAGTGGCGGCCTCATATAGACATATCATCTCTTGGATGTATCGCCAGTCCCCTTCGCAACGCTCCAAAACAGAAAAGATCTCGATTTAGTCAAAGGCCTTCTCATAGTCCACAAATGCTAGACACGGGAGCTGATTAATATATTCTTCGGTCTTCTGTATAATCTGCCGCACTGTGTGGATGTCGTGTATGGTGCCATATCCTCTCCGAAACCCAGCTTGCTCCGGTGGTTGGAATTCGTTGAGTCTTGGTGCAAGACGGTTCGTGATGAGTACTGAAAACAATTTGTAGACGTGGCTTAAGAGGGAAATGGGTCGATAGTTCTTTAACCTAATCTTGTCACCCTATTTTAAAGAACAAAATGACCACACTTCTGCTCCATGCCTCTGGACTTTTCCTTTCGAACAGGACAGTGTTGAAAATCTTTTGGAGCTCCCTCAGTACGGGCTTGCCTCCAGCTTTCAACAACTCTGTTGTAGCGCCGTCCTCTTCCGAGGCTTTGCCATTTTCGAGCTGTCCAAGAGCCATCCCGATTTTGTCAGTGCTGACTTCTGGCAGATTTTCGGTGTATTGGCGTATTAATGCGGTTCTAGGATCCTCATTTTCGGGATCACACGTAAATGAGGATCCTAGAGCGAAAAATACAAACCGCCATTCCAGCGTTCCACTTCCGAGAGGACGACCGTCCTGGGAGTAACGACTATCCCACTTGCTGTGGTCAGCTTCGTCAGGTGGCTTCTTACGAGAGATTGCACGAACACTTTTGACCCCCGACTCTGCTCGATCGTTCTTTCAATGGAAAGAGTATTAGAGCATCGGAGGTTTAATTCTATTTTTGGTAGAAATTATTAGTGGATTAATATTAAAAACACGAAAAACACTCTGGAATCTGATTGTTTCTGTTTGAACATCTAAAGAGTATGTATATGAGTATATACAACTATTAGTAGATCAACCATGTAATACTATATCAATATGGTTGATTCATTTTTTTGTATTACGACTTTCTAATCCAACCATAAGTAACTACAAAGTTTGCCAATATTACAAGACATATACGTTTAATAACTACATAAACGAGAACAATAAATTATATGAGCGTACTCAGCCGCAGTCCTTAACAGATGACAGACAGTTACTATGTCAACGCGTCTTCAGATTTAAATTATAAAAATAATTGATTCATATTTCATTTCAATCTTACAAACTATCAATTCTATCATTTTCTCTCTATCGTTCCAAGGTTCTGTTTGTATTTAATTCCGTTTTTTATTTTTATGTTCCTAATCCAAGAAAGAAATCAGTTCTTTCTTTTCTTACATTCAACTTTTGCCTAGCATTATAATTGCCGAAACTATATCGTCTATCCCCATCATATCTTATGTTACTTATTTGCTACTATGATGAACCAAAACTTAAAGCGACTCCAGAATAATCTATTATGACCCATCTAAATAATAATAATGTATCTTATCTGTATCTTTATTTTTTGCATCTCGCTAAAGAATATTTAAAATCAGTCTTTCTCACATACTTCAATGACAAACGCCACTTATTACGACTTATATAATTTAATACAACCCCTGGCACTTATTTCTATGATTCTTTTTAATATTGTAAAAGGTTTTATTTGGTTTCTTTAAAGGCTGGTCGTCTCCCTGACGTGAACCCTCTTTGGAAACGTAATATTTTTGAAACGGTAAAATAGGAGAAGGTTAATTGAGGTAAGGGAAACGGATAGGGTGAGGAAGCTAGGGTAAGGACCAATATTGAATTAGTAAATACCGTATAAACTTAATTTTCAAACTTTTGTCGAACTGCCCTATAAGTAGTGTAATATTTTTCGAATTGTTTTTATGAGATTGTGTTTCTTGGTATGCCGTGTAGCTTATGAGGTTTGATGGGTTCAATATCTTTTGCTTTTCGTTTTTAGAGTTAGACTAAAGAAAATATAGAAGTTACGATATGACCATAAATAAGTAAGCAGTAAAATGACTATATCACCTGTGATCCTTACTCATATTTATATATTCGAAAGTAACTCTGACCATCTTTTACGCTTTCAGGGCTAAACTGCTGCATTAACTTCAACAAAGTGTGGCATGATGATGATTGGAAAAAAAAGCTGCAAGTACGAGTTGGACTCGCCCATAAAGGGTTCCGTAGCAGCAAGTAACATCATTTATTAGTTCTTAAAATTGTGTATTGATTGAATAAAAGGTAAATTGCGGTTTACGATTTATGACGTATTAAAAAAAACTACTTACTAGATCTCGTTCAAACCAATTATCGGTGGTAGTTTACATGATAATGTACAACATATATTTTTTTAGTTTTATGATTCTCTTATTTTAGAAGTGTCTCTAGCGCAAAATATTCAGTTTAGAAAAAAATGAAATTAGAAACCTCAACGTCATTTTTGAAGACCCTACCCATACACGTATGGGTTTGATGAAAAAAATTTTTTTGAGTATCAGTTCCAAGTATGGGGACCCCCAAAACGTGTTGTTTTTTTTCTATTTTTATGTGAAAATCTTACTTACATCTACTTACCAAGTTTCAATAGTATAGTTCTTATGTTTTCGGAATAAAGTGGCTGTGACATACGGACGGACAGACAGACATGACGAATCTATAAGGGTTCCCTTTTTTGCCATTTGGCTACGGAACCCTGAAAAGGACATGGAGTACTCTTTACGGCGATAAGCCATAGACACACACGCGGAACAGCGGTTCTAGTTGATGATAAATAAGCAAAATAATATTGCACAGACCAAAGTTTAGCATGGAGTGAAAACTACTTTGGTTGTCTTGCATTAACTTAACCAAACCAAAAATACATATGCTCGACTACTTCTATACTTCTGACACCCAATTTTTTATTATCCATACTAATGTTATCGATTCTAACGAAAATCTGTCTGTCTGTCTTTTAGGCTTTTACGGCTGGAAGGTTTGACCGATTTCAACGAAATTTAGCATAGTTTAATTCTTGAGTAAGAACATATACTAGTTTTTACTCCAATAACTGACAGACACTTGTGTGGAGGCGAGCCCAATGATAAATTAAGTTTACAAAATAATGTACAAATATTTACACCAAATATAAGGAAATATAATGTTTAAAGCAATTTCGAACTCCCTTGTTCTATTACTTCACTCTAATTTTAACGAGTAAATTAAAACTCCTTATTGGCAAAGATACAAATGTTAAGTAACTTGAGCCGGAAATTATCTTAACAAATAATTTTATTTCTGACGTAAACAATGAACATCTTCCTCAAGCGTACCATTTTAATTATATCTATCGGCGTTATACACTTAATAGAATTATTATACAATTCGGATAATTTGTTATGAGTGAACACCATACGTAATTAACTCTACTGAAATCTTGAGATGCTAAATTTTGATTAATAAGTACGGTTTGATAGTATTATATTATATAAGTATTTATATAAGTATTTATTGATAGTATATAAGTATTTTTTATATCACCAAGTCTCAGATAAATTTATTTTATTCGTTTCCATTGAACTGTTCTCATAAACTTTTGTTAGTCTTATAGGATAACTTTACGATTGCGTTTGCAAAAAACTTTCTGTGTTATTGTTGTGTGGTGTTTTAAAAACCTTTACATATTATTCGGTTCTTAATCTTTTAAACTACTTTTTCTATATTGTAATTACCATATACCATATACGTAGACTGCACGGTTGGCCTAGTGGTTTAAGCGGTCGCCACGCCGCTCTCTACTGCGCCAAGTGTCGTGGGTTCGAACACCACGTGGGATAACACTTTGTGTGATTCACAAATTGTTGTTCTGGGTCTGGGTGTTCTTTGTGTGTTATGTATCTATGTATGTTTGTAAAGTACCCCGCGACACAGGAATTCATATTCCTAATACGGGAGTTGTCTTAAATAAAAAGTTTTGGTTTTATTTTAATACTGAATTAATAAATAAAGGTTTCTTCGTGTTTCTTCACTATTATGTTCTATTTATGTGAATTCCCAAATGTGTTTTAAAAAATAATGTTGTATTTAAATATATATTCCTAGAACAATGTCTTTAACCTTACACCTACTTTTAAAGGCATAGAGTTTGCAACTATCGAACTTTATGCCTTTTAAGTCATCAAAGTGTGTAATCGCATTGTCTTTGAATTTTAAATTATTCAGCTATAGATATTTGAATGGTAGGTGTGAGAGAAAGGCTAAGTACGTGATTATTGACATAGTATCAGCTCATGTATCAGCTGTTTGTGATTTTATAAATGTCCATATTAAACAAGAAGTTAAGTTTCTTCCAACTTATATTTTGACACCCATTTCGGTTTTCTGGCGGGGAGTTCAACTAGGGTTGTATCTAACGGAGGTAATTTTATCGGAACCGAAGTCAGAGTTTTAAAATTTGATTTATCGAAGTCGGAACCGAAATTGGAGTCAGAGGCGATGGCAGTAGAGAGATTTTAGCATTTTAAAATCACCATTTATGGCGCATGGCATGTCAGACTTTTTTTTATTGTTGTAATGGAATAGGCGTTTGTCTTCCATCTCACCTGATGGAAAGTATAGATGAAGACGAAGATGGTACAAGCCCATCCAAAAGAAACCTGTTCACTCTACTCTTAAAGACTCCAGAGTTCAACATATCAGGAAAAATAGACCCAGGCAGGTCGTTGAAAACTTTGGCGACTCTCACCAGAAACGAGCTGTCAAACCGTTTAGTTTGACTTTTGGGTATACCAACAACGTATCGATGAAACTTTTGCCCTAGTAGTCCGATAAGGGAATGGAGATGGCTCGATCAGTATGAAAAGAGCTTTCGAGCACTCTCCAAAGTGCATCCTATAAAAAACCGATAAGCTGGCAACTCGACGACGATGCTCAAGGGTGTGTAGTTTGCTATTTGAGAGCTTTTCGTTGTTAATTAACCTACGGGCTCTTCGGTCAACTGAGACCAAAGCTTCCAGATGATATTTGGCTGCACCGTCCAAGAGGTTACTGCAGTACTCCATGCAGGATCGAACTTGGGCAGTGTAAAGATTATGCAGCTGTTCAGAGCTGAAGTACCGCCGAACCTTTGACAGAATTGATAATTTCTTGGACGCTGTTTGGGCCATAGACTCAATTTGTTGGCCAAAGTTAATAAAGACACATTCGACCTTGGTTAGGTCCAAATATCTGTTGTCAATGAGATCTACTCAAATTGTATGAGCAAATCCATAATTTTTATGAACCTCGTAAATGTCACGGGAAGATCCCCCCGCCCCCGCTATGTGTGCTCTATAGTCGATTGTTTTTTCACTTGTTGTTATTTGTTACGCACATGATGTGTATATATATGTACGTTATATGTATAGTCATATATTTTGTATTTTGCGGCTTAGTATCGATAAAAAGGATCTGTATTAGACAATGAAACCACAATCAAGTTGTATTTGAAATTACTTCATAGAAGTTACGATATGTGTGCGTAGCGGTTGGTCGACGCAGGCCGCCGCTGCTATTTGTTATGCTTCGAGCTCCGATTAAAACCTTCGATTTAAAATTTTCGGAGCCGAAGTCGGAACCCAAGGTATAATAATAACCGGAAGTTCCGACATAACGGTGTAGGAGTCGAAGCTCCGTAACATCCCTGATTCATCCCTTGATGCCTTAATGCGCTTGAGGGACGTGACCGAAGAGCTAGTGATCTGTGGTGGCGTGCTCTTTGCTTGCGAGTCTTCCCGGTGGTTGGGCACATTGAGGCGCTGGGCTTACGCTTGTGGAGCCAACTTCACGACTAGACGGCTATACCCGTATACAACCCCCATGGGTTTTTCGGAGTATGGCACTATACGGTACACAGGTGTGACTGCGACCGCCTAGAATAGGGCATGCCTCTGGCACTCGCAAAGAATACTGGCGGTTAGATTCATATGCCGTTATTGCACCGTGTCAACGGAGGCGGCGGCGTTGGCTGGAAAACCCCCGTGAGTTTTGAAGACAAAAGTACTTGCCGAAGTTTATTTACTAACAGCTGACTTTCAACGTCAAGATACGCAAGCGGCGTCAAAATGTCCGTGAAGCCACGATGGTTCGTTGGTCATTCTGGCGGAGATTCTACGTGCAGGCTGGACGGTCGTGGAGGTTTCTCGAGTGGGCGCTTACGCCTACTACTAGACCAACGAGGCGGTATAATTTTAAGTAACGTTACCTCCCCAAACAATTCATTTAAAAAAACGTCTTCACGGAGGCATCGACCGATGGAGTGGAAAAGAGATAAATGCGTCACAAGTCGAATGCTTAAGCCGTTCGTGCCTCTCTATCACTTGCTCCACGCTCTGGCTTCCCTGTTTGGCTTAGGCGAAACGTGACAATGAATCATATTGTTTTATGTATAAGTCACGTCAAACAATAATTCAATTTTATAACTTCTAGAATATGCCAATTCTGAACAGGATCCAGATTCAAATTGGGCCTACTCGGGTCCTTTCTTCATAATATTTAAAATTATTATTACAAAATTTTATTTATGTACATACAAGTTCAAAGTTGGTATTTATATGAATAAATTGGCTTTTATTAAAATTATAAAATGAGAACAAAACTTAGGTTATGAAATATTATAGCAACTAATTTAATAAACATCGTCTTTATATTATTATTCTGTTTATATTTGAAGCCCAAAATAAATTTGTAACAGAAAATTTTAGAGCACAGTAAATTTACTGAGAATATATTTTTACTTTTGGGAATTGGTATAAAATATGTTTTCATATTCATATTTTTATAACTTAGTAATAGCTCTTACAGTTTTTATTTAAGATAATAATATACTGAGGCAATGAAGCATAATTAAAAAAAACTGTCAGTTAAGTGAGAGGCAGTACAGATTGCCTCGAAGAATTTGCTTTTCGTTAAGCTGATTTCTTCAATAAGGTCTCCTATAAACTGTCACTTCGTTGGCGAAGCTTAACACGTTCACTGCGGGCCACATTTTGAAGAACTTTCAGCTGGTGCGGCTGAGGTCGAATCAACCCCAAGCTAAACTTCCTTGTAATGCGGTTGAGGCCTTTTCTGCCTCATGTTTCAATCATTTGGTAAATGTGTTGTAACTTGATCAGGAGCGTGATTCGATGTTTAATTTTATGCTAAAATTACTTGCATGGTATTGTTTTATGTACACCTAGCTTCGCCCCGGGTTCTGATTTTTAGTTTTAGAGAAAACACCTAAAATATATTTGAGGTCGTTTTAGACCACACATCGCACTAAATTGGGGCGGCATTAGTGATGGGAATGAATTTATATCGATGAATGTCCATGTCTATGTTATATTTCTATTACTTTTTTATATTGTTATAGTATTGTGCATAAAAGTATGGGGTGTTGTTAAATAAAATACAAACTATTCGTTCATCAAATTTATTCTATATTACTTTGCATGCTGTTCGTTAAAACAATGCAAGCACATAGCTTTCTTACATTGTGAACAATTAGTCATAATTTTTTTTACTTTCTTTGCAGCCTGCATGGCACCTAATGTAAGTCGTAATTTTGCGTAGCGAACGACGCAACGTCTCCTTATTTGATGCTCTCCTTTGCAAGGATGTGCTGAGACTCTGAATGGTTATGTTATGTTTTGCAGAAAGTGTAAATAAATAAATATATAGAAGAATTTTCAGCTTTTATAATATAACTAAGGTATGGGTGTCACGGGCTCTCCTTCTATAAATATATAACTGAACACACAAAAAAAAACATTAAACAAAAGAATTTAACAAAAATAAAAAACAAACAATTAACACGATTGCGCAAAGACACGTGCACCAGTATCGACTATGGAGCGTCACTAAAGTCGACTTACCTGCTCTCACGCCGCCCGCGCGCCCCGCCGCTGGAGGTCGAAATCGGCCTCAACCCGCACCTTATTCAATAATTTTGTGATCAGTGCGTTTGAGGCGTATTTCGACCTCAAATATTTTTTTTACAATATTGAGTCAATGCTTCGCAGACATAAAGAAAGCTATATTTGTCTTTGTCATACCTCATACGGTTGAGTGTAAACATGTAAAGTCTACCATGAGGCTGAATCAACCTCAAGCCGCAGTGAACGTGTTAATGATGAATGGGTGATTACTATGATTACTACATTTATATATTTATCAAATATAGGAACAAAAAACGTTAATTTCTTAAATAAATAAAAAGGTTAAACCTTTAACGTAAGGCTGACTGGCCTGAGGAGGCCTGTGACCACGGCCGGTGCAACCTTGTCGAAACGTCAGGCAAATCAGAGGTATGTAATACCCTAAATAAGTGATCGCGTTAATTCCCGTGAAAATAATATTAATTATCATGGAACGCGAAAGTTTAAAAGTTAGTATAATGTTAGTACATACTATGATAGTATAGTCAATCTGTCTGTTTGGTGCTGAAAATAGTACCTAATGGTATTGGAAGTAAATATTGTTTTAATTGATTGAAAATGATGTCCCCTAACTACCTCTCAAGTGTCCCACCGGTACGTTGGAGGGTATTTTGGAAAAGTCTAAAAAAGTCCAAAAAAAATTTTGAAATGCATTTTTCTCGGAATCTTGCATAGATTCCGAGAAAAATGCATTTCAAATTTTTTTAACAAAAAATATAGAGGACATTATAATCGACAATTAATGTCATTGGTGCAATGCCATACAACAAGATATGTACATAGTTGGTGGCGCTGAAGTGCTGAAACATGTGTTTTTTCACTTTTTTAACTATAAAATATAATTTTTTGGCGAAAATGTAAATGGAAATGTTGTTCCTGTCAATATCATCAACAACTTTTGTTTAGACAGTTTTTTATACAGTCCTAACAAGTCGTTTTGTACATACCTAAGTGTTTACACTTAGGTAGGTATCAAAAAATGTGTTTGTTCTTGGTTTTCCATAAAAAAGAAGTTACGTCAGCGATTTTGTGATATGATAACAACATTTTAAGGTCTAACCTTTGGTATGCATCGTCGTTCTTAAACCTAAAACTATTCAATATCCGGGTTGAGATACATGTTAGTATGAAAGTAAGATAAGATTAACACGTATAATTTATAAAATTTCATATAAAATATAAAACTGACCATTACTGTTAGAACGGGGTATAAAAATGATTGGAACTTTATTCGGGTGAAGACCGACCCGCACTGGGCCGTTTTTAGGGTTCCGTAGTACAGCAAGTAGATTATACATACTTTGCACGAATATGTGTTGTAATTACGATGACAAAGTGCTACAATGAAACTAAAATAAAATATATTTTTTTGGGGTACCTCCTCTACACGTAAAGTGGTCGATGTAGGTATCCGTTTGAGAATTGTTCAACTTTAAAGCTCATTTTTTGTAAATACAGGCTTAACCACCCTCCCCCCCTCCCCCTCTAAAAATTAAATCTAAGAATCTAGATACATGGCTGGTTCAAAAAATCTGAAATCTGAAAAATGACAGTAGTCCATTATATTGAGCTTTCAACGAACTTGGCCAATTTTGGAAATAGTGGCATGCAAAAGGAATTTATTTAATCTCTTACTGTCTTGTCTAATATATGTATGTACATATTTCAGTAATACAATTAAATATGGTTCAAGTTACGTAATTGTACCATTTTAATAGTCGTAGTCACGAGTTTTTAATGTAATAGTACTTTTCTACGTAACGTGTAATTACGACTTTCAAACTTGAATACATGTATACACACACACACACACACTGATAATTGTATCCTGACAATCTTGTTTCATACTTTTTCAGTGCCGTTTTTAACAACTAAATCACAATTATGACAAGTTTGGTTTTAGTTTTTACTTTTTTAATATTGAGCGTTAATGTGATTTAAGAACACGTTACGAATTTTGTGCAATTTTAATATTACAATTATACAATTGTCTAATAATTCAATTCGTAACAAATCCCCTTTATGTTTCGGGAATTAAACAGGAAATGGATAAAGTGAGTTCCATCAAAATTTAAGTCGTTTAAAAGCGGGTAAAATGATTGTATGTTAGACATCGACCAATTTGCGTTAAATTGTTGAGAGATACATTGTGAAATCGAATAAAATTAATTCTCTGATTTGAATTCCATTAAACATCCGACCAGTTCTAAAATGTGTCAATTATGTATATCATGTCTATAGATTCTGCAGGTAGTTCTGGCTGGACTACATAACAATTTATAACGATGATGATACTAAAATCATTTGTTATCTTCTCCAAACTTAAATCTCTAACTAATTATATCGATCACAAACTTCAAATAATTTATTGAAGTTAAAAGTTGTAAAATTGTAGGAAGGGGGCCTAAAATACTATATTATCCATTTGTTTGTTAGCAGTTCCTACAATTGTCATTATCATTTTCAAACTAATATCTTGTTAAGAAAAAAGAAAGCCTTCTAAAAACATTGCACTTATGTGAAATAAAATATTCTAAATTAACATCATCAACATCAACAGCCTTTAACAGTCCACTGCTGGACATAGGCCTCTCCTTTGAAAGGAAGTTTTGGCCTACTATACCACGCTGGCCAGACGGGTTGGTAAAGGGTTTGTTTCAAGTTTTCCTTCTCTTGGCAGGATGTTAGCTGCTTATTTTGTTCCTTTAGTCGCCTCTTACGACACCCATGGAATGAATAGGGGTGGTGACACTTTGTATTCTTAATCCGTCACCACACGGACAAACAATAACATAAATCCATAAATCCAATAACATAAATTAACATAAATCCAAGTATAGACACCGAGGACGAGCGAAACGGGAGGTTAATGAAGCTCAGTGCTCATGTAGCACATATTAGGATCGACACCTTTAGAGTTAATGAAATGAAAAATTATGGTCGTCGGTCTGCACTGACCTCTTTTGCTCTCTTAGTTCGTTCGTTATAAATAAAAAACTCTACTGATCTTAATGTGTACCTACCGTTTTTCATCACTTCATAACGATTTTATACTCTCTTTAGAAATAACATGATTGCTATACTGACGTGTCAACGCGAACGTATATTGTTTTGATATTTTTGACGAAAAAAGATAAAGAAAAATAGATATTAATATAAATTATACAATAATATTTTTATTAATCACTAAAAGATGCTCAATTGACTTATTATTTATTTTAAAATCCTGTTTTTGTTTGTCCTTCATATCTATCAATTGTAACTAAGTCAATCAAGGATCTGTACACTTTGAGCAATCAAGATGTTTTAAACTCAAACACTAAATTTAGAAATGTCATCGAAAACAACGAGAACCGACCATGCAAAATATCCAATTTTTGCTCAATCGGGTAAAGTACAGTTAAAATAAAGTGCTATGATTAAATTAATGGACTATGTGAACATAGCACCCGCCGTCAACTCATCAAATATTTGACAACCCCTTAAAATACCTTGCATAGGGGTCATAATGATATTCCATTTTGTTTCCTCACAGTAAAAAACACGTTTTCTTAAACAGCACGTTCATAGTCTTGATAATTACCAAGTACTCAGGCATATCAAGACATGAGATTTTATATAGAAACCAGTTAACCCTATACTAACATTTTAGTAACCAACATAATGAAAATATTATATCTCATGAAAGTTATACTAAATACTTGGTATACAGAAAATGACTGGACTAAAAATCTTTAGAATAATAATTTTCAGTGTTTTGGCAATTGTGGTTTAATTATTTGGGATGGTTGTCATAATAAATGACAAAGAAATTACAATTGTGAAAATTTCACTCTACATTGAATATACACTCGAGAAATTTTCGTTTATGCTCGAATAATTAAGCTCAAAATTATATACTTCGAAATTAGATACATTTCGTAAAAATATTTTATAGAATAATATTGGTAGGGTTCTTTTTATAATAGACCTGAATTTCATATTTAAAATAAGCATACGAATATAAGTTGAAAGTTTGCCAAATGTAAGGAATATCAGTACAAATTTAGTTTTAAACAATGAAGTTATTAATTTTGTTGATTCAACGGTTCTTTTGGGAATTACTTTAGATAGTAAGTTACAGTGGGGCGCCCAAATATCGTGTCTCGCAGGGAAACTCAGTTCTGCAGCGTATGCTGTCAGCAAAGTCAGACAGCTTACGGATGTGGAAACAGCAAGGCTAGTATATTTCGGTTATTTCCACAGCGTCATGTCGTATGGCATTCTGCTATGGGGCAAGGCAGCTGATATCCAAACAATTTTCATTCTCCAAAAACGTGCAGTGCGTGCGATTTACAAACTAGGTGCACGAGTTTCCCTTAGAGAAAAGTTTAAAGAGATAGGCATTATGACAGTTGCATCACAATATATATTTGCAAACATTATGTTTATAAAACAAAATATGCCTTTATATCACAGGAATAGTGACGTTCACTCGGTGAACACGAGACATAAGCATAAATTAGTAGGTCAATATCATAGGCTACATAAAACGCATAATTCATTTATGGGTCTTTCCGTGCGATTTTTTAATAGGTTACCAGCTAGTGTTATGAGTCTATCAGTGGAAAAGTTTAAAAATGTAGTCAAAACTTATCTTATACGTAGAGGTTATTATACAGTTGACGAATTTTTAAATGATAAAGAAAAATAGATTTGACTACTTGCTCCTTGTCATTTTATTCTACTCATGTGAATGTTGTTATCACATTGTTTAAGAGCATGATTTTCCTTTTGTAAGTAAAGATTCTACGTGACGAATAAAGGCCATTCTTCTCTTTCTTTTGATCTTAAAATTAATATTTTATATTTAATCTTTCGTTACCAGTAATTTGGCCAATATTGAGCACATATAGTTTTTACCTTTGTTGTAAGTAGATGCTCCTACTATGTTGTACCCACTGAGGCTGTTATTTTGTTTTTTTTTTTAAATTAGCTTATGTTCTAATTTTTAATCACTATAATTTGCATCAGTCCTCTAACATGGTGTATAGTATATTAGTGGCAGCACCTTACCCCCATATCAGGTTTATAAACATTAAAACTATGTAAACATTGGCGATTTGAAAGGAGTGGCTGCGAGTTTTTATTGCCATGTTCTTTTCTCCGGCTCTACCTATTGTTTGCGAACATGGCATAAATGTACATACATGTAGAATCTTGACCTGTCACAAGAGATGTATTGCATCCTAAGTGAATAAAGTATTTTGAATTTGAATTTGAATTTATCGTCTTAATAATAGGAAGTGTTCTGATGATCTCTTCAGACTGGTCCTACCTTTTCCCTTCCTCTACACGGCTACACGTGATGGCTTTGGAAGTCACCTTTAGGTGAACGACATGTGATCCTGATTTAAACGGTGTGGCTCTTCGCTCCCATACCGTGCTGTTAAAATCTGAAACTCACTTACTTCACCTCTATGACAGAAAGGGGAAAGACGTGCGTTGTAAGTGAGTTTCCAACGAGCTTCAAAGATCCAGTGTGACATAAAAAATCATCTCACTAGGACGCCATACTATAGGTCACCATGCTGCAGTGTCCTCATCCACAATGGCGGGATCAGAGATAAGAGTGGTCTTAGAACCTGCTCATGCTTTCAACCAGGCTGAGTAGAGTCACTTGAAAGTGAACTATACACTCCAGACTCAAATTCGCTGGCTTATCTAGGAATTCTTATGTTTTTACTAAAACACCATCCCATTGATGCTGATTCAATTTCGATTTGTTCACCATAGTTTAAATTTAAACTTATACTAAAATAAAACCAGACATCATTGACGTCAGATTTGTTGACGGCTCAATATTGGTATTTGCTATGGAAACTGAATCATGCATTATTAATATTCCGTAGTAGATACCAATATTAGTAGAAGATGGTCAAACCTCCTCTCAAAGAGTACTGCTAGTACTTACACATCTGAATACTGTTATGTTTTATCTCTGCTCTCACTTTGTTTAAAATTTTATGGTTAATTTGAATATTCTTCTAAAACTAACAAAATTTTGACGTAAGGGTTAAAAAAAAATTTACAATCGATTTATGAGACTTCTTTATAATTTTTTAGTTTAAAAGTTGTTTTATTTTAAATTACAAAATAAGTAACTTAATAAGTTCACGTACCGAATCCAATTATCCATATCATAGAAGTTTTTAGGGAAATAGCCAGTTCAAAAAAATGAACGGATGTTTAGCCTTTCCCTTATCTAGAAAATATAGTTAAAGCTTAAATTATGAAACTTGAAGAACAATCTAAATGAAAATCTAGATTAGATATTTACCCGCAATTTGAATTATTTTAAAGACTATATAGGTACGCTACAACTTTGTAGTTGGGTTTTATCTAACTCGTTTCTTGTTTAGGGTTCCGTAGCCAAATGGCAAAAAACGGAACCCTTATAGATTCGTCATGTATGTATGTCTGTCTCTCCGTATGACACAGCCACTTTTTTCAGAAACCATAAGAATTACACTTTTGAAACTTGGTAAGTAGATGTAATCTGTGAACCGCATTAAGATTTTTACATAAAACTAGTAAAAAAACAATACATTTTGGGGGTCCCCATACTTGGAACTGAAACTCAATTTTTTTTTTCATCAAATACATACGTGTGGGTTATCGATGGATAGGTGTTTTAAAATTATGTTGAGGTTTCTAATATCATTTTTTTCTAAACTGAATAGTTTGAGCGAGAGACACTTCCATAGCGGAAAAATGTGTCCCCCCCCCGTAGCTTCTAAAATTAGAAAGTGATAAAACTAAAAAAAAAAAATGTTGTATATAACTATGCAAACTACCAACGAAAATTGCTTTGAACGAGATCTAGTAAGTAGTTTTTTTTTAATACGTCATAAATTGTAAACCGCAATTTACCTTTCATTCAATCAATACACTAGTATAAAAACATTGATCAAAGTTACAACGAACTACAAGAACTTTTATATGATGTTACTTGCTGACACGGAACCCTTCATGGGCGAGTCCGACTCGCACTTGGCCGCTTTTTTCAATTAGAATACTGCCATATAATATATAATAGGAATCACCAATGTGTCCACCAACACAACTATGTAGAAACTCATCTCTTACATACTCGTAAAAATGCATGATATGTGAATCGCCTCCAGCCAACTTGATTCAAATCGGTTTAACTGTATACCTACTGTACCACGAGTATAGGTAAAATCGACTGTGTTTGGAAACAGATTCGAGGCTAAAGCTTGAAGTGCAACTTTGTTTCATTTGCATTTAGCAAGGATTGTGAACGTAAATGCGGAATATGTACGGCTGTGTAACGTTCAATTCATTGGTGGGCCCAAAAAGTTATTCTGACTATAGAAATGAACAGCCCGAAGTTTAGAAGATGCTGTCTAAGCTCACGTACCTGGAAGAAAACGTCAGGCCATTAATAGTAGTAGAGCTGTGTTTGCACACACACTTGTGAACTATTACATTTCTGTTCACTTGTGTACTGGTCTCGCAATAATCGGCCCTCCTGGCCGATTATTGCGAGACATCATATATACATGTAATGAAATGACATTTCATTAATTTAAAAATGGCGTGCTTCTCGCTTTTCTAAGTTGTCGGTGAAAGCTGGTAGGTGGCGCACCGGAGTGACGCGTCATTGAATGGCGGATGACATTGAGAATATTTTGTGCACAATAAATTGTAATAGAAAAACTTATAGAAAAATAGATTTATAGGATATTATTGAGGAAGTGATATTAGTAAACCTAAAATGTCGTTTCTTTGTATTTTCAGGTGAGATTTATGAATAATATTGTCATAGCTAAACAATAGTTGTTAAGATTGTAAAGGCGTTAAAAAAATAAAATAAATCTTTGTATTTTCAGAGAAACAATTTGTTATCTAATGTGAAAATCCTCCATAATATATCTTATAAAACGACATTTTAGTTAACTAAAAGAAGATGGACCGGCTGCAATTTGAATTTACTATGATAGCCTCAAATGATGACAAATCTAATGTTTTAGCTATAACCTCAATATCTACAGAAGATGGAAAATGTTATGTTTTACCTGATGAACTGAAGGTGGTGATTCATCATAAATGTATTGTTAAATTGAACACTTTCTCAAAAATAAAAAATAGCATAAAGAAAAGGCACCAAAGTAGAAAAATATGGATAAAATTGGATGAAGATCTTAAGAAAACATATATAGATGAGGAAGGTAATATGCAATTTTTAGATCAATATTTAGAGAAAAATTAAAAAATAAAAGAAAAGAATCAAAATATAATACACAAAAATAGAATCTATTATAAGAAAATAAAGAAACATGAAAAGATATACTCTCAGAAGAATTTAGTAAAAATTTTATAAAAAAGGTGCATGAAGATTTATGCCACATTGGGATCAGACAATTGCAGAAAAAAATAAGTCCAATATACACATCTAAAAACCTAACAAAGAATATCATAAATATTTGTAAACATGTGAAATATGCATAAGGAATAAATCAAGAGGTCAAGGAAAATTTGGATTAATGTCACAACTGGGACCAGCAACAAAACCATTTGAGATAATGTCTATGGATACTATTGGTGGCTTTGGAGGGTCTAGATCAACATAAAAATACCTACACCTTTTAGTAGACCACTACACAAGATATGCATTCATTGCGACTTCTAAAACACAGAATGCAAGTGATTTTATAAAACTAACAAAGAATGTACTAGAAACAGACGAAATTGGAATAATTCTGTCAGATCAATATCCGGGCATCAATTCAAGAGAATTTAAGCAACATTTGCAAGAAAATAATATTAAATTAATTTTTACAGCTGTGAATACACCATTCTCGAATGGCTTGAATGAAAGATTAAATCAAACAATAGTTAATAAAATTGTAAAATAAATGAGAAAAATAATAAGAGATCATGGACAACAGTGGCAAGAGAATGTATACAGAAATATAATGAAACAGAGCACTCCGTTACAGGTTTTGCACCAAAATATTTATTGGATGGTACGAATGTCAGCATTCTACCAAATGAATTAAAAACAATAGAAAGAGAAGATAAGTGGATTGCTGATAAAAGATTGGCATTAGAGAATACAATAAAATCCCACAAGTACAATAAAAAAATATTTGATAGAAATAGAAAAATACAAGAGTTTAATATAGGAGACAGTGTATATGTAGAAAATGGAAATAGACTGAATAGAAAGAAATTAGACGAATTAAAAATAGGCCCTTATAAGATAGTAGAGAAAATATCGAACTCCATTTACAGAATTGACACTGGCAACAGAAAAACAGAATCAACTTTATTCCACATAACAAAATTACAACCTGATACAACAGAAGCTGAAGAAGATGAAGTAGAAGAAAACGAAGATAACTAATAGGTACAGTGTATAGATATATTATTTAGAATTTTCCTTCTTAGGGGGGGAGATGTAATGAAATGACATTTCATTAATTTAAAAATGGGTGCTTCTCGCTTTTCTAAGTTGTCGGTGAAAGCTGGTAGGTGGCGCACCGGAGTGACGCGTCATTGAATGGCGGATGACATTGAGAATATTTTGTGCACAATAAATTGTAATAGAAAAACTTATAGAAAGATAGATTTATAGGATATTATTGAGGAAGCGATATTAGTAAACCTAAAATGTCGTTTCTTTGTATTTTCAGGTGAGATTTATGAATAATATTGTCATAGCTAAACAATAGTTGTTAAGATTGTAAAGGCGTTAAAAAAATAAAATAAATCTTTGTATTTTCAGAGAAACAATTTGTTATCTAATGTGAAAATCCTCCATAATATATCTTATATACATACATCAATATAAATATGGGATGTCATTAAGGTATTTCACTTTAATAGTTCTAGCGTGAACAAGGTACTGTTTAACTTTACTCTATTATTGACAGCTTCTTAGTACATCGTAAGAGGCCACCATATAGTATAAAAAAATATTGTTCTATATACCCGATACTCATACTGAGAAATAAAACAAAACATTAAATGTTTTGTATCAACATATACAGAGAAGACAAGAACATGTAAAGGCCATGCTGACATATAAAAGGGTACTCAAAAAATAATATTATTTGATCACATATATTTTTAGATTTCTAAGAATTGAGGTAAATAGAGTTTCGCTTCACTTAACGGTTAATAGTCTTTGTTAAATAAAGTGTAAAACAAATAACCACAATAACGTGACGATGAAATAAAATAGTCAATTCAAGCAATATGCAAGTAATCAATATGTTCAAACTATCGGTAAGATACAAACTTCCTCAGAGTTCATTAATGTCCTTACACCAAAGTAAATTTCAACTCCATCGTATGACCGAACTAACGGCAATTTCATAAAGTTTCGATTCATTCCTTAAATTGATATGTGGCTATTCTATTAGCTTGCTAGATATAATTATGGTATAGGTTTTTATTGCAAAATGTAATTTATCTGCTCAAACGGTCAATTTAAGATTTTTGAAAAACCTTTACCATACATTTTTGTCTATAATATAGTGTTCCAAAAAATTAGAAAATAGGTAAACATTATTAATTTTATGTACAGTGCAGAGAAGATTTTGTTTAACTTAGTTATAATAATGAAAAAAATAATTTAAGTAATAAGTGTCTATTCTTGAAAGTATTTTCTTCAAAGCTATTTATTACGTGTGCATCATACTCTCACGCGACCGTTCCTGCAGAAATTGCACGGCGACGGCAAAATATTTCAAAGCGTTTGAGCTTTGCTTTTGTGTATTACAAACACTAGAAGATAATTGCGGAAGTTTTGATATAAAAGACAATTTAAAGTCCGAAATAATATTTATTTTACACTCGTCTGTTACAATGTACAAGCATATAGTTTTTGATTGGCGTTAGAAAATAATATTATGACAATGCTTTCTAAAGATTAATATAAATTTAACATATTTGTTTCCTTACAAGTTTTTAAGATACTTTAAAGTTTAAAAATAAAGCTGTACTCGAAAAAATCTAAGGCATAGGATTGAATTATCTTTTGCTTTTATATACTCGAATATTAGTTTAGTGACTTTTTTGTCACTACGTAACATCAAAAGGAATTATGAAAATCTGAGTAGACACTCAACATTTTACTTTTAATTAAAATGTTGCCAACCTTAATGACTATGCAGACTTTAAATAAAAATTTCGGACAGATACATACATATTTTTGACTTGATATCATGTGGGTCTAGGAAGTATTCAAGTAGTAATACCTAAGTAAATGAGTCAAATTAAATGTGCGTACTGTTGACTTCTGTTTATAAACACGTGCCGTAGCTCAAAAGTGTCACTAGGGCTTTGTCGAGCCTACCCTCATTCAACTTACCTTTATTCCCGTTGTGTAAACCCGTCAACATGTAGAGAAGTAGCTACTTTTAAGTCCAAAGTATAATAAAATAGGCATAATGAAACTTAGTTTTTATATACAAGATGAGACGAAATCTATTAAATTATTTGGTACGCTCTCACATATAAGATAAAAACAACAATTTGTAGATTATTTATCTGCTCCCTTTCTTGATAGTATTCTAAGGATCTATAAATAATATAGTATTCTATCTATCAAAGAGTAGAGTTAGCAAGGCTCGTGGGAAAATCAATTGTAAAAAATTTAAACTTACTTTTAACTACAAATAGGTACTGTAAGTATGCCGTAACACTCTAAGGCATAATTACAGTACATAGGTACTTTACATCAACAAAGTTGTACATCATCACTATCACTACATAATCTTCTAATATATAAAATTCTCGTGTCACAGTTTTCGTTGCCATACTCCTCCGAAACGGCTTGACCGATCTTTATGAAACTTTATATGCATATTCAGTAGGTCTGAGAATCGGCCAACATCTATTTTTCACACCTCTAAAACGCGAGTGGAGCCGAGGGCATCAGCTAGTAATATTATAAAATAAAGTCCTCAGCTGCATCTGTCTGTCTGTCTATTCGTGATAAACTCAAAAACCACTGCTCCGATTTTAATGAAAAGTCGTACTCAGATAGTCTAAAGCATAGAAGAAGGTATAGGCTACTTTTTACCGCGATAACCGACATTGGCGCGGGTGGAGCCGCGGGCAAAAGCTAGTTAAGTATAAAATCTGGATGATATACAAATCATCATCATCATCAACAGCCTTCAACAGTCCACTGCTGGACATAGGCCTCTCCTTACAAAGGAGGTTTTGGCCTACTATACCACGCTGGCCAGACGGGTTGGTATAGGGTTGGTTTCAAGTTTTCCTTCTCTTTGCATTGATGTTGTCTTGCGTAGTTTATCCCTTAGTCGCCTTTTACAACACCCGTGGGATGAATAGGGGTGGTGACACTCTGTATTCTTAATCCGTCATCCGATATGTAAAATGTCTAATGGAATATTCCATACTTAAATTGTTTTATATTCTTGAATAAATTAGTAATAACAAGCACAAATTATAAAAATTCATAAATGAGTTCCAAAATGAACCACCTATCAGACTTCTCACAATTTTTCTTAAACAACAGATTTTCTAGACCGATTAATACCTCATATAGATTTTGCACCAAGAGTATTCGAATTTGAATTGTAAACAGATTCAATTTGTGGTCGCTAACGGATAATGGGCCCACAAATATACCGACTTGAGCCAAAGTGCATTGTAATGGCTCGATTACACACAGTTATGTGCACAGTAACATCTCTCGGGCAACTTTAAGAATTTCTCAGACTTAGTTCACTATTTTAGTCGAAGCGCAATACCAATCCCGTTTTTGAGACAGTAACACCATATTCTGATAGTGTTCTAGTAGACTAATAATAAGTTTTTTTTTGTAATTAAGCTTGGCAAAGTAACTACTCTGCTTCATGAAAAAAAAATGAGTAGAATCCAAGAGTAGGGGCCACCATATAATGCAGCTGGGTGACCCACACCATAGCGGCCTAGTAAGATATTTTCTACATCGTTCTCTTGGCCTCCGGAAGTCGGAAGAATGATGCAGAATGATTGGGTCTCCGATCTCACAATAGCCTAAATAAATACAGATTTTTGTGTCACATGTCTTTGATAATTAAATAAAAAATCAAAAATAAATGGTTCAATATCAGCAATTTTATTTGTTAAATATAATCTTATATATAAAATTCTCGTGTCACAATGTTCGTTCCCATACTCCTCCGAAACGGCTTGACCGATTTACATGAAACGTTGTATACATATTGGGTAGGTCTGAGAATCGGCCAACATCTATTTTACATACCTAAAACGCGAGCGGAGCCGCGGGCATCAGTTAGTATAGTATAATATGATAAATACGACAAAATTATTAATAGTCATGACAAAGATGATCTAATCTTTACAAGCGTTACAAAAAGTCAATTAATCAGTGTTATCATTAACTAGCTCTATGCACACTACCATGGTATATTGTAGTATATTGTGGTTGCATTAGTGAGAATATAAGAACATATTTCACGCAAATCTTTGAAACAAATAGTAAATCGTATCAAAGTTTGGGCTCAATCGGTACGGAACTTTTTGAGTGTTTGAAACTCATACAAAAAATATGGTCTTAAGAGTATTTTCCCAAGATTATTTGGCATCGGCTACTAGTTCAACCGGTTTTACCTGCATAGCAAGTTTTACCCTTAAGTGACTGGCATCGGACCTCCGCAACCTTGAGGGCGAACTGTATTCGAATATTTAATTAGTTGTTACTCTATTTGAAGGCAATGACTTCCCAATTAGGATTGCCCTAGGTGTTCATGACACCGGGAACCAGTGGCTTATTGTGGTTTCCGAGACACGGGCATGAAACATCGCCATTTTACATACTCCAGGCTGCTATTAAGAATTTCTTGTAAGATTCACCGAACAACAGCTCAACTCGATAGTCAAACCTAAAACCTTTCTAATCAACAGTCGCATAAGCTTACTGCTAGACCAACGCGCTAGATGCATGCTAACTTCGGAGTTTCAAATACGAATACTGATAAATGCTGGTATGGTTACAGAAACTATTATTACAATTTTCATTTCATTTTTAAATTAAATTTTCTGCCAAATTTTCTTTCTATCTCATTTAAGAACTAAATAAAGCTCAAAATAACATTAAAACATTTTACATTACATTATATTTCTTTGTACTACATATCATTGAAGAAGTGTTGGCGCATTTTTAAAAATACATATAGGTATATTTATGTCATATCACCTTCCCCTCCCCTACTAGTACAACTGTTGGGAGTCTATATAACGAATATAGAAGTTAACGGACGAGTTGACTCTGTTAGTTTAGGACTAATAGTCGGCTAACTTATGAATTTAAATGAATACAGAATTTTTGCATAAAATCTAAAAGAGAAGGAATATTGAGATGGTTAAATATTATAAATTTGTACACGGAATGACATTCATAAATACATTAGGTATTATCAGTCAATCCCACCTCATTTAACACAAATTGTTGTACTTACAAACACGCACCAGTGTTAGTAAAATTGGATTTACATTTGGAATCGAATGATATTTTTGTTCTATTGTGTGCTAGTCCTTAAAGAATTTTAAAGTTAAACATCGCCAAATAAATACTAAATACACCAAAACTAGGCAATGCTCAAAAGGATGTCTATTCTTATATTTTGTTTTAATCTTTTGGGAATTAATGGGAATGTTTTAGTATTTTAGGAATCTCTCACTAGGAATAAAATTGACTTATGTGAAAAGGTCTTTACGATCATTCGTAAAATAAGAATTATCATGAATACACTACATAATACTTGAATATTACACACACACAGACAGACACACACACACACACACACATAATAGACAAAAAATGCTCCTTGTAAAACACTCAAGACAGTACTATATTGTATCGAAGTGTATTTCTATCAGTAATGTACAACAGCAAATTATATAATGAAAGCAAATATGGAAGATAATACACTGAAAATTTAAGCTTCCATTCCCCTTTGAATCAGCCTATATTTTTATAACAAGAAATATTTCTACCTTAATTTTCCTCTTTTTGTATGATAATGTCACATTTTTTTACCTTATTGATTATATATAAAAATACATTATTTTCTTATGGTAAAATTGCTCCAGGCAGTTTCGACTTAAGAAGAAATTTTTGTACATAAGACTACTGAATAACATCCTTTTCGTTTTACTTTTCACGTGTTAGATATAAAATTCTAATATACTACTTGGCAACATAGAATTTCCTAGTAGGGATAAATTACTTGATTGTGAAGGAAACCTATATATGTAATGAAAGAGGGATTTCTCGTTTTAAATTGTAGTTTTAAGCACATATTCATTCTTGCTTTTTTTTCTTATCAACCATAATTTGTCGTATACTAGTACATGCTACGAGAAATGTATCTTTGATTTGTCTGGGAGGTGTGAGCCTGGTGATCCGTAACACAGGTACTTTCTACCACAGACACCAGTCTCACACAAAGAAATAATGTAGTCTGACTGAGCTGTTTCTGTACTCCATACTTTGTACCGATCTAAAAGAAATACAAAATAAATATATACATCATTATTATTAGTATAACATGTACGTGTACGTAGAAAAATAAGCAGCTCTAGATATTTTGTTACATTTTGATTAAAATATCATATTATTATTATAGGGTACATTTTCTTTCCTTCCTCTATGTTCACAGTTAGTATTTAGTCCTACGAGAAAATACGCACTTACAACATACAGAAAGTTACTGATTTCGATTAGGTCTCTTAGTATAAATATTGGTTCGCACCCAACGCTCAACAAATGGAATAGATTGCAAGCCCGCATACTCACTTTATGCACCGCGTGCCTTTGATAGATGTTTGTTGAAAGTTGTTCGGAATAATTTGTTCAAGTATTGGGTATTGTATGAGCTAAAGAACTTTTACAGATCGTTATATTAACAAGTTATTTTCGCATCAACTGTAATTATTTAGTGAAACACAAATAATATAACGATTACGATAGAGGTAAACTTTATGCAATAGTTATTCAGGATTCACCTATGTTACGTAAACAAAAGAGAGATGAAATCACGTATAAATAATAACGTATGAATTAAATATAGAAATATTATTATATCCCATTATCTTCATAGTTCTTATATTTATTTTATAGAGTCTAAAATGTTGTACTTTGAAATGTGTTTCAAAGTAATAAAACAAAATCTAAGATATTAAGTCTCAACACGAAATCGATCTTTTGCAGCTCCCACGCCGATTCTCTTTACACACTGAAGTTCTCAAAATACCCGGAGGAACAATTTATTCTTTCCGTTGGAATTTCAAAATCTTCACTTCGGGCGCTTCGTAGACTGCAATTTAAAAAAAAACACATTTAATGTTTCGTTTTAAACCATACAAATTTTGAAGATTGTAAATTGGTGACGTTGAAAGGGGTAATCTCTGTATCTACAGAAATGATTTTAAGAATTATTTTACCATTAGAAAGATACAGTGACTGTTAGGGTTACATATTACCCCGAAAAATGATTATCACGATATCCGATAAATACGCGAGTAGAACCGCAGTTATAGCTACTAATAGCCTATGAGAGTTTCAGAATTAACAATATGTGCAACGTATATTATATACATGCATTAATTATCTTTGTGACGTTAGTTGAAGATTCTGTTGAGCCCAGAAACAAATGTAACATAAACAAATATTTGAATATTATTCAAATAATTACAAATGATTGTGTAATATTAAAATAATAATTAATATTCTAACAAGAATCTAAAAAACCGAACTTTTCAATAACTCTGAGTATAATGTGTAAATTGAGTGCGTTAATAAAATTATATTTTCATAAAAAAAATAAGTAGTGTCTTTAAAAAAAATATATTTTATTATTTATTTTCTTTCCCATTTAATTAAATGTTGTAGGTACTATTAAATAATACCGTTTATAATATCTCACATTAATATCGAAACATTTAGTCTTTACTTAGTGTTCAAAAACAAACTTCAGTAGTAAAAAGTTACATAAGAAAATGACACATATATTATCAAAAATATACTCTTAGCTATGCCAAGGTTAAACTAGGCATCTTACGAGCTTAAAACAGTCGTGTAGGCAATGCGATCAATTTGCTGAAACTTATCTAACGCAAACACTCGTAGACAACTATTTTTATCTACGTGCGAGATTTACCACGCATCAATCTATAATACATACCTACTAGAAGATCGTAAACAAAAATTCACTGTACATAAAAGGCAGTGAGTGAAAAGAGTAATTTTCTCCTCCATAAAAACAGTTAGGCAGTTATTTATGGTGATACCGCAATCTATACAAGGGATTTCGCCTGGGGCAGAGCATTAACGATTATCCGGGTTTTTCCTACAAAGAAATATTACTTGACAAATAAATTCCGTGTAGGTTCTCTTTACGCTCATCAAAGTCCTATGGATTTTATAAAACGATCGTTATAATGGGCCAAAGGATGGGAATTCTCCGGATTTGAAATAATACGTAGAACATCATTATGGGAGTATACAACTCTGTAAATTCCTTAAATAAATTTTATTCTACGTTTCAAAAAATATTTTATTGGTGGATTAATATTTAAAGATTATAAAATTACAATATAATAATATAATATTACCAACTGATAAATTTTACTTATAAAGAGACATATAATAAATAAATATTTCAGACGAATGACACGCAACATCATCTAGTCTAACGCCACGACTGAGAACTTCGAACAAAGTGCTTCATGGAAGTACGAGTAAAATTTTCGATGGAAAGATTTCTACAGCTTTGATAAAGTTAACATTGAATGTTAGTAAAACACACAAAACTAAACAAAAGAAACCGGGAACGCTGAAACCAAAAAAGTGTACAAAAAAAGTAGGCGCTGTATTGCCGAAAAGCGTTGCCGACGTGACGTTATCCTGCGCGTGCGACATTGCCACGTGATTAGCATACAGATTGTTTACATTTATCTGTAAAATACTGCTCGTATTTTTGTAGTTCTCTACAGTCACTAGTCAGCAACTATTATTTCGTACTTTTATGTTGTACAGCAGTCATTTGGAAATCGAACAAATGTTTGTTTTTGTAAGCGGTTAATTTGTGAAATAGATGAAAACGTAGTGTTTTCGTTGCGTTTTTATTTCTATAGTTTTATAGCCCATTTTATGGCTTCTAAGTAACTAAACACCGTTCAGATTTGACATTGTTTATTATCAAAGGTGTTATTTTATTGATACCCATATAAAATACATTTTGGAGCCTTGACAAGGCCATTTTCATTATATTCATTTGGCTTTTTGTCCCTTTTGCACACACCGCATGGATAAGTGCTACACTTTATCATTTATAGAAATCATCATCATCATCAGCCTATCGCAGTCTACTACTAGACATAGGCCTCACCAAGAGTGAGTACGCCACTTGTTTCATTATATCTATTTAATTAGTTATAAAAAGATAATTAAAATACATTTATCTAATGGATTATCCATATTAAAAACATCCAAGGGCAAGATTACGTAGCCACAACGTTTTCTTATCAGTCCCCAACCCACACTCGGCCAGCGTAGGGACGTATGGCCTTAACCCTCTTCAAGCTTAGCAGTAGAAAGTTATGGATTGTTGATGACAAATATTTTAATTTGTCATCAATTTGTCTCGGCATACGTTGTGACGCCCACAGGCACATGGCTGGCAGCAGCTGGATGCGAGAAGCCCAAAATCGATCAAAGTGGTGTGCAGTGGGAGAGGCCTATGTCCAGCAGTGGACTGAGATGGGCTGATGATGATGATTATAATTAAAAAGAATCCACAGTCGAACTTCTGTACTGGTAGTAGGTATTATTTAGTTACAGGTGCTATTATCGGCCTACCTTAGCACGGATATTTAATCAGTAATGTTTTCAAAACATTAAAAACATAAAGAAAAAAAGTTTGGTAATAATTTTAAAAAAATACTCATGTTTTTACTGTAAACGGGACTTATTCGCGATGATATTAAAAATGTTACGATACCTTCTATGACATAAACATGAGTATGTGTAAAAGAAACATAAGTATGTGTAAAAGTCGCGAAAGTCTAAAAACAGTTAATTTAAAAAAAGTTGTATAACTAATAATAAATAAATTTTATATAACCATTAAAATATTCTGAGTTTTTGTATTGTTATTGGACAATAACGAGGACTCGTGTTGTAATTTATGAAAGCCAGTTTGAAGTTAATTAACCCCAGTCGCTCTTGTAATGTGAGAAGAGGACGGTACTATGGCTTAATCGTTGTTCCTTTAGCGATATAATAAAAATGAGGAATCCCCACGGCCGGCTGAGTTAGCCGAGTGAAGCTGGAAATTAATGAAGTCCCTGAAAATTCGATCATATTTTTAGGAACTTAAGTCGGTTACTGTCAGCATATTATTTAAAAAAACAGTATATACCTACTGATTATCAGTTAACTACTTATGATTAACAGTGATAGAAAATATTACTTAGAAATTTTCTTATTTATATAATTTTTTCTCGGCAACATAGATACATAGATTTATTTTCAGGAGCACACGGTGGATGTTGTAAGCTTTTCAAAAAATAATACGGATTTGTTCTCTTTCAAAATGTAGTGTTTACGTTACCGATAAGTTGAGCATAAACTTTACAAATCATAAGTAAGTAAATTATGTGGAACAGTATGTCTCCAATTTTTTAAATATCTATAAAGACGTAATGTATATCGACGTATTAATGTAGTAATAATAATAATGAATATTTCGGACATATTTTACACAACATCATTTAGTCCCTTATTATGCTTTTTATATTTTATTCGATAAATATATGACAGTGATATAGACTTTTAGAAGGTACGTTAGCCCGTAAAAAACAAGAAATCAAATAGCTGAAATGAGTGTTGTAATTGAATCTAGAAGAATACTAATTGAATTGAAATTTGAAATATTTTTCATGATCTCAAGAGATATTTCAATAAAACGTTTCAACAGTCTCTAGAGTCATAATGCAAGCTATCTGGTTCATTTGGGACGCTTCGCCTTTCGACGGCTGTGCGCTTGTTGTGAATGGAATGCAAATTACTTGAAAAATTCTTATTGTACATCAATAAGGAATGAAATACCTTCTGTTGTAAAATTTATAGAAATAAAAATCATAAAACGACCTGAATGCACCGCATTCATTTAGTTAAAGCTTATTTCTCAAATCAAAGAGAGGGAAAACTAATTATTTTAGTAGTGAGCGATTTCATCTATTCACTCAATTTCAAAAATAAAAAAATGTTGCTCGAAATTTCAAAAAGTCGTTTAATATTTAGTAAGGCACTGAACAAGGTGAGACTTTCAATTACTATTTAACCTACTTAAATATTTTGAAACAATATCTTTCAAAATATTCGAGTTGGTTAAATAGGTTCTCAACCCTATTTAAAATTTATTATCTTAATTGGAAAGTTCTTGACTTTCTTCTCTTTATTAAAAAAAAACATTTTTGAGTTTAACCCAAGCAAGTTCTTGAGGACATAATTTTTTAACATTTTAGACTGCAGTTTCATTTGTATTGTTGTATATTTAAAAAATTGTCTTGAATTACCTAACCAGGAAGTAAAGAATATTGAAATCGGTCAACTTTTGTTAGTTTTTCCTCGGCGCGAAACACGAGTACGCTTAAAGTAAAGTCAAGAGACGAAAAGTAGGCGGTGGGCGATGGAGGCAGGGTGGTTTTGCAACGACATGCCGTGTAATCTTAAGTTAGCGAGCAATTTGGTGGTTTGCTTTGACTATTAGATTGCATTGCTTAACTTGTATCTAGATACGATTGCTTTTTTCACATCTGTCGTATGTATAATGGTTTCAGAGAAATAGGATATAATTCAAATAAATGTGTAAACATACTCGTATAAAAAAACTAAAACTAAAACCCAACTATGTCGTAGTCACGTGTTCTTGAAGTGTTACGGTATGTTTCTATGCATTCACAATTCTTTTCAATGGCATGTTTATATCTTTTTTTACACACACACGACACTTCATATAGCCTATAGTTAACATCGGACAATCAAGACGCTGCTAACGCTACCTCTTTTGTTCAGTTCTAATACGGTTTTGGATTTGCATACATACATAGCCTGTCGAAATCATAACCCACCTTTGGCTTTGCTGTAGTTGGGTTAAAAAAGCAAGATAAATGGTTTTTAAATGCATTCTCTAAATTAAAGTCACTTCAAGTACGTTATTCTACTATTTAATGAACTTATTTTATCATAGGACTACATTTTATCTATGACATACATAGATGTGGGTATAATAAAACGTATATAAAACTATCCCAATACCAAATATAACAAAACAGACATGTCAATTTTAATAGTTTTGAGAATAGAAACAGTGTTGTAATAGATAACTTTCTTAATAAAATTGTTTCCTGATTGTGACTAATGTATTAAACCAATACCTTTTCCCTGTGTCTACTTTGAAGTGATATACGAATAAACATACTTCCAAAACTTTCGCAATATATCCACAAAGTAGATCGAAAAGCATTTCAGTATTACGAAATACTCATCCCAGTTATGTTCTTTAACAATTCGTAACTTTTAATTGCACTGGTAACAACTGGCGGATGCTAAGCTTCAAATGTGCACATTTTACTCAACTTTGAATGCACTATTCAACATAATAAAAGAAAGAAATAAAGCTTAATATTTAGTACTGTTAATCTAATTTACTGTACTGATAAATATTTCTTAATTGTTTACACTAGATCTTTATCTCAGTACAATCATATTAATCACAGATGACCTCAACAAAAAAATGGCCACTGTTAGACATAGGAATTCCCTAAGGCTCTCCATAACAACCGATTCTGTGATGCCCACGTTAAAAGTTTTCCCGCGACCTGCACCAGGTCGCTGGACCACGTAGGGGGGCTCCCTAAAGGTAACGGAACGTGAGTACGCTATCTTCCGGCTCCAGTCCAGTCTTCCAGTACGTAATCGCTTCATCACAAATATGTGTTACCACCTTGTCTGTGAGCAAATCACAAAGCCTACTGCTACTTAAGTTTATTTCGGTCTGTCAATTTTACGTCTGAGCATCTTCTCATTCCACATATTTAATATAATTAATTCATGAGTGAAAAAATGAAAATGTGTCTCGCGGAAACGCTAATAGCACGCCAAATAAATAACAACCAAAATCCCTTTAAATTCGCAGAAAAACAATAATAAATTACTCAGAAAGAAGTAAGTGTATATACATAACTTAATGATAAAGTATATGATATACTCCCAAACAATTATCCCAGCTTTAATATGGTACGTTAACATGTGTGTGTATTTACTCTCATAGTCGCTCACATACTCATAACACAACTCCTTACATCCATTACTGAACCCTTCTAATGAAGACTAAACCAACCATGTCAGGTGGGTCTAAAATTAATAATAATGCTAACAAGGCGTTGGTTTTAAAGTGTTATATCCAAGGCAGTGAACCGACACAACAGGAGATAATCAGGTGTAAAACAAAGCTGTAAAATGAATCGTTCACACACCCCTTGTGGTTTATGGTTAAATTTTAAACGGTCTGTGTAATTGGAAAGTGAAGCATGCATAATTATCTAATCTTGATAAAATTAGCACTTTTTATATATATAAATAAATTGCTGCGTTGCCGACCTATTCCTTGTGGCTGCGTACCATTTTACACCTTGTAATGTTTAAATTTACTCATTTCCAGACATGCTGTAGTTATAAATACAGATGCGTAGATGGGCTTTGAACTATTCCAAAGGCAAACCTATCCCTAAAACCAATAATTAATAGTAGCGATATAAAGTAATTTACATTTCTGTGGTTGTTTTTAACCGACGTCAAAAAAGGAGGAGGTTATCTATTCGTCGGAATCTTTTTTTTATGTATGTTCAGTGATAATTTCGTCGTTTATGAACCGATTTCAAAAATTATTTTTGCATTGGAATGGGCGTAGCTTACAGGTAGTCCCATTGTCACTATATCGGGATCTGATGATAAGATCCCAAGGAAATAGAGGGCACTCCTGAAATATCATTGGCACAATCGTCGCGATTTCGGTACTCGGAATAGTTTTTCTTTGAAGTTGGTTCCTTTTTGTTAAAATTATTGACATCTCTATGCACCGTGTTATTAATATTAATACAAAACAAATAGAGTGATTTACAGTTTATTTTCAAGAGTGATATGATGACCTAATGATAATTGAAGATGTTTACAAAACTTTAACGTCGTTATTATAATAATTTATTTTTCGATCGTAGAACCGGTTTTACCAAATTAAACATATTAGAACTTTGTATCGGAATAATATCATCATTAGATCATCATAGGTCAGGTTACATAAGTGAAGATCGGCTAGTATTTTAATATGGATTACAACTTATTTTGTTTATAAAACTGTAGTCAAATATCCCAAGTTAAAAGTTTCTCTGTTTTATTAGAAGTTCCATTTTATGATGATCTTACAATTATAGGAAGTTACTAACAGATCTTAAAAAAATTACACTTAGTGTTAATTTATAACTTTATTTTACATTTTACAAATGAAATACAAAGTTATTACATTAACTGCGTCCTTGTTGTAGCTGTTATATTACTAATTCACTTACATGCATTTATATTTAAAGAACTACATATTGTTAAAATATATTTATTTTCATAAAAATGACTATTTATAAATTTAAATTATATTAGTTTGCTGTACCTACTCGTCAACTCTATTTCATTATTCCTGTACTACGGAAACTGTTTTGCCTGAATTACAAATACGAGTACTGTGCGTCAAAGTTATCATATTTGCATCAACGTTTAATTGTAACTAACTTCAATTATATTTTTTTAAATATTACAATGAAAATAATTAGTAATAGGTGTGCTTAATATTAGAAGCCACAACCTGTCCCCAACACGCACTGTCAGCGTGGGGACGTACTCCTATAGCCTTAATCCTCTCCTGAGAGGAGACCCAAGCCCAGCAGTGGGACAAATGGATTGTTGATGATGTTTCATTTTATGTAGTAATGTCTTTGTAATAAGCAGATAAAACCTTGCTGCGATAACGAACATTTAACACGCATTTTAGTAACACGCGCTAATGGATTCGCGTTAATCCAGTTTGTTCAAGTCGTTCACACGCTAAAAGCTTTCGATAAAATATAAAATACCATGCAAAAACTCGAACCCTGTATTAACGTTCATCATATGAATATAAACTTTTATTTAATCCAAAAAAAATCATCCGGTAGTTTTTAAAAGTAGCAAATAACAAATGTAATTTAGAAGACCTCAATCAATTGCATAGACTTATGAATTAAAACGAATTCAGTAAAGTAAAATTGACTAGTGAACATTTTTCTACTGATGCTCATGGTTCTGTTTATGTGATGTTCATCTTTATAAGGTTTTTGGTCACAAAATATCGGAGAAACTTTTTGTTGACACTTTTGTCAATTTAAACTAACAAAATACAACACGAATTCAGGCAGGAGCATATTTATTAAAATGGAGCACACTGCATCGATTTTACAACTGGCGACAAAATAACAAAATTTTATATTCCGACCGATGATGAAAAATTTTATTTACGTTTTTTAACAGCGGCTATCAATCGAGATTACTCTCCGGAAAGAGTGAAAACAGGTTTGCTGTAATAAAAACGACATCCGATAATATTTTAAATGAAAATATTAATTTAACCATAGTCAGACGTTGGCGTCGGAACTCGCAATTAACGCTCCGATTAAATTGTGAATTATTTATTAACATTTTATGATCAAGCGGTAATTTATATCTACAAATGCAAATTCCACAACACTGAGTCAGTTTATTGTTCTGCTACCGCAGTGATTTTGAAATGTACTGCAAAAGGGTTATGAAATCGTAAGATTCAAATTTATGCTACAGAAAAGTTTGGCAATCTTTCTGTTGAGGTTAGAAACTAATGTAATAAAAGTCATTGCTTTAGTTTAAAATACACACCAATTTTGGCTACAAAAAATCAAATACAAACAAACAGTTGAAGCTAATAAAAAGCGTGTTAAAAACAATGATATATTTATGTAGATTTTTGAAAGATTGCGTTGGAAGAAACTAGAATGCTGATGTTTTGATTGATAGGATCACAGTAAGCTCTCTATCAAAGTCGGGTTGTTCACTAACTGTTCTTGTTTTAAAAGCCAGGATCACAACAGTAAAAAGTTCGTGGAAACCATGACGTGCCCATTTCCAAGGTCAATATTATTCTATGAAGTGCATAGTACGGTCGAGTGCTATAAATATCTTTTTCACGTAGATAAGATTATTAATTTAATGTTATGTGTTTTTCATAAACTTTGTATAATAAAGTCACACTGTCAATTTCAAACAAAAAGAAGCAGAAATGGCTAGTTGTAAACTTTAACTACTACTTCTACTTACTCGTAGTTGTATTAGTATATAGTGTTAGGCGATTTTGAAACCAACCCTATATGCATACAAAATTTCATACAAATCGGTTTATTCGTTTTGGAGGAGTATCGGAACGAACTGTGACACGAGAATTTTATATATTAAATGTAATTTTTAAATCATCGATCCTAAATGCGTATAGATAATGATTATATACAATAATTAAATTAATTGATATTTTAAATGAAATAACTTCCCCTTCAACTTCACAGATGACAAGGGCTCTGTTGATTATGTAAAACTTACTAATTTTGCTTTTAGGTGATATAATGTATATACATAGATTATAGATGTTTAAAAAATAGTTTTAACAGGATCAAATTATCATCTCACATTGGATGCGGGTGGCACAGGATATATTGCAATTGAGATATTTGGTGGAGGCGTATATTCAGTAGATGACGTCTTTTGGTTCAGATTATAATGATAAATAAATAAATAAATAATTTGGACATCTTACACACAACATCATCTAGTCCCAAAGTAAGCAGAGCCTGTGTTATGGGTACTAAACAACTGATATAAATACATAAACATACTTTATTTTTGTAAATACATACATATTATACATAGAAAAACACCCAGACTCCGAAACAAATATTTGTGGATCACACAAATATTTGGTCTGACCCGGGAATCGAACCCGAGACCTCTTGATCAGCAGCTGCATACGCTAACCACTAGACCAACAAGGCAGTCGATGATGATACACTGAAAAGTATATTATTAAAACATGCCGAGTCTTTGCTACTAAAGTTCATTAATATAATCAGTAAACTAGTGGTGAGCAATTACAATTTACAAAACGAATTGTGTATTCATAAAGTGTCCATGAATGGAATGGTTAAGAGTAGCTACACAAACATAATAAGAACTTGTTTGCCTGTTATCACATCAACAGAGTACAAAATAAGGCAGGATAACACCGTACTATGTAACAAAATATAAATAAAAAGTAACCCGGTCGAGTTGGATTATTTCCAGGCATGGAACCTCATTTGGAGTTGCACTTTATTTATTGCTCGCCATTGCTTGCTGTGAATTGAATCCAAATTACTGGAAAAATTCCTTGCTAGCTCTGCAATAAACGTGTGCTGTAACACGCTTTTGCCTAACCAACATTTTCCAACAAATTAAAAATTTTGATGGTATATCTCCAGGTATTTTTTAGAAGTTTATTTGCTTTAGAGGTTTGTTATTTGAGGTTAATTATTTTTCTCATCATCATCATTATCAACAGTAGTCCACTGCTGGATTTACTTGTAGGCCTCTCTATATAATAGAGGTGTTATCCAGTTATACAACGCAAGACAGAAGGGATGGTATAGCGTTTAATTTAAATTTTCCTTCACTTTGCTGTGATCTAGTCCATATAGTGATGGATTAAGAGAATAGAGTGTCACTGTGGAGGAACGGTTCGCGATTCAGGATTAGTAGTTACTCCGTATAGATCGTTACGTGTTTTTCTTCGTAGTTCAATGTTTCTTCGGTAGATGGCGCTGTTGGAACGACCTGCCTGGGTCTATTTTTCCTGATGAGTTGAACTCTGGAGCCTTTAAGAGTAGAGTGAACAGGTTTCTTTTGGATGGGCGTGTACCATCTTCGTCTTCATCTACACTTTCCATCAGGTGAGATGGAAGACAAACGCCTATTCCATTACAACAATAAAAAAAAAAAAAACGTCGCGCTGTATGTGGAAGTCACAACATCACCATCCCCATCCCTCCCAAGGGTGTCGTAAGAGGTAAAATGAAAGGGATAATTTATGAAACACAATTCGTGTACCAAGTGAATAATATAATTAAGAATTTGAATAACGTTCCAAATTTTTAATAACAAAAAATAATTAACAAAATAATCTGTATAAATTTTATCTGTATCATTTTTACTATGCATACGTGCGCAAGAGAAGCAAATGTATGTGTGTGTGTGTGTGTAAGAAATTTTATCCACTTTTTTAATCAACATGTACAGTAAGATTGTATCCCAATACTCAGTGCGTTCACTCATTGGAGCACTTAAACATTTAATGTTTTAAGTGATGTAACTTATTTGTTGATAGTGTCAAAAAATTGACGCAAATCCATATAAGATTTTTTTCACACCGGAAACAGGAACAAGGCCTGTACGTGATTATTTACTAAAAGTATGCTATTGTTATATCGCTTACACAACAAATTCTACGCCATTTGGTAATGATCGCCTTTAAAATCAATATTTTTCATAATTTGTTGTGTGTCTCCTTTGAGCGATGCACGTAGGTAATGGAACTTGCTAATATTAATGATATCACTGCTATTATGTATCAAAGAAAAATAAAGTCTCTAAACACAAGCCAATACTGATAACTACTACCGATATGATATGCAAATCAATTTTAGGTAAGCGTACAAAATTACGACGTAACGACGCACCTGTATTTTTGTCTGTCGAGCCCGCTACAGACGCTGCGTCATTGCGAGCATCAGCACTGATCAGCAAACTGCTTGCCTGAGCTGCGACTGTATGGCAAAGCGCTTCAAATTTGGTACGTTACCCACACGCCTCATCTTGTTTGTCTGAGAGCACCTCAATTTCCAACTGTAAATTATCAAATTCATCATATAAGGCACCAAATTGGCCTCTCGGCGGTAAAAATCTGTCTAAGTCTGTAGTAAGACGCTGCATAGAATGTTTTAGGTAAAAACTCAAAATGTGTAACCAATCATGGGACAGTTGCCCACTGATAGAACTGACTTGAAGTTTCCATTTTTAAATAGCAGTAGACTATGCCGGGCCAATTTTGATAGGCCGATAGGGGCGAGGCGAGGCAAACTTTTTAAAGCGTACATATGCATCCTTTTTTTGTCCGTGCAGTAAAAGCTGTCCATATAGAGCTCGTTACAGACCTTACTAAAGAGGGGTTTTATGGCAGTTTTAAACCGTTGAGTTGCTCGTCGTGGTACACCCAAGAGCATCTTGTCTGACAATGGCACTAATTTTATTGGCACTTGTAACGATTTACATAATTTTTTACAGGACTCTAATATCGCGTATAAAGTTGCACAGAAAGTCATCGAATTTAATTTTGTCCCATCAGTCTCCACATTTCAACGGTATTGCTGAGGCTGCTGTTCACTTCACAAAGTATCATTTAAAAAGGATACTAGGATTAGCACGTTTCACATACGAGGAAATGATCACATATTTAACTCAGATTGAAGCGGTTTTTAACTCACCTCCTCTAACTCCACTGCCATTACTCTTTCCCATTTTTTTGTTGGATGATCACTTATGGCTGTTCCACATCCACAGGTGGCTGAAACCAACATCACTCGTTGGGAGCGCTACCACAGAGTGGAGCACATAAACAACATTTTTGGAAGCAGTTTCACTTGGAATATGTTTCTCTGCTTCAGCAAAAAATTAAGTGGCCTACATCAGCAGGACAACTACCAGATGGAACTTTGGTTTTCGTAAGAGAGCGAGGACAACCACCGTTGCTGTTGCCACTAGGACGTATCACCCAAAGTCTTTGCAGGGAGGTGTGCGGAGGGGGTGGCGTGTCCGACATCGACAGCGGTGTTTCGGACATTGTATTGTCTACTAAGAATATTATAAGTTTTAGGGTCCACATTATTAGTTTAAATTAACTATAGAATCCTAAACACGACACTGCATATTTTGTAATATCATTGGTTATCGTGTAAATAAACAAATATTTACTTACATTTTGTTTTTAGTCTACTTAAGGAAAACACCATGCAAATACCTTGAAGTTTAACTTTCATATTCCCATCAATTATTTATATAATCTCCTCTTTTTATTCAATTTGAATGCAATTGCATTTGACTGTTTGGATTGTGTAGTGATTTAAGCGGTTAGGTCGTCCTTTTTTGCGCTGAGTGTATTGGGTTCAAACCCTATTAAGATACTGAACCATTTATTGTATACATAAATATACCATTTATTAATTGTGTAATAACAATTTTTTATGAAAAATAACATTCAACAATCTTATTTTAAAAAAATTGTACAATGTTCCATTGGTTACAAAACATTGCGGTAAAAAGTTGCAGGTAAAACTCTGTTTTAAATCTGTGTCAGTTCATTGATTTCGTTCTTTTTCCTTTCAAACTCACGAATGATCATAGTTTTCAAGCGCTTGGCCCATTTATCTTACATAGATCAAAGTTTATTGGTTCATGTTTTCTCCACTACCATTTTCGATGCTATTATTATATGTGCACCACCAGAAATACAACATAGGAACATCTTTCATTTAGAAACAAATGTTTTCCGGGAAAAAGTTCTCTATGAACGAACTCCCATTAAAATAGGTTAACCTGCATTTCTAACAAACAGGCCTGTTTATGCTCAAGAATATTTAAGTATTATTTTAGTTTGAATTCTGGGAAAACTATAATTTTCGAAAATATAACATAAAATACATAATTATATTCCTAAGTAAACAAGTTGCAGTATGACTATAATCATTTTCAATTAACCATTATTTAAGCAAGTTTTTCTAATAACAAATCATAATTGTAATCACGAGATATCACAGTGGTGAGCGTAAATATAGTTAGTACATTTTTTTACTAAAATATAAGATTGCTCATGTAAGGCCTATATTAGGTGCGGTGACGACTCAAGGGCACTTTAAAATTATATAATCCTGGTCCTCTCAGAGTCGGTAGCGGAGGATTCCAAGAAACTGTTCTTTAAGAGATTTTCTTTTTCTTTAAGATCTCCCAAGAAATTAGTATTATAGTTCATAAAATCATGTAAGCTTTTTCATCTTATCATTCTTTTTTAAAAGTAACAATAAATTTTATAAATTTAATTTTTTTGATTCATTTTAGTGAAATATAATTCAACTATAACACTCGCAGCTTTTGTGCACAAAAGTATAATCGCCGTCCAACATGTTCCACAAAATAACGGATTTTAAAGTAGCCATGAATACAACAAAGGAATAGTGTCGAGCCCGGAAGGACGGTATCCATCACAATCCGCCACACTGTCACGTCCCGGACAATAAGTTTCTAGATACTAAAATGTCACAGGAAAGAAGAAAAGCAAATAACTTCAGGAAATCACACACACATTGCGACGGCGTACGGGAAAGTTCCACCTAATAAACGCATTTATAAAGGTATAAAACAAAAAGGGTATGTTGGATTTTTAAAGGTTATTAGAACTCGAACATGTTGTAAGCCCCACGCCTCACCTTATGCCGTGTGTTAATAATGTTACTGTCAAAGTACTCCGAAGCTTTGATATGGGTCAAAAAGGTTTCAATAGCGTCTCGCAAAGCCCACAGCACTATTTCACCTGAAATGTTTACGAGAAAACATCGAGCCAATATGTTTTTATTGCAAAAAAAAAACAGAAGTAGAGGAATTGGTTTGGAACGGCACAATCTGTACGTGTGTTGAGCTACAGGTTTTTTTAGTAACTAACTCTCCCGTAATTACAGAGAATTTTTACATCTACAATATACAATGTGCCTCTTAAAATGATTTTAATTATGTTAAACAGACTTTTTTACAACGGAACGGATATTGTGTCCTCCAACACAATGGGTGGATCCTCCGACTAGGCGAGGTGATCGTGCCTGGTGGGCCACTGCCCCACAGTTGATGTTAGAATGTTGTATATATGCTAATCGGCGTGAGTATTTCTCTATAGCGATTGAGAATTAGTAGTTACTCCGTATAGTTTAGTTACTCCTATTGTGTTAGAAGAACACACTACACCCTTTCCCTCCACAGTCTTCTGAGGTCCTCCTTGCCGTACCACGCTATTGAGGTACTTCCCGGGGTGTCTGGATTCACCCCCGGTGCAGGACACTGTCGCGTCTCTTACTGCTGTACACAGTGAGAGGCGGATAACCGACCCGCCTTAGACGACGCCCGCCGGCCGCACCAGTGTCACCTGTCTCGGATCGTTTACAGCGGTCATATCTCACCAAAATGTGACCCTAAGTTAAACCTGTAAAATTACCACTTTGTTTTTTAAGACCATTTTTATTTTATTTTAAAGTTTCGGGGACTTCATTTATTTCACGGCTTGAAGTAGCCACTTCACCAAATATGGGTATACCTACCAGTACGATTGTAAATTAGTCGTCTTCTCACTATTTGTCATACTTTTTTTACTGTTTTTAATAACTAAATATTATCATCAGCCTATCGCAGTCCACTGCTGGACATAAGCCTCTCCCATTGCACACCACTCTGATTGATTTTGGGCTTCTCGCATCAAGCTCCTGCCAGCCATCCTGCACAAGTCGTTACTCCACCTGGATTGTGGGCGTCCTACACTACGCCTGCCTACAGATCTCTTCTACCCCAACAGTCATCACTTCTGCGCCTAATATGACCAGCGCACTGCCGCTTCAGCTTGCTAATCCGGTGGTCTTTATCGATTATCTTAGTTCGCTGACGGATCACCTCATTCCTGATACGATCCCTAAGAGAAAGCTAAATATATGTGTACACAAATGGTTATTTCAATTGGATGGCTCATTCATTTATTTAACTTACTTGGTGCTCAGTAGTAGAGTACACGACTATTGTGCTTGAGACCTGGTGTTCAATTCCCGGGTTGGACCAAATGTTTGTCTTATCCGAAAGTATTTGTTTCGGAGTTTGAGTATTTACAAAAAAAAGTATGTTTATGTATTTAAATCAGTTATCTAGTACCAATAATACCTGATCTGCTTAGTTCGGGACTAGATGGCGTTGTGTAAGATGTCCCAAATATTAATTATTATTATAATTAATTTATTCAAGCTTCTTGTAAATACTTTGCGTTTGACGGATACCATAGGCATATAGTTTATCTGAATTTTAAGGTTTACCCGGTACCCGGTAAACCCGGAATTATTATAATTATTAGAATACTTATAAGAAATCTGTAAGGGTAGCAAACAACGATGAGACCATTTTTATGTTTTAGAATTTCAAAAGTGCATTAAAGTTTACGCTGAACTTTAATGTGTATAATTTTCAGCACAATGAACAGTAGACCAGTGTTTGACAGTAAGAACCGTCAGTGTCAGTTCGAACAAGTCTTTAATAAAACTTTAAACTGCATTAAACAAAAAGTTTCACGGCTATAAAAACATAATAATCAACAATTCAATAATCAACAATTCAAAGACCATTTTAATATACAAATATATAATGGTCGTAACCTTAATGACATAATCTGTCACGCAGTTGTCACTAGGGGCGTTTCGCACAACCTTGAATCTATTGGCCTTGCCAAGAGAAGACAAACGGTATGTCATAACAACTATTAACAATGGCAAAAGCAGCCTTGAAACATCATATGTATATATTACTCCACAGGGGTTTGTACTTCTTGTGTCTTTGTATTGCTTCCAAATATTAAAGTGTATGATTAAACTAACTTCGAATAAAATTGACTCGGTGGCACAGGGATAGCATATACTTGAGGTCTGAGGTTCGATTCCCAAGTCACACTAAATGTTTGTATAATGTACAATCTCACAATCACAATATATCGGAAAATGTTCATTTCGGAGTTTGGGTGTTTTCAATATGTATGTATTTACAAAAAAAAAAAAATGTATATATAAATAGTGCTAGGGAAATACGCGCTGGTAATAAGTAAGTTCTATTTTTTACCATCCCTAAGTTACCTGGAAGAAATTGCTTTTTAGCGATAAGGCCACCTTTTGTACATGGTCATACTTTTGATTGACTACTTAATGTAAATTGAATGAACTGGAGTACAATAAAGATTATACTATTTCTATTTCTAAGTTTTTATCACTTACGGAAAAATCTGACTTATTACCAGCGTTTCCCTCCCTCTACGAGTCCGGGTCGTTTATGGGGTCTACGAGATGCTTTTTTAGCATTTTGATAGTATTTGTGATGCTGCATCGTCTGCAATCGCAGTGAGTATGGTAGCCACCAGTATTTGATTCTATTCATGGAGTAGTAAAGAAACTACTTTAGTAGGCTCTATATTAAAAAGGAAATAAAAAATAAATAATACATCAGTACACAAATAACTAGATTTTTAAATAGTTTAACTTCGGTACAATTATTCGATCTTATATAGGTTTCACCCTATATCGCAAGAGATGGCTTTCGAGAATCTCATACAACATAATGAATTATCGACTTCATCAACATTTTTTACTAGACACACAGGCCCACATACACAAAGGCCCTTCCATAAACTAGGCCTACTATACCACGCTGAACGAGTGATTTTATCGTGCAGAGTGTGTTACAAAATGGGTACTGTAAGAAGACGCTGACTACTCCTTACGATACCCATTTTATAATACAGCATGATAAATATATCGTTCTAGTGTATTATTTTTGTATGTATGGCAGTTATTTTTTATTTTAATTGTACAATTAATGTCATCTATTTTATTGTTTTGTTTATTATTCGAGTGATAAAAATAATTTTAAGCCACTGTCTACAAATGTAACTATCCTAATTGTTCTTTAATTTACAAATGTATTTCTCATATTAAGTTTTTACGATTGAACATAATAAAAAGAATCATTTATTGATGGTACTCGAACACCTGCTTGCTCGTCTTAAAGTTGTAATTTTAAATTTTATGCATAATCCTGACACAATTGCGAAAAGATTTATCAAACGTGTAACCATAATAAATACCTGTTCATTCTATGTAGTCAGCGGATTTTTTTCTGCCTCAGCAGTACATTGCTGGCGCATCATGTGATAAAACTTTTGAAGGCGTTGTTGTAAAGACGTGGACTGAAAGAATTATCGGTGTTGAACCGTGGTTGCTGATGCGACCGGCCATTTGGCTTCCTGCCAGGTTCCGTCGCCTCGATCTTGTAATTTACTCATGTAGAATGAGATTAACGCGACATCTGAATTGTATTTAGTGAAAATTTCATTGTGTTGTGTCACGTTGTACAATAGGTTTAGAAGTTACATAGTATTTAGTCGGATAACAATGTATTCAGTATTGAACGCAAATAAATATCTGAATATAAAAGGCTATTTTCCTGTCGTTTTGTTTTATGAATTAAAGTCGACAACAACGGTTTCAACTTTTGGCATAAATTTCTACTAAGCTCAACTTTGAAATATTAAAGTTAATCGTCTGGAATCATTTTGTATTCGGTTACCGGTTAATAAGCAGAATAGGATTTAGTCGAGGTGACAATAAAGAGATAATAAATAAGCAGCCGTCACGCCTGTAATCCCTAGAGGTCACCCGAAGGGGTTATACCCTATTATCGTACAGTTTACCGATAACAATGTTAGGTCTAATGTAACCTACATTGACGCAGTTTTAGTTCATTATGACTCCTATCTAGTAGACACACACATAACAAATCGAAAGTCAGTGCATAGGAATTCTCAAATAAGTTATAGAATTGCAAGAGCGACAGTATCAGTAACTATTCATACTTACATAATCATAGTGCAAAACCTTAGCGTCGAATTTATATCATGAAGTACCTAATAAGAAAATACTTAAGATGACGTTTCAATTTCCCTTAAAATTAAATTTTCATTACTGTAGATTTGAATGGAAATATTTTTGGTTGACTTTATTAACTTTGAAAACGTTGAGGTCGATTAATGTTAAATCTCTAACTTGCGCAGAAAGTGAGAAGCATTTTTAACTTATTCAACGCCTAAATGACTCTACCCTGTCCAAGTGAAAGCATGAGTAGAATCCAAAATTATATATATATATATATATATATATAATATATGATTTATTATATTTATAAGAAATTGCTTTTTAGCGATAAGGCCGCCAATTGTACATGGTCATTATATTGATTTTTTTTATTTTTTATCAACAATATTACTTATATTTATATGTATGAATTCTTAAATTTTAGTAATAAGTACAAAAGACATAAACCATTTTGACAAACAACTTTATGAATTGCAGATATTGAATTTGAACACTTAAAAACCCGTCAATTAAAGTTGTAACTAAGTAAAAAACACTTTTAACCTATACATCTAGGTATAATTTACAATAATGGGAGTATACAAGTGTATATTTTGTATTTGAAATACACAAACGATATTTTAAAGTCTATTATTAGGAATGTTGTTTCTGTGAAACAATACATAGCGTTCTAAACCCATACAAGTGGCTCAAATATCGAAACGCTTATCATTTCCGAACCATTGAACGCACAGAAAACGGGTCGGACTTCTTACCTTGTGCCATTATAGGAAATAATTTATCTGTAGAAAATAATTCAGTTGTCAACTTAATGATAAATTGGGAAAAGTTTCAAATTACATTTTGTTTCTTTTCATTTACCTGTTTATACTACACCCCTGAGTAGGCGAAACAAGTAAATATATCAATCAATGTTTATGGACACAATGACAATTGTACAGACCGGTTAATACTATAAAGTAAACTTAAAATTCTTGAACTCTGCTTCAGAGTATTAAATATTCCTTAAGTTAGTACAAAAAGGCAAATTATTAAATACTGTTATGATTCATTGTAAAAGCAATAAACATCTAAAGGAACGCATCCTTTATTGTGTCCCAACAAAACTGCCGAGATATGCCATCACCAAAAAATTTAACATTACCACTCGCAAATTTAATCAAGGTTAAATGCACCTCTGACGCAATTATGTCGATAATATAACAGCATTTGTTCACTGAGAGACAGACATTTATGTCTCAAAATAAATCTAGAAGTTTTCTATTGCAGACAATACTACCAATAACACAATTCTATAGTTCGTTTTATATATTCTTGGTTTTCTTTTCTTTTTATTATATTATATTAATTTGTACTTTATTTTAGATTACACTAACAATAACAATCATTGCTAGTGTAATCTAGAAGTAAGTATTGTTTTATTTGAAATTACTACTCATAATACTGTATTCATCATCATCATCATCATATCAGCCGCAAGAAGTCCACTGCTGAACGTAGGCCTCCCCCATTGATTGCCATTTCGACCGGTCGGTAGCGGCCTGCATCCAACGAGTCCCTGCGATCCTAATCAGGTCATCCGTCCACCTTGCGGGAGGTCTTCCTACGCTGCGTTTGCCGTCACGTGGTCTCCACTCAAGCACCTTTCTGCCCCATCGGCCATCGGTTCTCCGAGCTATGTGCCCTGCCCACTGCCACTTCAGCCTGCTGACTCTCTCTGCTATGTCGGTAACTTTAGTTCGTCTACGGATCTTCTCATTTCTGATTCGATCCCGTAGAGAGACCCCAAGCATAGCCCGCTCCATAGCTCGCTGTGTGACCTCGAGCTTCCTTATGAGGCCCATAGTTAGAGACCACGTCTCGGCACCGTAGGTCATCACTGGTAACACGCACTGGTTAAAGACCTTCGTCTTTAAGGACTGTGGTATTTTGGACGAGAAGACACTGCGTAATTTATTAAATACTGTATTATTAGGTGTTATCTCATGTTGTGTGTACAATGTTGTGTGTACCTGTAATGGCCATGTATACTAGGTAGTATATTTTTGAAATAATGTTATGTTGTATGTGTGCTATTGGTAGATATATATAAATAGATAAATAAATACACACTACAAAACGGTTCTTGAAACATTTTAGTAACAAAAATAAATACAATCATCTTTTAATATGAAGCTAATACTAAAATACCTGACAACATCTTATGATATTTCATAGGAATAGTTCATTCATATTTATACATTATTGAGTAGGTAGTTTTTAATATTAATAATAACCAGTTAACAAATTAAAATGATAAAATTCTGTTAAAAGGGAACTAGAAAATTGCACGCATCAGTATAACGACAGTCATTTAGATTGTAATTATGAAATAATCTTGAAAATATATAAACCTTTGCATAATTAGGCAACCCTGTGACCCATATAATGTACTTATATTACGGAACATCTATATTATAAAATACAAAAACGTGTTGAAATAATTTATCTAATGAAGCTGGCTGGCGCTGACTACAATCTGGACCACTAAATTTATTCACACCGAAAAATCGTGCACGATGCCCGAATGGCGGGAAAAAAAAGTATTTAATTGCTCCCAAGGAGCGAAGAGAATGGTGAAAATTCGGGTAGCGAATTTATAGGAGCTATTTGGATGCAAATGATGAGCTCCGAGCGGCCTCCACCAGTGACGCTCTAACCCCAAAAGAATAAGTGAGAAACGTCTTACGAGAAAAAAGGCTCGTGAATACTTGAGATTCTTTTTTTACTATTTATTCACAGGCTCAGAGAGACTTAATAGGGTGATAGAAAAATGTTGAACAGTTTTGATTTAGTACAGCGTGTATTGTGTATGTTTTGGAGTTATTACGAATGTTACACGAATTATTTATCAGGACTAAAAATGCTTTAAAAAAAGTCGCTTTATATGAATTCTACTAACTAGTATTTTTGTGACAGGCAGAATTAGAAAGACGACTTTTTAGTAAGTATTTAAACTCACTCACAGATCACTAAACTTTCACATTCCATATAATTACATACAAAGACTAGGTACTATAAAAGACGCATTCAACTTTCGTCTTACGTTTGGAAAAGTTGCTGCAAACAATTTCGACACTCAATCCTTTGTGGGGCACTTTAGAAAAGTTTAAGTAAAAGAACAGACTTGCATCAGTGTCAGAGTGGCGGATGTGGCGACCGAGGCGCCCGCCTTCCGTTGGCCGCCAACTATCTGAAAGACTTAACGTTTCCCTGAAATAAATATTTATTTTGAAGCATAACTTTTTTTGTACACTAGCGTTTTGTTTCTTTACATTTAGTTGTAGTATCTATTCGTTTATTTACTTTAGGACTATACACTTCCTCTAATAGAAAACAAACATTTGCCAAGTAGGTATACAGTGAATAGTTAAATATTAAAGATGCGTTACTGATTTCTAACTAGTAAGTTACAAATAACCTCTGGTTCATTCAGAATTCAAAATTTTTTATATGAGATACGAATTAAAATAGTAATAAATATAATAAACATATATATTAATAAGAGACAAATTCAATTTCATGATCATTTTATTACCCTAAAAAAGCCTTAAAATATTTATTAAGTAATACAAGTCTTGAAAGATAAATGATATTGATTTAGTACAGCGTGTATTGTGTATGTTTTGGAGTTATTACGAATGTTACACGAATTATTTATCAGGACTAAAAATGCTTTAAAAAAAGTCGCTTTATATGAATTCTACTAACTAGTATTTTTGTGACAGGCAGAATTAGAAAGACGACTTTTTAGTAAGTATTTAAACTCACTCACAGATCACTAAACTTTCACATTCCATATAATTACATACAAAGACTAGGTACTATAAAAGACGCATTCAACTTTCGTCTTACGTTTGGAAAAGTTGCTGCAAACAATTTCGACACTCAATCCTTTGTGGGGCACTTTAGGAAAGTTTAAGTAAAAGAACAGACTTGCATCAGTGTCAGAGTGGCGGATGTGGCGACCGAGGCGCCCGCCTTCCGTTGGCCGCCAACTATCTGAAAGACTTAACGTTTCCCTGAAATAAATATTTATTTTGAAGCATAACTTTTTTTGTACACTAGCGTTTTGTTTCTTTACATTTAGTTGTAGTATCTATTCGTTTATTTACTTTAGGACTATACACTTCCTCTAATAGAAAACAAACATTTGCCAAGTAGGTATACAGTGAATAGTTAAATATTAAAGATGCGTTACTGATTTCTAACTAGTAAGTTACAAATAACCTCTGGTTCATTCAGAATTCAAAAATTTTTATATGAGATACGAATTAAAATAGTAATAAATATAATAAACATATATATTAATAAGAGACAAATTCAATTTCATGATCATTTTATTACCCTAAAAAAGCCTTAAAATATTTATTAAGTAATACAAGTCTTGAAAGATAAATGCTAAAAATTTTGCTTTGTAAGAAACTCTAAAATGTACCTACATGAAAGTATTTTTCTCTAAATCATTGCACGTTAAAAATGTCTGGATTGAACTACTAAATTAAGGTTTTCAGATATTACAGACTTTACGAACTTATATTTTGACGTTAGAGAACTACTACTACAAAGCCTTATGCTTGAAGGAAACATCGATTTAATATGCCCGAGTCAGGGCTTCTACGAAACTAACGTTGCCTCAGTTTGCGTAAGTACAGGAGAATTTTAAACGTAGATGATAGTTGAAAGTTGTTTAAATTTTGTATGTTTTTAAATTCTTATACAAATTTAGTATTATTATTAAGTATAGCATCGGATTTAAACCGTGAAAGGTGAGTTACCTAAGAGGGCTTTTGCCTTTTCCTAATTTCCTTAATTACTGTATTTGTGAGTAAAGTATCTTATGTTGACCTTATTAACTTTGAAAACTTAGAAGTCGATTAGAGGTAATATTCATAATGGTGCAGATACTGCGAAGCATTGAAACCGTTAGATAATTCACACTGCGTAATATTCCAGTGGGTGATTTATCGACTAACATCCATTGAGTCACTACGTCTAACATTCAATATGGCTCACACTATTAAGACACTTCGGGGAAAACTTTTATAAGATGGCTTTTAATTAATTTTGTATAAACATACAGTTATTAGACTTATCAATGACATTTTGTAAAATTTAGGATATTTTCGATCTTATTTTGATGTCATGCTTACAATAAAATACAACAAATATTAACATTAATTACAACTCAATGCAAAATAATTTCTTAAGATATTTCTAAGTCAAATCAGGCCTATTGTTGCTTGAAACGGGTATTCGAGATAATGTATATCTGCTCTTAAATATACAACTTAGAAAGCACAAAGTAGAATTACCCAAACAAAAAGCTATAGAGACAGCTCTTTCTGATGTACGACTCTTGTTCTGTGACTTTACAAAAAAGACTGTTATAACTTCAGCTCCAGGCTTTTATGTCTTATAAAAACACATTTTATGCTCTTTTATTGTTATATAGACTTGAGAAGGAAAATATTTTGGATGTTGGATCATAAATGTTTTAAACGGTTATAGGCCTACGGTGCGATATTATCTTTGATGGTAGTTTAGTGTTACAATTTTATGTTTACGTATGTAATGTTGTTCATTTGTTTATACAAGTAATTTGTAAATACTAATGTTTATATAGACCAAGTCTTTGCGGTTTTTGTTTGGTATAAATTAAATAATAAATACAAATATACATAAACCACACTTACGCACCCAAAAAGGCTAAACTGAAGTGCACTACAATATTTTGCCGACTGTCTATACTGCCATGCTAATAATAGGTCTTTACCTATGAAATTGCCGTTTTGTATGCAATAAGTGAAAGTACTTATTTTTTCAAACTTTTTCATTTCTGTTAATCGAAGTAATCACCCATTCAATCGACGCATCTTTGCCAACGCATTGGCAGTTTATTGATGCCCTTCTTGTAAAAGTCAGCTGGACGGGAGGCAACAAACACTTCAAGGGCATTTTGTACTGCCTCTCGGGAATTGAATTTTTTACCCACTAAAAAGTTGTCTAAATTTTGGAAAAAGTAATAGTCGGTAGGTGCAAGGTCTGGTGAGTATGGCGGATGAGGGAGAGCTTCCAACCCCAGCTCTTGCAGCTTGGAGACTATTTGTTGCGCAATATGGGGTCGCGCGTTGTCGTGAAGGAGCAGTGGGGACGACCGATTGACCAAAGCTGGTTGCAGATGTGCAAGCTTCTCCATCATTATCTCCAGTTCTTCACAGTACACATCTGCATTATCATGCCGTTTTGTAAAAAGCTATGGTGAATCACACCCGCACTAGACCACCAAACAGTTACCATCACCTGTTAAGAGGTCATTTTTGGTTTAGAGCATTGCTTTGGTGCTGAACCAGGGTCTAACCAACTTGCTGAGCGCTTTCGATTGTCGAACAGAATCGTTCGAAATTTTTCGTCGCAGGTAACAATTCGTTTCAAAATTCCTTCATTTCTTTGCCTGTTGAGCAGCGCAAGGCAGGTCTCGACGCGTACATTGCGCTGGCGATCGTTAAGGTCGTGGGGCACCCATCTATCAAGCTATTTTACCTTGCCAATTTGTCGCAAATGGATCAATATTGTTTTGATGCTTACATTAAAAGCTGCTGCTAGCTCAGCTGTAGATTCAGTTTCGTCAGCTTCCACAATCGCCTTTAATTCATTATTGTTAACCAAAGTCTCCGGACGACCACGAGCTTCATTTTTCAAGTAAGAAAACCAATAATGGGTTGTGCGTTCGTTTGTACAGTTCTCTCCGTAAACGATTTTGATGTTACGTGCCGTTTGTGTTGCGTTGGTGCCACGACGGAACTCATATTCCATAATTAAACTAATTTTTAAAATATCCATTTTGACGAAAAATGTTCAAATGTAATGAAAATACATCAATCTAAGGCTAATCAAAAAACAAAAGACTGAGTTTGTAAATAGAATGTCATGGTTTTAAAACAAAATTAAATTGAATTTGGAATACAGAGCCATTACAAAATTTTTTTTTATTTGAAATGACCAGTACTGAAGAAAGGCAATTTCATAGGTAAAGACCTAATATTACATTTTTGAAAATACCTGTTTGTTTTTCTGTTACACTTTCACGACTAAATTACAGCACCGATTTCAATGTAATTTAGCATGCAGATACTTTTATACTTGAGGAAGGACATATGTTATTAGGATAAAACTACTAAATTTTAATAATACATACGCCTATTATTATGTAGGTACAGTATACTTTCAGTATAAAATAGAAAAAAAATCGGCCAAGTGCGAGTCGGACTCGCCCATGAAGGGTTCCGTATCAACAAGTAACATTATATAAAAGTTCTGGTAGTTCGTTGATTAAATGAAAGTAATAAAAAATTGCGATTTACGATTTATGACGTATTAAAAAAAAACTACTCACTAGATCTCATTCAAACCAATTTTCGTTGGTAGTTTTCATAGTAATATACAACATATATTTTTTTTAGTTTTATCACTCTCTTATTTTAGAAGTTAGAGGGGGGGGGACACACATTTTTCCACTTTGGAAGTGTCTCTCGCGCAAACTATTCAGTTTAGAAAAAAATGATATTAGAAACCTCAACATCATTTTTGAACACCTATCAATAGATACCCCCCACACGTATAGGTTTGATGAAAAAAAAATTTTTGAGTTTCAGTTCCAAGTATGGGGACCCCCAAAACGTATTGTTTTTTTTCTATTTTTATATAAAAATCTTAATGCGGTTCACAGAATACACCGACTGACCAAATTTCAACAGTATAGGTCTTATAGTTTCGGAAATAATTGGCTGTGACATACGGACGGACAGACAGACAGACAGACTTGACGAATCTATAAGGGTTCCGTTTTTTGCCATTTGGCTACGGAACCCTAAAAATCGTAGTTCATTAGTTAATTTCGAGTAGGTGTGGATTACATACCTACTTGTAACTCAAACTAACTATAGACGAGAATCCCGAAGCCTCTAACATAATATATCGTGTTCAATTTTACTTAGGTAACCTTTATCAGAAATCATATTTACTCTTGTAGTAATGGACAGTAATATATTAAATAGGATTCATGAGTGATAAAAACATACTTTTAAAGTATAATAATATTGTGATTGATATAAGTGATATTAAAAGTAGTGTTTTGCTGTTGTTATCTATTCTGAAATTTATTTTCTCATATTTTATTAAAGAAGACCATTCAAATTTCAAAACTTAAACTTATTAAAAACTATATTCTGTTTGCGATTCAAGAATTTAAAAACGAGTATTTTAGAACTACAATTAAAAAATTTAAAACCAGCTTCAATGATTCCTTGTAATACGAGTCTAATGAATAGTGTTGCCATTAAACCTAGTGCCAGTATAATCAAATTTAATATTATAATATTATCTACAATAAAACAATATTCATACACCTACAGTTATGAAATTATTTACAAATTATATGAAACTGGGTTATATTACCTGTAAACAAAAATGTTTGGCTTTTATACTGTCAGTTGCCTGTCAGCTGAAATAATTATTTGAAATACGAGTTTAATTAGTAGTGTTGCCATTAAACCGCTAGTATAATTAAATTCAATATTATTTTCACCATTAAAACCATATTATTATAAAATCATTTACAAATTATCAAACCGAGTTATATTACCAGTAGAAAAATAATTACTTGCCTTTTGTAATGTCAGTTGCTTGTGTTCTCACGCAAATTATGAGAGCTAATTGAGGAAACGAATGACTAAATTGTGCTTATTACGTAGACAGCTTCCCTTACTTTTACATACCATATTCTAAAATATGTTTTGGGCGAAAGAGATTTATTCACTTTAGGAAAATAATTTATTTTTATTTGACTACAAACAGGACAATGCTTTTATAATTATGTATTATCTTTATATATTAGTAGGTATATTTTATCGCTCTTTATTAACTTTAATCTTTTTTCACTTCCAAGGTAATGTAAGATTTATTCAGCTACACGTTTAATAAATATGGTCGGGAATTTTTATGTTACGAAATATAATTTAATTGTTTAGAAAGTATTTGAGCTTAAGTAACAACCGCTGTTAATGTTAAAGTCATTAAATCAATGTAGATTTATTTATATTATAATATTATAAAATTATTTATATTATGATATTATAAGATAATTTTGATATCCACATACATACAGGAACTATATTTTTTTTTTTTTTTACGCGGGGAATGCTTTTCGCACCATACCCTTCTTGGGACAAGGAAGGGTGTGTGTGGGACTCCCGGGCAACCGGTCTACCCACTAAACCCCGCGGCGGCCTACCTCGGCAGCTCAGAGGAACACCAGGATTGCAACAGCGGCATCTGGTGTCCCCCCTGCCATACCCCACAAATGGGGTACATCCCGGGATGACTGGACTCACCTTCAGGGCAGGGCGCTGTTGCGCCTCTCACCGCTCTGTGCAGTACGAGGCGGAACATCGACCCACCTTAGACGACACCCCCCGGCCGCACCGGGGGTGTCACCTGTCTCGGGTCGTTTGCGGCGGTCACACCTCCCCAGGGTGTGACCGCAGCGACCATTAAGCGACGATTGGGGAACTAGCGACCTCTGCCGCGTCCCCTTCGCCGCCTCCTTCGAGCGGGATCGGCCCTTTCCCGATCTCGCTCTGCGGACTCCTTCTGGAGCATAACATTCTCACAGAAGGAGACCGCGGCTTCCCATCCCTCGCCACTCGCCAGCATTGCCGCGATCAATGCTGGCGGTGACAGGTTTCGTCCGATCTGTCCGACCAGGACTCGACGCTCGGATTCCCAAGCAAGGCAATCCTCCAGCGTGTGCTGGGCGGAGTCCCGGTCAGACCCGCAATGATGGCATTGTGCTGTAGCCTCCCATCCTATTCGATTCAGATACTCACCGAAGCAACCGTGCCCGGTGAGTATCTGAGTTAATCGGTAGGTGACACAGCCGGTCCTCTCTACCCACGCTTCGAAGTTAGGCAGAACGGCTCCGACAGCGCGCTGGCTAGCACAGCCCTTGATTTCAAGCCGTGCCTGCCAATACCGCAGAACTTGAGCATGTCCGTTCCGCCGTAGCATTTCGGGCTCATGATCCGGCGCTGGCCCACCTGGACTTCAGTGTCACCCACCCGGAGGATGTGTATACTACCTATGTCACTTAGATAAAACCGTTAGTCGTACCGTACCGTTGAGCGTAAGCGTTGTTTTTCTATTTGCAATTATGAAAAATATTAAACTCATGATAACTTTTGAATGGTATGTCCAATTTGAATAGTTTAAAAAGTAATTTATAGGTTTTAATTACAAAGTAATTTATTTGGATAATAATCAAGGTGTTAGTATTTATCCTTAGTTTGTTCGGACGTAAATATTGAATATTTCACCGTGAAAAAGTACAACTCTATTGTCAACAGTTTTCGCAGCGTACGAAAAATATATGATTTTATTGGGTTTTTTTTTAAAACCTTGGGTTACATTATTAAAGTTTTAATACGGATCCTTGACTTTTTAAAAACCTTCTATAGTCTATGTCCGTCAGGGATAATGTACTATTCTAATAGTGAAAGAGTTTATCAAATCGGTCTAGTAGTTTCGGAGCCTACTCATTTCAAAAAAACAATCAAATCTTTCTTTTTTAATAAATGATATTAGTATAGATTATTCCCACGATTATTTGGGGTCGGCTACTTCAACCAGTGTGTTTGAATTTTAAGTTTCCACGGAGCGACTGGCATCAAATCTCCGCATTCCTGAAGGTGAACTGTATCCAAAGAATAAACAAGTTTTCAGTATATTTTAGGGCATTGACTCTTCTCTGATGATCACTGATGAAAAGCAAGAACATGGGCCACCATCCTCATAATGAATGCATACAATGCAGCACGGTAATCTGTGTATTACTTTTACTTTATTGCTCCAATGTATGCACTCATAACGGCTTAGTGAAATGTTACTGCATCATTCTCAACAGAATCATATAGAATGATTGGGCCTTCGATCTCACACTCACTGAGGGTAGTACAGCCCTGGTAAACCGGCCATTAGTTCATCATCATGGGGTATAGGATAGGGTTTAACAAAAATAAATTAATCTACCAATTTTAAATTCAGACAATTTTAGGCAAAGCAGTCTACAAACAGGAAAAAAGCTCTTGGACCTATTTAAACTCCCAAATCTCTTGTAGGAAATATTATATCAAATTTTGTATCAAAAGTATTCTTTCATATTTTTTAATATCAAAACTGTTCTGCGGGAAATTTTAGCGGGATGAATAAATACCTCAAGTAAATTAATGTTGAACAAATATGACGACTGTTTTTTTAAATATTTAATGTTCAGTGGATTTGTATTACCATTTTTGTATTAAATAAAAAGTAAAAATGAAATAGGTAAATGTAAATAATGATAATAATGGTAATGTGATGATTTGCGCAAGATGGCTGGCAGGAGCTGGATGCGAGAAGCACAAAATCGATCAAAGTGGTGTGCAATGGGAGAGGCCTATGTCCAGCAGTGGACTGAGATAGGCTGATGATGATGATGATGATGATGAAATGTAAATAATATACAGAAGCTATTCAACGTTCCTAAAGGAAGTTTCCTTAAATTGAAGAAAGAAGAACGATAAGGTCGAGCTGGTTTTATCCTCACTAATGTTATTATTAGGAAAGTAACTCTGTTTGTCTCACTTTCACGTAAAATTTTTTGAACTGATTCAAATAAAATTTGGTGCACTTATACTCTAGAGCCCGAGAAAGTACAAAAGCTACATTTTACCACGAAAAACTGGCACACACGCGTGTTGAGCCGGGGGCGAAAGCCAGTTGAAATTATATGACTTCTAACATGTTTACAATATTATTACTCACCTCGAAATTAAGAACATTACCACGATCAACATCCACGGCCGGACTATAAAGGCAAAATCTGTGCTATAGAACAAAGCACCACTTCGTGGAAAACGGAAACGGTCGGTCAGTACTTGAAATTATAATATGACTGAACTGGCATTATATTTACTTTACAAATATATATAAAAAAAAAAAAGTTTGAAAAGCATTTTAGGAATAAGTTACGTATATAACAACAAACACCGCCAATGTTTCTCCGCACATAGAAATTGGTTCCCCAACAGAATAATTAATTTGACATCATTACACATGATCCGTGTACATGCACGTTAACGCTCTAATTTATCTCAAATCTAATTAGCAGTTAAACACGGTCGCAGACTAAGAACACTCCGATCGTAGATAATTTGTTAGTTTTATCCTACAGCCTGTTTATGTTGTTTTAAACTTTAGGAACTTCCTTGTGTGGATCTAATACTCCATTTTTAGGGTTCCGAAGTTCATCACTCGGAACCCTTATAGATTCGTCATGTCCGTCTGTCCGTCCGTTCGTCCGTCCGTCCGTCCGTCCGTCCGTCCGTCCGTCCGTCCGTCCGTCCTCGACTTACCGTCCAAACGGTAAGTGCTAGAAAGATGAAACTTTGCATGAATATGTGTTGTAACTACGCCGACAAAGTGCTATAATAAAATTATGAAAAATATTTTTATTTAGGGTACCTCCCCTACACGTAAAGTGGGGATGTTTTTTTTTTCTCGCGGCTACCCCATCGTGTGGGGTATCATTAGATAGGTCTTTTAAAAACAATAAAGGGTTTCTAAGAAAATTTTTTGATTTAGGTATCCGTTCGCGGGATATTCCACTTTAAAGGGCACTTTATTGTAAAAACAGGGCGTCCCCCCCCCCCTCTAAAAGCTAAACGGCTGGCTCAAAAAATCTGGGAAAATTCGTGAAGGTGGTCCATATACTGAACTTTGAAGGAAAACTATAAGGGATAAGATGACTTTGTTATTTCAGGAGTTATAGAGGCTTAACTTGTAAAATGCGCTGACTTGGAAAACGTCTTACAAAATTAACGCATTAAGGCCTCAATCACACGAGAGTTTTTTAACGGACGTTAAAAAAGCGTTCAAGTATGAAGTTGCATAATAATATATGGTCTATTTTCAACGCCCAAAGTTGAAAATGCAACGATGCTCGATAAAATAGCGTCGTGTTTTAAATACGCTGTCGTGTGAATATATACACTCATTTGCAAAAAAACCGGCGGGTTCAATTTTCTTCCTGGCTGAAAAAAATAAAATACCAAAAAGTACGCCAATTGTTGTACATATAATTTGTAACTCATAAGATTCTTTTATTTTGTACTATTTTGTATTAACAATAAAGACAATAAATAAATAAATAAAATAAATAAATAAGGTTTTAATCATTTAAACATGTTACTGGCCAGTTATAAAAGTGCCGTAATGTTACCTTCCAAATTCAAATTTTTGACTGAGCCTGGTTTTCAAAGAAAACAACTTATATAGTTAAGTTAATATCGACTATAACTAACTTTTTTTTCAATTCTTATTAAATTATTATCTTGTAATAATATAGATAATATTGAATTATCTTAATATATATCTATCAGTAAGGCGATTAACACACGGCACCCCGCACCGCCGCGGTAGGTGGTGAAGCGGATCTCATGTGATATTGGGATCTACTGAATCCGTTGATGCTTAACACACGTACACCGACCGACCGCGCGGTCGAGCGGTGTTCTCACCGACTCTCGCCGACCTTACCGCGGCGGTGCGCGGTGCCGTGTGTTATTCCCCTAACAATACTTTTAAATGTCCTTGACATTTAAAAGAGAAGGCCTGGTTCTGGCAGAAAGACATGTACCGAACCACGGGATGATCGTTTTCTAGTTAGTCAAGCGTTGAGAAATCGCAAATCTTCTTATGTGGACCTCAAGAACAGACTCGAAGAAGTAAGAAATGTGCAAATTAATCTATGGATGGTCAGGAGGAGGCTTCTCGCTGCTAATATACACAGTCATCGCCCGGCACGCGGCCCTAAATTACTCATGAAGAATGTGTGTCATGGACTCATGAAGACTGGAATAGGGTATTGTTCTCCGATGAAGCCCGAATATCCCTGGATGGTGAAGTCCGAAGTCGGCGAATGCTACGTAGACGAGGAGAACGCTTAGCAGAGGCATGTTTAAAAGAAATCACACTTTATGGAGGGGGCTCTGTTATGTTTTGGGCAGGAATAAATTCTATGGATCGTACGGAGTTAGTCTTCATCGAAAACGGTACACTGACTGGATACCGATACATAACGGAAGTTCTAATTCCTTATGCACAAGCCGCTTTAACCGCTCTTGACGAAAACTCAATTTTTATGGAAGAAAACGCTCGCGCCCACCGGTCTGGCGATGTGGAAGCGTATATGCTAGAAGTCGGAATTCGTCGTTTGGACTGGCCAGCTAGAAGTCCGGACCTCAATCCCATAGAGCATGTCTGGGATGTTCTGATGCGACGAGTGAGTTCAGTGCAGCCGGCTCCGCAGACCATCAGAGAGCTAAAGAATGTCATTACCGCGGAGTGGGAACGTATTCCCCAAGAAACCATAAAAGTTAAACTTGCTAGCATGCCCAGACGAATGCAAGCCGTGATTTCAGCAAGAGGGGGTCACACTCAATACTAAACTTTTATCTGCTTTTAATGTATTCAATAAAAAGAAAGAAATTAACGCGTTTCATTTTTATTCAGCGAGCAGGTACAATAATAGTGTTTTGAGCTTAAACATTATTTCTCAATAATTTAATTTAAATGTTATGATAAAACTGATGGAAACTATTCCTTCCTAATTAATTTATAACATTCTGAGGATAAAAATACCTAAAATTGTCAAACAAACAAATGGTAACTAAAAAATAGTTCTTTGCTTAAGTGCCCTTTTTTTTGCTAAAGAGTTTACTTGGGAATGCATTTGTTGAATATGAACGCTTTTTTAACGTCCGTTAAAAAAACTGTCGTGCGAATGAGGCCTAATACGTAAACGTAACAATTATCTATTGGATACGATTTTAAATTACTGAGGAACCCTTTCCTGTGCGTGGCCTGACACGCACTTGGCCGATTTTTACATTGAAGGAATAAGTATATTGTTTGTTTTATCTATATTTTCGTTATAATATAAAGTTTGATCATTTCAACCCGTTCACTGCTAATCATATTCATCTCCCAAGGCTCACCGCAGAACCCAGTCTACTGCTTTAACCATCCAGTCGCCCCTGGAGACCGTACAAAAGTAAAAAGTTTTTAAAGTTTGTATTTTTTTTAAAAGTATTATTAAATCTAAGAATACATAACATAATATCCTTATTCATTAGTGTGGCGTGACTAATATATGTGGCTACATAAATGTGTCAACTTTATTGTTAAGAAACTTCTGACTTACAAATAATAATTTGCAGTTCGTTATCACCAATAGCTTAACTGTGCTCTGATTAAGCTCTGCTTCAATAAAAAGTATCAAAATTTATTTTCATTTTCTATTAAATTCATTTTCATAGACTTTATTTTATAACAGATTATGGAAAGGGATAACCCTAACAGTATGCGAATAGAGAAAAAATAATAATAATAAATAAATATTTTGGACATCTTACACACAACATCATCTAGTCCCAAACTAAGCAGAGCTTGTGTTATGGGTACTAAACAACTGATATCAATACATAAACATACTTTTTTTTTGTAAATACATACATATTATACATAGAAAAACACCCAGACTCCGAAACAAATATTTGTGGATCAAACCCGGGAATCGAACCCGAGACCTATTGATCAGCAGCCGCATACGCTAACCAATAGACCAACAAGGCAGTCAATATATAAATAATTCCGAGAATAAAATAATTGCTAAACTCTAACACGAAAAGATAAGGTACTTGCAGATGAAATACCAAAAAAGAACAAAATAACGCTGTATAAGTAAAAGTAACGCTAATAACAAGAAACTAGAAAAGAAGAAAAGTACATTTTGTTAGCAAGAAATTGCAATAGTAGTGTGGCGATGTATCGTCTGACAGTAATTAATTCGTCCCTATAATGCAAACCAATAGTATGGCAATCAAAGCATGAAGTGAATCATACACCTGTACCACTATTATATTATACTAGATTTTGCCCGCGACTCTGCCCGCGTGTAGGTCCTTCTCCAAATAGGAGCCTATGTCTTATTCCGATATGTAAGCTATATTATTGTGATGTTTCATCAAAATTCATTCAGGAGTATTTTCGTGTAAGAGCAATAAATATAAGATATAACAAATATAATACTAAATTTCGCCCGCGGCTCTACCCGCGTGTGTTTGATTATTGCATTAAAAAATAGTCTATGTGTTATTCTGATATAAAAGCCATATTCCTTTAAACTTTTATCAAAATCCGTTCAGTAGTTTTTGCTTGAAAGAGCAACAAACATACATACTCACCAACTTTCATGTCAATGATATTAGTAGGATTAGTAGGATATATACTAGTCACCACCTTTGATGAAAATAAAGCAGAAACTAAATAATTTGTAACGCACTTAAATAGCCATTCATTTATGTAAACACTAAAATACCTATTGTACATCTATCATCATTCAAACAAATCATTTACTATGACCTAAACCAGATACAAAATCGTATAAAGAAAGGTAAGAACAAAAGGTAAGAATCACATAACTAAAGCACTTGTTAATTGTATGGTGCACCTGCTAATCTCTGCGAAATCCCTATCCTAACAAAACACATATGGTGTTTGAAGAGTATTTGGTTAGCGACAAATCTCTTTATTTAAAAAGCACAAAACCACAGATGCACTTATCCCTTGAAACCATTGAAACATTACCGAAGTTCTCAGCGGTTAAAAAGACATGACTCGTTAAAAGGCCGAGCGAGCAAACCTCTTTCCGGCACTATCCCACTGCCGGAGATGGGCTATTCATCGCGCTATCGACAATACTGTGTAGTGTAAGTTCCGTTATCTACGAACAAATTATAATACCCAAACCAAAACGATAACGATATGTTTGTGTATAGTATGGTTAGACTATTTATTTATGTTCTATAACGTTTTGAGTACTTCATAATCATCATCATCATCATCATCAGCCTATCTCAGTCCACTGCTGGACATAGGCCTCTCCCATTGCACACCACTTTGATCGATTTTGGGTTTCTCGCATCCAGCTCCTGCCAGCCATCTTGCGCAAATCATCACTCCACCTGGCCTGTGGGCGTCCTACACTACGTTTGCCGAGACGCGGTCTCCACTCCAGAACTCTTCTACCCCAACGGTCATCAGTTCTGCGGCTAATATTTGAGTACTTGTATTATATAAATGCATTAACTTACCAAACAAATTATTTCCAATGTTCTTCACCATTCTTATTTTATAATAAGAATCTTCATATTATAGCAGTTAGCTGTCGAGTTTTGAATGTGAAAACTTAAATTGGTTTACTATAGTAAACATTTTTGGAGACAAGAATTACAAGTGAGGGAAAAAACAATGGTAATGTCTACCCATTTTTAAAGAAAACAAGGAAAGACTTTAGTGCTAAACGAGTTTTCCACCTACTATCGGAGTTATACCAGTTCAGTTTACCTGAAATAAAAGCGACTTAATTCTTCGCACTTATACTTTGTGAAATTAATTAGGCACATTTCGCTCCACCTTCCCGATAACTTAAAGTGAGAGCTGAAATTTGCAAGTAGAACTTGTAGTAATAAATTTAATAGCTAAATAAATGACATCGTTAACTTATCTGAAATATCGTCGGTTGAATAACTCAACGCGTTTAATAGCGTATTTGAGTTTAAAACCCAGACGTGGCCTCTCAGTGATTTGAAAAAAAAAATATTCAATGGATTCATTCATCAAAATGCCATGATTTATGATCTGAAACTCTTTCAGTAAATACAAATGAGAGGGTAGTAAGGACGTTGGGTCACTGCCAAAGTGAAGCCTGATTAATGGTTTAAAGGCACACCGGAATGTTCTGCGGAAAAATAATTTCTAAAACTTGTCGGTACAACGCAGAAAACATCTCAAAGGAGAAACCCGATTCTGGGCCTAAGCGTTACACGAATGGGATATGTACCAAAAAATTCGTCTATTTTGCTTGATTAACCTATCGAAATCTTAGCTTCATTTGCAATGGCCAAGTGTAGAAAATAAGTCGAATTCTATTGTTTTAAACGATCTTTGTAAACCTCTGCAACACTTATTTCAATATACGTAACTAGCTCCACAAACGTAGCATTCCTAAAATAGGATCGATTTAGTGGAAATCGATACTGATATTAATAAATAATACTTCTTTGTTTTAGTATAAATGATTGTTTTAATAGGTATTTTAATCAATGTAAATAGAGTCTGGCCAGCGAATCGTGACACAACTACTTACAATGGCGGCAATTCAAAATATCTACAACTGGCAGCATATAGCATGAAAGGGTAGTTTTGCATTTTTATATATTAATGTGACTATGCCATAGAAAAACACAAATGTATCAAATCGTGTTTTTCATGTTATAGAAAACTATAGCGGTTTTGATAACTTTTTTATTTTAGAAGTTTTATAGGCCTAACTTGTGAAATAAGCTGACTTAGAAAACTTCGTACAAAAATAAAGAAATAATAAGCAAATACAACAATGTATAATATTTATGTATTTACAAAAAAAAGAATGTTTATGTATTTATATCAGTTGTTTAGTTTGGGGACTAGATGGCGTTGTGTGTAAAATGTCCGAAATATTTATTATTTATTATTATTATTAATTATCTATTGGGCACGATTTAATTATGGGTGATTACATAACCCTATTTTATGCGTGGCCTGACACACACTTGGCCAATTTTTCATTAAAATAACTCAAAAAATAAACATAACCTAAAATGTAAACATTGTCTGATTTTACCGATTTGGCCATTGCTGGGAGACCTGAAAATTAGGCTCGTGAAATCGTCATAGATATCGTAATTTATGACCAAATTCTAGCACTGTAACGCCAGGCCCAAGTTTGTATGGAAATCGGGTTTCTCCTTTATCTGTTTTTATAAAGCACTCCAATCAAAAGTGTGATGCCTAAAGCTTAGAGGGAAGTACTGAAATCTTTATTGTTGCTTTTTTGTGTGAGAATCCTTTGCAGTCTGAAATAAACTTAACAACTTCGTCTGTGTTAAAGTAATCTTAACTCTAGCAACATTATTCAGCTTATCTTTGTAAATGCCAAATTGTGGTATCCTAAAAGGGTTTATTTGTTGACTATGGTTTTCATCTACAAGTACATTATCGTAAGAAATACTTACTTTTAACAGTCCGTTTTAAGCAATAGTGCTAAATTTTATAGAATTTCTAAAATAAATTAAGTAATAATGATCTCAATAAAACTAAAAGTTTAATTTAGTTGAGTAATGAAATACGAATATTTATTAAGACTTATAGACGCAATGTATCATTTATAATATCAAAATGAATCATATTTTTAGAATGAAATATTCAGTAATATTATTTCTTATATTGAAATAACAGACACTATTAATTATATAAAATATTAAGCATTTATAAAATCGATCATAGTGGTGTGCAATGGGAGAGGCCTATGTCCAGCAGTGGACTGAGATAGGCTGATGATGATGATGATGATGATGATTTCTTATATTGAAATAGCAGATAGGTACTATTTATTTTATAAAATATTAAGCATTTATAGTACTATAAATATTACATATTTTAAACTCACTACATTAGTTTTTTAACATTAATTTTGTACAATTAATTTTCTTACATACGATGATACCCTTTAATGAACTATTATTCTATATTGTCGTTAGTCTTAATTTACCAGCTGATTGAATTTAGATTGTGCCAATACACTTAGTGAAGTTAATCCCATTACTGAGTTCTTACATCAATATTCCCAAAGTACACCATGGATAAGTACCAAAGACTTGGTGACCCTGAAACTAAGTCATTGCTCAATCTTATTTAGAAGATTTGCATAGGTTTATTGCAAAATAAAAATGATTGCTTGGAGGTTAGATTGTTACCTTCAGCTGGATTAAGGAAACCGAACCCAGATATCCATACTAGGAGAAATCCTAAAATGCTTTTTTTGTCGCATAGAACCTCCCTCACCCATTTACCTAACAGTGGTGGTGGAGAGATACATAACTAGATAGAATCAAAGTATCTGATTGTAATTTTAAACCAACAGCTTTTCGCTGAATAAATAGAAAACTACATACATAATTTTTTGGCTGTCTGTTTGTTCCAGCTAATCTCTGGAAGAAAATGTAACAAACTAAATAAATAAAATAAATATTTCGGACAACTTTTACACACAACATCATCTTGTCCCAAACCAAGCAGAGCTTATATTATGGGTACTAAACAACTAATATAAATACATAAACATACTTTACTAAAAAGTCCATATCACTAATGTGAGGCTTCTAGCAGATTTTTTCGTTTTGTCTTTATGATACGTAAAACTAAAAATCCTTGGCAATACTCAAATAAAAGGCATAAGCATCAATCGCAGTCATGTATATTGTAGCCATTTAAGATAAACTCTTGAAATTAATACGAAGTACGACATTATCAATACTGACATAAAATTTTTATTACTTAACTCTCCAAGTTGTTCGTATCAATGTACTAGTTACACGAAAAAAGTTTAATAAGTTACTCAGCACAGGGCTGTTTCAGTTTGTTAACTCTAATTCTATCAGAGAGGTCGTTCCCAGTTTTTGTTGCTACGTGAAGTTAACAACACTTGTTCAATCTGCTCTCAGCCGTTGTAAATACAGGCTACTGAAAGTAAAAAGTACATGAAAAATTAACCGGAGTTAAATTTATAAAGTTTTCTACAGCCCTAGCTATTAAATGGGTTAAAATTACAAGAGATCGTAAAAATGGATTGAAATTATTGATTTTTAAATATAATTGGGCTGTTTTTTGGTACAAAATTTGTGAATCAAAAATTTTGTCTTTACAGTTTTCATACTTATTTTAAATTAGTTTTAGTACTCTGACATTCTGGATAGTTGATTGAAACCACTTTAAATTTTACTGAATTAGAACTGAACCTTTTTCACAAGTTCTCAAACTCAATGTAATTTATTCAATAAGTTAATTAAGTTTAATAAAATAACAGCACTTTCGCTACTTCTAAATTTTGTTCAGTATCAACCGTCTAGAATATGCTTAACATAAAGTATTAATAATATGTTTGAATTTAGTTAGCCCTCAGTGTTGCGGAAGTCTGATGCTAGTCGCTCCGTGGAAAAACTGATGCTCTAGTAAAACCGGCTGTACCAGTAGGTACAGCCGGTGTCACCGGAGATTCTAAGATATAATCTTGGCAATAATAAAGAATAAAAAAGAGACTAAAACTACAAGTAAAAATATAATATCTATTTCCCTTCTAAGATATAGATATTAATAAAGACCGATTAATTAACGATTACATCATTGTTGATGATGACTATACAAAATATATTTATTTGTATATAATTTGACAAACAGCGTAAAGAAATGAAATAAAATCTGAACAACATTGATCTTTTCAACTCTTCATAAATTCAGTGAACTTTCAATACAAACCTTATGTTCAATAAAATACTGTACATTTTAATTTATTTATACCATCATTAATTAACCAGGTTTTACTGCATAGACCGAAATGAGATCGCATCGATAAAAGCTGAAATCGCATCCAAGATAACCAAATGTTTATAGCTGAGATTTATAAAAACCCTAATGGATCACTTATTGCAGTTAGTGTGTGCAATTTACAAATAAAATATTGATAAATTTGTCTTAATAATGGCGTCAACAGTTTATTTTAGAATCAATTTCTAGATTAGTAATAATTGTTTAGTATAGGTAATTTTAAGTTATTAATTTAAATAATAAATGAATAATATTTATTTCGACAATGTAACATGAAAGTTACATTGACTGATCGAATACTTATATACTTTTTGAAATAAATACATTATATACATAGAAAATACCTAAACTCCGAAACAAGTATCTGTAGGTCAAACAAACATTTGGTACGACCCTAGGAAGACCCTAAACACAAGACCTCAAGTACAGCTATCGCACACTATCACTGTGCCCACCAAGGCACTCAAATTTAGAAACCATCCGCTGTAAATTATGATCATCAATAATGAGAATTCTAATTTAAGATTGAAACATAAATACAACACTAAGTACCGTCATTAATGACTATACTAACTTCACATATCTCACACACACAATCGCGACAGTCTTATAACTGCTGAAAAAATAACTATTTCTAAATACAAACATAGAACAGATGAATAACATACAGACATAGAATAAAAACCGAAACAGGGAGCTTAACAATGTTTATTATTAAATAATAAATAATATTTCCACTTTTCTGTCACGTTAAAGGTTTTGCTCGACAGTTTTAGCGGCTCCACGCATGGATAACACCGAATTTGAGCCTCTCAATTTACAAAGGGTTTTCCAGAGAGTGCGTTAGAGCGAGTATTGTTTTAGTAAAAGGGAGTTTATCCAAAGGGGTGTAAGAAAAAACGTAAAGCTCCAAACATCGACGTTTGAGAGAATTCACCCAAGTGTAATGCACTTAGGGAGTGGATGATAGTCTTACACGTATCGTCGAATGAATATTAAATGATAAATTCAACTGAGCGTTTCTCAACTTCAAAACTTACCAAAGTTTACTATTAATATTAACAAAACATAATTATTCTCAATTTATTATTTGTGTATAATTGCATAAGCTTTCAAATTCATGTCTTTGTAAATTTGAATGATTTAAGTAGAGAAGTAGAATACGAATAAGATATTAGATCGCGCTTAATATATTCTTTATGCATAGACGTTGTTCACTAACGACACGTTTCAAATAGCTCACATTATAGCCCATAAATTTTATTATAGGTCTTGATGAGGGTGACATGAGAAACGGCGAAACGTTTTTAACAAATTAATGTAGTGGGTATATAAATATATATATATATATTTATGCAATGCTGCCAGACTTTTGGTAACGGTACCGGTATGCGAAGATGTGGGTAAATTTTTTGACGCTTCTATGTAAATATTATACATATCGGCGCAACACAACATTCAGAGAAATGAGTCATCGCTGCACGTGTTCTTAGTGACGTAAACAACTCGCAACGATCGACCGCCCCACTACAATGCCTATAAAAAGCCGCCCGCTACAGCGGAGAAAAGATTCGTTTGGCTGCGCTCGGACAGCAAACATCTAACTTATTGTGAAATATTCGAAGCTTTGTGAATCAATACTAATTAAAAATGAGTTCTGGTTGAAGTGAAGTTTATTTTAAGTTATTTCTGAAAATGGAATACTCCAATAATAATAATAGTAATGACGTCACTGTTTTTAAAAACATCACCCGGGCATCACCGTTCCGTTATCAGAAGTTGGGATTACCATGTGTTCTAGACTGTTCGCTATCTAAATTCAGTGTTCGTTGTGTTTCTTCATTCAAATCGATAGTTTACGTTTTTGTAATAAATAACTACCGACAACAACAAGAAAAATAAAATGTCAAGTTAATTGACAACGTCGGAACATAGAAATCGTAAATTAAGTGACATGCAGCCTATATCGGGTTTTGAGTAACAATTGCAAACGAATTTCAATCGTTTTTGTTTTCAGAAATGTTATTAAACGTGTGATACTTAAATTAAAAAAAAAAAATGTGGGTACTTCACCATGTTTCGGTAAGTTCGTGGGTATAACGCTTTCTTTCCAGCTAGTAAACATTCCAAACGATAGAAGATGCATCCGTGCTTATACGGGAAAAACACAGAGTTCAATGTAAAGGTGTAATCCAGTTCACCAGTACCGAAAGGGTGAGGTTGCCGAATGGCTTGTGAGTTGTAATTGAAGCTACACTGGTAAGATTGAATCATATTTTCATATCAAGTTTTGATTTATTTTTGACATAGTTTTTATATGCACTGTACGAGGGTTAACCGTGTGCGCGATTTAAAGCGATAAGCCGATCGTGGCAATAGATGGCGCGTGTATAAAATTGCCAAAGGCTAAGGTGTAAAGCTATAACTACCCCCACTGGTGCGTAATAAACTAGGCGTTCCTTATTACGATTACACATTGTTTACCGAATAGCTGATGAATTATTAGCAGTGGTATTTTTTAATAGTTTTTAATCAGAGGCAGTCTAATGCAAAGCTAACCATTAACTTAAAAGTAACTTTTTCAATTGATTTAAGTAACATCAAACAAAGTTGCAATAATAATCAAATAAACTAATACCCACTACGTTGTGTGATTTGTTGAATTATTTTAGAACGGAAAAGAGATAAGGTTCAGTGAAGGCCGAGCTTATAAAAGGTTTAAGCAGTAGTCAGTGCGTTCTACAGTGTGAGAGTACAAGTCTGTACCTGGCTGACTATTTTCTGGGCCAAGTTTAAAATTCTTTCGTTATAATGACCCCAGTGCTGGTTATTTTTAATCCTTCCTTCCCCACAGAATGCTCGAGTGTTTGCACACACACTTGCGTACTACAGTATCCTATCAACTAATGACGGTGATCGTAAGCAGCCTAGTGCTTAACTCAGCATCGAACTTCAGTCTTCTCGCTGTCTACCGAGCTGAGCGCGTGCTGTGATCTGCGGTCTGCTGCTGCCTGGTGAGGCGCAGATCTGCGATCTACTCACCGCCTGGTAAGGTGCGGACCTACGGTCTGCACACCGTCTACGTGACGTATGACCTATGGCCTATTCGCCTTATGTACGAGGCGCAACCTGCTGGCTACTCACTGTCTGAGGGAAGTAAAACCTTTGTTCTGTTCGCCGTCTAGCAAATTAACGCTGGATGCGTGCTCAGCCTACTTCGAGAAAAGTGAGTGACGCCAGTGGTGCTAATGTGTTTAGGCCTTTGAGAGCACATACGAGAGTATGGGCTTCTGTTTCAACAGCTTAGCTGTTATGAGAAAGTGTATCAGTGTCACACATTCATAGTTTGCAATCGTTAGGGTCTACGCAATTACGGCGTGAAAATGATGGGCTAACTAGGGTGCCTCTACCTGGGTGGTGATCACACATCACGGATGATGTGGGTTGTCGTGATCACAGCTATCTATTAAAGCTATTATTCTTTTTGCTTTTATTATCATTTTAAATTTGATAATAAAATCTTGATGTTAAGAGTTTCGTTTTGATGTTCTCTTGATTTACTGGTGCAATGACACGAGAGACAGAGCTATGTGATGCTGTTTGTTAAATGTTGTTTCAGAGTAGCACACAGAGGCGTGTGTCCTGCTACTTCCGCTCAACAACCTGATTATACAAGGGAATCGCGACCTGAATGCACCGGTTGGCAGCTTGCTTAAAGGAAGAGCGAAGCTACAGGAACCGTATCGGCGTTAGAAGAGTACACTCCAGTATCGGTTAATGAGCCTGCACCATCCACTTCACAAGCCAATGCAACAGAACAAAGAAAGAAAGAAAGAAAGAAAAAAAAAAAAAAAAACCCAGGAACTCAGGTTATGTTTTACAAACCTATTTTAACCACAGTGTACGCAATATTATTGTACCACAGTGTACGTTATAACTTAGTACCACAGTGTACGTTATAACTTAGTACCACAGAGTACGTTACGACTAAGTACCACAGTGTACTCGACGACTAAGTACCACAGTGTACTCGACGACTAAGTACCACAGTGTACTCTACGACTAAGTACCACAGTGTACTCTACGACTAAGTACCACAGTGTACTCTACGACTAAGTACCACAGTGTACTCTACGACTAAGTACCACAGTGTACTCTACGACTAAGTACCACAGTGTACTGTACGACTAAGTACCACAGTGTACTGTACGACTAAGTACCACAGTGTACTCTACGACTAAGTACCACAGTGTACTCTACGACTAAGTACCACAGTGTACTCTACGACTAAGTACCACAGTGTACTCTACGACTAAGTACCACAGTGTACTCTACGACTAAGTACCACAGTGTACTCTACGACTAAGTACCACAGTGTACTCTACGACTAAGTACCACAGTGTACTCTACGACTAAGTACCACAGTGTACTCTACGACTAAGTACCACAGTGTACGCTACGACTAAGTACCACAGTGTACTCTACGACTAAGTACCACAGTGTACTCTACGACTAAGTACCACAGTGTACTCTACGACTAAGTACCACAGTGTACTCTACGACTAAGTACCACAGTGTACTCTACGACTAAGTACCACAGTGTACTCTACGACTAAGTACCACAGTGTACTCTACGACTAAGTACCACAGTGTACGCTACGACTAAGTACCACAGTGTACGCCACGACTAAGTACCACAGTGTACGCCACGACTAAGTACCACAGTGTACGCCACGACTAAGTACCACAGTGTACGCCACGACATAGTACCACAGTGTACGCCACGACATAGTACCACAGTGTACGCCACCACACATAGTACCACAGTGTACGCCACCACACATAGTACCACAGTGTACGCCACCACACATAGTACCACAGTGTACGCCACCACACATAGTACCACAGAGTACGTCAACACATAGTACCACAGTGTACGCCACCACACATAGTACCACAGTGTACGCCACCACACATAGTACCACAGAGTACGTCACAATACATAGTACGCTATACTCATATCCTACCACAGTGTAGACGTCAATATAATAAAGGTACACAGATGCCAATTCAAAGAAAAATATTTACGTTTTACAGATAAACTCATCGGAAAAACATCAACAACACGGCTAGTGCAGAGCGCGCACTGCCGGTCAGAATGGTCGTATCGGCGCAACACAACATTCAGAGAAATGAGTCATCGCTGCACGTGTTCTTAGTGACGTAAACAACTCGCAACGATCGACCGCCCCACTACAATGCCTATAAAAAGCCGCCCGCTACAGCGGAGAAAAGATTCGTTTGGCTGCGCTCGGACAGCAAACATCTAACTTATTGTGAAATATTCGAAGCTTTGTGAATCAATACTAATTAAAAATGAGTTCTGGTTGAAGTGAAGTTTATTTTAAGTTATTTCTGAAAATGGAATACTCCAATAATAATAATAGTAATGACGTCACTGTTTTTAAAAACATCACCCGGGCATCACCGTTCCGTTATACATATTATTTAAGTTAATATTGTGAATAAATGAATATTGTATATTTTATGTTTTTCTAAAGACATAAATTAAGATTCAACCTTAATGGGTACATATATTTTCAATAAGCCCAAATTCATTAAAAAACCACTTCTTTACTTCAAGATTTACAGTGGATCACTTTGTCTGGGACCACTCATTTTTACTAGGCTTCATCTCCGAAAATGTTTTCTTAAAAGTAAATTAATTATTCATCTGTGTACACGTCATATCTAGGTGACATGTTTCAGTAAGGAAATTGATTTAAAAATGAAATTAAAAGCTAAAAAATTACAAAAAAATAAATACGCTTACAAAATCCGGGTACAGACAAACAAACGAACTTATAGGTAAAGCTAAAAAAGCTTGTTAACAATTAGTATGTAGTATGTAGTATGTAGTATTATTTTTTTTTTCTACAAAGTTAATAGACCTGACAAACTTGTTTTCAAACGTTCAACTGTCTAACGCACAATTCAGACTTTTGTACAAATTGTACAAAATTACGCCTCAATGGAAGTGAAAACATAATGTAACACCGATTTACTGCTAGACTAAAGTTCAGTGTTATATTGCGAACATGAAAATGTTGCGCTGAGTTGAACATTTAATTAATCTTTAATCCAATAAAAGATAATAAATCTCAGTTCTTTTGTTTTGGATACCGTTCAATTAAGAGAAGTAGAATTTATTTAACGTTTTGTTGATCATTAAATATGGACATAAATTGTTGTAGAAAATATTATAAAGGCTATTTACATGTTTGTTCAGGCCCATGATTTAATTAACAATCTAAGTACTGAACCCAAAAAGGATAAAATGTAGGAAAAAAAATATTGTTCCTTTTTTATTACGCCACTACGGTGATGCCAAAAGGAGGGTGATAGTTTTCTTTGTGTATGTGCGTTTGTATCTTCCAACGTAGTGACTAAGCCACTAAAGCGGTTTTAATAAATGAGGTGTCAAAAGATTTCTAATAATGAACAGAGTAGCAGAGCCTATATAATTCTTGACAAAGTTGTTTTACAGGTTTTTAGGGTTCCGTAGCCAAATGGCAAAAAACGGAACCCTTATAGATTCGTCAAGTCTGTCTGTCTGTCTGTCTGTCTGTCCGTCCGTATGTCACAGCCAATTATTTCCGAAACTATAAGAGCTATACTGTTGAAATTTGGTCAGTCGATGTATTCTGTGAACCGCATTAAGATTATTACATAAAAAAAGAAAGAAAACAATACATTTTGGGGGTCTCCATACTTGGAACTGAAACTCAAAAATTTTTTTTTCATCAAACCTATACGTGTGGGGTATCTATGTATAGGTGTTCAAAAATGATGTTGAGGTTTCTAATATCATTTTTTCTAAACTGAATAGTTTGCGCGAGAGATACTTCCAAAGTGGAAAAATGTGTGTCCCCCCCCCTCTATCTTCTAAAATAAGAGAGTGATAAAACTAAAAAAAGTATATGTTGTACATTAACATGCAAACTACCAACGAAAATTGGTTTGAACGAGATCTAGTGAGTAGTTTTTTTTAATCCCTACATAATATTATAAATGCGAAAGTACCTCTGTCTGTCTGTCTGTTACCCTTTCACGCCTAAATCACTGTACCGATTTTGATGAAATTCGGTATGTTGATAGAACTGAACTTGGGAAAGGACATAGGCTACTTTTTACTGCAATAATCGAGATACAAAGACCAAAGCTAGGTGATTATAAAAATACATAAATCGAAGATGTCAAAATGTATCACTGTTTACCTCCTGTCAAAACTTCACAGGTTGCTAGGAATAACACACTTGCATGGCAACCATAATGATAGTTTGTAAATGACATATAGACCAGTAGACCAGAGTAGATAATTTTTGAAAACAAATAAAATTATAGTAGGATGAAACCTATTTGAAAAGGAGGAGAATATTATAAAAATGAAAGGAAAAATAATTTACGGGCGATCTGAGGTCGGGAAGGGGTAGGGGGGGGAGGTTTTCGGGTCCTTTAACCGGGGCGTGAAAAAGCATCTCACTAAGCCGCCATAGTGTGGGCCGCCATACATTATTGTCCGCATTCGCAGCAAGTGTGGTAGCGACTCTTGGATTCTGCTCATGCTTTCCATCAGGCAGGGTAGAGGCAGATTGGATGGCTAAATATATACAACAAAGGGTAAAAAACGGTTTATCTCGATTTCCGGCAAAACTACAAGGAAAAAAGTTAAATGGCAAAGTTGTAGGTAATTAAAAGATCTACAACTTTTTAGGGTTCCGAAGTTTATGACTTCGAACCCTTATAGATATGTCATGTCCGTCTGTCCTTCCGTCCGTCCGTCCGTCCTCGACTTATCGTCCAAACAGTAAGTGCTAGAAAGATGAAACTTTGCATGAATATGAATTGTAATTACGTCGACAAAGTGATACAATAAAAATATGAAATATATTTTTATTTAGGGTACCTCGCCTACACGTAAAGTGGGGATGTTTTTTTTTCTCACGGCTACTCCATCATGTAGGGTATCATTATATAGGTCTTTTAAAAACATTAAGGGGTTGTTAAGACGATTTTTTGATTTAGGTATCCGTTTGCGAGAAATTCCATTTTAAAGGCCACTTTTTTGTAAAAACAGGCCGTCCCGCCCGCCGAAAAATTTGTGATAGTGGTCCATATAATGAACTTTAAATGAAAACTATAACGAATTAGATGACTTTGTTAGTTCAGGAGTTATAGAGGCTTAACTTTTACAATGCGCTTACTTGGAAAAGTCATACAAAATCAACGCATTAATACGTAAACATAACAATTATCCATTGGATACGATTTCTAATTCACGTACCATTATGGGTGACTGAGGAACCCTTTCCTGTGCGTGGCCTGACACGCACTTGGCCGATTTTTAATGTTTCTTTTCGTCGATTTCTTCATCACTATAATTTTTAGTTTCAAAAACATCATATAACGTAATAAGAAACAATTTTAAAGCAATTCAAATGCTTTTCAACGTGGTGTCTATTAGTCAAATCCTATCATAGTTTACCATTGTAAATGATAATAGGGATGTTAATGGATATTGTGACCATTCAATCATTTGAAAAAAATATTAACATTTTATCTCAACATGATCAACAACTTTAATGGTTCATCAACAACCCTTAACGTCCCACTGCTGGGCTCAGGTCTCCTCTCAAGAGAGGGTTAAGGCCATACGTCCCCACGCTGGCCGAGTGCGGGTTGGGGACAGGCAAGACACGTTGTGGCTACGTAATCTTGCCGTTGGATGTTTTTAAGCCGCCCGAAGGCCTCCAACTAAGCTTCACGACTGCTATCTTATGATAACAACCGGGACCGACTGCTTAACGTGACATCCGAATCACGGAAACGCTCATTACATATAATGCCACAAACGGTCACCCATCTAGGTCCGACCGCGCCGTCGTTGCTTACCCTTGGTGATTGTTTCCAATCACTTAAGGCCACTCGGCTATGAGCGCTTCTTCTCTATCTATCTTTATCTCTCTATCTCTATCTCTATCTCTATCTCTATCTCGCTATCTCAACATCATCAACAACTTTAATGGTTGCCTGTTGGGTATAAACCTCTCTTGAAACAGAGGGTATCGTCTAACTATACCACACTAACCAAGACTGTTTGATACGGGGTTTGTGTCGAGTTTTTCTTCCCTATCATTAGAAAACAGAATTTGCTTTTGCAAAATCCATTAAATAAAGGTTGTAAAAACTCAGTATTCTCAATCCGTCTCCACGCGAATACTAGAATTTACTTTAATCCTCAATTATATTATAAAAGCGAAAGTTTATGAATGTATGTTTGTTGCTCTTTCACGCAAAACTATTGAACGGTTTTGGATGAAACTTTACAGTAATATACTTAGTTTACATATCAGATTAAAACAGAGGCTACTATTTACTGCATGAATCGAGATGCATGCTGGCGGAGCCCCGGGCGAATGCTAGTCTTAACTATTTTTATAAGCCACTGCATACTAAAATTTTGAATGTAATTTTTTCAGTGAGACAACTTTCTTAATCAACACAGTAAATTACTTTATGACTTTTACCAATATTTTCGTAATCCCCACGGGCCGTCTCTCCACCGGGGTCTTATCGAACGATAAGATTTCAGAATGTACCGGTGCAACATCTTCATTTTCGAGTAGTGTTAATGTAAAACACGTTCCTTAATAGTGTGTACTTCATTGAACATACAGTTCAGATTGCAATAAATTTTAGTTATGTTCCAATAATAATATGAAACATTGTGTATAACAAAATTCTCTATTTAACTATTTGTCAAGACCTAAAAGTTCTTCATTAAACTTGATGCTCTCTCATTCAATGATAAATTATTATACATTTGTTTAATAGTAATTTAATAGCTGAAAGTAAAAATAAAAGGTCCACTAGGAAGCCTTGTGCTCATATTATATGACTAAAACATAACGATAGTAGAATCTGCGTAAATAACGGGTTAGTAAGTTCAAACCGGGGTCCGGTTTTGTTACCGAAGCCATAATAGGTAGAATCAAAACTTTTGCGGTTTGTCCCTTACGTACTTAGGTAAAAGTTGAGCTATGATTTGACTAACTTTATTTGGATCTACATGGAATTTAATGATATTAGTTACGATCGGATTTAATTTGCGTCCCACTCCGTCGACGATGAAAAGCATCAGTCGTCCTGAAATTTATTTGACCATGTGACATTTATATCTACAAGTTTGAAAATTGCTCATTAACACTTTAAATAATTATTTAAATGTTTGTTTAAGACTACTATACATATTATACTGAACAAATTAACGCAATTCGACTAAACGATTTTAGCCAAGTTCAATAAATACCATTAGTGTTGTTAAAATATATGTCTCACAATATTATATATTGCCATATTAAATATACGTATTATCTCATTGAAATTTCTGTCTATAGTAATCTTTATTTTAATCTGTCAGTCTAGCTCTAGCATCTAGCCAAGTGTTCAAAAATTCAAACATATTAGGGTGCTTAAGACTGCCAACTGATCTAGAGGTCTCGGTTTCAATTCCCCAGTCAGCAGTGAGTGTTGATAAATAAAACACAAGTGTTTTTTTAAGAAATGTCTAATAATAGTCCAGAGTATGAAAGTTTGGCGGTGCGGTGGCAATCGTTAAATATTTTCTTATTTTGGCTATATTTTTACCACAATAACCACATTTTTATTAAAAGAATTTCTCAATTTTTACACACACACAATTTGTTACACAGTCAACTCGTAACAAAGTTCTAAGTACAGGTACCTAATGAACATGAGGACCACGTACTTTATCATCGAAATTGTATCTACGTATAGATAAGTAAGTAACATCTGCTGCACCTGTCTTAATATCGGTTATCGTAGCAAAAAACAGGCTATAACCAAAATTTCTCCAAATCAATTTAGCAGTTTAAATGTGAAAACGTAAGGATCACGGACAAACAGATTTACTTTCGAATTTATTTTGTTACTATGGATTAACAACTTTCAAATTGATTTTTGAAGCATGTACTTTCAACAACTGTTTGTTTTTCTGTCGATGGCTCATAAAACAGTTTTGATCGAGAGCACTTTACTTTGTAAAATTCTACGCTTATTATAGCGGCAGCGGCTGTTTGTGTTATTGTTTACCACAGTTTTAATTGCCAAACACAACAGCGGGGCATTACACACGTATTTCAAATAACAAGCTGATACAACAAAGTTATAGAACGCTTGAGATGATTTATATTGGTGGGATATCCTGGCGTGCGATAGTAGGCGATGTATTAACTTGCCCTCATATCCATAGTGCAAGCACGCGCCGAAGTATGTTAAGGGGCCCTAAATAATAGGTACAAGATTATTATCTTTACTTCTCCCGATCCTTCGGGAATTATAGCACGTGACTTACTCGGCGTTATCACAAAGTATTAATCTGTAAATCATAAGTATTACTATTAAGTAATATTAGAGTACAGATTCTTTTAGAGTTAACTGCCTGAGTAGGCTTAGAAAAAAAATCTGTAGGATAAGATTCCCTCCCCTTTCCCTAAGATCTCAGCTAGTTCAGCGCGGATAGCGGGTACCTAACCTACATTACACTCTTGCTTATTTCGTGACCGCGACCTAATGATCACATAAATGCTGAGCTATTATTGTCTTCTAATTAAATAAAATTTCGCAATATAACATAAACCAAGTCTAACATGTTTGTACAAAAAGGCCACGCTTAAATAATTTTAATGGTACGTTAAAAGGCACTCGTATTTATTATAAAACAAAAAAGATGATGTTATGATGTAGACTTACAAGCAATACTACGAAAGACAGATCTGAGGTAAATCCGATGGGACCTGTTTTCTCATTATTACTATCTATTACATATTTATTCCTTTTTCTTGAACAAAATTTAACAATCTCTTTTATTTTATTCCTTCAACTTTTCACCTGAAAATAAATTATCTAAATCCCTCACGTGTACTCTTATACTCGTAATGATTTATGGTAAATTCAGAGACCGTTCCGAAAGAGTTTTATTTAGCTGAGCTATTTCACATCGAAGAATAAAATGAAAGGATTTTATCATGTCTAAATATTAGTATGTTATTACGTTATTACTTTATTCGTGGCGAAAGAAAATAACAGATAGTTAATCACTTTGCCAGTCTTAAATTTTAAAGGGAAATAATATTTAAACAACCTTATAGAATTGCTTGCTATTTATTTCCGTAAATAACATTAGACCAAAAGTGTAACATTTTGATTTATTCTTACAAATCCCCGATAGCACATCACCTAGGCAAATACTCTAATATTGATGGAGTGTTATAAAACTTTTGATTGATCTTCGCTAGCTACGTTTACATGTTTGATAAGAAGGTGGAAAACGTCTAAACACACCTTACTATATAAGCATATGACTGGCTAGGGTTGGCAAACATCAGAACCCATATAATAAAAACCCTTTTAAAGTAATATAATAATCTTATTACAATGTATATAAGTGAATCTGCAAAAAAAAAGATGGTAGTCTATGGGATGAACTTTACTTTACGTAACTTTTCAGTTAAGGAGTTATAAAGGACTAACTTGTAAAATACGCTTACTAGGAAATCTTCGTACAAAAATCACGAAATAATAAGTAAACATAACAATTATCTAATTATATTAAATTATTTATAGGACACAACGAAAGCCGTTATGGGTAACAGCGGAAACCTATTCTATGCGAGGTCTGACACGCACTATGCCTATTTACTGTTCTATTACGATATCTAAAATTCGATATAGGTATGTATGTCAAATATCATATGACATAGAGTATTTTGAGAATGCAAAAGGTATGGTTTGGCTAAAATGAAAAACTTCGAGCAACGATCATCGCACTCACAATTCATTTCTGTATCGCTGGGGACCTTACAAATATACAAGGAACGGTCATAAAGAACAAGACTTCGTGGATCACACAAAGTGTTTTCCCGTGTAGGATTGGAAACCAACACACATGCGTAGTAGAAAACGGCGTGGCGTCCGCTTATATCACTAGGCCTACCGTGCAGTCAAATATAAGTTTGTACTAAAGTGACAGACTCATATTTATCTGGATACTTTTAACCGTAGCTGTAAGAAAGTTTGGCATACAATATAATTATATAGGTATTATAAATAATGTATAATATATGGTATGAAAAAAAAAGGTTTCGACGAATTGAGATCCTCCTCCTTTTTTGAAGTCGGTTAAAAACATTTATAACAGTTTTATTTGTCAGTCAGTTCAGTTTTGTTTTTCAAAATATTAACCTGGGCAACTTCGAAATTCATTATAAGATAACTACTAGTTTTCAGGCAATTCCGTCATATCATTTCAATTATTCCTGTATTCTTAGGCGGCTTTATAACTAAAAGAATCTTACTTGTTGGCTACTCATTTCTTTATAAATATTAAGCCTAATAAAGTGATTCTAGTAATTCTGAGATGTTTTTGCATCATTGGGCCTACAGTCTCACAATCACCAACGAAATCCGACAGTACAAATGTTCTCTTCTGTGTGAAAGCCGAGCTAATGTCTCAATTTAACAAAGTACTATTTATGACTTTATAAACTAGTTTTAATTTTATAATTAGTTGAAATTTCGCCAACGTGTCGCATCTTTCCTATAAAATCCAATATAAAAATGTCCTAAATCAGGATAGCCTTAACAGAATACACATAAAAAGTGGCAACCCTGCCCAAGGCCTTAAATATCTCAAAACAAACATTCCTGGCGAATTCACGCTATTTGAAAATAAAGCCGAAGGAAATTCTGAAGCGTTTTATTGTTGGAAAAGCGAGTTCGTTCCGTTTAATAGCCGCGTAAAATTGCGACCATCGACGTCACACCAACAATCCGGGCGTCACGTCTGTAATCTTTTACGCACGAAATATACATCACACTTACACGATGATATAATTTGCTACCAATTTTATTTATAGCTAAAATATAGCCGACATCCACCTAAGAAGGATTTAGGAGTCAGCGAAGTGGAATTGCTGTCTATCGGCTAATTTTGAACTGGAAGAATTTCATTTCGAATTCAATTTTTGAACTTGAAATAAGTAATAAAATTGTACAAAAGTATTCCAAGCAAAATCATTTATTATTGTTTAATATAAAAAAAAATGTGTTAGAAATATGAAATAGTACAAACCATTTGTTTTAAAAGTATTAAAATAACTCCAAAAAGAAATGATGTTCTGACTGCCTCGGTGGCGCAATGGTAGCGCATGCGACTGCAGGGCCTTGAAGTCTCGAGTTCGATTTCAGGGTCGGACCAACTGTTTGTGAGATCCGCAAATATTTGTTTCTGAGTCTGGGTGTTTTCTATGTTTATTATGTTTGTATGTACAAACAAGAAGTATGTTTATGGATTTATATTAGTTGTCTTGTACTCATAATTCAAGCTCTGCTTAATTTGGGACTATAACAATAACGAATATTTAAAACCACATTTTGAAGTTAGAGATTTATAAATTTACAAATTTTTTGGACGAAAGCTTAATCTTAAATCTTTTTGACTATTTAATAGTCCTAGGCACTAACGAAGCGTCTGGAAACGGTAGAAATAAAAATTGTACTTGAATATCTTCAGAAACTAATAAGAATACATTTTCTTGAATTATTTTTCAAATACCTACATTGAATTGGTCCTTATATAAAATATATTTTTTGTTTGAGAAAATTGATAGTATCAAGGACTATTCGAAATAATATTTCCGTGTCTAGTTTTGACAAAATGGATATTTTTATCTGCGAAACAATTTTCGTAATTCCAGACGGGTTCTTCAACATGGTTAGAATAACAATTTAACAATTTTCTGTTGTCACGTACTCGCCACTCGTTGGACCCCCGAAGGAGAAAAGTAATCATTTCAAGCAATCGAAACATCTAAATTTATATTCAGCCTTCGTCAATTTAAATGTTTGCTTTTTAAAAAGTCAATATAAATAATAATGATATACATTCAAGTTACAACTTAATTTGAAAATCCTGTCATGAATTTTCTATACACACAGGAAGTGTACTTAGAATTTATTTAAATTCTGCTATTCACTTAATTCGAATAAATTACTTTTTTTTATTTATTTATTCATTATTAATTATTAACTTTATTGTACACCACTTTACAGTACAAAATAATGTACAGAATATACACATAATATACAAAATAATAAATATAAAAATATCATATACAGAGATCAATATCTGGTCTTACAAAAGGCGGTCTTATCGCTCACGGCGATCTCTTCCAGACAACCCTTAAGTAAGGACACTTTTATAATAAAATTTTGGGTTGTCAGTGACGTACTTTAAACACAATTTGTGATAGGATAATACTTAAGGTCACTAACATATTTTATCACAGTTTACATCCCACTAATACACATAAGTACTAAAACAAAAAAAAAACAATAATAATAAAAGAACAATAAATCAATCATATTACTACTACAAGTACACACCATCATTAGACTCACAAATCTTCACAAACATTTACACACAATAAATACATAGAATACCTACACACAATCTATCTATTATCACATTCACTACAGTAATCAGTTCCCTGGCAGTCCCTACACAGCCAAGTAATAATTGATGAGATTTTTTTAAATATTTGCAGAGACTTGGCTTTCCTTATTGTCTCAGGCAGATTATTCCAGAGTCTAACGGCTTGTACCGAAAAAGACTTGTCAGTAAATTTTGTGTTGTGCATGGGCATTTTTAACTTTAAATTTTTCGATGATCTCAGGTGTCTACAATGTAAATTGTCAAGGAACTCAAACGTTTTTTGAGATAGGATGGCGTATGTGGAAGGAACAGAATACTGTATAGAGTGGAGAGAATATGAACATTCCGGCGAAGGCGTATAGGTAACCATTTGAGCTTAACACAATAGGTATTCAGAGATGTGATCATATTTACGTAAACCGAATATGAATCTTATGCAGACATTTTGGAGACGCTCAAGTTTATTTATTTGTTCTTCGGTAAGATCTAGATAGCTAACATCACCATAGTCAAAGATAGAAAGGAGAAGGGATTGTGCTAGGGTGATTTTCATGTTTATTGGAAGAAAGTTACGAAGTCTTCGCAGTGACCCCGCTGCAGCAAATAATTTATGACTTACCGCACCAATCTGGGGAGCCCAGGACATGTACTTGTCCATACAGATTCCAAGGTTTTTAACTTTGTCACTATATGGAACATTGGTCCCATCACAGGAGATAGCAGGCAGCTGTTCCAAATTAGTTAAGGAGTTCATCTTAGGACTACCTATAATTATCACCTGTGTTTTTGATGGATTTACATTCAAGCCATACTCCCTACTCCAATTACAAATGTGCACTAAATCATAATTTATATCGGTGATAGCTGCACCCAATTCAGCCGGAGAAGCTTTGGTGTAGATCTGGAGGTCGTCTACAAGAAGGTGGTAGGAAGAAGATAATCGATCTGTGATGGAGTTGATAAAAACTGCGAAGAGAAATTTTTAAATACCTACCTATACCTTCACCCGTATGACTACATTTTATAGTCCTAGAGTGGTATCATGACTTTACATGGTCTATTTCATTAATTTATTTCAAAGAACTCTCTAATTAAAGAGCTTTTATGCATACAGTTCCAGACTAAAACCGTTAAACAAGTAAATACATAATCAACATTTTTTAGGGCTTAGAAAACAGTTTAGTTTTATCAAAAATGTTAGTAGATATAAATTTGAAATTAAACGGTTCATATATACAATGTTTTTTTGGACATAAATAAATGAATAGTGATGTGATCATCTGTTTCTCTGAGTGGGTAGGTAGAGGTACTAATGCCTACTTTTCGTCAGTTTTTTGGTACTATGTAATATACAATGAGCCGTTGCAGTTTATCAGAATGTTTAGTTTACCAGAGCCTCGTCCGTCGATAAGCAGGTGCATCATTTGCAGGTGAGGTTAGTTTTGATTTAAAAAAAAATGGAATTAAATTCAACTTTGTACTTGTTAAAAGTAAATTGAATCTGTTTCTTTAAATAATTTATTGTAAATCAAATATCCAAATGAAACAAAACGGCACAAATGTTCATCTAATTTATAATCGACTCGAAGGAGATTAGGCGTGTACAAAAATAGCTGGTACAAATTACGTATGGTGCTTTTCAATTTTGGCAGATTCAAACGTATCGGGGAATGCTCCGATACCCTTTGCTTTGAGGCCCTGAGCTTTATAAAACCGATTAATTAAAAAGAGAAAATGTACAAGGGATCCAATATCAATCTTTTATTCGTTCGGCTTTATATTGGAATGAAATTAAACTGCGTATCTACAAACGTTCAGTAGCAAATTGTGTACATAAACTGCATGTATAAAACAATCCGGTTTTATAAAAGCGAAAACCGGACATGCGTGGCATATTTAATAATATTTCCTTAGAAAGCTTTTACTCTCCTTGGAATTATCGAAATAACTCAACATTATTTTATCAATACTTAAAAATTGGCTATCAGAGAACTTACCATGCAAAATTCATACGATGCGTTTAAAATGAATAGTATATTAATTGACATAAAATTAATAAAGATTCCTTGTAAAACATACTCAAATCTTGGCATTGCATTAATTGCTATTTGTATTATTAAATTTAATTTAAATACATGTTTGTGTGATCCGCAAATATTTATATTGGAGTTTGAGAATTTTCTATGTTTAATATGTTTGTATTTGCAAAAAAATATAGTATGTAAGTATGTTTATGTATTTTTATCAGTTGTCTAGTACCCGTAATACAAGCTCTGCTAAATTTTAGACTAAATAGCGTTGTGCTGAAGATGTTTGATTATTTATTTATATCATCATCCTCTTAACAAATGTACTTGGGGTCGGTGCAATGAATTTTCTTCTTCTATTCTTTTCTATTACTCATCAGTTCACTGTTTATTCCTTTTCTGGCCATATCCTTTTTCACGCAGTCTATCCATTTTTTGTTTGGTTGCCCTCTACTACTATATCCGCCAACTTTTATACTTAAAACTTTCTTCACTACATTTTGGTCCTCTCTACGCATCACATGCCCATGCCAGGATAATCTCTTGCTTCTCAACTTTTCATCTAATGGTGCTACTTTCAGGCTTCCTCTAATAAACCCATTCTTCACCTTGTCCATTCTGGTCACACCACACATGCATCTCAACATTCGCATTTCAGTCACATGCTGGCGTCTCTCTTCCGTTTTCTTTGTTGGCCAACACTTAGATCTATGCATAATGGCAGGTCTGATGATCGTTTTATATATTTCTTCCTTTAACGTTAAGGGAACTTATGGTCGTAAATAGTTCTCGTTACCTGCCGCCACTTCATCCATCCTGCATTGATTCGATGCTGTACAAGCCTATCTATTTCGCCATTATTTTTAAACATGTAACAAGGTAGTTGAAAATGGCGCAGACCGGAATAGATGTTGCATTTAGAGACATGGCAGCAGGACTAGAGAAGCCGCCGAAATCGCAGAACATGTATTCTGTTTTAGTTCTGCTGATTTATAAGTCAAAATTTTCTAGTCTTCCGTTGTCAATATCTCCCTCTAGTCACACTGCACATACGTTAATAAAAACAGCTGTTAATGGTAATAAGTGATAGACACTTTTTATGTTATTTAACCTCAAAAGAAAAACCTTTAACCAAAAAAATCGGCCAAGTGTGTGAAGGAACCCTTTTGCTGTGCGTGTCAGGCCACGCACACGCACAGGAAAGGGTTCCTCAGTCATCCATAATGGTACGCGGATTTAAAATCGTATCCAATAGATAATTGTTGGGTGAATTTTGTACGACGTTTTCCAAGTAAGCGCAGTTTACAAGCTGTATGTAAGACTCTATAACTCCTGAACTAACAAAGTCATCTAATCCGTTATAGTTTTTCTTTAAAGTTCATTATCACCACCATCACGAATTTCCCCAGATTGTTCGAGCCCGCCGTTTAGCTTTTGGAGTGGGGGGGACGCCCTGTTTTTACAAAAAAGTAGAATTTCTCGCAAACGGATACTTAAATCAAAAAATTGTCTTAGATACCCTTTATTGTTTTTAAAAGATATATCTAATGATACCCCACACGATGGGGTACCCGCGAGAAAAAAAAAACATGGGTATGTTTTTTTTTTGTGTATGTTTTTTTTTTGGGTATGTTTTTTTTTTTTTCTTTACGTGTAGGGAAGGTACCCCAAATAATTTTTTTTTTCATAATTTTATTGTAGCACTTTGTCGACGTAATTACAACACATATTCATGCAAAGTTTCATCTTTCTAGCACTTACCGTTTGGACGGTAAGTCAAGGACGGACGGACGGACGGACATGACGAATCTATAAGGGTTCTAAGTCATAAACTTCGGAACCCTAAAAGGTAAACGAGCTTGTGCAGTCCTGCCAGTAAATCGTTTCCAGTTAGCTTATTACAATTTTTTATTACGATACTACATAAAACAAAGTCATCAGCCATGTCCGTTAACATCAGGATAAGCCGTTAAAAGCGACAAAGTGTTCTCTAAAAGCAGGACGTAACACCGGCGTAATATCTAAAAGTACTTACACGCACAACTGAATCTTATTATGAATGTTACATGAGTATTATGGATGTAGGGTCGACAAAATAGGCTCCAACACTCGTCCTTGTACCATTGGGATTAATTGGTGGCGTTTACCCACCACAATGTAAATTTCCCGGAGTAGTACTACTAAGTAATTTGTTAAGCACAATTGCAACGTACTTCAGAATAAATGGGAACACGCAAAATCTTGTAATGTACGCTTAATTACACATTTTAGGTGAGTTCGGGCACTTAAAAATTTATGCGGTTTACCGACGGTTCTAAGTGCGATAGATAGTCTCATGTTTGGATTTGTTAACATTGTAATAAATAAATTTAAGGTAACGATTACTCTACTGCCCGGACAACTAAAATTTATGTTTAGTAAAAAAAAACGTGTCCATTGCCTTCATTTATCATCAACAGCCTTTAACAGTCCACTGCTGGACATAGGCCTCTTCTTTGAAAGGAGGTTTTGGCCTACTATACCACGCTGGCCAGACGGGTTTGTAAAGGGTTTGTTTTAAGTTTTCCTTCTCTTGGCAGTGATGTTAGCTGCTTATTTTGTTGCTTTAGTCGCCTCTTACGACACAAATGGAATGAATAGGGGTGGTGACACTTTGTATTCTTAATCCGTCACCACACGGACTTTTGTGCCTCTTCCTCCATTGCCTTATGTTTTGGTATTTTTAAGATAATGAATGTTTTATGACTATTCGACTTGAAAATTTACGACTTATATACTTTTCATTTAGTTTACGACTTATTACGTTTACTGAATAAGAATTAAAATACACTGTATGACTTATATACAAATTATTTATGAAACAACAAATTATAGTTCGAGTATGACGAGCATTTTAATTATTTTTGTCAATTTAATAACGTTTTTTTCTTTTGTTTCATTACTATAATTTTAGGTTACTGTTTTATTAATTATAGCTGAACAGTTTATTACACTTTTTCATTTTCCATTCTTTCACAAAACTTAAGCTATTAGTGCTTCGTTAGCAGCTATCTACTACTAAACAGGCACGGTCGCGAGATTTATCATTTAGTACTTCTAATTTATATTCTAATTGTTTGTCTAGACACTGAAGAACTCTTGAAAGTAGAATCGCTAATAATGAAGACATCAATTAGGTCTAATTTATAACTAAATTACAAAAATATTAAATGTTATATATTTGGACGCATTCCTAGGCCCTGTCCGGTATCTAATTACGTTATGAGCAGTGATTTATTATTTAATTTTCGAGTCTGAACGAGAATAAAGAAATAACATAAAACTCATTATCCAACCTAATGAAATTTATATAGGATCATTCGCTCGAAGAATTCAGAATTGAAATGTTATAATGTTATTATAAATTTTGCTTATGAAAAAAATCAGCTGTTTTCTTAAAAATTAAGAACTGAACTAGAAATTTGGACATTCAGTATCGCTAAAAAATAGCTGATTTAATTATTTTCAAGTCTTAAAGACTTCATTAGTTTAATTTAAACAAGTTAACAAAAATGTAGATGATTACTTCGACAAATTTATCGAAACATTGAATCAGAAGCACTGCCGCTTGGTTCGGTCAAGGTTTTGCTTTTGTAAGCAGCTTATTTTGATCCCTATCTTCACGAAGACGCTAAAGCAACAAGTTTAAGTATTAGCCAAGCTTAATGTTCAGCTCACTTATTTTTTAAATTAGAACGTCTTTTATAACTTGTGGCAACAGGGTTTTAGGATTCCTAGAATTCAAAGAGACAGCTTTCAAATTTATCGAAGGTTATTATAAAACTGCTAGATATGTTAAACATTCCATTTAATATGAAGAAAAAAAGCTACATAATTTAGTATTATGAATTATGTCTCATAACATAACTTTCCGTACATATTGCCCATACTGCAAAGATACTAAACCGCAAAGATGTTTTGTTATAATACTTCCTAAATTCTTCATTGCCTTATTAAAAGAATTACATCCTCAAATCTTTTATGGAAATAAATTTAGACAAAATAAATTTATATTCAAGGAATATTAATGATTTAAACGTAAAAGTACAAGCGTCATCTTTCATACTTTGGTCGATTTAATGAAATCTTCATCTCATATTACCTTCAAAGTTACACGCGACTGAGTCATTAATTAAAAGTTGGCAGGGTATGACGTAAGCAATCTTAATATGAAGGGCTTAGAAAGGTACCGAGTCACAAGACCATTCTGCATTCAAAATATTTGAAAATAAATTTAACATATTGGTAAGATGAAATTTAGGCATTTCTGTTACCAATTTCTCAATTGCGAGACCTCATTTGACACTAAGCCTATGGAATGTCATAAGATGGTATGCGTAGTTTTGAATTTTCAAGTCTTAAAGCCTAAAGAAACAATACTGACTCTGAAGCTTACCTTATAAAATTTGCCTTCACTTTATATGAAACTTGCAGTAACTTTTGCTTGTTTCATGTCAAGTAGATAGATGCAAAGCTTTATGAAGCTGAAACTATACAGCTCCTTTAGTATTTTTCATGCTTAGCGGAGTAATAGAACGACACTTGTTTATCGCTTTAAACTATAATGGAAGTGGTACTATTGTAATTTATTTATAGAAATTGCAAGAAAGCTCCCGAATTGCTATGTTCAGTGAATTTATCATATCTATCCATAGCAATAAGTAAATTTAATTACTATTTTTATAAATGGGAAAAATGAGACATTCATAGTTTCCTTATCAGTTTTTTTTGATATATATTTCAGCCTACCAAAGTGAATCTACTCTGCCTGAAGGTCAACTTGATTAGAACCCAGGAGTAAAGGTGACCAGTCTCATTGTGAGTGCAGAAATACAGCATGGTGACCCACACATTGGCAGCCTAGTCAGATGTTATTTTCCCAGCCTGATGATGCAGAATAATTGGGCTTCTGGTCTCGCAGTCACCAACAAAATCCGAATAATTTTTAGATTGGTCTTGTGTGTGAGGAAAGTACTGCCCCGGTCGAGCCGGCCCTCTACTACTTTATTACAGACTTGGTATAAGAAGTCTGTAATTTCGAATAATCATGTACCTGTATAATCATTTCTAAGGGGAGGCCTATGTCCAGCAGTGGACTATTGAAGGATGATGATGTACTTGTACAATTACCATCGACAAAAGTATTTTTTCTTTTTAGGATGTCTCTGGTACCTTTAAGTTGAGTGTGTTATAGGTTTAACGTAAGAATGTTGGAGGATTTATAGTCTCATGAAATAACAAAACGCCCTTGCCTTATTAATGTTTTAGTTACAAATTAGTTGGTATTATTGTCATCACTGTGATTACTATAACAGTCAACCACAACAACTTTGAACAAAAGGTCAATAAACAGGAAATTTAACAAGGTTACTTAACGCACTACATCAAACGAGTCTACTCCACCTTTATAATAAACTACATAGCAATGTGCACAGCAACAGATGGCGACAATGTTCTAAGTTCTGATATAAATCAAACCCTTTTAATGTTCGACTATCGGTCGCTCGGGTCAAGTAGGTAAAAGTGATTTACAGAGGTCATAAAGACAGCTAGAAACGGGTATATTGCTCTCGTCAGCACCCTTCAACCAACGGAATGGTTCGTGTAATGAAATGTAACGTGAAAAGTTTGCGATGGTAATAGCTACGTGTAGGTGTTTGGATTTCTTTGACATTTTTCCGGTATTCCTTGTTACTTATTATTAAGGTATATATAACGAATGTTTTTAAGCCCAGCTTACGATTTTAGCATTGGACTATTTCAACTTCACGAGGTCCATAGCTGTTTTTAAGTGCATCGCCATCTGAACCTTTTGACAGTAATTATTTAAAACTTACCTCACAAATCCTAATACATTTCAAGAATTATACGTATAATACCTATTAGGTACACAATTTAAAATCTCATACGTAAGTGAAATTCACTTTAGAACCAATCCGCAGTAGGATAGAAATCAATTACAAAAAGATAAATGATGATATTACAAATATTAGTAAGTGTGTGTGATTGTGAATGTTAAAGTGATGGTGAGGCTGTGTATGTTATATGAAATGTATGAGTGTGTTTGGAGGTGTGCATGTAGAAGTGTGTGAAGTAGTGTATAGCTTATGCAGTATGATGTTAGTGTTTCTAAAATATTGTGGTGTTTGCGCTATAGCGAACAGCTATTGAAGAGTAATATTTAATTGCAACTCACAGACCTATTGCTGGAGATGTAGTAGTTCCTCTGTCCTAGCATAGGAATGGCTTTACAAAAATATTTTTGTAGATTGCTGCACTTAAAACGTTACACTGGCGCCCCGCGAATGCAGTTCTATGGCGTACTGTTGTGCATAAGTATTTTGCTTTGTGCTTTGTAGGGTCAGGTAGGGATTTTTTTTTATGTTTTCTAAGAGCGGCTCGAAGGATGAATAGCTTTCTCACAGTCAGCATTCTGCAGACAGCATATAGCTCAGTAGTGGGGTATCTAAATGGTCTTTGAAGCATCTTAAGGACAGCCCTCTGGGCCCGCTCCTAGACAATAAACTTGATTTTTGCAGCTCCTCCTCTAACCGACTTATTGGACTGGCAAAGAGAATTTTAACGATTTTAAATATGCCAGTGTCTGCACAACGTCTCAGAGATTTAAAAATATAAACATGTCTTCTTACTTTTGAAGCAATGTTATCTACTTGATTATATTTCAGTCCTTCATCAATCACTACACCCAGGTACTTCGTGTGGTCAACACGGCATTTGCATTGTACATGAGCAAGAACTGAAGTCTAAGCACGTATGTGCTGTGATTACAAATTCTGGTGGAGCTTTGTTCCTATTATTCATGTAAAAAGGAATGAAGTGTGCTTTGGCCAGGTTTAGGTTGAGTAGGTTAAATTGCAACCAGTTCATAATAGTTTTTTTCTAGATTCTTGATACTGTCTCTTGAATTGCCTTCAACCCTCGACGCGACACACGCCAAATTCTGTGTTATAAGTTTGATTCATTTGTCTGTCTTAGGCTTCGTAGTTCTCAAAAATGTTACTTAGTATTAAAGTGAAAGATACTTATATCAATTTACACTGGCGCTGTCTTAGTTAATATTTTCGTTTTTTTCGTCTAGCCCCAAACTAAGCAGAGATTGTATTAGGGGTACAAGACAACTGATATAAATACATAAACATACATTTTTTTTGTAAATACATACATATTATACATAGAAAACACCCAAACTCCGAAACAAATATTTGCGGATCACACAAATATTTGGTCCGACCCGGGAATCGAACCCGAGACCTCTTGATCAGCAGTCCCATAAGCTTACCACTAGACCAACGAGGCAGTCAGATATCAAGAAGTACCTACTATGTTTTTATTAAATTAAATCAAATCAAATCAAACCATTTTATTTCAAGTAAACCATACAACGGCACTTTTGAAACGTCAAGTCGTCAGTCAGTAGTCAGTCGTGAAGCTAATCGTCTGTTCCAATTCGTAGATCCTATGGAGAAGAACAGACAAGAAACTCCATGGACACTCTAAAATTATAGATAAACAATAAACACGAGTATAACTTATTGTTTATACAAGATATAGTAAATAAAGTCATAAATAATAATTAAATGTAACAGATTTTTAAAAATAAAAAATCATTACTTTACTTAGGCCGTTATTAAATTACTTAAATTAAATTCGAAGGGAAGCCAGTAATTCAGTCACTCCGTGTTTATTATTAAAAGACCCAGAGGCTACAACCATTTGCTCCATTCTCCACAGTACGAACCATGCTGCCCTGCATACTGCTCAAAACAGAGACAAATGGTGAACTGTCACTCGTAGAACACTAGCAAATAGGGGTCACGTCTCTCAGAATTGAGGAGGAACCCATGCGGGTTACCTCCGGTGGTAAGGCACTTAATACTATTATTTTACGAATAAAAAAAATTCCTTGTTAGATTTTACGCTTTAAGGTGTCTGTCGGTGAGAGTTCCGCCGTACTTCAAGCTCGTTCTGGTCTTCCCCGCTCTTATGCCAGTAGGTGGCGCGAATATAGCCATAGACTTTCAAGTCCATATCCGCCAGTATATCAACTTCACTTAATTATCTATTTAAATTTCTGTTAAGACTTTTCACAATAACAACATAGTTTTGGGCTTAGAATTAAATTATAATTCAATCAAAATATGCAGAAACTAAACTTTTGTTGACTCAAAAGCTTTAAGAAACCCAACACAAATTAAAGAAACGCTTTAAGAAACGGCATTTATTATATAATTAAAGTAATTTGATAAGAAGCAAAGTATATTTACATAAACTTATTATTAAATCCCCAACAAAGTAAAGAGAAACTTTTAACTAGGCCTATATTTTATCTGTTTTACAATAACAGAGTTATTTTTTTCTATAACAAGTAATCTTATGAAATCGTTTAAAATTTTCAAGAAGCAGCTCTCGAGACAAGATGAAAATTAAAAAAAATGGTACAAAACCATCAATGCACGACTCGCACTTGTCTATTTTACTTTGTAACTAAACAATGTCTTTAAAAATGGTTTTACAAATTGAATTCAAATAAACAGAAACTCAAGACAATCAAAATACGTGAAGCAAACAGCAAAAAGAAAAATCCTTCAAGAAAAAGCAGAAAGTCAATAAGGAAAACAAAGAATTATACCAGTAACTGAAATGTTTTTTATATTCAACGTCGTTAAATCATAAAAAAATGTCAAATAATAAAGTTGTGTAAACGAATGTCCCTTCCTTGTTTCCCTATCAACTGCCTAACGAAATAGACAACAGCCACCAAAGTTTTCTTGAAGAGCAAGGGTGAGCTCCAAGGAATCGAATGGTTAGTTTATTTAGTATTAGAGAAGTTTGTTTAGGACCTACACTAGATAGTATCAGAATGTAAATATTACTGTATTAATTCTACGATGGAATTTTCACAAAGTTTTTTAACTTACTCATTGGCTATTTTGATCAACTCCCTCCCTAAAGAATGATCAAAATGATTTTGGTCGGGAAAGTCTTTCCATAATTAATTGCGATAAATTTCAGGTTAAAATATTATTATTATTATTTTATTATTTATAGACAGGCAGCCAGTTGAAACAACTGATATAAGCTTGCATCTTGATAGATTCCAATCAGTTTTTCCCCTTCAATTTAAGCAAGTAGGTGTCCAGTCGATTTTTAAATTGGTTTTAGTTTTGGGCAGAAATAACTTCACCTGGCAGCTGGTTCCAAGCTCTGACCACACGGTTGCTCAAAAAGTGTTTGTGAGGATTGTTGTTCGAGAAATATTATCTGGAAAAATATTATCTGGAAAATACTAATCAAGTACTTTAATGTTTTTTGTTTGAAAAAGTAGATGCATGATGAAATAGTATACCAGGTGTATTTCCACTGTTGAGTTACATCTGGTTGTAAAAAAAATAGTTAAAATCATAATTGAAACGTGTTGTATATCGTTTATAATTGGAGCACAATCAGTGCAGCTTTTTTGAGCTTTTGAAGTATGCACAAACCATCTTAACATTTCTAATAACCTATTTACAACGTGAATGATTCCGGGTACTAAATTAAAATTTTTGTTATCTAATATGAATAATTTTGTTGTTATATAATATGAAAATCTAGTCGAATAAACTTACATCATCATCATCAGCCCATCGCAGTCATCTTCTGGACATAGGCCTCTCCCATTGCACACCACATTGATCGATATTTGACTTCTCGCATCCAGATCCTTCCAGCCATTATGCGCAAATCGTAACTCTAGCTGGCCTGTAAGCGTCCTAAATTACGTTTGCCGAGTCGCGGTCTCCTCTCTAGAACTCTTTGAATCCAATGGTCATCTGTTCTGCGGCTAACATGGTCAGCACACTGCCACTTCAGCTTGCTAATCCAGTGAGCTATGTTGATGACCATTAACTAATATTCTGACGAATCACCTCATTCCTGAGACGATGCCTCAGAGAAACGCCAAGCATAGCCCTTTAGTAAGTATCCACGTCACGGCTTCACGGCTCCGTATGTCATGACAGGTAGGACGCACTGATTAAAAACTTTCGATTTTAGGCACTGTATGATTGACGACGAGAAGGCTTGATGTAGCTTTCCAAATGCTGCCCCACTCAGCTGAATCTTTCTATTCACCTCCTCGTTACATAACTCAAAGATGTGCCCCCAAATTTTCCCTATTCGTCAATCAGCAGTATTTACCGCGTGCAGATGAAGTTGGCTAGGGGCATAAGTTGGTGGTTCGCCTCCTTACATCCCACCCATAAACCCATATGTAACTTTATAAATAAAATGTAATAAACGAGGAACGTAATAAATGGAACTGTACGTAAAAATAAAAGCATTTTTGCTTTGGAAACTTATCTAAACTCTTAAAATAAGAAGTAACAAACGAATGCTTCCGACACGTCCTCGATGGGAATTCATTGGAATTGACAGGGTGTCCAATTTCCGGTAAAAATCCATTATATTCAAATAAGAAGACTGCCACAAATTACAAAACTTTTCATTCTTTAAGTCTACAACTTGAATTAACTCTTTGAAAGATGATTTAAGTCTTTTCATTTGAATAAACAACATTTGTTTTGAATTTCTATCGTCTAAGCTTTTTTCATAAAATGTAATGTTGAATTGTTAGCAAGACGTGATGAAGGAAAATGAAGCTGTATAATTGTGTATAAGCACACATTGTGTGCGTATTTGAGTCATAGTCACACATACACATTTTTGTATACGTAAATAATCAGATAACGCTTAGTGGTATGTTATAATAAACAGGTACATCTTCTTTTGGATTTAATAAATGAAATATCGTTTTAGTAATGTTTATTAAAAGAAATAATTATGTTATTAATAAAGAAATAATTATCACTATTTTGTGTGTATAACTAAGTGACTAGAATAGTTTTCTCAGGACTTTGCACATGAGACTGCCAAAGTAACTCCACTCTGCAAGAATGAAAGTAAAGTAGAATTAAAAAGTAGTAGACACAATACTGTTATTTAGGTTAGACTTCTGTGTTGAAATGAGCGTGACCTCATAATCATCTTACCTGTTAACCACATCAGTGTAAGTCAAAAGTGCGACATCGGCGCGTCTGTGTAACCGCTGTGTGGTCGTGCACAGATTAGGGTTTTGAGTTTAGAAAAACATGATTTTCTCTAAATCTATCTATTCTATCTATAATTAGAAATAAAAATTACATTCCAATTAGATTTCTTTATGTAATTTCTTACACTTCATTGCCTTTGAAATGCATTTCGAATGTGTTTAGCGAAAAACAGACTCACCTGGAACGAGAGGGGCCCCATCTGGCGGCCAATTTTATTTTCCGTTTATTGAAAAATTACGATTTTGCTATCACTATATACACTATTTACACAATAAAACACTAAACACTTAATAACATAAACAAAACACCTTATTATCCACTAAACACTAAGTTAACTCAAATTAGCGCCAAAATACGCGGTCATAAAGCCGCCGCCGCCACAATCCGACGCCGACTGTCAAAAAAATTTCTACCAACGAAAAATCAAATTAAATTTGGTAGGATGGACCAGTTCATTCCTTTTCGTTCGTGAACAAAAACCGTACAGTAGAAATGGTAGATTTTGCCAAAATAAACCTTAAACAAAGGTCTCAAGTGCAACGTCAACAAATACCACGTTTGCGTAATTTTAATGTTCACTGATTATTGTAAATAAACAACACTTCTGCCAATACCACTTTCTTAGGGCCACAGCACACTAGCTACTTTTAGCATCGGCGATCGGCAACTAGTCACTTTTTAGAAGCTAAATACGGCGACCGAACGCTTTACACCGCACACTTAAAAATGCCAAACGCGGAGATTGAGTAGCTTTTTAGAAGCGCGACACAGCAGCTGAACGCTACTCTCCGCACACATTCGGATGCCGGTAGCATCGATTTAGCATCTGAGCAGTCGCTAAAACGCGCGTTTCCGATACCACGATCGAACGCAGGAGTCGCTAAAACGCGATGCAGCATCGATGCAGTCGCCAAGTCGCCGATCGCCGATGCTAAAAGTAGCTAGTCTGCGGTGGCCCTTATACATAATATAATATTGACTGTCAACAAGCAGTTGGCATCACATCACATTCAGATAGTAGCGTGTGTCTTTGTCACGTCTCACGTGGACCAATATAAAAATATGATGATTTTGTTAATGTTTTTATGAAAATTGTATACCTAATTTTAAATATGTTGTTTTAGAAAGGTTGTTTTATAAAAAACCGACTGTAAGGCTATGTTTCTTATTAGAAAAATAAAATCAAAAAATAAGGAAATAGTAGGTTCAAAATGCATATTCAACTACTACTGTCTGTCTACAACATTTGATCCATCCTAAGGTTGCCTGGAAGAAATTGCTTTAGCACTGTAATTTAGTGTGCAAATAAAGAGTTATCTATCTATCTACAACTATTTTGATAACATTTTAAGAAATCTGATTTATAATGTAAATCAGTAATTGTACCATCATATTATAATAAGAAACTTTACTGTCATTACATAATATAGATTAACAAAATTAGTTTTTTGACTTAACTATTTGTTGTTGTTGATGTTGCTAGGTGCGAAAGTATCATATGGAAATCAAATCTGGAATACTAATCGCTGTAGGAAGTGGTTGCACCATTTATGCGTCATTATTATTAAAATTATTTTATGAGCAACTGAACTGTCCTAAAGATTGAAATGAAAGCTTTTATTAAAAGTCTCAAGAAACTTATCAGTGTTAAGTTAAATTGAAGATTTGCATTGTTAATTTCATTTTACGCACCTCTCCCTATTATTAAGACAGCATTCAGTTTCAACTGTAGGGTGATTTAATAATTTAATTGTTTGTCTTCAAAGTTCCTTGCACGTCTCCTATTGTACATTTCTTGAAATTCTAATCAGACGAGTAATTCAATCTCCTGTAAAACTTGAATGTAACTTTATGTAACAGTAGTCCGCGATGTTACCCGCGGTTATTGTGTAGCGGCAGAAACGCCACGTGACAAGTCTAGTCTAAAAATAATTGACGCCTCGCATAAAATATGGCTCCGTATTCACCCATAATGGTATGTGGATTAAAAATCGTGTCCAATAGATAATTGTTGCTTACTTATTATTTCGTTATTTTTGAATGAAGTCTTCCATGTAAGCGCATTTTACAAGTAAGGCCCCTAAACCTCCAGAACCAACAAAGTTTTCTAAGCCGTTATGACTTTCTTTAAAGGCTTTCATTTCGACTAACCTTAAAGATTTTTTTCAAATTTATCGATCCAGACGTTTAGCTTTTATAGGCGATGGGAGGGGCATTTTAACAAAAAAAATATTTGCCAAGCGCGAGTCGGACTCGCCCATGAAGGGTTCCGTAGCAGCAAGTAACATCATTTATAAGTTATCATAATAGTTCTCATAATAGTGTATTGATTGAATGAAAGGTAAATAGCGGTTTACGATTTATGATGTATTAAAAAAAAGCGGCCAAGTGCGAGTCGGACTCGCCCATGAAAGGTTCCGTATCAGCAAGTATCATCATAATATATAAAAGTTCTTGTAGTTCGTTGTAACTTGGATTGATGTTTTTTAATAGTGTATTGATTGAATGAAAGGCAAATTGCAGTTTACGATTTATGACGTATTGAAAAAAAACTACTTACCAGATCTCGTTCAAACCAATTATCGTTGGTAGTTTTCATTTCATACAACATATATTTTATTTATAGTTATATTAGTTTTATCACTCTCTTATTTTAGAAGTTACAGGGGGGACACACATTTTTCCACTTTGGAAGTATCTCTCGCGCAAACTATTCAGTTTAGAAAAAAAATATATTAGAAACCTCGACCAAGTATGGGGACCCCCAAAATGTATTGTTTTTTTTTCTATTTTTGTGTGAATTTCTATATGCGGTTCACAGATTACATCTACTTACCAAGTTCCAAAAGTATAGCTCTTATGGTTTCCGAAAAAAGTGGCTGTGATATACGGACGGACAGACAGACAGACAGACAGACATGACGAATCTACAAGGGTTCCGCTTTTTGCCATTTGGCTACGGAACCCTAAAAATGCTCTTTAAAATTGAATAACTCATAAATGGATTCCTGGAATCAAACAATCGTCTTAGCAACCTCTCAGTGTTTCCAAAAGACTTATCTAATCATACTTCACATGAAATAGTGTAGACGCTGCAATCATCCTCACTTTATATTAATTTGATTTTATATTCTTTTAGCATTTTGTATATGTGGTTCAATCAAATATTCATGCAAAGTTTCATTTTTCTAGCACTAATTGTTTGCACGGTAAGTTGAGAACGGATGGACGTACATGACAAAGCTATAGGGTTCCAAGCTGTTCCAAGTCATGAACTACAGAACCCTAAAAAATAGCTTAAGTTTTTGTTTTTTAACAGGTATCTGTCAATTGAAGTCCAGTCAAAGTTGGTATAGCGTTCAGAGATTAGCCGGGACTAACAGATAGACAGGCAGAAACACAAAAAAATCTTGTAGTTTATAAGGTACCTACTTAGTACTAGGTACCGTATAAACTTTCATATAAATTTAGTAAAACCTATTAATTTGAAAATACAAACATTATTTTTATTTTTTTTACGAAAGCTATTAAATATTATGAAGTTTCTAGTGGCTCTACAAAATAATACATGTTCTCCATGAAACCTTTCAGACATTTGAATATTTCATGATTTATTTATGTTTACATTATAGAGGGTGGTGGAATCACAAAATATATGCAAACATTATTTCATTATTTTTAAATAATAAAAAACTAGATAACACAGTGTGTTTTACTTTTTTGTGACTGCTCCAAACAATGACAACATGAAGTCAGATTGCAATAGAAATATGTATCTAGTGATAAATAAGCGGTTGAAATATCAGCTAAATAGTTTTAACAAAAAGGAACCGACTTCAATGAAAAACTATTCCGGGTACCCAAATCGGGACATTGTGCCTATGATATTTGAGGAGTTCCCTCGATTTCCTTGGGATCCCATCATCAGATCCCGATATGGTGACTACCTGTAAGCTACGCCCATTCCAATTCAAAAAGATTTTTTGAAATCGGTTCATACACGACGGAATTATCGCTGAACATACATAAAAAAAAGATTCAGACGAATTGATAACCTCCTCCTTTTTTTGAAGTCCGTTAAAAGAAAACGCATGTATTAGCACTTAGTCTTACCTTTTAACCAACCAAGCTTTAAACAAAACAAGTGATTCTCCAAAAATCAAAAAACGTGTTCTATAAAAAACATCGAACTATTTTGCATCTATATCGGGGCAAATAGCATCCCATGTGCAGACGGCCTTACGGGAATAATAAAGGCTCTAACGAATAATGGAAGTTCAGGCAATATCGTTGCTATTGTGCACCGAAACATTTTCATTTATTTACAGGAAAATTTTAATACCTGGAAACATTGAAGCCATACGGATTAACAAAATCATTTGACTTTCAACGAAAGGATTAATTATAATTGACGGGAATTGATTCCGTATTTTCGTAGCTAAGCCCAACATGTGAAACTTATTGACTTGTGAAACATATGCATTGAAAATTTAATATATATATGTCGCAGAAATAAAATGTAAAGTTCGTTATAATATATATTTTTTTTAGACATCTGACACACAACATCATCTAGTTCTAAGGTAAGCAGAGCTTGTGTTATGGGTACTAGACAACTGATATAAATACATAAACATACTTTTTTTTTGTAAATACATACATATTATACATAGAAAACACCCAGACTCCGAAACAAATATTTGTGAATCACACAAATTATATTTGGTCCCCCCCTGATCAGCAGCCGCATACGCTAACCACTAGACCAACGAGGCAGTCGACCAATATATATTAGTAATGAAGATAGTTTAATAGTAAAACTTTGTTTCATTAAGTTAACTTATAGGCGTCTAATGGCGGATATATTCACTTCCATCTTTCTTTTCCTTTTGTTGAAAAACAACTCCCTTATCAGGAGTACACATTCTGTGTCTTATACTTGTGGGTACTTTACAACCATTCATGAAGCGGATTTAAAAAACACCGAGACTCAGAAGAACAATCTGTGAATCACACAAAGTGATGTCGTAGGCATAAGGGATTTGAATTCACACTTGGTGCAGTAAAAAGCCTTGTGGCAACCACTCAAACCACTAGGTCAACCGTGCAGTAATGTGCAGCCATCTGCCTGTTTACCCCTATTTCTTTAAATATAAATTTAACGAAAATAAAACTTAGGGTTAGATGAATTATACTGAACTAGGTTTAGCCTTTGGTTTCGCTTGCATATTATGACGGTTATCGTAGTAAAGAATAACTTATGTCCTTCCTCAAGAAGCAACGATTCTCGAAGTCAAATTTCATTTAAATCGGCGAAAGCTTAACAGACAGACAGACTGAGTTACTTTCGAACTTATCAATTTAGTATGGATATAAAGTGCGTGACCTTCAAAGAACCGTTTATAAAAAGGAATGAATCTTAAAAAGAACAAAAATCACATATATGTGAAAAGACAATGTTGCGAACCTTTTTCATTACTTTGATTTTCTGCAACCTAACTCAAAATTAGCAGGCGTGTTGATCTACTCGTTAGTGAACTTAAATATAGAAGCAGTGGTTGCATGTTCCATTCCTACGCGAGGCAAATAATAATAGTGTACTGAGCACGATCATTTGTACTGTCTTGATGTTAATCTACACATAACAGTATGTATTTGTCAGCAGTCTATTTATCGTACGAACTTAAAGAGATCAGACCGCGTATATGGAAAAAAGCCTGAAAATCGGGGAGATCATCATGAGCAACAACGAGAATTATGTATGCATAATAAATGCATAGATATTGCAAACTATTTTGGATTAAAATATAATAAGAGACACACAACACGTGCGTTTAGCCGTCGGTCCCTGTTGTCATGAACATCTATGGTAACCGTTATTGGGAAGTCAGTGTCCTCAAAATACATACTGACAACTAGTTGAAACCTCGAATTTCAGATCTCCCTCAGGGTTGCGAAGGTCCGATGCCAGTCGCTCCATGGAAAATTGATATTCAGGTTGAACTAGTAGCTGACTTCAAATAATCTTGAGAATGGAGGCTAGGAAAATGAATAAGAAAACCACATGTATTTTAAAGTATAACTCAAGACATTTAGACATGCCATAGTTAAATAACATATATTTCCATATTAAAAGGCATAATTTATGTCGAGAAAAGTAATAAGCCAATATTAAAAGCCAATGCTTACAACAAGGAGGTAATTTAGCAGATTTTCCAAGTTAATATTCAACTGAGCAACGTTTCTGTGTGTATAAACTACGTGTATAATGTTAACGCCTCAAAACACAAAGCCGGGATTTTACTGACAGCCAAATTCTTAACATACGGCCTACCTACGTATAACTTCATTAAGTCCGCGACATATTTAGCTTACATTACATCATGCTTAAGCTTTGAATTTTAAATAAAACAGATATGGAATCTACTCCCCCGAAAAACTGAACAAAACGTTTTTTTCAACTTACTAGTTGTGGTTTGATTTATACCGAATGAATACGTCTATTGTTAGAGAACACTAGTCTCAAAACCAAGTTAGGAAAGCGATAGGTATAAAAATTAAAAATGTATTGTTTAGGATATAATAATTGAATGAAGATATTAATAAAGGCAAATAGATTTTTTACCCTAGCAATAGATTCCAAATTGTTTTTATCTAAATTAATAAATTCATCATATAAAACCATATAGTCTACATCAGTATTTTTCTACACAATATGAATAAGTATAATAAATTAATCATAGCTTATTTTTATAAGTATTAAATGAACAGATTTAATACTTAACTTTAACTTGAAACTGAATAAATTAACGTAATAATAAAAATACAAGAACAACACGTGATAAAATACACTAATAACAATAAATAAAATGAAACGTGCACTAAAATAAAAATGTAACGTACTGAAATTATGTTTTTGCTTCTTTACGTCTGACGTACTGGAGCAATATTAAAACGGCTGAATTCAAATGTTCTACCGAATAAAATTGAAGTTCTCTAATAAGAGCTAATAACCAATTAGGTTACTTTTACTTGTACCCCTTCGTATCCGGGGGCTCTTTTTAAGATGGAAAGCAATCACACGCTCACATGTTACAAGTAACTCCCTGGAAAGGAAACTTTGATGAGCTCACATTTAAATTTCAGATCGTTCAGAATAAATTTGCAATTTAATACCCTTTCATGTTTTAATACTTTTTCGAGTTTCGCTTGAAAAAAGTTACACTACGACGTTACTTCATCTATTTACCAGATGCAGATTCTTTTTGAAATAGGACTGTAATTGAAACTTTGTTGATAAGTTTGTAACTTCGTTAGGTGCAGTTCCATTTCAGCTTTACATTTCATTTTTATTTATGCTTTTCTAAAAATTACTGTCGAGCTTTTCAGTGAGAGATTCAAAGATGTATTTCCTTGTTTTATAGTGCTAATAAGATACGTTTATAACAGAACGAAAATTGTATCAAAATTAGCTGTCTCTCGGCGTTAGCTGTGAACGAGTATATCGCGAATGTCGGTAAAGAGCGAAACGATTCAAAAAATTTTTTGTCTAAGTTATTCCTTGTGTTAGCTATCTATCAGAAAAAGTATTTATCGTAATAGTTTCGCATACATAAAAAAAAATCCTTTGATGTTACAATCAGACACTATAATTTTAGTTATTTAAATCTTTTATATAAAAATCTCGTGTCACAATATTCGTTCCCATACTCCTCCGAAACGGCTGGACCGATTTGTATGAAATTTTGTGTGTATATCGGGCAGGTCTGAGAATCGGCTAACATCTATTTTTGATAACCCTCGGACGCGAGCGGAGCCGCGGGCATCAGCTAGTACAGATATAAATGTGTTTATGATAACTTCACACTCATGAAAATTACTTACATAATATGTAATGTTTTTTATTTCAATATATATGTAATGCATTTATTTCATTTTTAGCAGTCGAAGGTGCAGCGTTAATGAGATTTCGTTCAAAACCAGACTTTCAAATTGTTCTCTATGATAATTCGATTTCTTTCCCTTCTCTTTGATAGTATCGAAAGCCATTTTCCTTTTAGCTTTATTATTATACCTAATATAATAATGTATTGATTGCCCACTTTACTACAGAAACTTCAAACTGTTGGTTGAGGATGTGATATTTTGGAGTTGAAATTTTGTTTAACCAATTAGTATTGTGAAATAGGAGTAGGTTTTTGGAATTTAATGTTATTAGGTACAAGGTTTTGCCTGAGAATCAACCCGTTATCGAGACAAAAAGTAGTCTATGTCTTTCTTTAAGGTCTACTCTCTCTGTAATGAAACTCATCCAAATCAGTTCAGCATATCTAAAATATTATATGAGCAAGTTTCAACCTTTTGAGGATAATTAAATAAATAACAAATTCTATTTCATTTAATAGTTCCCAATCTCACTAAAGAAATTTTCATTATCTGTGCTAAAATCTTGCCCGAGTTCATTATAAGCTCACTGTGTAGTAAAAGTTTTTACTTTAAAACTTTCAGTGTGGTTGTAACCCTGGGGATACTATAATTTATATTTTTATGCTTTAATAAGTGCAAATACGACCCTTGTATACAATTTCTACCACTAACAACTATAAAGTTTTGTCAAGTTTATAATTTATTGCAGTATAAATCAAATTCTATACCTATTCCAAATAACAATCACACATACAATCATGTTTGGAATAGATTATATCATAAAAACAGAAGTCCTTGATTACATACAATTTCTTGGGACTACAGTTTTAGTTCGCTATTATAACAAATTTCACAAAATTATGTACATTCTTGAAATTACACTCGTAATACCTTTATCTGACCGATTTCGCCCTGATTAATTAATGGAATAGAAGTATAAGTTAGTTTAGTTTCGAGAATGTATTTAACATATATTTTTTATTTTTTTATTTTATTTTTAAAAGACAACTCCCGCATTAGGAATATAAATTCCTGTGTCGCGGGGGGCTTTACAAACATACATGAAACGGACGCAAATAACACCAATAACACCCAGACTCAGAACAACAAATTGTGAATCACACAAAGTGTTATCCTACGTGGGATTTGAACCCACGACACTTGGCGCAGTAGGAAGCAGTGTGGCGACCGCTTAAGCCACTAGGCCAACCGTGCAGTCAAATATTATCAATAAAAATATGTTGCTAGACATATAATAAGGGTAAAAGTTATGTAAATCAATACACCACATTTTGTATGCTACGCAAATTAGGCCCTGAGATAAAAAAGCAAAACTGTATGACTTGTGATTTTTATTCTTGATCCCTGGAGGCACATTGAATTATCTGCGACTTCGTTTTAAAAAGATTGTACTCATTGTTATTCAAAGCATATATGTATAGTACTCGTACGTACGTAGACGAAAAGGAGTCATTGGATTGGTATATTTTGTTATTGTCTAGGGATTTTACTGGATGACTTATCAATGTCTTTGAAGACTGTAGAACTTTAAACACTGAAATGTTTAAATCTTATATAGTTTTTTTTTGTATTAACTCTAGAGTGGGCGCGCACTATTTGCATTATGCCGCCTTCGTCAAAAAAACGTTATAAATACGTAAAATAGTTGCTCTCGAATAATGCGCTTATTAGTAGCTGCCCCCACTATTGTTCGTCATCCGTGCTGAAAGTGGGATGTCATCAGTGCGCGGGGAGCCGCTACAAGAGGTATTTGTTACTGTTGGTCGTCGCAAGGCGGCATTTTGCTCACCGCGCATCTTTTGATGTTAGGAAATTTTTTTGTAAAAATTTACTGTATATTCTACTTTCTGAAAAAATCTTTTATACTATGTTGGAGGGACGACTCGGAGATGGCCAATGTTTTTTTTTATTATGGCGAATATTACTGGCATAATAGCCAAATAATTTATAAAGCCAATATAAAGTTATTGGAAAGAGATAGCAATGGTCCTAGTTAAGCCATAAATGACCACAAGCTCTTCCATTACGCCCTTAAATATTCCTTTGAGGAATCAAACAGCTTGGTTTGTGCCCATATAGCAAGCATCATCTTTAAGAAAGGAAGGAAAATACAGTATTTAATTTTGTCCATTGAAGAAAAATAGACGAACGAAATTAAAGGTACTGCAGATGCTCCAAATTACTGTGCAATGAACATTCCATATATTTATGTGTAGATTATTTTACCAAAGCATGTCCTGTAGATTATATATAACTTCTTTATTATTTTCTGATATTAATAAATTTTTCGACAGGTAATTTAGAATACGTCAAACAAGTCTATTAAAATGTAACTTTTTCCTGAAACTCTGATAAACCAAAGTTAATTTAACTTAACATAATAAATATATTAATTTCTGAATATCTATGTGTTTATCTTAAATCTTCATAATAATTTGTAAAATCAAATGCAGTATTTCTACTTAAAAAAGTCAAAGAGAGAAGCATTTTGCCGCTCCTCAAGCGGCAAAATGCTTCTCACGCGCCCACTGATGTTACGGGGACAAACGCGCCCACTCTAGGGTTGATAAGAATATAACAGTCGGATTTAGTTCGCCTGTATATAATAGAAGGTTTTAATGTTTATGTGATTCTTGTCAAGAAACTTTTTTATAGAGCACAAATAGTGCAAATCTTGCACTCTCAAAACAACTGAGTTTTCACTTTCACGGGAATAAATCCCGTTAATATACTAGTAACGTAAAGCCCGGCCCAGGTACTACTAACTTTGAAATATAGCATAGCACTTTGATTAGATTGTGATGTGAGCTCCAGCAATAAGAGGCAAACGTACACATTTGACCTCTATATATAATGTCTAGAGTATTTCTCAAATATAAGACCCATTAATTTGATTATCTTGGTAAAGGTTAAGTATAGCACTCGTTTTTTGTTTTCAAATATGTCTCAACGTTTTCTTTTCATTAATAGGAAAAGCTTACACATCACTATAAAGTGCAAGATTAATATGAATCTAACTATGAGTAAAACTTCATAGACGATATCGTTCACGGATACCTAAAAAGTAATAGTTTACTTGAGTTTACTTAGTTTACATTGAGTCGGGCTCCAGACTATTATATGAATAATTCGCTACTGCAGGGAGCTGCAACCTAATTATAGTCGACTCAGGTAGACCACTTCAGAGCACCGCATTCAAGCGCTGCCTACACTTCCATTCACTTTCGGCACACAACTTTATTTCTGTATACGGAGCAGTGAGTGCATTTGGCAGACGGACAGCCCTACCTTTTAGGGGTGTATAATAATGTATATGGATAAATAGTTCCTATACGTATGAAAACACCGGGGCAGGGCAAAATGTTTATGTTGACGTCAAAGGCGTATACAATATAAATTATAGAGTGTCAGATAAATTCCCTCAAAAATAACCAAACTAAAATCACTTGTCCAGTGTAATATTAACTATTAAAACAAAACAGTCTGTACCAGTCTTTAGATATATATGTCAAGACCTTCTATGTTGAATTGAAAGCATACCTTGAATATTGAGGGTCCAAGATCGTAAGGCATTCGAAATTAATAGCACTTGATGTAATTACAGCGGGTTCTGAATTGAATACGGGACCATTAATGCTATCTGCCCATAGAAATAATGAAAACCATTTTACTGAACAACTTTTCATAAGCACCTATTGTTCTTTAGTCAATTGTTGGGAAATATTTTTTAATATAAACCGCAAAATAACCAAATAAGCGTTACATGTAATTAAACTGTAAATTGGAAATTTTATATTAACATGAATGCTTACCGGCACATTTTAATTTGATATAATTATATTTTTAAACTACCATTGTTTTCACAACTTGCTGAGGATACTTTTTCTTTATATTTAAGCCTACCACAGTGACTCTACTCTGCCTGATGGAAAGCATGAGTTGAATCCAGGAGTAAGGGTCACTATCCTTATTGTGAGGGTAGGAAATATAACATGGTGACCCATACCATAGCGGCTTTTTGTTTTTGCATCACTCTCCCGGCCTCCAAAGGTCTCACGCAATCACAAACGAAATACGACAGCAAGAATGCTGTCATTATTACACTCAGCCTAATTAAATTTGCACTATAATGATAAGGCTTCTAAAGATGAATCCTATTACTGCCACCATAGAGTAAATGACATGTTTCAACTTGAGATAGATAATACAGACAGATTTTTTGCTTAAAATGGTTTGGCAATAATATTATCTATAACATTATTTTATTAAAAATACACTGGTAATTGCGTTCATTTTATTACTTTATGGTGCTTAATGTATTTCTAAAAGTATGAGAATGCATTTGTTTAAAATTCAGAAAATCATTGTACGCCTTTGTTATAATAATGCCTTTGTGACCATTCTACTTTGTTGTATCGTATCGTGTTCCGTGGACCATTATAATCAGATATCCGTATAGGTATATACATTTGGTCTCTGCTTGTTCTACGCGTATTTCAATCTAATTGTATTCACTTACATCTTCTACTATATTTATTGATGCAAAATTATTTCTATTAATAAAGACGTGAATTATTCAATTACAGTTCCTAAAGTGTTCTATAAGTTCATCAAGTCTATGCGCGTAAAGTGTAATAGAAACTCTGCATTGACTATGAGCTACCATAAAACAGCCTTTGTGTAGCAAATTGAATCAGAGGCAGCCTTAATAAATTAATCGCTAAGTAGACCTGTCGCCCTTTCAGGGGCTTTTGCTCTTTACCAGAATAATTTAATATGCGCGATATTCATGCCAATTAGGTAACTATATCGAATTAACCGGTGGAGGTGTTCGATCGATCACTTTGATGAGTCCCTACGGCAACTACTACGTACATTGTTATTTAGAAAGAATCGAGTTTCGAGCAACTGTGCGTAGATGGAGATTGATGGGGACTCGTTTAGAAGATGAATTTGGGGTGAGCTAATGTTTTACGGGTTAGTTCTCCTGACTTTTCCAGTATTACTTCAAATATATTTGACTGTGATTTTTGTACTGATAGTTTTACATTCTTATTTTATCATATTCACCAAATAACATCGATTTAAATATTTTTTTAATACAACATATAGCCGTAAGCCTAAAGTATAACCCTCTTTCTAGAAATCTTTCAACAAATTCAATTGACAATAAAAAACACCTTAGCTGACTTCTCTTTATGTAATAAGGGTGTATATACTACATGTTTGACGTCATTACGCCAGAGACGTTGTTGCTTGACGTTCGGAAGTGTGTCTGTCTACCCTCTCGGGACGCAAAGATCCACTTAGAGATAGGCACACAACATTACGTTTATATATAAATGAAACGTACACATTGTTTAACCTGAGATGAGAGTAAATGATTTTAAGGAATATATATGAGTTCCATATCTCGACGAAATGTAACGAAGCGGCTTTGTATTTAATATAATTTTGCGTTCCCGCAGATAAGTGGTATGGGAAAGGAGGGCAAAAAGACACATGTAGGATAACTAGTTCATAAGAAATTACCTAACAGATTTATAAAACTGAATTTCACAACTTATAAATATAAAACTAAATTAGCGATTAAATTGTCATTTTATCATTTTATTAATCTACCATACCTATAATTGCATAAATCAAATCATAGCATAAATCAAATCATAGCAATAAAAAGATACTGCATGTTTGTGTATGATCATTATTACCTTAAATATGTATCTCTCTAACCTTCAAAAATTCGATAAATTTTACACCATCACACAGATAGAACTCTGGATATAAAAGACACAAGAAAACTTACAGCAGAGTTTAAAAACATGAAATGAGTGTAACAGGTTATAACTAGTATTCAACGGTCCCGACACTAGACAAGCTTATTTGGTGGGTGTTTTGGTAAATAAAAATAATTAATATTTTTTTTGTAACTTTTACCCTTTCTCATGATAAACTGATTATTTTGTAGCATTTCTTTAACTATACATAAAATAAATATGGAAATTTTGAGAAATTGAAAATCAATTTCTATCTTATGATTTCACTAATTTAGTATTGTTTTATTCTTAATCATTATCAGTAACCTACTTGACCACACGAAGTTGAATATGTAATAATAGTTGTTCCAGAGTAACAGCCAAACAAAATGCTCCTTTTCAAAGAACACTTCAAAATTCTTAAAAACAACCTAGCTTCTTAAAAGTATGAGACAGATTCACGGGCACTGCTTGAACGCATAAACCAAGGTAAATAGGAAGTTACCAAAATGTTATTTTTAAATACCATTGCCATTTTTCCTTCCTGTCCCCTAAATTCTAATATTAAATATACAAAGGCCGCACCTAATTACATGAATCTAATGACAAGGTTTTCCTCCTCCGGAATATGCTGATTGAATAACTTAATAATATGTATCAAGGTAGTAAGATTTCAGCCTAAATGTGCCGGCTCGACCGAGGGAGTACCACCCACACAGGGAAGACCTACCAAATGATTCCATTAGCGCTATCGCATTTCAATAGCGAGTTTGAGACCGGAGACCCAATGATTCAGAAGCATCTCAGTAGGCCGTCAAAGTGTGAGTCACCAATCACCATGCTGCATTGTCTGCAATCGCAAGTAGTATAGTGACCCCTACTCCTGGATTCTACTCATGCTTTCCATCAAGGAAACTAGTCACTTTTTGTCGTATACCACTTTTAATATATTAAATCACTATTTATAAAAACGGTTTACGGGCAAGACTGCACAGGCTCGTTAACTCTTTGGTCAATGGAATATTTTTTCCTGATAGAGGTTAAATGATATGGAAAACCACAATTAGTGGCAAGTATTATAATTATAAACCATAAAGAAACAGAAATAAAATCAACATATAACACAATCATTACCAGAAGGTATAGACAATAAAGAAACAGAAATAAAATCAACATATAACACAAGCATTACCAGAAGGTATAGAAAATGCAAAACTTCGTATTTAAAAAGAAAATACCTATAGTCCTATCAAAAGTGAGTCTATTGCAGGGAATCCTTGACACCTTAACAAAAAAGCCACATAAAGCCCTTACAGATTTCTGATGTAGCGTGTAACACCGCGGGACTCAGCTAGTATAAAAATTACAAGTTAAATGTTCCTGAAATCTAATTGTGAATCAATAGGAGTGAAAAAATGAGTCAGTACTCTTATCAGAACTCATTAAACAATCTCATTACTTACATTCTGAAAATTTAAACCAGATTAGCCTGGACCTTCATAATTACTTTCTCAACTTCCCAAATCCGTGCCACCATTCATTTCCGTTAAAAAATGTTTTAGGGTCTGCATACACTATGACGATTTGTTCAAACACTACAACTTTAAATATAATCAATTTAAAAAATATTCACACCCGGTTTTAAAAAGACTGACCAAAGTGCTTTAGACTGCAGTGGTTTGTTGACAGTGAAATAAGATTTTGTCATAAAAATTGACTGACCATAATTTTATGTAGAAAGGGCGGCCTTATTGCCAAAAGCAATCTCTTTCAGACATCCTTAGGTTGTGTTTTACTGTAAATGGGACATATTCGCGATAATATTAAAAAGGTTACGATACCTTCTATTTTCAATAAAAACATGAGTATAAGTAAAAGTCGCGAAAGTCTAAAAACAGTTATCCTTAGGTTGCATTAAAATGTTTCGAAAAGACAGACACAGTAGTTAACGGTGCGTTTTGAATGAGTTTTGAAGAATTATAATTTACTAACGAATATATATCTCCATACATGTACAAATATAAACAACAACAAAGTTTGAAATACAGTCCCTATTTGTAACAGTCTTGGCTGAATTCGAATTAAGTTTAATTGAAACGAAATTACTCAACGAATTTGTGATGTGGCGTGTTATGTATATTAGCCATGTTAACTATTTAAACCGGCAAAAAAAGAACTTGAATAGTAAGTTTCACTTGCATTGTTGACACACCATTCTGTATTGATTGACCTGTACTTAATCTTGTAGCTGTTACGAGGTTTGTAACAACTACAAGATTAAGTAGGCAGGATAGTGTGAATTAATTAAAATGTAATTTTAAAATTTCTAGGGTTTTAATAGACGAGTATTATATTCTACATTCATATCACTTCCACTGCAAGCTAATAAGAAATAGGCTCTTTACTGACGAATGAAATTCCATAAGTCTTCCGTTCTTCTATTAAAGTACGGAACCCTAGAAAACCTTTACAGACATCAGCCCTGATTTTCATAGTATGTACGTTCCCTAACGCTTAACTGTATTTTCAAGTTGAATTGTATTCTTAAAGTTTAAAGGTGTAATTCAAAGTTCTTTAGTAGACGTGGATGGCGAAATAATAACATTTGCAGTTTAAAACTTTTGCAACTATGAAAATTGTTGACATAATCGAGTTTAACTCCTATCGTTCAAAATGGGTATTAAGTCACAACAATTTTCTATTTTGTTCTAGAATTGTTGCGCTACTGGGATAAAAAAGAGAAAAGGAAGGTTTTGCTTAAACTTTGGTAATTTTATGAGGATTGAATAAAGTTTTACGTACACAAAGTTGAGCGATTTGGTTCGCTATCACTCTTAAATTTCTTAAGAAATCTCCATGTTTTTGGAATCTTGATATAATCCGGATATAAAAGCTAAGATTGCAAAATTTAACTAATAATCTGTAGATTTACTCAGATCGTGTGGTGATAAAATTCAATCAGGAAATTCTCATTATCATCAACAACAGCGATCAAATAATTCTGTGAAATAAGGATTTTCATCATATTCAACAAAATAATTATTTTACAGAATATGATTTTGAGTAATTTGGTTTGTTTTTGTCCAGTTCTTTCTTATTTAAATTTCATATTCAAAGGTTTTGTTTAAAATCTAAAAAATTGATAAATAACTGAAAATCAAATATAATGTTCAACAGAGTTTCTCAAGAAGCGTCTATTCCTCTTCTTACATATGTACATAAATGAATCATCACTATTTTTTTATTTAAATAACAATGTTCAATATACCATATTGAATATTAACTTCGCGATATATAAATAATATTCCAACCCTGTACTTACTAACAAGTCTCTTAGAAATTACAGCGCATAGCAGTTTCCTTCCTGCAAACTTGTATAAATTTTTATTAAAGTAAAGACAGAGTCAAGTTTTCCCACGGTTCCTTGGCACTAAAAGTAAAGTGCTCTAGAATATCGGCTTTTCTACGGCAAAACAAAGGAAGTTGAGGAGACAATCTTCCTGCATATATGCACGGGAATATAGTAACAGAACTATGTATGTACTTACAAAGCATTCCGTACATATGTAGTGTTTAATAATTTAGTATTGTAAAACAATTACTACAAGATTATTTCAAAAAAGTTAAAGATTATAAATCTAATAAAGAATAAACTTTATATTTAATCCGATACAAATGCTGCTGAATGGGATTTGTTCGTGTTTTAACCTACTCTATTTCTCAAATTGTTCTTCTTATTAGAGAAGTGTATAGGGAAACAGGAAAGCGGTGGATATAATTATCGTTATTTAATTAAGTCTGCAAGGATCTTATTGCGTGTTCCATGTGCATGTATTTGTATTCAGGTCACTGGTACCTTGTATGCTTTCCTCAGGGGGGAGTAGTATTATCACTGGTAATATTTAATCAGGAACACACCGCTTCTCTCGCGGTAAAATATATGTTGAAGATGCTACATTTTTTATAAAAATACTAGATATATCAATGTCGACTACGTGGTTCATTGTCATTTATTAATTAGAAATGTACAGTACTGTATCTTACTTGAAACAAATGTTTGACTATATAAAGTTTTTTTAGGGTTCCGTTGCCAAATGGCCAAAAACGGAACCTTTATAGATTCGTCATGCGTGTCTGTCTGTCCGCCCGTATGTCACAGCCACTTTTTTCCTTAACTATAAAAACTATACTGTTGAAACTTGGTAAGTAGTTGCATTCTGTGTACCGTAACCGAGGTTTTTAAAATATTTTTTTTCTAAACTGAATTGTTAGCGCGAGAAGCACTTCAAAAGTGGAAGAAAGCATGCCCTGTAACTTCTATAATATGAAAATGATAAAACTAAAAAAAAATGATGTAAATTACCATGCAAACTTTTATATCATGTTACTTTCTGCTACGGAACTCTTCATGGGCGAGTCCGACTCGCACTTGGCCGCTTTTTTTTATTTAGAATATTCACGGGATGTTCTGTTACTGGTGTATAGGTTATACACCTTAACGTAAATACCAGAAATCACCAAGTATGATAAGACTGTCAATTGTTACGTTTATAACTTTAAGACTCATCTATTAGGTATTTTTACGTGTAATAAATTTAGTTATGACTGCACGGTTGGCCTAGTGGTTTAAGCGGTCGCCACGCCGCTCTCTACTGCGCCAAGTGTCGTGGGTTCGAATCCCACGCGGGATAACACTTTGTGTGATTCACAAATTGTTGATCTGAGTCTGGGTGTTCTTTGTGTCCGTTTCATGTATGTTTGTAAAGTCCCCCGCGACACAGGAATTCATATTCCTAATGCGGGAGTTGTCTTATAAAAAAAAAAAGTTATGGTGAGTAATATATAAATTCTTAAGAAAAAATATTATATACATTTTCAATAATGGTAAATTTACTTTTTTTATATTAATGGGGGCAAACAAGCGGACGGATCACTTGATGGTAGGAGACTGCGCCCGTGGAAACCAGAAACACCAGAGGAGTCACAGGTGCGTTGCCGGCCTTTAAGACGGGAGTACGCTCTTTTTTTGAAGGTTGGATGGTCGTATTACTCCGGAAACAACATAGGCGACAGTTCATTCGACAATTCAGAGGTGCGAGGCAGGAAATTTCAAGAAAAACGGACGTGGACTGCCAACCAACCTGCCAATCTAAGTGATGGGGATGGAAATTCTGTCGCGTGGGACGATGACGGAAAGAAGTGGCAGGGATTAACAATTCCTCGGAGCACTTGCCGTGATATAAGCGATAGAAGGTGCAGAAGATGATGCTACATCTCTACGCAGCGCCAAGGGATCAAGCCGATCTGAAATATCCCGGCAGTCGACGATAACTGACAATATTTTGTTAGCTGGTACTATAAAAACTAGATAGAATACTTATGCTTTTTTGTAAATACGTTTTTTTGAAATAAAATAACACAAATAGTAGTTATATGTAGTTATATATAATACGGTTATACATAGGAAACACCCAAACTCTAAATAAAAATAGTATTCATTTTATAAGTAATACATTAAATTATATATTAACTGCCTCGTTGGTCTAGTGGTTAGCGTATGCGACTGCTAATCAAGAGGTCTCGGGTTCAAATCCCGGGTCGGGCCAAAAAGTGTTTTTGGGATTTTCTTAGGAAATTCCTAATAGCTGCCCGGAGTTTGGAAGTTTGGCGGTGATTCACGCCCGTGCCTCGGAGAGCACGTAAAGCCGTCGGTCCCGGTTGTCATGAATATCTATGGCAATCGTTATTGGGAAGTCAGTGCCCTCAAATATACTGACAACTAGTTCAATCTTCGAATTTCAGTTCTCCCTTAGGGTTGCGGAGGTCCGATGCCACTCGCTCCGTGGAAAAACTGAAATTCAGGTAAAACCGGTTGAACTAGTAGCCGACCCCAAATAAAATTGGGAATAAGGCTAGATAGATGATGACATTAAATTATATATTATTTCATTTACAAATGAAATATTTACATTTCATTTCAGAATTCTATAGTGGTTGAATTTCATTATATTTTATTTCTAACTTAAATTTAAATATTCTTGATAAAGAATTGAGCGGAAATATCGAGGTTGTTAGGTACAGAATAGGTTCCGTCGTGTAACCATTTGTAAAAGGTAAAGTCCTATAAGTTTTTTAAGCTTCTTAGATCTTGCAACCATTCAAGTTGTTTCCTTAAATACTTGACAATATACTAAGAAAAACAATCTGTGCAATTAACCAAACTTGAAGTGTCTGTTTCTTATTTCAAATTAACAGCTTTTTATTAAATTCCTTGAAAAGTATTTACAGTACTTACATAAAAAAATGTTTGTCTGTCTGTGGAACTACTAGATCGATTTAAGTGGTATTTTTACTGACAGGTACCTGATAATGTAAGAAGTAATTAAGGCTAGTATTTTTTAACCAATTTTGAACCTCAGTGTTACTCACGGTTGCTATTTTAAGGGTACATAACAACCGCTAGTAATATCACAGAATACATAGTAGTACTAGTAATCATGAATGTTACGCAAACATACATAAATTTTAAGTTGATTTGTGTACACCACGAAAAATTCTTCGTAGGAACTAACATTTTTGGAACAAAATACGACACGTTTATAGGCGTAGTGCAGGAGGTTGACAGACCAGGTGGAGTGATGATTTGCGCTAGACGGCTGGCTGACTTGCAATTGGTGAGGCCTATGTCTAGGCCAGCATAGGACTGCGATAGGCTGACGATGATGATGATGATAGATTCAAAGATGGTTTTCGACTGTCACTATAATTTGTCACAGCTTAGTTATAGTTAATATATTATAAATTTTTCTTATTTTAAGAAAATATAAAAGTTTAATTTGTTACAAATACCTATATTTTTACTCAATCAGCTGTGCTGGCTAGCAGACCTCTAATGGCTTAATGATTGTGATAAATATGACATCTCCACATTATTCTACATCTGTCTCAATCAATCAAATTTAAGCAGAGATTGATGAATTCGTGTTATTGGAATCATATATACTTGAACCACATTACACAATTATAGATAAGTACCCAATACGTCTTGCGGTTGAATTTCAAGCATAATTACTTAGCTGTATGGTTAATAATTTCACCATATTAACAGTAGGTATTATCATGTATAAATTCTAAACATGCGTGGAAATAATCACTTTCACGTACGTTTTGTTTGTTCGTATTCTACACTGTGTGTAATTACTATAATTTTGTGTTTGTAATTTCAAGTTAACAGCTTTTCAGTACATGTCTAAGAAAATTATACGGTGCGTAGATTAACTAAATTTAGACTACCTTTGCCCCGCGGCGTTATCCACGGTTGTTATAATCATCATCATAATCATCATCAACAGCCTTTAACAGTCCACTGCTGGACATAGGCCTCTACTTGAAAATGAGGTTTTGGCCTACTATACCACGCTGGTTGTTATAGGGTTGGTTTCAAGTTTTCCTTCTCTTTGCATTGATGTTGTCTTGCGTAGTTTATCCCTTAGTCGCCTGTTATAAAGGTAGTATAAAAACGCGGATCGCAGCTATTTTTAAAATAAAATTAATTTACTTCATATAACATCAGCTGCAGGATAAGTGCAAAGCTATCAAAATCACTCCAACCGTTACAGAGATTGTATCTAATATTCTATTAAATTAATTATGAAAGAAAAATACGAGTAGCTACAGATACATATGAAAATATCAATTTCAGTATAATATTAAACATTCAATAAACAGTTGAAATATAAACAAAATAAGATTCAATTTATCAACAACACAAGCACCTGAATAAAACATTTTTAAAAACAAACTTTTGTGTACTCGTTAAAATGTTTGTGTATTAATTACAGTTATAAAAGTTATTTGCAATTAAAAGTTTCTGAATATAAGCAATGTTATTTATGAGAAAACATGCTAATGTTTTCTAAAATATCAAACATAGTAAAACATAACCAACATAGTAAATAAAATATAGCTAAACCCCGAATTAAAATAAAGATCACGGAATAATATTAGGTCTAGCCCGCGGCTCCGCCTGCATGTTTTCTAAAATATCAAACATAGTAAAACATAACCAACATAGTAAATAAAATATAGCTAAACCCCGAATTAAAATAAAGATCACGGAATAATATTAGGTCTAGCCCGCGGCTCCGCCTGCATGTGCCTATATCTTTCCTCAAGTATTCAAATGCTGAATTTCCTCAAAATCGGAACAGCGCGTTTACATGTAAAACCGTAACAGATAGTACAGTAGAAAGGAATACTCTACTACATAGGTAACTACTTCATACGTATGTACATGTGTACTGACACGTATCAATATGAAATAGATACTTAATATTAGGTCCTAACATAAAATTGGTAAAGGGTTTGTTTCAAGTTTTCCTTCTCTTGGCAGTGATGTTGGCTGCTTATAGTTCCTGGTGCGTGGTATAGTAGGCCAAAACCTCCTTTCTAAGGAGAGGCCTATGTCCAGCAGTGGACTGTCAAAGGCTGTTGATGATGATGATGATATAAAATTGGCGTTTTGTAGGGGAGTTATATAAAGTCTCTTTCTATGGTCTCCGGCCGTCCACGGGGTTGGTTATGAAGATCGAAATTTCCAGAACGATTACCGTGCTTTTTTTTCGACACCACATTATTAATCCTTCGAGCTGTTTCTGCAGCACTGGTGCCACAGTAGAACTCGTACTCGTAAATGGACCGATATTTCTTGTTTTCTATTGTGCGGTAATAAGCGACGCCAAAGAAAAAATAATGAGGTAAAAACAAATGACTGAATGTTTTCAAAACTCAAATGTACCTACCAGCTAAATGAATTTATAATTTGGAATTTGGAATTCTTATCCAAAGAGTAGATATTTCAGATCAAAGTGGTAAGTACGACAAAACGCTAATTTCAAATGTAAGGACCTAACATGAATATACTTATAAAACTATATCAACCATCACTTATTTACAATAATATTGCTTAACATGAAATAGGTAATAACAGCACTCTTATGTCGCACACATAACTTGTTTTCCTTTTCAAGAAAAGTGACAGATTTTATTGCATGATATATAAATTATATGTATGTATATATGTGTGTATGTAGGTTACACTAGTTTTTTGTTAACATAAATCGCTCCCCTAAGGGTATAAGAAACGTAACGGAAATACTTGGCAGAAGGCTCTCCAGGGTGGTATAATTTATAACTGTAGGTATAGGCAATGCTTTGGACGGTGATCGTCCGCAGTCCAATGAAACACATATATATCACCAGAGTTTATAATTTATTGCGGACGTAGGTCAAGTGGAACAAAACAAAGTTTTATGTGGACACTTATGTAAAGTGGGAACACCGTTCTCTTTTTTATTTGTTCTAAATTCCATGACCGACTATAATGTATGTGAAGTCAAAAGGAAGCGCAATAACTTTGACAGTTTGTGTATGTATGTTTGTATTTTCCATCGTAGCATTACACTACTGAACTGAATTTAATGAATGAGGTGTCAAAAGATTAATCGTATCTGAACATGACACGGCGCCAATGGCTGTCTGTGGTTAGCTATGTCTGAAATATATTTTTACTCTGTATGATTCAAAAATTGTTATTCTGAGTCAGGGTGTTCTTTGTGTCCGTTTCTTGAATGTTTATAAAGTCACCAGCAACAGGTATCCTAATGAGGTGCTTGTTTTTTATAGAAAGAATCGTTTCTAATGACATGTTATAGGTTATAATATAACTAATTGTACTGCACACCTGAGTATAAAGCCAAACTTTACCGGGCAAAATGTATCAATTATTATTTATACTTATAGATATTTTACTTATAATATATCCTTACAAGATAGGAGGAAAACGGAGGGTAGAAATACTTTATTGAAAAAGATTACGAGTACATGGCATTTTTTTTTTTCAATTGTTTTAGTTGTAATCAAGGTGAGAAACTCCCGCATTCGCGGCAGCCTTCATGTCCGAGACATCGCAGACAAAATGCAGGAGAGTCGACTGCGTTGGTACGGCCACGTTTTGCGGCAACCGCCTGGCTATGTGGGTAACTAATGTCTGGCCATGCCGCCTCCGCCGGGCCCCAGTAGAAGGGGTAGACCCAAGAGATGTTGGCTTGACGTCGTAATGGATGACATGCGTGTTAATGGTCTTACTACCAGGGATGCCGAAGACCGGGCAAAGTGGAGGAGGAAAAGCCGGAAAGCTGACCCCGGGCACCAAAGTTTAAGCTTTGGAAGCAACCGGGAACAACGCTAGGATGATGATGATGAAGGTGATGAATTTTATAAGCTGGACAAAGGGTTTTATTTATATTATTACCTTATTGCAATACGAAGACTGAACTATCAGTAGAACATAATGATTCAAAATTTTTGGGATGATCCATGATAATTGATTTTCTTGATCCCCAATCCTGTTTATATAAGAGTTTTGCTATGAGTCTCATATTTTATCAATATATGTAGGCAACGACGATAAAAGACGACAGGTTTTTTACCACCTGACGTTTTGTCATGTATAAAAATTTTGTTATATTTATTTTCATAACTGTACAGTACTAATACAATTTCATAACTAGCACAGATCCTAAGTACACAACGCCTCAGAGAAACCTTCAACGAACAAAAACATTAAAGAAAAAGCCGCCAATATTCCAATATCCTTATTTTCAAAACTTAATATATATACGGTACCGCATAGATTTAAGGATGGTTGTCCCCTGAGGCGCAAGTCACAAGCCTCGCCACCTATATATCACCCTGGGACAATACATCTCGTGCTTTCTCACGATAAGTAGCTTCATACAAGATACACTGATTTATAAGGGGCGAAAAAATATTACTACCCGATAACAGGGGCAAAGGTTGCAATAATATTTGTGACATAGTATTGGCATGCATTGAAAAAATGTTTTATTACTGCTGTTCTAAATGTACATTTTCGTTTCAATATAGTCCTTTTAAGCGTAGTCTAGACCTAGAGGTTTCTGCTTACTTACTACCATATCGGCTTATCGCTCGTAGAACTTTTTATATAACTTATACTTTTCAACTCGTTACTCGTTATATTTTCTCTAGTTTTTGCTTTACAGTCTAGTTTATTGTACAGTAATGGGGTTTACTGCTAATTAAATGCTAATGAAACTATCATTTTTTTCATCTATGTAGCTATAGCCTGGTCTTTACATCAATTATCAACAACCCATAACGTCCCACTGCCAGGCTCGGTTCTCTAAGACCATACGTCCTCGCGTTGGCCGAGTGCGAGTTTGGCGACTAGCAAGACCAGTTGTGGCTATTAAAATCATGCCGTTGGGTGTTTTTAAATCGCTCGAAGGCATACAAGTAAGCTTCACGACTGTTATCTTATGATAATAACAATGCCTAACGTGACCTCCGAAACACGGAAACGCTCATAACATATCATGAAACAAACCGTCACCAATTTAGGTACTGACCGCGCCTTCGTTGCTTCTTTCCAATCCAACTTAAGTCCACTATGGCTAAGATGCCTTTTCTAGTCTTTTGTTTAAGTAGAATTAGTAGCTCTTTAAAGGTTTTACGATGCGTCTATTACTTTTTAATTTCCGTGCGTACTCCATTTCACAACCTAGTAATAACCTAAGATGTGTATTGCTAATTGTATTGTTGATGCCGTAGTGCTCGGTACGAGTATTTTTTCTAACTTCTCACTGCTTTGGGTGAAAAATAAACTACTTGCAACATGCAAATCATTAAAACAATAAACTTTCCAGTATACAATTACTTATATACATTGTATATAAGTAGTGACAAACTGCTACCTAGCAAGAGGACTTATGTCGAACAAGCTACTGCTTGTAGGATAATTAAGTAGAAACTTCGTTAGTATTTTAGACTTATGAAATATACTTATGCGTATTATAATACGAAAATATCTTTATTAAGAATATCATGTTATTAGTCGCAGAACTTTAATAGTGCATATCTAAATAGTCATACTTCAAATGAACTCAAATGCGCCTTTAGCCGGGCCCTAACAGCTCACTGCGCGGTGACTTGAGGTAGCCAATCACGAAATTAATTAATCGAAGGCTGTACAATGCAAACTGGCATGTATACATTTACTGTACTCGTCAACAAGAGATGTAGTAAACTCTGCTGATACATAAAAATTGTATGTCCATAATATAAATTTATGCATACTATACTTATGCAAATGCAAATGCACACTTAGTTGCATCGGTTTACTCATTTGGGTATTCTGAAGAAAGTGGTAGCGCGTTCGTATCGTAATGGTGGTTTTCACACAAACAATGAACAAGCATTGAACTGTTTAGAGATACACAAAGTAGCATATTTTAAAGATTGCAATAGAATTCCTTTTTGGGATACTATGCGCATTTCTAAAAACATTATATTGACGGTCTTTGTTTTAAATATTTAACAATTTTAAATATTTAAAAATCCTTTAGCTCCCTCAGAATTCTTTATTTATCTGTTAGATTTTGACCAAAAAAATATGATTATTTGTCTGACCCAATACACAACGTTGCTTTCGAAATTTGTGGTCATTTGTGTACATATACGAAATAGCATAGTACATATACCCACACACACTAATCTACCGTATCTATTACAATGCGTGTTGTGTTTGTAATATATTATTACTCCCCCACTGGCGAGTCATTTAATCACTGTAACTGTGGCTAATGCGCTACATTATTTGGCCAAAGAAAACCGCGAGAAATATCGGCGTGACGTGCTCTAATACAAAATATTACGCTATTAGTTCTCTTGGCCGAGATTTGAGCAAACTGCCAACCTTATTTTGTAACATGGCTTTATTTTCGGATGTCGTAAATAAGATGCTGCGTAAGATGAGGGGGGAAGCTATCTTTATTTTATGAAGGTGTTCAACGATACTCGATGGGAAATTTGTCAGTATCGTTCCCATAATTTGTTAAAATAACAACTTTTTTATAAATATTGAAATGTTATTTTATTAAATTAATATACTTTAGTTTTACCAGTAATTATTGAATGTAATATAATATTTTAAAACTCAAAATCCGCTTCTAGCAATGTTTAGAATGTATTAATAGAAGTTAGTAAGTATTTTTTATTTGAATTTTTTAAATACATAAAATCTTAGAAAAGATAATAGGCAAGACAAAAACTTTTTGGTCGTTGTTGTTACCGAATTACTTGTATTATTTTGTGTACAAAATTCGTTTCGCACTTACATAAACCGATAACTATGTAACAAACTTTATTTCAATTACGGCAATACCCACGTAAAAGAGAGATATAAGAAAACAATGAATCATTATTGTTTTTATTTAAAGTAAAATTTGAACAAGTATAGATTTTAAAATAAAAGGTCTATAATGTTCAAAATGGGTCAGTAATAGAAAGAAACAAATCAATGTGTTTATACCTACTTAATCTGTACCATCAATAATGTATTCTATACATTTATTCAAATAAATGAATTAAAGAATCTGTTATATTTTCAAATGAACACCGTTTACTAAATACATATGAAAATTTATAGGTGCGTTTCTTGCATCAAAAATAAACTTTTAAGATTTTTGTCTGTCCGTTTGTCCCAGCTAATCTCTTGAATTGCTATACCGATTTTAATATAATAAGACTTTCACTTTTTTAGGCTAAAAAAGTAGCCTAAGTTGCCAGCCTGCCTTTACCGTAAATAATTGAATTAAAAGATGAAACAGCAGTGGTGGTCATATAATCACTCGAAAAACTTCCCTTCATTTCAAATTGCAATATTCCACAGTAAAAAAAAGAAAACAAAATCTTCCAACTACGTCGCTGAAATAAAAGGCCGTAAATCAATGTTTATGCGAGATGTGAGTCAGATCTCCAGTACGGAGTGGCCGGCTATGCCAAACCCACGCGGCGCGGGCCGTTGTTCGACTGTACATTAATTATGTCACACCAGCGTCTCATGAAATATGAACCTGCAGCGAATATCCCATTGCATTGTGATGCTTCTATATTATTTATGTGCCTTAAAAAACTTAACCTTACAAGTTTTGTTGATAATGCAACAAAGATAGTTAAATAAATATTTAAATAATAATAAATAAATATTTCGGACGAATTACACACAACATCATCTAGGCCCAAATTAAGCAGAGCTTGTGCTATGGGTACTAAACAACTGATATAAATACATAAACATAGTTTTTTTTGGCCTCAACTGCTAAGTGGTTATACATACGATATTATCATTATTAAATAAATAAATACTTACTTACTCTTACCCAAAACTCCGAAACAAATATTTGCAGATCGTACATCCATTTGGTCCGACCCGGGAATCGAACCCGAGACCTCATGATCAGCAGTCGCATACGCAAACCACTAAACCAACAAGGCAGTTAGTCAAAATGATAGTAGAATATATAATAGATAGATAGATAGATAGATGTATAGCTGAAAAGTGAATCGGCCTAGTGACATTCTCATTAGCAAAAAAAACTAATATTTCAAAAACACCGGGCGTTTACGTGAGCCTCTATTGTCGTAACAACACTACATATTTTATGAAACTCAAAACATACGATCCCCTATGAATACTCATTTCCAAACGATTAATTTATTTGCATGATGGGATGCACATCGCGTCGTGAATTCATAATCAAACCTATGGTAAAACTAAAGCGTGTTTTACAAACTGATTGCTCCCACTTTTCCCTTTTCCCAGGCGAGAATTTATTCGAACGTGTAGTCAGTAAAATTATAAGAGAATATGAAATCGTGTTAGGAGTTATATTTATAATTGTTCAACTGAGTACCTGCGTAAATAAATTATAGATTTAATCAACTTATTATGACATCAGCAATAAATTTGCTACATTTCTTTTGTGACAACAATAACTCTGACTAGGTTGGGAGAAATTATTTAAATTACTCTTGAGATTATTGTTGCGAACAGTCTCATCGTGGCAGTCGTAACTGGTCAAATGAATATTTAATACATCTTTATATGTATTAAATATTCATTTGACGAAGTATCACTAGTGATTTACTTATTCAAGGTGTTACGTGGCAAAATACATAATCCACCGATTCTATCCCAGATAAACTTTTGTGTTCCCAATGATTACGTTGGGCGAAGACGGAGACCGCAGCTACTGGTTGTGCCCCGGGCGCGCACCGGCCTGCTGCAGAGGGCGCCGCTCACGCGTACCTTGCGTGCGCTCAATGCGGTTGCTAATGTCGTTGACATATTTATTTGTTCACTGAGCGAATTCACCAGGGTAACTTACTGTGAACTTGAGAACAGTTAAGTTAATTAAAACATATTGTCTACGTATACCGCATTAGATTCTACATATCTGTAATGGTAGACGTAAGTGTGGTATAAAATAAATAAATAAATATATAGATAAATAAATCCTCTGTTTGTGTGCTTGTAATTGAACTCCATCTAAACGACTGAAATTTTTTGTGTGTGTTCAAGTGAGTTCGAGAATGGTTTAGATTCGCTATTGGACTTGGTATAGTTGGGCAGCACAAAGTTCGCCAGGACAGCTAGTATCATGTAAGTTTAGTTTTGCCGTGATGCGATCATACTTAACAAGAGGTACCCATAAGTAATGCGAAAATGGTAAGGTAATGTAGAGGCAAGGCAACGATGTTATATAACAAAGATTGTTTTATTACGTAACAGTTACAAAATATATACGATGCAGTAAATACTCGAATAAGGTTTTTGGAATCAATTGTTGTGTTTTGGTACACTCGGAACAAATCCGTTTTAGCAATTTCGTATCTACCTTCGCTGGAACATTAATTCATACAGATTTTTAGAATCATAAAGTTTTTAAACGTCAATATCTTTCCCAATTATATTAGGTTTCCAATACATGATTCCAGTTGCTGCGTGTAAAATATTTTACATGTTATCACTTTACAGACATCGAATAGCAAGTGTTTTCAATTTAAAAACAAATTATAAAAAAAAATAGAGTATAGATTGTAATTAAGTACACAAACAAATTCGGTCAAAGAACAATTATTCTCTAAAAGATATATTGTAAAACTTCAAGTATGTTTCAAACTATCTAATTTTTAAAATTATCTCTGATGCGTATAGTACTGTTGCTGCAGTTGTTTCCAGTTGCAGATTACTCTTTGTGCAGAAAGTTAATTGCAAACCAACTCATTATTCCAAATGTAAGTAATGAATGATGAATGTGTTCTAGAAATGAAGGCATCATAGTTGAATAACGTATGAAAGGATTCAATGTTCATAGGCCAGACAGAAAAGTAAATGAAGCAAAAAATCTGGGAAAGCGTAGCTGTATTCGATTCACTGATAAGGGATGTGTATGCACTTAATACTTTTAGGATGAAAGGATGGTTTATTTTTTGTTGATATGGTTTGAGGGTCTAATAATAATTACAAATAAAATACATTGTACTAAATTAGAGAGCTTTTGAGCACCGAATTTGTTTTAAATTTAGTTATAAACTTTCATGTGCAAACATTTTCATGTTTTGTATCTAAACCTCACTTGTATTTACACAATTTTAATTTAACATACTCTTGCCTCTGATAGGATGAAGATAAATATATAATAAATTAATTAATTACCTTCAAACTAAGTAGAGCTTGTACTATGAAAGCTATTGGATTGGCTGACAGAAATATATTATTATATATACAAAAAAACTTTTGCATATTTGTAAATACATACATATTATAATTAGAAAACACACCCAAACCCCGAAACAAATATTTGCTGATCATACAAACATTTGGTCCGACCCGGAAATCGAACCCAGGACCTCATGCACAGCAGTCGCGCCCGCTACCACAGCGCCATAGGTATTATATTTCACTGCACAAAATTTAACATCACACTCTAAGTAGACTTCTTAACACATTTATCTAATTAGAAGATCATAGTCGTAGTTCTTACATATAAACTCCTAATAAAATCATTATTAAAAAAATCCTATATGTATCCATTTATTTAGTATATGACCTCGGCACATACTAAATTAACTTTTTTCCTTAGAACAAACTCTTTTTGACTTATATTTCAGTTAATACTTTATGACATACTGCCTTCCGCTGGCAACTTGACCATTGGAACTTGGCTATTGTAAGAAAGTCAGTTTTGTATTATTTAGTACATTCATATAAAAATATTGTTTCTCTGATCTAGGGTTTAAATTTAGTTAAGTACAGTTCATAAATTGAATTATTCAATTTAAAGACATTTTCTTTTATGTAACAGTTTAGATCTTTATGGTGATCGCACACCTATATGCGCCGAACGAACTGAAGTCAAGGAGGCCTCGCACACTTATGCGCAGCGGAAGAATCGACCGCGCCGAAAGCATCGACCGCGTCGAAGAAATCATTTCAAGAAATAGTACTCGTGCGTTGCTCTGTCATACGCAACTGATTTCATGTAAAGAATTCTAAAATTCGTTTCGTTCGGCTCATTCGACGCGTTCGCCTCTGATAAGTGTGCGATTACCATTAGAGTCATGCCACAAGAGAACGAACTAAAAATTAAAATAATAGAAAACCGACACAAAAGCTAGACATCACTTTGAATGGACTTTCACTGGCAGACAGCTGTTAACATAAGGAGTAACTTAGGCTATATTTTTAAGACTAGCTTCTCTCCGCGGCGTTACTCACAATGCACAACAATAACCGCGGGTAGCACCGCGGGTTCCAGTTAGTTATAAATAACCTTATCAAGATACACAAAACTGTTCTGTTACTGAAATTTGGCAAGCGTGTTCCATGACCGTAGGCGAGCACTAGGAGAGAATTTCGGAAAACATCACCCCTGATAGGTCAAAAAGGCAAAGTTCAAAGCTAAAATCTGAATAATAAAAGCTAATTTATTACATTAGAAAAAATTAACATAGAAATAACTAAAAGCATTATCGATGGCTCTCTACACAAGCAAATAATAAATGTTGCCATCAAAAAGTCGTCTTACGTAGATTAGTGTTGGCGCAACACATTATACGAGTGTATATCGGCTCTAATAAGACTCGACTAAGTCGCACGAGACGCAGAGATTACAGAAATAGAGTTAGTTGGTGAGGCTTAGTCCAGAGAGCACTTGCAGCCCGATGTCAACTGTGGCCAACTTAACACTGTTTACATTTGAGTGGAGTTACAAAATAAAAATTCAAGCTGAAAATGATGTTACCTTCACAGTTCACTATTTAGGTTTTCACGGAGGATTCATCAAAAAAGTTTCGTGTATTTATCATACAGTAGTTCAATGTTTGTGTGAATAAATTTTGCATTGCTTCTTGATAGATAGTAGACAGTGGCACAGTGGTAAGCAGGTTTGCAGAAACCATTAATTGTTCGTATTTTTACATGATACTTGCGCAAACTTAGCTAATTTTCTTATTAATTTACTTATACTATTTTAGAACAGATACGTTCATTTACATCCATTTATGACGATAGTTTGGTATTGCAATGGGTTCCATCACATGTTGGCTTAGCAGGGAATGAGGAGGAAGATCGATTGGCAAAGAAGGCTTTTTCAGATGGCATCAAACTCAATATCACCCCGAGTTATTTTGAAGTTTTACCTAAATTTAAAAAGATTAATTGGAAATAATATTTTGACGAAAAATCACTGGTAAAAAGAATTCGGTATAGAACAATTCAAACTGAACCTCCTCACGTTCCCTGCTTTGCTAACAGAATTCTCAATAGGAAGTACACTGTCACAGCTCACAGACTACGATCTAGACACGTTTCATTGAACAAGTTTCGACATTTTATGGGTATAAGTACCAGCCCATATTGTGATGAATGTGGTATTGTTGTCGATGTCTATCACTTTTTGATGGAATGTGTCAGTCAAAACTAGAGCTGAGAGAGAAATAGGCCTAATGTAAATGTTAGAGATGTTGGCATGTTCCAAAGTATATTGTCGAAGCCTCTGTCAGAAGTGGCGTTGTTAGTATTTAAGCTGTATGAACTGCAGTCTATAATGCGCTAAATATAAATATCTTATTTCTACTTAGATTTAGAGATAGTATATCGTAACTTTAGGGTACGATGGGGCTGACATGGTCGTTTAGGTGACTACAAGCCCCTAAATAATAAAAGATAATAAAAAAAAGCCCGAAGTATATAAGTTTAAAAGTGATTCACGCCCGTGCCTCGAAAAACACGTTCCTGTCTGCATAAACATCTTTGCCAATCGTTATTAAGAAGATAGTGCCCTCAAATATACTGACAACTAGGTCAACCACCGAATTTCAGTTCTTTCTCAGAGTTGCGGAGGTCCGATGCCAGTCGTTCCGTGGAAAACTGATATTCAGGTAAAATCGGTTGAACTAGTAGCCAATCCCAAAATAATCTTGGGAATAAAGGCTAGGTAGAAAAAGATTCTATTGACATTACCGTACTGACTACAAAATCAAAACTGCAAGTAATAAAACAAGCATACACCCAAAATCATAATTGTTATCATCAGCCACGAAGTCCACTGGCCTTCAAGATCATGTTCATTATAAATAAAAACTCATTTAAGCGAATTGAAACTTTTAAAGTAATAATAAGACAGCTGAAACTGAATGTAACTAATTGATTAGAAGCACCCTTTTATTGAAATCTATTTAAATACCGCTACCAACAAATTTTTACACAACAATTTAAACTCGCTTGTTAGTCTAGCGTGAAATTTTGCTGATATACGGAAACTTAGCTAATTTTCTTATTAATTTAGTTATATAACGCTAGCAAAGTCGTATTATAAACTAGGAAATAATATGCCAAGACTACCTGAACTCAATAAATAACTACGTCAATGGACTTTCTTTTAAAACATCGTAAATACAGGACTGCGACAAAACAATCAACTTCTTTTCTTTTATTCACAAACAGCCACTAAACGTTACAGAGGAATAAAAAACTTTTTCGTATTTTCATTAACTGAAGTAGAAGGTATAAATTTTAATGATTTTGAGCAAGTTGTGCTAGTAATGAGCTTTTGGATCGAGTCCTAAGGCGGAGAACTCGGTGACGAATTACAACGCATAAATATTCAACGTGTTAACGACTGTTATTCACATTGAGATTTCTTTTGATACGCTCGTATTAGAAACTTTTGGTGGTGACAGTCGCTGGGTTGAGTGTGTTATAAATTGTTCAACTTTTGATCACTTCCTAAAGTCACTTTGCATTTATAATTTACTACATATTGCCAGCGGCTTTTCTCGCGTTATTATTTCTTATTTTGTGTTTCTAACTTATAAAATTACCTACCCTTCTCTACAACTGTTCAACTTTTTACCCATGATATGATACCCATAATTATGATCTGCAATGATGCAGAAAGATTGGGCCTCCGGCCTCACACTCACCAACGAAAAACGACAGCACGGATGAACGACCGAACGAAATTTCTTGTAAGAAAACCCTAGATACACTTTTGTCCCGACACGGGATTCGAACCCAACACCTCTTGATCGGCATTTCCACACGCTAGCCGCTAGACCAACAAGGCAGTCTAAGAGGACATTCCAACTTTAAAAGAATTGGTTGTCAATATTTGAAGTTCTGTAGCAAATACCAGAGGTTTGCATGGAAGTCGTCTTCTCGCAAGGCTTTGTGAGGATTTTCGAACCTATACCCACGGATGCATATACACTCGGTTCCAAAAATAACGGGTCAGTCACATAAACCCGAATATCTCCCGAACTACGTATGCCATCCTAATGAAACGAAGACTGTTCAATTGAGAATTTAATTATACAGATAAAAAATAAAATAAAACTTAGTTACACCCACAATATTAATCTTAAATTAAAAAAAAACTAAAGTAGTCATATTTTTCTTAAGATTACATTTTTTTTATGATTGTTTTTTTGCTGTTTTTCATCACTGGAGGCTTCATCACGTGGAGGCAATACAAAGTATTAAATGAAGAAAGTGATGAAAAACAGCAAAAAAACAATCATAAAAAAAATGTAATCTTAAGAAAAATATGACTACTTTAGTTTTTTTTTAATTTAAGATTAATATTGTAACCCCTAGCCCTGTATTTTAGGGGGGTTAGTAGGCCCTAGCCCTACCAGGGGGAATCACTTCACCGGTGCGCAGTCGATAGAAATATGAGACATATCCCAGGGCGCCGTTCACAGAAAGAAAAACTAAGAAAAATTGTGCATGTGTCGATGTGGGCGGTCAGGGTACTCTTCAAGGAAAACACTGATTCAGTCTCACACAGATATCTATATTTTAGTACATACACAAAGGGTCCATAGTCAATTCATTAGCATTAAGTTCATACATATACATTAATATTTCTAAGATCTAATTTTAGTACAGTAGAGAAAGATGACGCTTCCACGTATCTTTGTGGCTCGACCGGAAGGTGAGGGCGTCTACGGGTGACACACGGCCACCCGGACACATCTCTCGGGGCTCCCACATCTCTGCTACTTAGGGGCTTGCACCGGCGGACAAAGGAAGGTATCAGTAAAAAAATAACAATTTAAGTGAGCTCCTACGTGATCTAGCGGCCAGTCCAGGAAGAGCATGGTACGTGCGGATGGTCTTCCCTCAGGCCGAAGGCCTCTGCTAGCTAGTTCTGCCACACAGAGCCCAAGAAAAACCTCTTTGGCAGGAGATGTGCTACCGCGGAACAGGCGGCTCTCGAGACTGCCACACTGTAGGCCCAGCAAGTAAACCGATGTACAAATCCTTAGACGGATATCTGGACAAATCCTTGGACAAAACCTTGGACCCTAGAAAAAAGATTACCATCCTAAGCAAATATTCACACAAACAAATAAACCGAAGAAATACAGTTAAAAAAGGAATTCAATTTCTCACCACTTCAACAGCGGGACAGATCAGCAGAGATTTCTTCACAACTTTTTATTACGACGGGCAGAATCACAGTATGTTCACAGAGAGACAGAGAATGGTCTCTTCGAGGAACTAATACTGGCTTTTATATTGTATTTCAAGGACTTTTCTGGAATAAAAATCCCACCCTCTTATAAAATAAAACAACATCATACGACTTTCAAAGACAAAAATAGACTTTCCTTGCCCATAGACTAAAATTGAACACGATTTACCACAGAGTATCAAACACATCAAAGATATATCTGAGAGTGAAGACGCCATCTGACGACTCGCGGGTGAAAGTTTTTCTAAAACCAATGTGGTAGATGTGTAAGAGCTACCGCTAACCTGGTAAAGATGGCGCTCACCCAAACACGTCATCTTATTTCGATACCAATTCTAAATATTTCAATGAAACAAAAAAAAGTTGTTACAGTACCCCCTCCCCCGTGAAATTTCCTGAGCAGGGTGCGAAGGAAATTAAAAGATTGCCTATATAACAAAAGAACAAAAAAATCTAAAATTACAAAACAGTGAAGCTAAGTTATTAACACCCAATAAGACAGAGATTCTATTCCAAAGTCCCAACGAATCTAAATTCAATTTCTACCAAAAGTTCCCAAAAAAAAACTAAGTGACGCTAAGTAATTTACAAAGCTACTACTAATACAAATTTCGACAAGAGTTCAAGCAGAATAATATTTAAGTTTCAAAACTGTTCAAAAAAGAGGCCTGACCTAAACATAAGGACAGGGGTTAGCGGTGAGGTATCAAATTAATGTAATCTACCAGCAGGTGAGATGTCTCGGGCGATGAGTGTGCCTTGTCTTTGGCGAACTTGTTACAGTCACGACCCGCTGTAACTAGGATATAAGACGGGTAGACTAGAGCCTTAGGCCAGTCATACCCCGGTACAAAGAGAAGAGAAGTGCAACATGCAGAGAAGGATGTGTGTAAGCCTAGTACGGGCATTACCCCACATAAAAGAAAGACTGCAACTTGCAGACACAGTTGTGTGCAGGACTAGCATGGTCCTGCCACATCAACCCACAGAGCTCCCAACCATCATCATCAACAGCTGTGTCAGGTGACAAGGGACCTGACACAACAGCGTGTAGGCTTGTTTTAATTCGTCAAAGACACACACAGTCACCAACCACAAAACATCAAACCATTACTGAAGACACGCCAATTGATACTCACCACTAGCAGAAATGTGAGAGGAAAAAACAAAAGAACTAGTCACCAGACAATAGGCGTCTATACTCATGTTGACTAAGTAAAAGTTCACTAGTTCACAGCATAAAGACTCAGGCAGTTCAGTAAGTACATAGTGAACTCAATCAGTTAAGTACAGAGAGGAAAAAAAATTTTAAAAGTAGCGGTCACGATGGGACGAGTCTAAAGGACCCCCTACCAGCTCAGGTGAGGTGTAGTGAGGACCGTCACCATGGGCTGGTATTGATTCCCTAACCGAAATATCTTAGAATAGGTGACCGATGACCGCAGACACAGACACAGACAGAGATACTCAATACTGGTCACGGACACCTACCAGTTCGGGGTAATCGAAACCACGACTTAGCAACAGACATATCTCAGAAGACACCTAAGCATACATTGACAACCTAAGGTGACTAGACTCTAATAACCTAAGATAAAATTTAAAAAAAAATAGATTCAAAAAGATCACCTGAATACCGAACTATATACAGTTCATTCAAACCATACGTTCATAGAAACAGCTTCGTATCAGCAGAAGCAGGGACAGAGAGACGCTGGCAGCAATGCGGCCACGCCGGAGAAGACAAAGTAGTTCGCAGCTCACTCCTTAGACTTGCCACCGTGTCATCAGCGCCAACTGAAAACCCCATGGCAGATAATTCATTAATGAGTTCATCCTTTTTCAGGTAATTAATACACCCACTCAACTGGGCCATGATGAAGAGAAAAAAAATTGAAGTTCTAAGTTAACGTTCCAAATTATAAGATTATAGTATTGATTCAAAGTTAAGGTACAGAGTTAAAATACCAAGTTGAGATACTAAGATGAGATACTAAGTTGAGATACTAAGTTGAGATACTAAGTTGAGATACTCAGTTGAGATACTAAGTTGTGATTCACAACTAAAATTTAAAGTCTAAGGTTAATTAGTGTCATGAACACAACCCAAGCCTGCAAAAGAAAATCTAGGTTGATTACAACAATGAATATACTAATTTATGTGCAGATATTACAGTTCAAACAAACAAGTAACCAATATGTTGGAAGTTTTTATATTGGTAAATGAGTTTAAATGTAATTCACAAGTCTATGTTCTGAAACTACAAAAACAATTCTATAAAACTAATTTATATTAGTTGGTTTACTAAAAAGTTTTTTTTTTTTTTTTTTTTTAAAGTTCTTCAAAGAAGATTCAAAATGCTAATTTTCAAATAAAAAATAATTGCAGGTACCTATTCCTGCTTCACAACACAAAAAGTACACAGTTCAAGTTTCTAGAAAGATTTCCTTACCTATTATCCAAAGGAGGTAATCTCACTAAGTGATGAAAAAAAGTTTTCATCAGATATTAACAATATCCATAGAAAAGATATAAGTCTAGATATAAGGAAACTATGTCCTTGTTCTAATTAAGTTTTAAAATATTACAAAATAACACAAGTGATAACTTGGTGTGCACTGCTAGCACAATTATTACTACAAGTAGGTACACCTACAATGTGGTGAAAAAAAGTTACCCTCACATATGTGACTTTTCTTCAACACACTAGAAGGAACACAAAAAATATATAAGTGTGTGAAACTGAATGTGACAAAAAGATAAAACACAGAAACATAAAACATAGAATTCCAAAATATGTTGATCCAAACTTACCAAATGTTTGTGCAGAAGCAATTTTAACTTAAATTTTGAATTTTTTTAGGTTTGCATGCCGCTATAAGGTGGTATGAAGCGCTGAAAAATGCAAACAAATTAAATTATATGCGCTGCACTCGCAAAACCAATTAGCGTCCTGGGACGTATAGGACGGAATAGGTTTCCCTGAAGAACAACCCGAACACCAAGACACAGCACATACACAGAGAGAAAGGGTTCGGTTTCTAAGCCAAACGTTGGCGCGCCAATTTGTAACCCCTAGCCCTGTATTTTAGGGGGGTTAGTAGGCCCTAGCCCTACCAGGGGGAATCACTTCACCGGTGCGCAGTCGATAGAAATATGAGACATATCCCAGGGCGCCGTTCACAGAAAGAAAAACTAAGAAAAATTGTGCATGTGTCGATGTGGGCGGTCAGGGTACTCTTCAAGGAAAACACTGATTCCGTCTCACACAGATATCTATATTTTAGTACATACACAAAGGGTCCATAGTCAATTCATTAGCATTAAGTTCATACATATACATTAATATTTCTAAGATCTAATTTTAGTACAGTAGAGAAAGATGACGCTTCCACGTATCTTTGTGGCTCGACCGGAAGGTGAGGGCGTCTACGGGTGACACACGGCCACCCGGACACATCTCTCGGGGCTCCCACATCTCTGCTACTTAGGGGCTTGCACCGGCGGACAAAGGAAGGTATCAGTAAAAAAATAACAATTTAAGTGAGCTCCTACGTGATCTAGCGGCCAGTCCAGGAAGAGCATGGTACGTGCGGATGGTCTTCCCTCAGGCCGAAGGCCTCTGCTAGCTAGTTCTCCCACACAGAGCCCAAGAAAAACCTCTTTGGCAGGAGATGTGCTACCGCGGAACAGGCGGCTCTCGAGACTGCCACACTGTAGGCCCAGCAAGTAAACCGATGTACAAATCCTTAGACGGATATCTGGACAAATCCTTGGACAAAACCTTGGACCCTAGAAAAAAGATTACCATCCTAAGCAAATATTCACACAAACAAATAAACCGAAGAAATACAGTTAAAAAAGGAATTCAATTTCTCACCACTTCAACAGCGGGACAGATCAGCAGAGATTTCTTCACAACTTTTTATTACGACGGGCAGAATCACAGTATGTTCACAGAGAGACAGAGAATGGTCTCTTCGAGGAACTAATACTGGCTTTTATATTGTATTTCAAGGACTTTTCTGGAATAAAAATCCCACCCTCTTATAAAATAAAACAACATCATACGACTTTCAAAGACAAAAATAGACTTTCCTTGCCCATAGACTAAAATTGAACACGATTTACCACAGAGTATCAAACACATCAAAGATATATCTGAGAGTGAAGACGCCATCTGACGACTCGCGGGTGAAAGTTTTTCTAAAACCAATGTGGTAGATGTGTAAGAGCTACCGCTAACCTGGTAAAGATGGCGCTCACCCAAACACGTCATCTTATTTCGATACCAATTCTAAATATTTCAATGAAACAAAAAAAAGTTGTTACAATATTGTGGGTGTAACTAAGTTTTATTTTATTTTTTATCTGTATAATTAAATTCTCAATTGAACAGTCTTCGTTTCATTAGGATGGCATACGTAGTTCGGGAGATATTCGGGTTTATGTGACTGACCCGTTATTGGTTTATGTGACTGACCCGTTATTTTCGGAACCGGCTATAGATAACACTGATGTGTAGTACAATAGTAGTAAAGAGTTAAATTCACAAATAATTGTTTCCTTACCATCATCTATACAATTTAAACAATTAAAAAAAAGTGGCAGTTTGTAATTTCAAAATAAAGCTTTTTGACCTCACCGCACCTCGACGTTATCAGGTGGTTTGTTTCTCGACTATTCGAATTATACTAAAACACAAAACAATCTGCAGGAAAGCTTTCTAATCCTTACTAATATTATGAATACGAAAGTAACTCTGTTTGTATATCTGTCCGTCTTTAACGGCAAAACTATTGATTTAGTTTTAAGATTTAGTCTAAAGCCCTAGAAAGGACATTGGCTACCGCGACAAACGACACACACTACAGAAAAACTAGTAAAAATATATATAGAAGTAATCTGTCTTCATATAAAAGAGCAAGTGCTGTCGCGTTTGTAGGCAAAAAATGTATCACTAAGTGTCTATCCTGTGAGCTCAGGCTTGGAAGCTATATAACATTTCATTAGTGGTCAGCCCAGACGTTCCGCTTACAGCAATAAATTTTCATTTTTGCAAAGGACAAGTGAAAAGAAAAGATAAATAGAGAAGGGAATTTGCGTTATGAGGACATAAAGTATTCGGTCTCAGCAGACTGGATATAATAACATCATTAAACTTTGAAACACGAACAGATAGACAATGTTCTTTAAATTTTTTTATAGAAATATCAGCCATATATTGTACTAGATTTTACCCGCGGTTTCATCTCTGTCTGTCTATTATGCTTTCACGGCTAAAGCGCTGCACTGATTTCAAAGAATTTTTGGCATAAACGTGCTTTGGGTCTTGGGAAGGACTTAGGCTACTTTTTACAGCGATAACCAACATACTCGTAGACATGGACAATGCTGCGGGTGAAAGCTAGAGATAAAATTTCAGACATTTATACACAGCGCTATTTAGGTTCAAATTAAATAGATTGTACTATAAAGCACCACCGGCTGATGAATAATAAAATACTTTTATGTAAAACATATATATCATATCTAAATAGGAAACATTTGTTATTTAACATTAAAATGTTCGCATACTGTATATAATACGGAAAATGATATAAAGGAACATACCCATACTTGAGTTCGCTTCCAGGAAACTTTGGGAGTAAAAGCAGGATATTAAAAGTAAATAAGGGTGTATGTATGCAAACTCAATTGAAGTATATAATGTAGAACTAAATGCATACATAAGTTAACTAAATAGTATGTAAACTTCAACAGAACTACATATTCATCATGCAATTTAAAAACATTACGGTTTGACCTCTGTGTGAGGATAGTACTGTCATATTCGACCTATGCAATTACAAAAATCATCCTCTTATTAAACCAAACGATAATTCCAACATTATTGAGTAATAAACGAAATAGCAAGAAATTGATTTATTTTTGTTTTTGTGTAGAGTTCATCAACTGAACTGAAAACTTGTATCACTGCACGAAAACACTTAAGCGTTTGATAGGTGCCTTGCAACAGAATGTCTGCACAGATATGCGCCGCTTAAGAGCCTTAACCCATAGAATTGTGGTAAGCCACGGAATTGCAGCTTTAACCGCTTTAGTCTGGAAACGCTGAGTGCAGAGCCTAAATTTCAAGCGGTCGCAATGTTGAAACTCCTAAGCACTGTATGGTGCTACATGTGGTGCTCTGTGGAAGCATATTATGTGCAACATAATAGAGCAAGAGCCCAGAGCCGCCAGACCTACGTCATTAGTGCAAAGCTGAAATTTTCAGGATTATTAGTATAATGTCTTGTTAAGATGTATGTGTACCCATTAGCTTGAAAGCGGGGCCGTTTCTGAGATAGCGCGAAGTACAGATAGATAAAAATATTACTTACCTACGTTAAAGGTGCAAAGCTAGTATTTACATATTTTTTCAAGAATATTATTTAAAATTAAAATTCATTACTGCCAGACACTTTCCGTGGGCCATTACTTCTGCCAGACGTCTTGAAAGTTGTGAAAAAATTAGGTAAACTACGTTATAGTAGCAAACCTAAATTTTATTACATATTATCTAAGGTACTTTTTTAAGACCCTTTGTATGACCAATCCAAAAAGCGTGTAAAAACCATTTTATATTTTACAATTATATTCTTGAAATAATACCAAAGATGATATACCTCAGCTTCCTAATTACTACAAATATATGTCTGGGGGGGTGATAGGCCCTTCGGCCGCATACAAAGGGTCTTTTAATAGTACCTTAGATAATGGTATAAAATTTAGGTTTGCTACTATAACGTAGTTTACCTAATTTTTTCACAACTTTCAAGACGTCTGGCAGAAGTAATGGCCCACGGAAAGTGTCTGGCAGTAATGAATTTTAATTTTAAATAATATTCTTGAAAAAATATGTAAATACTAGCTTTGTACCTTTAACGTAGGTAAGTAAGATTTTTATCCATCTGTACTTCGCGCTATCTCAGAAACGGCCCCGCTTTCAAGCTAATGGGTACACATACATCTTAACAAGACATTGTACTAATAATCCTGAAAATTTCAGCTTTGCACTAATGACGTAGGTCTGGCGGCTCTGGGCTCTTGGTCCATAAGTGATATGTGTTCCTAATGCTTTTGTATTATAACATAGTGCTAAACGCTTTTAATAAATACAAATGAGTAAGAAATAAAGACTTCAACAGTTCTTAGATAGTAATTACTCATATAAATTAATATAATTGTTATGAAGACTTAAAATATCATGTGTTAGAAATGTTTCTTATCTGAACTAATCAAAATAAATAATTCAGATAGGGATCATTTACAGAGGTTACTCAGAGGCAACTAGCAGATACTAAGTTTTTTAATGATTCACCATTTTAAAATCAATAATGTGCAGCAGTTTCTTCATCTTTTAAGAACCCGCTGTTCAATGTCTATCTCTAAGACTATCATAAATTACTTTCAAAACTAAAAAAATCCCAAATGCGTGTCAGACCACGCATAGAACAGGATTCCGTAGTCACCTATAATGTTAGGTTGATTTAAAATCGTGTTCAATAGATATTGTTTTTTCGGACATCTTACACACAACGTCACCCAGTCCCAAACTAAACAGAACTTGTAGTATGGGTACTAAACAATTGATATAAATACATAAACATACTTTTTTGTTCTAAATACATACATATTATAGATAGAAAACACTCAGACTCCGAAACAAATGTTTATGGATGACACAAATATTTGTTCTCACCCGGGAATCGAACCTCAGAACTCTTGACCGCATACGCTTACCACTAGACCAACAAGGCAGTCATGTTTATTTATTATTTCTTTATTTTTGTACGAAGTTTTCCAAGTAAGTGTATTTTACAAGTTAGGTACAACTCCTGAAATAAAAAAAGTTATCACTACCGCCATAGATATCCTTTAAAGTTCAATATATGGACTACGATCATTATTTTTTTCAGTTTTTTTAAACCAGCGGTGTCTCGTTTTTACAAAACCATGCTCTTTATAGTTTTATAATTTGCAAACGGACACTTAAATCGAAAAATGATATTCTACACGATGGGGCAAACGCGAGAAAAACAAAGATCCCCACATTACGTGTAGGGGAAGTATTCAAAATATTTATGAAAATTTTATGCAACACGTATTCATGCAAAGTTTCATCTTTCTAACACCAACCGTTTGGGCGGTAAGTCGAGGATGGACGTACGGCCGGACGCACGAACAAGACGAATCTATAAGGTATGTATAATTCCGAGTCATGAACTACGGTCTACACGTAATAGTGCACATGTAACCAATGAGAAAATTATTTACAACCAATATATTATTATAATCTACATCTGTCATCATCTTTCTGAACTTTATTTTACTACTTCAAGAACTAGTTGCTATTTTTTTTAAAGGCACGAATTTTCTAAAAATGATTTTTATAGACGATTATGACAATTGGGAATGACGCACGGCTCAACGTGCTACCCTAGGCAGGGTGTGAAAATGTCTCTGATCGAATGAATATTACTAATAAAAATGTTGTGTATTTGATAAACATCAACATTAATAATAAATAAATGAAAATGGATGACGTTTAATAGTCCGTTTTTGCATTAATTTATTATAACTTAATTAATTTAGGTGCAATGTTTGTTTTGTAATGGTGACGGCCAATTATTTTAATATTTAATTGTGGAAATATTTCAATTTGCGCTGGTAGGTTGGATATTTAAGAGTATTTTTTTCATATTATTAGGCATTAAAGGTAAATATAACACTAATTTAACATCACTGTTCTACTTACTTCCTTGTAGTTTACTTAAAAAAAGAAATAGTAACCTAAAAGGAAATCTTTTTAGGTTAACCAAAAATTGTACAAGTTTTCTAGTAATTACTCGAAATGTTGAATGATATCAGTTTCTTGATACAAGTCCAGCTTTGTTACGTTCGTACGTTTATACGCTTATGTATAATTCATGCATGGATATCGTATTAATGGTAATTTGCGTGAATTTCATTATTGAAGACATTATTTGTCTTATCTGGGTGTGTTTTACACATATATTAGACCAGTTTTTACCCGCAGCTTGACTCGCGCTCTTTTCTATCGATTAATATCACGGTAAATACGTTATTCTAATGTCTGAACTAATAATATAAGTATCGATGATTTATGAAACATTATCCACATAACACAAACTAGATCCAGAATTATGCAAATGCTGGTACAGTTTTCATCTTTCTGTTTGAAATTTCCAAAACTGTAAACATACAAACACATACATCATCATCATCAGCTTATCGCAGGCTACTGCTGGACATAGGCCTCTCGTATTGCACACCACTCTGGTCGATTTTGGCCTTCTTGAATCCCGCTCCTGTCAGCCATCCTGCGCAAGTCGTCACTCCACCTGGCTTGTGGACGTCCTACACTATGTGACTATAAAAGCGGATACAACAACAACCCATAAATACGTTAAGACTTAAAGGTTGAACATTTTATTAGCGAAACCATATTAAACAAAACTGTGGCGACTTCTACATACAGCGCGACAAAAACATACAACAGTACCATCTAGCGAAGAAACACGGAACTACAAAGAAAAACACGTAACGATCTATATGGAGTAATTACTAATCCTGAATCGCGAAAGTGACATTCTCGCGCCGGATATCATATATACAACATCCCAACATCAACTCATGGGCAGTAACCGGTAACAGGTCGTAGGATCCTCCTTTTGTGTTGGAGGAACACGACACCCGTTCCTCCATTGTATTTTGTAGTCATAAACAATAATAATAAAACTGTTTGTTAAAGACACCATGAAAATCACGTGCCTATATTCAAAAATCAATAATTTTGAATTTAAAAAAAAATTACTCATTAAAGTAGTTCTCAAAATAATGCGTTATAGATAGAAATTTTAGATATAAACTTACATTAAATTTCTGTATATTTATAGAAAAGTATGCTTCACACTCTTTATAAACCACCCAATTAAGTGTGAACACAACTTCACGATTATAAATTGCTAACTACTCGTTGAAATAACCCGTATCTAATTTTCGCCAGCTTCCAGTTTATTCTTTGAGGCAATAAATTGTTAGTTTGTAATATAAATTGCGTTGGTAGCTGAATTTTGTTTGATATGAAAGATGATAAGCGCCTGGGGTTTAAGATTAATTAACACGTTGTTTCCTTTATCACGTTTATTTTTTTTTACTAATCATGAAATCCGTTATATTAAGACCAAACGCCATACAGTAAAATGATTTTAACTACTACAGAAAAATCATAATCAAATTTTAAATGGATTTGTCAAAATTTGAAGAATGACTTGGAAATACACATTAAAGATATCTATTTTTCTATAAAACGTAATTCCGCTTCCTATTTACGCACTAGTCGAGTCCCGCAGTTGTTGTTATAAACCGCGGGCAACGCCGTGCGGTAACATTAGTAAAAGAAACTTCTTCTACCATCAGCTATCTGCCAGTGAAAGTCCAGAGATTGGCCGTAATAAACAGACAGAAAAAAAAGATTTTAGTAAATAAAACTGTTAAAAAAATTACAGACCCAATTTTATTTATTTAACCACTTTATCGCACACCAATACAGGATAAAATTTTGTACAGGCATCAACTTCACATAAAAAGCAAATTTACTTTATTAGACATAAAACCTCAAAATTTCATTTCTCTTTTTATCATATCAGAACAGACATTCAATTATATTTCTAAACCATAAAAAGATTGTTGTGTATACCAAATTACTGTATGCTATCCAATCCCTTTTCTGATGAAGCGTTGTAGTACATTATTTTGCAATTCGCTCACGTCCGTGTTGTCTTACAAATGAAGGAGCGAGGAAAACCGGCCGTGTTCGCTTTGGCAAAGCCTTAAAAAGAAAACAAAAGAAAAATTGCAGCACACCCATTTCATGTTAACTAATAAGCTACTAGAAGGTGGTTAGGTAACCTTATTCGGCAACGGTGTTACAGCAATAAAGAATTTTCCCTATTTTTCGTATTCATGTTTTGATATAACAATATTTTTTATCGATTTTAAATACAAGTAGGTTTTATGTTCCACTGTATGTATTTTTCAAAGCTTATACAGAGTTAAAACTAGTACTTGATATGCAGTCTCTCATGCACGTTAAGCTGTCGGGCCCGGTTGTCATGAACATCAATGGCAATCGTTATTGGTTGTCAGTGAAATTCCAGTTTGCCCTAAAGGTTTCCGATGCCAGTCGCTGCGTCTAAAAAATCTAACTCAGTTAAAACCGGTTGAACTAGTAGCCGATCCCAAATAATCTTGGGAATAAAGACTAGGAAAACCGGACGTATTCGCTTGTGCAAGAAGATTTCCAAGTAGGCACATTTTACAAGAATATAACTTACATCTTATAACTCATGAACTAACCAAATCATTATATAATTAGTTTTCCTTAAATGATCATCATATATTATGATTTTTCAGATTTTTCGAGCCAACTGTTTAGCTTATGGGAAGGACTGATACCCTGTTTTATAAAAAATGTGTTAAAAGGTGAAATAACTCACAAATGGGTTGTGTGCATTGTACAAGTTAGATACCTATAACTCCTAAAATAGCATAGTTTTCCTTGAAAGTTCAATATATGGGCTACTATCATGAATTTTTAAGATTTTTTGAGCTAGCCATTTAGTTTTTAGACGGGGGGGTGGAGGGGGGGGGTCTAATGATCGCACTCGTGATGTCGTATTTCCTTGGTGAGTGTGAAACCTAATGATGCGGTTGTATGACACTAGGTCGCCATTTGTGCTTTAACATGCTGCATGTTCTGCATTTACAATGAGGATGGTGACCCCTACTCCTGGATTATACAAATACTTTCCATCAGGCAGAGTAAAGTCACATTAGTAGGCCTAAATATAAAGAGCAAAGAAAACAAAAAAGTGTGCCTGTTTATGAACTCCCCGCGGTATAGGATGATACATTTGTAGTGCGGAACTTATAAAGATAATAATAATAATAAATTACTTTATTGTACACCAGATCAATTTCAACAATATCATAAATTAGGAGATACAAGTGGCGGCCTTATCGCTCAAACCCAATCTCCTACAGGCAACCATGGGATGGAATGAAAACATGAGATGGAAAGTGTGGGGTAGTATCTGGTGATATCAAGGGATAGAGAAATAGTATAAATAAACAATACTTGCTCATACATATGTAAATACATAAACATACATACACATATTTATACACATCCCCTTCCCTCCGGACCTCTGTAGTGAACGGACGTGTGTATAATTGTTTATTTGCTTGAAAAATTAAATAAAATACGTATTTTAAAGTAAAATAAATTGGTTCATAAAGTGACGAAGTACCAGGCGCTTATAAGGTGACAGCAGTTGGCGGTGTCTGTGCGAAGAAGACAGCAACATACGAGACAGATATAGCAGCTAAGTCTCCCTATTATTTGACATATTATCTGTCACCCGACATCGTCACTTGTCAAAGACACTCATCAACCTGTCATCGAACACTTACTTCCGGGTAGTGTTGCCAGTATTTAGATTGAAATTTGTACCACAAATAACAAATGATAAAAATTATTTTTACTTTAACTGAGGGTTCATAATTTTTCGACCGATTTTCATACTGCCGCAAGTCTGCTGATCTAAACATCTTATCAGAGTCGTGCCATCTGCCAATGCTGCTCAGATTCTGCTTCCCAGAACTTCAGAACGATGCCGACAAACAGATATCCGCCACAAACCTCTATAACATCGACGTCACTAACGGCACCGGCTGTACCTGTTTTGCATCATAGTACATCTGAACCTAACATATCTGAGGGCGACAAGTCCATTCGTGTCGAATGCCAGATTCCTGATGTGAAACGCCGTAACAAACGAAAATGTATGGAGTCAAGGACTGACCAGGAGAGTTGTTTATCTAGTTTCATGACTGAAATGAAGAACATGTTCTGTGAGTTCAAAGACGAACAAAACAAAAAAATTGAAATGCTTTGTGAATCTATGGAGGAAATCAAGCTTCAAAATTCTAACATACAATCTACAGTATCGTTCTTGTCGCAGGATTATGATAATTTAAAAAATAAAATTGAGCAGTTGGAGTCGCAATTGGAAGTAGAACGTAAAAGTAATTTGAATTACATGCGTTCTTTGGAAGAGAAATTGGAACACCTGGAACGTGGTAATAGATCATCTTGCGTAGAAATTAAAAATGTTCCTGTGAATAGGAGTGAAAATAAATTAGATTTACTGGATGTAGTAAATAAGATCGGTACTACTCTTAACCTAGCCGTTCAACCTTTGGATATAAAGGACATTTATCGTATAGGCAGCAAGGACTCTGAGAATAGAACCATAATTGTGGATTTTACCAGGAACTTATTGAAAGAAAAGTTTATTGAAATGTATAAAAAGCACAATAGGGATTGTGGAAAACTAACAACGGACAGACTGAAACTTAGTGGAGAATCAAAACCCATCTTCATATCTGAAAACCTTACACAAAGAATGAAACGACTATTTTTCCTGGCTCGTGACTTTGCGAATAGTAACCAATATAAATTTTGCTGGATCAAAAACGGGAAAATATTTCTACGTAAAAAAGAGGGAACCTCCCACATCGTAATCAGAGATGAATCCGACCTTGTGAAGATAAATTGTGATAAGTGACTGGTTTGGTTATGCCCGGCTACTTATAATTTTATGATTTCCTACAGAGGAATGCTAATTTTGTATACTTTTGATCCTACATATGCTTACTCTTACATAATCACACACCAAAAACACACATCATACAAACACTTAGTACTTAAACTACATAAACGCATTAACACTTTCATTAAACACATACATACACATTTTCGCCACATGAGGATTCGCCTAAAACAAATACAATCGTTAAGTAATTTATTCTGTACGGGTGGTTATTGTCGCATGGTTGCCTTGTATTGCCATACTTTATGTTATCTTAATGTTATACTTCATTTTGTTAAGTTGTGGTCTCTTAAATTTAAAGTATGGATGATAACCTGACGATAATTGATGAATTGGAGAGTCTGTACAGGGTCACGTCACACAAATGTTCTCCGGAACAAGTTACCTACTACCTTAGTGAAACCAGTTATAGTTTTAAAATATTTCAAATGAATATTAGAAGTATTGGCAACTCTTCGAATTTTAACAACCTTATATTACTATTGCATCGAATTAGTGTACAGTTTGATGTTATAGTCCTTTCTGAATGTTGGCTTCTTAAATGTCCAAATCTACCCACGCTGCCCGGTTTTTTGTCATCTGTGTCAGACCATTCTAACCAAAATGACGGAGTGGTGGTTTATTTTAGGCATGACATGCAATTCGTGATTGAAAAACCGACTATGCTGGAGGCTAATTGTCTTGTTTTAAAAAATCGAAATGGTATAGCAGTTGTAGCAGTTTATAGGTCACCTGCCAATCGAAATATACAAAATTTCTTGTACAGTTTGGATGTGATACTTCATACTCTTAATCAATATGGAACAGTGGTTTTAGTAGGAGACCTTAATATAAATATAGCACCTGAGTGTGTAGACCCTAATACCGACATGTACCTAAACACCATGGCATCCCACGCATTGCTGTCGGCTCATGTTTTTCCTACACGTGATGATAGTTGCTTGGATCACGTAATGATTAAATCGAATAAGCAATGTATTAGTTTAGTACTCGATTCTTTCGTTACGGACCATGCCCCGGTTCTTGCTTTCTGTAATATCGATCCAATAAGTAGCTGTAGACACATACCTATTCGACGACATGTAGACATTCGAGGCTGTGTTGATGTGCTTGGTGATACTGACTTCTCTCCTGTACTAAATTGTTACGACGCAGATATTGCTGCATCTAATCTGGTAAACATTATATCCTCGGTTATTGCAGCCAATAGTAGTACTTCTTATGTACCAAGTAGGAAACGCATCATAAAGCCATGGATCACTCCTGGAATTCTAAAGTGTATGCGAAACCGAGATAAATTGTATCTCAAAACTAAAAAAGAAGATGCCAACGAGACCACCAAAGTTATTTATGTCCGCTACAGAAATTTCTGTAACAAACTGCTTAAAAATTTGAAAAAACAGTACGAAAAAACTGAATTTGAGAAACACCGTCGGGATCCCAAAGCCACTTGGAACCTTATTAAGACCATTTCTAATTTAAATACGTGTAGGGTGCCTCCCACTGAGCTTTTGTCCGTCAAGTCTGATCCGTTGCAGTCGATTGATAGTGTAAACGAATACTTCGCCAGTGTGGGAGCCAATTTGGCATCCAAAATAGACAAACGAATGCATGAGAGTGCACGCACGAGTGGAGTGTGCATGCCTGAGTATGCCTGTCCAGATTCCATGGTTCTCTTTGACACTGATTGTGATGAAATTGAACGACTTATTGTAGACCTTAAATTAAACTCTGCTGCGGGTTGGGATGGCATATCAGCCACTCTGGTAAACTCAGCTAGGAGCATTCTTATTCCTGTCATTTCTCATGTTTTCAATCTTGCTTTGGGATCTGGAGTATTCCCTGCAGTTTTTAAAAGAGCCCTGGTTCACCCCATCCATAAGAGCGGGGACAGAGCCAGTGTCAATAATTACAGACCCATCTCAGTTTTAACTATATTTTCCAAACTATTTGAAAAAATACTAAATAAACGACTCTTAAATTATCTCAATTCAAACAACATACTTGCAACAAACCAGTATGGTTTTAGAGCTGGTAAAAATACT